>JBBGZY010000039.1:15000-2635000 GCA_037952925.1 Lithobates clamitans
ACCCCCGCCGCTGTAATTCAGGCACCTGGCGTCTGAAAAGGGGCCTGACGCCTGAATAGGGGGTGGCTACAACGACTATGGATAGATATCCGTTTTGCATAGAGGTGCATGAAGTGACAGAGGGGGGCTGTGCCCGTGTGCCCTTTATGGACGCACCGCCACCGGTTTAGATATACTGGGCAAATGTCAATGGTATCAGAGATATATGGATATTCTTAAGAGGGAGCATAGCAGTAACTGTTTACTTTCAGGCTATGTGCCCTGATTGAAAGTAAGGACAAAGCAGGGTGGAAGGGTATTGGTCATTCCTCTGACTCGGGTACCTGCACTGCTTTACTTCACTATGAAAACCAAAGGCTGTGATATTGCAGCTCCTTGGTGCATTTGAGTCATGTGTCTTGAAGCCACATTTTTTTTCAGAGCTGTGGTTGGGTGATATGCTGAAATGTGCTGAACATGTACAGTTGTGCTGTTTCTGCATGGTTTTTCAGAAATGCTTAATTTCTCTTGGATATTCGGAAATTACGAAAGCCAATGAGCGGTTGATCCTTTTTCCCATTGAAAAAAGGAATGGTGTTTTCATTTAACTCCTTAGGTTAGGACTAGTAAGGGCTTAATTGCACCAGTCGGCTCTGTTTTTTGCATTGTCACAGGCACTGTTTACTTTTTTTTATTTTTCCTTAATTTTATTAAAGTTTCAAACCTATGCACTGCAGCATCGTGTAATGTGGTCCTTTTGTTCTGGGTAAATATGCATCATGTCTGCATTTTATGCAACACATGACAACCACACCCCATTGCAGCATTGTGGTGTGAACAGGGCACATTGAAAACCATTCCCTATGTGCAGATTGCACCCCTAAACCCTGCATTCTGTACATAGTGCACCCCTAAACCCTGCACTTCGAATGTAGCGCACCCCTTGTCTCTGCTCTTAGTATGTAGCGCACCCCTTGTCCCTGCACTCTGTACGTAGTGCACCCCTTGTCCCTGCACTCTGTACGTAGTGCACCCCTTGTCCCTGCACTCTGTACGTGCCGCACCCCTTGTCCCCGCACTCTGTACGTAGTGCACCCCTTGTCCCTGCACTCTGTACGTAGTGCACCCCTTGTCCCTGCACTCTGTACGTGCCGCACCCCTTGTCCCCGCACTCTGTACGTAGTGTACCCCTTGTCCCCGCACTCTGTACGTGCCGCACCCCTTGTCCCTGCACTCTGTACGTAGCGCACCCCTTGTCCCTGCACTCTGTATGTGCCGCACCCCTTGTCCCTGCACTCTGTTCGTGCCGCACCCCTTGTCCCTGTACTCATACGTGCCGCCCCCCTTGTCCCTGCACTCTGTACGTGCCGCCCCCCTTGTCCCTGCACTCTGTACGTGCCGCCCCCCTTGTCCCTGCACTCTGTACGTGCCGCCCCCCTTGTCCCTGCACTCTGTACGTGCCGCCCCCCTTGTCCCTGCACTCTGTACGTGCCGCCCCCCTTGTCCCTGCACTCTGTACGTGCCGCCCCCCTTGTCCCTGCACTCTGTACGTGCCGCCCCCCTTGTCCCTGCACTCTGTACGTGCCGCCCCCCTTGTCCCTGCACTCTGTACGTAGTGCACCCCTTGTCCCTGCACTCTGTACGTGCCGCACCCCTTGTCCCCGCACTCTGTACGTAGTGTACCCCTTGTCCCCGCACTCTGTACGTGCCGCACCCCTTGTCCCTGCACTCTGTACGTAGCGCACCCCTTGTCCCTGCACTCTGTATGTGCCGCACCCCTTGTCCCTGCACTCTGTTCGTGCCGCACCCCTTGTCCCTGTACTCATACGTGCCGCCCCCCTTGTCCCTGCACTCTGTACGTGCCGCCCCCCTTGTCCCTGCACTCTGTACGTGCCGCCCCCCTTGTCCCTGCACTCTGTACGTGCCGCCCCCCTTGTCCCTGCACTCTGTACGTGCCGCCCCCCTTGTCCCTGCACTCTGTACGTGCCGCCCCCCTTGTCCCTGCACTCTGTACATGCCGCCCCCCTTGTCCCTGCACTCTGTACGTGCCGCCCCCCTTGTCCCTGCACTCTGTACGTGCCGCCCCCCTTGTCCCTGCACTCTGTACGTGCCGCCCCCCTTGTCCCTGCACTCTGTACGTGCCGCCCCCCCTTGTCCTTGCACTCTGTACGTGCCGCACCCCTTGTCCCTGCACTCTGTACGTGCCGCCCCCCTTGTCCCTGCACTCTGTACGCGCCGCCCCCCTTGTCCCTGCACTCTGTACGCGCCGCCCCCCTTGTCCCTGCACTCTGTACGCGCCGCCCCCCTTGTCCCTGCACTCTGTACGCGCCGCCCCCCTTGTCCCTGCACTCTGTACGCGCCGCCCCCCTTGTCCCTGCACTCTGTACGCGCCGCCCCCCTTGTCCCTGCACTCTGTACGCGCCGCCCCCCTTGTCCCTGCACTCTGTACGTAGCGCACCCCTTGTCCCTGCACTCTGTACATAGCGCACCCCTTGTCCCTGTACTCTGTATGTGCCGCACCCCTTGTCCCTGCACTCATACGTGCCGCCCCCTTGTCCCTGCACTATGTACGTGCCGCCCCCCTTGTCCCTGCACTCTGTACGTGCCGCCCCCCTTGTCCCTGCACTCTGTACGTGCCGCCCCCCTTGTCCCTGCACTCTGTACGTGCCGCCCCCCTTGTCCCTGCACTCTGTACGTGCCGCCCCCCTTGTCCCTGCACTCTGTACGTGCCGCCCCCCTTGTCCCTGCACTCTGTACGTGCCGCCCCCCTTGTCCCTGCACTCTGTACGTGCCGCCCCCTTGTCCCTGCACTCTGTACGTGCCGCCCCCCTTGTCCCTGCACTCTGTACGTGCCGCCCCCCTTGTCCCTGCACTCTGTACGTGCCGCCCCCCTTGTCCCTGCACTCTGTACGTGCCGCCCCCCCTTGTCCTTGCACTCTGTACGTGCCGCACCCCTTGTCCCTGCACTCTGTACGTGCCGCCCCACTTGTCCCTGCACTCTGTACGCGCCGCCCCCCTTGTCCCTGCACTCTGTACGCGCCGCCCCCCTTGTCCCTGCACTCTGTACGCGCCGCCCCCCTTGTCCCTGCACTCTGTACGCGCCGCCCCCCTTGTCCCTGCACTCTGTACGTGCCGCCCCCCCTTGTCCCTGCACTCTGTACGTGCCGCACCCCTTGTCCCTGCACTCTGTACGCGCCGCCCCCCTTGTCCCTGCACTCTGTACGCGCCGCCCCCCTTGTCCCTGCACTCTGTACGCGCCGCCCCCCTTGTCCCTGCACTCTGTACGCGCCGCCCCCCTTGTCCCTGCACTCTGTACGCGCCGCACCCCTTGTCCCTGCACTCTGTACGCGCCGCCCCCCTTGTCCCTGCACTCTGTACGCGCCGCCCCCCTTGTCCCTGCACTCTGTACGCGCCGCCCCCCTTGTCCCTGCACTCTGTACGCGCCGCCCCCCTTGTCCCTGCACTCTGTACGCGCCGCCCCCCTTGTCCCTGCACTCTGTACGCGCCGCCCCCCTTGTCCCTGCACTCTGTACGCGCCGCCCCCCTTGTCCCTGCACTCTGTACGCGCCGCCCCCCTTGTCCCTGCACTCTGTACGCGCCGCCCCCCTTGTCCCTGCACTCTGTACGCGCCGCCCCCCTTGTCCCTGCACTCTGTACGCGCCGCCCCCCTTGTCCCTGCACTCTGTACGCGCCGCCCCCCTTGTCCCTGCACTCTGTACGCGCCGCCCCCCTTGTCCCTGCACTCTGTACGCGCCGCCCCCCTTGTCCCTGCACTCTGTACGCGCCGCCCCCCTTGTCCCTGCACTCTGTACGCGCCGCCCCCCTTGTCCCTGCACTCTGTACGCGCCGCCCCCCTTGTCCCAGCACTCTGTACGCGCCGCCCCCCTTGTCCCAGCACTCTGTACGCGGCGCACCCCTTGTCCCTGCACTCTGTACGCGGCGCACCCCTTGTCCCTGCACTCTGTACGCGGCGCACCCCTTGTCCCTGCACTCTGTACGCGGCGCACCCCTTGTCCCTGCACTCTGTACGCGGCGCACCCCTTGTCCCTGCACTCTGTACGCGGCGCACCCCTTGTCCCTGCACTCTGTACGCGGCGTACCCCTTGTCCCTGCACTCTGTACGCGGCGTACCCCTTGTCCCTGCACTCTGTACGCGGCGTACCCCTTGTCCCTGCACTCTGTACGCGGCGTACCCCTTGTCCCTGCACTCTGTACGCGGCGTACCCCTTGTCCCTGCACTCTGTACGCGGCGTACCCCTTGTCCCTGCACTCTGTACGCGGCGTACCCCTTGTCCCTGCACTCTGTACGCGGCGCACTCCTGAGCTCTGCAGAGCCATACTGCTGATGCGGCCCACAGTGAAACTGAGTTTGACACCCCTGGCCTACAGGTATGGGAGAAGCATAAATGCATATTTCTAAAATTGTATTTGCTTAAAGTGATTGTAAATTGTTTTTTTCCCTATAAAAATAACAAACATGTTATACTTCCCTCCTCTGTTGCAGTGGATTTGCACAGAGCAGCCCAAATCCTCCTCTTCTCAGGTCCCTCTTCTGTGCTCCTGGCCCTTCCCTTCTGTTCAGTGCCCCCACAGCAAGCAGCTTGCTATAGGGACACCCAAGTCACAGATCCCTGTGTAAATTCAAACACTGAGCCCCCACCCGGCCCCTCCCCCTCTATCTCCTGATAGGCTAGCTAACTTGGCGGCAGCTGCTGTGTCTCAGCCAATCGGGAGGGAGAATCTCAGAAAGCTAAGACACTCGTGGACAGAGGGGGACCTCAGGTAAGTATTGGGGGGGGGCGGGGGCTGCTGCACACAGAAGGCTTTTTATATTAATGCATAGAATGCATAAGAATAAAATACCTTCTGCCTTTACAATCCCTTTTAAAATGATGGAATGGTGTTCATGGACTACATAGTTTAGTTTTATTTTTTTTAATATAAACTAATCCTTTTTAAATGGGGATCACAGCACAGGGTTGTTCCTCTTGTGTGCCTACAGACTCTGGTAGCGGGAATCTGGCCCTGGCTACTTGTTTAACTTGCACCCTAGGCAACTATTTATTCCAGCTCTATAGCTATTGATTACACAAGTAAAAATGACCTACTTGTTTACTAACAATACTATAAGGAAACTTAAAAAATGTCTGATGTCTGGTTGGTTGGAGATGAGCATAAGGCCTCATGCACACGAGACGCTGCTAAACGCGCGTTCAGAGGCAGTTGGACACTTTTTTCAACTGCCCCTGCACCCATTCAATGTTATCCTATGTGTCCATGTACACAGTCTAATTTTTTGGCGTTTTTTTAGACTGTTGCGTTTAACCTCGTTTTTCCAGAAGCAAAAAAATGGGTTCAGACGCAAAAGTTTTCCACTTTTCAGACGGCAAACGCGGCTAAAACGCCGGTACCGCGTTTAGCCGCATTTGCGTTTATAAGTGTTTTTACAACCGGACTTTGGGGCCCCATATCGCGGCGCCACTTGGTGCTAGGAACCCAAGGTGGTATGCTAACACAGTTGGACTAACACTATAACATATCCAAAGTTGGGGTTCCTAGCACCAAGTGGCACCGAGATATGGGGCCCCAAAGTCAGGTCGGAAAATGTCATTCTCTGCTGCAGAAGTGCTTGACATTTTGCGACCCGACTTTAAAAATTATTTATATTTATATATATATATATATATATATATATATATATATATATATATATATATATATATATATATATATATATATATATATATATATATATATATATATATATATATATATATAAAATTTTTATTTATTTTTTTTCTCAAATGCGGCAAGTAAACGCGGCAAAACTGACGTTTTAAACGTGGGTTACTATCTGTCAAGTTAAATCGTTCAGGAGAGGTTGTAAAAACGTCCCGTGTACATTATTAAGCCTTAGCGTGTTTTTTTCTGCCTATGTGTACATTTATGGCACAGCTCATTGTTAGAATGGTTGGGAATGTGTAGAGCAATAAACAGCTGTTTGTACATCAGGTGGATGACGACTCCACTTCCTCTAATCCCCAGAGGCTCAGTGCTGGCTGTAATGGGAGACTTTGAGGATAAAGGTGTGGTACCAGGCAAGTGTTTGTTTCAGTTCTCTATGTCTGTAGAGGGGTGGGGGGTGCTATATTGTCCTGGCATCTTTCTAGAGACAAGGGCGGATCTGGGTGTGTCACAGACACGTAGATTTGACACTGAGCCATCCTGTAAAATGTAAACAGGTTAAACTTGCACTTTTTTTTTTTGGTTTAACTGTGCATGTCCCTGTTTTATAGACACATCCACAGCCAGGTTTAGTCTGCTTACACCAATGTGTCGTGATGTTTTGTTTACATCCTTGCATTTTTCAATGCATTTTTATAGCACCGATTGCTGTAAAAATGCCAGTGGTCCCAAAAATGTGTCAAAATTATCCGACGTGTCCGCCATAATGTCGCAGTCCCGATAAAAATCGCAGATCGCTGCCATTACTAGGGAAAAAAAAAATAGTAATAAAAATGCCATAAAACTATACCCTATTTTGTAGACGCTAGAACTTTTTTGCGCAAACCAATCAATATACGCTTATTGCAATTTTTTTTTTTTTACCAAAAATATGTAGAAGAATACACATCGGACTAAACTGAGGAAAAAAATATTTTTTATAAATTTTTGGGGGATATTTATTATTTATTATTATTGAACATCTAAATGATTCAGAGAAGGATTGGGAGAATGTGCTGTGCTCAGATGAGACAAAAATTTAGCTCTTTAGCATTAACTCGACTCGCAGTGTTTGGAGGAAGAAAATGCTCACTATGACTTTAAGAACACCATCCCTACAGTCAAGCACGAAGGTGGAGACGTGATGCTTTGGGGCTTTTCTCTCCTGAAGGTACAGGCTAACTTTGCCACATTACGGGCCATGTATTGTACAATCTTGGATGAAAACCTTCTTCCCTATTTTTTTTTTTTTTTTTTTTTAGTTTTGGATGAGGGATTAGAACCCCTGTCAGTTTTTATTGCTGTCGTTGCCCCTATTAAGGAGATTCACCCTCCTCTATTTGTCCTGTTTACCATTATCATTAAAAGTGCAAGTAAAAGACAATCCCTAATTTTGGTTTGCCACTAAAAAAGTAATGGAGGGTAAATCTTCCAATGGGGACTCTAGTTGTGGTGACCTGGGGGTCCCTAAGGAATTCCCTTAACCACTTCCGGACCGTACACTGTATATATACGTCATTACTTTAACGTTAAATACTGGGGTTATGGCAGCAGATAGCTGCCATAGCCCTGGTATATTTTTAAACAGCGGGCGGTCCTCTTTAACATAAAAGTGGTCCCAACTGCGGATTCGCCACAAGATCACTTTTATGGGCGGTGGGAGAGGAGCCCCTCCCGCCGTTTCTCGGTGGTCTCTGCCGCTTACCGGAGCCGTAAGTATCGGCGGAAATGATTCGATTCCCTGGGATGGATGGGCAGGAAGTCGAGTGAGGGCAAGATGGCCCCCACTCAATTCTATGCACTTGGAGGACTGGAGCGAAGTCAAGCGTCACTTCCGCCTTGCGGCCTTAAGAGGCCCATTTATTTATTTATTTATTTTTTTAATCTTTATTTTGCTTTTGAAGTGTAAATGTGAGATCTGAAGTATTTTTGACCCCAGATCTCACATTAAAGAGGCCTTGTCCTGCTTATTTCTATTACAAGGGATGTTTACATTACTTGTAATAGTAATAAAAGTGATCAATTTTTTTTTTTTTTAAGGGACAGTGTAAAAATAAAAGTGAAATAAGATTTTTTTTTTTTTTTAAAGCACCCCCTCCCTCCGTGCTCGTGCGCAGAAGGGAACACATACGCAAGTTGCGCCCTCATATGTAAACTGTGTTCAAACCACACATGTTTTTAACTTTTAAGCAACAAGTGTCAGAAATAGGCTTAGTCTAGAAGTGGTTAATTTGCAGGGATTTCCTCTCACTTCCTGGCTATAAGACAGGAAGTAAAGGGAAATCTCCGTAATGGGACGCAAATTGTAGAATAAAATGTGACCGGGGTTATAACCCTCCCTTGCTCTATTCAAAATGAAAAAAAAGTTTTTTTCCGGTTACCTGCTGCTATCTGCAATAATTGTAACCAAGTTCAAAAAGCTTAATCCCTCTGGGCTAGACCAATTGTCTTCTATCTCCCTGGGCTTAAAGGTATCATATTGATACCAAATTAATGAATATTGGTACTGTCAAAGAAGGATATGCCCAGATGGCACGGTTCTTTTGAGATTTTCTGCTAGTATATGAAGTTTGCGTCTTTGGGAAGATATTAGTATCAGTCCATTAATTCGTTGAACCTCTCAGTATAACAGGGTGTGACTACAGGGTTATTATTCCCCCTTCATTTTTGGTACACAGACACCTCATTTGAGCTCTTGATGGGCCCTGAGGACTTCTTGGAACCATGATCTTTTAGAGTGTGATAATGTATTAAGGTCCTACAAATGCTCCAGAAGAAGCCACGATAGTGGTGAAACATGTAGAGGCAACCATTCTTTTGTATTGTGACCACTGAGTTGTAGTATGCTCTTTTTTTATATGTACAAAATTGTTTTTCATAAATATGTTTGTTTAATAAAATGTATCTATTTTTGTAATCTCAATTCTTATTGATTGTGTGCACCTTTAAACTCCAATTGTGTTTTGGTAATTTTTGAACCTGTGTAGTATTCTAGGCCTCCTCAGATGTCCGTCCAGAGCACTGTGCATTACAGGCCTCCCAAAGTTTGAGAGTCCCGACCGTCCAAAGGGCCAGAGCACTGTGCATTGTAGGTCTCCTCAGACCGCTCAGAGCACTGTGTAGCATTACAGTTTACCTCAGATGACCGTCCAGAGCAGTGTGCACTACAGGCCTCCCGAGTTCTGACATTCCTGACCGTCCGGAGCAGCAGAGAGCACTGTGCATTACAAGCCTGGCCAGAGCACTGTGTATCATTAGGGGCCACCTCAGACGACCGTCCAGAGAACTGTGTATTACGGGCCTCCCAAGTTCTGACAGTCCCAACCGCCTAGAGGACCAGAGCGCTGTACATTACAGGCCTCCTCAGACTGCCCAGAGCACTGTGTGGTATTGCAGCACAGGCAGCTTCAGACGACTGTCCAGAGCACTGTGCATTAAAGGCCTTGTGAGTTCCAAAAGTCCTGACCATCCAGGGGACCAGAGCACCATGCATTACAGGCCTCCTCAGACTGATTTTTTTCTTCTTTTTTTACTCCAGGAGTATACAGTTGTGCTCATAAATTTACATACCCTGGCAGAATTTATGATTTCTTGGCAATTTTTCAGAGAATATGAATAATAACACAAAAACGTTTCCTTCACTCATGGTTAGTGTTTGGCTGAAGCCATTTATTATCAATCAACGGTTTACTCTTTTTAAATCATAATAGCAACAGAAACTACCCAAATGATCAAAAGTTTACATACCTTGGTGATTTTGGCCTGATAACATGCACATAAGTTGACACAAAGGGGTTTAAATGGCTATTAAAGGTAACCATCCTCACCTGTGATCATATGTTTGCTTGTAATTAGTGTGTGGATATTAAACCCTCAGTTTTTAAGCCCTTTCACCAGCTGATTTATTAGTTAGCTGAATATGTAGTTTCTTTTTTTTTTTTTTTTTTTTCTTAATCCTTGCCTATGTTCCAGTTTTATCTGGTACCATGAGGGCTCCTTTCTCTTGCAGTATTATGGGGTCTAAATAATATATAAACGTGTTGCGCTGCTGTGTCAATTAACGCTTATAATGAAATTAGTATGATACATCTACTGTGAAACAATCTATATATGCAAATAAATATGATAAACTCTCAGTGATGAAAATGCAAATTCTTCTGGGAAGTGATACCACACTCCCAGGACTGTGTCTTGGATTTTTATCACTGGACAACATTGCGCACAATACTGGGAGATATCACTTCCCAGTAGAATTTGCAGTTTCATCACTGGAAGCTAATTATATTTATTTGCATAGATTGTTTCACGGTAGATTTACCATACTAATTTACATAAATGTTTTTGATTTGACATTTTCTTATTTTCTATATATACTTAGTATTGATCACGACACAGCAGCACAACACATTTATACACTGCTCAAAAAAAATTAAAGGAACACTTTGAAAAAACATCAGATCTCAATGGGGGAAAAATATCACGCTGGATGTCTATACTGATATGGACTGAATAATGTGTTAGGAATGAAAGGATGCCACATCGTTTGATGGAAATGAAAATTATCAACCTTCAGAGGGCTGAATTCAAAGACACCCTGAAAAGCAAGGTAAAAAATGATGCAGCAGCTAGTCTATTTTGCATCATTGCAGTAACTCAGAATGGTCCTCAGTAGTTTGAATGGCCCCCCACGTGCTTGGATGAATGCCTGACAACGTCAGGGCATGCTCCTAATGAGATGACAGGTGGTGTCCTGGGGTATTTCCTCCCAGATCTCGACAAGGGCATCACTGAGCTCCTGAACTGACCGAGGTGCAACCTGGTGGCATCGGATGGACCAAAACATAATGTCCCAGAGGTGTTTTTTTCGATTTTAGGTCAAGCGAGCATGGGGGCCAGTCAATGGTATCAATTCCTTCATCCTCCAGAAAATGGCTGCATACTCTCACCACATGAGGCCGGGCATTGTCGTGCACCAGGAGGAACCCAGGGCCCACTGCACCAGCGTAGGGTCTGACTATGGGTCCAGGATTTCATCACGTCACCTAATAGCAGTCAGGGTGCCATTGTCTAGCCCAGTGATGGCGAACCTTGGCACTCTAGATGTTTTGGAACTACATTTCTCATGATGCTCATGCACTCTGCAGTGTAGTGGAGCATCATGGGAAATGTAGTTCCAAAACATCTGGGGTGCCAAGGTTTGCCACCACTGGTCTAGCCTCTAGAGGTCTGTGCATCCCTCCATGGATATGCCTCCCCAGACCATCACTGACTCACCACTAAACTGGTCATGCTGAACGATGTTACAGGCAGCATAATGTTCTTCACGCCTTCTCCAGACCCTTTCACATCTGTCACGTGCTCAGGGTGATCCTGCTCTCATCTGCCAAAAGAACAGGGTGCCAGTGGTGGACTTGCCAAATCTGGTGTTCAATGGCAAATGTCAATCGAACCCCATGGTACCGGACAGTGAGCACAGGGCCCACTAGAGGATGTCAGGCCCTCAGGCCACCCTTATGAAGTCTGTTTCTGATTGTTTGGTCAGAGACATTTACACCAGTGGCCTGCTGGAGGTCATTTTATATGGCTCTGGCAATACTCATCCTTTTAATTCTTGCACAAAGGAGCAGATACTAGTCCTGCTGATGGGTTAAGGACCTTCTACAGCCCTGTCCAGCTCTACTAGAGTAACTGCCTGTCTCCTGGAATCTCCTCCATGCTCTTGAGACTGTGCTGAGAGAACCTTCTGGCACTGGCACGTATTGATGTGCCATCCTGGAGGAGTTGGACTGCCTGTGCAACATCTATAGGGTCTAGGTATCGCCTCATGCTACCAGTAGTGACACTGACCCTAGCCAAATGCAAAACTAGTGAAAAATAGTCAGAAAAGATGAGTAGGGAAAGAAAATGTCAGAGGCTTCCACCTGTAAAACCATTCCTGTTTTGGAGGTCGTCTCATTGTTGCCAATCTAGTGCACCTGTTAGTTTCATTAACACCAAAGCAGCTGAAACTGATTAACAACCCCCTCTGCTACTTAACTGACCAGATCAATATCCCAGGAGTTTAATTGACTTGATGCTATACTCTGACTAAAAAGTGTTCCTTGAATTTTTTTAGAGCAGTATATATTCTTGATTCTAGCCCATGTGAGGAACACACATTTTGCAATTGCAGCATCAGCCGATTGTGCTGATAAAAAAGGCCGATTATAACTTCAGCACGACTTGCAAATGACTTCTGTAATAGAAGTCAATGTAAGTTGCCTGAAGTCTTCTGTGAAGCAACTTCTATCCTCCTCTGGGCAGCCTGCCAAATCTGATAAAAAGAACCTGACAAGATACAATGTTTACACTTATGAATGGACTGAACTCTGTGTGTAGAAACTCTCAGTTTAACCATTTAAAGACTAAGGGCTCCTTCACACGGACGTGTCCGTGCACGGAGCCCGCTCTGCTCAGCGGGGGATCGCTCCGTGGATCCCCGCTGAGCAGGCAGATGACAGGTCCGTCGCTGCACAGTGTGCAGCGACGGACCTGTCAGAGCACCGCTCTCCCCTACAAGGGATCGGATGATGACGGACCGTAGAGTCCGTCGTCACCCGATCCGATAAACGGATGGAAAAGTAGGTTTTTCATCCATTACACTTTTTCGTATCGAAGCAGGTCGGATGTCAGCGGACATGTCACCACTGACATCCAACGCTCCATAGAGATCTATGGAGGGTCCGTTCAGGTCCGCCTGTCAGTTTTTTAGGAGGACCTGAACAGACCCTCCATCGTCGGTGTGAAAGAGGCCTAAATCTTTTCTGACACTTGTTGCTCACAAGTAAAAATCCTGTATTTTCTGCTAGAAAATCACACTTCAAACCCCCTAACATTATATATATATATATATATATATATATATATATATATATATATATATATATATATATATATATATATATATATATATATATATATATATATATATATATATATATATTTTTTTTTTTTTTTTAGCAGAGACCCTAGGGAATAAAATAGCGGTTGTTGCAATATTTTATGTCACACGGTATTTGCGTTGCGCAGCGGTCTTTTAAACGCACTTTGTATTAAAAAAAAATTCACTAATGAATTTAAAAAAAAACTAAGCATAAAGTTTTCGTCCAAAAGTTTTGATTACCTGTTTTAGTGTATTTAAGATATATAGTTTTTTTTTTTTTTTTTTTTGTTTTTTTTAATCTAAATTCTACATACAAGTGAACTGATTGGAGGTTTGTTTTGTTTAATAAATGTTTAAATGTAAAAAAATTTCTGTATCACTTATTACTTAAGGTTGCTTTCACACTGGAGCGGGCATGCGTTGATGGTAAAACACTGCTAGTTTTAGCGGTGTTTTATTGTCATTTTAGCGGCGCCATTCGTATGCTAGCAGCCGAGGAAGGGGTTAAATGCGCGCCACTGCCAAAACGCAGGCGCTTCGGCAGCGGTGCGCATTCATTTCAATGGGCAGGAGTGGTGGAGCAGCGGTATGCACCGATCCAAAGAAGCTGCTTGGAGGACTTTTTTTTTTACATCCTGCCAGCGCATCGCCTCAGTGTGAAAGCACTCAGGATATCACACTGAGACTGCAGGGGAGCCATTTTGCAGGCATTTTACAGGCGCCTGAAAAACGCCCCAGTGTGAAAGGGGTCTAACTGTTAGATTTTATGAGACGAAGGGAAAAAAAAAAAAAAAAATCGGCCTAACATATCGGCCCCAAAAAATCGGCCTAACATATCGTCCCCAAAAAATCGTCATCATATATCGGCCAATAGCCACCGCGATTTCTAAATATCGGCATCGGCCAGAGAAAAACCCATATCGGTCGACCTCTAATTTAGACCGCCTTTCACACTGGAGGTGTTTTTCAGGTGCTAAAGGGCTAAAAATAGTGCCTGTAAAGCGCCTAAAAATGCCTCACCTGCAGCCCCAGTGTATGTTAGAAAAAGTCCTGCAAGAAGCATTTTTGGGGAGGTGGAGGAGCAGTGTAAACATCGCTTCTAAACCTCCCTGCCTATTGACATCAAGCGGTGCTTTTTGGGCGCATTTAACCCTTCCTTTGGCCGCTAGCTGGGGGGTTAAAAGCGCCCCGCTAGTGGCCAATTAGCGCCGCTAAAAGGACAGCTAATGTGGAGCGATACCAGTGTGAAAGGGGTCTCAGTATCCTATGAAGTCACCCTTGCATGCAGAGTTTTGTCTCCCTACACTGTATGCATTAATAGACACACAGCCTTGTAGCATAGGATAGCAAGGCAGTCCTCTGCTCTTCCATCCTCTTCCCCAAGCTAACAGACTAACTAGAGGCTGCACTGTCTGGAAGTTCAGGGAAGCAGCACTGAGAGAGAAGAAGCCAGCAGCATTGAAGGTTGGAAAACAAGGGAGAGAAAGAGGCACAGAAAGCCTCATAGCATAATGCCGTCTTTTATAAGTGAAATAAAAGTAATGTAATGCACTCACAGCAGGGGGGGGGGGGGGTGTATTATAAAGCATCAGTGAGCCACCATATAAAGTCCAGAGCATGGTGTGGAGAGGATAAGGAAGGAGCTGCCACTGGGTTATAAAACGTGAACCAATATAAGGAAAAGATGCTTTTGTCCTGACGCCTCTCTCTGGATTACCCCTTCAGTGGATAAACACAAGGGGTGATGGGATATGGGTTTCGAGGAGATACATTTCCTCTTCATCAGTCTATGAAATTGAAAGTTGTAAACTGCAAATGCTGGGGTAATAATTTTAACAAAATAGATTACTGGGGAATGTTTTTTTTTTTTTTGTGTCAATTGAAAAACCGCTTAGGGCTTAGTACTATTTTAAGGATTCCAGGAAAAATAATTGGGCAGCTTTGTGGGAGGCGAGTATAATGTGTAAATTACAGTTCTCTGACATCCTCATTGATATATGGCACTTTAAAATCTCGATACCATCCACCCATAAGAGACTTGCCGACTACCCAGAATACTAGAAAGTAACATGGAGACTGTAGGTGTGCAGGCAGCAGGAAAGCAGAGATATAAAATCTCTAGAAATACAGTGTCCTGAAAAAGTATTCATACTCCTTGAAACTTACCACATTTCGTCATGTTACACCCAAAACGGAAATGTATTTTATTGGGATTTTATGTGATAGACCAACACAAAGTGGCACATAATTGTGAAGTGGAAGGAAAATGATAAATGGTTTTCAACATTTTTTACAAATCTCTGAAAAGTGTGGCATGCATTTGTATTCAGCCCTCTTTACTCTGATACCCCTAACTAAAACCTAGTAGAACCAATTGCCTTCAGAAGTCACCTAATTATTAAATAGAGTCCAACTGTGTGTAATTTAATCTCAGTATGAATACAGCTGTTCTGTGAAGCCCTCAGAGGTTTGTTAGAGAACCTTAGTGATCAAACAGCATCATAAAGGCCAAGGAACACACCAGACAGGTCAGGGATAAAGTTGTGGAGAAAATTTAAAGCAGGGTTAGGTTATAAAAAAATATCCCAAGCTTTGAATATCTCACGGAGCACTGTTCAATCCATCATCTGAAAATGGAAACAGTATGGCACAACTGCAAGCTAGGGTTGTCCCGATACCGAGTATTTGCGAGTACTTGTATGCCTTGCTCCCGATGCCTTATCTGATATCTGGTCAAAGGCTGTGTGCAACCGGAAGTGGGCGGGCGGAGTCAGTGGAGCGGAGAGCAAGTCCTCACCTGCAGTGGAACTAGCTAGGTAAGCTGGCGGGGATGCTGGCACAGCCGCATTAGGATCTGTGACCAGAGCCGTCATATTCATGGTCAGCAGTTGAACATCCCGATGCCCATCTTGGTACACCCTGCACTCGGCCAAAGTAAGCCAGCAGCGGACATCTTGTTACACCCAGCCCATATAGTTTGGGCTGGGTGTAACAAGATGTCTGCTGCTGCTTACTGCGGCCGAGTGAAGGGTGTACCAAGATGGGCATCGCAGCATAGTTTTTCAAAATAAATCCTTTCCTCCTGTCATTTATTGGTGCATTTCAGTGCCTGCCCATCAGTGCCTGCCACCTGTCAGTGCCACCTATCAGTGCCCATAAGTGCCAGCTATCAGTGCCCATCAGTCTGTGCCATCTATCAGTGCCCATCAGTCAAACTGTCACGTGACTTGAACGTGGGTGAATACAAATGCACGTCGCATTTTTCACATGTTTATTTGTAAAACATTTTGAAAATCATTTTCCTTCCACTTCACAATTATGTGCCACTTATGTTTTTGGTTTTAACATAACAAAATGTGGAAAATTTCAAGGGGCATGAATATTTTTTAAAGGCACTGTATTTTAGGAAGAATGCCAGGAGATTGGTTGAAAGTAAGAAGCTCCTGGGCCGCCTTATTAGAAAGCCCAGTATGTTCCACAGTTACGTTTTTGGAAGCATACACTCGAATGCTTAAATGTGACATTTAAGGCTTATGTACACAGGCGTATTGGGGCACAGAATGTAAAATAGGGTTGTATTTGGGCACCTGGCAGCTACAGGTGAATGCTTACAGCTATTTGTACACAAAAACTACAGGATATGGCTGTGGCGAGTATGTGTACAGATCTGCGCCTCTGGACGCAGTGAGCAAATTAATCTAAAGCAGGGGTCAGCAACCTGAAGATCGCGATCTGGCCTTGCTGACCCACCATTCCAGAGCATCAGAGTGCAATGCAGAGGGACTACTTGTAAAGTTGGAGCTGTAGTAGAGAGCAAGAGCCGCAGAAGCCAATGCCTCCTCTGTAGTGCTGGCTGTTGTACTATGCGGAGTTGCCCTATTTATTTGAATGGGTCGCGATTGGCAGGCAGTAGCATGCAATAAAAAGCAACAGGGGCTTAATTCCTGCTGCAGCATGTGTACACCTTTTGGGTGCTGCCTCAGCAGCTAAAGGGGGTAGGGATTGGGGCAGTAAAACTGCAACTCAACCGCAGGGTTTTATATGTGAACGAGCCCTAAGAATGCCACTGCCGAATGCAACTAAGGGCTCATTCACAAGTGCAGCAAGTACTGCTGCTCCTGTAAAAAGCGATCTGAGCGTGTTTGACAGGTGGTGAGGAGGAGATGTATTGCTTCCTCACCACTTGATTTAAACCCAGTAGACTTTGACTTCTCCCATGTTGTTCAGGTAGATCTCCACCTCTATAAGTTTGCCTACCCCTGAGAATGCAGTAATGCATGTAGTTAAGTTTGAGTATTAAACTTAGCAATAAAATGCATGGGAAGGAAAATATCTCATGCGATTATACTTTGTAAATTGAGGCTGCTATGTTGTAGCTGACCGGTCCATATGTAGCATATGTTGGGTGATTTTCTCTATACTGCTGGTAAAGCAGACACTGACAGAGTTTGGTAACCTTTGTTGAGCTCTCAGCAGTGATGAAGACTAAATTGGATGGAATTTTCACCGGCCTGCATTCTTATTGACACTGATCCTCTGACAACAATGTGGAAACAGAAATTTTTCCAATTAGCCGCGCCATTAACCAGGACAGTGTCAGTTTTTCTGCTATTAAATGCATGCTCAGATTTTGGCCTGATTTCGTCCCTCACCAAGTAGCACTCTACTATTTGGCTACAAATATCAAACCAGTAGTAGATTTAAAGTGGACTAGATATTTTAGAAATGTAGGCGTTTGTTAAAAATCTTCTAGAGTACGAATACAGCAGTGATTTGCATAGATATTTACCTCAAACTTTCAGTCCTCAAACATTTTCTATCCGCTACCTTCTTTGTTTAATTGGTAAGTCAAATGCAAATTTCTCTTATTGCAAATTGTGATACATAATCTCTGTAAAGTGTTAGTGTCAAAAAAAATGAATAAATAGCTGAGGTGCTGGCTTGATAGTAATCCACAGGTTTTAGATAAGGATACATGGAAAGGGTAGAAAAGCCACATTCAGTTGCTGGCAAAAGTAGTAGCTGGAGATGACTTTGTGTGAGGGGAAACTGGCATCACTTATCTTTGAGGTAGGTACCTCCTTTATCAGCTCCCACAGTAATAAAGGGTATGTATCAGAAAAACTTCTTTTTTATATATTTATTTTTTGAGGTTTCACTGCTATCCATTGCTCCATTAGTGAGGTTTTCCTCACCTTCTGTTCTGAGGACAACCTTTTACCAGACAAAAAGTGAGGGAAAATCTGAAACGGGTAAAGACAACACGAAGGAACAGACTGACAGAGGTCCCCTACATAAGGCAATCACCTTACATGTTTTTTATGTTTTTTTTTTTTTTTTTCATTTAAGTCATACTAAAGGTTATAGTTGTTTTGTTTTTGTTTTTCTACTCAGTGCAATGATATTGCACAGAAAGGTCCCTCTCCTCCTCTTTTGGAGTCCCCCGCCAGCCTTTCCTTGATCTGGATGCCTCCATAACAAGCCGAGCCGGCTGCTAAGGAGATACCCTTGTATGCACACTTCTGTGCTGGACTCTGTGCATCCATATAGTACTCCACATTCCCATCGCACACGTTCCTGGAAAAGCTCTCATGGGATTGGGTGCTGCAGCATCAACCAGCTGGGAACTGGTTCACAAGTCACAAGGAAAATGTTTGCCAGCACACCATGGATCAACAAGGAAACGTCCAAGCAAATTGTTTAATGCATGATCACATCCAAAGAGTAGTGCAATGTTTCAGAGTCACGCAGGCCTGAGGAAGAGGTCCTGCGTGACTCCGAAACGTTGCACTACTCTTTGGATGTGATCATGCATTAAACAATTCGCTTGGACATTTCCTTGTTGATCCATGGTGTGCTGGCAAACATTTTCCATGCATCCATAGACACGCACACAGTGCCGGTAAACCTCGCCCCCGCTCCCTCCTCACATGGAGTTTGACTGACAGCAATGGGAGCTTATGTCTCTGCTTCACTCAGTTTCTTCTGTCAAATCAAGAAGTGAGGGGAGTGATGGGGGAGCAGTGACATGGGGCCAGATAAGTGTTTAGGGACAGGTAGTGGGGTATGGTTTACCATAATGAGTAGAATGCAGTAAAGGATAAGTTCACCTTTTCGTAACATGGTAAATGTTACACCCAAATTTAGGGTGTAACATGTTACAAACCGACTAGCCCCTCGCTACTCCCTGATTTCCCCAATTTGACAGCTAGCAGGGATCTTCTCTCCCCCCCTTATTGTTACAATTTTTTTAAAACGTTGCCGAGTGGGGCACGGTATCCTGTGAATGAAAAACTACAAGGGTTGGTAGCCTTTGCAGTTATCAGCTTGTAGTTTTCAATGAACTACCACGGCACTGTAAGCACTGCGGTAGTTCATCCTCTCTTCCTGTCAGCTTGTACCTGCTTGCCTGTACGGGATGTATGGACGCACACATACACTGGCAGATCTGCTGGAGACCTGCATGGCACCAGTAATCTGCTGATCGCTGGTGCCATTCTTTTCAGGTGGTGAGGAGGCAATATGTTGCCTCCTCACCACCTTATTTAAATCCATGATTACCATTCAATACCGCTGATTGTGACAGGGTTTAAATCAGGTGTGAGGAGGCGAGGCTGGGCAACACTGTGCCCAGTGATCTTTTACTTCTCCCATGTTGTTTGGGTAGATCTCCACCACTTTGGGTGACCCTAAAGAGGAGGAGTGTACCATAACATTAGCTTGGTAGTCGAATCCTGGGGTGCTCTGGTTAGGAAATATCAGCCAGCTCTCCTGATCAACAGCCTGGCCTAACCCTATTTGCCCCCTTACAGGGAAGTGAAGCTGCCCCTCAAAGTGAATCCTTATTCTTTTAGTAGCTTTGTCTGGTATCTTGCCCTCTGCATTTACTTCATAAAAATAATGTTTATACCGTTTGTAAGGCCAGATCATTAAGGGCTAGTTTACATTTGCTTCAAAACATGGTTTTGGACACGCTTTGTTAAAGCTCTTTGAATGCTAGTCAAAGCTCCTGTCACTAAATAAAATGGTTGGCTTACAGTCCTGTTTACACCTGCTTTTTGCTTGGTGCTTCGATGAGGCATCGGTGGGGCTTTGGTGGAATTTCAGTGGGGCTTTGGTGGAATTGACACCATCATTAATGTCAATGAAAGGAATTCTGCCTCATTGTTGGGTGTCAGTGGAAGGAATAGTGCCCCGTTGTTGGTGTCAGTGGATGGAATAGTGCCCCGTTGTTGGTGTCAGTGGATGGAATAGTGCCCCGTTGTTGGTGTCAGTGGATGGAATAGTGCCCCATTGTTGGTGTCAGTGGATGGAATAATGCCCCAAGGGCCAGATAAAGGCAAGCGAAGGGTCACAGTTTGGAGACCGTTGATTTAGACGTTACAAAGCATTCTGTGAATGGCACCTGTGCTAAGTGGCCAAACTCCTGTGTTGAGAATTGAGCAGGGCAGCTGCTTGGTGTGGGACTGGAAGCAAATGGGGGATCAATGCAGTAGTGATGTCTACTTTAGTGATTTCCAGCTTCCAGGGGCATCGGCCAGGTATGGCGCTTATTGAGCTAGAAGCTAGAAAATATGCATACATGGAATTCTCTTTAAGCCTGCAGATTAGCTTTTAATCAATGTCAGTTGCTTGGTTATTTGTGACCGCTGTTTTATCTAAGGCTTTGTTTACACTGGTGGCAAGGAAACAGTAAAACATAGTTGGTTGAGCCACGGTTTTACCACCTCGCCAAAATGAATACAGCAGGGGGTGCTAGAAAAGGTGGGAATAAACATGCAAAACAGCCCCATAGAGAGACATACTGTATGTTTGGCTAGGGGCTGACCTGGTAACCTGTAACTGGATTTTTGGTGGGGGTGACCCTTTTATTCAGTGATCAATACTAGAAGACTACAGTGCATCCAGACATAAATCAAACTTGGGTACAAAGAAAGCCTTCCTACATAGGTATTACAAATAGTATAAACTACTTTCTTGTTTTCACATCTACAAGCCTGGACATTTAAAGGCTTTGTCTACTCAAAGTGACATTTTATCTGTAGGAGAGACCAGTTCAGTTTTGCAGATTGCCCACATATTATACTGCAGACAGCAGGTGATGTGCCCAAGTATTTTCACTTACCGGCCACTTTATTAGGTACACCTTGCTAGTACCGGGTTGGACCCCCTTTTGTCTTCAGAACTGTCTTCATTCTTCAGAAATAGATTCAACAAGGTGTTGGAAACATTCCTCAGAGATTTTGGTCCATATTGACATGATAGCATCACGCAGTTGCTGCAGATTTGTTGGCTGCACATCCATGCGAATCTCCCGTTCCACCACATCCCAAAGGTGCTCTAGTGGATTGAGATCTGGTGACCGTGGAGGCCATTGGAGTACAGTAATCTCATTGTCATGTCCGAGAAACCAGTGGTGAGATGATTTGAGCTTTGTGACATGGTGCATTATCCTGCTGGAAGTAGCCATCAGAAGATGGGTACACTGTAGTCATAAAGGGATGGACATGGTCAGCAACAATACTCCAGTAGGCCATGGCGTTTAAATGATGCTGAATTAGTACTAAGGGGCCCAAAGTGTGCCAAGAAAATATCCCCCACACCATTACACCATCACCACCAACCTGAACCATTGATATAAGGCAGGATGGATCCATGCTTTCATGTTGTTTACACCAAATTCTGACCCAACCATCTGAATGTCGCAGCTGAAATCCAGACTCATCAGACCGGGCAAAATTTTTCCAATCTTCTATTGTCTAATTTTGGTGAGCCAGTGCAAATTGTAGCCTCAGTTTCCTGTTCCTATCTGACAGGAGTGGCACTTGGTGTGGTCTTCTGCTGCTGTAGCCCATCTGCTTCAAGGTTTTATGTGTTATGTGTTCAGAGATGGTATTCTGCACACCTTGGTTGTAACGAGAGGTTATTTGAGTTTCTGTTGCCTTTTTATCATCTCTAACCAGTATGCCCATTCTCCTCAGACATTTGACATCAACAAGGCATTTTCGTCCACACAACTGCCACTCACTGGATAGTTTCTCTTTTTCAGACTATTCTCTGTAAACCCTAGAGATGGTTGTGTGTGAAAATCCCAGCAGATCAGCAGTTTTTGAAATACTCAGACCAGCCCATCTGGCACCAACAACCATGCTACATTCAAATTCACTTAAATCCCCTTTCTTCCCCATTCTGATGCTCGGTTTGAACTTCAGCAAGTCATCTTCACCACATCTCGATGCCTAAATGGGTGGAGTTGCCTCCATGTGATTGGCTGATTAGCTATTTCTTACCAAGCAATTGACCAGGTATACCTAATAAAGTGTCCAGTGAGTGTATATGGCCCTGGTTGCACAGGTTTTGGCCATGCAAAGTGATTGACTTGTATTGTCACGTGCCACATATTACAGACATGTCTTGTGTATGCCGGAGCCGTCTGCACTTCAGGGCCAGATCTAAGCTTCTTTGATGTCTACATGATTTTAGGCCAATGAATCTCAGGAAGTCACATGTGTAATATGTAGCTTTTCATGCAAACTATTACAACTTGTCACCGTATTACTGCAAAATATTGTATCCCATTATTTACACCCCTTTCACACTGGGGCGGTTTGCAGGCGGTATTGCGCTAAAAATACCGCCTGCAAACCGCCCCTAAACAGCCTCCGCTGTTTGTTCAGTGTGAAAGCCCGAGGGCTTTCACACTGAAGCGGTGCGCAGGCAGGACGGTGAAAAAAGTCCTGCAAACCGCTTTTTTGGAGCGGGGAAGGAGCGGTGTCTTCACCGCTCCTTCACCGCTCCTACCCGTTGAAATCAATGGGACAGCGCGGCTATACCGCGACAATACTGCGGCTATAGCCGCGCTGTACGAGGGATTTTAACCCTTTTTCGGCCGCCAGCGGGGGTTAAAACCGCACCGCTAGCGGCCGAATACAGCTGCAAGAACGACGGTACAGCAGCGCTAAAAATAGCGCTGTTGTACCGCCGACGCCCCCACCGCCCCAGTTTGAAAGGGGCCTTAGTATTATGGATAACAGAATATAGTGATGGAGAACAAGTACTTGTGAAATACCGGGCCATTAGGATTTGTGTTTTCCCTTTTTTCTAGGTGTTTCTACCTATTGTCTTTAGCCTAGCATGTTGTATTGTGTGTAAAGTACTCATGTAAAGGTGCCAAGAAAGGTTGTTATTTGATTCTTCTAAACTAAGGCAGTCTCCCGTATCGCTGGCAGTGGACTGCATATCCTAATTACATATTTGCTGAATACAGAGAAACTTGTGAACATGGAATACACAGTGTGAGTAAGATAAACAGAAGGAAGGGGTGTGTGATGGAACGTTAAGTCAGTACGTGACCTTAGCACCTGCAGTGCCTTGGCTGGCTCAAATCATTAAAGTCCACCTCCAGGACAAATGGTTTATTTTTCTAATAGAATGGGAAAAGGCTTATCCCTCCTGGCAGGTTTTTTATCTCACTATATCTCTCACTGGGACAGGAAGGCACAAATAGCAATAGAAGCATGACAGAGGTTCTAACCCTTCCCTGCTTTATCTAGAATAAAAAGAAAAGTTTAGGTTGGAAATGATGAAATCCATCCCCCCAAAAAAGGAGAAAAAAGGTAACTTGTTTGAAGTTTCTCATTCTTGGGACTAAAACTGGCTATAAACTGGTGGATTTTCTCTTGATTTCCAAACTTAGGATTTTGGAATGCATGTCATTTCCACATAAACTGTTAGTAATTGATTTATTCTAGAAAATTTTTCCATCCTGCTCCTTCAGGCCGGCTTCACACTAGTACATAGAGCGGCTCACAGTAGGAGGTCCTGTGTGTCTCCATTCACCAAAAAAGCAGTAAAAAGTTAAAACAAGGGCCGGTTTTTGACAAGTCTATTATTAAAGTGGTGTTCCGGCCGAAATTATACTTTTTGAATAAAAATACCCCTATCATACACAAGCTTAATGTATTCTAGTAAAGTTAGTCTGTAAACTAAGGTCTGTTTTGTTAGTTTATAGCAGTAGTTTGTTATTTTATAAAATTACAGCAGGCTGTGGCCATCTTAAGTGTGGGCATCTGAAGCCAGACTGTATTTCTTCCTGGATCTCATCCTTGCAGATCTCGCACATGCTCAGTGCAGCACAAGCAGTGTAATAGGTTTCAGGTCAGGTTTCCATAGCAATGGCAGTTTCAGAGGAAGTTGCCGCCCCTTCCCAGAAGGCATTGCAAACAGGAAATGATGCGATGGGCCGTGGCCAGGGAGGAGGAAGTGAAAAATGAATACAGCAGATATACAGTAGGTGCTGAGAAAAAAAATTAAAAAATATCCAATTTGTTTACAGTGCACAGTTTAGTGAGGGATGCTGAAGAGTTTTAAAAGTGGGTGGAACTCCACTTTAATAGCTCTGAGCCATCTTCTCCCGGTGCCGTCTTCTCCTTCGGGGGAGGGGGGAGGGCTCTCCGGGAGATGTCATCTGATAGCCACATCCCATGGCTATATGACAGATGTCAGACAGCGAGCGACAACACAACGGAGGAAGACAGCCACAGAACAACAATAGCGGCTTTTTTTTTTTTTTTTTTTTTTTTTTTTTTAGCGGGTACAAGGCGGTGGGTAAAGAGACAGCGGCGAAAGAAGATGGCTGAGGGAGAGATGGCGGCGGGAGAAGACAGCTCAGAACTATTAAAGAGGTTGTAAAGGTATACATTTTTTCACTTTAATGCATTCTATGCATTAAGGTGAAAAAACTTTTGACAATACCGCCGCCCCCAGCCCCCCCGTTTTACTTACCTGACACCTCGAAACTCAACCGCTCGCTCCCGACCTACAGTTCACCGCTCAGCCTGGTCGCTGATTGGCTATAGTGGATTGATTGAAAGCAGCGCAGCCATTGGCTCGGGCTGCTGTCAATCACATCCAATGACGCGGCGCGCCGGGGGGCAGGGCCGAGTGATACAGCGAGCGGCTATAGCCGCCGGCTGTATCACGGGAGCGCGCCCGCAATAACCAACCACCATGCGAGGGAGCTCGCATTAAGGTGGTTAGTTATTGTGGGGAGGAGCTGAAAGAGCCGCCGAGGGACCCCAGAAGAGCAGGTTCGGGGCCACTCTGTGCAGAACGAGCTGCACAGTGAAGGTAAGTATAATATGTTTGTTATTTAAAAAAAAAAAAAATTACCTTTACAACCCCTTTAATAAGGGACTTGTCAAAAACTGGCTCTTAGTTTTTCTTATTACTTACCCAATCCACATTCAAATGGGCGCACAGGATCTGGGGGGGTCCGCTTATTAAAGGGGGCTTCCGGATTCCAATAAGCCCCCCCACCTGCAGACCCCGACAACCTCCGGCCAGGGTTGTTGGGAAGAGGCCCTTGTCCCCATCAACATGGGGCAAGGTACTTTGGGGTGGGGGGCGCAGAGCACCCACCCCCCCATGTTGAGGGCATGCGAACTGGTATGGTATGGGGGGGCGCTCGCTTGTCCCCTCCCTTTCCTGACCTGCCGGACTGCATGCTCGGATAAGGGGGGGGGGTCCCGAAGGGCCTGGTAGTATGGACCTGGGGTGGAACCCCATGCCGTTTTTTTTTTATTTTCGCAATTTATTTTTTTAATTCAGTGTCAGCTGACATAACTCGGTTATTAAGGACGTGACGGCTGGCATCCCGGCCCCCTTCTTAGCAATGAGCTATATACAGTGTTTGAAGTTCAGTTCAGTCACTTTTTGGACATGAAAACAGATATGAAAATTGACATCCGTATCAGTTTTTGATCCCTTTTTTTTGCGACAAAAAAAAAATGTAACTGAACTAAAAAACAGAACACCCGCATGAAACCAGCCTAAGAACAACAGATATTATTTTTTAGCCTGATTTACAAACTTGGATTAGCCAGCAGTTTGAGTAACCAATCAGGTTTCGTAAATGAGTCTGACACACACATTTTCCACAAAACAAGTTTATTTTTGTTTAAATATACACTAAAAGTTTTTCTTTAACCACTTCAATACTGGGCACTTTCCCCTTCCTGCCCAGGACATGTTTCAGCTTTCAGCGCTGTCATAAGTTGAATGACAATTGCGCGGTCATGCTACACTGTACCCAAACTAAATTTTTATCATTTTCTTCCCACAAATAGAGCTTTCTTTTGGTGGTATTTGATCACCTCTGTAGTTTTTAATTTTTACGCTATAAATGAAAAAAAAAATGTCAATTTAAAAAAAAAAAATTGATGAGCACTGATAGGTAGCACTGGCGGCACTGATAGGTAACACTGGATATACAGCACTGATGAGGAGCTACTGACCGGCATTACTGAGTGGCACTGATTGGCTCTTTGATGGGGCACTGACAGGCATTACTGATGGGGCACTGGCACTGTTGTGGGCACTGACATGCGTTTATTATGGGGACAGGATGGCAGCTGATGGACACCTTTTGATGGGGGCTGTGCTGATAATCAATGTGCTGATTATCAGCACAGACCCTCCCTCTGACAGGGAGAGCCGCCGATCGGCTCTCCCTGTCAGTGTGAACCGAGGAAAGACGTGATTGGTCACAGCTGATCACGTGGTAAGAAGCCTCTGTCAGAGGTTTCGTACCACGTTCGGTGTTGCGGTATGTCAGACTGACACACAACACCTCTGATCGCGTGGGCACGCGCCGGCATGTCATCCTGATCACATCATATGACGTCCGGTCAGGATAACGCAACCACTTTGCCGCCGTCATTCTGCTATATGGTGAGCGGCAATTGGTTAAAGTGTTTGTTAACCTCAGACATAAAATATGAAAAAGCACATCCCTTTATAGTGTGTACTTGTCTCAATCCAGAGCACTAAGTGTAATTTTTGTCTTCTACTTTGTTCCTCTACTATCAGCACGAATCCCTTCTGACAAGTTTTCCTGACACCAAGAAAAAAATGGTGACAGGGGAGGGATCTCCAGCTGATTGACAGCCTCAGCTCTGTTCCTGTGTGCTTTGTGGAGGTGGGTGTGTGCCTTCCCTCCAATCAGCTCTCAGAGCTCTCCTTACTGAGCACTGAAGAGTGTAACTTTAGCTCTCTGCCCTCTTTTTCCTGAACTCTCAGACCAGCTTTATAATTCAGCACTTTGAACAGATGTAGAGAAGATGCAGATAAACAGGTACAACCTATGTAGGAGCTTTGTCTCATCTCTGTGTATCACCTGAGGCCAGTTACTTCACTGGGTATATGTAAGGGTTTACGACCACTTTAATATATTTTTTCGAATTGATGAAAAGTGCACACCGTGAGGGCTCATGTACAGTGGCATTTTTAAATGCGAATCCCCTCTAATTTAAAAATCCTGAAGACGGCTGCGTGTTTTTGTTTTTTAATCCTGCTTTTTTTTTTTTTTTTTTTTTTTTTTTTTTAGATTAATTCTTTTGTACTAGTAGAGCAACATATTTTCAGAATGCTACAACATTTTTTTTTTTAAATACCTATAGAATATATATTATAGTATGCATACACATTCCTTATGGTAAAAGCATGTTTAGATTTTTTTTCTACTATGTGTTCTGTTGTGTATTTTTATGTAACAAAGACTCAATGCTATGTATGATGATACAGTATCTCATTGGTGTAGAAATACTGTAGATTGCCATATTACAATATACTGTGTATATATAGTTTGTAAATCTATTCGTATCCTTGAGGACATAGCTCCGAGTCAGTGTGATTTTCTGAGTCGTGAAAATAAAAGATTACATTACACTTCAACCATTTTGTCTAATGCCGTGTACACACGAGCGGAATGTCCGACAGAAAAAGTCCAACAGGAGCTTTTCATCGTGTGTATCAGCGTTGGGGACAGTGTGCTTTGGGGTGGACGTGTGGCCTGGTATGGTCCAGGAGGGGGGGCACTCGCTCCCCCCCCCCCTTTTCTGACCTGCCAGGCTGCATGCTCAGATAAGGGTCTGGTATGGATTTCGGGGGGACCTCACGCGTTTTTTTTATTTTTTTATTTTTTTTTAGAGTGGGGTTCCCTTTCAAGATCTTCGGAGCACAAGTCGCACCACAAGTCGGATCATCATGATACGACTTGGATGCGACTTCTATTCAATCCAATGGGCTCTCATAGGGAACCATTGATTTTGACATGTCAAAAAAAACAGCTTAATGCTGTATCCAGTGTTGAGCCACGTTTAGCGGCGTCAGACGTTTTTACAGCTGTTACGCCAGTCCTCAGAGCGTGCTGGCCCTGGGGGTTTTTTTGCAGCTTGAAAACGCCTATGCCACTTACAGCTCCTAAAAGCCTGTATGTGCATGAGGCCATAGAATAACATGGAGAGGTGTTTTTAAGCTGTAAATACAGTTATAAAAACGCTGTGTGTGCATGAGGCCTAAGCGTGAACTATATCTTGTGCCAGCAATAACCCAATACAAGTACATTTGGCAGCACAGTGGTGTAGTAGGTAGCAGGTAGCACTTTCACCTAGCAGCAATAGGGTCGCTGGTTCAAATCCCAACCACGACACCATTTGCATGTTCTCCCTGTGCCTGTGTGGGTTTCCTCCGGGTACTCCGGTTTCCTCTCACACTCCAAAGACATGCTGGTAGGTTAATTAGACCCTGAAAATTGGCCAAAAAATATGTGTATGTGTTTGTAAGTGCGTCGGGACTCTATGGGGTAAAGGACCGCACTATAGCAGATGGACACCGGCTGCAAAAAGCGCCCTGAGGCGATTCAGTTCGCATAGGTAGCACTATACAAGTCACTCATTCATTCACATTTAAAATAAATATTTTCTGGGTTGGCTTTGCTGAGTTCTGGTGAAAATGCTAGCTGCTTGGCAGTCATACTGACATTCTTAGTTCAGTACCTTGAGTCCCTGACCTGCAATAAGTGTGCATATAGGGAATTCTGACTTCTGAATACATGTTCTGGGTCAGTGACAATATTAAAGATAGTGGGTCAGTATAACAACCAATCAAGATCAGTTTTGAGGGTCCAGTTATGGCCGCCTGGCAATGTTTTCATATGATATGTTTTTAAAGGGGATATCCATGCAATGTCCTTCATTAAACAGATACAGTAATTGGACAACTCCTTATACTATTAAGCAAAAATCCTTACCCCTAGTAGTCTTTGGCGCTGTATGGAGGCCAGAAACCTTTCGTAATAGGTTTCACTTGTATTATCACCTTCTGGTAGTCTTTTATTATATCTTGGCTGCACAGTTTTAATGGCAGTCTGTGAGTATCATTATATCTCATTGAACTTCCATCATACAAACAATGTATTTACAAGGAGGCTGCAGAAGGTAACTAAAGCGGAGGTCCACCCACATTTTGAAGTCCTCACCATCCAGTAGTAATGTGTGCAGTAACTTCAAATTGGCATATAAATCATTTTTTTCTGGATCACTTACTTTAGTAATTCTTTATTCTCACTTCCTCCTTCACGGCCGCGGCTGTCATTTTCTTGCTTTGCAATGTCCCCTGCTTGTCATCAATCCCAGGAGACAACAGATTTTCTTCATAGCCATAACAAGGGTGCGGGCACTTCCTCCGTTGCCGCTCATTGTTATGGCAAGAAGATAATCTTCCTGCGCTACGGCCTGTGTATACTGCGCACGCGTGAGTTCGGGGGGTGCATGCTGGGTAGCTAGCAGCACCATATCCTGAAACAGGCACCTAGTGGGCTTCACATGCCCACAGTAAGGATGGAAGCACTCTGCAAAGAAGAAAACAAACGTGAGTACATGAAAAAAAAATGGGAATTGAACGGCAAATTTATTAACCACACGCATTAAAGTATTTAATGCAGTGTAGTCGAACGGATTAGCAAATAAAATAAAAAATTTGGGTGGAACTCCACTTTAAGTTGCTAGTAGTGTACCAATCATACACAGTGTTTCAAATCCAATATATTTATATAGCTATGTTTTATGCATTTAATGACAGCTGACAGCCCAGAGGTGCACAATTACACCCCACCTTGTGTAAATGAAGTCTGTCCTGTGAACAAGGATGTCTAATGTGTATTTTCTTTAACAGAGGTGACTAGCACTTGTGTTTTATGTGTTTGCTGCCCCGCCAGTACATTCGATTGAGAGGAACGAACACAGAAGGACATTTTGTTAGCAGGATTTATAGTGTTTTTTTAATTCTCTATACCAGTGTTTCTCAACTCCAACCCTCAAGGTGCCAACAGGTCATGTTTTCAGGATTTTCCTCGGATGAAACAGCTGTGGTAATTACTAAGGCAGTGAAACTGATCAAATCACCTGTGCAAAATAATGGATCAGTTTCACTGCCTTACCCTGTTTTCCCAAAAATAAGACCTAGCGTGATTGTTGGTTATGGCTGCAATATAGGCCCTACCCCCCCAAATAAGCCCAAGTTAAAGTCCTTGTAGGTCTTATTTTCAGGGTAGGGCTTATTTTCGGGGAAAGAGGGTAGGGCTTATTTGGGGGGCAGGGCTTATATTGCAGCCATCACCGACAATCACGCTAGGTCTTATTTTTGGGGAAACAGGGTAGTAATTACCACAGCTGTTTCATCCGAGGAAAATCCTGAAAACATGACCTGTGTGTGTTTAACACAGGGCTGGACTAATCTCAGAGCCAGGTAGGCAACGCTCCCTAAAAATGACAGCAGGTGTCTAACTGTTGAGGCTTTCACTAGTTGTTGACAATGGAGCTGGCTCCTAAAAAAAAAAAAAAAAAAAAAAAAACCTGCTGGCTCCTGGATTGGATAGATTGGCTACTGAATAGCATATAAATACATGTGAATCCCACCCCTGGTTAAATGGTTGCCATTGTTGCTTTACAACTCTGGATCCCAAGATCAAAACCCACCCATATGGAAATTTTTCAGTATTCGTTTCAGTGTGGGTTTTTTCTGGGTAAAAATATATCACTGCGTAAATCGTGTCTCTACCTGAATACCGACCTTCCTTGATGTGTTTTACCGCTCCCGGAAACTGGGTTGGTTTTCAGGTAGAGACAGGATGGTAAGCGGTCATTTTGCTGACCAATAAAGACAGAAAAAAAGAGCTAAGATTGGCCTGTGGCTGTCATCTTTTGAAGAAGAGGAAAGACGAACTGTGGGAGCCAGTGCCGGGACAAGGTCATCTAGAGCCCAGGGTGACCATGCCAAACTGCATTCCCCAAGATGTATGATCATTATGTGTCAGCAAAAGCACTGAGCACTGATCTGCACACTCCCCCCCCCCCCCCCCTTGCGGAAATCCCTCCCTCTCAGCACAAATCTTTGCCCCCCCCCCATCCCCCAAGTCCTCCCAGCACAAATTCCCCTCCTAATACATGTCTTCTGCCCCCCACTTCAAATCCCCCACTGCCAGCACAAATTGCTCCCAAATCCCCCCCCCCCCCCCCACCTAGCACAAATCTTTCCCATTCCTCCTTCAAACATAAATCCCTCCAAATTTCCCCTACTAGAACGATACTAGCCTCCAAATTTCCCTTTCCGACACAAATTCCCTCCCCCCCAATCTTCTTGTGGGGCCCCCCCAACCTCACATGATGCCAGTGCTGAGGGCTGCCGCCCCTCCTGTCCACCCCTTGTTCCCGCCCTGATAGGAACCCAGAACACGGGTTGTCCGTGTATGGCAGTATGGGCAAGTCTTGAGTGGTGCTATGGTTTTGTATATTTTATTACTATAAGTTTTTTTTATGAGTATTATATCTTCCTCCAGAATTTTAAAACACACTTGCACTTGGGGGTAGTAAAACCAAGCAGTTGTGATTCAATAAATTTGATTGTTTTGGGGAAAATAATACAATGTGGACATTGTAAGACGTTGTACAAGGAATTGTGTACATGACAATACATAAAGATACTGTATATTGTATAACTTATGTTAACATATAATAGATAACGAATGATGATGAGAAGCAGAAACTTATACATCTGGTATATTGAAATGGTTAGTTAGATGGTTACTCTGGAATAGTGATGTTTGATGTCTATCCCCCCAGGTGATCCCCACTGGGACCTCTTTTGTCTCCTGGGGGGAAAGGGTTAAACCTGTTGGTATTGGGTAACCAAAAGTATATGTTTTTATAGTAATCATATATTAAGATGAGTAAATATTCGAGTATTTCGTATTGACTCAGTACTATATCATGACTAATCTAGTTATTAGTGTTCTTACATCACAGAAATTTTTCATCATAGGAATTTTTCAGCACCTACCCATTGTTCCCATGGTAACCACAGCTTTTTTTTTCTTTCATTAATCGGTTTCCACTGGAAGCCTTCCGTGGAACACACACTCAAACGGGTAAACATACATTATAGCTATGAAATAATCATGGATTCCAGTGGAAACCGATTAATGAAAACCAAGCAGTTGAGCTGAATTTTTGTACCTGCCCCCAGCTGCAAAAGCAAACAGATTGGGTTGTATACTTGCCACCCCTGTGTAATGCTTTGCAGCAGGAATGGCATTCAGTGGGCATTACTGTCCATCAAATGAAACCCATTTAAGTAAATGAGCTGTTCTGCAACCATGTGGAATGTATGCAGTGATGTGGGCTTTTAGGGGTTAAAACAGGTGGTGAGGAAGCAATATTATTGGCATCTTACAGCATGTTAAACGTCCTCTGAAAAGCGTTCTACCCCAGATCTCTCTTTAGAGGGCAACACTTATGTAAATGAGCCTTAAGGTAATCTTGCACTCACTAGATTGTGGTCTTCCTCATACAGAAACCAATGCAAATGATTTGTATATATTCTGTAAATAAATACAAAGTTAGCTTGAAACTGTAAAACAAATTAGGAAGACTGATCATTAGGTAGTAATAACATTTTTAGCCATTGGAAGCTTCAACAAAACCAAAGGTGTCATTTTATACTATTACCGGGTCATTTCATTCCAGTTCAGAGCTATTTTTTTTTTTGTATTCTCTGAAAAGTTTTTTGATGTATACGAGGGGGCTATAGACAACTGATTTCCTAAAGCTCCGTCCTCATGAAAATATACTGATCATTTGTGGTTCGGTTGTGCTTTGTAATAGACCTGTTTTTTTTTTTTTAAAGGGTGTTTACACCCAGCCAGTATGTAGTTGTATGACGTACAGTTCTGATTAGTCAGACGGGAGGACAGTGTAATGAAATGGTAATTGATGCTTCTCCCCATAATTTCCGCTGAGGTTGCTCAATAAATTGTACCAATGAAGAAATCGAAATTGCATTTACTTCTGGCACAGCCTAGCAAAGCAAAATCAGAATTTTGGACTGCCGAAAACCACATTCATGTGTTGTAATGTATGGTATAGAAATTGTTTCACCTGGATACAACCAAGATGGTTTGTTAGTTAGAGACATGTTCCTTTAATTTATTATTTTTATGTTTTCCTCTTTTTTTTTTTTGCCAAACAGAACCTCTTTTTCTGCAATGATTTATTTTTTACGCTGAGAGTACAGTAACATTAACAACCAGTCAAGATTACATTTGAGTCTTTATTTAATCAGGCGAATAGAGATAAAGTGAGTAAGCTGTTGCCCCTGGCAACCCAGCTGATGCTATCTGTTAGCTTTTAATTTGTCAGCTTGTGCTGGAAAAATGTATGAGAGAAGTATGGGAATCACACAAAAAATTCATACTCTCCTAGATGGCTGCATCGATCCCAGCTGCAGCTCTTCCCTGCCGGCTCTAAGACCGAGAACTGAGCGATCAAACACCGCAGGTCCTCAGCCTGAAGGGAGCTGGTGACTGTCAGCCACAGGCTCTCTGCTCTGTCCTCCAGCGCTCACTGGGGCTCTGGGCTGTGGAGGAGGTGGGAGTTGCTGGCTCAGGCTGTCAGTGCCTCGCTCAGTCAGCTGTTGGTCCAGGCTTATAGTCAGGTTATTTTCAGAGCCTGGACCGGCTATGTGAAATCCAACAACAGTGGGCTTCAGCCCGCTGTCAGCTGAAAACGTATTTCAGGAGTGCAGAATTGGGCTCATGTGATCCATAGGAGTACAGCCAAAAAAGCTTTGGCTATACTTCTCCTTTAATTGCTTACTCTTTTCAGCAATCTAATTGTTTTACTAAGTAATTTTAGTTTTCATAACGCGAGCCAAAGTTGTCCACTTACATACCTCTTCTTTCAGCCCTGCATCCATTCACTGTCCAGGTCTTGCTGCCTTCATCTTTGCAACATTTTCACAATTTGCCCCTTCCTCACAGCTGACACCAGAAACTTCTAATTCACACTCTTCTTGGCCTACCTTTTACATACACTAACCCGCTTTCAGTCTATTGAGAATGTCGCTACCAGACTCCTCTACCTTACCAACTGCCACCCTTCTCTGCCAATCCCTTCACTGGCTTCTACTCGCTCAACATATACAATTCTAAATACTAGCTACAACATACAAAGTCATCCACAACTCTGTGTAAGATACCAGCTTCATCTCAAAATGACCACCAATACTCACCAAATATAGCCATCATCTTTGCACCGCCTAAAACCTCCTGCTCTCTAGCCCTCTTGTCACCTCCACCCCTGCTTGTTTCCAGGACTTCTGCAGAGCTTCTCCCATCCTCTGGAACTGCCTTCCCCAATCTGGCTACCTCCAAAAATGGATGTAGGCTGATGTGAACTGAGACTTGTAGTTCCACAGCAGCTGGATATCTACCTGTCATGTAAAGCAGTTTAGGTTCCTACTGGGGACACGGGGCTAACCAAGTGTCCCCATGGGACTTGTCACCCCCTACAACTGACCCCTCCTTTTCTTTCCTGTGTTGTCTTCAATGGTTAACAAATTAAATTGGTACAATAAAAGGTATAGAATCTTTTTGCTGGCTTTCTATTTTTTTTTTTTGTTTGTTTACAAACTTTTATTAAGTACAAAAAACATTGGTACAAAAAAGTTGTTTACATATGCCATGAAAAAAATACAAATATGGAATATTGTCATAGTGTATTCAATACTTGAGAGAAAGTTTTAGTAAATGTTGATTAATATTATAGCTGTAGTATCGTTAAATATCATCTTTATTGTCTTTCCTGAAAGGTATCACTGTTCTGAATTGAAGAAGTGATTGGAGTGATTAAACCATGGGTTCCATTTTTTTTATCATATAAATTATACAAATTGTGTACTGTGTGAAATATTTTTTCCCATAAAATTTATATTGTTAATTCTAGTTTTCAAATGTGTTAGAGGTATCGATGGTGATTTCCAATGATATGCAATCAACCAGTGTATTGCTACACATATTGTATGGATTAGTCTCATTTGATGAATAGGTAGCCCAGGAATTGAGAAGAATAATAGGCAACTAGAAAAATTTGCATCTAAAATCTCAGATAGAAAGTTTCAAATATTTGCTGGCTTTCTAAAGCAATTTTCTCAATACGGTGAGTAATTACATTGCAATAAATCTCTTACAAGGATTGTAAAAAAAAAAAAAAAATTAAAATATGTTAGCAGCTACAAATTGTGGTTGAACATAATGAGACTTGTAGTTCCACAGCAGCTGGATAATTTACCTTTCAATAAAAGCAGTTGAGGTTGCTGTGTGTTTAGCCTCATTATGTAAGCACATCATCCACCGCCCCGCATTGAGAGATGGCACAGCCCAGCCTGCTCAGTAATGCTTGTGGGAAGCACAGGAGCTAGAAGGCATTCCAGCAGGCTCCAGCTGAAGAGACAACACTACGTAGTTTTCCTTTAATTAGGCAGTGTCATTGTTGTCAGGGCAACTGAGAACAGCGGCGTATCATATTTTCTCCTTCTGTGCTGCATGCTGAATATTTCAGTGTGCTCTTGCCGGCACAGGGGTTAGGGAAAGGTGCTGTAGTGCAGCAGATTCTGCTTGGCTGGTGGCCAGCAAGAAGGACCAGCTAGTGATTTCTCACATCAGCCATTGGATCCTGTACATGAGGGGGATTGTGGCACTGGTCATCCTTCCCAGCTTTCTCCCATTGCCCATGGGGAGATCGGTGACCAGCTCCTAGATGTCCACGCTGCCCTAGTGACAGGCTCTTCTTGGGGAACTGCCAGAGAAGAGCAGGATACATGCTTATATTCCTGAGACCCAGGAAGAAGGGAAAGGTGGCAAGAAACATGCCAGGATCGAATAAAGCTGCCCGGCAGGAGAGGGGGAAGAAATCTGGGGCAAGGCCTGCACCCCCACTTTTATTCACTATTAACGAGGAAGATGAACAGCAAAAGAATGTCAGCAGCAAGAAGGTAAAAGGTAGGCACTGTAAATCCCTTAGAGCGATTGACTATTGCAGGGCAGGTGCAGGCAGCCTCATACCTGTACCCAGCTGAGTTGCTAAGGCTCAGTGTTTTGTATTTCCTGATAAGTTACCAATGCAGATATGTGCCGTACCTTGCCAGATTAATGTTTGCTACATGCGTCTACTCCTGGGCTTTATCAAGCCTTTGCCACTAATCTGTTTTTTATATAGTCGCTCATTGCATAGCCTTAGAATATGACTGTGCTTTTTAGGATGACAGTGCTGAATTTTCATGTTTGCCTGGAACCACAGCGTTTAATATTTAAATCATTGATCTGTTTTTATGCATATTAAACATATGTATTCTATATTTTTTATTTAGCCATGATTTAGCAGAACTGTAGGTTGATTGCATCAATCTCTAATGCCTTGCTTGGAATCACTATGCAGAATGTAGTAGGTCTTTGAGAAATGACAGGGCCCTTCTTATGCAGATATAGGCTGCTTGGTGTTGTGATAGGACAGCGTACTAGAGCGATCTTGTCCATCGGTGGAGCGAATGTCATATAGTGTGTGTAATGTACCGGTGTTTTTATATCCTTGTGTCATTCTATTACAGTATTTTATCTGCTAAACAGATGAGGAGTGTCAAGGGTGTCACTGACAACTTCACATAAAGATAATCCATAATTAACCTAGCCCATAGTCATTAACACTGCCAACTAATATAGAGCCCACAGAGGAGGCTATAAATAGGTTGAAATAAGCGTACATGTCTGATTCACACATGATTTGCTGGTAAGCTCATGAATATAACACTGGATCGACTGAGCTAGAAGAGGAAACCTAGGAAACATGTAGAAGTATTTCAAGGATGCGTTCATTAACCATCATCCTCCACAGTCAGCTAATTGCAATCAGTGATATGAAGATGTCTTGGAAAATCCAGCACTCTTACAGCACAATAATATGAGAACACTAATCAATGTTCTCCATTGACCTTGATAGATGACTAGAGTCTAGAAGCGTAGCAGGCACACGTCCCGAATCTGCAGTTTTGATGGTAGCTGTACCAGGGTCAAGACATTGCTAGAATAAAAGCCCTTCACTCTGGTGGTGTTCTGCAGCCATGGTAATTTGTAATCAGGCAACTCTCTGGGCTATTGATCTTATCATTAGTGGCAGTCATATACTATTGACATTTTGCAATGTGCAGCTCTGGAAAAGTATACTGCTACACATTAAATGACATACAACATTCATGAATCATAAGGATGTATGCTTAGTACTGTTCTACAGAGTGGGTAAGGATAGCTAGAGTAAAAAGCCATTTAAACAAGAATACCCTTAAGCTGGATATTAGAATCAAACATAGGAAAGCGGAAGTGTGACCCTAATGGGGCGTACACACGGTCGGACTTTTCGTCTACAAAAGTCCAACGGACGCCGACGGACTAAAGCTGGCTGACAATCCGATCGTGTGTGGGCTTCCCCGGACTTTCAGCTGACTTTTTCAGCCTCAAATCCGACGGACTTTAGATTTGAAACATGCTTCAAATCTTTACGTCGTAACTACGACGGACCCCGAAATCCGCTCGTCTGTGTGCTAGTCCGACGGACAAAAACCCACGCTAGGGCAGCTATTGGCTACTGGCTATCAACTTCCTTATTTTAGTCCGGTGTACGTCATCACGTACGAATCCGTCGGACTTTTGTGTGGTCGTGTGTAGGCAAGTTCGTTCGTTAGAAAGCCTGCCGCAAGTCCGCCGAAAACCCGCCGGAAGTCTGTCGGACAGGCTGTCGGACTTTTGTAGACGAAAAGTCCGACCGTGTGTACGCCCCATTAGATGTGTGTTTTCACATACTGCCCTTTCCTAAAAAATTTATGGTCCAGAATAAGGCCTCATGCACACTGGTTTGTTGTAAGACTCCATTCACACCTGAGCGGGTTGTAGCTTGAAGCCTGAAGCTACAAAACTTTGGAGGGGAAAAAAAAATCAATTATTCTCTATGGAGATGGTTCACATCTCCACTCCAAAATGCCTGAAGCTCAAACAAGTTCTGGACCCTTTTTTGTCAGGCGAATCGGGCAGATTTGGGCATTTTTCTGCTTTTTACATAGGTGACCTTTTGCCCTGCACAAAATCGTGGCAAATTGCGGTAAAAAACGCTGCAAAATCGCAGTAAAAAACGGCGTAAAATAACACGATTTTCTGCCTGAAAACGCCAAGCTCAGGTGTGAATGGGGCCTAAATGCTGTTTCTCCCAAGCTTTTTAGGTGCTTTTGGGCTTTTTTTTTCTTTGTCCAGAATTTTAAAGCCAAAAGTGGAACTTCCACTTTAAGCACTCCTCGCCCCCTTACACATTTGGCATGTAATTTTTTTTTTGGGGGGTGGGGGAGTGGGTACCTTTTTTTTTTTTTTTTTTTTTTTTTTTTTTTTTAGAGGGACTTCCTGTCCCACTTCCTCCTTCCACTTCTCGGCCACCTAGGCAACTCCTCCTCTCCCCCTAGGTGGCCTCTCCCTCCCTGCAATCTTCTGGGACACGTCACAGGTCCCAGAGAATTGCCTGGCCAATAGCAGAGCGCAGCTCAATTCGCACATGCGCAGTGCGTGCCCGGCTATGAAGCCGTAAGCTGTTACGGCCGTGTGCCCACAGTTGCTATAATGGCGCCGTGGAGAGGAGGGGGAGAGGAGCGAGGCTTTGGGCAGCCACATTACTGGACCATGGGACAGGTGAGTGTCTGTTTATTAGAAGTCAGCAGCTACACTTTTTGTAGCTGCTGACTTTTAAATGGGTGGACCTCCGCTCCGCTCCACTTATTCTGGGCACTGAAATTAATATTCCCAAAATTTCCTCTCCTGAATGCAATTTCTGCTGCATTCTAAAGTAGCTTTGATGGCCTCTAAACTCTTCTGCTCCTAAACTTCTCTAAAAGCCTATGTGTGCATGGACACATGCAAAAAATGCCAAAAGCCCCAAAAAATTCAGTTTATGAGCAGCAGTGTGCATGAGGCCTTAGTTGTCATGAGCAGCACTTCAGATTATCCCTTTACTCTTTATACATGAGGCCTAGTTGAGATCCAGGAAAAAGTTTATAAATCCTTAGAGCAGAAATCTTAGAAAAAAAAATGTTTCCCATGCAGCGGGGCTGTGCCTGCACTGCATATGTTAACTGCTTGTTTTTGTTCAGGGGCGCACAGAAAGGCTCTACTCACCCGATCCTCTGTAAAACCGCGCTCCCCCAATTTCAGATGAAGTCGCATGATTTCAAAGCCACGTTCAGTATGAATGAGGGCTTACATTGACATATAATTACTGAACAAAACAGCTCAAGGTCATTGACAGAAGGTGTGTGAAGCAATTTGATTGAAAGAAAAACCTAAACCAAAACACTTTTTGGAGGGCATATAACAGAGAGTGTATATTGCTATCTGCTTTCCACTGTATACTGCAAGATTAGTCCATACCACAGCTTGAATTTTATGACCCATTCTTAAAATGTAGGCTGTGGTGTTGATACACTTGTGTCCCATGGAGTTTTCTCTGTGTAATGCATAATCGGAGGAGAGGTTGATCAAATTATCATTATATATATATTTTTTTAATTTTTCTTTGTAAAAGTGCTTAGAGTCCCAAAGCCCCTAAGCTAAGCGCAGTTACGGGCCATTCACACCAAAATGCAATGCATAGCAGTGCAAGTGTTTTTGGTGCTTTGAAATACATTGCAGCACATTGCATTATGCCGCGTACACACGAGCGGACTTTACGGCAGACTTTGCCCGGCGGACTGGATTTCGTCAGACAATTCGATCGTGTGTGGGCTCCAGCGAACTTTGTTTTCTCAAAAGTTGGACGGACTTAGATTTGAAACATGTTTTAAATCAATCCATCGAAATCGAGTCCGGTCGAAAAGTCCCCTCGTCTGTATGCTAGTTCGACGGACAAAAAGCCACGTTAGGGCAGCTACTGGCTATGAACTTCCTTGTTTTAGTCCGGTCGTACGTCATCACGTACGAATTCGCGAATTCGACGGACTTTGGTGGTTTGTGTATAGGCAAGTCCGTTCATTCAGAAAGTGCGTCGTAAAGTCCGTCAAAGTCCGCCGGGCAAAGTCTGCCGTAAAGTCCGCTCGTGTGTACGCAGCATTAGACTTTTGTTCACAATTAATAGGCTGCATCGATCTTCCACCCATTAAAATTTCTGTACTTTGTGTTTTTGTTTTATTATTTTGCAGTACAATGCACATAAGCACAATGCTACCGCGTGGTGCGCCTACTGCACACGTTTGCTGCTCATGACTACAACATGGGTAGAGGAAACATGCCCTTGTAAACCATTCTTTATAAATGTGCACCTTTTCCAAGCAGTAAACGCCATATTGCGGCCTTATGAATTCATTCCTTTATGTAGCTGCTGATCTGACCTGTGCATTGGATAGTGGGTACAGTATTTTGTATTGTTTGTTACAGCAAAAGAGTAATGTATGCTTTTGGCTATCTTTCTTTTTCAGTGGGACAAAATAAATTTGGAATTTCTTGTCACCTACGGTAATTGTCTTAAGCTGGTAGTGTACATTTTATAGATATTAGATGGTAGATGAACATTACAGGTGTGATCTGATCATCATCTATAGACTTTTTTTTGCTGAGCAGTGTGTCTCAAAGCAGGAATACTTGCATTAGACAACTGTTGTGCTTTAGCCTATGGACCTGGGTGAGGGAGAAGCTTTGATGGTGCTGTTGTGAGTGTGGTACGGAATCTTAATTAAGATCTCAGTGTTTTGTTTTTTCAGTGCCTCCAACCTTACGGTATATTTTGTGAACCTGGTTCAGATAATCAGTACATACTACAATCCTTTCCTGAGTTTGTTAATTTATGGTGTTTTTCTTACCATTGTATAAATATCTCCCAACAAAATTAATAAGTAAATAATTTGACTTTATTAATTTACAAGTATAGTTATACAATTTCAAACAGAAGTGGAATTTCTGGTGATTGATATTTCACACGCACGTTATCAAATCATCAAACACGGCAATGAAACAATATTTCTTAATATATTACAAATAACTCAGGGTAGCCCAAATTGTTCTGTTAGAAAAATATGTGCGGTAATTGCGCTTTACGTTCAAGAACACAATATCCCTTATCGCTCGGGGGAAACAGTCCACTGAATTTCTCCGACCGGAAGGAATCCAAAGTATGTATCACGGAGTCAATAGATGGATATTGCCAGTTTGAAAGAAATATTAATCTAACAGAGTTTACTAAATTGAATGGGGCAATAAATACTCTCCCTGGACCACAGAAATTGAAATTGATGTTATACAAGTTTGTGTCTGAATTTCCCCAAACACGGCTTCAATAATACACAGCCTAGACAATCAATATGGGCAAATGATAATGATAAATTACCCTACACACTGTATATGATAATGCCAACAAATAAATTATAAATTACCATCCCTACAATTATGAGAGAAAAAGATAATTAATATTTGTATGGTCTGTATCTTACCAATAGCTTAAAAAGTGGCAGATATCCGACAAAATCGAAGTACATCGAGTGGTTCCAGTCACAAGGTCCAGCAAGATGGGGAGTGGTCAAATATCATCAGACTTCTTGATCGTCTAGGGGTGTATCCGGCGTGTGGGTCTGTGATCCCTTCTCTTAGGCCCTCTCATCTTTTATACTAGGGATATGCAATTAGCGGACCTCCAGCTGTTGCAGAACTACAAGTCCCATCATGCCTCTGCCTCTGTGTGTCATGCTTGTGGCTGTCAGAGTCTCGCTATGCCTCATGGGACTTGTAGTTCTGCAATAGCTAGAGGTACGCTAATTGCATATTCCTGCTTTATACCATCTGGGACAATAAGCTCATAAAATGATAAGCTCAGCCAAGAAGGTTTGGCTTATTCTCCATTGGTTTGGAGAATTCTAATGATTTACCTGGTGAATTCAGGTAATATCATCTTCAGCCACTAGGTGTGTCTGAGGACAGAAAATGTGCTCTAAACTGCACCCCCCTCTGCTAGGGGGGTCCTTCTTTGTCAGCCGGGCTGTGAGAGTGTGCGGTAATTTCTCTAGTCATCTTGGTCTCATTAAGTTGCCATAGAGTTTTTATCAAACGCCATGACGACCAGGAATTGTCTAGCCCTCATTTAGAACTACTTTAAGGCCCCTTTCACGCAAATGTTTCGATCGGGTCAGCGTGTCTATTCTTCCCATGGAGCAGCGGGTGTAAACAGACGTGTCCGTTTACACCTGGCTACATCCAATCTGATCCACTGAAAACAGACGGATGGGGATCTGTTCTTCTGTCCAGCGGAGCGGTTGACAGTTTGGCGTAAACAGATAGGTGATCCATTTACATCCGCCCACCCATAGAGGAGAGCAGGCTGTGTCTGTTCTGCATAAGCAGAGCCAACATGGACCTGTCATTTGCCCTCTCAGTGGGGATCAGCGGACAGATTCCCTGCTGAGCAACTGGATCGCAGGCAGAGTCCACCCCGTGTAAAAGGTACCTCAAGCAGACCGAGATAAAAAAATTGCATGTAAAGCTGTTAGGTAATTAAGTTATATATGCAGGTGACATAATGATCTGAATTCTGTTATTAGGTTTCTCTTCCTTATAAAGAAGACTTGGACTGGGAGAGGAAGGGGGACAGTGTGAGACATTTGGGCTCTACTGTATTGGACAGTGCTGTCAGTGTAATACTGAAAGATTATTGGCAGGAGGAGAGAACAGAATGATGACCTCAGCAATGTGGTGTTGCTTTCCTAATCATTAGTGACCAAGCCTTTATTGAAGTGGAAAAACGTGAGTTTGCAGACCTGGTCATGCAGTCTGGCAGAGGAGCGAAGACTAACAGGTGGCTAAATGGGAATTACAAATTCCATTGTAGGTTAAAGTGTAGTCCCTTACATATACCCAGTGAAGGGACTGTCTTCAGGTAATACACAAAGATTGAACAAATCCTCCTACATAAGTTGTACCTGTTTATCTGCAGCAATTTCTTCTTTACATCTATTCAAATTGCTGAATTCACTGTATAAGCTTGTCTGAGTTCAGTAAAAAGGGGAGGGAGAGCTGAAGTTACAATGGGAAGAGCTCTGACAGCTGATTGGAGGGAAGGGACACACCCTTCACAGAGCACACAGGAACAGAGCTGAGGCTGTCAATCAGCTGGAAGTCCCTCCACTGTCACTATTTTAATCTTGGTGTCGGGAAATATTGTCAGAAGTGATTCATGCTGATGGCAGAGGAGACCAAGCAGCAGATAGAAATGACACTAAGGGTCCTTTCACACTGGGGCGGTTTGCAGGCGCTATTGCGCTAACAATAGCGCCTGCAAACTGACCCCAAAGTGCCGCTGCTTTAATTCCTGTGTGAAAGCCCCGAGGGCCTTCACACTGGAGCAATGCGCTGGCATGACGGTAAAAAAAGTCCTACTAGCAGCATCTTCGGAGCGGTGAAGGAGCGGAGTGTATACCACTCCTTCACCGCTCCTGCCCATTGAAATCAATGGGACGGCGCGGCTATACCGCCGGCAAAGCGCCTCTGCAGATGCTCTTTGCGGTGGTTTTAACCCTTTCTCGACCGCTAGCAGGGGGGTAAAACCGCCCCGCTAGCGGCCGCATACCGACGGTAAAGCGCCGCTTACTTTACCGCCGACAACGCCCCCGCCCCAGTGTGAAAGGACCCTTAGTGCTTTTAATTGAGGCCAGTACACACTATAGAAGGGTATGCTCATATTTCATTTACAACCACTTTAAATGTGTACACGTACTGTATGTGATGAAGCATGCATTTGGTTGATTACCTGGCAATCAGTTTTAGGCCCCATTTATACCTCAGTGTTTTGTAGCTTGAAACTCGAAGCTCCAAAACGCTGGAGGAGAAAAGATCAATGATGTTACGCGCTTTTGAGTGTTTTTCTATTCAAATGCAATAATTTGATAAAAATAAATAATTAAACCTAAATAAATAAAATACATAAATAATAAATAAAATAAATAGAAAATACATAATAAATTTAAAAAACCCTTAACCCGAATATTAACCCTTAACCCTAATATTAACTGCTAACTCTTATAACCCCTGATGCCACATACACACGAGCGGACTTTATGGCAGACTTTTCGATGGACTTTACGACGGACTTTCCGAATGAACGGACTTGCCTACACACGATCAACCAAAGTCCGACGGATTCGTACGTGATGACATACGACCGGACTAAAACAAGGAAGTTCATAGACAGTAGCCAATAGCTGCCCTAGCGTCGGTTTTTGTCCGGACTAGCATACAGACGAGCGGACTTTTCGACCGGACTCGAGTTTGTCGGACAGATTTGAAACATGTTTTAAATCTAAGTCCGTTAAACTTTTGAGAAAAAAAAGTCCGCTGGAGCCCACACATGATCCAATTGTCCGACGGACTCAGGTTCGCCGGACCAAGTATGCCGTAAAGTCCGATCGTGTGTACGCGGCATAACTCTTATGACCCCAACCCTAATCCTAAACCCTAACCCTAATATTAACCCCTAGCCCTAATCCTAACCCCTAATATTGACCCCCTAACGCTAACCCAACAAAATAAATAAATATATAAAATTAAGTAAATAATATAAATAAATTAACCCTTAACTTATTAAAAAAATGAATAAATAAAAGTTGATGAAAATGCTGAAAAACCATAGCAACAAATGATGATACAGATTATATTTTTCTGTATTGGCTGATTAAAAAAAAAGGCAAAGCTCAAAAAAGCTTTAAAAATGCTGTACAAAAATGCTCAAAAGCGCTCATAAACGCAACCCCCAGGTGTGAATGCAGCCTTAAAGCAGATCTAAAAACACAATTTAATGCAGGTATGTATTTGCTGAAAACAAAATGTATGTTTCGATGACTCCTTCAAAGTGTGCTTGCTCCTTGAATTGCAATGGCATATTTTCTTTGCATATGGCTAGGACTAGAGCTACAGTGGCGATTAAATGTCTGCTGCTGAGCAGTGATGAGCTTGGGTCTTTCCTTCCCACGTGTGCAAGCCAGCGCAGAATCTGTCACCTGTATGGATCTATGCAGCTGCCCACATTTGTGGCTGTGGGGAAGGGAATGCTCTGGGCACAGATGATTGGCCCGCCAGGTGACCGCTTCCTAGTGGGTTCATACACATGGGTTCAGATCCTAGTCCCAACACACCCATGCTCATCACTGCTTTACTGGTAGTCACCTCATTTACAGCACACTGAAATGTGATTCTAATGAGATTACTGAACAAACCGCTAAATCTCTTAGTAACAAAGATATTCAATCACCAATGCAACCCTAGCCTAAAGTTGAATGATGTGTTTTATTTAAAGAGACCCTGGCATCATAGTTAATAGTGTCATTTTACTAGTTAAAGCTGAATTCCAGAAAAAACAGAAATCCCCCTATGCAGTGTGCCTAATGGAATAAGTGTTTAGGTCTAGGGCACCAGAAAAAGCAGATTTATTACCTGATCCTCCACTTCTGCAGGCCACTTCCATGCTGCTAGACCAGTCCCTGCAGCCTGCTCTCCCCTAAGATGTGTCAGACGCAGATCCTCACCCAAAGACGGCTGAAGTGTAAGGGAGTGGGAATCATGTAAATAAAACTGCTTTATCTAGTACCCTAGACATATGAGTGTTTAACCCTTGCAGACAGGGCTGGCCCTGCCATGGGTCCCAGTGAGTCCATTGGACCCAGACAGCACTTTGAGAGGGACAGCAAATTGAACCACGGCCACCTCTCCTTCTCTTCTATTTACCCAGCAAATTGACTAACAAGTTTTTTTTACCCAGCAGTTTTGTGTGTCATGATAACAGCTGCCCCTTGGGCCGCTCCGCCTGCCCCTATACTACCCCAGCCTGTCTATATACTACCCCAGCCTGTCTATATACTGCTCTAGCCTGTTTGTATACTACCCCAGCCTGTCCCTATACAGCCCTAGCCTGTCTGTATTCTACCCCACCCTGTCCCTATACTGCCCTAGCCAGTCCATAGACTACCCTAGCCCGCCCATTGGAATTGAACATAATGGTATGTCAAAGGGGTGCAACGGATCAAAAAACTCACGGTCCGGATCATTCCTCGGATCAGGGGTCACGGTTCGGATCAACAAAAAAAAATCTCCCCCACTGTAATATCCACAATCTCCCTATTGGCAGGGTGTGGCAGAGTATTGGCGGGTATATTGGCAAGGTATTGGCGGGTATATTGGCAAGGTATTGGCGGGTATATTGGCAGGGTATTGGCAGGGTATGGCAGGGTATGGCAGAGTATTGGCAGGGTATGGCAGAGTATTGGCAGGGTATGGCAGAGTATTGGCAGGGTATGGCAGAGTATTGGCAGGGTATGGCAGAGTATTGGCAGGGCATTGCAGAGTATTGGCAGGGCATTGCAGAGTATTGGCAGGGCATTGCAGAGTATTGTCAGGGCATTGCAGAGTATTGTCAGGGCATTGCAGCAGGGCATTGCAGAGTATTGCGGCAGGGCATTGCAGAGTATTGCGGCAGGGCATTGCAGCGTATTGGCAGGGCATTGCAGCAGAGCATTGCAGAGTATTGGCAGGGCATTGCAGAGTAAGAGTATTGGCACTGCTGCCATCCGATCTCTCCCCTCCACTGTACAGATCAGTACACAGAGGGGAGAGAGGAACCAGCGTCATGACATGACGCTGGTTTGTTACAAGTGATCGCTCCGTCATTTGACGGAGCAATCACGTGCTAAACGGCCGCCGGGTGTACCAAGATGGCCGCCGCTCCGGAGCTAGGCCGAAGCCGCGGCCTTTCCTATGACCGAGGCCACAGAGAGCTCCGCGGATCTCGGGTGTCCCGTACGGATCAACCTCCGCGGATCGGATCACAGATCGATGACGATTTGTTGCACCCCTAGTATGTCATATAATTTTGCATATAGACAAGGTGCTGTTGCATGTAAATCTGACTTGATACATTTAATTTTAGTTTTAATTATAATATAAAATAATGGATGTGGGGGCCTTTTGGTGGGCGTGATTTATTTTATTTTTTTTTTGTTGGAGGGGTGGGGGGCAGCATTTCATTCTTGGGCCAGCCCTACTTTAAAGGGGTATTTTTTTCCCTGGACATATGATTTAACCTAATACTGCTGTATGTATAGCTGCCATTTACCCCCATAGGCTGCCTGTTGCTGCCCTCACCACTACGTTAGCTGTGTCTGAGAGTAGATTCAGAACAGCTTTGAAATCTTACATCTGACAGCTCTGAGGCTGTGCTCAGGATAGTGTTAGTGCAGGGAAAGCATCACTGGGTAAGATCTGCATAGGATATTGCAGCTGTTCTTTTATTATATCCAGAAATACTAAGCAATTTTATACATATAATCTTCCTTTTTGGCTTTTCTTTGGTTTTAAGATCTGTCATCTAGGTCCATTACTTTATTATTTTTATTATTATTGATGTTTTTATTTAGCTTTTCTGTGTCTTTACTGTCACTGGACTGGAAAACAGAAATGAGAACAAGAAGGCATCTGCTCATCATGTCTGTTTAATTTAATATCTTTGATGCCAGGAACTATAAATGTCTTCTGTGCTGCTGTGTACTGTTATCACTGGAAATCGCAAACCGCTAGAAACATTTCTCTGTGGTCTGCTTTTTTTTTATGGTAAAGTATATTATACCATAACCACTGTAGATGATCAAATGATTGATTTCTGTTAGGGATTACTGATACCTACCACAACTGTTTTGTTTACACTTCAGCTGTCGGCAATGGTACAAAGCATTGAAAAGTTATTTACAAATTAAATCAATTTTTTATTTTATTTTTTTGCACTTTTTTCAATGTGAAACATGTAAATATATGTTAAAGGTGTAAAAATATTAACGAACAAAGCAAACAAAAAAAAGTTTTAATTATTAATAGTTTATAAAAAAGAAGTGAACAAAAAATAATCATCAGGAAAATAATAATTTTTTCTCCTTATTCTCCGGAGATGGAGAATAAGGAGTTAATTAAATTGTTAATAAACCTAAAAACTTTTTTTTAACTTAAAGGGGTTGTAAACCCTCAAGGTTTTTCACCTTAATACATTCTATACATTAAGGTGAAAAACCTCCTGTAGTGCAACAGCCCCCCATAGCTCCCCTTTTACTTACCTGAACCTGATCGTTCCAGCGAGGGGGGAGAGCACAGCAGCTCCAGCTGCTGTCTCAGGTCCTCATTGGATAGATTGATTGCAGCGGGAGCCTGTCAGTCAAATCCAGTAATATGGGAGTTCGGGGGGCAGGGCCGAGTCCTGCTGTCTGTGTTAATGGAGGCAGCAGCGGGACCGTATGAGTGCTCCCATGGAATGCGGGGGGCACTCGAGAAGAGGAGGAGCCAGGAGCACCGCTGAGGGACCCCAAAAGAAGAGGATCGGGGCCACTCTGCAAAACCCTTGCACAGAGGAGGTAAGTATAACATGTTTGTTATTATTTTTTTTTTTTTTTTAAATTGTTTGCATTAAGGTAAAAAACATTTTCAATTTCCCTGTGCCCCCCTTTCCCTGTGTGAAGAGTAAGAGAGGGGAGAATACAGGCATTTTTCTTAGAAAATATACCCAAATAATCCTCACTTCTCATCCCCTGAGTATATGCCACATAGTCCTAGTAATAGTGAGATGTGAGAGGGGCAGGCCAAAGCCAGCCATCACTAGAACTCGGAATTGCTTTATTATTGGAGCACCCCAGTTTTCCAGACTACCTGGATGTTCTTCAGGACTGCAGAAAAGACATGCATGACATGTGTAAGGGGCCATTATTATTTAAGTGCCATTTGGATTTGCTTTAACACATCCCTTAGCTTGTTTTGTCTGTTGGGCCTCATCAGCACATGATTGACAAGTACCATGAGCCCACAATCTCAGGGAGCATTGCCGGAAATGTACCTCATTTAATACTCCAGTGAAGACAATTTCAGAACGCTTTTTATGCTGACCTAGAAAAACCAGTCCCATGGTGATGAGGATCATAAGCTGACACAGCACTGTCCAGAGATCAGTGTTACAGTTCAACAAATGTAATAATCTAAAATCTGGGAGAGTGGGCTAGTAATAGGCATGTTAGGCATAATTACACAATTTACATTGAAGTCCTATCCTCTTTTGGAGAGGCCAAATGAAAACAATTTTTTTTTACAAATGTAAGCAATTTAAACTGTGCATGTTATTAAAAGTAATGGCAGAAGTTATCTGCAGTGGCAGGCAAATGTCAAATGTAGATCCATTGATATAGGAAACTAAAATTATATAGAAATTCCAATGCCCTTTGCAGAATTCAAAATAGTCTCCACCTCTTTATCCTCTTTCTTGGTCTATTAAACTAGATATCACATTAGCCCTTTCTCTGCCAGGAACAATTTTTCATTTTTTTGTACACGTTAAAATCAACATGTTAGGCCTGAAGATTACTTAAAACTTCCAACACATTATATATTTTCTAAAAGCAGAAACCATGTGGAATAAAATGGTGCCGATAGCATTTTTTGTGTCTACTATTTATCAAATCTATATTTTCAGTATATCTGAACTCAAATCATTTTAGTGCACTCAAACACAACATAATACACATTTTTGGTAAAATCTAATAGATGAGGTTGCGTCGAGTAAATAAAAACTAAACATGTCAAGCCTCAAATTTGCGTAATAGTTGGCAGCAATTAAGGGGTTAAAGGTCAGATAGTGACATGGGGCAATGTTTACATTTGCATGGAAACTACACTGCCTGAGCCTCTAACTCCACTGGTCATTCTGACTTTTGGTTTTCTGTGTTGGTTATCTCTTCTCATGCATTTTTTTTATCATTTGATTAGATTTCTCTAGGTTTACTAAGTATATAATATATATATATATATATATGTGTGTGTGTGTGTGTGTATGTATATATATATATATGTATATGTGTGTGTGTGTATATGAATATATATATATATATATATATATATATATATGTAAAATATATATAGTGGATATAAAAAGTCTACACACCCCTGTATAAAATGTCATGTTTCTGTGATGTAAAAAAATTATACAAAGATAAATAACTTTAGAACTTTTTCCACCTTTAATGTGACCTATAAATTGTACAACTCAGTTGAACAACAAACTGAAATCTTTTAGGTGAAGGAAAGTAAAAATAAAAAGCTCAAATAATATGATTGCATAAGTGTGCACACCATTAAACGAATACTTTGTTGAAGAACCTTTTGATTTTATTACAGCACTCAGTCTTTTTTGGTATGAGTTTATCAGTATGGCACATCTTGACTTGGCACTCCAAACACTCCAAATCTGTCAGATTGCGAGAGCATCTCCTGTGCACAGCCCTCTTCAGATCACCCCACAGATTTTCAGTCGGATTTAGGTCTGGGCTCTAGCTGGGCCATTCCAAAACTTTAATCTTCTTCTGGTGAAGCCATTCCTTTGTTGATTTGGATGTATGCTTTCGGTTGTTGTCATGCTGAATGATGAAGTTCCTCTTCATGTTCAGCTTTCTAGCAGAATCCGGAAGATTTTGTGCCAATATTGACTTCCTCTACCTTGACTAAGGCCCCTGTTCCAGCTTAAGAAAAACAACCCCAAAGCATGATGCTGCCACCACCATGCTTCACGGTGGGTATGGTGTTCTTTTGGTGATGTGCAGTGTTGTTTTTGCGCCAAACATATCTTTTAGAATTATTGGAAAAAAAGTTCAACCTCGGTTTCATCAGACCATAACACATTTTCCCACATGCTTTTGGGAGACTTCAGATGTGTTTTTGCAAAATTAAGCCAGGCTTGGATGTTTTTCTTCATAAGAAAAGGCCTCCGTTTTGCCACTCTACCCCATAGCCCAGACATATGAAAAATACGGGAGATTGTTGTCGCATGTATGACACAGCCAGTACTTGCCAGATATTCCTGCAGCTCCTTTAATGTTGCTGTAGGCCTCTTGGCAGCCTCCCTGACCCGTTTTCTTCTTGTCTTTTCAACAATTTTGGAGGGACGTCCAGTTCTTGGTAATGTCACTGTTGTGCCATATTTTCCCCACTTGATGATGACTGTCTTCACTGTGTTCTATGGTACTGTATCTAATACCTTGGAAATTCTTTTGTACCCTTCTCCTGACTGATACCTTTTAACAATGAGATCCCTCTGATGCTTTGGAAGCTCTCTGCGTACCATGGCTTTTGCTGTACGATGCCTAAGAAAATGTCAGGAAAGACCTACTAGAACAGTCAAACTTTATTTGGGGTTAATCCAAGGCACTTTACATGATGGCAGGTGTGTACTGACTCCTATTTAACATGAGTTTGTATGGATTGCTTAATTCTGAACACAGCTACATCCCCAGTTATAAGAGGTTGTGCACACTTATGCAACCACATTATTTTATTTTTTTTATTTTTACTTCCTCCCCCTAAAAGATTTAAGTTTGTTTTTCAACTGAGTTGTACAGTTTATAGGTCACATTGAAGGTGGAAAAATTCTGAAATTATTTATCTTTATCTTTTTTTTTTTACATCACAGAAACCAGACATTTTAACAGGGTTGCGTAGACTTTTTATATCCACTGTGTATGTACAGTATCTCACAAAAGTGAGTACACCTCTCTTATTTTTGTAAATATTTTATTATATCTTTTCATGTGACAACACTGAAAAAATGACACTTTGCTACAATATAAAGTAGTGAGTGTACAGCTTGTATAACAGTGTAAATTTGCTGTCCCCTCACAATAACTCAATACACAGCCATTCATGTTTAAACCGCTGGCAACAAAGGTGATTACACCCCTAAGTGAAAATGTCCAAATTGGGTCCAAAGTGTCAATATTTTGTGTGACCACCATTATTTTCTAGCACTGCCTTAATCCTCTTGGGCATGGAGTTCACCAGAGCTTCACAGGTTGCCACTGGAGTCTTTTTCCACTCCTCCGTGACGACATTACAGAGCTGGTGGATGTTGGAGACCTTGCACTCCTCCACCTTCTGATGCCCCACAGATGGGCAATAGGGTTTAGGTCTGGAGACATGCTTGGCCAGTCCATCACCTTTACCCTCAGCTTCTTTAGCAAGGCAGTGGTCATCTTGGAGGTGTGTTTGGGGTCGTTATCCTGTTGGAATACTGCCCTGTGGTCCAGTCTCCAAAGGGGGGGATCCTGCTCTGCTTCCGTATGTCACAGTTCATATTGACATTCATGGTTCCCTCAATGAACTGTAGCTCCCCAGTGCCGGCAGCTCTCATGCAGCCCCAGACCATGACACTACCACCACCATGCTTGACTGTAGGCAAGACGCACTTGTCTTTGTACTCCTCATCTGGTTGCCGCCACACACGCTTGACACCATCTGAACCAAATAAGTTTATCTTTGCCTCATCAGACCACAGGACATGGTTCCAGTAATCCATGTCCTTAGTCTGCTTGTCTTCAGCAAACTGTTTGTGGGCTTTCTTGTGCATCATCTTTAGAAGAGGCTTCCTTCTGGGACGACAGCCATGCAGACCAATTTATTGCAGTGTGAGGCGTATGGTCTGAGCACTGACAGGCTGACCCCCCACCCGTTCAACCTCAGCAGCAATGCTGGCAGCACTCATACGTCTATTTCCCAAAGACAACCTCTGGATATGATGCTGAGCACGTGCACTCAACTTCTATGGTGGACCATAGCGAGGCCTGTTCTGAGTGGAACCTGTCCTGTTAAACCCCTGTATGGTCTTGGCCATCGTGCTGCAGCTCAGTTTCAGGGTCTTGGCAATCTTCTTATAGCCTAGGCCATCTTTATGTAGAGAAACAATTCTTTTTGTGCAGATCCTTTAGAGAGTTCTTTGCCATGAGGTGATATGTTGAACTTCCAGTGACCAGTATGAGAGAGTGAGAGCGATAACACCAAATTTAACACACCTGCTACCCATTCACACCTGAGACCTTGTACCACTAACGAGTCACTTGACACCGGGGAGGGAAAATGGCTAATTGGGGCCAATTTGGACATTTTCACTTAGGGGTGTACTCACTTTTGTTGCCAGTGTTTTAGACATTAATGGCTGTGTGTTGAGTTATTTTGAGGGGACAGCTAGCTGGCAGATAGGGAAATAGGGGAGGTACAGGGGCTTGTCCATTCGTTACATGTTATACCCCGAATATGGGTGTAACATGTTACGAAAGGTGAACTTCTTTAAAGCAACACTAAATGATGATCTTATTCTCTCCTTTTTCATGTCCCTTCCATTTGTTTGAAGAAAGCCGTGCCTGTTAGTTGCAGTCATGTACACGGCTGTATGAACACTACAAATTCCTTAGTCCATAGTCTCTGGTCCATATTGGGAGCGAGCAAGAGAGGGTGGCTACATTCCTACATACACTGCAACCATAAAGAACAAATGTTGCCACCCTCTAACAGAAAAGTCAGATCATAGTAGCAGCAAAAAAAAAAAAAAAAGGAATTTAGAGGAGACTAATTGCAATAGAAGGTACACAGATCAAAGGCTTTTTCACAGCTAAACTAGGCAAGGGATGAGGATCTAACATATTATACTGCACAGAATGGAGAGGATACCTGAGTGTAATCTGAGACCTCAGTGGTGGGAAAGGACACCCCCCCCTCTACACAGTCTCATGGGGAAACATGCTGTTAAAGCGGAGTTCCGACTAAAACAAAAAAAATTAAGTCAGCAGCTACAAATACTGCAGCTGCTGACTTTTAATAATCGGACACTTACCTGTCCCAGGGTCCAGCGATGCGGGGGAGCGAAGTCCCGCTCTTCTCCCCTCCTCTCTGCGGCACCGGCATTGTCACTAAGGGCGCCTGGCTGTGGCTTCACAGCCGGGCACGCACTACGCTGCGCGCTGTGACTGGCCGGGCAATCCTCTGGGACCTGTGACATGTCCCAGATGATTGCTGAGAGGGAGGGGGAGAGGTGAACTTACTTCCGGCGCCGCGGTGCCCCGGGAGGAAGTGGGAGCTGGAACCCTCTAAATAGAGGGTCCCCCCCCCCCCAAAAAAAAATGCCAAATGTGGCATGTCAGGGGGTCACCTTCCCTTAAAGTGGAAGTTCCATTTTTGGGTGGAACTCTGTGTTAATCAACACCTTTGTCCCAATGTCCCAATTCTGTGGTGTTGTGATAAACCGTCAGAAAGGCTAATGCAGAGAAGTGAGTTCAGACAGAAACCACACTAGGTGCTTTGGATTGAGGCAAGTAACTACTATAGAGTGAAATGCTTTACTCATTTCAGAAATTTACAACCACCTTAAGAATACATCTTTAGTAGAGTTTTTATTTAAAAGCCAGAGTTTAGTGTCGCTTTAAGGACACTGTCATCTTATCATGGCATTGCTACATTTTCAGCTTTTGTTTATTATAATTCAGGATTTCAGAATGTATTCCCCTTCTTATGTCAGGTAGGTAATTGTTTTCTTCCTGTGGCTAGGGCCCTTTTCAAGTAGTCTTCTAGAAAATTGCAAACTTGCATTCCTTACAATCTTTGACATCTGTATGCAAAGGACGCATTCGGCTTTCAGCCATTGTTTTAGTATCGCAGAAAGAATTGGGGTGTGTGGAGGATATAATGCATTGATTTTATGTATATGATGTGTATATATCGATAAGCTTTGTGTTCAAGTGATTAGCCCCATCTATGTCTAATAATAATGTACACACATCAAATATTTCCTTGATATATACTTAAAATAGATGATGTGTCCTCCACCCATGTTTTCAAGGAGAATTATTTTTTGTTTTGCATACCATGTGACAACACACCTATGAAAAGCATTAACCACGTAAGTTACCTGTTGAGAATATTTCTAGAACGTTTGGGGTTTTTTTTTCGTTGTATGTGAGCAAATTCATATCCAGCCATGGAGGATGGGCAGGCGGTGATCATTATTTGAAGCTTAAATATTGAAAGGAACAACATTACAGTCTAAAACTAGACTAGATAACGAATGTAAAGTGGACCGAAACTTTCAATGTTAAGATAGAACATTACAAAGATGCAGCATTCCTGTGTGACATCTCATCTTCTACATCAGGGGTAGGCAACCTTAAAGAGCTGGAGATCTACCTGATCAACATGGGAGAAGTTAAAGATCACCGGGCACAGTGTCTCCTCCTCACACCTGATTTAAACCTCTAATTGCCGTACTACCGTGTCGCAATCGCATTCATTTCACAGCAATCATGGGTTTAAATCGGGTGGTGAGGAGGCAACATATCACTTCCTCACCACCTGTCAAACATGCTCTGAACGCTTTTCAAAGGAGTAGCAGTGCCTGCTGTACTTGTGAATCATCCCTTAGTTGCATTCCAGCAGTAGCACCCTTAGGGCTCATTCACAAGTAAAGTTGGGGGGCGGTAAGACCCTGCGGTTGAGTCGTGGTTCAGTGTGAAAGCAACCTTATACTATAATGCCCAGTGTATTGCTCCACACTGACCTGAAGATCTCTTCTTTCCTGCTGCTGACACCACTCTGGAGACCACTAGCCAGGATAAGAGGTGGAGTGCAGTTATCACTCCACATGGGACAGGAGCCAGCACTACAGAGGAGGCATCCGCTCATATGGCTCTTGCTCCCTAATACAGCTCCAACTTTACAAGTAGTCCCTCCGCATTCCACTCTGTTTGATGCTCTGGAATGGTGGGTCAGCAAGCCCAGATCTACCCAGTCACCTGTCCATGATCTACTGGTAGGTAGTGATCTGCAGGTTGCTGACCTCATCATTGCTGACAGGTGTAAAGCTAGGTATACAGAGTCAAATTTTAAATTGACAGATATACAACATATTTCAACATCTAATAAGGCCCATTCACACTGTGATGGTCTAGTGCATTGTGGTAACTTATTTGAATGGGCTGGCAAACTGCTATAAAAATTGCACTTGCACTATTTTTAGCAGTGCAGGGAGTGCATGAAAATGTGTTGCAGTTCTCTGCAAGGTGAGTTAGCATGTCCTTAACCGCTTGCCGACCAGCGCGCGCCGATGTACGTCAGCAGAATGGCACTGACAGGCAAAAGGGCGTACAGGTACGTCCCCTTTAAGAAGCGGTGTCGTGAGCGCGTGCGCGCCACCTGCCGCGGTCTCTGTGACCGCGGGTCCCGCGGACTCTATGTCCGCCGGGTGTCCGCGACCGTGTGACGGAGAGGAAGAACGGAGAATTGCTTATGTAAACAAAGCATTCCCTGTTCTGTCTAGTGACAGGACAGTGATCACAGCTCTCTGTCATTGAAAACAGTGATCACTGTCCTGTGTGTTCAAGCTCAGCCCCCTCACAGTTAGAATCACTCCCTAGGACACACTTAACCCCTTCACTGCCCCATAGTGGTTAACCCCTTCACTGCCAGAATAATTTACACCGTAATCAATGCATTTTTAATCGCACTCATCACTGTATAAATGACAATGGTCCCAAAAATGTATCAAAAATGTTCGATGTGTCCGCCATAATGTCGCAGTCCTGTTAAAAATCGCAGATCGCCGCCATTTCTAAAAAAAAAAAATTATAAAAATGCCATAAAACTGTCCCCTATTTTGTAGACGCTATAAATTTTGCTCAAACCAATCAATATAAGCTTATTGCGATTTCATTTTTTTTTTTTTTACCAAAAATATGTAGAAGAATACATATTATTATTAGTTTGTTTGCCTGCACTGAATCGCATGGTACCGTAGTACCCTGCAATCTTGTTGCAGTGTGTTTTTTAAAGTAGCACATGCGTTATTTTTGCTGCGATCCAGTGCAATTCATCCCATTCAAAATAAATGGGCTCAAATCACACTGCGCTGAACCTCGCGTGAATCCTTCCTGTGCGATTCCTACTGTGAACTGGCCCGTAGAACAGGGATTTTCCATGATGGTAGATATGATAAACTACATAATTTGTAGCTTTTCTTTCATTTCAGTATTCCTACTTAATGGACATCAGTGCAGAAAAATGCACCATGCCTTATGTTACAAGAAAATGCGCTAATATGCAGTTCATAGATGTGAACTAGTCACATGAGAATGTATTTGATTTCAACTTAAAGTGCTTGTAAATGCACAAGGTTTTTTTATCTTAATGCAGTCTATGCATTAAAATAAAAAGCCTTCTGTGTGCAGCAGCCCCCCTAATACTTACCTGAGCCCCATCTCTTTCCAGCGATGTCAACGAATGTTTCGGCCCTCCGTGACTCTTCATCCTAATTAGCTGAGACACAGCAGCGGCGCCATTGGCTCCCACTGCTGTCAATCAATCAGGAGAGATTAGGAGTCCTTAAAGCGAAAATTCCACTTTTGGGTGGAACTCCGCTTTAACTACTTCTGGACCAAGCCTTTTTTTTTTTAAACATGTTGCTTATAAGTTAAAATCAGTATTTTTTGTTAGAAAATTACTTAGAACCCCCAAACATTATACATATATATTTTTTAGCAAAGACCCTAGAGAATAACATGGTGGTCGTTGCAATATTTTATGTCACACAGTATTTGCGCAGCGTTTTTTCAAACGCAATATTTTTGGAGAATTAATTTTGAATTAAAAAATAAGAAAACAGTAAAGTTAGCCCAATTTTCTCTTTCGTTCATGGATGGACACAGCGCCTCCTTAATCGTTATATTGCCTCCGGAGGAGTAGGACTAGGCGGACAAAAAACACCTGGCTATGCCCATGGGCTGTCCTCAGTCAATATATAACCCCCTCCCTGCTCTAGGTATTCAGTATATTTCTGTCTAGTCAGGCGTAAGGACCTAGCTCATTGCTGGGATCTTTTAGTCCAGCAAATTTTATTTTTGTCTTTCTTCTGGAAGATCTGCAGTCAACTGCCGGGCTGGGCAACGGGCTGGATAATCTACATCCAGTGGTCTCCCCAGTCCAGCCAGCAGCTACACTCTAGGTCAGCCGCGAAATGGCCTCAACAGATGGTGGCTGGCCCGCGAGTTAAACGTCTCGCAGGGTCGCATACGAATGGGTTCTGGCCCGAGTCACAATGGTCCCTTGTCCGACAGCCCCCACTTCGGTGACGAGGAGTTCTGTCTGGAGGGTCACCCGCACCATAGATCGGTAAGTACAGTCCCCCCTTTCCCCCTTTATGCGGTTTCGGTTGGGCGTGGGTACACTCCAGGGATGGTCGGACCTGCCTGCAGGATCCCTCTTCCCATCCTAAAGTCCCTTGGTTAAACTGGGCTTCCCCCTCCCCTCACAAATTGGTGAGAGTCCCAGGGCAGGCAGCAGAGACCCCCGGGGGTCTCCCCGCCATTCCCCTTCTGCGCGGTGTGTGTCCAGTCCTGCCCTGGCGGTATGGGGGGTTCCAGTGCAGAGGGTGCAGCGGAGACCTCTAGGTGCATGCCCTGTTGTGTGTGTGCAGTTTGGGGATCCCAGTGCAGAGTGCACAGTGGTGTCACCTTAAATGTTCATCCTGCCTGGTGGAGTATAGTGCCTTTTTGGAAGGGGGTACCCTTGCGATGTTGAAGGCACAGAGGATTCTGGCAGCATGCCATGTTTGGGTGGTCCGATGACATCACGGCGGCCATTTTCCCTTGGCCCGGCTGGCAGCCATGATGTCATGGCGTCTATTTTTCGTTAGTCTAGTGAGACGCTAGAGACGGACGGAACCTCGTGGAGATGCCAGAGCTCCTCCTCTTCCTCCCCTATGCGTCTCTTCCTGTCCCGGATTATATGAAATGGACGCCGACATTGGTGTCACTGGGTCCAAATTGCGGTGCTCCTCTCTTTGGTAGGGTGAGTCTTTTCTTGTGTATCTCCCTCTCTGCTGATGGGTACCCTGGCCATTGGGGTGTCTTTTAGTGGTGCCAAAGTTCCTTTGTACTACAGGGTCTTCTTCCCTATGGCGCTTTAGGGTCAAATCTCACCCACTGATCCCCTCATGGATGGGGCAGGTCCCAAGGAACCCCAGCTTCCCATGGTTGCGCCATGGTCCTTGAGTCATTGGTATCCCCATGTGGAAGTAGCGTGTGGGCAAGGACCCAGGAGGAAGTGTCCCCCGCCTTCCCCTGCTCGGTCTGTCTCATCTGATGCCGCCGGGGACGTGGCCCGTCCCAGGGGGGCTTAATATCTCGCCCCCTGACCTGTCCGATTGTGAGGATGAGTCCTCTGCGGTCTCGGCAGCGAGTGAAAAAGCGCTGGTGGACGCACTTGTTACTGCAGTGCGGGAGACTCTCTAAAGATGGAGGATGCGGCTGACAGGGCCACAGATGTGGCTGTGTCCTTTTGTACGCATAAGTCACCTCGCACACCAAGGGCTTTTCCTTATCTGCCTTACTTTGATAGGTTTACCAGTACGCTACCACTTTGAAGAATCACTTTTAAAAAAGTGGACTACCCCACCAGTGGAGAACCCTCCTGTTTCCAGGTTGAATAAAGCAGCCATGATCCCAGTAGAAGAATCCCTGTCCTTTAAGGACCCGGCTTACAGGAAAGCGGAGACTGTGGCACACAGCATGTTTACTATGGCTGGGTCGGCATTGCGTCCAGTCTTGGCCTCGGCCCGGTTCTCACAGACCCTAACTGAATGGGCAAAGCTTTTGCATCAGGGTTTGAATAGCGAGCAGGTTCCCGCTGCTTATGTTGATTTAGCAGACCAGTTGGTCCGTGGGCTGCAGTATATTTGTGATGCAGCTCCTGTGCTGTCCAAGCTTTCTTTTTCAGTGGTGGTGATTAGACGTGTGCTGTGGCTTAAGAATTGGGCGGCAGACCAAGCCTCTTAAAAAAAAAAAAAAAAAAAATCTCTCATTGATCTGCCCTTTCAAGGTGACCGCCTGTTTGGGGCTACACTGGATGACATCATCAAGGGTGTCACAGGGGGAAAGACTACCTTCCTGCCTCAAACTAGGAAAGGGAAGGAGCCTTGTCGCAGAGGGGGGCCTTCCTTCTCAGCCCATAAGAAATTCTTCCGTGCTCCTGGGACTGCAGATAAAGGAAATAAATCTCTTAAGTCTTCCCTGGGAAGTTCCACGCAATCTTGGTCTGGTAAGCCTAGAGCAGGCTTCTCCGGATCCATCGAAAAGACTCCTTCAGCATGAAAGTCTGCCCTCACCCATTGCTGGAGTGGGGGGTCGCTGCTTTCCAGATTTATGGACCTCCTTCGTGAGCTTCAAGGGGGTCCACAAATTAAACCTTTTAGACCCCCGATCCCTTCATAAAGAGTACCTGTCACCACCTATTACTGTCCCTAGGGATGTTTACATACCTAGGGATGTTTACATTCCTTGTGACAGCAATAAAAGTCATCAAAAAAAAATTTTTTTTTAAACACAATTTATAAATATAAAAATAAATAAGAAAAAAAAAATTTTTTTAAAGCGCCCCTGTCCCCGCGCGCTCGCGCAGCAAAGAAAACGCATACGGAAGTCGCGCCCGCATATATAAACGGTGTTCAAATCACACATGTGAGGTATCGCCGCGATTCTCGGAGCGAGAGCAATAATTCTAGCACTAGGCCTCCTCTGTAACTCTAACCTGGTAACCATAAAAAAAAAGCGTCGCCTATGGAAATTCTTAGGTACCGTAGTTTGTCGCCATTCCACGAGTGCGTGCAATTATAAAGCGTGACATGTTTGGTATCTATTCACTCAGCGTAACATCATCTTTCACATTATACAAAAAAATTGGGGTAACTTTACTGTTTGGATTTTTTAAAATTCATGAAAATGTCCCTTTTTCCAAAAATTTGTATTTAAGACACCGCTGCACAAATACCGTGTGATATAAAATATTGCAGCAATCTCCATTTTATTCTCTACATTCTCTGCTAAAAAAATATATATAATGTTTGGGGGTTCTAAGTAATTTTCTAGCAAAAAATACGGATTTTAACTTGTAAACACCAAATTTCAAAAATAGGCTTAGTCATGAAAGGGTTTTAAAGAAGGGTGTATGGAGTTTTTGGTACACATATATTAAACATAACATTTAAAAAAAAAAAAAGTAATTTTAGTCCTGACATAAGAGATAAAATATTGACAAAAACCCTATACGTTGCCGGTTATACCTGCATTAGGATGTGATCATGGCCCAAAAATGCTACCGTTTTTAAATTAGGCAAAGCAGATTGGTTTGAACAATCCCTATGGATAAGTGGTACCCTTTAATATAAACTGCAGTTTCTTACTGTTGAGAATTGGTCCCCAATGCGTAACTATCAGTGTTGCCAACCGTCAGTATTTTTACTGGCAGAGAGTAAAAAACAGGCAATTTTCTCCTGCCAGTAAATGTCAGTAAAAGTAAAAGGTTGCCGGTAAAAAATATGGCTGTGATGGTCGGCTTGGTCCGGAGCCAGCTGAGACCATCCGAGTGCCTGCTACAGTGTGATTGGGCGGCTCTGGCGGAGGCAGTGCCTGAGCATGTCGTGTGATGTCATGGTGCGATGGAGCCAAGCAGAGCGGCCAGAGCCTCGTGTTTGCGATATTGGAGCAAGACAGGCTGGGACCGGGACCGTCAGTGCTGTTTAGACTGGATTGGATTGGAGGGACCACTTGGCTTGGAGAGAGACTGTCACTGTGACTCAGGAGGGGACATGTTGTGTCAGTGAGATGTCATCATCATCTGTGCTGCTGCACACTGCTGTCATTGTCACTGTGAGAGTCAATTTTATGTGTTCTTGCCCCCCTGTCTCCTGTCCCTGAGCTACTTACTATATCAAAAATAAAATAGATATTTTTTTGCCTTATTATCTACCTTAAATCAAATTGCTAATTGCTTATTGTATGTTTGTAGCCTAAATACTCAAATTTGCACTTAAAACTGTCATTTTGTAACGCCAGTAAAAACGTGGCTGTGCCAGTAAATTTTGGGTGTTGTGTCAGTAAATTTCAATCTGGTAGGCTGGCAACACTGGTAGCTATGTACATATGACTTTTCAAAGCAGGAATATAAAAAAAAAGGTTTACACTTTGAGTGACATGACCCTTTTGCATCTATGGTTTGTGTATCTGTTTGCTCATTTGGTTAGAGCAAGCCTTTCTTTGTGGCCTGGATTTCCTACAGTTGGGTAATCCTGTCCGCTGGCAGGATGTTTAACGATCCGGATTGGATTATCCCATTTTTTAACCAAAAGGTTTGTTTTCTTTTGGAGAGCCCAGTGTCAAGATCCATGAGTAATGAGGCAATGCTGCGTGAATGTGCTACGCCTATTTCTACATACTATCATCTTTTTTTCTTAATAAAAACCTGAGGATAGATCTACCATTGGGGTAGGGCATAAATAATGCTTACTCTTCTCTGATATGTTTTTTTTGTTACAAATTTCTTTTTGATTTTGGTTTCAGATTTTGCATCAGTACATGATACAAAGGTTATCAGGAATATAAAATTTTTTTTTAATGCCCCTTTAATATCAGAGGCACGAGCCCTTTAATATTGTCAGAGGTATGAGATAGCCTTAGTTCTTTAACAACTAAAAATAACAGTGGATTGAGATTAAATGTTAACCTGAGTTCAGATAGGCACTTTGCATCTGTAGGGAATCCTGTTAAATAACTGCACTTCTCATCATTCTTTCTTGAGCCGGTAATCTAAATGTTTTTTCTCTCAATAATTATTGTACAGGTTTTTCCTTGTTGATTTATGGTGGCGACTGCATGTTATACCATTCTCTGCACCCTCAGTGACCTCTCATGCCATTTATTCCTAACAAAATATATGCCAGTGTTTTTCCAGCAAGAGACGGGGATGTCACCGAATGTCACACAGACATTTGTCCTTGTCTCAGCCCAATAGCAAAACCAGTGTGGTTTAAGTCATTAGCTCATACTCCATTTACATTGCACAATGACCAGTAGTTATTATTGGCCTTTTTCCCACTAGATGTATTTGGATGACTGCTGACATGTAAAATAGAGACATTACTAGGGGAATATTCTGCATACATACACCCTTTCCTTAAATTATTGGCATCAACCAAAGCTCTGCCCATAATATGTGTGCCTGTGTATGTCCTGCCCTTGTATGTGTGTGTGTGTGTGTGTGTGTGTGTGTATGTGTGTATATATATATATATATATATATATATATATATATATATATATATATATATATATAAATATATAAATAATGTGTGTATATGTATATATAATCCAATTATTATCAATCAACTGTGTTTATGCTTTTTGAATCTTAATGACAACAGAAAATACCCAAAGGACCCTGATCAAAAGTTTACATACCCTGGTGATTTTGGCCTAATAGCATGCACACAAGTTGACACAAAGGGGGGTTTGAATGGCTATTAAAGGTAACCATCCTCACCTGTGATCCGTTTGCTTGTAATTAAGGATGAGCTCCGGCGTGTTCACATGCTTCACGTGCCGAGCCCGCCAGGAAGTCAGCACGGCGCAGTGCTAATCACAAGCAGTAAGACATTTCCCGATGTGCGGCTGCAGAGATTGGGAAATGTCTCCCTACCTGTGATTAGCACTTCGCCGTGCCGACTTCCTGGCGGGCTCGGCGCATGCAGCATGCGAACACTCCGGAGCTCGACCTTACTTGTAATTAGTGTGTGTGTATTAAAGGTTAATGCATTTCTGGACTCCTGATAGACCCTTGCATCTTTCATCCAGTGCCAACACTGACATTTCTGAATTCGGAGTCATCGGAGAAACAAAAGAATTGTCAAAGGATCTGCGGGAAAAGGTAGTTGAACTGTATAAAACAGGAAAGGGATATAAAACGATAACCAAGAAATTGAGAATGCCAATCAGCAGTGTTCAAACTCTAATCAAGAAGTGGAAAATTAGGGGTTCTGTTGAAACCAAACCACGGTCAGGTAGACCAACTAAAATTTCAGCCCCAACTGCCAGGAAAATTGTTCGGGATGCAAAGAAAAACCCACAAATAACAGATGACATACCGGACACTCTGAAAACATGTGGTGTGGCTGTTTCAAGATGCACAATAAGGAGGCACTTGAAGAAAGATGGACTGCATGGTTGAGTCATCAGAAGAAAGCCTCAAACCTTCTGGCACAAAGTCATTTGGAGTGATGAGACCAAAATTGAGCTTTTTGGCCCCAGACATAACTCTACATTTGGAGAGGAGTCAACAAGGCCTAAGATGATAGGTCCACCATTCCTACTGTAAAACACAGAGGTGGATTGCTGATGTTTTGGGGATGTGCGAGCCACAAAGGCAAAGGAAATTTGAGAAAAATTGATGGCAGGATGAATGCAGTAGGCTATCAAAAAATACTGGAGGAACATTTGCATTCATCAGCCAGGAAGCTGCGCATGGGAAGTACTTGGACATGACAATGATCCAAAACACAAGGCCAAGTCGACCTGTCATTGGCTGCAGCAGAATAAAGTGAAGGTTCTGGAGTGGCCATCTCAGTCTCCTGACCTCATTATCATTGAGCCACTCTGGGGAGATCTTCAAACGTGCAGTTCATGCAAGACAGCCCAAGAATTTACAGGAATTGGGAGGCTTTTTGCCAAGAGGAATGGGCAGCTTTACCATCTGAGAAGATAAAGAGCCTCATCCACAAATACCACAAAAGACTTCAAGCTGTCATTGATGTTAAAAAGGACAATACACGGTATTAAGACCCGAGGTATGTAAACTTTTTGATCGGGGGTCATTTGGGTAGTTTGTTGCCATTATGATTTAAAAAGAGTAAACACAGTTGACTGATAATAAATGGCTTCAGCCAAACACTAACCATGAGTGAAAGAAAAGTTTTTGTGTTATTCATTTTCTCTATAAAATGGCCAAGAAATCATAAATTCTGCCTGAGTATGTAAACGTATGAGCACAAATATATAATTATTATTATTATTCCAGGCTTCCTATTCTGTCCACATTCACACAGACATTTACATGCAACCACCAGATTACAGTGGCAAGAGTCAGTGGAATCTTGAGGCTGGAATGACCAGTGCATGCGGATGGCAGCAGCTCCTATTTAAACCAATGACAGACTGGCAGTGGCCGCTGCATGTAGCCGCACACAGAGAGGTTATGTACAGGCAGGGATAGATGCAGAATCTGGACGCAGTCAGTCACATCAAGACTCGGACATGTGTCTCAAACCATAGACAACCGAACTTTCTGCAGCTACACGTGAAAAGGGCGGCAGCTGTCAGCCTTTCATTGGTTTAAAGTGATTGTAAATGATCACCTTGTAAAACAACCCATTCAGTTGAAAATAGAAATGAAAGGCTTAACATTTTTGTATAGATCTAAAAAAAATTATAAATGCCCCTTTTCCCTTTTTGTAAGTGATCACAATCCCTCTGTTCTCAACTGCATAGGAGCTGGGGGGAGGAGTATGATGTATATACATGCCTTTTAATGCCGTTTTCATGTAAGCGCACTACGATTTTATTAAATGTGAAGCTTCTACAGTATTGCGCTATGTGGAGTTTTATGTCTTTCATGCCCCACAGATGTTGAGTGTTAGGGAGTGTCTCTGGAAGTTGCTTCCTGGCTTGCTTGGGAGTTCACCATTGTATACCATTTGTGGCCATCCCAGAGAATGCACAGGACACTCAGGCTCCTATTGAGTGGATTTGAGATCCAATTGAGTGCTGTATGACCCCCTGAGTAAGGGGGGTCACTGGCTCTCTGATAAGCCTACAACTTTTTTTGTGTGGATGGTGACAACGCTGGTTTCATACTTACCACATGGATCCTTTATCCTCAGCGGATTCTTGGGACTTTTTTTTTATGGACTTTTGATTATTTATTTTTATGTTTGATTACATTTGTATTGACTTTTGCACTTTATATAGAAATTTTGCACTTTTATTTAATGAAATTGCACCTTTAGCGCTGCACTTTGTGTATATGTATGTTTTATGTGCCTGGTATCTGGGTATAGTGTACAGCTACTTGTTTTTGATTCTGAGCGCATATATACACTTTTTCTTCTCTTCTATAATGAGCTAGTATGCATCGCATACTAGCTCATTATGAAATACGGTACTTGCCTTAGAACAAAGCCCTGCAGCGGCGCCCACACATTGCTGACATGGCCGACATCTTCCCCCTTGTTTCTTCTTGGGCTCCAACGCTGTGATTGGTCAGAGCCGCAAAGATGTCACTCCCGTGCATGCATGCTGGAGCTGCTGGTTACGGCACAGGCCCTGAAGAAACTGCAAGGGCGGCCGTTCCTTCAGAGCGCAAGTGCTGATGACATAATCGGTGCAGTATACAGTAAATATCTCCTAAATGGTGCAAGTTTAGGAGATATTTACAGTACCTGTAGGCAAGCCTTATTATTGGTACAAACCCACAAGGGGAGTTTACTTCCTCTTTTGAATGCAAGTTAGAATGATATCCTAGGGTCTGTGTCAAAGGAATTTGTTTACGTCAGTACTGCTTGTCTACATGCAAGTCAATGGGAATGAAAACGTAGCTTTATTGCAACTGCAAGTTAGAAGAAGGTCAAATGCAGACCATTCTTCAATACCTGTGAAGGAACTCAGAAGTGTACCTAACTGATCTGAAATGCATGTTGAATAACTGGCAAGGTACGATGTTGATGGGTTTTTGTAGCAGCGCTACTTTTTTCTTTTCCTCCATGCAAGTCAATTAGCCTTCAGAATCAGTTTGATGCAGTTTAGACAGAGGTTAGCTGCAGGTTTAAAGTACAGTGCCTTGCAAAAGTATTTACCCCCCTTGGTTTTTTACCTATTTTGTTACATTACAGCCTTTAGTTCAATTTTTTTTTTAATCTGAATTATATGTGATGTATCAGAACACGATAGTCTAAGTTGGTGAAATAAAATTAGAAAAATATATACATAAAACTATTTTTCAGAAATAACTGATAATTGGCATGTGTGTATGTATTCACCCCCTTTGTTATGAACCCCATAAAAAGCTCTGGTGCAACCAATTACCTTCAGAAGTCACATAATTAGTGAAACGATGTCCACCTGTGTGCAATCTAAGTGTCACATAATCTGTCATTACATGTACACACCTTTTTGAAAGCCCCCAGAGGCTGCAACACCTAAGCAAGAGGCACCACTAACCAAACACTGCCATGAAGACCAAGGAACTCTCCAAACAAGTAAGGGACAATGTTGTTGAGAAGTACAAGTCAGGGTTAGGTTATAAAAAAAATATCCAAATCTTTGATGATCCTAGGAGCACCATTAAATCTATCATAACCAAATGGAAAGAACATGGCACAACAGCATATAGAGGCTTTATGGCAGAGTGGCCAGAAGAAAGCCATTACTTTCAGCAAAAAACAAAATTGCACGTTTTGAGTTTGTGAAAAGGCATGTGGGAGACTCCCAAAATGTATGGAGGAAGGTGCTCTGGTCTGATGAGACTAAAATTGAACTTTTTGGCCATCAAAGAAAACGCTATGTCTGGCGCAAACCCAACACATCCCATCACCCAAAAAACACCATCCCCACAGGGAAACATGGTGGTGGCAGCATCATGCTGTGGGGATCTTTTTCAGCAGTCAGGACTGGCAAACTGGTCAGGGTTGAGGGAAAGATTGATGGTGCTAAATACAGGGATATTCTTGCGCAAAACCTGTACCACTCTCTGTGTGATTTGAGGCTAGGATGGAGGTACACACTGCTAAAGCAACACTTGAGTGGTTTAAGGGGAAACGTGTAAATGTGTTGGAATGGCCTAATCAAAGCCCAGACCTCAATCCAATAGAAAATCTGTGGTCAGACTTAAAGATTGCTGTTCACAAGTGCAAACCATCCAACTTGAAGGAGCTGGAGCAGTTTTGCAAGGAGGAATGGACAAAAATCCCAGTGGTAAGATGTGGCAAGCTCATAGAGACTTATCCAAAACGACTTGGAGCTGTGATAGCCGCAAAAGGTGGCTCTACAAAGTATTGACTTTAGGGGGTGAATACTTATGCACATTGACTTTTTCTGTTATTTTTCCCGATTTGTTGTTTACTTCACAATAAAAAAACAAAAACAAAAAAACCCCATCTCCAAAGTTGTGGTTCTGTAAGTTAAATGAAGCAAATCCTCAATCCATGTTAATTCCAGGTTGTGATGCAACAAAACAAGAAAAATGCCAAGGGGGTGAATACTTTTGCAAGGCACTGTACCTGTGATTCATTTTGGAAGAAGCTCAGAAGCAACTTAAAGTTTTACTAAACCCACAACAGTAAAATCTGTCTGTATGTGCAGAATAACATGTTATACTCATTGTGGAACGTAACCTCTGTATTGTATAAAAAGGCTCTTTTGATCCTGTATGGACAGATCCACCCCCTCCTGCAGGCAAGATAAGACACAGTGGGGGTAGTACTGCTGCACATGCTCAGTTTGGTCTCTATTGCTGGAGGGAACATTTCTTGATGATCAGCCAGGTCACATGGTATTGACATCACACGTGTGGGCGTGTATACAGATCCTAAATGACAGCCCAGTCCTTCTCTCCTCCTCCATGCCCAGTAACTAAAAAAGAACACAGTGGGTGGAATGTCACATCTTTATTGATGAATGATCTGCCTCCCATAACAGCATGGAGACACAGGCTATAGTGGAAATCTCCCCCTACCTGAACACTCTGCACTCAGGCAGACTCTGAAATTTCATGTGACTGTGGTATGCAGATCAGCCAAAAAGGTCTATAGTGGCAGTATTTTAATGTAAAAAGAAGATTTATAAGCTGTGGGCACTGTGGAGGGGTGGTTCCCATGACAACGTCTACTAGGACGAAACGTACGTCGGATGGTTGACGCGCTGACGTCATCGTTATCATCTCGTTTGGAGCGGGTGTATGCAGGCCGGCCGGCTGTTTTATCATTGTTCATGCTTTTATCCCTGATGGATGATGATGTAAGTGCAATATTCCTTTTTAATAAACATTTATCTACCGGTTTACAATATGGAGAATTTATTTTCTATCCCCCCGTGTCCTCCTTGCTGAATGCGTTGATCCGCTGGACGGAGGGTTCCTGCTTGTCTTTCCCCTTGTGAGGAGGTCAAATGTGCTGTCTTCATTGATTGGATATACATATACAAGCTGGGTATAGCTTGCCTTTTGGTAAGCGTGCATTTTTATAGGTGGCCGATTCTTCACCGGGTGCAATTTGATTATTTCTGATTAATCACCAGTGGACATTTATCTGGCTTTGGGGATTCATCCTTTTTGGTCATCGATATTTATTTACACAATTTATGTTATTACAGTTGATTTGGGTTATTCGTCACTGGATATCGATTTGGTTTTGGGACTTTATTTAATGTCACTTAATTTATGATTTATGTCACATATTGATTTTTTTATGAATATGTGTGTTCTATCTGATTTTGCATTTTTTATATATCCTTTTACTTTCAGTAGTTTTTTTTTTTTTTTTTTTATTCAATCTTGTAGCGCGGTTTCTTTATATTATTTTCGTTTTGTCTATTTTGTGTATGCCTCACAATTAGAACTGCAGCTTATACATTTTTCATGCTTGTGAAGCGCGGTCATTTTTTATATTTTACTGTGGAGGGGAGGGGGGGGGGGGGCGCAAATGAACTATTTTCATATTACTGGGTTTAGTAACATTTTAACCTGATCTCAAATACAAGCAACAGGCAACCAAAAGTGTGTTGCTTTTCCCCATCAATACAAGCACTTAGCTGGGATCTTTCTGTATTTTATAGCTCCCACTTCATGGAAAAACAATGTACCTGTCATGTTTCTTTTAGCAAATGATACATTCTTTGTGCCATTGTATATATCCATTAGTATGAAGAATAAATTGAAGTCATGTCACTTTCAGTGCTCACTGAAGTCCACTGAGTGACTTGCAAGTCTTGGACTGACCTTTGTTTGCAGTGAAAAAAAAATATTTCAGGGTAATTGTCAGGAGCACGTTATACTTTTTTGGTAGTTTATCCTGTAGTTTATTTTCTTCAGCACTTATTCTGAAAGATTGCTCTGTCACATAAAGTACTTGTTCTCACAAGCCCGCAGGCTAAAATGGGCCGTTTTGGCTTGTTGGATGGTGTTTGTTGCAAAGGAGCGGTGCCAAATGAAAATTTGACACAGCAACTATGTAAAACTTTGGAAATGACTTATTGAATTATTTTAGTTTGCTTATTATTACCCTAGTTTTTTATAGCCATAATTGAGCATTCAAAAAAAAAACACAATGGAGGGAATTTACTAAACCTGGAGCAGACAGAATCTGGTGCAGCTGTGCATAGTAACCAATCAGCTTGTTCAGTTAAGCTTTGAAAATGAAAGCTAGACGCGGATTGGTTGCCATGCACAGCTGCTCCAGGTTCTGTCTGCTCCAGTCTTAAGCTGGATACACACTAGAAGTTTTCTTTTCATTCCATCCAGCGGGCTAAAGGAAAAAAACAGATCGCCGTACTAACACAAGCGATGTTAGTACGGCGATCTCGCCTCTTGTGCTATTTTATTCTTACAGGGGGACTGTTCTCTCGCCAGAACACACTGATTAGCACTTGCAGCCATTGGCTGTCAGCACTGATCGAATGCTGGTCTTCCAGCGTACCCATTCGGCAGAAGCCAGTCTTGAGATCTGCTTCTGTAGAGCAGACAGCTGTACACACAGGCTCAAAGTCATCCAGTTTCTGCCAAACCGTCCGATTTTGGAAAATTTTTGGCCCGTGTGTACATGGCTTTAGTTAATTTCCCTCAATATCTTGTTATAAGGGTTTCTCCTTGCACTTGTTTTTCAATAAAATTTCCCTTAGAGCAGAAGTCAAGCTGGCCATACATGGGTCAATTTCTTTCAATCAGCCAGCTGGTTGAACATAAGACTGACCTGATTCCCTCATCCATGTATTCCATGTGGGGGTAAGAATCCTCCCTGCTGCGTCATTGTATTCTGACCAGGGGCGGCTCCAGAGTCTAGTCTCGGGAGGGGCACTGCCAGAAAATACAATTTTTTGTGGGCAATTTTGTCACTTGCCACGTGACCTGCCCTATGTTGCGGATTGTCACTTGCCACGTCACCTGCCACATGTTGCTGGTTGTCACTTGCCACCTCACCTGCCACACATTGTGGACTGCCACCAGTTGCAGACTGCCATGTGTTGCTAAGGTGGGGATTGTCTTTTGCTGTGTCCCAGAGTCAGGCAGCAGAGAGATTATGTAATCTCTCTGCTGCCCACAGCTGCCTGCACAGTGAGGGAGGGCGGTGAGAGATGATGTTGGTTTCCCCTACAAAATCTGTTTCCCCTGGCTCTCGGCTGAGATTGGAACTCCGCCCCTCCAGCCCTCTGCACCGCTGCTCCTCCTACTCTCCCCGAATGCATGGGGCGGTAGAAGAATGGTTAGCATTCGGGGGAGAGTAGGAGGAGCAGCGGTGCAGAGGGCTGGAGGGGCGGAGTTCTGATCTCAGCCAAGACCGAGAGCCAGGGGAAACAGATTTTGTTGGGGAAACCGATCTCGGCACAACACCAGGCTGCCCGCTCTCTCAACTGCCCCTCTCTCATCCGCATCTAATTCCTCGGGGGAGGGGGGCAATTGCCACGTTGCCGCCCCCCGGATCCGCCCCTGATTCTGACAGCAGTGGAAACTCTCCTTCCATCAGAATACACAGATTGGCACTGCATCTTATTGCCTACGGCACCGATTGGGTGCAAATATACTGACAGGGGTTGAACAGAAGTCGAGCAGTAAATGCTGAACTGGCTGAATTTCAATCCATGTATGGCAAGCTTGTGACATATAATCGCTGGTGTAAAATAGTCCTAGTTACAGAATAGTAGCAGTGTTGAGAAATACATCATGAAAATCAAAGTTCCCAACTATTAAACATATATGTAGCAATTCGCAAGCCATTAGCTCCCACTGCTGTCAATCACGGCTCACAGCCAGTGAGGAGGGAGTGAGGGGGGGCGGAGCCCAGTTCTGTGTGTCTTATGGACACACAGAGTGGGGCATGGGAGTGAGCATGCATGAGTGCCCCAATATAGCAAGCAGCTTGCCTTGAGGGCATTTGGAAAAGAGGAGGGGCCAATAGCACCAGCGGTGGTACCCGAGAAGTGGAGGATCGGGGCTGCTCTGTGCAAAACCAGTGCACAGAGCAGGTAAGTATAACATGTTTGTTATTTTTAAAAGAGAAAAGAAAAATGCCTTTAAAGTGTTACTAAACCCAGTACACAGTTTTACATTAAAATACTGCCACTATATACCTTTTTGGATGATCTGTATACCACGGTTACATGATAAACTGCAGTTTCTCCAATGCTGAGAGTTCAGGAAGGAGGAGATTTCCACTGCAGCCTGTATACACGCCCACATGTGTGATGTCAATATCATGTGACTTGGTTAGCTCTGAGAGCAAGTAAATGTGCTCTCCAGCATAAGACACAACTGAGCATGTGCAGGTCGGCTACTCTGCCTGTGTTAGGTGGCCTTCCCCAGATAGACAGTGCAGGAGGGGAAGGATCTATGCATACAGGATAAAACAGTCTTTTTACACAATGCAGAGGATTAATCCCTTAGGTTCCACAGTGAGTATAACAAGCATGCTATGCTGCATGCACAGACTGATTTTACTGTTGTGGGTTTGGTAACACTTTAATATCACTTTAAGATCCTTTTTAACATAACATATTGGTAAGTTACTATTGGCTTACTATTGCGGGATATGACCATCAAGGAGGGCTACAAGTTCCAGCACAACCAGGACCATCACTAAGTGCTTATGACTCTTATAATATAGGAGTCCATACCAGTTGGTGCGTGATAGGGGACACTGAAGGGGAGAATGATTTGCACTTTATTTAAAGAGACAGCACCTATCACCAATAAAGATTGCACGAACGATTGTCACATGTTGAATGTATGAAGACACAAGGATATGGACTAATTCATGAATGTCACATGTTTTATTTATATAATATTTCATCATTTTTTTTTCTTTTTTTTTCAATTGTTTATTGTATATAAATTTTTTCTGATTATCACAATTGTATATAAGTTGGGATTTATATAACACCTTTGAAACCATGCAGCTCTTAAAACCAATATATGTCATTGTTTTGTGTATAGCATAAAGGGATGGGGGACAGTGCCATATAGATGAATACAATGACAATGACTTTGGGAGATTACTCCGTTTCTGTGCTTCTTGACTGAAAGTAGGATCTTTGCCATATGTGATGATTCTCAACCTCCTAAGCAAGTTCTATTGATCGTTTCTCTGTGTCTCTTCCATCACATTGTTAGGATTCATGGCAAAGCCTGTTGGAAATTATAGTCCAAAAGGTGGCATCTGAATTCCTTTTAGGTTAGCATGCAGGGTTTACTATTTACTCACCAATCTTTTGATTAAACGTTTATGCCTTATGTTGGTGTTTTCTAGACAATGGATATTTTCAGAGACATTGTTTCAGGAGGCCTAAGTCAGGCAAAGGATTTTCTGTTGCTGTGACTTGTCGAGCTGTTCTCTTGAGGAATTAGGCCATGAGGGGAAGCAGCTGCCAGCACCAGTGACCAGTTTGCTTTGGGCTTAGCATAAGATAAGCAGCTCAACACATTGATGCAGCGTTTCAGAGAAGGTGATCAGAGGCGCCCCTGTCCCCTCCCCAAGCCTCTAATCTCTTGCTGTGGAAGTGACCAGCTCCATTTTGGCCAGTCTGGAAGTGTAGTGTGATGACACGCTCACCTAGCTAACATGTGGCTACAGGTTTTCCCACTGACTTGTTTCTCTTGACCTATGTGAAGGCTCGGAAATGGAATTACCCCCGTTATTAAAGATTTTCTAGATTGTTCTACAGTGGAAGATGTAACGATTATGATCTGTGGAAGTGACACCTAGTAGATGTCTAAGAACAGTTCTGGAATCTCTTATGGCTCAGCAGTCACTCCTAATCAATGACTGAAAAGATGGGTAAGATCTGAAATGTGCAGCTATTTTGATTTATAGCTTTAATGTAGTGGCTCTGTCTGTAACAAGTGGTTGAAATATCGTTATGGTTTATTGTGTGTTCACTGTAAAGATTTCTAGCATCCTGGGGTCTAATTTTATTAATTTTTAAATGATTTGTCCTTCAATATTGTTTACATTGTTAAAAACTGGGCTTGGTAATAAATAAACAAGCTGTTGGCTGTTTAATTTAATGGAAGACGTCTGATGGCTTAGTTCGTATATAGAATGGTATCCCTTAATGTCAATATAGTAAAATTTCTCATTTGTTTTTAATGAGAAAACTTTACAAATGGAGACCTTCCTAGCTAAGTAGTAATTAAAACAGCTAGCCCTCCTTTCTGTTCAGCGATTGAATAAATAGCCATAGTGTTTTACTCCTATTATTTGAAAGCAGTGCAATATTTGGAGTTGTACTTTCTGAAATGTGTGGTCCATGAAAATTGGGACTTTTTTTTTTTTCTTCTCTATTGCCTTCAAGCTGGGGAGCTCAACCCAAATGATCAGCACCAACATTTAGAATATGTTGTAGATGTGTCGTACAGCATTGTGAAAGTATATAATATATTAATGTGAGTTAATTTTGTGGTGTTTTAGTTGCGTTACTTGATGATTGACTTTGTGAGATAATTAGCCAGTTAGAGGCTCATATCAGGATTGTAGGGCATGTGCATGATTGTTGCTAGTTTCATAGTAGAGCAAGCATCTTGGGCATACGTCGAAATGTATGTATGTATGTAGAAGTTACCTATAGTAACTGGGTTTCAGCAGTTTATATTATGTCAATGGTTTGGATTAGCTGGGTTGCAATTTTTAGTAGTGTTTAACCACTTGCTTACTGGGTACTTAAACCCCCCTCCTGTCCAGATCAATTTTTAGCTTTCATTGCTAATGCACTTTGAATGACAATTGCGCGGTCATACAACGCTGTACCCAAATGAAATTTTTATCATTTTTTTCCCCACAAATAGAGCTTTCTTTTGGTGGTATTTGATCACCTCTGCAGTTTTTATTTTTTGTTAAAAAAAATCTAAAAAGACCGAATTTAAAAAAAAAATGTTTTATATATTTTTATATTTTGTTATAAAATTTTGCAAACAGGTAATTTTTCTCCTTCATTGATGTACGCTGATGAGGTGGCAGTGATGGGCACCGATAAGTGGCAGTAATGGGCACTGATCGGCACTGGTTGGTTACACTGATAGGCAGCACTGCTAGGTGGCACTGATTGGCACCACTGGTGGGCATTGATAGGTGGCACTCATGGGCATTGATAGGTGGGCACTGTGGGCACTGGCAGGTGGCAATGACAGGTGGCACTGGCAGGGGGTACTGGTGGGCACAGATGAGGCAGAATTGCCTCTTCCTCTTCGGGACCGATGTCCCTTGTGCATAAGCTGGTGATCGGCTTTTTTTCCTCCTCATGCTGTCAGCGTGAGGAGTAAAAAAAAGATTACCAAGCTTTTGTTTACATCATGTGATCAGCTGTCATTGGCTAAGGCTGATCACGTGGTAAGGGGCCGGATCTGTGATCACCTGAGTCTCAGTGATCACAGCGGGGAGTGTGCAAAGGGGAGGCCGTCATATGACGGCCTCCCAGAAATTCAGGTCTGCGCTGTGGCCGTCATTCGGCTATAGCGCGGACGCCAAGTGGTAAATAAGGATTTTTAACTGACTCTGTTTTATAATATATAAAATTCATAATATTACATTTTATTGGGTATGCCCACTAGTTTTAAAGGCCATGTGTTTTAGCCTTTTCTACTAGTCCTTTTGTATGATCATTGTTTTGTAATGTCTAGAAGTTGCTATAATGATTTGTTTTACATATTTCATCGCTGTGTGCACCATGTCCCCATGTTGAGGTTTTGTACTTGTCAGCATTAGTGGATAGCTAGCTACATGTTCCTTTTATGTCTCTGGTTCTTACATTTTCAAAATATTTCATATTTGACTTGACACGCTATATGGTTAGGTGTAGTTTCTTGCCAGTTTCCCCTTCCTTCTGCCATGTCATAGCCCTCTCCTATTCTGGGGGTCCCTAATTACTGTCTGTGCTGACACAGCTCCTCAGCCCCTCCCCTCTCCTTCCTACAAAATTTCTTATGTAGCTGCTCGGCGGAACTGAAGTTGAATACTACAGAGTATAAACTGGTAATATGGGGTTTGCGATTGCTGGCTTTCTTTTATAGATAAAAGATCCAGGGCTTTCATTCTTCTTCTGCTCTATATCATAGGCGTGTGCAGAGCTAATAACTACATGCAGTGGCGATTCCCACTACTACCTGGGCTTCCCCCTGCCCCGCAGTGCTGGTGGCTTCCCTCCTCTCCCTGCAGCTGCTGCGGGGAATGTTTCAGGATGGAGAGTGGGGGAGGGGGCTGGTAAATATGTCATTTACCAGCGCCTTCCTTTTCTAAATGAACAGTGAACACACTCCCTCACTGTGTTCATTCATAACTGAAGCATAGTAAACTGTGTTTACTATGCCTAAGTTTGTGAATGAACAGGAAGCGGCTCAGCACAGAGCACTTCCTATTCATTCATTGTCCCGTGCAGCTGAGGTTGCAGAGAAAGGCATGTGTGTTTGAGCTTTGGGGTGCACGGCCTAATCCAATAGGCTGCGCACACCTATGATCTATCATTTTTATTTAATTTTTTTGGATCTCTCTACTAACCACTACACACTACATAGGTAGGATGCATACACTTGACATAGTCCTGTACAGGTCTTTTTTTTTTTTCTTTTATATCTACACCTCACGTGACAGCCAACAGCTGTTCCACCCTGCTTTTTACTGTATTCATGGCCGATTGCTTGGGAAAGGAGAAAATGTTAAGAAGATTAGCATGAAATTCTTGGTGTGCTATAGTGGATTTGTGCTTCTCAGAGACTCTATGGTATTTATAGGCCTTTCTGTTGTCATTCTTTTCTGTAAATTATTTTAGGGAATGCCTTTATACAGCAAAATGTATGTTAAAACAACAAAATAGTTGTTGTATTTTTATTTCTATGTAGGTGTGAAAGATATTGTGTACCGTCATATTCAGATTACCAAAATATATCATAATATAACAACTCAAAGTAGAATTGTAACAAGGCAGCCATCATCATAAATGATACTACCTATGTTGCGATGCACCACTGGAAGAAACCAGCCTGCATTATCCATTCAGCTACTACTGTGAGGAGGATACCTGTCTGATACGTGTCTGCAGACCAGGACTGACAATAAGGCATCAGATTCTGCTTAGGCTCGGTTCACACTACTGCAATGCCACTTTGATGTGATTTACAGTGTGATTATGTGGTGTGAATTTGATGCTACTTTGCATATTCTATGGGGCCAAGTCGCACTGTAAATTGCACCAAAGTAGTGCAGGGACCTTTTCCAAAATTGCACCATTGAGTAGCATTGATTAGAACGAGCACTACTAAAAACAATGAGATTTTCCCTGTCATGCGATTCTGTGTGACTTAAGTCATATAAGAAGTTGCACTAATATGATAACGGCAAACAAACACTCTTGCACATTAGTGGGACGTCCGGGTGATCTTTTACTCAAGGGATGGTTTCTCTGGCCTTGCTGCCCTCCAGGATAGGGGATATCCTAATAGTCACAGAAAACGTAAAGAGAAGAGGGCGCACTAGCCTTGTGCATTATCCCAAGACAATTTAATGATAAAAACAAAGTAAAACTACTCACAAACATGTGAAGAAATATCACTTGTAAGAGCCACCTATTTGTGGCAATCAGTCCTGAAACCGACAGTCTCTAGATGGCAAAGGAGAGGACATCGCCTGCTGGCTGACGCTGGCTCTGAGGAAGAAGGTACTCCTTCGAAACGCGTCAGCCAGCAGCGGTCCTGTTGTCCTCTCCTTTGCCATCTGGAGACTCTCGGTTTCAGGACTGATTGCCACGAATAGGTGGCTCTTACAAGCGATGTTCCTCCACATGTTTATCAGTAGTTTTACTTTGTTTTTATCAATAAATTTACTTAGGATAATGCACAAGGCTGGTGCGCCCTCTTCTCTTTTCTTTTTCTTGCACTAATATGAACCAGACATTAATTTGCGAGGGCTTGGGAAGCACTTGGCTTATTTTTTACAAAGTTTATTTTATTTATGGAAATTCTAATTTATGGTTGCAGGTTTATGGTTTAATATCATTCATTTAATTTTGTGATTATTGCTGAAAAGGGCATTACAGAATGATCTGCGCTGGGTGTCAAATCTGCAAACTTCACTACATATTTTTTTTTCCTCAGGGGTGAGAAGGTTGAGAAAGGCTGCGTAAGATTTGTAAAATTGACAGGTCTCCCATAATATGGGGAGGAGTCCTGAGATTATGACAGATCTGTCAGTTTTAATTGTGGGGTTTGGATATGCACACCTTAAAAAAAAAAATTTTTTATTGGATATTATTTATTATTTTTTTAAAGCATAATAAAATGTTCATTTAAGTATACTATGATTTCCTTGCTGATTTTTATATATTATAAAACGATGTAGCAGTGTTGTGTTTTTTTTTTTTTGTCAGTCATTTGAAGTAACAGCAAAGATTGTTTATTAATGCTTTATATGTAGCCATTTTTTTTTGCGTTCTATAAACCAAGAAGTAGGTTTGTTTGAGGGAAGACACATTTAATTTACGGTAAGTCAAATAGTTATAATTATGCATATGTGAAAAGGACATTCTATTTTTTTCTGGCAATGAAACATTCTTGACGTACAGTATCTCATAAAAGTGTGTACACCCCTCATATTTTTGTAAATATTTTATTATATCTTTTCATGTGACAACACAGAAGATATGACACTTTGCTACAATGTAAAGTTGTGAGTGTACAGCTTATATAACGGTGTAAATTTGCTGTCCCCTCAAAATAACTCAACACACAGCCATTACTGTCTAAACCACTGGCAACAAAAGTGAGTACACCCCTAAGTGAAAATGTCCCAATTGGGCCCAAAGTGTCAATATTTTGTGTGGCCACCATTATTTTCCAGCACTGATTTAACCCCCTTGGGCATGGAGTTCAGCAGTGCTTCACAGGTTGCCACTGGAGTCCTCTTCCACTCCTCCATGACGACATCACGAAGCTGGTGGATGTTAGAGACTTTGCACTCCTCCACCTTCCATTTGAGGATGCCCCACAGATGCTCAACTGGGTTTAGGTCTGGAGACACCAAAGGAAGGGGATCATGCTCTGCTTCAGTATGTCACAGTACATGTTGGCATTCATGGTTCCCTCAATGAACTGTAGCTCCCCAGTACTGGCAGCAGTCATGCAGCCCCAGACCAAGACACTCCCACCACCATGCTTGACTGTAGGCAAGACACACTTGCCTTTGTACTCCTCACCTGGTTGCCGCCACACACGCTTGTCACCATCTGAACCAAATAAGTTTACCTTGGTCTCATAAGACCACAGGACACAGTTCCAGTAATCCATGTCCTTAGTCTGCTTGTCTTCAGCAAACTGTTTGCGGGCTTTCTTTTGCATCATCTTTAGAAGAGGCTACCTTCTGAGGCGACAGCTATGCAGACCAATTTGATGCAGTGTGCGGCGTATGATCTGAGCACTGACAGGCTGACCCCCCCACCCCTTCAACCTCTGCAGCAATGCTGGCAGCACTCATACGTCTATTTCCCAAAGACAACCTCTGGATATGATGCTGAGCATGTATGTGCACTCAATGGTCAACCATGGCGAGGCCTGTTCTAAGTGGAACCTGTCCTGTTAAACCGCTGTATGGTCTTGGCCACCGTGCTGCAGATCACTTTCAGGGTCTCATCAATCTTCTTATAGCCTAGGCCATCTTTATGTAGAGCAACAATTCTTTTTTTTTCAGATCCACAGAGTTCTTTGCCATGAGGGGATATGTTGAACTTCCAGTGGCCAGTATGAGAGAGTGAAAGCGATAACACTAAATTTAACACACCTGCTCCCCATTCACACCTGAGGCCTTAAAACACTAATGAGTCACATGACACCAGGGAGGGAAAATAGCTAATTGGGCCCAATTTGGACATTTTCACTTAGGGGTTTACGCACTTTTGTTGCCAGCGCGTTAGACATTAATGGCTGTGTGTTGAGTTATTTTGAGGGGACAGCAAATTTACACTGTTATACAAGCTGTACACTTACTACTTTACATTGTAGCATGGTGTAATTTCTTCAGTGTTGTTGCATGAAAAGATATAATTAAATATTTACAAAAATGTGAGGGGTGTACGTGAGATACTGTAGGCCTCACGCTTCCTCAAAATAATTCTGCAATCTGATGACATTTCCATAGAAACAACCTTATACTCTAAATTCTGCCTTTAGGGCTTCTGCACATGACTGATTGAACTTTATGCCTCCTTTATGCCAAGAATTATTGGCAAAATAAAAAATGACATGTATGTTGCAGTCTGCATTAATACAACAGTTTTTTTTTTTTTCTTAGTTCATGTTATACTCTCTAACTTTTTACCTGTTGATCCTGCCAGTAGATCCTTTACTTTTCCACTTTCTTTTCTTTATTAATATGCTTTACACCTTTTTTCCCCCCAAAATTGCTGTAACTGTTTAAAATATGTTAGCTGCGTAATTGAGCTTTTTTTGTTTGTCATTTACATAGAGTCCATTTAAAACTATAATGGCATATTCACACGCTACATTGTGATGCACACACCAAACATGTGTTATGTTAATGCAGACCATTGATTTGATTGGGCTGCTTACACACCAAAACACACCAAAATGGTGCAAGTGCCAGTCTAATAAAAGCTTCCTGGTTTTGTTATTACATTGTTCTCCTGTCTGGACTCATCTTTGGGCATCCTCGTTAAGGTGCTGGACTGTGGAATTTTTGTATCCGATGTGTTTGTTCTGCATGTTCTTTGAGGGACAACATCTCTTTGGCTTGTTACTAGATTCTTTTTACCTAGGGCACTGCTGACAGAGCAGCCAGCTTCCTCAGCAGAGGAGCCTAAGGAGTATACTGCCAATTCTTCTCCCTCTTATGCCCCGTACACACGATAGGATTTTCCGATGGAAAATGTGTGATAGGACCTTGTTGTGGGAAATTCCGACCGTGTGTAGGCTCCATCACACATTTTCCATAGGAATTTCCGACACACATAGTTTGAGAGCTTGCTATAAAATTTTCCGACAACAAAATCCGTTGTCGGAAATTCCGATCGTGTGTATACAAATCCGACGCACAAAGTGCCACGCATGCTCAGAATAAATTAAGAGACAAAAGCTATTGGCTACTGCCCCGTTTATAGTCCAGACGTATGTGTTTTACGTCACCGCGTTCAGAACGATCGGATTTTCCGACAACTTTGTGTGACCGTGTGTATGCAAGACTAGTTTAAACCAACATCCATCGGAAAAAATCCTAGGATTTTGTTGTCGGAATGTCCGATCAATGTCCGACCGTGTGTATAGGGCATTACTTTTGTTTCCTCATTTCCTTGTCTAGCCCCTCCAAGTCGGGTTTCCAGTTTGCCTGGAAGGTCTGGCATTGAGAGTGTGCCAATTCCTCCGGCAAGAATTCCTCAGCATGCAGGTGCTACCAACAGTGGTGAAGGATGTTTGGATTTGGAGTTGTATTTGCAACGATTGGGTGCTGGGGGTGAAGATGCATGTGTATAAATTGCAATTCTTACACTTAGGGGCAGGAGATGGCAGCCCAAGTAGCAGATCTACATTGAGTCCTCTGGCCTCCTAGATCAAGGTTTCATTACCACAGTTCCTCCGGTGAGTGTTTTTAAGGGGCTTTTTCTTCAGCTTGTTCAACATTCTCATACACAAAGTGTGTTCTAAATGTCCTCTTTTGAATCCAGGAATTCCGCATGGAATCCACAATACACGTATTTGCTTTACCAGGAGGACCCCTCCCCCTTTTACTTCTGTGGACATCAAGGCCATGTACCTGTATGTTGTCATTTTTTCCAGCACATCTACATTTCTTACGTTTTGCTATGGAGCCCCTTCTCTGCCTGTTGGTGGCCCTGCCCATCAGATTTTCATCTGCACCTTAGGTGTTCACCAAACTGTTAGCCGCTGTAATACCCCTGTTGTGATCTCATGGCATACTTAGACAACCTCCTGTTGAGGGAACAGTCAGCGAGGGCTTCTATTGGACAACATAACCTTAACTGTCTAAAAGTTGCAGCAGTTTGGGTATATTCTGAAACTTCAGAAATTGTCATGGGAACTAACTCATCATGTGGAGTATCTGAGTCTAGTCCTGGACAACGCTCAGGTGAAGAACATTTCTTCCACAGGGAAATTACGATTTTTGCTGAGCCTTCCAGTCCAGGAGTAGTTTAACTTTCCTTTTTGAATAAGAGTAGCGGACCTAATGGTAACCTCTTTTGAGACCGTTCCATTTCCCAAATTCACTCCAGACCCCTACAACACAACCTTTTGTTGCCATGGAAGAAGTCTTTCAGGTCCCTAGACAGATTGTTTGGTTTGCATTGAGAACCAGGTTATCCCTGGCCTGGTAGCTCAGGAATCTGCTTTGGAGTCGGTAATTTCATTTATTTGAATGTCCAGAACAATCCTTTTGATCAATGCCAGTCTGTCGGGCTGGGAGCTATGGGCACCCTGTCGATGCAGGGGACTAGCTAATTTTGGAATATCATCTCCTGGTGAACATCCTGGAACTTTGAATGATTTGGCCGGCACTGTAGCATGGGCCCATCCTCTGCTGGTAGGTCATCTGATTTTGTTTCAGTCAGACAACGCCGTGGCATACATGCATCAACCATCAGGGAGGAATCAGATGTTTGATGTGGCAAAATAGGTCATTTGTATTCTGTCCCAGGCAGAACATCATGTTCCTGCTTTTTCTGCCTTGGTATAGAAAATTGGCAGGTGGACTTTCTCAGCCAACAGGGTCTGGAGCCAAGGGGGTGGTCCCTATATCCAAAAAGTGTTCCAGGACCTGTGTTGCAGATGGGCGATACCAAAGGTGGACTCTCTGGCTTCCAGGTTCTACAAGAAACTGGACAGATTTATCTCCAGGTACTTGGATCCTCTAGTACAGGGGTCAGCAACCTTATTCCACTTAAGGGCCGGATTCAATGTATGTGAATGCATGGAGGGCCGTATTCACCTGCTAATAAATTAAGATGATAATAATCCTAACATAACAGTACAGGTTTACCTCACTTTAAGGTGCTTCACGAATACAAAGCCAGTTCACCCTGAGGGAGCATTTGCCGGGGGATTCGGATTTTACTGCCCCCTCCCCCATTCTGGCACCAAAAGGTGGCTGCGCCAGCCCTGTCAGCCAGCATGGTCTGGAGCTGGGGTTCCTGTCCCTAGGGGAGATGGTGTCCCCGACCCTAGGGGAGATGGTCCCTGTTCCCAGGGGAAAAGGGGTCCCTAATAGGGTCTCCCCCACTCCAAAGACATGCTGGTAGGTTAATTGGATCCTCTCTAAATTGTCCCTAGTATGTATGAATGTGCGTTAGGGACCTTAGATTGTAAGCTCCTTGTGGGTAGGGACTGATGTGAATATACAATGTATATGTAAAGCCCTGTGTAAATTAATGGCGCTATAGAAGTACCTTAATTAATAATAATTGCAGTGTCCTCTGTACCCCCATAGCAGTGTCTTCTGTCCCCTTTCACTTTACTCCCATAGTGTCCTCTGCCCCCTCCCCCCATAGCAGTTTCCTGTGCCCCCCAAAGCAGCATCCTCTGTCCCCTGCACCACCCCCCACTGTAGTGTCCTCTGTAATCCCATAGTGTCCTCTGCACCCCCCACACACACAAACACACACAGTGTAGCGAGAACTCTCCTGCCTTGCGCAGGTGTACAGCAGAGCAGAGATCGGCCGGTATCACAGGGCTGGATGAGGACGGGAACTGCTGAAGTTTACTTTTCACATTAACAGGCTGGTGATTGGTTGCTAGGATCACCCGGCAACCAATCACCTACTGTTTAATGTGAAAAGTTAACTCCAGCAGTTCCTGCCCCCATTCAGCCCTGTGATGCCGGCCCCTGTCCAATGAAGGGGCGAAAATGTCCATGGGCTGGTGAATTCATCACTGGCACTGACAGGCTGGACACTTAGCGGTGGCTGGCCGTAGGTTGCCGACCCCTGCTCTAGTGGATTCTTTGGTGACTCTGTAAGATCAGTACAACCTGTCAGTGGCCGGCCCCCCATTTTACTTACCTGACTCCTCGAACTTGACCAACAGGGATGCGCTGGCCATTGGCTCTCGCTGCTGTCAATCAAATCCAATGACGCGGGCGCCAGGGTCGAGTACTGCATTCAGCCTCTATAGACGCCTAATGCTGGACTCGGGAGCATGCCCACAAGGTAACCCCCCCGGGGAAGCGCTTCTCCAAGGGTGTTATCAGATGTGAGGAAGAGGCGCGAGAGCCGCCGAGGGACCCCAGAAGAGCAGGTGCGGGGCCACTCTGTGCAAAACGAGCTGCACAGTAGAGTTAAGTATGATATGTTTGTTGTTTTTTTTTTTGTTTTTTTTTTTGTTGTTTTTTTAATTTTAACTTTACAATCACATTAAGCATTTGGCCCCTTCCACACAGGGCGGGCCCTGTTGGAGTCCGCCTGCTCAGCAGGTAATCTGTCCGCTGATCAAGTGGTTGGCTGGTCAGTGTCTACTCCGCTTATGCAGAGCGGACACAGACACAGCCCCACTGTGCTCTATGGATGACTGAATGTAAATGGACTGCCTGTCTGTTTACACCCAACTGCTATCTGATCCGCCAGACTGATTTGTTGGCAGATTGGATCAGATGTCGGCAGGTGTAAACGGACACATGTCCATGTACATCTGCCCCTCCATAGAGGAGATTGTAGAGTCCAATGTCAGTTTTTCAGGCAGACACGATCGGTCCACTCTTGTGAAAGAGGCCTTACACATTTCAGTTTACATTGCAGATTATTAAACATTGGTTGAGTAAACATTAAAATGTGGTTGAGTAAACAGACCGTGTAAATAGGCGATCATTTGGGTAGTTTGATTGGAGTGGTCACTGGCTCCATATCTGTGAGAATTTTGGGACCCGTGCAAACACGTACTGGCAAATCAGTCTCTTCTCTTTTAAAGCGGTATTAAAGAGGAAGTAAACCCTGATGGGTTTACTTCCTCTTTATTTCCCTGCAAATGTAAAGCATAATGGGCTAATACTATGCATCACATACTAGCCCATTATGTGTCACTTACCAGAAACCGAAGCCTGCGATGTCACTGCTGTCCCCACTAGCAGCGAGCGTCCATCTTCACCCCTCTTCTTTCCTGGGCCGCGAACTCCGGCTCTGTGACTGGCCGGAGTCGCGTGACGTCACTCCCGTGCATGCACTGTGGAGATTTAGAAGATATTTCCAGCACCTACAGGTAAGCCTTAATATAGGCTTACCTGTAGGTAAAAGTGGTTTACAGAGTGTGCAATCACTTTAAACCCAAGGTACACATTTATTATATTGCAGCTTCCCAATCCTTAGACATATCTGCAGTAGTTTGTTTTTTAGATTTTCTTGTTCCTATTTTCATCTGGCGATCCAGCTAGTAAGTCTGCGTTTTTCAAAATAAAGAGATCTCTTGCACATGTATTAGGTTACAGATATGAGACAAACCATTTAACATGGGCAGGGATGCTTACAATGGTCAGCTTTTATTTATTTATGTAAAACCTTTATCCCAAAAGGAAAAAAACGGTTTGCTGTAACTGCTTCTAACGTGAGAGTTGGCGTTCAGCTTCAATTTGCTAGTGTATTCATATCTGCTAGTACATCTAACACTCCTCTTCCCCCAGACTGACAATACTGTTGCCCATAGATGCCCCCTGTGCTCCTTCATCCAGAGCGGGGGCACTCTAATACAGGAGATGTGTGAAAACAGAGGGGAAAAAGTCTGGGAAAAAAAAAAAAGAAAACGAATGCAGCCATCACATCTAATGATTATTAAGCTGCAATACATTATATTTTTGGTATTTGTCTTTACCTTAAAGCAGTATTAAAACCAAGACCAGGGGTGTCTGTGCCATACATGAACATGCACACTTGGCCCACATAAACGTTTGTGCACGGATTGTTTGGCAAGTCATAACTTTGAAATTTCACCTTATGTCTGTGAACACCAGAACATCCAGAGTGAGTATATACCGGTACTTCCCACTCATTTTTTTTTCTATTAAATTAGAAAATATTGTTTGATATGCAAGAATACTATTTATGTATGGCTTGCTGACCATATAAGCATGTGTCGGATTCTGTGATCAGAGGCGTCCTAATCACTTGTCTTTCATTAGCTTCTTGAAAAGTAGGCGCAGTTCCATGCAAATGAGCAGTAAAGCTGCAGCAGCTGCCAGACTTGTATTTGTTCTGTGTTTGCCAGCAGTGTCAGACAACTGTACCAGTCACTCTGTGCTTTCACATAGACTTTGATCTCCTTGCAGCTTGTTCACTGAACAAGGGGGAAATGTGTCTCTCATCAGTTATTGCCCGCTATTGTCATCTAGATTATTAATGTCCCTAGTAAACTGCATACTTGCATAGTAACCTTTTGAACAAATCACTTTGTTCATAGTACCGTTCATAAAATATCAGAAAAAAACATAGCTATAGTAAATAGCATTCAGTTGTATGTAGTCAAAATACCTTTACTATGCTAGTATTAGATTTTAATACCTTGTATTGTCTTGTGATTCTCTGAGGGGTTATTCACATTATTATTCTTACTGTAAATACGGGTACTTGTATAGCACTGTAAATGTATGCAGTGCTTTACAGATATATAATGTACATTTGCATTGGTCCCTGCCCTCAAGGAGCTTACAATCTAAGGTCCCTAACTCATATTTATACATAGACATACTAGGGACAATTAAGACAGGATCCAATTAACCTACCAGCATGTCTTTGTAGTGTGGTAGGCAACCGGAGTACCCGGAGAAAATCCACACGGGCACAGGGAGATCATGCAAACTCCAGGCAGGTAGTGCCATAGTTGGGATTTGAACCGACGACCCTAGTGCTGTCAGGAGGAAGTGCTTGTTATGCCGCATTTTAGCGTGCATTGTATTAAAGTGATACTAAAGTCTTGTGTTTTTTTTTGTTTTTTTTTTATATAAAAATAACAAACATGTTATACTTACCTGCTCCGTGAAGTGGTTTTGCCCAGAGCCTCCTCTTCTCAGGTCCCTCTTCGGGGCTCCTGTCCCCTTTCTTTTGCCAGGTACCCCCAAAGCAACAGCTTGCTATGGGGGCAGTCAAGCCTCAGCTCTGTGTGTCCATTCAGACACGGAACCGTGGTTCTTCCCCACCCCATCTCTTTCCTGACTTTAACAGCAGCGGGAGCCAATCAGGAGGGAGAGTCCCAGATGGCCGAGGCATTAGTGTGCATCGCTGGATAGAGAGGGGGCTCAGGTAAGTATTGGGGGGCTGCTGAACACAGGTTTTTTTTATCTTAATGCATAGACTACATTAACCACTTCCCCACCGCTGTATAGTCATATGACACACGCAGGAACCCTTCGTCCCTCCGGGCGGGCATCATATGACGTCCTGGGATTCCCTGCATTGTGTTGAGCGCGCACCTGCCGCATCACTTGGGACCCGATGCGCGTGCCTGGTGGCCGCGCTATCCGCCAGGCACCCGTGATTGCTTGTCACAGAGCAGGGACGTGGATCTGTGTGTAAACACACAGATCCACATCCTGTCAGGTGAGAGGAGACCGATCCGTGTGTTCCCATTACAGAGGAACACCGCTCAGTCTCCTATCCTTGTGAGTCCCCTCCCCCTACAGTTAGAATCACTCCCTAGGACACACAGTTAACCCTTTGATCACCCCCTAGTTTTAACCCCTTCCCTGCCAGTCACATTTATACAGTAATCAATGTATCTTTATAGCACTGATCACTGTATAAATGTCACTGGTCCCAAAATAGTGTCAAAAGTGTCCAATATGTCCGCCGCAATGTCGCAGTCACGATAAAAATCGCAGATCGCCGCCATTACTAGTAAAAAAATAAATAAATAAAAATGCCATAATTCTATCCCCTATTTTGTAGACGCTATAACTTTTGCGCAATCCAATCAATATATGCTTATTGCGATTTTTTTTTTTTTTTTTCTTAACCAAAAATATGTAGAAGAATACATATCGGCCTAAACTGAGGAAAAAAATTGTTTTTTTAAAAAAAAATTGTGATATTTATTATAGCAAAAAGTAATAAATATTGTGTTTTTTTTTTTCAAAATTGACGCTCTTTTTTTGTTTATAGCGCCAAAAATAAAAACCACAGAGGTGATCAAATACTACCAAAAGAAAGCTCTATTTATGGGGGAAAAAAATGATCAAAATTAATTTGGTACAACGTCGTATGACCGCACAATTCTCATTCAAAATGTGACAGCGCTGAAAGCTGAAAATTGGCCTGGGCAGGAAGGGGGTGAAAATGCCCGGTATGGAAGTGGTTAAGATAAAAAACCTTCTGCCTTTACAACTCTTTTAAGGCAGCCCATTTATGCCACTGTATCAATTTCTGGCAGCGCACCTATGCCTGGTACACACAATGAGATTATCAGACCAATGATCGTTCGTTTTTTGGGGGTTTTTTTTTTTTTGCATGCTAGTCTCATATCGAAAATGAAGAGTTTACTAAAGTGACGAAAATTTTCGTACGACAGGAAAAAAAAAGTGATGTAATGTGTTGTAGTGTACTTGTATTGTATTTTTCGAACATGTACTGTTGTGATCGGCTTTCAAAAGCTGTGTACAAACAGATTATTGTAGGATCACTTTGAAAGCGGTATTTTTCATACGATCTTCTGGTCGTGTGTTGCAGTGCACTACAATGAACATCCATCAGCAGGGGGTATAACAAGCATCAATGCATGTGATTCACACAATGGGAATGGGCCATGAAAGTATACGTAACCCAACCATAAACTTGTCTTATTTGCTACATTTTGGTCTGTGAAATATACCAAATAAATAGTTTGTGTTCAGTATACAGTATAAGAAAAAAAAAAAATACCCGTTTTGATCCTACCAGAAATCCAGTAAGCTGATAAGGTATAAAATGCCAGCTGTTCTGCAAAACCATAAATATGTGATGTTAAGTGTGTAACATTTAAAGCTATACAGGCTCTGCATTGATCTAGTTATTCTATACAGACATAAGTCCATACAATAATTTTTAACATGTGAATTGTTAAAATATAATTGCAGTATCAGGGGTGTAATGGTCCTAGAATTTAATTTAGTGTCACATAGCAGTTTGTATATTGGTACCCTATAAAATCAACTCTGCTGTTCAGTTTTGCAGTGTTAGAATGTTACAGTTAACAAAGCCCCGGGACAATATCTGTCAGTGGTTTCATTGATTACACTTAAAAGGATTGCCTCTCATTTCATGTTGTTCTGTCATCCTGGTATTTGTGTAAAGCAGCCGAACATGTATGGTCATGATAGAAATCACCTGCCACTCTATAGACCACGGTTTGTCATGTCTGCTGTAGACATATTTCTATTGAGGATTTTGCAGTTAATATTTTTTCTACTCCATTCATGTATATGATATTTACAGTGGGTGTAGGGGAAGGTTTGGTGCATAGCCAAATAACCAGAACAGTTTTTACCTGAGATGGTCACACTCCTAAATGACCTTTCCTAACAAACGGCTACTAAAGCATGTACAAGATTGTCGGGACTCGTGGCTACTTCTGAAATCTGTTTCCCTATTGTAATCCTTGGTATGTTTTTCTTCAGTTTTTGTGCCCTAGGCATGCTGCTTCATGATTTCATTGGATACATACTACACCACATGCTTTTTCTGCATTTGTGTTTACTATTGCTGTACTATTTATTGTGATTGTAAAGCATACATTTTTTGTTTTCTAATATAACAAACTTGTTATACTTACCTGCTCTATGCAATGGCGTTGCAAAGTGCAGCCCCAAACATCCTCTTTTGGGGTCCCCACGTGCGTGCTCTTGGCTCCTCCTCTTTTCTGTGCACCACCAAAGGAAGCCGCTTCCCCTGTGGGTGCACCTGTGGGCTCGCTGGGTTGTGTGCGTCTATAGACACAAACTGTGCTGCTTAGCTATGTGGAGAATCTGGTTTAAGCTGGAGACTGCGCTGGACTGGCTTGATTAGTGGTAAGTAGGTGGCTCTATGGGCAGTCAAGAAGCAATCACTTCCAGTGGGTTGAGCCCAATGGTGGATGGTGGTAGCGGACCCTCTTGGGGACTTGAGCTGCTACCTCTCTGTGGTGGTTTCAGAGAGCCCGGTGTCCAGAAAAATTAAACTCTTTATCTAGGGTTCACAAAACATTTACAAAACTTACATGTTTACGAAATGAGTTTTCAATAAATGTTTTGTGAACCCTACATAAAGAGCTGCACTTTTCTGGACACCGGGCGCTCCTTCTGCCTCACCCAAGTCTTGTGAGGAGAGAAAGCGAGAGCAGCATTGCTGCATTCGGGCACAGCGCTAAATTGAGATTGGACTTGGCTAAGTGTATAGGGAGATGAGGGGGTAATACAATCAGTGGGACATTTTCTAACCTGAAAGGATAAGTAGGGCGAAAGCTCTTTTGGGTCGTACTTCTCTTGTGGGTCACAGGAGTGCAATTCGTTCTACACTCCTGTGACCTGTTTTCAGCCAACACCAGGCAAAAGTCCACTCTTTTGTCGGCTGACGTCACTCAGCCACTCCAGACTCTAGAGGATTTCCAATATTGTCGTGATCCGTCGAAATGTCTGAGGCAGCCGCTACCGCCCCCTCCATAGTCTAGTGCTCCAGTGAGCACTAAAGGAGCAGAGAGCCGGTGACGGACAGTCCTTGGCTCTCTGCTCACTGAAGACTGAGAGCTGAGCGATCAGCGGTGTTTGATCTCACAGTTCTCAGTCTTAGAGGTGGCGGGGGATTGCTGCTGCAGCCACCTAGGTGAGTATGATTGTGTTTTTTTTTTTTTGTTTTTTAATCCTACACCTCATTTAGTGCAAGAATGCATTGAGGTAAAAAAATGCCCTGCCTTTAGAGCCACTTTAAAGCGGAAGTAAACCCATTGATTTAACAGTTTCAAAAACCAGTTACATTTCCGGCACATGCCAGGAATGTAACTGTCACATTGGTTGTGCTCTCAACAAAACTGTCAAACCATCCAATGGCTGGTGTCATAACTGGTCACATGTGCAGCATTATGGCAGTTGAGCATCAAACAGAGGCCAAGATGGCAGCTTCCTTGGCTGAAAACGATCGGAGATTCTGCTTTAATCTGTACAAGGCAGCTATAGCATAGCTTTAACCATACAGGGCTGACCTTTGATACAGCCCCCAGCTCTGAATTTAAAAAAAAGTGCTCACCATCCTTGTAACCAACCCAACTGACATAAAAGAAAATTGACTTGTACATGGAAGTGTCATACCCTGATCTTCCATGTGCTTACAACATTTTTTAATTTATTTGTGCAATAAACAGATTTTACACAGCAGAGAGAGAGATGGATGATGAGTGAAAGGGGAGGATGGTTTACAGCCTGTCTTTAAAGAGAACCAGTCATGAAAGGGCATTTGGAACAATCTGAAGCCAACCTTTATAATTGGTATAATAGTGCTGCCTTACTATTGACAGAATGTAAGGTGTTTGGATAGGAGGTGTAATAAAATGACACAGCAGCTTCTGTGTATGAAAGCTGCAGCTCTCATAGTCACAGCTCCAGAAGTACAATGTTACTTGCTAAAGTATGAATTTTACTGGTTTTACACTACACAGCAGTGATCTGGACTTGGAATAAGCATCATTAGGGGTAACTTTTTTTTGTTTCCCCACCACCAGTGACAAAAACCTTTCAGCCTGGAGTTCCACTTTCACTAAAATATGTAAAGCCTGGACACTCATAGATAATGTCAGATCATTTTCTAAAATGATTGTATTCTGATGTCACTTCTTATGGTAACTTGGAGGCTTTCTATGCTCTGTTGGTCAATAAATCGCATTTCTTGGTTGTGTTATTGGTTCATTGCTTTTTTCCAACAGGGTGGTTGTACAGAAGTCGATCAAAAGATCAACTTCGGTTCAAATTAATAGAAGAATGGGACTTTAAATGAGACACTAGGTCTCCATCCCTTCTATTAACCTGATATAGGGATGGAGGTGCGCTCTGAGGCCTATGGGAAGTCATTTAATCATATATGTGTTGACAGTACAATCCTCATTGGGATCACTATTGTATTATTGCGTTATATTACTTTATCATATGGTTCATTCTTGAAGACTGTTCCTTTGGCCTCATTTGCCCCCCTCATTCAAAGTCCGCATTCTCCTGTTTGGTGTATGTATAGGGATGGAGACCCAGTGTCTCATTTAAAGTCCCAACTTTGTCTTATTACTCAATATGGGGATGGAGGTGGGCTTGAGGCCATTTGGAAGTTTCATTATCATGAAAACCACTCTATAGGGCACTTGCCCTGAATCATTTGTTTCCCTTTGTTTTTAGGGGTTCAATTAGCATTATACAATATGTTTTGTCCCATACTTTTTCATCTACCTCTTTTGCTTTTGTTTTCGCCTTTTTGTTTCCTTTTTTCTTCCTTTTCCCCCTCCCTCCACTTGGGTGCAACCACACGGTGTGTCTCCGGGGGGCCGGCTTCTGCTTGGTGGCCTTTTTTGTTCGGTGTCCGGGAGCTGCGAGGCATGGCTGGGATCCCTCCCCCTTCCCCCCTTGTCCTCTTTGACGGGTGTTTGGGGCGGGCTTCCCGCTGTGCATCGGCATCACGACTCCTTGTCACTCACATGACCTCTGCGTGAGTGTCACGGCGTTGACGCTGTGTTTTCTATCTCGTGCAGACACGTTGATAGCGGCCTCCCCAGCAACCGTGGGCGGCGGCTGCCGCTGCGCTGGAGGAGTCCTCCGTCCGCTTTTGTGCCTGCACCGCGTGATGCTGGGGGGAGCTCTCTGATTGGGGCGGGGACTGGCTGTATATAGGGTCCTCATTCATGTTCAGCCTGTTCTCAGGCAGCATGTCCATCACCGGGTCAGATACGGCTGGCCACTTTTTACCATCTTTAGGTAAGGGTGTTATTATAGGGATATCGCTGTACTCTTTTGTGAGTAGAGGCCCCAGCTTGGTTTGGGGCAACACCTTATACATTTTACATTTGTTACTTTAGAAACTCCATCCTCACCAATTACCAGTGTGGACCCATTACTCTTTGGGGACCCTTGTGTTGTGTTTGAGTCTCTCCCGGCCCCTCCCTTTGAGCTCCTCCCTCAGCTCCCGGACCCGTGCTATTTGGTGGCCTGCAGTTGCGGACCCCCTGAGATTCACAATCCTGTGGCATTTGAGTACCCATTGGGGATCAGGGGTTCTGCCTCCCTTATTTGTTCTTTTTATTTTTTTCTTCTTTTCTTGCTTTTTCTCTTTCCTTCAATTTTCACCATACTGTCCCTTTCCTTTGTAAATCCTGGTGCTATATCGCCCCTGAAAAGTGTTTAATACACGAAACGCATCGGGCTTACGACATGCACTAGACAATCATTTACCTACAAGTTTTTAATTATTTTGTGATCTTATGCTACTCAAGTGAATATTTTTTCCAGATTAGGATTATTTGCCCTGCATCATTTGGGGGCTGTTTACCATGTCTGCAATGTATCGGTTAGGATGTGACTGCTATATGTTTTGTTATTACAATCTTCACTTGAACTCAAATTGTGTCATTGTACTACTATGTATCAATAAAGTGTTTTTATGCAAGTTTGACTGTCCCTCTGGCCTCTTTTGCTCACCTCATTTAAAGTCCCAACCCTCCTGTGTTATGAACTTCGGTTCAAAGGCAGTGGCCACACTTGAATCAAAATTTGGCTGTTCCCTCCTGAACCGACTGAATTTCAATCCACCTATGGCCACCTTAAAGTGGTTCTAAAGACTCAAGGTTTTTTTACCTTAATGCATTCTATGCATGACGGTAAAAAATCTTCAGTTTGCAGCTCCCCCCTAAGCCCGATCAAATCCAGCGATGTGCACAAAAGCAGTGGCTCTCCCGCGTCTCTCCCTCCTCATTGGCTGACATGCGCAACAGGAGTCAATCACAACCAGTGAGGAGGGAGCAGGCGTGAGGCTGAGCCAAGCTCTCTGTCTTTTATGAACACAGAGGCAGCTCAGGAGTGAGCATGCACGAATGCCCCCATAGCAAGCGACTTGTTATGGGGCACTCGGCAAGGGGGAGGGGTCCAGAGTGCCAGCGGGAATCCGAGAAGAGAAGGATTAAGGCTGCTCTGGCAAAACCATTGCACAGAGCAAGTAAGTATGACGTGTTTTATTCATTTTTTTAATACATTTTTTCTTTTCCAAACATTTTAACAAGTTGCATGCATTGCAACAACACTGTAATATCAGATATCGGTGTAAGAAATGATATGATGAAACATATATTTTTACGAAAAGGAATAAGGTATGGGTCTTCAAAACAAAAAAAGTTGGATAGCATAGCAAAGGGTTATGCAGTGATGTGGGACTGTGGACAGGTCCACCGGACAGTAGGTGGCAGCATGCGGGGCGCTGCTCAGCGGTTTCTAGGACCAGCGTGATTTTAAATCCACAGTTAAGGAAGAAAGGATGAGTTCTATCACACATAGTATGCGAGTAGCTCAAACTTTTGATCAAAGTCAAATTTCAGTTTTTCAGATAGTTAGAAGCTCTCGGATTGTTTAACCGGGCTTGCCATTTACTTTTGAAAATATTTTTAGAATAGTTTTTATAAGCTAAAAAAAGTTCATATTGTGCTTGGGTGTTCAGTCTGGTGATAACATTTGTGAAATTAGGAGTATCTGTAGATTTCGAAACTAATTAGATGCTAGCTTTTCTTTTTTGATTTCTGAGCAAGTAAAATTTTTCCATTGCTCCCATTGTATACAAACTATATTGTGTTAACACATTGGCAGGGTTTGCAGCTGACATATGCAAGGCCCTTAAGCCATAGATCATGTGACAATTGTATCATGACTATTGGCTCAGTCCTGCAAAGTCGATCACGTTCATAATTTAATACGTGCTGTTCTGATAATGCTCAGTAGTATGTTAGCACTTTTCTAAGTGGGTTAAAGCGTTACTAAACCTAAAAACGTTTTTGTTTACCTTAATGCATTGTTTGCAATAAGGTAAAAAAAAAAAAAAAAAATTTCCCTGTGCCCCCTTTCCCCTGTATGAAGATGGCCTAGAAACGCGGTGGTCTTCCCTAGAAAAAGATGGCCTTTCCCTGTATGAAGAGTAAGAGAGGGGAGAATAGATCAGCGCTGTGCACGGATCAGGACCACTCTCTGCAATACCACTGCACAGAGCAGGTAAGTATAACATGTTTGTTATTTTAATTTAAAAAAAAAATCTGACTTTAGTAACACTTTCAATAAATGTCATTGCTAACCAGTTTACAACACATGGTACCATGTGCATTGCAGTGCAAGCGATACAACCTGCCCCATTTTTTACATACTTTAGGATGCATCTCATCCTGTTAAATTTAAATGAGCTATCTACTGTGGGATGCTGCAGTGAGAGTCAGCGCATGGCAACAAATGCGTTGCCCTGCACTGTGTCCTGTTGTACATGGGCCCTTAAAACAAACTTGGGAGGGAAGAAACATGAAAAATCTGGATTACTGCTCTCTGTTTGTTCCATGTTGGTAACACACTAGATAAAGGAGTCCGAATCAGGATGACAGCCCACAAACCTGAATTGGGGTTGCTTGGCAGCAGGCATTACAAGAAGTTTATACTTCCTCCACCACCTACATCTGTTCTCTGTCCACCCAGTCTTCAGATTTACACAACCACACAACACAGCCAGCCTGATGAACTTCCTTTTCTTTTAAAGCTAGGTGTTCTGTCCGCCTCCAACCTGTGAGTGGATAGTGAAGTCAAATTCTGCTATTTATGCTGGTTGCATTAATATACATTAAAATTATTCTTTTAATAAATAGATAGCTTGCATTCATTGGTGTATTTTTTAGTATCCTACTTGAACTCCGCTTTAAAGCAAAAAACGTTTTTTTTTTCCACCAAACCTATTTTTTGGTTGTTTTTGGTATTCTTAGTAAGTGAAAATGTAGGCTTAGAACATCTCGAGTTTTCCCCTGTAGTGTAGTTTCCTCCTGCAGCAGCTGAAGGCCAAGGGGAGTGAGAAGAGGGGAAGCCAACAGTGTGGGGTAATTGGGCACAGAAGGGGGATATGGATCGTAGACAGGAGGGGGTGATCAGTGCAGCGAGGAGTATTTACTAGAACTGATCCCCCTGTCTGTTTCTTCCGGCAGCAGCTGAAAGATGGCTTCTCTTCCTCTCCTTCCTGCCAGCATTCAGCTTCTGTTGGGAGTGTCACACAGGGGATCAGTTCCAGTAATTGCCCTCCCCACCACACTGATCACCCTCTTCTGTCCTCCATCCTATTTCCCCTGGTGTCCAGGCCCCCCTGCTGAGCTGATGTGGCCTGGACCCCGTACAGGAGGCCCGGCTGTACCCCCTTATCAGCGGCCTTGTGTGTTCCCACTGGAAAGATTTATCTTTACTACAGTAGCAACAAAAAGTGAGGGGAGAACCACCTTTCACAGTTGTTGCCATAACTTGTGATCCAATTAGATTTTCCCTCACTTCCTGCTCTTGTAACAGATGTGAAATTTTTGATTTCTCCTAGTTTTTTGTCTCCATGACATGTTCAAACTCTTCTTTGCTGTATCCAAAACCTAAAACTTTGGGCTGGAATTCCTCTTAAACGCATCATCTCTTCAGAGAGGGCTCAAAAAAATCCAAAATAATATGCACATTTAACAATTCACTTTCCCTGGCAGTCAAAACAAGTGTTGCAGACATTCTAATTTCGTTGCACCACCAGCTGGCGAATGAAGTTCAGAAACATTTATGGGAATTTGTTGTAAGAGGTGAGCACTGGGGCAGCTAAACCTGATAATATCACTGGCTCATTGTTGCTGATCTCCCTGCTAGGCCACTGTCCCCATCACAGCGAGGCACATGGCCAAGGAGTTTGTTGTGGGGTGGGCACCGCCTGATGGGGAACTCAGACTAGTTCCACATCAGGTCTGCCACTCTTGTGAATGACAGCAGTGGGTGGATTCTTTAGCCTCTCTTGGGCTGAATAGTGGCTGTGGCTCACTGTGCCATCCTCTTCCATAATAGCCCATGATTGGCATCCTTCGCCATGTTTCAACTGCATTGCCCTGCCATCCACTGAGTCATTGATTGCCAGGACTTCAACAACCACCGACATCCTAGCAACCCATAGGCTGTGTGCGGGAAGTTGACGCATTTATAACCGCTTCCCAGCAATTTCATGCCCCATTGTGAGCACTGGCATCTCTACGTACGTCAGTTCACAGTTGGTCTTAACTACTGTCCGTTTCCTAATCATGAACTGGCGGTCATTCTTTTTGACTTGTTGCTGACATAGCAACAGGTTCCTTAAGTGGTCTGTCCCACATGTTGCAACTGCAAACAAAGCAGTCTCAAGACTTTCTTGAATTAGTTGTTTTAAAGGGACCCTACCTCCAGAAAAAGTGTAAATGCTTGATTGAATTCCCTGTTATCATTTAGCCTATTCAATTGAATTGTGGTGTTGCATATTATATCACCCACAGGATTTCTTTTACTTGCCTCTTAAAATACTGTGACTGTTCTTCCTACATGCCTAGGAAATACTAATTTTACGACCCTGTCCTCATTCCAGTTTGTGGCTTTGGACCCTATGTGCAAAAACTCTGAGTGTACTGATCTAAAACCTGCTGGACCACCTGACCAGTATTACTCCTAGAACTTTATTTGGCTTTATATAGCTTTTTGATTGCATTGTGCATTTAGTATGTTTCTCTGCAATGGCATTTATCTGTATCTTTTCGTGTAGAAGCTTTGCTCTTGTGTCCCATTATATTTCATGTTTCCTTGTATCTGGAGACTGTTTAACATTCATCAAGGCTCACATGGCTGAGCCTGTTATCCTCTGGCAGATGAAATTCTCTGGGGTGATGTGTACTCAGTGTGGCGAGATGAATGCCCTGAGCTCATTTTCTAGTGTTCCAGGATTTATATGCAGTGGATTTGCAAAGTGGTGAGTTCACATTTAGAAAACACTGCTATAGCTTGGAAACTGGGAACTTGCTCAAATACAGCTGTATTCATAAAAAATAAAGAGAAATTAGTATGTGCAAATTCATATTTGATTTTTTTAGTTGCCGTTTTCTTCCATTGGAAAGTTGTGCATATGCTAAAGTTGGCCAATTATAACTTGCATTTGTCAGGGGTTTAGGGTTTACAGTATGTTAATGGTGTCAAATTGTAGTCAAGCATAATGTCATGATAATTTAGAAATGTTGGATACCTTGTCTGATATATACTTGGCTTGGAAGCCAGTGATACTGTACATAGCACACAAGTGTTTGGTGCTTATTCATTTGGCGCTTTGTAAATAAGTGCCAAAGACTTTATTGTGTAATGTTTTTTTTTTTTTTATTCAGTCGCATTTTCACTACTATCATCATATTTATGACAGGGGCAATATAGTATTTATCACTGTTCTTAAGTAAAATTTTGGCATGAGGTTGAAGGTTAAGTTTATGGTTTGGGTTGGGACCTTGGGGTTAGTTTAGGTTAAAGGACAACCATACCTTAGTTTAAAATCAATATTGTAACAAGCCTAGCCCCAGCTACCTGCCGATTGATGGGTCCACTGAAGAGTTTTAGCAACATTCATGCACTCATCATTCGACCTCAGCAATGCTCAATGGAAGAGCGATATACTTGTCTCTGTCATTGTACACGTGGGCAACAATGACAATAATTAGTAAGTAAGGAAAGTTTTCTTAATGTCGGGTTTCAGACAATCCGCTAACAAGTGGGCAGGGAGCAGGACCAAGAGAAGGGGAAAGGCTGGAGAGCGTTTCCTCAGGTGCATTGAGTGGTGGAACTTGTAGACACAGAGTACTTTTTTCTGGTCCAGTCATCGATTCAGCATTGCAGATCTAAAAGTTTGCTGTACTCACCGCTTCTCTTAAAAAGAAAACAGAAACGGTCTTTCTTATGTCTATATACCTATCAGTGGTGTTTATTCTCTTTTGTCCAGATATAAATAGTCCTTATTGGCATATGACTTGGTCACACCTACCCATACTAATCATTTCTTCATGCTTCGGTAAATATTGCTTCTTCTCAATAGTATAACAGTTTAGTAAATTTAGATTACGGTATATTTTCACTATGATGGCCTTCTAACATTGGCCATTACATAAATAACCTTCTCAGTGGGGTTTGAAAATATCACACGGCCCTTGCCGTGAAACCTACCGATTTACTCATAAGGTTTTGACCCACAGGGCCCCTTCCACAAGACATTATAATTTAGATCACTATGTGAAAAGAAGAAAGCTAAAGCCTAGTACACACAATGAGAAAATCGCAGGAATAATACTGCTCTCAAAGTGATCGTGTGATAATCTGATCGTTCATACACAGCTTTCGAGAACCGATCATGCAAAATTATCCGAAGGAACAAACACAAAAATATTTCTTGTATGATACCAGCACTAATGATTTTCGTTTATTCGGTATGGTATTCGTCCCAAAAAAATTCGAAGGCCAAGACCGTGCATGCTCAGAAATTAAAGAATACATTACAATACAATACATTACATCACTTATGAAGTTATATTTTGTCGTACGAGAATTTTTATAACTTTAGTAACCTATTGGTTTTCGATATGAAACTAGCATCCCAAAAAACGGACAATCATTTTTCTGATATTCTCATCGTGTGTAGGAAGCTTTAGAAAGACTTATTTAGAGAACTGAGTACAAACACGAGGATATTCAGCATTGCTTCTTCCCATATATATGCAAATGAAAAGAAGAAAATGTTCTCACAAACCTGTAGATGAAATGCTCTGCAAGCATGCAAATGTCTAATTCATATCAAAAGTTACTATCTGGTAAACAACACAATAAAGCAGAAATATGTCACAGCAACAAATACCATAACATTAGCAGCGCTAAAATAATCTAAACATTTTAGGATTTGTTAAAAATTCACTAAAGTAGTTAAATAAGTATGAAGTCCACTTTATATATAAAATGAGGTAGATGTAAATGTAGGATTGTCCATCACAGAAAAAAACGTTGCAGATAGTAATTCAAAACAATCGCCTCTTCCGCCTGGTAAATAACACAGTAGTAACTCAAAATGGATATTTAGAAAAAAGTGCACATGGACTTTTCTAGATGGATGTTCTGAAATTTTCACAAATCATTCATAACTCATATGTACAGTGGCAAGTAGGGTGGAATTTGATGCCCACATGCTGCACTTAAGCTTCCATGGTGGTGAGGTTCCTGTGCTGTTACAGATGGATCCCGGTCCCTGTGTCCCATCCATCGGATCAGATCACAGTCGGTCCATTTCCATCCAACAGCCCCATAGAGAACAGTGGGCTGTGTCTGCGTCTGCTCTGCATCAGCGTAGCAGACTTGGACATGTCATCCACTTGCCCCGCGGGGATTAGCGGAGAGCGTCAGAAAGGGGCCTAAGTGTAGCCTCTCCCTCCATTCTGTGACTGTATAGACAAAGGAGAAGCACAGTGATGAGCTCATTTTATCACTTTGTCCTCTACAGCTATCAGAATGTTCATTGCATTGTAACACACCTCCTTTGGCTTCTTGTGTCGTCTTTACTTTCTAAGGTCTGCTGTGCTGGAACTACATGTGGCTGATATCAGGTCAAATTGAAGTATTTGCATTGCTTGCATTTAAAGTAGAACAATGGCCTCCTAATAAAAGGATAGGTGCTGCGACACTTAATTATAAGTGCATGTGTTATTACAGTTTTCTCTCAGTCCCCATGCAAAGTACACCAATCCCTTTTGCGCCTGCCAGTGAAGTCCAAGTAATGCAGCTTCTTGTATGGTGTGAGAAAGATGCTGCACTGTTCCTGAATTCAGAGTTGTCACTCTCGTGTAGGCTGCCCCTGCTTGTTTGTTTGTTTTTTATAACTAACAATTTTTATTAGTTTTTCAAATTAGAAGTGAAAAACAAGTAACATGCAGTGGACAGTAGAGAAGGCCATCAACGGCCCAGTACAAAGAAAACAAAAAATCAAGAAGGTTCAATATGTTTCGACACAGCGGTATCAGGGGGCGCTTACAGAGTAATTGTAAACACATTGGGACCCTAATTATAAAAACTCCCACAGTCCAGCCCAAACCGGTGAGACATCCAGTAACATCAGCTCCCAGGGGCTGGGTCCAACTTTCGTCAAAGAGCCCTGAGTAGGCATCCACAAACAGAGAAGAAGAGAGGAAAAAAACGGGGAAACGGAGAAAGAGAAAAGGTAGAAAGTTAGTTTGGAGTTCTGTGCTCATTGCTTCCAGGAACAGATGACGCTGATTAAACAACTAGATAGAAAAACAAGGACCTCACAGGGGATCCTCCCGTAGGTGTCAAGGCTCCCACACCACTCTATGACTCTCCAGCTTATCGAAGAGATGAGCTGTTAGTGACTACATGCGTTCCACATCTTTAATCCTGGCGTACAACTCAATAGGAGTGTGAGGTTTGTCTTTTCCAGTGGAAGGCCACCCAGTATCTAGCAGCCTTGAGAATATGGCGCACCAACTTCATGGGAAGCCTGAGCAACCTGGGGGGAGCAATCCTAGGAGGAAAATTTTAGGATAGAGGGGGAGATCTGCATTGAGCAATCCTTGAAGAAGGTCTTGGACTAGCTGCCAATATGGTAGTATCAGCGGGCACTGCCAATAGATGTGCAACAAAGTGCCTCAACATTTACGGCATCGCCATCTGAAGCAGAGCGATCTATGGCGTGAAGATGAGAGGGAGTCACCCCTGCTTGTTGGAGTGAACAGATGTTGCAGGGGGCATGGCTAATAGCATTGTCATTGCTGATTGATATGCCTGTAGCTTGTCAGCATCTGCTCACACCTAGTCCTGCACATTGCTTTCAGGATAGACATGTCTGCCTCCGTTGGTAAAACCCTCCTACTTTGAGTTGCAGTGCCTAGGAGGGAGAGCATGGCTGACACAAATGAAGGAGGATCTGGCTCTGTTGGGGAAAGTAAGATAATATTTTTTTAATTTGGCTAGTGTGGTGAGGAGTTAGTCACTGTCAGGTTTTTATTTCTGTCTGGGTCTCTTTTAAGTATGATTTATACTCTCTAATTGTCCTGATCCCCACTGTCACCTTGATTGAAAATTAGGGTAAATCCAAAATTTAAAATTGTGACCAGAACAGGAATAGAGGGAATATCCTCCAATGTGGTCACTTGTTGCAGTGATATCTGTCTAAGTGGAGATTTCCTTCACATTGGAAAGATTTCCACTCATGTCCTGTTAGGCTCTGTTCACATCTGAGCGATACAAATCGCGGGCAGAATTGCAGCGATTCTGCCCGCAATTTGAAAAAGCAACAAATCGCGGGACGCCCGTGCAATCCCCGTCACTTCCAATGGCATCCCGATCGCAGCACGATTTTGCTACGATTGTCACCCGACCAGAGCTTCCAAAGCATAAGAGGGATCTCGTTGTTAAAAGGTAGTCAGGAGAAGGGAACAAAAGATTTTCCAAGGCATTAGATATACCATGGAACACAGTGAAGATAGTCATCATCAAGTGGAGAAAATATGACACAACAGTGACATTACCAAGAACTGGACGTCTCTCCAAAATTGATGAAAAGATGAGAAGAAAACTGGTTAAGAGGCCTAGAGTAACATTAAAGGAGCTGCAGGAATGTGTGGCAAGTACTGGCTGTGTCATACATGTGACAACGATCCCCCAAATTCTTCATATGTCTGGGCTATGGGGTAGAGTGGCAAAACGGAAGCCTTTTCTTACGAAGAAAAAGATCCAAGCCCGGCTAAAAATTTTGCAAAAACACACCTCAAGCCTCCCAAAAGCATGTGGGAAAATGTTATGTTTTGATGAAACCAAGGTTGAACTTTTTGGCCATAATTCAAAAAGATATGTTTTGCGCAAATACAACACTGCACATTACCAAAAGAACACCATACCCACCGTGAAGCATGGTGGTGGCAGCATCATGCTTTGGGGCTGTTTTTCTTCAGCTGGAACAGTGACCTTAGTCAAGGTAGAGGGAATTATGAACATTTCCAAATACCAGTCAATATTTGCACAAAACCTTCAGCCTTCTATCAGAAAGCTGATCATGAAGAGGAACTTCATCTTTCAGCATGACAACGACCCAAAGCATACATCCAAATCAACAAACGAATGGCTTCACCAGAAGAAGATTAAAGTTTTTGAATGGCCCAGACCTGAATCCGATTGAAAATCTGTGGGGTGGTCTGAAGAGGGCTATGCACAGGAGATGCCCTCACAATCTGACAGATTTGGAGTGTTTTTGCAAGGAAGAGTGAGCAAATATTGCCAAGTCAAGATGTGCCATGGTGATAGACTCATACCCAAAAAGAATGAGTGCTGTAATAAAATCAAAAGGTGCTTCAACAAAGTGTTAGTTTAAGGGTGTGCACACTTATGCAACCATATTATTTTACGTAAACGTATTTAATTTTTTCTATTTTTACTTCCCTTCACCTAAAAGATTTCAGTTTGTTGTTCAAATGAATTGTTTATAGGTCACAATAAAGGTGGAGAAAGTTCTGAAATGACTGCGTGTGTAGACTATTTATATACACTGTGTGTGTGTGTATAATTAATAAATATATATATATATATATATATATATATATATATATATATATATATATATATATATATATATATATATAATATTAGTGCCTTGAAAAAGTATTCACACCCCTTGAAATTTTCTCAATTTTTTTCATGTTACAACCAAAAACGTAAATGTATTTTATTGGGATTTTATGTGACAGAACAACAAAAAGTGGCACATAATTGTGAAGTAGAAGGAACATTTATAAATGGTTTCCCACATTTTTTTACAAATAAATATCTGAAAATGTGTGCATTTGTATTCAGTCCTCTTTACTCTGATACCCCTAACTAACATCTAGTGGAACCAATTGGCTTCAGAAGTCCCCTAATTAGTAAATAAAGTCTACCTGTGTGTTATTTAATCTCAGTATAAATACAGCTGTTCTGTGAAGCCCTCAGAGGTTTGTTAGAGAACCTTAGTGAACAAACAGCATCATGAAGGCCAAGTTTAAAGCTGGGTTAGGTTATAAAAAAAATATCCCAAGCTTTGAACATCTCACGGAGCAGAGCGCTGTTCAATCCATCATCCGAAAATGGAGAGAGTATGGCACAACTGCAAACCTACCAAGACATGGCCGTCCACCTAAACTGACAGGCCGGGCAAGGAGAGCATTAATCAGAGAAGCAGCCAAGAGGATCATGGTAACTCTGGAGGAGCTGCAGAGATCCACAGCTCAGGTGGGAGAATCTGTCTACAGGACAACTATTAGTCGTGCACTCCACAAATCTGGCCTTTATGGAAGAGTGGCAAGAAGAAAGCTATTGGTGAAAGAAAGCCATGAGAAGTCTTGTTTGCAGTTTCCAAGAAGCCATGTGGGAGACACAGCAAACATGTGGAAGAAGGTGCTCTGGTCAGATGAGACCAAAATGGAACTTTTTGGCCTAAAAGCAAAATGCTATGTGTGGCGGAAAACTAACACTGCACATCACCCTGAATACACCATCCCCAACAGGAAACATGGTGGTGGAAGCATCATGTTATAGGGATGCTTTTCTTCAGCAGGGACAGGGAAGCTGGTCAGAGTTGATGGGAAGATGGATGGAGCCAATTACAGGACAATCTTAGAAGAAAACCTTTTAGAGTCCGGAAAAGACTTAAGACTGGGACAGAGGTTCACCTTCCAGCGGGACAATGACCCTAAACATACAGCCAGAGCTACAATGAAATGGTTTAGATCAATGTTTCTCAACTCCAGTCCTCAAGTACCCCCAACAGGTCATGTTTTCAGGATTTCCCTGAAACGGCCGTGGTAATTACTAAGGTAGTGAAACTGATTAAATCACCTGTGCAAAATAATGGAAAGCCTGGAAACATGACCTGTTGGGGATACTTGAAGACTGGAGTTTAGAAACATTGGTTTAGGTCAAAACATATTTATGTGTTAGAATGGCCAAGTTAAAGTCCAGACCTAAATCCAATTGAGAATCTGTGGCAAGATTGATAATTGCTGTTCAGACACTCTCCATCCAATCTGACAGAGCTTGAGCTATTTTGCAATGAAGAATGGACAAAAATGTCACTCTCTAGATGTGCAAAGCTGGTAGAGACATATCCAAAAAGACTTGCAGCTGTAATTGCAGTGAAAGGTGGTTCTACAAACTATTGACTCAAAGGGGAATTAATACAAATGCACACCGCACTTTTCACATATTTATTTGTAAAACATTTTGGAAACCATTAATCATTTTTCTTCCACTTCACAATTATGTGCCACTTTGTGTTGGTCTATCACATAAAATCCCAATAAAATACATTTACTTTTTTTGGTTGTAACATGACAAAATGTGGAAAATTTGAAGGGGTATGATTACTTTTTCAAGGCACTGTAGAGGGGAGTTCAGGGTCAGAAAAAAAAAAAAAAACATACAATAAACATGAACAGTTGTGTGCATGAATACAAATGCACGCCACACTTTTTAGATATTTTTTTTGTAAAAAATGTTGGAAAACCATTTATCATTTTCCTTCCACTTCACAATTATGTGCCACTTTGTGTTGGTCCATCACAAAAAAAACCAATAAAATACATTTACGTCTTTGGTTGTAATATATATATATATATATATATATATATATATATATATATACACACACACACACATATCTGCAAGGTGTCAGTATTGTCATATATAACATTTTTAGATTTATTAAAAATATAAATACCGTTTTAAAAACTTTTAAAGTTAATTGAAACTGCCCTTGTGAGGAGTGATATAACAAATTCCTATTAGTTCATTAGTGGATACATTTTCTACATATTCTATAAGATCTGATAATAAGGATAAAAAAAAGAGTACAGAGAGATTTGGTGTTCAAAAGAAGGACTAAGCTTGGAAAATCGAACCCTAACATCTACCAGCTCTGAAGTCTTTTATGCTCATTTTTCAGCATTGTGACAACCCTGGCTGTTGTTGAGTGTCTAGATGTTTGTAGTGATCTGCTTTATTTGCTGTTATTATTTATAGTTGTAAAGTTAACTAAAATGGTTGTAAACCTCAGACATGAAATATGAGCAAAGCACTTCCCTCTATAGTGTGTACTTGTCTCAATCCAGAGCACAAAGTGTCATTATAGCGTAACTCCACTTTTGTTGAGAAAAAAACATTCCCCCCAGGTGATCTATGTGCATCACAAGGATTTTAACAAACTTTGTTGCAGAATTCTACCTTTTTGTTATTTGGAAGAAATCACTGTTCATTCCTCTGTGCCCCTGTGCTCAGTGAATCTAATGGGAGTGATTTGATAATTATCAATCAGCTGCAGCAGCTTCAGGGCACTAATGAGCAAAGCTGCTGGGTCTGCTTCCCTTTAGACGTGTACCTATTGGGAGCATTTCACCAAAAATGACATTTTTGTTGCAGGGGATGCCTGAAATCTGACTTTTATCTTAGTGTAGACTTCTGGGAAGTCAGTGAGCCAATCGCATCAAACAGGAAATTATATTTCTGGGGGTTGTTCTGTATACATTCTGTGTGCAGAACAGCTCCAGGGAGCCATATTGTATTGCATTTTCAGAAAATTACAGTACTGCAGTTTGAAATGGAAATGTCATTTTTAATAACACTCAATTACAAAATGTCTTATGTCTCAAGTGTATACGCTATATTAATTTTTCTTTATTTGCTATTTTTTTCCCCCACGAAAGTGGAGTTACCCTTTAAGTGACATCACTAGTGTGGCACTAACTGCCCTCTGCCTTGTTCCTCTGCTATCAGCATGAGTCATTTCTGACAATTTTTCCTGACACCAAGAGAAAAAAGGTGACAGGGGAGGGAGCTCCAACTGATTGACAGCCTCAGCTCTGTTCCTGTGTGCTGTGTGGGGGGGGGGGGGTTTCTTTCCTCCAATCTCTGTGAAGCCCTCACTTATGTAATGTAAGCTCCCTGCCCCCTGCTTCAGAGCTGAGAGATCCTGTGTAAATTCTGCAGTTGGAATTAATGTTGGGGAAAGACAGCTGTAGATAACCAGGTACAACTTATGTAGGAGGATTTGTTTCATCTCTGTGTATCACCTGAGGCCAGTCACTTCACTGGGTATATGTCAAGGTTAACAACCGCTTGCCAACCAGCGCACGCTGATTTACGCCTGCAGAATGGCACTGGTAGGCAAAAGGGGGTACGGGTACGTCCCCTTTAAGAAGCGGTGTCATGGGTGTACGCCTGCCACGGTCTCCGTGGCAGTGACCACAGCTCCCGCGGACTCGACTTTGGGTGCAGTGCCGCACAACCGCGCACTTGTCAGTGCCGTATCGCAAAAAGTGCTCTGCTCAGGTAGGGGGTAAAATCTTCCGGGGCTGAAGCCATTAAATGAAATATGTTTTATTATTATCTTGCGTTTCCGTGAGTGTTATCGGTAACTGTGTTGCACAATATGTTCAAAAAATAATACTCCTGAGAATGTATAGTATATGGATCAGTAGGAGAATGTAATTAAAACGATGGAATTAATGAAGTGAATTGGGACGTGGCATGGCTTGGCTTTGTCTCCTGCATATTCCAAGTGCACTTAGATTTATTGAACAATCTTTAAAGAATACTGGAGGCTTCTGGGCTTCCATTAACTAAGTGCTGCTGCTGAAATTCTGAATGAATTTGTTTGTGTATCTTAAATAAACTGATCTGATGTGACAGTATTTCATCATCACAGGTCTGTATGTAACAGACAAGTCTAACATGACAGTATCTTCAAGCAGAATTCTATAAAGTGCTTTTTTTGTATGATTTTCCTGTACATACAGGTGTTTAGATTGTTACTTGCAACTGTAGCAATTTATCCTAGGCCCACTTTGTTCCTCTACCCTTCTCATTACAAGTATATAGCCAAGCAGAGACCTCCAGGTCAGGTATAGGGGCTTCTCAGTGTTCTAGCCTGGGCAGAACTGGGCAGACCATTTTTGTATGACCAAGATCCAACTCATGCAGGCTTCGTGCACGCAAATGCAAATGGCTATATGACGTACAATACGACTGCATTTTCTCTGCCGGGAGTGACAGGTGCAGAATACAAATGTGGCCAGTCAGTCTGTAAAAATGAATGGAAGGTGGTGGCTGTACACATATTTTCACAAACATACACAAACCAAGTGGCTAAATGTGTAAAGGGCTGTATACACCTACCCAAATACCCTTTATGGGAGATAAAATGCAGTCTTAGATTGGTGCTTTGCTGTATTTGATATTTTTGATGGTTTTGGGATTCAGGCTGGGTTCACACTGGTCCGACAAACGCTCCGACATTGGGAGATCATGTCGCATGACGTGTGAAATTCAATGTTCGCCTATGGGAGCCATCCTAACTGGTCCGACACAAGTCGTTCCGACTTTAGAAATGCTCCCTGTACTACTTTGGTCCGACTTTGATCCTACTTCAGCCCATTGACTATCACTGAAGTCGGATCAAAGTCGGATCGCCGTCTTGCATGATCCGACTTCGGCACGCGACTTGTGCTCAGAGGATCTTGAGGGGGAACTCCGCGCCAAATTTTAAATAAAAAACGGCATTGGTTCCCCTCCAAGGGCATACCAGGCCCTTGGGTCTGGCACAGTCCGACAAACGCTCCGACATTGGGAGCTCATGTCGCATGACGTGTGAAAAGTCGGTCCGACTTTGAAAATGCTCCCTGTTCTACTTTGGTCTGACTTTGATCCTACTTCAGCCCATTAACCTATCATTGAAGTAGGATCAAAGTCAGATCCTTGTCCTAACCATCAGCAGTGATCACTGTATTGGTGTCACTGGTCCCCAAAAAGTGTCACTTAGTGTCTGATTTGTCTGCTGCAATGTTGCAATCCTGCTAAAAATCACTGATCGCCACCATTACTAGTAAAAATAAAAATAAAAATGCCACAAAAATATCCCATAGACGTGATAACTTTTGTGCAAACCAATCATTAGATGCTAATTGGGATTTTTTTTTTTACCAAAAATATGTAGCAGAATACATATTGGCTTAAAGAGGAGTTCCACCCAGGGGGTCCAGTAAAAAAAAAAAAAAATGAAAAGTCAGCAGCTACAAATACTGCAGCTGCTGACTTTTAATTGGACACTTACCTGTCCCTGGGTCCAGCGATGCGGGGGATCGAAGCGCCGCTCGTCTCCCCCTCCGTTCAGCGGCGCCGGCATTGCAACTGTGTGCGCCGGGCTGTGGCTTCACAGCCTGGCACCCACTGCGCATGCGCGAGCGGCGCCGCGCGCCGTGATTGGCCGCTCAGTCACCTGGGACCTGTAATGGGTCCCAGATGATTGACAGAAGGGAGGGAGCAGAGCCGAGTCCTTCCTGTGCCGAGGGGGAAGTGATGTCACCAGCCCAGGCACTGGAAGGGGACCCCCTAGCAACAGGCATTTAGAAGTAAGTTAAAAAAAAAATCCAAATTTTTTTTATTTTTTTTTTTTAGGATTTTTCATGTATTTTTGTTTTTTTGGGTGGAACCCAACTTTAAATTGATGAAGGGGTTTGGGTTCCTGGAGAACTTCTCTGTCGGTCACCAGTTCTATAGAAGGGACGGACTGTACCTAAATGAGGAGGGTGCAGATCTGCTGGGAGTGAAGATGACCAAAAATTTAGAGGGGCTTTTAAACTAGGCGACGCTGAGAAGGTCGGTGTATTGCTATTTCTCTGACTCTTGCTGACACAAAAAAAAAACACTTTTCTGAAAACAAGGATCCTTATTCTGGTGTGTTGGGGACATTTCACCTGGGTTGAATGTCTGAATCTGCCTGTCAGTTTTTCATATAAATCCAGACTGAAATACAAGGTATGTGGTATGAGCGTGTGGATGAAAAAGGGGGTCTGTCCGTTGTATCCGCTTTCATTCAAGTTTGTGCCTGTCTGCAGAAAACTACGGAAAAGGTTTGTGCCCTCTCATTTTTTTGTGCACAGAAACCGATGTAAATGGATGTCTGTTCAGTTTTCATCTGTTTTTATTCAAGAAACATTTTTTGGTTTTGTCCACTTAAGGCTACTTTCACACTGAGGCAGTTTTCAGGCGTTTTAGCACTAAAAATAGCGCCTTCAAACTGCCTCTCAAGCCTCCCCAGTGTGAAAGCCTGAGGGCTTTCATACTGGAGTGGTGCGCTTGCGGGACAGGAAAAAAAGTCCTGCAAGCGGCATCTTTGGGGCGGTGTAGGAGTGCTGTATACACAGGTGCTATTAACCCCTTTGGCCGCTAGCGGAGGTTAAAAGCGCCCCGCTATCAACCATAAAGCGCCGCTAAAACGACAGTTAAGCACTGCTAACTGACCCACCGTCCCAGTGTGAAAGTAACCTAAGACTGTTTTCTTTAACAAAAATGACCATGTGAAAAACGTGTGTATGCTAATGTAAACGAAAAAGACGGATGTTAAAGCCTCTTGCACACTGAAGCTTGGAAAAGCTCAGTACAGCATTTTTTTTTTTTACTGAGCTAAAATGTAGCCCATTGTTTACAATGTGCCTGTGCTCACAGGTGCGTAAATAAGCACCAAGTATTCCTGAGCATAAATGTGAATGACTTTTACCTAGGAAGGTATTGTGCACTCGAATATGTGCAAATATGCGAGGATTTGCTCAAAACAAACACATAAAATTACTTCCAAAAAAACAGCTCAAACATCTGTACCGCGTGCAAGAGGCCTTAAGGCAGGGATCCTCAAACTACGGCCCTCCAGCTGTTGCAGAACTACACATCCCATAAGGCATTGTAAAACTCTGACATTCACAGACATTACTAGGAATGATGGGAATTGTAGTTCCTGAACACCTGGAGGGCCGCTGTTTGAAGACCCCTGCCTTAAGGTGTTACTAAACTCAGTAATATGAAAATAGTTCACAACCCCCCCCCCCCCCTGCCGTGCCCACAGCTTATAAATCTTCTTTTTACATTAAAATACTGCCACTATATACCTTTTTGGCTGATCCGTATACCACAGTCACATGATAAACTTCAGGGTCTGCCTGAGTGCTGAGTGTTCAGGTAGGAGGAGATTTCCACTATAGCCTGTGTCCTCATGCTGTTATGGGAGGCAGATCATCAATCAAGATGTGACATCCCACCCACTGTGTTCTTTTTTTAGTTACTAGGCATAGAGGAGGGAGGGAGGGAGGGACTGGGCTATCATTTAGAATCTGTATACACGCCTAAATGTGTGAGGTCAATATCTTGTGACCTGAAAAGCTCAGCTCAACAAGGAAATGTTCTCTCCAGCAATAGAGACCAAACTGAGCTTGTGCAGCTTTACTACTCTGACTGTGTCTTATCTGGCCTTGCCCAGAGAGACCCTGCAGGACGGGAAGGATCTGTCCATACAGGATCAAAGAGCCTTTTTACACAATACAGAGGATTAACCCCTTAAGTTCCACAGTGAGTATAACAAGCATGCAAGTCTGCATATACAGACACATTTTACTGTTGCGGATTTAGTAACACTTTATACTGTTGTAAATTGAACTGAAGTGAAGGTGGATGTGTGAACTGATGTCGGCAGATGTAAGCTTTGTGCACATGGACACGTTTGCCTTTCTGATGCCTGGGATTTCTTAGAGCTGCGTTCAGCCACCCGTAGACATAATTGGCTGAAGGACACTGTACGCATTTATGTGACACTAGGTTTTTACACTGAATGGGCAAGTGTACCCATGCCGTAAAAAGATTCTGTTTTCATTTTTAATCAGTTTTCATGAGATAACGAAAGTTACTAATGCTAAAGGACCCCTAAGGACCTTTCACACGACTGTCATCTGTTTCATCATGAAAACTAATTTAACATAAAGTATGAAAACTGGATACTTTTAAGGCCACCTGAGCACTAAACATTATTCTGTGTGCAACTAAACTTGGTGTTTTAGTGGGCCCAGGAGGCTCAGCTCTCCTACCTACAGCCTGTCAAAGCAAGAAGTCTGCGGTCTGGGAATTCGCCCCTAGGAACATATGGTCCTAAATGCTAGTAACATTTGGTAGAGTGTCCAGATGCAGCAGCTTTCAGTCTCTCGTAGGCTTTTATAGGCTTCTGGCAGCGGTGCTTTATGGTTCTGTGCTTTCTGCCTCCATGAAAACACAGGAATCTCAGGCACAGGGGCTACATGAGACCTACATCAGTGTACATTGATAGCGATCTTTCCTGCTAAAATATATAGGAAATCAGTAAGCAAGAAAGGCAAAGCTTTTAGGCTGGAACCAACGCATTCAATCTACTAAGTAAACCTAATGAAAGTGATACTAAACCGAGAACAGAATTCATTTACGTAAATCATATATATCATGCCACTGTATTTTGTTTTTATTCACAAAATCTTCTAAGTACCTTATTCCTGCAGCACTGTTGTGTGTGGTCACATGATCTTTCCCTGTTCTTTGGCATCTGCAGGGAAAGATCGTTGGGGGGGCTTCTATTACTCTGCTAATACTTTATGCTCTCTACAGTGCGAGTCTGTGTCTTCACAGCTCAGATTGGTGCTGTGTCAATCACATGACTAAAAAAAAAAACAGAAGCGCAATTCAAATTAAATTATAGAAAAAAAACCTTTATAGCTCCCATAATTTTTTTATTGAACATCAGATGTATATTTTTTGTGCATTAACCACTTAAGGACCAGCTTTGTTTTGGATTTTAGGTGTTTACATGTTTAAAACAGGTTTTTGTGCTAGAAAATTACTTTGAACCTTCAAACATTATATATGGTTTTTTTTTCTAACACCCTAGAAAATTAAATTGGCAGTCTTTACAATACTTTTTTTTTCACCATATTTGCGCAGCTGTGTTATAAGCGCACTTTTTTTGGAAAAAATTCACTTTTTTGAATAAAAAAATAAGACAACAGTAAAGTTAGTCCAATTTTTTTTTTTATATTATGAAATATAATGTTATGCCAAGTAAATTGATACCCAACATGTCACGCTTCAAAATTGCGCCCGCTCGTGGAATGGCGTCTAACTTTTACCCTCAAAAATCTCCATAGGCGACATTTAAAAAATTCTACAGGTTGCATGTTTTGCGTTACAGAGGGGGTCTAGGGCTAGAATTATTGCTCTCGCTCTACCGGTCGCGGCGATACCTCACATGTTTGGTTTGACCACTGTTTTCATATGCGGGCACTACTCACGCATGCGTTCGCTTCTGCGCGCGAGCTCGTCAGGACGGGGGGGGGGTTTAATTTTTTTTTTTTTATTATTTATTTTACATTATTTTTTTTTTTACACTATTTTAAAAAGAAAAAAAATGGTGTCACTTTTATTCCTATTACAAGGAATGTATACATCCCTTGTAATAGAAAAAAGCATGACAGGACCTCTTAAATATGAGATCTGGGGTCAAAAAGACCTCAGATCTCATATTTACACTAAAATGCAATTAAAAAAAAACTAAAAAAAAAAGTCATTTAAAAAAAAGGACATTGAAAAAAATATGCCTTTAAGAGGCGTGGGCAGAAGTGACGTTTTGACGTCGCTTCCGCCCAGCAGTGTCATGGAGACGAGTGGGCGCCATCTTAGCCTCACTCGTCACCAGGCACAGGACGGAGACGGATGCGATCGCCTCCGCCGCTACCGACGGCTCCGGTAAGGCCCCTCTCCCGCCACCGATAAAAGTGATCTCGCAGCGAATCCGCCGCAGGGACCACTTTTATCAAAAAGCCGGAAGCCGCACGAAAACGGGGATACCGGGGTTATGGCAGCTAGCTGCTGCCATAACCCCGGTATCCCCCTTCAAAGTTTGGACGTACATCGGCGTGCGGCGGTCCGGAAGTGGTTATTATGGTGTACGCAGAGTCAGAGATGATTGACACTAGATTTCATTTTGTTCAGACAGCATCTGCATGCAAGGTTCTTTTTTTTTTTTTCTTTACAGGTATTGGCACTTACATTTGAAATATTTAATATTGATTTATATTAAAACTAATCTTTTTTGTGAGTCTCTTAGTGAATGTAAATAATCAGCATACTATATCCCAATCCAGTAGTGTTTAGCAATGGGAGGACATGGAGGAGTAAGAGAGAGGAGTCTCATTTACCACTGTGCATATGCCCACATGTGTGACTCTATAATCACATGGGCTGCATAGACAGGAAAACAGAGGAAATGAAACAGAGCATGCTCAGTAGAGGACACCATCTAGACTGCACAATCTCAGTCTGAAATGGGAGAGACAGCTGAATGCAGAATCAACCAGGTATATTTCACTTTACACAAAACAAATGCTTTTGTGGCTTTTGTGAGTATGCACACTCAGTTATATAGCATGTACTGGGAGTTGTTTATAGTCTAGGTTTAATGACCTCTGCTGTACCACATCATGGATTAAACTCACCGCAGCCAGAACTGTCCTTCAGAAAACGCTTGGTCTATCTGGAATGGATACTTTAATATGAGTTTATCAGACATGTGAAAGTGTTTTTTTGGAGTGGTACCTTTTCTTATTGTCCTGGATAAAGATGATGATGATCTACAGATATCTGATATAATCCTTTATATAATATACTGTACATATTAAACATGGTCTGGTGCCACTTTTTTTTTTTAGATAGTTCTGATTTAAGATCTGTAATAAATTAGGTCAATGATTTAGTTATGAATAGTGCCATATGTATTCTAATTCACTTCCTACATGGGGAGGTGTATTTAATTTTAGTGGCTACTGTAACTCTAATCCCTGTTGCCTGATAAAAATATGAATGTCTAAAAGAGCTAGTTTAGTTGTTGCATTATGACTCAAAAATACTTTCTGAGGCAGTATTAAACTAAGAATTAGTAATAACTGTACTTTTCTCTTTTTAAATGGGCCTTGTTAAAGTTAAAAAAAAAAAAAAACTATGCTTCATCCATAGCTATTCAAACTGAAATCAGGAATAAGCAAATATTGTGTATTCTTACTTAAATCTTGGTGTATTTCATCCAGATCGGTGCAGTGGTCCAGTGTGAAACTTTACCTTTATGCAGGACCTTCTTAATAATAATGACCAGTCCCTGCTGCTTTCTCTTTTTATACAGGGTGACTGGTCTTGTCTCCGCCCCTCCTGTAGTTTTCTGGTAGACAGCCTGTAGTGGGTGGACTTACTGGACCCCTCCCACTGCTCTGCTCTCTGCACAGGCTATGAACAACACAATTATGATGTCACTGCTTTTACAAAGTAATATCTGGGTTTGAAAAGGCATTTGGTGCACACAAAATGATTTATATCTTCTTTTGGCAATTGAGGATTATATTCAAATGAAAGTTTTTGTTCCCTGAATTTACCTGCTATCGTTTTTTTAATGCAGGCTAAAAAACTAATGGAACAATTTAGTGTATATGGCTAATAGACATAAAAAAATAATGGAAGATTTTTCTCACCTTTGTTTCAGCAGGGTAAACCTAATTATTAGCACTCCTGGGCAAATATTCACTTTGCCTGGTACAATGTGAACAGGTAAAAGGTGGCCCAGAGGACCGCACTAAGGCTAAATAGGCTGAGTATCGGTGACCACGTGCCTTGTCCTGTGTGTAGTATCTCGCTTTGAGCATTGCGGGATTTCTGTCATTCAGGGACTGTTTGTACATTTTTTTCTTCAACTTCTTCCAACCTGCCTGGTGTCCCTGTAAACAGTTTGGAACACTTGGAGGGTTGTAAGGATCAATGATTATGTGGTCATATGATAAAAAGATATCTTGGTCTTTCAGATGCTCGGTTATGCAAAATTACAGTTTATTGGCTTTGATCCTACCAGGATTTTACTGTAAAGATTTACAAAGGACACTTCTCTGCAATAGACGGAGTATACTCACCTCCCCAGTGGCTCACGCTTCCCACCTCTCTGCTGTTGCAGCACTGCAGCCTCCTAAATCCTCTTTGGAGGCATTTTTGGTATATTTTCATTTAGCAGATTTACTTTACGCTCCAGCACAATCTGATTCAGTACTCAGCCCTGATTTCTGCAGTCAATGTTTAGGCATTTTCACACCGTAAGTGAAGGGCACTATGGTGACACCCTCCCTAAACTCAGTTTCACTGCTTGCCGACCGCCTCATGTAAGAGTACAGTGGCAGAATGCCTCTCCTGTGCTGGATCATGTATGTAGTACAGTGGGGCAAAAAGTATTTAGTCAGCCACCAATTGTGCAAGTTCTCCCACTTAAAAAGATGAGAGAGTCCTGTAACTGTCATCATAGGTATACCTCAACTATGAGAGACAAAATGTGGAAACAAATCCAGACAATCACATTTATTTGCAAATTATGGTGGAAAATAAGTATTTGGTCACCTACAAACAAGCAAGATTTCATGCTCTCATAGACCTGTATCTTCTTCTTTAAGAGGCTCCTCTGTCCTCCACTCATTACCTGTATTAATGGCACCTGTTTGAACTTGTTATCAGTATAAAAGACACCTGTCCACAACCTCAAACAGTCACACTCCAAACTCCACTATGGTGAAGACCAAAGAGCTGTCGAAGGACAGCAGAAACAAAATTGTAGACCTGCAGCAGGCTGGGAAGACTGAATCTGCAATAGGCAAGCAGCTTGGTGTGAAGAAATCAACTGTGGGAGCAATAATTAGAAAATGGAAGACATACAAGACCACTGATAATCTCCCTCAATCTGGGGCTTCACGCTAGATCTCACCCCGTGGGGTCAAAATGATCACAAGAATGGTGAGCAAAAATCCCAGAACCACACGGGGGACCTAATGAATGACCTGCAGAGAGCTGGGACCAACGTAACAAAGGCTACCATCAGTAACACACTACGCCGCCATGGACTCAGATCCTGCAGTGCCAGACGTGTCCCCCTGCTTAAGGCAGTACATGTCCGGGCCCATCTGAGGTTTGCTAGAGAGCATTTGGATGATCCAGAAGAGGACTGGGAGAATGTCATATGGTCAGATGAAACCAAAGTAGAACTGTTTGGTAGAAACACAACTTGTCGTGTTTGGAGGAGAGAGAGTGCTGAGTTGCAACCAAAGACCACCATACTTACTGTGAAGCATGGGGGTGGCAACATCATGCTTTGGGGCTGTTTATCCTCAAAGGGAACAGGACAACTGATCCGTGTACATGAAAGAATGAATGGGGCCATGTATTGTGAGATTTTGAGTGCAAACCTCCTCCCATCAGCAAGGGCATTGAAGATGAAACATGGCTGGGTCTTTTAACATGACAATGATCCCAAACACACTGCCCGGGCAACGAAGGAGTGGCTTCGTAAGAAACATTTCAAGGTCCTGGAGTGGCCTAGCCAGTCTCCAGATCTCAACCCCATAGAAAACCTTTGGAGTTGAAATTCCGTGTTGCCCAGCGAAAGCCCCAAAACATCACTGCTCTAGAGGAGATCTGCATGGAGGAATGGGCCAGCATACCAGAAACAGTGTGTGACAACCTTGTGAAGACTTACAGAAAATGTTTGACCTCTGTCATTGCCAACAAAGGATATATAACAAAGTATTGAGATGAACTTTTGATGTTGACCAAATACTTATTTTCCACCATAATTTGCAAATAAATTCTTTCAAAAATCAGACAATGTGATTGTCTGGATTTGTTTCCACATTTTGTCTCTCATAGTTGAGGTATACCTATGATGACAATTACAGGCCTCTCTCATCTCTTTAAGTGGGAGAACTTGCACAATTGGTGGCTGACTAAATACTTTTTTGCCCCACTGTATATGATCCGACACTTTCGGGTAGGAGGCACACCGGCTGTGCTGTGAATAGTCATAGCACTACCCGATCAGCGAGTGCCAGCCACTGATTGTCCGCTGGCACCTGCCGATTGGCAGGGAGGAAGACAGGACAGAGCTCTGTTAATGTAAACATTACAGAGCTCTGTCCTGTCAGCAGGGATGTGTCAGTTTTTGTTTGCTTGCAAAGTAGCAGGTGCGATTCTGCTGGGATTGTCGTGCGATAAATTGCGGCAAACCGCGTTGTGGCAAGCCTGACCCCAAAAGAAGCTCTTGCACTTTTTTTTGAGTGAGAAGCTTGTGGTTTGTATGATTGCAGTTCCATTTATGCCCACGATCGCAAACGCCCAGGTGTGAATGGGGCCTTAGTGTTCAAAATCTGCAGCGCAGAAAAATCAAATCTTTTTTCCCCGCTTGACAGGGTTGTGCTGTGCAGCAGAATTGTGCAACTCTATATACGAATACAAAAATCTTTAGGCAGGTAAAACAGCTCCCTTGTATGTATTTCATCTGTAAATTTAGCCATTTGCCTGGAGGACAACTTTCATTGCAATTTTAATAATCTCTGCTGCCCCGTCCAGAATTCGACGAGGTTCACACTGATGCAGTGCAAGTTGGTGCAGTTCAGAGGCTAATCCAATGTGTTTTTTATGCGCTTTGGGTGTAGCTGCAATTTCTGGTCAAATTGCTTAGAAATGGTACTGCAGATATCTGAACGGCCCCCATATAATTCCAGTTATTTCTATTGTCTTGCGATTCCATGCGTTCTGGAAGGCATATGAAATCGCAGCAGTGTTTACCAGAGCTTATTTATTTTTTCCTCTCAACATCTGTAGGAGTAGATATTTGTCAAGCATGTCTGTTTTGTTATTAAATAACAAAAGTTAAGGTTTTTTTTTTTGTTTTGTTTTTCTGAATATCTGCATTCTGTTTAATGGAAGTTGTTGTCCCCCTCTGAAACCTTTAAACCGCCTGAAAAACTGACAGGTGGACGTGATCAGATCGCCCAAAGGGGTCTTCGGCCCTTTTCACATGGGGCAGTCTTCGTTCCGATCAGCAGGGGATCTGTGAGTTGCCCCTCTGCTGATCGGAGCTGAGTGGGATGGATGACAGGTTCATAGGTCGCTTTCACGCAGATGGTTTCGATCAGTTCTACCTGTCCAAGCATCCCTATTGACAGGCAGGTGTAAGCAAACGTGTCCATTTACACCCGCTTACCTCTGGGTCCAATTGGGTTAGCTAAAAAAGCCATTGAGGGCTGTGTCCTCATCCCTGGATCGGAGGTAGCCAGGTGTAATTGGACTGTGGAGTGGACTGACCATAGATCAGAGAGGGGGGTCTCTCAGAGTCCACTCTGCAGATATTTGTATGCTCATAGTGGAACTGGTTAGTCAACTTTGTGTAATAAATATATTGGAGCAAGAAGTAAAGCCTATAATAATATGCCATGTCACTGATTAGTGCAGAGCCCGGAAATGGATTATACCAATAGCCTGGATAGTTAAAGGAAGATCTGATATGCAGAGTATATACAGTACAGAGTAAATGTGCTGTCTAAAGCCAGCTCTGTCACATGAACATACTCTGATTGGCTACATGATTAATGCCCACGTTTGTGTAATGAATGCAGGCATGTACTGCCCTCTAGTGTGAGAAAACAACCCAAGTGGATCTTTTCTTTCTTTTCTTTTTGATCTTAGACAGTGTTATTTTTTTTTCTATTTTAGTTGAGCCTGCATTTACTTGCAGAAAATAACTCAAGAGGATCCCTTAAATCCAGATTACAATAATTTTCTTTCTTTCATTCGCCTCATGATCTTTTATTTTTCTCTTTTTCTTTCTCTCTCTCTTGCCTCTCCTTTCTTTTCATTTACATCCTTTCCTCTCCTCACCACTTTTTATTTTCATTTTCTTTCCTCACCTCTTTTCTCTCCTCTCCTCTTTTCTCTCCTCTCCTCTTTTCTCTCCTCTCCTCTTTTCTCTCCTCTCCTCTTTTCTCTCCTCTCCTCTTTTCTCTCCTCTCCTCTTTTCTCTCCTCTCCTCTTTTCTCTCCTCTCCTCTTTTCTCTCCTCTCCTCTTTTCTCTCCTCTTCCCTTTTCTCTCCTCTCCTCTTTTCTCTCCTCTCCTCTCCTCTTCTCTCTCCTCTTTTCTCTCCTCTCCTCTTTTCTCTCCTCTTCTCTCTCCTCTCTTCTCTCCTTTCCTCCTCTTTTCTCTCCTTTCCTCTTCTCTCTCCTCTCTTCTCTCCTTTCCTCCTCTTTTCTCTCCTCTCCTCTTTTCTCTCCTCTCCTCTTTTCTCTCCTCTCCTCTTTTCTCTCCTCTCCTCTTTTCTCTCCTCTCCTTTTTTTTTACTCTCCTCCTCGGGCAAGGTTGTTTTGTTGTTGTTTTCATTGAACCAGCAATTAGTACATGTCAGTAATTTTAGTGTTCCTTAATGTTTTGGCTTTGGACCCTATTCACACAGGTTGATTAGCTGTTTACAGGTGTTGCATGCATCTCTGTGTCTGGGTCCCATTGTTGTCTTTTGGGACACATATGGCTGTATGTGGGTAATGGGTCCTTGAACTCGCCTTGTGTGCATTTGGGGACCCCCACCCACATGTCATATTGGGACCCGGCGGGTGTGTCTGTGCAGATGTGTCCCAGTAGACAACAATGGGATGCTATCATAGGGATGCATACAACACCTGGGCATCCTGGGTCTGGTAAAAGATGGCCCTGCATAGGGCACACAGCTAATCACCTCGTTTGAATGGGGACTAACAGCTTGCATTATAGGAGGAATCCTTTCTATTCAGTTACATTGATATGAGTAGTTTCTAACTGCATAGTATCTCTAGGCTGCTGATAAACATTTTCTGCTAGTAAATTGTTACCTAGTCTTTCTTCAGGACACCTCTCTTATAATAGCTAAATGTGCTCTTTACCACTACTTTGTTTTTATTGTTGCAATAGTTAGTTGGAATGTCGGAACCTTTGTTCTAGGATTATTTTACCAAAGTCAGAAGAATATTTAAACCAAGATGATTAAAATCCATGTAGTTTTGACTATTGTGAGACTGGCTGCACAGGGATCTTGTCAGTCTACATCCAAGACTTATAGATACTCCACAACCCAAATTTGGGATAAATATTTTGTACAGCCACTCAGATATTTGGTTGCATAGTTGAATTACAGTCACAAACTAAAGTGTAAATCCAGCCGTTTAATTTTACATGACACCGAGTGGAGAAAAGTTTTACACTGAAGGCAGCAGGTTCATAGGCAGTTGCTGCTGTCAGTCATATTGTTGGAAGATGGGTGGAGGAAGGGAGCAGGGACATTGCCAACACCAATGAGGAGTATTCTCACACAGGTGTCTCCTTAGCAGCCACTAGCTAAGGAGATACCCACAAGCTGGATAGGGGTGTATTGGCTGGATGGGAACTGACTAGAAGACAAAAAAAAAATCACTTTTAAAGAAGATGATGTATAATTTAAATGTCAGGAGGGCCCCCTCCTAACAAAAAAAAAATATGCTACCAAAATTAGTGTGTGCTGTAAATTGCCTCCAGTTTTGCTCCTTTTTCATCCTGCTGGAGGATGCCTTTTTGCTCAAACCCAGAGCCCCTGAGCAGCAGTAAATCTTTAGGCTGTCAACAGATCAGCTTCTATCTGATTTATTGCACAGTGCCAAAAATGGAGAGCAAACTGAGTATGTGCAGGGCAGGGTTGGACAGTGTATTACTGGATTTTAAAAAGGTTTGATATGTTGGGTATCTAATTATTTAGTGAAACCTCAGCTTTTATATTTTACCAAAAAATTGGGTAATTTATTGCATTTTTGTGTGTGTGTGTGTGTGTGTGTTTTTTTTTTTTTTTACTGAAATTTTGTGTTTCCTAGGTAATGTCGTCGTGTGACCTAAAAAAAAATATTTTATTCTCTAGGGTGTCTGCTTTCAGAAAATATAAAATGTTTGGGGGTTTTATGTAATCTTCAGGCCTAAAATGATTTTTTTTAAAACGTGCAAAAAATGCAAATATGGCCTTGGCTGTGAAAGGGTTAAAGGACAAGTTCCCCTTTGGGAACACAATACATGTTCCACCCATAAGATTTGTTAGTTTAAAAAAAACTGGCTCCTCACTTTTTTTAGCTGGCTCCTAGATTGAAAGCAAATTTGTCAAGAACTGCCCTACCTATAACATATTCTTTTTCTGTTTTCCAGGATTCTTTTTTTTTATTATTTATAGCGGCGCTAACCCCATCAATTTAATGGTTTAAAAAAATAGCTGTATTCCCGGCATGAAGAGAATGCTGACTGTTTTATTTGCTTAAGGCCCGGTTCACACTGATGCCTTGTGAATTTAGCGCGATGTTGACCCGATTGCATTGCGAATCTTCTTTGCGAATTCATTACGTCTTTCTTGCGGATTTACTGCGATTCTACTGGAATGGGTTGTCATTTTGGGAGGTGACTGCGATTCCTGTATGGCCAATGGAACCCAACTTCCTGTTCTCTTCCTGGTTTTTGTGCAGTGTGTGGAGGAGGAGCTGGAGGTGACAAATTCGCACATATGTGAACCATCAGTGAGATTCAAGAATGATTTACATTAATGTCTATGGAGAATAAATTCGCAATGCAGTAAACTTGCACAAGACCCTTTTTTTTTTATCGCATCGCATTTGTAGTGGAATCGCAACGCATGTATGTGAACGATCGTCATTCAAAACAATGACTTTTAGGGATGACATGCGAATTTAAAGTGTTTTTGACGCATCGCATTCGTTATGAACTCACATTAGTGTGAACCGGGCCTAACTGATGTCATAATTGATCAATTGTCCTGTTCCATTTTGTCACACACATAAACCTGCTCAATGACATGTTTAAATATTGTGTTTAACACATTTTGGTTGAGATTAACAAGGCCATGTTTTTGATTCAATTTATGCAACCAGAGTATAAATGTTGGTACTAGAATGTTGACTTGCATAGTATGGTGTGTGATTCTTGACCTATTTACCTATTCTGTAGCTAAAACATAAATCAGACCCTCTGATATGTCATTATTACTACCATATCATCATTATTGAGTGTACTAGTGTAAAATGTAAGGTAAATGTCTTACAGCTGAATACCAGGCATACTGCTAAGTACACATTTAAAGTATATACAATGGATATAAAAAGTCTACACACCCCTGTTAAAATGTCAGGTTTATGTGATGTAAAAAATGAGACAAAGATAAATAATTTCAGAACTTGTTCCACCTTTAATCTGACCTATAAACTGTGCAACTCAATTAAAAAATAAACTGAAATCTTTTAAGGGAGCAGGGAGTAAAAATAAAAAAATAAAATAATGTGGTTGCATAAGTGTGCACACCCTCTTATAACTGGGGATGTAGCTGTGTTCGGAATTAAGCAATCACATTCAAACTCATGTTAAATAGGAGTCAGTACACACCTGACATCATTTAAAGTACCTCTGATTAACCCCAAATAAAGTTCAGCTGTTCTAGTAGGTCTTTCCTGACATTTTCTTAGTCACATCCTATAACAAAAGCCATAGAGCTTCCAAAGCATCAGAGGGATCTCATTGTTAAAAGGTATCAGTCAGGAGAAGGGTAAAAAAGAGTTTCCAAGGCATTAGATATACTATGGAACACAATGAAGACAGTCATCATCAAGTGGAGAAAATATGGCACAACAGTGACATTACCAAGAACTGGACGTCCCTCCAAAATTGATGAAAAGACTAGAAGAAAATTGGTCAGGCAGGCTGCAAGAGGCCTACAGCAACATTAAAGGAGCCGCAGGAATATCTGACAACTACTGGCTGTGTGGTACAAGTGACAACAATCTCCCGTATTCTTCATATGTCTGGGCTATGGGGCAGAGTGGCAAGACGGAAGCCTTTTCTTATGAAGAAAAACATCCAAGCCTGGCTAAATTTTACAAAAACACATCTGAAGTCTCCCAAAAGCATGTGGCAAAATGTATAGTGGTCTGATGAAACCAAGGTTGAACTTTTTGGCCATAATTCCAAAAGATATGTTTGGCGCAAAAACAACATTGCACATCACCAAAAGAACACCATACCCACAGTGAAGCATGGTGGTGGCAACATCATGCTTTGGGGCTGTTTTCCTTCAGCTGGAACAGGGGCCTTAGTCAAGGTAGAGGAAATTATGAAAAGTTCCAAATACCAGTCAATATTGGCACAAAACCTTCAGGCTTCTGTTAGAAAGCTGAACATGAAGAGGAACTTCATCTATCAACATGACAACGACCAAAAGCATACATCCAAATCAACAAAGGAATGGCTTCACCAGAAGATATTTAAAGTTTTGAAGTGGCCCAGCTAGAGCCTGAATCCGATTTAAAAATCTGTGGGGTGATCTGAAGAGGGCTATACACAGGAAATGCCCTCAGAATCTGACAGTATTGGTGTGTTTTTGTAAAGAAACGCGGGCAAATATTGCCAGGTCAAGATGTGCTATGCTGATAGACTCGTACCCAAAAAGACTGAGTGCTGTAATAAAATCAAAAGGTTCTTCAACAAAGTATTAGTTTAAGGGTGTGCACACTTATGCAACCATATTATTTTATTTTTTTATTTTTACTTCCCTCCACCTAAAAGATCTCAGTTTGTTGTTCAACTGAGTTGTACAGTTTATTGGTCACATTAAAGGTGGAATTACTGAAATGATTTACTTTTGTCTCATGTTTTTTAAATCACAGAAACCTGACATTTTAACAGGGGTGTGTAGACTTTTTATACCTACTGTAGATGGGAGCTGACTTACCAGTCACTTTGTTTTTCTGCTCATCTAGTCCTGAGATTTATGCAGCCTAATCACACAGCATAGTCAGCCTGCTAACCTATTTTTACTGCCGTTTAGCAACAATACCAAGTCACCTCCCTGCCTCCAGCCTGTGATTAGTCTGTAAAAGCGCAGACTCAAACTGGTGGAGTCATTTCCTCCTACTGTCAGCTTGTTCCTTATTGGCAACTGTAAAATTGTTCCAAGGGTTGACCCTCCCTGTCTGCTGTAAAGTGGGGTAAGGAACAGGCCCAAATGCAAATACCACTGCAAGGGGCTTTATGGTGCTATGAACACCTTCGGGCACAAGACAAAAGGCACCCATTGATAGGGACGTCGCTTAGGGTGGGATCACAAACTTGCCTCTCACAATCATTATCCTCATATAATTCTCCGCTATATCCCATTATAGGCAATCCACAATTTCCTCCAGGGCTAGACCCCCAGGTTAAGAATACCTTCATTAGCCTAAAACGCACACAAGCGCGACACTTCCTAATAAATGACTCCTGGCCGTCAGTGGAGACACTGAGCGATCAAACGGGTCCCTTCCGGTTACCATTCTGGACATCCGTACAATTGAGACATTTTCTCGCGACTATACCCAACCCACAGAGGTTCGCCAGACCTCTGACGTTGTTAGAGGACTACTGTTCTGGAGAGGATGTACTCGCGAGAGCGTTGTCCGTAATGTATAACCTGTTAATCACCCCGACGGATGATACACATCTAACCTTCTTAAGTAAGTGGGAGAAGGACCTGAACTGCACGTTCACTTCGAGTCAGGCTCAGCGTATGGTAACTTTAGCATTAAAATCCTCCATCTGTACAAAACTACAGGAAACCAATTATAAACTCTTAACGAGGTGGTACTTGACCCCTCAGGCGCTGCATACCTTCTACCCCAACACCTCAGCACTTTGCTGGAGATGCCAAGTGGAGAGAGGTACGCTGTTACATGTATTTTGGTCCTGCTCGAAGTTATCACATTTCTGGTCCACGATCAGGACCACTATCCAAAGGTTCACAGAATACAACATCCCACACGACCCGGCCTTCTTCCTCTTACATTTAAATACGATATCAATTAAAAGATATAAAAAATCCATAGTACGCCACTTAATTAATGCCGCTAAATCATGCATCCCGCTTCATTGGAAAAGCCAAATTCCACCAACGATGGCGGAGTGGGTTCGGAGGGTGGAGGAGATTTGTAGAATGGAGGACCTGGTGCTCACTGCGAGACACCAACAGGAACAATATCAAAAAACATGGGCAATGTGGAATCAATTTATTCTATCCCCAGAGGGTATCGCCCTCAGGACTGCGTGATGAGATTGATATACCAGCCACCATGATACGTGGAGTTGTCCTGAATCAGCCAGAGCACCCCTTCTTCCCCCCCCCCCCCTGCCTCACCCCATCCTCGTCTCGTTTCCCTTCCTCCCCCCCTCTTTCCCTCTCTCCCCCACACCCTCCCTCTTTATGTAATACCTAGTTCTGTCTGCTGCCCCCCCCCCTCCCCGGGCACGGTGGTCTGGCCCGGACGAACCGGGAGGTGATCGGGGGTCGGTTGGGGAGAGGGGAGTGAGAAGATATCATAGGTCCATTCCTTACTAAAGGAATATCTGATACATGTTGATAATTTTGAAGAAATGTGCCCCCCCCCTCCCCTTCCCCCCCTATGATGTTTGAATGTATCCCCCCCCCCTTCCCTCCCTAATTCCCCCCCCCCCCCCCTATTGTGTGTAAGTAATGTATTGTAATGTTTGGTTCAAGCCCAGTTTGGGCGTGCTGGAAAAAATGTAATAAAACTATATTTGAAAAAAAAAAGTGGGGTAAGGCTCCATTTACGTTAGCGCGTCTCCTAGGTTGCGCGATTTTAGTCCAACTTTTACACATAATGGATCTAAGTCGCACCAAAGTAGTGAAGACACCTTTTAAAATGTGTTTAACTTGCTGTTTACAAGTTAAAATCTGTTTTTTGTTTTTTTTGCTAGAAAATTACTAAGAACCCCCAAACAATTTTTTTTTAGCAGACACCCTAAGAATAAAATGGAGATTGCAATATTTTGTCACACCGTATTTGCACAGCGGTCTTACAAACTCAATTTTTTTGAAAAAAATACACTTTTTTTAATAAAAAAAAATAAGAAAACTGTAAAGTTAGCCCATTTTTTTTCTATGATGTGAAAGATAATGTTACACTGAGTAAATTGATACCTAACATGTCATGGTTCTAAATAGCGCCCGCTCCTGGAATGGCAACAAACTTTGGCACTTAAAAATCTCCATAGACGACGTTTAAAAACTTCTACAGGTTACCAGTTTTGAGTTACAGAGGAGGTCTTGCTCTGTAGAATTATTGCTCTTGCTCTAATGATCGCGGCGATAGCTCACATGTGTGGTTTGAACACCATTTACATATGTGGGCGCGACTTGCGTATGCTTTTCCGTGCAAGCTCGGAGGGACAGGACGCCACGCTTTACTTTTTTTTCCTTATTTATTTTACTTTTTATTTTTACACTGTCCGTTTAAAAAAAAAAATTTGGATGACTTTTATTCCTATTACAAGGAATGTAAACATCCTTTGTAGTAGAAAAAAAGCATCAAAGGGCCTCTTGTAATGTGAGATCTGGGGTCAAAATGATCTCACATTTACCCTTAAAAGCAATAAAAAAAAAGTCTTTTTTTTTTCAATAAAAATAATTTGTCCCTTTAGGGCCGGAGGGCAGAAGTGAAGTTTGATGTTGCTCCGGTCCTCCAAGGGCATCCAGTCGAGTTGGGCATGCCCTCACTTGACTTCCTGCCCATCCATTCCGGGGATTGGATCATTTCCACTGCTTCCAACGGCTCTGGTAAGTGGAGGAGACGCCTGGGAGGTGGCGGCAGGAGGGTGGCACCTCTCCCGCCACCCATACAAGTGATCTTGCAGTGGAGATGCCGCTGAGACCACTTTTATGTGAAAGAGGATCGACCACCTTGGATAAAAATAGATCGCTGCCATAACCCCGGTATTTAACATCAAAGAAGTGACATATATCCACGGTGGGCTGTCCAGAAGTCGTTAAAGGAGGCTAAAATCATGAGCACTTTCATCCTTTCTTAGTGTATTACATTACTACTTCTGTAGCGCCGTCAATTTACGCAACATTTTACATATATATTATACTTTCACCACAGTCCCTGCCATTAAGGAGCTTACAATCTAAGGTCCTTAAAGCGGAACTTCAGTCATTTTTACAACTTTCCATCTATTAAATCTTCTGCCCTTGTTGTTTTAACTTTGGATCGTAAAACATTTTTTTCTTGTCTGGTAAAAAGCCTTGGCTTATGACATCATGCACAGCTCTCTCTCTAACTCTCGTGAGAGTTTGCCAGGAAGGGAGGGGGGATGAGTCATAAGAGGGCCAATGAGACTTGCAGCGCTGCAGAGCTGGAGGTGTGCCTCTGTGTGTCTGTGTAAATCCAGGAAGTGAACAGGTAGCAGCTTCAGCTGCCCACAGTTAAAATGGTTGCAGCCAGACTTGGTGGAGGGAGATTTCTGCTGCATATTTGGCAAGTACAGAATCACAGTATATATAAAATAATATGCAGAGTGGTTGAAGAGAAGCTTAAAGCGGGGGTTCACCCACACCGCCAAAAAAAAAAAATATTAAAAGCCAGCAGCTACAAATACTGCAGCTGCTGACTTTTAGTACATGGCCACTTACCTGTCCCAGGGTCCAGCGATGTCGGCAGGGGACGCCGAGAACCCGCTCGGTTCTCGGCAGCTGCCACCGCCATCCTAGGTGAGGGAATCAGGAAGTGAAACGTTGCGGCTTCACTTCCCGGTTCCCTACTGCGCATGCGCGAGTCGTGCTGCGCGTCCCAAGTGGTCCCCGCTCTCTCCTGGGAGCTGTGTGTTCCCAGCAGACAGCGCGGTGGGGACGGGAAGAGGCATAGATTCCCATGGGAGTCTATGCCAGAAGTGGGTGCAAATACCTGTCTTAGACAGGTATCTGCACCCCCTCCCCCCTTAAAGGTGCCAAATGTGAGAGGGTTCCGAAAAGCGGAAGTTCCATTTTTGTGTGGAACTCCGCTTTAAGTAGATGGAGGGAAGCTTCAGATTGGCAAAGATGTTTTTATTACAAATTATGTGAGCAGATTGCAGTTCCTCTTTAACTCACATTCATACATACATGAACTAGGGCCAATTTAAACAGGAACCAGTTATGTCTTTGGAGTGTGGAAGGGAACCGCACAGGGAGAATATGCAAATTCCAGGTAGGTAGTGTCGTGGGATTCGAACCGATGACCCTAGTGCTGCTGGGCAGAAGTGCTAACCACATACAGCTGCTGCTGTATATGTCATAGATAAATGCATTCATTGATGTTTTGTAGGTGGGTTTTTTATTTTTTTATTTTTATTTTTTTTAGTTCAGCTTTAAGTCAGGGGCAGAGGGCCATGCATTCAGCAGTAGTTTCTATGACTTTAAAAATAAATAAATTAACGTGCTTTGCATGTTCTTGTTTTAAAGGTTAACTAAGATGCAAAACAGTATTTGAATGTGTATAGTCTAAGAGTTTGACATTGTGTTATATTTTAATAAAGGACTTTACCCTCTCAGCACAGCATGGACTCGATCCCAGTGCTTTTCTAGTTTTTTAAACAGGATTGTGTGACGTGTTCTGTTTCTTTACCTATATATGTATGAGAATGCAGATTGATGTACATCACCATCAGTGTGTGCTAATGTTTCTGTGTATACAGTGTAGAGCTGTACGGTTAATCGGTAAAAAATCACAATCTCGCTTTAACCCTCCTCACGATCTTAATCCGGCATTTCCACGATTCATGTAACAGTGCAGAGCCGTTCTCTGCTCACAGCTGTCAAAAAAAAAAGGCAGCCGGCAAAGTTTATCACAACATTGCTTAGCGCTGAGATAAAAAGAAACAATGTATAATTTGATTCTTTTACATCAAAGGGATGAACTCCGGTGTGTAAATGAGGTCAGTTTAACCACTTGCTGGCCTTCATATGACGTCCTGGTCTTTCAGTGGTGATATCTGTATGATGCCTGCAGCTGCAGGCATCTTTCAGATATAGTTTTTTTTATAGTTGATTCCCTTCACCCTAAAAACAATCATAGCGGCTGTGAAGCCGCTTGATTGTTCTTACAGGTGGAGGGAGGGGACTCCCGCCGCCTTCCGGTGCTTCTCCCGGGTCGCCTGTACGATCAGCGACCCAGAGAAAGAATCCGCCTCTGGCAGAAGTTGGCCATAGAGATTTCCGAGGGATAGATGGTCCCCGGCAATCTCTATGACTTTCGGAGGCCCGGGCCCGATGTTATGACGTCCGGCCTGGAATAAGTAAACAGTGCCAGGGACACAGCAGGAAAGCATCAGTTCATTCACTTTTTTTCGATCTGTTGCTTTCCAGGCTGGAGGAGAGATGCGGGGTCTTATAGACCCCCACATCTCTCCAGAAAGAGGACCGATCTTGCACCATTCCTATTACAGGGGATGTTTCAAATGAGGGCTCTGGCTGGGCCACTCTAGGACATTCACAGTGAAGGGGGTCTGAATACTTTATGAATGCACTGTGGTTTGTAATGGTATACCTACTGTACCTGTAGGTAGCCATATTTCCTTGTTACATACTCCGGCTCAGTTCCAAAGGTTGCATTGGTACAGGAGCTTTACTGCTTTTGCTCACAAATCATGTCTATGAGTCAGCTGACCCATTGCAAACAGTGCGCTTTCTGTGGCTGATTTTTAAGCAGGAAAGGTGAGCAATTGCGGTGAAATACAGCGCTCCTTCTGGTGGCTACTTTACAAATGTCTGTGATGAACAAAAAAAAACCTTCTTTCCCACTGTGTATTTCTTCTGTTGATCAATAAGAGTTTGTGTACTTTTGATGTTAACTGTTGCTTACTGTACATTTAATATCTTTTTCACACTTTTATGTCCTCTGTGATTTTTCAGATTCCGACAGTTCTCATGGTAAAAGCCAAGAGAAGAAGGCGGGGTTGAGTCATCCTAGAAAAGACCATGCTTTATCAAAATCTGGTAAATTGATGTTTTTGTTTGTTTTTTCTCCCAGTGGAAGAGAAAAGTATGATAATAAATCAGATAGCAGAGAGGATGCACAGACATAAGTGGATGGAAACCCTCACATATACCCAGTGAAGTGAACAGCCTCAGATGATACACAAATGAAACAAATCTCCCAGTGGCGGCTGGTGCTCAAAATTTGGGGGGGTAAATACTACAAAAAAACATCAATTGCAGCCTCACGGTGCCTATCAAATACAGCCACTTTGCCCATCAAATGCAGCCACTTTGCCCATCAAATGCAGCCACTTTGCCCATCAATTATAGCCAGCCACTGAGCCCATCATATGCAGCCACTGTGGCCATCAGTTACAGGCACTGTGGCCATCAGTTACAGCCACTGTGGCCATCAGTTACAGCCACTGTGGCCATCAGTTACAGCCACTGTGCCATCAGACGCTGCCAAGCGCGTCCCCAGGCTGTTGCTTCGAGAAAAAAATACCACACCCCTCCACATCCCATAGAATCGCCTGATGCTTTGGCCAATCAGGTGACAGGTCTCACTGACCTGCCTCCTGATTGGCAGGGAGGAACGTTATTGTAAAAATAGCAAAAATTCATTTGCAATGTCACACAACAGGGTGGAATGCTCTGCCTACCCTATTTTGAAGCCTATTAGAGCCTCTAGCTCTAATCACGTGCTTCAAAATACACACTCCCCGCCTATCCCCGCCATAGTATTTCATGTGTCCAGCGTCCTGAAAGGGGTCGGGCACATGAATAGGAAGGGCAGCAGAGGTGTTAGGGGGGCGGCGCCCGTGCGCCACTGAAATCTCCCTAAATAAGTTTTACATGTATATCTGCTGTCTTCAGCTTTCCTTTATTCTCTAGAAAGTGAACATCCTGTTAGAATTTTTACTTCCTCTTTCAGCAGTGGGAGGGAAGTCTTGGCATGTACAGTGTGACAGCTGATTGGAGGAAAGACACACACACCCCCACTTCTCCCCCTCCACATAGGCAGAGGAAGAAAGAAAAATGCAGAGCTGTACTGTGAATAGACCAGCTCTCTGCTAATTTATTTATAGCACCCACCCCGACACAAATTTCCAGAGGAACGAAGCAGCAGAAAGACATGGGACCTAGGGCTTTGGAGAGAGATAAGTAAACACTACAGATATATGTGCCCAGGTCAGATTTCATTAATCTGTGTTTATATCCACTTCAAGCCTAGTAGACACGGGCTGAATGTCGGGCGGCCCGTGTGTACTGCAGCTGGTCTGACAGAAGCAGGTTCATGACCGAAAAAGGTCTGCTGATCAGCTGTCAGCCAATGATAGTACAGCGGCTCCGACCTGAGCTTTTTCAGTTTTTTTTTCGGGTTGAATGAAGAAAAACTAGTAGTGTGTATGAGGCTTTAGTGTACTAAGAGATGCCTTTATTATAACAATGAGCCCTGCTGCCAGCCACAGAGAGGGAGCTTATGTTGTTGGACTATAAGGCTATACTGAAAGTGCTATTTCCCTGCTACCCTTGAAATTACAACATTAGTTTTTATTACAGTTATTATGTCTCCATTAATATACAAGGTCTGTGCACCCTCTCTCTGCTCTTTTTGTCAGCTTAACCAAAACCTATTTAGTCTTGCATACAGTGGGGATGCTTTACAATATCACTGAGATTTTTTTTTGTATTGCTACCTGTATCCTGTTTAGGGAAATTGTTTTTCTTACTTCCTTTGTGGTCAGTTTGATATACAGTACAGTGCATCTGGAAAGTATTCACAGCGCTTCACTTTTTCCACATTTTGTTATGTTACAGCCTTATTCCAAAATGGATTAAATTCATTATTTTCCTCAAAACAATACCCCATAATGACAATGTAAAAGAAGTTTGTTTGAAATCTTTCCAATTTATTAAAAATAAAAAATGAAAAAAATCAAATGTATATAAGTATTTACAACCTTTTGCCATGATGAAAATGGCATCATAACTGGTTGAAAACATCCAAGCTAGAGCAAAAATGGCTAAACTAAATAGCAACGGCCATATTAACCACTAGCTGACCAGCTCACACAGATATACTGCAACAGGTCTGCTCTTCTGCGTGAATCGACGTACCCGCACGTCATTCCATGCAAGGAGGATAGTGGGCACGGGATCGTGCCCGCATGTCCCTCGGACTCTATGTCAGCCGGCTACCCGCAATCGTGAGGTGAGGCAGAATGAGGAACTGTAAACAAGGCGATTCTCTATTCTTCCTAGTGACATGACAGAGATCTACTGTTCCCAGTGATCGGGAACAGTGATCTCTGTCATATCCCAGTGAGCCCATCCCCACAGTTAGAACACTCTGAGGGAACACACTTAACTCCTTGATCTCCCCCTAGTGTTAACCCCTTCCCTGACAGTGTCATTAGTGCATTTCTATAGCACTGATCAATGTAATAATGTCACCGGTCCCCAAAAAGTGTCATTTGGGGTCAGATTTGTCTACCGCAATGTCGCAGTCCCGCTAACGAATTGCAGATCGCCGCCATTACCAGTAAAAACAATTAAAAAAAAGAAGTTCTCATGATTCTTCAGCCACTCTTTACTCCATAACCTTCGCCTTTTGCTTGCTGTATAGCCATCACTCCAAGCATTACTATGGCAATGGTCCTCTCATCCACATCCATATTGAAGGTGGAACTGATGTAGGTGATGCAGTAGAGATGCTCACTACGCACAAGGTTCGTCCTGACGAATGCACGTTGCTCCTCTGGGCGTATATGTAAACCACAGGAAGCCAGGGTGCAGAGGTCAATACATTTTGTCACTTCCTTTTTATATGCAAAAACCGCACGAAAAAACTATAAATTGATGTTCATAAACAATTTATTTTTTGAAAATCGGTCACTACCGGATGGCTTGATCATTTGCGCTCACGAACATATGTTCGTTTTTCGAATGCGCACTCAGCCGATTTTTCGTGTGGTGTATGGCCAGCATAAGCCAGTGGATTACTATCATGCCTGTTTGACCATCTATAATCTAGTGGTCCATACTTTGGGGTAAGAAGCCTGGTGTGTTGGTGTTCGGTGGATGCTTCTATTATTCACCTGTAGTTTATTTGCTCATACACCTTGGGTGTCCTCTAAAGTCCTATGGATGCTTTATGAACTTATGTGCTGTTGTACACACTAGTGTCTGATGACCTTCTGGGTTTTTTTATGTCTTTAAGCGCTGCATATTTCTTCTTTTTGTGTTAACATTGTTACCAGCAATTTATGCCAGCTGCTTTTTAGAGCCTAAGACTCCATTCACACAGGGGCAACTTTGGATCCGACTTCAAGTCGCCCCAAGTCGCCCCTAGTCGCCTCAAGTCGCACTACATGAAATTCAATGTAAGTGAATGGACCGGTCTTAATGCACACTACTGCAGTCGCTCCAACTTCAGAAAAGGTTCCTGTGCTACTTCAATCCGACTTCTAGGCGACTTGTACCCATTGATTTCAATTGAAGTTGCCTCCAAGTCGGATCCCCGTTCATAGTGAGGCAACTTTACAAGAAAAAGAAAAGAATTTACCCAGGAAGAGTGACCGTAATATGCCAGCTCTGAGCTGGCTCGCTCATCGGGAAAGGAAAAATGTGTTTTTTCCTTTCCCAATGAGCGACAAACAATACTGACATGTGTTTGGTATGAATCATGAGGGGGAACTCCACGCCAAATTTTAAAGGGCATACCAGGCCCTTAGGTCTGGTATGGATTTTAAGGGAAACCCTCTATGCCGAAAAAACAGCGTGGGGGTCCCCCCAAAATCCATACCAGACCGTTATCCGAGCACGCAGCCCGGCCGGTCAGGAAAGGGGGTGGGGACGAGCGAGCGCCCCCCCCCGAACCGTACCAGGCCACATGCCCTCAACATGGGGGGGTGGGTGCTTTAGGGAAGCGCCCTACGGCCCCCCCCACCCCAAAGCACCTTGTCCCCATGTTGATGAGGACAAGGGCCTCTTCCCGACAACCCTGGCCGTTGGTTGTCGGGGTCTGCGGGCGGGGGGCTCATCGGAATCCGGGAGCCCCCTTTAATAAGGGGGCCCCCAGATCCCGCCCCCCCCCTTTGTGAATAAGTATGGGGTACATCGTACCCCTACCCATTCACCTGGGGGGAAAAGTGTCAATAAAAAAACACACTGCACCGTTTTTTTCTCCGCTCTCTCCGGCCTCTCCTCCGCTCTCTCCGGCCTCTTCTCCCGGGGTCCGGTTCTTCTCCCGCTCTCCGGTTCTTCTCCCACTCTCCAGTTCTTCTGCCGGGCTCCTCCGCTATCTTCTGCTCTTTTGCCCCTCTTTTGCTAGTGGTGGCCCGGTCTTCTTCCCTCTTCTCTTCCGATGTTGACACGACGCTCTCTCCTGCTGTAATGCCGTGTACGCGGTGCACAACGAATAATATAGGCATGGGGTGTGGTCACCGGGTGACCCCGCCCCGTATGACATCACAGTCCCATCATGCCCCGGGATTGTGATGTCATAAGGGGCGGGGTCACCCGGTGACCACTCCCCCATGCCTATATAAGTTGTTGCGCACCGCATACACGACATTACAGATGAGAGAGCATTGTGTCAACATCAGAAGAAAAGAAGAGGGAACAAGACGACGGAGAAGACCGGCCAACGTTAGCAAGACAGCGGAAAAAGAGCAGGAGAGAGCGGAGAAGAGGCTGGAGAGAGCGGAGAAGTCGGAAGAGACCCCCGAAGTCGGAAGAAGACCCCCGGAGCTGCCTAATAAATTACTTTGAAAATCCTGTGTAGTGTGTTTTTTTTATTGACACTTTTTTTCCCCTAGGTGAATGGGTAGGGGTACGATGTACCCCATACTAATTCACATAGGTTGGGGGGCCGGGATCTGGGGGCTCCCGGATTCCAATAAGCCCCCCGCCCGCAGACCCCGACAACCAACGGCCAGGGTTGTCAGGAAGAGGCCCTTGTCCTCATCAACATGGGGACAAGGTGCTTTGGGGTAGGGGGGCCGCAGGGCGCCCCCCTTCCCCAAAGCACCAACCCCCACATGTTGAGGGCATGCGGCCTGGTACGGTTCAGGAGGGGGGGGCGCTCGCTCGTCCACACCCCCTTTCCTGACTGGCCTGGCTGCGTGCAAGGATAAGGGTCTGGTATGGATTTTGGGGGGGACCCCCACGCCGTTTTTTCGGCGTAGGGGGTTCCCCTTAACATCCATACCAGACCTAAGAGCCTGGTATGTTCAGTTCCCTGTCCTGGAGGCGACTTCAAGTCGTGTTGTACGTCGCGCTGAAGTCACGCTGTGATTCATACTCAAGTCGTGTCCAAGTTGCCTCCCAAAGTCGCGCTGGAAGTCATGTTGCCCCTGTGTGAATCGGCTCTTAGTGTAGTGAAAATCCTTCATTTATATTATTTTTAATACATGTGCAAAGATTTCAAACAAACTTCTTTCACGTTGTTATTATGGGATATTGTTTGTAGAATTTTGAGGAAAGTAATGAATTTATTCCATTTTGGAATAAGGCTGTAACATAAAATGTGGACAAGGTGAAGCGCTGTGAATACTTTCTGGATGCACTGTATATACCTGTGCAAAAGTTTTAGGCAAGTGTGAAAAAATGCTGTAAATTAAGAATGCTTTCAGAAATAGAAGTGTTAATAGTTTATTTTTATCAATTAACAAAATGGAAAGTAAATGAACAGAAGAGAAATCCAAATCAAATAAATATTTGGTGTGACTACCCCTTGCCCCAAAACCAGCATTAATTCTACATACACTTGCACACAGTTTTTGAAGGAACTCTGCAGGTAGGTTTTTGTTCCAAACATCTTGAGGAATTTGGCACAGATCTTCTGTGGATGTATGCTGCCTAAAATCCTTCTGTTTCTTCATTTAATCCCAGACAGGCTCGATGATGTTGAGATCAGGGCTCTGTGGGTGCCAAAACCATTCCAGGACTCCTTGCTCTTTACGCTGAAGAGGTTTCTTAACCTCTTGCTGACTACCCCACGTATATATACTGTGGGACGGTGGCTCGTGGGCGCAAAATCACATAAAGGTACATGATTTCGCTCTTCTGGGTCTGCGGCATGCTCTTGCTGTGATTGGACACAGCAAGAGCCAATCAGCAGACCCGCCAATCATTCCCAAGGGAGGCAGAACGGTGGTCTGCTAGTAGAGGAGACAGAGATTCCTGTGTTTCTGCTAAGCAGGAACACGGATCTGTCTTCTCACAGTCAAAGCACCCCCCACAGTTAGACAGCACTCCCTATGAGCACATTTAACCCTTTTTCACCTCTAATGTTAACCGGCCAGTGTCATTAGTACAGTAACAGTGCTTTTTTTTTTTTAGCACTGATCACTGTATTGGTTTCACTGGTCCCCAAAAAGTGTCACTAATTGTCGGATTTGTCCGCCGCAATGTCGCAGTCCTGCTAAAAATCGCTGATCACCGCCATTACTAGTAAATAAAAAAATGTAATTACATAAATCTATCCCATAGTTTGTAGACGCTATAACTTTTATGCAAACCAATCAATATACGCTTATTGGAATTTTACCAAAAATATGTAGCAGAAAACATATTGACCTAAATTTATGAAGAAATTTGATTTTCTTACATTTTTTTTTATTGGATATGTTATATAGCAGAAAGTAAAAAAATAATGTTTTTTTTTTTTTTTTTTTAAATTGTCGGGCTTTTTTTGTTTATGGCGCAAAATATAAAAACACCAGAGGTGATCAAATACCACCAAAAGAAAGCTTTTTGTGGGGAAAAAAAAATGACATAAAATGTATTTGGGTACAGCATCGCACAACAGCACAAATGTCAGTTAAAGTAACGCAGTGCTCTATGCAAAGTGATGCCTAATGTATACCCTGATGTACATATCTTATATGTGGGATGATGATTCAATACCTGTGGTGTCTTGGAATGTTAGAGGGTTGGGTGACCCCCTCAAGCGGGCTATGGTATTTATATCCCTGTGCAAGTATCTCCCTGCCATCTGTGCTTTACAGGAGACTCGCCTCACACCTGACTCTTTGTCATGCCTGAATTATAGGTGGGTGGGTAAGATCTATCTCTCTACTCACACCGCCTTCTCTAGGGGGTGAGTGTTTTGATACATGGGTCACTTGACTGCTAGGAACTTGACTGTGTGGTAGACGAGGAGGGGAGATATGTCATTTTATACTGCCGTCTATTTTCCTTAAAATGTGTACTTGCATTTGTGTTTATTCCACCCCCATATAACCATCAGGTGTTGAGAGTGGTACTGGAGTACCAACTGGGTCATCCAGATGTGCCGTTGTATATCCTGGGTGACTTCAATTGCTACCTAGACTCCCTTTTAGACAAGCACCCCCTGGTGGTGCAGGGGAGAGGAGTTTGCCGCACAGTCTTGAAAAAATTGGTTGATGAAGTGGGGTGATGTGATCCATGGAGTAGTAAAAACCCTGGGGAAAGACAATTTTCATGCTTTTCGAAATCTCACTCATCATTATCCCGCATAGATCTATGCCTTAGCTCAGACATTGCTGTCAGATCTGTATCAGAGATTAAATATGCACTTGGGGGGATTTCAGACAATTCCCCTTTGGTTCTCACTCTTGAGGCATGCCCCCCCTGTTTAGGGCCCCATGGAAACTGAATGCCTTTTGGCTTAATCTTTTCCCAGCTCAGGCCCAGATAGGGAAGAAAATTACAGATTTTTGACAGGATCACGTTGGGCACCCAGACGCAGGAGTGGTGTGGGAAAACTTTAAGGGCATTTTTTTTAAGGAAATTAAATGTTTTAAGAGGACATCTAATTCACAAAGGAAGGGGATAGAACATTTAGTTCATGATCTGGAGGCTGAGTTTATTTCCAATCCTACGGAGGTCTGAAGGGAGGCTTGGCTGGTAGCGCAGGATGCTTTCTGTCGTTTCACTTCTGCTACGGCGGAACCGAAACGATTTTTTAGCAAACTAGCATTCTATGAGGAGGGAGAGCATACCGGTCACCTTTTAGCAAGAATTACCCACTCACACCAGACATCCATTCATTGGAGCTCTACAGACTTCCAATGGTGTAAACACAAAAGCACCCGATGAAATTATGTCAGTGCTCGTGTCCTACTACTCTGATTTATACTGAACTCTGCAAACTTACACAGAGGATTCTTTACACGCATACCTTGGGAAAGTGGAACTATTGACTTTGTCGGATAGTGCAAGGCAACAACTAGATGCCCCTCTGAGGAGCTTCAAGTGGCAACCGGGATGTTCCCTAACTCCAAAGCACCGGGGAGGATGGTGTTCCTGCGGAGGTGTATAAGCAACATGACGAGACCCTATTGCCTAAATTGTTAGAGGTGTTCAACAAAGCCAAAAAAAATGGGTGCCTCCCACCCTCTATGACTAAAGCCATTATAGTCTTACTCCTAAATCTTGGTAAGGCCTTGGACCCCGGCTCCTATAGACTGATATCCCTTCTTCAGATCCATAATTCATTCCGAACAAGCAGGATTTATGCCTCAGAAATCCACGACTATAAATTTACACAGGCTGTTTATCAATATACAGTCCAGGTCTGATAATATGGGGGATAGAGCTTTGCTCTCTCTCGATGCCTTCAATTAAATGCTCATATCTATGGGCTATCCTTCACAAATTTGGACTGGGGAAGGAATATATCACATGGGTTCAATTATTATATAGCTCCCCGAAGGCAGCAATCCCAGAGTCAGGGAGAGTATCTCCGTACTTTAGCCTATTTAGAGGCACAAGGCAGGGATGCCCTCTATCCCCTCTTTTGTTTGCTCTCACTATTGAGCCATTGGCAGCCTGTATTTGTGCTAATTCAGGTGTTCAGGGATTTCGGTATGGAGAGCTGCATGAAAAACTGATGCTGTGTGCAGATGACACCATGCTAATACTGGGAGACACGTCATCTTCCCTGAGGGAGGCAATGGGGGTCATTCAAAGGTTCGGCCACTACTAGTCGTCCCTTATGATGTTGGATAAGAAACCGGACCCACAATCCGTATCCCTAATTGATATCCCTGCATCCTCTGAGTTCAGGTATTTAGCTGTACAGGTCACACCCCACCCTCTGGAATATATCACCTTGAACCTGTCCCCTTTTCTGAACCGTTGCCAAGACCGGGTCAAGGTGTGGTCCCGATTTAAAATCTCTCCGGTAGGTAGGATAAACTTGATCAAAATGATCCTAATGCCACAGATCCTATACATACTCCACAACTCTCCCATAGTTGTTCCACTGAAGCAGTTTTGCACCATTAATTCAATCTTCCGGTCTCTCATCTGGCACAATTCAACTGCCAGGGTGAAACTGGAACAGTTGCAGCAACCCAAGGAGGCAGGTGGGTTGGCTCTTCCATACCCATGGCTCTACTATCTGGCCTTGCAATTAAAACACATATCCAGAGTTCTAGGCCCAGATAAAGATCCGGTATTGAACTTGGTAGACCCAACTGCGCAACTTCTCTGTATTGCTACGGGGGGGAGGTTGCAGAAGGCCTGGAAGCATTGCAGTTTGCTAAATCAAATAAGCTGTACCCAACTTACAATTTGATGCAGAAAGTATGGAATAAGGTCAGGGCAGTGCAACAAGTTGAGGGATACACCAGGTTCAGCCCAATTTGGGGGAATAAGCGATACGTGGAGTTGGGGAAACTACAATATAGCGCAAAATGGAAACAATATAAGATCACTCATATGACTCAAATATTTAGGAATGGCAAGCTACGCCCCTTCCATGCTTTACAACTAGAATTTTCACTCCCCTCATCCATGCAATTTTATTACTACCAGCTTTAGCATTCTATTAAGGCCCTAATGGAAATTGACGAGTGGACGCAGAGTCCCACACCAATTTTCAATTACATGCATGAGATGACCTCTTACAAGGGGTTTATCTCATGCAGCTACTCCATGTTACTCAATAAGTCCCTTCCTGACAGAACCACAGCAGTGATATCCAGATGGGAAAGAAATGTCGGAGCATTTGAAGAAGACCAATGGGAGGATGCTTTTGCGGCAGTTCCCCTGTGTTCTTTCAATGTGGCCCAAAGGTTATCCCAATTGTAGGTGCTTTTACGTGTCCACTATACACCGGATAAACTGGCGAGAATGGGTGTGCATGATGATCCATCTTGCACTAGATGCATGAGGGATCATGGCGACTTAATCCATATGTTGTGGAGGTGCCCCAAACTGCACATATATTGGAAGGAGGTGATGGGGATTATTAATCGTGTATTTCAGATTCATCTTGTAGAACACCCTAAAGGCCTGTTAAGAATTATAGATGACGTCCCGGTGGAGGAGACCTATAGCTAGGGCCCTTTTCCAGGCCAGGAAATTAGTTTTGAGGCCCTGGAAATAGACAGATCCCCCCACGGTGAAGGAGTGGTTGACGCAAATGGGCAACACTAAAAGGCTAGAAAAATGTATCTACCAACACAGGGGCAGTGCAACAAAATTCAAATAAATTTGTGCATCATGGCTAGCTGTTCCTGATTTAGCCCCTGTATACCTGATTATGGACCGCTTACTCATGTAACTTGGCTGCGGTGGCGAAAGGGCTGGATCCTCCAGCCGGGGGCCTTGGTTGTTTCAGCTACTCTGTGAATGAATGTATTCCATTGTTGCAACTGAATCGTATGCAGTTGAAATGTGATTATGTGCCGAGGTGCTGTATACTAAATGCAAGGTGATTCAGCATAATGTGTATTGATATGGAGTTCTGTATTGTTTCTCAAAAAAGTACTTTTTTTTTTTTTTAAATCAAGGGAATGCAGTGCCATATCGCAAAAAATGAAGTGGGTAAACCTTCCATAGCATAAGTGGTTAATGACATTGGCTGTATGTTTAGGGTTGTTGTCCTGCTGCAGAATAAATTTGGGGGCAATCACACGCCTCCCTGATGGTATGTCATAATGGATAAGTATTTGCCTGTATTTCTCATTGAGCATTGAGGACACCATTGAACCTGATCAAATCTCCAAATCCATTTGCAGAAATGCAGCCCAAAACTTTCCATGCTTCACTGTTGTCTGCAGACACTCATTATTATATTGCTCTCCAGCCTTTTACAGCCAAATATTTCAAATTTTGACTCATCAGTCCAGAGCACCTGCTGCCATTTTTTCTGCTCCTCAGTTCCTGTGTTTTCATGCATAGGACAGGTAAACAAGGCTAAGCGTCTCAACTATGCACAAAAACATAGAAGAGTTGATGCTGTTTTGAAGGCAAGGGGTGGTCACACCAAATATGGATTTGATTTGGATTTCTCTTCTGTTCATTTATTTTCCATTTTGTTGATAAAAATAAACTATGAATACTTATATTTCCAAAAGCATTCTTAATTTACAGCATTTTTTTCACACCTGCCTAAAACTTTGGCACATTACTGTATGTATACCTGATTGGATAAAATGTAATTAGTATAGATAGATTCTCATAGTTTTGCTAGACCTGTTGTTGATTGTACAGAGATTGCATAGTCAGATTGTAACGTGTATGATGAGCCTAATGCCCCGTACACGCGATCTGACTTTCCGACAACAAAACCGTGGATTTTTGTTCGACGGATGTTGGCTCCAACTTGTCTTGCATACACACGCTCACACAAATGTTGGCCAACAATTGCGAACGTAGTGACGTACAAGACGTACGTGATGTCTCCATTACGAACGCTAATTTTACAAGACCGAGCGCTTCCGGCTCGTACTTGATTCCGAACATGCGTGGACTTTTGTCCAACGGACTTGCGTACACACGATTGGAAAGTCCGACGACAAACATTTGTTGGTGGAAAATTTGAGAACCTGCTAGCCAACATTTGTTGGCGGAAAGTCCGCCAACAAATGTTCGATGGAGCATACACACGGTCGGACTTTCCACCAACAAGCTCACATTCAACATTTGTTGTCGGAAAATCTGATCGTGTGTACGGGGCATAAGACTGCAAAAAAGTTTTATTTGGCGTTCCACTTTATATTGGGCATGTTTGTATAGACCTCCAAGTGTTTTAACTTTTCTTTCTAATATGTGTACAGTGACAGGATAGGGAATGTCCCTCAAGGATATATCATCATACAATTTTGAACATGTTGGGCAATCTATATTTATATTATGTTGAACTAGAACACGTACATTCTAATAATGAACAAGAGTTGTCTGTGACTGGCCACCTACTATTATTTGCCCAGAGTTGTACAAGACTTGTTTCCATTGTTTTCTGTTGTGCACATTCAGTTGGGAGAAGATGTTTGTGAATTTGTGATTTTTGCCATGAATGACTCAAGAAAGGGATCATTATCTATTTCAAAATAAGTACTGTTTAACTAGCCATGCATATAGCACTGCTTGTCAAACCTTTGATAGGTAGAAACAATAATATAATTAAATTAATTGGTATGAAAAATAAAGGTTGACACTGTATACTTTTCTAAAGTAAAACTATATAATATGTGTTCAACTTGAATTGGCTGAATATTGTATATCTAAAGATCACAAGACTTACAAAAGGATGCTAGACATAAATTACTATGTAATGGCTGTATGTGCAGAAATGTTTATTTTTCCAAGGGCAGAGGCCATCAGCTGAATTCATATGCACTTCAGCTGCAGGTTCTATGCGCTAGAACAGAAGTTAGCTGACAGATATTTGCGTTTTCATGCTTTTTCCAGAACCTCATCTTGTCTTGAAGGTTGATGAGAGACAAAGACTTGCACGGGAGCGTCGAGAGGAACAGGAGAAAGTCATGGGTATGTTTCTTTTGCATGAATTTCTTTCTTCAGAACAGGCTCCATACTGGAGCTACTGTACATTGTTTATTGCAGTTGCACTTTTATATACCATATCTCATGGAATCATCAAAATATGTAAGTGGCAAAATATGCTGTAAAGATGTTGGTGAAGTTAAACACAAAGAAATAGGTGCATTTTAAGTGGTGTCCTTAAAGTTGAACTTATAATAGCCACATTTTCCACAGGTGATTAGTGTATCAGAAGTAAATAAATGTTTTGTTCAAGCAGGTTGTCCTTTATGTCTCCTCTGCTGTCAAGTCTGCCCAGCAGTTAAGACAGAGCCTCCCCTTTAAATGCCTTCAGAGGTCTATTAATTCTGCAGCATCTCAGGGCATAGTACTATTTTTGATGCCATGCAAGTCTCAAAATAAAAAAAGAAAACTGTCCTACTATTCTTTAAAATTGTTGTCTGTAGCCAGTCTGCTTAGATTGCCCATTGTGACACACCAAGGTATTTCCTAATGAAGCCTTGTAGGAAAGCAGTGGCCAAGGTGTAGAGTCAGGCGGATGATGTCACAATCTCTACTGCAGCGATTTATAGAGCGCCTTGCATTCAATACTAAAAATACATTTCTGAATGGCTGAGGTGCCGTAAAACCAACTGTTAATTTCCAGATGTAGAAGAAAAGTGTCTAGTACACGTGCAGGAAGACTAAGACTGTGCAGCGACATGGAGTTCCTCATTAATGATTACATCTACTACATGCTACTTTAATTTGTGCTTTTATAGCTGCCTGGAGTTCAGCTTTAAGGCCCCATGCACACAACTGTTCATGTTTATTGTATTTTTTTTCTGACCCTGAACTCCACTCTACAGTGCCTTGAAAAAGTTTTCATACCCCTTCAAATTTTCCACATTTTGTCATGTTACAACCAAAAAAACGTAAATGTATTTTATTGGGATTTTATGTGATAGACCAACACAAAGTGGCACATAATTGTGAAGTGGAAGGAAAATGATAAATGGTTTCCAAAATGTTTTACAACTAAATATGTGAAAAGTGCGGCTTGCATTTGTATTCATTCCCCTTTGAGTCAATACTTTGTATAACCACCTTTCACTGCAATTACAGCTGCAAGTCTTTTTGGATATGTCTCTACCAGCGTTGCACATCTAGAGAGTGACATTATTGCCCATTCTTCTTAGCAAAATAGCTCAAGCTCTGTCAGATTGGATGGAGAGCATCTGTGAACAGCAATTTTCTTGCCACAGATTCTCTATTGGATTTAGGTCTGGACTTTGACTGGACCATTCTAACACATGAATATGCTTTGATCTAAACCATTCAATTCTGGCTGTATGTTTAGGGTGGTTGTGCTGCTAAAAAGGTGAACCTCCGCTCAGTGGTGTATTTAGGTTTTGTGCTGCCCTAGGCCTGACTAAACTTGTACACCCCCTAATTTAAATACGACTCATCCTTTCCTGTAAGTGTCACGCCCCTTCCTGTTTAAGACCCGCCCTGTCATCTGTAAACCACACCCTTTCCTCTTTAGGCTCCACCTTTTCTGGAACACAGACATGTCAAATCGCAATGGCACCCTCCGAATTGGTGCAACGCTGACTTTGCGGCACAGCACCGATTCCCAAAAAGAGTTTCTGTGCTACTTTTGGCGACTTCGGGGGCGATTTGAATAGACATCTGTGCATGAACTGGCACAGGTGTCTGTCAAATCGCCCCCCGAAGTCAGACCGCATTGCTGGTTTCAAATTGTACGAGTTCAGCTGAACTTGCACGGTTTCTAACCTGCTTCAGTGTGAACCTGAGATAAATGTAGTCAGCAGGATGGGTAATAAAATTCAGACTGATCTATGATCAGAAATTACACTTTTCTTCATATGTCAGCATACCTCCCAACTTTTTGAGATGGGGACACCTACTAGCAAAAGCATGTAGGCTAAGCACATGCCCCCTGCCATGCCCCCTTTAAAGGAGAATTAACCTAAAAAGGGGCTTTTTTGACCACTACTATTCCTTTATATTGGCTTCTGAAATTTACAAATGCAGCAATTTAAAAATTGGATGAAAGGTTTAGCACTGGGAAACACTTTTTGAAAGATAAAAAGTGCATTTTATATACAACTATATATATCAGACCAAAATGAGGGACAAATGGAGAGGAAAGAGGGGCAGAAGAACATTGCTTCAAATCAGGGACAGTTGGGAGCTGTGTGTCAGAAGGCAGCATTAGGCTGGGTCCAATTTGCATAGCAGGAGAATGTGACCGGCTCTCTATGGAATTCACATATCTCTGGGAGTGGCTGCGGAGTGGCTTGCACTCAGTTTCAGGGCCGAATTCAGGCAAATATTTGGTCCTGATTCATCCCTGAAATGGAGAACAGGGATGCACAGCGTTTCTATGTGATCCGCGGTCGGTTGCAGTGTGAACCGAGCCTTAGACATACAAGTAGTTATGAAAGGTTAACCACATATACAAGCAAACACAAAGGTGTTAAATACCATTAATTCTAGAAGCAGCAGCCTGCAGTTATTGAGCTATAAAGAGTTAACCATATATGTAAGCATCAGTGTACATGTCTCCATTGAAGCAGAGTAGAAAAGCACAGTCCTCCCCTAGCACCAACGACACAGAGGGTTAATTCTCAGAGAGTCATCCCTATTTCAGATAAAGGGGAGATAGGAGAAACAAAGTTGGAGCACAGATTAGCTGCTGTGTGAGGTTTGCAAATCCAGATAGTGAGGAGGATCTGTATCTTACTCTCACCCCCTCCAGGATATGTAGAATGTAGCTGGGTCTGCCCACTGAAGCCACAATCCAACAGACCCTGGATTCACAACACAGGAGAAGAAGCTGACAAGTTCTCTCTCTCTGCTCTCCTGCCTGTGTAAAGGGGAGGAGGAGGGGAGAACTGTGAGCACACGCTGTGCTCTATGTGAGAGACACTGCAGCCAGCAGCTTTCAGCACTGAATGGAGTGACTCAGGAGGCGGAGGGGGGGTGCCGCCCTAGGCCAGAATACAGCACTGCCTCCGACCCAGTCTCAAGTCTTTTGCAGAGTCTAACAGGTTTTCTTCTAAGATTGCCCTGTATTTGGCTCCATCCATCTTTCCATCAACTTTGACCAGCTTCCGTGTTCCTGCTGAAGAAAAGCATCCCCACATGATGCTGCCACCACCATGTTTCACGGTGGGGATGGTGTGTTCATGGTGATGTGCAGTGTTAGTTATCCGCCACACATAGCATTTTGCTTTTAGGCCAAAAAGTTCAATTTTGGTCTCATCTGACCAGAACACCTTCTTCCACATGTTTGCTGTGTCCCCCACATGGCTTCTCACAAATTGCAAACGGGACTTCTTATGGCTTTCTTTCCAAAATGGCTTTCTTCCCGCCACTCTTCCATAAAGGTCAGATTTGTGGAGTGCACGACTAGTAGTTGCCTGTGGACAGATTCTCCCACCTGAGCTGTGGATTTCTGCAGCTCCTGCAGAGTTACCATGGACCTCTTGGCTGCTTCTCTGATTAATGCTCTCCTTGCCCCGCCTGTCAGTTTAGGTGGACGGCCATGTCTTGGTAGGTTTGCAGTTGTGCCATACTCTTTCCATTGACATGTTTAAAGCTTGGGATATTTTTTTAGAACCTAACCCTGCTTTAAACTTCTCCACAACGTTATCCCTGACCTGTCTGGTGTGTTTCTTGGCCTTCATGATGATGTTTGTTCACTAAGGTTCTTTAACAAACCTCTGAGGGCTTCACAGTGCAGCTGTATTTATACACAGAGGTGGACTCTATTTACTAATTAGGTGACCTCTGAAAGCAATTGGTTCCACTAGATTTTAGTCAGGAGTTACAGAATAAAGGGGGCTGAATACAAATGCTCACCACACTTTTCAGATATTTATTTGTAAAAAAATGTTGAAAACCATGTATCATTTTCCTTCCACTTCAAAGTTATGTGCCACTTTGTGTGGGTCTATAACATAAAATCCCAATAAAATACATTTACATTTTTTGGTTGTATCATGACAAAATGTGGAAAATTTCAAGGGGTATGAATATTTTTTCAAGGCGCTGTATTATACATTGACATCAGTCCCTGCACAGAGCCTATGATTGACAGCCTCAGCACTGTTCCTGTGTGCTGTGTGAAGGGGGTGTGTCCCTTCCCTCCAATGAGCTCTCAGAGCTCTCCTCACTGAGCTCTGCAGAGTGTAATTTAAGCTCCTACATGCAATTTGTAGGGCAAAAAAAGCATCAATTAGCCAGAAATATGTCTACATTGGTTCTTCCTGGTTCATGTAACTGGAAACATATTTAGAGGCGTGTTGTCTGCCTTCTTTCTTTGTGCTAAACATTTTTCTGGGTTTTTTTTCATTAGCTGTTGTATCTTCATCTTTTACCATGTATTTTAAGCTTCATTAGGAAGGGCCCACTTCTGTTGTGTCTGCACATGTAATTTTTAGAGTTTGTCCTTTGCTTCTTTTATTATTTGCTGTCCAGTACTGCATAATGTTTTTGTGCTTTACGAACAAAGATAAATAATATGTTGTAGTACTAATGTCTGTTAAACACAGATATGACTTGTTTGGGTATTTTTGCCCTGAATATGAAAAACAGTTTATTGTTTATTGTCTGAAGCAAGAATCTGCAAAATAAAAAGGCATTATGGCTTATATGCAACCATCATTCAGAAGTAAATGTTGAACCAAAATAGATTCAAGTTCAAGTCAAAAAGCATTTCTATTTTTGCAGAGGCAGTGTTTGTTAGAGGTTTTATATAACTGCAGGAAACTAATGTCAGCTAAATGACACCGGCTGTGTGAATCATATCAATTAGTAGAAAAATATCTGCAGTTACAGAAAAATGTGTATTACCTAGGCACATTTCTCATATCTTATTATATGCCTTTTCATTATTAGCTGCACGGGAGCATCTATGGTTAGAGAAAGAAATTAGAGCACGGCAGCACTATGAGAAGCATATGGAGGAACGTAGGAAAAAACTAGAGGAACAGAGGGTCAAAGAAGAAAGAAGGCGCGCCGCTGTGGATGAGAAACGGAGACAGAAACTAGAAGAAGAAAAAGTAGGTCACTTGGCTTGCCATGAAACTTTTCTCAAATTTGCCTTTTATTTTTCTTTTGTGTTGAATGCTATAAATATGACAGACCGAAAAACAATAAAAGAAATAATCCTCACCACACACCCTACAAATGAAAAATGAGTGCACACCTGAACAGTTTCTAGTTTCAAAAAGGATATGCCACATTTGCAAATATATGTGAACGGTACATAGTTTCATTAAAGTGGATGTACACCCTAAACATTCAATTTGAGCTGGGCGCATATATGTGTAATGTTTTCTTATCTCTCTCCAAAGCACTGAGACCCGTGGGTTTCTCCTACTCCGTAGTTCTGTTATCAGCCTGATAACACCCACTGTAAAATATAACTAAAGGCAAAAGTTTTTTTTTTGTTTTGGATAGAGTGGAGAGTGATTAGAACGCTTGTTAGTTTTTATTGCAGTCTGTGCCCCGTTAAGGAGATTCGCCCTCCTCTAGTTGTCCTGTTTACGATTATCATTAAAAGTCAAAGAAAATCCCAGATTTTGGATTGTCCCCAGAAAGGTAATAGAGGGGAAATCTTCCAATGGGGACACTAGTTCTGGTGACCTGGGTGTCCCCAAGGAATTTCCTTAATTTGTAGGGATTTTCTCCCATTTCCTGTTTGGCTATGGGACAGAAAGTGAAGGTAAATCTCCCCAATGGGACACAGATGAGGGAAAAAAAATCTGACAGAGGTTATAACCCACCCTTGCTCTATCCAAAATGGGGGGGAAAAAGTTCTGCCTATAGTTGTACTTTAGGGTGGTTTGGTAACGTACTGTACAATCCTGTTCTAATCAATGAAAGTACTGACAGTGGGTCACAGATGAATATTGGTGCAATTGAGGATATAATAAAAAGTCTGAGATAAAACTGCTTTTGAATTGTTTCTGTATTTTACAACTGTGCTTATTGTGCTTAACAGACCATGTTTTATTAAAAAAAAAAACAAAAAAAAACCCCAAGGTGCTTGTTTAAGTACCAAATTTATAATAATTGGTCCTGAAGGACAGCTGTCTAGTTGCGGCCCAACCCAGAGGCTTTTATGTGTGGTCTCCAAAATGTTATATATGTCCTCCACTGTTGCTTCACAGCTCCCAGATCGCACAGATACTGGCAATGTGATTGAAAATTCTGGCTATTCATTCACTAGAGTCCAGCAACATTGTGAAGTCTGACACTTGATCACTCATGCAGTTACAGAAAAATGACAGAAAATATCTTACTCAAATCAATCAATCAATGTTTCTCTCAAGCTGAGGTCTGTCTAAGAGGAACTTACCGGTATTTAGAGAATGACAAAATCAAATTGCTAAAGGCAGGAGAAAAAAGATGTCTTTGAGAATGTTTGGCCCATCATATATAAAGCTAGGATCTTACAAAGTTTGTCCTTTGACTGGCCCAAAACACTGAAATGGTTTATGCACAATTAATACACTATTTCCCTCTTCTCAATGAAAAAAAGACCGGTCAGGTCACCAGAGTTTTACTAACAAAATGGAAAAGCTTTGTGAATTGATCCCACGAATAGCTGTAAATGGCCTGATCAATGCTCAGTTGTCACAAAAGGATTTGGCTGTTTGAGTCTAAACTTATTTTACATCTTTGTTATTAAATAAGCCTAAAAATCTCTAGTTTTCATAGGTTTCAAGTAATTTTTTTTATTTTTCTCATCCATTGAGGGGCACCAGAAGTTACATGCATTTGAGTTATAGTGCTGCCTACAGGAAGATTGGACATCGGCAAACAAAAAATCTGTAATCCAGCCTTAGATGACTCCTACTACAAGCATGCCTTTTTGCTAATATTCTTGGATGATGGTGGGTTTTCTTCTCCCTTTTGCTGGGAAAAGTCTTACCCATTTGCTTAGTTGTACATTACAGGACAAAGGATCACAAAACACAGGGGTTACATAGGGGATGTCCCAGCAGATTTCACCTGAGGGTATCTGCATAAAACCCATGGTAAAGACTAAAGATTTTGTTTTTTCGTACTGCTCTCCAAAACAGATTTTATTGATAAGACGCAAATGCTATTTCTTTCGCTATTATTTTTTTTTCTTCTTTCCTCTTAGTCACATTTGTTTGCTACATTGTTTGATCTGGTCTCTACAACTGCAGGTATCGCAAGCGGCCTTTTCTCGGGCTACCTTTGAAGTGCCATATCCAAACTGGATGTTGCAGGGTTGGAAGTGACCTTTGGATACCAAGTTCTTCATTAGATGCTTTCCAGACCCCGTTTTCATAACAGCTTGGCTGTGAAGTTCTGTCCTGGTTTAGAGCCATTGGCATTACCTCAGTGTTTGCCCTGTGTGTGATGACTCGCTTGCTAAACACCTTTAAATTTTCCACTGTTCCATAATTTTACAGCAATAGGGGTTAATGTTGAAGGAATGAACTTTGATTTTATCCACACCATAGAGTGTCATTTGAGCTTTGTGCTCTCTTTCCATCTATTCAACATCAAGAAAGCATCTCCCTTATGCTGCTCCTGCTTTGCAAAGAGCCATATATAACTCCAGTCCATTCCCACTGCCTGTCTACAGTGACTTTGGTCACCTCCGTCTATACAACCCTCAGCGGCTACCAACCGTCTGGGTTTTTGCGAGCACCCGAGGCCTCGCCCAGCACCCTGAGCCCAGTTGCACCACCACCACCCCATGACAACCCAGACACAGAGGGGAAGGTCCCACTATAACAGGTAACTGCAGCTTACACTCCACTAATGGTTCTAGGGACATTTGTTCTGTGCCTTCTGAAGGTAGAGTACATTTCTGATCTTAAAGGCAGCTAGGTCATCTGTTGCAGTGATCATCTCTCACTCTGAATTGGGTCCTGATAGTCTCTCCCAAATAAAATCATTTTTGAGTTATTGCAGTCTTCTGCGATTACCCCTGGATAGGCAGGAGACCTTTTCAGCTCTTTTTGATGTGAAATGTATTGCTCTGCATCTGGATCTGCCTGCTGTCTCCATTCTTGGGTCTTTCAGATCTAATACAGCTGCAAAGACCTTCCATTATACTTGCTCTCCTAGGTATTCCTCTATCGAGATTGGAAACACCCAGATGGGTCTTGGACACCCACTGAGTGCTTGCTGGATTTGTTCTTGTTTGGGAAAGATTTTGTTAAATAGTAGTCTAGGCGCACTGTGGATCTTCCAGTCACTCGCCTTAACAGGGAATCCTCTAGAGGTAGAAGGAATTCAGGGCATGCTACTGCCAAACAACTAGAATCCCTCTTTAAAACACTGTTATCGCTACTAGGCTCTCTACCCTTCACTCTATTCTAGCTGTGTCCTTAATTTTGCCAAACTGAGGGATTGGTCTAATGGAACGGTCTCTACACTGTGGCAGTTATTCCTTTACTGATAGTGTGTGTGGAACCGATGTCTTGGATTCCCGAGCTTCAGCTATGATGGCTTGCTGGAAGCATCTACATTTTGTCTCCCATATAGGTCTGTTGTGTATGCAAATGCTCAGTACTCTGGTAAAAGTGCTAGAATGCATTCAATGAGCACCTGACCCACTTTGTCTTTGCGGCATGACGTCTTTTTGGACCTACTCTTGAAGTTATCATCAAGGATATCACTATGAGAGAGAGCCCATAAAACTCAGCATAAGAAGTTCAAAGAAAGGCAGGTTCTCTGCCCGCCTGCATGGTTGGGAGTAAAAAATCTGCTAAACCCTCAGAGAAACATTCAGCATGAAGGTGGACCCCTACTTTTCTAAGTGGGGAGATGTTTGTTAATTCTTGCAGGCTCTGGAGTTGTTTGGTATTCAGGTGCAGAGAGTGTCCTTTCATATTTACAGACCCATCCCGCGTCACCAGCGCTCTCTTCAGCTCCTTTACATGCCTATGTCACTACACAGATTGGCAGATCTACCTCTGTTCCATTGGGGTCTTATGGGCCTAAAAATTATTGTTCTAGTTCTGGCCATTTGGTTTCAGGGGCTGTATCTCCTCCTGGTCATTGCTCTCTTCTGAGAGCAATCATTTATGTCATATGGGACATGTAGGACCATCTGTTTTGCTTGGTACCTATCAAATCAAATCCACCAATTCCTGCCCCTCCCTGATGCTGATCACTGTCGTCCAGGGCTCTGACTCTTCAGTCTTGCCCCTTCATCCCAATCATTCCTAACAGTACGGGCTCCAGCATGTGCTCTAGTGCCTTCTCATGCATTCCCCAATGTGGAACACTCAGAGGACCTCGTGGAGAAAACAGTTGCTGTAAGCTCTAATGAACAATGTCTTCCTGATGGTGCAAATTTGAATGTATCATGCTTCCTCAGGATTTGTCAGTGGAAACTTTTCATTGCCTGCACCCAGTCTAAACCAGTATGTTTCTTCAGTAGAAAGATCTACAAAATATTTTCTTTTATATTCCTTCTTTTGGTCATGAAGTTACCCGCCTTTCTACTGTTGAAGGAGAATCGTGTCAATTGGGTCACTCTTGCTGCTCCACACCTTTTTCCCATGTCTCTTCTCAGACTATCTCAGTCCTTCTCTCTGCTGCTGGAGGTGAATTTTCTGAGAAGACTAAATTGTCTGCCATTAAGGATCAGGTAGTTCATGGCCTGATGAACCAGTCTTTCAGGCCTGGGGCTGATGAGGGTTTTTCCCCAACTTAGGGAATACCCTGCCATTGAGGAACATTCTCTCCTGGGCTACATACTAAAGTTCCAGAAGGAGTGTTTCCTCCCACATTGCAGGATCATTCCCTGGTCAGGTTTCCGATATGGACACGTTAAAATGTTGAACCATGTCAAGGCACTGGCGTGCTATTACCATCATGGAGGAACAGGAGTTCTTGTTTTGACAATGGCAGTAGTTTGGATCTTGATTTGAATGGAACCTTGCTTTTCAGTCATTTACATTTTGCTTCCTTTAAGTGCAATTTTTTGGGATATCGTTTTTCTTTTTTTACAGGTTGTTTTTGGACACAGCAGAGTGATCCATGCACCAAGTTGCTTTCCAGATCCAGTGCTGTAGATGGAGAGTATCTCCATCTACAAGGATCCAGGATTGGCAGTTTTTTTCAGGCAACTTCTTCCTTAGAGCTTGCCCCAGGCATGCCTTTTTAGGGTGGAGCCGAACTTGATACTTAGCTCTATCAAATATGTGTTCCTCCTTGTGAATTTTGTGGAGAAAACTTACCTTCTATCTTCTGCCTATTTCCATGTACCCTACCCTGTTGTTCATGCTGACTGTGTGGAATCAACCCTTTATTTTGTAAGGGGGTTCAGGACTTATTGAGCAAGCTTAAGGCTGTGAGTACTTCTCTATTGGGAAATTATTTTTTCGTTCTACCCTTCTGATCGGATCAGGTTGACCAGTTTCCACATTATGGTATTTGATCTGGGGTTTCTCACCCGTGTTATGTCATTTTACTTACTACCTGGTTTTTGCTCTCCTATCAGGTGAGGGGTTTCTGCTTTTGGATGTCCCGATAATTTATGACTTCCTGTATCCCCCATTGGACAAGAATAAAAGTAGGATTTGTTAATAATACCGCACAGGACACAGGCAACTTGTGATTGTATCGTTATCACTCTTGTTTTATCTTCTAAGTCGAGTCATTTTATCCTCATCCTTGTGGTTGGATTTCGCTTCGGGCTGACCCGATTCCACTGGCTGGATGTCCATTTAAATGGGACTGATCTCTATAATCTGTGATCCACATTGTCCGTGAGCCAATCTATCCTCATCCCTTCGGTTGGATTTATCTTCGGGCTGACCTGATTCCACTGGCTGGATGTCCATTTAAATGGGACTGATCTCTATAATCTGTGATCCACATTGTCCGTGAGCCAATCTATCCTCATCCCTTTGGTTGGATTTATCTTCGGGCTGACCTGATTCCACTGGTTGGATATCTATTTAAGCGTAATTGATCTCTATAACTTGAGATCCACATTGTCCGGTAAGGGGCGTGAATATATGTGGTGAAGGCAACTTGTTAAGCACCTTTACACGTTGGTTTGTTTTGGAGATACAGCACGACTCTTCACTGGGAGATTTAATTCACGTATTGGACTGCATTAAAACAATACTATGTTTTTATATTCATACTCCTATATGTATTTTATGAACTTTATGACTTTTTTTATTCACATTATTCAGATATGTTTTTGCAATGTTTCTTAACTCCAGTCCTCAAGGCATCCAAACAGGTCATGTTTTCAGACTCTCCATTATTTTGCACAGGTGATTTGATCAGTTTTACTGCCTTAGTAATTACAGCCGTTTCATCTGAGGGAAATCCTGAAAACATGACCTGTTGGGGCACCTTGAGGGCTGTAGTTGAAAAACACTGTGTTATTGTGATGCTTGGAGATACATACTGAATTTTTTGTATAAACATGTCATACTTACCTGCTCTGTTAAATTGTTTTACACAGAGCAGCCTGGATCCTCCTTCCAGGTTCCTTTCCGGTGCTCCTGGCCCCTCCCTCCTGTCGAGTGCCCCCACAGCAAGCAGCTTGCTATGGGGGCACCAGAGCTGAGCTGCAGCTCTGTGTGTCCATTCAGACACGGAACCACAGTTCAGCCCCTCCCCCCTCAACCTGATTGGCTAACTAAATTTGATTGACAGCAGCGAGAGCCAATGGCACCACTGCTGTATCTCAGCCAATCAGGAGGGAGAAGCCCAGACAGACGAGGCATTTGTGCACAACGCTGGATAGAGATGGGGCTCAGGTAAGAATGGGGGGGGGGGGCTGCTGCACACAGAAAGCTTTTTATCCTAATGCATAGAATGCATTAAGATAAAGAACCTTCTGCCTTTACAACCACTTTAAGCCTTTATTAACTTTTATTATAAACCTTTATTTATCATCCTGTGATTGCCTGAAACCCTAATTTGTTTCCGTCTGCCCTGCAGAAACCACCCTTTGATTCCATCAGAGATATTTTCTTGGAAATTCTTGCCAGCAAAGTAGGCTTTTTGGTGGCCATCATGTCTGTCATGTTTATCTGAACTGACCATCCTTTCTTCCCAAAGGTGGTTTCAGCATTCCATGACAATGAGGAGATTGTTCATCCTTGTTCCCTGCTTCAAAGCATCCAAAATAATTTTCTTTACCTGGACATTAGAGTGTGCCTAAAATCTACTACTTCCATTAGACAAATAGATTCTCTGTTTGTTCTTTTATTGGGACCTTGCAAAGGGCACCCTACTTCAAAATCCACCATGGCATTGTGGATCAGGTACCTAATTGCTAATTATGCTTTTAAACAAAAAACTTCCCCTGCATGGTTGCATGCCCACTTCATCAGATCTATAGGAGTATTCTGGGCTTTTAGGCACTAAGCCTCTGTTGCCCAACTGTGTAAGGCTGCCACCATACTTTCTCAAAGCTTTGCAAGGTTGTGGTGGTGTCCAATCCTATGTGCATGCAGCTTTTGGCAGCAAGGTTCTTGCAACAGCACTCTGAACTTGGGTTCTTGACCCCAGTTGGTGTTTGGGCCTGTTTGCATAGTTCCGTTTACCAAGTAGTTGCCCATCCTTTGTATTCATTACTTGGGGATGTCCCATGATGTATGAATAAGAGTCCTGTGTCTTGTACTGTGGGAGTAGCATAACAGGAATTTTGACATATGTCTGAATTCCATATCTTGAAGTACAGGACACAGGACACCCTCCCTAACTGTTCTTGTTTACACTATAACGGGGTGTCTTCAAAACCTTGCCGGTGTCTAATCACCTAAAGGTAAGAGCCTATATATAACCCATGGTGTATGAATAAGTTGCCTGTGTCCTGTACTCTACCCTAATATATAGAATTTACAGCAAAGTCAAAATTCATTTTTGTACTCGCCGTAAAATCCTTTTCTTGTAGTCCATTGAAGGTTACAGGTCCCACCCCTCTGTGTTTACAGTCATACTCCTGGTACTGCTTGCTACAAACTGAGGCATGCTGTGGTAGTAAGAGGGGTTATCCTGGCCTACAGACTTTTCTGTTTGCCAGTGTCCAGTCCTCCCTTAGGCAACAGTATAACCCCAAAGTATATGGTGTCCTGTGTCTCTCAATGCACTCCAAGAAAAGGATATTAAAGTGAGTACAAAAATCCTATTATTTTGTAACATCTCAGGCACATCTCGAACATCCTTTTGTGGTCATTACTGTGTTTCCAAGAAAAAGACTTGTACAAATGTGTGTAGTAAGAATGTCTATAAATTTCTACTGCTGACCACTTTTCTTCAGGCTGTCAGCTAGCTTTGCTGTGTTTTCTTTTGAAGGAACGCCATGAAGCCGTAGTGAGGCGTACAATACAAAGGAGTCAGAAGCCAAGACAGAAGAACAACAGATGGTCTTGGGGAGGCTCTCTGCAAAGCAACCAAAATATAAGTAGCTCAGGTAAAACTGAATAAAGACAGACTGTCAGAACCATGTCCATAGCTATCAATCAGGCTTTTATTGGATTTGGCAGCTAGAAAAATGAAAGATGTTTGCTGATTATAGTTACTGCATGTTACAGTGCTTTGCACTCTTCTTTCTGGACATTTAAAAGAGGGTCACTGTGGGTGTTTTGTATTCAGCTTGGAAAAATTAGCTGAAAACTGTATAAACCTTTTTGTCATGCTGTTGATTACATTTTCTCTCATACTTTATATAGTATAGTACAGCCCTGTAATTAAGGGCTCGTGCACACTGCAGCTAAAAAAAAAGCTGCTTTTATAGGCATTTGAGCTTTTATTTCAGCTTTAAGAAGCCTGTGCTTTTTTGTACTCTTGTGCATGTTTTTATTGAGCTTCTTTAAGCTCCTTTGAGCTTTTTTGAGCATAAGCGTTTTATTTTTTTCAGAAACCCTCCTATATAGTGTTTTTTTAACCACTGTATAAAAAAGACCAAAAAGCTTTTGAGCTCTTTGGGGCACTAGCTCCTCTCAAAAACACGAGTTTGGGGTTTTTTTTTCTGCCTGTAAGAGCATATGCCTGAAAAAGCCAAAGTGTGCATAGACACATTGGCTAACATGGAGAAGAGTTTCTAGGCAGAAAAAATAAGAGCGCAAAAGCCTGTAGGAGCCACTTCTTTGAGCTCCTTTGAGCTGCAGTGTGCATAAGCCCTAAGTTTGTTATATTGGTGCGATGCCATTTGCATTAAATGGTGATAACTGGGGGTAATGCCGTGGTATTAGAGCTATACAGATAAAATCTTAAGGCCTCATGTACACTGCTGCTGCTAAACGGACATTTAGGAGCAGTTGGGCATTTTTTTTCAACTGCTCCAGGACCCTCCTCTGGTTCGTTTATAGTCGTTTCTAGGCACTTGTGTTTAGAGGCTTTTTGTGGAACCCAAAAAAATGTGTTCAGAAGCTGTGTTTAGAGGCATTTCAAAGGCGGCTAAACTCAGCAACTCGCGTTTAGCCGCATTTCGTTTACAGGTGTTTTTTTCGTTTTTGGCTATTTAAAAAAAAAAAAAAAAAAAAAAAAAAATATATATATATATATATATATATTTTTTTTTCAAACGCTTCTAGACGCAAACACGGCTAAACGTGACTAAACGCGGCATGTAAACGTGGCTAAACGTCCGTTTTTAGACGCTGGTTTCTAGCTGTCAAGTTAAATCTTTCAGGAGAGGTTGAACAGCGTCCCGTGTACATGAAGCCTAAAGGTATACTTTACAATAGAGCAAGTGTAATGTATTTTACCTGCACAGTGCTTAAAGTGTTACTAAACCCAGTAATATTAAAATTGTTCATTCGCCCCCCTCACAGTGCCAACAGCTTATAAATCTTCTTTTTACATTAAAATACTGCCACTACATATCTTTTTGGATGATCTGTTTACCACGGTTACATGATTAACTGCAGTTTCTCCAGTGCTGAGAGTTAAGGAAGGAGGAGATTTCCACTGCAGCCTGTATACACGCCCACATGTGTGATGTCAATGTCATGTGACCTGGCCATCTCTGAGAACAAGTAACTGTTCTCTCCAGCATAGAAGACACATCTGAGCATGTGCAGGTCAGCTACTCTGCCTGTGTTAGCTGGCCTTCCCCAGATAGACAGTGCAGGGAGGGAAGGCTCTATGCATACAGGATAAAACAGTCTTTTTACACAATGCAGAGGATTAATCCCTTAGGTTCCACAGTGAGTATAACAAACATGCTATGCTGCATGTACAGACTGATTTTACTGTTGTGGGTTTAGTAACACTTTAAGTTAGCAACAGTTTTTACATAAATCTGATATTTCATGTTCCTTTTAGTGTACATTTCTTATTGTTAGTATGTGAATGTTAACTTATTAGAACTGCAACAAGTGCTCAGCTGGTACTGTAAATTCATTGCTCTTTCCATCTCATCTTCAATTACAAACCTTTTATTTGAATTTCTTTTTTTCTTTGATTTGATTTCTTTCATTTCTGCATGTTCTGTTTCTAGGTTACTTTGTTGACTCATCTTTCATCAATATCGATTTTTCTGAAATGGCTCTCCATTTCCAAGCCAAGAGTTATGTTAGAAGAGGTGGTACTTACACCACTGTTTTGTGACCCTTCTTCCCTTACCTCTGCTTTTGTGATTTTGTGAAATAGAATCTGTTTTATAACCACTCAAAGCATTTTAGTAGTATTGATTTCAAAGGGGTTAAACAAGTTTTATACAGTGTATAGTTCAAACCTGTGGCAACAGTCCGTATGCTTGGTCTGTGAAAGGTATTTCGTATTTGGTAGTTTATATTGGAATGGCAGTTGCCTTATGCAGTATAATTGTACAGCATATTACACAAAAACTGCAAAAGTTTTTGTTATTGTAAAAGTTTGCATTAAATGTGATGTAGTCTTTCTCTTCTTCATTGTGTGTTGTTTTTGTTCTGCATTGTGTTGTCATTGTGGTTGTTTTAGTCACCCTGGAATGGAGCCTTGATAGAAAGTTGTTTGTCCCATATCTACAGCTCTTCTCTGGGTCAGTAGGAGCCTTCATGTGTGCAGACTAAGCTAAAATGCTGAAAAAAAAAAATAAAGTTTGGCCACAACTAGTCAAATTATATACTATGTTCATTTTCCAGAACAAAAAAAGTAAACTGTAAGGAACAGACTTTTTCTGCAATTTATTGTATAGTTACCGCTTATTGAATTAACAGTTTGGCAAAAAGAATTAAACATAAAGTGTGGCATTTACAAACATTTGGACACTCTTCCAATTAAGTATTAGATAAGTAATTGTGTGATGATGTTAATATGTATCAGAACTTAATTGGCTTTAATCCAAGAAAAGAGTTTAGAGCTTAAAGGATAAGTTCACCTTTTGACAAAAAATTATAAATGCACATCTTTTGGCAAATAAAGTGCACTTATTATTTTTTGTTTTGGGAGCCTGTAAAGGATTGTACCAGCGATCAGCAGATCTCTTGCAGATCTGTCAGATACATTCTGACTGGAAGACTCAATGAACTTTTACAGTGCTCACAGCGGCGTGGTAGTCCATTGAAAACTTCAAGCTGACAGCTTCAAAGGCTGCCAGACCTTGTAGTTTTCCATTCACAGCCCACCTGGCCGCGTCTTTTTTGAATTTTGGCAGCAGACAAGGGGAGAAGATCCCCTGTCTTCTGTCACAGCAGAGATCGGGAGGTGGGGTATGGGGGCCGGTTCATTTAGAACATGTTGCATGTTACATGTTACACCCTGAATATGAGTGTAACATGTTATGAAAGGTGTACTTATCTTTTAAACTGGATAAGGTAACCTTTTTTAAAAAACACAATAAATGCACTTTTTTTGTGCAAGTAAAAAAAATGTGCATTTACAGTTTTTTTGGTTTTTTTTAAGGAGCCTGGAAAGCATTGCACCATGGATCCGCAGATTGCTGAGGCCATGCAGGACTCCTGCAGACTGTCAGTGTAAACTGTATGCCCATCTTACGGGCAGGCAGGTACACCCTGACAGGAAGAATCAATGAACTACCACAGTGCTCAACAGCACCGTGGTAGTTCATTGAGAACTACAAGCGGACAGCCTGATTGAATATAGCCGCTGTTCATTTTTTTTTTCTACCTGGCTCCTTTGATTTTTAATCCAAGGGATGACAGATGGGAGGCAGCTGACATGGCCACCTACTGAGGAAATGTCTGATGATTCATCAGAAAGGATGAGGATGAAAGCACCTCAAAAACTGCTTATATACTTCTTTCCTAAAATCTTTCTTATAAGGAGGCTGTTGAAGTAAGGGCAAGTTTTGTAAGACCAAGAAACTCATCACTGCAGAGAAACTGCAAGAATTTTAGCTGTTACAGGAATGGTGGTGCACAAGTTTAGTGTAGATTGTTACATGCATAACAATATTTGACATTTAGTACTAAAAAGCCAAATTCACCAATAGGAAATGAACTGTGATTTCAATATGCTAGTCTATGCATTTCTATATGCAATACCTTTTTGGAAAGAGTATCTGAGGTTCGGTGAAAATTGAGCTGTTCGGTTACAATTCTTATTGGTTCATTTGAAGGTAAAAAAGAAAAGCATTTAAAGACAACCACTTGGCTGTCAGGTAAAGTAAATTTAGTAGGATCCTGGAGGTGCCTGCATGCATTGTCTGCTTTCTTGTAGAGCACCTTAGTGACCTCAATACCAGGGTACTCTGGTATGAAAATGTTAACCCCCTTCCCAATTTGAGAGCCCCTCTTGCAACTCCACTGTTGGCCCATCACTTTAATAGACAAAGTCACTGGTCAATAGTAAAAGCTGACCAGGCAAAAAAAGATTGCTGGTTGACAAGTTTCCCAGTCTTATTAACATATGCCACATTTTGTGTTTTATCCTTTTTTTCCAGTCTTTCTAATTGAGAATATAAATTGTGTATTGTATGAAAATGAATTAATTGATGGGGGGCATGGTGAACGAAACAGTTGTTAGATCAAATTGGTACCATACAACAATTTTCTATGTAGTAACCCAACTTTAGTATGTTTGCCATCCTCCCTGCTGATGGTATTTTAACGGCTAGTCTAACTGGAGTGCTCTATTCAGATCTTTTACAGAGAAGGTTTAGAAACAGTACTCACATACCTAGTTTGCCCTTACTGGAATACCTATCAAAGTGCTGCCAATTAGCAATATTTCCATTTGTTTTAGATCCAGACAGGAGGTCAGTTTCAACAGTGAACCTTTCGAAACATGTTGATCCAGTTATTAACAAGCGACTCTCCACCTCTTCCGCAACATTACTTAATTCTCCAGACAGAGGTACAGTGTTATAAACAAAATGGTGTAGTGGTGAACTTCATTGTTTCCGCCATAATGGAGCATCTACGAAAAAGTTCCTTTACGTTATCAGAAACCCATAACTAATCTAATATCTAACTTTAGTGTTTCGTTAATTACAGATCATTTTAACATAATTTGAACTTACTGCATAAAACATTTCTACAAACGTTTAGCTCACATTTGGTATCTCCTTCAAAGGATAGACCTTGTAATTGGCATTCATGAATACACATTTAAGAATCACTATTCATGCACATCGTAATTTGGTATTTGACACTTAATTTTGATGTGCATCCATATTTTCTCAGTCGGTTGCCATTTTAGGAAGAACAAAAAAAATGACAGCAGTCTGTTTCAGCGCAGTTACTGAACAGGTGCATTGGAAAATGTTGCTCCTGTTTATTCCATCCTGTTCTGCTTGAAAGCTCCTGTATCTAAATTAAATGTATCAAAAACATTTTACAGCAGCTAAGGTTTTGTTTTTGAGTTTTAGATTGAGGTTAAGAATAGGTGACCCATTAGTAAAGGTTATTGCTGGGTTACAACTATTTTCCAGTACATACAATATCCCAGTTGAAACTGCATTTACGATCACCAGGGCCAAGGACACCACAGTTTTGTCAATATGACTTGTCCTTGAAATTTTATACACGTTTCCCATATTCATCCATGCATTTCTCTTTGTGACAGTGCCCATTACTATCATTGTGCTTCATATCTGAGTGCAATAAATGTGTGTTGTGCATGCTGATTGTAAAGTGAAATGTGTATTTTATTGTATTTTGTATTGTGCGATTCTGCCTTTTCCTAAAGTAAATCATATATCCCTTTTGTACACAGTAATTTATTTGTCATGTTGCAACACATTATTTAGTTTGCTGCTTTGTCAGGATTTACAGTCCAGTACAAACTAAGCTTTTTTGATACAAGCATGTAACAAATCCAAGCTAATTATTATTAAATGTGGATGTGTATCCGGGAAAAATATAGCGCATAGCATAATTTCATGCTGTACATCAAATCAGCTTTAAATAAGACAGTGGCAACATTGAAGCAATTCAGCAATACAAAAAAATGTATTTCTTGAGGACACAGGCTGATAATTCATTCACCACAGGGTGTAGCTTCTCCAAGAATGGAAACTTACCATGCTCTATTAAGTGGATCTGATATCAGTGTGCATATAAAGGTACTTTGGCTGAGGCTCCTGCAAACCTTTCCAACCAATAAATGCAAAGGCCAGCACCCATCTGTGGGCTTGTACAATCTCCTTCATTAAATTACTGGATACAAACACACACAGGATAATGCTAACGTGTTTCAGCCAAAGGAGGTGGGGGTGTTTGTATCCTGTGATTTAATAAAGAAGATTGTAGAAACCCACAGATGGGTGCTGGCTTTTTGTATTTAATGGGTGTAGCAGCTACCTTGAGGTGATTTGACACTAGCATAGTAAAAGCTGTAAGGAGATCCCTACTTTAATTCTCTGAATCCCAGCATGCCTTTAGTTTTCTCTAGTATCCTTAGGTGATGGACGTCTTCTCTCCTTCTAAATTTGTTCCACTTTCTGCATATTTTCTCAATGGATTTCTTCTGGCAAATCTCAAGCTACTACATTCCTATTTTGCCCCCCTATAGGAGCTTTATGGATCAGTTAACTCCTCTCTAGTCTGTTGGGGGACAGTACCAACCCCCCCGGCAGAAGAATTCCTGGCCAGCCTCTAATACTGCTTCAAGCATTGGATACTGCATCTGGTGCTTACCTTGGCACACGGTGCATCATGTTGAGTTAGCCACTGGGTGCTATACAGGTCCAGGGTCCATCAGCCAGTGACGAGCTGTCCCTGAAGCCTCCCTTATTGGGTGAACCTCAGAGCAAAGATTTGCATGGGGCTTGTCCCCTTTAAGTTTACCACCGTTCATGTGGTGGTCTGTGAAACTGGATTCAGGTAAGTTTGACTTATGTCCTGCCTTGGGGACCAGTAGGCTGCTGTACTCAAAGCCTATTTGGGGTAATGCAGAGCACTGGCTGCAGCTCTTTTGGGTTGCAACCAAAAGTGGAAAGCAGCTCAGTACAGTTATTAGTTTTTCAGTTTTGCCACCTTTTCTGTGTATACGGGCTGGGGCGCCTGCGCAGCCTTTCTTCTGGTAACAGTTCTGTGCATGCTATTTTGACTGGCTTCCCACACATCAGGCAACTACTCTCCATTCCTAGCAACTTTGCACAGAACTGGCAAAGTGATCTCTGGATGCATTGAGACCCCTACTGAGGGTGATTGAGCACACAAGGCACTGTCCCCTGCTGCCACATCTGTTGTGAGCATCCCAGAGGACATTCCCCTCACACACATGGTGGATCAAAAATGCAGGGCAGCTGTGGCTTTGGGATCTGCTGGCTCTTCTTCACCTAGGTGTCCTAAGGAGGTCTGCATCACACCTTCTAGGGATTCCCCGTCCTATTTGTCTAGTGAGGAATTTGCTGCAGCTGTGTCTGAATTTTTGGGAAAGCTATCTGGCTAAAAAGAGGCCTCTGACCGCAGGGGCCATAGCCAAGCCCCCTAGATGTCTCCTCCAGAGTCTCTTCCTGACCTTACTCTGCCCCTCGTTGAGCTCCTTGTCCTAAAAGGAGAGGACAGTGCAGTTTTCAGTTAAGAGAGTTCAACATAAGATACTGTCAAACTTGCCAACCGTTCATCAATCTTGTTGCTTTATAGAAACTCCTCCTTCAAAGGATCATCACCCCTGTCTCGGAGCCAAAACAATTCCAAGGTTTTTATTTCAACATATTTTCCACCCCTGGTCAAAAAGGAACGTTTGTCCCATTCTGGATTTGAATCTCCCAGGGAGATACCTGCAAGTGCAAAACTTCAGTATGCTTCCCTACACAAGGGAGATGTTCTGCTCTCTAAGGACACCAGGGATGTTCCCATCTTTCTGGCACATCGTTGCTACCTGTGTTTTGCAGTGTGATGGCAACATTACCAGTTTGTTGCTCTTCTTTGGTCTCCCCACTGCACCTCGGATGTTCACCAAGGTGGTGGTGGCCCCTGTTCTGGATTTACTCTGCTCCCAGAGAATTCTCATTGGATATCTGGACAACCTCTTACTGAGGGAACAGTCAGCGCAATCTCTGTCAGCCAATGTTTAACGTATGATGCAGACTCTGTAGAGATTTGGATGGATCCAAACCTCTAGAACCTCATGTTGGATCAGATTTATCACCTGGAATACCTAAGCTTAGTCCTGGATATGGCCCAATCCAGGGACTTTATCTCCTATGGAGAAGATTCAGTTTCTCCTGGGAGACATACCTGTGGGCCCTTTCTGGTTGTCAAGACCTTTATGTCCCAAGGAACGGCCTTCCACCCTGCTTCTCAATTGCTGGTTTTGACAGCTTGGCTGTTAAGTCCCAGGCACTGGGGGAATGGGGCATTTCAGATGTGGTTATTCCCATGCTGCTAAAAGCTGGGAAATTGACTCTTGCAAGCTCTATCGTCACACTTGGAAGGCATACTTCACTTGGCGCCGTCCCAAGAACTACTCCATGGGGCGAATCCTGTTTTTTTTCTCCAGTTGGGTTTAGATAAAGGTTTGGCCTTGAGGACTCTCGATCCAGGGTCAAAATTCAGCCTTATTTCTTTTCCAGAAGCTGCTTGCTTTTCACTCCTTTAGTGGGGGCTATTGTACTGGGTGTCGCTCACACACGCTGTTTATCCTGTATGTTCAAGTCAACACTGTAGGATTTCAGTCTGGTTCTGTTGGTTCTTCAAAGACAACACCTTGAACCTCTTATGGATTTCTTTACTCAGTAGATTGCCTTCCTGGTCGTAGGCAACTCTGTGAGCCAAGTCTCTGAGATTGTGGCCTGGTTCTTTTTAAAGAGTAAGTAAAGTCTTCCTCTTTAATTGTACCTACAGGTAAGCCTATAGTAAGGCTTACCTGTAGGTACTGTAAATATATCCTAAACTTGCACCCTTTAGGAGACATTTACTATATACGCTGCCGTCAATGTCATCGGCGCATGTGTACTGAAGGAATGGCAGGGCCCGTGCCTTGATCAGCGGCACCCGCACGCATGTGGGAGAGTGACACCATCGCGGCTCCGGCCAATTACAGCACCGGAGCCCGCAAACCGAGAAGTTACTCCAGCAAAGATGTCGGCCGTGGGAGTGCGGGTGGCACTGCAGGGCATCGTTCTATGGTAAGTATTTCATAATGAGCTAGCATGCGATACTAGCTCATTATGCTTTTGTCTTGCAAGGGTTTTTTTTTTTTTTTGGATTTTTTTTTTGGAGGTTTACAACCTCTTTAAAGAACCTTTTATGTTATCGCAGAAGATAAAGGTTGCTGTGAGACCTAGGGCCTCTTTCCCTCTTAAGGTTGTTTCTGTCTGCCACCTTTTACCATATGTCCTGCATCTGAGCATTTTAAGGAAATTTCTTTTCATTGTTTGTATGCGGTGTATGCAGTTCAAGTTTACCTCTCAGTAACAGCCTCTTTTCGTCAGTCTGAGTCTGTCATTCCTGAGGGTCTCGCAAGGGTCAGCTAGCTCCTTGCTCCACTTTTGCTTGATGAACTCAGGGACTCCTCATTCAGGCCTAAGACCTTTATTGTCAAGGAACACTCCTCTAGGAGTGTTACTACTTCCTGGATTTTCACCATCAGGCTTTGGTTTATCAGATCTGCAAGACTGCTGCCTGGTCCTCAGTTTGCATGTTTAACTTTTACCAGATGGACATCCATGACTCAATGGACGCAAGCTTTAAACAGAAGATGACCCTATGACCTCTTGGGCCTTGCCTGACTTTTTCTTTTTAGTTGCCTTGCTTGGGCCTGTTGGGTTAGTTTGGGACTTTGCATTGATGATTGATTTACCCAGCATGTGTCCTAGGATGTATAATCAAGAAAATAAGATTTTTCTTACCCATAAAATCCCCTTTATGGAGTACATCACAGGACACTGTCCCCTCCTTTCTTTTTGCCAATCCACTCTTGTAATTTCTTGCTGCTAAACTGTAGGCTTGCGGGGAGTGGGAGAGATTAGGCAGGGCTGTCCTTACAGCTTTTGCTTTGCCAGTCTCCAGTCACCTGAAGGCAGCTGCATAACCTATTGGTCTGTGTCCTTTGATGTACTGCAAGAGAAGGATTTTTCAGGTAAGACAAAAATCCTATTATATACTTTATATGCAAAATGGGTACTACGTCTAGCTTGTAGGTTACAAAGAATGAAACAGGGTTCTCCACTTTGGTTATAGAAATATGTTAAGGTTTAAAGCTAAGCTCTAGGCAGATATAATACATCAATAAATTAGTTTTTTTCAATGCATACAGTGTAAGTATGTCATGCTACGTTCACAAGGGGGTTTAGCCACGATGTGAATCCCAGTGGCAGGAATCTACTGATTTACTGCTGCCAGGATTGACAGCTATGTGCATATAGCAGCTGCCACCGAGCCTGTACACTGCAGTGACAGGCTGTTTGCAGCCACAGCTGTTCATATCTGTTTGCACAGCCAGCAGTCACCTGCAGTGATCGTGACTGGATGCACTTTGCTATACACCCATGTGAAATCAGCCTAAATATCAGCTCCTTGCAGTCCCTGATCCCTACCCCTGGAATGTGAGTGGAAAAAGCAGCAGAAAGAGCCTGTAGGTCAGTGGTTCTCAACCTGGGGGTCGAATGACGATTTGCCAGGGGTCACCGAATCCTGGACTGTTCCTGAAGCCCGCACCACTCTCCCAACCTTTTTGTGGCTGCTCAGCTGGGCTGTTGCTGGAGCCCGCGGCCGCCGACTCAGCCTCTTCGCAGCTGCCCATTCAGTTCACGGCATGGCTGGGGGGGCAGAGACTAGAGGTCAGCTGACTGGTGAGGAATGTGAAGTGGGAGAGGCTGGAGGAGACCCTATCTCCTGATTTCAGCATAGGCGTCACTGCTGCGAGACACCACAGAGCTGGAGACACAGTGAAGCTGGAGACACATTGAGTAACATTAACTGTGATTAGAGTTGCCATTAAAAGTCCCCGACTACAGTTTTTAGATCAGCAGATGACTTAGATCAAGAGCACCTAAGTTGGTTGATTCGAACTCCCCCCAGCACTGCCACTCATCCCACCCCCCACCAACACTGCCACTTATCCCAACTCCCCGCCAGCACTGCCACTCTTCCCATTCCCTCACCCCCCACCAAGGAGTAAGAGCAGTGGCGTCTCCAGCTTTCATATATAGGGGGGGCACATGGGGGGACAGGGACAAAAATAGGGGGGCAATATAAAATGCAAATATATATTTACTACGATCCCACAACGGCCCTTTCACATGTTCTGCAGTGAGCTCCCTTCCTACTGTATAGGGCCCCCCCCCAGGGTGACAGAGAACAAGAGATATATGTCACCAGCATACCAAGAAAATATAAGGGTCCAAAGCAGTGGGAGAACTATCAGGGTTGCAAAGGTTGTCTTGCCACCGGGCCCTGGTGTTCTGTCACTGTGGGGTTCCCCAGCCTCCTCTTGCTGTCCTGCCCCTGCTATTGACAGCGCTGGTCTGGCATTTTTTGGAATTTACAGGCTGGTTCTCCTGTCCTAAGGACGGGAGAAATCAGTCTGTTTTTTTAGTAACTGAGAGTCCTGGTGGAGTCCTTCCTGCAACTCACTCTTCTCCCTGCCAATGAGGATGCAGGGGAAGGAGCAGATCGGGCGGCCATGGTTGTGTGAGCGCTTGCATTATGCAGTGTCAGCGAGCAGATGGAGGGGGGAGGAATCACCTGCAGGAGCTGACTGGGGACATTCTCCCTCTCAATAGAGACTGTGTTACCCCAGCGGTGGCCCGAGTAAGATGCGGCACATCCGAAATGAATACAAACAAAAAGAAATTGCCTTCTGGGGGGGTCAGGGCCCCCTCTGCCCCCCCCCCCTAGGGTCGCCATTGAGTAAGAGAAGGAAAAAATAGAGAATACATGAAAGGGAGAGGGGGAGGAACAAAGAAAAAGGGAGAGAAAGAATAAGAGAAAGAATAAGAAAGACGACTAGAGAGAGGGATGGGGAAAAAAAACGAAATTAGGATAGAGAGAGACAGAAGGGAAATAAAGGAGAACAAAGAAAAAGTGTGGTACATTCTAAAATGTACCATAAGGGGTTTTACTGTACGAGTAGAAGGGACTCGGGGAGCGCTAAATGTCCGTGGGTTAGGGGTGCAAATTACTTGTCTTTACTTGGGTGCTGACAACCCATGCTACGAAAAAATTTTTACTGTTAGGGGTCCCCACAACTTGGGAAATTTTATTAAGGGGTCACGGCACTAGGAAGGTTGAGAACCACTGCTGTAGGTGGATAACAAAGATCATGCCCAGAGGCAGAGAAGGCAAGTGAATGAGGGTCTGCTTTCACTGTCCAGTCACGAGCTTGGGCAGATCTAGGACAGTCTGAGCTCAGCAGAGTTGGGTGAAATTATGATGTACATGAGACTGTGGGGCATCTAGTGGCAGAAAAGAAGTACTGTAGAGGAAGAGCCGTGGATAGAAAGTGAATATAAAACAAAAGCTGCTTTTTTAAATTTTTATTTTTTTTTAGCTCTTTATGGGCTAATAATCTTTATCTTGTTTTTGGTGGGAATTCTGATTCTTGAGCTCTGGCTTATTGTGCACCTTCTAGCCACTTATATGTCTGAGAGTCCAGCAGTATGGTCTCACATTATATGTTCTTGGCCCTGCCTCCAATGTAGCCATTGTAAAGCCACAGAAGAAAAGTGCTTACTCCCGCTTTACTTTCTTTTTTTGTAAAATAAAAGAAGAATCCTGCCATCTTATAATAGATGCATAGGCCATCAGCCTTGGCTGGACTGGCATATATTCTGGCATATATTCTTTAGCAGGGAATTAAAATAAGAGGACCCCACCAACAAAAAAAACACATTACATCCTGGGTGTCTGTTTTTTTAAGACCATGATAAAGACCCCTACCATCGGAATATAAGAGGCAGACTCATTTAACCTATTTTTTAGCCAGATGCTTCTGCTGGCTGTATAAATTTAGGCTGCGCAACCCTTCTCTTCCTCAGTAGAAGGACCCCCCCCCCCCATCTGCTGGAGTTAGTTCTGACCCTAAAGTGTATTTAAAATAAAACTAAAAATTGGGTGGCTGCATTCATTTTTAAAGGATAACTCCACTTTCCTAAGAAACGATTAGAAATAAAAAAACTATAGTGTATACAATTGTGACTCAAGTCACATTGTAATCGAATGTTATTAAAAATGACCTTTTCTTTTCAGTCTGCAGTGCTGTAATTTTCTGTTAGTTGCAATACAATATGGCTACCTTGAGGCATTCTGTACACAGATGGTGTACAGAACGCCCCCTGAAAGTTCTCTGCTTGTGTGATTAGTTCACTGATTTTTGGCATTATTTTTGGTCAGATACTTCCAAAGGGAAATCGCGTCTAAAGCCTGGTTCACACTGATGCATTTTTTGGTGCTTTTAGCAGAAACGCACTACAGTCCATTTAACGTGGTTTCCTATAGTACATGTTCACATCTTTGCTTTTTTCAGCTGCTGTGTTTTTGAAAAAGGTCAGGAACTTTTTAAATTGCAAAACTGTGCATTTTTGATTCAATTGTCCAATTTTTACTTCAATGGAGACGCTGTAGAAAATCATGTAGTGCGTTTTTGATGTGTTTTGTGTTTATTAATCTGCCCGGCAACAAATTGGGCAAAAAAAAACAAAACAAAAAAGGATGCAAAACTCATCAAAAATGCATCAAAAACAAACTGCACAGGTGCGAACCAGGCCTAAAGGGATGCAGACCCTGCAATTTTCCGTATTAGAGCCCCGCAGGTGTAGCAGCTGATTGAAAATTATGAAACCACTCTCATACAGATTCACCTCCCACATGGATATTTATTCAGAATAACAAAAGGTAGGGATTTGCCACAAAATTTGTTTTGTCAAAAATCCTTGCAATTTACATAGATCACCCAAAGTGGAATGTTTTTTTTTTTTTTTTTCAACAAAAGTGGAGTTGCTCTTTAAGGCTATTTTCCTTTTTTTTTTTTTTCCTGGTAATCCTGCAGATAACACACTTCCTGTCCCTGGGTAGCTGTGCTCTTTTCTCCATTGTATATGTAGAAGAAGCCATGGTTGCTACCCAACTAGACTTCAAATGTGTCTGGATTTGTTAATCTATATTACATTGAAGCTGCAGATATAAGTAGTTCAATGCTTCGTTCACACCAGGAAGTGTGACTGAGCGTGCTCTACTTGGTGTGTTTAGGGCAGCCCATTCATTTCAGTGGGCTGCTCTATGCACGGAAAAAACTCACAACAAAGGTGCCTGCATGATTTTCAAAATCGCATCACAGCAGGCCACATGGTACTGCATTGCCATGCTTTTTGACAAGCATGAACATGTGTGCACTTGCAATATGCATGAGGGTGTCATTAAGAATTTTTTATGGTCTGGGAAAGGGCACAATATTGACTTAATATGGGGCTTCCGTTGACGGCGGCCTCTCCTACACACTGAAGCCGCCACTGACAGCTCAGCCTGGGACCAAACCAGAGGGCTAGATAGATTAGGCTTAGAATGGGGGATGGGAGTAGGTTTAGAGCTAGTTAGGTTTTGCCTTTACTTACACTTTAAAGCAGCCACATAATCTGAGGACTGCTAAGCTTTACTGGCCCCTTAAAATAGTAAATAGTAAATATCAGGTCATATTGCAAAATGCTGGATTCTCTAGATATATCTTTAAATTCCCAGTGAAAGAATGCTAGTCCTATTATAAAATTATTTTTTAATTACTGTAATAAAATTAGTAACATCTTCTAATTAGAGAACTCTATTTCTTACATGAATATGGGACAGATATAAGTGTCTGTCCTTGTGTGTCACTGTGCTTTTTACATAGATCCAACTTGTGTCTGATATTATATTTGTGTCATCTAGGTCGGCGACCACAGCTTAGCCTATGGGAGTCCAATGTGGTGTCAAGACTGCTGACACCAACACATTCGTACTTGGCTAGGAGTAAAAGCACAGCTGCTTTATCTGGAGATGCAGGTAAAATGTTAAGACAAATGGCTTGGTGCGTGATATTATTTGATTGATTTTATTACGTTTTTTTTTTATCACTGAACTCTGTTTATAGGGCCATGTAAGTTTGTTCTGTTTAAGCATACAGCATGGGTGCTCAACCTGTGGCTCTCCAGCTGTTGCAGAACTACAAGTCCCATGAGGCATGGCAAGCCGTTGACAGTTACAAGAATGACTCGCAGAGGCATGATGGGATGATAGCATGATGGCAGAGGCAACAACTGGAGGGCCACAGGTTGAGCACCCATAGCATACAGCATGGTTTGGATTTCTATACATGCATGTTTTAGATTCATTTTCCATTATGCCTGACCTTTCTGTGTTTGAAAAGGAAGTAATGGGTTCTTCCAGGAGAATATATAGAATGGTATCCTGTGTGTATCCACCATTATGTCATATGTTTAGTTCTGGTTCTCATCCCTCAAATGATACTTGAAATACAGTTGTCTATTTTTGAGAACAAAACCTCCTTTTCTTTATAATAAAGTTTGAAAATAATACATTTGAAAAAAGATTTTCCATTATAAAAATGTTTTCAAGAACAAAGATTACAGCTTAATTTCCTTTTTCTGCTAAATGGCTAATGCATTATTCCATGAAACTATTTTATAAGCCTTGCAGGCAAGGAGTGTCTCACAAAAATCATTAAAACAAAAAAAAGTTTTTTTTTGTTTTTTTAAAACCCTTGTTTCACTATAGAAGATTTTCTCGAATGCACTATTGTGAAACTTCACAAAGAGAAGGGGCATGTGCTGCTTACATGGTAGCAGTGTGTTATACCATCTCACCCGTTCACTGGGTTTGTATGGTTTGACCTGAGCTTTTGCTAACCCAGAACATCCATTGGTAGGCTAATAAATGTATTCTTTAAAGTCAAACTTTAGTCAGGAAATTTAAGTCCTGCTTGATCACTTCAGGCTGGGCCCTTTTGCAGGAATAGCTGTGTAAAACATTAAAAATAAGTGTCTATACTGTGTAAAACACAGTATGACACTATCTCACCCTGCTCTGCACATGCTCAGTTGCTCTCTATTTTTAAGCACTGCGAATTTGTAGAGACCGATCTGCTGACAGCTTCATAGTGGAATTAAACCCTCCTATCCTTTACATCCAAGGAAGCTGCTTCTGTTTGATCTGTGCCTGCCATGGTGCTGCACATGTGATCAGTTATGACACCAGCCATTTGGTGGTTTGGTTGAGGACACAAGCAAATGTGACAGTTTAGCAATCCCGGCATTCCAGGAATGTAACTGTTTTTTGAAACCGTTAAATCAATGGCATTAGTTCTGCTTTATGATTTACTGCTGCTCAGGGGCTCTGGGGTTTAACAAAATGGCAGCCTCCAGCAAGAAGGAACAGGAGCAACCCTGCAGGCAGTTTACAGAACACACTAATTTTGGTATCATTATTACTGGGGAATGTATGTTCCTTGCTAAAAAAAAATTACTTTTTTTTATCAAGTTGTTATGGGTAAAGTTCCACTGTAAGGAGACCTTGCTGTGCATTTTCTAACTGAATTGTTTTGTTATTGAGGACTTTTAAAAGTATATCATGTGTTCATTATACAAGTGTTATATTTGTACCAGACAGTAATGATGATGTATTTTACATGTTTATGCTCTGCCTTTCTGCCTGCTTTGCACTTTTACTGCTGTGTTTATGGTGGATTAGTCTTTAGATATTATTTTCTCTCTTGACTTCTCTTCAAGCTAAGAGGAAGTCTTCTCAAAACTGAATTTTTTCGATGCTGGTGAGTTAAATCACCCATCTCTGGTGGACTCCAGCCTTTCGATCTCAATGCCTCACTCTGCCCACTTGTAGCTACCATTTCGTAGGGGCTCACTTTCCAATCCAGACTCTCCATACGTTTTCCTTTATGACGATTTATGCAAAAAGATTGAAATTGTTATCGGGATTATATTGATGTAGTGGGCAGAAGCATAAATTCCTGTGGGAGAGTAATTCTGCTAGAGTCCATCAGAAGACCAAGTGTCTGGTACAACCTGCCAATGTCTGCATAAAACCAAAATATCAGTTTTAGGCTGACATTAAACTCGTTAAAATGTTTTGAGATTACTACCTTCACTTGTCGGTGATTCTGTAATTACTGTGGGATAAAGTTTGTGATTACAAAAGCAATTCCGGATCCATCACTGCTAATTGATGCCATTTTTACTTTGTTACTGTCTCAGTAAATCAGAATCATTTGCAGAGGGGATTCTGTAAATGAGAATAAATTGAGCATCGTGCCATTTTTTTCATGTTTCCAAATTGACTAAAAATGTTGAATTGCCTGCTCATTCAGTAATATTTAGTCCCTGATAATGCTTTAAGGTTACAAATGACAAAAAAAAAATCAGGTGGCTGTGATGGTTTTGGCTTGGAATACATTTTCCTGTTGATATTAACAGGCTCTCTCTTCTTTTCAATCTTTTCCTCATGCCTCATGCTTCCTGCTGTTGTGTTACTCATTGCACACATCTCCATCTATGTTCTATTAAAAACACCCTAGTTATCCCCATTTGTCCTCGTTCAGCATCTTGCAGCCCCATAAGTCCTCAGGCACAAAAGACTCCAACAATTAAAAGTTCAGAGAGACACAAGACTTTCCTTACAACTCCAGAGGCTGTAGCTAGGCGGAGAACCACACACATGGCGGGATCTGGCAGTGTAAGTATAGAAGACTATGTTTCAGATCAATACATTATACACTGAATTTGATTTTTTTTTCTCTTTCGTTGAGTTGCACCGGATTCAGAGAAATTAACTGCCATCTACGGGAGGATTTGGTCATTCGCTATCGAAAAAGAGTGACCAGCCTGGTATAACTCTTCCCATTCCTAGCATGCCTCAGTTTTTTGCTAGTGTCCTAGGAAGATTGATGCCTTTTCTCTACTGAGAAATGTAACCCCTTCCTGCTGCCGCCTCCCGGCCCTTTAAGAGGTTCTAAATCAGTGTTTCTTAACTCAAGGTGCCCCAACAGGTCATGTTTTGAGGCTTTACCATTATTTTGCAGAGGGGATTTGATCAGTTTCACTGCCTTAGTAATTACCACGGCCGTTTCATCTGAGGGAAATCCTGAAAACATGACCTGTTTGGGCGCCTTGAGGACTGGAGTTGAGAAACACTGCTGTAAATGCTGGAAGGCAGAGGCGGGCATTCCGATCATGTGACTGCTGTGATTGGGAGTCCCAGCGGTTACATGATTGGAAAGCTCCCGATCGCAAGTATGCATCAGGAGCTTTCCAGTACCCTCCAGTTACTGTGCTAGGAGTGTGTTGGGAGGGCGCTCTCAGAGCATTAATTATATGTATGCGGCCTCTCTGCATTAAAGCCCACCAGTCGAGAGGCCGCATATATGCATACGGCCCACGGGAAGTGGTTAACCATTTTTACTAGCAATGTTTTTTTCTTAAGATGATTTTTTTTTTCTTTGCTACATGCTGTCTGAGCTAGTCTATTTTTGCAACTGTCTGGATGGGCAAATCTTCAGTATGAGCTTTTGAGACTGTATTTAGACCTTGCTAGGCTGCACAATTGCAAGCCTTGCCTTTTATGATACCTTTGGACACTGGGCTATGCGCATTGTGGCAATTTTCAGACCTTGGCATACTGTGTTAGATGCAGAGCGCTTTCCAGGTCCAGGGCTGTGGCACTGCCTCTAGTGTCGACCCTGCCTTTTAGGTACTCATTTATGGGTAGGCTGTGTGACTGAGCTTCAAGGAGTACTCCTTTTATTAGAACCATTGGGTGCAATTACTAATCATATTTTTTTTTATTTCCTGGGGGATTAAAGTGGTTTGAAACCCTTGCACCCAAATAGTCCTATGCGTTCATTAATGTAATATAAACTGATTCATGTACCCCAAAATACAAAAATTGCTGTTTTCCTTCCTTTATTTTGGGTGATTTATTTCCTATCCCATGACCACAATCCTCCCTTCTGAGCCTGAAAGCAGCTGGTGGGCATGTCTCACTTTCGGCTCTCAGTCACTCCCAAGAGCCAAAGCAAGACTAGGATGAATGGAGGAGCTGCTTCCCCTGTGGGAGTTCTCTCATGAATGACATGCTTGTGTGTCCTCATTCATGAGTAAGCATGTGACGTGACCAACGGAGGGGAGGGATGGAACAGGGTTGGGAGAATAAACACTGACAATGCTATGAGGAAGTGCCTGTGTGCAGACATTGTCAGTGGAAGAGAGGAGCATCTTGCCATAGCTCATAGGCTTAGAAACTCAATGTAGTCTCTTATTGATGCAGTGCATGCCACGTAACAATTGGAAAAAAGCTGGTAACTTCTACAGGCCCTGTTGCTAGTCTGGGATACCTTAGAGGCCCTAAGATTTAAAAAAAAAACTTTTCTGGTGGACACCATACTCAGAGATGTTCTGTATAGAGACTGGGAAACACCTGTTAAACTACTTACACCTTTCAAACATTTTGCAGGTTAATATCCATTTCAGGAGGCCTTTTAAAGAAGTGTCATGTCTTAATAAAGCATTACTGTTTCTGTAGAGGGTGTGTCAGTGTTTTCTCTGGTAGGCCATGCATTGCATCCTGCCGTAGCTGTGATGTTAGTCTATCAAACGTTGGGAAATGGATTGAACTCTTAAAATGATAAAGTTTCCTTTTATACTGCTGAGCTATTCATAGAACACATATATGCTTATGCTGTGTGCCCTACACTACTGCATAAACAGCTTAGTAGATGTTTCCTGCTTTCTTACCCAAATTAGTTTCCTATCTATGAGTGTACAGAGAACTCTTCAGTTGATATGTTGGTCTGTAGAGTATTCATTTAAATGTTTCCTCTGCGCATGCGCTTTGAAGGTAATTGTCGTTGCAGAGCTGCATTGGACACCTTAATGGATGTCACTGGGGATAAGAGTACGCCTTTCCCCCCAGCAATAGAAATCTAGGTTTCAAGCTGGATCAGGGGGTTAATACTCCAGTTCCTGTAGCAGAAAGATATTCGGGATATTATTCCAACCTTTTCACAGGTCCTAAATCAAAACCGGGTATTCATCACATTTTGGATCTCAAGGTTATAAGTTTCTTCTTTCAGTCCCAAAAATTCCACATGGAATCCATTAGGTCTGCAATAGCCTTCTTCTATCTGGGAGACTTTCTGGCCTCTGTAGAAATCAATTACCCCACTTGCATGTCCATATTTTTCATGAGTTTTTTCACATTGCAGTCAGTCCCCAATACTTTCAGCTCATGGCTCACCATTCAGCCTTTCTTCTGCACACTGTATGTTCACCAAAGTTCTACCCCCTGTGCTTGCCTTGTTAAACTCCCAGGGCATGTCTATTGTGGGATTTATGATAGACCTCAAGTTGAAGTCAGCACAAGTCTGGACTAGCAATTTCATGTGGTCATTTCAAACCCTACAACAGTTTGGTTGGATCCTGAACCTTCAGTAGTCAGTGTTGGAGTCGACTAATTGCTTAGAATATTATCTGAGGCCTTATTCTAGACACAGCTTAGGCAAAATGTTGTCGTCCCTGGGAGGAATTTCAAACTCTCCTGTCCTGGAATCAGACTCTCCTTTCCAAGAGTCAAGAACCCTTGCTTTTGCATGATTAAAGGGCTCATGGCAGCCACCTGCAACCTTGGACAACCTGACTTGTGGGTCATCTGTTCAGGATCCAGTCAGACAATGCTGCAATTGTGTCACACATTGACAATCCAAAGTCGTGCTGCAGAGAGCGGTACAAAGAATTCTGTCCTGGGCAGAACCTCATGTCCCACCCTTGTATGCCATTAACATTCTAGGTAAAGAGCATTGGCAGGTGGACTTCCTCAGCTGGCAGCTCTTTAATCCAGGGGAAAGGTGCCCTACAGCTGAAGGTAGTTCAGCACCTGTGTCTCAGGTGGGGGATGCTGGATTTTGGACCTTTTGGCCTCTAGGTTCAATAATAAACTGGATATGTATGTCTCCAGATACAAAGATCCTATAGTGAAAGAGTGGAGGCTCTGGTGGCATTCTCGGAACAGAACAGCCTGACCTATGCTTTTCTTCTCCTAAAGACCTCTCCCTTGTCTGTTCTGCAAGATTGAAATTGAGGGCATTCTGGTGATCCTCATGGCTTAGATGGCTGTAGTACTCTAACCTGCTCAGACTCCTGGCAGATGCTCAGTGGGCTCTTCCACATTGTCATGGTATTCTATCCCAAGGACCTGCTTACATCCTGCTTCACGGTCACTGGCTTTAATGGCGAATTACTTTTGAATCCCAGGTCTGTAGGACCCTTTGAATTGATTACTACAATGCTTAAAGCTTGGAAGTCCACTTCCCATAAGGTCTACTATCGCACATGAAACCTTGTTTTCGCTTAGTGCAAAGAAAGAAATTTTCATCCCAGAAAATTTTTTGTGGGGTGTGTCCTGAGCTGTTTCAATTCAGTTTGGGTACACAAATGGCCATGAATACTATCAAGAGTGAGAGCTTGGTGTTTTCGGTCTTGTTCCACAAGCCGCTGGCCTTGTATTCTTTAAGACTTGCACAGGGTGTCTCCCTTGTGTCTCCCCTCTACGTAGAATTGAAATTAGGCTCTTCCAGCACTTACAAATCTGCCCTTTGAACCTATTAAGGATAATGCAGTTACTTACAAGGTTGTTTTCCTTGTTACCATCAACCTTTTCTTTCAGTTTTTGGCTGAAGCCATTTATTATCAATCAACTGTGTTTACTTTTTTTAGATCATAATGGCAAAAGAAACTACCCAAAATGACCCTGATCAAAAGTTTACATACCCGAGTTCCTAATACAGTGTATTGCCCCCTTTAACATCAATGACAGCTTGAAGTCTTTTGTGGTATTTTTGGATGAGGCTCTTTATCTTCTCAGATTGTAAAGCTGCCCATTCCTCTTGGCAAAAAGCCTCCAGTTCTTGGAAATTCTTGGGCTGTCTTGCATGAACTGCACGATTGAGATCTCCCCAGAGTGGCACAATGAGATCGAGGTCAGGAGACTGAGATGGCCACTCCAGAACCTTCCCTTTATTTTGCTGTAGCCAATGACAGATCAACTTGGCCTTGTGTTTTGGATCGTCATGTTGGAATGTCCCATGCGCAGCTTCCTGGCCAATGAATGCAAATGTTTCTCCAGTATTTTTTGATAACATACTGCATTCATCTTGCCAACAATTTTGACCAAATTTTTTGTGCCTTTGTAGCTCACACAACCCCAAAAACATCAGCGATCCACCTCCGTACCTTTCATCATAGGCCTTGTTGACTTCTCTCCAAATGTAGCGTTTATGGTGTGGCCACAAAGCTAAATTTTGGTCTCGTTGCTCCAAATGATTTTGTGCCAGAAGGTTTGAGGCTTGTCTCTGTGCTGTTTGGTGTTTTGTAAGTGGGATACTTTGTGGCATTTGCATAGTAATGACTTTCTTCTGGCGACTCGACCATGCAGCCCATCTTTCTTCAAGTGCCTCCTTATTGTGCATCTTGAAACAGCCACACCACATGTTTTCAGGGAGTCCTGTATTTCACCTGAAATTATTTGTGGGTTTTCCTTTGCATCCCAAACAATTTTCCTGGCAGTTGTTGCTGAAATTTGAGTTGGTCTACCTGACCGTGGTTTGGTTTCAACAGAACCCCTCATTTTCCACTTCTTGATTATCGTTTGAACATTGCTGATTGGCAGATTCCTTGGATATCTTTTTATATCCATTTCCTGTTTTATACAGTTCTACTACCTTTTCCCACAGATCCTTTGATTGTTTTCCTTTCCCCATGACTCAGAATCCAGAAATGTCAGTGCAGCACTGGATACAAATGTAAGGGTCTGTCAGGAGTTAAACTCATTGACATTTTATACACACACGCTAATTACAAGCAAACAGATCACAGGTGAGGATGGTTAACTTTAATACCCATTCAAACCCCTTTGTGTCAACTTGTGTGCATGTTATCAGGCCAAAGTCAAAGGGTATGTAAACTTTTGGTCAGGGTAGTCTCTGTTGCCGTTATGATTTAAAAAGAGTAAAAACAGTTGATTGATAATAAATGGCTTCAGCCAAACACTAACCATGGGTGAAAGAAATGTTTTTGTGTTATCATTCATATTCCTCGAAAAATGGCCAAGAAATCATACATTTTGCCAGGGTACGTAAACTTATGAGCATAACTTTGTGTGTATATATATATATATATATATATGTGTATATACAGTATCTCACAAAACCCCTCACATTTTTGGAAATATTTTATTATATCTTTTCATGTGACATCACTGAAGAAATTACACTTTGCTACAATGTAAAGTAGTGAGTGTACAGCTTGTATAACAGTGTAAATTTGCTGTCCCCTCAGAATAACTCAACACACGGCCATTAATGTCTAATCCACTGGCAACAAAAGTGAGTACACCCCTAAGTGAAAATGTCCAAATTGGGCACAATTAGCCACTTTCCCTCCCCGGTGTCATGTGACTCGTTAGTTTTACAAGGTCTCAGGTGTGAATGGGGAGCAGGTGTGTTAAATTTGGTGTTATCGCTCTCTCTCATACTGGTCACTGGAATTTCAACATGGTACCTCATGGCAAAGAACTCTGAGGATCTGAAAAAAGAAATGTTGCTCTGCATAAAGATGGCCTAGGCTATAAGAAGATTGCCAAGAGAAACTGAGCTCCAGCACGGTGGCCAAGACCATACAGCGGTTTCAGGACAGGTTTCAATCAGAACAGGCCTCGCCATTGTTGACCAAAGAAGTTGAGTGAACGTGCTCAGCGTCATATCCAGAGGTTGTCTTTGGGAAATAGATGTATGAGTGCTGCCAGCATTGCTGCACAGGTTGAAGGGCTGGGGAGTCAGCCTGTCAGTGCTCAGACCATACACCGCACACTGCATCAAATTAGTCTGCATGGCTGTCGTCCCAGAAGGATGATGCACAAGATGATGCACAAGAAAGCCAGCAAACAATTTGCTGAAGACAAGCAGACTGAGGACATGGATTACTGGAACCATGTCCTGTGGCCGGATGAGACCAAGATAAACGTATTTGGTTCAGATGGTGTCAAGCGTGTGTGGCGGCAACCAGGTGAGGAGTACAAAGACAAGTGTGTCTTGCCTACAGTCAAGCATGGTGGTGGGAGTGTCATGGTCTGGGGCTGCATGAGTGCTGCCAGCACTGGGGAGTTACAGTTCATTGAGGGAACCATGAATGCCAACATGTACTGTGACATACTGAAGCTAAGCACGATCCCCTTTCTTCGGAGACTGGGCCGCAGGGCAGTATTACAACATGATAACAACCCCAAACACACCTCCAAGACGACCACTGCCTTGATAAAGAAGCTGAGGGTAAAGGTGATGGACTGGCCAAGCATGTCTCCAGACCTAAACCCTATTGAGCATCTGTGATGTCAGCATGGGGGAGTGGAAGAGAACTCCGGTGGCAACCTGTGAAGCTCTGGTGAACTCCATGCCCAAGGGGGTTAAGACAGTGCTGGAAAATGATGGTGGCCACACAAAATATTGACACTTTGGGCCCAATTAGGACATTTTCACTTAGGGGTGTACTCACTTTTGTTGCCAGCGGTTTAGACATTAATGGCTGTGTGTTGAGTTATTTTGAGTTGACAGCACATTTACAGTGTTATACAAGCTGTACACTCACGACTTTACATTGTAGCAAAGTGTAATTTCTTCAGTGTTGTCACATGAAAAGAAATAATAAAATATTTACAAAAATGTGAGGGGTGTACTCACTTTAGTGAGATACTGTATATGTGTGTGTGTATATATATATATATATATATATATATATATATATATATATATATATACACACACAGGAACTCAACCACGACCCCCCAAAACCCAACACACACCCTCCAAATCACATCAAATAGTGGGTGTGGTCATATTTCACAAACAGTAGCAGGGTCTTAAAGGGGCATTAAATATCAGGATTGCTCTACATACAGAGTGAGGAATTCATGGGGGTTACACACAGAGTGCAGAGCTGTCACTTGTAAACACAGAAACCAGACTTCTGTGTTTACAAGTGATTGTAGTGAGCAGGCACCAAAGGGTCTGAGCCAGAGGTGGTGGAACTGAGTTCCACCAAGTTCCCCCTGAAAAAAAGCCCTGTGTGTGTGTGTATATATATATATATATATATATATATATATATATATATATATATATATATATATATATATATATATATGTATATATATGTATATGTATATATATGTATATGTATATATATGTATATATATATATATATGTATATATATATATATATATATATATATATATATATATATATATATATATATATATGTGTTTTCTTTTGTATTTTAGTGGGCCTGCTGTGTCCCCTTTTGGACATCTCAACTGTCCTGTGTCCTTCAATGAACAAGAGAAAATAGGATTTTTGTACTCACTTTAAAATCCTTTTTATGGGAGTTCATTGAGAGACACGGCCCCCCTCTCATTTATGGTCTTATTCTTGCCACTGCTTTGTTACAAGACTGAGGCATGCTGGAACTGGAAGGGGTTATAGCAGTGCCCAAATGCTCCTGTAGGCGGCAGTGTAACTTAATGTCTGATTCCAGGGAACTCCAAGAAAAAGAACGTATGGTGAGTTAAAAAATCCTGTTTTTGAAATTATTCCAATCTACATAATTCAGAGGATTTTTATACATCTATGTTGGTGTAATTTTTCATTACTAAAATAGCATAGTCTCACCTGAGAATCAGTCATTATTAGTTAGTAATCATTATGTGTTTTATGTATGATGATGTATGCACTGGGTCCATTGAGATATGTTCAAATGATATTGTTTATCTGTTGAATGCTTTGAATTTCTCAACTATAATTCAGGCATGCCAACAAATACATTTCCCATAAAAGTTACAGCTATGTTAAACCCAAAACCAAATACTTAATATATACCGATCATTAGATGTGATGTCTGCATTTTTGTTTAGCTTTTCCCCTCTGGTTTCACCTGGTGATCTGCCCAATAACAAACTAAATGTATTAGGGTGTCTACACTCTGGATGAAGGAGCACAGAGGCACCTTTGGAGAGCAACATTGTCAGTCTGGTGGGAGGGGAGTGTTAGATGTACTAGCAGATTTAACCACTTAAATGGGTTGTAAAGTGTCAATGTTTTTCACCTTAATGCATTCTTACCTGAGCCTGATTCGTTCCAGCGCCGAGCACGAGCCCAGCGTCTTAAGCCGCCGTCTCTGTCCTCATTGGATAGATAGCAGCAGGAGCCATTGGCTCACGCTGCTGTCAATCAAATCCAGTGACATGGTAGCGGGGGGCGGGGCCGAGTCCCACTGCCTGTGTCGATGGACGCAGCAATGCGACTCAGGAGCGCGCCCAAACGGGTACCCCCAGGGAGAGGGGCTCTCCAAGGGGGCACCCAATGGAGGGGTGGAGCCAGGAGCACAGACAGGGCACCCCAGAAGAGGAGGATCCTGGCTGCTCTGTGCAAAACCCATTGCACAGAGCAGGTAAGTATAACATGTTTGTTTTTTCTGTTTTTTTTAAACTGAACCTTTACAATCACTTTAAACTCTGAAAATTTTTACCCCCTTCATGACACTCTCATTCTTTGCTATTTGACACTGCGCTACTTTACCTAGCAATTGCACTCTCATGCAACGCTGTAACAAAATATAATTTAATATAATTTTTTTTCACACAAATATAACTTTCTTTTGGTGGTATTGAATCACCACAGTTTTTTTTTTATTTTTTATTTTATAAATTAAAAAAGTCTGAACATTTTTGAAAAAGATCTATATATTTTTTACTTTCTGCTATAAAACCTATTCAATAAATAATTGTAAAAAATCTAATTTCTTCATACATTTAGCCATGTGTAAGTTATAGTGTCTACAAACAATGGTATATATACTGAAATATATTTATTTCATCATTTTTATTTTTTTTTTTTTTACTAGTAATGGCAGTGATCAGTGACTTATAGTGGAACTGTGATACTGTGGCAGACAATCTGACACTAACTGACACTGTGGGAACTGACTAACTGCCACTGACATCTGCAGTGACACTAAAACAGTGATCAGTGCTAATAGTATACACTATCACTGTACTAATGACACTGGCTAGGAAGGGGTTAACATCTAGGGGCAATCAAGGGGATAGTTGTGTGCCTAACAATGTGTAAAACATGCTGTTTTTTTTTACTACAAATCAATTTATTTATTTCCCCTGCTTTGCAGGGAAAAGAAACAAAGTGATAATTTCCTCTGTATAGAGCTCTGTGTTGATTGTCCACACAAGTCTCTGGGCTGTGATTGGACACAGCCGATCAAAAGGTCCCGACCATGAATCATTGGCCAGAATCTGCTGACAAACTATCGATATGTCAAATCACGGGGAAGTAAGCGGACGAGAGATGTCCAAAACCCAGTAACAGGCAGTGACATATGGGTACTTCGCTGTGCCTGTAGGAGCCACCCCGTCGCAGTATATGTATTTGCGGCAGGTCAACAAGCAGTTAAAGAATATCACGAAATTAAGGCCAAATTCCAGCCAAACATTATACATGGCTATATAAAGGTTTAGTATAAATAAATAAATAAAAGCTGATCGTTGTAAGCACAGCTGGCAGTGTTAAATGTTTTTTTCTCAACACTTTAACGGCTACATCTATAGAACAGATTGTTAATTTGAAAAACAGACTGGATCACCAGGTGAAAATAAATAAAAGAAAGCCCAAAGTAGAAAACTAGTGCAGCCATCACACTTAAAAAAAAATGGTAAGCTGCAATTTAATAGAATATATGTTTGATTTTGGGTTTAATACCACTTTATTTTTATAGGCATGGAGTACAGAATAGGCTTTGTATGCGACAGTGGTGCTTGACCTAGCTGGCATCCCGCATAGCAGGTAGTGGGATGCTACTGTGTACACAATCAAGAAGTTTAGGTCTGATCAACAGTTATAGATTTGTACACAAATTCTTGTGGTGAAGGAAGACTGCATTTTGTAATGAAAATATGTATATAATTGTAGAATATTAAGGATGGCGGCAGACAAATCCATATCCAGATGTGTGTAAGCTAGGTGACTCAACAATTCTTATTTGGCACATTTATACGTGGATTACCATTTTAAAGACCAAAGACACATCTTAAAGTCTAGTTATCACATATAGACATGCTGCATTCCATGAACACCATTTTACCATATATAAAAACAACGTAAATGTACAAGACACTGACAATTTTTTTTTTTTTTAATTGGAACATAGGGAGAAAAAAAAGAAAAACGAGAGGATGAAAAGGAACATAAATTACTAACGCCCACTTCCACTGTCAAGAGATCCCATTCTCCTAGAATCTCAAGAGCAAAATCACTAGCAGCTCTATCTGGAGGGTAAGTGTGCAGATTTCACATAGACAGTCCTCATTGACGTGCCACAAATTCATGAATACAAAGCATGATGACGTGAAACAACACCGCCTTGGGTCTTCTGTGCAGTATTAAGTCCTGACAGCAGGGGGAGCTTAAGAGAAGTGTGATTGAATGGGAGCAGCTGGAGGGTGTGGAAAGGTAGAAGGTTGGGGCAGTGTGGAGTTAGGGGATCACAATATTCACAGAACAGGAGTTTGTTGTCCTTCGGTAAACTGTCTAGATATGCCCCGTACACACGGTCGGACTTTGTTCGAACATTCCGACAACAAAATCCTAGGATTTTTTTCCAACTGATGTTGGCTCAAACTTGTCTTGCATACACACGGTCACACAAAGTTGTCGGAAAATCCGATCATTCTGAACGCGGTGACGTAAAACACGTACGTCGGGACTATAAACGGGGCAATGGCCAATAGCTTGGCCATTTATTCTGAGCATGCGTGGCACTTTGTCCGTCGGATTTGTGTACACACGGTCGGAATTTCCGACAACAGATTTTGTTGTCGGAAAATTTTATATCCTGCTCTCAAACTTTGTGTGTCGGAAAATCCGATGGAAAATGTCCGATGGAGCCCACACACGGTCGGAATTTCCGACAACACGCTCCGAACGGACATTTTCCATCGGAAAATCCGACCGTGTGTACGGGGCATAACGCTGCCACTAGATAGTAGGTCAAAGCTTTTTGTGGTTCTTGCCTAAGATTGATCAGATTGCCCCCTGGCAAAAATTTGAAAATGTAGCTGGGTTCAGCTGAGACCATCTTATCAGTGCCATATTGCCATCTTATCTAAAAGGGAACAACGGAACAAGATTTTTAAACCTATCCTCTTGTATGCCCTGTCGAACAAACTTGGTCTGGAGGGAATAAAAAAATGTGTTTCTGGGATTGAAAATGCCCCATCATAAATTTTTAAATAAGGGGAAAGATGGTTCTCTCAAAACATAAGGGTACCAGCAACATGGCTTTACTTTTAAGAAATCATTATGTAGATAAACTATATATGTCGTAAAATCAAGAGGGAGTAATGTAAGAGAAAAAGCAACACAGTGGCTGCTCTGAGGTGGTACCTTTTATAAAGAACATTTTGTTAAAGGGGGGATTCTGGTTACCGTAATATCTGTGAAATGTTGCCTACGCTGGCTATTAAATCTCTGTGCTACTGACAGGTTTACTTACAATGGTCTGTTAAAGTGATACTGTACAAGTAGTTAAATCTCTCAGTAGCAAAGAGATGTAATCATCTGTGCAGTCCTGGGCTTAGTGTTTGAGTTTATGGGCAAATGCAGCATTTCAGGTGCATTCGGCCTTCATTTGAAATCAGATGGAGGAATTTTTAGGATCCTCTGGAGTTCGATGGGTGCGTTCAATCTGCATTCGACCTAGTTCTAAGCTGTATTAACCTCCTTGTTGCTGTTTTTGCTTTTTCCTTGATTTGTGTGGGAAAAGAAAATGCTATGATGTGAGTAAAATCTCATTAAGGCAGACTCTAAAACACTTGGCAAAAAGGCCGAAAGATGCATCCTTCTGGCAATGTTGTAGGCTTTGTGATTTTTTTGTTTGTTTATTATAGTTTATATAGAATATATAGACACAGTCTGCTTGGTGTAATAAGTGGTTCCCCAGGTTTCAGTCGATACCTTCCACGTTCAGAGGGCCAAAAGACTCAAGACTACCTACTATACATTGGATAGAGGGGAGTTTGGGACTTTAAATGGAGCACACAGTGTGTGCCTCCCTGGTTCAGGTATGAGAAAAAAAAGGTGGGACTTTAAATGAGGCTATTGATTTGTGGGGGTGAGATATTTAAAAAGTTTATTCAATTGGCATGTTGAGTCTGACAATACATAACAATAATGCACTTAGTAAAAAGGGTTTAATTTGTATACACACACATGTACATGGTATTGACCTCATGAATACAATACATATACATATCAAAGGGATGGCATATAAAATTGACAAGAGATTTAATATGAATAAAATGAATTATTGCAGATTCATATATGCATGAGAATGCATCCTAAAAGCCTGATGCGTTTTGTGGATAATACTACTCTTTAGGGGCAGATGCATGCAACTCTATAAAAAACAACAAAACATGAGTAGACCAGTATGATTAAACATTGTACCTCTCAACGGGGAGGATGTGTATAAGAGAAAAGGGAGAGAGTTACTCATCCCTCTGGTTATTTATATCATGATAAGTCTGGAAAATGGGGGACGAGGAATCAGAGGCTGTCCCAATTGTCTGTACCGGGAGCTGTGGATCTGCCCCTGAAGAGTGGTATTATCCACGAAATACGTCAGGCTTTTAGGATGCATTCTCATGCCCACTGATAGGAACCTACTTAGACTCATTATCTACAACCAAATGATCATACTGTGTTTCTTACCATTGATTACACTGCATAGTGCCATTTAGGTGACGTGTACATATATGAATCTGCAATAATTCATTTTATCCATATTAAATCTCTTGTCAATTTTATATGCCGTCCCTTTGATATGTATATGTAATATATTCATGAGGTCGATACCATGTAGGTGTGTGTGTATACATATTAAACCTTTTTTACTATGTGCATCATTGTTATGTATTGTCAGACTTAATATGCCAATTAAATATACTTTTTAATTATCTCACCCCCACAAATCAATAGCCTCATTTAAAGTCCCACCTTTTTTTTATCATACTGTACATTGATATGGCACAGTAAACCAGCTTGACTCAATGCAATGTTTTTCAAAGAGAAAAAAAAACAAACGAAAGGGGATAGAAGAGGTTTAGATAAGACACAGGGAGGAGAGGATAGGAGGGGCGAAAGTTGTTCTGCTCCCATCTTTGCTACCCCAGTGTGGTGGCAATGTGCCTTGGTGAAGGGTCAAGAGCACGGCCTATAAATCATGGAACTAGAGTGGGATAGGGGTTGTCCATCATGACATCAGAATACTGAGAGATGTAAGTGTACGCTGTCCATGGTATTCAGATGTCATGAAAAACATCCTCTTTATTGTGGCGTGACACTGTCCTCTAGTTTACCAAACCAGTGCCTGAGGGTCAGAGGAGAGGTTTGTCTCCACAGTTTGGGAATACACGCCCAGGCATCATTCAATAAGTAAACCAGGTTGAAATGTAGGAAGTATCCCAGGGGGTCCACACCTAGGTCAATAGAAGTCAATTGTGAGACCACACTCCTTACCTCCATCTAAAATTGTACAAGTTTAGGGCAGGACCAAAATATGTGAAGCAACCAGCTGTGTTTACTGTGACAACGCCAGCACATCCTGGAGACTTGAGGAAGGAATTTAAGAACCACCGGAACTATGTACGACCAAGAAAGGAGCTTGTAGCCCTGCTTTTGGAAATGGTTAGCTATAACGGATGTATAAGTGAGACGATAAGTCTATCTGTTTGCTGTTTTGTGACAGTAACCTGTAGATCGGCCTACCAACACCGTATGTACGGGGGTAAAAGTTGTCCCGAGGCGAGTTCAGTTGTTTGTGTAAAACGAGTAATGGGTGTAGTATATGTAGTCCGTCTGCACACAGATGTTCAAAAGCAGTTAGTTGTCTGGTGTATAAATAGATTGCAATAAGTGGGATAGTTGGTAGGCTGACCATGGGCTCAACGGGGGTTGGATAAGGGTGCCAATCTGTTGTGTGGTCAGATAACCTCCGGATGGGGGGGGGGCATAGTGAGTCCCCAGGTCTCCAAGCATTGCAGTTGCCAATTGTCGGAGGCCGGGGAAAGTCGGGGCTGTGTAACGCTGGCGTCTGCGGGGACTGATAAGGAGAGAGGCCTTTTTGGGTAAGCATTGAATAGGTCACTGCAAGTGTGGCCCTTATAGTCAGATGAGTCTTGATCGGTCTACAGTGTTTAATCAATGCCCAAGGCAGGGCTGATGGGGCTTGCTGTTCAATCACTGCCCAGGATTTAGTTTGAGGGGAGGTGCACCAAGTCACAACTCTGGATAGGTGCAGTGCTTTGTAATATAGCCGCAAATCTGGTAAGTCTATACAACCCCGTTGTTTAGGAAGTCTAAGCAGCGCATGGCGCATCCTAACTGCCTTGTCACTTCATATGAATTTGGTCAACATCGTACACAGAGAGAGATGAAAAAGGACTGGGGAATCCTAATGGGGGTAGTCTGTATAACATATAGTATCTGAGGAAGGTAATTTTAAAGGTGTTGCATCTGCCAAACCATGTCAAGGTAAGATTAGGCCACAGTTGGAGGTCTGTGCGGACTCTGGCAAGTAGGCTTCATTAAGCATGGCCAGGTCAGGGGTGAGTCAGATGCCCAGATATCTTAAGGTGGAGGGCCATTGGAAAGGGAACAAACATTGTAGAATAGCATGACCGCCTGATGGGAGTGAAATGTTCAAGGCTTCAGATTTTGAATAATATATTGAAAAGTTGTAGATCTTCCCGTATTGGGCAAACAATTGCAATAGAGCAGGAAGGGAGGACTCTGGATCTGTAATAAAGAATAGAAGATCTTCGTCTGCGTAAGCAGGGATCTTGTATTCAGTAGACAATAGCTGTAGTCCCTTGATGGACTGCTCCACTCTAAACTTACAGAGGAGGGGGTCAAGGGTCAGAATTAAAATCGGGGGGATAAGGGGCAGTCCTGTCTAGTATCATTAGGTAAGGGGAAAAAGGAAGAAAGAAAGGATTTTGTTCACCCAGATAGCAGCTATAGGGCAGGAGTAGAGGGCGAAGATCCATGCCAACATAGAACGTGGGGGCATGCAGGAACTACCAGTTCACCCAGTTGAAGGCCTTCTCTGCATCTGTGGATAGAAGAATAAGTGACTAGGCCCCTAATCGGGTGGAGTGAATCAGATCAATCCCCTTTGTGGTATTGTTCCGTGCCTCTTGTTGGGGGGGACAAACCCCACCTGATTAGCATGGATGAAGTGAGGAATATAAGGGAAGATTCTATTAGCAAGGATTTTTGAGAATATTTTGAGGTCCTAGTTAAGAAGAGCTATGGGATGATAGTTGCCACATAGTGTATGATCTTTGGTTTCGGAAGAACTACAAGGTGAGCCCATAATGTATCCTGAGGGAGTGGATGGCCTTTGGGTATGGAGTTAAAGGCTGTAGGAAAAGACGGGGAGATAACCTAACAAAAAGATTTGTAGTAACTGAGGGATAGACCGTCAGGGCCTGGAACTTTGCCTGGTTTAGAAGGCAATAATGCAATATCTAATTCCACAGCTGTGAACAGTAGCTCCAGGTTCTCTGATGATTCTAAGGATTCTAAATGTGACTTATCTGTCTAGCCTCTACCAAAAAATGTTAAATATAGTACATGTGTTCCAGGCATCAGTGTGTTTTGCAAAATGTGGCCTGCAGCCTCCTAGTGTTATGCATATAGCCAGCCTGCTTTGTTCACAAGGAAACTGCTTGTAACTGCACTTAGCCCCGGTTCACACTGAAGCAGCGCGACTTGCAGCGCGACTGCTCCAAGGTGACCTGGACACGACAGGGGCGGCGACTTGCAAAACGACTTCTATATAGAAGTCTATGCAAGTCACCCCCAAAGTAGTACAGGAACCTTTTTCTAAGTCGGAGTGTTAGAACGGTTCCATTGTACAGAACGGGGCGCTACTTGTCAGGCGGCTAGGTCGCCTGACAAGTCGTCCTAGTGTGAACCGACCCTTAGGATGGGGCTTTTTTAGCCAAATGAAGAGCACCATTTTTTCTCTAAAATTTGTTTTCTAGTAGTGGTTAGGAATAGCTTCATCAGAACTGCAGTCTTTTTTATATGCCCATCTAGATGGTGAAAATCAACACAATCAGTCCCAGCAGGACAGGTATTGCAATCAATTTATCTTTAAGGATAGGCTGCAGGGGCAAACATTGGTTGAACTGCACTGAAAGAGTAGTTAAGCTGTAAGCACAGTGCATTGGTAATTCTTGTTTCCTTGAGTAATGGTTCACTGGTAACATTATTTGGAAAAATTATAATAAAACTTGTCCTAATTGTTATCACTCCCCTCGCTATTTGGAGTGCCAAGCCAAACTTTCCTGTTTATAGAACACTCTTGTCTCACAGGTGCCAAAGGGGTTTTCAGATCATGTCAGCCCACCCAGTCTGCTCCCCTTTATCTACAGGCTCCTTAGAAGCACCTTGTGCGGAGAGACGGGTGTAGACCTCTAGTGCGTTCTGAATCACTGACCTGGAACAAATATGCACTCGGTGAAGTCATACCACCTGATCTGCACTTTTTTTTTTTTTTTTTTTAGTTCCGTGAATGTATGAAATTTACTTTATCAGCATCCTAGCCAGGCAGCTAGAATGTACAAGACAATGGCATATTTCCCTATGCAGTCATAGATTGTGTGTAATCCAGAGCTCTTATATAAATGTACCAATGCTAAGACAGACCAATTGTTAGGGGTGGTACTGCCATAGATGCCCTTTTCAGTTTTTTTCATCTGTAGAACAAACAGCAGGTCTTAGGATAGCCAAGTAAATGAGAGAAGTGGTGTATGTCACTGAACAATCTTGCTTCAAAAATGAGTAAAATTAGTTTTACTGGAAAAGCACTTTAACTTTCCCCTTGTTGGCTCCATGGTCAGTATTTTACTTCTTCCCATAAATGTCAGATATCTCTTGTATGGTACCTGTGTTGCAGATGAAAGGCAAGTACCCTTGGGTCACCACTGTCATTGTTTCAGTTGGCAATTATCTAGACTATGTTATCCCTATCAGTCCTTTTTTGATTGCATGTCTACAAGTCCTACTGGATAATTGCAGACACACCAAGTCCAAGTCGATCAACCAAGTTTGATTTTTTTTTCCCCCAGGCACATTGCTGTTGCTTTACCCCACGAGAGGTCATGTCTGTAGGGTGCACCCCCTACCCTCTCCATAGATACAACCTCGTTTATATGCTTGATGTGATTGTTCATGATGAGGTGATGAGGTGAGATGATCAGTGTATCCAGGTAGTTTTATCTTGTTTCCCAAATCTGAAAAAAAGATGATGGCTACATTAGGGTGTTTGTGAATTACTTGCACAAGCACTCCCATAGAACATGAATTATGTGTCAGTCAGTGGTGGTTACTGGTGAGCATACCACTGCAGGGACAGGAGCTACAATTTGGACGTATTTTTGTTAGGCTTAAAGAAATGTTAGAATAACAATGTTAAATCTGGTTTTATGCCTTTCAATTTTTCTGATTTCAGACATCAGCAGAAGTCATCAGTCACTTTATCTAATGCAGCTAAGCCAGCACCATCCCCATCTAACAGTTCCAAAGTGGTAACTACCCCTCAGCGCCCACCATCACCTGGAAATGTCCGACCAGTGAAAAAGGAAAGCAAAAAAAAGACTGAAGACAAACAGGCTGAGGTCACAGCTAAGGAAAACACAGAGCCTAGGAATCCTTCACCAGCAGATGTAGAGCAAACCAAGGAGGAAAGGCTTCGCAGCCCAAGTCCTGTTACAAACGAAACTGTACAAGGTACTGAGACTTTTTTTTTTTTTTTTTTTTTAACGGTCATTATTAATGGGTAGTGGAGCAGCTGCCTGGGCCAGTTAGTAAGCATAATGCTTTCAGCTCTTTGTAGTCATGTGGACCAAGCCAAACATTCATATCAAAGGTGAACTATGATACATTGCTGCATTCCTCATAATATATCAATGTTAATGGTTTACTTTGAGAAAAAGGAATTAGAGCAGTTTCTTTTGCAAATGTTAAACATTAGAGCATATAAGGTACAAACAAAAAAAGTGTACATAGGCTACATGTCCAAAAACAGCCTATGTGGAGTTTGGGTGTTTTATTTTCATATAAACAAGAGAGTTTTATATTCTGCTGTTATGCTTGGATTAGTGTTAATTGTGTTATCTTAAAGAGGAACTGCAGTCTGCTCACATAATTTGTAAAACATCTTTGCCATTCTGAAGCTTCCCTTCAACCACTTTGTATATTATTTTATATATACTGTGTTTCTGTACTTGCCAAATATGCTGCAGAAATCTCCCTCCACAAAGTCTGGCCGCATCCAATTTTAAGTGTTTAAGCTTAAGCTGAAGCTGCTGCCTGTTCACTTCCTGGATTTACACAGACACACAGTGGCACACCTCAAGCTCTGCAGCTCTCATTGGCCCTCTTATGACTCACCCCCCTTTCCTTCCTGGCAAACTTTTACAAGAGTTAGAGAGAGGGCTGTGCGTGATGTCATAAGCCTAGGCTAATGACGACACAAGAAACAGAAAGTGGGCTTTTTAAGGTATTTAACGGCAGAAAAAAAAAAATTATTATCCAAAGTTAAAATAGCAAGAGCAGAAGATTTAATAGATGGAAAGATGAAAAAATGAGTGAAGGTCTGCTTTATTCTGTCAGGGATAAAGAATGACTGGAATTATAGAGGAAAAATGTAACTGCATTCATTGCGGTCAACATAAAACTGATACAATGGTTTTGAAAAATGCTGCAGAGTTAAAGTACCTGACAATTTTATTACCGCTTTGAACTTTGTGAGCTATCTGAGACAATCCATTCTTCTTTTTAGATTTTTTATTTCATGGAGAATGTACCATGAGGATCTGGAACACACATAGGTGGGCAGGAACACCCCAAATTCCCTTGTGAACAGGAACAGTGTTGGCAGCTAAAGCAAGAGAAATCTCCCTAATTGGGTTGCTAAGATATATAAGGCTACATTTACACAAACAATTTAGACATGGTGTGAATTGTAATGGCAGGAATCTTCTGATTCCTGCTGTGGCTACCAGCCGCATTCACTATGACAGGTGGCCATCGGCCACAGCTATTCAAAGCTCTCTGCACAGCCAGCATTTACCTGCGATGATTGCTGTGAGGCCAGCCACGAATACCTGTGGCCGCCAGCAACTTGTCATTATAGTGAGTTGGGCCGGTGGCTACACCTGGCCGCTCAGATGCTGCAGAGCCTAAATCGCCAGTGTGACTGTAGCTTAGGGGGCTTTAATCATTTCTTTAAAAATTAAAAGTCATAAGCTACAAAAACTGTAGCTGCCAACATTTAATTAACAGACACACTCCTGTCCAGGGATCCATTTCTGTCCTTCTCCAAACCAGTGTCTTCACTGGTCTTTGGGTACCAGTGTTGGCATGTTAACTGGGGGCAGCCGGCTGTGACTCCTTGCGGCTTCACAGCCAACTGTCCACTGCGCATGCTCTTAGTGAATGGTCCCACAGCTTTCTGGGACTTGTGATGTGTCCTAGAAGTCTGCAAGCAGGGAGGGGGAGGAGAACTTCCGCTCAAATTGCCTAGGGTCAAAACTAGGTACCCACTCGTTTCCTTTTGGGTGAAGTTCTGCTTTAACCACCTTTTCCACATATCCTTGAAATATCACTTTGTTGCACAAAAAAGACATTTTCTGTTTATATTAGTCTCTGCACCACAGAAGCTTAAAGGGGTTGTAAACCCTCAAGGTTTTTCACCATAATGCATTCTATGTATTATGGTGAAAAACCTCCTGTCATGCAGCAGCCCCCCCGAGCCCTCCTTTTACTTACCTGAGCCCTTTTTTTACTTACCTGAGAATATCATCTTTTACATTATACAAAAAAATTGGGCTAATTTTACTGTTTATTTTTTTTTAGTTCATTAAAGCGAATTTTTTTTCCAACAAAATTGCATTTGAAAGACCGCTGCGCAAATATAGTGTGACCTAAAATATTGCAGGAACTACCATTTTATTCTCTAGGGCCTCTGCTAAAAATATATATGTAATGTTTGGAGGTTCTAAGTAATTTTCTAGCAAAAAATACTGATTTTAACTTGAAACCAAGTATCAGAAAAAGGTTTAGTCTTTAAGTGGTTAACCACTTCAGCCCCGGAAGATTTGGCTGCTCAATGACCAGGCCGTTTTTTGCGATTCGGCACTGCGTCGCTTTAACTGAAAATTGCGCGGTCGTGCGACGCTGTACCCAAACAAAATTGACGTCCTTTTTTTCCAACAAATAGAGCTTTCTTTAGTGGTTTTTGATCACCTCTGCGGTTTTTATTTTTTGCGCTATAAACAAAAGAAGAGCAACAATTTTGAGAAAAAAAAAATATCTTTTACGTTTTTGCTATAATAAATATCTCAATTAAAAAAAAAAAAATTTTCCTCAGTTTAGGCCGATATGTATTCTCCTACATATTTTTGATTAAAAAAAATCGCAATAAGCGTATATTAATTGGTTTGCGCAAACGTTATATCTAATCCTTCTCCACTCTATCCAAAATTAAAAAAAATAAAAATTTGCCTTTAGTTATGCTTATATATATTTAAATATTTTTTTTATTTTTTATCTCAATATGCAATAGTATCATATGCAATGCTGTATCGAGAACATTGTACTAGTGAATCCTAATATCTTTATAACAGACGTGACTGTTTATCATATTGATCCTGTTGATAATTCTACAGCGTTGCCATCTACACCAGTTACACCATCACCTACAGTGTCTAATAAGCCATTTGCTGGGACCAATAACCCAGAAGAAGCAACCAGAATTCTTGCAGAAAAAAGGAAACTTGCTCGAGAACAACGGGAGCGAGAAGACCAGGAAAAGAGGGAAAAAGAGGAGGAAGAACGGTAAATATATATGAATATCCCACATATTATCTATTATTATTATTTAAGGTACTTGTATAGCTCTGTCAATTTATGCATCATCTTTACGTATACATTGTTCATTCACATTGGTCCCTACCCTCAAGGAACTTACAATCTAAGGTCCCAAACTCACATTCATATACTAGGACCAATTTAGACAGAAGCCAATTAATCTACCAGCATGTCTTTGGGGGGTGGGAGGAAACCGGAGTACATGGAGGAAACTCACGCAGGAACAAGGGAGAACATGCAAACTCCAGGCAGGTAATTTCGTGGTTGGGACCCTTTTTACTGCTAGGCGAGAGTGCTACCCACTACACCAATGTGCCTCCCACATATAGCCAAGGTTTACCAAAAGTGGGTATCGGCCCCAATTTTGTATAAAACACAATCCATAGGGGAAATGGGGAGGAGCACCGGGGCTTTGTGAGTAGATAGGTAAGTGTACATGCAAAAGTAGCATAAAAACAAATGTTTGAAAATAGCTAAAATATCCCCTCTACATGTGAGTAGAGGAAATAGCTAAACATTAAAAAACAGAGTTGGGTACCTGGTAACACCTTTTCTAGGAAGTCTTCCAGGGCAGCATCTGAGAGATAGGCTCCTCCTACAGGAAACACATTGTCCACCATTAATAAAAGATTGCACATACCTGCATGACTCAGTAATATTAAAGTACAGACAGAACAACAGGTAATTATCATGCTTTTCCACTGAAATTCCCTTTTCCTCCTCCTCCTTTTTTTATCTATTTTTTAGGGACGGAACAAGTGCTACCCTGGAAGACTTCCTAGAAAAGGAGTTACCGGGTACCTAACTCTTCCAGGGCAGCATCTGAGAGGATGTAGCAAGGAATACTTTCTAGGGGGGGCCACCACCTGGAGCACTTTCCTGGCGAAAGTTTGATCTTGGTCGGACAGTCGGTCAATGCGATAGTGCCTCAGGAAGGTCTTAAAGCTCGACCATGTCGCTGCCCTGCAGATCTGCTCCGGTGTAGCCCCAGCTTTTTCTGCGGAGGAGGTGGCCCATGCTCTGATAGAGTGAGCTGTCATTCCCTCTGGTCTGTGTAGGTTCTGGGACTGGTATGCCAGTGCGATGCCCATTTTGATCCATCTTGCTATAGAGCTCTTTGAAGCTTGCTGGCCTTTATTTTTCCCTGAGTATAGGACAAAGAGAAATTAGGTCTTTTGCCAGTCCTTGGTCCTTTCTAGATAGGCTATCAGGATTCTTCTGACATCTATTTTGTCATATGTTTCCCTTTTGTTGCTATGAAGGTTAGCTGGGAGGGAGGGTATGATAATGTTCTGAAACTTGTGGAATGTTGAGGGGACTTTCGATAGAAAGGCCGGTTCAGGCGAGAGGACTATCTTGTCTAACAGAATCGTACAGTATGGTTCCAGGATTGACAGTGCCTGAACCTCGCTAGCCTTACATCAAGGAAGGAGGATAGAGCTGCCACCTGTACCTTTTTAAGGTGTTGTGCGATATATTCCTATCTGCGCCCTCTTGTAGAAAGTCCAAGATGGTCTTCACCACTTTGTCTGACAGGCCTTTGTTTTGTATCATTATCTTTTCAGGAGCCAGGCTGAAAGCTTTAGGATTTCGTTTGGGCGCCGGATTGATCCCTGCGTCCGTAGCTCTGGTTCGTATCAAGGCATGCCTCAGGCATGCTTAAGCCTAAACTGGTGGTTGCAGGATAAAAACCTGCGAAAGGGAAAATCCTTTCTCCCGGTAATTTGGAGAGTACTGACTACAGATGCCAGTCTCTCAGGCTGGGGAGCGACCCTAGATGGCTCACAGCTCAGGAGAAATGGTCAGGGACAGAGCAGACCCTGCCCATCAACTTCCTAGAATTAAAGGGCAGTACGCCTGGCCCTACGATCCTGGACGGTGGAGCTTCAGGACTTCCCCATCAGGGTTCAGTCCGACAATGCCACTGCAGTGGCCTATATAAACCACCAAGGCGGTACCAGGAGTTGTTCAGCTCTGAAGGAGGTGAACTACATACTAGCCTGGGCAGCGGGACATGTGCCAATAATATCGGCAGTCCGTATCCGGGGAGTAGAGAACTGGAAGGCAGATTATCTCAGCTGCCAGCAGATCTGCCCAGGGGAATGGTCCCTACTCCCAGAGGTGTTCCAGGAAATTTGCCAACGTTGGGGATGGCCAGAGGTCGACCCACTGGCATACAGGTTCAACAACAAGCTACAGCAGTTTGTGTCTCGAACAAGAGATCTTCAGGCAATTGGAGCAGATGCTCTGATAGTCCCATGGAGCCAGTACTCCCTGGTTTATGCTTTCCCTCCGATCCCTCTCCTTCCACATTTGTTGAGCAGGACTCGGAGAGAGGGGATTCCAGTCATTCTGGTGGCACCAGCCTGGCCCAGAAGGCCCTGGTTCCCGGAGATTTTGAGACTGACAATAGACGGGCCATGGCCACTTCCACTTCGCCCCGATCTACTGTCTCGAGGTCCTATATTCCACCCCAATTTACAGTCTCTAAATTTGATGGCGTGGCTATTGAAGCCAGGGTGTTAAAGGACCTTGGCATCTCGGGACCAGTGGTGTCTACTCTAGTGAATGCTATAAAAGCTATCACTAGAAAGATTTATTATAAGGTCTGGGAGACTTATATTGCTTGGTGTGAAGCCAGAAAATGGCATCCTCGGAAATATTTGATTGGGAGAATTCTCTCCTTTCTACAGTCATCTGTGGAAATCAAATTAGCTTTGAGTACAATCAGAGGTCAAGTTTCGGCCCTATCAGTATTCTTCCAAAGGCCTTTAGCCTCCCATTTACTGATCTGAACCTTTATGCAAGGGGCAACTCGCTTGCTTCCCCCATTAGGTCACCTTTGTGTCCTTGGGACTTGAACTTGGTGCTGTCTGTGTTACAGAAACAACCATTTGAACCTATTAAGGAAATTCCATTAGACTTGCTGTCACGCAAGCTAGCCTTTCTGATGGCTATCACCTCGGCTAGAAGGGTGTTGGAGTTGGTGGCCCTTTCATGCAGGGAACCGTACTTGATCGTTCACCATGACAGAGTCGTGTTACGACCTGTTCCATCCTTTTTGCCAAAAGTGATGTCGGCCTTTCATTTAAATCAGGACATTATTTTGCCTTCTTTTTTCTCTCAGCCTCGTTCGGCGGAAGAGAGACGACTGCATTTATTGGACATTGTCTGGGCAGTCAAGGTTTATTTGTCTAGATCTGCGGAGATCCAAGAATCAGACTCTGTTTTTTTTTTGTTTGTTTTTTGTTTTACCAAAGGACCCAAGAAGGGGCAGGCAGCTTCCATTGCCAATTAAGTCCGTCAATTGGTCATTCAGGCCTATGGTCTGAAACATAAAGCTCCTCCTTTTGGGATGAGAGCTCCTTCTAACAGGGGTGTAGGAACCTCCTGGGCTTTTCGCCATCAGGTATCTGTGGCTCAGATTTCTAAGGCTGCCACCTGGTCTTCAGTGCATACGTTCACAAAATTTTATCAAGTGGATATTCGAGCAGCCGAAGATTCGGCTTTCGGCCACAGTGTACTGCGGGCTGCCATATAAGTTCTGATGGCTATTGTTTCGCAGGATGTCTCCCTCCCCTGAAGTCTATTGTTCTGGGACGTCCCAGCAGGTAATGAATATTAGCCTGACTCTGTGTCCCATGATGTATGAAAAAGAAAATAGGATTTTTACGTCATACTTACCTGTAAAATCCTTTTCTTTGAGCACATCATGGGATACAGAGATCCCTCCCCTCTTTTTTGAGCATTTAGTGCTGAAGTATAACCAAGCAGGTAATGAATATTAGCCTGGCTCTGTGTCCCATGATGTACTCAAAGAAAAGGATTTTACAGGTAAGTATGATGTAAAAATCCTATTCTTTTCAAATAAACATTTTTTTTTATGCTATTTTTGCATGTATACTTGCCTATCTACTCTTTGGGTGTCACAAAGCCCAGTGCTCCTCACCATTGCCCATTTCCCTTGTCGACTGTTTTATAAGTGTCAATTATTCTTTTACTACTTTGGCGTCAGTGGATTAAACATGTATACTAATTAACCTAATTTTGTAGGAAAAAGAAGGAGGAATTAGCTCGGCGGAAAGCTGAAGAGAGAGCTAAACGAGAAGAGGAGGCACAACAGCAGGAAGAAGAAAGAAAACAGGAGGAGGAAAAGGAGCTCCAAGAAAGGGAGAAGATTCTTAAACAGCAAGCAGAGGAGCGAGAACAGAGGGAACGCGAGGAAGCAGAGCGTCTGCAGAAACAAGTATGTGCCTAATCTGACATTAGATGCTTGTATTACAGAGGATATATGTGATTCAGTTGTATTGTATCATACTGTATTTCTGCTACTGAATAACACAAAGGTGTAGCAGTTAATTGATGAGGGAGGTAGAACCCAGTAATCTGGAGTCTCTCAGAGGTATACTATGTCAGTGGGTAAGTTGCGAGCAGTCTGACTTTTACCTATGTTGCTATGACAGAAATAGGTTGTATAACCAAGTGCTGAATGGCAGGTTTACCCCTTCTCTTCTTCAGCTTTATAGACAACATTGAGGTAATATAAGTGAGTCAATTATCAAAAACATGTAATTCCATATAGTTCTGTTTAGGTCATGGGTGCTGCCAGCTGGTCACACTTAAACATCTTTGAAATCGATAAAGAAAATTTGTGTTTATGCATGAATACTACACTCGCTGCTGGAATATGTCACATAAACAGGAAAATGTGCACTTTGGCTGGATTTAAAACCTATTCTCAGAAGCGTGTTATACCCAAATTTTACTATCTATATTTTCTTTTACAAATAAAAATTGAATACATGACAAAGGATTCCCAGAGCACTATAGCTAAAGAGACAGCACAACTCATGCTGCCTGCTTCCAAGACATGATTTGGCTGTCTGAATATTCAGACTTAAAGCAGATCTTCAATGCATCTGAGCACCATGAACCAAAAACACTATGTATTTGATGTTAATATTCAAAGCAAACACTCCCATCCATTCATGTCTTTATTTTATTTTGTTGATAAATCACTTTGAAACACAACCCCCTATCATTTCTGGCCATGGCCATCTTGAGTAAGGGAAAATGATTCATGTAGCATTTACTTCCTGGAACCCATCTGCCCTTAGCTCAGGCATGCAGGCAGGAGAGTGTGCTTATCTAAGGAAACCCTTCCTCCTCGCCTCCCTTCTCGAAGACTCCTGGGATGTGACATTGTTTGTCTAAGCAAGTAGCCAGGCAGTAACTGAAGAAATGTAAAAAGTTACATACAGTAAATATGATATACTTTCCTTTCTATTTAATAATGCTAGCAGCTTGAGCGAGTAAAAATAATCAATGTTGATTGGGTGAGTGAAGTTCCATTTTAACAGTCTGATAAGGAACAGGTTATTTCTCTGTCCAATCGTTTACTGGTGTGTGTAAATTTCAGTTTGAGCTATTGACTTATTAAAACAAGCTATATATCAAAAAAAGCAAACTAAGAGATTAGAAAACATTTAACAGGGCCTTAAAGCTGATCACCAGATTTCCTGTGACTTTAATTCATGTGGACCAAGCTGGTCCAAATTATCTATTCCTTCCACTATGTGCTACACCAGCCTCAGCCAATCCCATGAAGCTTTGTATTCAAAAGCTGCTTATAAATGGCTGAGCGTCACTCAGTTTTGTGCAAACAAACAATTTAAAAATCACAGAAAACCCAGAGATCAGCTTTAAGCTCCACCTGTTGGTTCAAATTGAAGAGTTGTCTACATGACAACTTTACATTTCCTCTAATGTCTTTTAATGAATCCATAACTGGAATAAATAGTGGCTTTTTATATCTGTCCACGATTCAGGTTTAAGTAGTTATCTATGAAATGGGACTGTAATTACTTTTTTGGCAGTTCAGGAGAACTGTTTTTTATTTTAATAAATGTGTCATGCTGATTGGAATTCTTTATAAATGTTTGCAGGCTTTAATCCCAGTACTAGACTGAAGAGAGTGATACCAAAATCTGATGCCGCGTACACACGGTCGGACTTTTCAGCTACAAAAGTCCAACGGACGCTGACGGACTAAAGCTGGCTGGTAATCCGATCGTGTGTGGGCTTCTCCGGACTTTCAACGTACTTTTTTAGCCTCAAATCCGACGTACTTTAGATTTGAAACATGCTTCAAATCTTTACGTCGTAACTACGACGGACCCCGAAGTCCGCTCGTCTGTATGCTAGTCCTACGGACAAAAACCCACGCTAGGGCAGCTATTGGCTACTGGCTATCAACTTCCTTATTTTAGTCCGGTGTACGTCATCACGTACGAATCCGTCGGACTTTTGTGTGGTCGTGTGTAGGCAAGTCCGTTCGTTAGAAAGTCTGCAACAAGTCCGCCGCAAGTCCGCCGAAAGTCTCTCGGACAGGCTGTCGGACTTTTGTAGATGAAAAGTCCGACCGTGTGTACGCGGCTTTAGTGTTGAAGGACTGACCAGATCACTTCAGATTTAGCTAGAAAACAACATTTTGTGAGATAAGGAAAAAAAATCAGCTTCAAAGACTACTTAGAAAATGTGATGGAGACTGCATCCTGCCTGTGTACCTTTTTGGTTGGAGCATTTAATACTTTCTGCTTTTGGATTCATTATTTGATATATAGTACATGTAGAGAGGGCTTATGTTTTGGTAGGGGTTTGGATGTGATGAAGGGTTTTAAACGTAGGGCAGTAGTAAAATGTTTGCGTTGTCTTTCCTCATAATTCACATGCTATTATAGTTGTATACTTCAATATATAGTATACTTTTATTTCTGTACATATAAAAACTGTATGTATAGAAGTAGCAAAGTAGCAAAGTTTTAATAGTCTCTTTATAATCTAATTAGAAAGAAGAAGCAGATCGCATAAGATTAGAACGTGAAAAACATTTCCAAAATGAGGAAAAAGAGCGCTCTGAGAGGAAGAAGGTAAGTGGTGCTTTTGATCCTCATGTGTCAGTATCATGATTTCTAAAGCTGAAGTTTAAGATGAAAAAAGAATAATTCTTAAACATAATTTTTTATCGTTTATTAAGGGACACAGGAATGTAGTAATTCTTAGTCATTTGTGTTACAAGCTGCCTCCTACAAAAGGTTTGGACACTGGCAGAAAAACCATTGAAAGCGAGCCCTCATTTAACCCTGCTTCTGACCGTCATACCTCAGTTTTTTGCTAGTGTCCTAGGAGGTTGGATACAATTTCCTCAGCTCAGCTGAGAATAAGACTTTTTAGTCTTATTTTTTTTTTGTTTTATTTTTTTCTTTAGTCAATACTCTGTTTTTGGTCTATACACAGCAACTGTCTGGATTGGCATATCCTCAGCAACAGCTTTGGAGGCCGTATCTGGACCTGCAGGACTGGGATGTATCCTTCGAGCTCTGCATTGTGGCGTCTTCCAGTCCTTTGTCTACTATGTTAGGTAAAGCGGAGTTCCAGACAAAAATACAACTAGGTCTTGAACAAAAGCCCACCCCACCCCCCTTCGTTTTTGGATTTTTTTTTTCTCTTTTGTTATGTACCTTTTGTGTACAAATCTGTCCTAACGCCGCTGCCGCGAGGTATGTCAATTCCGCAACTGGATTGGGCCCCCCAGCTGCCTTCTGTGACCTGTGTATGTGTCCCAGAAGATGACAGGGCCATTCAGAAAGTGCAGCAAGACTCGTGCATGTGCAGCAGGAAACCGGCTGTGAAGCCTGAAGGCTCCACTGCTGGTTTCCCTTAGTTGCAATGGCGGCACCTGCGCCAATGGACTTCGGGCGATGACATTGTGGGATCCCTGGACAGGTAAGTGTCCTTATATTAAAAGTCAGCAGCTACATTATTGGTAGCTGCTGACTTTTAAACTTTTTTCTAGAGGCTGGAACTCTGCTTTAACTGCAGAGTGCGCTCCCGTTCCAGAGACCTGGTACAGCCTGTGGAGTAATCCAGTCTTTAAGGACTTGCGTAGAAAGTATGCCTCTGGGCGTGGCACAGCCTGGATGGTGGCCCTGTCTGTGGAGGCTCTTTTAGTGAGCAAAACTGGTCAAGTTGAAGCAATACGAGCTACCTCATAGTTACCCTTAGGTGCCATTTTTAAAATTTTCCACCTCCACTATTTTCATTGCAGTATAGCTGTGGGATTGAGCGCTGACATCATATGCTAGGTGGAGTGCTGCACACATGCTCCATGTTTTCTTTCCCTGTCTACTACAGGTGACCTTAGCACATACTTATGGTTCTGAGGTGTTTTTCCTTGTATACCCAAATCAAATTAACACCTGTAATCTGCAACCTGGGACCCCTATTTTCATTTTTTTCCTTCATCTCATAAAATTTAACAGTTAGACCACTTTTACACTGGGGCGTTTTTCAGGCGCTTTTGGGCTAAAAATAGCGCCTGTAAAGTGCCTACAAAACGGCTTCCCTGCAGTCTCAGTGTGCTTTCACACTGAGGTGATGCGCTGGCAAGATGTTAAAAAAAGTCCTGCAAGCAGCATCTTGCTCCACCACTCCTGCCCATTGCAATGAATGTGCACCGCTGCCGAAGCGCCTGCAAAACCTTTTGGCAGCGGCGCATTTAACCCCTTCCTCGGCCGCTAGCTGGGTTATAAGCGCCCCGCTAGCAGCCGAATGGCGCCGCTAGAATGACGATAAAGCGCCACTAAAACTAGCAGTGTTTTACCGTCAACGCATGCCCGCTCCAGTGTGAAAGCAACCTTAAGTAATAAGTCATACAGAAATTTTTTTACATTTAAACATTTATGAAACAAAACAAACCTCCAATCAGTTCACTTGTATGTATAATTTAGATTAAAAAAAAACAAAAAAAAAAAAACCTATATCTTAAATATTAAATACACAAAAACAGGTAATCAAAACTTTTGGACGAAAAAAAAATGGGCTAACTACTGCTTAGTTTTTTTTAAATTCGTTAGTGTATTTTTTTAAAAAAAAATTGCGTTTGAAAGACCGCTGCGCAAATACCGTGTGACATAAAATATTTCAACAACCGCTATTTTATTCCCTAGGTTCTCTGCTAAATATATATATATATATATATATATATATATATATATATATATATATATATATATATATATATATATATATATATAATGTTTAGGGGTTCTAAGTGATTTTCTAGCACAAAATACAGGATTTTTACTTGTAAGCAACAAGTGTCAGAAAAGATTTAGTCTTTAAATGGTTAAACTGAGAGCTTCTACACATGGAGTTCAGCTCATTGATAAGTGTAAACATTGTATCTTTTCAGCTTCTTTTATCAGACTTGGCAGGCTGCCCAGAGAGGAGAGAAGTTGCTTCACAAAAGGCAAGTGCACTTCAGGCAACTTGCATTGACTTCTATTACAGAAGTCATTTGCAAGTCGAGCTGAAGTTATAATCGGCCTTTTTTATCAGCACAATCGGCCGATGCCGATTAAATAAAAACCGCCAAATATCGGCCGATATATCGGCCGGGCGATATATCGGTCAACCTCTACTACAAAGTCTCTATAGTCTATTTCAGATCTGCCAGGCAGGGTTGAGGCCACCCTCAATTTCACTGGGTTTTTCAGCCTCTGTTTGTTGTCATTTCTATTTCAGATTCAGATTCTCAACATTTGGAGAGGCTGTTTCTTTGGGTCACTGCAGTCTTCTTCAGCTGACTTGAATTTGCAAGGGGTTGTTTTAAGCCTTACTTATGCAGTTTATATCACCCTGCATTTGGATGATCAGCCTGCTGTTATAGGCTTTGAATCTTTTAGTTTCCGTCCAGATATTGCTTAGCGGGATTGTGGGTTCCATCTAACAAATCAAAGTGTGATTTACATAAGGAAACATGTAGTATTGCTATCAGGGCAGCCCATTCACTGGAGTAGTGCAAGAAACTCCCCTTTTGTGTTTTCCCACTCACCGACGGTTATCTTCCTGCTGTGTTCTGGATGACCTTTCTCCTTCTAACATCCTCCACTCATCCAATATAATGACCAGATTCAGATCAATATGTTCATACCATAGAAAGGATTATAGAATAGATCTCCATAGTGTAATTCTGTTTGACTTTTTTTAGGGAACTCTGGCTAAGTCTGAAGGATTCTAATGAGACATCCATGGAACAGCTGATTCATTTTTTGCTTTAAAAGGGATGTTGTGTCTTTGAACCAACTTATGTCTCTGTCACTAGCAATGCCTGAGACAGCCACAGTATGCTCCTACCAGCGGCAGAAGATCTGTGGAAAGGTCAGAGGAGCCTCATTCCTCTACCTCTTTTACATTAACAATGCATTCTTGCAAAACCTTTGAGTCTGTCTGCCACTGATCCCATAAGTCCAAAAGCTGTGAATCTGTTCATGCCTCTGGCAAGTCTTTGACTTTAAAGTAGAACTAAAGGCAAAACTTTTTTTTTTCATTTTGGATGGAGCAAGGAAGGGTTATAACCCCTGTCAGATTTTTTTTTCTCCATCTGTGTCTCATTGCGGAGATTTCACTTCTTGTCTCATAACCTAACAGGAAGTAGCCTAAGAGGAAATTCCTGCAAATCAAGAGTATTCCTTGAGGACCCCCAGGTCACCGGAACCAGCGTCTCCATTGAAAGATTTCCCCTCCAATACTTTTCTGGGGACAACCTAAAATTTGGGATTTTATTTTACTTTCACTTTCTGCATCAAACGAGATGGCGCTTTCAGGGTGATGTGGCCGTAGGCTTCACTTTCAATGATAATGGTAAACAGAACAAATATAGAGGGTAAATCTGCTTAACCACTTGCTTACTGGGCACCTAAACCCCCCCCCTGCCCAAACCAATTTTCAGCAATTAGCGCTGTCACACTTTGAATGTGAAGTGCGCGGTCATACAACACTGCACCCAAATGAAATTTTTATCATTTTTTCCCACAAATAGAGCTTTCTTTTGGTGGTATTTGATCACATCTGGGTTTTTCATTTTTTGTTAAAATTAAAAAAGACCGACTTAAAAAAAAAATACAAAACTGTTTTATATTTTGTTGATACATTTTGCAAACAGGTAATTTTTCTCCTTCATTGATGTACGCTGATGAGGCTACACTGATGGGCACCGATAGGCTGCACTGCTGGGCACTGATAAGGTGGCACTGGTGGGCAATGATGGGTGGCATTGGTGGGCACTGAAGGGCATTGATAGGTGGCAGTGAAGGGCACTGATGGGTGGCAGTGATGGGCACTGATCAGCACTGGTAGGCGGCACTAATGAGGCAACCCTTGGCACCACTGGTGGGCATTGATAGGTGGCACTTGTGGGGACTGATAGGTGGCACTGATGTACTGTGGGCACTGATTGGTGGGCACTGGTTGCTGGTATTGGCAGGTGGTACTGGTGGGCACAGAGGCTCTTCCTCTTCGGGACTGATGTCCCTTCAAACAGAAGCCGGCGATCGGCTTCTTCTCACGCTGAAAATAAAAACGATTACCGATCCTCTGTTTTCGTCACGTGATCAGCTGTCATTGGCTGACAGCTGATCACCTGGTAAGGGGCCGGGATCATTGACTCGGGCGACCACAGCGTGCGGCCAGCTTTGAAATAGGAGGACGTCAATACATGGCCTCCCGGCAAAGCAGATCCGCGCTGTAGCCGTCATTCGGCTATAGCGCAAATCTGAACAGGTTAATGGAGGTACAGACAGCAATAGAAACTGACAGGTGTTCTAATCCCTCTCCACTCTATCCAAAACGGAAAAAAAAAAAAGTTTTGCTTTCAGTTATACTTTAAGGTGCACTCCCACGTCTACAAGCAAGGGGACTGTTTGAATAACCAGTATTTGTCCCCAGGTTCAGGCCTCCTTGGTTTTGGATGCTCATGATACTTCCCTTTAGCTCACAGGATAATTACTTGGAGACGGCATCTATTTCAGCTGCCCTGCAGCATCTTTCATGTGCTAGCTGTGCCTTTCTTGGGGCTTCCTGGGTTTCCTGCCCTCTGGGACCCCCTGTTCCTCTCTTAGTAGGAACCAACCCTTGGAAGTTATTCCCTACAAAGCCTCGCCTCAGGAAAATTGTTTATCTTCAGATCCTCAGTATTCCTTTCCCCAGAGGGATCTTCTGAGTTATAAGTTGAGACGAGTTTCCACTGTTCCCTCTTTCCTTCTTCTAGCAGGGACCTGACCCCTAAGTGTCCTTTAACGGCACTTGTAGTAGTTGATAGCTCTGGACCATATGCCCTCCCTAATGCCTTTTCTTGGCAGCCCTGTTTGGATCATTCTTCTGAACTCTGATAGGTAGAATTTAATTTAAGTGTCCAACTTCTGCTAGTTTCCATTAGATGGAACCTTAGAGCTGTTTAGTGATGGTAACTATCAGTCTTCAATGATTGAGGCTAACCAGCTTTGATCCTCACTGAAACACTCCTCTAGGCTAGTGGAATCTTCCCTAGCAGTTTTACTACCACCCACCACTTAATTTAAGGGCTAGTGGGGTTTTCCCTGACAGGTCCTAGCTACACCTTTGAGTGTCCTTATGGATGACTCTGCTGATCCTGCTGGCATTTCTGTACCAGTATGGAGTGGTTGTCTCCCACTCTTGTCTTTTTTTCTGAGGGGTACTTTTTGCATCCCGTTTTCCCCTTTGTTGGTCAGTCTCCATTGGGTTTGTCACCAACTGCTTAGGTCCTTGACACTCCCCTTGGGATTTTATGCTAAATAGTTCTCTATCTTGATTACCTCCTACGGTTGGTTGTCTTAGACATCTCTACCACTTGGAGCCTACTTCCCTGATGCCTAAAATTTAAGGCTATGGACTTTTTCCATGCCTAGAATGCCTGGTCTTGCCAACTGGTCCTTAGGCATATTTTTTGAGGCTGGAAAACCCTAAAGTGTTCTCTTTGTTGACCATTCTTGTTGCTAGTCTGTTCTCCCCATTTGTGTAGTTATATTATGTCACCTGTCAGTGGTTGTTTTAGATCACATCTTCTGCTGGTGTGGACCTGGTGGCCTTAAAACTAGTTTTTCACTTGGGTGGCAATTTTAGTCCTGGTCTGAGTATCAGGTTGATCCTATGTGACCACACCTGGATCTTTACCACTTCCACTACCCTGTTGGAAATGTAACCTACTCTTGAGCAGATTCTGGCCTTGGCCCTTCTAGTTGTTAGAGATGGTTTCTGGTTCTATCCTAGATCCTTTAGTGCCTGTAGCCCACCCCTCAATTGGACTGCTTTTGGACATCCCAAATGTCTAACAATTACTACATTTCTGTGTCCCCTAATGGGTGGCAATTCTTTTTCCTGCTCTGAGCACCAGTTTAATCCTCTGTGACCTCCTCTGGGTCTTTAGCACTTCCTTTTTCCTGTTAAAACTTAAACTCTTCTGGTTTCAATTTAGGAATTGGTCCTTCTGGTTGTTGGAAATGGTTTCTGGTTCTATCATAGACTTGTCAGTGCCTATTGCCCACTCCTAAGTTGGACTGCTTTTGGACATACCAAATGTCTAACAAGTTGTATATTCCTGTGTGCATCAATGGATAATAAAGATAATACAATATATGTACTTACCATAAAGTCTTTTTGTTGGAGACATTGGATAGGTCTCACTCCTCTGAGGCATTGTGATTAGAGGCACAGTTATATGGGGGCTGGCCCCCTTTTTTTTTTTTTATGTTGGTGTCAAAACCTCTTGTAGGTGGTAGTATATAACCCAAATGTGTCTTAGAATTACTGACTTCCTGTGTCCCTCAATGGACTCTATCAAAAAGTTTTTTTGGTAACTAAAAAAATCTTATTTTCTAGCTTAAAGGGGTTGTAAAGGCAGAAGGTTTTTTTTAACTTTATGCATTAAGATAAAAAGCCTTCTTTGTTCAGTGGCCCCCCTAATATTTACCTGAGGTCCCTCTCTGTTCAGCAATATCCACGAGTGTTTCAGCTGTCCAGATTCTCCTTCCTGATTGGCTGAGACACAGCAGAGGCACCATTGGCTCCCGCTGCTGTCAATCAAAGTCAGCTAGCCAATCGGGAGACGGGGTGGGGCCGGGGCAGGTGTCTGTGTCTGAATGGACACAGGGAGCTGTGACTCGGCTGCCCCCGTAGCAAGCTGTTTGCTGTGGGGGGGGGGGGGGGCACTGAAAAGCAGGAAGGGGCCAGAAGCACAGAAGAGGGACACGAGAAGAGGAGGATCTGAGCTGCTCTGTGCAAATCCACTGCAACAGAGCAGCTAAGTATAACATGTTTGTTATTTTTATAGGAAAGAAAACGAGACTTTACAATCTCTTTAAATAGAAACCTGTTTTAGTGGGAACAATAGCTAGGTTTCTCATGTGGTTTAATTTGGTAATAACATTATACAAATAAATAAGCAGATATTGCACCCGGGCTGCCCAACCCATACAAGTAACTACACATGCATAAGCAACTTGGAGGACAATGAGGATCCATGCACACTGACGTAAAAACGTTGCTTCTACAGGAGTTTTGTGTTCTGCCTGTAGAAGGAACACATTGTTATCCTGTGTCCATGCACATTAGGACGTGTACAGGCATATTTTGAGATCAACGTTTGGAAGCAGGATAAAAAAACCCTTTTTATTCACGTTTCTGATTGGAGCTCACTGGCAGAAAAAAAACGTAAAACTCTCCTAAACTCATCTAAACTTTGTACAAAGAATGCTCTATATAAGCGTCTTTTACTCCAAAGAGAACAGACGTTTTTTACGCCCGGTGTGCATGGAGCCTGATAGTTTAATTGAGATCACATTAAAAATAAGAGAAATGTGTTTGGTCTGATCACACGTTTTCTGTCACGGGTATGTAAAATTACAAGCACAAATGTAACTGCCTAATTTTGAAACCATTATTCATAGAATTCAGTGATTCTGACAAGGCACTTTCAGAGTTTTTAACAAGACTACATTATTTTATTCCACAGCGACTGGAGGAGATCATGAAGAGAACAAGACGTAGTGAACCTGGGGATAAGGTAGAATCATTTTATGTAAAGACCTACCTAAAATAAGTGTTTCAAATTTCTGGAAAAAAAATTAATAGGAAAATCACTTGTTACCTTTAATGTTCACTCATAAAGTACACATAGCTTAATTTGAATTTGTTTTCAATAAACTGTGAGCTATGTGTCATGGAAACCCATGGATGTGCGTGCCATGAACGTTCAGTCTATTGCATTAATCTCTGTTGGATCTCTATCCAACACTTTTATTTAACTTTTGGATAGAGTGGGAAAGGTTACAAGTTGGTTTTATTTCGGTTTGCATCCCTTTTGGGATGGCTTCCCCTCATTTCCTACCCTGAAGACATCCAAGGTATTGGTCTTAAATTCTTCCTGTTGCATTCCCCATTAGGTGCAGGTGACCTGCCACTGTGTTTTCAGACAGCAGTAAAACCTAACAGAGAATCTTACTACATTTTACTGTATACAAACGTTATAGAAAAAGGTTATGGCTCTTGGGCCTTGAGACGTGGAATCACCCCTTTCCATGGGTGGTCGATATGTGGCCCTCCAGCTGTTGCAAAACTGCAAGTCCCATGAGGTGGTGCAAGGCTGACAGTTTACAAGCATGACTCCCAAAGGCATGATGGGACTTGTAGTTCCGCAACAGCTGGAGGGCTACAGGTTAAGCATGCATGCAACAATCTCACAAAAATGAATTGGTTAGTGTTAAGTGTATAGGTGTACCCACTCTTTTCTCTGAATATCTATCATGACATTATCCCCAACCAGATGAGAGAAGATTTTAAACTTTATTTCTGTCAAAACACCATGTTGCTGATTGGTCACTGAACTTGTCTACACTACTGCCTCTCTAAAGCAGGAAAGTTGCTGCCCCTGCCCAGTTAACATAACCTAATAATCCAATGGAAAGTGATGAAAAAACTGTGTGAAACTGTTTTAGAAATAATTGTAGTTTAAACAAAAACACCCCCCCTTTCTTCAAAGTCCCAAACTGGGTCCTCTCCTTTGATTCTTTTTCTCTCTTTCTTTCTGCCTTTGTCAAGAGTTAAAATTCATCAATCCCCAGACTAAATGATTCATATAGAGGTTCATTACAGCAGTCAGATATTTGAAAAATTCCCATGCTCCACTTCAGTGTTGTTTTTCTGTAGGAAACATGGCTTTTAACAAGAAATTTTGGTCTCTATCTAAAAATCTTGTTAAGCTAATATAGTTAATATTTACTGAATATTAAAACTGTTTTTGTTTTTCAGCAATCCTCTGTTCAAAGTAATGGAGAAATACCAAAAACAATAGAGAATACAGGTAATTATTTTAACATACCAGTAGCCATGACTTACCATTATGACAAATCACTGAGAGCTATAACTTACAATCTCAGCAGCGTTGGCAGACAGTGACTCCATCCAAATGACATCTTGCAGATCGTAGAAAGCTTAAATCGAAAACTTGTGCAGATCTTCACAGATGAACATCAGATCATGAATCATAGTATGTCTAGCTCCAGCACTTACATATGCCTCAGAAGAGATTAGTGAGCATCTCCTCCCTACTAAGTGCGGAAGGGACAAAATTATATAAAGGCAAACAGCAATGCATGTGTAACTAGTTAATCTGTCATATATGATTTTCAATGTACATTAGGTGTACAATTGTAGCTGAACAAGCTATTTAGGCTCTCCAATATTGCTTAATCAATTTCAGTTGAAGGTTATTGAAAATGAAACAGTTAAGGTTTTCATGTTGTTAATTTACTGCATATTTTTATATTTTATTTACATTATTTAGTTGGCCTTAAAGTGCCTCATCCCTATTTTGAAAGTATATAGAAAAGGGAGGAAAAGGGGTTCTTAAGCCTCTAGATATGGCAGGATTTTAATGGCACTAGTCCAAAATATGGTTAAAATGTATAAAGTTTATTCCAAAAGTGCATTTGAGCAGTATGTATCGTGTCAAAATCTCCACAGAACTCAACGCATTCCTTGGACTTTGATCCACTTTTTCAGGAGCTTATTTGCGGAACACACACACATATACTCTCTTCACTAGATCCAAAGTGAACATACATTTATTATAATCATGTTTTTCATAGTCGTATAGTACAGAAAAACAATCTCATGAGTATATACGTGAATATATATATATATATATATATATATATATATATGTATGTGTGTATATATATATATATATATATATATATATATATATATATATATATATATATATATATATATATATAGTATATATAATATATGCACACACACACACACACTCATGAGGTTGAAGAGAGTCCAAAATCCAAGAAAGTGTAGATTTTGACACGATACATACTGCTCAAATGCACAACTGGATGTAGGTCTGTAACAGGGGCATTGGTGTAATACCTATGTATTGACAAACAGGTTTTGTTTTTATTAAAATGTCTGGGTTTTTTTTGTTTTTTTTTAGAAATGCACTTTTATAATAAGCTTTGATATATTTGCCATTAAAATCCCGCCATATCTAGGGGCTTACGAACAACCCTTTTCTTCCCTTTATATTTTATTTAAAGAGAAATAGGCTTTACCCTACATCACCATACATACTTCAAGCATGCTCAGTGTACTCTAGCACAACCTGACTTATTCCCTTCTGTGTCTTAAATTGTCCAAGCCGTTTGTTTGCATACAAGCCCCACTTCTTAGAAAATCATCTCCTGACAATTTCAGGGCTGTGGAGTTGGGTGCGTTTAGTGGCAACAAGAGTAGATGTGAGTTTAAAGCTGCCTCTTGGGCACATAAAGGATGCAAAGGAGGATGTGCCAGATACGTGGTGCATTAGTACTGTGCTTTCTTGACATTTTGTAAACTCTTTTTCAATTAGATATGAAATATGCACTTTAAAAGCAAGGATAACTAGAACATCACAAAATAAAGATAGAATGTGCTTACACGTTTAATCTCAATATAGGTCTTAACTTTCATACATCATGCAGCAGAGTTAGGCAGCTTGGTAACTAGGTTGTTGTTTTTTTGCAGCCATCACATCATCGTCTTTACCAGAGGAACAAGAACCTGTGTTCCTTCAGGGTACAGCAGAAACTCCTCGCAATGGCGAATTATTGACTTCCTCACCAAGGATTATTGCTTTTCAACAGAATTTAACTGTTGACAGGTGAGACTTGTAAGGCTGGTACCTGCCCTGCATAAAGCATGTTGCCCCACACCAGTGCCCATAACCAAACTTTGATGTGGCCAATGAAGCAGCAATATATGAATTGCTCTTTGTGTTGACTCAGAGAGCATCATTGTGAGACACGTACAGTTGTGCTCATAAGATTACATACCCTGGCAGAATTTATGATTTCTTGACCATTTTTCATAGAATATGAATGATAACACAAAAACTTTTCTTTCACTCATGGTTAGTGTTTGTCTGAAGCCATTTATTATCAATCAATTGTGTTTACTCTTTTTAAATTATAATGACAACAGAAACTAGCCAAATGACCCTGATCAAAAGTTTACATACCCCAGTTCTTAATACCGTGTATTGCCCCCTTTAACATCAATGACAGCTTGAAGTCTTTTGTGGTATTTGTGGATGAGGCTCTTTATCTTCTCAGATGGTAAAGCCGCCATTCCTCTTGGCAAAAAGCCTCCAGTTCCTGTAAATTCTTGGGCTGTCTTGCGCAAACTGCACATTTTAGATCTCCCCAGATTGGCTCAATGATATTGAGGTCAGGAGACTGAGATGGCCACTTCAAAACCTTCACTTTATTCTGCTGTAGCCAATGACAGGTTCGACTTGGCCATGTGTTTTGGATCATTGTTGTGTTGGAATGTCCAAGTACGTCCAATTCGCAGCTTCCTGGCTGATGAATACAAATGTTCCTCCAGTATTTTTTGATAACATACTGCATTCATCTTGCCAACAATTTTGACCAAATTTCCTGTGCCTTTGTAACTCACACATCCCCAAAACATCAGCGATCCACCTCCGTACCTTTCATCATAGGCCTTGTTGACTCCTCTCCAAATGTAGTGTTTATGGATTTGGCCAAAAAGCTAAATTTTGGTCTCATCACTCCAAATGACTTTGTGCCATAAGGTTTGAGGCTTGTCTCTGTGCTGTTGGGCGTTTTGTAAGCGGGATACTTTGTGGCATTTGCGTAATAATGGCTTTCTTCTGGCGACTTGACCATGCAGTCCATCTTTCTGCAAGTTCCTTCTTATTGCGCATCTTGAAACAGCCACACCACATGTTTTCAGAGAGTCCTGTATATTATCCAAGTTATTTGGGGGATTTTCTTTGCATCCCAAATTTTCCTGGCAGTTGTGGCTAAAATTTTAGTTGGTCTACCTGACCGTGGTTTAGTTTCAACCTCATTTTCCACTTCTTGATTAGAGTTTGAACACTGCTGATTGGCATTCTCGAATCCTTGGATATCTTTTTATATCCCTTTCCTGTTTTATACAGTTCAACTACCTTTCCTTTAACATTTTGCTTTCCCCATGCCTCAGAATTGAGAAACGTCAGTGCAGCACTGGATAAAGGCTGCAAGGGTCTGTCAGGAGTCCAGAAGCTCATTGACCTTTTATACACACACACACACTAATTACAAGCAAACAGGTCACAGATGAGGATGGTTACCTTTAATAGCCATTCAAACCCCTTTATGTCAATTTGTGTGCATGTTATCAGGCCAAAATCACCAGGCTATGTAAACTTTTGATCAGGGTCATTTGGGTAGTTTCTGTTGTGATTATGATGAAACACACTTGATTGATAAAATGGCTTCAGCCAAACACTAACCATGAGTGAAAGAAATTTTTTGTGTTATCATTCATATTCTCTGAAAAATGGCCAAGAAATCATAAATTCTACCAGGGTATGTAAACTTATGAGCACAACTGTATATAAAATATACAGGTTATTGTCACTTTCGGCCACACACAGCTTCTTTTAACAGTTTCCATCCCCTAAAGGAAAGTTTCTGGAATATTGGTGGTGGAACACTGCGCTCCAAACTTGGTAGAGGTTCTAAATAGTTGTTATAGTGTGGCAGCTCTCTGGCCTGTGCGAGCCTCCGTAGCGCCCCTGGCAGAAATATAAGCCTTGTTTTGGGGGCTGTCAGCCAAATTGCAGGACACCAATGTATCTGAACTAGAAATGTAACCACTAAACCAGAGCTATATACACAGTCTGGTCTTGAAATGCTGTGTAAATTAAACTGATATGGCAAAGTACTAATGCGCTACCAACAGTGTAACAATACAAATAAAGTGCTAATTAATAAAGTGCATACATATAAAGTGCTAAATGAAAAAAGCAGCTAAACTTCTATAGTCTAACCAACACCTCTAAAAATGTATACCGTGTAGTGAAGTAGCGCTAATATAGCACGTCTTTTTTTTCTTTTTTTTTTTGACGTGCTATATTAGCGCTACTTCACTACACGATATACACTGTGTAAATTAAAGCCATGTCCTGATGTATTTTTCCATTTTTTTTATACAATTTAGCACAGAGAAGCAACCCAATGAAAATGGGTTATGTACACCAAACAACAACTTTGAAGAGATCATCAATTTGCCTGTTGGAACTAAACCAAGCAAACTTGATGCTCTAAATAATGAAGGGAACAGTATGGAGAACCTTCCTCGGAATCCAATTATAGCTTTTGAAGTTGATAATGTGCAAACGCCACAAACGGCAGGTATGTTGGTCTACAGATGTCTATAGGTCACAATAGGGTGGAGAAGGCTTACAATGTTTGTCAGATTTTTATGATTGTGTGTGTCTTCATTATGGAGATTTTTTTTTTTGTTTGATTTTTAAATGCTTTGTTTTTTCTTAAAGGCAATTTCTCTTCCCTTCCTTTTTGTGTCTGATAGCCAACAAGGCAAACAGGCAGCAATCAATTCTCAACAAGGGGTTAGGTTCTATCCTCAATTAGCTAAAAAATGTGTTTATTGCTGTATGTGTGTCCCTTGTGGAGGTTTTTCCCTTACTTCATGTCTGTTGTGCCAAATATACTAGAATTAGGGAGATTTTCTCTCACTTCCTGTTCTATCATAAGTAATGTATAATCTTCGAAACAGGGAAACAGACAGCAAAAAAAAAAAAAAAAAAATTATGACAGATTCTAATTTTTTCCCAGTCTGTTAAAAACTAGATATGGGTTTCAGTGTTATTGTTTTGCAGTATTTTGACTTAGCTGAGGAAAGTTTTAATAATAACAGGCACCAGTTGAGGTATAATGTTGAATTTCTTAATCGTACATCACAAGACACAGGAGAGTTAATTCTTTGACCATTAGGTTATGCTCAAACTCCAGGTGATTGGACACTGGCAAGTATCAAAGCTTGACAATGTTCAGCATAACCCCTCCCACTCCCAGCATTGCCTCAGTTTTTTGCTAGTGTCCGTAGGTGATGAATCTGTGCTGAGAGAGGATTTTCTGTTTTTAATGCATTGATTTCTGCTTGAACTGCCCTTCTCTGCTGAGCTTTGGAAATTGTTATAGCAGTGGCTGTTTTCTGGATCAGTCCCCATGGATGCTTATATCCCAGGGGAAAAACGGGGACAGCCAGTAAGCTGCATTGGCATTGGATCCCATGTATGGGGCTCATTTTGGCAGGCATTTGCTTTGTGAGTTAGCTGGTGGGATGCTTTACAGGTCCAGGACTGTGGTCTGCTGCAGATTGATATTTTTTTTCTGAGTCTGCTCTGTGCCCTTGTTCTGGTAGGATGGTGCTGTCTCTCTACCATATGAGCAACTGGAGAGACTGAGGGAACAGGGGTTATTTTGTAAGCCCCAGCACCTAGGAGAGGAGCAAGTCCTGGGTGGTTGGCACCATTAAAGGGTGCTGTGGACATCCACTTGTACAGGGCGCATGCACGCTGCCCTGTTTTGAAGTACAAACTCCTCCTATTGGGTGCTTTGTCCGCTACCCTTGCTGGCTGCCTTCTTACCTCTAAAAAAGTGGCAGAAGCCTACAGAGCAGATTTCATCTACATCTGGAACCAAGAAGAGCTTCTTTCGTCAGAACCCTGGGGTGTAATAGAAAAGTTCCCCTTGGAAAAAGTTCTGAAGCTCCAAACCAGCAAAGTCGAGCAAAAAACCTTCTTCCCAACTTTTGCAGGTGTGAGGAGGGGGGTGCTGCTTGGCTGCCTTTCCAGCTGTTTGGGCTTGAGATATTTCTGATGTCTGAATTTAAAAAGTTGTGTACAGAAGCTACAAGGTGGAGATTCGAGTCTTGCCACCTCCATGCTGTCTTCTGCAACAAAAGAACAGCCCTGTTGGCTGCACTGGACCAGTTTCACTCTCAGGGGTCATTGCCCTGGTTCTGGAATCAGAAAGGTTTCGTGGTTACCTGTTCAGGATGCCCACGCCAAATGGCAATGTGCAGCCTGTTCTGGAACTAAAGCACTTTAACAAGTTCTTATATATTCAAAAGTTTCATATGGAATCTGTAAGGTCATTGGTTACCCTCTGGGAGATTTCCTGGCCTCAGTGAACATCAAGGATGTCTACCTCTACATCCTTATATTTCAGTTTCATCAGAGCTAGGTGAACCAATACAGCGCTGAAGTCAGAGAGATCCTTTCTCCCTGTAATTTGGAAGGCGCTGACAATGGATGCCAGACTTCCACTGTCTCCTGTTAGTGGATTTTGTCATCACAGGAAGCTTGGATGCTAATAAACATCCTGGATCTTGGGGTGATTCAACTTGCCCTTTACCACTGGACCCCCCTGCTACGGGGTCTGCCAGCCATGGTCCAATCTGACAATGCCATCATGGCAGTAACATATATAAATCAAGATGATACCAGAACTTAGGCTGCTCTTCAAGAAGTGATCATTTTGACTTACAAAACTCTGTATTCCAGTTTTGTCCATGGTACACATTTCTGGCATAAAAAAATGGCAAGTGGACTTCCTAAGCTGCCAGCAGCTGAATCCAGGAGAGTGGTCCCTCTACATTCGGGGAGTTTTACCAGCTCTTTCTTTGGAGTGGGACAACAGATGTAGATCTAATGGTGTCCAGGCTCAACCACAAACTGGACAAGTTCTGTCCAGGAATCCTTAGGCCTTCAGAGTAGGTGTCATAGTCACTCCACGGAGTCAAGTCAACCTAATTTATGCATTTCTGACTTCCCTTCTCAAGATCCTGCCTCATCTGCATCACAGGATAGAAAGGGAAGGCATTCCGATGATTTTCATTACCCTGAAGTTGCACAGAAGGGAGTGTTTCTCAGACATAGTCATACTCCTGGCAGACTCTCCGTGGGCCCTACTGCACTGTCCAGACCTTCTCTCTCAACTTCTCATGTTCCATCGTGCTTCACAGTCACTGTCTAGATGGCTTGGCTGATGAAGCTCAAGCCCTGAGGGACAGGGGTCTTGCATACGCTGTGATTTCCATTTTTGAAGGCCATAAAGGCCTCCTCTTGTAGAACTTACCAGCGTACATGGAAAGCATGCTTTTCTTAAAGCGAAAAGGGAGCATGGGTTTTTTGTCCTTCCTTCAGTCAAGACTGGACAAGTCCTTAGGCCTGAGCTTTTTGTAGAAGAAGTTTCTCAGGTTGTTCGACCACTACTCTCTGCACTAACTTTGTGTGACCTCAGTCTGGTGGTGTTGTTTGAACCCATTTGGGAAATTTTTCTCCCTCTTCTGTCATGCAAGGTGACCTTTCTCCTGGCTGACACCTCAAGCAGGGTGTCTGAGCTTGCTGCTTTGTCTCGTGAGAAACATTTTCTTGTGTTTTTTTTAAACCACGTATTTCCTACCGGCTGAAGGTGGACATTGTGTTGCCTTTCATTTTGTCTGTCTTAAAAACATCCTAAAGATATTTGGTTCACTGCTTGGATGTGATTAGGGCTGTGCTAATCTACCTTGTAGCCACAGCCTTGTTTTGTCAATCTTACACCTTGTTCGAGTTGCCTGAAGGCTGCCTGGTGTTCTGCTCATACAGTTGCTAAGTTTTACCAGGCTGAAATTCAGGCTTGGACAGACACTGACCCCTGTCAGAAAATCTAATAGATGGCCCTGTAAGAGTTTTCTCAGTTATTCCTTCCTTGTGTTCTGTTAAAAGGATTGTTCCTGTTGGGATCATCCCAATGATTAAAGAATTAAATCTCCTAGGTAGTAGACAACAAAAGTTCTAAAAACACTTTATCGCTAAACCCAGGGGGGAATCAACCTTTCTTCCAAAATGCCAATCAAGGGTGCAGCTCTGCTCCGACCAGGAAATCCTCTGAACACACTGCAACAAACACCACAGGAGCGCTCAACCACTTTGTGCATTACCATTGCTTATATTTATTGAATCCACACAGACAAATGGATACTCACATGCGAATAAAAAACCCTGCAAGGGTTCAAAGAAAACAATTGTTCTCTATGTGCCCTGTTCACACCACAACACTGGTATCACGTGCAGATTTTTTCTGCGCAGGAATCTGCAACACGTATGCAGTTTTCTTCATGGAAAAAAATTGACTTGACATCAATATTGTGGTATGAACAAGGCACATAAGACGCATGAAAACTGATGTCAGCAGGCATAAAAACTGTAAATTGTAAGGTAAACTTGGGTCTCTGCAAGTGAAATCTGCATGGCTTTTCCTGCAGTTTTTATGCAGGTTTGGTGTGAATGAGGCCTGGGACAATGTTGTGGTTATGCACGGGTGGTGTCGAGCTTTGCTGTTTGCCAGTATCAAATTATCTGGTGGTGGAGAATAACCGAATTAGTTAAGAATTAACAATCCCATGTTCAGTGATGTAGTCCAAGAAAGGGATTTTGTATGAGATGCTTTGTGAACCTTGTTGCCCACTATTTTATCTATCGAAACTAGTCTTCTATAACTAAGTCATTCATTTTGTTTATAACAGTAGTGTCCATTTTATGCTGCTATATTCCGAATGCTTGTGAGTTCTGTGGAATTTTGAGCTTAAAATGTTTGGGGCCCCCAAAAGTCAAATCCCCCCCCCCTTTTCCTTTGAAACTGGTGTATATATAGTATAAAACGTAAAGTTGTGTGAGTTTAACATGTTCTACAAATGTTGTCATCCGTTGTGTTAAGGCAGCTTTTCACTTTAAATGGGCTTTCAGGTTCCTCAATGCATGAAGTAAGGCACCTACCCTATTTTTGTCAGCACCCATCCTTCACACCTGTACGTTGCCTTTTGTTATAGTGCTGCTGCACTTGTTTTTAATGTAATCGTACAGTGGGGTGCCATTGAGAATAAATGTCAATACATTGCAACACCTGCATTCAACACCACATCATCTTGCCCAGGTTTTAGCTCACACTCTGTTATATTGCAGCCATTTGCTAAAATCATTTAAGTTCATTTTTTTTCCTCATTAATGTACACACAGCACCCCATATTGACAATAAAACACAGAATTGTTGACATTTTTGCAGATTTATTAAAAAAGAAAAACTGAAATATCACATGGTTCTAAGTATTCAGACCCTTTGCTCAGTATTTAGTAGAAGCACCCTTTTGATCTAATACAGCCATGAGTCTTTTTGGGAAAGATGCAACAAGTTTTTCACACCTGGATTTGGGGATCTTCTGCCATTCCTCCTTGCAGATCCTCTCTAGTTCTATCAGGTTGGATGGTAAACGTTGGTGGACAGCCATTTTTAGGTCTCTTCAGAGATGCTCAATTGGGTTTAAGTCAGGGCTCTGGCTGGGCAATTCAAGAACAGTCACGGAGTTGTTGTGAAGCCACTCTTTCGTTATTTTAGCTGTGTGCTTAGGGTCATTGTCTTGTTGGAAGGTAAACCTTCGGCCCAGTCAGAGGTCCTGAGCACTCTGGAGAAGGTTTTCGTCCAGGATATCCCTGTACTTGGCCGTATTCATCTTTCCCTCGATTGCAACCAGTCGTCCTGTCCCTGCAGTTGAAAAACAACCCCACAGCATGAATCTTATTTCTCACCATCTTGGAGTCCTTCAGGTGTTTTTTAGCAAACTCCATGCAGGCTTTTATGTGTCTTGCACCGAGGAGAGGCTTCCGTCGGGCCACTCTGCCATAAAGCCCCGACTGGTGGAGGGCTGCAGTGGTGGTTGACTTTCTACAACTTTCTCCCATCTCCCGACTGCATCTCTGGAGCTCAGCCACAGTGATCTTTGGGTTCTTCTTTACCTCTCTCACCAAGGCTCTTCTCCCCCGATAGCTCAGTTTGGCCGGATGGTCAGCTCTAGGAAGGGTTCTGGTCATCCCAAACGTCTTCCATTTAAGGATTGTGGAGGCCACTGTGCTCTTAGGAACCTTAAGTGCAGCAGAATTTTTTTTGTAACCTTGGCCAGATCTGTGCCTTGCCACAATTCTGTATCTGAACTCTTCAGGCAGTTCCTTTGACCTCATGATTCTCATTTCCTCTGACATGCACTGTGAGCTGTAAGGTCTTATATAGACAGGTGTGTGGCTTTCCTAATCATGTCCAATCAGTATAATCAAACACAGCTGGACTCAAATGAAGGTGTAGAACCATCTCAAGGATGATCAGAAGAAATGGACAGCACCTAAGTTAAATATATGAGTGTCACAGCAAAGGGTCTGAATACTTAGGACCATGTGATATTTCAATTTTTCTTTTTTAATAAATCTGCAAAAATGTCAACAATTCTGTTTTTCTGTCAATATGGGGTGTTGTGTGTACATTAATGAGGGAGAAAATGAACTTAAATGATTTTAGCAAATGGCTGCAATATAACAAAGAGTAAAAATTTAAGGGGGTCTGAATACTTTCTGTCCCCACTGTAAATGCATCATAAGGCTTGGTTCACACTATGTTCGGCCAGGGGGCACAGCAGGGGGTCCCGTGTATCCCCATTCACTGTTTCGGGTCAGAATTTTTGGCTGAATTCGGACCTGAAATAGAGCCAAAGAAGCACAGGCCCTTATGCTGTGCACTCTGCGGCCGCCCCGGGGATGTTTGAACTGGCTCCATAGAGAGCCGGTCACACTCTCCTGTCATGCGAATTGGATGAGAAGAAACCCGCATCCAATTCACAATAGTGTGAACCCAGCCTTAATATTTATTTTATAGAAGAGAATAAAAGTGTGCTTATTTGTCACATTTGGGCAAAATTCCCTATCTGTTTTCAGTGTTGAATCATGATTTTTATAGAATTGCCAAGCAGCACCAATTTCTTCCTGATTTCTAAGTATCTGTATCTTACATATGCTTTTGAATTCACAGAGGTCATCTGAACAACCAGACGGAAATCACCTTTAAAGCCCCAAGGATTCTTTCCAAGTAATGAAGGAAGGATTGTTTAATTTATAAGTTATTGACTGAATATCTGAAGAGGGGAAAAACTAGATTCATACCAGCTTTTGGGATTGCTGCTCTGTGTAAGCTGACCCTTGATTTTTAGTGTGCAGTGCATAAAAAGGGATTTTCCCTCAAATTTCTGCTTCTGGCACCTATTTTTGAAGTTTTTACCAATGTTGAAGGAGATGATCTATAACTGAAAGCACCAAGGCAGTTTGTAGGACTTTCTCAAGACTGGTCTGTTTTAAATGTAATTGTTTAACCTGCTAGTAATATTTTACACTGTATATGTTTAATACTTGAATACACCCTCATAGCTCTACATGTAGGGCTATAGAGTGGTCTCATTTAAACCATCTGGTTTAAATATTATTGCCGAGAACTCCATTTATAGGGGCTTTAATGTATAGGCTACTGTATCAGGTTCTTTGAATTGTAATTACTACTTGGCTGTTTTAATCATCTCATCTCTTTATTTCTTTTTCATTTTATTTGAAACAAAATGACATTCCTTCTTTGGATAAATAGGTACAATGATTTTAAGTTTTTGTTTTTATCACTTTAAAATCAAGCTTTCCCATAACAAGTTATACCAGTTTTTATTGTACACTTGAATATTTTGCTGTACAATAACAAATCTTTAAGGAAAAACTCTATATTATAACTGTATTTTTGTCAGCTTTTCTTACCCGCGGATGTTTATTTGCCTTACTAAATTCTTAAACACATAGACCTATATATATAGAGAAAGATGTTTATGTATAAAGAGGGATGGAGTCAAATAAAAGAGTAATTATAAGTATGAGAATAGCTCTATGCTCGTTTCAGAGCAACAGAAAATGAACGATTCTTCTAAATTAACACTTTACTTTTTTGGGGGGATGTGGGTCTCTATTTTTACACTATACCACACACAAGCTCTCAGTTTGTACTTCCCTGTATTTGTCTTTCAGATGCTATTTCATAAATGTGCACTTCTTAAACCACACTGCTCTTATTCACTTATTTGTGTTGTCTAACGAAGCACGCCGGGTGATGAGTAATGAAACGCTGGCTCATAAGTCCATATTGATGATTGTAAAGGAGCCCTCAAAGGTTAGAGATAGCCTGTCTAGGAATACAGCACAGTATGCACAGTCATATGCCGCTTCCTTGGGAGGCTAATGCTGTAACTAGTGAAGGCATCTAGAAATGTGTTGATGGGCATTACTGGCTAGTCTACCGTTTGCAGCTATTTATGTCTTACAGAGTACATACTCTGTGCAAAGAAAACATTTTTCCTATTACAGTGCAGCAAATGTCACAAGAGAAACAGATTTACTTTAAATGCTATTCAGTTCACTTTTCACACAGGATCCAGTGTAGTATATCAAATTGAGTTTGTTTTTTGTTTTTTTGGTTGTCCTTATGTCCATGTACATAGAAGTTCTATTTAAGATGATAACAATGCTTAAATCATGTGGTTTTTATTTCTCTACTCTATATATAGCATGTCATTAATGAATAAATTTGTTTGAAGTAATTTTAAAGAATTGTAAGTCTTGTGTAATCATTTGTATTCAATTAATTCCCCTTTTGTACAGGTGTATGCAAGAAGGTTTTGGTAATGTAAAGAAATATATGCGGGTAGGGTGGGTATTTTTACAACAGTAACTGCTCATGCACTCAATATGGGGCAAAAGATGAGCATGAGAAATGCTATCAACTGCAGGCCATAGTAGCAAGAAGATTTGAGTTCGTTTTAGAAAATATCTGGCTGCAAACTCAGATAAGCAAATCCTATAGAATATATACAAATGTGTGAAACAATCAACGCCACCATAAATTAATCAAGTGCAAAGTTGCAGCCGCTATACACTATAAGTGAAATCACTACACTTTAAAAATATATATACTTGCGCAGCCATGGTGGTGAGCGAGCGGACGCTCTCAATACATATAACAAGCAAATTTTGTTTTTATATCTAGAAAGTGTCCTCTTTTAGCAGGGTTTTAAATAAAAGTTTTATAGCAGAGAGCACTATGTCGGCTGTGTTTTTGATTACATGATACATGAGTCCCTTAAAGTGGAGGAACAGCTAAATAATCTTGGAGATCAACCCCCTATATGTGAGGGATACATTGGGTGGAGTGGAGATAGTGAAAGGGAGAAATTGAACTGCTGAGTCCTGAGAGAAAGAAAAGACATTTGGGGAGTGAAGCACTGTGATATGATAATAACACTGGAGCACTACTGTCAAGATTTCATATTGATATATGGGACATTTATTATGAATTTTTTATGAATCTGAATTTTATTGCATGTATACATAGCACTAAGTATAGCATTGCATTATCACTGTAGTAGCGCTGCACTGTGTGTGTGCGTCTTTTGGTACACATATATATTCTATAGGTATATGTATATATATGTGTAACAAGCCTAAACTTTTAAATCAAGTAGTAAATGATTAAAACGCATCATATTTGTTTTTCCTCTCATTGGCAACATTTCCCATTACTGCCTGTCATACGTGTAAAACAGGAAGTGAGCAAATCTCCCCAAATTAAGAAAAAATCCTCACATATGTTTGCAACTGCAAAATTCTGGTTTCCCATTTTTTCTGATTTACACTGATCGCTAGGAGAGTTGGAGGGGTAAATCTTTACAGGCTAAATATTTTGTCTTTAGATACGCTTTAGTACCATGAAATTACAGAACTGCTTGTATAGCAGGTATGCAAATACAGTGAAGGAAAAAAAGTATTTGATCCCCTGCTGATTTTGTACGTTTGCCCACTGACAAAGAAATGATCCGTCTAGAATTTTAATGGTAGGCTTATTTTAACCACTTGCTGTCTGCGCTATAGCCGAAAGACGGCTACATCGCGGACTTAATTTGCCGGGAGCGGCCTGCGCCCCCTGTGATCAGCGAATCTATGAGACTCGCCTGATCACAGATCTGAGTAAGGGGTCGATCCCGACCCCTTACCACGTGGTCAGTTGTCAGCCAGTGACAGCTGATCATGTGACCTAACAGAGCTGGTAATCGGCTATTTTTTCAGTGTGAGGAGAAAAAAAAGCTGATCTCCGGCGGCTGCAAGAGGTATATCGTTCCCGATCGTGGAGAGGCTTCTGTGCCCACTAGCCCCACCTACCAGTGCCCACCAGCGCCACCTACCAATGCCCTCAGTGCCCACAGTGTGTCATCACCAGTGCCGCCTATCAATATTACCTACCAGTGCCACCCAGTGCCTTCTTATCAGTGCCCATCAGTGTCGTCTTATCTGTGACTATCAGTGCCCATCAGTGTCGTCTTATCTGTGCCCATCAGTGTCACCTTATCTGTGCCCATCAGTGCAGCCCATCAGTGCAGCCTCATCAGCGAATATCAATGAAGGAGAAAAATTACCTATGTGCAAAATTTTATAACAAACTATTAAACATGGTTTTTTTTTTCAAAAATTTGTCTTTTTTTGTTTGTTTAGCAAAAAATAAAAACCCCAGTGGTGATTAAATACCACCAAAAGAAAGCTCCATTTGTGTGAAAAAAATGGTAAAAATTTAGTTTGAGTACAGTGCAGCATGACCGCGCAATTGTCATTCAAAGTGTGACAGCGCTGAAAGCTGAAAATTGGTCTGGGCAGGAGGGGGGTAAGCAAGTGGTTAACAGTGAGAGACAAGATAACAAAAATATCCAGAAAAACGCATTTCAGAAAAGTTATAAATTGGATTTGCATTTTAATGAGTGAAATAAGTATTAGACCCCTTTGCAAAACATGACTTATTACTTGGTGGCAAAACCCTTGTTGGCAATCACAAAGGTCAGACCTTTCTTGTAGTTGTGAAATTAAAGGTGAACCATGTCACGCAGATATCCTGCGGCACAATAGCTCTCCTGGGCGAAATCCCGTACGGGTACATCCTATCCTTTTTTGGCCACCAGAGGACACGCGCCTGCTGCACGGCAGGGGACCCGATGCGCGTTGCTGGTGGGCATGATCGCCGCCTGCCACACAAAATTGTGTGCACGAGCGCCAGCAAGGGGGTTTGTGTGTGTAAACACACATTTTTTTTATCGTACCTCATGGGACAAAGAGCCATAGTAGTTACTATGTGGGTTATAGGCCACCTTCAGGTGATGGACACTGGCACTCCCTATATAACCCCTCCCACTGGTGGGAGTACCTCAGTTTTTTCGCCAGTATCTAAGGTGTTGGTCACAAGTAAAGATGTGCTGAACTGAGCTCCACTGGAGCAATCCTTGCTGGGGCTAGCCATGCAGCCGGATCCATTCAAAGTGTCTTTTTGGCCGAATTGAATGGTACCCGGGCCTTGTATCCGAAGAAACGCGGTCTTGCCTGTGACGCTTCTCTTTAGAGAGCTGGACCCTGGGATTCAGTACTTTTTGGTATTAGGGCCATAAAGTTTTTACTGGCGGTGGTGCTATTACAGGTCCAGGATTGTGAGTTTCCTCGAGGATCCCCAGCTACTGAAGGTTTAACGGAACCCACCGTGAAGGGTGAAGATTGGGTCTGTTGGTTTACCACAGAAAACCCTGCGGCGGGAAAGGTAAGTGGAGTTTTCTAAGAAATTTTTAAAACTGTCTTATGAATGTCTCCTTTAATTTAGTAAATGTTGTCATGCCTATGTGTCACCACTGGAGGCTATATTGAGCAGTGCTTCTCAGAGAGGCCACGCTGTGTCTTGTAAGCTGCAGATTCTTCTTCCTCCCGCCAAGCAGCAGACCTCCGGTAAGTCTGGGGGGGGTTTCCTCTGCTCAACAGGCGCCCCCCGTTCTGGTTTTCTTCTTGGGGGGGGAAAAAGTGCTGCAACTTTAAAAAAAAAATACGGCACGCCGCTTGGCGGCTTCCAGACCCCCCCTCGCTATTTCTGCTTCCCTCCCTTGGATCCCATAGGATCAGGAGCTCGCGCGGGAAAAAGCTCTTTTTTTTAGAAAAGAGGGGAAGGGCCGTAGATGACGGGGGCGGGGCTTAGCGCAGCGTTGGCGTCCTCCAACGTCCAGAGCGGGAAGGTATGTTTTTTTAAAAGGCACCATTGTGATGTTGCAAGCTGCAGAGGGACTGAAGAGCAAAGGTAAAACAGATGTTTTGTTTGCATATAAGAGTTTGGTGACACAGGCATTCCTTTGACACATTTACTATTGCATCAAGCTGAGCATTAATAGCAGTGACAGGGCTGGACTATTGCTCAAGCAGTGGATGCATTCCTTCTGATAGTACCTCTGCCCTGTGCATCGGGCTATGGCAGAAGTGGGGTGGAAAACACCTCAAAAAAGGCTCTAGAAAGACTTTACAGTCACACGGAAACCTAGAACCATCTCAGTAAAGATGGCATCCTCCCCTGAGAGTAATATGGCTTGTCAGAGTGAGCCATCAGAAGGGGCAAGTGTTGCAGCTGCTCTTAACACTGCAGCCCATGTGTATATTACTAAGGAGGATTTTTCTTCAACCATTTTAAGCTTGAAATTGATGCTTTAATCGCATCCCAGAGTGGGACAAAGCATAGCAGGTTCCCATCCATTGCTCAGGACCCTCATGCTAAGGAACAAGGGGCGAGAGATGACGAATTTCTCTCAAAGGACCAGGAAGAGGCTGAAGTCTCCTCTTCCGAAGAACCTGATACGGAAGTGTCAGGTTCGCAGGAAAGATTGTTGCTCTCACTGATTTGGTCCGCTCCACATTTTTTCTGCCAGTAACGCAGTCAGTCGATCAGCCCACTTCTGGTTTGGGGGTCAGCAAAAAGCCTCCCCAATCTGTTCATGCTTTTCCTATCCATTCATGGCTAAGAAAGGTTATTCTGAGTGGGAGCACCCAGATAAACAGTTTTTTTCCTCCTAAAAAAGTTTTTCATTGCTTTATCCTATGGAGGAAAAGTTTTATAAGAAATGGGGAATTCCAGCAATTAACGCTGTTATATCCTCTGTAATCAGAAACCTGACTGTCCAGTAGGCAATGCTCATTTGCTAAAGGATTCAACAGATAAAAAGCTGGAGTTCCTTTTTCGCTCGCAGGTTCAGTCATTCAACCGGCGCTGGCAGCGATTGGAGTATCTCAGTCCTTATTAATTGTGTGCATTGCTATGGGACATCCCACATAGTAACTACTATGGCTCTGTGTCCCGTGATGTACGATAAGAAAATAGGATTTTTATAACAGCTTACCTGTAAAATCCTTTTCTTTGAAGTACATCACGGGACACAGAGGTCCCTCCCTTCTTGGTATACACATGTAATGCTTTGCTACAAAACTGAGAAACTCCCACCAGAGGGAGGGGTTATATAGGGAGTGCACTTTTTAATTTAGGGCGTGCCAGTGTCCATCACCTGAAGGTGGCCTATAACCCACATAGTAACTACTATGGCTCTGTGTCCCGTGATGTACTTCAAAGAAAAGGATTTTACAGATAAGCTGTTATAAAAATCCTATTATTCCTGTTCTGTCAGAGGAGAGGAGCCATATCGTTTGTTCCTACTAAGTAGGAAAAACTATATGTCTCCTCTCCTAGTCAATCCTATCCCCATACAGTTAGGACACACTGAGGGAACACACAATTAACCCCTTGATTGCCCCCTAGTGTTAACCCCTTCCCTGCCAGTGACATTTACACAGTAATCAGTGCATTTTATAGCACTGCTCGCTTTATAAATGCCAATGGTCCCAAAAAAGTGTCAAGACTCCGATCTGACTGTCGCAATACCGCTAAAAAATGCAGTTCTCCGCCATTACTAGTAAAAAAAAAAAAATGATAATAAAAATGCCATAAATCTTTCCCATAGTTTGCAGACGCTATAGCTTTTGTGCAAACCAATCAATATACGCTTATTGCAATTATATTTTTTACCAACAAATATGTAGAAGAATATATATTGATCTAAACTGATGAAGAAATTTGTTTTTAAAAACATTTTTGGGGATATTTATTATAGCAAAAAGTAAAAAATATTGTTTTTTTTTCTCAAAATTGTCGCTCTTATTTTGTTTATAGCGCAAAAAATAAAAACCACAGAGGTGATGAAATACCAATAAAAAAAAGCTCTATTTGTGGGAAAAAAAGGATGCAAATTTTGTTTAGGTACAGTGTTGAACGACCACACAGTTAGCTAAAGCGACGCAGTGCCAAATTGTAAAAAGTGGTCTGGTCAGGAAGGGGGTAAAATCTTCTGGGGCTGAAGTGGTTAAGTCACGCACCCTGGCTACAACAATTATAAATATAACCAATAAGATAAATCAATCTAGAGCAGCTCGTAGTACAGCCAAAGGTCAAAAATATTGAAGTGAAAATGAATAGTTAATTTCATACCGCGCATACATACATACATACATACAATAAAACAAAAATAATAATGCAATCAAATAGTGTTCAGATACAAATGTAGATTTTCAATGATAAAGTCCATAAACCACCATGACAATTCTTCAATCAAGTGCACAGTGATGAATAAATTCAGTGAACGGAAATGGAAAGTGCCGTCTCCCACCAGTTTTAGGCAAACATCCTACTCACTAGATTGATCAGACACCCATGACAGGTGTCAGTTAAGCAGAAAGGTAAATCAAGATGTAGCCACCAATGCAGATGCTTCCAGTAGCAGGATGATGTCACTGCTGGAGATGGGATGAGTCCCCTAACACACAATAACCTCCAAGCGCACTGTACAGCTAGTAACGGGCTGTGTATCACAGGGGAGGGCGAGCACCGGTCCTGACTATGGACAGTCACAGGGAAAGTCAGTACTGGAGCCAAGAGAATTCACTGAGGAGCGACGAGATAAGTCTACCGTCTGCCCGTTTCTTGTAGTTGGCTACCAGTTTGCACACATCTTAGGAGGGATTTTGTCCCACTCCTCTTTGCAGATCCTCTACAAGTCATTAAGGTTTCGAGGCTGATAACACGAACCTCCAGCTCCCTCCACATATTTTCTATGGAATTAAGGTCTGGAGGTTGGCTAGGCTTCTTCTTGAGCCACTCCTTTGTTGCCTTTGCCATGTGTTTTGGGTCATTGTCATGCTGGAATACCCATCCATGACCCTTTTTCAATGCCCTGGCTGAGTGAAGGTTCTCACCCAAGATTTGACGGTACATGGCCATCGTCCCTTTGATGCGGTGAAGTTCTCCTGTCCTCTTAGCAGAAAAACATCCCCTAAGCATATGTGTTTCCACCTCCATGTTTGACGGTGGGGATGGTGTTCTTGGGGTCATAAGCAGCATTCCAAACACAGCGAGTTAGGATGATGCCAAAGATCTCGATTTTGGTCTCATCTGACCACAACACTTTCACCCAGTTCTCCTCTGAATCATTCAGATGTTCATTAGCAAACTTCAGCCAGGCCTGTACATGTGCTTTCTTGAGCAGACCTTGCGGGCACTGCAGGATTTCAGTCCTTCACGGCGTTGTGTGTTACCACTTGTTTTCTAGGTGATTATGTGTCATTCTGGGCTGATTCCTCACTGTTCTCATGATAATTGAAATTCCACGAATTGAGATCTTGCATCGAGCCCCAGATGGCGGGAGATTGACAGTTATTTTGTGTTTCTTCCATTTGCAAACAATCGCACCAACTGTTATCACCCTCTCACCAAGCTGCTTGGTGATGGTCTTGTAGCCCATTCCAGCCTTGTTGTAAGTCTACAATCTTGTCCCTGACATCCTTGGACAGCTCTTTGGTCTTGGCCATGGTGGAGAGCAGTGGCGGTTGGTGCTCAAAAATTTTGGGACGCGCAAACAAACTGAAAAATGAAAAATATAAGAAATTACCGCGCTTCACAAACACAGAAAATTATAAAGCTGCAGTCCCAATTTGTGAGGCATACACAAATAAACAAATCATAAAAGTAAAAAATTAACTGCGCTAAACCAAAAATGAAATAATATACTTTGACATATGTATATATATATATATATATATATATATATAACAACCAATATCAAACAACAAATATCTGACAGTATAAAATGAATATATAATCCTGAAGAGTCAGATAAAATAATATAATAACAATATTGAAGTGAAAAACAATATATGAAAAAAGTCCCAAAAACCCAAATGGTATCCAATGGTGATTAAATTAAAACTCATCAAATGACACCCAGTGAAGAATCCACCACCTGTAGCTATACACACTTACCAGAGCCAAGCTACAAGACAGCTTATGTTTAACTAGGATATCCGTTCAATGGAGACGTCCCAATCCGACCTCACCGGGGGAGGAAGACAAGGCAGGAAGGCTCCGTCCGATGGATAGAGGTAATCAGCAAGGGGGACCCAGAGGAATAAAAGATAGGATCTCAATAGTGTAAATCAGTAGATACAAATTTATAAAAAAAAAGGGGGTTTTCACTTACATAGACTGTATGAATAAAAGCATAAACAAAGATAAAAACAGCCGGCCGGCCTGCAGACACCTGTTCAAGACGAGATGATATCGATGACGTCAGCGCGTCAACCATCCTCATCTCGTCTTGAACGGGTGTCTGCAGGCCGGCCGGCTGTTTTTATCAGCAGTGGTTGTCTTAGAGGTGTGTTTGGGGTTGTTATCATGTTGGAATACTGCCCTGCTGCCCAGATTCCGTAGGGAGGGGAGCATGCTCTGCTTCAGTATGTCACAGTACATGTTTGCATTCATGGTTCCCTCAATAAACTGTGGCTACCCAGTGCAGGCAGCACTCATGCAGCCCCAGACCATGCCACTCCCACCACCATGCTTGACTGTAGGCAAGTCACACTTGTCTTTATACTCCTCACCTGGTTGCCGCCACACGCGCTTGACACCATCTGAACCAAATACCTTTATCTCGGTCTCATCAGACCACAGGACATGGTTCTATTAATTCATGTCCTTAGTCTACTTGTCTTCAGCAAACTGTTTGCGAGCTCTCTTGTGCATCTTCTTTAGAAGAGGCTTCCTTTTGGGACGACAGCCATGCAGACCAAATTAATGCAGTGTGCAGCGTATGGTCTGAGCACTGACAGGCTGACCCCCCCCCCCCACCCCTTCAACCTCTGCAGCAATGCTGGCAGCACTCATACGTCTATTTCCCAAAGACCACCTCTGGATTTGACTCTGAGCATGTGCACTCAGCTTCTTTGGACGACCATGGCGAGGCCTGTTCTGCGTGGAACCTGTCCCATTAAACTGCGGTATGGTCTTGGCCACCGTGCTGCAACTTGGTTTCAGGGTCTTACCAACCTTCTTATAGCCTAGGCCGGGCATCACTCAATGGTGGACCGTGGCACTCTGAAATTCGGACCGCCATTTAGGAGCCTTTTCTTCCTCCTGCTGTCGCTCTGTAATCCTCACAGAGACAACAGCGGGAGGAGGGACAATTCAGGATGGAGGGCGGAGCTGCCGAGGTTAACAAACAGGCAACTGGCTGCTAGGATGAAGAAGGTTCCTAGCAGCCAATCACGTGTTTTTTAACCTCGGGCAGCTCCGCCCTCCATCCAGCACTGTCCTGCCTCCCTCCCTGCAACTCCTGCCTGACACGCTGTGCTTCCCTCTGATCTGTCTGTGTAAGACAGTGAGGGGGCTGAAGGTAGGAGCTAACAACTGATTGTGGGGGGGGGATGCCGAGGATTGCAGTGATGGGGGGAGGAGACGGGCTGACATCAAAGTGGGGGAGCTGAGGATGCAAAATTTGGGGGGGGGGGCAAGGACTGTCATGTGAGGGGGGGGTTGAGGACATTAAAGTGGAGAGGGGAGGACTGTAATGAGGGGGGCAGGGAGGCTGAGGACAGTGATGTGGAGGGGCTGAGAACTGTAATTTGTGGGGGGACTAAGGACAGTAATGTGGGGTTATGATGTAACAAGGGGCAGAGGACAGTACTGTTAATGGGGGTTGATGTTGAAGTGTGCGGACATTACTGTGGAACAAGTGGAGGTTGATGATGTAAAGGGAGAGTTTAGGACACTCATCAAGAAGGGATCTTAATGAAAAGGGGGAGGGGACTGTGATGTGCACTGGGGACGCTGATATAAGAATGGGTTCAGGTGTGTGTGTGTGTGTGTGTGTGTGTGTGCATACATCGTAAATGGGTCAGCCCATTTTAATGGGCTGCACTACCCACAAGAAACAGAGAGAAAGAAGTCCTTAAACTTTTTTTTTTTTTAAATTGCGTCGCACCAAGCTGCATGGTGCTGCAGTAACATATGGTTTGGCGCACGCAAAAATGCGTGACAGGGAACCCACGTCATATTCGGACCTCTGGTATTCGAAAATTTTACTGACCTCGGCGAATTGTAATTCAATACCACTGGCCTAGGCCATCTTTATGTAGAGCAACAATTTTTTTTTTCTGTTCCTCAGAGAGTTCTTGTTCATGAGGTGCCATGTTGAACTTCCAGTGACCAGTATGAGAGCGATAACACACCTGAGACCTTGTAACACTAACAAGTCACATGACACCGGGGAGGGAAAATGGCTAATTGGACCCAATTTGAACATTTTCACTTAGGGGTGTACTCACTTTTGTTGACAGCGGTTTGGACATTAATTGCTATGTGTTATTTTGAGGGGACAGCAAATTTACACTGTTATAGACTTGTGCACAATGGAAAATGTTGTTTAGTTTCGGTTTATTGTCATTTGTAAAATACATAATTTCATTCTGTTATATTCGTTATGTTACGTTAATTTGTTTTCGGATAATTGGTTATTTCTGTAGAGTGTCGATATTCGTTATACTGAATCTCGAATCATGTCGAATTCATTCTGTTATAATTTCTTTCGTATTAGTTCGATATTTATGTATGTATACATATTCGTGATAATGATTCCGAGTTTGGAAAGTCGTTTGTTTATTGAATCTATTAACACACGCAATGACAATATCTCTTCTCCTCTGCTCAAATACAATACAACACCCTTCTTACTCAGTTCTCAGGAATGCACTTTGCCAGTAATCCAACCTCCAGCACAAAATTAATCAGCTGATTGGACTGTAAGATTTACTTTAAGTTGACCTTTTGTTTCATTAGATCTTTAACGAATTACCGAATCGTGTCGAATTCGTTCGTTATATTCGCTATAATTTCTTTCGTATTAGTTGAAATTTGTTTTGTTTTTTTATTCGGATGCATCCGAATGTCCGAAAGATGCAAAATTCGGCCAAATTTTGATTCGTTACGAAACTAATTGCACATGTCTACACTTTTATACAAGCTGTACACTCACTACTTTACATTGTAGCAAAGTGTCATTTCTTCAGTGTTGTCACATGAAGATAGAATAAAATACTTCCAAAAATGTGAGGGGTGTACTAACTTTTGTGAGATACTGTAAACCATCACATATACCCAGTGACGTGAACAGCCAGAGATAAAACAAATCTCCCTACATAAGTTTTATATGTATATCTGCAGTCTTCATATTCATATAAGATTTTCTCTTCCTGGTTAACACTGCTGTGAGGCCTAAGCAAACAGCCAAGGCGCACCCACCCCTCCCTCCCTCTCCTCATAGGTACAGACTTTATGCTCTGTGCTAATCTGTTTATAGCATCCTCCCCAACACAAAACTAAAAGGCTGCTTTTAGCATATGTGAGGAAAACCTTGCCAGGAGTTATCAGGCTGATAACAGAGGAATGGGCAAGAGACAGCTAAGGGACATGGTGCTTTGAACAGAGATAAAACACTGTAGATATACGTGCCCAGCTCAAGTTCCTGAATCAGGTTTACATAGAATGCATAAAGATTAGAAACCTACTGACTTTACAACCCCTTTAATTCTCACTAGTATTATGGCACATATCTTGATCATGTTTAGCGATTTCTGTATGTGTGGTTTATTCTCTGACATTTTTGTTCCCCCACAACATGTGGCAACTTTGTTGTTTATACAGAAATACAAATCCTTTGGGAGATAAACTGCTAACCACATGGTACCTAAATGTTGTCTTTTTGGGTTGCAATCAGGTAGAGAGGTAAAGTCCGACTAGACAGGAAGCTCATCCTAGCTCCAAGCTGCAGCAATATCAAAGGAAAATCTCCATAAGCCACACATCATGAAGCAGTCCTGTGCATGAAGTGAGAATGGCAGTCTTAGCCTGGATTCTAGTCAGGCCCCACCCCACATTACATTGCTGTATGTAGTTTAGTGTTGTGGCTCCTTTAAATATGTAAATCCCACTGCATAGCAAGCCTGCTGGCATTCTTCTTTACAATGCAGCAGCTTTTAACCACTAGCGGACCCCGCCGGCGTCATTATAAGTCGGCTGTTTGAAGAGGGATATCGTTGTTATGGCAGCAGCTAGCTGCCATAACCTCGGTATCCTCTTCTTCAGCGGGCGGTCTGCTTTCAGATAAAAGTGGTCTCTGCGGAGGATTCACTGCGTGATCACCCCCCGCTGGCAGAGGCGATCGCGTTCTCCTTCCTGTTGGGTGTGGAGATGAGTGAGGGGGAAGATGGCCCCCACCCATCTCCATACCATTGCAGGGCCAAAGCGACGTCAAAACATCACTTCCAATAAACGCAAACTTTTTTTTTTCCCAAATGACATTTATTTTTTTTATTGCATTTTAGTGTGAATATGAGATCTGAGGTCTTTTTGACCCCAGATCTCATATTTAAGAGGTCCTGTCATGCTTTTTTTCCTATAACAAGGGATGTTTACATTCCTTGTAGTAGGAATAAAAGTGATTTTTTTTTTTTTAAAGAACAGTGTAAAAATAAAAGGTAAAATAAGTTATAAAGAAAAAAAAAATTTAACGCACCCCGTCCCACCGAGCTCGCGTGCAAACGCATACGTGAGTAGCGCCCGCATATGAAAACAGTGTTTAAACCACACATGTGAGGTATTGCCACGATCGTTAGAGTGAGAGCAATAATTTTAGCCCTAGACCTCCTCTATAACTCAAAACATGCAACTTGTAGAATTTTTTTAAACGTCGCATCTGGAGACTTTTAAGGGTAAAAGTTTGTCACCATTCCACGAGCGGGCACATCTTTGAAGCATGACATGCTGGGTATCAATTTACTCACATAACATCATCTTTCACAATTAAAAAAAAAAAAAAAATTGGGCTAATTTTACTGTTGTCTTATTTTTTAATTCCAAAAAATTGATTTTTCCTACAGCTTACTTGTAAAATCCTTTTCTTGGAGTACATCACGAGACACAGAGTACTATAATAATAACTATCTGGGTTATATGCCACCTATAGGTGAATGGACACTAGCAACCAATAGTCAGGAAGTTCCCCCCCTATAACCTCACCCATACAGGAAGTACCTCTGTTTTTGGAGAAAGCAATGAGGGACCTCTGTGTCCTGTGATATACTCCAAGAAAAGGATTTTACAGGTAGGCTGTAGGAAGAAATCAATTTCTTTATTGTACATCACGGGACACAAAGCAGCATAATAATGACTGATTATCTGGGATGTCCTAAAGCAATGCCCCTGAGGGGAGGGAGACACTATTATAGAAACTGCCACCAAAGAAGGATCTACTCCGCTATTTGTATTAAGCTGAGGCTAAAGGCAGTATTTTCTACGTGATTAACAGCGACCTGCTAAAAACCCTGTAGATCAGTGGTTCTTAACCTTTCTAGGGCCGTGACCCCTTGATAAAATTTCTCAAGTTGTGGGGACCCCAACAGTAAAATTATTTTTGTGGCGTGTGTTGTCAGCACCCAAGGCAAGACAAGTAATTTGCGCCCCTAACCCATGGACATTTATCACTCCCTGAGTCCCTTCCACTCATACAGTAGTAAAACCCCTTATGATACATTTTAGAATGTGCCACGCTCTTTGTTCTCATTTATTTCCCTTTTATCTCTCTCTATCCTATTTTCTTGTTTTTTTTTCCCCATCCCTCTCTCTAGCCATCTTTCTCTCCCTTTTCTTTGTTCCTTCCCCTCTTTTCCTCTCCCTTCCATGTATTCTCTTTTTATTCCTTCTCTTACTCTTTGGTGGGGGAAATGGGATGAGTGGTGGTGGGATCAGTGTCAGTGCTGTGGGGGTGGGAGGGAGAGAGTTCTGATCAGCCAACTTTGGTGCTCTTGATCAAGGTCATCTGCTGATCTGAGAACTGTAGTGGGGACTTTTAATGGCAACTTAGGTACTATGATTACATAGGTAGCGTTACTCACTGTGTCTCCAGCTCTGTGGTGTCTCGCAGCAGTGACACCGATGCTAAAATCAGGAGATAGGGTTTCCTCCAGCCCCTCCCACTTCACATTGCTCACCAGTTAGCTGACCTCTAGTCTCTGCCCCCCACTCATGCTGTGAACTGAATGGGCGGATGCGGGCTCCAGGTACATCCCTGTAGGGCGGTTGGGAGAGTGGAGCGGGCTTCAGGAACAGACCAGGATACGATGTCCCCCTGGAAAATCGTCATTTGACCCCCAGGTTGGGAACCACTGCTGTAAATGTATAAACCAAAGACCAAATAGTGGACTTGTACACCTGGGCCACTAGCAGCTGATGCTAGATGGCCCAAGATACTCCTGGTAGAGAATCTCTCCCCAGGAAAAAAAAAGTTTTGTTTTTTTTTTTTTTTATTTGTTGTTTGGCATTTAAACCATAGGCTTTATTGATAAACTGGTAGATCCACTGCTAAATATTCGACCTGGATGGCATCTGCCCTTCCTGGGCTCTTCTGGCAGCACAACCAGGATTCCCGATTTGTGACGACAACTCAAGTAGACCCTGAGCATGTGAACCACCTCTAGAGTAGGTAGCGATCTTTCTCCTGCCGATAGGATTTAGGAGAAATATAAAAGGCAACCACTGTCCTAAATCAAGTGAAAAACTAGAAACCACTTTAGGCAAAAAAAAAAAAAAAGGATAAGGCTGCAACATCACCTTGTGATGCGAGACCAAGAATGGTTCCTTGCATGAAAGAGCCGCCAATACTGACACTCCACTTCATGAAGTGATAGCAACCAAAGAAGCCACCTTTTGAGATAAAAGGACCAACAGAATCCCGATTGGTTAAAAAAGTGGCCTCTGCAAGGACATTCAAGACCAATTCAAGTTCCAAGGACACCAGAATGGCCTGACAGGCGGAAATGTCCAAGTTACCTGCTGTATGAAAAAAGGAGTGAGAAAGAACGACCCCTGGAAAAACATGGATAGGGATGAACCCTGACCCTTAAATGGTACTTAAGGCCAAACTCCTTCTACCGATTGGAGAAAGAAAGAGAAAACCTCCCACCCACATATTTCTGCGTTTGCCACTTCCTGGCTTCACACCAGGCAAAAACAAATATTTTCAAGTCCTGTAATTAACGTTCCCCTAAGCTGGCTTCCAGGGGCTCAACAGTGCTGAGATACAGGACTCAAGACCATCAGGGCCTGCTTAACTGGGAGTGTCCAACAGGAGTAACCCCCCACAAGACCCGATATGTCTGCGTAGCAAGCCCCCCTGGGCTTTTTCAGTAAACACTAATATCAGTGTTACCACCTTACAGATTCTTCATAAAAGATGTGGCAGAATCCGAAACGGGAAAAAAAATGCGTCAAATAAGGAAGAACCAGACCTTAAGGTATTACCAGTATACATACCACCATTGGCAGTGGGACTCTTGTCTTGGACATACCTGTCCCAACTGTTGTAGAACTTGGAATCTAGTAGATGCCCCTGCAGAGTTCCCCTTGCCACTATCCTATACGTGGAATAAATATTGGCGATGGAGACAGCACTTGTACTGTGCCAGAAAGAGGCATTTCCAGATTGAACTGACAACAGGTTTATTCTATAATCCAGAGCAAGGCATACTGGCAAAAAAATTCCAAGCTATTGGACAGTATTTTCTCCTGTGGACATCAGGCCCACTAAACTGTAGCCAGCCTCAAGTCAACTTAGAGAGACTGGCATCAGTGGTTATCTTCCAGATTCCTGAAAAGGAAGAATATCAAGCACCAATCTATGCTCTGCAACACCCTGGAAACAGAGCCTTCCGGCAAAGCAATGCCTGGATCCTCAAGTTCCCGACAGGGAATGAACCTCTACCAAGACATGGAATAGGGCTGTATGTAGCGAACGTTCTTTGACTCAAACACAGCTTCCTTCTATAGAAATATATCGAAGGAACCCCTGGAATTGACTGCTTCTTTAGCAAAGATTGAGGTAAAGGGTATCTTCAGCAAGCCCAGCACTAGGGCTAGATGCTTTGAGAATCCTCCTGAGCTTTGGCCAACCCAAAAAGGGAAGATTCACAAAAAACACCTTTCCACTGCAATTACAGAAATCTTTGATGAGCCTGGAGACAAACCGCCCCATGAAGATGAGAGTTTATAGATGATTATGGACCCCGAAATCTACCTCTTGAAGAGAGATGATCACTGAACCGTCCAACCTATCTGAAAACACAAGAAAGTTCAGCGGGTTGAGAATCTTAGGATAGACCTCATGCTCCTTTTTGACTTTGGAACTGTCACCATTTAATTGTCTCACAATTGGCCCATAATTCCTGCTCCAAGAGCAAATATAAGGCAAAGACTGATTACTCTGTGACAGATCCCCACCCAAGAGGTGCCCTTAACCTACCAGGTTTCTGCCAGCAAAAGATGGAACAAACCACCTCAGAGACTACCCTAAGTCTTACTGGCCTCAGATGCTTCCCTCACCCCGGTGGGTAATAGCTTACAACATCTGGTATCCCCAGGCAGTCTCCCATCTGTATACTAACCAGGCTTGATCCTGCTTAGGCTTCAATGAACCAAGATCAGGCATGAACAAGGTGATGTGGCCACAGTCGGACGAAAAATAAATGTGCCAGGACATACTGCAATGCCAAACACCACAGTGGTTCAGATGCACCCAAAACCCCGATCCAGCGGGGGATGTGGATACCTGCCAGTTCACTGAACCTGAGAGCGGTGCCCCTGCTTCCGCCGGAACCGTTTAACTGGTATAACAGGTAATCTAATAAACAGTCCTCCAAGGATGCAGGCCTAAAACAATGTTGGTTTACCTCTATGCAAGCCCTTAGGTATGCAAGTACCTAGGCATGCAAACATGCAGGTATACAAGTGCTCTTGCCATTCATGTATGCAGTACAGGGTCAACACGCTCATACAGATGTACCCTCAGGCAAACAAGCACCCAGGCAAATAGGCCCATATGCATGTAATCCTATGTAAAGAAGTACATATGTACTTTTTTTCTCCGGGACTATTTATGTATACAGCTTAATGTAATAAACATATGTATGCAGTACAAATGAAAACATGCCAGCATGTATTCATGCAAATATGCATTTGGGAAAAAAATGAAAGTGTGCGCTGTATACACGCATTCATGCAACATGTGCCCATGGAAATGGGCATTCTCCCAATAAGCAAGCATGCGTTTATGAAACATGTTTATGCAACATTACGCAACACGTATCTATGTAGACATGTATAAACATGCATCATTATGCAACCATGTATTCTTATCTGATCATGCATCCTTATGCGATCATGTATCTTTATATGAGCCAGCATCTATACACGATCAAGCATCTTTATGCGGTCAAGTATTTTTATGCAACCATGTATCCTTATGTGAACATGTATAACCATGTAGGTTTAAGCAAACATGTATAATCATGTATCTTTATGCAATCAAGCATTTCTATGCATCCATGTAAAATCATGTATATCTATACAAACATGTCTAAACACGTATCTTTATGTGATCATGAATAATCATATCCATTTATATATGTCCAAACATGCATCTTTATGTAAACATTAACAACCAGGCATCTCTGTGCAATTATGCATTCTGTGCAACCATGAACGTGTATATTTATGCAAACATGTAAATTCTTGTACATTTATGTAAATATGAATAAACATGTATGTTTGTGCATCCATGCATGCTTAAGCAACCATGCATTCTGTGCAACCATGATCATGCATTTTTATGCAAACATGTATATTTATGCAAAACATGAACAGAAATGCATCCTTGTGCAACCGTGCATTCCAGCAACTGTGACATTTTAGCAGGTTTGCAAGCAAGCACCTGCTTAACTGCAGCTGGGCCCATATGCACTATACTTTACTGGAGATACAAACTCCTTAAAAAAAAAAATGCATCCATGCTCACATTTTCCCAAAACGTGTATATTTAAACATGCATACTATGCTGGACCTGCTTATAGAGCAGTCAACACTTTAAAGTGAACTGCTAACCATCCAAGGGCGTTTTAACTTACAGTTGTACCCCACCTCCCCTTCCCACGCCCACCGGATAAGCAGTAAATATGCAGTATATAATCATGACTTGTCTTCACATAGTTCTCTCATAGTAAATAATCACACTTTGTTAGTATCTTTAGGCTGACGCTATGTCCCCAGAGGCCTACTGAACCTGTTGCCACATGGCATGGCCGCCCTTCCACTTCCTGCCTATATAAAAATATGCCATACTGAGTGAGCCTGCGCTCTCTAGTGGCTAGAGGAGAAACCGCAGCCACATAAGAGTACATAGCATGATTAAACAGCACACTGCTCACAGTGGCCACCGGGAGTACAGTCAGTCAGATTTTTCTCTCTTTTAAAAAAAAAAAAGAAAAGAAAATGCAAACAAATGAAGACTTGCCATTCCTGCTGCAGGACTCCAATCTTCACCCATCACAGTGAGCTTTGTCATAAAAGAGCTTCAGAGACTGGGTCCCGCTTAATCTGGGGTCCATTCCCCTGGACCTGTATAGCACCCTACAGGAAAACACCTTGGTCAGAACAAACACTGCACAGGTTTCCATTACTCAGGGTCCAGCGCCATAAGGCTGCATTACAGGCAAAACCTCGAGGAATCTTCTCTCCTTCCGATGAGGCTCAGGTATCATCTATTTTAGCCTTCATGCCATCCAAATGGATCCGATCATGACGCCCTTTACTGGGACATCATTAAGTTTTGAAGAGCTTCAAACAGGCACGACCATCACCTTCAAGACACTGCTGGAAAAAACTGAGGTACTTCCTGTATGGGAGGGGATATATGGGGGGGATCTTCATGTCTATTGGTTGCCAGTGTCCATTCACCTATAGGTGGCGTATAACCTAGATAGTCATTATTTTGAGGCTCTGTCCCCATGATGTACAATAAAGAAAAAGTGATTTATATATATTTTATCTATATGTTTGGGGGTTCTAAGTAATTTTCTAGAAAGAAAAAATGATTTTAACTTGTAAACAACGATCTTGAAAAATAGGCCCGGTCCTTAACCACTTAAGGACCAGCCTCGTTTTGGAATTTAGGTGTTTACATGTTTGAAACAGTTTTTTTTTTTTTGCTAGAAAAATATTTAGAACCCCCAAACATTATATATTGTTTTTTTCTAACACCCTAGAGTATAAAATGGCGGTCACTGCAATACTTTTTTCCACACCGTATTTGTGCAGCGGTTTTACAAGCGCGCTTTTTTTGGAAAAAATTCACTTTTGAATAAAAAAAAATAAGACAACAGTAAAGTTAGCCCAATTTTTTTTTATATTGTGAAACATAATGTTACACCGAGTAAATTGATACCCAACATGTCACGCTTCAAAACTGCGCCCGCTCGTGGAATGGCGTCAAACTTTTACTCTCAAAAATCTCCATAGGCGATGTTTAAAAATTCTATAGGTTGCATGTTTTGCGTTACAGAAGAGGTCTAGGGCTAGAATTATTGCTCTCACTCTAGCGATCGCGGCGATACCTCACATGTGTGGTTTGACCACCGTTTTCATATGCGGGCGCTACTCACGTATGCGTTCGCTTCTGCACGCGAGCTCGTCGGGACAGGGCGTTTAAAAAAAAAGTTTTATTTTTCTTATTTATTTTACATGATTTTATTTTATTTTTACAGTTTAAAAAAAATTGGTGTCACTTTTATTCCTATTACAAGGAATGTAAACATCCCTTGCAATAGAAAAAAGCATGACAGGTCCTCTTAAATATGAGATCTGGGGTCAAAAAGATGTAAGATCTCATATTTACACTAAAATGCAATTAAAAAAAAAAAAAAGTCATTTAAAAAAAAAAATGACATTGAAAAAAATGTGCCTTTAAGACGTATGGGCGGAAGTGACGTTTTGACGTCGCTTCCGCCCTGCAGTGTCATGACGACAAGTGGGCGCCATCTTCCCCTCACTTGTCTCCATGCACAGCTAGGCAACAGACACGGTCGCCTCTGCCGCTGCCGACGACTCCGGTAAGCGTCGGAGGGCACTGGATCGCGGCGGGAGGGGGGGGGCCCTCTCCCGCCACTGATAAAAGTGATCTCGCGGCGAATCCGCCGCAGAGACCACTTTTATCTTGTAGCCGGGCGAAAACGGGAATACCGGGGTTATGGCAGCTACCTGCTGCCATAACAACGATACCCGTCCCCAAAAAAGGGACGTACATCGGCGGTCGGCAAGTGGTTAACAAACCATCCATGCGCCTCTATACGTTGTAATTATGAAAGAAAATTAAAAGAGGGAAATATCTGCGTGCTGAATAAAATCTAAAGTTTTAATCGCAGGGCACAAAGTGTAATAAAGGCATGCTAAAACAAAACAGATCACAGGTACAGCAACTCCCAGAAGAGTGGTAAAATGCTTCCAAAGCCTCCCCTCAGCTGAGCTATATACTTTGTGCTGCCTCTGATCTGAAGGCCTGACACTGATGGTAAACTATTTTGGCATCCAGATCCTTTTCTGTAAGTACTTCTATTACCTGCCCGCGTTTAGTTTTCAGTGGAGCAGGTGGCGACAGGGCCTCTTTAAGCATGTATGGATTCCCCTGACACACCATTTCAAATCCCAATGCTTCCTTTTACAGATTACATTGTTTGAAAATGCAGGAAAAAAAATACAGCATTCCATTTGAATATTTAACCGCTTATATTTTTATATGTCCACCAGTGCACAACGGGACCAAACCAATACATATTTTTACAATACATTAACAAGTTGAAATGAATAAAACTGGTAAAAAACACAAATTAACATATAAAACCTATCACTAAAAAGGTATGCTTCAGTAAACACATACAGGTATAATAAATAAGGAAGAAATGTAATGTACGTGGAAGATGCTCTGTCAAAAGGATCAGGGTTTGACTTCTGCAGTTATGTTGCCAATGCCTTTTATTAGGAGTATGCACTGACAAGAATTACAGAATTAAAAGACCACATCACAAATTATCTTCCTTGACTGAAAAATAAAACACTACATAAAACAGTCAGCGGGGAAAAATGTGTCTGCCCCACAAGCCAAGAAGACCATGTAAACATTTGATATATGGTGTTTAGACCAATCACTCATTTAAGCTTAAACTGTCTGTCTGACTGATGGCCAGTCGGAGCAATGTCTGAGTCTCCTCTGTCTGCTGCCGCACTTGCTCAAGCTGTTCCTTCAGTGGACTTTGACTGATCGCCATTGAAAACTCTGTATCTGAAATGAAAAACCAGTGGTTGGTTAACTTTATTTGTGGCCTCATGTGAGAAGAGAATAAAAAAGTCAAAAATGGTGTGGTCAATGCTAGCCTATTGTTTTCAACTTTTTTTTTGGTCTATTCAGCTGTACTGGCTTGAGGTTCTAAGATACAGTGCATCCGGAAAGTATTCACAGCTCTTCACTTTTTCCACATTTTGTTATGTTACAGTCGTATTCCAAAATGGCTAAAGTCATTATTTTCCTCAAAATACAAATACTACTCCATAATGACAATATGAAAAAAGTTTATTTTTAATAAACTTGCAAAGGTTTTAAACAAAGAAAAAACCTATACATAATTTTTCACAGCCTTTGCCATGACACTCAAAATTGAGCTCTGGTGCATCCTGTTTCCACTTATTCTTGTGATGTTTCTACAACTTGGAGTCCACCTGTGGTAAATTCAGGTGATTGGCCATGATTTGGAAAGGCACACACCTGTCTATATAAGGTCCTACAGTTAACAGTGCATGTCAGAGCACAAACCAAGCCATGAAGCCCAAGAAACTGTCTGTAGACATCAGAGACAGGATTGTATCGAGGCACAGAAACATTTCTGCAGCATTGAAGGTCTCAATGAGCACAGTGGCCTGCATCATCCATAAATGGAAGAAGTTTGGAACCAACAGGACTCCTCCTAGAGAAGGCCACCTGGCCAAACTGGGCGATCGGGGGAGAAGGGCCTTAGGGAGGTGACCAAGAAGCCAATGGTCACTTTGACAGAGCTCCTGCGTTTCTCTGTGGAGCGAGGAGAACTTTCCAGAAGAATAACCATCTCTGCAGCACTCCACCAATCAGGCCTGTATGGTAGAGTGGCTAGATAGAAGACACTCCTCAGTAAAAGGCACATGACAGCCGGCCTGGACTTTGACAAAAAGGCACCTGAAGGACTCTCAGACCATGAGAAACAAAATTCTCTGGTCTGATGAAACAAAGATTGAACTCTTTTGCCTGAATGGCAAGCATCATGTCTGGAGGAAACAAGGTACCACTAATGACCTGGCAAATACCTTCCCTACAGTGAAGCATGGTGATGGCAGCATAATGCTTTGGGGATGTTTTTCAGCGGTAGGAACTGGGAGACTAGTCAGGATCCAGGGAAGAGAGAATCTGCTCCAGAGCACTTTGGACCTCAGACTGGGGAGAAGGTTCATCTGCCAATAGGACAACGACCCTAAGCACACAGCCAAGATAACAAAAGAGTGGCTACGGGACAACTCTGTGAATGTCTTTGAGTGGCCCAGCCAGAGCCCAGACTTGAACCTGATTGAACATCACTGGAGAGATCTGAAAATGGCTGTGCACCGATGCTCCCCATCCAACCTGATGGAGCTTGAGAGGTCCTGCAAAGGTGGATGGGAGAAATTGCCCAAAAATAGGTGTGCCAAAGTTGTAGCATCATACTCAAAAAGACTTGAGGCTGTAATTGATGGCAAAGATGCTTCAACAAAGTATTGAGCAAATGCTGTGAATTCCTATGTGCATAGGATTTTTTTTTCTTCATTTTTAATAAATGTGCAAAGATTTTAAACTATCGCTCTTCCAAGTTATCATTAAGTATTTGTAGAATTTTGAGGAAAATGAATTTAATCCATTTTGGAATAAGGTTGTAACATAATGAGAAACACTGTGAATACTTTCTGGATGCACTGTATGTCATTGCTCTAATTTTCTGTTCACTCAATGAAGCCAAATGCCTCAATAGCAGGTGGTCAATGGAGCACTGGTTGGCCTGGATGCTAAAGAACCCAATTCCCTTTCCATTGCTTCCCTCTGCCTGAGAAAGCACAGGACCAAAGCCACAGGCTTAAACTTATACAGTCTCTCACAAAAGTGAGTACACCCCTCACATTTTTAGTAAATATTTTGTTATATCTTTTCATGTGACAACACTGAAGAAATGACACTTTGCTACAGTGTAAAGTAGTGAGTGTACAGCTTGTAGAACAGTGTAAATTTGCTGTCCCCTCAAAATAACAGCCATTAATGTCAAAACCGCTGCCAACAAAAGTGAGTACACCCCTAAGTGAAAATGTCCAAATTGGGCCCAAAGTGTCAATATTTTGTGTGGCCACCATTATTTTCCAGCACTGCCTTAAACCTCTTGGGCATGGAGTTCACCAGAGCTTCACAGGTTGCCACTGGAGTCCTCTTCCATAACGACATCACGGAGCTGGTGGATGTTAGAGACCTTGCGCTCCTCCACCTTCCGTTTGAGGATGCCCCACAGATGCTCAATAGGGAGGGGATCATGCGCTGCTTCAGTATGTCACAGTACATGTTGGCATTCATGGTTCCCTCAATGAACAGTAGCTCCCCAGTGCCGGCAGCACTCATGCAGCCCAGACCATGACACTCACACCACCATGCTTGACTGTAGGCAAGACACATGCCTCATCTGGTTGCCGCCACACACGCTTGACACCATCTGAACCAAATACCTTTATCTCGGTCTTATCAGACCAGGGGACTGCAAATTTACACTGTTATACAAGCTTTACACTCATTACTTTAAATTGTAGCAAAGTGTAACTTCAGTGTTGTCACATGAAATATAATAAAATATTTACAAAAATGTGAGGGGTGTACACACTTTTGTGAGATACAGTACTGCAAAGTATGTGGTGTTCTGTCTGCTTGTAATTCGAACTGAAGCTGTGTGCAGACTTCTAAAAAAAAAAAAAGCTGGTCAGCCATTTACAATAGGATACATTTTTGGAAAATCCTGAACATACATTTGCAGGGCACTAGCTGAGACATCTGCCTACATAATGTGGGCAGCTGATATATGCAAGTATATTTCACGAGGTGAAAAATAAAATAATGCACAATGGGTGGAAGGGGGTTGGGTCATTTTTTTGCCCAAAAAAAAAAAAAAAAAATGGCTTTTTAATAAAATCTAAGCCTCCATTCACACGGCCATAAAAAAATGTTTTCACAACTGTTTTGTTATTTACGGATCTGAATGTGGCTGCATGGTTTTCAATGTGGTAAGTAGGTGTCTAGGCATTTAATGCCTTCAGATCCGCAACACAAAATCTAAAAACCTGAATTTGAGGACATGCATATACACATATACCATTATATATATTAAAAAATGAATAAAAAAATAATTTATGCATTAGAAAACAGATCTATTTTGTGATCAATATGCAGGATCTTCAATAGCTTGCCTTTATAATAAGTACATTTTTACACCTGTGTTTCAGCCATGTGAATGAGGCTTTATGGTTGTAAAAATAATTCTCATTTCCAGAGTGTTGCACTGTTCAGGGGAAGTATAAGCTACAGGCGAGTCCACTTAAAAGATTGGTTTGTGGGCAATTGATATTTTAATTAAAAAAAAAATCCAGTCTCAGGGCAAGAACCCCTGCCCATTTATGGAAAAGTAAAGTAAACACCAGGTATCTGAAAATCCTGCTTTAAAAAAAAAAATGAATTAATCTGTCTGTACCTTCGCTTAACAAGCACAGGGTGGCAATGCCCATCTGCTGAAACTTCAGCTCTGGGTGACTGAGGAAACTCATGAGGTAGGCTTGAACATCCTTCATTAAAGGTTTTAAATATGGAGCGATTCTCCCTGTAAGAAAAAAGAACATGCATCGATAATGAATCAAGTCCTTAGACGTTTTGACATTTATAGACAAAAACACACACTGATCTTCAGGATATATCACAACGGGCTCAAAATAAAGCAATTGGCAAGTAGGGAAGCTGATAATGTGAGCGGTATGCTGACAGATATTTGTGTGGATATCTCCTGCAAGAACTGGAAGAGAGCCTGAGGAGCTGATTGGTAAAGCAGAGGGGCTCAGTTCTAGCTGGAGACATCCCAAAGCTCGGTGGCATGCTGACAGTGGAGGCATTGCAGGCCAGACAGGAACAGCCATAGGCTGAGGGGAAAAAAGTATTTGACCCCCTGCTGATTTTGTACATTTGCCCACTGACAAAGAAATAATCAGTCTAAAATTTTAAATGGTAAAATATATAAATACAGCGCTCACAAACAAAAACCCATAATAAGTGATAACAAAAAACAAAGTCCATACAAAACTATAAAGGTCCTTTGATGACGCCCTGTGGGAGGGTGAAATGCATTGACGTGACTTCTGGTTCTGACGTAATTTCCGGTCTCGTGGGAACGCTGTTAATGGTGTTTGCTGCATCCTCTGATTGTTTCAATACCTGTTTTTAACTTACTTTTGTAAGTATTACCTTTTATGCGCAATAAATTTTCAATCTTAGCATAATTCACTATTGGCCACCCCTTTTTCTTCCCTTTTGGGTACCCATTTTTCATATGGCTGAGTATTAACGTTGAAGGATCGTTTATCATTTCATCAGTGAACCTGCCATCCTGCAACATTCTTTGGATATTGTTACAAGCTTTTACTGACTCCCAGACTGAAAAGCTGGGTGTCATTGTGATTTGGTGAGTGGGGACACACGTGGGGTCTTGGTACACCTGAAAATTTTTCTGCAACATTTTCTCTGCACTTTCCGCACACCAGATGTGAAGCATTCCCTGCATTTTTACACACCATTTGTAAAGCACCTTCATAGTTTTGTATGGACTTTACGTTTTCTGTTATCACTTATTATGGATTTTTGTTTGTGAGCGCTGTATTTATATATTTTACCACTATGTTCAAGTGTCTATACACTTTGTGTATAGCAGCTTCAATCATTTTTTACCACACATTTTTTTTTCACACCATCAGCGCGAGTTTATATATTCAGATTATATTTTCCCTATAATTTTAAATGGTTACATAGGTTAAATAAGACAGAAGTCCATCTAGTTCAACCAAAAAAAAAAAAAAAAAATACAATCCCATACCCACAGTTGACCCAGAGGATGGTGAAAAAACCCAGCAAAGCATGCTTTAATTTGCTACAGCAGGGAAAAAAAAAAAATGCTTCCTGATCCCCCGAGAGACAATCGGATTTTCCCTGGATTAACTTTACCTATAAATGTTAGCACCCAGTTATATTGTGTACATTTAGGAAAATAATCCAGGCCTTTTTTTTTTTTTAAAGTGATCTACTGAGCTTGCCAGAACCACGTCTGGAGGGAGTCTATTCCACATTTTCACAGCCCCCTTGTCCTCTGTGATGACCTTAACCACTTAAGGACCAGAAGGATTTGCCCCTTTAATGACCAAGCCATTTTTTACGATACGGCACTGCGTCACTCTGACGATTGGGTACAACGTCACACGGCCGCGCAAACAAAATTGATGTCCTTTTTTTCCCCCACATAGAGCTTTCTTTTGATGGCATTTGATCACCTCTGTGGTTTTTATTTTTGGCGCTATAAACAAAAAGATCAACAATTTTGAAAAATTTTGTTTTCCTTTTTGCTATAATAAATATCCCCCCCCCCAAAAAAAAAGGTCCGTGTAGGACAATATGTATTTTAGGTAAAAAAAAAAAAAAAGCAAATAAGCGTATATTGATTGGTTTGCCAAAAGTTATAGCGTCTACAAACTATGGAATAGATTTATGGCATTTTTATTGGTTTTTATTTTTTATTTTTTTACTAGCAATGGCAGCGATTTACGATTTTCAGAGCTAAAATAGCCACTGATTACTGTATAAATGTCACTGGCAGGGAAGGGGTTAACACTAGGGGCGATCAAGGGGTTAAGTGTGTTCCCTGGGAGGTGTTGCTAAATATATGGGGGCTGGGCTGACTGGAGGGGGAGAGAGATCATTGTTCCTAATCACTAGGAACAGACGGTCTGTCTCCCACCCCCCCCCCCCACCCTCCCCAGGGCGATCGCCCACAAATCGCTGTGTATGCGCCAGACGAACAATGACGGCGATTCGAGCCAACTTGCCGCAGTACAACAGTGGGCGGTAGGTAACTAGGTAAAGTGAATAACAACACAAAGTTCAAGAAATTTTTGAAAAAATAAAAACAGTTTTAGTTTGTTATAACATTGATGGGCACCGATAGGTGGCACTGGTGGGCACACATACTTGGGTGATGTCTCACCCTCTTCGGGACCGCTGTCCCTATGACAAAAGCCAGTGATCGGCTTTTTTTTCTGCTTACGCTGTCAGCACGAGTAGAAAAAAAAGCCGATTACCGATATTTTGTTTACATCATGTGATTAGCTGACAGCTGATTATGTTGTAAGGGGCCGGGATCAGCCCCTTACTCTGATCTGGGATCAGCCGAATCTCATTGACTAGGTGATCACCGAGTGTGCCGCAGGCAGCTCATGCACAGGAGGACGGCTATTGATGGCCTCTGGGCAATTAAGGTCCGCGCTGTAGCCGTCAACCAGCTTCAGCATGGACAGAAAATGGTTAAACTGCAAATCAATTTATAACTTTTTTGAAATGCCTTTTTTATGGATATTTTTGTTGTTATTCTGTCTCTCACTGTTAAAAAAAACCTACCATTAAAATTATAGACTGATCATTTCTTTGTAAGTGAGCAAACGTACAAAATCAGCAGGGGATCAAATACTTTTCCCCTCACTGTATTGCCAAAAACCCTGATAGCCAGAACTAAGATGCAGGTCCTAACTCCTGCATTAGCCCTCTAGGAAAAAAATATTGATGAAACTACTGCTTAGTGCGGAGTTCCGCACCCGCCCCAAGCAAAAAATTAAAAGTCAGCAGCTACACATACTGTAGCCAGTGACTTTTTTTCCTCATAAATAGTTTTTATTTAGATTACAAAGAACAGTGCATACAGTGAAGGCATGACAACAATTTATGCAGACTTCCAAGGCATATAGATTCATTGTCGTTTACAAATGATTATCAAGCCCTGTAATATTCGAATCCCGCGATATGTAACTAACAGGATGCATCAGTAGAATCGCATAAGGTGGCCTAAGGAGTTGGTTCTCACAAGCAGGAGGGATAGTAGGAGAATGGGGGGTGGAGAGAGCTGCTGACCTAATATATTAGGACATCCAGCAATGTCGGCACCCCAGCCCATGTTTCCATCAACTCTTGGGCGCTGCCGCCGCCATTTGTAGTGAGAGAACCCTTTCGGCTTCATGCTGTGGTTTTTGAATGGCCCGGCGGCTGGGGGGGGGGAGGGGGCTAAGCTTCAGAGTCATCGCAACGTGATCTCTCGGAAGTAGGGGCAAGTACCTGTCAAAAACAGGTCAGATAAGCAGAGCTTCCACTGTTGGGTGGAACTCCGCTTTAAGAAAGTCATCTATCTAAATATGAGACCTAGAACAGGTGGCATCTATCCCATTCCACTTTTACCTCCTGATAATTTATCACTGAATGCATTAACTTTATTTTTAATGTGATACATTACAGAGGATAAGATACACAGATATGGGAGTTTACCAGTTTATTGTTCTATTGTTACCACAATTCTTAGTTACAGACTGACCTGTCAGGGCATACTTTAAAGTGGAGTTCCACCCACTTTTACAACTCTTCAGCATCCCTCACTAAACTGTGCACTGTAAACAAATTGGATATTTTTTTTTTTTTTTTTTTATCAGCACCTACTGAATATCTGCTGTATTCATTTTTCACTTCCTCCTCCCTGGCCGCGGCCCATCGCATCATATCCTGTTTGCAATGCCTTCTGGGAAGGGGCGGCAACTTCCTCTGAAACTGCCATTGCTATGGAAACCTGCAGCACTGCTTGTGCTGCACTGAGCATGTGCGAGATCTGCAAGGATGAGATCCAGGAAGAAATACAGTCTGGCTTCGGATGCCCACATTTAAGATGGCCACGGCCTGCTGTAAGTTTATAAAATAACAAACTACTGCTATAAACTAACAAAACAGACCTTAGTTTACAGACTAACTTTACTAGAATACATTAAGCTTGTGTACTATAGGGGTATTTTTATTTAAAAAGTATAATTTCGGACGGAACACCACTTTAACTCCTTTGGTCTTAATTGATGTTGGCAGTTATACTGCAATGCCTTATATAACATTTTTGTTATGCTTTATGCCTCCAATGCCCATGGCAACCAATAACCCCACAAAAGGTTTTATAAGTGCCCACAATGAGGATGTCACGAGAAAACATTAGGGCAGCAACTGGATTCAACACTATCAGGGATGTGGTTCTAATCGACCATTCAAATCAGCAGGTTGCTTTGGGAAAAAATAGGGGTGGTTAAACCTGCACACAGTTAGGTCCATATACAGTGGGGACAGAAAGTATTCAGACCCCTTAAATTTTTCACTGTTATATTGCAGCCATTTGCTAAAATCATTTAAGTTCATTTTTTTCCTCATTAATGTACACACAGCACCCCACATTTTTGCAGGATTTATTAAAAAAGAAAAACTGAAATATCACATGGTCCTAAGTATTCAGACCCTTTGCTGTGACACTCATATTTAACTCAGGCGCTGTCCATTTCTTCTGATCATCCTTGAGATGGTTCTACACCTTCATTTGAGTCCAGCTGTGTTTGATTATACTGATTGGACTTGATTAGGAAAGCCACACACCTGTCTATATAAGACCTTACAGTCACAGTGCATGTCAGAGCAAATGAGAATCATGAGGTCAAAAGGAACTGCTTGAAGAGCTCAGAGACAGAATTGTGGCAAGGCACACATCTGGCCAAGGTTACAAAAAAATTTCTGCTGCACTTAAGGTTCCTACGAGCACAGTAGCCTCCATAATCCTTAAATGGAAGACGTTTGGGACGACCAGAACCCTTCCTAGAGCTGGCCGTCCGGCCAAACTGAGCTATCGGGGGAGAAGAGCCTTGGTGAGAGGTAAATAAGAACCCAAAGATCACTGTGGCTGAGCTCCAGAGATAGTCCGGAGATGGGAGAAAGTTGTAGAAAGTCAACCATCACTGCAGCCCTCCACCAGTCGGGGCTTTATGGCAGAGTGGCTCGACGGTAGCCTCTTCTCAGTGCAGGACACATGAAAGCCCATATGGAGTTTGCTAAAAAAACACCTGAAGGACTCCAAGATGGTGAGAAATAAGATTCTTTGGTCTGCTGAGACCAAGATAGAACTTTTTGGCCTTAATTCTAAGCGGTATGTGTGGAGAAAACCAGGCACTGCTCATCACCTGTCCAATAGAGTCCCAACAGTGAAGCATGGTGGTGGCAGCATCATGCTGTGGGGGTGTTTTTCAGCTGCAGGGACAGGACGACTGGTTGCAATCGAGGGAAAGATGAATGCAGCGATATCCTGGACGAAAACCTTCTCCAGAGTGCTCAGAACCTCAGACTGGGCCGAAGGTTTACCTTCCAACAAGACAATGACCCTAAGCACACAGCTAAAAAAATGAAGGAGTGGCTTCACAACAACTCCTGACTGTTCCTGAATGGCACAGCCAGAGCCCTGACTTAAACCCAATTGAGCATCTCTGGAGAGACCTAAAAATGGCTGTTTACCATCCAACCTGACAGAACTGGAGAGGATCTGCAAGGAGGAATGGCAGAGGATCCCCAAATCCAGGTTGAAAAACTTGTTGCATCTTTCCCAAAAAGACTTATGGCTTAATTAGATCAAAAGGGTACTTCTACTAAATACTGACCAAAGGGTCTGAATACCTAGGACCACGTGATATTTCAGTTTTTCTTTTTTAATAAATCTGCAAAAATGTCAACAATTCTGTGTTTTTCTGTCAATATGGGGTGCTGTGCGTACATTAATGAGGAAAAAAATGAACTTAAATATTTTTAGCAAATGGCTGCAATATAACAAAGAGTGAAAAATTTAAGGGGGTCTGAAAACTTTCCGTCCCCACACTATATTTGGACACAGGCACAATTTTCATACTTTTGGCTTTGTATGCCACTAGAATAGAAATTAAAATGAAACAATCCAAATGAATCTGAATTGCAGACTTTCAGCTTTAATCCAAGGGGTTGAACATAAATATCAAGTACAAATTTTAGGAACTGCAACCATTTTTATAGACAGTCCCCCCATTTTCAGGGGCTCAAAAGTAATTGGACAAATGAATAGAATGTCAATTTTTAATATTTTTTTGAGAATCCTTTTTTGACAATGACTGCCTGAAGTCTGGAACCCATAGACATTACCAAAGACTGGGTTTATTCCTTTCTGATGCTTTGCCAGGCCCTAACTGCAGCGGTCTTCAGTGGTTCTTTGTTTGTAGGTCTTTATGCCTTTAGATTTGCCTTCAGCGAGTGAAATGCATGCTCAATTGGGTTTAGATCAGGTGATTGACTCAGTCATTGCAGAATATTCCACTTTTCCTTCAAAAGCTCCTGGGTTGCTTTTGCAGTGCGTTTTGGATCATTGTCCATCTGTACTGTGAAGTGCCATCCAATCAACTTTGCTGCATTTGGCTGAATCTGGGCTGACAGTATATCGCTAAACACTGAAGAATTCATCCGGCTGCTCCTGTCTTCTGTCACATCATCAATAAACATCAATGACCCAGTGCCACTGGAAGCCATACATGCCCATGCCATCACACTGCCTCCACCATGTTTTACAGGTGACGTTGTGTGCTTTGGATCATGAGCTGTTCCAAGCCTTCTCCACACTTTTTCCCCCCTATCATTCTGGTACAGATCAATCTTAGTTTAATCCATCCAAAAAATGCTTTTTCCAGAACTGGTCTGGCTTTTTTAGATGTACTTTCCTATTCTTCAGGGTTTTGAATGATTTGCACCTTGTGGTGAACCCTATGTATTTGCTCTTGTGAAGTCTTCTCTTGATTGTAGACTTTGATAATGATACGTCCACTTCCTGGAGAGCGTCCTTCACTTGTCTGGGTTTTTCTTTACCATAGAGAGGATCCTGCGATCATCCACCACTGTTGTCTTCTGTGGACATCCAGGCCTTTTTATGTTGCTGAGCTCACAAGTGCATTCTTCTTTCCTCAGAATGTACCAAACTGTTGATTTGGCCACTCCTAATGTTGCTGCTATCTCTCCGATGGATTTCTTTCGTTTTTGAAGCCTTACAATGGCCTGTTTCACTTGCATGGACAGCTCCTTTGAACGTATGATGTAGGTTCACAGCAATAGATTCCAAATGCAAATACCACACCTAGAATCAACTCCAGACATTTTACCTGCTTAATTGATGAGGAAACAACGAAAGGAGTAGCCCACACCTGGCCATGAAATAGCTTTTGATTTAATTGTCCAATTACTTTTGGGCCCTTGAAAAAGGGGGGAATGGCTATTAAGAGCTGTAATTTCTAAACCCTTCCTCCAACTTAGATGTACAAACCCTTAAATTAAACCAGAGAGTGTGCAATTTCAGCCCATATCCATTATATAACTATAGCTTGAATAGGTTTTGGTAAATATCTGAAACAAACTAAAATTGTGCCTGTGTCCAAATATATATGGACCTAACTGTATGTCATTAACCGTTGGCCGCACATGTCCCCAGGGAAACAAATTCTGGGAATCAGTGACATCCTTGAGAATGTCAAAAGGTAAGGCCCCTTCACACAGGACAGAATCCTGCTCTTTGCTGATCCCCGCTGAACAGGTGGATGACAAGTCTGTGTCCGCTGTTCTCTATGGGGCGATCAGATGGAAACGGACTGCATGTCCGTTTTCCATCCGATGGACGGGTAACAAACGTATCCTCATCCGTTTGTTTTTAGCATATCAAATGCCAGTGGGTGACAGCAGACACCTGTCCGCTGACATCCATTGCCCCATAGATAACAATGAGCGGTCTGACCGTGTCCACTAAAAAACCGGCAGGAGGACTGGATCAGTCCGCTGGTGTGAAAAGGGGCCCAAGATTGATGCCGGTGTTCTGTCAAAAAAGCCAAATCACCAATTACGTCACTTCTGGTGACTCTCCAGCAGCAGAAATTGCAGATTTCGACGACTTGGTTATTTTGACAGAACACTGGCAGTAACAAAATTGGAGATTTTGATGAGTTAGCTCTTTTGACAGAACACCGACTGATCTACAGTCTACTTCCCTCTATTGGGTAATAACTCCTCCTACAGACTACTCTTATACCCTTCAGAAAGATATCGGCCTATAACCAAACTTTGGATACACCAGTGCGGTCATCCACACACAGCACATCTTGTACAGTAAAGCAGTAGTTGCAAGTTATAGTCTGCATGCAGCAATGACAAATCTGAGGAAGCATTAAACAATATGATTAGTTTTGCAGTAAGAGCCCTTGCACACTGGGGCGGCGTCGGCGGTAAAACGCCGAGAAGGGGTTAAATACCACCGCAAAGCGCCTCTGCAGAGGCGCATTGCCGGCGGTATAGCCGCGCCGTCCGATTGATTTCAATGGGCAGGAGCGGTATACACACCGCTCCTTCACCGCTCCGAAGATGCTGCTGGCAGGACTTTTTTTACCGTCCTGCCAGCGCATCACTCCAGTGTGCAAGCCCTCGGGGCTTTCACATTAGGATGACAGCAGCAGCACTTTCGGGGCGGTTTGCAGGCGCTATTATTAGCGCAATAGCGCCTGCAAACCGCCCCAGTGTGCAAGGGCTCTTATAACATATAGCAACTCTGAGAAACTTCCATGTACAAGATGACAGCTTCTGTGGCAATGAAACTTTGCAAACCTTGGAGGTTATGGATAGGAGGAGGTGCACCATAGTAAAATTATGCAGCTGGGCCTGGATTACATTATATTTATAGGGAATATGGGCTTTGCTTCAGTACATTACCAGAATGAGACAGATGTTTAATAACTGTGGCAGCTTGGAAGGAGAGTTCTTTATGTTCTAGGTATCCAGAAAATTTCACCAAACACTTGAGGAAAGCTTTATCCTTCCTTTTAACGAGATTCTCCCTTGCATAGTCTGTGAAAAGAGCATTATTACACAAAAACTTTAAGCTCTCACTACAGTCAAAATTTACCTTTTACTATGCATAAAACAGAAAATAAATACAATTTCATTATAAAGCCTTATGTAACCAAAAATGCTATGGTGACTTGTACTGCACTAATAAAACAGGGCTGCAGTGAAAACATAAAAACACAAGTGTTTCATTTTCTGACAATCTTATTCTAAGCCTCATCTCTTTAGATTACTGAATGGTGAGAATTTACTTCTACTTTTTACTTGCGTGTGTGTAGATAGATAAATAGATACAGATATATATATATATATATATATATATATATATATATATCTATCACACACACATATATACATACACACATATATACATACACACTGCTCAATAAAATTAAAGGAACACTTTGAAAACACACTGAACTCAATGGGGAAAAATATGTTGGATATCTATACTGATATGAACTGGGTAATGTGTCCAGAATGAAAGGATGCCACATCATTTGATGGAAATGAAAATTATCAACCTGCAGAGGGCTGAATTCAAAGCCCCCCCCCCCCCCCCCCCGAAAATCAAATGATGTAGCAGGCTATTCCATTTTGCTGAAATTTCATAGCAGCAACTCAAAATGGTACTCAGTTTGAATGGCCCCAATGTGCTTGTATGCATGTCTGACAACGTTAGGGCATGCTCTCAATGAGACGACGGATGGTGTCCTGGGTCATTTCCTCCCAGATGTGGACCAGGGCAACACTGAGCTCCTGAACAGACTGGGGTGCAATCTGGCGGCGTCAGATGGATCGAAACATAATATCCCAGATGCGTTATTGAATTAAGGTCAGACACGCGTGGGGGCTATTCATTGGTGTCAATTCCTTAATCCTCCAGGAACTGGCTGCATACTCTCACCACAGGAGGCCGGGTATTGTCGTGCACCAAGAGGAACCCAGGACCCACTGCACCAGCCTAGGGTTTGACAATGTGTCCAAGGATTTCATCTCTATACCTAATGGCAATCAGGGTGCCATTGTCTAGACTGTAGAGGTCTGTGCGTCTCTCCATGGATATGCCTCCCCAGACCATCTCTGACACACCACCAAACCAGTCATGCTGGTTTGGTGCATATTACAGGCAGCATAATGTTCTCCACGCCTTCTCCAAACCCTTTCACATCTGTCACATGTTCTAAGGGTGAACCTGCTATCATCTGTGAAAAGCACAGGGCGCCAGTGGCGGACCTGCCAATTCTGGTGTTCAATGGAAAATGCTAATTGAGCTCCTGTCACGGTCCCCACCATGCCGTGCAGACGGCCAGGCGTGGTCACGCCCCAAATGGCTCAAAGAGGTATTGAACCTAAGACTGCCTGTTTAGTGCTCCTGTTACTTTGCCTCTGAGCCAGACCTCAGTTGCTTTCAGCCTGCTTTTCAGCTTTGCCAAGTTCTGCATGAAATACCAGGGCCATACTCTGGATCTTGTTGCAATTAGTACCTGTCACTCCTGGTTCAGCTGAGGCAGGTTATCCAATCAGCTGGGTATAAAACCCTGTCTCACTCTGAGGGCTTGGTCAGTTCATTGTCTCCTGTTTTGCCTAAGGTTCCTGTATTCCTGTGTTCTAGTTACAGCGTTCCAAGACTGATTCCGGCTTCTGACCCTGGCTCTGCTTATCGTTTATTTGGTCTTCTGGATTCCCTGACTATGGCTTTACCTCAACTATCCTTTGGTAAATTCCTGTCAAGCACCCGTGCACAGACTCACAGCCCAGGTAGCTTATTACCCTGTTACCATGGGCTGTGTGTATTTGCAAGGGTGAGCATACATCTCTGCATCATGAACTCCAACCTAGGTAAGCCCTGACAACTCCAAGGTGCCGGGCAGTGAGAATAGGGATTACTAGAGGACGTCAGGCCCTCAGGCCACCCTCATGAAGTCTGTTTCTCATTGTTTGGTCAGTGATATTCACATCAGTGGCCTGCTGGGGGTGATTTTGTGGGGCTCTGGCAATGCTCATCCTGTTCCTCCTTGCAAAAAGGAGCAGATACCAGTCCTACTGATGAGTTAAGGACATTCTACAGCCCTGTCCAGCTCTCCTAGAGTAACTGCCTGTCTCCTGGAATCTCCTCCATGCGCTTGAGACTGTGCTGGAAGATACAGCAAACCTTCTGGCAATGGCACGTATTGATGTGCCATCCTGGAGTCGTCGGACTGCCTGTGCAACATCTATAGGGTCCAGGTATCGCCTCATGCCACTAGTAGTGACATTGACCCTAGCCAAATGCAAAACTAGTGAAAAACAAACAGTCAGAAAAGAGTTGGGGGAAACAAAAAAAACAAAAACAAAAAAAACAAAAAAACATCAATGGTCTCCACCTGTAAAACCATTCCTGACTCGATCCCCAACCCAGCACATTTCAACTGCAACCTGACAACTTTTGAAGATTATTGTGCAGACGAAGGAACCTTACCTCAAGTGCTATCCAAAATGTACGAATTACTCAATTCCCCAGTAGAACAACCTGACCTGACATTCATACAGAAATAGGAAACCGATGTACAATGTAAGTTTACCAACGCCCAAATTCAAACGATCATCAGATTTTCTTTAAAAGCATCTATCTGTACAAAAATACAAGAACTTAATTATAAGATCTTGACCAGATGGTACTATACACCTCAAAGGCTACACACATATTTTCCTAACACCACAGACAGATGTTGGAGATGTCAGACGGCCAAAGGGACACTCCTCCACATTTTCTGGTCTTGCCCTCTGCTTCAGTATTTCTGGACAACAGTCCGGAAGATCATTCAACAAGTTGCGGACCACATGATCAGTGACGACCCAGCTGTCATTCTGCTCCATGCCACTACAATACCAGCACAGAGCTACAAAAAGTCGATAAGACACTTGTTGAATGCAGCTAAATCTTGTATCCCACTGATGTGGAAGAAAAGCTCATCACCGACTATTGGGTTGTGGCTACACAGAGTGGAGGAGATCAGGAAGTTGGAGGACTTAGTTCTGACAGCACAAAATAAACAGGAACAACATTCCAAAACATGGTTGCCCTGGAACTTATTTATATACTCTGACGAAAGAATGGCTATGCTTGCCACCTGAATAATAAAGCCCCACAGACCTGATGATAACGCGCCCTTCTCACTCGAGCCAATTCCCTTCCCTTTTCACCCTCCCTCCCCCTCCTCCCCGATTCTCTCCCTTCCCGTTATCCAGCCTCACTGGAACCATTACATCCTATTCTCTCTAGTCGCAATGCCTCTGCTCACTTCTTCTTTCTCTTTCATCTCTCTCTCTTCTCTGGTTTTATGAGGCATTTGTTCTCAGGGACTGAGCAGTACAACCTAACTCGTAATTAGGAAGACATGATGAGACTTCTTACCTCGTCCTCACTACTGCATGTACTTACCTGTGCATATCAGTTGTTAAGGCTGGCATTGTACTGTATTGTCTGTTTCCCTTTTGGTTTTCTTTGACCTTTTCCTTTTGTTTCTTCTTGAAAATCAATAACAATTTATATTTGAAAACCATTCCTGTTTTGGAGGTCATCTCATTGTTGCATATCTAGTGCACATGTTAATTTTTTTAACACCAAAAGCAGCTGAAACTGATTAACAACCCCCTCTGCTACTTAACTGACCAGATCAATATCCCAGGAGTTAAATTGACTTGATGCTATACTCAGAAAAAAGTGTTCCTTTAATTTTTTTGGAGCAATATATATATATATATATATATATATATATATATATATATATATATATATATATATATATATATATATATATATATATATATATATATATACACACACACACACACACACACACACACTTTCCTATATTTTGAATGGTCAACACCCATAACTTGCACGGTGCTCTGAAGCTATACAGACTTACAAAAGGCATGTCTTTTCCTGCATTTACAATAATCCTGTGCACCCATATACAAAATAAAGCTGCAAGCAAAAAGTGGGATAAATCAAATAATGTAAAAAACAAACGTGCTGTGCCTTTACAAACTTAAAGCGGAGCTCCAGCCACCCCACCCCTTTAAAAATCTAAAGTTAGCAGCTACAAATACTGTAGCTGCTGGTTTTTAATATTAGGACACTTACCTGTTCAGGGGTCCCGCGATGTCAGCACCCCAGACGATTTTTTTTTTAAATTGGCTCTTAGATGCTGCCACTGCCATTCCTTCTAAGGGAAACCGTCAGTGAAGCTTTGTAGCTTCACAGCTTGTTCCCTACCCGAAGTGCGCTGCACTTTCTGAATGGCCTGGCGGCGGTGGAAAGAGGTGGGGGGGGGGGGCAAACTCCCGGAAGTAGGGACGGGTACCTGTCAAAAACAGGTACCCGCTCCAACACGAAAGGTGCCAAATCAAATATGGCGCGGGTGGGGGGGGGCGTTCAGGAAACAAACTAGCGCCTTTTGGGTGGAGCTTCGCTTTAACAATATAAATTACATATATGTGAAGCGCAATAACTATCAGCAAATAAGAAAGTTGCAAAGAAACCAAACTATTATTACATTCCACAACAGCCTCTACAAGTGAAAAGTCCAAAAAAACAGTCATAGAAGTGAAACTGCTTCATTCCAGCAAGTGCAGAAGATATGTCGAAGTGAAAAACACTGCCACATGCGCTCACCTTATTATAGTGACCCTGACAACAAATGCGCTGTTGTACTAGAGCTGATTTATTATACAACAGTGCATTTGGACCTTTGTTGTCAGGGTCAATATAATAAGGCGAAAGTATGCCCTGTGGGAGTCACCATGGTGGAGGTGCTTTTCATTTACACATATCTTCTGCACTTACTAGACAGAATCTGCTTCACTTCCAATAGATGTGTACTGGTCTCCACTTAGACAATCTGCTTTATAACAAAAAGAAAGAAAATGTGAAGATTGCACCCACACTAACAAATTTCCATATTTCTTTGCCCTGCGCAAACTAGAGAAAACCTATAAATTGTAGCATAAGTTTAGTAACACAATCTTAAATGTACAGTACAGGACATGGGCCATGGGTTATAGACCTGTGCCTTCAGCTGATTGGACACTGGGATAGCTTTAAAGGACATGCCCCTGGGCACCTCTTCTATAACCCTACCCACTTCATAAGTCCTCAGTTTTTGCTACTGTCTGAAGGTGACGGACCTTTTCCTCTTAAGTACTTTATTATTTTTATTTTATTTTCGGGTTCCTCAATCAACCCCTCATGGCCTTCCAATGCCAAAATAGAAGCAATGTATTTGGATTTGTGCAACCTCGGTAAAAGCTTGGGAGCCGACCGTACCCAAACTCTTTGCTGTTGGGACCACCTGTAATGTTGCTTTGGGCACTCACCTTGGCACCCCACAGAGAAATGCCCTCACTTGTAGTTATGGCTGAGACCAGGCAAAAGGGAGTCAATGCAAAAATCACAAGTGAACAGTCACTCTGCCGAAAGCCTGCACTAAACTCAACCTCATTGACGAAACATCCCTTGCACCAGAGCAAGAGCCAACTCTAGCATAAGTGTCAGCAGACCATTCTAGCTCTATTTTTGACACAAACCAACGGTCTATTTGACAAAGGCAGAATCACATTTTCTCAGATTACCGCCATCTTTGTCCAGGGCCACTTCTACTCCTGTTTCTTAATCCCAATATGACAGTCCTAGAGGACGCAAAAGGGAATGAAGAGGATATTAAGGCAGTATTGGAGGAAGTTGTGGAATATAGTTTTTCCCCCAGATTGTCACTAAATTGAAGAAAGGGGTGTCATGCAACATATTTGAAAATGTTGAACTATTCTGTGCCTCTGTCTACACAAAAGCATAATGGAGGGTGTCTTGTGTCCTATACCATAGTCTAAGATCTAGAATTTACAGGTAAGTCAGTATTCAGAAATCTTGTCCATATGCAAATAAAAAAATACTGTGGAAAAAAGGGAAAAGATCATGAAGACTTTTTTTTTTTTTACATGCACTGCCAACTACCAATAAGAAAAAAAAGCAATGGGTAACTATAATTTTAAAATCCTACCAAGTTTAGTTAGGTCAGCAATGCATGATGCCAAATACTGCAGAGATTCCTCTTCATTATTAGGATCCAGAAGGGCCAGTAGTAATTCCTCAAAGCACTGACTTTGTACAATGACCTATAACAAAAACAAAAGAACTATCCTCAGACATTAGTGAATATTTAAAGGGGTTGTAAAGGTAATTTAAAAAAAAAAAAAATAACAAACATGTTATACTTACCTTCACTGTGCAGCTCGTTTTGCACAGAGTGGCCCCAAACCTGGTCTTCTGGGGTCCCTCGGCGGCTGTTTCAGCTCCTTCCCGCAAGTACTAACCACCTTAATGCGAGCTCCCTCGCATGGTGGTTAGTTCTTGCGGACGCGCTCCCGTGATACAGCCGGCGGCTACAGCCGCTCACTGTATTACTCGGCCCCGCCCCCCGGCGCGCCGCATCATTGGATGTGATTGACAGCAGCGCGAGCAAATGGCTGCGCTGCTTTCAATCCATCCACTGTAGCCAATCAGCGGCCAGGCTGACCGGCGAAATGGATGTCGGGAGCGAGCAGCTGACTTTCGAGGGGTCAGGCAAGTAAGAACGGGGGGGCTGGGGGTGGCGGTATTGTCGGAAGTTTTTTCACCTTAATGAATAGAATGCATTAAGGTGAAAAAATTTTTACCTTTACAACCCCTTTAACACCACTCAATTTAATACTACAACCCCTGGCAGAAATTCTGGAATCTCCAGTCCCTGAGGATGTTCCTTCAGTTGTTTATTGTTGTAGAAAAAAAGCAGATCACAGACATGGCCAAAAACTAAAGGCATTTCAAATGGCAACTTTCTGGCTTTAAGAAACACTAAAAAAATCAAGAAAAATAATTGTGGTGGCCAGTAACAGTTAGATTTATAGAACAAGCACAGGTAATAAATTATGGAATTACTCAATTCTGAGGAAAAAATTATGGAATCACCCTGTAAATTTTCATTACAAACACCAACACCTGCATCAGATTAAATCTGCTTGTTAGTATGTAGGTAAAAAGGAGTGATCACACCTTGGAGAGCTGTTGCAACAAGTGGATTGACATGAAGCATGGCTCCAACACCAGAGGTGTCAATTGAAAAAAAGGAGAGGATTATCAAAATCCTTAAAGAGGGTAAATCATCACGCAGTGTTGCACAAGATGTTGGTTGTTCACAGTCGGCTGTGTCTAAAACATGGACCAAATACAAACAACATGGGAAGGTGGTTAAAGGCAAGCATACTGGTAGACCAAGGAAGACATCAAAGTGTCAAGACAGAAAACTTAAAGCAATATGCCTTGAAAACAGAAAATGTACAACAAAACAAATGAGAAACAAATGGGAGGAAACTGGAGTCAAAATATGTGACCGAACTGTAAGATACCGCCTAAAGGAAATGGGATTTACATACAGAAAAGCTAAAAGAAAGCCATCTCTGACACCTAAACACAAAAAACAAGGTTACAATGGGCTAAGGAAAGGCAATCGTGGACTGTGGATGATTGGATGAATGTCAAATTTAGTGTTGAATCTCGATTCTGCATTGGGCAAGGTGATGATGCTGGAACTTTTGTTTGGTGCCATTCCAATGAGATTTATGCAGACTGTCTGAAGAAAACATGCAAATTTCCACAGCCAATTATGATATGGGGCTGCATGTCAGGTAAAGGCACTGGGGAGATGGCTGTCATTAAATCTTCAATAAATGCACAGGTTTACATTGAAATTTTGGACACTTTTCTTATCCCATCTATTGAAAGGATGTTTGGGGATGATGAAATCATTTATCAAGATGATAATGCATCTTGCCATAGAGCAAAAACTGTGAAAAAATTCCTTGAAGAAAGACACATAAGGTCAATATCATGGCCTGCAAACAGTCCGGATCTCAATCCAACTGAAAATCTGTGGTGGAAGTTAAAGAAAATGGTCTCTGGACTGCCTCAACCTTCTTGGATGAAGCTGGAATCATCCCCATACCCCACAAAACCGATAAGCCATTTGATGTGGCTCCATATGAAAGACAGACCGACCATTTTATGCCCCACATTATCATTCTCATTAGGATTATGGGACAAATTACAAAAACCTTTTACCTTCCGCTCACCTCATGCTCCCTTAGCCCCATTAACGGGCAACCCAGAATTCACCCCGGGTCTTAATCCTCAAAGATTATTATGGTGGATCAATAAGGGCTTGATTCGTATAGCAGACTTATGTGATCATAAAGGTATACTATCGAAGCAATTCCTTATAGAAAAATACCAATTACCTAACACAGAACTCTATCACTACCTCCAGATAGTATATTTCCTGAAAACTCTACAGCGCAAAGCTGACATTATGACGTTCACTCCAATGGAAACATAAAGGTCACATATCTAACATTTATGGTATTTTTTCCTCTAAGTCAGAAAAATTATTTTACATGCAAAAGTGGGAACAAGATATGGAGGAAACAATGGAAATGGACACGTGGTTTAATACGGCTCAATTAGCCTCAAAAGGTTATATAAATACCTCCCTAATAGAGGCGAATTATAAAGTCTTATTATGGTGGTATATGGTTCCGGCGAGAATCGCTACATACATCCCCGGCGCATCCCCATTATGCTTTAGGGGGTGTGGAGGGGAGGGCACGATATATCATACTTGGTGGTCCTGCCCTAAGGTTAGAAGGTATTGGATAGGCATCTACAATTTTATCTACTCATTGACCCAAGTTAACCTAACCAAATCCCCACAACAGGCTCTACTGGGATGCCCAGTGGAAGGCGTGCCTCGGTACACAAAAAAACTCATATCTTTTGTCTTCACAGCAGCTAGAATTGCGATTGCTAGATCCTGGAGAAAACCTCTGATCCCATTTGAACTGGTAAAAGCTAAACTGACATGGATCATGATTAATGAACGCCTGTCGGCGATTTTAATCGGATAAACAACAGGTTTTCGACAGGATTTGGAAACCATGGTTGACATACCTATCTGTGGGCTTTGATAATTAATTAATGGATCTAAGAGAAGTTCCCTAGGGGTGCACTCAACCCCAACCTTTCCCCCTATCTCTTCTCTTCTTCTTTTTCTGCTCCCTTGCTCCTTAACTTTTCCTCTCTCCACATTTATTAGTTTACGTAGGTTCTCCTGTCTGGTGTTGTTGCCCTCGCAACATTAGCAAAGAATCAAGAAGCGATAGTAGCATTGCTGCTTGTAAGTGGGGGGGGATTGGGGGGTCGGGAGCCACTCGTCCGCAGAGTTGATCCCATGCGGGGTGGATGGGCGGGCTCCTGGCGCCACAGCCTCTCTACAAAGAATACATAAGTGATAAGGTGACGATTCTAGGGCACTAAAATATAAGGACAGACAGATGTAGAACTGATATACTCACCAGTAAAAATGTTACATTTTGCTATATGTACTGTGTGTAGGCCATGTTGGCCGAGCTCTGTTCTTTTAATCTTTTCTACATTGTTGTTTATATTTGAGAAATATGTATTGTATATTTTTCATAAACTATATTCAATAAAAATATTGGAAAGAAAATGGTCCATGACAAGGCTCCAACCTGCAAAGATGATTTGGCAACAGCAATCAGAGAAGGCTGGAGCCAGATTGATGAAGAGTACTGTTTATCACTCATTAAGTCAATGCCTCAGAGACTGCAAGCAGTTATAAAAGCCAGAGGTGGTGCAACAAAGTACTAGTGATGTGTTGGAGTGTTATTTTGTTTGTTTGTTTTTCATGATTCCATAATTTTTTCCTCAGAGTTGAGTGATAATTTATTCCCTGTGCTTGTTCTATAAATCTAACTGTTAATTGCCACCACAATTATTTTTCTTGATTTCTTTTAGTGTTTCTTAAAGCCAGAAAGTTGCCATTTGAAATGTCTTTAGTTTTTGGCCATGTCTGTGATCTGCTTTTTTTCTACAACAATAAACAACTGAAGGAACATCCTCAGGGAAAATTTAGTACTATTATTATATAGTATTATTCAGTTAGAATAATAAAGATTCTTTTGCTGATCCAGGGTGTCATACAGCATAGTTAAAATGTAAATTAAAAAAGCCCCCCAACCTGTTAAACCGGGGTTTGGCAAGCTGTTGTTCGCCATCTACTGGTCAACCACTGGGAGCCGACAGGTAGATCCTGAACACGGCTCTGCCTCCCCCAGCCTCCATGTCTCTCGTATTTACTGCAGAGCGGAGAGTGGGAGGCGGCATAGTGCTGGATGGAGGGCAGGAGAAGACTCAGTTAACCTTTTGTGTTAACCAGCAGGTGATTGGTTGCTAGGAGGTCCTAGCAACCAATTAGCAACTTGTTATTATGAAATTATCAAAAAGCGCCGCTAAAAATAGCGGCGCTTTACTGCCGACGCGCCCCGCCCCAGTGTGAAAGTGTCCTTAAGGAAAATTGTACATGTATGGTCAGCCTAAGGTAAACTGTTTAACACAGCTGCACGGTTTCCTAGATATCAATTGCAGTTCACTGATTGATTTCACCTGTTGCTTTAAATTGCTCCTCAATTGACGTGAATATCCATGCCCACTAAAAGCATTGTCCAACCTACTTTTTATGTCACTAGAAAGCATCTACTAGACAACTTCCACAAAACATTACCAGCCATAATCATGACAAGTAGGGATGCCTCTGATGTTTTCCTTAGCATGGACAGCACCGCTCCTTATCCTTTTTAGGAGGTACTGGAATACATAGGAAGAACATTGCTGATTTATACACATGCTGGAGTTCTGAATCAATCTCCAGGCACTGAAGTACATTGTGGTGTGCTGTGTCAGAAAAACGGTTTATGGTAAATGTTTGGTCCATTCTAGTGCATTGGCAGCATATTCATTTGAATGGGTTGCCTTAATACAACGTTAATGCAATGTACCAGAATGAACAGGTCTACAAGGGCCCTTAATATCTTACAGAAAAGTCCCTTTGACTAACATAGAAAATGCTCCTATGGGAATCACCCTTTGAGTTCAAAATGTCCTAGCAGATATAGGTACCTCGATGTTCTCTGCTTGGCACAGATTCTGGATTGTGCAAGCCGCATGGATCACAACCACGGGGTTTGCCCTCTCCGTCTGCATCAACATGGCTAAATGCTGAAGCATTTCTTCGCACAAGACATCCTGAAAAAAAAAAAAAAAAAAACAATAATGAATGTGTTCTGACAGTATAAAGCAGACAACATATTTTTCTAAAAAACATATAACAAGCTTGCAGAACTCTGCAGATAAAGTTTAAACTGCATTTATTATGTCAATTAAACACTACACCCAAGCAATTCATCTTAATCTCAAACAATTTAGGTTTTATCCTGACACAATACTCTTTGATGTTCACTTGTCACCCATAAAATATTTTATAAAACAATAGCGTTTAAAAACCTTTGATCAGGCTTTATGGTTTGTTCATTCTCCCAGGACCCCTGATTCAAAGGTCAAAATCAACATAAGTTTAATCATCTATGCTCTTCTGCGTTTTCTGGGTGAGAGGGCCTTGGATTCAGGGCCCCCAAATATCACTTTATTCTGCAGAAAACATTCTTTCAGTATTTTCTATATTTTTGCTCCCACCAATTAAAAAGCAGTAACACCCATGGTATATCGATGAGTGGGGTAAAGATTAACCATCAGCACCACTACTCCCCAGGACCCAAGTCAAGTGATGATAACAATGTAGTGACCAATATGGCATGGGAGCGAAGGGTGAAGAGGAGATGTCCCAAAAGAATGTTAGTCTTGAAGAGGAGGTGACGTGGCTAGGCCATTATAGAAAAAGACACAAAATTACATGAAAACAAAAAAAAAGGAACAGCTTTTTAAAATGGGCAGTTCTGACTATGGTGATGTTGCTCTTACTTATTGCTGTGGGAGTATTCAAAGGCCAGTGTGGGCAACTTCAATGTTTGAATTTTAGTGTACTGCACAGGATGACATCATTCATTGTGTGCAAAGCATGTATGTAAAGGCTGAGAAACCGCCAACCCCGTACGGGGATCCAGCAAGAACACACACAAACATATACATATACACACACACACACACACACACACACACGTTAAGCTGGCCTCAACTGCTCAAATAGACATTCTTTGCAACTCTGATGGGCGGAAGGGCAAACCTGAACACAATGGACCCCAAACCATGAAATAGAGGTATGTCTGTCAGCCAAGAATAAAAAGCTGAAGCTACAGTGGGCACAAAACTGGATAAGTGCAAGCTGGAAAAGTGTTGACTAGTCTGATGAATCGCTATCTGGTAAAATGCGCAAACATGCCTAGAATGTAGTAAGCAACATAAATGAATCCTGTTTTTTTGGTGTCAACGGTAAACACTAGTGTTAGAGTTGTAATGGAGTGAGAAAGGTTTATTGTGGAAAACACATTAGGCCCCTATATAAAATCGGCAGAGTGTCATGTGAAAGCCACATTGAAGTGAAAAATAGGATCCATGGTACCACTAATCAAGGAACAATTAACTATGATACTTGATGACCGACAAAACAAATCTGGCAACACAACACTGTCACAGCATATTTGGGTGGTATTATAGGAGATATCACAGAAGCAACCAGTTAGATATCTGAAGGAGCAGGTTTTTTTATTATTCTATCATCTAGTATTGTGTTTAAACATGTGTAATATAAAAGAAAAAAGGGAAAGTCACAGCCAAGTTTGGGTCACCAACTCTTGTAATTGGATTTCTTTTTACATTTTATCAACACATAACTAGGTTTATCAATTTGTAAAGGAGTACACCTGATGTCATAAAAAGAAGTTCACGTCAACATAGGCATGAAACAGGACAAAATGCAACAAAGCTTAAGTCACATGGTTACCATGATTCCAGGTGAATGAGACATGGTGCAGAGAAGAGTAATGGAAGCTTGCCGGACATCTCTACTGCTAGAGTTAAGCAAGTAAAGGACGAGAGGCATGATGTCCATAGCTAGGAGGTGAGTTTGAACTTCCCCTTAAAACAGAGAAAAAAAAAAACAAAGTCTTTAGTAAAATGAAAAAGGACAGTCATGTCAGACATTATTCTTGAAATAAGAATGAATAAACAATTCAATGACATGTGCCATTTTTTATATCTGTCATATATTACTCATACAAGCCAATGCTGTCTAATCTATGGCTCAGGGATACATTAAAGATACTAGATATCCTTTAAACCTGGTCGGTCACACCTAAAGGAAACCTGTAGTGAGGACAATATGTAGGCTGCCATTGCTAAATTTGCCTTTTAAAAACTGGTTGCCATGGCAACTCAATGACATTGGTATTTTTGGAGTTAATGACCCAGTACTGGAGTCAAAGACAGACAAACAACTAGAATTTTAAAAAGGTGGTTAGGAAAGGATAGTGTAAAAAAAAGTATTGTATACAGGTTTCTTTAAGAAAATGGCAGTTGAATGGAATATTTTATTTAAATGTATTTTCAAAATGTACACCGCTTGATAGACAATAAAAAAAAAATGTTCTCAGGGTTTTATTTTTACCTTGAACATATTAAATAAAAATATATAGAAAACACTGTACATTTCACTTTAAACTAAGCCACATCATATGAAATACTGTAACCCTTGTATTTTTTAATATAAAATAAAGTTTAATTATTAGTAAAAAAAAGCAATAAAGAAATGCCTTACCACTTGAAGCTAGGTTATTTAAACAAAGACACGCCTGACTTGAGACCTGGTTAAAACAAACAAAAAAAATTGACAAGTTTATACCACAGAACTGATTTGCCGTTTATGATCAGGCAGAGTTCAACCACTCCTCTATGCAAACAGAAAAAGTTAAAGTATGTCGTATTCAGTATATCCCTGCAAGACATGCAACATTCCCTCATTTTTAGACGGTTTAAAAAATTTTGTATAGAGTAGACACCCTGGCATCAGGGATGGCAGCTCCCATAATTCCATCCCCGCAAGATTACTTTGAAAAATGTAAATAATGTGCATTACCTTCTGCACAGAGGAAGACATCAGAGACACCAGCATTCGGAGTAGGAATTTGTCACCAATGGCTAGCATGGCTTTATGATGCTCTGGATTAGCAGCAATGTTACCCAATGAGGCACAGCTATAGTACTGCAGAAAAGATAAAACAAAAGAAAGTGATATTATCCTTTAATAGGTCATAACACCAATTGGCAATAAATACATGTCTCACAAACATCCCATCTTTGAGGATATAATTAGTTGAATTTATACAGAGTATCATAAAAAAAACACCAATTATCATTTTAAAGAACACTACAATAAGCCATTGAACGCAACAATGGGACACAATATAAAAACACATTTTTAACAATAAAGAACAAAAGAATTACAATCAAATGTCAAACTTAGGACACAGTAGGGCAAAATGTAAAACACACATTCAGGGAAATTCAAAATGGCCACAACAGTTTTCTGGTGGTAATTCCCTTAACCACTTCCCGACCAGCCGCCACAGTTGTATTGTGGCAGAATGGCACGGGCAAGTGAATCGCCGTTATGTTACGGCAGCCGCGACGATCGGATTCGATCCAGAACCGATTAATCCCCAGGCCAATGATATCTGGCCTGGACCTGGTGATCGCTCCTGGGGAATGAGATCCTTCCCCTGCATGTGTAAGTGTAAACACTGCAGGGGAAGTGATGTCATCTCTACTCGTGGAAATCTTTTCGTTCCAGAGAGGAGAGATAACATATAACCGTGAGTTGCACCAACACTACACTGACATCAGTAGACACAGGCACATATTTCACCCCCCAATCATCCCCCAGTAAAACCCTTTACCCCCTGTCACTGTGTCACCCAGTGCAGTGTTCATATTTTTTTTTTGATCACTGTACTGGTGTCATTAGTGACACTAATCAGTGTTAGGGTACTTAGTGTAGGCCCAAATAGGTCTAGGGACCCCCCCAATAAAAGTTTAACCCCTTGATCACCTCGTCACCAGTGATCACTGTATAAGTGTCACGGGTGACACTGGTTAGCTAGATTTTTTTTTATAGCGTCATGGCACTCGCTGTATATTACCCAATAAAGGTTTAACCCCCTGATCACCCGGCGGACATCAGTTAGGTTTTAGGGTCAGTCAGGGTCTGCGTTGCCCCAGGCAGCGTCAGATTAGTGCCAGTAGCGCTAACACCCACGCACGCACCATACACCTCCCTTAGTAGTATAGTGTCTGAATGGATCAATATCTAATCAGAACTATATTAGCGTCCCCAGCAGTTTAGGGTTCCCAAAAACGCAGCGTTAGCGGGATCAGCCCAGATACCTGCTAGCACCTGCGTTTAGCCCCTCCGCCCAGCCCACCCAAGTGCAGTATCACTGTCACTTACAAAAACACAACACACATAACTGCAGCGTTCGCAGAGTCAGGCCTGATCCCTGTGACCGCTAACAGTTTTTTTGATAGCGTTTGAATTAGTCGCTGACAGGTGCTTTTCTTCCTGTGAGTCTCAATGGTGTACCAGTAAATTTAGAGACCAAAATGTCAAATCAAAGGTACACTAGTGAAGAGGCCTACATGTTTCTGAGCATGACAGATAGTGAAGAGGAAGTCACTCATATGTCAGATTCAGGCTCAGAATAGGAACCAGTAGACAGCAGTGGCAACCAACATAGCTCTGACGACAGAGTTGTGGTCCCTGCCAAGGTTAGGCGTACCAGACCCCAATTTTCAGCTGTCATTGAGGTGCAAGAACCGCAGGGCGCGCGTATGGAGCAGAGAGCCAGTACTAGTACCGCTCATCCTTTTGGTGAACTGGCAAGCACCAGTGGCCTAGTATATCCTGGTCGTACATCCAACAATGCAGTATCACGTGGTGACGTGGCGAGTCCCATAAGTGCAGTTCAAGCTGGTGAGGTGGTTAGCACGAGTAGAATCCCGCAGCCACTAAGAAGACAAAGACAGGCCCATCGAGCCCATAGTGCCCTTCCTGCTGCATTTGCCAATCCTAATTGGGAGCCCACCACTTCCCCCATTCACTGGCCAACCCGGAATTCAGGTGGAAGCAGTTGATTTTACGTCACTTGATTTTTATTCGCTGTTTTTCACAGAAGATCTCTATAGCTCTATTGTGGACCAAAGCAATTTATATGCTGGTTAATTCATCACTGCTAATCCCCAGCTGACCCTTGCCAGAGATTGGAAACCTATTACGGTTTCCGAATTTAAGACCTTCCTGGGCCTATCCCTCCTCATGGGCATAACTAAAAAGAGTGAGTTGTGGTCATATTGGTCCACTGACGCAATTCACTATATGCCCGTGTTCTCTGCCTCCACGACCAGGACACTATACGAGCAGATCTTGCGGTTCATGCACTTCAATGATAATGAACTCTGTTGTCCTCGGGATGACCCTGGATTTGATCGGCTCTACAAAATTCAGCTCCTTGTAAACAACTTCAACCAACAGTTTGCAGCCTTGTTTACTCCACATCAAGTTGTCTGTGTTGGTGAGTCCCTGATTAAGTTTTCTGGCCGCTTGTCATTCAAACATTATCTTCCCAGCAAGCATGCCAGATATGGGGTCAAGATGTATAAAGCTCTGTGATAGGACCACAGGCTATACATATACTTTTATGGTTTACGAGGGAAGAGAGAGTTATATAGAGCCGGAGAACTGCCCAGACTACATAGGGAGCGCTGGCAAGATTGTGTGGGACTTGGTGTCACCCTTATTTGGAAAGGGGTACCACTTATATGTGGACAATTATTACACGAGCGTGCCACTTTTTAATCACTTGTTTGATCACGGAATTGGCGCATGTGGCACCGTGCGATCTAATCGCCAGGGCTTACCCCAGCGGCTTCTAGATTCCCGTCTTAGGCTGGGGGAGAGAGCCTTTTTTAAGTGTAATAATTTGCTCGCTGTGAAGTGGAGAGATAATAAAAATGTTTTCGTTCTGTCCTTCCTTCACGCAGACACGACGATCCAAATTCCTACGACGACTGGTGTTGTGGAGAAACCCCTCTGTGTCCACGAATATAACCTTAATATTGGAGGGGTGGATCTGAACGACCAGTTGTTGGCGCCGTACCTAACTGCCCATAAGGCCATACGCTGGTACAAAAAAAGTGTCTGTATACTTATTTCAATTGGCTCTGCTGAATGCTTATGTGCTATACAAAGCTTCAGGACAAACTGGATCCTTCCTTAAATTCCAGGAAGAGATCATCACAGCCCTTCTGTTTCCAGACAGAGCTGTGGCCCAACTTCCAAATCAAAATGCAGTGAGTCGGCTGCATGAGAGGCATTTTCCGCATGTCCTCTGTGGTACCCCTACCCAACGAGCCCCCCAAAGAAGATGTTGTGTCTGTAGAAAGCTCGGATATAGGCGTGACACCCCCTTTTATTGTCCCTCCTTTCCTGACCAACCTAGTCTTTGCATTGGTGACTGTTTCGAAAGCTACCACACAATAGTGGACTATTAGCGTAGGGTACAGCATTGCACAGTCCTAGGCATACTGACACAGGGTCTACAAAGATGTCATGGCCATCACATTTTGAGAGACCCTAATCTGGAACGTTTACAGTTTATATAAAAGTGCAAAAAATAAATATTAAACAAAAAAAAAATTAAAAATTAAAAAAGCCAAAAATAGTTGTGTTTTTTTTTTCCTTCTCTCTATTGTTCTCTCTTACGCCCGTTTTCTATTGTCTGCTCTATTGTTACTGTATTTTAGAACTGTAATGCTTTATTGTATTTGCTTTGCAGGTATGGTAAGTCTTACCGTTATTGTTAACCATCATTTGCTTAGCAGGTACGCCATTCAGCTGCAGCACGGGTTTATTTATTCTGACAGAAACAGCGCTTGCTCCCACGATACATAAAGCTGTGACTTCAGCGCTGTAGGAGGCGATTTCAACACCACAGTTAAAAAAAAAAAAAAAGAAGATGAAGAGCATATATGCCGAAGAATGGGGGCAGGGGTGGAGGAGCGATTTGCTCCTAACATTAGGGGCGGATTGCCCCCATGCGTCGGCATATATTTTTTAGGCACATTTTGCATTAAAAATGTTTTATTTTGACTATGTTTTATTGTATTTGCTTTGCAGGTATGATAAGTCTTACTGTTATACTGTAATGTTACTTTGTTTTATTGTTAACCATTATTTGCTTAGCAGGAACGCCATTCAGCTGCAGCAATGATTTATTTATCTTGACAGCAACAGGGCTTGCTCCCACGATACGTAAATCAGCAACTCCAGCGCTGTAGGAGGCGATTTCACCACCACAGACAGAAGAAGAAAATGGTTCATGTATGCCCATCATTAGAAGCAGGTGGATAAAGGGCGGTATTCTAATGGTGGGTATACCCACCGATCAATCTTTTTTTTCGTTCAGCCCACAGGCTGCATGAAAAAAAGAACATTACAATATATGCCCAACAAGGACCAGCAAGGTACTGGTATGTTGCTGGACTTTGAGTGGTTATACCAGAATGATCATCGTGGCATCATTCTTTTCAGCCAGCGGTCAGCTTTCATGTAAAAGCAATCCTAGCGGCTAATTAGCCTCTAGACTGCTTTTACAAGCAATGAGAGGGAACGTCCCCCCACTGTCTTTAATGGTTTTCTCGGGCTCTCTTGTCCCAACAGGGAACCCGAGCATGCAGCCGGTGGTTCCGCCAGCTGACCATAGAGCTGATCGGAGACAAGAATGGCTCCAATCATCTCTATGGCCTAAGAAACTTGAAGCTACGAGCATTTCACGACTTAGGTTTCGCCTGATATAAAAAGCGCCATTGGGAAATTGGGGAAGCATTTAATTACACCGATCTTGGTGTGGTCAGATGCTTTGAGGGCAGAGGAGAGATCTAGGGTCTAATAGACCAATTTTTTCAGAAAACAGTACCTGTCACTACCTATAGCTATCATAGGGGATATTTACATTTCCCGAGATAACAGTAAAAGAAAAAAATATATATGAAAAAGGAACAGTTTAAAAATAAAACAAAAAAGCAAAATAAATAATAAAAAAAAAAACACCCCTGTCCCCCCTGCTCACACGCAAATGCGAACGCAAGCGTCAGTCTGGTGTCATATGTAAACAGCAATAGCACCATGCATGTGAGGTATCACCGAGAAGGTCAGATCGAGGGCAGTAGTTTTGGCAGTAGACCTCCTCTGCAAATCTAAAGTTGTAACCTGTAAAGGTTTTTAAAGGCTTTTAAAAATGTATGTCTGTCGCCGCTGCACGTTTGTGCGCAATTTTAAAGCATGTTGTGTTTGGTATCCATATACTTGACATAAGATCATCTTTATGCCATCAAACATTTGGGCAATATAGTGCTTTTAGTGCATTAAAAAACATGTTTTTTTTCCCCAAAAGAAATGCGTTTGAAAAATCGCTGCGCAAATACTGTGAAAAAAAAAAGTTGCAACACTCCCCATTTTAAGCTGTAGGGCCTTTGCTTAAAAAAAATAATTATATATATATATATATATATATATATATATATATATATATATATATATATATATATATATATATGTTTGGGGGTTCAAAGCAATTTTTTAGCGAAACATATATATTAAAAAAAATGGTGATTTCACTTCCTCACTACCTATCACAGTTTCGGACGCCCTGAAATGTCAAGATAGCACAACCCCCCCAATGACCCCATTTTGGAAAGAAGACACTAAAAGCTTTTTGCTGAGAGGCATGTTGTGTCCATGGAATATTTGATATTTTTACCACAAGTTTCGGGAAAATGACAAACTTTTTTTTTGTTTTTTTTACACAAAGTTGTCACTAAAAAGATATATTGTTCAAACATGGCATGGTTATATGTGGAATTACACCCCAAAATACATTCTGCTGCTTCTCCTGAGTATGTGGATACCACATGTGTAAGACATTTTGGGAGCCTAGGCGCGTACAGGACCCCAAAAACCAAGCACAGCCTTCGGGCTTTCTAAAGACGTAAAATTGTGATTTACTCCTCACTACCTATCACAGTAACGGAGGCCCTGAAATGTCCAGATGGCACAAACACCTCCCCCCCCAAATGACCCCATGTTGGAAAGTAGACAACCCAAGGTATTTGCTAAGAGGCATGTTGAGTATTTTGCAGCTCTCATTTATTTTTGAAAATGAAGAAAGAAAAAAAAATGTATTTTTTTTCTTTTTTCAAATTTCAAAACTTTGTGACAAAAAGTGAGATTTGCAAAATACTCAACATGCCTCTCAGTAAATAGCTTGGGGTGTCTACTTTCCAAAATGGGGTCATTTGGGGGTCCCTAGAAAGCCTGAAGGCGGTGCTTGGTTTTAGGGGTCCTGTACACGACTAGGCTCCCAAAAAGTCTCACACATGAGCTATCCCCATACTCAGGAGTAGCAGCAGAATGAATTTTGGGGTTTAATTCAACATCTAACCATGGCACGGGTGAGCAATATATCATTTAGTGACAACTTTGTAATTTATTTTTTTTTGTTATTTTTCAATCACTTGTGACAAAAAAAAAAATTCAATGGGCTCAACATGCCTCTTAGCAATTTCCTTGGGGTGTCTACTTTCCAAAATGAGCTCATTGGGGGGGGGGGGGGGGAGGGTTGTACTGCCCTGCCATTTTAGCACCTCAAGAAATGAGATAGGCAGTCAAACTAAAAGCTGCGAGCTGCGTAAATTCCAGAAAATGTACCTTAGTTTGTAGACGCTATAACTTTTGCGCAAACCAATATACGCTTGACATTTTTTTTTTACCAAAGACATGTGGCTGAATACATTTTTGCCTAAATGTATGACTAAAATTGAGTTTATTGGATTTTTTTTTTCAAAATTTTCAATCTTTTTCTGTTTATATCGCAAAAAAGTAAATGAATAAAATAATCGCAGAGGCAATCAAAATACCATCAAAAGAAAGCTCTATTTGTGGGGGGGGGGGGGGGAGACACAAATTTAGTTTGGGTACAGCATTGCATGACCACGCAATTACCAGTTAAAGCAGCCCAGTGCCAAATTGTAAAAAGTGCTCTGGTCGTTGAGCAGCCAAATCCTCCAGGGCTGAAGTGCTTAAAGTGGAGCTAAAGAGGGAGGGCGTGGCCAGCACCTGGGATGTGAGGACGTGCTCAGCCTGAGCTCCGTCCACACCGCACACATCCTGCCAAAATCCTGTGATCCAGGCCGACATTCGAGGGTCCCACATACCCCCAAAGTACCCGGAGAGCACTGAGACCATCGGGGGATGGTCAAATGCGGTCCACCGATGGAGGAGGCCCCGGGAAACGGGCCGTCGATACCGCCATGCAGGCCGCACCAAAATGGCGCCGATCAGCATGAGGGAGACACACAGCGGCAGGCAGCCTCCACATCCACACCCCGGAAGCAGCTCAAGGGGAAGGGTGAGTCACAAAGATCCCCCCCTACCTTAAGCCCAGAAGACCCTTTCTTATTCTCCCCTGCGGAGGGACATGATCCTCAATCCCCAAGAGCAGACAGGGATGATGCAGGCCCTGCAGAGCCATCACTAGCCCAGATTATGGCAGCCATCCAGCACAGCCATGCATCTCTCACTACACAAATGGACACCATCAAAACAGAATTATCCTTTTTGAAACAGGATGTCCACAATATTCGCCATAGAGTGACTAATGCTGAGCAATGTATTAGTGACATGGAGGATGAGACATGTCCCTTACAGGGCTCTGTGAGGGAACTGCGGCAGGCCCATGAGTATACTACAGATAAGCTCACGGATATGGAAGACCGCCTAAGAAGGAACAATTTGCGTTTTTTGGGGTTCCCAGAGGGTGCTGAGGGCAAAACACCAGAAACATTCATGGAAAGATGGCTGCTGAATGAGTTCGGGGCAAACACCTTTTCACCAATGTTCGCCATAGAAAGGGCACACAGAATCCCCATGCGCCCTTTACCACCTGAGTCCCCACCACGTGCCATGATTATAAAGCTGCTACACTTCCGTGACAGAGAGGCTATTCTCAGAGTAGCTAGAGAGAGGGGCAAAGTTTCCTTTAATGGCAATAACCACCATTTTCCCAGATTTCTCCGTAGCTACGCAGAAGCAGAGAGACACTTTTCTGGCAATTAAACGCAGGTTATGTGAGCTTCACCTTCCATATGGCATGTTATATCCTGCACGTTTGCGCATCATCTACCAGGGCAAGGCCTATTTCTTTACAGATCCTAGATAGGCATCACAATGGGTGGACACCTTAGCACATCCGAATCGCAGGAACCAGGATAGGAGATCTCCTCCCCGATAGAGCCGCACTCTACATGAAGCCCACCTGGCGGCCTTCACTACACCCCATTGCAGCTGTTATGGGACCTTCTTTCCTGCATCCCCAGAAGCAGAAAATACATCTCCAACTACACACAGTCGAGACGGGACTATAAATCCTGCACCTCTCTGAAGAAGAAGACATCTCCCACGCTACCCTCGGATGCCACTCAGCAACCTATCATCCTCCCTGACTTTTATTTTTCCTTTTTCTATTATTCTTATTTTTATTCTTTATCACCATGATTTTACAGGCCAAGAGACACCACACATTCTTTATTTTGTGCGGACAAATGCCGATGGAGACCCAGAGCTGTGGACCTTTCCACGTCTCCTGAGATTAGTTGGCTAGGGGTCTGAGCCATGGCCCTCCTGCCAAATAGGTTTGGTTATGGGAACAAAGCTCTCATATGTTGGGGGATGAGAGCCGGGAGGGTTAGGGAGGGGGGAAAATTTGTTGGGGAATACTCTGAGGGGTTTTGCTACAACGTCATGGTTATCTACAAAAGACGCTGGTGTTCAATGGTATATGCATACTTTAAAAATGATTTTTTGGTTCTACTGTTTTGGCAATCTAGGAGTGAGATTCATAGATTGATGAGTAACATATCAAAGATACTTATGTTTGGGTCTATTTCTCAGGGCTCGCTGGACCTCGTCCGGGGCGGGGCTCTGGCGGGCAATGGGAAATGGACACAAATAGTTATAAATTGTTTATATGCATGTCTAGGCTCCGTATAGTTTCATGGAATGTTAGGGGGCTTAACTCCAAGGTCAAAAGGTCACTGATGTTTGATTATTTGGCAAGACATAGTCCACACGTGATCCTCCTCCAGGAAACCCACCTACAGGGATCAAGAATAATGGCTTTAAAGAGAGCTAAAATTGCCTATGCAATACATTCTACTTACTCCACGTATGCAAGAGGCACGTCTATCCTTATAGCAAAATCGGCACCTATCACCATAAAACATATTAAAACTGACCCTAATGGATGTTTTGTTATTGTGGTACTTGAATTATGGGGTAAGCCCTATACGGTCACAAGCATCTATGTCCCACCACCCTTCACTAAATTGTTCTTTGAACGGGTAATGAGCTCCCTCCTAGCAATAGCAGAAGGCCCTCTGTTGATAGCAGGGGACTTCAACACGGTACTCGACAATTCCATAGACAGGCTCAAGTGTTCTACATTGCCCCCCACACCCCTGTGCTCTTTTCTGGCCCAATTTGATCTGGTGGAGACCTGGAGGTGGAAGCACGCAGATGGGAGGGAGTACTCATGTCAGTCTGAAACGCATGGTACTCTGTCCCGAATAGACCTATGTTTGGTTTCATCTGAGCTATTGAATAAGGTGACTGAGGCCAGATATCTCCCAAGGGCGGTGTCTGATCATTCCCCTTTAATGGTGGATCTTGCCCTGGGCCCTCCCACCTCATACCACATGTGGCGACTGAGCCCACTGTGGCTAGCAGATCAGATGGTGGTGGATCAGGGCACAGTGGAAATGAAAGCATATTGGTTACGTAACCGTCAGAGTGTCTCTGTCCCATTGACCTGAGATGCCTTTAAGGCCACCACGCGTGGCATTTTTGCTGCGGCGATTGGGCAGGCCCGTAAGGCATCCCAGTCCAAATTAAAGGACGCGGAGAAGGATCTTAGGGCAGCCGAGGCTGCTTACTCCACCACCCCTTCCCCAGCAACACACAATACCTGGAAACATAGATCCAGAGACCTGGATCTAGTCCTTTTAGAGCGCACTCAGAAGAAATTGCTGTATCAAAACCAGCGAATCTGAGTTTGGAGACAAAAATAGCCCATTATTAGCGTATTTATCTAGGCCTGATTATCAACCGTGCAGTATCCCAAGAATTAAGAATACAATAGGTACAGTGGTGGAACAGAGTGGGGAAATAGTCAATGCTTTTGTGAAATTTTACTCCTCATTATATGCTACCAAAGCTCACTATACTATTGTAGAACTAGACGACTACTTGGCCGGCATCACGCTACCAAGGCTGCAAGAAGAACAGGCCTCACTCCTTGATGACCCTCTAACGGAGGAGGAGATTGGAGAAGCCATACACTCCTTTGCCAGAAACAAAACACCGGGACTGGATGGCTTCCCCATAGAATGGTATATACAGTTCAAGGAACTTTTGATACCCCATTTACTGAGAGTTTATAATTTTGCTATAAAAACGGGACAGTTACCACCCTCTATGTCAGAAGCATTGATTGTCCTCATCCCCAAGCCTCAAAAAGACCACCTATTGTGTGAGTCATATAGACCAATATCATTAATTAACTCAGATGTCAAGATTCTAGCCAAGGTGCTCGCCCGGAGATTGAACTCAGTTATCACCACCATTATTGGGGCGGATCAGACTGGATTTATTCCAGGACGATCAACATCCATAAATTTACGGAGACTGTTCACAAACTTGCAGGCCACCCATGATGTTGTAGGGAATAGAGCGGTGCTGGCTTTAGATGCGCACAAGGCATTTGATTCGGTCGAATGGCCTTATCTGCTGGAAGTCCTGGCGAAATTTGGGTTAGGAAATACCTTTATCAAGTGGGTTCAACTTTTATATTCACAGCCTACTGCTAGGCTGCGGATAAATACATCAGTAACCGATCCATTCCTGATTAAAAGGGGTACTAGGCAGGGTTGCCCCCTGTCGCCGTTGCTATTTGCAATTGCGATAGAACCTCTGGCGGCACTGATAAGATCCAGTGGGGAAATAAAAGGGACTGACAATTGGGGGCCTAGAAGAGAAAAGTATCTCTATACACTGACGACATGTTAATATACCTGGCGGACCCCCAATCGTCTCTCCCAACCCTGCTGGAAATTATTCGACAGTTCGGCCTCTTCTCAGGGTTTCAAGTCAATTGGGACAAATCCCTCATGTTTAAAATAGATCAGGAAGCGGTGTTTACACCCCCTTCCTCTTGCCCGTTACAAATAGTTGACTCTTTCAGATACCTGGGGGTCATGATCCAACATCCTCTGTCCTCCTATAGCAAATATAATCTAGACCCACTTATTAACAGAATAAAGACCACACTGAAGACATGGACCAATCTTCCTTTAACGATATTAGGTAGTATAAATCTCTTTAAAATGATATTCCTCCCACGTTTCCTATACCTCCTATGCAATTCACCAGTATATATCACTAAAACTAAATTTAAGGAGATTGATTCTATCCTTATCGCCTTCATTTGGAAGGGGGGAGCAGTGAGAATTGCAAAAAATACTCTTCAACTGCCGGTGTTGGAGGGAGGATTGGCACTACCATGTCTCCAGACATACTATATAGCCGCACAACTGGTTCATGCCCATTGGTGGTTCTTCCCTGAAGCCAACAATGCGGCTACGTCCCTAGAAGCAGCCATACTCACTTCGTACGAATCCTTACAATATCTGGTCCACCGTCTATCTCTTAGAGGGAGAGAAAGCACTAAAATCCTTGAAATGACTCTACGATTTCTCAAATTAACTAAAATGCTGCCAGATACTGAGCACCGTACCTACTCTCCAAATACTCCATTATGGGGGAACCCAAATCTACAGGAATTCGCCCGTAGGACAGATGGGGAATACTGGTCGAAAAAAGGGGTAAAAACCATAATGCATTTATTCTCAAATAACATGTTTAGGTCATTTGAGGAATTTCGCCAGGACTACCAGCTGCCACGCACAGCCTATTTTCATTACTTGCAAATACGCCACACAGCAACCACCCAGTTTGGGTTGCGTAATATAACTGTCCGATTATCTCCGCTAGAGCAATTACTAATAGATCCTTCCCATGACAAACTGATCGCCACATACTATAAAACTCTACTGCACACCACAACGCACAGACTCAGTAACACGCTCACTAAGTGGAAAGCTGATATCCCTGAGCTGACGGAGGATATCTGGCAGGACATACTTCCCCTCCAGGTCCCCTCTGTCATCTCCTCCAGGGATAGGGTCATACAAACCAAACTATTATACAGAGCATACTTTACGCCATCCTTATTATTTAAACTTAGAAAACTACCATCGGCAATGTGCTCCAGATGCAGCATTGTGGAGGCCACCTTCTTCCACTTGATGTGGGAATGCACCGAGATCAGGCGGGTCTGGTCAGGGGTTACTGCTTTTGTCAGTTCCCTGACCCAATTGCCTAATATCTGCAACCCCCTGAGATGCCTACTAGGATATGTGGATGATGAGAGTATATCTAAAAACAAGCAAACTTTCCTGAGAATTGTATTTTATGCCAAAAAATCTATTACTATTCATTGGAAATCACAATCCCCACCTACGATAGCATTCTGGCTGAACATGGTTAATCAGGCTATACCATTATACAAATTAACATACGAAGCCAGAGGATGCCCAAAAAAATTTCACAAAATATGGGGTCTGTGGGCTAGCTCTGAAAACACTATTACACCTACCATATAAAGCTAATAAAGAAACTCCAGTCAACGATACCAAGTTTGATGAAAACTGAATAGACATATGCAGCTGTACAATATGAAAACATGTATGCCAAATATATACCATTGTCTTACACTCTGTATTGCAATGAGCAATGTTTGCTCGAAATGTGTGTATTTGTGTTTGTATGTTTGTTTTGTACCACAAAACCAGATAAAAATTTACCTTTTAAAAAAAAGTGGAGCTAAAGGCAGAAGGTGTACTACCTTAATGCATTCTATGCCTTTAGATAAAAAGAAAAACCTTCTGGGTGCAGCTCCCCCCCCCCCCCCCCCAAAATACTCACTGGAGCCCCATCTCAATCCAGTGATGTGCATGAGAGCAGCAGCCATTAGCTGTTGCATTTACAGTATCTGAATGTAGCATTCAAAAGAAACCAGTCATGAAAAAAGTATATATATGCTTCCAATACTGTATAATCCAGTGGTTGCCACTGCACACCTACAGTTAGGTCCATAGATACAGTGGGGACGGAAAGTATTCAGACCCCCTTAAAATTTTTCACTTTTTGTTATATTGCAGCCATTTGCTAAAATCATTTAAGTTCATTTTTTTTCCTCATTAATGTACACACAGCACCCCATATTGACAGAAAAACACAGAATTGTTGACATTTTTGCAGATTTATTAAAAAAGAAAAACTGAAATATCACATGGTCCTAAGTATTCAGACCCTTTGCTCAGTATTTAGTAGAAGCACCCTTTTGATCTAATACAGCCATGAGTCTTTTTGGGAAAGATGCAACAAGTTTTTCACACCTGGATTTGGGGATCCTCTGCCATTCCTCCTTGCAGATCCTCTCCAGTTCTGTCAGGTTGGATGGTAAACGTTGGTGGACAGCCATTTTTAGGTCTCTCCAGAGATGCTCAATTGGGTTTAAGTCAGGGCTCTGGCTGGGCCATTCAAGAACAGTCACAGAGTTGTTGTGAAGCCACTCCTTTGTTATTTTAGCTGTGTGCTTAGGGTCATTATCTTGTTGGAAGGTAAACCTTCAGCCCAGTCAGAGGTCCTGAGTACTGTGGAGAAAGTTTTTGTCCAGGGTATCCATGTACTTGGCTGCATTCATCTTTCCCTCGATTGCAACCAGTCGTCCTGTCCCTGCAGCTGAAAAACACCCCCACAGCATGATGCTGCCACCACCACGCTTCACTGTTGGGACTGTATTGGACAGGTGACGAGCAGTACCTGGTTTTCTCCACACATACCGCTTAGAATTAAGGCCAAAAAGTTCTATCTTGGTCTCATCAGACCAAAGAATCTTATTTCTCACCATCTTGGAGTCCTTCAGGTGTTTTTTTAGCAAACTCCATGCAAAGTTTCATGTGTCTTGGACTGAGGAGAGGCTTCCATCTGGCCACTCTGCCATAAAGCCCCGGCTGGTGGAGGGCTGCAGTGATGGTTGACTTTCTACAACTTTCTCCCATCTCCCGACTGCATCTCTGGAGCTCAGCCACAGTGATCTTTGGGTTCTTCTTTACCTCTCTCACCAAGGCTCTTCTCCCCCGATAGCTCAGTTTGGCCGGATGGCCAGCTCTAGGAAGGGTTCTAGTCGTCCCAAACGTCTTCCATTTAAGGATTAAGGAGGCCACTGTGCTCTTAGAAACCTTAAGTGCAGCAGAAATTTTTTTGTAACCTTGACCAGCTCTGTGCCTTGCCACAATTCTGTCTCTGAGCTCCTCAGGCAGTTCCTTTGACCTCATGATTCTCATTTGCTCTGACCTGCACTGTGAGCTGTAAGGTCTTATATAGACAGGTGCGTGGCTTTCCTAATCAAGTCCAATCAGTATAATCAAACACAGCTGGACTCAAATGAAGGTGTAGAACCATCTCAAGGATGATCAGAGGAAATGGACAGCACCGGAGTTAAATATATGAGTGTCACAGCAAAAGGTCTGAATACTTAGGACCATGTGATATTTCAGTTTTTCTTTTTTAATAAATCTTCAAAAATGTCAACAATTCTGCGTTTTTCTGTCAATATGTGGTGCTGTGTGTACATTGAGGAAAAAAATGAACATAAATGATTTTAGCAAATGGCTGCAATATAACAAAGAGTGAAAAATGTAAGGGGGTCTGAATACTTTCCGTCCCCACTGTATTTGGACACAGGCACAATTTTTGTTTTTTACAGGTATTTACCAAAACATATTCAAGCTTTAGTTATATAATGGATAGGGATTGAAAGTGCACACTCTCAGGTTTAATTTGAGGGTATGTACATCCAAATCGGCAGAAGGGTTTAGCAATTATAACTCTTAAGAAAAGTCAACCCCCTCTTTTTTAAAAGGGACCAAAAGTAATTGGACAATTGAACCAAAAGCTGTTTCACGGCCAGGTGCGGGCTACTCCTTTGTTATTTCTTCATCAATTAAGCAGGTAAAAGGTCTGGATTTGATTCTAAGTGTGGTATTTGCATTTAGAATCTATTGATGTGAACCTACATCATGCGTTCAAAGGAGCTGTCCATGCAAGTGAAACAGGCCATTGTAAGGTTTCAAAAATGAAACAAACCCATCAGAGAGATAGCAGCAACATTAGGAGTGGCCAAATCAACAGCTTGGTACATTTCGAGGAAAGAAGAATGCACTGGTGAGCTCAGAAACATAAAGAGGCCTGGACGTCCATGGAAGACAACAGTGGTGGATGATCGCAGGGTCCTCTCTATGGTAAAGAAAAACCCATTCACAACATCTAGACAAGTTAAGGACACTCTCAAGGAGGTGGGCGTATCATTGTCTAAGTCTACAATCAAGAGAAGACTTCATGAGAGAAAATAGAGAGAGTTCACCACAAGGTGGAAACCATTCATAAGCCTGAAGAATAGAAAAGCCAGATTAGACTTTGCCAAAAAAACATCTAAAAAAGCCAGACCAGTTCTGGAAAAGCATTCTTTGGACAGACAAAACTAAGATTAATCTGTACCAGAATGATAGGAAGCATGGTGGAGGCAGTGTGATGGCATGGGCATGCATGGCTTCCAGTGGCACTGGGTCATTGGTGTTTATTGATGATGTGACAAAAGACAGAAGCAGCTGGAAGAATTCTGCAGTGTTTAGAGATTTACTGTCAGCCCAGACTCATCCAAAAGCAGCAAAGTTGATTGAACGGTGCTTCACAAGTACAAATGGACAATGATCCAAAACACACTGCAAAAGCAACCCAGGAGATTTTGAAGGAAAAGAAGTGGAATATTTTGCAATGGCCGAGTCAATCACCTGATCTCAACCCAATTGAGCATGCATTTCACTTGCTAAAGGCAAATCTAAAGGCAGAAAGACCCACAAACAAAGAATAACTGAAGACCGCTGCAGTTAGGGCCTGGCAAAGCATCAGGAAGGAGGAAACCTAGTCTTTGGTAATGTCCATGGGTTCCAGATTTCAGGCAGTCATTGCCAGTAAAGGATTCTCATCAAATTGTTAAAAATTAATATTTTATTTATGATATTAATTTGTCCAATTACATTTAAGCTCCTGAAAATTGGGGGAGTGTATAAAAATGGTTGCATTTCCTAAAATGTGTACTTGATATTTATGTTCAACCCCTTGAATTAAAGCTGAAAGGCTGCTCTTCAAATTTATGTGGATTGTTTTGTTTTAAGTTTATTCTGATGGCATACAGAGCCTAAAGTATGAAAATTGTGCCCGTGTCCAAATATATATGGCCCTAACTGTATACGAGAGAAAATGCACCGGCTGCTCAGCAAAGCATGAGATACTTATAACCCAAAAGAGGCGGTGCCATTTATGGGACTTGAAAGGTGAACACTTAGCGATAAGGTTTATTTTAACAAGGCACAAGCCTGTCTTCCTGAGGACATCAGTGCTTCCAATGCTGAACACCTTTTGAATAATATAGGTTACTGGCTGTCATACTGAGGGGTTGATTTACTAAAAGGCAAATAGACAGTTGCTCTGTGTAAGTACAGTTGCTCCAGAGCTTTGTAAATGAGCAGAAGCTCTCCTGACTACCATCATCCAATCATGTGCAAGTAAAAATGCATTTTTTTTTCCTTGCACGCGATTGGGTTTTCTTTACACAGTGAAGCTTTACCTCATTTACTAAGCTCTGAAGCAACCACGCTTGCAAAGTGCACAGTCTGTTTGCCTTTAGTAAATCAACTCCCGTGCATTCAAAACTGAACCTATGGGAATGATTTACTAAAACTAGAGAATACAAAATCTGGTGAAGTTGTGCATGGTATGCAGTCAGCTTCCAAGTTCAGCTTCTTCAATTAAAGAGGAACTTTAGTCAGAAAATTAAGTCCTGCTAGATGACTTCAGGCTGGCCCCTTTTGCAGGCATCTATGTAAAACATTAAAAATAAGTGCCTATACTGTATATAATCCAGTAATACACGCTTTTATCCTGCTCTGCACATGCTCAGTTGCACTCTATTTTTCAACACTGTGCCAAATTTGTAGATGCTGATGTGCCGACAGCCTAAAGATGAAAACAGAACTAAACCCATTGATGTAAAAGTTTTTTAAAAAAATAGCTGCATTCCCGGCATGCCAGGAATGCTGACACTGATATTTGCTTGTGTCTTCAAACAAACTATCAAATGACTGGTGTCATAACTGATCACATGTGCAGCACTATGGCAGTTACAGATCAAACAGATGGCAGCTTCCTTGGCTGAAAAGGATAGGAAGGTTTAGTTCTGCTTTAACTGCTGCGCTCAGGGCTCTGGGCTTCACAAAACAGGAACAATGCTGGAGGCAATTTACAGCACACGCTAATTTTTGTAGCATAATTATTAATGTGGAGTGTATGTTCCTAAAGAATGTTTTGTTTTGTTTTTTTATCAATTGTTAGGAGTAAAGTTCCGCTTTGACAAAAAAAAAAACTGGAAGCCGATTGGTTTCTATGCAGAGCTGCACCAAATTTTGCACTCTCCATTTTGAGTAAAATCAATCCCTATGTGTCTGTCTGGGTCAAAAATATAGAGCAAGTGAAGACATGATGTCAAACCTGTATACGTTTGGGTCAGTAACTCATGTTAAAGCAAAAAATTATATGACAGCCAGGCAATTACCATTATGAGAATGATGGCAGCAACCGTTGGCTGCATATTTCTCTGACAGTTTTGAAGGCCGATGAACTATGATAATTTTCTTGTAAAAAAAAAAAAAAAAAGGATAAAAACCAAGCAATAACTTCCTACAGAGCTGCTGATTAAGATCATAGGTAGATATGAAGTTTTAAAAAAAAAAGGATGCAGAAAAATCTCAGGAATACAGTGGTCTGAACTTTTCATTAAATACACCAGGCTTTAGGGAGCCCTGGGTAAAATTCTGGTCTAGGTGAAGAGGGCAGTGGGGAGTAAAGTGGATGACAGAAGGATAATGCAATAAGTTAGAGAGGAACCAAAGTCTTGGTTATGACAGACTGTGAGCAGGCAGGCTATTATCGCAGAAGAGGCATGCGGTACAATAATATGCACCTACCCGCCTGCCCGCAGCGCTTTCTGGCATGTAAACTGATCTGCGCATGTGCAGCCCAGTTTACAATGCCGGGCCAATCTCTGTGTGCCTGGTTGGGTGGCTCCTGTGCATGAGTGATGTCAACCTGCGCCATCCAATGAAGATGGCCGAAGACCAGCACACAGAAGATGCTGGTGAGGAACAGGAACCATTGGAGGAAAGGCAAGTAAGGCTCCCCTTATTTCCACTTTAAAGCCAAACGAAACCCTCCTATTCTTTTCAGCCATGGAAGCTGCCATCTTAGCCTCTGTTTGATTTGCAACTGCCATGATGCTGCACATGTAATCAGTTATGACACCAGCCATTTGATGGTTTGACAGTTTGGGTGAAAGCACAAGCAAATTTAAAAATAAGCAGTCCCAGCATGCCTGTAAAATATTAAATGTTCGCTTTTGGGTTTAATACTGCACATTAAGTCATTCAGCCCTTAAATTTCTTCTAAATTCCCATTTCCATTAATGATTACCAGAAAGAGTATTTCCTCTAATGCTAGCCATAAGCATTGTCTTTTCATCTGAATGGCTACTCAATCTATCATCAAAAATACTACATCAATACTGAAAGTGTCTGCAAGAATTTACTTTGAAAGGCGTTGAATAATGCTGTGAAAACAATCACCCTAAAGCCCCGTACACACGGGCAGAATGTCAGGAGACATTTGCCAGTTCAAAAAAAAAACGGCCAACACTCTGCCCGTACGGCCGACTTCTGTCGGACGTGCATGCTGGTAAACCAGCCTCCTACAGACTCCCAATCAGTGCTCTGTGTTCTGGCGGGGGGGGCGTCCCCCTGTCAGAACACAACAGCTCAGAGGGGGGAGATCGCTGAACTAATGTTGCATGGTTAGTACAGCCGACAGTTTTTTTTTTCTGTTTTTCATGCAACCCGCTGGATTGCACAAATAAATAAATTTAAAAAAAAAAAGCACTGTAGTGTGTACCCAGCTTAAGCTTGTTTAACCAGAAAATGTACTTCCTTTACGTTGCAACCAATTCATATGGTACCGAAACTAAAGAATTTTAAACAATAGTTCAGGGAATTTTTCATCTCATTCACTCATTCTAACCTTGGGGTTCATGCCATGAAATTGGTCACAAGTAATCCAAATAGTGGAAAACAAATATATTTGCTAGACTAGATCAAATGTTCTGTTTGACTCAAACTGGATTGAAATAAAAAAAAAAAAAAATAAGTACTGCCAGCATTCTCTTCTACATTTATGGCGACTGGGCTGTCATTGTTTACAGTTAGAGCCCTTTCAAACCGGGCCGCCCATAGTGTCGGATTAGTGGCGCATTTCGGCCACTAGCAGGGCGCTTTTACCCCCCGCTAGCGGCCGAGAAAGGGTTAAAACCGCCCGCAATGCGCCGCAATAGCTGCGCTTTGCCGGCGGTATCCCAGCGCTGCCCCATTGATTTCAATGGGGAGCAGCGGTGGAGGGAGCGGTAAACACACCGCTCCTTCACCGCTCCAAAGAAGCTGCTGGCAGGACTTTTCCCGACATCCTGCCAGTGCAGCGCTCCAGTGTGAAAGCCCTCGGGCTTTCACACTGGAGACAATGCTGCAGCTGTTTGAGGGCGGATTGCAGGTGCTATTTTTAACGCTATAGCGCCTGCAAAACGCCCTTGGTGTGAAAGGGGTCTTAACCAGATTTAAAAATCTCTTAACCTGTTACTGACCCATCAAACAGTCATGCCTTGTACACAGGCACGGTGTGCAATAGGAGTAGAACAGTGTAACAGAGATTGTCACTGAAACAAGGCTACATCTCTAGGGGGCCCAATAAGACCCACCAAGCCATTTCCATAACAACTACTTTTGAATAAGTGTGCAGCTAAGTTTCTTCTTCTGGAGGAGAGGGGACAAACTGTGCAAGCTGGAAAAGTTACAGGAGCTGGAAGTAGAGAGGTAGGTGCCAAGGAGGGGTTTTGAGGGTTGGTGGTTTAAGTACAGGAGGGAACGGGTGGGCATACTAGCTACAGGGGATGTCAAAGGGGCTAGGGATGTGAAGTCCAGAGCAGCAGATATGGGACTGAAACTCGGGGGGCTCTGGCTAATATCTTGCAAGGGTATTGTGGCATGTCAGGCTACACAAATGACTGGATATGCTGGTATACAGTTCTTCTACAACTTTTCTAGTGTTACAAGCCAAATTAAAGCCTGTATTGTAGCAATTACCAGCTTCTCACATTCATTAATAGAAATGCGGAATCTGCCTTATTGCCAAGGGCCATAAAAAGAATTGCTTTAACATCTGAAACCATAAAAGGAGCAGAATACCAAACCTCTGCTTAATGGTTTAAAAAGTAAAAAAAAGTATTTAGTACATAGCTATGGCAACAGTAATTACCTAAGAAAGAAAAACTTCTGCGCTACTACCTGAAACTAGGTGAAAAAATGATGGTGATGTATTCTTAGTGATGCTGCAAAATCAAATAGTGAACACCTTACACTACTAATAAACTAAAGAAGGCACAATCCTGTTGGATTGTGTGAATGATTCAGCGCAACACAAAATGGGAGTCTGTGAAGGGAGTAAAAGGAAAGGTTATCAGATCCATCCTGTCATCCATTACGGGGGAGAGCCGCCATCCCCTCTGAGCAGACCAGGTGGAAGTATCACAGCTGATTGCTGTAGTTGGCAGATTGTACGAAGTAATCATTTCATCTTGGTGTTCCCGATGGGAGAGAGCCGTTGACTCAATTCCTGGAGCGGATCAGCCTACTAGTCGGAGGAAGTGACGGCCCCCGTCCCCAGAAGGATTAGGATGCCATCACCATCACCATCACCGCACGAGAGTGACTACAGACCCATTGGAAGTACATAAGCACCTCTACCGTGGAACAGAGACCCTGCCAGGCGGAGGAATTGACGCCCCCCTCCCTCCAGAAGGATTAGGACGCCATTGTCATCACTACACCAGAGTGACCACAGACTCATTGGAAGCACACAGGCACTTTTATTGTGCCCTAGAGGTGAGAGTTCTGGGAGCCCCGAGTGGGTATCCGTTACCACGAACAGTCACCAGATCACCTAGCAACGCATGCACACTCTCCAGTCACAGTTTATGTTTTGTGTTTTTGCACTTGTTATATGTTTTCTAAACCTGCACATTTTTGCTCTACCCCATTAGGGGATTGTTATTTCACTTTTAAGGTGTGTAGTTTATGCATTTATTCATCTATTTCATTTTGTGTTGCGCTGAATCACTCACACAATCCAACACGATTGTGCCTTCTTTAGTTTAACAGTAATTACCATTTGGGATGCAGCAGGACTTTTAATCACTTAATCTGTGCTTTGGCTCTCATTCCCTCCTTATTCCTAAATACCTTGTCAACACTTTCCTCTAACCAGCTATCATATTAGGTACGCTCACAAATGTATGACTTAAATCTGGAATTCAGATTTTTGATTATATATTATAAATAAAAAAATTAAGTAGAATACATACACACATAGATTATATATATATATATATATATATATATATATATATATATATATATATATATATATATATATAGAGAGAGAGATAATATCTCTATATATATATATATATATATATATATATATATATATATATATATATATATATATATATATATATGAATGAGAGAGAGAGAGAGAGAGAGAGAGAGAGAAAGAGAGATATAATCTCTTAATCTCTCTCTCTATATATATATATATATATATATATATATATATATATATATATAATCTCCTAAAAAGTGTCAGGGCTGGGCCCAGCCCTTCCTTCTCTGAGCTGGCCGCTCAGCTGTCGGCTAATTGCCAGCTTCTATCTCTCCACAGTTACTCAGCTGTTGATATCCTGCTCATCAGTCCTGCCTACTTAAGCCGTCCAGTCCAGAGGATCTCTGCCTTCGCCTTGATCAACATCACAGAAACTATCTCCTGCGATCCTGTTCAAGACTTGCTTTCCTGACATCCCTTCTGGCTCTAGATCCTGCTTGCTGTTCCACTCCTTGTTCCCCGACTTCTGGCTTGGCTGACTATCCGTCCTGGTTACTGAACTTTGGCTATGTTTTGACTACGTTTGTTCTTTTTACTTTTATTATTAAACAAGTGTGATTTAACCGTACTTCTGTCTCGGCCTGATTTCATGGTTTCTTACATAAAGATTTATCAGTATATTCAATAAATTGTTCCACTTCTCATTTATAACTCTAGATCTTGGGTGAACTCTGGAATGCGCAGCAGAATGATTGTTCTGTCCTATAGAAAGCTTGTCATTTACAAGTTCTAAAAGTCTTTCAGGAAGATATAATTACTGGTATTCAGATGCACGTCCATAGTCTCCGATTGCCAAAACAGAATTCAATTTAACATGACAGATTAAAATGAAGCAAAAGAGGGGGGTATTTTGAGTTTGTTTATAGTAGTGGTCTTCGCTAACAGATATAAGCCAACAATCTTTATCACTGACCTAAAATCTACTTATGTGAATCCTAACAATCAAAATTCTTTTTTGATCATTTTAAGCTTGTTAAATAGAACACTGGAAATGTGTTATCTGGTTAGGGGCCAGATTTCTTTTCCTTATGCACTTCATTTTTACAGTGAAAATACAACCTGCTACTGTGACAGTCCATTATTCATTACCTTGCTTGCGTACGTGTCCTTTTCATTATGTTTTTTTTGCTACGACTAAGGCTGTTGCCGAAACACATCAGCCATTTTGCTTGTCACTTCATGTAACCAACCATTAAAATCGTTATTATGAACTACAGAGTTACCAATCATTTTACTTGTTTATGGTTTTTTTTTCCCCATGACATCAGCTGAGTCTCTGAAGATACTCAGAATGCATGTGCATTGACAAGGTCCATGCAGAATGTGTGCTTGTGCACGCCGTTCCCTAGTCAGCGCTAAAAACTGCCAGGTCCCTTCCCGCCTCGTTGTACAGTTCCTGAATACACTTTACCAAGTCATCTTCCAGGAAGGCTACGAGAGAAAGGCTTTTCCCACCTAGCACAGGAAACACAATCTTTATTATTATGTAAAGCATGCACCACAGTATACCCTCAGTTCTTGCGTTCCCTCCAGCCAGAGAGCAGCACACATCATGCTGCAATTTAGTTTTTCTGTAGGCCTTTGTGCTAGGTGGCAGGGGCCTCCCGGCTGGGGCATCCTTTGAACCGGGGCAGTGAACCAGGGGAGGCTACCTGTGCAGGGCTCTTTTCTGCCTAAAAAGAAAGATTGATGCCCCCCCTTTTGTTTTCAAGCTGGGTCCAGTCCATGAGGGCAGATGCTGCTGTCCAGGACCTTCCCCTCAGGTCTCCTCCAGCTCTCAGTGGTGCGACGCCGATGAATGTCACAGCCAGCGCGGCGGAAGTAATGTTGGGGTAACAGGAAGTCATCCATCGGCCATATTGTGTGTAGCAAATGCGGACTGGAGATGGCCCAATCTCATTGGGCCCGCATCTATCCCAATGCTGGCACCGGATCCACAGCACCAAGTCATGTTCTTTCCTGCAGGACTTAAGAGCATGGAGGAGGCAGCACCGGGTGCCATCTTTTGTCTATCTTGCAGTGTGTTTGTGCTGTTGCAGGTCTGGAGATGCCTGGAAACTCCTGCCCTATTGTAAGGAAAAAGGGGGCTGTGGCACCCACTTTTTTCCTTTTATTCCTGGTGGAGGGGGCACTGGATATCAGTCATTGGGGTGTCAGGTGGTCCTCTACATGCTATGGTTTGGAGTTTTTTTTTTTTTTTTTACAATAAATAGGTTTGATGTGGTATTCGCCTGGTGGTGAGCTTTCACTCAAATATGGCGGTTATTTTTTGTTCACCCTTTGTCTCTCTCCTTTCCGGTGGTGGCTTCATCCCTGCTTGCTGATATGGGGGGGGCTTATATTTTAGGTCACCCCCCTTCAGAACGTTTTTGGCTAAAAGGGCCTTTTCTCCTCCTTGTGTCCTTGCTTTAGCAGGATATGCTGCACCAAAAGGCAATAAGCTCGATTCCTTTTCAAGCAGGTGGCTTTTTCTCCCACATATTTTTGAGGAAAAACCCTACCCTCAGAAAAATTCTGATTAATTCTGAACTTGAAAAAAGTCAATGTGTTTGTGAGGTACAGGAAGGTCAAGATGGAATCCATCTACACAGTAAGGGATTTTCTGTCTCTCCCAAGGCGTTCATGGTTTCCCTCGACTTGTCAGACGCCTACCTGCATATCCCGATCCATCTGGAATCAAAAAGATTTGCCGTAAAAAGGATCAGGAAAGATGCTGTTCTTCCAGTGTAATGCGCTTCCCTTGGGCCTTGCCTCGGCCCCTTGTATTTTTTACCAAGGTCCTGGCAGAGATCTTATTAGTGTTAAGAACGTAGGGTGTACAGATCATCCCATATCTGGACGACCTTCTCATCTTCGGGGACTCAGCGGAAGTAGTAATACAGTATTTGAAATTAACGATCAACCATCTTTAGAAATCAGGGCAATTAATAAACCAGGGAAAATCTCAACTCCAGCCAACCCACAAACTGACTTTCCTAGGCTATGTGATGGATTCTACAGGTAACAAAATCCTAACCAACGTCAGCAATATCAGCTCTTTACCAGAATCCTAAAATACTGAGTTTTAGGACCGATGACGGCATTTATTCCCAGAGTTCAAAACTTCACGGTCTTAGTTTGGAACGGGCAGGTAGAAGTCCATCAATCAGTGAAAAAAAATCATTAAGATGGTGGCTAGACACAGAAAACCTATCAATAGGCCGGCTATGGTCTCAGCCAAAACCGATTGTAGTAACTACAGACGCAAGTGCGTGGGGATGGAGAGTACACCTTCAAGCTCTCGTCGCATTCGAGGTCCCTTTAAGAGCCAAACATATTCAAATTCTTTCGGACAACATAATAATCTGTAACATAAACAAGCAAGGCGGCACAAGAGCTGCAGGACTGATGGAGATAGCAGAAGACCTTTTGGCCTGGGCAGAAATTGACCTTAAATCTTTTGGCTCTGCATTTAAAAAGGAGAAATTAACAGTCTAGCAGATTGGGTGAGCAGGAGAAAAAAAAAATAAAAAAATAGTACAGACAGAATGGTCCGTGAATCAAGCAATCTTCGATCAAATCTGTCTAAAATGGGGAAATCAACCTGACTGCCACCCAGGAAAAAAGAAAGGTGGTCAAGTTTTATTCCTAGCAGAGGGATCCCCTTACTCAATCTTGGGGGAAAAACCATGGTGTGTGCTTATAGAGCATCAGTGATAACCAATTCCAGTATGTATTTTGCGATTATGATTTTTTTCACTATATGCATTGTACTTTTTTAGTACTTGGTGATGCCTTGGTCCAGCGCCCTCTCTGCATCCAGGGGTGAGTACCTCGCTCTTCATCCAACTTCCCGGCACAAAAGAGAGAAGCATTATATGCCTTTCTCCCACCTTTTGCTCCCAGTTGGTGTAATCTCCAATTGGCACCACAAGAGGGAGCCTCATCATGCCAGCGGTGTTCCACGATCATCGCTGGAAGTTTTGGGATGTCGTGCACATTCGCGACGTAGTCGCGTGTGGCATCATGACGCCATACAGTTGCCACGGAAATGACGGTGATGGCTGGGGCTTGGCCTTCCAGAATGCCGGAGACCGCCATGCTGTCGGCTAGGACATGTACGGGGGGGGGTTTGGGGATTCTGGGGGGGGGGGGAGCAAGCACCTGGACTTGATTAGAAGTATAAAATGATACAAATCTCCTGAGGATCTTAGAGTGATCCCAGGAGAGTTGCTGACACATAGACACATTGGAAAAATCTCAGTATCAAGTAAATGCCTTGGGTGGGATGTGCTAAACTATTTTAAAATATCCATGCTTTTGAATAAATAACACAGAAGCTTCTTTCTGATTTAATTTTGATATAGATAAAGATGCTTAGAAATCATTTGAGTCCTGTCATCCGTGTCATAGATTTGTTTTACAACCTCCACTGCGGGTCATGATTAACTTTACACACAGCCTAAGGTAATTACTTGGGGTTTTTTTTTTTTTCTTGTAATATAAGGAATTGGTGGTTTTGCACTTACCGTATTTATCGGCGTATAACACGCACTTTTTTCCCCTTAAAATCAGGGGAAAGTCGCAGGTGCGTGTTATACGCCGATTCCCTGCGATCCCGAGCTGTCAAAACTTAAAAATCGCCGACCGCGATTTGAAAATGGCGCCGAAATACACGGAGCCGGTCCTCGGCTCTTTCTGGCGGCTCTCGTTTACTTTCGGCTCCACTCGTAGTTCCGAGCGGAGCTATCCGAACCTACTCGGATAGCTCGGCTCGGGACTACGAGTGGAGCCGAAAGTGAACGAGAGCCGCCGGAAAGAGCCGAGGACCGGCTCCGTGTATTTCGGCGCCGGCGGCGCCATTTTCAAATCGCGGTCGGCTATTTTGAAGCCCACGAAGCAGGGACAGGGGATCGAAGGCTGCACTGGGGAAGGCTGCACTGACATGGCTGCACTGGGGCAAGGCTGCAATGATGGGCATTTAAATGTAAGTTTTTTTCCCCTTCAACTTCCCTCCTAAAAGTTTTTTATTCCTTAAAATTCCCTCCTAAATTGGGGTGCGTGTTATACGCTGGTGCGTGTTATACACTGATAAATACAGTATTTTCCTGTGCACCACATCACATTAAAAAACTTTCACACTGAACAGATCACAGTTCAACATCACAATTTGTTTGGATGTTTTTCTTTTTAATATCAAGCTCATTAAATAAATTTCTTATACTAAATTTATTTAGTTACTTTCAGTAAAAGAATTTACAATTAACTACATCACATTTAATCATTTACACACAAATTCACATTTATTCATTTTCACACAGACATACACACACACTGATCTTTATGGTCTCTCTGTTGTCAGAGTAACAAATATATCACAATAACAATACACCAACCCGTAGGAGTCAAAATAAATAAAATCATTCATAATTAAATAAATAAAAAATTAATGATTTAATTATCCAGTTTGGGAACCATCCAATATTTAAAAAATCCCTTTGAATTTTTATTGTAAACACATTAGGGTCGCTATAATATATCACAGGTGCTTGCTTGCTCTCCTTGTCCCCTAGGAAGTCCAAAAGAGTGGTCTCTTCTAAGTTCTTTGGAGGTGGGGTTCATTCCAAGGAGAGCGGAGATGACACATGGAGGCTTCCAGATTACCAAGACTAAATTTTAAAGGAATCTCTAGCTACAGGACATATCTATCCCCCCCCCCCCCCCATCATCATAATTGGTAAATATACACCATTTTATGGCCAGATGCAATGCCTAATATAAAATGATGATTAAAGATGAAAATGTATTTTTCTTTCCCCTCATAGCACAAAAAAAAACGTGTAGGGGTATCATGTGGATGACCATGTTGCAGTAAAATGTTAAATAACGGGTTCCATATAAAATGTGTAGTTTTATCATGATTGATGGGGCAATACTATTTTCATGTAAATGCCAGAGCTAATTTTTTTACAACTTTCATGAAATTGTAATTGTTTTTTGATAAAATAAAAGAATTTTAAGACAAAAATTTGAATAATTTTTCTTGGCTGCTAAAAAAAAATAAATAAAAAAAAACCAGTGAGGGAATTTTCCATTTTGTACCCTGGGGTGTATGCCGTTCCTCAGTTTTCATCAATACCAAAAGTAATTCAAAAGATACATTTTTCAGCAGTGAAAGTGATCCCGATTGCCTCCTACTGGCCCAGGAGGGCATGGTTCACCAGGCTTCTCACAAACTGAGTATAGCGGACACTTGGAAGCTTCCTCGCTCCACATACCTCATCTGTCAAGGGGTGTTAACATCAGCTGTGGACCAGTTTTCACTGACAGAATTGCTTCTGAGGGGGAATTACTCAAACGAAAAGGAATTATCTTAAGAAGTAATTGAAACAATTCTCAGCAGTAGGAAAGATACAACTAATGTGATCTACAACAATGTGTGGAAAAGATTCTGCAGTTGGCAAACAGATAATGATAGAATATCTGGTCCCATTATTCCGCCAGTTTTGGACTTCCAATAAATCGGGGGCAGACCTTAATCTGGCCCCTAGCACTTTAAAAGTACACGTAGCAGCCCTTTCTAATTTTCTGGATATGCTTCTGGCAGAACACACTCTAATTAAAAGGTTTTTTACAGCTATAGGTCGCAAGGCTAAGCCAAAAGTCACCAGATTTCCTTCCTGGGATTTCTCAATTGCTCTAAAAAGCTTCTGTAAACTACCTTTTGAACCTTTGGAAGAGTCTTCTACCAGGCTCCTGATAGCTTTAGTTTCAGCTAGAAGAATAGGTGAGCTCCAGGCTCTTTCAAATGTGGAGCCTTATTGTATCATCTTGCCTGACAAAATAGTCCTAACCTTGGATCCCGCTTTCCTGCCTAAAGTAGCCTCGGACTTCCACCGCTCAGAAGAAATTATCATTCCATCTTTTTGTAATGAGCCCAGACATGATAAGGAAGTAGAGTTTAACAAAGTGGATGTCAGGAGGTGCCCAATTGCCTACATAGAACGTACTAAGAATTGGCAATTTTCCTCTAGTCTTTTTGTGCAGTTTTCTGGGCCCAACAAATGAAAGAATGCTTTAAAAAAAAAAAAAAAAAAAAAAAAACACAAGGAGCTTCCCCTATCCAGATCTGTAAAGCAGCCACCTGGTCTAGCTATCAAACCTTTATTAGGCATTACCGGTTGGATCTGCTGTCTAGCATGAATCAGTCCTTAGGGAGAAAAGGTGCTGCAGGCCATAGCCCCCCTAATCTGGTAGTTCCTTTTTGGTCCTCTCTCGTAGCCATCCTGGAAGATGGCTTGGGAAAATAGAGTTATTACCTGTTAACTAATTTTCCAGAAATCTTTCAGACGGAGCCAATTCCCATCCTGAAATGTATGCATTAAAGTGTACATGTTATGGGTATTACTGTTACATTTGTATATATTGTCACCTTGCCTACGGTCATGTTATAACTGAGGGTATACTGTGGTGCATGCTTTAAATAATGTGAATCATGCATTTCCTGTGCTAGGTGGGATGAGCATCTCTCTCGTAGCCATCCTGGAAAGCGAGTCAACAGGTAATAACTCTGTTTTCCTAGGAAGTCCACCCTGGCTCAGATTATGACCAGCTCTCCCTTCATCCTGTAACTTTATACTCAGGCCACAAAAAAACAAAAAACAAAAAAAAACTGTTGATAGCAAATTTAAATTGATATACATTTTGTTGATTGTTAAAAGAACTAGGTGTGTAAAAGAAATAGATTTTGGGTGGATGTCCTGTCCTGTGTTTATCTCCATCTTAGAACTACTAAAAACAGCTATGTTTATGCCAGTAACATAGTTACATAGTCAGGTTGAAAAAAAAAAGGACAAAAGTCCATCTAGTTCAACCCATATACCCACAGTTGATCCAGAGGAAGGCAAAAAACCCCAGCAAAGCATGATGCAATTTGCTACAGCAGGGGAAGAAATTCCTTACTGACCCCCAAGAGGCAATCAAATTTTCCCTGGATCAACTTTACCTATAAAATGTGAGTACCTGGTTATATTGGGTGCATTTAGGAAAGAATCCAGGCTTTTCTTAAAGCAATCTATTGAGCTGGCCAGAACCACCTCTGGAGGGAGTCTAGTCTACATTTTCACAGCTGTTACTGTGAAGAAACCTTTCCGTATTCGGAGATGAAATATTTTCCTCTAGGCGTAAAGAGTACCCCCTTGTCCTCTGTGTTGACCGTAAAAGGGAATAACTCAACACCAAGTTCACTATATCGACCCCTTATATATTTGTACATGTTGATCATATCCCCCTTAATGTCCTCTTCGTAACATTCGAGGACTAAAAAGTGTGCATTCTAGAAAGCAGAGTCATACCTTTGCATTTCTGTAGCTAGAACAAAGGACAACCATGTTTCACCGAATCTCTGATATATCACTTCCGTTGTGAAAGTGGACATCATGTCCGGTTGCTGCTCAACCACACCCCAGACAGTTTGTATTTTGACATGGAGTTAAAAGAGTGTGATAGGTGGGCATAAATTCTATGTTGCCTTGCCACCCAAATTACCCCCTGGACAAAGTCATATAGACAAAACTCTCTGCGGCGTGGTCGACGTACCGGAAGTGACATACCTGAGGTGTGGTGAGACCGATGTTTTCAATGGATGTTACTATATGCAAGATGATATATTATTGCTGGGTCACCATTTAAAGCTGGATTCATAGTTTTATCTTGTGAGTAGCTTTCATTTTAAATAAGTGTTTTGTATATACAGTTTTACACTATTGGAGCCTCTACTACTTTCATATACCATAAAAGGAGCCCCCACCTGAGTATGAATATAAGACCGGAAGCCGTGCTATATGGAGTTTGTTAAACGCTAAATGTCAGTCTGTAGAAAGAGGCATTTAATACTGGGCAGTGGAGCACTTGTGGGCATATAGATCTACATTTGTCATGCAGATAGCAAAGCTCTTAGTATTTTTAGATTGAGTGTTTCAGAAGGGTATACAAGTATAATACAATAAGAGAGGTAACAAATATTATATACACACACACACACACACACACACACAGTCCTTGGGTTACAAACAAACAGGTTCTGTATGTTTGTTCTTAAAGCGGAGTTGGATAAAAAAAAAAAAAAAAGTTATAAAAAAATGTAATGCCATTTGTCTATATGCATGTTTTAGTTTATAGTAACCTTCCCCTTCCTTTCCGAGCGAGCTCCCACCTTCACTGTGGCAATGTGAATCCCACTAGTAGCTTCTTCCTGGATAAGGTGCTGCTGGCTACCCAGGATGCACCTCCTGTTCTCGCACATGCACATAAAGCGCAGCGCACGTATTGTTTTAAAATGTAAATTAAAAAAAAATAAATAAACACACACCCTTTAAAAGATGCCACTTAGCCACCTTGCATCGCGTCATTTACGCTTGCAATTGGCAATGCCCATTGACTCTGGGATTGGTGACAAGCATCTCCCAGGAGCCATTAGCATGGCTGGAAATGACGTACTTCGCCGTGGCGAAGTATACAAGAAGAGAATAATTATACCATAGAAAACAAGGTAAAATCAAAAGAATAAATAAAATTGCCAATATGTTTTTATCATGCAAAAATTGATTAGATGGTGCAAAGTCTTTAACGCGGGTGGGACTCTGCTTTAGGTTAAATTTGTATGCATGTTGGAACAGTAACTCCAGCCAAAAAATATATATTTTTATGTTTTTTTGGATAGCATAGGGAGGAAGGGTTTACCCCCCTGTAACATTTGTTTTGCTGTCTTTAGCCCTGATCAGAAGATTTCATCTCACTTTCTGTCCCTGTGGCAATTGGATTTTAAAAATTTTGGGTAGTCGTGGAAACACAGATTGATGATAAAGCTTCAGTGGAGACACCTTTTTCCCTTGAGAAGTCATACAGGAGTGAATTTCCCTTCCTAGGGGTAGATTTCCTCTCACTTCCTTTTGTCTACCTTTGTTTTCAAGTATGAGTTGTATACAAGTCGGATGTCTGTAACTCGGGGACTGCCTGCCTGTATATCTTTCTCCCACTGCTCCTTATTGTTAAGAAAACAAGAAAGAAATGTTTGTATAAAGGCAAAATGTCAAAAATTTCTGACCGGAGTGGGGTCCCAAAGCATCAGAATCTTACACTTCGTTACACGAAGGGTAAAGTATCAAACAAACAGTCATGTGGTTTCTTTGAAAATACCAACAATCCATCTATTCATATAGACTATAGCAACTGACAATTTCATACCTGGATTTCTGAATCAGCTGACTGTAGAAGCAGAGTCAGGACTGGAAGAGCTCCTTCTCGACACAATATACTTTTAATGCGCTCTACAATGACATTTACACAAAAACAAAAAAACAAACCACACATCAAATATTGTTTGCCTGGAGTATTTAAAGAAGATTCAACCACAGCATGTTATATAAGAAAAAAAATTGTAAAGTAGCTTTGCTTTAAAGCAGGGATATGCAATTAGCAGACCTCCAGCTGTTGCAAAACTACAAGTCCCATCATGCCTCTGACTCTGGGTGTCATGCTTGTGGCTGTCAGAGTCTTGCTATGCCTCATGGGACTTGTAGTTCTGCAACAGCTGGAGGTCTGCTAATTGCATATCCCTGCTTTAAAGCAATATACAGTGGGGCAAAAAAGTATTTAGTCAGCCACCAATTGTGCAAGTTCTCCCACTTAAAGAGGAGTTCCACCCAGGGGGTCCCCGCTCGTCCCCCCACTCTCCGCTCGTCGGCATTTCAACTGTGGGCGCCGGGCTGTGGCTTCACAGCCTGGCACCCACTGCGCATGCACGAACGGCGCCGCGCGCCGTGATTGGCCACTCAATCACCTGGGACCTGTAATGGATCCCAGATGATTGACAGGAGGGAGGGAGCAGAGCCGAGCCCTTCCTGTGCCGAGGGGGAAGTGATGTCACCAGCCCAGGCAAAGGAAGAGGCAGACTACGAGGGACCACCTAGCAACAGGCATTTAGAGGTAAAAAAAAAAAAAAAATATCCAAATGTTTTTTTGTTTTGTTTTTTAGAATTTTTCAGGTATTTGTTTTTTTGGGTGGAACCCCACTTTAAGATGGGAGGGGCCTGTAATTGTCATCATAGGTATACCTCAAATATGAGAGACAAAATGTGGAAACAAATCCAGACAATCACATTGCCTGATTTGGAAAGTATTTATTTGCAAATTATGGTGGAAAATAAGTATTTTGTCAATATCAAAAGTTCATCTCAATACTTGGTTATATATCCTTTGTTGGCAATGACAGAGGTCAAACGTTTTCTGTAAGTCTTCACAAGGTTGTCACACACTGTTGCTGGTATGTTGGCCCATTTCTCCATGCAGATCGCCTCTAGAGCAGTGATGTTTTGGGGCTGTTGCTAGGCAACACGGACTTTCAACGCCCTCTAAAGGTTTTCTATGGGGTTGAGATCTGGAGACTGGCTAGGCCACTGGACCTTGAAATGCTTATGAAGCCACTCCTTCGTTGCCCGGGCAGTGTGTTTGGGATAATTGTTACGCTGAAAGACCCAGCTACGTTTGATCTTCAATTCCCTTGCTGATGGGAGGAGGTTTGCACTCAAAATCTCATGATACATGACCCCATTCATTCTTTCATGTACACGGATCAGTCGTCCTGTTCCCTTTGCAGAGAAACAGCCCCAAAGCCTGATGTTGCCACCCCCATGCTTCACAGTAGGTATGGTGTTCTTTGGTTGGAATTGTGTTTCTACCAAACAGTTCTACTTTGGTTTCATCTGACCATATGACATTCTCCCAATCCTCTTCTGGATCATCCAAATGCTCTCTAGCAAACCTCAGACGGGCCCGGACATGTACTGGCACTGCAGGATCTGGGTCCCTGGCGGCGTAGTGTGTTACTGATGGTAGCCTTTGTGACGTTGGTCCCAGCTCTCTGCAGGTCATTCACTAGGTCGTCTCCCCCCCCCCCCCCCATGTGGTTCTGGGATTTTTGCTCACCGTTCTTGTGATCATTTTGACCCCACGGGGTGAGATCTTGCGTGGAGCCCCAGATCGAGGGAGATTATCAGTGGTCTTGTATGTCTTCCATGTTCTAATTATTGCTCCCACAGTTGATTTCTTCACACCAAGCTGCTTGCCTATTGCACATTCAGTCTTCCCAGCCTGGTGCAGGTCTACAATTTTGTTTCCGGTGTCCTTCACCATAGTGGAGTTTGGAGTGTGACTGTTTGAGGTTGTGGACAGGTGTCTTTTATACTGATAACAAGTTCAAACAGGTGCCATTAATACAGGTAATAAGTGGAGGACAGAGGAGTCTCTTAAAGAAGAAGATACAGGTCTGTGAGAGCCAGAAATCTTGATTGTTTGTAGATGACCAAATACTTATTTTCCACCATAATTTGCAAATAAATTCTTTAAAAAAAAAAAAAATCAGACAATGTGATTGTCTGAATTTGTTTCCACATTTCGTCTCTCATAGTTAAGGTATACCTATGATGACAATTACAGGCCTCTCTCATCTTTTTAAGTGGGAGAACTTGCACAATTGGTGGCTGACTAAATACTTTTTTGCCCCACTGTACATAAACACAGGAATGGCTTATTTGCCCCATTTTTATGAAAAGTTTAAAAAAGGTATTTAACTACCATCTTTCAACTGTTTCTTGCACAAATATGAGACATATTCAATCCAAGTACTATTCATCTGGTATAATATTTTTTTCTAACATTATATCTGATCTTGACATTTTCCATTCTAAAGTGAACCTGTAGCCAATCTATGGACATAAAAATATTTACTGTATTTATCGGCGTATAACACGCACTTTTTTTCCCCTTAAAATCCGGGGAAAGTCGTGGGTGTGTGTTATACGCCGATCCCCGCTGTCGCTGTGTGAATGTCGGCGATCGCCGCTGACATTCACAGCGCGAGTAGTTTTAAATATGGTGCCGCGGAGTTCGGAGGAACTCGGCGGTGCTGAACGAGCGCCGCCGAAATCACAGAGCCGAGATACACATACCCGAGTGTATTCGGCTCTTTCCGGCGCCGCTCACAGTCCCGCCATTGGACCTGTGTTATGTCCATCATAGGGCGGGACTGGGCGGGACTGTGAGCGGGGCTGGAAAGAGCCGAATACACTCGGGTGTGTGTATCTCGACAGCGTTCATTCCGTTCCACCGGCGCCGAGTCCCTCCGAACTCCGCGGCGCCATATTTAAAACTACTAGCATGTGTATGGCGGCGGCGACGGCAGGCATGGACACTGGGGACAAGGCTGCACTGGGGACAAGGCTGCACTGATACTGAAAAGGCTGCAATGACACTAACAAGGCTGCAGATGAACACTGATGAGGCTGCATTGATGGGCATTTTAATGTAAGTTTCTTTTCCTTAAACTTCCCTCCTAAAAGTTTTTTTCCTTAAAATTCTCTCCTAAACTTGGGGTGCATGTTATACGCCGGCGCGTGTTATACGCCGATAAATGCGGTAAATAAAACGTAACTTAGCAGTAAGTGAGCATTTTAACAACCTCTTAGTGATCTCTGTAGCTGCAGATTCTGTGGAGTAATTTATCCTCAAATATCACAGAAGTACAAATTTTTTGTTCTAGTCCATTTTCCCTGCAGCTCAGCTCACTCTGCCAAGTTAGGGGTTACTGTTGCATAAATACTTTTACTGTTAAATTTGGGGGATAAACTACTCGACAGTGCCCACAGCTACACAGGTAATTTAGGGCTGGCTTTAACCAGGTGCTTATCTTCAATGTAGGAGACTGAAAAACAAACTCAACCTAGGTCGTATCTCTGACTTCCTGCACATCTCCCCCTGCTGTTCTGGAGCGTTTTTGTGTGCAGTGGCACACACACAGCACTCCAGAACAGTCAATATCATATTAGAACACAGACTGTATTGACCATAACCAACAAATCTCAAACTACCAAAGCCATGAAGAATTGGGGAGCCCAAATTACATTGGCTAGGTTTTATGTCAAATAAGTAATCTTTGTTCAACTGGCTGGACTTTTCAAGACAGCCATTCTATTCACACATCCACCTTCACATCCTTAAACCCACATTTTGAGGACTCTCCACGAGTCGAGCTGCCACAGACCCACTCACCACCAACAGGGTCTAGCGCTACCTCACTAATACATTAGAAATCCTATATATATATATCAACCTGATCGAGTCAAGTTCAGAATAGCCCCAACAGCATTCTGCTGGACTCTGGGATCATAAGACTTTGCCAATGTCAGAAGAGGAAGGATCCCTCCAGCAATACCAATGGCCTCTCGATTTGTTTCTGAAAAATAAAAAACATATTGAAAATTAGATTTACCACAGTAATTGCAATCTGCACAAAACCCACTATTATACATTTGCCCCCCTGTACCTTTCACTTCGGTATGTTAAAGTGGTAGAAAAATTACAATGGAAAATACACTGAAGAAAATCTAATAAAAATAAATACACATACTATTGTGTCACTATTGCTTACCAGAGATGGCCAAAGTCATGATGCATGCACAGGAGTTACACTGTACAGCAGGATCCCCCGACTCCAGCAGCTCGAGTATTGGCTCAAGCAATCCCACTTGGACAACAAGCTCCTTATTCACTGTACGCAAAAATGAAAAAACATTAAAAGTGTAATTAGGTTTGCTTTTCTAGAAAGCAAAAGTATTTTAAAATCCTACTGAAGAACTAGTCACCCTATATTTGTATTACATGAGCATATGAAATAGTAAAGTATATGGTAGGATTTGAAGTTTCCAACCCTGTAGGTTTGGAATCTCTGGCACCTTACCTCCTGCCTACCCACAGCCTTGAAAAATATAGTAAGACATAGCCAGTGCAATACTACTGCCTGGATTGGAGTAATATTACCAGAGAGGTAACGTTACAAGAGGGGTCATGGTACCAAAGATGCAGAAGGTGGCAATACCAGAATGCCGGTGTCCGCACACTTATGTTTACCAGATATATCATATTGACTTCAGTTTCTCTGTTACAGGGGATGTATGCCATGTGACTAAGAAAAATTATGCAATGATCCAAAGGAAGAGAGTATCAAAAGATATTACAGAGGTTTCACAAACACCTCTCCCCAGGTTCAATAGAAGTGTCATATGAGGAATGTCTCTTCCCAGCATAAGCCTCAACCTCTACATATGCGGTCATAGCTGCATTTAGAAATCACAGCAAATGCAGCTGTTCATAAGTGGATGTTGCACGCATAGCGAATTTGTCTCTAGAATGCAGTTGCTAACTAATGATATCAACTGCCATCGGGAGCACGTCTGCCGCTGCATATGTAGAGTCCAGGTTGGGAATCGATGCATGTGCTCTATAAAAGAAAGTTGTGCATTTCAGAGTGGAAATTGCTTTGGATTAGCCTCCACCTGTCTAGGTCACAAGAGTTGCTGAACAAAATGAAAATCCAAGTTAACAGTTAAGGCTTTGTTGCCATTAGAACACATAGTGGAGGGGTTTCTGAAAGACCCCATTTAAACTGACTTGAATGTCCACATAAAAATGTACTATGGAAGACTTTCAAAAAAAAAAAAAAAAAAAAAAAAAAAAAAAAAAAAAAAAACACACCACCACACACAACAGAAGCAAATCATTTAATTGAACAAGTTCTAATAAAAGCAATGGATTTTCCTATGTGCATTCATTTTCATCACTCTAAAATTGAAGAAAAATGCTGAAAAAGGTAGGATGTCTGAGGAACATGGACTGCTTAGCCACATTAACCTGTGCTAAAATTGGACAACCAAAATAAAATATATATTTTAAAAACACAAATCTGCTTTAAGCTGTTTGACTGAAGTTCACATACCAAGAACAAAAATGAAAACAGTGATCTGAAATTGAGCAATAGTTAGTAGCCAAAGATTTAGGAAAATCTTGTCCTAGAAGAGATAAACGACAATGAAATGCTGTTCAATATTGAAGAATAAAAACAAGTCTTTAAGTTACAAAAGTGTGCAACAATGTATAAAACAACGGCCATATGGTGGTATAGGCTCATGGGTATAGCAATACTTTCTCACTGGACCATCCGGAGACAGAGAGACACAGGCACACTGAAACAGAGATTTGCAAAAAAGCTGTGACATCGCTAGTGCGATATGTAAAATATTCACCTCCCAGGCCCTCACATTTCCACCCCCCAGGGTTATCAATATATACAATAGATTTCCTTTGTTCAATATTTGAATTTGATAAAGAAGTTTTTGCTTTGAAAAGCGTTATCCGTCAGGTTGGCTTTTTTTGGTCCTCTCGGCCACCATCCCATCTACATCGTGATCGGTGGATGTCACATCCAGCCGAGTGGTGACATGAATTTCAGTCACGGACATCGTGGCCCTAGAGAGCAGCCATACTGTTGGCTACCTGTCAGTTACCTTGTGGACAGCATCCGCATACAAGAGCAGCTTCGACTGGAGAACCCTGCAGGTGGATTACTATCGATGCAATCTACAACCACACAGTGTTCTCCACAGCCCTCCAGGAGATATTACCACGGGTCTGGTGAGAAAGTATTGATATGCCCATGAGCCTATACACCATATGGTGGTCATTTTATATATTGTTACACACTTTGTAACTATTAAAGACTTACTTTTATTCTTCAATATTGGACAGCATTGCATTGTTTTTTAACCTCTACTTGGACAAGATTTTCCTACATCATTGGCTACAAACTATTGCTCTGTGCCGTTTTCATTTTTGGTTTGTATTACTTTGCTTCCACTCCCAGGAGGTTCATACAGCTGCATTTGATACTCGTTGGTCCACCCGGCTCCTTAGACTCACTGTTTGACGTTTAACTTTCAGATACACTGAGATTTGTGTGCAGCTAGCACTTCTAGTAGGGAGATTGCAGATATCACTTAACTTATATCAAAGATGAAACACTATATTATGAAATTATGAACATATTCACAATTTACTACTATTTTCAGTCCTGCAAAAAATGGATTTCCATTTTTAGATAACTATATATTCTAAATTTATTGTAAGCTTAACTGGCAATGTGTAAGTTTAAATATTATAGGCAATTCTGTATTGTCCACTTACAGTTTCCTTCAAGAAGAAAATTCACAAGAGACAAGGAAGACATCTGTTGGACCTCCAGGTCAGCAGACTGTAGCAAAGGCTGATATGGCTCCAAGAACTCTGCAGGCAGCTGTGTATTCACTAATGTGATAGACATGTGAAATATGATTTAGTATCGCCTCATGTAAAGAATGTTGGGCGTATAAAGCTTTTTATGCAATCCTAAGTAATAGAACGTCAGCACACTGGAGCAAACTAGCTCATCCTACCTGCAACATCAAATATCTTAATACTGTGCTCCACATTTGGAAATTGCTATATAAAATGTACTGGATCAGTTGTGTGACAATGGTTATTTACAACATATAGTAAAGTATCCAGGCACTTACTATGCTGGCTTATATGCAAATAGTAAAGGGCAGCAGAATGTTGTAGGTCAGCATTTTCTGAAAAGGCCAAGATCATCAAAGCATCCAAGGTTTCTTTTCCTACCGGGGACTCGTTTAAACCTTTTTAAAAAGAAGTAAAAGTTATGAAAACATCAATCACAGATATTGGGACGCGTTTACAACAACATTTATAAAAGTCTTGAGTTTTAAAGTGAATGTACATTTTTTTTCCCCACATAAAAAAGCATTTTTCCTACAGCTTACCTGTAAAATCCTTTTCTTGGAGTACATCACAGGACACAGATAAGCTATAGTAATTGCTATCTGGGTTATACGCCACCTATAGCTGAATGGACACTGGCACACCAAAAGACAGGAAGTCCCCCTCTATATAACCCCTCCCATAAAGGAAGTACCTCAGTTTTGTAGCAAGCAATTCCCAAAAAGAGGGGAGGGGACCTCTGTGTCTCGTGATGTATTTTATCTGTAAAAGGATTTTACAGGTAAGCTGTAGGAAAAATCCTATTTTCTTTATCGTATATCACAGGAAACAGAGCAGCTATAGTAAATTACTATCTGGGATGTCCCAAAGCAATGCCCCTGAGGGGAGGGAGACACCATCATAGAAACTACCACCAAAGGAGGACCTACTCTGCTATTTGTAATACGCTGAGGCAAAAGGCAGTATCTTCTACGTGATTGACATCGACCTGGTAAAAATCCTGTAGATGTATAAACAAAAAGACCAAAATAGTGGTCTTGTACACCTGGGCCACCGACACCCGATGATGGATGGCCGAAGATACTCCCACACCTGGTAGAGAATCTCTCCCCAGAAGAAAAAAATGCAAACATGCATCCTTATGCGATCATGTATCTTTATGCAAACATGTATAACCATGTATACTTATGCAACCATGTATCTCTATGCAATCATGTATAACAATGTATATTTATGCAAACATGAATAAACATGCATCCTTGTGCACCCATGATCATGCATCTTTATGCAAACATGTATCTTTAGCAACCGTGCGTTTTAGCTAGTTTGCAAACATGCACCTGCTTAACTGCAGTTGGCCCCATACCAGTCCTGCAGGATTTAGCCAAGCACATATGCACTATACTGGAGATGCAATTCCCTAAAATGCACCCACTCATGTTTTTCCAAACCTGTATATTTAAACATGCATTTAAGCAACATGGCGAGCTGTCATAAAAGACCTTCAGAGACCGGCTTCCCCTTAATCTGGGGTCCACTCCCCTGGACCTGTATAGCACCCTGTAGGAAAGCACCTTGGTCAGAACAAACACTGCACAGGGTTCCATTACGCAGGGTCCAGCGCCAAAAGGCTGCATTATAGGCAAACCAAGGAAACTTCTCTCCTTCCAATGAGGCTCGGGTACCATCCATTTTGGCTGAGAGGTTTTTCGAATGGATCCGATTGAAGTCCATGATTCTTAATAGAACTGTCCAGACCTCCAAGTATGCTCCAAAGAGCACATGTATCACATCAGTGACCACTACCTTGCAGACACTGGCAAAAAAAAAAAACGGAGGCAATTCCTGTATAGGAGGGTTATTCAGAGGGGGACTTCCTGTCTTTTTGGTGTGCCAGTGTCAATTCACCTATAGATGGCGTATAACCCAGAGATAGTAATTACTATAGCTGCTCTGTGTCCCCTGATGTACGATAAAGAAATAAATATTTGTATCGGATTACAGAAAGCAGGAGGGAAATGTGCATCTAGTACTCCATGGATTCAAAAATCTGGTTTATTGCTTGGTTAAAAAATACTGACTGGAACAGCAAGATCCTGGGTTGGGCAGGTAGAGCCAAGTGAGTCAGCTAAATCATTCAGATGACAAACATACCCATCCTCCTATTTTGTACAGAAGGGAGTGTGTTGTTTAAATCTTTAGACATGGCCATTTGACCACATACACTGGATTCCAGCAGCAAGAAATGAGCAGCTGGAATAACAGGTAGATGCAAATGGCGGCAGCTGTACAAAGTATTAACAGCAGCCATCGCTGTTCTCATGTAGCTGCACACCAAGTAGTTGCCTATGATTAGGGAAGAATGTTTGAGCCTGGATGGAGTCATGCATGTCCAGGCTCGGACACCAGTCACTCACTCACACGGCAGTTTAGCTGCATACAGTGGAATCTGGTGTATTTGGCTAAAAGGCCGTGTGAAGGAGGCCTAAGTCTGAAGGAAAAGTCAACAAATGTACACCTAGTGCTGGGCTTTCGCATTAGACAAACAGCATTCCCTATAAACACTGAAACATGAAACATCTACATTAACTGTTTGGTTGTCAAGACAGACAGACAGAACCTGGCAAAGACTGTGAAAGCTGAACATATTCAGACACATAGGGGTTGATTACTAAAACTAGTGCAAAGTCTGGTGCAGTTTCCAGATTTTTTTTGTCAAAGCTTAATTGAACTGAAATTAGAAGCCAATTGGCTACTAGGGTTGCACTGATACCATTTAACAGCGAGTACCGATACTTTTGGTCAAGAACACGCCAATACCGCGTACCGATACTTTGCGGTGCGATTTGTGTTAATACAAAATAAATTATCGAAAATGAAAGCCGCTGGAGCTGCTCACAGGGCTGGCGGAGACGTTTTGGGAGCCAGTGGGTATAGGAATGCAATTGTTTGCAGTGCGATTTGCGCCCATTCATTTTCTATTGACGCAAATCGCACCGAAAAGTATCGGTTTCGGTATTGGGAGCATTTTCACGAGTACAAATACTCGTGAAAAGGCTCGGTATTGGCACCAATACAGATTTTGGTATCGGTGCATCTCTATTGGCTGCACCAGATTTTGCACTGTCCAGTCTTAGTAAATAAACCCCATACGGATTGTCACTCCCTCCCTATCAGTTCTACAAACTGTCATCTCCTTCCACAATCTCAAGTGTGATCAGGTACATAGTACCATAGTGTAGAGTATAGATGTACCTCCATCCCTTATATTGCAGGAGAACAAATGTTGAATGCCCATGCGACTTTATTAAAGGTATATCTACACAGCAAACTATGTGATAAAATAAAAACATACTGTCAGTCTATTTAACATAACCACTGACAGGGTATCTATAAAATGAAAATGAACAAATTAGTAATAACATAAAAGGGCAGACAGGTGTAGTTGTTCACTAGAGCCTACATGTTCACTGTATATAGAAGATCCTAAAAGATGTAGTACAATAGGATTAGCCATAATAAAAAAGTATAATTTAGAATATTGTGTATATGCTGTCATCTAAGCAGCAATAAGATCATGCTCTAATGAACAATTACACCTGTCTGTCCTTCCATTGTCTAGCTGGATCGCGTGTGTCCTCTTCCCACAGCTCCCGAGGGATAGACACCCTTCGGTGGTTACCACCCAAAAAGTATTTTGGCTCTTAATTTCCTTTTAAAGATGAATTATAAGTGTATAACTTTTCCAACCTGCTATGAGGGTAAATGTATCCTCAGGTGGATGAATTTATGATTGTATCATTACTATATTATTTGTTAAATTTTCATTGTATAGATACCGTCAGTAGCATCCAGTCCTGATGAAGTGAATTGATTTTACCAAAAAGGTGTTTAGATTTGTGATGCATTTTGTCCATCCATTCAGTTTGTAAGTTTATGTAATAAAATTTTGAAAATCTGTAATTTTTTTTTTTTTTTTTTAAACAACTGGCTATGTTAAATAGACAATCGTAAATCAGTTCTCTTTATATTTTAGACACTTTGTATAAGAGAAAAAAAAAGGGGATTCATCTGCAGATATTTAAAATTTAAATGAAAAGGTTATTTACATATAGTTTGCTGTAGCTCAATAAAGTCCCATGGGCATTCAGCATTGGTTTTCCAGTCATCTCCTTCCAAACCACTCCCAAAGAGTTTGTTGGATGATGCTGAAAGTAACCAGGTGTTGCAATGCAATTTATAAACCGCACATTCTTATGTTTGGGTGTGTTTATACTATGTATACAATTAGCCTTTGTTTAGGTTTACAAATAACTAATATAAATATTTTTGATTATATTACATGCTGTTAACAATAGGAAACTATAACGGTGTTAGAGCATTTTTATTTATATTAGCTTTATTATTTGTATAAAATCCTTATATTCTGTACATGTCCATCATCTGCAGACATAAGACGGTGCTTGCTAGATTTGTGGAATCAAATTAACAATCTTAATGGCAGAAAAGATTTCTTATTTACATTCTAATTTTTTTAGGGTGCCAGATATTGAGGAGTCTTCTAGGTACAGCAAATGCTTCTTTGTATTCTGTATGAGGTCTGGTTGACACTAGCGCAACTTGATTCACACAGAATCTCATTGTTTTCAATGGTGCCCGTTCTAATCAATGTGACTAAAAATGGTGCGATTTTGGAAAAGGTTCCTGCAATACCTAGGTGGGATTTACATTGCGACTTGGCCCCATAGAATAGGTGAAGTCCCACCACACAATCACGCTGTAAATCGCATCAAAGTCACAGTGTAGCAGTGTGAACTAAGCTTTACTGAATTTTGTTGAGATGCAAAAATAGAAAATAAATAAATAAAAAAGGAGGAGGATAGCATTGTATGTGTGTAAACAGGTGCGAAATATCAGCTGTTCAGATGACGTCTATTTATGACAGCTCTTTGAGACAAAAGGTTTACTGAACAATTGAAAAGGCTTTAAAAAAAAATTATAATATAATATAATATATATATATATATATATATATATATACACATACACACACACACACAAAAAAGTTGTGTTCATATTTCTATTTTGTTTTAACAGATAATGTGAGACTAACATTCCACGAAGGATTTGTTATTTTTCAGAAGCTGTTCAAAGATTCCAAAGTCCAAGAAACAGACATCAGCAACTTACAGAGGTCAGCAGTGTCACAGGATAAGTATTGACAGACCAGAGCAATTAAAAAAAAAAAAAAAAAAAAGACTTGGACTTAGACGGTATTTCTAAGAGCCTTTCAGGACAACCTCCGCCCATTTTCAAGGTAACACATGCAGCCTTTAAATCCCTCCCTCTTCGACCATGGCTTCAGTTATTATGTGGTCTCCAACATACTGGAAAACAAAGCACAGAAAACCACCAACAACCATGACAGACACTTAAAGCGGGGGTTCACCCACACCACCAAAAAAAATATTAAAAGCCAGCAGCTACAAATACTGCAGCTGCTGACTTTTAATACATGGCCACTTACCTGTCCCAGGGTCCAGGGATGTCGGCAGGGGACGCCGAGAACCCGCTCGGTTCTCGGCAGCTGCCGCCGCCATCCTAGGTGAGGGAATCAGGAAGTGAAGCTTGCGGCTTCACTTCCCGGTTCCCTATTGCGCATGCGCGAGTCGCGCTGCGCATCCCTAGTGGTCCCCGCTCTCTGCTGGGAGCTGTGTGTTCCCAGCAGACAGCGCGGTCGGGACGGGAAGAGGCATAGATTCCCATGGGAGTCTATGCCGGAAGTGAGTGCAAATACCTGTCTTAGACAGGTATCTGCAACCCTCTCCCCCCTGAAAGGTGCCAAATGTGACACCGGAGGGGGGGAGGGTTCCGAAAAGCGGAAGTTCCATTTTTGTGTGAAACTCCGCTTTAAAACCACTAAGATAAAAGGGAGGGAAGTAGCAGTTGTCCTGAAGGCTCTTAGAAATACCGTAACCGGTAAGTCTAACCAAGTCTTTCTCAAATCACCTTTCAGAACAACCTTGGAGAGGATAACCAAGAAACTTACCCTTGGGTGGGACTACTGCCTGCAGTACCTTCTTGCCAAAGGCTAAATCTGCGGAGGACAGCAAATCCAACCTATAATGTCAGAGAAATGTCAAGTAGTTGGACCAAGTGGCAGCCTTGCAAATTTGTTCAGTAGTAGCACCGGCCCTTTTCCGGGGTATTTCTCCCTTAGCTTTATAGGCCTCCGTGACTGCCGATCTAAGCCATCTGCCCAGCGTGCAGACCTCGGACCGTGCAGCCACAGGCTCCCTGCAGGGAGGATCCCAAAACCAACCACCCAACCAACCACAACATAAGCTCATATGGACAAGAATAAAGATACCACTGTACCACTCTAACCTGGGCCTGACCGGTGCCTGGGGGCGCGTGCTTCTGCCGTAGCTGTTGCTCTCTCCTCCACCTTTACAGAGGATGCAGCGGGGTACTAAGAAAACCACCTGGTTTCTGAATTACCCTGTCCCGGCGCCATCAACGAGGGGTGGAAGCGCCAGTCGACAGACCCGCCCCCTGGTCTCTGCATCCCAGGCGCTTGGAACTACTTGCACTACACCCCCGCAGGAAGCCGCGTCACTGAACATGACGTCACCCGCCTGCCAGGACCCAGAACCGACATGTGGGACATGCCGCTGACCAGCAGCGGCACTAGTCGGCCACCAGGGCCATGCCAGCGTACCCCCCGGGCACATAAACGCTGCTGCCTACTGTGGGCCTTTGCATCTCCTGAGCTGGAGACCAGGGGACTCCGGAACATGCCCCGCCCGTACTGGGAGGGTGTGGAGATGGTCAATGCACACAAATCACAAAGGTAAGCCTTCTCCCTCCACCTTGGAGAGAGCGCAGCTCCCTGGTTCTAGCATGTACTTCCACCATGGCGGAAGAAACACAATAACTGAAGCCACGGTGGAAGAGGAGGGATTTGAGGCTGCATGCGTTTCCTGGAAAATGAGCGGAGCTGCTCTCTCTCCAAGGTTGTCCTGAAAGGCGATTTGAGAAATAAAAAAAAAGGCAAAAGTTAGATCTCAACCAAGAGTGCACAAATTTTATGAGGATAAAAAGCCAAGTCACTTTGTGTGTTGGGCAACAGAACGGTGTCCATCAAAATAAATGATCCTTAATACAATCTTGTAGAGGAATTTGTTGCCAACACATGAGAAATGTATGAATTTGTCAAACCAGCACAACTGACACTTACATGTTGATGTGGTTAAACTGTGCATATCTAGATAGTGTGTACCCCAGTCTATCTTTCTATGAAAAGCTGTGGAGCTACTGAACTACAGATACACCAGTATATTACAAGTATAGTGCAGTATCAACATAATGGGGCTGATTAAAGTGCAAGTACCCCCTCCTCCACATCCCCCCCTCCCCCTGCATTGTACCTGGGTCCTGCTGTGAGACATTAGGTCCCCACATTACCAGCCCAGGTTTTGAAAACTGCGGCTTCTCTCCAATGCTGACAGGACGGGCTAGGCAGGTTCTGATTGGTCACATGGGCAGGTTCACATGAACAGCGCTGACCAATTAGAATGCCTCCTATATACGTGGTACGTTTAGGAGATTAGCCACAGGGATTTTAATTTTGGGATTCTGGGTTAGTCCAGTAGAAGAGTGAACTGACTTGCAGTCCTCTAGGCATTAGTAGTGGCTTATTTGGGACCTAGAATTTTGGCAGACTGGAGTGACATTCGGGTGGGAAAAGGACCTCCACTCCTGACTACAGGGACCCCAGTCCCTACAGGGTTAAGCAGCACATAAGACAGGAAGCTCCTAATGCTAGGGGGTAACAGTTGAGGAAACCTGTCTGTGTGCTGAAAACTGGCAAACATCTGAAGCTTGACACTGCTAACCCTGGGGTAAAGCCCTTATATGAACTTTACTTTTCTGATATATTGGTTTGTGCTGAAGATAATCAGACTTTTGCACTGTTTTCTGAGGTTTTGTTTTCCTGCTGGATATTATACTCTGTTTGCTTTAAAGAGAAATAAAGACTTATATAATTAAAATAAATGTCTGTTGCATGCAATTCCGAGGTGCTATACCCCCTGAACTTTACATTCCAGCTCTTATCGACACCCGCATGCAGACTGCAAGGGCAGCATGTTCACCTGCAGTGCAGGAAACATGCATGTTACGCGCCTTAACCGCATTGCATTTTGATGTGAATATTGAATTAACGGCAACCAAACACAAATCGCAAACACGGCATGTGGTTTGGTGCAGTGCATTTTGAAAAAGTAGTATTTGCGCTACTTTTTCTACATTCCAAAGAGTTCTGCAGCACATTTATTCTTTTTGTATGTTTAAGGGCCATTCAACATGAATAGGCTGCCCAACGCAATGCACCTTAGGGCATTTGTAACTTGGACTTTACACTATAAGGAATCTCTCTGCCTGCCCCCTCCCCCCCTCCCATGTCAGTGCTGTGAGCCTGAAAAAGGGAATGACCAAGTCCCAGCACAGACAGGTGTCGGTCAGAGGAGGAAAAGATCCTTTCATTTCATTAAAGTATATGCCCAGCCAAAACCTGTTAGGGAGAGTCACCCTCTCTAAGGGCTAGTTTTTTGCACATTCCCATGAGCCACATTTAGGACAGCACATTCGTTTTAAACCGGCTGCCAAATGTGCAAAAACTACTGTAGGCAAAATTTTTAAAATAGCGCTACACTAAACCGTGTATTTTGGTGGCTGCAAAACACACACACACACACACACACACACACACACACACACACACACACACACACAATGCGTAGGGCCAGGCACATCTGCAGAGTGCAGCTTTTTTCCCAGCAGTGCTGGAAACCGTGCGCTCCTGCACTGGAAGTGGTCCAAACCAGCCCTAGAGCTCTTGGTGACTATTGTCACTGAGACAGAAAGAAATGGTAAACCTTTTGAGTTTTCAAGCCCATTCATAACAGTGACAATGCATTATTCTCTGTATATTGCACATCAACTGGTATGCATTGTGTAGGGGTAATGCAATGCATTGTTTCAAATCAATGCAATGTTTACACTGTCTTTATAACTTCCTTGAAATGTCAAAAAATGACAATTTCTATGCAACGCAGTGAGTTGGCATGCGCTGTAATGCTTTGTAACCTGCTGTATTGTGTAAAAATGCAGCATGTCCTACTTTTTTCAGGGCCCACCACCTCAGCTGGTGAAAAATGGCATGAACTGAACAGTACAAACTGCCCCGTTTTTATCTTGTGACTGTGCTCCTTCAATTGTCACCAGAACAAAGAGGTGAGGGAAAGCAGGGAACATTTAGTGGGCCATTTTTTTTTTTTTTTTTTTTTTTTTTTACACACCTTAACCACTTGGTGCCCGCCATATAGAATGACGGCGGCAAATTGGTTGTGATATCCTGACCGGACATCTTAGCCGGCGTGCGCTCGCAGCACGGTGATCGGAGGTGCTGTGTGTCAGTCTGACACACCGCAACTCTGATCATGGTATGAAGCCTCTGACAGAGGCTTCTTACCACGTGATCAGCTGTGACCAATCACAACTGATCACAGCGTGAACCAGGAAGTGCCAGTAAACAGCTTTCCTCGGTTCACCCTGACAGGGAGAGCCGATCAGCGGCTCTCCCTGCCAGGGAGGGTGGGGGGGGGTGTCTGTGCTGATAATCAGCACAGCCCTCATCAAAAAGTGCCAATCAGTGGCCAACACCTGCCAGCCTGTCCCCATGATAAATGCCCGTCAGTGCCCACAACAGTGCCCCATCAGTAATGCCTGTCATTGCCCCATCAAAGTGCCACTCAGTAATGCCTGTCAGTAGCTCCTCGTCAGTGCTGTCTATCCAGTGCCGCCTATCAGCGGCCATCAGGTTTTTTTTTCTTTTTTTTTTTTTTAAATTGACTATATTTTTTCGTTTACAGCGCACAAATTAAAAACCGCAGGAGGTGATGAAATACCAGCAAAAGAAAGCTCTATTTGTGGGAAGAAAATGATAAAAATTTAGTTTGGATACAGTGTTGCATGACCGTGCAATTGTCATTCAAAGTGCGACAGCGCTGAAAGCTAAAAATTGTCCTAGACAGGAATGGGGGAAGTGCCTGGTATGGAAGTGATTAATGCATGGAATGCATAAGGTAAAAAGTTAGACTTTAGAACCACTTTAATAAAAAAGGCATAGTATGCACAAGGCCCACTATTTAAAGCTGGCTATACATTAGCAGATTTTCCAATAAACACTTGTACAAATATTCTTTGTATATTCAATGACTGGACGAATGTCATACAAAAGTACTTAAAAATTTTGTTTGCTTTTAACACAATTTTCCATGCTGCGCCTTTGAATTGTCTCCTTAATGCAGTCAAAAATGAACGTCAATTTGACCTCGCTAACAATTGGAAAATGGAACAAACTTTCTTAAAACAAAAACATTTCTAACAAAATTCTACTAGCGTATAACCAGCTTAAGCGGCCGCCACCTTCCACTTGCTAAAGGCCAGAGAGTAATTGTAAAAAAATCAAAACACACCGTTAGAGAAAATACTGATGCCTAAACATTTTTTTAACTTCATACAAGAAATTGCAAAGATTGGAGTATAGCCTCATGTAATGAAAGGTGAAGGGTCTTAAATACGTACCATCATCCAAATTAATATGAGGAAACTTCATACAAGAAATGTTACTAAGCTCACAATAGTAGGCACAGTGGTGTAGTGGGTAGCACTCTCGCCTAGCAGTAAAAAGGGTCGCTGGTTCAAATCCCAACCACGACACTACCTGCCTGGAGTTTGCATGTTCTGCCTGTGTCTGCGTGGGTTTCATCCGGGTACTCCGGTTTCCTCCCACACTCCAAAGACATGCTGGTAGGTTAATTGGATCCTGTCTGAATTGTCCCTAGTATGTATGAATGTGAGTTAGGGACCTTAGATTGTAAGCTCCTTGAAAGTAGGGACCGATGTGATTGTATAATGTATATGTAAAGCGCTGCGTAAATTGACGGCGCTATAGAAGTACCTTAAATAAATAAAAACAGTCTGTATATGCAGTAAAGCATGCTTAGTATACTTGCTGTGTAACATAAGGGGTTGATCCTCTGCATTATGTAAAAAGGCTGTTTGATCCTCCCCTTATTTTACTGTCCTCAATCCATCTGCCGATAGCACAGAGTCCTAGAATGCCCTCTGAACATGATCAGTTTGGTATATATTGCTAGAGAGGTTTTTTTGTTTTGTTTGTGATCAGCACAGGACCAATTCGTACTGTCCAGACAGAGGGCCAGGAGTCATGCATCCTCATAGGACAATCAGATGAGAATAGAAACTCCTCCTACAAGCTTTAACCAGTGCTCGGCCAGAGACTGAGAAGTCACAAAACTTCTATATACATGTTAATTTCCATATTCTGGGTACTGTGGGAGACCAGATAGTGAATGCATGGTCCTGGGTTTAGCAACACATTAAGGTAAAATATTGTAGGGCCACAACAACTAATCAATTAATTGACAACTAAACGATTCTGAAAATAGTTATCAACTAGGGTTGTCCCGATACCACTTTTTTAGGACCGAGTACAAGTACCGATACTTTTTTTCAAGTACTCGCCGATACCGATTACCGATACTTTTTTTTAATGTCACGTGACAGTTTTTTGTTTTTTTTTGAGGGGGGGGGGATAGTGAACGGTGTCTGTGTGTTTTTGTTTTAGTTTTTTTCATTTACATTTATTAATTTTTTACAATTTTTTTTTTTATTCTTTATTGCACTGTGTTTTTTTTTTTTTTAATCAGCCCTGTTGGGGGCTTTGGTGAGATATCAGGGGTCTTAACAGACCTCTGATATCTCCCCCTTGAGACAGAGAAATAGACTGAGGATAGAGATTCCCCTGTCTCTTTCTCTGCAGCCTCAGCTGCACTGAGAATGAATGGAGAGAAGACAACGGCTCCTCTCCATTCATAAACTGACACATAGTAATCACAGGAGATTACAATGTTTCAGTTATGTGAATGGAAAGAGTCAGCTGACTCTCTCCATACACACAGCGGAGAGAGACAGCAGAACGGAGGGGACAGACGAAGAGAGAGGGGGACAACGGAAAGCCGGAACGGATGGGCACAGCGGAGGGGGACAGAGGAACGCATGGGGACAGCGGAGGGGGACAGAGGAACGGATGGGGACAGCGGAGGGGGACAGAGCAAATAAGGAGGACAGCGGGGGGGGACAGAGGAACGGAGGGGGACACAGCAATGGAGCAGGACAGCGGAGGGGGACAGAGGAACGGAGGAGGACTAAGGAGGAGGAGGTGACAGTCAGCGGTGATCGCGTGTGGGGGAATTACAAGCACCGATCACCACTGTATGTCACTAAGCAGCTGAAAGCCGCGGGGGGAGAAGCTTGTAACTCCCCTACACGTCCATGACCGCTGACAGTCAAGGTATCGGCGGAAGCATCGGGAGCATTTGCCCGAGTACAAGTACTTGGGCAAATGCTTGGTATCGGTGCCGATACCGATACTAGTATCGGTATCGGGACAACCCTATTATCAACTATTTTCAGAATCGATTAAAATCGGTCAGCTTAGTTGGCCTGCATACAGAATGCATTATTTGTTTACATATCCGGAAATATTGTTCAGCACACATACAGCTCAGTACACCATCCATACATGTCAGTAAGTGCATGAGAATCTGTGAATGTGAAGAGCAATGCCTCATGGGACATGTAGTACTGGGCAGGAAGAGAGTGGTTCTAAAGACAGAAGTTTTTATAAACCTTGCTATAGGAAAGGGTCTAGGATTTTTTTCAAAGCAAAACGGTGCTTTTTCAGTTCATTAGACTAAAAAGGAGAAGCTGCATAAAAGCATGTAGTGCCTTTTTGCCACAATTTGTGTTTTTTAATCTGCCCAACAACAAATTGGCCAAGAAAAAGCATAAGCCATGCAAAACGCAAATCACAGCAAAACGCGTGTGCAAAAAAACTGCAGAAACGGATCAAAAGCAAACTGCACAGGTGTGAACCGAGCCTTATGCTGGCCATAGATTTTCGGACGAAAATATTCATACAAAATATCTTTGTACATTCGCTGAATGAAAGAATGTCGTTTGAAAATTTCACTTGCTTTTAACAATCAGTTTTAAAATGAAAATTTCTGAACGAAAACCACATACACTGTCTGAAAATTTCTTTGACCAAGAAGTTTTCTATTCTGCTCCTTTGAATTTTCCCATTACTGTGGTCCAAAACGAACATTGACCCCACTAGTGATTAGAAAATCAAACAAATGTTCTTAATTGTTAGGCCAGCATAAGTGACAGCAGGAGCAGGGAACTTTTATTAAGCCACCTGCCTATGACAAGGGAGTCTGTCATACATAATATATTACAGTTCTGTCTGAAAATCGTCAAGACAGTCTTTAATTTTTTTCTTTAAAGTAGAAGTACGGGGAAAGCTTGTTTGGCTGGGCTTCTCCTATGGGTCACAAAAGTGCAATTCATTTTGTACTCCTGTGACCAGTTTTCAGCAGAGAGCAGACTTAAGTCTGCCTTCTGCTGACATCACAGAAATCAGTCCAGTCACCGCATCACCACAACAATAAAGTCTGACTCCGCCAGGTGCCTGGACTGATACCCATCTCAGCAAGCCGCTGAGAGCCTGGGACGACCGCTCCTTGGTCCTTCACAGCTCAGCGCTCCAATGAGTGCGGGGGGGGGGGGGACAGAGAGGAGGGACGCCGATTGACAGTCAGCAGCTCTCTGCTCGGGGAGCTGTGAGAACCCAGCCATCGGTGATGTTCAATCGCTTGTTCTCAGTGCAGAGGCGGCAGGGGACAGATGCAGCATCCACCCCTAGGCAAGTTCGGTTATGGGTGAAGAAAAAAAAAAAAAAAAAAAAAAAAAAACACACCACACACTTCTCTTTTGAATAAAAATTTTGATCTCTGAGTCTGATGATATTTACCAGATTCAACCTCTAATAGTATATACAGTATATCTTTTCTGTCTGTTATTCTCAGAGTGGATTAGAGGTTTTGCTCCCTAACCATATATTATTATCCGATCAAAATGCTAAAATCGGTCAACTAATCGATTATGAAAATAATCATTAGTTGCAGCCCTAAAATATTGTTATGGGTGCTCAACCTTTGGCCCTCCAGCTGTTGTGAAACTCCAAGTCCCAATCATTCCTCTACCTCAGGTTGAGCACCCATGTGTTCAGAACCACTATAAAAAAGAAATTTAAAAAAAAAGTAGTTGTATTGCCTGGTGTTGTATGGACACACAGCCTGGCTCAAGAGCGTACCCCTACAGGTGCCCCACCAGAACACATCTTGCCGAGGGGGCACTGGGAGAAGAGAATGAGTAGATAGCGCAGGAGGGGGAACCCCCCAAAAAAGTAGGTAAGGGACCACACAGACCAGGCAAGTATAATTTTTTTTTTTTATTTTAGGGAAAAAAAAAAAAAGAAGTCTTTATAACCACCTTAAATATTTATTCGACATTTCAGAAAGGGGCGGGGGGCACACTAAAAAAGTTGACTTTGCATTTTAGATGCAAGGTCCGCTTTATTACTAAAATTGGCATTAATCAGGACAGCTGTACGATTCTGATTACAGTAAAAACCCATCACATACCCATCACATCTTTTTTGAGAGAGAACTCCATGTAAAAGGAAAAAAGGACATCAGCCTCTATGATCTGTTTCTTACGATAAGGGTTACTATGTAGAGCAAGCAAACATTTACTTATACAGTCATTATCGGTTAGCCTAGCATACAATAATATGAATCCTAACAAGCCTACGTGACTAATCAAATACAAAGAAATGAGATGCAATAGCCTAACAATTTATACAAATTACAGAGGGAGGGGGAGGTAGTTTTATCACTATTGATTTGTGAAGTTTGTGCCCATCTGGTTCAGAACTGAATTCTAGCATCAAGGAAGATCATCTGTAAATCCTAAACACAATATCAAGCTGGTTTACAAGGCATGCATGTCTCATTATGTCTGCAAAAATGGCCGTGGTACCTTCTAATTCTGGATCAGCTCAATAAAATGCCAGCCATCTCAATGTGAACTATGGTACTGCATGTAAAATGATAGGATAATGGCACGAGTATAACAATGTGCTCATCCTCTATTCAACAAACTACAAGGATGCACACAAAGGGATTGCCTTTTTAAATTTGAGCAGTTCATTAACGAAAACATTCATATATTCTATTCAGTAAAACATGCAATTAACCCTTATATTTAAGTGGTGGTCAAACGATTAACACATTGTCACTGGTGCCCCTTAGTGTCACCTACTTGCCCAGTACATCTGTGAGGCATAATGTTGACAATATCTAACACAAAGTATAGATATTTTATAATATTTATAAACAGCAAAAGACAGGATATTTGTTAGCATAGCTCTTTGAAAAGGTAGCATAAGCCTTTATCCAAACACAATCCTATTTATGCAAAACACATATGCTCCTGGCAAACAAAGATTTATGTAGCAAGGTTAATACTGTATATGTCTTTGTCTTTACCATCAAAAATTAAAAGTGTATTTATGTTTCATCTGTCCAATAGCTCAGTAGTGATCTGGAGAGATAATATATGCAGGCCAGTGACAAATAACTAAATGTTTGGTTTATTTATTTTAGTACTTTCAGTAAAGATTCATGCACACTGTTGCTGATAAATGGAAGTTTAGGAGCAGTTGGGAGTTTTTTTCCAGCTGCTCCTGAACTCTCCTCTGTTATCTTATCAGTACATGTACACAGGGTCATTTTTAGGCAGTGGAGTTTAGAAGCATTTTTTGGAAAGCAGAAAAATGAGTTCAGGACTGATGTTCAGAGGCATTTAAAACGCCAAATACCTGTAACAGCTTGCAAACACATAATCGCAGTAACTCCCGTTTAGCTGCCTTTTGTTTCCAGGCGTTTTTAAGGGATGCATTTGACTATTTGCAATGCAAAAACGCTTCTAAAAATGCAAACATGGCTAAACGCGGCATGTAAACGCAGCACAGCGGATGTTATTAACCGTCTGTTATCTGTCAAGTTAAATAGGTCAGGGGAGGTTTTAAAATGTCTGTGTAAATGAAGCCTAAGCAGGCAACTCTAAACCTAATAGGATTTTTTTTTATATATAATGAAAAATGAGGTTATGGCTAACAAATGACAAACTGATCTGCTGAGCAACAAAAGTCACTATACAAGGCCCACATAACAAAATGTGAAAGGAAAAAAAAAAAAAAAAAAAAAAGTGCATGGATGGGCTGTAAGCATTCAAGTGATTTTTAGCCATATAGTTGCAGGGCACAGCGTTTAATTTAAACAGGCGATTACACATGCTGCGATTTTCAGTGACAAGAATCTGCAGATTCCTGTGGTGTGCATGGACTAATCTGTGCGAATGGCCACTGAGCCCGTACAAAGCAAAGAGACAGACTGTCGGTGGCCGCAGCTATTCCACAGCTACCAATTACCTGCAGTGATTGTGGCATACAATTGGCATTCTACTGGCTCAGCAGCCACAGCTATTTGCACACATCTGTCGACTCTACAGATTCTTGCCACTGGAAATTGCTGTGTGTAATTTCCCCGACCAAAATGACAAACTACAAACAATTAATTGTCTACACATAAGGGGCAATGGAAGCGAGTTCATGTGTGATGTTAGTCTAATCATCTATCGATCACAGGACAATATCACATGCTCTAAATCAGTCAGGTCAAGAACAACTGCCACTATCAATCAATAAAATTTTAATGGGAGGACACAAGTGATCAAGCGATTTAATTCACTTATTTTTCTTGGAGCATTTTTTTTTTGTTTTAGTGCCTGTGAGAACACAAAGAAATCCATGACAGGATAGTTTGGTCAGTTGGTAAAACCAAAACCTAAAGTAAAAGCTGCCCCTGTAAAGGGGAACTTGGATAAGAAAACACACCTCTCCTGTTGACCATGCTGCTGATCTGCACTGTAATCAAGAGAAGCTGCCAGCGAAAGACTCTTCAGCAAATGACGCTTCCAACAGTGTTGCCAACCATCAGTATTTTTACTGGAAGCCAGGAAAAAAAAAAAAAAAAAAAAAAAAAAACACCACAGGCACTTTTCTCCTGCCAGTAACAGAAAAAGGTTGCCAGCAGGGTGGATAAAAAGAAAAAAAATCAAAATCTATTCAAGATACTTTATTGAGTTGATTCAGCATGAAAGTGAGCTTAGTTATTCTGTATATTCTGCAATATTTACATTTTTGGTAAACCTATTCAAGGAATCCAAGCTCAGATAACATGCACTGAATTGATGCATTCACACAATTTCACAGTAACCATGGGAAAAAACAAAGTTCAGGAGTATTCCTTTAACCCACTGTTTTGCAAACCTATGTACACTTCAAACTGTATGACTGTTTGAAGAGAAATGCATCTGTACCATCAATGAGGAGGAAGGGCAAGCAGTATAAATGAAAGTGAAACATTCTAAGCAGCTTTTAAACCTTGTGATCTTTCTGCACATAGCTTGAAGTGCTTTATTCCTCCCTTATAGAGGAAAACGACAGCAGGCCGTAAAAGAGACCCAGTTTGGGAATATTTACTAACCTGACAGCTTATTATTCTAAATAGGAAACCTTAATTGTGTTTGCAGATATTAAAGATTCTAACTTCAAGCAAGAATGAGTATTTACATTTAATAAAAAAATAGAAAATTAATATAGCCTATACAATTGGTAAGTCATATTGTAATTTAATGTTATTAGAAGTTTTTTCCTTTTCAATATGCAGCACTGTAAATTTTCTATAAAATACAATGCAATATGGCTACCTGGAGGTGTTCTGTACTCAAATGGTGTACAGAATGCCCCCCATAAATGTAATTTCCTGCTTTTGTGATTGACTTACTGATTTTCCCAGAAGTCTGCCCTAAGATACAACTCAGACCCCCCCCCCCCTTTAGGGATAGAAGATCACCAACATATATTGTCAAACTTTGTATTGGATATCAATAATAATAGGTGAATGACTGTTTGATATACACCCACACAATCTAAAGTTGGTTCTTCTTTGGATCCTCCTCAAACTATTGTAACTGTATTACCTTATACCATGCTTCTGTAATACTATGACCTGAAATAATGTTAATTAATAATAACTGATCTTTGTGTAAAAAAGTATGTGTAATGCACGGTTAAGTTATACCCCATGTTTCTCCTAAGACAAATAAAAACGTACCTGTTAAATAAAAAAAAAAAAAAGGGATACAACTCAGACGTTGGGCAGCAAATTTCAAAAATAAGAGCATGACGGCTCATCCAAGAGGTCATAAAAATAACCCAGAACATCTAAAGGACTGCAGGCCTCACTTTCCTCAGGTAAGATCAGTGTTCATGATTCAACAAGAAGAAAGAGACTGGGCAAAAAATTACATCCATAGGAGAGTTCCAAGGCCAAAGCCACTGCTGACCAAAAAGAACACAAAGGCTCATCTCACATTTACCAAAAAACATCTCGATTATCCCCAAGACTTTTAGGCAAATATTCTGTGGACCGATGAGACAAAAATCTAATCTTTTGGAAGGTGTGCGTCCTGTTACATCTGCCATAAAACTAATACAGCATTTCATAACAAGAACATCATACCAACAGTTAGACATGGTGGCGGTAGCCTGATGGTCTGGGGTTGCTTGGCAGCGTCAGGACCTGGACGACTTACTACAATTGATGGAACCATGAATTCTGAGCTCTACCAGAAAATTCTAAAGAAGAATGTCCGGCAATCAGTTTGTGACCTTGAGCTCAAGTGCACTTGTGTTTCCGATCATTGTCGTGCTGCATAACCCAACAGCAAGCCGACCTCCATATGGTTCAAACAAAGCAAAAAGTTAGGTTTTTCAGTGGCCTAGTCAAAGCCCAGACTTAAATCCAATTGAGATGCTGTATTATGACCTTACACAGGCCGTTCATGCTGGAAACGTGGCTGAATTAAAACAATTCTGCAAAGAAGAGTGGGCCAAAATTGCTCCACAGCAATGTGAAAGACTCATTGCCAGTTATCGCAAACGCTTGATTGCAGTTGTTGCTGCCAAGGGTGGCACAACCAGTTATTAGGTTTAGGGGGCAATTACTTCTTCACATGAAGCCAGGCAGGGCTGGACAGCTTTTTTGCCTTAACCACTTCAGCCCTGGAAGATTTGGCTGCTCAATTACCAGGCCTTTTTTTAATTAAAAACAGCATTGCGTTGCTTTAACTGACAATTGCGCGGCCGTGCGATATTGTACCCAAACAAAATTGACATCCTTTTTCTCCCACAAATAGAACTTTCTTTTGGTGGTATTTGATCATCTCTGCAGTTTTTATTTTTTGGGCTTTAAACAAAAAAAGCGCCAATTTTGAAAAAAAAAAAAATATTTTGTAATTTTTGCTATAATAAACAAACCCAAATTTTTTTTAAAAGCTATTTTTTTCCTCGGGTTTAGGCCGATATGTATTCTTCTACATATTTTTGGTAATAAAAAAATAAATCACAATAAGCGTATATTGACTGGTTTGCGCAAAAGTTATAGCATCTACAAAATAGGGGAAGATTTATGGTATTTTTATTTTGTTTATTTTTACTAGTAATGGCGGTGATCAGCAATTTTTTATCGAGACCGTAAAATTATGGCGGCCAGATCCGACATTTTTGGGACCATTGGCATTTATACAGGGATCAGTGCTACAAAAATGCACTGATTACTGTCTAAATGTCACAGTAATGTCTGCCTGGGTGAGGAGATCAATCGTTGTTCATACTTAGTATGAACAACAGATAGCTCTCCTCACCCCTGACAGCATGGAGATCTGTCTGTTTACATTGACAGATCTCCGTTCTGTGTGGAGCGAACGCAGGTGCTCTGGCATGGCACCTCCGGCAGCGCACGCCCCCTAGTGGTCAAAAGGCGAGCCGACGTATAGCTACGACGGTTCGCCCAGGGGAGCCAGCCTGCGGCATCTGGTCGGGAAGGGGTTAATAAATTAAACCCCTTACCGGTCGGTAACAATGACACCCGCTGTGGCTTGCATGAACACCGTGCGATTTCAATGCAGTTTGGGAAACACAGGATTCGCTGTACTTTCCACACCGCATAAATGTAAGCCGAGGCTTAGTGTTCCATAAACGCAAGTAGAAGCCCGCCGCGTTTGTGCGTGTTTTTGCCCAACTCGCATAGCTTAGCCCATTGATTTTGCCTTACAAAAACGTGGCAAAGTTCAGCATCATTTTTTGTGCATTTTATTAACCGTGTGTTTGGCTGCATACGATGCACTCTGTGTGGAAAACATGCATTATTTGGGGAGTCCTGACAAAAAAAATTGGCAAGCACAACAGGCGTTTTTCACCTGTTGCAAATGTGGGCGCTTTTACACAAGTTTGTGGAAAGCTAAAAAAACGTAAGTGCCACCTCAGAGCTGGCTAGTGGGGAAGTGAGGGATTTTTTGTACCCTAGGTTAAAAAAAAATAAATAAATAATAATGAGCAATTAACCCTTGCAGTACAGGGGAACTTAACTACAAAAAGGTGCTAAAAAGGACAGTATACAGCAGCTAATGATGTGACAGTTTGTAGTGCGTCCAATCTATTAATAGAAGGCAGAGGAAGTGAGTTCCCAGCCGAAGAAACATGTGTAGGCCAAGAAGAAAAAAAAAAAAAAAAAACACAAACACACTGACAACACAAGCCTTCCCCCCCTCTCCAGGATGCATTTCCTATAGTCCTCAGTCCCAGCTACTGAGTCCAAAGGAGGGAAGTGCTCCTAGCGACCCCCCCAATCGGTGGCCTCCCGGCACACACTGCTCCTAGCGACCCCCCCAATCGGTGGCCTCCCGGCACACACTGCTCCTAGCGACCCCCCCAATCGGTGGCCTCCCGGCACACACTGCTCCTAGCGACCCCCCCAATCGGTGGCCTCCCGGCACACACTGCTCCTAGCGACCCCCCCAATCGGTGGCCTCCCGGCACACACTGCTCCTAGCGACCCCCCCAATCGGTGGCCTCCCGGCACACACTGCTCCTAGCGACCCCCCCAATCGGTGGCCTCCCGGCACACACTGCTCCTAGCGACCCCCCCAATCGGTGGCCTCCCGGCACACACTGCTCCTAGCGACCCCCCCAATCGGTGGCCTCCCGGCACACACTGCTCCTAGCGACCCCCCCCAATCGGTGGCCTCCCGACACACACTGCTCCTAGCGACCCCCCCAATCGGTGGCCTCCCAGCACACACTGCTCCTAGCGACCCCCCCAATCGGTGGCCGCCCGGCACACACTGCTCCTACCGACCCCCCAATCGGTGGCCTCCCGGCACACACTGCTCCTACCGACCCCCCAATCGGTGGTCTCCCGGCACACACTGCTCCTACCGACCCCCAATCGGTGGCCTCCCGGCACACACTGCTCCTACCAACCCCCCAATCGGTGGTCTCCCGACACACACTGCTCCTACCGACCCCCCAATCGGTGGTCTCCCGGCACACACTGCTCCTACCGACCCCCCAATCGGTGGTCTCCCGGCACACACTGCTCCTACCGACCCCCCAATCAGTGGTCTCCCGGCACACACTGCTCCTACCGACCCCCCAATCAGTGGTCTCCCGGCACACACTGCTCCTACCGACCCCCCAATCAGTGGTCTCCCGGCACACACTGCTCCTACTGACCCCCCAATCAGTGGTCTCCCGGCACACACTGCTCCTACTAAACCCCCAAATCAGTGGTCTCCCAGCACACACTGCTCCTACCGACCCCCCCCAATCGGTGGTCCGCCAGCACACACTGCTCCTACTAAACCCCCAAATCAGTGGTCTCCCAGCACACACTGCTCCTACCGACCCCCCAATCAGTGATCCGCCAGCACACACTGCTCCTACTGACCCCCCAATCAGTGGTCTCCCAGCACACACTGCTCCTACTGACCCCCCAATCAGTGGTCTCCCAGCACACACTGCTCCTACTGACCCCCCAATCAGTGGTCTCCCAGCACACACTGCTCCTACTGACCCCCCAATCAGTGGTCTCCCAGCACACACTGCTCCTACTGACCCCCCAATCAGTGGTCTCCCAGCACACACTGCTCCTACTGACCCCCCAATCAGTGGTCTCCCAGCACACACTGCTCCTACTAAACCCCCCAATCAGTGGTCTCCCAGCACACACTGCTCCTACTAAACCCCCAAATCAGTGGTCTCCCAGCACACACTGCTCCTACCGACCCCCCCCAATCGGTGGTCCGCCAGCACACACTGCTCCTACTAAACCCCCAAATCAGTGGTCTCCCAGCACACACTGCTCCTACCGACCCCCCAATCAGTGGTCTCCCAGCACACACTGCTCCTACTGACCCCCCAATCAGTGGTCTCCCAGCACACACTGCTCCTACTGACCCCCCAATCAGTGGTCTCCCAGCACACACTGCTCCTACTGACCCCCCAATCAGTGGTCTCCCAGCACACACTGCTCCTACTAAACCCCCAAATCAGTGGTCTCCCAGCACACACTGCTCCTACTAAACCCCCAAATCAGTGGTCTCCCAGCACACACTGCTCCTACTGACCCCCCAAATCAGTGGTCTCCCAGCACACACTGCTCCTACTGACCCCCCAAATCAGTGGTCTCCCAGCACACACTGCTCCTACTGACCCCCCAATCAGTGGTCTCCCAGCACACACTGCTCCTACTGACCCCCCAATCAGTGGTCTCCCAGCACACACTGCTCCTACTGACCCCCCAATCAGTGGTCTCCCAGCACACACTGCTCCTACTGACCCCCCAATCAGTGGTCTCCCAGCACACACTGCTCCTACTGACCCCCCAATCAGTGGTCTCCCAGCACACACTGCTCCTACTGACCCCCCAATCAGTGGTCTCCCAGCACACACTGCTCCTACTAAACCCCCCAATCGGTGGTCTCCCAGCACACACTGCTCCTACTAAACCCCCCAATCAGTGGTCTCCCAGCACACACTGCTCCTACTAAACCCCCAAATCAGTGGTCTCCCAGCACACACTGCTCCTACTGACCCCCCAATCAGTGGTCTCCCAGCACACACTGCTCCTACTGACCCCCCAATCAGTGGTCTCCCAGCACACACTGCTCCTACTGACCCCCCAATCAGTGGTCTCCCAGCACACACTGCTCCTACTAAACCCCCAAATCAGTGGTCTCCCAGCACACACTGCTCCTACCGACCCCCCCAATCGGTGGTCCGCCAGCACACACTGCTCCTACTAAACCCCCAAATCAGTGGTCTCCCAGCACACACTGCTCCTACCGACCCCCCAATCAGTGGTCTCCCGGCACACACTGCTCCTACTAAACCCCCAAATCAGTGGTCTCCCGGCACACACTGCTCCTACTGACCCCCCAATCGGTGGTCTCCCGACACACACTGCTCCTACCGACACCCCCAATCGGTGGTCTCCCAGCACACACTGCTCCTACTGACCCCCCCAATCAGTGGTCTCCCGGCACACACTGCTCCTACTGACCCCCCCAATCGGTGGTCTCCCAGCACACACTGCTCCTACCGACCCCCCAATCAGTGGTCTCCCAGCACACACTGCTCCTACCGACCCCCCAATCAGTGGTCTCCCGGCACACACTGCTCCTACTAAACCCCCAAATCAGTGGTCTCCCGGCACACACTGCTCCTACTGACCCCCCAATCGGTGGTCTCCCGACACACACTGCTCCTACCGACACCCCCAATCGGTGGTCTCCCAGCACACACTGCTCCTACTGACCCCCCCAATCAGTGGTCTCCCGGCACACACTGCTCCTACTGACCCCCCCAATCGGTGGTCTCCCAGCACACACTGCTCCTACCGACCCCCCAATCAGTGGTCTCCCAGCACACACTGCTCCTACCGACCCCCCCAATCAGTGGTCTCCCAGCACACACTGCTCCTACCGACCCCCCAATCAGTGGTCTCCCAGCACACACTGCTCCTACTGACCTGTCTCCATATGATTGAGGAACTCCTGGGCTGCCTGCTTCTCATGGTTCTGCAGCACAGGCTGGTACAGCTCCCTGACTGAGGGGCCCTTACGGTTGAGGCAGCAGCATTCTCTGAGTATGGCCGTGCACTCCTTTATGTGCTCCACTATCCTGGACGAGAGTCTCCTCACAAAGTTCACAAAGTCCTGGAAGAGCTGAGCGCACCTCTCACACAGGCGACCCATGGTGTCACTTGTTCCCTGTGAGCTGAGGAGCCTTCCCTACCGTCAGCCTGCACCGAGCTCTTCCTTTATACACAATGCCTCCTTCACAGACCCATAACAACCGTCCACCTCAGACTGGGCATCCCCTTCCCAGGAGCTCCGCACACTACAAGCTGCAGACAAAGAAATGAAGTCACCGAATCTCTCCGCACAATCACACAGTGAGGTAATGCTCGGCCCCGCCCCCACATACTGCCTCATCCCTATTGGCCGCAGGGGGAGCGAGGCTTGATGTATAGAACTGGCTGTTCCAGTTCTATGAGGAGAGCTTGTGTCCAATCAGAGCACAGCACAAGAATTCTATTATCCCTGACTAGGGGAGTGCAGACACAGGGCTACACAGATGTGCTGCTGCTTCATGTCCTGGAAAAAAAGAGCTTCCATTTAGTATTTTTTTGTGTGTCATTACAGCAGTCCTTGACAGGCTTCTTCATACTATATCCACTGAGCCTCACAGTTGTCGATGTGCCCTGTTCACTCATAACGCTGCGTTGAAGGGGAAGTGCGTAGCATAAGGCCTTAGACCATAAGTGCCATCTGGGCGTAGCAGAAACATGCGTTTCGCCGGTCCATAAGGGGCGCCAGCTGCTAATCTCCATGCGGGGTGCCGGACGCATAGATTTCTACAAGCTTTTTTTTTTTTTTTTTTTTAATGCACAGCCTTTAATTGGCGCTTCAAAAAGGTTGGCCTCGGTGGCGCAGAGCCCACCCACTTGTGACATTAGCGAATCAACAATTGCTATTGTCTTCCTGCTTCTCCTCCCAGCCAATCAGGACCGCATTGGCCGGGAGGAGAAGCCAGGGAAGCTGCCCGCGACTTGAATGGGGTAAGTGCAGACCTTGTGGCGGGGGTTTGTTTGCCAACCCCCCCCCCCAAAAAAAATGGAGCACCCTGTCTGTGTTTCTGCAAACGCACGAGAAACGTGCAATGCGCTTGCACAAACGTAGGTAGCAGTTGCGCGTTTTCCACACAGCAAGACGCCTGTTGCAAAATCCACTTGGCTCAGTGTCAACATTTGGTAGATGAGCTTTTTTTAGTGTGTTTTTGGAGCATTCCTTGGTGCTTCTCAAAAAATGTGATGCAGCAGCGTCGCACAAGTGTGAACCAATGTTAATTCCGTCAACGAAAATATTTTCCTCATCATTTTCCACAGCTGCCTTTTTTTTTTTAATCAGGAAATAGTTTATTGAGAGGTTAACAAACCATGCAGTAAAAAAAATACAAGAACATTCCAGAGATTCCACACATAATGAAATGCAATGTCAAAGAATGGTCACATAATATAATCCTGACATTGGCATGTATAGTGGTAAGGATTTCACCTCACGTGAACTATAACATTGTGAACAGTAGCATAAAATAGGACTTAAGCCTCTTACACGCGATCAGATTTTCCGGCGGGAATTGTGTGATGACAGGCTGTTGGCGGAAAATCCGACCGTTTGTACGCTCCATCAGACAATTGTTGGCCAACTTTCCGTGAACAAATGTTGGAAGGCAGATTTATAAATTTTCAAGGGACAACGGTGTGTTGTCAGATTTTCCGAGCGTGTGTACACAAGTCCGTCAGACCAAAGTCCAAAGTACAAACACGCATGTTTGGAATCAATGCTCACCAAACACAACATTAGCAGAAGGTGCCCAAAGGGTGGCGCCAAAGAGATGAAAAACCACGTAGTACTTCACTATGTTTGTTTGTTGGCCAACAATTGTGTGAATGCAAGACAAGTTCCTGGCCAACGCCCTTCGCACAAAAGTCCGATACTTTGTCTGCGGAAAATCCGATCGTGTGTACGAGGCTTAAGTCCCAGCTTCATTTGTGCCCCTGAGCTTAGCTGTACCCCAAAACAGCCAGTCAGTACTTTTGATAGCCTTGGAACTTACAGTAAGAGTCTATCCATAATTAAAGTGTTACTAAACCCACAACAGTAAAAATGTTGTATGTCTGTATATGTAGTAAAGCATGCTTGTTATACTCACTCTAGGGATTAATCCATTGTGTAAAAAGGTTGTTTGATCCTGTCTTCTCTGATCCTTCCCTTCTTCCACAGTCCACAATCCATCCCCTGATAAGACAGAACCTTTGGAGTCACTCTGCACATGCTCAGCTTGGTATGTATTGCTAGAGAGTTTTTTTTTTTCTTTTAGAAGTGCATGTGATCAGCACAGGGCCAATCATCACTGTCCAGACAGAGGGTCCGGAGTCCTGCCGCCTCATTGGACATTCAGAGGAGAGTGAAAACTACTTCCTTTAACCAGACACCAATAGAAGTCACAAGACTGCTGTATACTGCTGATGAGAAAAGGTATTTAGCAGTTTATATTTACTAAAATAATTGCATTTCCATGTTCTGTGTACTGTGGGAGACCAGATATAATGAATCCAGGGTCCTGGGTTTAGTAACACTTTAAGTTTACTGAAGCCAAGCCAGGTATGGCCAGCCAGTTCCCCCACACTCTTTCAAATTTATATGGGTTACCTCTGTGTTTGTAAATCAGTTTTTCATATCTAAGTGTGGTGCCTATCTGATCAACCCACATCTGCATTGCTCGTATGGTCAGGGAGATCCAGTGCATTAGGATAAGCTTACAGGCCTAATGCTGCCTGCTTTCAGTGACAAAAATGAAAATAAAATTCTAATTAAGTCAATGGACGAAAACTATGATGGAAATCAATTCCAATTTTCGTCAACGAACAAAAATGGAATTGAAAGGTGAGGGAGGTTTACCCACCTGAACGTTCGCTTTCCTTGGAGCTCCGCCTGTAGCTAAGCTGAAACGATTTTTAAGTATTAGTCAACCAGCCGCCGTCATTATACTGTGGCAGGTTGGCCTATCCTGCGCAAACCACCGTAGCTGTATGACAGCTCGCGCAGGCTCGATAGGGGGCGGGCACGCGTGCCTGCGGGTTGGGCGGACTCCATGTCTGCCAGTGACCTGCGATTGCTTAGAAAAGAGGCAGAATGGGGATCTGCCTTTGTAAACAAGCCGGATCCCCATTCTGACAGATGACATGACAGAGATCTACTGTTCCCAGTGATCGGGAACAGTGATCTCTGTCATGTCCCTGCCAGCCCATCCCCCCAGTTAGAACACACCCAGGGAACACACTTAACCCCTTGATCGCTCCCTAGTTCTAAATTGGATGTAAACACACTCTCATCCTTTCTAAACTACTGCCATAGTGTTTATTTATAAGGATATACATGCCTCCTGCATGTATCCTTACCTGTCAAATGTCTCCCCTCTGTCTGTTATGCGACCTGAAAAACTGTAGATTCTGTGGGTGAGTCTGTTGTCTGGAGCTTGGTGGGTGGAGTTGTGATGTCAGTAGACTCCCTGCCCACCTCTACACTCCCCTTGTCAACACAAATTTTCTCCTGTGTATTTCTTACACTGTACTTTTGCTATGATCACTAACATCCAGTCAAAACCCAGAAAAATCACCACATGACTTCAGCATGCCCAATCATGCTGAGGTGTGGAGCAGCCAATCCTGGGAGAGCTGGAGAAGAAAGGAGGAGGGGATCTGAAGTACACAGAATGCCTCTCTCAGGCTAGTGCATGAGATATTTAAATTACATGTCACTCACAGCAAGGGGGAAGAACTGACTCCTATACTGAAAAAAGATAAGAGGACTGCTCAGAACTGGATTAACTCTTCATGGCAAGACTGGGCACAGATGACATGAAATCCTATACTGTACAAGGTGCAAGCCTTAATTTAAAAAAAAAAAATCAGGTTTACCTCCACTTTAACCCCTTCCCTGCCAGTGTAATTTTATTTTATTTTTTTTTTGAAAATCCTTTAATTGGAAATTTTTACTGTGGAGGTACAAAACAGAGCCATTGGGGCATACCCCGGCCAATTGGGGCGTATAGCCATGTGCATAACAGCATACAACTCACCATGTATCTCAAAACTAAACATTTCTAACTATCGTTAAAAATAATAAAACACATCTAGTTCCCAGTTTTCACATAGTAGGATAATGGTAGGAGATATCTTCTCCTGTAGGGCCTCTCATCCCTCTTATCTGTCTGAGCTGGACGTTAGGACAGCTAGGGTCGAGTGTGATCACTCCACCTCTGGACTAACACCACCACTCACTTGTCTGGGGCCTGGACCCCAACACTCAATAGGGCCAGGTAGTTATTAAGGGTATCTAACCAGGGCAGTCCCCAACAGTCTGATCATCTGTCGTGGACTCTGAGTCTGTCCACAAGTGCCAGACTTTTTCATATTTTTTGGGGCATCCTTAGGATAAATATGTTGCTTTGTAGAGGGGTATCATTGTATTAATTAATATTTTCCATGATGACAAGGTAGGGGGCTTGGCTGACTTCCATTTTAGTACTATGGCTTTCCTTGCGTAAAATAATAGGATACCTTTTAGGGTGCGAGTTGCTTTAGCTAACGCCAGTTGTTCCACAGGGCCGAGGAGACAGACACTGATTGTCAGAGGAATAGATATGGTATGGCCAGTGTCATTTTTAGAAATAAAAAAGATATATCTCTGCGCTGTGGTGGGGCGGCAGCTGACACAGATAAGTAATACACCAAACTTACAAATAATCGAAAGAAAAAGTGTGTAGCGCCAAAAGTAAAAAAAAAGGCAGTGAGATGAGAATACTGTGTTACAAATGGACAACACATTCAAATACAGTCCAAAAAAAGTGTTAAAAGTGAAAAAAAATAAAAAATATATATTGTGTATACATAGAAGTCCAATCATGTGTATGGAAATTAACCGCTTGCCGCCCGCCGTCCATTATATGACGGCCAGGCAGCGCGGCTCTCGTTCTGGGAGGGCGTCACCCTCGGTGGCGACGTATCACGGAGACACTGCTCGCCACCGAGGGGAGTGAACAGCCATTGGGCATGGCTGTTTATTACCACGTGATCGGCTGTGATGAAGTCACGGCCGATGACAGATGGTACCGCCCCCATTGAGCACGGCGATCGGGAGCGCGCACGTCAGTGGCGGCGTGTTCCCAGGAACACTGCTCGTCACCGACAATGGTAAACAGCCATTGGCCGGCGGCTGTTTACCACGTGATCGGCTGTGATCCTTTCACAGCCGATCACTAAATGTAAACACAACTACCTGTTACCAGCTCTTCTCTCCTCACACACCGTTTCCAGTGTGAGGAGAGAAGAGCCAGGAGAAGTGAGTTACCGATCTGTGTCTATATTGTACTGCACCAACCACAACACTTGTCCCATCGCCCCCCCCATTGTCATCTGTTACCCAACAGTCACTACAGTCATCCCATAAAGTGCAGCTGTCACATAAGAGACTGCCATAAGTGACCGTCAGCGGTGCACTTGTCACCCATCAGCCATCACCCGTCACCCATGCGTGACCATCAGCCATAACCCATCACCCATCAGTGACCGTCAGCCATAACCCATCACCCGTCACCCATCAATGACCATCAGCCATCACCCGTCACCCATCAGTGACGTCAGCCATTACTCGTCACCCATCAAACCGTCAGCCATTATCCGTCACCCATCAGTGACCGTCAGCCGTTACCCATCACCCATCAGTGACCGTCACCCGTCAGCCATCACCCATCAGTGATCGTCAGCCATCACCCGTCACCAATCAGTGATGTCAGCCATTACCCTTCACCCATTAGTGACCGTCAGCCATTACCCATCACCCATCAGTGACTGTCACCCGTCACCCATTAGTGACCGTCAGCCGTCACCCATCAGTGACCGTCAGCCGTCACTCATCAGCCATCACCCGTCAGCCATCACCCGTCACCCATCAGTGACCATCAGCCATCACCTGTCACACATCAGTGACGTCAGCCATTACCCGTCACCCATCAGTGACGTCAGCCATTACACATCAGTGACGTCAGCCATTACCCATCACCCATCAGTGACCGTCAGCGGTGCACCCATCAGTGACCTTTGCCTGTCACCTGTCTGTGACCATCACCTGTCACCGTCCATGGCCTGTCACCCATTAGTGACCATCGCCTGTCAGACCGTCATCACCTATCAGTGAATGTTACCTGCCACCCATCTCACAGCCCATCAGTGACCGTTACCTGCCACCTATCTCACAGCCATCAGAGTCATGTCCAAAAGAGTTTACAACAGTGAGGAGACATTCCAGATCCTCTCCATGACTGATGAGAGCAACGGGGAGTTCTCATCAGATTCCAATTCTGATTCCGAATCAAATTTGGCATTTGAATCGAATAGTGAATCGGCAAATGATTCAGAGGAAGAATGGGTCCCTCCTAAAAGGACACGGCACTCTGGAAACCAGGATTATATTCCCAGGCCCAGTACCAGTGCTGCCGCCAGCAATAGGCCCCAAGAACAAATTCCCAGGCCCAGTACTAGCGCTGCCGCAAGCGATAGGCCCCGGGAACAAATGCCCAGTACCAGCGCTGCCGCCGGCGATAGGCCTCAGGAACAAATGCCCAGACCCAGTACCAGTGCTGCCACATCACGCCTGAGTACCAGCACAGGAAATTCAAATCCCCAAACTACTGGAGTGTCACGTCCCCCAAGAGCCAGGGCCTCTACATATATGCCAGATGGTCTTGCCAACCCAACATGGCTGCCATCCGACTCGGGATCACCAATTATTCCCCCTTTCACAGGACAGTCAGGTGTGCTCAGAGATTGATTGCTTTCATCTGTTTTTGCCCGACCCTTTGCTGCAATTAATTGTGGACCAGACAAATTTGTATGCCCAGCAGTATATTGCCAACGACCCCCAATCATCCTATGCCCGTCCGTTAGAGTGGAGAGATCTGAATTTGGAGGAGTTCAAATTGTTTATGGGCCTCACCCTAAACATGGGGCCTACAAAAAAAAATGAAGGACATGCCTATTGGTCCACCAACCCCATCCACAACATGTCCATTTATTCTGCCGTAATGGCCAGGTCCCGATATGAAATGATAATGCGCTTTCTTCATTTTAGCGACAACACCCAGTGCCCTCCCCGCAATCATCCAAATTACAACAAATTAAATAAACTTCACCCACTGATAAATTTCTTTTCCCAACAATTTGCAGAACTCTATGTCCCCGATCAGAATATATGTGTCGATGAGTCCCTGGTACCCTTTTCAGGCCGGCTAGGAATAAAGCAATATATTCCTAGCAAAAAGGCCAGATACGGAGTAAAATTATACAAGCTCTGTGAGAGAGCCATGGGATATTTGTATGCGTTCCGCATATATAAAGGATATATGAGTGGCCGGCCTACATGGGCACAAATGGAAAGATGGTATGGGACTTGGCATACCCACTTCTGAACAAAGGATATCACATATACCTTGACAATTTATACACTGGCCTGTCCCTTTTCAAACACCTATACATTGCAAAAACCCTGGCCTGCAGGACCTCCAGAAAAAATAGGAAGGGCTTCCCACAATCTCTAGCAAACAAAAAGCTGCGAAGCGGGGAAAGAGCAGCATTGAGATGCAACAAAGTGCTGGCCTTGAGATGGAAGGATAAAAAGGGACGTGCACATGATGTCCACCATCCATGACGGCACTACAATTGAGGTTCAAAGAAGACCGAGGTCCCATTGAAAAGCCAGTATGTGTCCAAGATTATAATCTCTACATGGGGGGGGGGGTGGTTTTGGATTTCAATGATAAAATTATTTAGTCCTATTTGTCGATAAGGAGGTCCTGTTTCTGGTACAAGAAGGTAGCAATTTATCTCATCCATTTGGCCGTTTATAATTCCTACGTAGTCTACACCAAATCCACAGAAAGCCCCTCCCCCTTCCTACAATTTATAGAAGAAGTTGTTACGTCCCTCATCTATCACCAAAGACCCCCCCCCCAGAAGACCTTTGCTCTGAGGCTGTTTGCCGACTTCATGAGCGCCACTTCCCCTTCAACATTCTACCATCTGAAGCAGGCCAAAGACGGCAAAAAAAATGTTGCAGGTGTACCAAAAGAGGATTTCGAAAAGATACCAGCTACCATTGTCCCCAGTGTCCCTCCCAACCTGGCCTTTGCATTGGTGAATGCTTCCAACTTTATCATACATCCCTAAAATATTAGCCCATATTTTTAACCATTTCCCCATTTTCATCATCTGTGCTGACCATTTTCCATGCTTCCCCAAATAACCATGCCACTGCCTTCCACGTGAACTGACCCTGGCCTGTTTTTTGACTATGCCTCTGCCTACCGTTTGGACTGCTTCCACGTGAACTGACCCTGGCCTGTTTTTTGACTATGCCTCTGCCTACCGTTTTAACTGCTTCCACGTGAACTGACCCTGGCCTGTTCTGTGACTATGCCTCTGCCTACCGCTTGGACTGCTTGCACGTGAACTGACCCTGGCCTGTTTTATGGACTATGCTTTTGTCTACCGCTTGGACTGATCTGTTGCCCTGCTACTGTAGTACACAGGGGTCTCACATATGTGAGGGGCTCCAGAATTGTTTTTATGGATGGAGAAAATTTTTTTTTTGTTTTCTCCGGGTTTCGGAATTTCCGGATTAGGGTCTGGAGTCCGGAGGCTTCATAGAGATTTGGGTGGGTCGAAGACTCTACCCCTGTGCCCCTGTGCACAGGTCTTAGCTGATTGCGGCCCTCAGCCTGCTGCTGACTTACTGCCATCATGCCTCTGCCTGCCGCATGGACTACACCGCTACCTGGACTATGCAAATAATTAGTGGTAGCAAGAGACAGTATGTTTATGAAGGGCTGGAGAGCGGTACAATGAGTGTCTGCAGGTAACAGTGGACCAGGACCAATATTATGGCTGTGCTGGCTGTCTCTGCCTGGACAATTTCTATGGACTGTGCTGTGCTGACAATATCCTTGTGCTGACTATAGACAATATTCCTGCCTGCTGCCTGGATAATTACTATTGCTGTCGCTAAGCACATCCCTGCCTGCTGCCTGGACCAGTGCTCTCCTCTGTGGATACTACTAAAAGCACAGGTATTGCTTTTTTTTTTACCCTTTCCGCAAAAGAATTTATTTTGGATTTGAATGAACCGTTCAAAAGACTCATTATGCCTCATACATTATACAATGGGGCATTTGCTTTCCAAAATAAGGTCATTTTGGGGGCAATTCTATTGTCCCGGTGCTCCAGGGCCATCAAAAGTGTAATAGGTGGTTGAGAAATGAGATGTGTCATTTATGCTTGTAGAACACCTGAAGATGCTACTTCAATGTGGGGCTTTTGTATGTGGCCAGGCTGTGTAAAAGTCTCACACATGTGGTATCACCATACTCGGGAAGAGTAGCAGAATGTATTTTGGGGTGTAATTTGTTGTATGCACATGTTCTGTGAGAGAAATAACCTGTTAATATGACAATTTTGTAAGAAAAATTAAAAAAAATCTTAATTTTGCAAACAATTGTGGGAAAAAATTACAACTTAAAAAAACTCACCATGCTACTTACTTAATACATTGGAATGTCTACTTTCTAAAAAGGGGTAATTTGGGGGGTATTTGTACTTTCTTGACTTGTTAGTGCCGGTTCACACAGGGGCGGCACGACTTGCAGGTCGCCTCACCGAGGCGACCTGCACACGACTACAGCGGCGACTTGCAAAACGACTTCTGTATAGAAGTCAATGCAAGTCGCCTGAAGTTGCCCCAAAAATACTACAGGAACCTTTTTCTAAGTCAGAGCAACTTGCGTCGCTCCTATTAGAACGGTTCCGTAGTACAGAACGGGAGGCGACTTGTCAGGCGGCTAGGTTGCCTGACAAGTCGCCCCTGTGTGAACCGGAACTAAGTGTCTCAAAAAATGAGATAGGCCTTCAGTACATCAGGTGTGATCAGATGTGATTAATTGTCAGTGATTGGCACCATAGTTTGTAGACTCCATAACTTTCACAAAGACCAAATAATTTACACTTATTTGGGTTATTTTTACCGAAGATATGTAGCAGTATAAATTTTGGCCAAAACTTATGAAGAAAAAATACTAATTTGCAAAATTTTATGACAGAAACAAAGAAAAGGCAATTTTTTCACAAAATTACGGACTTTTTTATTTATAGCACAAAAAATAAAAAACCCACTAGTGATTAAATTCCACCAAAAGAAAGCTGTATTTGTGTGAAAAAAAGGACGCAAATTTCATATGGGTACAGTGTTGCATGACTAAGTAATTATCATTCAAAGTGTGAGAGCGCTGAAAGCTGAAAATTGGTCTGGGCAGGAAGGGGGTGTAAGTGCACTGTATTGAGGTGGTTAACAATAAAAAAACCAATGTAGTGAAAAAAATAGATTTAAATGCACAGTCCCATGATAGGATCAACAATGTAAACGTATAGGTCATCCACCGCACCCCTGTGAAATGGACACTCACCAGAAAAGCTGGCTGCCGTTACAGCAGCAAACACGCATTCAGTGTAGATCCACCATCTGTTGTGGGGAAGGCTGTTCAGCAACTCGCACCATCCAGATGTAGCTGTAGTAAACAAAGCTCACCAGTAGCCAGATGAAGTCTCCATAGTATAGTATTTATTAAGTTAAAAGCCAAAATAAAATGAATCATAAAAACATATGACAATGGGTGCCACTGCTGACCCGGTATCGGACGGTGGCCTGACGTCAGCACTAGTGTCTGCTCCCCAAAGCTTTTGGTCCAATAGGACGTTATCAAGGGGTCCTTTCTCCAGTATAATTTTTACATTGATCACTGCATTCTTATAGCACTGATCAATGTAATAATGTCACTGATCCCCCAAAAAAGTAATTTGGGGTCAGATTTGTCTGCTGCAAAATCGCAGATTACCGCCATTACCAGTAAAAACAATAAAAAAAAAAAAAAAGTGCCTAAATCTATCCCATAGTTTGTAGACGCGATAAGTTTTTGCAAACCAATAAATATACGCCTATTGCAAACTTTTTTTTTTACCAAAAATATGTAGAAAAATATATATCGGCCTAAACTGATGAATAAATTAGTTTTTTTATAATTTTTTTGGATATGTATTATAGCAAAAAGTAAAAAGAAATTCTTCAAAATTGTTGCTCTTTGTTTATAGTGCAAAAAATAAAAACTGCAGAGGTGATCAAATACCATCAAAAGAAAGCTCTATTTGTGGGAAAAAAAGGACGTCAATTTTGTTTGGGTACAACCTCGCACGACCGCGCAATTGTCAGTCAAAGCGACGCAGTGCCGTATCGCAAAGTGGACTGGTAATTAAGGGAGCAAATCCTTCTGGGGCTGAAGTGGTTAACCACTTCACTACTCAGCACTTTCACTCCCTTCCTGCCAAGGCCAATTTTCATCTTCAGCGCTGTCACACTTTGAATGATAATTGCGCGGTCAAGCAACACTGTACCCAAATTACATTTTTGTAATTTTTTTTTTTTTTACAAATAAAGCTTTCTTTTGGTGGTATTTAATCACCACTGAGTTTTTTATTGTTTGCTAAATAAACGTAAAAAGTCCAAAAATTTTGGAAAAAAAACAAGTTTTTCTTTATTTCTGGAATAACATTTTTCAAATAATTTAAAGGTATGGCGAGTTTTTTTGATGGTTTTTTTTTATCATGATTTTTTTTTTTACATACTGTGACCAGAGTAATACATTATTACCATGGTAACACTGTACTACTCTGGGGAAGTGATCAGGATTTTTTTTTTTTTTTACACATTATGATTGTTTATACCAGTGAATGTCACTGGTATAAGCAAACATCTTTACTGATTGAAACTGATTCATTCAGGGCATTTTGTTGTGATTAGCTGTGATTGGCCACAGATAATCACATGGTACAGATGCGATGTGATTGGCGCTGTCTGTACCATGATCACTGTGACCAATCACAGCTAGCAACACAATTGTACACAATGGATGGCATGAAAGGAAGCCATCCATTGTTTACTATAGTCATGTGATCTGCTGTGATTGGTCACAGCAGTCACATGGTACCGGCAGCGGGCCAGCATGCTGATCCGTCATCGGCTGTGTCCGATAGATACAGCTGGTGACAGGTCGTGCCATAGCATGGCCTCATTTTGGAGGACATCATGTGACGTCCACCCAGATCGATGAAAATCCCGCCCGACCGTCATTTTGCTATAGGCTGGGCGGGAACTGGTTAAAGCCTCAGCCCCCTGACAAGCTGTATTGGTTGAAAGATGAAGGCTCCTCTGTCTGCTTGCTGCCTCGGATTTCTGGAACAATGCCCTGCAAACAATGTGGTGAGTGTTTCCCCTCCCAGCAAGGTAGCAGTGCTTAGCACTGTGTAAAATAACAGCCTCCCTAGACCCTCTCCCTCTGCCCTGTGCACTCCCCCACTCCCATTTACTTCCCCATCCCCAATACTTGATTTTTTTTACTCCAGGAGTATATAATGCTAGAGAAATGCTTAAATAATGGATTACAATTTATCTAAACCCATTTTTTTACATGATAGCTGCATTTGTATTCTATTTTTTAGTTTTTTAAACTGATTTTCACCCGGTGATCTGGCCAGTTGCACACTTCAGGTCTTCGAGTGTTTCCACTCTGGATGGAGAAGCAACAGAGACACCATTGGACAGCAGTAATGTTTAAGTGATTCTAAACTCTCACATTTAACTCGTCAAAGGAGGCGGGGTTTCTAGTGGGGCGCTGGAGCACAGGGGGAAGGGCCGGTTCCCAGCTGGTGTTTATTTCAGGTCCTTGCAGCGGCAAGAGTTGACAGGAAATTCAAATTTGCCTTAGGATCTTCGATGCGCCCTCTGCAAGCATGGAGTCAGTGGAACCAGCAGCAGTGGCTAGAGCAGGAGCCACAGGCACCAGCCAGACCCAGGTAGAAATATGCAAGGGCGCCTTGGTTCTTTTACCTAAAGGTTTATTTTCTCTCTACCCCCTTCCCCTGGGTTTTGTTTGAAGGGGAAGCGGGGGGTGGTATACTTCTCTGGGGAGTGCAGTGTGGTTGGCGGATGCTTTGTCTGGGGGACTGTGCAAGGGGGGCTAAGAGTTACTCTCTTTTTTTTCCCTTGGTTCATGGCTTGTTTGTCTGTCGATTGTGTTTTGTCAGGCCAAAGCCATGGAAAAAACAAAAAAACACTCTCCTCCTCCACCAAAAAGCAGATGTCCCTCCAGTAAAACCACCCTCAGGGTTTCAGGATCCAGGCTATTATGCAGGGCTTGTGTAGCGAGTTTGGTGAAACAGGAATTTCTTTGTAGTGCAGCGAACTAGCGAACTTGTCACTACAATTATGCAGGAGCTTTCATATACTTTTCCATCTTTCTGCTCTTTGTTAGTAAAGTTTCCTGCACAACAGTCTGATAGTCAGCATAATGTGCCATCCAGCCCTCTGCCATCCACCTCCGCTCCTCGGGAGGTTAGCAACTCAGAAGAGTGAATCTGTCCTACTCTCAGAAAGGTGTGGAGGACAAGGAGAGGGAAGAGGAGAATAACAAGGATAAAAGAAATTGACAAGTTGTTAAAGACTATCTATGCTAACCTGGAGATTCAGGGGGAAAAAGTTCAGTTATCCTTACAGGATCGTACAGTATGTACAAAGGCCTGGATGAAGTATGTTAAAGTCTGTTTTTTCCGTTACATAAAGTCCTTTCAGAGGCAGTAAAGACAGAAAGAGCACTTGGAGAGGGCTCTTTTTTTTAAAGTTAAAGCGAGGGTTCCGTTCAGTCCTCCAGAGCCGTCCAAAAGAGTGACAGTGTCCTGCCTGCCGGAGGGAGAGCTTCAGTCCTTCCTTCCACAATGGGAGAGTGTGACCTCCAGTTTGTGCAGAACGTCGTAGCTCAAGGATACAGGCTGGAATTCTCAGCAGTGCGTCTAAGCAAGTTTTTTGTGACTTAACTTTACAGAGTTTGGGAAAAATCCCCGGAAATGATGTTTCTTTTGCAAGAGCTGATGCAGCAGGGTGTTGTGGTTCCAGTACTCCAGCAGCAGGAGGGGCTGGGATTTTATTCTCACATTTTCCTGGTCAAAAAGCCTTTGGTTAGGTTTAGTTTAATTTTAAACTTGAAGATAGTAATCAGATTAATCTGTTACAAGAAATTTCACACAGATACAATTTTTTCGGTAAGAAAGCTTCTTACTATGTTTTATGGCATCCATCGACCTAAGGGATGCGTATTTGCACATTCCTATCTACCAGTCCTGTCAAAAGTATCTTTGCCAGACGATCAGGATATCCCATCTGCAATTCAGGGCCCTTCCCTTCAAGCTATCCTCAGCTCCAAGGGTCTTCACCAAGGTCATGGCGCATGGAGGAGGCCTTGGCACCTCAAAGAATGAAGGGGATCTTGATTGTTCCAATACTTGGACAAGCTCTTGCTGTTTGCCAGCTCCAGGGAGCAGCCAGTGACAAACTTGCGAAAGATGGAGGAGCACCTAGAACGGAGATCAGCAACCAGTAGATCGTGGACAGGTGACTGGTAGATTGTGGTCTGGGCTTGCTGACCCACCATCCCAGAGCATCAAACAGAGTGCAATGCAGAGGGACTACTTGTAAATTTGGAGCTGTAGTAGAGAGCAAGAGCCGAATAAGCTGATGCCTTCACTGTAGTGCTGACTCCTGTCCTATGCAGAGTGATATCTGCACTCCACCTCAGTGTGAAGCAATACACTGGGCATAACAGTATAGGGCTGCTTTCACACTGATGCGCTGCGGTGTACCCACACTGTGGGTGCAGTGCAGTGTACCTGCGGCTTTTCTGCAGGTTTGCTGTGCTTAGCCATAGACTTCAATTATATCTCGCGGGTTTGGTGCATTTTCTGAATGCAGGAGTTTTGGTGCATTTTCAGAATGTGAACAACACCTGCAGGATATAATAGAAGTCTATGGCTAAGTGCAGCAAACCCAGGAAAGTTGCAGATGCACTGTGCTGCACCCACGATACAGGTAAACCGCAGCACAAAAGTGTGAAAGCAGCCTTATAGTGACTCAGAACAGTAAGGGTTTGTTTATATTTGCAGTCTGGGGGATGGTAAAACCCCATAGTTAAGACCAGGGCTTTTTTGCCCAGACAATAGGTGCAGGAACTCCCCCTTTCCCAGTTTCCCCTTGTCTCCACCCCCTACCCACCTCCTGCACCATTCCTTGTGTAGCCAAGGTCAGCTATAATGCTTATAAGTTAGAGACATGTTCTGTGTTGTTAATTTGGGCTTGGCTCCCTCTAGTGTTTGCTGGACTCTAATTGTGAATTTATTCTCTTCCTCTGTGAGGACGTAGAGCAAAGCATCATGGGACGTGCAGTTCAGAATGCTGAAGTGACACTGCCAGCAGGACTGATCTGAACTACAAGGAACAGAATGCTGAGTGCACAGAACAGACTGCTGGGAGATGGTATAAAAAGGTCTAGCGCGGCATAGATCAGCCTCTCTGGACATCGTTTTGACTCTGTCAGCAGGAGGTCTGTGTGACGGGGAGTTTGCTGACGATTTGTGGCCTACACAATGGGGAGCCAGACAGCTATACCCAGAGAGATCTCTGCGGACAGCATCGCTTCTTCAGTGCAGTGGACCGGCGGTTGTTCCGGGTCATCCAGAGACACCTGCAATTCAGAATCCAGTGAGCTGCAGCGCGGCGTGGCGGCCGCCATTTTCAAGAGCAGAGAGAGAGTTCCGGGTGGAGTCTTCTCTTATCATCTGCACCATTATTGAACTGCTAAAGGGAGCCATCCTATTGAATACAATATTGTTTATACTGTTTTCAATATTGTACAGGATTGCTGGCCTGTGAGTTGAGGAGGCAGAAGGGAGAGATCTGACACATAATATATTGTGCCAGGTGTCTACTCTCCTGTTAACCTGTTCACATAGGTCTCTTTATTGAGTTAATATTTGTGTTCATTCACAATTCAGGGAACTTTACTCCAATATATTGTGTTTACTAGATAAGCTTGAGATAAAGGATGGTGTATACAGGAGTGTTTCCATTATTGATCAATGTTGGTATACATATGTATCTTGTGTTTTGATACTACAATAAACATATTTGAACTGTTTCTTTAACCACTTGACGACCGCCTCACGCCGATGTACGTCGGCAAAGTGGCACGGACAGGCAAAATCACGTACAGGGTACGTGATTTGCCTTCCGCGGGTGGGGGGTCCGATCGGACCCCCCCCCCCGGTGCCCGAGGCGGTCGTCTTTTGTCCAGCGGCGATCGGTGATGAGGGGGAGACCATCCGTTCGTGGCCCCCCCCTCGCGATCGCCGCCGGCCAATGAGAACACTCCTTTGCTGCTGTATGCTAAACAGCAGCAAAGGAAGTGATGTCATCTCCCCTCGGGTCGGTATTTTCCGTTCCGGCCCGAGGAGAGACGACAAGTATGTGAGTGCACAAACACTACACACACAGTAGAACATGCCAGGCACACAAATCACCCCGATCCCCCCCCCGATCGCCCCCCGATCCCCCCCCAATCACCCCCCCCCCCTGTCACAAACTGACACCAGCAGTTTTTTTTTTTTTTTTTTTTCTGATTACTGCATAGTGTCAGTTTGTGACAGTTACTGTGTTGGGACAGTGTATATTACCCCCCTTTAGGTCTAGGGTACCCCCCTAACCCCCCCTAATAAAGTTTTAACCCCTTGATCACCCCCCGTCACCAGTGTCGCTAAGCGATCATTTTTCTGATCGCTGTATTAGTGTCGCTGGTGACGCTAGTTAGTGAGGTAAATATTTAGGTTCGCCGTCAGCGTTTTATAGCGTCAGGGACCCCCATATACTACCTAATAAATGTTTTAACCCCTTGATTGCCCCCTAGTTAACCCTTTCACCACTGATCACCGTATAACCGTTACGGTTGACGCTGGTTAGTTCGTTTATTTTTTATAGTGTCAGGGCACCCGCCGTTTATTACCGAATAAAGGTTTAGCCCCCCGATCGCCCGGCGGTGATATGCGTCGCCCCAGGCAGCGTCAAATTAGCGCCAGTACCGCTAACACCCACGCACGCAGCATGCGCCTCCCTTAGTGGTATAGTATCTGAACGGATCAATATCTGATCCGATCAGATCTATACTAGCGTCCCCAGCAGTTTAGGGTTCCCAAAAACGCAGTGTTAGCGGGATCAGCCCAGATACCTGCTAGCACCTGCGTTTTGTGCCTCCGCCCAGCCCACCCAAGTGCAGTATCGATCGATCACTGTCACTTACAAGGCACTAAACGCATAACTGCAGCGTTCGCAGAGTCAGGCCTGATCCCTGCGATCGCTAACAGTTTTTTTGGTAGCATTTTGGTGAACTGGCAAGCACCAGCCCCAGGCAGCGTCAGGTTAGCGCCAGTACCGCTAACCCCCACGCACGCACCGTACACCTCCCTTAGTGGTATAGTATCTGAACGGATCAATATCTGATCCGATCAGATCTATACTAGCGTCCCCAGCAGTTTAGGGTTCCCAAAAACGCAGTGTTAGCGGAATCAGCCCAGATACCTGCTAGCACCTGCGTTTTGCCCCTCCGCCCGGCCCAGCCCAGCCCACCCAAGTGCAGTATCGATCGATCACTGACACTTACAAAACACTAAACGCATAACTGCAGCGTTCGCAGAGTCAGGCCTGATCCCTGCGATCGCTAACAGTTTTTTTTGTAGCGTTTTGGTGAACTGGCAAGCACCAGCCCCAGGCAGCGTCAGATTAGCGCCAGTACCGCTAACACCCACGCACGCACTGTACACCTCCCTTAGTGGTATAGTATCTGATCGCATCAATATCTGATCCGATCAGATCTATACTAGCGTCAACAGCAGTTTAGGGTTCCCAAAAACGCAGTGTTAGCGGGATCAGCCCAGATACCTGCTAGCACCTGCGTTTTGCCCCTCCGCCCGGCCCAGCCCAGCCCACCCAAGTGCAGTATCGATCGATCACTGTCACTTACAAAACACTAAACGCATAACTGCAGCGTTCGCAGAGTCAGGCCTGATCCCTGCGATCGCTAACAGTTTTTTGGTAGTGTTTTGGTGAACTGGCAAGCACCAGCGGCGTAGTACACCCCGGTCGTAGTCAAACCAGCACTGCAGTAACACGTGGTGACGTGGCGAGTCCCATAAGTGCAGTTCAAGCTGGTGAGGTGGCAAGCACAAGTAGTGTCCCGCTGCCACCAAAAAGACAAACACAGGCCCGTCGTGCCCATAATGCCCTTCCTGCTGCATTCGCCAATCCTAATTGGGAACCCACCGCTTCTGCAGCGCCCGTACTTCCCCCATTCACATCCCCAACCAAATGCAGTCGGCTGCATGAGAGGCATTTTTATGTCCTCCCGAGTACCCCTACCCAACGAACCCCCCCAAAAAAGATGTCGTGTCTGCAGCAAGCGAGGATATAGGCGTGACACCCGCTATTATTGTCCCTCCTGTCCTGACAATCCTGGTCTTTGCATTGGTGAATGTTTTGAACGCTACCATTCACTAGTTGAGTATTAGCGTAGGGTACAGCATTGCACAGACTAGGCACACTTTCACAGGGTCTCCCAAGATGCCATCGCATTTTGAGAGACCCGAACCTGGAACCGGTTACCGTTATAAAAGTTAGTTACAAAAAAAGTGTAAAAAAAAAAAAAAATATGAAATAAAAAAAAATAGTTGTTGTTTTATTGTTCTCTCTCTCTCTATTCTCTCTCTCTATTGTTCTGCTCTTATTTACTGTATTCTATTCTGCAATGTTTTATTGTTATTGTTATTGTTATTATGTTTTATCATGTTTGTTTTTCAGGTGTGTAATTATTTACACTTTACTGTGCTTTATTGTTAACCACTGTTAACCATTTTTTTGTCTTCAGGTACGCCATTCACGACTTTGAGTGGTTATACCAGAATGATGCCTGCAGGTTTAGGTATCATCTTGGTATCATTCTTTTCAGCCAGCGGTCGGCTTTCATGTAAAAGCAATCCTAGCGGCTAATTAGCCTCTAGACTGCTTTTACAAGCCGTGGGAGGGAATGCCCCCCCCCCCACCGTCTTCCGTGTTTTTCTCTGGCTCTCCTGTCTCAACAGGGAACCTGAGAATGCAGCCGGTGATTCAGCCAGCTGACCATAGAGCTGATCAGAGACCAGAGTGGCTCCAAACATCTCTATGGCCTAAGAAACCGGAAGCTACGAGTATTTCATGACTTAGATTTCGCCGGATGTAAATAGCGCCATTGGGAAATTGGGGAAGCATTTTATCACACCGATCTTGGTGTGGTCAGATGCTTTGAGGGCAGAGGAGAGATCTAGGGTCTAATAGACCACAATTTTTTCAAAAAAGAGTACCTGTCACTACCTATTGCTATCATAGGGGATATTTACATTCCCCGAGATAACAATAAAAATGATTAAAAAAAAAAATATGAAAGGAACAGTTTAAAAGTAAGATTAAAAAAGCAAAAAAATAATAAAGAAAAAAAAAAAAAAAAAAAACACCCCTGTCGCCCCCTGCTCTCGCGCTAAGGCGAACGCAAGCGGCGGTCTGTCGTCAAACGTAAACAGCAATTGCACCATGCATGTGAGGTATCACCGCGAAGGCCAGATCGAGTGCAGTAATTTTTCCAGTAGACCTCCTCTGTAAATCTAAAGTGGTAACCTGTAAAGGCTTTTGAAGGCTTTTAAACATGTATTTATTTTGTTGCCACTGCACGTTTGTGCGCAATTTTAAAGCATGTCATGTTTGGTATCCATGTACTCGGCCTGAGATCATCTTTTTTATTTCATCAAACATTTGGGCAATATAGCGTGTTTTAGTGCATTAAAATTAAAAAAAGTGTGTTTTTTCCCCAAAAAATGCGTTTGAAAAATCGCTGCGCAATTACTGTGTGAAAAAAAAAAATGAAACACCCACCATTTTAATCTGTAGGGCATTTGCTTTAAAAAAATATATAATGTTTGGGGGTTCAAAGTAATTTTTTTGCAAAAAAAAAAAAAACTTTTTCATGTAAACAATAAGTGTCAGAAAGGGCTTTGTCTTCAAGTGGTTAGAAGAGTGGGTGATGTGTGACATAAGCTTCTAAATGTTGTGCATAAAATGCCAGGACAGTTCAAAACCCCCCCAAATGACCCCATTTTGGAAAGTAGACACCACAAGCTATTTGCTGAGAGGCATGTCGAGTCCATGGAATATTTTATATTGCGACACAAGTTGCGGGAAAGAGACAAATTTTTTTTTTTTTTTTTTTTTTTTTGCACAAAGTTGTCACTAAATGATATATTGCTCAAACATGCCATGGAAATATATGAAATTACACCCCAAAATACATTCTGCTGCTTCTCCTGAGTACGGGGATACCACATGTGTGAGACTTTTTGGGAGCCTAGCCGCGTACGGGACCCCGAAAACCAAGCACCGCCTTCAGGCTTTCTAAGGGCGTGAATTTTTGATTTCACTCTTCACTGCCTATCACAGTTTCGGAGGCCATGGAATGCCCAGGTGGCACAAAACCCCCCCAAATGACCCCATTTTGGAAAGTAGACACCCCAAGCTATTTGCTGAGAGGTATAGTGAGTATTTTGCAGACCTCACTTTTTGTCACAAAGTTTTGAAAATTGAAAAAAGAAAAAAAAAAATGTTTTTTCTTGCCTTTCTTCATTTTCAAAAACAAATGAGAGCTGCAAAATACTCACCATGCCTTTCAGCAAATAGCTTGGGGTGTCTACTTTCCAAAATGGGGTCATTTGGGGGGGTTTTGTGCCACCTGGGCATTCCATGGCCTCCGAAACTGTTATAGGCAGTAAAATCAAAAATTTTCACCCTTAGAAATCCTGAAGGCAGTGATTGGTTTTTGGGGTCCAGTACGCGGCTAGGCTCCCAAAAAGTCCCACACATGTGGTATCCCCATACTCAGGAGAAGCAGCTAAATGTATTTTGGGGTGCAATTCCACATATGCCCATGGCCTGTGTGAGCAATATATCATTTAGTGACAACTTTATGAAAAAAAAAAAAAAAAAAAAAAAAAGTGTCACTTTCCTGCAACTTGTGTCAAAATATAAAATATTCCATGGACTCAATATGCCTCTCAGCAAATAGCTTGGGGTGTCTACTTTCCAAAATGGGGTCATTTTGGGGGGTTTTGTGCCACCTGGGCATTCCATGGCCTCCGAAACTGTGATAGGCAGTGAAGAGTGAAAGCAAAAATTTACACCCTTAGAAATCCTGAAGGCGGTGATTGGTTTTCGGGGCCCCGTACGCGGCTAGGCTCCCAAAAAGTCCCACACATGTGGTATCCCCATACTCAGGAGAAGCAGCTAAATGTATTTTGGGGTGCAATTCCACATAGGCCCATGGCCTGTGTGAGCAATATATCATTTAGTGACGACTTTTTGTAAATATTTTTTTTTTTTTTTTTTGTCATTTTTCAATCACTTGGGACAAAAAAAATAAATATTCAATGGGTTCAACATGCCTCTCAGCAATTTCCTTGGGGTGTCTACTTTCCAAAATGGGGTCATTTGGGGGGGTTTTGTACTGCCCTGCCATTTTAGCACCTCAAGAAATGACATAGGCAGTCATAAACTAAAAGCTGTGTAAATTCCAGAAAATGTACCCTAGTTTGTAGACGCTATAACTTTTGCGCAAACCAATAAATATACGCTTATTGACATTTTTTTTACCAAAGACATGTGGCCGAATACATTTTGGCCTAAATGTATGACTAAAATTTAGTTTATTGGATTTTTTTTATAACAAAAAGTAGAAAATATCATTTTTTTTCAAAATTTTCGGTCTTTTTCCGTTTATAGCGCAAAAAATAAAAACCGCAGAGGTGATCAAATACCATCAAAAGAAAGCTCTATTTGTGGGAAGAAAAGGACGCAAATTTCGTTTGGGTACAGCACTGCATGACCGCGCAATTAGCAGTTAAAGCGACGCAGTGCCAAATTGGAAAAAGACCTCTGGTCCTTAGGCAGCATAATGGTCCGGGGCTCAAGTGGTTAATATTCAAAGGAGAGAAATTTTTGCTGAGCATCTGGGAATCATTTAGCACCACTTCCCTTGTATAAGCAAAGCATATCAGAGAAGAATTTGGGGATTTTAAAGGTGCACAAATACAACAAAAAAGTAAAAAAAATATAAATGTATTTGAAAAACATTAAAAGCAATATGAAGACATAAATATGTCCAAAATGATCATACAATACATAAACAGGTGCAAACTGATTGAATCTCTACATGTTTTGCCATACCAATGGCTTCTTCAGAAGAATTATTATCAGGCACTGTACAAATGATCACTAAAGAGTCAAAAATAGAAAAAGATTTTTTAGAGAAAGACAAAGAATATAACAAATACAAAATATACAACTATATATTTTAAATTTCATTTCCTGGGTTGGCAAAAATTGAGCGACAACAAAGCTTAGGTCAATAGATTACCTACCCTGTTTCCCCGAAAATAAGACCTAGCGTGATTGTTAGTGATGGCTGCAATATAAGCACTACCCCCTAAATAAGCCCTACCCTGTTTCCCCAAAAATTAGCCCTAGCCTGAAAATAAGACCTACAAGGACTTTAACTAGGGCTTATTTGGGGGGTAGGGCTTATATTGCATCACCGACAATCATGCTAGGTCTTATTTTCGGGGAAACAGGGTATGTATTCAAAGAGTAAATTTAAAAGATTTTGAAGGCTCCAGAGTCATAGGGATGAATCAATTTGGATCAATTTGGTGTAACCATACAGTATCTCATGAAAGTGAGTACATCCCTCACATTTTTGTAAATATTTTATTATATCTTTTCATGTGACAACAAGAAATGACACTTTGCTACAATGTTAAGTAATGAGTTTACAGCTTGTATAACAGTGTAAATTTACTGTCCCCTCAAAATAACTCAACACACAGCCATTAATGTCTAAACCGCTTGCAACAAAAGTGAATACACCCCTAAGTGAAAATGTTCAAATTGGGCCCAATTAGCCATTTTCCTTACCTGGTGTCATGTGACTCGTTAGTGTTCCAAGTGTTAATGCGGAGCAGGTGTGTTAAATTTGGAGTTATCGCTCTCTCACGCTCTCATACTGGTCACTGGAAGTTCAACATGGCACCTCATGGCAAAGAACTCTCTGAGGATATGAAAAAAATTATTTTTTCTCTACATAAAGATGGCCTAGGCTATGAGAAGCCTAGGCAAGGCCCTGCAACTGAGCTGCAGCACGGTGGCCAAGACCATACAACGGTTTAACAGGACAGGTTCTCGCACCAACAAACTTGAGTGCACATGCTCAGCGTCACATGCAGAGGTTGTCTTTGGGAAACAGACGTATGAGTGCTGCCAGCATTGCTACAGAGGTTGAAGGGGTGGGGGGGTCTGTCAGTGCTCAGACCATACGCTGCACACTGCATCAAATTGGTCTGCATAGCTGTCGTCCCAGAAGAAAGCCTCTTCTAAAGGTGATGCACAAGAAAGCCCAGAAAAAAGTTTGCTGAAGACAAGCAGACTAAGGACATGGATTACTGGAACCATTACTGGAATCTGATTAGACCAAGATAAACTTATTTGGTTCAGATGGTGTCAAGCGTGTGTGGCAGCAACCAGGTGGGGAGTACAAAGACAAGTGTGTCTTGCCTACAGTCAAGCATGGTGGTGGGAGTGTCATGGTCTGGGGCTGCATGAGTGCTGCTAGCACTGGGGAGCTACAGTTCATTGAGGGAACCATGAATTCCAACATGTACTGTGACATACTGAAGCAGAGCATGATCCCCTCCCTTCAGAAACCGGGCCGCAGGGCAGTATTCAAACATGATAACACACCTCCAACACACCTCCAAGACGACTACTCCCTTGCTAAAGAAGCTGATGGACTGGCCAAACATGTCTCCAGACCCAAACCCTATTGAGCATCTGTGGGGCATCCTCAAACGGAAGGTGGAGGAGCGCAAGGTCTCTAACATCTACCAGCTCCGTGATGTCATCATGGAGGAGTGGAAAAGGACTCCAGTGGCAACCTGTGAAGCTCTGGTGAACTCCATGCCCAAGAGGGTTAATGCAGTGCTGGAAAATAATGGTTGCCACATAAAATATTGATACTTTGGGTCCAATTTGGACATTTTTACTTAGGTGTACTCACTTTTGTTGCCAGCGGTTTAGACATTAATGGCTGTGTGAGTTATTTTAAGGGGACAGCAAATTTACCCTGTTATACAAGCTGTACATTAACTACTTTACATTGTAGCAAAGTGTCATTTCTTTAGTGTTGTCATGTGAAAAGATTTAATAAAATATTTCCAAAAATGTGTACTTACTTTTGTGAGATACTGTATATGTATAAACAGATGCCCACTAATGGTCCATCTATGGGGAAAGACAAGGGATAATCAACATCAAGGATAAAGATCCACTAATTCAAAAAATATGGCACAAAGGCCTACCTGAGGCTAAAAATCTTGATGACAAATTCCAAAGATTTAGATTCCCATTATTCCCTTCTCGGATAGGTGGAAAAACCAGCAGGGGAATGGAGGGGAGAAATAAAGAGGGTTTTTTCCTTAGAGCTCCAACACTTCAAAGGCCACCTTTTAAACCAACAACAAATAACCAAATCAACGCAAATAGATCTCCCATCAATCAAGGATAAGAGCCAATAAACCATTACCTCCAAGGTAGCTTAGTTACCTGCCATGAAAAGCCACCACGATATTTTCTCCCCCTCCTATGCTGGACCATCAAAACTAACTGTGACTGGCATCCTTTTATATCCCCCTCCACCCCCCTATGGAGACAATTTGGCATCAAAAGGGGGGTGAGGACGCCTTATTGCACTAGTGCGCATGCCGAGGTTGCGCCGGAAATGACGTTGAGACGTCAAAGACGCACCGGAAATGACGTCAGAGCATCAAGGACACAGCGGAAATGATGTCAAAAACGTTGAGAACAAGAGCGTCAAAAAACACCAGAAGTCACACACCGGAAATGATGCCAAAATAAACAACGCTGACGTAGGCGCCCTATTGGCGTAAGACGTCCCGCGTAAAAATGTGGATCCGGCGCCATGATGACACCAATGTCCAGAGGAAGGCCTGATCAGGGGAAACCTAAACTGCTGCCCTCCATAACCGCCCGCAAGATGATAAAAGCCACAGGATGTGATGGAGATCACGGAATGGGCAACTGGCATATGGCGCCATCTAGTGGATTTCAAGGAAGCAGACACCACAAAAATGATGCCCTGGGCATCCATGTGGTCACCTGTTCCAGATCTAATCCCTAATTAATCAATTTGACAAACAGATAAATGTATATTTAAATGTCTCAAAGTAAGAGAAACATCATATATTATTAATAGACAAAAACAACTCATTGGCCCAATATTAACTTTAGTTAAATCAAATCCTAAACAAAAGTAAATGACCTATACAAGCATGAGGCGCAATCAAAGAACCTTGCCAGTCCAGGTTACAGGTTAATTACAGACAAAATTGGAATTTAAAAAATATTTTTACTATACAAATAAGATTGGCAAGAAATAAATCTCATAGATAATGGCTGAGTTTAACCTATAAAAAAGACTTAAAGCTGATGAATTCATTCAAACCCGGATGGACAGTGGCCGCCAGGGAATTAATCAATTTGGTCTCACGTTGAAGAATTTTATCCACATCTCCCCCTCTTTCATGAGTAGGTACATACTCAAGAGCAAAGAATTTAATCTTTGATGCTTGGAAGGAATGATATAATTCCATGTGCCTACTGATTGGTCTCTATTTTCTTCTTTGTAACAAGGGAGACATTGTCCCTTATTCGATGAAAGAAGGGCCTTTTGGTCTTTCCTACATAGAATGCTTTACATTCACACTCCATGTAGTAGACCACCACTATCGACTATCAGTTAGCATAGAAATTTGGTTTATATGTATTTCCGTTTGGGAGAGCTAACGGCACAGAGTTCATCAGAAATCTGCAGAAGTCGCATCTTCCGCAAGGAGCTGTGCCCCTACGAGATTGCCCTACTGCTTTAGAAATCAGGTGACTATGGACCAATTGGTCCCTTAAAGATCTGGACTTCCTGTAAGTAATCTGAGGATATGGATTCACATACTTAGATATCACATCATCAGTGGCCAGGAGGTGCCAATATTTTTGAATGATATGACGAACTTTATTGTGTTCCCCCGCATATCATGTTATTAGCCGCACCTTATGATCCTCTTTTTTGGACTGTAAAGCCCTTGCTTCAGACTCAAAATCCTCATTACGGCTACAATTTCTTTTTGGTCTAAGATATTGACTGTACGGTATGCTCTGGACTAGGGGTTTTGGATGGGAGCTTGCGGCATGTAAGATCGTATTACCAGCCGATGGTTTTCTTTACAAAGAAGAACCAACGGTACCATCAGGGTTAACATAGACCGTGATATCCAAAAAAATTATAATTTTCTGGTCAAAGGTCATGGTAAACTTTAAATTGTAATGATTTATCTTTAATTTAATCAAAAAAGAAAGAGTTCATCCATGGTTCCTGTCCAGAAGATAAAAATATTGTCTATAAATCTGCGCCAAATAAGCACCTTCTCAAAAAATCTTGAAATTCATCAGAGGAAAATATCTCATGCTCCCACCCCCCCCCCCCCCAGGTACAGATTGGCGTACGATGGGGCATATTTGGTCCCCATCGCCACACCCTGTACGTGGAGATAGTGGGACCAATCAAAAATAAAGATGTTATTGGTCAAAACAAAGTGTAACAACTCCAAAACAAAGTTATTATATGAACTGCCCGAGGGCCTCGCTCAGAGATGAATCCCTCCACAACTCAAACCCCCAAATCGTAGGGAATTGAGTTGTAGGGGGCCTCTACATCAATGACCACCAACCATGCTTCCTGGGGAACACAGACACCATCCGGAGATCTCAAGAGGTTCGCTGTGTCCTGCATATATGAACTCAGGGACTTGACATGGGGACGTAGGTGATCATCTCTTAGTTTACTGGCTGACTCTGTTAGGCAGCCATTTCTAGATACTATTGAGTGGCCAGGAGGAGATTCAACATTTTTATGTATCTTTGGCAAAGCATACAATGTAGGCAATCTGGGGGGTTTTACTGTCAAAAATTCACAAGTTTTTTTTATCAATCAGACTCTCGATAAATGCTCGAGAAATCAAGATTTGATATTTGCTTTGAGCATGATTCACCTGAGCTAAGGGTATAGGTCTATACCATTGGCGGTTCATCAGAAGATCCATAACCATTGCTTTGTATTTTTCTATATTCATAGCCACAATATTTCCCATTTATTAGAGGGTTTTATGATTACCGTAATTGATCATTCTTTTTGAGGGAAATTAAAGCTTTCCGTTGTGCTGGGTTTAAATTGGATTGTCTGCTGAACCGTTTCCACTTAGTAGCTTGAATCTCTTTTGTTACCTGTTGGGTGAAAGCCCAAATATTTGGATTTCCTTGGAGTACGGCAAAAGATTGTGATTTTGGTTTATAGAGATGTGGTGGAGGAAAACATCCCTCAATTTGAGAAATCAAAGCTGGAGATGGATTCAATGAGGGATCCTCTAAAGGATCATCAAAAGGATTACTCTCTTCTCATAATTCCATTAGATCATTCAGGGCCTTTATTTCATTTATAGTTTTATTTTTCCAAAAATCCTGAGAGGATACTTCCCTTGGAGGACCCTTTGGATCCTTATCAAAAATAATTTTAAACATAAGCTTTCTGGCAAACAGATTTACACCCTTGATGACTTCAATGGCATACACCTCTTGATCAGGACAGAACATCAAACCCAGGCTGAAAACCTGGATCTGATCTTCTGTCAGTGAATAAGAAGATAAGGTAATTACTTGGAACCTGTCTTGTTTACCATCTTGGGTGTTGCCATGGATACATTGAGGATCTTTTTGGAATCTACAGTAAGTTGAGGAGAAAACATTTGCACTGTACGAAGATCCCCTATAGTGGGAATGACAAGTAAGTCCCCCGAAATCGTGTTAGACAGAGACTGGCTTACCTTTTGTCAAGCTATGTGCACGCCACCGCGCATGCGCCGCCCCGTTCCGTCGCACACCCGAATGCGCCTAATCGCCATTCTTCCGCACATACGCACGGGAAAACACAGATAGCACCTGTTATTGCCATTTCCCTGACACACTGGCAGCTATAACCATTTGTTGAAGGTAACCAGCAAACCAGGGTGTTTGTGCAGCATTCCTCTCAGCTGATTGGGACTGCTAGTTGGCATCGGTCCCCATTGTTGATCAGGTCATATGTCTTCTAAATTGGGGAGAGATAGGAACATGGGGCTAGAAGGCTCACAGGTACACTCAGGCTAGGAAGATCCTATACACAACCCCCCTGGTGTAATTTCCCCTTAGGGTCTGGGGGGGTCTCGAGAAGTTAAGAACTCCTTTCCTTGTCAGGTATTTTAGCTCCTTCTAGGACACCTGACTCTGTAACTAAAGAGGATTTGTTGGGGATACAGCAATGGCTGTCCAGAAAGCTCACCACTGTGGGTCAGGAAAGTCGGAAGAATCTTATATCTATGAGTATTTTTACAGTGACTAAATTCTTATTCTTCCCTTCCCCCTCTTTCTGGTTTAAGAAGAAATTGTTGGGCGATGAGGAAGAGGCAGATGATTGAGGACCGGAAGAGTGCAGGCAAAAATCTCCTCTTCTGAGGATATGCACAGAGGAACCCCAGGGTTAGAGTTTATCAGAGACCTGGAAGGCATTTCTGGGTTTACTCACCAGGATGATTCACGCTGATATAAAGCTGCCAATTCCGAAGTCCTCATCTCTGAAGGTTTTAGCCCTGGAATCATTGCAGCCGCCACAAGATGCCCAGTCATTCTCTTTACACACTCATCCTAAGCAGGTTATATATGTGGATTGGACGCCCTCTGACAAGGTGTTTGCTCCATCAAAGAGATTTGCTCAATCTCTAATCTTAATGCACAATGTCCCGGTCTTTAACCACTTGGCGTCCGTGCTATAGCCGAATGACGGCCACAGCGCGGACCTGAATTATGACGCCTCCCCTTTGCTTGCTCCCAGGCCGCGTGCGGCGCGCGCTGTGATCACCGAGTCACTGAGGCTCAGGTGGTCACAGATCCAAGTGAGGGGCCGATCCTGGCCCCTTGCCATGTGATCAGCTAAGAAAGTTCCACCGCTCAGGTAGGTCCAAATCAGTGAGTGGACAAACAAGTTTAAATCCTTCAAGGAGGGAGAGTTCCAGGTGCTGGCTGATGCAAGATGAAGCAGAAGTAGACGAGAAGATCTGGAAGCCGCACACCGGTCTAATTATTAGTGCCTTTATTGTAAAAAAGCTGGATCACAGAGGTATACAAAACACTACAGCAGGAGTGTACAGAGATCAGCTGACGCGTTTCGCACTCATAGCGCGTGCTTACTGAAATTTTTTTTTTTTGAACCTCAAGGAGGTTGGTGTCCCTTGTTAATTTGACATTGTCTTTTAGAAATGTATTTGAATAAAAACACATAGGCAAGTATTTTCAGAAAATAAAATATCCATTTATTCTGGTTAACAAAATAAAGATGAAGGCAACGCTGGAGAAACTTTAGGAATTTGTGAAGCCTTTTGGCCCCAGGGCAAACATCAAGTCTGTGGAAAAGAAAATTGGGATCTTGAGGAGTCCATATGATAGGAAGCACAATCTGGTCCAGGAATCCCAGAGATCAAGACCAGCAGCAGATGACATATATGTCCCCAGGCTGTGGTACTACACCAGCCTGCGTCTTCTGTCAGACCAGACTGAACCCAGGTCATCACTTTCTTCTCTTCGCTGCAGCCTTCCCTCCACGCTGCCCTGCAGCCTTCCCTACACCCTTCCCTGCAGCCTTCCTTGGAGGCTGTGGCTCTGGTGGTGGACTTGTGGCAGGAGGAGGAGGAGGATGTGCTTGCTCATATATGTGGCTGCTCTCAGTCAGCTGGCCCCTCAGCCCCTTCTGAAGGGCCTCAGCAACAAATCCCTCACAGAGGAGGCGTTGGCCCTTCTCCATTTCTAGCAGCTATAGGCCTCTTCAGTGTGGGGGGGGGGGCTCGTGAGGACATTTGTAACTTCCCTAATGAGGCACAGTGATGACTCTTCTGTCACCGTCCCCTTCCTGAGCCTTTTTGTATTAAGGCAGAGGGGAGGCACCTGCGGTTGGGTGAGGCTCCTACTGGGCCCGGCCACCTCCTGGCTGACACTGGGCCCGCCCACCTCCTGGCTGTCACTGGGCCCGGCCTCCTCCCGCCTGCCACTTTCCAGAACTTCCTTCTGGCTGAGCTCATCCTGTGTATAAAAAAGGGACATAGTTTTATTTTTGGTTCATCAATCACACACAATTTTCAGTTCATTACTTGCAAATTCAGTGTTAATACATATAAAAGAGTATCATTCTGACCTCAGCATTTTTTCAAGCTGGTGACAAATATTTTTGGCCACTACTGTCAATTGATATGTATGCATCATTTTTTGGATAAAATCCTTAATAGGTAATCAATTATAACATCTAGTTAACATCATTAATATTAGGACACTAAATATGTATAAAAATAATATACCTGGCTCAAGCTGGGCACTTCCACTTCTTCCAGAATGGAAGGCCCAGGTTGTACCTCGTCAGCCTCTGCTGGGGTGGAGGGAAGGGTGGAGGGAAGGCTGCAGGGGACGGGTGGAGGGAAGGGTGGAGGGAAGGGTCGAAAGAGATTCCCTGGCTTCAGTCTGGTTTTCAAGAAAACACAGTTTTTTGAAGTACCACAGCCTGGGTACATACACATCATCTGCTGATGCTCCTGATCTCAGGGAAGCCTGGATCTTCCTTTGCTCCCTCCTATACATGTTCCTCAAGATCCCAATTTTACTGTCCAAAATCTCCATGGTTGCTTCTGGGATCAAAGTCTGCACAAATTCCAGAAGTGTCACCAGCGTTGCCTTCCTTGCTTGTTTATTGTAATATAAATTGTGTTTGACCTCCCACAGATTCCTCAGCTCCCTGTACTTGTCAATAAATTTGCACATAAATCCAGGCTCCTTAAACTTATTATAAATTTTTTCTGTAAGACAATACACAAGACAAAAACACTAATGTCAGCCTAAACTCTCATAATCTTATCCCAATATAGGCCTCAATCTTTAAGCAGTATAGGCCACTGATGTTCCAAAATAGTAAAAAAAAAAAAATTACCTTCGTTTCGGACGCTCGCAACTTCCGTTCCTCTTTCCTCTGCGCACGTACGGCACATGCGTGTTAGCTTTATATATACTGCTCATGCGTGAAACTCCGCCTGCGTCGCCCACCCCTGACGTTCTTTTTCACAAATATTCCCCGCCCCTTCTCTCTACGCACAGAACGTACGTATGGCACATGCGTGTTAGCTCTTTATACACTGTGCCATGCGTGAAACTCCACCTGCGTAGCCCGCCCCTGACGTTCTTTTTCACGAATATTCCCCGCCCCTTCTCTCTACGGTGCGCAGTAGGAGCAACATGGCGGAGACACAGCAGGTGTTTTATTATTATTATTCCAGTAACAAGAAAAGCCCGGAGCCCGAAACGTCCCGATCCGGGAAGAAGAGATTTAAGGCCTCCAATATGGCATTTGAAGAGATGGTGGAGATGGTGGACATCTTGCGGAGGAACGATTATGATGGGAAGCATGGACCGTACACCCAGCCGAATTTGCGCAAGGCCAAAATCATGTTAAAAGTTGTGAAGACTCTGCAGCATAATTTTGGGGTACACCGCTCCAAAGATCAATTAAGGAAACACTGGTCCGACCTTAAACTGAGGGAGCCGGAACAGTACAGAAGAATAAAGAAAGTACTTCAAAAAAGTAAGTACTTGTCGTGTGTTCATATTCTGATTATTAACTTGCATGCTGCTCCATGTGCTTTTCTTTACTGTTGTACAGTTTTAAATGGCTACTTTCATGTCCGTGGACACAGTAATCGTTTGTAGGAAACATCGTTTGTAGGAAACTTTGAAAATATATACAGTGTATTTAGTTGATACAGGGTTTCAACAACATTTTAGTCTTTCTAATTTGTCTCTTTAAAATAGGTTTAGGAGATTGTTGTTTAGATGTGTTTGAAACTAGAATGAATAGCAAACTTCATTCAGTGGAATGTAAGAAGAGGACACTCGGCAGCTGTTTACACATCTGGACTCAGGAGCACTAGTGTGGGACACCAGAATACATTTTTTAGGGTAACCCACACAGGTGCTCAAGTGGATACTTGGGGTGTCTCTATCTGTGAAACTTGGCCCAAAAAGGGTAAGTATTCCAGCTTGGTTAAAAGGGAATTTTAATCATGTCTTCAACTTGGATCTCTGCCCAAACAGACAATTGTACACCACTTCAAAGCAATGTTTCATATTCCTATTTCTGGACTCAAATATCTGTGTGCTAAGTATACCTTTTGTTTCATTCTCATAGGGGAGAAAAGACTCAGACAGCAGTCAGAGGATACCAAGCCCCCCCCCCGAGAATCTTGAAGAAAGAGAGGTGGAGGAAGTGGGCGAGATGTGCACCCCACCAGGTGAGTGTCTGATACCCCAGCTTCAGGTAATCTATGTATGCCTGCATATTTCTAAATACATGTTTTTTCATCAATTTTAGGTGATGTGCTGGTTGTGGAAGGGGAAACGGCCAAACCATTTTCAAGCGACAGAGCACAAAGACTCATTCGCCAGATCATGGCCTGGAATGGGGAGATCAATGGAATGCGCAATCGCCTGGACATCATGCAGCAGGAAATGAAGAACATGATCGATGTTTTGGGGAGAATTTAATCCCTTTTTCCCTAAAACTAAATCGATCATGTTCTTAATTTCCTTTTTAGATGACCACATTCAGTGCTTTTCATTTTTTACAATTTTAAAAGCCAAATTTTGAAGATGCACATGGTATGTCAACATGTGCTATCTGCCAGCAGGGGATCTCAATGTACGTGTTTTGTGGGTGCAACCCCTTCCTCATAACGCTAATAGGTGAGAGGAAGGGACTGCACCCACTAAACACGTCCATTGATCCCCCATGATGGGAGATAGCACATGTTGACATTACCCATTTGGAATCCCAATTTGTGTGCATCTTCAAAATTTGGCTTTTACAGGGGTGACATAACCCCATCTGATTTTTGGCAATATCAAGACATTTTTGACACTATATTGTCTGATATTGCCTTCATTTTCTAGATGTTGAACTTTGTAAGTTCAAGAGTTGTGTGTATGTTATGTTTTAAACACGCCTGTTTGTAAAAAAAAAAAAAAAAAACTTTAGAAAAAGAAAATAAAAATATATTGTTAAAAAAAGAAATATATATTTAAAAAAAAAAATTTAAACGCACATGTGAATGTACACAGATTAAAAATTTTACTAATCAACAATGTGTGGCTTCTTATTTCAATGCTCAATACCAGTTTTGTAAGTAATTTGGTGTTTACAGTGACAATGGGGCTTATTTACTAAAGGAAAATACACTTGGCACTACAAGTGCACTAAGATAACCTAGGAGACAACCAAAAAGAAAAGCAAGTAATAAATACATTTTGAGATTTTATCTTATCATTTTTTTTTATTAATAAAAATTAGACATTGTCTGGCATTGCAATGGCCCCCCTACCCGTAAAAAAATTAACATATTTATTCCTAACTTCACGGGCACTTTGGGGGGCCAAGCCAGTACGGCCAGTATCCAGGCCCGTCAGAAGATTCTCTGGAATAAGTCCGGCCTCAGGCCCAACTGAGGCAATATAATTTCTTGAATTTTTTCTTAAAAAATTGTGCAGGATGCAGCATACTAGGACGATATGATTAAGTTTGTAGTCCGCCATGTGTATTGCTATCAGAAACAGGCGGAACCGGCTGGCCATTATCCCGAAGGCATTCTCCACAACTCTTCTCGCTCTGGCCAGCCGGTAGTTAAAAACCCTCCTCTCTAGGGTGAGGGTCCTTTGGGTGAATGGCCTCATCAGGTGCTCGCCCAGACCGAAGGCCTCATTTGCAATGAAGACAAAGGGGAGTCCTTCCACGTTATCCACATCAGGTGGCAATCCCAGGCCACCACTCTGGAGATGCTGGTAGAACTCTGTCTGGGTGAAGACTCCTCCATCTGACATCCGGCCATTCTTACCCACGTCCACATACTGAAATTCATGTTGTGCCGACACCACCGCCATTAAAACGATACTATGAAACCCCTTATAATTAAAATAGTATGACCCCGAATGGGGTGGTGGTACGATGTGGACGTGCTTCCCATTTATAGCCCCTCCACAGTTGGGAAAGTCCCAACGGGTGGCAAAATGGGATGCCACAGTCTGCCATTCCTGTGGCGTTGAAGGAAACTGGGGAGTCAAACAAGAAAAAAATATATAAGTACTTTTGCACATAACATTGCAAGCACATTACACAGAAAACATTCTTGCCCAACATCAGTATAACATTTATTTTAAGTATTATTTAAAGACTAAAATATAAGACCCACTTATCAGATTCCTCACCCCCCCTGATGGCCCATTGATAAAATTTAAGGGGCGGGGGTTATAAATTAATTTAAGGACACACAGACCATTTGGAAACATTTTAAGGGGGGGGGGTTATAAATTAATTTAAGGACACACAGACCATTTGAAAACATTTTAAAGGGGGGGTTATAAATTAATTATAGACACACAGACCATTTGGAAACATTTTAAGGGGGGGGTTATAAATTAATTTAAGGAAAGATAGACCATTTGGAAACATTTTAAGGGGGGGGTTATAAATTAATTTAAGGACACACAGACCATTTGGAAACATTTTAAGGGGGGTTATAAATTAATTTAAGGACACACAGACCATTTGCAAACATTTTAAGGGTGTGTTTAGTGTAAAGCACTACAATGGAGCTGACAAAATACATTGTTAAGTGACTAGACTAGGTGGATATGGGCCCAGCATAGCATGCTGGGGAGGTTAGTGAAGGCAAATATGCATGAAGAACAAAAAAGGAGCATTAAAAGATTACAGCATGCATGAGGACAAAGAGGACATTCACAGCATATTGCAATCATAGTAATTAGGGATTGAGGAAAGAAATACAATACGTTAGTAAACATTAAATACTATAAAATGTGATGTTAAAGGATAAATCTTACCTTAATATAGTCCTTCTGCAAGATCTGAATTCTAGCAGAACAGGTCTCTGGGATAATGATCCCCAGAGCCTGGGGGAGATGCCTGTCGAGAACTTGAGGTCCTGCAGGCTTCTCCCAGTCGCCAAGTACCGCAACATGGCGACTAGCCTCTGTTCCGGAGTGATGGCTTGCCTCATGCAGGTATCCTGCCTGCTGATATAAGGGGTCACTAAAGCCAACAGACGATGAAAAACGGGGTCCGTCATCCTGAGAAAGTTCCTGAAATCATCAGGATTATTCTCCTGGTTCTCACGAAGCAAAGTCATGTGAGAGAATTGATCACGCTGGAGTAACCAATTCTTGGTCCATGAACTCCTCCCCACCCTGTTTATGGACTGGGCCTGGGTCGAAGAATTAACTACAACACCAAGCCCAAGCAAAGCACGAACTCTACGACGAGTACGTACACGCAACATGGCTTTAAAACAGTCGGCTGGTCAGAACGAACTTAACAGAACACACTGAAGAACAGCAAGGCCTGTGAAGAGCGAGCTGAAAATCAGCAACGAGCGGACAAGAACGCACTGAATTAACAAATGCGAACTCACTACACACACTGAAAAGCAGATACAAACCCCAAAAGCACAAACTGAACAACAGTTAAACGATCTAAAAAAACACGAGTCTGAAAAGCGCAAATCGTCTCTCACCAAACTTCTACTAACACAAGATAAACACGAAATTAGCAGAAGGGGCCCAAAGGGTGGCGCACTAGCTAATTGAACTTCAGTTTTATAGTCCCGTCGGACCTGGTGTACGTCACCGCGTTCTAGACGGTCGGACTTTGGTGTGATCGTGTGTAGGCAAGTCCGTTTCGGTGGAACTCCGTCAGAACTCCATCGAAAAAGTCCTTCGGAGTTCAGTCCAATGGAAAGACTGGTCGTGTGTACGCGGCATTAGACTTCCTGTTAGTAAAGGGGTGCCCTGACTCGTTCTGGTCGGGAAACAATCCTGACGTTTTCCCCTCCACATTTTATGCTTTTAACGGTTTCTTTAAATCCACAAAAAAATATACACTTTCGCAGGCTCAAAAAGTGATTATTTCTGTTCCAGAGAAAGAAAGATTTTGTGGTTTTTATTTACACTTTTTTTATGGTTCCAAAGCTAAATGGCCATGTTCATTATAATTTTATTTTATTATGTTGATGTATTTTTTTATGAAATGTAGATTTGCATTTATTTCACATTTTTGAACTTTATGAATTGGGATTTTTATTATTCTTTTATATGAATTCATAGAGTTCTATGTACGGTATATGTTCTACCATTTCGTATTAATTTAGTCACACTATTTGCTTTATTTTTGCACTAATTTGGTATCACAGATTTTGGTGTAGGCTGCTTTTATGTGTTAAAATCTTCACCAGGGCAAAATTATTTTTGTTTTTATATTTTGTGATCATTGAACACTGTCAACTCGCCCAAACCTCCTTTTGCAAGGTCCAATCTTCCATCCTTCCTTATGGTTGGTGACTTTGATGGCATGACAATTGAAGCAAGAATGTTGAAGAACAGGAAAAAATCTGATGCGGTTATCCCCATGTTTATTAGAGCTAGAAAGGCTACTTCAAAGGAAGAGTTAATCCTGTGTGACCTGGTGTAAGGCTAGAAGTTTCATAATTGCAATTGCCTTTTTTCCAGTTGGGGGTTAATATGTGACTGGTCTGGCCTTGAGCACAATCAAGGGGCAAATTTCGGCCTTGGCAGTTCTTTTTCAAAGTCCAGTTGCCTCTAGTTCCTTGGTGCATGTCTTTGTTCGGGGTAGAAATAAAACATATCTGTGCTGAAATCCCAATATCCTATATTTGCAAAAGGGGCGTGACCACATGGTAACACTAAAAGTTCTGGATGAACCCTCTGCACGGTTTACAACCTTTCTAGCAAACTTTGCACACAAACAAGGATTTTTAGTATGCATACATTGCAATACATGTGTAGGCATAATGGGTGCAAAGATGGTGAAAGTCATTGAGCGCCAGACACTTCTTGAATATAAAAGAGGTTCTATTTCTTTTGAAAGTCCTTTTTGTATTTTTGGGGGAATGGCTAATGCGCGTGCGCAATTCAGCGAAACGGTGAATGCACATGCGCAATTCAGCGAAACGGCAAACGCGTGTACGCAATAGTGCACGCACAACCTGAGCCTCCCACTGTCTATAAAAGTCACTCTGTGCCATGGCCAAGTTCCTGGTTTGTCTTTCAGCTTCCTGTGTGTTACCTGCTTGTATCCTAAATCTTGATTACCCGTTGTGACCCGAATTGAAATTGACTTACGCTGATCTCTTACTGCATCTGACCTTCGGCTTGCCTCTCGGACCTCGCTACTTGCCTCCTGTGTTTAACCCTCGGCCTGTCTACGGATATCGCTTCCTGTCTCCATTGATTGATCCTCGGTCTGCTCCCAGACTCTGCTATTTGTCTCCAGTGCTTGACTCCTGGCTTGCTCACAGACTTTGCCTCCAGTTATCTGTGTTTGACCATTGGCCTGTTTTACAGACTTCCTATCAGTCTTCAGCATTTAATCATCAGCCTGTTTACAGACCCGCTATCAGTCTCCAGCACAAGACTGTTCTGCCTATCTAAGAGACTCTTGCCAGTCATCGGTGTATGACCCCCGGCCTATTGTTGAAATAGCTGTTTGTCTACCTCCCAGAGCTTCAGCATCTTCCAGTCCTGCACAGCTGTCTCCTTTCCGGTGACCTTCACACAAGACCTGCCCTGCCTGCTGGTGACTCGTGCCTCTTTGTCCCCTTCACCCCCCTGTACCATCTCCGTCTTCCACCATCAGTGTCCCCCAAATTCACTGTCTTCCACCATCAGTGTCCCCCACCATCAGTGTTCTCCACCATCAGTGTTGGCATTGAGAAAGCACGAACTTCCGTGTGAAACACGTCTACCTACCTTTTCCCTTCCCTGCCTAATCAGTTGTGGTTATTTTTTATGGACTTTGTTCTGCAATAAAGCCATTTTCTCCGAGTATTGAGTGTGCAGCCATCCAATCATTTGTATACCTGAGAGTCTGCAGCAGTGGCAGGGCATGCACCTCAATTGATGTGCAGTCTGAGCATTATGGCCAGCAAACATCACCTGTGAGCAGCAGTTTCTTTTTTTTTTCAAATATAGTTTTTATTAATGCCCAACATGGGCAAAGATAGTTTAATACATACATATCACAGCTGCATAAAAAGAAAAAGCCATAATAGCAGCAACAACATATTGGAGAAACAGGAGAAGGGAACAAGGTCACAGAAATTTAATGATTTAGATATACTTTATGAATAGAATATCATTTTGTTCATCTCAGTTTATATGTAATTATCCCTTCAATTAAAGTAAACTCGTTCTCCATCTCTATCTTATAGCATATAACTGGTTATAAAAAAGTATGGAAAGGAAAAAAAAGTCAGAAAAGAGGAGGGGAAGAGTGGGGAATGAGAAGAGTGGAAGGACTAGAAGGGGGAAGGGGGATAAACAGGGTAAGGATTTACTATGACCCTGGCTGAATTGGCTCGGTTTTGTTATTCGAGCCTTCAAGTCGTATGCTCTATTAGGAAACTCTAAGGGCAATTCCCTCCGCAGAGTAAATAAATTGTTTCCATATCGCCCATGTCTTATTGTACTTTTCCTGCTGGTGTTTTGCGATGAGAACTAAGTCTTCCATTTTGCTGATATCTTCCACTTTCTGGAGCCATTGTGTCACCGTAGGTGTTGTCTGTTGTTTCCAACAGATTGGAATACAGGCCTTTGCGGCATTAAGTAGAGATCGCACAATAGACTTTTTGTATAGATTTGCCGGTATGTCAGAGACGTGTAGTAGAATGAAGGCCGGGTCATTCGGTATAGGGTATTCCGTAAATTGCTGAATTGTTGTTCTAATCTTAGACCAGAACGGAGCCAACTTTGGGCACGACCAAAACACATGCAGCAACTTACCTTTATCACCCTGGCACCTCCAGCAAAGTTCGGAGGAATCAGGGTAGCAGATATTTAAAGCGTGTGGGGTGTAGTACCATCTGGTTAGCAACTTATAGTTGGTCTCTTGTATTTTGGTACAGATAGATGATCTTAAGGCGAATCTGACTATACGTTGAATTTGGTCTGCTGAGAAGGTACAGTTTAGATCCCTTTCCCGTTTGCTTATACAATTTATTGTGATGTTACCCGTCGAGGAGTTCAAGAGATTGTACATTAGCGACAGAACCCTCGAAGGGCTCTCTTCCGTCGTGCAGTACTCCTCGAAGATCGTGGTCTATTGAAACGTTGCAGATCCGGTATTGATACTTATGCCGCGTACACACAACCGGACTTTCTGGCAGAAAAGATCCGATGGAATCATTTCATCGGATATTCCGATCGTGTGTGGGTTTCATCGGACTTTCTCTTTCGAAAATTCTGACGGACGTAGAAATAGAATATGTTTTAAATCTTTCCGACGGAATAAATTCCTATTGGGAAAACCGTTTGTCTGTATGCTATTCCGACGGACCAAGAACGACGCAAGGGCAGCTATTGGCTACTGGCTATTTAACTTCCTTTTTCTAGTCCCGTCGTAGGTGTTGTATGTCACCGCGTTCTAAACGATCGGACTTTGGTCTGATCGTGTGTACGCAAGTCCGTTTCAGCGGAACTCCGTCAGAAAAACCGTCAGAGTTTATTTTGACGGAAAAAACAGTTGTGTGTACGTGGCATAAGAAGTGTCTCACTTGAAGGGTGGGCCAGAATGTTAGTTTGAAGGGACCTGTGTCACATCTTAATGCTTCTAAAGAGGGCCATGCGCCATTCAATAAAAAGTGTTGTGCTCTTGTGCAATTCGCAGCGTGTAGTACATCTCCGACTGGTGTATCTAGTCCTGGGGGGAACTGTGGGTTACCTATGATAGGGAGCAGGGGTGAGTCCGGTGTAGACAGTGAATGTGCGAAGCATGCTTGTGAGCCTATGCGGAGTGTTGTGCTTATTAGTGGGTGCTTTTTTAGTATCGGTGATAAGTGGTCATAGCACCAGATCGTTCCTGTCAGTGGAACCCGGATCTGTTCCTGCTCCAATCTTGTCCATAGCTTTGAGTCCCAATGTCGACACCAGTCAATGAGAGCAGCGGTTTCTTATTGTACGGACTTGGATGCCTCCAGCATTAGTGTCCTTCACCATCAGTGTCTTCCACCATCAGTGTCCCCCACCATTAGTGTCCCCAACCATCAGTGTCCTCCACAATCAGTGTCCCGGTGCAGGTTACTAGGCATAGCGTGTGTAGTGCAAGGTGGAAAGATTGGGCGCCCATCACTTTTTGTAAAAATGAACAAAGAGTGTTTTATTTCTCTTAACAGGAACGGAGGGGATAGAGGGTTTAGGGCATAGGACACCCTTAGGCAAATGCAATACCCATTAGGGCAAACATCAAAACAAAAATAGAACTAGGCAGACAGCGATACAGAAAGAGGGCCTTTAAGCTGAATGCAACAATCTGTATCTTGTAGGAACTGCTGTCATCTATGGCAACAACTTCTTGCACAATATCCTACTGTAGATCTTCCAGTTTAACTCACAGTAACCTATTGTACATCTTCCAGCTTAACTCACAGTATCCCACTGTAGATGCTTAAGCTCAGCTCTCCGTCTCTCTCACTGGAGTTCTAGGACTCTCAGCCACCTGTTGAATTCCCTGAGCTTCACCCACAGCTAACCGCTGTACTTTATTTTCAAGCTTTACTTACAGCTACCCGCCTTACTCCTTCAAGCTTTACGCCCAGCTACCTGCTGCATTCCCTGATGAGTCTCTACTGAAGCTTTCCCATTTACTTAGAGATATGTGTGAAAATCTCACGCTAATTATAAGTGTAGACTGCTTCACTTTTACCACTCCTTGGATACAAGGAGATCATGGAAAAAAAACTTGAAAATAATAAAGGTTGCGCTGTTTTATAAACAAAGAAAACTCTTATCAAGAAAATATAACAAACACAGTGTATCAACTGGTGATAAATAAAGAGTTCAATAAACAAGTGACCATGTGTATCAAAAATTATTCCATTGGTATTCCACCAACTGGATGTGCAATCCACCGTTCCCAGTGATAATATTGTAGCACCCTAGAGTCAAAGAGCTCCTCACAAATTTACTTGCCAAGAGTAGTTATCTTGGTCGATTGATAGGGATCCATTGATTTCTTCATAAGCTTGGCCTTGTTGCACTTTTCTCTTCTACCACTAGGTGGCCGGGTACTTGGTGGTACTAGATACGAGAAGGGCAACCCAAGGTCAGGTTATAGGTATGTGGGTGTCCCAGTCAATGGGTTTTCTTTAAGCCCTTGGCCTGCTGGGAGAGCCTATATATTCGGGTGAGGTCAGGTGATCTGTGTTCTCTGCCACCCGGGCTGCCATCTAGGTGGACGTGTGTCGTCTGCCCCGGGCTGCGAGGCCAGAGATTGGGCCTATCACAGGGGCATCTGGCTGCCAGGCTGTGTGAGGGCCTATCCAGAAGTAAGAAGGCAGCGTAGGGTTGGGACTGCGGCTTGCAGTCCGACCAAAAGTGACAGTTCTGTCGGTCGGAGAACCTGTCAGTGGTCGGAGGTAGAAGGGAAGCTGTCGCCAAGAAGGGACTAATTGCCTTTACCAGGGACCACAGTGAGTAACTGAAGCAAGTACTGGAGTCATATTCTCATCGAAGGGCACGGTGGAGAATCGGGAAACTTCAGGCAGTGATCAAGTCAGGGACCCAACCAGTGGAGGAGACACTTGCAGAGCAGCCTTGTGTGTCAAGCTAGGGACGGAGCCGGTCAGCAGGGGTGAAGCATGAGAAGTATCTGGAGTGCCAAGCTAGGGACCCAGCAGAGAAGCAGGGGTGATGCTTGAGGGGATACCACTGCAAACCTCGGAGGAGCTCAAGGGATTCATAGTCAGTGAATCTAGTGAGAGACCAGGAGCCCAGTATTGAAGAACTACAAGGAGCAGTTGTAGTGGAGCTGAAAGAACTGATACGTTTGAGTTAGGAACTGTTAAAGGATCATAGGAGACAGCAATCCTGCACATGCAGAAGTGGGCGCCTTGCTGGGGCCTTTCCCTGTACAGCTCTTCTCCTATTGATGTCTCGGAGTCTGCCAATTGAGTTTGGAACTATCTAAGGGTGTCCTGGCCCTAACCCTCTTTCCCCCAAAATATATGAAAAGGACTGTCAAAAGAAATAAAACCTCTTTTACATCCAAGAAGTGTCTAGCGCCCAATTACTTTCACCATCTTTGCACCCACTATGCCTCACAACCCACCACATATTGAAGGATGTCAGCGGTCGGTGGCCTCAAATGCTCTCATTAGGCTGGAAGAGGTAAGAGATTCTGCTACAATAAAGTATAACAATCCAAATAAAAATTAAATTGGCCCCTTACCAACTCCTGCTGATCTCTAGATTATAAGAGATCATCAAACGCATGAGGTAAGTAAATGCCCGATGTCTGGCCACATGCTCTGTGTGTCTCCCGACCTCCATGATGGATAGATGGATCTGACAGCTCCCGACTCAGCGTCCCCACACTGATCACTCTTTGACTCCATACGGAAAGTGTACTCCACAGCGTCTCAGCACAGCTTGCCTCACTCAGGATGATCACTGTGCTTGACTCAGGTGTGTGTGCAGGATAAGGGAACACAGAAAGAAGGCTCATTTCCCACTTACTTCACTGTCCCCGGCTAGTGAAGCGTCTGCTCTGGTACACCTTCAGAACTTCATCGCTTCCAAACTTGCCTCCATTAACAGGAGTGGTCATCCCTTTGTGGCAACTGCTTCTCCTTTACCTCCAGCAATGGTCAGGCTCCCCTCAGGCTGAGCCTCTAACACACGCGGTTCCGCCCCAAGTTCGGGCTTAACCTTGGCTGCTCCTCTTTTGCAGAACCCTGAACTTCTGGATAGGCCTTAAGTGTACCTAGCAGCCTGCATGTCTCCTGGATAAGTTTCCGGCTTCAGGCCTAGCAACCAGGAGCTTCTCAACACACATCCACCCAGGCCGTAGCCTTGGGCGGGAAAAACCCCGATCCCCTGACTCCTCCCAAATAAATAGCCTATCCCAGCATACACAGCGGTCAAAGAAACTCCTGCTGATCGGCTGAGACAACCTAGTTACCCATTACCTGAATTTATGGTAATCCATCATTCTAATGCCAAAAGCAACAGTGCCACCTATTGACAGAAGAGGGAGACTACCCCAAACTCAGACTTAGGACAGGAATCAGTGGATCAACCTACCAATTAGCCAGGCTAGTTACCACCTAGCACAACTAGATTTATTAGCAGCCCTGTTTAGGACCTAGGTGCTACATGTATTTTGAGTGGGGCCAAAGCACAGGCTCCTGCAGACCAGACAGACCAGGCCGATACCCAGGTACAGGCCTTAAAATTGAAGTCCGAGCTAGTATTAGCTAAGCTTAAAATTGCTCCCCCCACTTTTCTAACACCAATACTAACTTCCCTGTAGAAGGAAGATGCTTATGCTTACCTATTCTAAGAGTGCTCTGGTCCCATCAAGTGATCACAGCTCCCTGCGGCAGCATCAGGGAAGAGGAGAAACAGCTGACAACAGATGCCCCATAGTAAGGCAATGGGTGACGTCACCACCCAGGCAGCTGTTGTCAGCGCTCTCTCCCCTGAAGCTGGCCGCTAGGGAGATCATGTGACAAGACCAGAGCGCCCTGAGAATAGGTAAGTATAAGCATCTTCCTTCTCCAGGGTAGTTGGGATAGCAGGGGGCGGTAGCAGTTTTACAGTGGTTGTAAAGGTTTTTTTTTTTAACCTTAACCACTTGACCACTGGGCACTTAAACCCCCTTAATAACCAGACCAATTTTCAGCTTTTGGTGCTCTCACATTTTGAATGACAATTACTCAGTCATGCAACACTGTATCTATATGAAATTTTTGTCCTTTTTTTCACACAAATAGAGCTTTCTTTTGGTGGTATTTAATCACAGCTGGGTTCTTTATTTTTTGCACTATAAAAGAAAAAAGACAGAAAAATCTGTAAAAAAATGCATTTTTCTTCATTTCTGTTATAAAATTTAGCAAATTAGTAATTTTTCTTCATATATTTTGGCCAAAATTTATACCGCTACATATCTTTGGTAAAAATAACCCAAATCGGTGGATATTATTTGGTCTTTGTGAAAGTTATAGAGTCCAAAAGCTATGGTGCCAATATCTGAAAATTGATCACACCTGATCTAATTTCTTGAGACCCTAACATGCCAGAAAAGTACAAATACCCCCAAAATGACCTCTTTTTGGCAAGAAGACATTCCAAGGTATTTAGAAAGATGCATGGTGAGTTTTTTGAAGTTGTCGTTTTTACCCACAATTCTTTGCAAAATCAAGTTTTTTTTTTTTACTTTTTACTTTTTTTTTCACAAAATTGTCATATTAGCAGGTTATTTCTCACACACCGCATATGCATACCACAAATTACACCCAAAAACACATTCTGCTATTACTCCCGAGTACGGCGATACCACATGTGTGAGACTTTTACACAGCGTGGCCACATACAGAGGCCCAACATGCAGGGGAGCACCTTCAGGCGTTCTGGAGTGCCCAGGCCAATTCTGACATTTCTCTCCTACATGTAAAAATCATCATTAGCTAGAAAATTACATAGAACCCCAAAACATTATATATGTTTTTTAGCCAAGACCCTAGAGAATACAATGGTGGTCATTGCAACTTTTTATCTTGCACGGTATTTGCGCAGCAATTTTTTAACGCATTTTTTTTGGAAAAAAAACAGTTTTGTGCTTTAAAAAAAAAACAAAACAGTAAAGTTAGCCCAATGTTTTTGCATAATGTAAAAGATGAAGTTATGCTGAGTAAATAGATACCCAACATGTCACCTTTCAAAATTGCACGCGTTTGTGGAATGGCGCCAAACTTCGCTACTCAAAAATCCCCATAAGCGACGCTTTAAAATTTTTTACTGGTTACATGTTTTGAGTTACAGAGGAGATCTAGGGCCAAAATTATTGCTCTCACTCTACCGATCACAGCGATACCTCACATGTGTGGTTTGAACACCATTTTCATATGTGGGCGGGACTTACGTATGCATTCGCTTCTGCATGCGAGCACACGGGGACAGGGGCGCTTTAAAATTTTTTATTTTTTTTTATTGTTCATTTTACTTTATTTATTTTAGTTTGATGCTTTTTTCCAAAAAAAAATTTTTTGACCACTTTCATTCCTATTACAAGGAATGTAAACATCCCTTGTAATAGGAATATGGCATGACAGGTCCTCTTTACAGTGAGATATGGGGTCAATAAGACCCCACATCTCACCTGTAGGCCGGGAAGCCTGAAATTAAAAAAAAAAAAAAAAAAAAGATCCTGGCTTCGATCGTAGTGGTGAGTCGGTAGAAGCACCGGAGGGCGGTGGGAGGGGGGTCATCCCCTCTCGCCTCCCGTAAGAATGATCAAGCAGTGGAACAGCCGCTATGATCATTCTCATGGTATAGGGAATCGCCGGCTGAAAAAGCTGATATCTGAATGATGCCTGTAGCTGCACCCATCATTCAGATATCCCGCACAAAGTCAAGGACGTTGTATGACAGCCGGCAGGCGGGAAGTGGTTAAAACGCATTTTTTTTCTTTTAACACAAAGTTGTCCATTTATACAATATTTCTAACACATAGCATGTACTTACCAAAAATGACACCCCGAAATAGATTCTCCTACTCCTCCTGAGTACGGCGATACCACATATGTGAGACTTCCACAGCCTGGCCACATACAGAGGCCGAGTACAGCCGAGTATGGCTGGATATGGCTGAGTATGGCAGGGTATGGCGGGGTATTGCAGAGTATGGCGGGGTATTGCAGAGTATGGCTGAGCATGGCTGTCTATGGCTGAGTATGGCAGGGTATCGCCAAGTATGACTGGGCATGGCTGGGTATCACCGAGTATTGCAGAGTATGGCAGAGTATTGCAGAGTACTGCGGGGTATTGCAGGGCATTGCGGGGTATTGCAGGGTATTGCAGGGTATTGCAGAGTATTGTGGGGTATTGCAGAGTATTCTGGGGTATTGCAGAGTATTGCGGGGTATTGCAGAGTACTGCGGGGTATTGCAGAGTATTGTGGGGGTATTGCAGAGTATTGTGGGGTATTGCAGAGTATTGTGGGGGAATTGCAGAGTATTGCAGAGTATTCTGGGGCATTGCAGAGCATTAGGGATGGCTGAGCATGGATGGATGGATGGCTGGATGTCACTGTGCAGTGCTGTGGGCACTACACATCCAGCCCACAGCACTGCAGCCATCCATCAATCCCCCTCTCCGCTCACTGTGTACCGATCGGTACACAGGAGGGGAGGAGAGGAACCGGCGTCATGAGATGACGCCGGTTTGTTTACATGTGATCGCTCCATCATTTGACGGAGCGATCACATGGTAAACGGCCGCGATCAGCGGCCATTTACCGGGATCCGTGATGCGCCGGGTCCTCTGACCCCGGTGGTCACGGATGTGTTCAGGTGTGCGCCCCAGGGGGTGCGCGAGAGGGGAATTCTGGGAGGACGTCATAGTACGCCCTCCCAGAGTTAAGCAACCGCCCTGCAGCCATCATTCGGCTATGGGCCGGTTGTTAAGTGGTTAAAGTATATGTAGCACCCCTAGCTGTGTTGCTAGAGTTTTTTGTGTAAGTGTAGGTAAACATGTGCGTTTTTCTGGGTCGGGTGAGTGACTCAGGTAGGCTGGATGACTCATCAGCAGATTCTCTGGTGACTCCCTCTGCTATCTGTAAACTAGAAGATTCCAGAAGCAGTTGGGAGGAGGAACCAGCTGGAGTGTTCTGAGGACCCTGTTGAATCCCCAACAGAAGGGTTGGCAGGGGGCAGGCCCCCTCAAATACTCTGGGTCAGCCCAGCGGGGGCAATGTGGAGTCGGGAGATGGAGTGTTAGACTGTCGTGCCAGTCTGGGGGAGGGGGGGAACTCAGGCCTGGGCTTGGGTGTGGAAGAGTTGGAACTGGGAGCAGTAGCCACAGGACAGCTAACACCACTAGCTCTCTATTTTGCTACACCAAAAGTGACCCGCGGTCCCTACCTACAAAGGGAAATTACAAGGATCTGATTGAGTCAGTGTTGGATCAAAACCATAGTGCAAGCTGGTCCTGGGAATTGTAGTTCTATAAGCAAGTGTGTGCTGGAGGTAGAAGAAAGGAGTGTGTATATACCGGTTGTGAATAGATTGAGTCCCCAAAGAGTTCTGCTGATCAAGTGGGCATCCCATATTAACCTTTCCCCATCCAAATTCAGATCCCCCTAATAAAAAGTAAAAAAAACCCCAAAGCAGCAAGGACTGTTTCTTGATTCTAGAGTGTATGGAAAATTCATGTGCCTGGTTGTGCAGGGTGGGAGATAACCAATGAGTGTAGCACTACATATAACTAAAGGCAAAACTTTTTTTTTGTTTTAGATAGAGGGATTAGAAAACCTGTTAGTTTGTATTGCTGTCTGTGACCCACTTAGGGAGATTCCCCCTCTTTATTTGTCCTATTTACCATTATCTTAGAAAGTAAAAGAAAATCCCACATTTTGGGTCGTCCCCAGAAAAGTAATAGAGGGGAAATCTTCCAATGGGGGACACTAGTTCTGGTGACCTGGAGGTCCCACTCCCTTCGGGATTCCCCTAATTTGCAGGGCTTTCCTCTCACTTAATGTTTGGCTGTGGCACAGGAAATGAAGGGAAATCTCCCCAATGAGACACAGATGGGGAAACAAAATAATCTGACAGGGGTTTAAACCTTCACTTGCTCTATCCAAAATGAAAAAAAAGTTGTCTAAAGTTCTACTTTAACTGCTTACAGACCACCCCGCATACATTTACTGCGGCAGGGCAGCCCTTAAGCACAAAATCACGTACCTGTACGTGATTCTCGTCTTTAGCTCTCTGGCGCGCGTGTCCAATCACAGCTGGAGCCAATCAGCGGGTCCGACAGCCGCGATGGCCACCGGGAACCCGCCGATCATTCGTAGAGAGGCAGAACGGCGGTAAACAAGGCAGACCGCTATTCTGCCAAAAAAGAAAATTGAAGCAGAAACATGGATCTGTGGTTTCCTTTAGTCAAAGCACTCCCCCCTACACTTAGAAAGCACACATAGGGAACACATTTAACCTTTTGATTGCCCCGGTTATCCCCTTCCCTGCCAGTGTCATTTATACAGTGTTAGTGCATTATTTTAGCACTGATCATTGTATTGGTGTCACTGGTCCCCAAAAAGTGTCCCGCTAAAAATCGCTGATCGCCGCCACTACTAGTAAAAAATAACAAAAAAATAAAAAGTCCCTAAATCTGTCCCATAGTTTGTAGACGCAATAACTTTTGCGCAAACCAAACCATTATTTTTTTTTTTTAACCAAATTGTGTAGCAAAATACATATTGCCCCTAAATTGATGAAGAAATTTGATTTTTTACATTTTTTATTGGAAATGTTTTATAGCAGAAAGTAAAAAATATAGTTTTTTTTTTTTCAAAATTGTCTGTTTTTTTGTTTATAGCGCAATAAAAAACGCAGAGGTGATCAAATACCACCAAAAGAAAGCTCTGTTTGTAGGGATAAAAGGACATAAATGTTATTTTGGGTACAAGAATGGCCTGGTCAGGAAGGGGGGTGAACCTTCCAGAGCTGAAGTGGTTTATGAGGATGCTAGCAAAAACACAACTGCAGCTGTTTGGCCCATGGCCTCTTAGGCCAGTACTGACATGCTGAATTTCTAAAAAAAATATATTTCCAGTTACAGCAGTGTGAAATGTTTGACGTGTGACCCGTACACCCTATTGGCCCGTGAGCAGGAAGCTCTACAGGTAGATAGAAGAATCATCAGAAACCAATCAGAGAGTGCCACCAGGCCACATGACAGCACGCTGTGCGCCGCTTGTGACGGAACAGAACACCGCTTCTTCCTGTCCGAGTGATGAGGTGCACGCCCCCTCGCCTGTTCTACTTCCGGTTTTCTGATTTCCTCTCATATTCCCCTCCTGTCGGGCCTGAGCTTGGAAGAGTAATGGCGGTGTATTGGCTGCGGAAGCGGGTGTGAGGTGCGCACGTCTGTCAGGTGTGTAGGCTTTCTTCTCCTGGTTAGGACGAGCGCTGTGCATAGGGCTTTGTATGCACTACTCTGCAGCCATCTTCTAGTAGATAGGCCTCCACCTCGTGAGCAGCGTACACGGTTGTATGCTGAGCCCAGACTCTCCCCTCACACTCCCATGCAGCCCAAGTGATATGTCGCTGGTTTTCTCTCACGGCTTGCCTGTCATTCCCATCCAGTGGTCATACTTCTTGCAGACGGGCCGTGTCACTTCAAGTGCTGCTTTTAGCTGTCTCACAAGTGCACCTAATGACAATGAGCCCAGCCTATATATATATATATATATATATATATATATATATATATATATATATATATATATATATATATATATATTCACCATGAGCTATTTTCTTAAAACTCTGCCGTGTTGCAGATCTACAGTCACTGCAGTCATGTGCCCTTCCAGATGTCTTGGTATACATGCTCCCCCACCACAGCACTGTGGTTCACTCCACCAGATCCTACCTATTAAAGGATCACTAAAGCTATTTTTTTTTTTTTAATAACAAACATGTTATACTTACCTCCACTGTGCAGCTTGTTTTGCACAGAGTGGCCCCAAACCTGGTCTTTTGGGGTCCCTCGGCGGCTGTCTCGGCTCCCTACCCCCACCCGCAAGGACTCAACACTTTAATGCGAGCTCCCTCGCATGGTGTTGAGTGCTTGCTGGCACGCTCCTGTGATACAGCCGGCGGCCATAGCCGCTCACTGTATCACTCGGCCCCGCCCCCCGGTGCGCCGTGTCATTGGATGTGATTGACAGCAGCGCAAGCTAATGGCTGCGCTGCTTTCAATCCATCCACTCTAGCCAATCAACGGCCAGGCTGGGCGGCAAAGAGTATATCAGGAGCGAGCGGTATTTTGGATGTTTTTTCACCTTAATGCCTAGAATGCATTAAGGTGAGAAAAACTTTACCCTTACAACCCCTTTTAATAGAAGAGTCAGGAGGAACCACAGTGCTGGGGGGGGGGGGGGGAGGTGGGGCATGTATACGGGACATACTAAAAAGAATGCCCATAGACTTTAACAGGGAGATAGAATGCCCAAAGAGAATAATGGAACTACATGGAATGCCCATAAACAATAATGGGGAAAAAAAAAATTAGTGACCGTCTTTAGTCTGTCCCCATATATAGCACACATCTGGATTTGTCACATTACTGTAGATTTGCAACACAGCAGAGTTTTGGGCTATGTTCACACTAGCCTTATTGGTAAAACGTGGTATGTTACACAAGGTACTGAACAAACCTGCATGGTATTTCAGTGCATCAAACTGATTTGTTTTTTTTTCCCATCTTAGGGGGAGATTAAGACTGGAGCACTCAGAAACTGGTGTAACTGTGCATGGTAACCAATCGGCTTCTAACTTCAGCTTGTTAACCACTTGCTGACCACCCCTTACTGGGAAAAGCAGAATTGCGGATATATAAACACGTGATTCTGTGCAGCCGGCCTGCACTGTAGCAGGAAAGCTACAGTGTGGGACTACTATACAGAATCGTGTGTGTGTGTGTGATTTTTTTTTTTTTTTTTTTTTTTTTTTTTTTTTTTTTGTGCAGACCCCACAGTACAATCATGAGTGTGCGTAAATAACCAGGGTTACATAGCATATACAGAAAGTAAATGTATTCAAAATAAGTTATAGTTCATATGCTAGTATGTAACATTGGACCAAGTGTTTATCTCCAGCGGAGTACATATTCATCGGGAACAATATTCACTTGGGTATTATAATATTGGGGCTCTCCTCCCCTACTTTTCCAACCTTTATTAAAAGGGGGGGGAAACCGTTTCCTGCAGGTGAAGGAAGGAGAGAGAGACGGTGGGGGGAGGGAAAGCAAGAAGAAGAGGGACAGACATGGCGGTAACCAATTTTCGTGGATTCTCAAGAGAGATGGGGGTGGGCTATAACCCCAGCAGGCACTGCCCATCATCAGAATAGATGAAGATATTCCATATATCTCAGGTCTTGTTTATGTTGTGCAGTGCCATTTTCTTTACTTCCTCCACCTTCCTCAGCCAATGTGCAATGGCTTTGGGGGAGGGGGGGGGGAGTGTTGTTTCCAATGGAGGGGGATGCACACCTTTGCTGCATTGAGTAAGTGACGCAAAAGTGACTTCTTATATGTTTTGGTAGGGATCTTTGAATGGTGCAGAAGAAAGGAATGCGGCATCGTCTGGGATGATGCATTCCGTGAATTTCTGCGTGATACAGCGTACTTCTTCCCAGAACTCTTTTAGCCTAGGACAAGACCAGAAGATATGGATCAAAGTTCCCTCCTCCTCAGCACAGCGCCAACACCGGCTTGAGGAGGAGGGAAAGCATCTCTGTAATCTGGAGGGTACCAGCGGGAAAGCAGCTTAAAATTTGTCTTCTGCATTTTTGTACAGAGGGAGGATTTGAGGGCAAGAGTGATGATACGTTGTTTTTGTGCTGCTGAGACCGTGCAGTTTAGGTCTCTTTCCCATCTGGTCAAACAGGGCAATTGTGGTTGTTCTTTCGGAGTGTTTAGCAGAGTGTATGTTTGAGTTAATGTATGGACTAACGGGTCGGTACCTGAGCAGAGGTCTTCAAACGATGTTTGCTGGCGTGCGAAGTCTTGGGGTCTAGGGAGGGGATGAAGGAAGTGTTGCAGTTGCGCTGCTCTCCAGAAAGGGAGTTGAAAGGTTCCCGTCGGTTCTGGAATGGATGGCCATTTCCCATCAATAACAAATTTGGCTGCATGGTCATAGTCCAATTCTCTGAGAGTGGGATATTCGGTAGGGAGTAAGCCCGGTTCAAAGTTCGGATGTCCTAATATTGGAAACAGTGGGGAGTTTTTGGACATGAGGGAAATGTGGTTGGCAACTAGAAGGCAATGCCTCAGGTTAGTATCCATTAGCAGGTGTGACTTCAGTCCAGGGGGTAAGTCGCCATAGCACCATAACTCGCCTTTGGCGACCCACATACTAATGGTATGTGGGTTTTGACTGTTTAACTTGTACCCAGAGTTTGGATGTCTTATTTCGTCTCCAGTCAAGTATACGCCCCAGGTGGGAGGCTAAGTAATATTGTTGTATATCAGGTAATGCTAGTCCTCCATAGTGTTTGGGGAGCGTCATTTGTGAACAATGTAGTCTGGGTTTTTTATGCGCCCATACAAATCTGGTGAAGAGGGCCTGTACTTGCTTGAAAAAGGAGGGTGGAATCTGAATGGGTAGGCCTTGAATGAGGTAGATGAATTTGGAGAGTATGCTCATTTTATTAAGGTTGCACCTTCCGAACCAGGAATGGAAACCTGGGTGCCATTTCTCCAGTATGTTGGGAGTCTTGGTCAATAGTGGGGGAAAATTAAGATCAAACGTGTGGGCTATATCAGGAGGGATCTTTGTGCCTAGATAGGTTAGTGCAGTGTTAGTCCATTTAAAATAAAAGTTGGCTTGTAGGTCAAGTAGGGTGTGAGGGGGGGGAATTGCTACGCCCATAGCCGCAGACTTAGAAAAGTTTATCTTTGGGAGATTGCCCCATATACCTTAAATTCTCGAAGAAGGTTTGGTAAAGAGATTCTGGGGATTGTCAGGGAGAATAGAAGGTCGTCCGCATATGCTGATATTTTACAGTAAGAACTGCCCACCTTAAGCCCTACTATATCCGGGTTCAATCTGATTGTGCAGAGAAACGGCTCTAGCGAAAGGGCAAAAAGGATGGGGGACAATGGGCACCCCTGTCTTGTTCCATTTTCAATAGGAAGTTCACTCAAGAGTACCCCGTTCGCCTTTACTTGAGCTGAAGGATTAGAGTAAATGTTGCTTATCCACCTCATCATCTTATCTCCTAGAACAATGTGGCGGCGAACAGAGAACATATATTTCCAATTCACCCTGTCGAAAGCCTTTTCGGCATTGGTGCTCACAAATACACAGGGGGTCTTAGTGGTGTTTGCTACTTGAAGGTTGAGTACCCTAATAGTATTGTCCCTTGCCTCTCTGGAAGGTATGAACCCGACCTGGTCAAGATGTATTAGGGCCTGGAGATGTTGTGCCAATCTAGTAGCTATTATTTTCCAGAATAGCTTCAGGTCCGTGTATGTGATTTTGCTTTTCTGGGTAGGGGGCTTGCGCACGCCCCAGCAGCATAAGCCAATCAGTGGGTGCAGGCACCCGCTGATCAGCGAGGAGGAAGGCAGGACACAGAGCTCTGTCAATGTAAACAATACAGAGCTCTGTCCTGTCAGCAGAGGATATGTCTGTTTTTGTTTCCCTGCAAAGCACCTCACAGTACACGGACACTGGTTAGGCACACATTCAACCCTTTGATCGCTGTAGATGTTAACCCCTTCCCAGCCAGTGTCATTAATACAGTGACAGTGCATGTTTTTAGCACTGATCACTGTATTTGTGTCGCTGGTTCCCACAAAGTGTCAGAATGCCCACCATACTATTGCAGTCCTGCTATTAGTTGCTGATTTCTGCTTCTACTAGTATAAAAAAAGCCAATATATACAGTATTTCACATTTTTGTAAATATTTTATTACATCTTTTCATGTGACAACACTGAAGAAATGACACTTTGCTACAATAAAAAGTAGTGAGTGTACAGCTTGTATAACAGTGTAAATTTGCTGTGCCCTGAGATCTGTCCATGTACATCATAACTAGCCACACACTTTTTCTGTGTAAATTGGATTTGTTTTAAAGCCAAATTGCAGAAATGCAATTCTGTATATGGATGATGGCACTCATTGTTTTTTGTTAAAATAATCAAGTACATTTTTTTCTAATTGGTCTACAGCTGTCGCATGACCCAGCTCTTTCCCAGCCTGTCTGCAAGGAAACATGAGCAGGAGGAGCTTCTACTCCTCTGCTGCTGGTCACCTGTTAAAAAAACAGCCTTTGGAATGCAGAGTAGAAATAAATTAGTTAAAATCAATAAACTGTTTTAAATTGTCATACGAATATATATTTGGAATCAAATCTTTATACATTTTTGGCAATAATTTGGAGTGGGTGGATTTCTGCTGGTCACAGGCTGTGTCACGCCCCTCCAACCTGTGTCTTAGAATAAGAGGGTGGTGATTCTTCCTTCAATCCACTAGGGCTGGGGAAAAAAAATCGTTTTAAATCTTGAATCAAGTTGAGAGGTCAAACCGATTCACAATTTAAGCGTATCATTTTTTTTTTTTTTCTTTTTTTTTTTTCTTTTTCACCAGGAGTGGCGCTGATACCGCGCCGGTCCTGAAGAGCTACGGGCAGGAGTTTTCAGGTGAGACCGTGGCTTCGGCCTGGTCCGCGAGGCCGGAAGCCGCGGCCTCGCCTAAAAACTCCTGCCCGCAACTCCTCAGGACCTGCGCGGTGTCCAAAAAAAAACTCAATTCGAATCGTGAATCGAGTTTAAAAAAAAAAAAAATCGCCCAGCTCTACAAGCTACATGTAATATTCTGTCCCCGTTGTGTTAAGCTGGTTAGAGGGCATGAGGGAGGGAGCGGGCTGTCATTTACCTCTGTGTATATGCCCACATGTGTGATTCTGTAGTCGCACGGGCTGCTCAGATGTGATAGAGAGAAAATGCTCAGGGTATAAAATACACTGAAAACTGAGCATGTGCACTAGCTGCCAACATTGCTCTGAAAAATCCCCAACTGCAGTGGGGACATGGACAAAAGGTGGAAATAAAGAACAGCAGGATCAACCATGATTTTTGCAGAATACAGAAAACTAATCCCATAGTGACTGAGTATGAACAGCATGTAATACAGCTGTTAGTTTTTTTTATGATGTGGGTTTAGTGACATTTTAAGTGCAACAAGGTGCATGACAACTCTGGACTTGCCTGTATTTACATTTGAAAGGTTTATGGCACTTTGGAGGAGACACTAGGGCTTTTAGAGTAGGGACGTGCACACACAGCAACTCTGCACACCCCTCCCTTTGAGTTACCATAATACATAAGCTTCTGTAATTGGGCAGGATGAGGGAGTATAGCAGTTGCATTGGCTCCGCTGCTGGGGGAGTGAAGACCCAGAAGGTCCAGCATCAGCTCTGATATAGCTGTCTTCCAGGAGCTCCATAAACCAGTCAGATGTATATAATAGAGATAAGTCCTCCTCAGAGATAACTCTTTAGCACTTTTTGCAAACTAGCTGAATTACTAGAGTTCAGCTGTAAAGCCAAGGTTGAGCTTAAAAATCAGCATAGGGGACATAACTTGCCTTCAGTAGAATGTGTCCTTCTCAGGGCTTTTTTTCTTAGAGAATTGGTGCAGGTACCCCCCTTTACATCACCCCTTTTCTCCACCCCTACCCACCTCTGAGCACTGTCCCTTGGTTCCACCCCCTACCCACCTCCCAGTATCACCCCTTTAGGAAAATACAGAACCAAGTATCATTTGGTGGTGCTGTGTAATTTGTATGGACTTTGCTAATGATAACAAGGAAACCAGTAAAATAGATTCCCTGCAGCCAGCAGCACTAGACCCCTCCACAAAAAATAGATCCCCCTCCCAGCAACAATAGACCTCCTGCCAAAAACAATACCTACTCCCCACAAAATAGATCCACCCCAGCAACACATGGTCTCCCAGCAGCCAGCATCAATAGTAAGTCCTTCCCTGCAACAATAGATCCCCTTCAGCAGCCAGGAATAGACCCTCCAGCACCCCCCAGCCATTACATACATTCAGTGCCGGAACCGCGTTCCCCCACGTTCCCGCTGAAAAAAGCCCCGGTTCTTCTTTAGATTACGTTTAATATGAATGAAGGAGGATCTGTAAACTGAGGAAGAGCAGATGATTGAAAGGTCTACCCCCTCAACTCTTAGATCTTGTTTCAGTCATAAAAGCTGTAGTGCAGCGTCTGTGAATGGAATGGATAAGCTAGGCGGAAAGGGCCAGGCATAGTAGGGCTCTCTTGATGAGAGCCCATGACAGACCCTTAGCTGTAGCAGCCCCTACTGCACTGGAGGGGGGGGGGGTATCTAAAGGAGGACACTGCAGCACAAGGGACACCTCCTACAGAAGGCAAGTAATATCTTTCTTGTACTTTTTTTTTTTTTTTGCTACCCTTAGGCTTTAAAGGGTAATTCTACTTTTATACCCTGCTGCACTTATCTACTATGCTGAGAATCAATTGCTGCCCATGTATCAACCTGTACATTTTAAAGCGGGGGTTCACCCACACTGCCAAAAAAAAAAAAATATTAAAAGCCAGCAGCTACAAATACTGCAGCTGCTGACTTTTAATACATGGCCACTTACCTGTCCCAGGGTCCAGCGATGTCGGCAGGGGACGCCGAGAACCCGCTCGGTTCTCGGCAGCTGCCGCCGCCATCCTAGGTGAGGGAATCAGGAAGTGAAGCGTTGCGGCTTCACTTCCCGGTTCCCTACTGCGAGTCGCGCTGCGCGTCTCAAGTGGTCCCCGCTCTCTGCTGGGAGCTGTGTGTTCCCAGCAGACAGCGCGGTCGGGACGGGAAGAGGCATAGACTCCCATGGGAGTCTATGCCGGAAGTGGGTGCAAATACCTGTCTTAGACAGGTATCTGCACCACCCTCCCCCCTGAAAGGTGCCAAATGTGACACCGGAGGGGGGGAGGGTTCCGAAAAGCGGAAGTTCCATTTTTGTGTGGAACTCCGCTTTAAAGTACAACAGGGCCAGCATTAAGTAATCTATCAGGACTTAATTATCTGATTAAAGTTCCACTTTAAGCCCTGGTTCACATACAATTTGACATGTCAATTCGCATGTCAAATCTGTGGCAATTGCCGAAATGGCACTGTCCTAATCGGTGCGACGCTGCATTTGTGGTGCTGCACCAATTTCAAAAAGTAATTTCTGTACTACTTTTTGAGATTTCGAGCTGCGATTTACACATTGACATCTGTGCAGAAACATACACAGATGTCTCCGAAATCGGGACTGGCATGCAGGAGTAAAATTGTGCGAGTAAAGCTGAACTCGCACGGCTTCATTCCCACAGCTCAGTGTGAACCTGGGCTTAAGGAACTTAAATACAATACTCGTTAAGCTAGCCATACACCATTCAAACTTCAGATGATTCTTGCTCAATCAGCTAAAATTCAAGCAGTGTGTGGTCCTGGCAGCACTACCTTGCTCAGCAAAAGTTGATTTGAGAAATTGATTGAGCCGTTTGGAAAATGTATGGGCAAACAGTAACTGCATACTATCTAATGCAGACAATGGGGTTGATTTTCTAAAACATAAGAGTGCAAAATCAAATGCAGCTGTGCATGGTAGTCAGTCAGCTTCTAACTTGTTAAATGAAGACTTGACAATAAGGCCTCATGCACACAGGGCGTTAAGGAAAAAAAAAAAGGATCTGCAAAGCTAGTACCGACACCAGGAAAAAGTGGCTGTAAAAACGTACTCTTGGACCTCGTACACACTGTACGAAAATCAGAAGGGATCGTTAGTACGGTGCATTCGACAGACGATTTGACTTTTACATCAGACAAAAGCTGGATGTGCAGGCTATAAAATTTTTGTTCGATGTAAACTCAACATCTGATTTTCGGATGGTCAGTACAGAAATCGTTACACATAAGTCGAAAGTACAACCACACATGCTCGGAATCAAGCAACGACTGGGAAGGGTTCAGTCTTGCAAACTACCTTTCGTAATCTAGAATTAACATTCGTGACGTGGCAATTGATGAAATCTCGAAATGCAGCGCACATTCTCATCTTCTTTAATGGGATAATAATGACGCTGCTTTTCTGGTGATACTGATGTAGTTATGGCAAACGTATTTTAAAAGGCATTTGTTCTGTACTATCTGAAAATAGCGAATCAACGCTCACCCAACTTCTACTAACACGAAATTAGCATAAGGGGCCCAAAGGGTGGCGTTTGAGAAATTAACTTCCTCTTTATACTCTCATAGTATGTCACTACATTCGTGTTTGTGAAACAATTTGCGGATAGTATGCTAGACAAAATCCTGCACACGCGCTTTTGAAAAAAAATCAGACGCTTGGTCGTCCAACAATCAAACCGTGTGTTCGAGGCTTAAGAAGCAGCTGCGTTTATCTGCCCTCTTCTATTTTCCACTCTACAGCTTAAAAACGCTTGACATGGCTCAACGCTGTATACAATGTTAACACGCACTTAGCCGCGGCTAGCAATTTTACAGCTGTAACGCTGCTGCTCCAAAATGCACTGGTCCTGTTTTTTTTTTTTTTGCAGCTTGTAAATGCCTGTGTGTGCATGGACACATAGAATAACATGGAGAGGCGTTTTAAGCTGTAAATAAAAAACGCCTGATGCCGATAGAAGCAGCAGTGGTGATGTCCTGTGTGAATGAGGCCTAAAACCTGCAAGCTGATTGGTTTCTATGCAGAGCTGCTCCAGATTTTGCACTCTCCAATTTTAGTAAATAAACCCCAGTGTTTGGGTATTCAGACAGTTGTGGGTGCTGTGATTGCCTAAATACAGTCCTATTCCTCTGGCCACACTTTTTGGTGTGCATGGGGGGAATCATTTGATAAGTGTATGGCTAGGTCTACCCAATTAGATCGAAAGTGAATAAATTGTTTAGGCTCCCTCACACAACTTGGTTCATTCACAATGATTTGTGAGGTGCCATATTTAGCCAGCCAAATGGAAAATTTTGTTAATAGAAGCACAGTAAAAATTCTTGCGCATATAATAGTTTGTGTAAGTTTTTATAGATGGCGAACACAAGCTGGATAATCCTATTTAACTTCCTTTTTTTCCCCCCCTCAAACCATTGCATGACACCCCATTGTATTTTTATGAAAAGGATGAACTTGGAAGTGTGCTTTCTGTACCAGCAAGGAGGAGGGAATAATATATTTTAATGCACATGGCTCTCCCTGCTTACTCTGGGGAATTGGCAATTTGTTATGGCTATTGACAGAGATTAATACCTTGCATATCTATGAAAGCAGTCTTTTTTTAAAAACAGATTTTCTTTACTTGGAGCTGGATTGTTGATTGTTATACAAAATGCATGTCGAAGTTGAAAGCATCAATTGTTTTGTTTCCCAGTTTGTTTTTTGTGGTAAGTGAAGACTGCAAAAGAAGCAACATTTTGCAATCCAGAATGAACAAAAATTGTTGGGGAGATTGGTCATATTACTATATTTATTTTTACAGATGATTGTCAATATATAAGTATACATAGAAGTCAAGCTCTAAAAGGTGAGTTAAAACAGACTATTTTGAAAAGCTTCTATTTTGTAATTTTGTAAAAATAAAATGCATATCCTAATATCTCTGTAATCTTTATGTTGTGGATTTGTACAAAAATTATATAAACATGTGAAGACACACTAACCTTTAAGCTGCCAGAGACATTTTTGCAGTTTTTTTTCACATGTTTAAAAAAAAAATAATTTTAGGACTGAAGTTTACATAAAATCCCCAAACCTTATATATTTTCTATAAGCAAACGCCCTAGAGCAGTGATGGCAAACCCTGGCACCACAGATGCTTTGGAACTACATTTCCCATGATGCTCATGCACTCTGCAGTGTAGTTGAGCATTTTGGGAAATGTAGTTCCAAAACATCTGGGGTGCCAAGGTTCGCCATCACTGCCCTAGAGCATGGTGCTCAACCTATGGCCTTCCAGGTGTTGAACTACAAGTCCCATGAGGCATTGCAAGGCTGACAGGTAGAAGCATGACTGCCAAATACAGAGGCATGGTGGAATTTGTAGTCCTGCAACAGCTGGAGGGCCACAGAGTGTGAGCACCTATGCCCTAAAGCAGGGATATGCAATTAGTGGACCTCCAGCTGCTGCAGAACTAGAACTCCCATGAGGCATAGCAAGAATCTGACAGCCACAAGCATGACACCCAGAGGCAGAGGCATGATGGGACTTGTAGTTTTGCAACAGCTGGAGGTCCGCTAATTGCATATCCCTGCCCTAGAGAATAAAATGATGGTAGTTCCAATTTTTTATGTCACTTGATATTACTGCAAACACGCTAGAGTGAATTTTAGGGCAAACAAACGCGATAAACTACCCAAATTTTTGGTAAAATATAAAAGACAAGGTTGCATCAAGTAAAGAGATGCCCAACATGTCAAACTTTTCAATTTGTGTGCGCCCGTGAAATGGTGACAAACTTCAGTACCCTATATTTTCTATAGGCGACACTTCAAAAACCCCTTTAGGTAATCAGTTTAGTGTTACGGAGGCAGTCTTGTGTTAGAATTATTGCTCTCACTCCGGCGTGTGCAGCGATATGTAATGTGTATCGCAATCAACATTTTCACGCGTTGGGGCCCCTGACGCATGTGTTTATGTTCGTATGTGGGGGGGGGGGGGGTTATTTTAGTGTTAAGGTGACAAGCTCTCTTTAATGAGACATACAGGTTTCTTTAGACCCAGTCTCGTCAGACGGGAAAACAGAGGGCCTGCCCTGGAAGTGATGTCGGTTTCCGGGTCACAGTAAGAAGGGGAGGAGAGTGGACGTGTGTCTGCTTTTCGCCTTACCTGGGCCTGCAGATGAGCAAAGGGGGGCGGTTGTGTAGGCAATTGGGCAGCTGCGTAGCCACCCTAATGCATCCATCTGACAGGCAGTTTTACAGATTGTGTGTGACGTACGAACCTGGCAGAGAAAGGGTTAAAGGAGAAGTGTGAGAATGCTAAAAAAATAAGCATACATGCTTACCTACCTGCTGCCCCCTACTGACTCTAAGCACCGAGAACTGAGTGATCACATGACCGCCGATTGTGCAGTTCTCGGGTCCACTCTGAGCACTGTAAGTCACCACTTTGTGCTATCCCCCTGCAGTGCTTACTGAAGCACCGGCCTTGAGAGGGGACTGGAGTGGCTGAGAGGCTGAGCCAGTTTCCTGTAAGTCATCTGTGTGGATCCCAACATTGTCGGGATCCGTCCAGATTCTTAAATGGCTCTTTGATGTCAGCTGACAGCGGGCTTTGGCTGAATCTGGGTCACAGAAGAGCACATGCCGAAAGTACTTTGGGCATACTTCTCTTTAACACACTTACAGTGCTATAGTTGGTGGAAGAAAAACCTAAAACTATTCAAAATGTTCCATCCCCCTTCTACATATATCGCCTAACTTGTATAAAAATAGTTTGTGTGTGTGTGTGTGTCTACTTACCTATTTTTAATCTGCTCTGGTCTGGTCATGTGATCCCATAGCTCCGACAACGGCTGAGAGTCCTGGGTGTCGTGAGGTCTCCCATAGACTCCCGTAGCCTGACTGTTGTGGGTGCTCCCTCTTCTCCTCTGCAGCAACTGCTCACTAGTATGGAATCTGGAGCTGGTGTTAGGTTTTTGTTCCACTTTAAAGGTTTCATACATGTCCCAAGCCCATTGCTTTTAATGGTATTGTGATTGGAGCTTTTTTTTTTTTTTTTTTCTGATTAAAGAGAGACTAATCTGAAAAGACTGTTGTAGGAGAATTTTCCCCACAGTGGTCAGATGTAGTATACTGTACATCCATAACTATTTCAGACTGAACAAGAACACAATGGGGAGTAGCACATATGGGTGCTAAAAATGAAGATATTTTACCAACTACTGTTGTGTCTGCCAGATTATATTTGCAAAACACTGTGTGAAGTTTAGTTGCATCCACTATTCTGATGATACAAACTTGTGAACTCCTCCTAATCTATTGTTTGCAGGGCTAGCCTGGGTCAATATTTAAAAAAATGGGGAGATCAAATTCAGGGTCCCGCTCTTCAAGATCAAAATCTCGGTCACCATCATCTTCTCGATCAAGGTCGCATTCCAGGAAGAAAAGATACAGGTAAATTAATTTGGGCGTTACTCGAAGTCTAGCAATATTTCTAGAGAACATATCCACTAAGTGGCTTATCTGTATTATATTAAAGTGGTTCTAAAATCGGGGTTTTTTTTTTTTTTTTTTTTTTTTACCTTTTTTAATGCATTCTTTGCATTAGGGTAAAACAAAAACTCCCCACTATCTTGCTTATCCCCCCCAATATTCCTAAATGCGTTCCTGACTCCTCTCACTACTCCAACGCTGTCCTTGGTTGGCTTTCCGGTGCTATGGATGCCTACAGCCTGGCTCGTGAGCGCTCGCATACGGGTGACCCCATAGTACACTGCTTGCTAAGGAGGCTGGACCACTCTGTGCGATATCGTTAAACAGTGCAGGTAAGTATAACCTCAAAAAACAATGGATAAAATCCTCAAAAGCCTTGTTTACGTATATTCTTTTTCTGTAGCAAAAGAATAGTAGGGGAGTCGCTGGTATACAGAAATATACCAAGCAACCCAAAATTAAAAAAAGCTGACACTGACTGCCACACCCACTAAACTTCTGAACAAAAATGTCAAAAAAAATCCCCAAAAAACACACCAGGATAGTCAAACCTGTATAAAGGTCCGCCCCAAAGATGCTGCTAGCAGGATGTTTAACATCCTGCAAGCACACTGCCCGAGTGTGAAAGCACTCATTGCACAGAATGGGAGGCAGTTTTCAGGTACTTTTTAGAGGCTATTTCAAGTGCTTAAATGCCTGAAAACTGCCTCGGTTTGAAAGGGATCTTAGTGCTCTAGCCCCTGCAAAATAAAACTTTCCTGGGTTGTTTAGGGTTCTGGGGCACTTTACAAACTAAAGGAGCATGAATTCAGGCACCTGTTGACATGAGTTTTTGCTTCCTTTCACCACAACATTACTTCACTTACAGAAGTTTGACTAAACATACTTGTCATTTAGCTTTGTTACTTTTTAAACTGAGAAATAAACTTTTTTTTCTATCTAACTTTTAAGTTCCAGATCTCGGTCAAGAACATACTCCCGATCACGGAGCAGAGAAAGGGTTTACAACAGAGATTACAACAGAGATTTCCGTAGAGATTACAGAAATAATAGAGGAATGAGACGCCCTTATGGCTTCAGGGGAAGGGCAAGAGGTTATTATCAAGGAGGTGGTGGCAGATATCATCGTGGTGGTTACAGGCCAACATGGAACCGTAGGTATTCACGGAGTCCTCGGCGTGGCCGGTCTCGCTCTAGAAGTCCAAAGAGGAGATCTGCATCATCTCAAAGATCTAGAAGCCGATCTCAGAAATCTTACAAGTCCTCGCCATCACCAAGGTCATCAACGTCCCGTTCTTCTTCCCGTTATAGCAAGTCGCCAGTGACAAAATCTCGTACTTCTCAAGAGAAAACAAGACCAAAAAGTGCAGATAAATCAGAAAGTCCCACAAATGACAAATCTGGTGATGAGCATAAAGATGCATTTGACCCCTCCGAACCAATAGATGAACTTGGCAAACTTGATTTGCATGGTGAGAGCTGGGCAGGCCTGTCTGCATATGACAACAGTCCAAGGTCTCCTAGCAGTCCATCCCAGGTTGCCTCACCACCCAGTCAGAGCTCTTCCCAGTCTGACTGTCCAATCTTAAGTGTGGTCCACTCGGGTAAGGATACCTTGTCTCAGAATTCACATTCCATCGCCCACAGCCCTGAAAGATCAGTCTCGGAATCCGCTGGCAATAGTTCAACACGCTACAGCCCCTCCCAGAACAGCCCACTTGACATCCCTTCTGAAAAGAGTCCAGCAAAGGCTGTGCTACCACAGCAGCCTTTACATGATGAGGGGCACTCCCACTACTCGGTGTATACTGATGGAGAACAAGAGACTTCTAAAGGCACAAAGATACCAAAAAGGTGAGGAATAAATGTCAGCCAGGTATAATCCCTCATTTTGTCATGATTGTAATAATATAGGAATTTAAGGTGAACTCCAGGCAATCACCTCCAAACAGTTAATGTGCCTATTTAATCTTATCCCATCAAAAGATTTCTGTCTAGCTGCTTCTGTATTTGTATTCCTGGCAGAAAGCAGAGCTTGGAGAGTGACTTCACTTTCTCTGTTAAGAAATATATATTGGTGTCCTCTCCTTGCATGCATGCAACTGTCTGTCAGTATATGTACATGCAGCAGAGCCTGATTATCCTAGTGCTGGCTCTACCGGTCCCACTTAGTCTTGAGTGCTACTGTGCAGGAAATGGCAGGAGATGGCTATCAATAAATAGTCAGATATTTGTGCTAGTTTCATGTAATAATTAGAAATACACAGCTGGACTAAGTATTTGTGTTCGTTTTTTATTTTTGTATCTTTTTTTCATGGAATTCAGCTTTATATGGTTTTAATAAGATTTGCTTGCATATTTTAAAATGTGTGTTCTCAAAGTGAATCTCTTGCCACAAAAAAAAGAGTAGCCACAGTCCCCCCCTGATTTGTGCAGACATGTTGTGGACTAGAGGGCTAGCAGGAATAACAGTTGGAGATCAGTATGAAGTGTGAGACTGTGCAGTTTAATGTGTATTCGCCTATCTGCAAAAATCAGCAGTGGCATCTTCATGGGGGGGGGGGGGTTGTGGGAGTTGAATGAAATTTTATGTCTCTACTTTATTTTTTTTTTTAAAGTAGCAGGAGTTGGGCTTCTGGATATTAGTTTTAATTGTCCAATAAAGTTGCTAATAAACAGGATTTTTTTTTTTTTTTTTACGTTTACAGGTATACTGATGAAGAACAAAGGTTATTTCCTATTGAACGAGTAAATGTTAGAGAGAGAGACAGCCAAAAGGAAAGGGTTATAGAAAAGTCTAAAACAGAAACAACCAGAAGCTGGGGCAGTTCTGATGCTTTAGACTTCTTTGAAAAAGAGCCTGTTAAATCTCAATTCCAAACAACTTCCGAAAATGAAGAGGAAGTGGAGGATTATAGGCAGTTTAGGAAGGCTGTGCTGGCTGATCAAGGGAAGGGTATTTCCTCTGCATCTCATTGGGTTTCTGAGGAGGAAGGGACAAAGTTTAAGTCTAAGACTCAGACAAAGGTTGCTAAAGAAGGGGAAAAGATTAGGGAAAGTAAGGGGCACAAAGTGTCCTCTAAAGACAGGCATAAAGATGATGAACGAGATGATAGGCCTTTGGGTAAAAAAGATTCCAAGTCACCTGATGCAGTCATAACGGAAAAGGTAAAAGATCCATTTAGTTACAGTCTTTCATTACAGCAGAGTGATGAAGTGAAAGAAAATATATTTAGGGAGGAAAGTCCACTTAGGCTCAAGATGACTGCATCCGAGTCTCACCGCCCTGAGGTCAAGCTTCGGATAACGTCTGTACCACTTGATGATGCCAGGTACTGAGACTTGATTTTATAGGTAGACTGATTTTTTATTTATTTTTTTTTTATCTTTAAGCTAAGTATTTTTTCCTGTTTTTTGCCTTTTCATAAAGGCCTTCAACTCTAGCCAGCGATCGCCTGCTAGCCAGTACTCTTGTGCATTCAGTCAAGAGACAGAAAGATTTCAGATCCATCTTTGACCATATGAAGGTGCCCTTCTCCAGCAAAACATCTCCTGAATCTTTTATCTACCATGTTGTGGCTTTAGTGCAGTTCGTCAAAGGTAAGAAAATTTGCTTTGCATATAAATCACTATGTCTGTTAAAATATTCTCAGTGATCATGATGGCAGCTAATGGTACATTTATGAATATTCTTCTAGAGAGACACTGATACCTCACTCAGGATAGCACACCCCGCCCCAGGAAAATATACTCTATTATCTTAATTATTAGTCTTTTCTATATTGCGTCAAGCCTAGGTTCACACTGACAGCGGGATTGAAATTGTGCGAGTTTGGTGAACTCGCACAATTTCATACCCGCATGTCAGTCTGACATCGGGAGCAATTTCAGAGACATCTGTGCGGGTTCCTGCACAGATGTCCATACAAATCGCACCCCGAAGTCGCCAAAACTAGTACAGAAACTACTTTTGGGAACCGGTGCGGCGCTGCAAATTCGGCGCCATTGCTGGCGATAGCCGCCCATTTGACATGTCAAATCTCTTGCCAAATCTTATTAATATGAACCTAGGCTTAGGGAGTGGAGCTTCTATGTGAGGAAGTATGTGGCCTCCCCCATGTAACAGAGCTCAAGCCTGAGTGGCAAAACCGCAGACCAGAACACTGTCAAGTGAAGGACTGTGGTATCTTTAAACCAGGTAAGCTATGATGCTGGAGCATACTTGGGGTGGACTCCTACAGAGGGATGATGGCATAGTAGCATGTATAGTTGAGTTTTTGTTATTTTTTTAAATTTTTTTTTGGGGGGGGGGGGAGGGTGGGCGGGCTGGCTATCAGGAGGCACTGTCTTCCAGCCATAACCGTGATGGATCTTACTTTTTCTTTTATCCCCCCCCCCCCCCAATATAATTGCCAGGGATTGTGCAGCAAGTATTGTATGACACCAGTTATTTCAATAATGCTAATATTTGGGAGTTGCTCCACCTTAAAACAGAAGTCCATTCACAAAGAGAAGTACCACTTGTGCGCCCCCCCCCCCCCCAACTGAGCTACAGGCTTTTTGGGGGAGTCGTGGGGGGGTGGTCTTCTGATTTTTATTGGTGACTGCTCTCGCTTCTGCAGTCTCACTTAGGCAAGGATGACTCCCCTTGCCCCACCTCCTCCCCTCCCGCAGCATCCTGGGACATGTCAAATGTCCCAGGAGGCTGCAGGACCATTCAGTGTGCCTCTGGGAGCCGGCTGTGGTTCCTCAGGAAGAAACAGCTGGCTCCTGTATCCAGGATGGTTGTGCTGGGGACCCGCAGTGGTAAGTAGAACCAGCTTCAGGAACACGGCACTGGACTCCATGCACTGGCAATACCTTGTTTTTTTAAAAAGTCAGCAAATGCAGTTTGTGAGGTACTGCCTGTTCTGTAAAACTTTGTCCTTTTTAATGATTTATTTTGATCAGTTAAGAGTGTTTATCATTGTATACATGTGTGGCATGTTTAGGAACTGGCATTCTTCCTGCTGACAAAAGGTAGACAAGTAGCTTTATAAATATGCTCCAGTTTTACTAATCAACAAAGCCATCTACAGTATGTGCTGCAAAACGAATTGCCTATTGATACTTTACATATAGAAGTGTAAAGTTTTTATTTCGTATGAATTGATGTTCTGAATAGAATGAATTTTATCTTTATGGTTTAACTCTACAGTTGTGAACAGTATGTTAACTAGCCAAATGTAATAAATGCCTCCCTCTCATTAGGTAGAATATGCCAGGTCCTGTATTCCTGTTATATGCTAAATTTCGGAGGATATGGTTTAGAGAACAATGTAGGCTTTCTTGATACAGAATAAGCTAGTTTCCTGAGTGCAGCTGTGGAATATCCTACTGGTAGTTTAAGCTTTATTTTTAATAAATCAGATGTATTTTCAGATCCATAGTAAAACGTTACCTACTGAAATCCTTTACCATGGAATAACACATGAGAAAATAACCTAAAAAGGACAAATGTGTTGGTTTCCATGTTATTGTTTTAGGTTAGCTAACTAAAAATCCCAACCTTTCTGACGTTCCTCCTTAAAAAAAGCGAGACATTGGCTGCACAAAATCTCATCCAGTGTTTCTGACACAGACATCTGTCACAAACGGGATTAAACTGTTTTCACTTAAAGTAAACCTGTTTTTACTAAAGCATCTTTAAACTCATCAGAACTCTGTGGAAGCTTGTATATTACTGACCTCCTAGCTTGTTGCCCTCCTGACCTGGAAATGCTAGTTGCCTGGTTGTGTTTTTTTTTTTTTTTTTTTTGTTCCTAATGGCCTCAATACTGTCAATATCCTGCAACAAGCATACATTAGGAAAGTCAGCGCTCCTAATCTGCATACTTGGTCAGTGACTCTGAAAGTACTGAATCTATGGCAGCGTCTGTATGGGTTTCCCTTAATCGTAGTCACTTAGAGGTGCCACATCACACTATTTAAGCTGCAGGTATTCCCTGGAGCACAAAATTATGGAATTGACAGTTTGAGTTCTGGCTTGGACCTGTGCTTCACTGTTTTAATGCAAATTTGCATTTGATAAACATGCGCTAATATGTGACATAAACAAAAAAAATCTGATTTTTTTTGGCTTTTAGAGAAAAAAAAAATTATATATATTTATTATGTTACACTGTTTAGGGGATTTCACTAATCATCACATCTAAAATGTGTGGAAAAAATGGATCTGGTAGTGAAGTGGTTAAGGTTCTGTATTCGGGCAAAGCTTATTCTTCCTGCTGGTTGAAGAATTTTTACCTCTACAGAGAGACCTCTACTTCAACACAGAGAGCAAGGGTCCTTCTTTGCAGCTTATGACAGCGGGAAGGCTTCTTCCTGAAGAAAAGAAACTTTAAGATGTTGAACACCTTATTTTGCTTTGATGCACCGGGAATGTTTTTAGAATTTAAACCGAAAGTTCAGTTGAGTGTTGAGCCTCATTCACATGGGTGCTGAGGCCTGTAGACAGTGGATGGTCTGCTTATGCAGCACGAGTTGCCAGGTGCTGTGTGAAGGCAGCTTGGTTAAGTGTATAGGGATGCACAACCGCATATCCTAATTTGACAGACGTTCGGGTGAACGGCCCAGAACACACTGTGTGCGCTCATGTTAATGAGGCCTTATAGATAAAGTGCAGTTCTGCACCAACATGCTCTCAAATGTTAATTTTATTTTCAGTAAATGTGTGCAGAGCCCATAGCAAACTGCGAGAATCCAGTTTGACCTAAGTAAAGTGATTGCTTGTTAATTTAGCATAGCGTTTCTCAACTCCAGTCCTCAAGGCGCCCCAACTGGTCATGTTTTCAGGATTTCTCTCAGATGAAACAACTGTGGTAATTACTAAGGCAGTGAAACTGATCAAATCCCCTGTGCAAAATAATGGAAAGCCTGTAAACGTAACCTGTTTGGGCGAATTGAGGAGGACTGGAGCTGAGAAACGCTGCTTTAGATTACTGCACTGAAGCACGTGGAGGGAATTTATCGAAACTAGAGCAGCTATGCATAGTAACCAGTCAGCTTCTATCCTCAGCTTGGTCAGTTAAAGTGGTTGTAAACTCTTAAATACCTTACATATACTCAGTGAAGTGACTAGCCTCAGGTGATAGAGATGAAACAAATCTTTCCTACTTAAGTTGTACCTATCTATCCACAGCCACGTCTTCTCTACATCCATTCAAAGTGCTGAATTATAAAGCTTGTCTATGAGTTCAAGAAAAGGGGGCAAAGAGCTGAAATTACACTCTGAAGAGCTCAGTGAGGAGAGCTCTGAGAGCTGATTGGTAGAGGGGAAGGGAAACACCAACCTGCACACAGGAACAGAGCTGAGGCTGTCAATCTGCTAGAGATCCCTCACAGGTTACCTTTTTTTCCTCTTGGTGTCAGGAAAACTTGTCAGAAGTGACTTCTGATAGCAGAGGAACAAAGTGGCAGACAGAAATGACATAACAATTAGTGCTCTGGTTTGAGACACATACACACTAGAGAGGGATATACTTTGATCATATTTCACGTCTGAGGTTTACAACCACTTTAACTTTTGAAAATGGAAGACAGAACCCACTTGGTTGCCATGCACATCTTCTCCAGTTTTAAAAAAATTCCCCTCATGCTGTGGATCCAGAGAAATTTGTTTCCTTAAATAATCTTGGGTAGACAGCTGTTATTCACTGTTATTTTGTGTGTGAATATAATCCATTTTGTTGACCATGACCTAGAAGTGCCCAGTGTTGATTTCTTTTTCATTATGACTAGGTCCTGGAAAATGTTTTGAAATGGCACAATATAACCAAATAAAGTATACTGTTGCTGATGCAAAAAAAATGCAAAATGGCCAAACATTCTGAATTGCTAGCTCCAAACATTTCCTGAGTATACTGGAATTAAGCTTGAAGCCCTAGCCTTTTAGTGGCTTTTTCCAGGTGTATTACTTGATATTGAGACTGATGCTGGGCGGTAAGTGGAAAAAGCTGTTTGTATTATCTGAAAGAGGAAAGCTTGCTTCACGTTTTGTATTTCATAGTTCATGATATGTGTCTTCTGCATTGAACCAAGTCTTTCATTTGTTCCTACTATTAGATTTTTAGTAATGTGATCATTATGGGTGTACAATATATGTACAAAAAATGTTTATCAAAAAAATTAGACATTTGTTGGATAGGAAAATATAGTACACAGTAATCTAAACCTGTGTCTGCATATATTTTTTTTGTTTTTTAACTGGTAAAACGCTTACTGTATGGATAGCAAAAGGACAGTATGCATTTCTATGTACTGAACAAAACGCACACTAGCACCTTAAAGTGGTATTCAATCCAAAAGAAAACATTTCTTATATTGCAGCTTACCAATTCTTAGATGAGATGGCTGCATTAATTTTTCTTTTTTAGGCTTTCTTTTATTTTCACCTGGTACTCTGGCCAGTAAGTCTGTTTTTCAACAGCACAAGCTGTCCTGCAAATTTAAGTTAAGTGCACTATATTGACAAGTATTGAGACATTGTCAAGTATAGAGACACACATGAACTTTTAATGGCATCCCAGTCTTAGTCCGTAGGGTTCAATATTGAGTTGGCCCATCCTTTGCTGTTATAACCGCTTCAACTCTTCTGGGAATGCTGTACACAAGTTTTAGGAGCGTGTCTATGGGAATGTTTGATCATTCTTCCAGAAATGCATTTGTGAGGTCAGACACTGATGTTGGACGAGGAGGCTTGGCTCGCTGTCCCCGCTCGAGTTCATCCCAAAGATGTTCTATCGGGTTGAGGTCAGGACTCTGTTCAGGCCAGTCAAGTTCCTCCACCCCAAACTCGCTCATCCATGTCTTTTATGGACCTTTTTTTGTGCACTGGTCCAAATCATTTGGTGGATGGGGGATTATGGTGTGGGGTTGTTTTTCAGGGGTTGGGTTTGGCCTCTTAGTTCCAGTGAAGGGACCTCTTAAGGCGTCAGCATACCAAGACATTTTGGATCATTTCGTGCTCCCAACTTTGTGGGAACAGTTTAGGGATGGCCCCTTCCTATTCCAATATGACTGCGCACCAGTGCACAGACAAGGTCCATAAAGACATGGATGAGCGAGTTTGGGGTGGAGGAACTTGACTGGCCTGCACAGAGTCCTGACCTCAACCCGCTAGAACATCTTTTGGATCAATTAGACCAGAGACTGCAAGCCAGGCTTTCTCGCCCAACATCAGTGCCCAACCTCACAAATGCACTTCTGGAAGAATGGTCAAACATTCCCATAGACACACTCCTAAGCCTTGTAGACAGCCTTCCCAAAAGAGTTAAAGCTTTTATAGCTGCAAAGGATGGGCCAACTCGATATTGAACCCTACGGACTAAGACTGGGATACTATTAAAGTTCATCTGCGTGTAAAGATAGGCGTTGCAATACTTTTGACAATATAGTATAGTTGAGACAAACTGTTTACCACTGACAGGGGTGCTTACAATGATCCGCTGTTATTCACATAAAACTTTTATCCCAAAAGGGAGTTAAAACTGACTGTAATTACTTGTGTAACTGCAATGTGAGCTGGAGTTCAGCTTCAATTTGTTAGTGTATCTAAATCTGCTAGTCCATCTAACAATGCTCCTGTCTGCTGTGCCCCCTGTGCTCTTTCATCCAGAGTAGGGGCACTCTAATACAGGAGGAGTTTTTACTGGCCAGATTACCAGGTGAAAACAGAGGGGGGAAAAGCCTAAAGAAAACGAATGCAGCCACCACAATTACATTTTTGGTTTTGGGTTTATTACCACATTAAGCTGAAAGGCATACTGAGATGGAAGGGGTATATGGGACACTTGGGGAGCTAATCCCAAAATTACTCCACAGTGTGGCTTACATTCTATGTTTAATTCGTAAAAAGTAGACTGCATGGTGCCTGCAGAGTGCCAAAGAGTTCTTTCTGCTAAACTGCAGATATTCGTAATCTTCTAACTTCATTATTTTTGAGTCACAATCTCAGATCAAGTATGCCAGTAAGGGCCTCTGACTTTTCTCCAACTGTCCTAATCTAAATACTTTAACCAGGTCAATTACCTAAATGTTATGAACCAGAGGGTCAGCAAGACAGCCAGGCAGCTAGCATTTTAGAAGTCAGCAGTGGCATCCTCCATAGTAAGGTTGCCTTTCAAGCTACAACAATTTTTTGCATGGCTGTTACAAATGTAGGTTAGCCCCCATATTTCAGTTAGGCATTATATTAAAGTTAACCTGTGAGAATTTGTAATGAGTTTGAAAGTTCTGGGACTGTCATCCTTGCTATACTACCTAGTCACTAACAAGGAGAAGGCAGGCAGAATGCAAATTCAGACTTCACTAACTGCATGCTTGTTCTGAGTCTGTCATGTACTAAGTAACACCACCATTGCGATAACCTCAGAGCCCACACCTTTTGATGAGAGCACTCAGCCTGACCCTTATTTTCCGTTTCACAACACATCGCTGTATACTGAGGATACATACGGTTTATATAGCACACCCAGCAGGCACATCTGTTTAGTAAAGGAAATGGTTTGTATGGGCCATCCTGACCCAAACAAACGATTTTAAATTCACGGTAAAGTCAGAGGTGTTAGACTTTAAGGCCCCTTTTACACGGCTGTTCCATCTGGCCTTTTCTTATCACTGTTGGATGAAAAACACATTCTAAAACTATTCTATCTAAGCCTGTAAAGCAAAAATCGCTATACATACCTTTTCTGAAGCCGCTCCGGTCTAGTCTCCAGCGGCGGATGCTGTGTGCAGGAGACAGCCGACAACGGCTGGGAAGTGATGTCACCCATAGACTTACTATGGGACCTCCGTTGTCGGCTGCCTCTCCTGCACACACCTACACAGAAAAGCTGCCGCTGACAGCTAAGTGTGGGACTGGACCGGCTGCAGAAAAAAAATAAGTATAGCGATTTTTGCTTTGCAGGGCTAGATAAATTTTGTTTTAGAATGTGGCTGAGAGTAGTGTTGACTTATATTTTTATTAGGTGTTTTTCTTTATTCAATTTTTTTTTCCATAAACACAAACAAGAGAACAAAAAAAAGACATCAAACAAAATAATGCAAGACACCATTAGGAAAGGGATAGTCAGTAAATATCACCAGGGTGCAGAGTTATACCATAGACAGGGCAAACCAAGGATATCCCTTCCAGAGCCCACCCATTCCCAGGGTAATAATGGAAACTGGTGGGGGAAAGAGAACATCAGGGGTACCTCCTAGAAATTATAGGTGCCAAGAACCCCTCATAAAGAAAATCGTGAGCGCACACACTCACTCATGCAACATACATATCGGTGCCATAGTCCCCTGTTTAACCAATAAAAAATGTGTCTGGAAGCCTAGATTCCGACAGTGATTGCAACCAACTATGAACAATATAGAGACTCCTCAGGTAATTTGTGAGGACAAAACATCACCCTAAAAGGACTTGTATATTAGTAAATTTCTTCTTCTTCTTTCTAGCGCACGCCCTACCCTTATAAATTAGTTTAAACTTGGGTAGTTCCCCATTCACAACACTATATACTATTGAAGCTGTGGGTGGATTAGCATCCTTCCATTGTAACAAAATTACTTTATGTGCATAAAATAGTGACATATGTAACAAAATACGAGCATGAGTTCTTGGCACAAAGTAATTTAGGAAACCTAAAAGTCCAACTTCCGCATTTGAGGTATTGGAAGATCAATGATATGTTCAAATAAATTAAGTCCTGCCAAAAAGTCCTCAGACCCGGACAATTCCAAAACATGTGAAGCAGATCTGCCCCAGCAAGCCCACACCGTGGGCTGAGAGTAGATTTAGTTTACATAATTTGTTTCACTCTTAAGTAAAAAGTCCATATGAAATGTGAAAATGCAGGTAAACAATAAAACGATGTCTTACTGTGATCACCAATCTTCATGCCCCATCACCAAAAATAATTTCCAAATATGCTTGACAGACCCATATGACTCTCGTATGTACAGTGCCTTGAAAAAGTATTCATACCCCTTGAAATTTTCCACATTTTGTCATGTTATAACCAAAACGGTAAATTTATTTTATTGGGATTTTATGTAATTGACCAGCACAAAGTGGCACAAAATTGTGAAGTGGAAGCAAAATGATAAACTAGTTTTAATTTTTTTTTTTTACAAATATGTGAAGTTTGGCATGCATTTGTATTCAGCCCCCTTTACTCTGATACCCCTAACTAAAATATAGTGGAACCAATTGCCTTCAGAAGTCACCTAATCGGTAAATAGAGTCCACCTGTGTGTAATTTAAACTTAGTAGAAATACAGTTCTGTGAAGCCCTCAAAGGTTTGCTTATGAACCTTGGTGAACAAAGCACATTATAAAGGCCAAGGAACACACCAGACAGGTCAGGGATACAGTTGTGAAGAATTTTAAAGCTGGGCTTGGGTTATAAAAAAAAAAAAAAAATCCCAAGCTTTGAACATCTCCTGGAGCACTGTTCAATCCATCATCTGAAAATGAAAAAAGTATGTCACAACTGCAAACCTACCAAGACATGGCCGTCCACCTAAACTGACAGGCTGGGCAAGGAGAGAATCGGAGAAGCAGCCAAGGGGCCTGTGGTAACTCTGGAGGAGCTGCTGAGATCCACAATTGAGGTGGGAGAATCTGTCCGCAGTCATGCACTCCCACAAATCTGGCCTTTATGGAAGAGTGGCAAAAAGAAAGCCATTGTTGAAAGAAAGCCATAAGTCCCATTTGCAGTTTGTGAGAAGCCATGTGGGAGACGCGGCAAACGTTGAAGAAAGTGCTCTGGTCAGATGAGACCAAAATTTAACTTTTCGGCCTAAAAGCCAAACGCTATGAGTGGCAGAAAACTAACACTGCACATTACCCTGAGCACACCATCCCCACTGTAAAACATGGTGGTGGCAGCATCATGTTGTGGGGATGCTTTTCTTCAGCAGGGCCAGGTAAGCTGGTCAGTTGATGGGAAGATGGATGGAGCCAAATACAGGGCAATCTTAGAAAACCCGTTAGTCTGCAAAAGACTTGAGACTGGGGTGGAGGTTCACCTTCCAGCAGGACAATGTCCCTAAATATACAGCCAGAGCTACAATGGAATGGTTTGGATCAAAGCATATTCATGTGTTAGTATGGCCAGTCCAGACCTAAATCCAATTGAGAGCCTGTGGCAAGACTTGAAAATTGCTGTTCACAAATGCTCTCCATGGAATCTGACAGAGCTTGACCACTGGGCACTTAAACACCCTTCCTAACCAGACCAATTTTCAGCTTTCGGTGCTCTTACACTTTGACAATTACTCAGTCATGCAACACTTATTAATCACAGCTGGGTTTTTTATTTTTTGCGCTATAAATAAAAAAAAAAAAAATTAAAAAAAAAAAATTTCTTCTGTTATAAAATTTTGCAAATTAGTAATTTTTCTTCATAAATTTTGGCCAATTTTTTTACTGCTACATATCTTTGCTAAAAAATAATCCAAATTGGTGTATATTATTTGGTCTGTGTGAAAGTTAGTCTACAAGCTATGGTGCCAATCACTGAAAATTGCACCTGAAGTACTGACGGCATAGCTCATTTCTTGAGACCCTAACAAGCCAGGACAGTACAAATACTCCCCAAATGACCCCTTTTTGGAAAGTAGACATTCAAAGGTATTTAGAAAGAGGCATGGAGTTTTTTTTAAGTTGTAATTTTTTCCCACAATTCTTTGCAAAATCAAGATTGATTTTTTTATTTTTTTTCACAAAATTGTTATATTGGCAGGTTATTTCTCACACACAGCATATGCATACCACAAATTACACCCCAAAATACATTCTACTACTCCTGAGTATGGCGATACCACATATGTGGGACTTTTACACACCGTGGCCACATACAGAGGCCCAACATGCAGGGAGCAGCACCATCAGGCGTTCTTGGAGCATAATTTTCACATCTAATTTCTTGGCTACCTCTTGCACTTTTGAAAGCCCTGGAGCACCAGGACAATAAAAATGCCCAAAAAATGACCCCATTATGGAAAGAAAACACCCCAACGTTATATTGAGTCTTTTGAACATGTCATTTTTATTTTCTACAAGTTTTTGGAAAATGTGGAAAGAAAACAACTGCGTTTTTTTTTTTTTTTTTTTTTTTTTACACAAAGTTGTCCATTTATATAATAATTTAATATTTCTAACATAGCATGTACATGGCAAAAATTACACCCCGAAACAGTGTCTGCTGCTACTCCTGAGTATGGCGATGCCACGTGTGAGACTTTTACACACCATGGCCACATACAGAGGCCCAACATGCAGGGAGCACCATCAGGCGTTCTAGGGGCATAAATGTCAAATCTAATTTGACTACCTAGTACACTTTGAGGCACTGTAGTGGAATGTATGAGCCGTGGATAGGGATGGCTGGGTATGGATGGATGAGTGCAGGAATTGTCACATATCAGCGCTGTGGGCAGTACACATCCAGACCACAGCGCTGCAGCACTTGATCTCTCTCCTCTCTCCGCTCACACTGTACCGATTGGTACAGAGAGGGGAACCGGACGTGACGGCAATTTGTTTATTTGACGGAGCGATCACGTGGTAACGGCCGCTGTCATCGGCCATTTACCGTGATGCGCCGGGTGCGGTCACAGATATTCCCGAGGGGGCGCGCGGGAGAGATTCTGGGAGGATGTCCATGGACGCCCTCCCAGAATAAGTTGACCGTGCTGTAGCCGTCTTTCAGCTATGGCCCGGTCGGCATGTGGTTAAAGTAGTTGTAAACCCTTTTGTGTGACTTTTACGTATAGGTAAGCTTACAATAAGGCTTACCTATAGGTAGTGGAAATATCTCCTAAACGTGTGCCGTTTAGAAGATATTTCACTTGTAGTGCGCCCGATGTCGTCATCGGCGCATGCGTTGTGAAGAAATGGACCACCATGCCGTTTCTTCCCCCAGCGTGTGCCATGACTGACTGACATGTCACGCGGCTCTGGCCAGTCACAGAGCCGGAGTCCGCGGCCCCGGAAGGAAGAGGGGCGAAGATGGACACGTCCTGCACAGGGAACAGCGCGGGCTTCGTTTGCAGTTAAGTGTTTGTATAATAGGCTAGTATGCGATGCATACTAGCCCATTATGCTTTTAATTTGCAGGCCTTGCAGGGAGCAAAAGAGGAAGTAAAACCCATCGGGGTTTACTTCCTCTTTAAGCTATTTTGCAAAGAAGAATGGGCAAAAATGTCACTCTCCTAGATGTTCAGAGCTGGTAGAGACATCCCCAAAAAGACTTACAACTGTAATGGCAGCAAAAGGTGGTTCTACAAAGTATCGACTGGGGGTCTGAATACAAATGCACTTCACACTTTTCATGGTTTAACATTTTTTTACAAATAACTATTTTATAATTTTCCTTCCACTTCACAACTATGTGCCACTTTGTTTTGGTCTAGCACATAAAATCCCAATAACATGCATTTACATTTTTGGTTGTAACATGACAAAATCTGGAAAATGTCAAGGGGTATGAATACTTTTTCAAGGCACTGTAGAAGTCAAAAGCGCTTTTCATATCAAATCCACATTGTGTGCCTTAAATGTCTCCCTTGGCATGAAAATAGTTATCCTCTGGAGATATCACCAGCAAGATCACCTCACACATCGAAATCCATGCATGCAGGTAAGTACCGGTAAAGAGAATTCCTCCACGTAGTGTAAAACCTCATTAGCTCTTTATTAAAACACACAAAATTGCACTTGCATGCTTTTTAAAACAAACGGCGCTGTACATGGAAATCTTAAATGGGGAAACTCTGACCACCTGGTCAATTTCCAGTATAGCGTGATGACATCAACAGCAGGCTTCGCCTGATGTGTTTCGTCATAGATGACATCTTCCAGGACACAGACTTCATTTTCACAATTCATATGCACGGTTTGCATAAATGATTTCATCCTTTAATAATTGTTTGTGCAGCATTTAGTATTTACAGTCTGTCTAATGTTCTATCACTATTCATAAATAAAGGACACTGAGAAACGGTAAAAGAAACCGTTCATGCGACTTACAATTTTTATATATTCAAAATCTATATATATAACCTACTTATGATATTGCGAAGTGCCTGGCTTTAATGCTAATCCTCTGGCTTCAGTATTTAAATTGTCTTGGGATCTGTATCAAGAATATTAACTTAGTCAATTGCTTATTTTGAATCAATGAATCAAAACTTTGAAGCCGTGAAAGCATGACAGGTACCCGCCATTTTCAAAAAGTGGTTAACCGTCTCAGCCTATTCTCCCATGAGACAAATGGGCCTGCCATTGTCAATCCCCTCCTTTTTTAAGATGCTAGTACATTTGACCAACTGGGTTCAGTAAGATTTGAGTTGCTCTTCTGGATGATTGCCCCAGGTAAGCTACACATTGAGATGCAAGAGTGAATATAATGGCCAGGAAACTGGCATTATTAGAAGGGGAGTTAAAGCGGTAGTAAAAAGAGAAATTTCCCTGCAAGGCAATTGCATAACGTGTTGATATGCATTGCATACCAGCACATTATTAGAGACTTACTTTAGAACTAAGCCCTCCAGCGCTGCGCTGCTACTGCTGAGAGGGCTGACCTCTTCCCCCAGTCTCATTTCCGGGTTCGCATCCGCCTGTTACATGAGTGGCCCGGAGGTACCATGACGTCATTCCTGAGCATTCATGCGCAAGCCAATTGTTTTACGGCAAGGGCTCTGAAGGTCTGGCACTATATGCCGGGCCTTCAGAACGCATGAGTCGGTAACGTCACTGGCTGCATGCACTTTTAATAGCTTCTAAACTGTGCAAGTTTAGGAGATGTTCGCATTCCCACATGTAAAACTTAATATAGGCTTACCTGTAGGTACAAGTGGTAGAACTGAGTTTACTACCACTTTAACAATGACAGCCTTTAACACTTTGTCAGTAGCGTTTTCCTTTATTTACATGTGATACTAAAGAAAGAGAGGGACATTGTTTGTGTAGCCAGGAGAGCGGAAGGGAAGGATAACAAGAATGTTCTACAAGCACCTAAGATTCCATAAAAAGCAGTGGTCACAACTAAAGATTGTTGCCAACAAGTTTACTAAAAAATACAACAGGTCTCTCGCTACTGAAGGTATTTAAAATTCATCTGGTTGGTCATGACAAAAACATCTGTTAAACTCAATCTATTGATATTATTGGACTTGGGTAGAGAACAAAGTGCCCTTTGCCCTGCTTTACTGAATAAGTATTTTGAACGGGAGCATACACTGTATAATGCCTAGAGTGTTTGTTTTTTTTCTTTTTTTTTGTGTACTAACAATTTTACCTTTTTGTGATGTTTTCATCTTCTTAGTTTTTTTTATTTTTTTGTGGGGGGGGGGGGTCTCTTTTACTGCAATGTAGCTTTTACATATGGAACCTAGCCAGTTGCCTGGTTGCTTTGTAAACATGGTGCTTGTAAAATAACTATGAACCATTAAGTAAGCCCTATTTATTTTGGTATAACAAACATTTAAAACTGTAAGGTGAATAGGATATACTTTTTTTTTTTTTTTTTTTTTTTTATTTATTTATTTTTTTTTAATGGTTTTTCCCTTTTTGTGTGTGCGTGGTGTCTTGTGGTGTTGGGTTTTTTTTTTTTTTTTTTTTTTTTTCTAAGGTACAATATATCTACAAGTGACACTGTAAGGAATGTGGCTTTGTGTTTGAGGGTCAGTAACTAATGAGATAGTATTTCTTCTCTACAACCAACAGAGCATTATTTCAAAGGTGACGGAAAGACCCTCAATGAGAGGTTTGCAGAGTATCAGACCGGCACAGGGGAACGTGTGGCCCATCCAAAAAGTCCTGAGATACACAGGTATGTATGTACCTAGTCTCATTGAAGTAGAACGTAACTCAAAACGTGAACATTTGCTATGAACATATAGAAGTGTTAATTGTGCCTAAGAAGTAGTACACCAAGAACTGTATGGTTTTGTTTTTTTTTTGTTTTTTTGTTGTTTTTTTTTTTCTTTAATTGCTCTTGAAAATAGCAGTGCATTTTCTGAATGCCTACACCCTCATAGCCTCTATCTGCAGTGTCAGATCTAAAGCAGGCTATAGATTATGCAATTTTTCTTTTCTTCCAATATGGATGGAAGAAAAGAAAATTGCTCGATATCCCCATCAACACAGTCAGAGTTGATGGGGGAATCCCTCCTGCAGCGCTATTATATCCTGCTGGCAGGACATTATTAGTGTTGCTGGCTGTGGCTGGTGGCACAAATTTTTCAAAAAAAAAAATGACAGGCTGTTTGTACACAAGTCGATTGCTAGATCCATTTGTGTACAACCAGAGTGTCAATACATGAATCGATTTGCCCGGTCTCTACTGAACCAGCCAAATTTAGAGCCGGCTTTAAGCATGGCTATTCGAGGCTACGAGTTTCAGGAGATTAGATGTCACTGCTATGCTTCTCACTATTCTCCTTGCTGGAGGCTCTGACATTAGAAAAGAAACCCTGCCTCTACCGAGATGGCCACCTCCATATAGGAACAGCGAAGAACAAGCCATGGTAGGTCAGTAATGGGGAAAAGATCTGCTGCAAGGAGACCACAGACAACACTGGAGACTGTATTAATACAGTGAGGGCCATTCACATTTGTCTTGCGGTAATGAGTGGTAAAATGTGCAGGTTGCTACGCAGTCATGTGTGAACTGCAGTGCTATTCATTTTGAATGACACCCTAACACTTACAGGAGTGGGCAATGCACGTACTGTGTATTGTACTTTGCTGGGCTTTTTTTTTAAGAGGATTTTTCACGCATTAAAGTGGTTGTAAGCCTCAGTCATAAAATCGGAACAAATCGCGTATATATGTAATGTTTACTTGTCTACTTGTGTCTCTCCAAAGCTCTGAGTGTTCTCTCTGCTGCTTTTTCTGTTATCAGCATGTCACTTCTCTCAAGTTGTCTGGGCACCAGAGATAAAATGGTGAAGGGTGAGGAGAGCTCTGCACACAGCTAGTCTATTCACAACACAGCATCATTCCTTCCTGCCTGTGAGGTGGGGTGTGTCCCTTCTTTTTTTTTTTTTTCTCCAATCCCTACAAGAGCTCTGCAGCTCCCTGCCCCCTCCTCTGTGCTACTGAGAGATGCAGAGGATTTTCAGCACTTTGAAAGGAAGTAGAAAATGACTGCAGTTAAACAAGTAAAACTTGCGTAGGAGGATTTGTTTCATATCTATGTATCATCTGAGGCTATTTACTTCACTGGGTATATGAGAGGGTTTAAAACCACATTAAGCAGCGCTGCAAGCCCATTTTAAAATTAATGGGCTGTCTTAACGCAATGCAACTCCCATGATTCCTTTGCGAATCATCTGCTTTTAATGTTGCAATGGGAGGAGTGCATAAATGTCAACTTTATTACCACCTACCAGCATATGGTTCAGATGCATACAGTTGGGGAAAGGGAGTGTTTCTCTTTCAGAAGGTGTGTAGACAATTGGACTTTAACTGTGCAGGAAAAATCCATATGTAAAGTGGTCACCTGACTAGAGCTGCTACAGAAGCTAAAGGGTAGCTAGTCTGTTAAAAGACACGGTTTAGCACGTAATGGTATTTTTGTTTGGATAATCAGCCTATTTTATATGTGTTGGGCAATTACACAGGCAGCATGTTTTCATTGAACCCCAACTACAGTTTGATTTGTCCGCTTTTAATTCTTGCATGTTTTAGAACACTTTCAAAACCATTCACATTAGTCCCTACACTAACGCAGCTTACAAACAAGTGTCCCTATCAGTGTCATACGCACATAATAGGGAGGCTTGGGCTGAACAGTTAACCATTGGCACCTACTGAAAAGCAGGTGGATAAAGCCCACACATATGCAGGGAGAACAAACAAACTCTATACAGTGCCCAGGATCACAGTGCTGTAAGTCAGGAGCCCTAGTCACTAAGGATGAGCTCAGGCATGTTCGCAGCTCCATGTGCCTAAGCCTGCCAGGAAGCTGACACACTATAGCGCTAATCACAGGCAGTGAGACATTTCCCGATCTGTGCAGCCGCGGATCAGGAAATGTCTCACTGCCTGTGATTAGCTCTGCGGAGTGTCAGCTTCCTGGTGGGCGCAGGCACGTGGAGCTGTGAACATGCCTGAGCTCATCTTTACTAGTCACATAGCACTGTGTGAAGCTTTGTGAAACTTTGCATGTTTGTTGGCCTTAAAGCGGAGTTCTGCCTGGGGGAAAAAAAATTTAAAATGAAGTCGCCCACTACAAATACTGGAGCTGACCTTTAATATAAGGACATTTACCTGTCGGCACCCAAAGCCGAGCCGACTGTCCCTCTGCTCCGGGTGCAGGTTCCGGCATCCTTACTAAGCACATGCGCGAGTCACGCTGCGCATTCTCAATGGGACCTGTGTGTCTCCCAGTAGGCAGCGGGGGGGACGGGACAAGACAGTGGGTGTTTCGCCGCACAAAGTGCGACGATCTTTCCCTGGAAGTGGGAGCAAATGCCTGGATTTGACAGGTATCCGCTCCCCCCTGAAAGCTGCCAAATGTGGCACTGGAGGGGTAGAGAAATCAGATCCGCGGAAGTTCCATTTCTGGGTGCAACTCCGCTTTAACATTGAAATATGTTTTCACAAATACACCCCTTTTTTTTTGTAAAAAATGCTTGTTAAAAAGATCAGTCCACAAAGAGTGATTTTTGTTGCGGTCTGGTGGACTGAGTCATCTGACTGCTGATATCTCTCTTGGGGTCGACATATCTTTGACCTAGTTGCTGTCCTGGGATATGTTAACTACAGCTGAGTTGTTTCCACACCACTGTTGCATTCTGCCTATCAAGATGAAAGATGCATCCAGTAACTGTACAGCCTTAGGAACTCGAGCATAGTCTTACCACTGAAGTCTCCAAAGATATAAAAAAAATATATAATTTAACCCTTCAGAGTCTCTCCAAAATAGTTTAAATTGTAATAAGAAAATGTTAATTGAAGACTTTCTATTTACATTGCTTAGCATTTTCATTCTATGTTCAGTGGGAAAACTTTTTTTACAGTGCGTGAAGGGGTAAATGTACATTTCCCTGGTTGGACCATGGATAGATGTAAGGACTTGACAGGGAATCAAATCCTGCCTCACTCTGCCCAAAACTTAAAAATATTCTCTTGAATGCCAGGCTGATAGAGGCTGGGTATGTTATGATTAAAAGTTATTTATGTGAATGTCCTTTTTTTTTTATTTATCCGTTTGTTGCTGCAGGAAGATAGATTTGTCTCCTAAGGTCCAGAGAAGACAGACATGTGTTCAGAATGAAGAGCAGACCTTGGTTGTAAAGGAAGAGCATGTAAAGGTATACATTTGTGCATTTTTGTTAACCATGAGACTGTTCATTTGAAAGAAAATTGCTTTGTATAGTCCTATACTGAAGATTGTGCTAGAGGGACAAAAACTATAGTCAGACTATCGGTGTGAGAAAACAAAATTATAGATAGAGATATATTTTAATTTTCTTTTGTATAAAAGAGGCCTAAAAGCCAATTTCTCTCATATATTAAGCGTATTGCTTAGAACTTCAGGATCTTGATCACATATATTTCAGTTTATTAAAACTTGCCACATAAAAACCACATTTCGGACAATGCTGTCCTTTTTCAAGGACTACAGCTTACCTAAATGCTAGACAAGCCTTACAGTAGCCAGGAGGCTCTTTTGTTTTCCTGCAGATTGTTGCTTCTAGGTCTTGGTTATCTTTGTGAGGTAGAACTTTGACTGCTCTTTTCTTGATGCTAGCTGCTTCTATGACCTCAAGGTAGCAATCTACTGGAAAGCAGATGACCTCTAAGCCTAAGGTATATTTGTGCGGCTCCTGGCAATCTTACATGAGTAGTTCATGGTTAGTTTAGAGAGACTGGGAATATTTGGGTCTGTAGGTATTTTAATTTAGTATACTATGTGTACACCAGACGTGTCCATTAGAAAAAAAAATTACGTGCCAATGGGTAAAATTCTAAATTTAATAAGTATGTTCATACCTAAATATTATGTAGGATTTATATAGCGCCGACAGTTTAAGCAGCGCTTTACAACTTGAGGGTAGACAGTACAAATACAATACACTTTAATACAGTAGGAATCAGAGATCCCTGCTCATTAGAGCTTACAATCTAAGAGGGAGGGTCAAGAGATACAAGAGGTAATAACTGGGGGATGTGCTGATGGAGAAAATGTACAGTTAGGTGGGGGTCAGATGGGCTTCTCTGAAGTGATGGGTTTTCAGGGATCGTCTGAAATTGGACAAAGTAGGAGATAGTCTGATTGGGGTAGAGCATTCCAGAGGATGGGAGAGGCTCAGGAGACGTTCTGGAGGTGAGCATGGGATGAGGGGACAAGGGAGCTAGCGAGCAGGAGGTCTTTGGAGGAGCGAAGAGAACGATTAGGTTGGTATTTTGAGACTAGATTAGTGATGTAGCTGGGGACCAAATTTTGGATTGCTTTGTAAGTTATTGTTAGTATCTTGAATTTAGTTTGTTGGTTGAGTGGCAGCCAATGGAGGGATTGGCAGAGAGGGGTAGCAGACACCGAGTGGTTTGTAAGGTGGATGAGCCTGGTAGCAGCGTTCATGATGGACTGAAAGAGGGATAGCCTTTTTAGAGGTAAGCCAATGAGGAGGGAGTTGTAGTAGTCAAGGCGGGGGATGAAACAATAGAGGTTTAATTGCACATACAGTGGGGCAAAAAAGTATTTAGTCAGCCACCATTTGTGCAAGTTCTCCCACTTAAAAAGATGAGAGGCCTGTAATTGTCATCATAGGTATACCTCAACTATGAGAGACAAAATGTGGAAACAAATCCAGACAATCACATTGTCTTATTTTCTGAAAGAATTTATTTGCAAATTATGGTGTAAAATAAGTATTTGGTCACCTACAAACAAGCAAGATTTCTGGCTCTCACAGACCTGTATCTTCTTCAAGAGGCTCCCCTGTCCTCCACTCATTACCAGTATTAATGGCACCTGTTTTGAACTTGTTATCACTATAAAAGACACCTGTCCACAACCTCAAACAAGTGAAAATTAATAATGGGCACGGCGCCAAATGATGAACGTGCACTCTGACAACCTGATGCTGCTCCTAAATTAGTAAATACTAATAAACAAACAGTATAATGCGCAACAATCGTGCAATATTAAATAGATATTATCATGTTGACTCTATGATATATTAAGGTGCTCCAGTGCATATACAATAGATAACTCCTATATTACCAATAAAGTGAATATAATGCAACAAAATCAAATATTAGAGGACAGTTGATTTTGTTGCATTATATTCACTTTATTGGTAATATAGGAGTTATCTATTGTATATGCACTGGAGCACCTTAATATATGATAGTCGACACAACCTCAAACAGTCACACTCCAAACTCCACTATGGTAAAAACCAAAGAGCTGTCGAAGGACACCAGAAACAAAATTGTAGACCTGCACCAGGCTGGGAAGACTGAATCTGCAATAGGCAAGCAACTTGGTGTGAAGAAATCAACTGTGGGAGCAATAATTAGAAAATGGAAGACATACAAGAACACTGATAATCTCCCTCGATCTGGGGCTCCACGCAAGATCTCACCCCATGGGGTCAAAATGATCACGAACGGTGAACAAAAATCCCAGAACCACACGGGGGATCAAAGGCTACCATCAATAACACACTACGCCGCCAGAGACTCAGATCCTGCAGTGCCAGACGGGCCCGTCTGAGGTTTGCTAGAGCGCATTTGGATGATCCAGAAGAGGACTGGGAGAATGTCATATGGTCAGATGAAACCAAAGTAGAACTGTTTGGTAGAAACACAACTCGTGTTTGGAGGAGAGAGAATGCTGAGTTGCAACCAGAGAACACCATACCTACTGTGAAGCATGGGGGCGGCAACAGCATACTTTGGGGCTGTTTCTCTGCAAAAGGAACAGGATGACTGATCCGTGTACGGGAAAGAATGAATGGGGCCATGTATCATGAGATTTTGAGTGCAAACCCCCTCCCATCATCAGCAAAGGCATTGAAAATGAAATGTGGCTTGGTCTTTCAGCATGACAATGATCCCAAACACACTGCCCGGGCAACGAAGGAGTTGCTTTGTAAGAAGCATATCAAGGTCCTGGAGTGGTCTAGCCAGTCTCCAGATCTCAACCCCATAGAAAACCTTTGGAGGGAGTTGAAAGTCAGTGTTGCCCAGTGACAGCCCCAAAACATCACTGCTCTAGAGGAGATCTGCATGGAGGAATGGGCCAGCATACCAGCAACAGTGTGACAACCTGTGAAGACTTACAGAAAACGTTTGACCTCTGTCATTGCCAACAAAGGATATATAACAAAGTATTGAGATGAACTTTTGATATTGACAAAATACTTATTTTCCACCATAATTTGCAAATTCTTTCAAAAATCAGACAATGTGATTGTCTGGATTTGTTTCCACATTTTGTGTCTCATAGTTGAGGTATACCCATGATCAGAATTACAGGCCTCTCATCTTTTTAAGTAGGAGAACTTGCACAATTGGTGGCTGACTAAATACTTTTTGTGCCCCACTGTACATGCCAGTCACTGTTTTAGATGCTGGGGCCCAATTGGATGTGTATGTAATTTCCCATGATTTTTTTTTTTCCCTATTAGCATTGCTGTTTTGCATATGTAGTTAAACGCTGCTATCGAGTTTAAAATTCAAACACTGTATATAACATCTGTAAAAATGAGACAAACCATAAACACTAACCATAGAGATATTAGAGTTGTGCCTTCTATATCCTTGAATTGCACTCTATAGTAACATGTTACTATACTAGATTTATATATCATTTTGGATGTTAAATACTCTTCTGACTTTACCATGATTATGCTGAAAGAACCAGCAAAAGTGAAAACTTCCAGTAACACATTTCTAAAATCTGTCACTATTTTTAGGCAAATTAGGCACAGTTGGTAACTATGAGCAATAAATAAGAAATGATATCTCCGCCCTACCAGGACAACAATAAACAATGGAACACTAGCTGCAGCAGACACCGAACTGGTCAAACCACACCAACAATAAATGGATAAAAATCAATATATGTTGTCGTGCTCTAGTGAAAAAATTAGTACAATTAAAGTGCTAAATAAAGTGACATCGCATGTGCAAAATTGCATAAAACGCATATATAGTGACAGCGTATGGCCAAGTTTGCATAGAAACGCCTAAAATTGTGAAATCACACAACCTTCAAGTTGCAAAAAAAGCATATAAAGTAACATTGCATGTGCAAAATTGCATAGAAATGCATAAAATTGCTATGTAATCGCATAACCTTCAAATTACATAAAATAAAGTGCTAATGCTGATAAAATTAGTCCAACAGTGCACATGAATAGAAAAAATAAAAAAATAAAAATAAGATGCCGTGAAGTGCTGTGCTCCAAGTGACAATCTGTGAAAATAGTCTTTCAATGCATAGGTGATGTGAATCCTCTTCAGTGTATAAACACCTCAGGTGTGCAGTGGCTACCTTACCTTACCGCTGTAAGGTAACAGCGTGTTGTAACAAATGATGGTGGTCAGTAAATCCTCCAATGGCTCGCATCCGATGTTCCTCTTGTGTGGTAGTGGCCAGGGGAAGCGTCAATGGACTAGATATCCTAATATGCCTTGGTAGCCTGATGTATAGTCTTTATATATAATGATAGGTTATCTCTATATGCCTCAGTAACAGTGGACAGCCTCCCAGGTCCATGAACATAGAGTAAAAGGTGAGGGGGGACCCAAACCGTGAAGTATGTAATCGCAGATATTTGAGTTTGCAGGTTTAAAGGTACTCGCATAATGAAACAAATAATGAAATGAAAAAAATAAACGCGCAGCAAACTCGTGGCCTGAAACAGGTAAAAAAAAAAAAAAACCTGGCCTGACGTCACTTCTGGTGCCTGTGTAAGCCAATCCTAAGGAAGTAATGTCAGGTAAGGTTTTTTTTACCTGTTTCATTATGTGGGTATTTTTAAACCTGCAAACTCAAATATCTGTGATTACACCCTTCACGATTTGGGTCCCCCCTCCCCTTTTTACTTATGTTCACAGACCTGGGAGGCATTAGCACTTGTTTTTTTTTTTTATTCTATGCAATTTGAAGGTTATGCGATTATGTATCAATTTTATGCGTTTCTATGCAATTTTGCACATACGATGTCACTTTATATGCGTTTTTTTGCAACTTGAAGGTTATGTGATTATTTAGCAATTTCATGCAAACGTGCACATAAGTTTTCACTATATATGCGTTTTATGCAATTTTGCACATGCAATGTCACTTTTATATAGCACTTTAACTAATTTAGCACTTTATGGTACAAATTTTTTCACTAGAGCGTGACACCATATATTGATTTTTATTAACCATGAGCAATGCCATAGCTTTACCCACCTCCCCTATGTACAGTTGATGTAACTTGCTGAATCACTTCTCTATTTTTAATAATCGAACCAAAAGTACAGAATATGTTGGGTACTAGATCACATAAATCCTAACAATATTTACAGGTAGAAAAAAAGCTAAAGCGACATGAGAACTCAACTGATGTAAGGAGTGATCGCAAGAAGGAGCGCAGTAAAGAACGAGGGGAATCCAAATGCTCCCGGGAATCGAGTGATTCTCGCAAGCGAGAAAAGGCACAGAAAGACCTAAAAGAATCTAAGATCTTCAAGGAAGAGAGGTAGGCTGACTGTCTTTCATACCTAAAACTGTAAATACTTTACTTTCTTATTCTAAAAGATTTTTAACGCCAACAACCACAATTGTTTGTTTTACAGCAAAATTGTATTTGTCTTTTACACGACTAATGGTGGATGAGGACAAAAACTTTGGAATAGCAAGCTAACTGAAAAAAAAATGACAAATTATTGTGTCCTATTGTCCAGGCTACATCAGGAAGTTGGACTTCAATGCTGTACATTTCTAGAACTCGTTTATGTAAGAACTCTGGTTCGTTATGCTTGATTCCGCACTTTTTCCACTCATGACACCACAGTGCGAAAAACCGATTGCTGATGTTTATAAACGCAACATATTTCAAAGAAGAAATAAGTATTGGTGATAAGTGCCTTGTATTCTGCGACTTATTTAAAGAAGTATCTGCAGACATTTTAAAACTCTTGTTGAAGTGCACATGGCGCTTGGTCCTGTTTGAACCTGTGCAGTGGATTTGAAATAAAATTACATTTTTATTTCTGTCTGTAGCTCCACTCCAGGCTGAAACCCAGAGCTTTCTGACCATGCTACTCAGCAACCACTGCACAGATTTGAATGGGACCAAGTGCTGTGTGAATTGGACCAAGGTCAACGATGGTTTTAAACTATGGCTTTTAAAAGACCATAAACAGCAAATTCATATTTATTTTTGTGGTATTCCCTTTTTTTGTGACTTGCATTTAAAAATATATTTGAATAGAAACCATGCTTTCATAAATATATAGAATATGGGGTAATCCTAAGCTGTAGACATCAGTTTATACTGTGTACTGTTAGTATGATAGACTTCAGGATCCATAGATGTTGGGATGTACTGTGTATACAGAAAATCAAGAGCTGAAAGGAAACCGTTAATATAAGAGCTGACTTATTTTTAAAAGTGCAAGCATTGGGACTTTCATTCTTTATCCATTAACCTAACTACTTGGTGACTCACAGATATGAAACAAGCTTGAGTATATCAGTGTTGGGATCATTTATATGCATTTTACAGAGTAGTAAAGGAAGGATTAGGTTGTCATCCCTAGGACCTGTACCTTTTTTAAAGGCATGCCTGCATTTGCAACTTCAGTATTTGATTCCTGACAGGATCACTTTTAAATTACACAGCTCTAAGCTAAGAGCATTTCTTGCAGTAGGTAATGATAAGCTAACAGTCAAATTGTATTTTAGGTTGGGTTCCACAAATTATTGTAAAATTCAGTGTTGGTGCCAGTGGTCGTTACGAAGTGGGCATCGGTTACCTGCCTCACAGAGTTTGTCTAACCCTACAGACTGCACTTACCCAGTCCATTGAGTGTACCCTTATAGGCAACTGATTACATCATGGCTCAGAACTGTCACTATTTTGGAATCAAATCCCTCTGTCCTACTTTCCTCCTCCAGTTGACCCTCATTTTGGTCTGATTATAAAGACCTCTCTAAATATTTACTATACTAAAGATATTATACTTAACCAGCCTTTATTAACCTTTTTAACATGGAAGAACCCTTGAAAAACCTTTTTGGCTTCAGGGAACCCCTAATAATTATATTTACAGCTGACAATACACAAGTGTGATGGTCAGTGTGAAGAATGTTACTTATTTTTGTGGTCATTGGGAAGAGTTCACCAGCTACAGCTGGCTAAAATGTCATTGGTATCAGTGGTCGCTTATCTGAGAGGCAGATATCGCGTATGCTCAAAGAACACCAAGCAATCTCTGGAGGAACCCTAGGGTTACATGGAACCCTTGTTTTAGAAACCCTGTACTACACTAAATTTGTGATCTATCCTTTTAAATGGTTGCATTTTTTTTTAAGCCAGTCTAAAGAATAGAAGTAGCAAAAAAACACTTGTCGGTTTAAACAATTTTATGTATATTAGTTCTTTTGGGTTCCATATAATTGGGGTATGGCAGGGCTGTTATCTTTGCTTGCATACTTTGAGATGAGAAAGAGGAACTCCTTTTTAGTACAAAGTTGAAAGGTATGCAATCCCTGCATTCAGTGTGCAGTTCTGCATGTGCATTTACATGCACTTGTAATGCTCTTACAGTGCATTCAGTCCAGAATAAAAATCAGAAGCCGGGCCCAGCAGCTTCCAATCGTGTGATCACAATTAGTGGTCACATGATGGCCAATCCTTCCTGCCCCTCACTTCCATCAGGGCTAATTGGAAGCACAAGTATAACCAAACAATGTTAACAAAATGGAGACTCAAACCCAGCTTTTCCAGTCTTTTTTTTATAATGCAGGAACCATTGAAATAACTTTTTGGGTTCCGAAAACCCTATCTAATAATTGCTATCTATAGCTCTTGGTACATTAGTGTGATTGTCATTGGGGAAATACTTTTTACATTTGGGGTCATTGGGAAGAATCTTCCCTTACAGATAGCTAAAAGGATCACTTGTGTCAGTGACTACTTATCTGAGAGGCAGAAATGAAAGTGATTGTAAAGCTTTGTTTATTTAAAAAATAAAATAACAAACATGTCATACTTGCTTCCACTGTGCAGCTTGTTTTGCACAGAGTGGCCCCGAACCTCGTCTTCTGGGGTCCCTCAGTGGCTCTCGCGGCTCCTCCCCACATCGGATAACCCCCTAGGAAAAGCGCTCTCCCAGGGGGTTACCTTGTGAGCGCGCTCCCGAGTCCATCATTGGCATCCATAGCCGCCAAATGTATGACTCGGCCCTGGCGCTCACATCATTGGATTTGATTGACAGCAGCGGGAGCCAGTGGCTGCGCTGCTATCTATCCATCCAATCAAGAGCCGAGAACCCTGGGCAGAGAGGGAACGCGTCCCCGCTGGATGAAGTTCCAGGGCTCAGGTAAGTAAAATGGGGGTGCTGGGGGGCCAGTCACTGCCAGGTGTTTTTTCACCTTAATGCATATGATGCATTAAGGTGAAAAAACACGAGGGTTTACAACCCCTTGTGCTCGAAGAACGGTTAGAAAATCGTCGGAGGAGCCCTGGTTGGGAATGTCTGGTCTAGCCCAACAAGTTTAGCAGAAGTAAATTTTTAAATGTCAGCCACAAGGAAAACACTCTCCTCTTCAAAGTATTTCAAGATCCTGCTAAATTGGCTGCTGTTAAGGTCAGATAATGGCATCATTAGGAAAAGTGCAAAGTTTAGAATGGAATCGGAGGCACTGTTTAGCCCTTCTATACAACATTCTATAGCCCTTCTATACAACATTGCAGTCAGCCTGCCATACTTGATAGAGAATGCAGGATAAACTGCATAACATTGATGCACACTTTGAAGTAGAACTATAGGCAAAACTTTTTTTCATTATGACTAGAGTAAGAGCAGGTTATAGCCCATGTTGGTTTTTTCTAATGCCATCTGTGTCCAATTACAGAGATTTACCTTCACTTTCGGTTCCATAGCCAAACAGGAAGTTAGAGGAAATCCCTGCAAATTAAGGGAATCCCTTGGAGATCTCCAGGTCCCCAGAACTAATGCCCCCATTGGAAGATTTCCCCTTTTATTACTTTTCTGGGGACAAACCAAAATTTGGGATTTTCTTTTACTCTCAATCATAATGGTAAACAGGACAAATGAAGACCCTCTCACCGACAGCAGTTAGTCCTGACAGACTGTTTCTGACCCCTCTCCGCCTTGTCAAAAACTAAAAAAGTTTTGCCTTTAGTTATACCTTTAAAGTTTTCACCAACAATGTGGCAGTTTCTGGAGCTGCTTTCAAATTGCTAAATAGAGCAGAACTTCTTTTCAGATTAGTGACTGACTTTTCTCTGCTACAATGAAGTAATACAGCTTGGTCGCCTCCTGGCCTTCATTCTGCTAATTGAACAATAAAGGAGCAGCACACTTAGCCCCGGTTCACACAGGGGCGACTTGTCAGGCGACCTAGTCGCCTGACAAGTCGTCTCCTGTTCTGTGCTACGGAACCGTTCTAATAGGAGCGACGCAAGTCGCTCCGACTTAGAAAAAGGTTCCTGTACTACTTTGGGGGCGACTTGCATAGACTTCTATGCAGAAGTCGTTTTGCAAGTCGCCTCGGAAGTAGTTTGCAGGTGGCCTCGCTGAGGCGACCTGCAAGTCGTGCCGTCCCTGTGTGAACCGGGGCTAAGTCACTGCATTGCACAAATGTTAACAGCCTTAGTGCTGCCCCTCCCAAGCAGTTACAAGTTCAGAAACTTATTCTAGCTTCATTTAAAAAGTAATTATTTTATTGTATATAAAACTACATAAGCACTCACAATTTGCCTCAAAGCACAACATATTGAGAAACATTTTAGTCTTGTGTAGCTCATTTGCAGTTTTGTCATTTTTGGTACATTCATAAATGCTTCATAATGACACCACATTGCCAAATCCAATTTTAATATTGTATCAAAAAAACAGTTTTAACAAGTTTACTTTGTGTGACATCTCATGTTTTGGTATTGAATGGTGATAATACTTTTGTAACTTACTAAGAGGCAGAGCTTTGTGTGTGCAGCCTTGAATTTACACGTAGTACAGTTCAGAAGTAACTTTCTACAGGCCTTGTTACTGTAAATCACTTGGAAAACAGTCTATTCAAATTGTATATCAAAACGTGTGACCTTGAAGGATATCAGTAATCACAATTACTAAATATACAGGTAAAAATTACTGGGGAAAAATGGAAGCTGTGCCCTAGCCTGTTACTGAACTTGTTCTTTTATTCTTGTATTTATGCAAACTATTTGGATTGACTCAGTCTAGTTGTTACTGGAGCTCAGTTAATGGTAAAGTGAATAATTGTATATATCTGCCTGTTTTGTGTTTTATGTAGTTATAGGTATGTTTTTTTTCACTTTTAAGATTTGCTTTTGTATGTGCATTTCCTTTTCTATTGCAGCAAAAAAAGAAAAGAGAATGAGCCCTCTCTTTCTCTATCAGATGATGAGAAGGACAGTAAGAAGGAAAGCAGGGATGAAGAGTTCAAAGGTCCCTTGGAGCCCAAAGAATATGCAGGTTTTCAAGGAATCAGCAGGCCCAGAGGAACTTTTGTAAGTTGACAAAGAACCTGTAATACTGCTATAAAGGCTTTAATATACAAATTAATAGAGTATTGTGGATTCATGAATATTTTGTGGTCTGTGAAGTCAGAGGTTGACAGATAGCTACGATAAGTTAGATGTGGCTATTTTAGATGATTATCTACACATGCATCAGTTTTTTGTAGTGAAGGGATAGAGCACCAGTATCGGTCAAGTTATACTTTCAACTGCATTAGTAGTGCAGGTAATTTACTTATCGAAGACCTTGTTGCTGCAAAGTTTTTTAAAAGCAAAACACAACTTCTAACAGGGACCGACGTGTTTGAGACCCTGCAGCTGCACCCTCCTTGGTTGGCTTTCTGTCCTGCAGAGAAAGCTACTTCTGACCTTGCTTAGAAGACAGACTGTTCATGCATTCCAATACACAACCTGTATGCTTTGTTGCAGCAGTACCCTCTAGTTATAGATAAAAACTGTTTCCTGTTATTTACAAACCCCTAAAATGTGTATGTGTTCACATCACAAATAACACAGGCAGTGTCTGTCATATAAGAGCTGTTTTTTTTGTTCTTTGGAAATAAACCATCCAAAGTGGGAATAGGAATATTAATAGGAAATCTTTTTGCAAAAAATGTTCTTAGCCTGAAAAAACTAATGCAGCCACCATGGCTAAGGTCTGATAAACTGCAATATATACAATGTTTGTTTTCGGGCTTGGTTATCCTTTAAGACCAACTTATTAATGGTTTCATTCATAGGTTGCCACATCTGCTGGCCTGAGGTAGTGTGGCACAAACACACACCTGACCATTTCCTACATGTTTGTTTTCAGTAAAAAGTCAGGAATAAGGGCTCATTCACACAGTGTTGCAACTGGTGTTTTTTAGTACTGGATAAACGCCACTTACAGGGCACATGGGAAAACTTGTTTTCTATGTGCCCTGTTTGCATTGCAACACAGCCAACAAGCAGTCTTCTGCTGCAGCATGCAGGAAGGCAAAGGACTGCTGTATGGAGACATGGATGAATGTATTTTGTACACTTTACATAAAGTTAAAGATAAAAGTAAATTGTATGATTTGCTAAAACACAAATTCTACTGCACCCTCACCACAGTTCAATGCAGCAAAAAAAAACAAAAAAAAACTGACAGCTGCCTGCACACTAAAATGGAGCATTTAGTGTGTGGGCAATATAAATAAGCCCTCATACATCTGGTGCAGATATTTTAAAATTGTTTTGTATGCATATTAAACCATCTGGCAGGAGTTTAATTCCATCATTTACACACGCATCTGCAATTGTTCCTATGTACTCTGTAGAGCTGCACGATTCTGGCCAAAATGAGAATCACAATTTTTTTGCTTAGAATAAAAAGATCACGATTCTCGCAACGTAAAATCAAATTCATTAAAGTCATTTTTTCCAAAAAAAATTGCATTTGAAAGACCGCTGCCCAAATACAGTGTGACATAAAATATTGCAACAACCACCATTTTATTCTCCAGGGTGTCTAATATATGTATGTGTATGTGTATGTGTATGTGTATGTGTGTGTGTATGTGTTCTAAGTAATTTTCTAGCAAAAAAAAAAGATTTTAACTTGAAACCAACAAATTTCAGAAAAAGGTTTAAGTGGTTAAACTTTTTTCACTTACACAAAGTCTATTCCATTGACAAATTGTTACAATGTTCAAACTGCCCAGTTTTTCTCTTCCTTTCATTTAAAAGCTGTGGCTTCAGAAGAGCAGATAGAATTCTTTGCATAGAAAGACTTCTGAAACACTTTAGTCAAGATCGCGATAGCGATTCTTGACAATTGTGCTAGTACTCTGACATTTCATATCTTAAAACCTAGATGGCGAGATGTTTTAAACCTGAGTTAGACACGTGTGACTTCCTAGGTAAACCTAACCATCTATGATTAAAACTATGGCCTTCAGCTGTCTTATGGGGATAGCGAGTGAGTCCTCTGCCCTGTGAAAACTCAGCATTATAGTGATTTAGAGCTTAAAGTGGTTGTCAAGTCACATATGTAAATCACTTGCCTCCCCTCTGCTTTAGGAAGATGTAAAGCACAGTATGTCACTTTAAAAAAAAATGATAATAATAATAATCATCCTAAATACCTTTTTGCTCTATGCGGTCACTTTCCGTCCACTTTCCTTCCCTGATCTAAGGAGAGCAGTAGGAGGGGCTGAGATTCCCATCTGTATGCCAGCCAGCTGAGGGAGGTCATGTGACCGCACAGCAGCGCTGTGCGAGAAGGTATTTAGGATTATAATTTAAAAAAAAAAACTGACATACTGTGCTTTATATGTTCATAAAACAGAGGCAATGCAAGCGATTTAAAAACATTACTTTACAGCCACAGAGGAATAGCAGCAGGAGGGGAGGGTTGGGGAGGAGATCGGCTCACACTACACAAACTACTGAGCTGACGGAGAAGGAGAGACTAACCACACAGCAGGATGACGGAGGGACGTAAACTGATCACGGAATTCATGATTAGCATTGTTAGCACACATAGGGGGACACAGGAACAGGCGGGATCAACCAGGTATTTTACAACATAGAATGGGACAAATTACACTGCATAAGCACTATGCTATAGATCAATGTTTCTCAACTCCAGTCCTCAAGTACCCCCCAACAGGTCATGTTTTCAGACTTTTCATTATTTTGCACAGGTGATTTGATCAGTTTCCCCGCCTTAGTAATTACCACAGCCGTTTCATCTGAGGGAAATCCTGAAAACATGACCTCTGGGGGGGGAGGGGGGTACTTGAGGACTGGAGTTGAGAAACATTGCTAAAGATCATGCTTTAAAGGAACAGGAGCATTTTTTAGGGTTACCACCACTTTTACTTTGGGACACTAAACCTCAGAGTCCTAAAAAAAAGTCAACAGTTTCTAGGACATATCTCCTACTGCCTGCTCCTCTCCCTCAGATGAGAATTGCTATGTATTACACAGTAGGAGAGTCTGTTAAAATGTTCTGTGTAAAATGACCCTTCTAAATAGTCTGCAAGTGTTATATGTAAATCAAAGGTGTAGTCATTTTATTTCTTTATAGATGCATCAAAAAAAGAAATTTAAAAAGAAAAAGTATAAAGGCAAGCTCCATTTAAAAAAAAAAAAAAAAAAAAAATAAAAAAGCCCATGCTGCAAGGGTTAACTAAATATAAAGAAAAATCTTGTGCTAAACAATAAAGACTGCTGCACTTTTAATACTCCTTGAATACGAGGAAATGATGAAAATCGTGCTAAAATATAAAATTTGCGCTGTCTCGTATATAATAACAAAATATACTGTGACCCAACTCTGAATATTTCAACATGTGATTATAACATCAAAACAATAAAAGGCAAGTTCCACAAATCAAGTGTTCATGTGTATTCATTCAAGATGTGCATTCAAATCTTGTTCCAACAAAATATTATACTGTGCACCGCTCCCAGTGACAAAGTACCGATCAGTCCATGTTCCAGATAAAAAGATGAAATATGCCTCTTCTCTTACCAGATCCCCACGATCTCTATATTATAGGAGATCATGATCTGCATGAGGTGAACAGATGTTTAGACTCATCCAGTGTGTATTCTGACCTCCGCGATGGATGGATAAAACCTCCTGCTGATCAGCGCCTCAGCCCAGCCCACTCCGATCCAGACGCACTCTGCACTTTCCACTCAATATATGTATAGGATTAAGAACAGAGGGAAGGCTCATCATGTAATGTGTAAAACATAAGGGGTTTATTGGGCTAAAATATACACTTACAGTAATGTAGAATAAAACAAGCAGTAGAGAGGATAATCCAACCTAGGGATCACCAAAAGGTCTGGATCATAATTACGTCACAACTCCCTTCTTCCAATGCGTTTTCCCTGTAACAGGCTATGTCTGGGAATGGAGGATCCTCCATTCCCAGATATAACCTGTTATGGGTAAACTTGTTGGAAGGAGACGGGAGGGAGTTGTGATGTGATTATGATCCAGGCCTGTTGGTGATCCCTAGGTTGGATTATCCTCTCTACTGCTTGTTTTATTCTACATTACTGTTAGTGCATATTTTAGCCCAATAAACCCCTTATGTTTTACACATTACACAATGAGCCTTCCCTCTGTTCTTAGTTCTATACATATATCGAGTGGAAAGTGCAGAGTGAGTCTGGATCGAAGCATGCTGGGCTAAGACGCTGATCAACAGCCTGTTTTTATCCATCCATCGCGGAGGTCAGAATATATACTGGATGAGTCTATACATCTGTTCACCTCATGCGTGTCATGATCTCCTATAATATAGGGATCACGGGGATCTGGTAAGAGGCACATTTCATCTTTTTATCTGGAGCATGGATTGGTCGTTACTTTGTCACTGGGAGCGGTGCACAGTATACTATTTTGTTGGAACAAGATTTGAATACACATGGACACTGGATTAGGGTTAACTAGTTACAGATGCATCTCAAAAAATGAGATGCTCCTCAAAAAGTTAATTTTATTTTAAGCCCCATACACTATCAGATTTTCTGCTGATTTTTTTCCTTTAGATTTACCAAAACCATATATTTTGAGGTCAAACCTTAGGAGTTTCAATTTGTATGCAATCAGGCAGGCCCTTGCACTACATGGTTTTGGTAATTCTGAAGACAAAAATCAGCAGAAAATCTGATAGTGTGTATGGGGCTTTAGTAAATCAATTCAAAAAGTGAAATTGGTGTATAGATTTGTTACAGAGTGATATAATTCAAGCATTTCTTTCTTTTAATTTTGTTGATTATGGTTTACAGCTAGTGAAAACGCCAAATTCTGTATCCCAGAAAATGTGAATATTGTGAAATAGTTCAACATTGTAGACTCATGGTGTCGCACTCTAATCAGCTAATTCACTCAAAACACCTGTAAAGGTTTCCCGAGCCTTAGTTTAAATGGTCTGTCTGGTTCAGTAGGTTACACAATCATGGGGAAGACTGCTGACTTGACAATTGTCCAGAAGACAGTCATTGACATTCTCCACAAGGAGGGTAAGTCACAAAAGGTCATTGCTAAAAAGCTGGCTGTTCAGAGTGCTGTATCCAAGCAAATTAATAGGTGTACAAGCAACAGGGATAACGGCATCCTTGAGAGGATTGTGAAGCAAAGGCTATTCAAGAATTTAGGGGAGATTCACAAGGAGTGAACTACAGCTGGTGTCAGTGCTTCAAGAGCCACTACACACAGACCTATCCAGGACATGGGCTACAACTGTCACATTCCTTGTGTCAAGCCACTTCTGAACCATAGATTATGTCGGAAGCATCTTATCTGGGCTAAGGAGAAAAAGGACTGGACTGTTCCTCAGTGGTCCAAAGTCCTCTGTGGATGAAAGTAAATTTTGCATTTCATTTGGAAATTGAGGTCCCAAAGTCTGGAGGAAGAGTGAAGAGGGACAGAATCCAAGTTGCATGAGGTCCAGTATGAAGTTTTCAGAGTCGGTGATGATTTGGGGAGCCATGTCATCTGCTGGTCCACTATGTTTTACCAAGTCCAAAGTAAGCACAGCTCTCTACCAGGAAAGTCTAGAGCACATCATGCTTTCGTCTGCTGACCAGCTTTATGGAGATGCTGATTTCATTTTCCAGCAGGACTTGGCACCTGCCCACACTGTCAAAAGTACCAATACCTGGTTTTATGATCATGGCATCACTGTGCTTGATTGGCTAGTAAACTCACCTGACCTAAACCTCATAGAGAATCTGTGGGGTATTGTCAAGGGAAAGATGAGACACCAGACCCAACAATGCAGACAACCTGAATGTTGCTATCAAAGCAACCTGGGCTTCCACAAAACCTCAGCAGTGCCTCAGACAGATCGCCGTAAAAGGAGCCCCAACCAAGTATTGAGTGCATACTATATACTGTACAGGGACATATTTTTTAGCCAACATTTCTGTATTAAAAATCCTTTACTGGTCTTGTGTAGTAATCCAATTTTCTGAGATACTGAATCTTGGGTTTTCACTAGTTGTAAGCTATAATCATCAAAATGAAAAGAAAAATGCTTGAAATTTATCTATATAAAATAAGTTTGTTTTTGAATTACTAAAATAACTTTTTGATGATCAAATTTTTTGAGATGCACCTGTATGTCTAGGGCATGGGGTAAAGCAGTTTTATTTGCCTGACCGGTCCCTGCAGCCTCTTTTACCCTGCACTCCAGCATTCTTAGGCCCTTTGACTACAATTCAGGGACACTAGCCTGCATTGGATATGAGGACGCAGAGGGCCGCTGTCTGTTGGAGAGAAAAAAATGGATAAGTAAAAATACTGTTACTGTTCCCCAAACTTAACGTGCAATTAACTTTTGAAGTACGGGGGCAGCCCCACTGCAAGGAAGGCCTCTGTTTGTCATGGTTCAGCTTTAGGTAATGGAAAAAAATCATCAAAAAGGCCCATAGTGCAAATTGTAAAAATTGCTTGGTCCATACGGTGTGAAAAGTTAGAAGAGGTCAAATTGTTAAACGGGGCTTCCTTCTCTCAAGTGGCTGAACGGAGCCTAAATGCCAGTACCACTTGTACAGTGTTAAGCCCCAACCTGGGACTGGATGCTGCAACCTGTCCTAAACCTGCACTAAAATGCCAGGAGACACTGCAGCTGGATGGCCCTGTGTGCAAGTGACCCAAGGCTGTTGACGAGGACACACAATAGCACAACGGCAACTATTTTTACCAGTTTTGTTTGCTGAAAAGTTTAACATTGCATTACCCTACATGAGCATTTAATTCTTGCACAGTAAATGCAAATGTCCGCCAGATCATCCAACATCGTTTCAACCTGGGGATATATCTGCTGTAGTTAGAAGCAGGATTGAATAGTAAGGCCCCTTTCACACGTGCTCACTGGGGAATCTGTCCGCTGATCCCCGCTGAGCAGGCGGATGACTGGTCTGTGTCCGTTTTATGCATCACAGACGCAGCCGATTCTTTTCTATGGTTGGTCGGATGTAAACGGACTGCTTGACCTTTTTACACCCGACTGCCATCCGATCCACTAGATAGATGGGGAAAGGGTCTGCATCCATCTGTTTTATCGGATTGGATGTTGGCAGGTGTAAACTGACACGTGTCTGTTTAAATCCGAAGCTCCATAGAGGAGAATGGAGGTCAGATCGGGTCAGTCTGAAAAACTGACAGGGGGACCCAATCGGTCGCCCCGTGTGAAAGGGGCCTAACCGTTCTGCCCAAACTTTTGTACTGACAGGTGACGTTACTCAATATAAATATAAAAAATATATACATATACATTGAAGTGTTTGCCTTTGCTTCTATACTGCACTGCTATGAAGAAGTCCAGGAGCTCCTTGATTTGGCAATGAACCTTGGCTGTCACTGACAGCCAGAGGTTTCAGCACTAGGGCGGTAGGGGCCACTGAGATGATCCACCTTTTTTTTTTAAACTCCACTGGGGCAAAAAGCCATTTTTCCAGTGCAGTTTTAAAACGACATCTGGGACTCTAGTGGTTAAGCTATCTTTTTCAATTGAGTCAAATTGTGCAAAGTGCTTTTGGAAGTTTCAAAGCAGATTAATGCTGGCCATACACAGTTAGAAAAACGTTCTACAAAAACAGTCGGAATAAAAAAAAATCTGTCGACTGTGCATGCGATAACACCATCATTGTATCAATAGATGTCGCCCAATTATCGACATATCAATTGATAACATAGACGGTAGATTTTTTTTTTTGTTGATCGATTACTCGACCGGGGGCTACATTTCAGCATGTGCGCTGTAGATTTCTTCAAACTGTTTTCGATTGATTGCACTGCTGCAAAAAATCCGACATGTTAGTTGGTTTTTTGGCATAAAAATTAGCATTTCGAGAATCAAAATGAGCCCACTAACATTTCGCAAGTCGAAAGATCAAGCGCATTGAACGCTTTTTCAAACTATTTTCTAACCGTGTACGGCCAGCTTAAGAGGGAGAAACACAGTAAACTAATGTAAAAGAAGCATTACTTGCAGTGTGTAGAGAGGTATGCAGGTATAAAAATTGTGTTTTCTAAACACAAAACTTGCTAGGCTTTTTATTTGGAAATTGTGGTATTAGAATAAAATGTGTGCACCAAAAATTATTTATTTTTTATTTTATTTTTTTTTGTCTTTTTGTCCTTTTTACTCATCACAATATATTGTTTGTTGACAAAATCAACCAAACTTGTCTATTCCCATTTTGAACGCTCCGCCAATTAAACCAATTGTTTAGCAGTTTCGAATTAGAGGCAGAGGTCGTGCACGAGGGGTGTTTGCTGGGACAAGTTCTGCTCCTGTGAATACAGCGCCAAATTTCCAAAAGCGTCCTAAAGAGGAGGAGTGGGATCCAGAATATACCCCTAAAAGCAAGAAATACTTCCTGGTGGGTGTTTGAGGCTTTACCTTTGCATGAACAGACTAGCCAAAATGCAGTGCATTTTTAATATTGGATGAGCAGCTGTCTTAGCTCAGACTTTATTAAAACTACAGGACAGTAACTTTGATATGTATTTATTAAAATTATTGGATTGTCCAGCTTGAAGCTAATAATCACTGAAAGGATATGATCAAACATTTTGTGGGAGAAAAACTTTGGTCTCAAATGGTGTCCATGTCAAGCAGTCTGTGTAAAGAACTTTTTTTTCTTTAGCATTTGTTACTAGTAACAATGTCATATAAAATGCATTGTTTTGCTTTCTTATTGCTGACACCAAACATGTAGGTATCCTGTTCTCAGAGCAGCACATCAGTGTGCAGTGCAAGACTTTCAGCCAAGAAATAAACACTCCTAATGTGTGAGCCCAAATTTAAGTTTAAATTCGCTAAATAAATGAATAAAAACCAAGCGCTGATGTGGATAGATATGTGTGATATAAATAAATTGTGCTTAAAAATATATATATACCAATATAGTTAGTGCTATGAAAAAATCAGTAAATTAAAGCTGCTATCAATATAGGGTGATCAGATAACCAAACAAATAGTACTAAGTATAAAATTGATGCGCTTTAAATAAATAGTGCACAATATGCTGCTGCAACTAAGCTTAAATCCAGGAATAAAAAATGCATACATGTGAATAAAATAAATAATTATGGTGCTAATACATGTGTTAAAATTGCCAAAATAAATCTTCAAATTGGTGATGTGACGGTGAGTATAAATAAAATAATAATGACACTCTGAGTACAATGTCCAGGCAGAGATAAATAGTGGGAGAAAGTAAAAATAAACAGTTCCTTCCCTTAATCCAGATTGATTGACTCACTGGGTTAGATCGTTTGTATCAGGATATTTAGTTTTTCTTGTATCCCACTTCAGCCATTATACTGCTGGTGATTCGGCTCTCAGGATAAAGGTTTTATGCAAAGTGGGTTAGATCGTTTGTATCAGGATATTTAGTTTTTCTTGCATCCCACTTCAGCCATTATACTGCTGGTGATTCGGCTCTCAGGATAAAGGTTTTATGCAAAGCAAGCAAAGAAAAAATAGATCATTGTGCAGTGAACTTACTAGGTAGTACATAAGCAAAACAGGGACAAGAGATACACTCACAAACTCCCGGTCTATTAGAAGCATTCAAATAAGCAGATTGCAGTCAGCCGCTGTGGACGAGGTTTCCCATAGAGAAACAGCTGCTGTTAACCTTCAGGTGTATTGCAGCACTGAACGTCCTAAGCTCCTGTATTAGCACCATAATTATTTATTTATTTTATTCACATGTATGCATTTTTTTTTCCTGGATTTAAGCTTAGTTGCAGCAGCATATTGTGCACTATTTATTCATCAATTTTATACTTGGTAAATTCGCTAAATACATTCCGGGTGCATCAAAAGTGTTCTAAGTCTTAGTTTGTTTTCTTCAGAAAGCAGCCCAAGTAGAAAAGCCTATCGGCATGCTGCAGACAATGAGCTTTGCTGTCTGTGTGGAAACGGTGGTCTCTCTGCAGAGGTCTGACATTCTCCTTCTGACATTCTCTTTCTGACATTCTCCTTGCCAGAGCTCTCCAGTCAGCAGGGAGCATGAGCCATTTCTCATTGCAGAGCTATTGTTCTGACTCAGCAGGCTGTGTGTCAAGCCTCTGCAGTAAAGCCTCGTACACACGGTGCGATTGTTGGCCAACCGAGCGTCTGATTTTTGTCAAAAGTGCATGTGCCAGGATCTTGTCTTGCATACTAACAGTACACGAACGTAGTGACGTACTACGAGGAATTTCAGCTCTTGAGCTCCGCCCTTTGGGCCCCTTCTGCTAATTTTGTGTTTGGTGAGCATTGATTCCGAGCATGCATGTTTGTACTTTCAAATTTTGTGTGACGGATTTGTGTACTGACCATATACGAAAATCGAGCCTTTATCTGATGAAAATTTACTAGCCTGTCCAACATTTGGTCGAAAGTTGGACAATTGTCAAAAGGAGCGTACTAACAGTAAGATTTTAGTATGACAGTCTAAGACAATCTTCTGCCAACAATCATTACGGTGTGTACGAGGCTTAAGAGTACAGCTCTTACTGCATGTTCTTTGCCCCATTCTGGTAGGGAGCAAGCTTTTCTGTTCGGCTGTGTGGCTGCTTTCTATAGAATAAAAAACAGACTTTGAACATCTTTTGTTTTGCTGCTCCTGGTATTTAATACTGATAAACTGCAATGTCAGCTGGGCTTAAAATAATAGCTTAATCTTGTAGTTTAGTTTTTTTCTATCAGTTCAATTAGTTTCAATTAGTGCTTCCATTGTGTAAAATATATAGAAAAATCCTTTTTTGTCCATGACTGTATGCTTCCTAAGGTTTGGCTGTATGTTGTAGGCTGCCTAATTAATCTGGGTTTGGCTTGTTCATCTAGCATGATGACAGAGATGATGGAGTGGATTACTGGGCAAGAAGAGCAAGGGGTCGTGGCAACTTCCAACGTGGAAGGGGACGATTTCCCTTCAAAAAGTCTGGAAGCAGTCCAAAATGGACCCATGACAAATACCAAGGAGATGGTCTTATAGAAGATGAAGATGAAGTATTGGAAGATGGGCGTAAAGAGGAGAAGGTAGATTATCATGGAGTTATGGATTTAGTTTTTTTAAAGATTGTTTATTAGGGATTTTACAATTTTACTATACAGAACAGAATGATTTGTACACATCACAGCACAGGTATCCCCCTATAATCGAGGTACAAACATGCTTGTTAGGACATACAAATATAAGCAATCGTGGGTCACAAAGTCCACAAAGGACAAATGTAAAAGAGGCACTGGTATGCTGTAACGGGGACCAGTACTGAAGGTGATATTTACTGTACTGTGAGACCAGATCAAAGACCAGATTACTGTACTGTGAGAAGATGTAGGGACACAAAAGGTGCTTCTAAGACTGAATTACTTGCTTAAAGTGATTGTAAAAGATCACTTTGTAAAATAACCCGTTTAAAATAGAAACGAAAGGCAAAACATTTTTGTATAGATATAAAAATACATTATAAATACATTCCCCTTTTTTTTTTTTTAGTGATCACATTCCCTCTGTTCTCAGCTGCATAGGAGCTTGGGGGGGAAGAGAAGCAGCAGCACACCAAGCTTCCCAGTGAATGGCTGTGCAGCAGGGGCTGTCAGGACCAGTCTGATCATTGGAGAGCACACAGAGTTCCCAGCTAGGGAACTGACCACAGTGTGCTCTTCGCTTAGTGTGGTCAGTTTTTAATGGGAAAGCAGAAGAACTGGCAGGAATACTAGGGATTTCGTGCAAAGGAAGCAATACACAGGGAACAGGATACTTTCTCATACAAGTACACGGTACAGCAACCACATATCAGGAATATTAAGTGTTGCTGTAACAAACGCTTTAAAGCTGAACTCCAGGGAACTAAAAAAAAGAGAGAACTACCTTGTGCAGTGGGTCTCCCCTTCCACTGCAAGGATTACATTTTCATTTTTGCCTAGAGTACAAGGAAAAGAACTTCTTCTTGCCTTATCCCTCGCTCTCACAGACTGATCCCCCAAACATCTTCTCCGTCACTCCAGCTGGTGGTTGCAGCAGTAACCTAATCATGTACAATGGAGGACCAACAGTCCTCCATTGTAATTTAGGATGCCAAAGTCCTGACCACACGCTGGAGCATCAGAGTGAGTGAGCGCTGACTGCCCGAGGAACTAAGGATAAGGTAAGGTAAAAGTAATTTTGTTCCCACAGCACAAGGGACAAGCTGTCAATCATAAGGAATGGGTTATATTCAGCACCTTCAGATGACTAGTTTTACCACTGCCTCATGTAACCCTTCCCACCATGTGATCCTAAAGTTTTTTTACTAGCATCTCTCTGTGGGAAAGAAGGTAGTTTTCTCTAGTCAACTTTCAGGACGGCACAACCTGAGAGATGACTGGTTAACCTCACAGAAAACACAATCAACACACAAGGTTAAAAGGCCTCCCCTGCACCTCAGTCCTTGATTTTGTTTCCCAGCAGCAAAACTTTTGTTTTTTTGTCAGACCTGAAGCTGGTAGTGGACAGGGCCCCCCTGGGAGCTGGACGCCAAAGCCAGGGAGGGCTGCAGGTCCAGCCAGGGCTCAGTCCCTTCTCAGGGGGCCCCAATGGCTGGGGTTTTCCCCAGCAAGGAGCCTCCCGGGCACAGAGGGGTATTCCTCCTGGAGTCCAGGCCGCTGGAGGGGCAGAGGGCGCCCGTCTCCTATAGATTTCTGCTCCGTAGGGAACACTGGTAAGACTCCTGTGTTAGGAGTGAGCGTTCTGGCCGGGTGGAGCAAGATGGTGTCGGTTCCGGGCAGCTTCACTTCCGGTCTACGCCAAAATGGCGGTTCCAGAGACACTAGAGGCCAAAACGCCCCTTCCGACGGCGGGACTCCAGCAAAATGGCACTGATCGGCGGCGTCTTGGCTTTAAGACTCCGGTGGAGACAGGTGGAGGCCCCACAAGCCGTCTCACCTTCTGGATCCTCAGCAGGGCTCCTCGGTACGGAACCAACTAGGGACCAGGTATGGAAAAAGAGGACACAGCGGTGCCTACAACCCAGGAGGAGGCCACAGGTGGTGAGTCATCCTCTGTTTGGCAGGTGGTGGGTTAAGAGGGGTCCTAACCACACCCAGGGGGGGTGGACGGCACAGGAGAGAGAGAGTATAGACTGTTAAAGTTTGGGTTCTGTCTTTTTTTTTTTTGTCTCCTTAGAACCCAGTGGATCTGCTCAAGGGGCCCACAAGATCATGTTAAGCCTTTTGTGTTACAGGTGCATACATACATTGTCGGGTAATGAAACCTCACAGGTTATGAGGGACTTCCTTACAGTACAGTCAGAGAGGCTTTCTATGCTCCAATCTCTGAAGATAGTTATAGCATCTAAGGAAGGGCCTAGGACTAGTGTCAGAGAGACTCTGTCCTCTAGAGAAGGTACTTCCTCTCAAGAAGGTACTTCAGACAAAAGTCAGAAAACCCTGCAGAGGCCTCCCTCCTTTTTCACTTCGGGAGTAGAGGAGTTTGAGGACCCGGAGGAGTCAGATGAAAGCTCATTAGAGGAGGGGGAAAACTCAGACTTTAAGAGCCAGGATGGTGACAGCCCTAGAGCTAATAGACACCTTTTTCCCGTGGAGGACATGGGGCAGTCACTCAGGGCAATCTATGCCTCTGATGATATCCCAGAACCTCAAGTTCAGGCGACAGCCCGGGATAAGATGTACAGGGGGTTGGGTAAACCTCAGTCCAGGATATTCCTAGTCCATCAAACTTTGTAAGAGGTAATTTTGAGAGAGTGGAAGGACCCAGAGAGAAAGGTCCTTAAGCTCAAAACTTGGAAGAGGAGGTTTCCCTTTGGGGATGAAGAAGAGAAGTTCTTTAAGACCCCCAAATTAGACTCAGCCCTGTCACAGGTCTTTAAAAATCTGATTTGTCATTTGAGGATTCAGGTAACCTTAAAGACCAAATGGACAGAAGGGCTGAAATGCTACTGCGAAGAGCGTGAGAAACTAATGCGGCAGCCATGGCTCCTGCCTTGGTGTCAGCCTGCGTAGCAAGAAATGTGGATGCATGGTTGGGCAGGCTCTCTAGCCATGTTGCTAGAGGGAGTAATTCCAAAGAAGTCAGACTCTCTAGAGCAGTGGTCATCAACCCTATTCTCAGGGCCCACTAACAGGCCAGGTTTTATGTATTACCTTGGGGGACTAGAATACTACAATCACTAAGCAGCAAATGATCTCAACTGTGATGTATTTCAGTTATCTTGCAAACCTGGCCTGTTGGTGTGCCCTGAGGACAGTGAGGACAGGGTTGATGACCACTGCTCTAGAGATAATAAGCAAGGCTGTGGCATATTTAGCAGATGCGGCAGTGGAAACTGTCAGTACCATGGCTAAATCAGCAGCCCTCCTTAACTCCGCAAGTAGGGCTGTGTGGGTCAAGTCATGGGAGGGGCACCATATGTCCAGGTCACGGCTCTGCTGGTTGCCCTTTGAGGGTTCCCAGCTTTTTGGGCCTGGCTTGGATCAGGTCTTGTCACGAAAAGGGGAAAAGCCAAGAGAGAAGGGCAGGAAGTTTTTTTTTTTTTTTTCACCGGAAGAACTTTACCAGGGATTTTACTCCCATGTTTTCGTTGTCCAAAAACCATCAGGGAAATTTCACCTGGTATTAAACCTCAGAAAGCTGAACAGGTTTTTGCGACAAAAGAGCTTCCAGATGGAGAGTATATACACTGTGCGCAAGCATCTATTAAAAGATGCTTTTATGGCCACAATGGATCTGAGGAACACGTATCTTCATATCCTGATTGCCCGGGAACTCCTATCCCTGTTGAGATTTGCAGTCCTTACGAGCAAAGGGATACAACACTGGCAATTCCGAGCTCTTCCCTTTTGGATTAACTGCAAGCCTAAGTGTTTTCACAAACATCCTGGCGGAGGTTGTAGCTTACCTGCATCTACAGGGGGTAGCCCTTATACCCTACCTAGATGACCTCCTGGTCTATAGGCAGTCTCTAGAACAGGTGAGAGTAGACATGGGCAGAGTGATCCTCATTCTGGAGCCCTTGGGCTGGATAATGAACCGAGGGAAATCTTCTCTTGTACCATCCCAGATAAAAACCTTCCTAGGATATCTGATGGACGCAGGGGCTCAAACTTTTCTCCCCGATGAAAAACGGTTAAAAGTGCTTTTAGCAGTATCCTCTTTAATGGAACCCAGGGACTGCTCTCGCAGGCAGATTACTTTCACTTCCTGTTTCCTAGCCAAAACAGGAAGTGAGAAGAAATCCCTGCAAAGTAAGGGAATCCCTTGGTGCCCCCAGGTAACCAGAACTATTCACCACTGGAAAGGTTTTTTTTCTATTCCATTTCTGGGGACAACACAAACTTGGGATTTTCTTTTACTTTCAATGATAATGGTAAAGAGGACAAAAAGAGAGGTTGAATCTCCCTTGAGGCACAGACGGCAATAAAAACCTACTGGGTGTTCTAGACCCTTTCCACTCCAATACTAAAAAAAAAAAAAAAAAAAAAGGTTTGCCTTTGGTTATACTTTTAACTACTTCAATACAGGGCATTTTCACCCCTTTCCTGCCCAGGCCAATTTTCAGCTTTCAGCGCTGTAACATTTTGAGTGGCAATTGCGCGGTCATGCAGTGCTGTACCCAAATAAAAATAGCTTTCTTTGATCACCTCCTGCATTTTTTTTTTTTTTTTTTTTTTTTTTTTTGCGCTATAAACAAAGCGACAAAAACACTTTTTTTTTTTTTTTTTTTTTTTTTTTTGACTTTTTGCTATAATAAATATCCCAATTTTTAAAACAAAAAAAAAATTCTTCCTCAGTTTAGGCCGATATGTATTCTTCTACATATTTTTGGTATAAAAAAATCACAATAAGCGTATATTGATTGATTTGCGCAAAAGTTATAGCGTCTACAAAATAGGGGATAGATTTATGGCATTTTTATTATTTTATTTATTTTTTTTTACTAGTAATGGCAGCGATCAGCGATTTTTGTCAGGACTGTGATATTGCGGCGGACATATCGGACACTTTTGACACGTTTTTGGGACCATTGACAATTGTACAGCGATCAGTGCTATAAATATACACTGATTACGGTATAAATGTCACTGGCAGGGAAGGGGTTAACACTAGGGGCGATCAAGGGCAAGGGGTAAATGTGTTACCTTGGGAGTGATTCTAACTGGGGGGGACCTGACCGATCAGTGTCCCTATATACCAGGAACACACGATCAGTCCCCTCTCCCCTGGCAGGACATGGATCTGTGTGTTTGCACACAGATCCACGTCCCTGCTCTGTGACAAGCAATTGTGGGTGCCCGGCAGACCTCACGGCCGCCGGGCATGCGCATTGGCTCCCGAGTGGCGCCCCCCCCCCCCAGACAGCCAGGAAGCCGATGACGGCCACCCGGGATGGCAGAGCCACCTTGCGGCCGTCATATATGTGTGGTTTGGGAAGTGGACCACTTGCCGCCCACCATATAGTAAAATGGCAGCGGGGTGGCACAACATCATATGGGACCCCAGAACCACCACTCTCACACACCCAGTGCAGCGGCCGCACAGTGTTCCTAGGACATGACGGGACCCTGATCTCAGAAAAAGAGCCGATGACACGGCTCTTTACCCATGTGATCGGCTGTGTTCAATCATAGCCGGTCACATGTAAACAAGGAAGTGCTGTTTATCGGCTCACACTGACAGCGTGTGGCAAAGAGAACCGATCAGCGGCATCTCCTCGCAGGGGAGACCTGTACAGGTAAATAGGACACTGATCATCAGTGCCCATTAGTTATGCCAGTCGGTGCTGCCTTTCAGTGCCCATCAGCACTGCCTATCAGTGCCCACAAGTGAAGGACAAAAATTACTTATTTACAAAGTTTACTGACAAACGAAAACTTTTTTTCCCATTTACGTCTTTCAGGACAGCACCATAGAGAGACCTTGGCTCCTCCCCTTCTGAGGAAACACCGCCTTCAACTTTAAGCTTTAAATCTCACCGCTCTCCCCCGGCCCCTCAGTTCTGGTGTTTCCTCCGGTGGGGAGACATCGCAAGGAACCAGGGCCGCACAGCTAGGGAGGCTGAGGCTAAATTTCAGGCTGAGCAGAAGGGGGCGCGCTCTCCCTAGCTCTCTCCTGCTCATTTTTTCTAGGAAAGCTGCAGTCTAAGGGGCTAGTGTGGCTGAGTACCTCTTTAGAAGACTGCACATCACGCTCCCCCAGCTTCTCTTAGCGAAGTTGCAAGCTGGGGGGGTCCGTTTTCTCTTGTGCCTAGCGGTGGCATAGGCGGAAGCACAGAAGACCGCCCTGCTCTTGCAGCCAGCATGGGAGCTCTGAGCGCTGGGTCGGAGGACGGGCGACGTCATTTCCGGCGGAGGTCAGTGTTTCCGTCTGACCCGTGACTTCCGGTTCCGGTCGCGGTGATGAAAACGGACCGCGCGTTCGGCTGGTGCTGCCTCTGACCTGCTGTGGGGACAGCGCACAGGGGTTTGGATCACCACTGTACTCTAAGGAGATGTCGGAAGCAGAGGCTTCAAGAACCGCTCCAGGAGAATCCTGCACCAGCCACTCTAAGGTAAGAGGAACCCTGGGGTGGTGTTCCCTTACCGCTTCCTGTAAAGCTCCACAGGTGTAGAACTCCCCCTGGTGGTGAAGGGGGGGAAAGGGTTGTGACTGGGTCCCTGGTGGTGGTCGGTCCCGGGAAGTGCACCCCTGGTGGCCCTCCGTGGTAGTGCTGGTGAAAGTTTGCTGATTGCTCCCTACTTTTAACTTGTTTTCCAGGGCAAAGCTACAGAGAAAAGCAAGTCGCCCCACAGTACCAAGAAGAAATGCCCCTCATGTAGAATCACAATGGGGGAATCTTGGTCTAAACCCCTCTGCAGGGATTGTATAGAAGGGCTAGTAAGGGAGCAGTCTGGAGAACAGTCTTCAGATTTAGCAGCATCCGTTAAGGAACTTTCCAATACGGTGCAGACTTTTAAAACATTATTTGCCAGTCTTCAGTTGCCACAGCCGCAGGTTGTTTCTCCACCAGCACAGCAGAGTGTTCCTCAATCCTTAATGGATGCTCCCTCGGGAAGTGGAGAGAATCCAGGAGGTGCCAGATTCGAGGTTGAGGAAGAGCCTGATAGCGGGTCCTCAGATCCCCAAGGGGAGTCAGAGGGAGAGGAGGTGGAAGGGGAATCCACTAGATCCTCTCGCTATAAGCTTTCCCTGGAGGAGGTGGAGGAGCTCCTAGGAGCCATTCATACCACCCTAGGAATCCAGGAGGAAAGGAAAAAACTTTCACTCCATGACCAGATGTACAAAGGACTAGGGGAACATAAGAGGAAGGTGTTCCCGGTCCATGAGGTCTTAGTCGACGCCATAAAAAAGGAGTGGCAAGACCCCGAAAGGAAGCCTTTCCTTTCAAAGGCACTTAAACGTAGGTTCCCCTTTGCTGAAGAGGAGGCGCTGGTATGGAACAAATCGCCCAAGCTAGACGCAGCCTTTTCACAGGTCTCCAGACACACTGACTTGGCCTTTGAGGACATGGGGGCACTCCCAGATCCCATGGATAAAAGGATAGATTCCCTCCTGAAAAAATCCTGGGACTCTTCCATAGGGAACCTTAAACCCGCCATGGCGTCCACGGTGGTGGCACGAAACATGGAGTATTGGCTAACGCAAATTAAGGCACACATAGAGGCGGGTACGCCTAAGGAAACAATCCTATCGTCTTTTCCCATGCTCCTTAAAGGAATAGCTTACCTGGCAGATGCTTCAGCTGAATCGGTGCGTATGTCTGCAAGATCAGCCGCATTGTCCAATTCGGCAAGAAGAGCCTTATGGCTTAAAACATGGCAGGGAGATACCGCATCCAAGGTTAAACTTTGCGGCATTCCTCTCACGGGAGACTTGCTTTTCGGGCCAGGTCTGGAAGCTGTATTGGATAGAACGGCTGACAGAAAAAAGGCATTTCCTTTCAAAAGAAAACCGGCAGAGACTAAAAGAAAGTCTCGGCCGTGGAAGAAATTGGACCCCCCAAAATCTGACCAACAGAAAAAGGGGTGGGGACAAAAAGGGAAGGGGCGTGGGGGGGCTATTTTTCGCCCTCCTGAACAGCCCAAAAAGACAAAGTGACAGAATAACGGTGGGAGGAAGACTGGGGGCCTTCCTTCCACAGTGGGAGATGATCACCTCCAACAATTTTATTTTGGAAGTCATAAGAAGAGGCTACAGGTTGGAGTTTGCAGAACCTCCACCATGCAGACTCCTGATAACCACGCTACCGAAATGTGCAGAGAGGTCAGCGGCTCTCCTTTCCTCCCTCCAGGAGTTGGAGGAACAGGAGGTGGTAGTTTGAGTGCCAGAAGGAGAGACGGGCAGAGGCTTTTATTCCCACATTTTTGTGGTGCGCAAGCCCTCGGGGAAGTTCAGGCTCATCCTGAACCTGAAGCCTCTGAACGTCTCTCTCACCTACAGGAGGTTCCGTATGGACTCAATCTATTCGGTAAAGACGCTCCTTCCTCCAAACTGCTTCATGGCATCGATAGACTTGAGGGATGCCTACCTGCACATTCCCATTGCAGATCAGTGTCAAAGGTTCCTCAGACTGGCAATAAATACCAGAGAAGGGACCTTTCACTGGCAGTTCAGGGCCCTTCCCTTCGGGCTATCCTCTTCCCCCCGCATCTTCACCAAAGTCATGGTAGAAGTCTTGGCTTTCCTACGGATCAGGGGCATTTCAGTGATCGCTTATTTAGACGATCTACTACTTTTTGCCCCTTCCACGGAACAACTATTGCAGGACCTGCAGTTGACAAGGAACATCCTAGAGGGTCTAGGTTGGCTCTTAAATCTGGAGAAGTCCAATTTGATTCCTTCGCAAAGGGTAATCTTTTTAGGTTTCCTGTTGGACTCAACAAAACAGAAGGTCTTCCTGCCTATGGAGAAAATCCAGAAGGTAGACAGGGCAATGTTGTTACTCCAGGGCAGCCAACAAATATCAGTAAGAAAGGCTATGTCAGCCTTGGGGTTACTGACGGCAGCACTTCCAGCAGTCCAGTGGGCAGGGTTACACTTTCGCCCTTTACAACTATTTATCCTGAGCATTTGGGACCACAGTCAGGAATCTTTGGATTCCCTGATAACTGTACCGGACCAGGTCAAGAGATCCCTATGGTGGTGGCGGAAAGAAGCCAATCTCTCTCAGGGTCTGGAATGGGTTCTGCCGGTGTCCAGATGCGTCACGACCGATGCGAGTGGCATGGGTTGGGGGGCGCATATGGAGGACCGGGTGGCTCAGGGAGGCTGGCGGAAGGAGGACGCAGGAAGATCCTCCAACTGGAAGGAGCTCAAGGCAGTGGCCTTGGCGCTCAAAACCTTTCAAAAAGAACTTCAGGGACAGCATGTGAGAGTCCGGTCGGACAACTCTTCAGCTGTAGCCTACATAAACAGGCAAGGGGGTACCAGGAGCAGACCTTTGTGGACCCTGGTAGAAAGCATTCTCAGATGGGCCGAGGTAAACGTCCTATCCCTCTCGGCAGTACATCTGAAGGGAGAACAAAATCTGGTGGCGGATTACCTCAGCAGGAAACGGCTGAGGGAAAGCGACTGGGTTCTGAATCAGGGGGTTTTCGAAGCAATATCCCAGAAATGGGGAAGGCCATGCATAGACCTCTTTGCCTCGAGAGAGAACAGGAAGGTGCATCTCTTCTCCCTAAACAGGTGGGATGGAGCTCTAGGGATAGACGCTCTGGCTCAGAGTTGGGCTTTCGACAGGTGTTATGCCTTCCCCCCACCTGTACTAATCCCAGCCGTCCTAAGAAAATTCCAATTGGAAAACACAACCCTCATTCTTATTGCGCCACATTGGCCCAGGAGGCCTTGGTTCTCCATCCTGAAAAGTCTGGCAGCGGAACCCCCCTGGCTTTTGCCAGTTCAGGAGAATCTCCTTTCCCAGGGACCAATCTGTTGTCCCCAGGTGGGGAGATGGAGCCTCGCGGCTTGGCTACTGAGGAAGAATTGTTAAAGAACAGAGGTTTCTCAGATAGCTTAGTAAAGACCCTCCTTAACTGCAGGAAAAAAGAAACCCAGGTCATCTACCATAAAACGTGGAGGCGTTTTAATAGCTGGTGCACAGAGACTTCTTTTGATATTCACAGCTCTATAGCGGTCTTAGAGTTCCTGCAGGCAGGGGCGGACAGGGGATTAGCCCTTGGCACCCTGAAAGGACAGGTTTCTGCCTTGAGTGTGTTTCTGGAGAAACAACTAGCCTCCGATCCTTGGATCATTAGATTTTTTAGAGCATTGAGTAGGCAGAGACCTCTGAAGGTCCCCCCCTTCCCAATGTGGGATCTTTCCTTGGTCTTACAAGCGCTTACAGGGGAACCCTTTGAGCCATTGGAGACGTGTACACTAAAATGGATTAGCCTCAAAACGGTGTTTTTGGTGGCAATCACTACGGCAAGAAGAGTAAGTGAACTCGAGGCCCTCTCTATTAGGGCCCCCTTTTTTCAGGTTTTCCCGGACAGGGTAGTTTTTAAAACCGATCCGGCCTTCTTGCCGAAAGTAGCCTCGGTTTTTCATAGGGGACAGGAAATTGTTTTGCCCACCTTTTGTTTGAATCCTGTGAGGGAACAGGAACATAGGTTTCATAAACTAGATGTAAGAAGGTGTGTCCTACAGTACTTGGAGGATACAAAACCATTTAGAAAATCGGATTCCTTTTTTGTGTTATTTTCAGGAACCAGGAAGGGAGGCAAAGCCTCGAGGCGCACCTTAGCTAGGTGGCTAAGGTTAGCTATCAGTCAGGCTTATATAATTAGCGGCTTGGAAGCCCCTAGGGGTATCAGGGCACACTCCACAAGGGCAGTGGCGACCTCTCAGGCCGAGTGGGCTGGTGCGTCTCCAGAGCAGATCTGTAGAGCGGCAACGTGGTCTAGATTCGACACGTTCGTGAAACACTACAGATTGGACCTTCTGTCAGCAAAAGACCAGGCTTTTGGGCGTAAGGTTCTGCAGGCAGTAGTCCCACCCTAAGGTAAGGTGCTCGCTCATCCTCTCTATGGTGCTGTCCTGAAAGACGTAAATGGGAAAATCGGAGTTACTTACCGGTAACGTCCTTTTCCAGGAGTCTTTCAGGACAGCACAGTTACCCACCCTATTTTAGGGATATTCGTGAAGGAGTTCATCGCAGAAGAACGTCAGGTAAGATCAGAGTTATTATGACGTGTTCTTGTGTCTCCCCAGCTAACCGGAGGTCCTCTTGAAGAACTGAGGGGCCGGGGGAGAGCGGTGAGATTTAAAGCTTAAAGTTGAAGGCGGTGTTTCCTCAGAAGGGGAGGAGCCAAGGTCTCTCTATGGTGCTGTCCTGAAAGACTCCTGGAAAAGGACGTTACCGGTAAGTAACTCTGATTTTTTTTTTCAGAATTTCCGGTCTTATTTAGTTTTTTTTTTTTTTTTTTTTTGCAAAAAAAAAGCCCAGCAGTGATTAAATACCACCTAAATAAAGCTCTATTTGTATGAAAAAATGCTAAAATTTAAATTTGAGTACAGTGTTGCATGACTGTGCAATTTTCATTCAAAGTGTGTCAATGCTGAAAATTGGCTAGACAAGAAGGGGAGTGAAAGTGCCCAGTAGGCAAGTGGTTAAAGTGGTTGTAAACCTCAGACATGAAATACGAATAAAGAATATCCCTCTATAGCAGGGATATGCAATTAGCAGACCTCTAGCTGTTGCAGAGCTACAAGTCCCATGAGGCATAGCAAGACTCTGACAGCCACAAGCATGACACACAGAGGCAGAGGCATGATGGGACTTGTAGTTTTGCAACAGCTGGAGGTCCGCTAATTGCATATCCCTGTGCTTGTCTCAATCCAGAGCAATGTCTGCTACCTCATTCCTCTGCATGAATCACTTCTAACAAGTTTTTCCTGACAGCAAGAGAAAAAGGTGACACGGGAGGGCGCTCCAGCAGATTGACAGCCTCAGCTCTGTTCCTGTGAGCTGTGTTGAGGGGTGTGTGTACCTTCCCTCCAATGAGCTCTTAAAGCTCTTGTCACTGAGCTCTGTAGAGTTTAAGAAGAGAATATGGCAGATAAACAGGTAAAACCTTTTTGTAGGAGGATTTTTCATCTCTGTATCACCTGAGGCCAGTCACTTCACTGGGTATATGTAAGCTCTAAAAACTAAAGCTGCGAGTGGCTTTGCCAGTGTACAATAGCCTGAAGGTTATTGACAGCCTCTGTCCTGTCCTCTAAGATATGGATTTAAAAGGTATGTGTAACTTCCAATATTTTCCTGATGTAGTATGCAAAAACCAAGCATTTAACCCCTGCAGTGTACAGGCAGCCCTACTACAGAGGCAGTTTTTTTTCCAGTCCCTAGAGTTCAGTTTTAAATGTGAGTATTGTAACAACTGCAGAATGCCGATTTTGGCTGGGTTTGCCACATCCAATTCGCATGACAGGAGACTATGCCCGGCTCTCAATGGAGCCGGTTTACACAGCTCTGGGGTGGCAGCACAGGAAAAGGGTCCTGTGTGTCTTTGGCTTAGTTTCAGGTCCGAATTCAGGCAAACATTCGGACCTGATTCGCCTCTGAAATGGAGAACAGGGACGCACCGGATCCCTCCCTGCTGCAGGCTGCAGCTAATGTGAACCCGCCCTTAGTCATACATGCCTGGCTCACAAAACCAAAGCTTGTATGTTCTTAGCCAATCATTTTTTTTAATGATAGACCTCAATCTAGATGTTCATAGATCGCAGTATAGCATTAATTTTCTGTTGACTATAGAAGTGTAGAAATTTGACAACCAAAGCTTATATAAGTGTCACATCAAAAACAAAATTTATGTGAACTGTGCAAGTAAAACAGTACAAAGGAATTCGGTTCACAAAGTTAATAGTATTGTGTTCATAATGTCCACTCCTGTGAGATTAACTCTCCCTGCTGTGTGTACAGTATGTGTTTTGTAACTTTCTCTTTAATTGGTATGGATTAAACATGTATAATGTCAAGTACACTTTTTTTTTTTTTTTTTTTGTCGTAATATATTTTATCCTGAGATACAAGCTGACAAAAAATTAATAGAAATATATTTTTTCTTCTTTATAGGAGTGATGTATTTGGAGAAAGAGTTGGTACCACACAAGATGTTTTTATTTTGCAGTCTGTGATCAACAGAAAAAAATAAAATCATATTTTCATTCTGTTGCCACGTGATCTACACAATTTTAAAAAGACATAATTTTTCCGTAGTGTAATTGTACACCAAGGCTCCAGAAGAAAACTGATCAGTCTAAGCTGTGTCCACTTTTAAGAATCTGCTTTTAAGTGTCTGTTGATTGTTTCTGCCATGGATTATGGTGCACATTGTGCAGTTTTTCTCTTCTATGTTAGTTAATTCTTTTAGAGTAAAGATTTTGTTTTGCAAACAATTACAAACTTTATAATTGAAAAAGATTGTTAAAAATATATGCACTAGACGTGTGGATGTTCATTTGCGTGCCTCTTTTATTGTGATTGAATTTTAAAGAATTAATGAAAAAAAAATTTTTTTAAGATGCCTGAAAAATACAAGTATACAGTTGTGTTTAAAAAATAATAGCAGTATGTTTAAAAAAGTGGGGAAAAGCTCAAAATCCTTATAATAGCTTTTATTTTCACGTAAATGCATTGGGAACACTGCAGAGTCTATTCCAAATCAAAACGTGAAGAAAAATGTTTCAAATTTGTTTTTACTTTACAGAGAGTGAAGAAAAAGGGATATTAGTCTTTACCAAAAAAAAAAATAGCAGTGTCTGCACTTTTTCTTTACAAACTCAAACATTTACTGTATAAACTTACAAATTCTTGAAGAATTAGCTTTTCTGTGTACAACTGAACTAATATTTAATTGTATAACCACTGTTTCTGAGAACTGTTTCACATCTGTGTTGCATGGAGTTTACCAACTTCTGGCACCTGTGAACCCCAGAGCGTTCCTCTGCGTTTCTTGGTTTTACTTCAAACAGCATTTTTGATGTCACCCCACAAGTTTTCTATTGGATTAAGGTCTGGGGATTGGGCTGGCCACTCCATAACGTTAATCTTGTTGGTCTGGAACCAAGATGCTGCTCACCTATAGGTGTGTTTGCGGTAGTTGTATTGTTGAACACCCATTTCAAGGGCATTTCCTCTTCGGCATAAGGCAACATGACCTCTTCAAGTATTTTGATGTATTCAAACTGATCCATGGATCCCTCGTATGAGAAATATCCCCATATCATGATGCTTGCGCCACCATGCCTCAGTGTATTGTGGCTTGAATTCAGTGTTTGGGGGTAGTCTGACACACTGTCTGTGGCCCCTAGACCCAAAAAGAAAAATCTTGCTTTCATCAGTCCACAAAATGCTACTGTCTTTAGGCCAGTCAATGTGTTCTTTGGCAAATTATAACCTCTTTAGCGTATATCGTTTTTTTTTTTTTAACAATGGGACTTCGCTTTTTCCATGTAGGTGTCTTATAAATGTTACAGTACTCACAGGTACCTTTTTAGACCGCTTTCCTTCTTTTTATGTTTCCTCTCTTCAATCAACTTTTTAATCAAAGTACGCTGATCTTCTGAACAATGTCTGAAACATCCATTTTACTCTTATTTTCAGAGAGAAATGTGCTATACCCAGCATGTACAACATTTGCTGCCTTCGCCTTTAAATAATGGCCACTTGTTTTTTCACAGACTGAATGACCTCACTAATTGAACTCTACACTATTTTGAACACGCCCCTTTCAATTAATGATTCATTTACACAGAATCTGCAGCAGGCATGTCATGAATGTTGGGTCTGTTGGTTTTCTATTACTCTACTACACCTACTAGTAAATTATTTGCTGTAGAAATATAATTTTTTTACTAAAAACAGTGATTGATCTGGTTCGTGATGTTGGACTGCTATTTTGAACACAACTGTATATTACAACAAACACACAAACTGATTGAAATGGTTCAGTAGAGATGGTGATATAAAGAATTGGGAAAGATCTGGCTTTAACCAGTTCCTGCCCAGCCTATAGATTAATGATGGCTGGACGGGACATTTAACATATTTTTCGCTCCCTAAGACGCACCTAGGTTTTGGAGGTTGAAAACAAGAAAAAAAAAAAAAAAATTCTGAACCAAATGGTGTACTAAAATATTTCCCATTGCCTTACCTGATGTTATCCCAGCGGCCTGCCTATTCCTCCTGTCCTCGGTCCGCCCTCCTCCTCCTCCCCGGCCATCGTTCCTGGGAGCCAACTCCTGCTTTCGCCTCTTCCTCTGGCCGCTCCTGTCAGAGTACCTGGCCCTGCGTTCTCTCTGCCTCTATGGTGCCAGGCTCCCCAAGGGACAGCTAGCACTTCTCCCTCCTCCATCAGGCCCATAGTGGCCTGTTTTCTGTCTTGCCAGGTGCTTACGGGGGGTTTGGAAGTCTATCCCCCCTCTCTTCTGATGGTGTCGGCAGGAGGCGATGTGAGTGGTGGCAGTATGTAAAAATATTTTTTTTTTAAACCTCCCCATGTCTCTGCTTTCTAAAAAAAAAAAAGGGGGACATTTGTACTGTACTGGCATTTTTGGGCCTCAAGAAATGAGAGGGTGCACATCAGTATGTGTAATAAAAAAAATTTATATAGGTAGTGTTGCATGACTGTGCAGTTGTCCAAAGTGTGACAGAACTGAAAGCTGAAAATTGGCCTGGGCAGGAAGTGGGTGAAAGTGCCCTTTTATTGAAGTTAATAAGTCAGAAGCTGCAAATACTGTAGCGTCTGACTTTTAATAAACATGCACTTACCAGTCCAGGGATCTAGCACTGTCCCCAACCAGGCCAGTTCTTTGCCAGTTTTGGGCACCACCATCTTGAATGTGGAAAGGTGGTCATGACCTCTTGCGACTTAACAGCCAGATCCCCCCAACTACCCCTGCATGAGTCATGCTGTGCTTCCTGAAGGGACCCACAACCTGGTTGCTTGGGGGCAAGCAAATTTCCTTTTGGTTTACCTAGGTGGGCCAAGCAGAAGTGGGAATGGGTACCTGTCAGAAATAAAACATTCCAAATATTGTTGGGCAAGGAGGAGAAGCAGAACTTTTTCTTTTTGGGTGTCTTAGCAAGTCATGTGGGCATTAAAGTGGGTTTGGTTATGATTATTTTAAAATTGCTAAATATTGCATGAATAAACTAGGGCTGTTACTTATTAAAATGTTCGTTTCAACTAATTTCGATTAATTATAACGCACATACAGATCCAACTACTTTTAGCTGATCTCCTTGCATTGCAATTCTGCATTAGTCAGTGGTAAATGTAGTATACACTATATACAATCACCCGACACTAGTTAGTTTCCACAATCCATGACTTAACTTCACAGTTCACACAAATACGTTTTAAATTCAAACTGTAGCACTGAAGTAAGTAATTTTTGCATGAGGTGGACAGAGGCTGCGGACATACTGCAGGAGGTGGACAGAGGCTGCGGACATGATGGTGTCCTCATCCCCTCACAGTAGCCTCCTCTGCTCACCATGATATTACTTCGCCACATTATCAGTGTGCTGTGTCCTCCTCCTGTGCCCCTTTCACCTCTCCACAGGTCAGGGTAGTACAGTGCTGCCCTGACCTGTGGAGAGGTGAAAGGGGCACAGGAGGAGGACACAGCACACTGATTATGTGGACTGGAGAAGTAATATGATGGTGGACAGTCACAGAGCACATCAGTCTCTGTCCCCTGCATGGCTTCAGCCTCCCGGCTCCCAGTAATGTCCTCCTCTCTCTGTCCCCTTTTTTACAACGCTAACCCCCCAGTTTCACTCTCCTCACCGTCAGGCGTCAGTGTCACCCCTGCTGGGCTCCTCTGCCGACGAGTGCACTGCAGGACAGGACAGGAGTCTCCAGCCGCTGTGGTCTCTCTCGATCTATTCAAAAATGGCGCCGGGCGGTGCAATTACATCACTGCGCATGCGCTGCCTAGCCGAGCGGGTACGAGTTTTCCTGAGCCCAGCTGGCTTCGGATCGGTGCATGCGCAGTTGAATGGTTGGCTCGGGCACCACCGATCAAAAGAGTTTTGATCGAACAAAAAAAATTAACGATTAATCGAGGAATTAATCGGTAATTTCCGCAGCCCAAGAAAAAGCACCAACTTCTGCAAATGTTAATGTCAATATTAGGGTTATCCATTTTGTATCAGATAGTATAATGTTCTTCCTCCAGTCAAACCATATTCACACAGTTAGCAAGCACCCTCTAGGCACACATTTAACCCTTTGATTGCCCCCCTGATGTTAACCCCCCTTACCTGGCAGTATCATTTATGCAGGGACAGTGCTTTTTTTTTTTTTTTTTAAAAGCACTGATCACTGTATTGGTGTCACTGGTCCCCAAAAAGTGTCACTTGGTGTTAGATTTGGTGGCTGCAATCCTGCTAAAAATCGCTGATCGCTGCCATTATTAGTAAAAAATATCTTAAAGAAAATAAAGTCCATAAACTTATCCCATAGTTTGTAGACGTGATAACATTTGCACAAACCAATCACTATACGCTCATAGGGATTTTTTTTTACCAAAAAAGATGTAGCCAAATACATACTGGCCTAAATTAATGAAGAAATTTAGATTTTTATTTTTTTTATTGGATGTGTTTTATAGCAGAAAGTAAAAAAATGTTGTGTTTTTTTTTTCTTCAAAATTGTCAGTCTTTCTTTTTCATATATCATGGGACACAGAATCAGGCTAATATTCATTACCTGCTGGGTTATACTTCAACATTAGGTGAATGGACACTGGTAGACCAAAGGTCTTCAGACAGGAAGTGATCCCCTATATAACCCCTCCTATACAGGGAGTACTTTTGTAGTACATTTTTTTTTTTACTAGTGTCTGCAAGGTGGATGGCATGGTTTGTTTGAGCTCTCTGAGCTCCAGGTCTCACAAATGGTTCCTAAATGAATCAAGGAATTGACCAATCGGATCCATTTGACACAGGCTTTTATGCTTAGATAAATAGTACCCGAGCCTCGCAAAGAAGACTCAAGATCCTGCGAGGTTTTGCCTGTAATGTGGCCTCCGGGCGCTGGACCCTGCGGAGTGGAAATCCTGGACACTACAGCGCTAAGGCATTCCCTGCAGGGTGCTGTACAGGTCCAAGGGAGTGGACCCTAAATATGAAAAGGTACCCAGTTCTTGAAGGTCCAAGTGACAGGAACCCGCCGTGAAGATTGGGCCCTTTAGTTTCTAAGGGGCCCTGCACCTGGACGAGTAAGGGAAACCCCTTTATTTTATTATGGTGGGGTGTCCCAGTGATTGTAACAATTAGTCAAGCTAGCTAAAAGCTGGACACCTGTGTGCGGTGACCATATGGGGGAGTTTTAGGCTAGCTGTGTGTGCTTGCAAAGTGTACCTTTTTTGCTTGTCTGACTGTTTAATTACCGGTATGATGGCACACATGTATTCGCAAGAGAGCCGCTGGGCTCAGCAGTTTGCTTGGCGGCCATGGTGCACGCTGCTTCGGCGCATGAAGATTTGCGTCGTAAGCGAATACAGTCATGCCATTTGCCGGGATCATGCACATGTGTGCGCACGCACAGAATGTTCCGGTGCACACCCAGTTTATTTAAGCTGTGTAGGCTAAGCGTGTGGTGCTTCCAGAAGGCAGCTGTGGGGCACAGAGCAGGCTCTGAACAGACACTTGCAGTGGTTCATTTTTCCTTACCTGGGTCACGTGAGTCACCAGGTGTTGCTTAGCAGGCTAAAGGTTCTTAGCAGGATTGTTGCATAGGGGCTTGGTGAGCCCTATTAAAGCGTCTCCCTTCTGAGGTGTTTTAATACTACACCCAAGTACTCTTTGTGGCTATTAAATGTCTTCCAAAAAGAGGAGTGGGACTAACACCACAGGGAAGGGCACACCTATGTCGTCAGTAGTTCCTAATGAACCTAGTTATATCCCCTGGAGGCCCAGAGCCTTCCGGGCAATCTGAGCCGATGCGCCTATCTGGTATTGTGCCTACAGTCAACACTGCTGCTTCACCTTTTATCACTAAGGATGAACTGTCCTCAGCCCTAGCCAGGTTAGAGCACAGGATTGCTGGCATGATAGCCTCCATCCCATAGGGTGGCAGGAAGCATGACAGATCCGCCTCCCCGGAGTCTCCTAGTCTGGGGCAGGAATGGGTTGAGGATGGGAAAGCGCTTAAAGCTCAGGATTCGATGGAGTGCCTGGCAGATGAATCTGCTTCCGAGCAATCCGGACAAGAAGATATCCAGTTGATGTCTGCCTCTCAGTCACAGAGGCTTTTGATCCTGACTGACTTAAATGGTTTGTTCTGCCTTTTAAGTTGCCTCTTGCAGAGGTGACTGATCCCCTCCCTGGTCCTCTTTGGGATCTCTGAGGCCTCTTCAGGTCGCACAGTGTTTCCCTGCTACACCCCCTGTTGTAACAAGCGGTGTACGCTGATTGGGAACATCCTGACAGGACTTTTGTTCCTCCTAAGAGGTTTTCCCTTTTATCCCTTGAAAGACCCTTTGACAAGAAATTGGAGTTATTTTTAAAGGCTTCCTTTTCTTTGGCCAGTTCAGCTATTCAGCCAGCTGTTGCAGCAATTGGTATTTGCCAGTCCTTAAAGGATCAGGTCAAACAGTCTGATAGGCCTAACCAGGAGGATGATCTGCCTGAAAGTAAGACAGATCTTCCTCGTGCGCTGTTTTGCTGTTGATGCTTTAAAGGATTCAATACAGAAGGTTTCTCGTCTGGCTCTCTTGTCTGTACATATGCGCATAATTTTTATGGCTTAAGAACTGGTCAGCCGAGCTTCCTTGTAAAATGTTATTGGCAGGTTTCCTGTTTCAGAGGGAACGTTTATTCTGTGATCATTTGGACAAATATGTCCAACAGATTTCCGGAGGGAAGAGTTCTCTACTTCCTGTGACGAAAAGCACCAGATGTCCCTCGTTTAAAAACCCAGGGACTGCTTCCTCAAATGTCTCAGCGTCAGGGCAGTTCCGCCACCAATAGGGCGCTAGGGCCAGAAAAAGCCCTGGGTCCAAAATTCTTCTAAACCCAGCACCAAGCTCCCCTTTTGAGGGGACACCCCCACTCCGTGGGGTGGGGGGGGGAGGCTGCTGCACTTTGTGGACATTTGGAAAACAATTCAGGATGAGCGGGTCACCTCTATATCTCGCGGTTACAAGCTAGAGTTACGGAGGGGTTCCCCCTCAGAGGTTTCTAAGATCCAGCGTTCCCTCCGATCCTCCAAAAAGAAACTTATTGCTTCAGGCACTACATTATCTAGTGCATCAAGGAATGATTGTAGAGGTTCCTGTATTTGAAAGGGGTACAGTGTTTTACTCAAACCTGTTTACGGTTCAGAAACCAAACTGGGACACAAGGCTCATTTTGGACCTAACAAGTATCTATTGATACAGTCCTTTCAGATGGAGTCTGTCCGCTCAGTAGTAACATCACTCCAGAGGGGAGACCTTCTAGCCTCCATTAATATAAAGGATGTGTACTTGCACATATCTATCTTTCAGCCTCATCAGAGGTTCCTACATTTTGCAGTAGAGGAACGTCCTTTTCAGTTTGTGGTTCTACCCTTCGGCTTGCTACAGCTCACCGAGTGTTCACAAAGGTCCTAGCACCAGTACTGGGTCTTTTAAGGGCCCAAGGGATCCTGGTGCTTGGGTATCTGGACGACCTCCTGCTCAAAGATCACTTAGTACAGGCTCTAGAACAGAGCACAATATACACAGTGCAGTATTTGAAAAGCTTAGGCTGGATCATAAATACCAAAAAGTCAGCTTTGAGACCAGCTCAAAGTCTAAAGCAGGGATATGCAATTAGCGGACCTCCAGCTGTTGCTAAACTACAAGTCCCATCATGCCTCTGCCTCTGGGAGTCATGCTTGTGCCTGTCAGAATCTTGCTATGCCTCATGGGATTTGTAGTTCTGCAACAGCTGGAGGTCCACTAATTGCATATCCCTGGTCTAAAGTATTTAGGTCTGATCCTAAACCTGGTCCAAGCAAGTTTTCTTGCCACCCGTAAGGATCTGTGCCCTGAAGGATCAGTTGCGTCAGATAAGGGGCACCAGACAACCCTCCATTCGGATCTGTATGAGTCTTCTAGGGAGGATGTATCTTCCTTCGAGGCAGTGCCCTATGCCCAGTTCCATTCCAGGCCCTTACAACAAGACATCTTGTTGGCTTGGAACAGAGGAAGAAAAGCCCTGGATTATGCAATGTGCTTATCTCCTTCAGGCATGCTTAAGTCTAAACTGGTGGTTGCAGTATCAGAACCTGCGAAAGGGAAAATCCTTTCACCTGGTAACTTGGAGAGTACTAACTACAGATGCCAGTCTCTCTCAGGCTGGGGAGTGACCCCAGATGGGCTCACAGCTCAGGGGAAATGGTCAGGGACAGAGGCAGACCCTGTCCATCAACGTCCTAGAATTACGGGCAGTATGTCTGGCCCTATGGTCCTGGACAGTGGAGCTTCAGGACTGCCCCATCACGGTTCAATCCGACAATACCACGGCAGAGGCCTATATAAACCACCTAAGCAGTACCAGGAGTCGTTCAGCTCTGAAGGAGGTGAACTACATACTCGCCTGGGCAGAGGGACATGTGCCAATTATATAGGCAGTCTATATACCGGGAGTAAAGAACTGGAAAGCAGATGATCTCAGCTGCCAGAAGATCTGACTGGGGGGAATGGTCCCTACACCCAGAGGTGTTCCAAGAAATTTGCCAACATTGGGGATGGCCAGAGGTCGACCTACTGGCATCCAGGTTCAACAAGCTACAGCAGTTTGTGTCTCGAACAAGAGATCCTCTGGCAATTAGAGCAGAGGCTCTGTTAGATCCATGGAGCCAGTACTTCCTGGTTTATTCTTTCCTTCCGATTCCTCACCTTCCACATTTGTTGCGCAGGATTCGGAGAGAGGGGTTCCAGTCATTCTGGTGGCACCAGCCTGACCCAGAAGGCCCTGGTTCCTGGAGATTGTGAGACTGACAATAGACGGGCCATGTCCACGTTGCCCCGATCTTCTGTCTCAAGGTCCTATATTCCACCCCAATTTACAGTCTCTAAATTTGACTGCATGACTATTGAAGTCAGGGTGTTAAAGGACCGTGGCATCTCCGGACCAGTGGTGTCTACTCTAGTGAATGCTAGAAAAGCTGTCACTAGGAAGATTTATCATAAGGTCTGGAAGACTTTTATATTGCTTGGAGTAAAGCCAGAAAATGGCATCCTCGGAAATATGTGATTGGGAGAATTCTCTCTTTTCTACAGTCAGCTGTGGAAATCAAATTGTCTTTGAGTACAATTAGAGGTCAAGTTTCAGCCCTATCAGTGTTCTTCCAAAGGCCTTTAGCCTCCCATTCACTGATCTGAATCTTTATGCAAAGGGCAACTCGCTTGCTCCCTCCCATTAGGTCATCTATGTGTCCTTTGGACTTGAACTTGGTCCTGTCTGTGTTACAGAAAAAAACATTTGAACCTATTAAGGAAATTCCATTGGACTTGCTGTCATGCAAGCTAGCCTTCCTGATGGTTATCACCTCAGCTAGAAGGGTGTCTAGATTGGCGGCCCTTTCATGCAGGGAACCATACTTGATCCTTCACCATGACAGAATCATGTTACGACCTGTTCCATCCTTTTTGCCAAAAGTGGTATCGGCCTTTCATTTAAATCGGGACATTATTTTGCCTTCTTTTTTTTTCTCTCAGCCTCATTCGGCGGAAGAGAGACGACTGCATTCTTTGGACCTTGTCCAGGCAGTCAAGGTTTATTTGTCTAGATCTGTGTAGATCCGAGGATCAAATTTTTTTTTTTTTTTTTTTTTTTTTTTTTTTTTTACCAAAAGGACCGGCAGCTTCCAAAAGCTTCCCTTGCCAATGGGGTCCTTCAATTGGTCATTCAGACCTATGGTCTGAAACATAAAGCTCCTCCCTTTAGGGTGAGAGCTTAGTCTACCAGGGGTGTAGAAACCTCCTGGGCTTTTCGCCATCAGGTATCTGTGGCTCAGATTTGTAAGGCTGCCACCTGGTCTTCAGTGCATACGTTCACAAAATGTTATCAAGTGGATGTTCGAGCAGCCGAGGATTCGACTTTCGGCCGCAGTGTACTGCGGGCTGCTGTATAAGTTCTGATGGCTATTGTTTGACAGGGTGTCTCCCTCCCCTCAAGGCTATTGCTCTGGGAGGTCCCAGCAGGTAATGAATATTAGCCTAACTCTGTGTCCCATGATGTGTGAAAAAGAAGATAGGATTTTTACGTCATACTTACCTGTAAAATCCTTTTGATTACATCATGGGACACAGATCCCTCCCCTCTTTTTTGAGGATTTAGTGCTTGCTACAAAACTAAACAAAGGTATTTCCTGTATGGGAGGGGTTATATAGGGGATCACTTTCTGTCTGAAGATCTTTGGTCTACCAGTGTCCATTCACCTAATGCTGAAGTATAACCCAGCAGGTAATGGATATTAGCCTGACTCTGTGTCCTATGATGTACTCAAAGAAAAGGATTTTACAGGTAAGTATGATGTAAAAATCCAATTTTTTTTTGTTTTATAGGGCAAAAAAAAAATGCAGAGGTGATCAAATACCACTAAAAGAAAGCTCTATTTGTGGGGAAAATAAAGGACATACATTTTGTTTGGGTACAACCGCACAATTGTCTGTTAAATTAACGCAGTGCCGTAGTGCAAAAAATGCTCTGGTCAGGAAGGTGGTGAAATCTTCTGGGGCTGAAGTAGTTAAAATGTTTGGAGACCCCTGCTATAGACTGAAGTGAACACACACACACACACACACATACATACATATATATATATACACACATACACACACACATACATACAGTGGGTATACCTTGCTTAGATGGGCTGTCTGCATACATTGTCTCTGCCCTGAACTGCATGGATTTTTTTTTTTATTGTGGACCACTCTGGCAGCCTTAATAAGGGACAGCAGTTGGTGGAATTTATTCAAGAAATACTAAATGTCAGGCATTACATAGGGTCTACTGTAAGGCTCGGTTCACACGGGGGCGACTTGTCAAGCGACCTAGCCGCCTGACAAGTCGCCTCCCGTTCTGTACAATTGCGTCGCTCCGACTTAGAAGAAAGGTTCCTGTACTACTTTGGGGGCAACTTGCATAGACTTCTATACAGAAGTCGTCTTGCAAGTCGCCCCGGCAGTCGTGTGCAGGTCGCCTCGGTGAGGCGACCTGCAAGTCGTGCCGCGTCTAGTGTGAACCAGCACTTAGGCAGGTCTCTTAATGTAAAAAGGAAACAATTGGAATACAGGTTTGTTTTGGTGTAATGCTAGTACAGTCTATCCTAGAAGTGAAGAGATGCAGCTGTAACATTGTATTTATTTATTTATATTCAAGCAAAGGTTTTACAACTTTCACAGGTGTTCCAACATGGAAACAATACAGACAAAAAAAAGACACAAAGTGCTACTGGTAAACAAACTGGCCCAATGGAGTATTCTGAAGTTTTAAAAAATATATATATATACACCTCCCCCCCCATTTTACAGGTTTTTTTATGAAAAAAGTGTGAAGTTAACTCGTTGGCAATTTCCTCAATTTATTATCAAACTGTGCATATATAAAATACATCCCTTTTTTTATTCTTTAACCACTTCCCACCCAGCCACTGCAATAAACGGCTGGGTGGGTGATTCCTCCTTCTGAATGGATGTTTCTGAACTTCCTTCAGAAGAAGTGGGATCGCGCAAATGCGCGTGTCCCCCGGACACACCACATCTTGGATCGGCAGGAGGGACCTGTGATTTGCCCTCCTGATCACATAAAGGCCAATCGCAGCCTGGGGGGACATCAGAAGAAGCGGGATCGCATGCCCACGCAACTGCGCGATCCCTGTGTGCCTGTGTCCCCCAGAGACAGGGCAACGTTGCTAGGCAGGAGGGCTCCGTGATTAGCCTTCCTGATCACATGACGGCTGTGTCCAATCAGAGCCGTTATGTATTGTAAACTGAGAGTCACTGCCAGGCAATCGGCTCTGCATCTCCTCACACACAGTCATTCTGTGAGCTGGGGATCAGCGTGCATGAGCTGTTTTTTTTTTTTTTTTACACATGGATCACCCAGCTAGTGTCCCACCAACACTTGTCACACTGAACATCTGTCCCACTGAACATATGTCTGTGATTGTGATCATCTGGCACATCTAATTCCATTGTCCTGGTGCTCCAGGGCCTTAAAATATGTGATAGGTACTCAGAAAACGTAATGTGTAATTTATGCCTTTAGAATGCCTGAAGGTGCTCCCTGCATGTTGGACCTCTGTATGTGGCCAGGCTGTGTAAAAGTCTCACATGTGGTATTGCCATACTCAGGTGGAGTAGTAGAATGTATTTTGGGGCGTAATTTAAGCTATGTGTTAGAAATATCTTATAAAATGGCCAACTTTGTGTAACAAAAAAAAAAAAAAAAAAGTTCATTTTCTTTACACATTTTCCAAAAACTTGTGAAAAAAAATGACATGTTCAAAAGATTCATTATGCCTCCTAAAATATACACTGGGGTGTTTGATTTCCAAAACGGGGTCATTTTGTGGGAGATTCCATTGTTTTGGTGCTGCAGGGCCTTCAAAAAATATGATCGGTAGTCAGGAAACTAAATGTGTAATTTATGCTCATAGAACGCATGATGGTGCTCCCTGCATGTTCGGTCTCTATGTGGCTAGGCAGTGTAAAAGTCTCTGACATGGTATCACTATCCACTCGGAGCAGCAGAATGTATTTGGGGGTGTAATTGCAAGTTTATTTATGCTGTGTGAGAAATAACTTAACAATTTTGTGGGGGGAAAAAAAATCTTAATTTTCCAAATGTTTGTGTGTCTGTACTGTCCTGATATTTTAAGGGCCTTAAGAAATGACATTACATCAGGATTAAACAATTTTCAATGATATGTAGCACAGCTTGTAAACTCTATAACTTTCGCGCAAACCAATTATCATACACTTATCAGGATTTTTTTTTTTATACCAAAGACCATATAGCAGAAAACATTCTGGCCTAAATTTATGACGAAATTTGATTTTATTGGATTTCTTTTAAAACAAAGTAGAAAATATAGTTTTTTTTTTCAAAATTCTCTCTTATATCGCAAAAAATAAAAAACCCAGCGGTGAATAAATACCAACAAAAGAAAGCTCTATTTGTGTGAAACAAAATGATAAAACTTTCATTTGGGTACAGTGTAGTATGACTGAGGAATTTTTACTGAAAGTGCGAGAGCACTAAAAGCTAAGAATTGGTCTGGGAAGAAAGGGGGTGAAGCAGCAGCATCCCACAGAATTAAAGGCAAATTTACCTATAAAAGATGCCGTTTTCAAAAATAGGATTTTTGACTTGCCAGTAAAATAATTTTTGTGAAGTGCAGGACAGAACACAGTTTTGACAATAGCTTATACATATGTACTGTTAGGTACTGAGAAAAAAAACTGCAGGCATATCCCCTATATAACCTCTCCGAGCAAGAATCAGTTTTGTAGCAAGCAATAGGGAGATAAAGGGAACAGAGGATAGGGTACCCTTTAACAGGAAAGTGAAGGAACCCTATTAGAACACAGGCTCAAATGATTACTTGTCTAATCTACTTAGCAACAGTGGCGGGAGAAGCAGGGAGCCCACTGCAGGAACCTTTGGAAAAGACAGAAAAAACCTGATTGCTAAATGTAGGCTGTAGCCAAGAAGTGGACTCTTGAAGCAGGAAATTAGGAGGGAAGGACAATATCCTGGATAAGGTGGAAGAAGCAAACCACTGTGAAAATTAAAGAGGGCCTGGACCTCAGGACAGCCTTTACTTTGTGTAACACCGGGAAAGGCTACTTACATGATATGGTTGCTAACTCAGGGACCCTTCACGCAGGGTTGATCTCATTGAGAAAGACTACCCTGCAAGTGAGGTTGTGTTTGAAGATGAGATGTGTTTAAAGGGCCAAAAGAACCAGGTTAAGGCCCCATGGAGCCACAGGGCAAAGTGCAGGGTCAGAAATGTGTGCAACCCCTGCACAATGGCATTAACTCAAAAATCAGAGGCCAAAGGCTGGTCCAGACCAGATATGAAAGTACATAATGTGTCCCGCAGAGTACTTCCTATGGTGGGATTATCTGGCCTTGCACTATGCAATGTATGTACTCTAGGTGCAGGGTAGGGATAGCTGAATCCCATAGGGAGCCATGATGTTAAAGCCAGCATGTGAGAGGCAGGATGGTGGACTCGTGTTTAACCACTGTAATACAGGGCATTTTCACCCCCTTTCTGCCCAGGCCAATTTTCAACGCTGTAACATTTTGAATGACAATTGTGCGGTCATGCAACACTGTACCCAAATGAAAGTATCATTCTTTCCCCCACAAATAGAGCTTTCTTTTGGTGGCATTTGATCACCTCTGCGGTTTTTATTTGCGCTATAAACAAAAAAAGACAATTTTTTGAAGAAAAAAAAAAAAAACAATATTTTTTACTTTTTGCTATAATAAATATCCCAAATAAAAAAAAAAAATCCTCAGTTTAGGCCCATATGTATCCTACATATTTTTGGTTAAAAAAAAAAAAAAAAAGCGTATATTGACTATTTTGCGCAAAAGTTATATTGCCTACAAGATAGGAAATAGATTTATGTTTTTTTTTATTATTATTTTTTTACTAGTAATGTCGGTGATATGCGATTTTTATCGTGACTGACATTGCAGCAGACAGATCAGACACTTTTGACACTATTTTGGGACCAGTGACACTTATACAGCGATCAGTGCTATAAATATGCACCGATTACTGTATAAATGTCACTGGCAGAGGAGTTAACACTAGGGGGCGATTAAGGGGTTAAATGTGTTTTGTAGGGAGTGATTCTAACTAGGGGAAGAGACAAATCGGTGTTCCTATATACTAGGAACACACGGTCTCCTATCCCCCTGACAGGACATAGATCTATGCATTTACACACACACACACACACACACACACACACAGATCCATGTTCCTGCTGTCACCAGCAATCGCGGGTGCCCGGCAGACATCGCGGCCACTGGGAAATCGCATTGGCTCCCGAGTGACGCGGTGGGTGCGCACGCCCCCTATACTGCTGGGAAGCCGAGGACATCATATAATGCCCACCTAGGATGGGAGTTCCCACCTGTGGACGTCATATGACATTACGCGGGTACTGAAGTGGTTAAGACAGACGGTCCGGATAATCCACAGTCCGCCATTGTCCTCAGGCATTTCGGTGCAATGAGAATCACTAAAATGACTATCTTGATCTTGCAGAGCGAATGAGAGGAGCTTTAGCGGTGGAAAGGCTCAAGTTGAACTGATTCCATGCAGTCACCAAAGTATCCACTAACGGTCACAGGGACCCTTGGGCTTGTTGACCAACCTTTCCAGTTTGTTATTGAATCTGGACACCAGAAGATCTATGTCCAGCACACTCACCTGTGGCAAAGCACTTAGAATATCTCTGGGGGAGGAGCTCATTGCCTGAATTTAGACCCTGACTGCTGGGAAAATCAGCCTGTAATTTTCCATGCCTGGGCTGTGGACGACAGACAGGACTCAAACATGCAGTTCCACCCAAGTGAGAATCAATTCAGATTTTTTTTTTGTGGGGGTGTAATGTCTGGTGCCTCCTGGAAGGCTGATGTAGATGACTGCCGTGGCACTGTCTGACTGCATTCTGGTCAGTTCACCTTGTAGTGGAGAGATCCAGCATTAACTAAAACCAAATTTCCCAAATGTTAACAAGAAGTTAAGCTTTCTCTAATGGTCCGCTGCACCAAAAGGGCATCTAGACCTCCTCCCCAGCCCAATAAGACAGGCATCTCTTGTTAGAGCCATCCGCATTTTTGGGAAAAAGGGTTTCCCCAACCACCAAGCTGGAAATCCACCATGTCAGAAAGAGCCTGCCCCAGTAGGTCAGACACATGGGGTGGTCCAAGGAAGCAATGTCAAAGCTGTCTGATTCTATGTGGAACTCTCAAACTCACAGGAACAAGTTGAACATTTTCAGATCCAGAATGGGCAGAGGACCTTCATTTGCCTTGGGAACTGAACAGGTTCAAAAAGAAACCTTGAAATTGTTCCTCATTTGGAAATGGGGTAATGTTTCCCTGAGAGAGGAGCAATTAACAAGCAGTAAGAAGATCCACCCATCTTTGTGGCAAAGGTAAATTCTAAAGCAGGAAGGAGGAGTCTGAAATTCCAGTTTTTAAACCCTGGACAGGACACTCTAGACCCAAAACAGCTAGGGCCCAGAGGGCGAAAAACTTCCTCTCCACCCTAGTAGCATGTAGAGCATTCCTTCATTTGGGAAGTAAGCTTGAAGCCAAACTTGGCTGGCTTGAAGGTCTATGTCTTCTGACAAAAGTGTGCTCCGGACATGGGAGTTTGAGGATTTAGATGGACAAAAGGAACACTTTCTAGTCTCAGGAGTCAAATGTTTACACTTAGGAGCCAGAGCCTTCTGTTTTGGAGTAGGAGAGTGTGCTTAATCCAGTAATCTCTTTAATTTACTTGTCTATGGAAGTACCAAACAGGTATTCTCCCTCAAAGGAGATCTGCTCGAGGTGCTTCTCACACAGGAGTTCCACCAACCAGCATTTGAGCAAAAGGATCCTTCACGGATGGAGAGAGAGGGCTCATCCTGGAGATCTAGCAAAGTGTATCCACCAAGCCTTTGACACAGGTAAAGGCTCTAGATCAGGGGTAGGCAACCTCGGCCCTCCGGCTGTGGTGAAACTACAAATCCCAGGGAATGTGATCAATTAAAAAAAAAAATAGAGAGTAAAAATAAATAATACCAATAAACAGTTTTAAATTGTCATTGAAATATCAAATTTGAAATCAAATCTTTATTATTTTGTGGAAATAACATGGTGTGGGTGGATTTCTGCCAGTCACAGGCTGTGTCACACCCTTCGAGCCTGTGTCTTGCGTTTAGCTGGTTAGTGGGCATAGAGGAGGGAGGGAATAGGCAGTCCTATACCACTGTGTATACACCCACATGTGTGGCTCTATAGTCAGATGGCCTGCTAAGATGTGCTAGGGAGGAATGCTCAGCAGAGAGACTCACTGAAAACAGCATGTGCAGAGCTGCCGACTCTGCAATAAAAAAAATCCATAGCTGCATGGGGAAAACAGAACAGCAGGATCGATCAGTTTTTTTTTTTGTAGAATACAGAAAACAAATATTATAGTGACTGCGAATGAAAAGCATGTATTACAGCATTTATCGATATTTTTTTTTTATGATGTGGGTTTAGAGACACTTCAAGAAATGGCTGGGTCAACCACAGAAACTGTTGATTTCTGCAGGAAAACCTCCTCAATAGGATATTGCTAAGCAAAATGCTTAGAAGGGGAAAAAGTTTTTCAGAGTAAGGCAAGTCGGATAGACTCTAAAAGCGAGTGTAAAACCTTAGGATGAGCCGTGTCAGGCTGCTGTAACGCTAAATATGATCATACCGCATCAATAAGAGTAGCACTGGAAGCTTCAATGAGATCTCATCCGATTCCTTCAGAGGTAGCAAGGGGCACTTCCTCGACTACCTCCTCCTCAGCCGCAAGAACAAAAGTAAGAGACTGACACCTGTAATCCATGGGCTCCAAAATTACTGAGATCCTGCCCATGTAGTCAGACAAGGCAGAAAATTCATCTCTAAATAGGTGGAAGGAAGGGTGTGTAACCAAAGGGCCAACAAAGTTTCCAGAAGAAGGCAGAGAATGAGACTGGTGCCAGTAGACGGAACAGATCCTGGCTTCACACTCCAAAATGTGCATAAGCCCAAAGGGTTTTTCAGTGACAGGGCTCCACCACAGGCAGATCATGTCCTGGACCTGAATAGCGACCTGTGGCAAAAAAAAAAAAAAAAAAAACACTGCACCACCAGCCAAGGTGAGCACCCATGTAGAATCCAGTGTCTGAAGCAACTTTACAGCCTGGCCCTGCACCTTCACCAAGTACAGTCCCCCAAGTCAACTGACCTGAAAGGCTGCAGTGTCTAAGGTACATCTAGGAGCTTGATAAAAGAATCTTGAGGGGAAAAAAAAAAAAAACTAAGGCTTGCTGGGTGTTGGAGAGGTTATAAAAAGGGGATGCCCCTGTGGTTTTTTATTTTTTGGCCAGTGTCTAATCACCTGAAGGTAACTGTATTCAGATGACTACCTTAAAGCGGCATTCCGCCTGGGAAAAAAAACAACAAATAAGTAAAAAAAGTCAGCAGCTACAAATACTGTAGCTGCTGACTTTTAATATAGGACACTTACCTGTCCCGGGAGTCGGCGATATCAGCACCCGAAGCCGATCCGTCCCTTGGCTCCAGGTGCAGACACCAGCATCCTTACTATGAGAAACAGGAATCTGATCTGCGGAAGTTCCATTTCTGGGTGGAAATCCGCTTTAAGGTAAACTTATACTAAATAACCTATATTTATAGGTAACACTATTTACTACCAGTTTCCAAATTGGCTTGATTAGACCTGGTCTGCTTAATCCCCCTCACAAAACCCTTCTGGCATCATTAAAGATCTATTATTTATAGCATTACATAAATCTATAAGGCCCCTTTCACACTGAGGCGTTTTAGCACTAAAATTATCACCTAAATACCGCATGAAAAACGCCCTCCATGTATCTCAGTGTAACCTTTCACACTGAGGCGTTGTGCTGGTTGTGCGTTGGAAAAAATCGTTGGAAAAAATCCTGCAAACAGCTTTTTTGGAGCATCTTTGGGGCGTATAAAATAGCGCTGTAAGAACGTCTATTCCAATTGAAATTAATGGGAAACGCTGTAAAAACGCTTTAAAACCACCCAGAAACTGTGGGGAAGGTCACATGACCGCATGTTCCCATGGTCAGGATTGCTGACGCTAACGCTTAAAAAAGCGATTAAAACGCATGGTTGTTAGCGCTATTTTTACCGCTAACGCAGTAATAACGCTCATCAATTTTACTGCGGTTTTGCAACGCCTCAGTGTGAAAGTAGCCTAAGTAGAAGCTTTTTAGTACACCATTTTGTACTGTATTTGCTAACCAATGTGAAGTCCTTTTGTCAAGATTATCTGTAAATCACAGTTTGCTTTTTTCTTAACAGAAATACCCCACATTTACAACATATAACCTACCTGTTTCTGAAATCACTAAACTTGATTAATCTGTGGCTGTTATTGCCTTTAAACAACAGAAATTATGTTACTTTATGAGTAGTAAAGAGGTTTTCACCAGGGTCATGTAATTAGGATAAAAAATTCAAAGGCTTCCTCTACTATACACCTTACAGGTAGAACTGCATGCTGTTCCTCTTTCTTTTTTTTTCTTTTTTTTTTTTTTAGAAACCCATGAATATCATATGATGTTTTGTTATATCGGACTTTGTGTACATAACATATATATAACATATATATATCAGAGGAAATGTATAGAGACAAGACATGATCACTGAAATACTTTAGACATGAGATAACATCCAGATTTGAGAGTCACCAGTAAAATGTTTTACTGAGGAAATTTGCTGCAGCATTAAACCAGCTTCCACTGTTCTCTTCCTTTGATGCTGGGCGAGCTAAAGCTTTCTCTACATCTTTCTGAGGACTTTCTTCTTCTGGTAAATAGTCTGGCAAGCATGAATTCTTTTCAACCGGAATACTTTCACTTGGCATTGGAAGATATACCTATATAGACAAAGCATCACATACCATAAGTTAGCTAAAATGTAATGGCTCCACTACAAAATTTGGAATGTTACAGATACTTCTGTGCAGGGTGGATTTGATATAACCATTGCTTACTGGGCACTTGCTTACTGGGCACTTATATTCCCCTCCTACCCAGACCAATTTTTAGCTTTCAGTCACACTTTGACAATTGCGCGGTTATGCTACACTGTACTCAAATGAAATTTTTATCATTTTTCACAAATGGAGCTTTCTTTTGGTGGTATTTAATCACCACTTGGGTTTTTATTTTTTGCTAAACAAACAAAAAAACAAAAAAAACAAAAAAAAAAGGAATAAAAAAAAAAAAAAAAAAAAAAGTGTCATAGTTTGTTGCAAAATTTTGCAAACGGGTAATTTTTCTCCTGGGCTGCACTGATGGGCACAGATAAGGCGACACTGATGAGTGGCACTGGTAGGTGGTATTGATAGGCAGCACTGGTGATGAGGCACTGATTGGTAACATTTATAGGTGGCACTGTGGGCACTGATAGGTGGCGCTGGTGGGCACAGAAGCCTCTGCAGAGGCTCTCCACGATCAGGATAACAGCTGGTCATGTGATGTAAACAGAGCCAGTAATCGGCTTTTTTTTTCTCCTCAAGCTACCAGTGTGAGGAGAAAAAATAGCCGATTACCGGCTCTGTTTACATCACATGATCAGCTGTTATTGGCTGACGGTTAATCACGTGGTAAGGGGTCAGGATCGACCCCTTACTCCAATCTGTGATCAGCCGAGTCTCATAGACTCGCTGATCACAGAGCGCCCTGCAGGGGGCGCGCAGACCATTCGAGCACGGCAGGACGTCTATGGACGCCCTCCCAGCAAAGTAGGCCCGCACTGTAGCCGTCTTTCGGCTATAGCGTGGACAGGAAGAAGTTAAATCATGATTTAAATCACTAGTAAAAAGGCTCGATTTAAATCATAAATTTTTAATGAGCAACTGTCATCTCTGTCTCCTCATCTGACCCCTTGACTCACTGACAGTCCCATTCACTTTTATGGGACGGCTGATTTTGCGGCAGTGACACAACAAGGTGAGGGACATGGAGGCAGCAAGTGAGTGGATGCCCGCTAACAGGCGCTGCCATGATGGATCTGAAATGACAGGTGCTCTTTAAATGTAAGGACTTATTCTTGCTGACAGTTAGAATCTTTAAGATTTGCAAACAAAATGATGGTTTCCTATTTAGAATAATAAGCTGTCAGGTTAGTAAAACAGCGATAGCAGGACAGATTTTAGGGTAATAGCTTAATCACAACTACACTACACTACTCAAAATTAATTTAATTAAAACAATAACATTATATATTACCTGCTTTACCCATAGGTAGATGAACTTCATTAAAATATTCCCAAACTGGGTCTCTTTTACAGCCTGCTGCCATTTTGCTCCTCAAGGGAGGAATAAAGCACCTCAAGCTATGTGCAGAAAGATCACAACGTTTATAAGCTGCTTAAAGGTTTCACTTTCATTTTTACTGCTTGCCCTTCCTCCTCACACTTAGAGCCTGGTGCAGATACATTCCTCTTCAATCATACAGTTTGTAGTGTACATAGATTTGCAAAACAATGAGATAAAACAAAAGTTCAGGAATATTCCTTTATCTCATGGTTACTGTGAAATTGTGTGAATGCATCAATGCAATGCATGTTATCCCAGCTTCAGCGCTTGGATTCATTGAATGAGTTCATCAAAAATGTAAATATTGCAGAATTTTACAGCCTCATGCTACATTACTAAGCTCCATTTCATGCTGAAGAAACAAAATTATTAATGTATCTTAACTAGAAAACTATCTTTAGACAGATTTTTACTTCAAAAGCATTTTATTAAAATAAATTCGATTAAAAAAAATACGATTTTTAAAAAAAAAATTATCAGATTTTTTTATTTTCTTTTTTTAAATCATTGATTTTTATCCAGCCTACTTCTGTGTAGTTTGTATAAATCCTAAGCAAACAAATCCATATTTGCATCAGAAGTCTTTGATTTGTTAAGTCTCAGGGTTTGTAGATAATCCAAAGCAAGCCACAGTGATCACACTTAGGTGCTCCCCCTAGGTATTAAATGCTCACCTCTGAGCGTATGACTTTGCACTTAAGCTAGTCAATACACGCCTGTGAACCACCTCTGGGGCTCTGCAGTTTTAACCAGACTCGTCAGCACTATACCTCGGTTGAGTGAAAAAGGACTGGATGGTGTAATAACGTTTTAACAGTTTATTAATCACATAAAACCCCCCTATGAGGTACTCACATAGTATAGGCGCGTCAGTGCGCTACTCTGCATCAGGCAAACAGCATGTAATGATACCGGATCGATATTGGGATGGTATGGGGTTCTTTCCTGACAGGTCACTTGCTGAACCCTCCCCAACGCGTATCAATACAGGGAACTTCCGTATCTACTTCAGGGGGGAAATATATCTTGGCGCGCCTATACTATGGGAGTATCCCATAGGGGGGTTTTATGTGATTAATAAACTGTTAGAACGTTATTAGTCAAAGTCACACGCTCAGAGGTGAGCGTTTAATACCTAGGGGGAGCACCTGAGTGTGATCACTGTGGCTTGCTTTGGATTATCTACACAGCAGTTTCCAAATCGCATGGACTTTAGAAGCACTTTTGAATTGAAATAATTGGATGACACATATGCACATAGAACCACTTTTTATTCATCTATATGTTTTAGTGGATTGGGTCCACTATATATTTTTATGAACACTATATAATTACTATATGATTTTATGAACAATAATTTTGATACAACCGATCACCATATGGATGCACGTTATAGCACTTTTTACTAGTGTGATTATTTATTTTCATTTATATGTTCATTTTTAAGTATATATAACTATTTGTTGCACTATTGTCACTTTTTACAGTCACTAGTTACTGGATGTATCGCGATGTGTGATTCACACGCATTTACACACACAAATCCCTGTGCTGGCGCACGTGCACAGGATCACGCATGGCCGGCCACGTGCATCGGGTCCCCCGCCGTGCTGCCTCTTAAAGGACCAAAGTACCCATACGGTATTTTGCGCACCCGTGCCACTTTGCCGACGTATATCGGCGTGAGCCGGTCAGCAAGTGGCTAAAACAGCTTTCACTTTTGGTGAGGACAGCAAACGGGACAAATACAGGAGGGTAAAGCTCCATAATGGGCACACAGACAGCAATTAAAACCTGACAGGTGTTCTAATCTCTCTCCACTCTGTCCAAAACTTAAGGAATAAAAAAATTAATAAATAAATAAAAAAAGTTTTGCATTTAGTTATACTTTAATCAAAAATGTATTTTTACCTTTACATATGTAAGCATAGTGTGAAAAAGCTAGTCCATATAAAGGAGTAGGGCAGACACGTCCCATAACTTTGCAAAATGTATGCTGTTCTCCACTGAAACAATGGTTGCAATCAGATTGGTGATGTTGTTTTCAACTGAAAAGGTCCTAAAATTACTATTTTGGATATTGTGTGCGTGTAAATACACAGACACATACGTTACTTTGAGTTTGAACCTATAAAGTAGCTCATTTATGCAGCAACTAAGGTTTTACAGATATTACATATACAAAGTAAAATTCATTACCATTACAAACCATACCTCATTGCCTGATTCATTCTTTATCACTTGCTGTGCCTTCAGCACTTTGGTTTCTGCAATGGCTGAAGTTAAACACTGTGAAAAACAATTGTAACAATAAATGACACAGTGCTGTACAGCTGCCTTTCCTAGTCTTTTTTTTTTTGCAACAGCAGCAGCCAAGCTTTTAAATGTTTTAAGCATTCATGGACAGCCTTAAAATAAAACAAATTTGTTCTCTACAACTCAACCAGATGCATTTCTTTTGAACACATACATTGTGTTCATACATATGTATGTTTTATCATGGAAATACATATAATGGACACAGTAGTTTAAGTACCACTTCTAACTAGTGATATTCTGGGAACAGAGACTTGCACATGTGATCCTGGAGGCCAAGCATTCCATACAATCTTTAAAATAATAATAATAATAAAAACACCACAAGAATGCATGTCTTTGCAGGAAAAGCATTGTACCTTGCAAACAGTGGATCAAGGGTGCAATGTCAGGCTTCTGCAGACACTTCCACCAGCTTTCTGTTTCAGTTATAAAAAAAGCTGAGGAAAAGGTCAATAGACTACTAGTGCATTGATTACCAGGGGTTGGGGTTGCTTAGGAACATGATACATGCTCCACCCTAAATATACGTGTAACATGTTCCTAAAGGAGAACGTAGCCTTTAAAGTCTTGAAGCACAATTATGTGCACCTCACTTTAGATTTTTCAGTTTTAAGATCTCCTAACAAGTAACCATCTTTCCAGAAATGTTTTAGGACAACATAACATAAATTGACTACAGGAATGGGGAACAGAAGCCAGAGAAAATAATATCCTCCGGCTTGAATGGAATCTTCGTTACAGCCACGTCATCCTGATTTGATTCCTCAGAAAGGGAGGGATCATCCTCATCTACCACCTCCTCAGGTGTGTCTAGCAAAAGGGCAAAAATCAAAAACTTATTCAGGAAGGGAGGTTAAAGCCAGATAAAGCCAGAAATGTTGCCCATAAAATCTGAAATTAAGTCAGAAAATTCTCTTATGGATAGGGAAGAGTAAGCTGGTGTGGCAGATGAGACCACAGAAAGCCCAGAAGACAGGAAGCCAGACAGGAGCAGCACTCAGAGTAAAGGGTACTAGGGTCTTGAGTGGATAAACTTATGACATCCTCAGCAACAGAGAAGGAGTGGGATGACTCTATGACAAGCACTTTTACAGTGCTGTCAGGTAGATGTTGCTTCCAGAAAGAGAGAGTTAGGGAGTGCGGCTGCGGTAACCTCATTGAAAGTGAGGCAGCACAGACGCACTAGGCGCAAACAAAGGGGAAGCACACAGGTGCGCAATTATAGACAAAAATATCCCCAAATTGAAGAACACTCCAGTGGGAACAGGAGAACAAATGTCTTTCGCCCCATACCAACTGCTGAAGCTTCTGTAGGTAGTATCCACAGAGGAATTACACTTTCTGAGATTCGCACTCCACGAAGGGCATATTATCCCTCCAGGGATTTTCAGGAACAGGCAGACCACAGCCATGGACCTGTAAAGAACCCTGTGGCTAAACTCACGTTTCACACGTGCCAAGGCAAGTTGCCTACAACAGAGTGCAGTACATATCAGCAACATTACAGGCTGCCCCTGCGTCTTCCTTCAGGCTGAGTCCAGGAATGGTTCCCCAAAACTCTGCCAAGGAGTCAACTGATTCAAAAACTGCAGTAGGAATCTTGATAGAGGAATCGATTTAGTGGAATATCAACAGAGATGAGAGAAACCTCCACAGAAAAAATGCTTCTATCAGTAGAAAGAGGTCCATCACTCAAGGACACTAGCAAAAAAATAGTTTTTATTTTGCAGGGGCAAGAGCCTAACTAAGAGTGGTTACATAGGGGGAAGTCCCTGCAGCCTTCTTTTCTAGCCAGTGTCCAATCACCGGAAGACAGCTACTTATAACCCAGGCATATTCATGGAACAGCCTGTGTTCCATACTGTATGGGTAAGAAATAATTTTCTTAATTTTAATAGTTTTCTTTGTGCCCTAGTGTTGATATGTTCAAATCAACGCACATTGATGCAGACAGCGTGAAGGAGCCCTTTAGTTTTATGTTGCTAAGACCTGGTATAACGAAAGTAGGGGGCTGCAATTGAAATGTTTCCATTATTGTGACAATTGCATGGGGTAGTTGCGGGTCTAAAAGCAAAACTGTGAGTGGTGTAAGACTGTGCAACTAGTATTACCATAGTGTGTTAAATATTGATGTGCTTTGGGCAGTAATCCAGTGTGAAACATTTCCTCTGTGCAGGCGCTCCCCGTAATCAAGACCAGTCACTGCTGATGCTCTCTTCTAGTGCAGTGTGACTGGTCTTGCATCCACCCTCAGTAGTTTTCTGCAAGCAGCCTGTGGAGGTTGGATTTATTGTGTGGCTCCCACACAAGCTATGTGACACACAGTAAAGGTCACTGCTACTTACAGGGCAATATCTGGGTTTGCAAAATAATTTGGCACAAGCAAAGTAGATGTATATCCTTTGAAGCACAAAAAACATTCACTAAAATAGAGTTAAGATTTTCACCACTGTTCCTTAAATCTCCCAGGGACTTTCTGCTGGTATGATATCGGTATCTACACACCTGTTGTGGCCTTTATGATGGCTTTCTACCTTCCCTCTTGGACCTATTTCGCTGGACTGGTGCTTTAAAATCTTACCTCCGTTGCTAGTTCTGGTTTTACCCGAACTGTGCACCTCCTCAGGGCTATCTGAAAAGTGAAGCTGATGACGCCTTTCACCTTTAATAATGCTTCTTCGCACAGCGATTTCCTGTCCTGCAATTTAAGTCAGGAGAAACACTTCAGTCTAAATCTTGCAATGCTAAACAGAATTGTCTACTTGGCCTGATAAACTGACCCGCAACTTTTCACAGCACTCCAAATAGCATGAAAACATTCTTACAGGGCAAGGGATCCAGTGAGCCCGTTTGCAATTCAGGAAGCCAATAGAAATAAAGTTACAGGTCAACATATGCAAATATAAAATGTAACACATGCTTATAGGAATACTTTTCATCAATCTAAGTCAGGGGTAGGCAACCTTAAAGAGGTGGAGATCTACCTGAACAACATGGGAGAAGTCAAAGATCACCGGACACAGCGTTGCCTCCTTACACCTGATTTAAACCTCTAATTGCCATACTACTGTGTCGCAAACCCGTGCATTGCACAGCAATCATAAGTTTAAATCAGGTGGTGAGAAGGCAACATATTGCCTCCTCATCACCTGTCAAATACACTCCAATCGCTTTTTAGAGGAGCAGCAGTGCTTGCTACACTTGTGAATGAGCCCTTAGTTGCATTCAGCAGCGGCATCCTTACAGCTTATTGACACAAACTTGGGGGGTGGCAAGACCCTGCGGTTAAGTCGTGGTTTTGCCACCCCAAAATCCCTACCCTCTTTATCTGCTGGGGCAGCAGCCAAAAGGTGTACACATGCCGCAGCAGGAATTAAGCCCCTTGTTGCTTTTGGTGGGTGCTACCGCCTGCTAATCGCAACCAATTCAAGTAAATGAGGCGACTCTGCAAGTGCCCCGCAACTGCATACTTCTGCAGGGTCCAAGAGCTTAAAGCAGGTGGTGAGAAAGAAACACAATGCTGCCTGCTTTAACCCCTTGTTTGCTGTACTGCACAAGGTTGCAAGGCATTTGCAGAGTGGTCTCATTCACCTAAATGAGTCATGCTTGGCCAGTGCTACACCCACTAACCATGACAGGGCGTAGAACTCCTGTTGCGGCTGCAACATATGCACACCCCTGGCCACTGCAGCTAAAGGGGGTGCGGTTGGGGCGCGGGTGGAAAAAAAAAAAAAAACACACATCTTAACTGGGGTTTTACATCTCCCCCAAACTGCAGATGTAAATGAACCCTTACCGTTCTGAGCCCCCTATATGAAAGTTTTCACACTGATGTGCTATGGTTTACCTGCACAGCGGGTGTAGCGCAGTGCATCTGCAATTTTCCTCGGTTAGCTGCGCTTTGCCATAGACTTCTATTATATCTGGCAGGTGTGGTGCACTTCTGAAAGCACACCAAAACCCCTGCATTCAGGAATTTGAACAAACCCAGTTTTGAGTAAACCGCAGCACATTAATGTGAAAGCAGCCCTATGCTATTATGACCAGTGTATTGCTTCACACTGACCTGAACATCTCTTCTTTCCTGCTGCTGGCACCACTCTGGAGACCGCTAGGTGGGATAAGAGATGGAGGGCATTTGGTATCACTCCGCATAGGACAGGAGCCGGCACTACAGAGGAGACATTGGCTTATGCAGCTCTTGCTCTCTACTACAGACCCAACTTTACAAGCAGTCGCCCTGCATTGCACTCTGATGCTCTGGAATGGTGAGTCAGCAAGCCCAGACCGCAATCTACAGGTTGCTGACCCCCGATCTATGGGAACACATACTATTTTCTTTCTCATCCATTGGAGGACACAGGAATTCAGCCATCTGCAAGAGGACTGACCACTAGCAAACAGAAAAACTGCAAGTTAGCCCCCATATAACCCTTCCTCTGACCAATATGACTTCTTCGACCTTGTTCATGGACTTCTTTCATTGCCTTCAATTAAGATTGTCCGACTGATTCGAACGTGATGACGTACGACTGGACTAGAATAAGGAAGTTCATAGCCAGTAGCCGCCATTGCGTCGTTTTTGATCCGCCGGACTAGCATACAAACGAACAGATTTTTCGATAGGACTCGAGTTCTTCGGAAAGATTTGAAACATGTTCTATTTCTACAGTCCGTCAGATTTTTCGACAGAAAAGGTCCGATGAAGCCCACACACAATCGAATTGTCCGACTGATTCGTTCCGTCAGACCTTTGCTGTCGAAAAGTCCGGTCGTGTGTACACGGCATTAAAGCTCACTTTGTAAGGCCGTTCAGGCTGAAGCAGCAGGCTACCTCATTATTGCACCACTGTGGTATGAGTTACTGATGAGGACTGATGTCATACACTGGGTGAAATGTTAAGTGCCCTCTGTTTCCTGCCTTTCGGTGTAGAGAAAGCAGCATCCCATTGCTGCTCCTGCTTGCAAGCATCACTTGGAATTCTGGTCTTCAGTTCATTCTCACAACCCACCCACAGTAAGTTGGTCCCTTCGTCAGCACTAGCTACCTAGGGGCTCAGGTACCTAAAGCCTTGTCTCGGATCTTGGGACTAGTTCCAATACCACTACATGGAAGTAACATGCTTGTACATAAACACAGAGCAGACAGCCCCGTTGCTATTGATCCCACCTCCTAATGCCCAGACTACTCAATATTCATTTAGAGGGTTTTTTTTGGCTCCAGCACCATCCCCTGCAAAGTCCATCTCTGATCTACCTTCAGGTTAGGTACTGCTCCCTTTGACCATCACTAACTCGGATTCTAAATCTCTCTTTGGAGACTGTTGGGAGTTTTTGAGGCACTGCAGTCTCCTGCCTTCACCACAGAATTACAAGAGGTTTTTTATTTCTGCATTGCCTACTACCATGCACATAGAGGAGCAGCCTGCTGTCTACAACCTTGGGTCTTTTAGAGCTCCTTAAGCTGCACAAATCTCTCTATTACACTTGCTATTCATTTTTTTCCTGTATGTGTACTGGAAGCACACTGAAGGGTCCTGGGCCCCACTTGAGTGTGTGCTGGAAGTGTTCTCATTTGAAAGAGAATTCAGTGAATGGTAGTCCGTTCCCACTGTGGCGCCAACAGTAAACCAACTAAAGAGGGACATCACTGCGAAGGTAGAGGTAGTACTTACCTTTAAGGATTGTACTAACAAGCAGCTAAAATTACACCTTTATTCTCAGTTTGAACTGGCTGGTTCTGCTCTTTGTCCTGTGTTGGCAATGACCCTAATCTGTCAAATGTTCAGACTAGGTTAGTTTCCTCAAAAAGGGGCCTTTCCAAGGCTGGGGTACGCAACTGTTTTATGGAGTGAGTGAAGCGAATGTCTGGGGGCCTTATGCCTCAGTTGTGATGGCTTGTTACAAGCCTCCAGACTCATGTCTCGCATGCATCGGATATCCATACAGATGCGCAGAGCACTCTGGTTGCGCTGCTGCAACGCTAATTCCATATCCAGGGAGCATCTAACTTTCTTGGAGTTCAAATGATGTTGTCCTTTTGGCCCTACACTTGACAATATGATCAGTAATGCCACAGGGGGCCAGAGCTTGCTTCTACCACAGCATATAATGTCTGGGAAGAGGGAGAATTCCACCCTTCATCTTCTACTTCTGTTCTGAGGAACCCTTAAGACCTGTTTCTCTGGGGGTTATCACCAGTGTTTTCTGTTGACCACATCAGGTTGTGACTTTTCTCTTCCCTACTTGGGAAATTTTTATTATTTCCCCTGTTCTGGTGGCTTAGCTTTTTTCTGATTTGGTGCTTTCTTCCATGTGGAGTCATCCCCTTCTGGTAGTGACCTTCTATACCCTGGTCTGTTTATCAGGTTGATTTTCTCTGTCCCCCCCTTTGGTCTAGTTGGCAGATTCCCTTAATTAGGGGCTCCACATTATCCAGGTCAGATTAAGGCACCGGTCCTTCAGGCTGCTTCTAGACTGCAGGCAATTCCCATTCCTTTTCATGGCACCTGTTAGAAGTGATTTTTGTGTTGTCCACCCCTCAGTTAAACTGCTTTTGGATGGCCTCACAGCTTGATTTTAACGTATTAAAGGAAGTTGAAAAATGACAGACATCAGCGATTTTTTTTATTGCCTCCCAACCACTCCCCCTTAAACTGCAAAGGCAGTGGACGGGGTGTACAAATGCTGTGGCCACCATGCTTTGCTTCTGGGCAGGAATTAAACCCCTCATCACATTTGGCGGGTACTACCCCTCCCACCCAATACAACCTATTTAAGTGAATCGCTTTTCAGAGGAGTGGCAGTCCTTGCCACATGTGTAAACATGCCCTTACTGGCCAGATCAAAAGGTGAAAATAAAGGAAAAAAAGAAGACTAAGGCCCCTTGCACATTGACTTTTTTTTTTTTTACTTCCCCTCAATGTTAGCCTACGTGTCTTTGTACACATAGGCATTTACAGGCAAGGGCGTTTAGAGGCAGGAAGAAAAAAAAAAACGCCAGCACGTTCAAGAACAGCAGTGTTTTGTCAGAAAAAACACTTATGCCTAAATGCGTGTTAACTCCAGGCGCTTTTAGCAATCGAGCATTAATTTATTTCAATGACCAGAATAAATTATTCTAGCAAATGAACTAATGCCCATGTGATTGACGCAACTAAAAGCATTTTTTTAAAAATGCGGCTTTAGGCTTGTTTTTGATGCTGCTTTTCTCCTGCCAGTAGAGGCATTCAGGAGAGCTAGGCAGACGCCAGTGTGCATGAGGCCTTAAAAGAAAACTAAATGTAGCTACCACATTCAAGATTTGGTAAACTGCAATATAAAAGGTTTTTGGTCTTTAATACTGCTTTAAAGCTTAACTTCAGATAAAACGTTAGTTCTTATTATAGATATCTGTTCACTTCCTGTCCTAGGACACAGTCATTGCAACAGGAAGAGAAAAAAAAAATCTCAGTAGGATCTGACAGTTTTTAACTCTATCTAAAGCTGAAGAAGTTTTGGCTAGAGCTATATCTGAATCATTTAGGTTTCTATAAAGGAGATTCATTTTAGGACAGAGTACTTACCAGATTATCAAGCCCATGGATATGGAGTGTTATAGTTTTTGCTCTTTTGTTGGAACTTGTAATGAAGAACTGGGGTTTGCTTTTGTAACTCTTTTGCTCTGGAGTATACATTTGAACAGATGCACTTAGCAACATGTAAACGGTCTGTGCAAGTAGTTTGATATGATTATCGACATCACCTCTAAAAGGGAAAAAAAACAAAAATCAAAAGACTAAGCATTATTTCTGTATCATACCCCATTGTATATCTGAATGTTAACTGCCAAAAGATTTGTAAAGTTTCCACTAACTAGAACATTTACACAGAAAGATTTGGGGGTGCTTATTTTAGACGACTGTAAAATGAGCAAACAGTATGACCAGGCAGTGGGAAAAGCGAATAGAATTCTAGGAGGCATCACTAGAGGGGTCACCAGGAGGAGGAAGGAGATTCCGATACCTCTATATAGATCTTTAGTGAGACCTCATTTAGAATACGGTGTCCAGTTTTGGAGACCTCACTTACAAAAATATATTGATAAAATATAATGAGTCCAGAGACAGGTAACAAATTTGGTGTAAGGTTTGGGGGATAAAACATATTGAGAGCGACTTCAAGAACCTAATATGTACAGTCTGGAGGAACGAAGGGAAAGAGGAGACATGATTGAAACCTTTAAATGCATCAAGGGGGATGAATAAGGATCAGGAGGGCATTTTTTTCAATATGAAATCAAGGACACGGGGACATGACCTCAAACTAACTGGAGGAAAGTTCAAAACTAAATCTTAAAAAGTATTACTTTACTGAAAGAGTAGTTGATGTTTGGAATAAAACTTCCAGCAGAGGTAGTGAGCCAGTTAACAGTAAATGGCTTCAATAATGCTTAGGATAAACATAGATCTATAGTCCGATAAGTTTAAAAAAAATTAAAAAATAATAATTAAAAAAAAATACACACACACAAAAACACCTCTGTCTTTTTCTGGCATCACGTTTCTATGTGACATGCCTAGTGTACTGTGCTCATCCCTTGCCTTGTCCGTCTTAGGCGCTTGTGTGTGACATTTTGGATGGATGAGAAAAGAGAGCCAGAAAAGCAAATAGTGTTTCACAGCTGCTTTCTTGCTATGCATATGGGAGAACTCTCTGCCCTACTGTCCCCTTTACACTGCCCTGCTAACCCCCACCTTCTGCTCTTGGCAGTCAGTAGGCCAGTCCTCGCTCCTGCCAATTCCTGATACAATGACCTTTCGCCCCCTGTCCTTCCAAAAACACCCGTCCACTGCTCTACTGACCCTTACAATCTGTCCTATAAACTGGTAACACCTGTACTATGCCCTACAAACCACCAACTCCTCTTTTCAACCCTAGAAACTACTGACATACATATTATTGACCCCCGTGCACTGCCCTGCATACTACTTACACTGTCCAGAACTCAATCCAGCCAGTTGGGCCAAAACTCAGAGCAGGCAGCCAGGCCAGAAAGGTCAGCCAGGCCTGAAAATAGTCAAGCAAGTCAGCCTGCAGTAACAGTGGAGTTGGGTGGCATGGTGTCCAAATGGACTACGGGAGGTACAAACATGCTGTGTATAGGTCATCTGATTAAATCCAGGATCAGGGGAGTCAGGACTATCTTTAGCTCTGTGACTCTTCAAATTTCCAGGATAGGTTTCTTTGTTCCAGGGGTACCTCCTCCCTGTTGTTGACAATGCTTGCTACAAAACTGAGGCATGCTGGTTGTGAGAGGAGTTAGCCTAGGATGGCTTTGTTTGCTTGTGTCCAATTCACCTGAAGGAGGCAGTAAGGCTGCGTTCACACCTGAGCATTTACAGCTTGTAAAATGCCAGAAAAACGCCCAACAAGCAAAATCCCATTCATTTAAATACATTTAATAATAATAATAATTTAATACAATAATAATAATAAATAATAATAATAATAATAATAATTTAAATGGCCCCTGTTCACATCTGAGCATTTTGTAGCCTGAAGAAAAACACATGAAGCTCAAAAAAGTACACAAGCTCCATTTTGGGCAGATTACAGGCGTTTTTCTTCTTTTTTACACTGGTGACATTTTGACCTGTGCAAAATACACGGTAAAAACACGCGACTTTCTGCCTGAAAACAAAATGCTCAGGTGTGAATACAGCCTAAAATCTAACAGAATGCCTTCCTGTGTCCCACAATGGACTCAGGAAAATAAGGATTTTTGCCCTACCAATAAAATCACGTTCCTGGGTTACTGTACACTGGTAGAGAAGGGTGAAAAAATGCAGTTTCTTTCAAAGTTGGCACAGAAGGCCAGGGATGAAGATTTGGATTGTCATGTGCAATGAAATGGCACCAAAAAAAGCTGCCAATAAGATGGAGTCGTCCTTTGTAGTATATCAACAAATATTCTAGAGAAATGCTATACTATATGAAATATTCAGAACTAATTGAATATAGAATACAATCAATCCAACTTACCGGTTTCTTATATTCTCCAAACTCACCATCATACCAAGTTCACACCTCATAATTTCACAGTGATTGGTATTTTCACATAAATAGCGAATAGTCTATTTTTGAAAAAAGAAAAAAAAAAAAAAAAAAGACAACATTTTAAATAAAAGCACTAAATGCTAAACAGGTCTTATAGCACATAATAAAAATCAGTATTTAAGGTCTAAAATTTGGGTCACTAGTGTTTGTAGAACTGACCACATGGAAAGGTCAGAACTGGATGCCTTTACTAAGCTCCCCTGCTTTTGTATGCCAGCTGCAGCAAAGATACAACTTTTCTAACAGAATTAGGACTATTACCCTCTCCATAAGACTGCCTCGGGGTAAGTAATTAAGGGAATGGACTAGGGGAAAGCAGTCAGAGAAGTTCAGATACAGTGAGAGGAAAAAAAAAGTATTTGATCCCCTGCTGATTTTGTACGTTTGCCCGCTGACAAGGAAATGATCATTTTAATGGTAGGTTTAATTTAACAGTGAGAGACAGAATTATATCAAAAATATCCAGAAAGACGCATTTCAAAAGTTATAAATTGATTTGCATTTTAATGAGAGAAATAAAATATGTAGCAAGGTCCCAGGCCTCCTTTGATCTAACGAGGACCTCCAGGGCCAGAGATAGCTGTCATCCTTCTGTATGTAGAGGGTTGTGAGGCATGATGGGTGTATAGTTGGTAAAGTTATTAGGCGCCAGACACTTTCTGAGATGCAAAAGAAAGTTTATTTCTCTTAACAAACCTTTTTTTGGGGGAGGGAGGGTTAGGGCCAGGACACCCTTAGGAAGTTGAAAGGATAATTGGCAGACTCAGAGACTTCAATGGGAGGACAGCCATGCAGGGAAAGGCATCGAGCAAGACGCCACATCTGCATGTGTAGGAATGCTGTCTCCTGTGGCAACAGTCTTTAACACTTCCAATCAAAAGCTGAACAATTCATTTCTATTCCACTACAATCGCTCCTTGTAGTTCTTCAGCCCACTGAGCTCCCAGTCTCTCACTAGACCCACTGATTCATTGTTAATGAATCCCTTGAGCTCCTTTAATCTTCACGGTGGTATATTCCTCAAGCTTCACCCCCGCTTCTCTGCTGGGTCCCTAGCTTGGCACTCAAGATACCTCTCAAGCTTCACCCACGCTGGCCTGCTCGGTCCCTAGCTTGACACCAAGGATGAGCTCCGGCGTGTTTGCATGCTGCACGTGCCGAGCCCGACAGGAAGTCGGAAATGCGCTGCGCTAATCACAGGCAGTGAGACATTTCCCGATCTGTGCATCCGCACATCGGGAAATGTCTCACTGCTTGTGATTAGCGCTGCGCAGTGCCGAGTTCCTGGCGGGCTCGGCACGTGCAGATGCGAACACGCCGGAGCTCATCCTTACTTGACACACAAGGCTGCTCTGCAAACGTCACCTCCACTGGCTGGGTCCCTGGCTTGATTCCCACTGAAGTTTCCAGATTCTTCACCGCCCCCGGTTGGTGAGAATACTGCTCCAGTACTTGCCTCAATTACTCACTGTGGTCCCTGGTAAAAAGGCGGGTAGTCCCTTACTGACGACAGCTTCCCCTCTACCTCCGACCATGACAGGTTCTCCGGCCGACAGAACCATCACTTTTGGTTGGAGTGCAAGCCGCATTCCCAACCCTGCGCTGCTCTCTTGCTTCTGGATAGATAGATGGGGATAGGCCCCATCTCTGGCCTAGCAACCCGGGCAATACAACACACAACCATCCAGACACCCGTCCAGGTGGCATAGAACACAGATCACCTGACCTCAACCGAATATATAGACTCTCCCAGCAGGCCAAGGGATTCAAGAAAACCCCTGCACATTGGCTAAGATACCCATAAGCTGACCTTGCTTTGCTCTTCTCGTATCTAGTATCACCAATAGGGATGAGCTTCGAGTGCGAGTCGAACTCATGTTCTACTCGAACATTGGCTGTTCGCAAGTTCGCCGAACAGCGAACAATTTGGGGTGTTCGCGGCAAATTCTGACAAATAAAGGAATTGTCAAAAACTGTCTCCTGTCATTTTTAACATTTTTGACAGTTTTTTAGTGAAATGGTAGGGGTAAGTACCCCCTTACCATTTCACACAGGGGGGGGGCCGGGATCTGGGGGTCCCCTTGTTAAAGAGGGCTTCCAGATTCCGATAAGCCCCCCGCCCGCAGACCCCCACAACCACCGGCCAGGGTTGTGGGGATGAGGCCCTTGTCTTCATCAACATGGGGACAAGGTGTTTTGGGGGGTTACCCCAAAGCACCCTCCCAATGTTGAGGGCATGTGGCCTGGTACGGTTCAGGAGGGGGGGGGGCCCGCACTCTCGTCCCCCCCTCTTTTCCTGCAGCCTGCGTGCTCGGATAAGGGTCTGGTATGGATTTTTGGGGGGACCCCACGCCGTTTTTTTTTTTTTTTTTGCCGCGGGGTTCCCCTTAACCACTTCAGCCCCGGAAGGATTTACCCCCTTCCTGACCAGAGCACTTTTTACAATTCGGCACTGCGTCGCTTTAACTGCTAATTGCGCGGTCATGCAATGCTCTACCCAAACGAAATTTGCGTCCTTTTCTTCCCACAAATAGAGCTTTCTTTTGATGGTATTTGATCACCTCTGCCGTTTTTATTTTTTGCGCTATAAACGGAAAAAGACTGAAAATTTTGAAAAAAAAATGATATTTTCTACTTTTTGTTATAAAAAAAATCCAATAAACTAAATTTTAGTCATACATTTAGGCCAAAATGTATTCGGCCACATGTCTTTGGTAAAAAAAATGTCAATAAGCGTATATTTATTGGTTTGCGCAAAAGTTATAGCGTCTACAAACTAGGGTACATTTTCTGGAATTTACACAGCTTTTAGTTTCTGACTGCCTATGTCATTTCTTGAGGTGCTAAAATGGCAGGGCAGTACAAAACCCCCCCAAATGACCCCATTTTGGAAAGTAGACACCCCAAGGAAATTGCTGAGAGGCATGTTGAGCCCATTGAATATTTATTTTTTTTGTCCCAAGTGATTGAATAATGACAAAAAAAAGAAAAAAAAAAAAAATTACAAAAAGTTGTCACTAAATGATATATTGCTCACACAGGCCATGGGCATATGTGGAATTGCACCCCAAAATACATTCAGCTGCTTCTCCTGAGTACGGGGATACCACATGTGTGGCACTCTTTGGGAGCCTAGCCGCGTACGGGGCCCCGAAAACCCAGCACCACCTTCAGGATTTCTAAGGGCATACATTTTTGATTTTACTCCTCACTACCTATCACAGTTTTGAAGGCCATAAAATGCCAAGATGGCACAAACCCCCCCCAAATGACCCCATTTTGGAAAGTAGACACCCCAAGCTATTTGCTGAGAGGCATGGTGAGTATTTTGCAGCTCTCATTTGTTTTTGAAAATGAAGAAAGACCAGAAAAAATTTTTTTTTTTTCTTTTTTCAATTTTCAAAACTTTGTGACAAAAAGTGAGGTCTGCAAAATACTCACTATACCTCTCAGCAAATAGCTTGGGGTGTCTACTTTCCAAAATGGGGTAATTTGGGGGGGGGTTGTGCCACCTGGGCATTCCATGGCCTCCGAAACTGTGATAGGTAGTGAGGAGTGAAATCAAAAATTTACGGCCTTAGAAAGCCTGAAGGCGGTGCTTGGTTTTCGGGGTCCCGTGCGCGGCTAGGCTCCCAAAAAGTCCCACACATGTGGTATCCCCGTACTCAGGAGAAGCAACAGAATGTATTTTGGGGTGTAATTTCACATATTCCCATGGCATGTTTGAGCAATATATCATTTAGTGACAACTTTGTGCAAAAAAAAAAAAAAAAATTGTCTCTTTCCCGCAACTTGTGTCGCAATATAAAATATTCCATGGACTCGACATGCCTCTCAGCAAATAGCTTGGGGTGTCTACTTTCCAAAATGGGGTCATTTGGGGGGGGTTTGAACTGTCCTGGCATTTTATGCACAACATTTAGAAGCTTATGTCACACATCACCCACTCTTCTAACCACTTGAAGACAAAGCCCTTTCTGACACTTTTTGATTACATGAAAAAGTTATTTTTTTTTGCAAGAAAATTACTTTGAACCCCCAAACATTATATATTATTTTAAAGCAATTGCCCTACAGATTAAAATGGTGGGTGTTTCATTTTTTTTTTTTCACACAGTATTTGCGCAGCGATTTTCAAACGCATTTTTTGGGGAAAAAACACACTTTTTTAAATTTTAATGCACTAAAACACACTATATTGCCCAAATGTTTGATGAAATAAAAAAGATGATCTTAGGCCGAGTACATGGATACCAAACATGACATGCTTTAAAATTGCGCACAAACGTGCAGTGGCAACAAAATTACTACATTTTTAAAAGCCTTTAAAAGCCTTTACAGGTTACCACTTTAGATTTACAGAGGAGGTCTACTGCTAAAATTACTGCCCTCGATCTGACCTTCGCGGTGATACCTCACATGCATGGTGCAATTGCTGTTTACGTTTGACGCCAGACCGCCGCTTGCGTTCGCCTTAGTGCGAGAGCAGGGGGCGACAGGGGTGCTTTTTTTTTTATTTATTTTTTTTATTTATTTTTTTTTGCTTTTTTATCTTATTTTTAAACTGTTCCTTTCATTTTTTTTTTTTTTAAATCATTTTTATTGTTATCTCGGGGAATGTAAATATCCCCTATGATAGCAATAGGTAGTGACAGGTACTCTTTTTTGAAAAAATTGGGGTCTATTAGACCCTAGATCTCTCCTCTGCCCTCAAAGCATCTGACCACACCAAGATCGGTGTGATAAAATGCTTCCCCAATTTCCCAATGGCGCTATTTACATCCGGCGAAATCTAAGTCATAAAATGCTCGTAGCTTCCGGTTTCTTAGGCCATAGAGATGTTTGGAGCCACTCTGGTCTCTGATCAGCTCTATGGTCAGCTGGCTGAATCACCGGCTGCATTCTCAGGTTCCCTGTTGAGACAGGAGAGCCAGAGAAAAACACGGAAGACGGTGGGGGGGGGGGGCATTCCCTCCCACTGCTTGTAAAAGCAGTCTAGAGGCTAATTAGCCGCTAGGATTGCTTTTACATGAAAGCCGACCGCTGGCTAAAAAGAATGATACCAAGATGATACCTAAACCTGCAGGCATCATTCTGGTATAACCACTCAAAGTCGTGAATGGCGTACCTGAAGACAAAAAAATGGTTAACAATAAAGCACAGTAAACGGTAAAGTATAAATAATTACATACCTGAAAAGCAAACATGATAAAACATAATAACAATAAAACATTGCAGAATAGAATACAGTAAAAAAGAGCAGAACAATAGAGAGAGAATAGAGAGAGAGAGAGAACAATAAAACGACAACTATTTTTTTTTATTTTTGTTTGTGTTTTTTTTTTTTTTTTACACTTTTTTTTGTAACTGTAACTTTTATAACTGTAACCGGTTCCAGGTTCGAGTCTCTCAAAATGCGATGGCATCTTGGGAGACCCTGTGAAAGTGTGCCTAGTCTGTGCAATGCTGTACCCTACGCTAATACTCAACTAGTGCATGGTAGCGTTCAAAACATTCACCAAGTGTTACTGCAGTGCTGTTTTGACTACGACCGGGGTGTACTACGCCGCTGGTGCTTGCCAGTTCACCAAAACGCTACAAAGAAAAGTGTCAGTGATCGATCGATACTGCACTTGGGTGGGCTGGACTGGGCTGGGCCGGGCGGAGGGGCAAAACGCAGGTGCTAGCAGGTATCTGGGCTGATCCCGCTAACACTGCGTTTTTGGGAACCCTAAACTGCTGGGGACGCTAGTATAGATCTGATCGGATCAGATATTGATGCGTTCAGATACTATACCACTAAGGGAGGTGTACGGTGCGTGTACGGTGCGTGCGTGGGTGTTCGCGGTACTGGCGCTAATCTGGCGCTGCCTAGGGCGACGCATATCACCGCCGGGCGATCAGGGGGCTAAACCTTTATTCGGTAATAAACGGCGGGTGCCCTGACACTATAATAAATAAACGAACTAACCAGCGTCACCCGTAACAGTTATACGGTGATCAGTGGTGAAAGGGTTAACTAGGGGGCAATCAAGGGGTTAAAACATTTATTAGGCAGTATATGGGGGTCCCTGTCGCTATAAAACACTGACGGCGAACCTAAATATTTACGTCCCTAACTACCGTCACCAGCGACACTAATACAGCGATCAGAAAAATGATCGCTTAGCGACACTGGTGAGGGGGGTGATCAAGGGGTTAAAACTTTATTAGGGGGGGTAAGGGGGGTACCCTAGACCTACAGGGGGGTAATACTAACTGTCCCACCACTGCTAACTGTCACAAACTGACACTATGCAGTAATCAGGAGAAAAAAAAAAAAAAAAAACCTGCTTGGTGTCAGTTTGTGACAGGGGGGGGGATCGGGGGTGTAATATATGCCTGGCATGTTCTACTGTGTTGTGTGTGAGTGTTGGTGCACTTACATGTCATCTCTCCTCGGCGCTGGAACGGAAACTGCCAGACCGAGGAGAGATGACATCACATCCTCTGCCTCTGTGTACTATACAGAGGCAGGGGATGTTTCTCATTGGCTGGGAGCGATCGCGAGGGGGGGGCCACGATCGGATGGCCTCCCCCTCGTCTGTCATCGCTCCCAACCAAATGCCGACCGCAGCTGGCACCGGGGGGGGGTCCGATCGGACCCCCCACCCGCGGGAAGGCAATCACGTTTCAGGTACGTGATTTTGCCTGCCCGTGCCGCTCTGCTCACGTATATAGGCGTGAGGCGGTCGGCAAGTGGTTAAAATCCATACCAGACCTGAAGGGCCTTGTATGGAATTTAGGGGGACTCCCACATCATTTTTTTTTTTATTTTGGTTCGGGGTTGCCCTGTGGGGAATTCCCATGCCGTTTTTATCAATGAACTTCTATGTGTATTGTCGGCAATGCAATAGCCGCGGGTAGTTTTAAATGTGTTTTTTCCTTCAAAATGTCATTTTGCTGTCAGACTGTTTTAAACACGGGAAACATGCGCCCCTTTACAGGCATACTATAGACACCCCCCAGGTACGAAATTTAAAGGGATATTACACTTTTATTGTTTGACTTTCAGCATTATTAAAATCACTGCTCCTGAAAAAACGGCCGTTTTTAAAACTTTTTTTTGCATTGATACATGTCCCCTGGGGCAGGACCCGGGTCCCCAAACACTTTTAATGACAATAACTTGCATATAAGCCTTTAAAATTAGCACTTTTGATTATTCATGTTCGTGTCCCATAGACTTTAACGGTGTTCGCGTGTTCAAACGAACTTTTTTCCTGTTCGCATGTTCTGGTGCGAACCGAACAGGGGGGTGTTCGGCTCATCCCTAATCACCAAGTACCCGGCCACCTAGTGGTAGAAGAGAAAAGTACAACAAGGCTAAACTTAGGGAGAAATCAAATAGGTCTCTAGCAATCAACCAGGATAACTACTCCTAGCAAGAAAATTTGTCAGGAGCAACCCTGTCTAAACTTCAGGGTGCTACAAGTATTTAACCCCTTCGCAAAACATGACTTACTTGGTGGCAAAACCCTTGTTGGCAATCACAGAGGTCAGAAGTTTCTTGTAGTTGCCGTGTGTTTTGGGTCATTGTCATGCTGGAATACCCAAGCCTTTTTTTAATGCCCTGGCTGAGGGAAGGAGGTTCTCACCCAAGATTTGACGGTACACGACCCCGTCCATCCTCCCTTTGATGCAGTGAAGTTGTCCTTTCCCCTTAGCAGAAAAATACCCCCAAAGCATGTTTCCACCTCCATGTTTGACGTGGGGATGGTGTTGATAGGCAGCATTCCTCCTCCTTCAAACACGGCGAGTTGAGATGATGCCCAAGAGCTAAATTTTGGTTTCATCTGACCACAACACTTTCACCCAGTTCTCTGAATCATTCAGATAGTCATTAGCAAACTTCAGACGGGCCTGTACATGTGCTTTCTTGAGCAGGGGGAACTTGCGAGCACTGCAGGATTTCAGTCCTTCAGAGGGTAGTGTGTTACCAATTGTGTTCTTGGTGAGTATGGTCCCAGCTGCCTTGAGATTATTGACAAGATTCTCCCGTGTAGTTCTGGGATGATTCCTCACCGTTCCCATGATCATTGAAACTCCACAAGGTGAGATCTTGCATGGAGCCCCAGACCGAGGGAGATTGACAGTTATTTTGTGTTTCTTCCATTTGCGAATAATCGCACCAACAGTTGTCACCATCTCACCAAGCTGCTTGGCGATTGTCTTGTAGCCCATTCCAGCCTTGTGTAGGTCTACAATCTTGTCCCTGACATCCTTAGACAGCTCTCATTAAAATGCAAATCAATTTATAACTTTTTTGAAATGCATTTTTCTGGATTTTTTTGTTATTCTGTCTCTGTTAAAATAAACCTACCATTAAAATGATAGACTGAGCATTTCTTTGTCAGTGTGCAAACGGCAGGGGATCAAATACTTTTTTCCCCTCATTGTAGGGAGTAAGGGGGGGGGGGGGCGATTAGGAGAGCTACATGCAGAGGGTTTTTTTATATAAATGCAGAGAATATATTAAAGTGTAACTTAACCTTTACAGAAAAATCTGTAAGGCTAACTTACACAGGACCCCCTCCTCACCCCCTCCCCCCCCAGTCCCGCTGACCTGCAGCTCGGCGATCTCCCGTTCCGAGCCCCGGTATAGCTGGCTCACGGCTCCAGAGCTTAGAATTCCCCTCAGCTCTCTTCTTCTTCCCTGCTGAAAGGACGGGCTATGCGGGTTCTGATTGCTCGCACCGCCCATGTGACGGCGCCGACCAATTAGAATGCTCCTAAATGTACCTCCCAGTACATTTAGGAGATTGAGCTCCAGAGCCATGAGGCGGTTATACCGGGGCTCAGAATAGGAGATCGCTGTGCTGCAGGTCAGTGGGACTGGGTGGGTGAGTGGGTGGGTGACTGGGTGGGTGAGTGGGTGGGTGGGTGAGTGGGTTGGTGGGTGAGTGGGTGGGTGAGTGGGTGGGTGAGTGGGGGGTTCCTGTGTAAATTTACCTTACAGATTTTTCTGTAAGTTGAACTTACCCTTTAGGCCACTTTCACGCTGAGGCGCTAAAGAGCTAAAATTAGGGCCTGCAAAGCGCCTCTCCTGTCACCTGTACGACTTGGGACTGCAAAATCGCATGACAAATCATACCCCATGATTTCCAACGAGTACCATTCATATCTGTGCAACTTCAAGTCGCAGCTACATCAAAGTAGCCTCTGTACTACTTAGGTCCGACTTTGATGCGAGTTGAGGTCCATAGACCTCAAGATTACGCAGGCATTGCTTCAAGTCGTGACTTTCAGCACTCTACTGGATCGCCTTTCAGAGGAGTGGCAATGACAGCTGTATGTATAAATGAGCCCTTGGTCACCACTAGGGATGATCTCAGGTGTGTTCAGGTTACAGTCTGTGCCCACCTCAGCAAGCCTGTCAGGAAGTTGTCACCGTATGTATACAAGGAGCATATATATATGTATGGCTGGGGGTGGGGCATATATATATATGTATGGCTGGGGCATATATATATATATATATATATATATATATATATATATATATATATATATATATGTGTGTATGTATGTATGGCTGGGGGCGGGGCTTTATATATATATATATATATATATATATATATATATATATATATATATATATATAATCTGAGGGGTGGGGTTCATACCATAGCCTAGGCTCATACTAGGGCTGCAACTAACGATTATTTTCATAATCGATTAGTTGGCCGATTAATAACCTTAAAAAAAAAGTGTGGTGTATAATTTAGTTAATATGTAAAGTTTAAAAAAAGGCAATTTATTCCTAAATACCTTTTATACGCAGGGGTAAATATAAATAACCAACTATACGGTTAGGGAGTAAAATCTTTAATCCTCTCTGAGAATGACAGACAGAAGAGATATACTCTATATACTATTAGAGGTTGAATCTGGACTCAGATCAATTTTTTTTATTTAAAGAAAAAAAAAATTCTAGACTGTTTTGCAGATTTTCAAACAGAACTGTAATATTACATGCTTTTCTGCAGCTTCTCCATTGAACTATATTGAACCAAAAAAGCACCGTTTTGCATTGAAAAAGGTCCTTGACCCTTTCCAAATACACAGCAGATGAAAAAAGCATAGATGTGAACGTTAAATGAACTGTAGTGCATTTCTGCAAAAAGCACCAAAAAATACATAGGTGGGAACCAGGCCATTTCGTAACAATGTAGTTAAAAAAAAAAAATTGTTTTTTTACTGTGCAACAGTGAAAGTAATATTTACAGTAGAGATTATTTGCTCTTTTTGTACTATATAGGGCTAATTTTAGCTTTTTTAACCCCATTATGTTACTGGCCGATTAATCGATTATGAAAATAGTAATCGATTAATTACATAAATCGATTAGTTGTCGATTAATTGATTAGTTGTTTCAGCCCTAGTTCATACTAGATGCGGTGTGAATTCACAGCGGATTTAGCACCGCATCCCGTCCATGCAAACCGATTGCGGAGTGTATGTTAAAGCGGAGTTCCACTCGAAAGTGGAACTTCCGCTTATCTGTCCCCCCCCCCCCCCCCCCCCCCGCCGGTGCCACATTTAGCATCTTTTAGAGGGGAACGGGTACCTGTTTTGGACATGTACCCCTTCCCTACTTCTGGAAACCGCGGCGCCGTCCCTCAGAAGTTCTGCCCCCCTTCCTACGCCACCGGGCCAAATAGAAAGCGCAACGCGCTTTGTGCATTGCGCAGTAGGGAACCAAAAATCGTCTGGGGTGCCAACATCGCGGGAACTCTGAACAGGTAAGTGTCCTAATATTCAAAGTCAGCAGCTACAGTATTTGTAGCTGCTGATTTTTATATATTTTTGGGGAATATTTATTATAGCAAAAAGTAAAAAATAATGCTTTTTTTCAAAAGCGCTCTTTTTTTTGTTTATAGCACAAAAAATAAAAACCGCAGAGGTGATCAAATACCACCAAAAGAAAGCTCTATTTGTGGGAAAAAAATGACGTAAATTTTGTTTGGGAGCCACGTCGCATGACCGCGCAATTTGTCAGTTAAAGCTACGCAGTGCCCAATCGCAAAAAATGCTCTGGTCTTTGGCCAGCGAAATGGTCCGGGGCTTAAGTGGTTAAGCATCCCAAAGATGCTGATTGCAGGACTTTTTTCACCGCCCCGCCAGCGCACCGCCCCTGTGTGAAAGCATCCATTGAAATGAATGAGAAGCAATTTTCAGGAGCTTTTTAGGTGCTATTTTTAGCGCAAAAGCACCTGAAAAGTTCCTCAGTGTGAAAGGGGTCTAAAGGAAGTGTAGCACTACCTCAGAAGGAGCGCTTGGTAATTTGGGTTCTCTGTTGTGTCCAAGAACAACCTCAACCCCTCTGACACACCTGGCTGAATAAAGTTAAGCTGGCCATACACCATACAATTTTCTTATTCAATTTTATTTAGATATAGATCATCAATTTCCCCACATTTTCTACGCATCACACTCCCTGAAAACCAGAGGGGTCATGATCGCAATTAAGGACACCGTAGACTTCAAACTACTAGATGTAATCACTGATCCCGAAGGTCGCTTTATTATTTTAGTCTGCATCATTAACAAAGTGACTTACTCTATCATAAATGTCTATGCCCCAAACTTTCGTCAAATGAAATTTCTACACAAAGTTCTCAACACAGCCAGACCTATCCAAAAGGGTTACATAATTCTATGTGGAGTCCCAGATGCAACCATGGACTCCACGTCAGCAATCAAGTCCCAGATGCAACCATGGACTCCACGTCAGCAACAAAGAGAAGGGAATCACCCCTAAAAAATGTAACTCCTCTTAAGAACTGTACGATGTTTGGCGGTGCCATCATGGCTCCGAACGGGACTTCACTTTTTTTTCTTCCAGACACAATTCGTATTCGAGAATAGACCTTTTTCTCACTGATAAATGTATTCTACAAAAAATATCCAGCTCTATGATTCACACCACGACATGGTCGGACCATGCCCCTATCTCAATTACAATACAAGATTCCAACTTACAACACAACACATTTTTATGGCGAGCAAACGACTTTAATATTCAAAATGACAAATATGCACCAGAAATATCAGAACAAATCACTGATTTTTTCACACTAAACAAGGGCTCAGTGCCCGACCCTGCCGTGGTGTGGAGCACGCACAAGGCGTATATGAGGAGAATGCTAATTAAATTGAGCTCCCATCATAAACGTAAGAGGACGCAGCGCATGAATTAACAGCTCAAATAACGGCCCTAGAATCAAGGCATAAAAAAAACCCCTCAAGACTCTCAGACAAATCAACTTCTATCCCTACAACAAGAACTCAGATCCCTACTTCTGCACCCTTATGAATTCCTTTTAAGGAAAATGAAAGCATCTACCTATTCCACCTCAAATTAAGCGGGGAAGAAATTAGCACAACGCATCAAAGGTAGACAAACAAAATCTAAAATTGCCCAACTAATTCACCCACACACGAAAATCTCCCTAAGTAATCCCCAAGATATAGCCAATGCCTTTAGTGCATATTATGGAGATTTATACAACCTAAAAAGAGACCCCCATACCCCACAACCCACACTAGCTGACATAGACGTATTTCTTAACAAAATAAATCTACCCAGACTGACTATGGACCAACTATCCGCCCTTAACGCCCCTTTCACTGAACATGAAATTCAAACTACCGTAACCTCACTACCCAGTGGAAAAGCACCAGGACCAGACGGCTTGACAGGGGAATACTATAAGCAATTCTCCCCACAGTTAACCCCACACCTCACTGAGCTTTTCAACAACGATGCCTCCTCTTCCAATTTCTCTAATGAATATTTAAAAGCTTTGGTTATAACGCTCCCGAAACCAGGGAAGCAGTCGAACGTCCCCCAAAATTTTCGCCCAATCTCCTTGCTAAACCTGGATCTCAAAATATACGCTAAAACAATTGCAACAAGATTAATTATAATCGTGCCCACTCTTTTCCACCAAGACCAAACTGGGTTCACAAAAGGCAGACAGACCTCTGACGCTACTAGACGGATGATTGACCTCATCCACCATATAGAGTGCACTGGAACGCCTTCTCTGCTTCTATCTTTGGATGCAGAGAAGGCGTTCGATAGAGTTCACTGGTCCTACTTAAAAGCGGTCCTACAAAATTTTGGGTTCCAGGGCAACATTCTGAGCCCCATTATGGCACTTTATTCCAACCCTGAGGCCCAGGTATATGCAGAGGGCATGCTCTCACGCCCATTCCCCATTACTAATGGTACCCGCCAGGGGTGCCCCCTATCCCCCCTCATATTCAATATGCTAATGGAACCCCTAGCGGAACATGTCCGCTCCCACCCATCTATTTCAGGTCTTAAAATTGGCAGCTCCCACCACAAAATCAGTCTATTTGCTGACGATGTGATTCTCATCCTTTCCAATCCGACTGCTTCCCTGGTTGAAGTGCAAAAACTACTAAACTGGTTCAGCTCGATATCGTACTATAAAATGAATACGACTAAGTCCTTTATATTAGATATTAATATAGACGCTACCACAAAAAACCTTTTACAGCTACAATACCCATTTGCGTGGGCCGACACTGACATTACTTACCTAGGCATCCAATTACCATGGAAAACCAAACACCTATACCAATGTAACTTCTTGCCCCTACTTCGGAACATTCAATCGAAATCACAACAAATAACAAAACACGAAATCTCATGGACAGGTAGACTTGCGGCATTCAAGATGATATGCCTCCCCCAAATCTTGTACCATTTCAGGACTCTACCCATCCCTCTACCCGTCTCCTTCTTTAGATCTCTTTGAACGATATTTAACAAGTTTCTGCGGAAAGACAAAAAACCAAGATGTTCCCATTTGAATCTGACTAAACACAAACTAGCGGGTGATACGGGCTCTATAGACTTTGAGGACTATCACTTGGCAGCTATCCTAGCCCAACTTCCCTCCTGGTTTCAAACCTGTCCGTCAACACTATGGGGACAAATAGAGAACGCTTCACTCACCCACTCTAACCTAAAAACATGGATACTTAGCATACCGCTTGGTACCATAGTTCCGACAGCTATATCACCAACTATGAAAGCCACGGTTCATGCGTGGAAGAAAATGACAACCCTCTTGCCATTTACTCCCACAACGCTGCAAACCCATATTCCCTTAAATGCCTTGCTACACCTATATATGGAACCTCAAAGGCATCCACTTCCTACATGAGTTATTGCATGATAACCACATCAAACCATTCCCCCAACTACAATCAGAATACACTCTGCCTTCGACTGAATACTATACCTATCTCCGTATACACCACTGCCTGAAACTATTCCCCTCCCTCTATATTGTATCCACCCTAAAACCTGGGATTACCTCACTAACCCTAATACGAAAACAAAAGGAATCTCTTACTTTTACAACAACCTACACCAAAAATACATCTTCTCAAAACTGAAACCGCATCACAGGTGGGAAATTGATCTTGCCTGCACCTACAAAATTGATCAATGGCAACAAGCCCTCATGTCCATATACAAAGCCACCAAATGCGCGGCCCTCTGGGAACTAACCCAGAAGATATCCCTGCGTTGGTACATGACCCCAGCCAGAATAACATCCTTTAACCCACAAATCCCCAACACTTGTTGGAGATGTAAATCCTCCTCAAGCGACCTATTTCATGTATTCTGGTCATGTTCTGTCCTTAAGAAATACTGGGAAAATGTTCCCCCCATTACCGGAACTTGCAATTCTATACTTAAACATAGAAGATATACACCCTACATTCAGACTAGTAATTACACATATTCTTCTGGCAGCCAGACTCAATATTGCTAGACAATGGAAATCCGACAATCCCCCGACATTAACCCAAGTTGTCGACATAGTGGCCCTGCACTGCAGCTATGGAGATTACAGCTGCAGAGCACACAGGCCAAGCAAAACAAAAAAAAAGCAAAAACACACAAAAACTGGCAACCATGGACTGATTGGACTAAAACTGCGCACCTCACATAATAGCACGACATTTTAGATTTCGCTTTCTTGACCGAGAAATACATGCAACCCTACTGGGAGACATTTATACTTAAATCAAATAGTTCCTAATAGATAAGTGCGATGAACATGTTTGGATATGCGGACAGGCCCTCTCCGCTTCTGGGGCACTAAAGATCCCACATGGGGTGCCCCTCCAGCGGAATGGACTGATTGTACTCATTAATACCCTCACCGACGCATGTTTACTACTGGTTACATCTGAACATTGTTTGTGGACTTATGTTTATATCATATATTGTTTATTCTAACATCGTTGCACGACGTACAATATTGAATTGTACATTGTATTTCTTAGGTAAAATCAATAAAAATATAAAACTAAAAAAAAAAAAAACTGTGATAGGTAGTGAAATCAAAAATTTACGCTCCCTTAGAAATCCTGAAGGCGGTGATTGGTTTTCGGGGCCCCATACGCGGCTAGGCTCCCAAAAAGTCCCACACATGTGGTATCCCCGTACTCAGGAAAAGCAGCTGAATGTATTTTGGAGTGCAATTCCACATATGCCCATGGCATGTGTGAGCAATATATCATTTAGTGACAACTTTTTGTAATTTTTTTTTTTTTTTGTCATTATTTAATCACTTGGGACAAAAAAAAAAAATAATATTCAATGGGCTCAACATGCCTCTCAGCAATTTCCTTGGGGTGTCTACTTTCCAAAATGGTGTAATTTGGGGGGGTTTTGTACTGCCCTGCCATTTTAACACCTCAAGAAATGACATAGGCAGTCATAAATTAAAGGCTGTGTAAATTCCAGAAAATGTACCCTAGTTTGTAGGCGCTATAACTTTTGCGCAAACCAATAAATATACACTTATTGATATTTTTTTACCAAAAGACATGTGGCCGAATAAATTTTAGCCTAAATGTATGATTAAAATTGAGTTTATTGGAATTTTTTTTTATAACAAAAAGTAGAAAATATCATTTTTTTTTTTTCAAAATTTTCGGTCTTTTTCCGTTTATAGCGCAAAAAATAAAAACGGCAGAGGTGATCAAATACCATCAAAAGAAAGCTCTATTTGTGGGAAGAAAAGGATGCAAATTTCGTTTGGGTACAGCATTGCATGACCGCGCAATTAGCAGTTAAAGGGACGCAGTGCCAAATTGTAAAAAGTGCTCTGGTCAGGAAGGTGCTAAATCCTTCCGGGGCTGAAGTGGTTAAGCCAGTACATGTCTAGGCCCATCTGAGGTTTGCTAGAGAGCATTTGGATGATCCAGAAGAGGATTGGGAGAATGCCATATGGTCAGATGAAACCAAAGTAGAACTGTTTGGTAGAAACTCGTCGTGTTTGGAGGAGAGAGAGTGCTGAGTTGCAACCAAAGAACACCATACCTACTGTGAAGCATGGGGGTGGCAACATCATGCTTTGGGGCTGCTTCTCTGCAAAGGGAACAGGACGACTGATCCGTGTACATGAAAGAATGAATGGGGCCATGTATTGTGAGATTTTGAGTGCAAACCTCCTCCCGTCAGCAAGGGCATTGAAGATGAAATGTGGCTGGGTCTTTCAGCATGACAATGATCCCAAACACACTGCCCGGGCAACGAAGGAGTGGATTCGTAAGAAGCATTTCAAGGTCCTGGAGTGGCCTAGCCAGTCTCCAGATCTCAACCCCATAGAAAAACTTTGGAGGGAGTTGAAAGTCCGTGTTGCCCAGCGACAGTCCCAAAACATCAATTCTCTAGAGGAGATCTGCATGGAGGAATGGGCCAACATACCAGCAACAGTGTGTGACAACTAAGGATGAGCTCTGGCGTGTTCGCATGTTGCACGTGCCGAGCCCGCCAGGAAGTCGGCACGGCGCAGCGCTAATCAAAGGCAGTGAGACATTTCCCAATGTGTGGCTGCAGAGATCGGGAAATGTCTCACTGCTTGTGATTAGCGCTGCGCCGTGCCGACTTCCTGGCGGGCTCGGCACGTGCAGAATGCGAACACGCCGGAGCTCATCCTTAGTGACAACCTTGTGAAGACTTACAGAAAACGTTTGACCTCTGTCATTGCCAACAAAGGATATATAACAAAGTATTGAGATGAACTGTTGATATTCACCAAATACTTATTTTCCACCATAATTTGCAAATAAATTTCAAAAATCAGACAATGTGATTGTCTGGATTTGTTTCCACATTTTGTCTCTCATAGTTGAGGTATACCTATGATGACAATTACAGGCCTCTCTCATCTTTTTAAGTGGGAGAACTTGCACAATTGGTGGCTGACTAAATACTTTTTTGCCCCACTGTATATATATGTATGGCTGGGGATGGGGTATATATATATATATATATATATATATATATATATATATAGATAGCTGGGGTATATATATATATATATATATATATATATATATATATATATATATATATATATATACACACACACATATATATATATATGGCTGGGGGTGGGGCATATATATATATATGTATTCCTGTGGGTGGGGCATATAATATATGTATGGCTGGGGGTGGGGCATATATATATATGCCCACCAGGAAGTCGGCGCAGCGCTAATCAAAGGCAGTGAGACATTTCCCGATGTGCAGCTGCAGAGATCGTGAAATGTCTCACTGCTTGTGATTAGCGCTGCGCCGACTTCCTGGCGGGCTCTGCACGTGCAGCATGCGAACACGCCGGAGCTCATCTATATATATGTGTATGTGTGTGTGTGTGGGGCATGCCTTGACCACTCATGATTGGCCTAGTATAGGTGACAGCTCCCAGGTAGGTTCACTTAGGTAGGTTGAAGCTTTGATCTGAGCTGATCCCTAGTCACCACAATGACATCTGCACTCCTGTCTTGCAGCACTGGGGTGACTGGTTCAACCCCCCAAACCTTGGGGACAAGGAGTGATGTGACCGTACACTGTATATAGAAATATCCCCTATTCCCGCACCATGCCGCTTCCCTGACCTGCACAGCGCCCTCCACCACAGCTCCATCCTGGTGACTGAGAAGGAGAATGAGCCCCGCCAGGCAGCTCTTATCACTGACGATACCGGCTCTATTCCGGGGCTCGGCCGCCAGGCTCTTCAGATGGCTGACCACAGACACGGCATCCATTGTACGGATAGAACTGTCCTGTCAGGTGTTAGGATCTCTGCACAAGTACAGCGACACAACCGTTACCTGTCCCAATGTGCGAGGGTACTGTCTGCTGATTGGTTCGTTCCGCCGTCACATGATCACCCAACGCTCAGCTACCCAATCAGGGTTCAGCATGTGATCTCGCGGCGCTGAGTTTGAATGGGTCTCGTGCTACTTCCTGTTCTGCAGAGAGCTGAGAGCAGCACGGAGGGTCCGGCATCTACAGAACGGGGAGGGGAGCTGCCAGTGCCGGTAAGTGGTCATCGTACAGTATGTGTCCTCCACCATCCGCACTATATGGTTCTCTGATAACCTCAGCACACTTAGCCTCTAGTATATTCTATTCCAGCTTATAAAGCTGGACTGTGACAAAAATCACCCTGGCAGTGCTCCTCCCCAAGGTTGCAGGGTTAAGTGTTTTTAGCCACACTAGATGCGGTACGAATTCACAGCAGATTCCACACCGCATCAAATTCGTGAGCCAATTGCAAAGTGAATGTTACCGTGCAATCGGTATGCAAAATGCAGTGCTATTTGAAGAATCGGATCACATGGGTGTGAACACCCATGCAATCCAATTCAGGTGCTGACAAAAAAAAAAAAAAAAGGGGGGTAGCCTAGGTTCATACTAGATGCGGTGTGAATTCACAGCGGATTTAGCACCGCATCCCGTCCATGCAAACCGGAGTGTATGTTAAAGCAGAGCTCCACTCGAAAGTGGAACTTCCGCTTATCTGTGTCCTCCCCCTCTCCGGTGCCACATTTAGCATCTTTCAGGGGGGAACGGGTACCTGTTTTTCACATGTACCCCTTCCCTGCTTCTGGAAACTGCACCACGGTGCCGTCCCACAGATGCCCCCTTCCTCCAGTGCCGGGCCAATTAGAAAGCGCATCGCGCTTCGTGCATTGCGCAGTAGCGAATCAAAAATCGTCTGGGGTGCCGACATCGCGGGAACCCTGGACAGGTAAGTGTCCTAATATTCAAAGTCAGCAGCTACAGTATTTGTAGCTGCTGACTTAATTTTTCATGGGGGGGGCGGATCCTGAACACCTCTTTAGGTTAACAACACCCCGCAATCAGTTTGCAAAATGCAGCGCAATTTGCAGAATCAGATCGCATTGCATGGGTGTCAACACCCATGTGATCCAATTCTGGTGCATGACAAAAAAAGGGTCCTACACGAGTTTGCTGTCATTTGACCCATCTCAAATCGCACTCCAGAGACACCACATGTAATTCACACAGGAATATGGTGTCCCATACTGCATGACTGTGAACCCAGAAGGATAGTTGACACCACATGCATTCCAGTGCTTTTTTTTTTTCTTCATCCAAAACACATAGAAAGTAGATTACATGGTTTTCAGTGGCAAAGTTCACACTAGTGCTTGCAGTTCTAGTGCATTACAGTCCCAGAAAAAAAAAGAAGTAGAACATGCTGCATTTTTCCTGCACAGAACTGTAGTGGAACACATCAAAAACGCACCAGACCCCACTACAGTGAAAAAAAGAAGAAAAAAGCATGAGGAATGCACCCAAAAACGCATCATAAACACACACATACAGAAACACTTCTAAAAGAGATCTAGGGGACTTTTTGTGGTGTGAACCAACCCTTAGTCTGGGGGTGTAAAGATAAGAAGTACCTTACTCCTGACTAAATTTACAAGTTATGCGCTGCGCTTGGGTGACCCCAAAAAACAAAATTAATATTAACCAACTCTGTGCTTACTAGTGCGATAACATTAAATACAAATAATATGAATGTTGAATAAATAAACAAGGTGTGAAAAAACAAGTGCTTGCTACACCATAAATTAGTGCTTGTTACACCATACATAGTGTCTTAATAAACATAAAAAGTGCTTAGTGCTCAATATAAAGCATCCTGCTTGTCTGTGTCTTCGACACAGGGATCACGTGTCATCCCCCCCTGATGATATCCCCCTGACGATGACACGTGATCCCTGTGTCGAAGGCGCGTAGGGGAGGGGCCAGGACGGAGAGACAGACAGACACAGACTTTACACCAGCGCTGTCCCAACACAGCATACCGCACCAAACATCCAGTGGTTTTGCATAGAAAGCGGTTATAGTATGGTGCACTGATGCACCAGTGCCATGTGAGTACCCCGGTGTGGGGAGCGTTTTCTTTTAATAAAAGTATTTTGACTATATTACACTATATAGTTTCCTTTTCATTTATATGTATGGAGCCACATTGTTTCCAGCTGGAGGAGTGCAGCAGACACTGAGCCCAGGGGTGGCTCCAAAGCGTATTTGGACTCAGGGTAGCAGCTAAGTCACACGCTCTGAGGTGAGCACATTAGCTTAAGGGGGTCACGAAGGTGCACCGAAGCATGTTTTGCAGCACTCAGGATATCGTCGGCATGATGTTGGATTGTTGTCACAGCTGAACACCACCTGCACGCATTGTTTTATTATCACTCCTGGACATTATTTGCACGCACTATTTAGAGTGCTAAAGAGAACTTTTTTCATTTATTATTTATTATATTATTCATTCAGACAAGCAGGATACTTTATATTGAGCACTAAGCACTTTTTATGTTTATTAAGACACTATGTATGGTGTAACAAGCACTAATAAGCACTAATTTATGGTGTAACAAGCACTTGTTTTTTCACACCTTGTTTATTTATTCAACATTCATAATATTTGTATTTATTATTATCTGACCAGTAAGCACAGAATTGGTTAATATTAGTTTTGTTTTTTGGGGTCACCCAAGTGCAGCGCATAACTTGTAAATTTATCCTATGCAGGTTATATGAAGTGTGATTAGCGCATGCAGCTGGAGGTAGCACAAGCAAGGCATAAGATTATTGTGGCTCACAGAATTTCTCCAATTTGACCTTACTCCTGACTCCCACAGCCTCCTCTCTAATAGCCCATGTACATGTGTGTCAATGCCCTGTGTTTTATCAGCATTTTTAAAGCGGAGAGCCACCCTAAAGTGGAACTTCCGCTCATCGGATTCCTCCCCCCCCTCCGGTGTCACAATTGGCACCTTTCAGGGGGGAGGGGGGTGCAGATACCTGTATAATACAGGTATCTGCACCCACTTCCGGGTATAGCTAGCCGCAGACTCCCCGCCCACCCCCGTTGTGTTGTGGGAAATACCCAGTTCCCACAACACAACGGGGACCAGTGTAGACTCGCAGCGCGACTCGCGCATGCGCAGTAGGGAACCGGGCAGTGAAGCCGCAATGCTTCATTTCCTGATCCCCTCAGTGAGAATGGCGGCGGCAGCACCCGAGGATCGAGGGATGGTTCGGTCTCGTGTGCCGACATCGCTGGACCCCGGGACAGGTAAGTGTCCTTATTTTAAAAGTCAGCAGCTGCAGTATTTGCAGCTGCTGACATCTAAAAAAAATTTTTTTAGTGAAACTCCGCTTTAAAGCCTCGTAACTTTTTTAAAACCTTCAACGCCTGCCATGATTATTACAATGGTGCCACACAGTGCTGTTCATGCTATCGCTGCATTAAAGCGGTTGTATACCCGCACATGTAGAATAAAAAACTGTAAGGCAAAGGCATGATGAGCTAGTATGCAGCACATACTAGCTCATTATGAAATACTTACCTTAGAATGAGGTCCCCGTATTGCAGCCCGGTCCACGCCAAGGAAGCTGACCCTTTTCCATCCGCGTCTTTTCCGGGTTTGCGGCTCTGGCGCTGTGAGTGGCCAGAGCCGCACTGATGTCACTTGCGCACCTTCGCGCGGGAGTTTTCTTCCCGGAAAGGTCCGGCAGCGTCTGCCGGGCATTCACAGCGCATTTGCCACTGATGCCAGCAGCTGCATGCAAACTAAGTATCTCCTAAACCATACAGGTTTAGGACATATTCATTTTACCTACAGGTAAGCCTTATTATAGGCTTACCTGTAGGCAAAAATTTAAAATAAGGGTATACAGCCGCTTTAAAAATTAAAGCAGAGTTCCGCTTAAAAAAAAAAGAAAAAAAACTAAAAGTCAGCAGGTACAAATACGGCAGCTGCTGACTTTTAATAATCGGACACTTACCTGTCACAGGGTCCAGCGATGCGGGGGAACGAAGCCCCACTCCTCTCCCCCCTCCTCTCTGCGGCGCTGGCATTGTCACTGTGGGCGCCCGACAGCCGGGCACGCAGTGCACATGAGCGAGCCGCACTGCGAGCTGTGACTGGCCGGGCAATCATCTGGGACCTGTGACATGTCCCAGATGATTGCCGAGAGAGAGAGGTGAACTGACTTCCAGCTCCGCTGAGTCTCAGTAGGAAGGGGGAGCTGGAACCCTCTTTTTAGAGGGTTTCCGCTCCCCCCCCACCAAAACAAATTACATGCCAAATGTGGCATGTCAGGTTGCACCTTTCCTAAAGCGAATTTGCATTTTTTGTATGGAACTCTGCTTTAAGCAGCATGTCACTTTTTTGAGGCATCACCGCTTATCAGCTGCCTTCATTGATTTCCATGGTAATACTCTGTAACTGCACCTATACTGCATGTTATGAAGCGTTAGCTGGGCACTGGGGGAGAGGCAGTGGAGGTTCCTGTATCCCAGAATGCACTGGAAAATAATAGAGAACTAGGACAGAGCAGCTCCAGTCACTTCCTGTTTGTACAGAGTAGACCTGTGGTAACACTATTTCGGTTCTGTGTGCAGGCAAAATCATCAATCAGCCAGCAATACCAACAGTGCCAGGTTGGAGCAGAGGCATGGAGCATTATTGTCAGTGGCAAAGCTGTATGCATCCGCAAGAGATCTTGCCAGAAAGTGTGAGTGAATGGAAAGGGCTGTGCCAGCAAGTTTCACAAGGCTGATATTAACTACTTTCCTACTGGGCACTTTTACCCCCTTCCTGCCCATGCCAATTTTCAGCTTTTAGCGCTCTCGCACTTTGAATGACAATTGCGCTGTCATGCAACACTGTACCCAGTGTTGATTTCGGCGACTGAAATATTTTCATCAACTAAATTAAAACTGTTTTAATCTACTAAAATACGACTAAAACAGTTCAGATAACTAAAATATGACTAAAACTAAAATGGCATTTTAGTCACTTGCCACAAAAGAATAATGAGGGGGCAGCTATTAAGTTGCTGAAAGTAAAATAAACTAAGAAAAAGATTTTTTTTAAATTTTATATATTTATTTTTGGTAATATGTGCAGTGGCATTACAGCCAATAGAGGTTTTTATATTGTCAAAGTGTACATCTGCTTGCCAAAAAGCAATATTTTTATTTGTTTATGAAAGTTGGTTTTATTTAAAAAGATGTAATATATCGCAACGGCTAAATTTGTGTCTGTTGTGCATGATCAAACCTTATTACCATAATTAATAACATGTTATTAGATTTTTATTCCAGGAATATATTATTTTTGGCATTCATAATGCTTTAAAATGTAACTAAACCCATTCAATTTTAGTAGACTAAAATTTACTGGAGATTTTAGTTGACTAAAATCTGACTAAAACTAAAATGGCATCTTAGTCAAAAGACTATAAGTAAAGCCTTGTACACATAAGCACATTTTCGGACCACCATTCATCCTGTTTTTGTTGCATGCATGTCGAAAGTGAAGAACTTACTCACCATACGAAAATTCTCGTATGACAGAATTCAACTTCAGAAGTGACGTAATGTGAAGACCAATCTTGTATGTATTCTTTCTTTTGTGAGCATGCATAGTCTTGCATTTTTTTTTTTTTTTTATTTCGGGATGAAAACCGTACTAATTAAATGAAAATCAGACGTTAAGTTCACGTACGACAAAAATGTTATAGTCTGGACATCCAGCTTTTGTCGGACGGAAAACCGGAATTGGCTGTCGAAAGCACCATACTAACAATCCGAAAATCGGCAGATTGCCGGACGAAATTCAACTTCCTTTTTTCGTATCATGTTTACGGGCCTTTAGAATGAATCGAAATTTGACGTCAAAATTAACACTGGCTGTACCCAAACAACATTTTTATAAATTTTTTTTTTTTAGGGATTCACCGAAATTTCGGCCACCGAAACTTTTCGGCAAAAAGCCAAAAGAGAATTTTTGCCGATACTGGCCCTGAGAGGGACCCCACCCCCTGGTGCAGCCTATCAGGGGGACTTCCTATAAGGGGGGAAAGCCTCCGCCTGTTTGATTACAGCGTCGGGAACATCACAGCTTTAATTTCAATAGCTGTGTTCCCTGCTGCGCGCCGTCACATACAGCCCCTCCCCCTTGTGCGGGCACTTTGATAGATAGATTACCCGTCCAATCCTGGGACGGGTGATCTGTCTATCAAAGTTCCCCAGACAAGGGGGAGGGGCTGTATGTGACGGCGCGCAGCGGGAAACACACGGCTATTGAAATGAAAGCTGTAATCAAACAGGTGGCGGCTCTCCTCTCCCTTCTCTGGCTACTCTACTGGGGACACTGGTTACACTACTGGCTATGCTGCAATGGGGACACTGGCTGCGCTGCAATGGGGACACTGGCTGCGCTGCAATGGGGACACTGGCTGCGCTGCAATGGGGACACTGGCTGCGCTGCAATGGGGACACTGGCTGCGCTGCAATGGGGACACTGGCTGCGCTGCAATGGGGACACTGGCTGCCCTGCAATGGGGACACTGGCTGCCCTGCAATGGGAACACTGGCTGCCCTGCAATGGGGACACTGGCTGCCCTACTGGGGATGGGGACACTGGCTGCGCTGCAATGGGGACACTGGCTGCGCTGCAATGGGGACACTGGCTGCCCTGCAATGGGGACACTGGCTGCCCTACTGGGGATGGGGACACTGGCTGCAATGGGGACACTGGCTGGCTGCATCTGACGGGCACTGATGAGGCTGCATTGATCTCTTGTATCATGTCCGCAGTCTATTTGTTAGAAAGATCTGGATTAGAGGTCGACCGATATATCGACCGATATTTGGCGTTTTTTACTTAATCGGCATCGGCCGATTGTGCTGATAAAAAAGGCCGATTATAACTTCAGCGTGTCTTACAAATGACTTCTGTAATAGAAGTCAATGCAAGTTGCCTGATGTTTTCTTCTCTCCTCCTCTGGGCAGCCTGCCAAATCTGATAAGTAGATACATTGTATCTCTTCAGGTTGTTTTATCAATAGACTGAATTCAGTGTGTAGAAGTTCTCAGTTTAACCATTTAAAGCGGGGTTCCACTCAAATTTTTAACTTAATCTTACCCCCTTCAGTTAATTGCATAGATGTTCAAATGCCGCACGAAAAATTTTTTAATCGCTGTAATTACCTTTTATATTGTACTTTATTGTGGCACTTCCTGTCTCTCCTCCCATGGGAGTAGGCGTGTTTATTGCCTTTCCCCGGCGCCGCACTGTCTCCTGGGAGCTTAGTGTCAGGCTTCCCAAGATTCAGTGCGGAAACAATGATCATGCGCGTGAACAAGCTGTGAATGAATAGCATTCACCGCATCCCGGAAATCAATGCTTGTGGGCTTCACATGCCCACAAGCAAGATGGAAACAGCCAGCATCACATTTTTAAAGTTATTCTTCAGTATGAAAACAGACAGAGGCGGAAATATTACACCCAAACTGTGAGTATTATTTTGGGATTAGCAAAATGTCTCAATGACCTAAAAAAAAAAAAAAAAAAAAAAGATTGGTCGCCGGACTGCCACTTTAAAGACTAAATCTTTTCTGACACTTGTTGCTTACAGGTAAAAATCCTGTATTTTCTGCTAGAAAATCACTTAGAACCCCCAAACATTATATATATATTTTTTTTAGCAGAGAACCTAGGGAATAAAATAGCGATTGTTGCAATATTTTATGTCACACGGTATTTGCAAAGCGGTCTTTCAAACGCAATTTTTTTTTAAAAATACACTAATGAATTAAAAAAAAAAACTAAGCAGTAAAGTTAGCCCATTTTTTTTCGTCCAAAAGTTTTGATTACACGTTTTTGTGTATTTAATATTTAAGATATAGGTTTTTTTTTTTTTTGTTATCTAAATTATACATACAAGTGCACTGATTGGAGGTTTGTTTTGTTTAATAAATGTAAGACATTTTCTGTATCACTTATTACTTAGGGCCCTTTCACACTGGGGCGGTTTGCAGGCGCTATTGCGCTAATAGCGCCTGCAAACCGACATGAAAGTGCCGCTGCTTTGTCTCCAGTGTGAAAGCCCCGAGGGCTTTCACACTGGAGCGGTGCGCTAGCAGGACGGGAAAAAAAGTCTTTGGAGCGGTGAAGGAGCAGAGTATATACCGCTCCTGCCCATTGAAATCAGTGGGACAGCGTGGTTATACCGTCGGCAAAGCGCCTCTGCTGAGGCGCTTTGCGGTGGTTTTTAACCCTTTCTCGGCCGCTAGCGGGGGTAAAACCGCCCCGCTAGCAGGCGAATACCGACGGTAAAGTGCCGCTTACAATAGCGCCGACGCTGCCCCAGTGTGAAAGGGCCCTTAAGGTTGCTACCACACTGGAGCGGGTATGCTTTGATTGTAAAACGCTGCTAATTTTAGCAGCGCTTTACCGTCATTTTAGCGGCGCTATTCGGCTGCTAGCGGGGTGCTTATAACCCAGCTAGCGGCTGAGGAAGGGGTTAAATGCGCCCCTGAAGCGCCATTGCCGAAGCGCTTTGCAGGCGCTTCGACAGCGGTGGGCATTCATTTCAATGGGCAGGAGTGGTGGAGGAGTGCTATACACCGCTCCAAAGATGCTGCTTGCAGGACTTTTTTTCTTAACATCCTGCCAGCGCATCGCCTCAGTGTGAAAGCCCGAGTGACTGCAGGGGAGCCGTTTTGCAGGCACTTTACAGGAGCTATTTTTAACCCAAAGGCGCCTGAAAACGCCCCATTGTGAAAGGGGTCTAACTGTTAGCTTTTATGAGATGAAGGGAAAAAAAAAAAAATCGGCCAAATATATCGGCCCAAAAAAAAAACGGCATCATATATTGGCCATCGGCCACCGCGATTTCTAAATATCGGCATTGGCCAGAGAAAAACCCATATCGGTCGACCTCTAGTATTTAATCACCACTGGGTTTTTATTTTTTGCTAAAAAACAACAAAAGACTGAAAATTAAAAAAAAAAAAGTTTCTTTTGTTTCTGTTATAAAATTTTGTAAGTCATTTTTCTCATTCGCTGATGTGGGCTGATGAGGCGGCACTGATTGGCATCACTGCTGAGCACTGATTGGGTTGGGTTGGGGTGTGGTTGTGGGGATCTGTGGACAGGGGGCTTATCAGAATCTGGAAGCACCCTTTAAGAAATGTGAATGAGTATGGGGTACATAGTAAAACAAAAACAGTTTAGTGTAGCAAAAAACATATGGCAGTTTTGACAAGCCCTGTCAGCACTGTCTGTGTTGATGGGGAAATCGTGCAAACGTATTTTCTGCAACTCGTGGTTGCAGAAAATAAATTTGCACCATCTTCGGCCGGTGTTCTATTGAATATTGCCTCTCGTCAGCTAATGATATGTTGATCAGCTGGCATGACATCAACACACCACATGCTCAGATTGTTGGAGGCATTATCCGACACTCTGCAAAGCGCCAAGGGAGAACGTAATTGTCAGATTCTGCCTTGCTGTTGCGGGGTGTGTTTGAAGGGTGGGTTTTGTATGTGTTGCAACCCGCCCTTAGACACAGCCGAAACCCGGTGTTCAACACACTGAACCCACCCTGCAACGCACACAATAACACGCCATTCGATACAGCGAAAACTCGCCCTGCAACAGCAAGGCAGAATCTGACAATTACATGCTCCCTCAGCGCTTTGCAGAGCATTGGATAATGCCTCCGACGATCTGCGCAATGTCTACGTCATGCCAGCTGATCAACATATCAGCTGGGGTGACATTGCGTACTGCGCGTGCGCAGACCCATTATCCGAAGGGAGGCAGTATTTGATAGAACACCGGCCATAGCAAGAGCCCCATCACTTCCACTGTGACCAGCTTAATTTGATGTGGGTTTATGTCTGTGCTCTTTAATGTGAGTAATTACTTCTTGCAGCCTTGATTATGCATTATTCTCTGTCTGCTTCTATTGTTGGTGTTCAGTAATGTGTTACATTTCACACTGTTGGCATTTTTTCAGGAGGAACACAGAATGTGAAGACTCTCAGAAAGTTTTTTTTTGGCAAGTCTTCCTCTAGATAATGAAATGTCTCTTCTTCTGGAGTTTATTAGACAACTTTTAGAGTACCTGGGCATTCCACCTGACAGGGTAAGTATAGTTTTCTCGAAGACCTAAACATGACTGCAATCGTATATTAAACATTTACCTAAATGAAGTAAGCTGTGCTCAGATAAGGCAAGCAGAGGGCTTATCACCAATCCCTGTGGGCTCCTTCCAGCTGATCTTTTCCCTGTTACAGACTCCTTGAACTGTACTCTGTCCCTGTGTGTGAGTAGCCATCCTAGTAGAGGTAGAGCTTTGCTTCTTCATGTTAGAGCTCCTCCCCCAAATTACTGGGGATCTGATAAATCTATGTATTAAAGCGGAGTTCCGCCGTTTTTTTTTTTAAGTCAGCAGCTACAAATACTGCAGCTGCTGTCTTTTAAAATATGCACACTTGCCTGTCCAGGGCGCCAGCGATGTTGGCACTCGGCCGATCTATCCCTCGGCTGTTGGGTGCTTCCGCTGCCATTCTCGGTAAGGGAATCAGCAAGTGAAGCCTTGCGGCTTCACTTCCTGGTTCCCTACTGCGCATATGAGACTCTCGCTGCACTATCCCACTGGTCCCTGCTGTTTTCTGGGACCCGTGTGTATCCCAGAATACAGCGCGGGGGGGGGGGGGGGGAGTGGTGTAGATACCCACGGGTGGCTCGGGTATCTATGCCCAGAAGTGGGAGCAAAATACTGTATTAGACAGGTATTTGCTCCCCCCTGAAAGGTGCCAAATGTGACACTGGAGGGGGGGAGGGGAGTGGTGTAGATACCCACGGGTGGCTCGGGTATCTATGCCCAGAAGTGGGAGCAAAATACTGTATTAGACAGGTATTTGCTCCCCCCTGAAAGGTGCCAAATGTGACACTGGAGGGGGGGAGGAACCGGAAAAGCAGAAGTTCCTTTTGTGGGTGGAACTCCGCTTTAAGGTAAAAAAAAAACCTTCTGTGCTAGAGCATCCCCCTTTATTCCTATGTGAGCCTCATTTTAGTGCTTTGCACAAAAGTAGCACCAGTCTCTCTCCCCACAGGTCAGATTGATAGTAGCAGGAGCCATTGGCTTCTGCTTCTGTCAATAAAATTCTGTGACTAGGGAGAGGTGGCGGGACCGTCCTGTCTGTGTCTACAGATTTAGACAGGGCAGTTCGAAATCTAGCCCGCATGAGCGCCTCCATAGTAAGTGTCTTTCTCTGGTGGGCACTTGCTGAAGAAGAGGAGACAGGAGTGCCGGCGGGCGACCCCAGAAGAAGAGGATCGGGACTGCTCTGTGTAAAACTATTACACAGAGCAGGCAAGTATGAGATGTTTTGTAAAGCTTCAAATTAAAAATATTAATTATTAAAATAATCCTTTTAAAGGGGTTGTAAACCCTCGTTGTTTTTTTTGTTTGTTTTTTCTTTAAAAAACAAACATGTCATACTTACCTCCAGTGTGCAGTTCATTTTGCACAGAGTGACCCTGATCTACCTCTACTGGGGTCCCACAGCGGCGCTCCTGGCTCCTCCCCGCATCGAGTGTCCACATTGGAGAAGCGATTTCCTTGGTGGACACACGTGCGGGCACGCTCCCGAGTCCCGCATCTGTGTCCATTCACACAGAGTGCAGGACTCAGCGCCGCGTCATTGGATTTGATTGACGGCAGCGGGAGCCAATGGCTGCGCTGCTATCTATCCAATCAGGACACGAGACACCATAGAATGTATTAAGGTGAAAAACCATGAAGGTTTACAAACCCCTTTAAGCTTTGCTGACTTCCATCATCCAATCACGTGCAAGTGAAAATTGTTTTTTCCCTAAAGATTTTCCTTGCATGTGATTAAGTATCCTTTGCAAAATGGGTTTCTACCCTATTCAGTAAGCTAAAGGAAAATTGCATGCAAAGTGCCTGTTTGCCTTTAAATCAAGCATATTGTGTGTGTGTGTGTGTGTGTGTGTGTGTGTGGCCCTTTTTTTTGAATGTCTGGGGCCACATGTGAAGCCCACTATATCTGATACAATATTTTATAGTTCATCTTTTCTTTAACAAATCTTTTTACCTTAAGTAATAGTTCTGCCTTTTTTGACAGCTTGTGCCAATATGGGAAAGGCATGTCGGCAGACGTAGTTTTCTTCGCGCTCTAGCAAGTCGCCTTCCTCCAGTGTTATTTCAAGGAATTCATATACAGGTATTTGTTATAATTTTATGTAATCCCTGAATGCAGTTTGTTTAATTTAAGTTGTGAAATACATTCATCAAATGAGGCTATAAAAAATGATATCTTAGTGAGTCCCAAAAACATCAACAAAACCCAACAAAAGTCCAAGTGATGTTAACAATTAATCCGTGACAGCAGGGAAGGGTCCACCACCAGAAAATAGAAGGGGTTGCTCCTTACCAGATGGCCGTGACCCCCCACTACAGAGGATCACAGCAAGCAGAAATCTTTACAGGCCAGAATTAGGAAATGCCCAAGATATCCACTAGAGGTCCTCTCACCATCAGTCACCGCAATGAGCCCATGGCAGCGATCCTTTGCAAACTCCTCGAGCTTCAATGCCACCAAAGAGACTGAACTGAGCCCCAGTCTCTTTTCCTAATTCTGGCCTGTAAAGATTTCTGCTTGCTGTGATCCTCTGTAGTGGGGGGTCACGGCCATCTGGTAAGGAGCTACCCCTTCTATTTTCTGGTGGTGGACCCTTCCCTGCTGTCACGGATTAATTGTTAACATCACTTGGACTTTTGTTGGGTTTTGTTGATGTTTTTGGGACTCACTAAGATATCATTTTTTATAGCCTCATTTGATGAATGTATTTCACATGTTATGTTTGCACAATATTTTTGATTTATTCACAGTTAAGACTCAATTATCTTCACTGTAGATACTATATTGATGAACACAGTTATTAGCGCAACCCCTTATTTTTTCTTTACCTATCCACAATTGATGTTTGTTGTGGGGATTGCAGCTTTTCGCATTATAGAGTACTTTGGTTTATCAGCGCGGTTTTCCTAATTTTCCATTGTTTAATTTAACACAGATTTTAGCACGATTTAGTAAGATTTCACTTTGTGTTAGACCCTAAAAGGTTGCATATGTTTTTGAAATATTGGGATCAGATTCTTTTATATGTAATCTGCTTTACAGTAGGAGGCCACCAGCCCAGGAGGAAAGAGCCTGGACGATCTAATTTAATTTTTTTTTTTTTTTAAGTCTTCAATTTTTATAAATGTATTGGGTATCACCTATGAAAGGTTTTATAAAATGGATATATCTATCTATGTCATAACCTTTTATCAGAATATCATTTGTTTTTTTACACAGTAGCAGTAGGGAAGGTAAATAATAGTAGGGCTCTGTGCATGATACTGTAAGAGCTGAAAAATAATATTTTGTCAGCATTAGGCTCCTTTCACACTTTTTGCGACTTGTCATGCGAACTTTGGACATTAAAGTCGCATCCTTTGTTTTTCATTGACAACCGTTCAAAAATGTGCGACTTAAAAGATCCTGCACTACTTTAGTCCGACTTTCATGCGACTTGAGCGCCATAGACGGCAATGTAAACCCTCAAAAGCCGCATGAAAGTTGTATCAGAATGTTGTTATACATGCGACAGTTATGCATCAGTTGTCTATTATCATTCGTCAAAGCTGCATCCAAGTCGCACCCATTCAAAGTTGCATTCTAAAGTTGCGCAAGTGTGAATGGAGTCTTGGGTCAAGATTTATCCTTATGTAGTGAGAAAAGGTGAATATGTAAATGTAAATCTTCCATATAATTGGCTGCATAAATATAACTTAAAGTTGTGTGATGCAAAAACTTTCTCCAGCACAGGAAGATAAAAGAATCTCTACAAAACACTTTTTTAAAAAAAAAAAAAAAATTTTTTTTTTTTCAAACATATAATCTAACCCAGAGAATTAACACTGCTGTACTTCCTGTTTCTAATATAGAATCTACAATTACTCGAACGCAAAGACTATGGCTGGACTCGCAGTGTGGTTCGAATCATTGGAACTTTACTGCCATTGGAACCTTGCCCTAGACCACATTTCCAGGTTTGTGTCATTTACGCTGAATAAAGCAATGCAAATAAAAGTAAGCCTGTCATTTTAATTTTTAGCCGACAAAGAAATGCAGATGCTGCCTAAAATGGAGCCTTTCAGCTGCTTTCAAGCCGTATTGTAATTTAAATTTTATTAAAAATTACCTTTCCTTTTCAATCTGCTGCACTGTAATTTTCTGCAAAATTCAATGCAGTATGGCAACATGAAGGCGTTCTGAACAGTTGGTGTTCAGAACGCCTCCAGGAAAGTTATTTTCTGTTTGTATGTTTGGCTTACTAATTTTCCCACAAGTCTGAACTAATATACAAGTAAAAATTTTTGATGTCCTCCGCAACAATAAAGTAGTTTTGGTGAAATGCTCCTAAAAAGTTAATCACTTTTAAAGGGATGCAGACCTTGCATTTTTCCTCATTAAAACACTGCAAGTGTATCAGCTTATCCATAATGAAAAAGTCACTCCCATTCAGATTTATTATCCAAAAGACCTAGAAGAACAAAGCTTTTTCTTCAGAGCAGAAATGGGTAGGAACCTGCAACAAAGTTTAACATCCTTGTAATCTACATTGATCTCCTGGAGGGGATTGTTTGTTTTTTCTCAACAATAATGGAGTTACTCTTTAACTACTTGCCAACCCGCCACAGTGGTTTTACTGCAGCGGGGAGGCAGCTACAGGCTGCCTGTTTCCAGGTTTGGGTTGCACACGCCTCCGCCCACCAACTCCCCTGTGATTTTGACACAGCGGGAGTTCATCAAAAGGTCCCGGCCAATGGTTCATGGCCGTGACCTGCTGATCAGGTGTGTCAAATCATAGCCTAGAGCTCTGTGTTGGTAAACAACACAGAGCTCTATACAGAGGGAGCAATTGTTTTGTTTCTTCTCCCAGCTAAGCAAAGAAAATAAATAAAATTGATCTGTATTACAAAACGGCACACAGTAAACACATTAACACTTGCTGGGCACACAACCCCTTGATTGCCCCTAGATGTTAACCCCTTCCCAGCCAGTGTTATTAGTACAGCGACAGTGTATATTTTAGCACTGATCACTGTATTAGTTTACTGGTGATGTTGGTGTCAAATTTGCCCGATCACAGTCCTGCTAGAGGTTGCCAATCTCTGCAAGTACTAGTATATATAAAAACATATTCCAGTATATGCCCCATAGTTTGTAGATGCTATAACTTTCACGCAAACCAATTAGAATACATTTATTGGGGTTTTTTTTTTACCAAAAAATATGTAGCAGAGTACGTTTTGGCCTACGTTCATCAAGAAATTAGATGTTTCAAACTTTTTTTTTTTTTTTTGGATATGTTCTATAGCAGAAAGAGAATTTATATATATATTTTTTATTTATTTATTTTTTCAAAAATGTATGCCCCTTTTTTTTTCAATTCATATAATAAAAAAATGCAGTGGTGATCAAATACCACACATTTGGGTACAACATTGCATGACCATGCAATTGTCAGTTAAAGTAGTGCAGTATCAAAAAATGGCCTGGTCATGAAAGGGGTAAAACCTTCCGGAGCTGAAGTGGTTAAACATAAATATCACACGCAGACTTCACAAGATGATGGCTATATTACTTTTGTCACTCAGAAAATCCTAATCTCTGCTTCTTTTTTTTTTTTCTGACATTTTACTGGCCAATCTCTGCCTAGCCTCCATCTCCCTGTCTAGTGAGAACTGAACCATAATGTTCCTAAGCAGTATTATCAAAGCGGAACTAAAAGCGGTAGTAAACACCGCTTGTTCATTTTTATATACAGGTAAGCTTATAATAACGCTTACCTGTAGGTAAAATAAATAACTGCACATTTAGGAGATATTTACCCTGGGTGCAGCCAGATACGTCACCGCCACGTGCACTCGGAAGGTCCGACATACCTTGCCGAACCTTCAGAGCTTTGTGCCGAACCCGAGGGCTCCCACACGCATGCACAGGAGTGATGTCATCGCGGCTCTGGCCAATCACATAGCTGGGGCGCATGAACCCGGAAGAAAGACCGAAGGAAGATGTTGGCTCTCTCAGCAGTGACAGCACAGCGCTGGAGGGTTTCGTTCCAAGGTTTTTGCAAAATATTCACGGAGTTTACATTATGGTACACTGCGTGTGTGCCAGGATAACTGCACTCCAGCACATGCATGGAAGTGACTTCATCCTGCGCTGGCCAATTAAGACAGCTGAAGACTGTCACTTGGAAGAAGTCTGAGGGGAAGAAGCTGGCAAGGTCTCTAGTGGGCTTTGGGTCATTGAAGCACAGGTATTACTGCCTTTAGTTCAACTTTGAGGCTGGCATTGATGGCCCAAATTTTGAAAGGTGTGTGGGTGGCAATTTCAGCACAATCCAGCTTGACAAAAGTAGATTTTTCAATCGACCTTTATTAAAGAAGGTGGGTGAAAAAATGTCAGGTTGAACAGTGACTGCATCTAATCTGTTGCAGTCACTATTTGGGTATTCTGACACCATGGGTTCTAGCTGTCTGAATACAATAACTGTCAGGGGAGATTTCTATAAACCTAGTTGTTCTACCTCGCTCAGCCTGTGGTCCGAACAAGAGAAAACAATCATGCATATATGCATATGACTTGTTTCTCCTTTGCTGGATTATGTTAGCACATTCTCCCCCCCCGCCCCCCCACCCCCCTCTTCATCTTCATAACAACTACTTCTTTATATTCTAAGCACTATTCCTCTTCCCTACCAGCTGCCATTTGTTTCTCCCCTTCTGCTGTTGGAGTGCAGCAGTGGAGTCAGCCTGCTTCAAGAATTTAGGAGCTGACTGCATTTTAGGTAGTATCCTCAGGTATCTTTCTGCACTTGTAATATTTTCATAAATTCATAACGTGGAGAACTTTGCGTGCATTAGAAAACTGTGCTAAATATTTTTTTTCTTAAATTTTTGCCCACATATACACTTTAACATAAATATACTACTAACTGGAATATTAAATACAGTTCTAAACATTGTCACTGCAAGCACAAATTGTGACTTAATAAACTTTACGATAATACGTTTTTCACTAAAAGTACATTATAGATTTCTCTCAACATACTGTATGTGTTATTAAATCTATAGATGCATGTATAATGTTCCCCTTTTTGCCAATCTGTTCCTGAAGCGTGTTTTAGGCCCCAAAGTACTGCAACCTAGAGAAAACGAAATGGTCTGCAGGCCTGATATCCCATCTCTGGCTGATGCCCCATTTCTGGTGGATGATGATGTTACATCTTACGCAAGATTAAGGTAATTTTTATGTCTTTTGTTCTCATGTGGACAACCCTTATGTTTCTCAGACTATAATAACGACATCTTTCATCAGACATCTTTCATCAAATATGTCAGTGGGGGAATATACCTTGGCAAGACCTAGTGATGAGAACCCAGGAATGACAATGATTATTCAGAGCAGCAATACTTTAGAAAATGTTTCTTTAGCATCAAGTGAACATGCAATTCAGAAGATAGCAGCATTGGAAGATGAACTGATGCAGCTAAGAGCACAGATTGCTGTTATTGTCGCCATGCAAGAAACAAGAGGCACACATTCTTGTAAGTTGTTTGCAGTTATTTTTGGCAGAAAAGTGTTTTTTTTTTCTTCTTTTAAGTATCAACTTGATAACACTTTCTTCCCTTTCATGTGCAGGTTCCGAAGCCTTGTCATTTGGTAGCCCTTGTAATGCTCTTCCGCCTCCCTCTTTAACCTCAACACCTTTTAATGCTCAGATCCTGCAGTCTACACCTGCTCCACCCCCTCCTCCACCGCCCCCACCACCGCCTATCCCACCTGCTAAGATTAACCCTGCAAAGTCCGCAATTGATCTCATCAAAGAACGTAAGGCAGCTCACAGGCAAAGTCCAAAAGAGGTAGATGCAGCAGAAAAAGATAATTTGCAAGCGATGCCCAGTATGATGGATGTTTTGAAGGACATGAATTCAATTAGACTTCGTGCTGTTGAAAGGTAAAGATTATCTATAGTGTTTTAAAGTAGAATTCCCGCCAAAACATGTTTTCCAATTTTGAAAGTAAGGTGTAGGATTAAAACGTTTTTATTGTTTTTTTATTACTGTCCATTTCCCTGTAAAATACAGGGAACTCTACTCAAGATAAAGGAAATACTACCTTTGACAGCTAGTACCAGAACAGATTAACTTTTTAGTTACCTACCCCCTGTTCCTGTACTGGTTCTGGTTTCAACTATGAAATTCCAGATTTCTACTTCTGTTCCAGTTACAATGATCACTAGGCAGGAAGTTGACATTTTAAAGTAATTGTTATTTAAAAAAAAAAAAAAAAAACAGTTAACCTTTACAAACGCACCATACACTGGTTAGAAAACCATTGCACAGAGTGGTCCAGAACCTCCTCTTCTGGGGACACCCCCCCCTCCGGCTCCTCCTCTTCTCCATCTGCCCCATAGCAAACTGCTTGCTGTGGGGGCAGACTTGCGGGCTTGATCCTGAGCCAGGCTGTGTGCGTCTTTTGGCACATAGCGTGGCTTAGCCCCTTCCCCTGCTCTCTGCTCACAGGATTTGACAGACAGCAGCAGGAGCCAATGGATCCCACTGTCTGATCCAAGCCTGTGAGAGAGAAGAAATGTTGCAGACAGGACATTGCTGGATCAAGAATGGACTCAGGTAAGTGTTTAAAGGGGTGATGCAGGGAGCTACTACTGAAAAGGTTTTTTACCTTAATGCAGAGAATGCATTAAGGTAAAAAAAAAATGTTTTGCCTTTTTAGAATCACTTTAACTTATTCAATGGAAACACAGACTGCAATAAAACCTGAAAAAAGTTATGGCTGTTTCTTTGCTGTACTAAAATTAGAAAAACTAGTTTTGGCAGGAGTCATGCTTTGTAGTCATGTACAGCCCAGTTATTGGGCAAATTGGGTCTCGTCTGCTGATAATTGCACGTGTAAGAGGAGTGGACAATTCCTTTGCACAGTAATTCTTTATTTTATTATCAAATTACCAGGATAGTAAATGCATTATATGCTATCTGTGAACAATCATGATCCGGAACTGTAGTGCCGTGTAGTATGTTTGTGGCCATTTTTTTTTAATTATTATTATTATTTTTTTTATTTTTTTTTTTTTAGTGTGTTTGTTATTATTACTTTTTTCTTCCCCCTAGGTCCCCAGGGGGCACACCTTTAACAAGAAAAGATAAGAAGAGGCGTTCTCTTAATGACCCTGCAGCTATTATAGCTCATGCACTGAAGCAAAAGTTTGCACATAGACATAAAAATGAGTCATTTGACAAGGAGAATAGATCTCATGGGGAGTCCCCGTTCTCCAGTCCTGAGACACCAATGGTACAGTATATAAATACTATCCAAGAATACTTGTCTGTCTGCTCCAATGATGCCTGATATCTGTTTATTGCAAGTTTCTGGTTTAAAACATGACAACTTGAGGGCACATTAGTTTCAGTATATTTTGGGAATACCCTAAAGTGGAACTTCACCCAAAAGGGGAAGTTCTGCATGTTTGCAGCCTCCTCCTCCTTCCCCTCCGCAGCTTTCTGGGACACACGTGTCGCAAGACTTTGGGACCATTCACAGAACGCAGCGTGGCTTGCACATGTGCAGTAGGAAACTGGCTGTGAAGCCGGAAGGCCTTACTGCCTGTTTCCCTTACCCAAGATGCTGGCATCTGCACCCGAAGCCGATTTGAAGAATCGGCTCGCGTGTGGACATCGCTGGATCCCTGGACAGGTAAGTGTCCTTGTATTAAAAGTCGGCAGCTACAGTATTTGTATCTGCTGACTTTTATTTTTTGGGGGGTGGGACTGGAGCTCCTCTTACAAGTGTTGGCAAAACCATTAAAAATTATTTAAATTCTGTAAGCCACACCTACATGCTGTCATAGCTTCTGACCATCTTCCTTTGCAGTACCATGCATCATTCAGAATATGATATCCAATATATTGGATAGGATGTTTTTTTCTTTCTTGAGGTGGCTACACTGTCTTGCAGGGTCAAATGGTATATTAAACAGGGAGCAGAAAAAAAGAAATAAGGTTATTGTTGGGGTTTACATAGAGTTGTTCTCCCCCCCCCCCTTTTTTTTTTTTTTTCTTTTGTGCTGAGCTTTTAACCACATGCCCACCAGCCGCCGCAGTTATACTGTGGCAACATGGCTCGGCTGCACGAATCGCCATCATGGTACGTCTCTACTAAAGACAGCCACTAGGGGGCGCATGCGCGCCGGCCCCTGCTCACCCATGGAGCCGATGCGAGTGCCCGGCGGTCGCGATCACCGCCGGGCTCCCGCGATCGCTCGGGGCACACCGAGAACCGGGATCTGTGTGTGTAAGTACACAGTTTCTGCTTCTCTGAGGAGAGAAAAGACAGATCATCTGTTCATACAGTGAACAGAGTATGAACAGACGATCTGTCATCTCCCCTGCACAGTCCCCTCCCCCCTTCAGTTAGAACACGTACTAGGACACACTTAACCCCTTCACTGCCAGTGACATTTTTACAGTAATCAATTCAATTTTATAGCATTGATCAATGGTCCCAGAAATGTGTCAAAACGTGTCTGCCATAATGTCACAGTCCCGATAAAAATCGCAGATCGCCGCCATTACTAGTTAAAAAAAATTAATAATAAAAAAGCCATAAACCCTATTTTGTAGACGCTATAACTTTTGCACAAACCAATTAAAATCCGGTTATTGCAATTTTTTTTACTAAAAATATGTAGAAGAATACGTATCGGCCTAAACTGAGGGAAAAAAATTTTTTTTTTATATTTTTTGGGGATATTTATTATAGTAAAAAATATTGCGTTTTTTCAAAATTGTCGCCTTTTTTTTTTTTTCTTTTTTTTTTCTTTTGTTTTTTTGTTTATAGTGCAAAAAATAAAACACAGAGGCGATCAAATACCACCAAAAGAAAGCTCTATTTGTGGGAAAAAAAGGACGTCAATTTTGTTTGGGTGCAACGTCGCATGACTGCGCAATTGTCAGTTAAAGCGACGCAGTTTGAGAGCCTTACTTGCTGATGCTTTTTCAATTCACCTGCTTTTGGTCCCCTTGAGGACACCAGCAGATCCCTAGTTTTATTGTTTACAGTGCTAACCTTAATGAATAGAAATGGTTAATGGTGTGCTGTTCCTTTTTAAATGGCGAACTGATGTGACGATGAACAAAATATAGTGAATAAACAAAATTTCTATCTAAGTGTTCAAACAAAGTGTGTGTGAACAAATATGATAGCAACTTGGTGATGCACATAACAAATTGTCATAACAAGTGCATTATTCAAATTATCAATGTGCAAAAAATGTGGCAAAAAAAAATAGGTTAAGTTAAAGTTCAAGTCCATACAAAATTCCATACACTTGATAAAGGGTGTGACAAGTGAAAATGGTATTCAACTCTGGCTACCAATGTTCAAGAAAAACGGCAAAGTGTACCATCCACAAGAAAAGAGAGTGGCCTCTTACCAGGTCTGGTGGATCCCTATTACAGAAAACAAGAAAGCTTATGCCGGAATGATCACAGGTGTGGAGATTTCAAACAGAATGTCTTGACACACTTGCAGGGATGAGCTCCATGTGTTCAAAGATCATATATGATAATACAGTATATGAAAAGAGAGAAGCCTTAGTGCCCTTTCACACTGTGGCGGGGGCAGCATCGGCAGTAAAGCGCCGCTATTGTAAGCAGTGCTTTACTGTTGGTATTCGGCCGCTAGCGGGGCAGTTTTACCCCCCCCCGCTAGTGGCCGAGAGAGGGTTAAAAACCACTGCAAAGCGCCTCTGCAGAGGCGCTTTGCCGGCGGTATAGCCGCGATGTCCCATTGATTTCAATGAGCAGAAGCGGTAACTACTCCGCTCCTTCACCGCTCCGAAAATGCTGCTAGCAGGACTTTTTTTTTACCGTCCTGCTAGCGCACTGCTCCAGTGTGAACGCCCTCGGGGCTTTCACACTGGAGACAAAGCAGCGGCACTTTCGGGACGGTTTGCAGGCGCTATTATTAGCGCAATAGCGCCTGCAAACCGTCCCAGTGTGAAAGGGCCCTTAGAGTGTAAATCAGCCAATTTTATTTATAAAAAATGTATAGATAGAACTTACATAGAGGTTAAAAAATTACAGCATGAATGATATCTCTAGTGGCGGTGTCAGTCTGCCAACTACACCAGATAGCACAACTGAGAGGTGACACCGGAAGTAGATTCAAAACTACTTCCATGTTTTTAGATGAGCAAAAATGTGTCTTCTCGCAATGATTCAACATTATCGATCTGTGAATCCCTTCATTTAAAATCTCCCTGCAGGTCTAACAATGCCAGCACTATGAAAAAGTGAAAAAACGAGGGAAAAAGAGCATATAAATTAGTGGATCAAATAAAAAAATTACAACTATATAAATTGAGTCATCCAGTTAAATCCTAAATTATTGTCTAGAAGATAACCTAAATTAAAAAATGACGCCTTACAAATGTGCTGCTCAATGATGAATTAAAATATAAAGATTATATAAAACACAAATGCATATATGTCACACATGTATATATGTATGTGTATATGTATGTGTGTATATATATATATATATATATATATATATATATATATATATATATATATATATATATATATATATATATATATATATATATATATATAATGGACTATGGACAAAAAAAATGAATACCGTATTTGCCAGCGTATAAGACGAATCCCTTTTTTTCCAGTGAAAACATAGGTTTTGGGCTATACTTGCCGTATAAGACTACCCCCCCCCCCCCTTTTCGAGGCAACACCATTTAAAAAAAAAAAAACATCAGAAACATACAAAAGAAGCAAAACAAGAATTCCAACTACTCATTCGCCATGCTGTGACAGAGATCTCTTGAATGCCACACCTCCTGGAAAGTAGAATTTTCACTAACCAAAGCTATATCACTTTTGGGTCACATTCTATGGGAATTGTCCACCAAAATGCATTTAATAAATTTATTAAATTCACTAGTAATACAACCACCCCCCTGTCATATGTCCCAGATTTACCTGCCTCTCTTGGGTGCCTGGGACCTCAAAGGCAAACTGCAGGATGTAGAGTAGTGGGAGATCAGTGAATGGATTTACCCTGTGAAGTATGGTGAGCGATGTGTTCTTTTAATGAATACAAAGCCTGCTCGGATTGGCAGAAGCTGTAACATCTCTATCATCTCTATCTCATCTCCACACCTGTGATTATCCTGACATAAGCTTTCTTGATCTCTGTAATAGGGATCCATCAGATCTGGTAAGAGGCCACTCTGTGGTTGGAACACTTTGCCGTTTTTCTTGAACACTGGTAGCCATGGAGTTGAATACTATTTTCACTTGTCACACCCTTTATCAAGTGTATGGAATTTTGTATGGACTTGAACTTTAATTTAACCTAATCGCTATATTTTGTTCATCATCACATCAGTTCACCATTTAAAGGAACAGCTCTCCATTAACCATTTCTATTACTTTATCCCTTCCAAGATTTGAGTTGCAGCAGTTCCATACCAAACTAGTGCAGGAAAATAATTTTACTTATTCAACCTTAATGAATGCCATACGTTTATTGTCCCAAGTAGTTAATGGATATCCAGTAGTTTTGCCATAGATGCCCATTCAGTTCCCCTCCTGACAATCCATCTATGTCGGCATATATGCTTGCAGAGCTAATTCTTAGCTCTGGCTTCAAGTAATCTTCTGTTCTCCATGGACACATTGATCTGTGCTTCATATCACCTTTTATACATATGACATATCCACTTATGGAAAATAACAAATGATTTTTTACAGTGGTGTCTCCTAGCTAGACGCGAGTATTGCACTATAGACCACACATTGCAGGCGTTAGGAAGCTGGAGAAATCCAATGCTTTTCAAAAGATGTCTTCTTCAAGGATTATGTGCCACTCTGCAACATAAATCACCTTCTTTAGAATCATCATCATCATAACACTTCCATGGCATCATTTTGTATCAAATCTTTCACAGTGAATTTGCATATTATTCTCTTTCTGGTCAAAAATGCCTTTCCCAAAGCGTTGCGTATACAGGCAGCACTGAGGTTTCAAAACACAACACAAGGGGCATTCGGTCACCCCACCAGCCAGGGCCCTTAACTCAGCAGAGCAAACTGCAAGTAATATAGATAGATAGATAGATAGATTTTAATATATATAGATAGATAGATTTTATATATATATATATATATATATATATATGTGTGTGTGTATATATATATATATATATATATATATATATATATATATATATATATATATATATATATATATATATATATATATATATATATATATATATAAAATCTATCTCTCATTTTATATTCTCTCATTCAAGCGATATACTTCATTATTAAAGCTATCTACTTAAGCCTCTAGGGTTCCCATAGGGATATATTTGTACTTGCAGTTCAAGAATATATATGACAGGCCGTGTTTAAATGGCTAAATGTCCTTAGGCTGATGACTCTAGCGTGTGGGAGTCTGCAGGCTGGACACCCATCCAGGGTCTATCCTCCTCCGGGCAGCCAGATGGAGTGAAGATGGCTGCCGCCTGACTCCCCGACGTTCCCCCTGTACTGCGCATGTGCATCGCGATGACGTTGTACGCAGTTACCTTGCTGCTGGTCTCTGTCATTGCTCCGGAGACCAGCTGACGCTACAGGGATCCGCTGCAGACACTGTGAGCTGGCATCTCCCCCTGATGGACATGTTGGGGGAGGTGCCAGCAAAGACATACATTCACTTGAATGTAGAGTGTCAGCAAAGACATACATTCATTTTACATTACAAAAAGATCATACAGTGGGGAAAATAAATATTTGATCCCCTGCAGAATTTGTAAGTTTGCCTACTTACAAAGAAATGAAGGGTCTAATTTTTATCATAGGTGTATTCTAAATGATAGAGACAGAATATCAATAATCCAGAAAAACAGATAAAACAAATGTTATAAATTGAGTTGCAGTTCTATGAGTAAAATAAGTATTTGATCCCCAAGCAAAATATGACTTAGTACTTGGTGGAGAAACCCTTGTTGGAAAGCACAGAGGTAAGACGTTTCTTGAAGTTAGTGATCAGGTTTGCACACATCTCAGGAGGGATTTTGGTCCACTCTTCTTCTCTAAATCCTTAAGGTTTCTTGGCTGCCGCTTGGAAACTCGAAGTTTCAGCTCCCTCCATAAGTTTTCTGTAGGATTAAGGTCTGGAGACTGACTAGGCTACTACATGACCTTAATGTGCTTCTTCCTGAGCCACTCCTTTTGTTGACCTGTTGTTTTGGGTCATTGTCATGCTGAATGACCCATCTTCAGTGTTCTGGCTGAGGGAAGAAGGTTCTCATCCAAGATTTTACAATACATGGCCCCATTCATTGGCCCCTCAATGCGGCAAAGTCGGTCTGTACCTTTTAGCAGAGAAACGGCCCCAAAACATCATGTTTCCACCTCTGTGCTTGACTGTAGGGATGGTGTTCTTAGGGTCATAGTCAGCATTTTTCCTCTTCCAAACACATCGATTTCCCCTCCTCAAGAAGGCAAATGTACAGTCATGCCAATAAACATCTAAATGATTCAGAGAAGGATTGGGAGGAAGTGCTGTGGTCAGATGAGACCAAAATTGAGCTCTTTGACATTAACTTGAATCGCCATAGTTGGAGGAAGAAAAAAGCTGACTATGACCCTAATGAACACCATCCCTACAGTCAAGCATGCCTCACTAGTCAGCGGCATCCAACTCATCGGACATTGTTGGCCTGAGTGGGGGTCACTAAGCATTTATCGTGGATCACTTATTTCAGATAGTTATCCATTTTGAATGGCAAAAGAATAGTTATCCAAAGTCCGCCATGAACTATTTAGTACAAGTCACGCTATATTTGTTTATATAATCCAGGTTTACTTTATTATGTAATTTTTACAATCTACTTTTTATCCATAGTTTGGGCGCCATCTACTGAAGCCAAAAGGGCAGAGAGCTATGAAAGAAATTCCAAGAAAACCAGCATTCAATTAATCTGCACCCTATGTTCAATTGCACTGAACTAATTTAACTGAAAAAAAAAAAAAAAGATTGAAACATGTCTACATCTTAACAAGCTCAGATGTACGAGTATGGATTGTCTTCCATTTGGGCATGTTTCAAAAGACTGCTTTACTGTAAGAGTTTATCAGTTTTGTTTTATGTGATGTGGGGTTATATGACTTTTTTTGGTGTACAAAATGTCCAAATTTTAAGTAATTATTGGGAAAATATGACTATCATGAAACCTTCCCAGTACCACGTCTCACCATCTTCATCATATCATGCTCTCATTTATGTCACAGGATTATGCAAACTGTTTTGTTCTACTTGGGCCCCAAATATAACTGGTATCCCTATTTGTATATGTTTACACTCCACACTTCACATATTATCTGCTTTGCATAGGTGTTTGCTGCCTTCTGCACATGGGACAATGGTTATTATGGCTGGTAATGTTGGCATGGAAAATGTTTTGCTTAATACAGTGCTGTAAATATCATTTGGACATTGCAAAAAAAATCTTCATTTGGTTTTTTGGTATTATTTTAATGTAAAAGCTAGATGTTTGTACACTGTACCTGGTAATGTATTTCCTGTTTTAAAGTGGATCTATATGTTGTCCATAGAAGGCAAAATAACATTATTTCTTAGTAAGCACAGTAATTATGCTTTATATAACTTTGCAGTGCTTCCCCGGGAGCCCAGACTAAAAGACCTACTATGCTTTAATGTGAGGGCTGGAGGGAAACCTGATTAGATCTGTGTCCATTTTCAAAGTCAAGGAAATTCTGGAAAGAGGGTGGGTTGGTGGGTACTGGCAATTGAAGCATACTTATTCAGCCTGCTGTAAAATGAATCTCTTATTTTGCCTTTTATAGGTATGTATTAGAGGTTTGCTTCAAGTCAGTTTAATGTGTGTTACCCTCCCATCCCTTTCCACCTATCCCTTTGTGCCACACCTGTTCGTTCATTGCGCATAACTCCATAAGAGTTTAAAATGTCTTATGCACCCATAAGCCAGGGAGTCTTGTGCACTTAAATCCTATCTTTTAGCTCTTTTAGTTTGACGTGCTTCTACTTCAATTATATTACAGTTCAAAGCAGAAGAGTGCACTGGCAGGAAAAGAGACTGTTTTTGCATCACACTCTCTACAGGCGGTTCTTCTATACCACTTATCAATCTTTAAGAACTGATTAAGAGTTTTTGCAAAGAGTGCTATTTACTTGCAAGGAAGCATCTTTTCGGACATGCAAAGCAAAGAATGATGGGGGAGATAGAAAAAGGTGGGATACTCATGAATGTGAAGAAAGTGACAGTTCCATGGGGCATGCGGAAGAGGGTTTAAAGTGACACTAAACTCTAATTTATATAGAAACACATCTATTTAAATGTGTGTGCTTAATTTAAAAATGTACTTTTCATTGCCCTCAGCCTCCTCCATATCCCCAAATTCGTTTTTTTATGCTGCTGTGATCCAACATCCTGTTAGAGGGTGGCCACGTTTCTACATTCAGTGGGACCATGGAGAACAAACATAAGCACCCTCCAGGAAGTCGGATCACAGCAGAAAAACAAAGAAATTGGGAGGAGGCTGAGAGCAATAGAATGTACATTTTTAAATTAAGAATGCATACTTGAATATCATTTTATATTTTTAAATCAGAGTATAGTGTCCCTTTAACAAGTTCAGGTATGACCAATAATTTTCAGATGCTTACTTTACACTTCTACAAAAAGTGAGGGGTATTGGAATCGCAGAGACAGGAAGGCGTGAACAGCAATTAAAATGTCATAAGTTCTGACCCTTCCTCACTCTATGAAAAATGTGTTTTTGTCTCTACTTGAGTTAGGCTTTAATTGTGTTTACGTAAAACTAGGATAAGCATCTGAATTTGTCTTGATATTGGCCCACTGTAATCTTCTGCACAGCAGGGCAAAGAATCCAAAAGAAAGGTGACAGCACAAGAAGCCAATTTAAAGTGATCGTAAAAGCTTACCTGTAGGTTAAAATAAAAATTGAGTTTACTACCACTTTAAATTTTAGTGCATTGCTGTTCATCTAACACTGAAAGTTTCCTGTCAGGAGAGGGTACAGAGCGATGATTTTATTAGTGTGTTGCTAATTTTTATTGTCCCGTTTATAGGCTTTGACTGTTTATTTTAAGTTTTAGCACAAAAAAAAGTTTTATTAAAAGGGAAGCATAGCCAAAGATTTTTTTGGTGATGCATCTCCTGTGGGCCCTAGGAATGTACTTGTACTCTCCTGTGACCCAGACTCAGCTGACAGTTGGCTAAAGATGTCACAGAATGGCTCCAGGTTCTGGAAGGATCCCAAAAATAATGTTGGGATTCACCCAGAGGCCTGATCAGCTGCTGGCTCAACCGCTCGGTGTGCCGCTGAGAGCATTAGCCAGCTGCTCCTGCTACCTCCAAAGCCTAACACTCCAGCAAGTGCTGGAGGGGCAGAGCAGAGAGCACTGAATGACGGTCACCGTTCTCTGCTCAGAGCAGATGGAGAACTGCGAGGGACAGCTGCAGCAAGAGGGTGACTATGTATGTTTTATTTTATTTTTTTCACACTTCTCCTTAAAGTCAAACTCCAGTTAAAACTTTTTTTAAGTTTTGGGTAGGCTTTGTTGGATATTTTATTGCTCGTCTCCTGAGTGGAGAGATTTTTCTTAAAGAGGGAGTCCACCTAAAAAAAAAAAAAAAATTATTAAAAGCCAGCAGCTACAAATACTGCAGCTGCTGACTTTTAATAAATGGACACTTACCTGTCCTGGAGTCCAGCGATGTCGGCAATTGCTCGGTTCTCGGCTGCTGCCGCCGCCATTCTCTGTGAGGGAATCAGGAAGTGAAGCGTTGCGGCTTCACTTCCCGGTTCCCTACTGCGCATGAGCGAGTCACGCTGCACATCCTAAGTGGTCCCCGCTATCTCCTGGGACCTGTGTGTTTCCCAGGAGACAACGGGGGGTTGCGGGAAGGGGCGTGACTCCCGCGGGAGTCTATTCCAGGAAGTGGGTGCAAATACCTGTAGTAGACAGGTATCTGCACCCCCCTGAAAGGTGCCAATTGTGGCACCGGAGGGGGGGAGGAATCAGATGAGCGGAAGTTCCACTTTTGGGTGGAACTTCGCTTTAACTTCCTGTCTGAAAAAGAACAGGTAGGCAAATTAAATCTTCCCAAAGTGCAGAAATCCCACCTCTGATATTTGTCAGCAGAGCACTTTAATTTTCTGTTCTGGTGACAGTGAAGACCAGGACAGTAAGTAAGATTGGATCTCCCAATTGGGTACACTCTGGAATACCAGATTAAAATTTTTTTTTTTTTTTTTTATCTGGACTTCTACATTAAATGGTTGGTTATTTGAGCATCATCGTAGCTCAGCTGTGAACATTAAAGGTTACACAGATGTCCATTACACAGGGTTTTTTTTAGTGTAGATCTTAAAGGGGTTGTAAAGGTAATTTTTTTTTTTTTTTATTTAAATAACAAACATGTTATACTTACCTTCACTGTGCAGCTCGTTTTGCACGGAGTGGCCCCGAACCTGGTCTTCTGGGGTCCCTGGGCGGCTGTTTTGGCTCCTCTCCGCAAGAACTAACCACCTTAATGCGAGCTCCCTGGCATGGTGGTTAGTTCTTGCGGGCGCGCTCCCGTTAAACAGCCGGCGGCTATAGCAGCTCACTGTATCACTCGGCCCCGCCCCCCTGGCGCGCCGCGTCTTTGGATGTGATTGACAGCAGCGCGAGCCAATGGCTGCGCTGCTTTCAATCCATCCACTGTAGCCAATCAGCGGCCAGGCTGAATGGCGAAATGGATGTCGGGAGTGAGCGGCTGACTTTCGAGGGGTCAGGTAAGTAAAACGGGGGGGCTGGGGGCGGCGGTATTGTCAGAAGTTTTTTCACCTTAATGCATAGAATGCATTAAGGTGAAAAAAATTTTACCTTTACAACCCCTTTAATTCTTATTTTGGCTTTTTAATGTATTGTTTTTTTATATTTCATGTTGAGCCCACCTATAATAGACATAAAACGTTATTGGCTTTTTTAAAACTGCAAAAACCAATGCAAAGCAACAGATACTTAAGGGTATTGGGGCACTTGTGAGTCGCCTCCTTCCTCCAATTTACCAGTTCTGTTGCTTGGTGATTAAACCTTCAGTCAACCAATGTCATGTTGGGTGGTGGTTTCACTTTAAAACACTTGTTCAAAACCGAACTATAGCTAACCCATGCTAACGTTTTTTTCTGGCTAATGTCCCCTGTGCGTAGTTGCAAAGAAACATCTACGTTTTGCTCCTCATTGCAAGGATCCCTCTGTGGCTCCTTTTTTATATACCTGCTTATCTGACAGATGTAAGATATTTTTTTTTTGTGACTAGTTGATTCATTGTAAAAGTCTTTACCCACAAGTGGCAGCACAGCTTTCAGTTCTGGTGTTGGGTATAGAGAGGAGTCACTCTACAAGGTAGCTTCAGAAGCTAAGATTCCATTTTCCATTGTTCTGTGAAAAACTTTTTTTTTCTGTCCTTTATCACAGTACAATAGTCAATAATTTGTCTGTTGGGTTATGTTCCACCTCCAGGTAACTGTGCACTGTTAAATGGCAAATCCTAAGACCACTTCCACACTGAGGCGCTTTACAGGCGTTTCTTGCGCTAAAAATAGCACTTGTAAAGCGCCTGTTCTGCAGCCCCAGTGTGAGCCTGAGTGCTTTCACACTGGGGCGGTGCGCTTGCAGAACAGGAAAAAAGTCCTGCAAGCAGCATCTTTGGGGCGTTGTGGGAGCGGTGTATACACTGCTTCTCCACCACCCCGCCCATTAAAATGAATGGACGCCGCTTTTAAATCGCCTTAAAGCTAAGCGGGCATTTTTTTTTTAACCCCTTCTAGGGGGTTGAAAGCGTGCCGCTATCGGCACCAAAGCGCTGCTATAACAGCGGTAAAGCAGCACTTTACCGATTATGGGCTCGCCGCTTCAGTGTGAAAGTGGCCTAGCTCAGCCTTGCATAATCTCTCCCACTCCCAGCATTTCCTCGGTTTTTGCTAGTTTCCTTAGTTGATGGACATACAGTACCTCACTCTGCTGAGACAGTTTTCCTTTCTATTGTGCATTAAGATATTCTAGAAAATGTTGTGCCGTTTTGGATTAGCCCTTTGGATCTGGGATATGGAATATGCTGGACGTATCCTTTACAGTTCCCGAAATTTGTGTAGCACAGGTCCTGTTGTGACCTTGAGTCTCCAGGTGGTGGGACACTCCTCTCTACTGTATTTGGTACTGTAAGTAGCACACCTCTTCCAAGGTACAGCTAGCATGATTGATTTGACACAAGGTGGCCAGGGAACTGTGGGAATTGAAGCTCATCATATGGCTAGGGATGTTCGTTCTTCTACATATTCTTTCATGGGGTAACGGGCTGGCTCTGGATCTGGATAGTGACTTTTTGCTCAAGACATACTTTTACTTCTTTTTCCCAATGTGTTGGACAATTGACAGATATCCATAGGGATTTATTACATAAGTGTTCCAGATCTCCACAGCAGCTGTCCTGTGAATAACCCCTTTCCACCAAGAATTGGAAGTAGAGGAGAAAGGGTCTGAGGAAGCATGTTCCTTTTTTGAAGCAGACAAATCTTCACAAGAAGAAACTGTGGCTTTGAATATATCTCCCAGGCCCAAAAAGCTACAATGGGACTCCTAACCAAGGTGGTGCGTAAGAACTTGAAACTGTCATTGCCAGAGCACTCAGAGTTTGGGTCATGGAAGGCTCTGCAAAGCAACTAAATCTTTCAGCTACACCCTCATACAGAGGAGGAATTGTACAGGGACTGGCCTCAACCGGATAAGGTTTTTGCTCCCCCTAAATAGTTCTCGCAAAGATATCTAACGGTGGGCCACTCATGAAAATAAAAAAGTGGACAGTTCCAGCTGTGGACCCCACAGTGCCTTGTCTGGAAAAAAAAAAAAAGGTTACAGTTCCAGTGAATGATGATCTGGTGTTTAAGGACCTTGGTGGGTGCAGCTATGCAGCCCATGATTGCCTTTATTGGGGTTTGCCAGGCCTTTTTGGTTTGCCTTTAGAACCACTTTAAGCGTTGCTGTTTTGCCAGTGTCCAATCAGGAGGTGGAGCATAACCCAATGGTCTAAAAAGCCATTTCCTGTGTCCTGTGAAGTATCCCAAGAAAAGGGTTTTACAGGTATGTCAAAAATCCTATTTTCCCAAGGCCGTATGTAATGTGCTTTTTCCATTGCACTTTTAAGACCTAATGTGAAGAGTTAGTACAGCTGTTTGTATGCTTTTCTGTGGTTCTTTTTTTTTTCCTGTATTGTTTTCATACAATGTTTTGATTTTTGTAATTCTTCTGCTTTCTTACAGATGTTCATAGTTTTTCATTATTACATAAAAAGTGCTGTATATAAAACCATTTTGTAAATAGATTTAAAATAAAGCCTTACACTTTACCTCTCAAAACATGGATTGTTTTTGTGGCCTGATCTAATTTCTCCCCTTTTAAGACCTTGTTGGCTGTTTTTCATGGTTTTAATTTTTTCATACAGTATATTTTGTTTGCTAAGTTTGTCACAGTTATAACATTCATTCTAAGACTTGACAACAGATGTGTGGCAGATATCTCCTTCTAATCTAGTTATGTATTCATGAGCTACATGCATGCAGTTTATATATGGCTTGTTTTTAATATATTTTTTTTAAGTACCTCAATCTGTCTTTGCATTGGCCTGCTGTAGTTCTGGATTCAGAGAAAGCTGTAGCATTGACATTACCGAGAAACTTTGTCTGCCAGAAAGGCCTGACACTGCGCTATGACATTAGGGTTTCGACAGCTGCAGCAGGCATGTTCAGGCACATAGAGGTGCACTGAAGTAAGAAACTTTGCTTTGGGCTTGGCTAAATCGTGCTGAATACTGGATTTGGCTTAAAGAGGTATGGTTAAAGTAGTTTGAAAAGTACATGTTTTTTACCTTTGTTATGCATTCTATGGATAAAGGTAAAAAAACCCTCTGCTTGCAGCTGTGCCCCCCCCCCCCCCCCCCTGCTCTTCCTAAATACTTTCCTGAGCCTGATCTCAATCCAGCAATGTGCACAAGAGCACATCCTGTCTTCATTAAACAGAGCGGCAGCCATTAGCTCCTGGTGCTGTCAATCACAGGCAGAGAGAAGAGTTGAGGGGGCAGGGCCAAGCTGTGTTCTGTCACTTGTGTGTGTCAATTGCATTGCCTTTTAAAATCACTTTTAAGCTGAACTGTGGGAATGAGACTAAAGCTACCCTTGAAGTGGGGGCTCATTTAGTCTAGGTGTGCAGAATAAGGTGCAATACCTTAATCCTGGCTCTGACAGGTTTCCTCAATCCATGCACATGGTCCCCCCGCAGCATCCTCTCTAAACAGATTCAGGCTGCAGTGCATGCTCACCTTCTAACATAGAATTAATAGCCCTGTACTGTGCATGATGATGCAGAGGGACTGCCTACAATTTGGGGACAGCGTTGGAGCCTGCCAGACCAAGGGACAGGGTAGGTAATGCACCTTATCCATGCACCTCCTAGTCTTTAGGAGAATTTACTGCTTGCAGTTCGGTGGTCACACTGCAAGGGTAGATTTTGTCTCATTTTTAAAGTTCTGCTTTAAAACAGCCTGAGTCTAATTTCATTATATAATGCACACATATTCTGCAGGCCTTGTTCCATAAAAATAATTCTTAAATACAGTACTGTGTACTTTTGTGTTTGTTTTGGATAGCATGGGGAAGGGTTAGGCCCTATGCCAAGTTTTTACCAAGGTCTTTGTCCCTACTGGGACGAGTCACCTATATGTACTGTTGACCACTGTTAACCAGTAAGAAATTGAAGCGATTGTAAAGTGTGTTTTTATTTTTTTTTTTCCCAATAATAATAATACTAATAATAAACATGTTATAATTTCCTGCTCTGTACAGGGGGTTTGGACAAATACTCCTCTTCTCAGGTCCCTATTCGGCTCTCCTGACCCCTCCCTCCTGTCGAGTGCCCCCACAGCAAGCAGCTTGCTATGGGGGCACCCAAGCCGAGCTGCAGCTCCGCATGTCCATTCAGAGACGGAGCCGCGGTTCAACCTCGTCCCCTTTCTCTCCTCATTGGCTGAGTGATTTTGACAGCAGCGGGAGCTAATGCCACCACTGTTGTGTCTCAGCCAACCAGGAGGGCCGAGGCACTCATCGACATCGCTAAATAGAGATGGGGCTTAGGTAAGTATTAGGGGGTGCTGGGTGGCTGCTGCACACAGAAGACTTTTTAAGATATTGTGAGAGGTGAGGGAAATTCTTGCATCGGAGACAATTGTTCTGGTGGCAACTAAAATGGGAATCCCGCTCTCACTTTGGGAAGATTTTACTTCCTGTTGTATCTTTAAGACCACTGAAAGGGAAATCTTTCTAGTGGGACACAGCAGTGAAAGAGGTCAGACAGGAACCCCCTCATCCCCATTGAGAAAAGCCTGTGTGAATGTAACAGGATGGCTCAATGGAAAAGAAAAGCCTGTCATTCATCCATCTCTTCCCCTCTTCAGAAGGCATGTTATTTTCAGTGTACTGTATTCAGGGGCATTTCTTAATGGATGAGGGAAGAGGAGATGGTGGGTCCCTGTCTGACTATTTTCACTCCGGTTCACAGAAGACCCAATACTTTTACCTGCAGCCATAGGAGATAAATTCGTTTTTAAGTTTAACTAAACTTCATCTTTAAATAATTATGACTGAGTTCTATGCAATAACCTTCAGATGATTGGACACTGTCAAAGAAGGCTGCATGAACATTTATTATATGTAATGCCCCCCCCCCCATTATTATTTTTTTGAGGCAGTGGAAGAAGAGGATGATCAGAGAGACAGGATCAAACAGCCTTTATACACAATGCATGAACTCCTTAGGTTCCACAGTGCGTATAACAAGGATGCTTTACTGCATATACAAATGATTTTCCTGTTGTGGGGTTAGTAACACTTTAAGGATGGGGTTCCTCCTTTCTCTGTAAGGCACACTATTAAATTTGAAAGTGCTTCTTGGGCTTTTCAGCATCCAACCTCTCTATCACCGCTTTGCAAGGCTGCAACCTGGGCTTCCGTTTGCATGTTTAAGTTTTAGCAGATGAATTTTCAAGCCTTCTCTGATGCCAGTTTTGGGGGGTAAAGAGCTACAGGCTGCTGTCTGAGCCTGTCAAGCCTTTCTTGACCTATTGTTTATGTGGGCCTGTTGGTGTTCTATGCTATGCTGGCAAACCCCTTAGTTGGACTTCTGCTTTTGGATTTCCAAATTTGAATGCTTTAAAGAAGATCATGTCCTGTACTGTACAATCAGGAAGTTAAGATTTTTGACATATTCGTAAAATCCATTTTCTAGAGAAGCGTTCAGAACACAGGACCCTCCCAGCCTGTTATTATAGATTCCCTATTGCTTGCTGCAAAACTGAGGCTAGCAGGACGTGGAAAGGTTTATATATGGGGATGCGCTGCAGCCTTTTCTTTATCAGTGTCCAGTCAGCTGAAAGAAGCTGTAAATAGCCCAGTCGTAATGATTTAAAGATGACTGTACTGTTCTTCTGAAAAGTGATTTTCCTGGGAGTGTGTACATCTATTGTTGCAAGTTCACCCTGTCCTGGCTGCACATATGCCTTCTAGCCCCTTTGGACCGTCGTACATGGATCAAAATTCAGCCAATTCATCAGGGACTGGATCAATCCATGTATGAGCAGGTTAGTTGTACAGAAGTTGATCTACTGATCGACTTCTGTACAACCAGCCTGTCGGGTGTTTCCCCAACAATGAGAGCCACCGGCTATAGCCAGCAGCACTGATCAGTGTGTTCTGATGACAGGGAAGGCTTCCCACCATCAGAATACAATAGCAGACAGAGAGTGATTCTCTCCCCCCCCCCCCCCCCCCACCTTAAATGTGTGGATGGAGGATTTGGGTTTTTTTTTTGGTTTTGTTAGACTTGCTGGTTGAACAAAAAAAAAATAATGTATTGCCAGCTTTAGACTTCAGCGGGGCTAATCTACCTTTGCTTCTGGCCTAGAAGAGACAGCACAATAGCAGTCTATGGGGCTGTAATGTGCAGTAAAGTCCACCATAGATAGGACTTGTGAAGCTTGATGTAAATAATTTCTGGAGCCTGTGGCTGTTAGATCTCTGTAAAGTATGAATCTGTGGAGGGGAAAGGTAGGGTTAGTTAGGTCAGGGCAAAGGAGCAAAGAGGAGAAGTGCATTTGTTTTTAAGGTGCCTTTTTATCTTCCTTTTTTTTTTTTCTATTTTCTTTTGATGCATCCTTGTAAAAACCTAACCCTGGATCTACTTTCTGCCATATATTTTTAAAACTGTAAATAATTGATTTGCTAAGATATGTAGAAAGTATTAGCAAATCAGCTTTGAGAGAAGAAATGATCAACTAGTTGGAATTTTCCTAGCTGATCCAGTACTGTTGCGCACTAGAACATCAATCCTACTTGTTCCCTTTTGTTCACATTTTTCTTTTGTTGTATTTGTGTACGGTACGGTAATCCTTTAAATCTGAACAACTAAATATACAAATAAAATGCATATATGAGACCTGTTTTACCTGCCAAAGGATTTGTATTTATGTCCATTCAGTCCTGAGATTTATACAGTTTTGCTGCAGGGCACCGCCCTGTCTAGCTGGTTATAGGACTTGATCTTTCTCTACTGCTGTTTAACATTCTTTTACAGGTTTCTTCCCAACGTGTAACTGGTCAGTATAAGAAAAAACAGCACACTGATCTGCTTATCTTCCTCTACTACCTTCTGGTATCAGCACTTACACTGCAGCACATCCAAGTGTCTTCTGTTGCTGCTTCTCTCCCCCCCTCCTCTGAGCTTTGATGTACAGTAAAGTACGCTGCTTACATTTAGAAAATAGGTTAGACGATGTATTGATTACAGAGCTACATATATTTATGCCTTCCAGTATATCTGGCTAAAGCTTACCTTTTAATTTGATGAATTACCACTGCAATTTTTTTTAACCTTTAACATTGAGAAAATAGAAAAAAGTTGTATCATTTTTAAATATCACTGCTTTTATCTTAAGATAACTAGAAACATTTATTTTGTCTTCTATACACAATATTAAAAAAAAATTCCAGCAGAGGGCAGTGTCAGTATAAAAGTGATCAATAAATAAACTACTGACTGATGTTTTTAGATTGTCATTGTACATTTATGCACAATGTACTGTACTTTTACCTGTTGGAGATATTTTAAAGCTGACATTTAGTGAAATGTTTTTTTGTTTTTTAAAACAGCACCAGGGATGGTACTTGCCATACATTAAGATTGCCCTACAGTGTTCAGTTGACATCCTAAATCCTCTGCCCTTGGATATCCCTGTAGTGATGCTGCAAGAGTTAACAGGAATGGCTGCACCCATGCCAGGCACTAGTCTAGTACTGGCTGTGCCTGCCCTCTCTTCCCTTGCGATCTATTAATAGAAGCTGTACTATCTGTTCCGACCAATGAAAAGTGCTCTATGAAAGAAAGGATTACCAGATGAATAAAAAGTCTGTCTCCTCCAGTCACAAAATACTTTACCTTGCAGGAACCAATAGTACGGCTTATATAAATGAAACACGGGAGCAGGAAAGGCAGGCGTAGTCAGAACTTGATGTGTGCTTCTCACAGGTGCAGCCACTCATATTACACCCACAGCATTAGAAGATCACCGCTGTGGGGGTATCCAGGGGCAGAGGACTTCACAACTTAACCTAACACAGCAGCCAACAAATACACAGGAAACTCTTTGTTCGTGGTAAGTACCGTCACTGGTGCTGTTTTTAAAAAGCAAAAATTTAATTAAGGTTCCTTTCACCCTTGTGAGCCTTGGGATACAACTTGTGAGACCCCAAGTCACAGAACATGTAAACTGTCATGTACAGTGCCTTGAAAAAGTATTCACACCCCTTGAAAGTTTTCCACATTTTGTTCTGTTACAACCAAAATGTAAATATATTTTTTGGGGATTTTATGTGATAGACCAACACAAAGTGGCACATAATTGTGAAGTGGAAGGAAAATGATAAATTGTTTTCAAATTTTTTACAAATAAATATCTGAAAAGTGTGGCGTGCATTTGTATTAAGCCCCTTTACTCCGATACCCCTAACTAAAATCTAGTGGAACTAATTGCCTTCAGAAGTCACCTAATTACTAAATAGAGTCCACCTGTGTGTAATTTAATCTCAGTATAAATACAGTTGTTCTGTGGAGCCCTCAGAGGTTTGTTGGAGAACCGTAGTGAACAAACTGCATCATGAAGGCCAAGGAACACACCAGACAGGTCATGGATAAAGTTTTGGATACAGTTTAAAGCAGGGTTAGGTTATAAAAAAAAAATATATATATATATATATATATATATATATATATATATATATATATATATATATATATATATATATATATCTCGCACTGTTCAATCAATCATCCAAAAATGGAAAGCATATAGCACAACTGCAAACCTACCAAGACATGGCCTTCCACCTAAACTGACAGGCCGGGCAAAGAAAGCATTAATCAGAGAAGCAGCCAAGAGGCCCATGGTAACTCTGGAGGAGCTGCAGTGATCCACAGCTCTGGAGGGATAATCTGTTCACTGGACAACTATCACTCATGCACTCCAAAAATCTGGCCTTTATAGAAGAGTGGCAAGAAGAAAGACATCGTTGAAAGAAAGCCATAAGAAGTCCTGTTTGCAGTTTGGGAGCAGCCATGTGCGGGACACAGCAAACATGTGGAAGAAGGTGCTCTGCTCAGATAAGAGCAAAATTGAACTTTGTGGCCTAAAAGCAAAACGCTATGTGTGGCGGCAAACTAATACTGCACACCACACTGGCCAGGTTGGCCCGTATGGGGGTGAGATCTGATTCCACCTGTACTAGATGTTGTAGAGATCACGGGGACTTGATACACCTCCTATGGAGATGCCCAAAGCTACATTTATATTTGAAAAAGGTCATAGATACTCTTAATAGGGTCTTCCAGGTTAAGATTCCTGTGGACCCCAAACATTGTTTGCTGGGTATTCTAGATGTACTCCCGCTGGAGGATATTCCTAGATAGGCTATTGCTAGAGCTCTCTTCCAGGCTCGTAAAATGACACTGGAAATCCACAGATCCTCCCACGGTGCAAGAATCATGTTGTGTGAATGCTTTTCTTCAGCAAAGACAGGGAATCTGGTCCAAGTTGAAGGGAAGATGGATAGAGCCAAATACAGGGCAATCTTAGAAGAAAACCTGTTGGAGTCTGCAAAAGACTTGAGACTGGAGTAGAGGTTCACCTTCCAGCAGGACAACAACTCTAAACATACAGCCAGAGCTACAATGGAATGGTCTAAATCAGTGGTTCTCAACTCCTGTTCTCAGAACCCACCCACAGGCCAGGTTTGCAAGATAACTGAAATACATCACAGGTGATATATGCTGCTCAGTGATTGCAGTATTCTAGTCTGCATCTCCCCAAGGTAATACTTAAAATTTGGCCTGTTAGTGGGTCCTTTGGACAGGAGTTGAGAATCACTGGTCTAAATCAAAGCATATTCATGTGTTAGAATGGCCCAGTCAGAGTCCAGACCTAAATCCAATTAAGAATCTGTGGCAAGGCTTGAAAATTGCTGTTCACAGAAGCTCTCCATCCAATCTGACAGAGCTTGAGCTATTTTGCAAAGAATGAGCAAAAATTTCACTCTCTAGATGTGCAAAGCTGGTAGAGACATGCCCAAAAAGACTTGCAGTGAAAGGTGGTTCTACAAATTGACTCAGGGGGGCTCTATGTGAGCCATTCCAATTGACACTACTGAAGTCACTGTGACTTCACAAAAGGTTCCTGCACTACTTTGAGCGACTTTGACACAACTTCAATGCCAGAAAAGGTCTCAAAAGTAATTTCAAAGTCCGACCCCAAAGTTCCACTGAAAATTGTGCAACTTTTGTAATCTTAAAAGGAGTCTAAATTTCATCCTTATTATGTAGCATGCAGCAGATGGAGAGGACACAAACCATACTGGGTTGAACACCCGCAATTCCAAAATGGGCAGGAACAGGGAAAGCTATAAGGGGTGATGGCGGAGTGAGGGAACACCAAGCTGGAGCTCCGCTCAGACTGATCGCACAGCCTGATCTCCTGCTGTATCTGCAGCAGGTGAATATGCCAGGAGGACCTAGAAAAGCATCTAAAAAACCCTCTGGCAGTGGCCCGGTCACCCGCAGCGCACTTCTCACAGGCTATTTTTCCGCACGACCCCCTGCACTCCCGGAGCAGTCAGAGGACAGCATGGTGCCCGATCCTCAGAGCGTGGATTCACAGGATTCCCAAGCTGATGCCGATGCGATCTCCACACAGCACATTCTACCAGTGCTCGGAGGTGAGCTTACACGGGACCTGTCAGCACAGCCAGAGACAATAGATTCACAGTCTACTGTGACAGATGCCCTACAGCCAGGAGTAATATGCCCTATACAGTCATCATTACATCCTGTCTCTGGTCTTTCGCCTCTGCTGGCAGACCCTGATACCAGGTCCTTTCTTTTCCAATATTTTTATTCAAAAAAAATTTTTTCTTCACAAGACATAATATTCAATTTTTACATACGTTGTTTAAGGTGTAAAAACCTAATAAGTTATTTATACTTAACAACCAAAAGGGAAAAAGAATGAGATAGGGAGGTTACACGATACCTAATCTCTTGTTGTTGATACCAGGTCCTTTCTATCTACACTGTCTACCAAAGCAGATATGACACTTGCCTTACAACAGGTGCTCAGGGAAGTCAAGGACTCATTACATAGCCTGTCATCAAGGGTAGATGCTATGGAGCAAACTCAGATTTCAACTGATCAAAAGATAGCTACCCTAGAGGCTAAGTTAACCGTTCAATTGCAGCATCTACATGCCCTGCGACTTCAGCAGGATGATTTAGAAAATGGGAGCAAAAGGAACAATTTAAAGCTGCGGGGTATACCTGAAGCCACAACAGTTAGAGAGCTTCATCCTACTTTCACAGCTATATTAAATAAAATCGTGGGTAGAGACCTGGTGGCTGCCATGGAGCTGGACATGGTTCATCGGATACAAGGCATGACTCCCTCGAGACACTTTATGTAGAGTACACTTCTATGGTATTAAAGAGGAGATCATCCGCAAGGTCTATGGGCACTATCGATTTTTAACAGAGCTTCAATACAGATTCTACCTGATCTTTCAAGATGTACTTTGCAGATGCATCGCATCATGAAGCCTTTGTTGGAAAAGCTGCGAGAAGAAGGTGCCACATATCGCTGGGGTTTTCCATTTCATCTATCTGTACAGAAAGGGCATCAGTCATTTGTGCTGCGCACACCAGCTCAATTGCCAGAGATGTTTTCCAAGTTTTGTATCTCATCTATCCCGGTTCTAGACTGGACTGTTATGGAATTCAACTCAAATTCTCGGCCAAGGGGGCGGGATAGAGGGTGAATTAATTGATTTATTTTTTTTTGTGTTTCTACGGGGCCTGCCACAGTGAATCCATGGGGAACATGTCACAAGGTGGTGGCAAAAAGCTTTTATCCTCTTGTATATCACAGGGATTAAGTCAGTCCCCACCTCCTGGTCTCCCCGGGGTACATAACCATAGCATGGCCGTAATTGATTATGCTTCGATATTGCAGCCTTTCTGGTGCTAGTGCAGATAATCTGTACTGTTGGCTTGCAATATGGTCTGAGTGTATCCTCCTCTGGGGTCGCGTTTCTATTTTCTCCACATAGGTTTTTGGCCTCCCCATGCTCTCCCCTCCTAGATACTATCTGGGAAGGGACCACAGGGGTGGGTAGGCTCAATGGAGAGCCACTTTAGTAAATTTTTTTTTTTTTTTCACTTCTCTTCTTTTTTTCTCTATATTCTCTCTGCTGGTGCATAGGGTGTAAATCTTGGGACCTACTATGACTAATGTATGTTGTCTATCTTTAAATGTTAATAGGTTGAATATTTGGGAGAAGCGCACAATGGTCTTACGTGAACTCTGGCGTCTGCGGGCACAATGTATGCCATAGCACAGCCCCTGATTCTAAGATTAGGGGGTTGAGTATCCTGCTTTCTGGGACGGTCCCATGGTCTCTTGTTGACCAGAGGAGTGACCAGGAAGGACGCTATCTGTTTTTTGAGGGAGATCTGACCGGTCGCAGAGTTACGTTAGCCTCTATCTACCTAACCAAGCACAGTTGAGTTGCTTAGATGAATTTCTTAATGCCCTACAAGGGTTTATGGAGGGGGGACTGATTCTAGGTGGAGATCTTAACATTGCTCTTGATCCACTGTTAGACGCTTCCAGGTCTTTCATACATCTGTCCTATTCTTATCTTAGACGAGAGAAAAAAGCCCTCCACTCTGTACGTGGTAGATGTCTGGCGGGTCCAGCATCCAAGTGAGCGGATTACACTTTCCATTCAGTACCACATGACAGGTACACTCAAATTGACTATGTAATGGTATCCCAGTCTTTCTTAACAGAGGTAGTGAGCTCCTCAGTTGGCATACAGACTGTGTCTGACTATGCCCCGTCTTTTATAGACCTTCATTTGGGCCTGTCCGGAACTAGATCATGGACGTGGAAACTTAATGAATCCTTGGTACAGGAAGGTATATTACGAAATGCATAAATGTGTCAAGCGAGGTTTGCTGATTCAAAAGGCGACGGAACTGCGGAAAAATAGGCAAGCTGTCTTTCAAACCCAGTTAAACTTGGTTGCAAACTTAGAATCGAAGCATAAAAAATCCCTCTCTCATTCTGTAGCAGCAGATCTTGGGGTTTAGCAAGAAAAACTGGCTTCTCTGCTCAGGCATGACACTAATATATGGACACGAAGGGTCAGAAACATATACTATGAACATGGGAATAAATCGGGTAAACTGCTGCCTCACTCATTTAGGGAAACTCCCCGTAGAAATGTCCCACATATTGATTCTGACAGAAGGAAACGCTGATTTATATCCCGGGATGTGGCAGTAGTTTTCCGAGAGTATTACTCGAAGCTTTTATAATCTATCTACTAATCAGCTGGTACAAAAGCAACAGTTAATTCGGGAATATCGCTCCTTCGGGTTTACCATCGATATCTGACGATGCGTACGAATCAATGAATGCTCTTATTTCAATCGAGGAATATTTGAGGACGATCAAGCTGCTTAAGCCTCACAAAGCTCCAGGTCCAGATGGATATACGATAGCCTACTATAAGGCATTTGCCCCAATTCTAGCTCCTAGATTTACAAAAGCATTTAATTCTCTTCTGGAAGATTGGCCCATACCGACCGACACGTTGAGGGCACACATTACAGTGATCACTAAGGAGGGTAAGCACCATGCCCAGTGTGAATTATCAACCTTTTTCCCTATTAAACATGGACCTAAAGATCTTCACATGGATATTAGCATCTAGACTACAATCTCACCTTCAGAATGTCATCCACCCTGATCGAGCTGGGTTTATGCCTACTAAGGAGGCGAAGGATAATACTACTAGAGCCCTGGATATTATTGATCTGACTCATCCTCGTAAAATACCCTTACGAATACCCTATCCTCTGATGCAGAGAAGGCTTTTGACAGGGTGGATTGGACATTTCTGAAGGAGACACTAACTCATATTGGATAGGAAAAGCTTTTAGTAAATGTATAGAGGCTATATACTTGTTTTATCTGCAGCTGTTAGAATCAATGAGGTGACTTCTCCATATTTTACTTTGACCAGCGGCACTAGACAAGGATGTCCCATATCCCCATTGATCGTCATATTAACTCTAGAACCATTTTTGCAACATATATGAGGAAACGCTAATATACAGGGCTCTTTTTATCCCTGTTTAATCCCTGTTTTTAACGCATACTGTTAGACAGGTTAATTCAGTTGGTCGCAGGCTGGTTGGTAAGTTGAGCTTGGAAATTCTTTGGTTTTATTTGACATGCGTCTGCCCTTCCAGTGCTCCTTGCTGTGCAGACCAACTATAGGTGGGGGCAGTGACCTTTTTTTGTATTGTTGACATATTGCTAAGGCAACACACTGAGACCTTTGCTGCCATTGTGCAATGTGCTGGGTGTTCAGTGTGTTCCTGCGCCTTTAAGGAGGGTTGGGCTCCCTCCAGTCATCTGCCATTCATCTATCCATTAGAATACATGTGCTCCCACTGTGGAGACTCTTCAAAGTTAGAGTTAGGGTCTGAAGGGTACAGGGTGCCTTGCCGTGGCCTGCAGCTTATGCATGTATTTGCAAATGTGCGCAACTAAACATCTTTTTTTAACGCATACTGTTAGGTTAATTCGGTTGGTCGCAGGCTGGTTGGTAAGTTGAGCTTGGAAAGTCTTTGGTTTTATTTGACATGCGTCTACCCTTCCAGTGCTCCTTGCTGTGACCTTTTTTTGTAAAGTTAAAGTTTGAGGTAAGTGTAGAAAAGATAGATAATTTCCAATCAGTGACCACTTGAGAGAGTAATTTAATATTATATTTAGTCCATGCAATAGGCTCTGGTAATTTAAAAAATTGAGTAAGGGTAGGATTAAACCATAAAGGGGCGTTTGGAGAGATGACACTCTTTGGATAAGACTCGCATTTAAGACCAGCCTCCCAAGCACGGATAGTATTAAGCATTGAAGCAGTCAACTGATAGGGTGCCCTACAGCCCCTAAATAAGAGTACCTTAAGAGCTTCTATGGAACCTACCACTGCTGCTTCCAGCCAAGTGGAATAGTTATATAAATCTGGGCTTAGCCACCATGCGGCTATGACCAGCTGAGTGGTCAAGAAATATTTATATGAATCCAGAAAAGCTAAGCCTCCCTGTTCACAAGGGTGCATCAAAGTAGTTAATTTGTACATGGGGTTCTTCGATCCCCATAAAAAAGACGAAAAGAGCTGATTTAATCTTGTGAAAAAGGATGCAGGGAACCACCGAGAAGAATGTCTGAATAAGTACATAAATTTTGGTACGATTTTCATTTTTAAGAGATTAATACATCCCAATTTTGACCCAATATCTCCAAGAATTGGTGTCAAATTCAGGGAAATAAATTCAGAAGCTTGGCAGGAAATTACTTCTCATAAATACTTGAAATTCTCTACCTACTGCAATGGAATATCATCCAAAGCCATGTTATGTGCTTCCATATCAATTGGGAACAACAAGGACTTAGTCCAATTAACTTTCATGCCTGTAACCGTTGATAAAGAATCCGGTATCTCTAAGGCCACTTGGAGCGAGGGTCCAGCATCATTTAACCTTTCTTCTCCCAAATGGGACAATTTTTAAACCGTCACATTTCACCAACTGTCAAACACGTGGCGTGGTGTACCTCATGTCTTGCGAATGTGGAGCACACTACGTTGGAAAGACTAAACAAGAATTCCACCAGCGCATATCTAAACACATCTATCATATGCAAATTGGCAACCCGTATGTGCCCCTTGGGAGACATGTGAGGGAAATCCACAACTATAGAATGCCCATGGTATCCTTCGCCGCTCTCGACCGTATTCATATACCAGTGCGAGGCGGCGACTGGAATAAAATTCTTTTGCAGCATGAGCAGAGGTGGATATTTAAATTAAATTCCACCCTGTCCCCAGGATTGAACGAAGCCATCTCTTTTGCTCCCTTCTTAAAAGGTTTTGTCTCCGGCAAAACACAATAATCATGTTTTTTCCCCCTCCCCCCTTTGTAATCAGCTATGATATAGTCTTAAGCAATAGAGAATGGTCGAAATTGGCAATCAGGTCCTGTTCCCTCCTTATGCAGTTTTTACTGCTCCACCCCCTCCCTGTTGTTGTTGATCCAATGATATCTACCATTACTTTGTTTTGATCTGTTTTTGTTATTGTTTTTCTGTTATAATTTTATTTTTAAGCGATGGGATAAAATTATCCACACATATGATTGAGCTGTTCCTGTTTTTTCACTGAAGCTCCACATATGATCTTGTATATATAAGATATACAACAATGTTGTTAATTTTGAATTGTGAACAAATGCATTGTGTATATTCTGTATCAATTCTCTCTTTTTTCCCCTTTGAAGTTGCTCTTCTTTTTTATTCGCCACTGGGGGAGCTCGAGCAACCTCCCTGCTGTCATCCCCGGGGCGGGGGTGATTTATGACGTGCCTTCCCGGCAGGGTGAGGGAGGTGGGACGAGCCTACCCGCCATTAGGCGGCTCCCCCCCCCCCCCATGTTTTTCCCCTTGGACGCCCGGCCGGCCACCGGGCGCTGCATTGGGAATTTCTTTCTCCCTGCCGGCGGCATTCCGGAACATCCTCGGATGCCTGGCGTCACCGCGCATGCGCGGGGCCCCGCGCGAGCGTCGTGACGTCATGGACATCGCGAGTTTTCGACGAGGATGACGAGAACTCGAAGCGTCAGCTTTTCCGGAACGCCGGGGAGACCACACTTGGCTGCCATGTTTGGCCGCCTTACCGCCCACCAGGTGACCATCACCGGACTGCACACACTTGGAGAGATAAGAGTTAAGGTATACACGCCCCTCTACTCATGGGTATAAAAGCCTACATCTGTGATATATTTTCAATTTCCTCCTGCCTGGCGAACTGCAAACACATTTTGCTGTCTGTCACTCCTTTTGCTGCTCCTTGCGTTCTATCACACAGTAAGTACACTTTTATAGCCATGTGTTGTATAGCATCATGCTGCCCCAAATTATAGGGGTTATCTACCCCCATGATTTATAACTACATACAGTCTTTTGACCACCTATGATATATGTGGCTAGACTCTTTACAACTATATACTTTTTTTATTTTTAGACTGGCTGACTCAGCTTTTGGATACCATCACCTGAGTCTTATACAGCCTATGACCACTTTCATGTTGGCCACTAGGCAACAGTTTAGATATATGGGATAACTTGATGCATCCACATGTGCCATCTAGCACTTTTTTAAGGTAATGCCAATACAATACAACCCTTCCCTTTCTTCCCCTTTCCCTCCCTTTCCCCTCCTCCTTTCCTCCCCCCTCTCTCCCTTCTCCCCTTTCCCTTGTCTTTCCCTCACCTTTTCTCCCCTCCCCACAAACCACTCCCCCCCCCCCTTCCCCCCCCCCTTTTGTTTCATGCACTGGCACTCAATTGTATTTCACACACTTCCCCTTTTTTTCAAGCACTACTACACCTCCTTTTAGTGTTCCGCTACTACCATCATCACTTCCCTTTTTTTAGCACAGGCACAATGTCTATTGCCTTTACCACATTTGTTCTTTGTGGTTTAGAATTCCCCAGCCGGCTTGGGCTATATATATATCATATTTACAAAGTCTTTGATACCATAAAGGCTTTCTTAGACCATAGATAAAACCCAATTATTTTTATACGGATTTTTTAGTCATTATGTTTCTTTCCTTGCCAATTTCCATCACAGGTAATTGGTGCTCTCCCGTTGGTTGTCTGCTCTGGTGGGCGGTGCTCCAAAGTGTGGCCTCTCGTAAGCCACGTTGTCTCTCGCCATCCCGGTCTGGGTTGTGGCAGCGGTAGAGGAGGTTGGAACCACCCTCTGGCGGAAGAGGATAAAGCATTTTAAACTTTTAAAGGGGACATCCATGTGGGAATTTATGTTTTTCATTGGACATACGTTTATTTGGTAACTATACTATACTGTACTGTTGCATTGCACAATTAATGTAGTTTTTGCTAGATATATACTTTTTAGAATATGTATATGTAGACCAACCTTATTTTTATGTTCTTCCCAGCAGACCTATCCTCTGAAGAAGACCCCAGTCATAGGGGTTGAAACGCGTCAGGTTTAATGTTCATGACACAATATTGCTATGAACAAATGTCTGCTTTGTATGTTCAGCTTAAAATCTTTAGATAAATACCCACTGAAGCTCATGGCTTTTTAACTCAGATGATACATGTTATCTATTCAATAAAAGTGTATTTTTTCATACTATAGTGACTATATTTTTTTCTTGTGCTGCCTAAAAACCCCAATACGGGGAAACATTTCTTTTCGTTCCAATTTCTAAGGGGTGAGCAGCAATCCTTTCTTCCCCTCCCTAGTGTCTCTCCATTTTTTCGAATATATTTGGGTGGTCAAACACCCCTTTCCCCAATGACACATGAGAGTGGAAACATGAGCTTCAGTATATAGGACTAATTGTCTATGTGTTGTGATAATTTTTGCAAAAGTATTCTGTTTTTATTGTTAATATGAGTCATTTTCAAGGTACAGAATGGGTAAACCTAATGTCAGGCTTCGAAACAGATTTCGAACAAGGGGACAGAGCAAAAACTCAGATCTCCTCCCTCTTTCACAAACTCAATAGAACACTTGAGAAAAAATCAGCACTGTTTTGGCACATTAAAACTTTAAATAGATACAAAGAAGATAAAATTAATCCTTTGGGTCTACGGATCCAAATATTTCCCAATTTGGACCAAATTAGTGCTGAATGTAAAAATGAATGGGAGGCCAATCTAAATGCCTGTTCCCAGGAAATGATGGCCATTCTCACTAGAGAATATAACAAACAAATGGGGTCATTAGATAAAGAGATTGACAGCATAGACACCGCTTTGAGACCCTTTATGCAGCACCCCCTTTATTTGGATCTACAGGCAAACCTTCGGAATGGCCTGTCGACCTATAATAGGAATGTGCTGCAGAAGAAGGAGTCAAAGTTTTGGAGGGATCATGCGGCTTTTTCTGAAGGACGAGCATATAGATGGAACAGCAAGTCCCAAACAAACTTCTTAAAAAACAAACAACATGTGGCACAACAACACCCAAAACAAAACAGCAATAGCTTGAACCCCAAAAAAGACCTTGACACCAGTCAGAATTTAAAAACACCCAAAGAACGCGGTAAATTTAAGAGAAACCGCAACAACAAGGGCTCCCCAGAAAAAGAAAGTAAAAAACGGACCATGGAGGCCAATTTGGAGCCTAACCTGGGGGACCATATAGGTGAAGTGACAAATATTGGACCGAAAACTGACAGAATGAATGTAGCTATAAATGAAACAGATCTCTCATCTAATACTTCAGCACTCAAAACACACCCCAATTCATCATTAGGACATCAAAAATTTGGATCACAGACCCCTTTAAACCAGGTGCAGGGATTCTCTCCATCCCAAACAAACAGGGGAGTAGGGAACCTGGACGCATATGTCACGCGGATTCCAACGAATCCTTCAGTGTGATTAATTTGTCCTCCCATTCCCTATCTGTAGCGGAAACTAACGTGTTGTCACGCGGTTTGACTTTTTGCCCACAAGGAAACTTCGATTTATTCGAAGCAATCACTGACCTACAATTATTTGCACGTCGGCTACTCCTGAAGAGCCTACATGCAAAGATTGACACTAACTTAGATATGACAGATTGGGCTACCTTCACCATGAAGGAATGTAAAGCCTTACGTGACTTAACACTTTTGTTTGAAGAAAACAACACCCTAGACCTCATAGACCAAATAGACCTAGAAACTTTACTTGAAAGTGCCAATGAACCCACTCAAAACCCTACCTTGGACCTCAAAAAACCCTCTGGAAAATTTCCATCTCTGAGTTTGAATTCAAACATAGAGATCTTTGTAAAACAAACAATCAGAGACATATCAAAACTTACACACAAAAGAGCCGGCCCTCAAAATTTGACTACTGAGGAATCAGCAGCTATTGATTCCCTGTGCAAAAATGTAGATATCACAATAAAGCCCTCTGACAAAGGAGGCAACGTAGTCTTGATGGACAATCAAGACTACGTACGGATGTGCCAAGACATCTTGGATAATGTTGAATGGTATAAGACCATCCCAAGTAAATTCATACAGAGGTCCTATGTCAAGTTCTATGATCTAATACAGTCCGCTTTGGACAAGGAAGTCATTACTAGAGACCAGTACGAATTTATTAGAACAAAACACCCACGTATGGCCACCTTTTACAGTTTGCCTAAAATCCATAAGAACCAAACCAAACCTCCCGGAAGACCAATTGTCTCCGGGAATGGAGGAATCTCAGAAAACTTGAGTAAACTGATTGACTCTTTCTTACAACCCCTGGTCACAAGTATGCCCTCTTTCCTCAAGGACACAATGCATCTACTTCAATTGATTCAGGAAATATCCCTTCCACCCAATTCATTTTTTGTGGCCGTTGATGTTGAAGCCCTGTACAGCTCGATCCCCCATAACAAGGGGATCGAGGCTGTGCGGGCACTCTTCCAGAGAACCAGCAGTTATGATGGAGCTCTTGGTGAGTTCATCATCGACGGCCTCGAATATATCTTGAACAATAACTTTTTCCTTTTTGATAACTCCCACTACCTCCAGGTGCAGGGCGTGGCTATGGGCACATGTTGTGCCCCGGCCTACGCCAATCTGTACCTGGGGGAGTGGGAGAGGGCACTCCGAGAGGATGAGGGCCTCGCCACATACGTAAGTTGTATACGTATGTGGCGACGATACATCGATGATGTCCTCCTAATTTGGGAGGGACCTGAGGAATCACTATTGGAGTTTTTTGACCACATCAATCATAATGAACGCAATCTTAAGTTCACTATGACGTATGATCGTGACCAAATAAACTTTCTGGATGTGCAGCTAAGACGTACCTCTGAGAATTTCATCTCTAGTACCCTGTTTCGGAAAAGCACCGCAGGAAATACCATCCTCCATGCGGATAGCTTCCACCCTATAGGTTTGAAGAGGTCTATTCCATATGGACAATACCTGCGTTTACGCAGGAATTGCTCCGATGAGGTTCTCTTCAAACAGGAAGCACAAAAGTTACAAATGAGACTACTAGCACGTGGCTACAGCCGTTCAACATTACGCAAAGCGTACAATCGTGCAGCTGCACAATCCAGACATACACTGTTGTTTGGGGAAACGACTAGGGGCGACTCAGGTATGGATCATACTAGGGTGATCATGCGCTTTTCTAAACAACATAATGAGATTAGAAACATTATCCGCAAATATTGGCCTATACTCCGAGATGACCCCAAAGTTAGCAGGTTTATTTCAGATACCCCCTCAATTACTTTCAGACGAGCAACCTCATTAAAGGACAAACTAGTCCAGAGTGAGTTTAAAACGGCACAGAGGAGACGTAGGCATTGTTCCATCCTGGGATCTTTCCCTTGTGGACACTGCTCTTGCTGCCCATACATAAAACGCGAAAAAACCTTTCTTCTCCCAAATGGGACAATTTTTAAACCGTCACATTTCACCAACTGTCAAACACGTGGCGTGGTGTACCTCATGTCTTGCGAATGTGGAGCACACTACGTTGGAAAGACTAAACAAGAATTCCACCAGCGCATATCTAAACACATCTATCATATGCAAATTGGCAACCCGTATGTGCCCCTTGGGAGACATGTGAGGGAAATCCACAACTATAGAATGCCCATGGTATCCTTCGCCGCTCTCGACCGTATTCATATACCAGTGCGAGGCGGCGACTGGAATAAAATTCTTTTGCAGCATGAGCAGAGGTGGATATTTAAATTAAATTCCACCCTGTCCCCAGGATTGAACGAAGCCATCTCTTTTGCTCCCTTCTTAAAAGGTTTTGTCTCCGGCAAAACACAATAATCATGTTTTTTCCCCCTCCCCCCTTTGTAATCAGCTATGATATAGTCTTAAGCAATAGAGAATGGTCGAAATTGGCAATCAGGTCCTGTTCCCTCCTTATGCAGTTTTTACTGCTCCACCCCCTCCCTGTTGTTGTTGATCCAATGATATCTACCATTACTTTGTTTTGATCTGTTTTTGTTATTGTTTTTCTGTTATAATTTTATTTTTAAGCGATGGGATAAAATTATCCACACATATGATTGAGCTGTTCCTGTTTTTTCACTGAAGCTCCACATATGATCTTGTATATATAAGATATACAACAATGTTGTTAATTTTGAATTGTGAACAAATGCATTGTGTATATTCTGTATCAATTCTCTCTTTTTTCCCCTTTGAAGTTGCTCTTCTTTTTTATTCGCCACTGGGGGAGCTCGAGCACCCTCCCTGCTGTCATCCCCGGGGCGGGGGTGATTTATGACGTGCCTTCCCGGCAGGGTGAGGGAGGTGGGACGAGCCTACCCGCCATTAGGCGGCTCCTCCCCCCCCCCATGTTTTTCCCCTTGGACGCCCGGCCGGCTACCGGGCGCTGCATTGGGAATTTCTTTCTCCCTGCCGGCGGCATTCCGGAACATCCTCGGATGCCTGGCGTCACCGCGCATGCGCGGGGCCCCGCGCGAGCGTCGTGACGTCATGGACATCGCGAGTTTTCGACGAGGATGACGAGAACTCGAAGCGTCAGCTTTTCCGGAACGCCGGGGAGACCACACTTGGCTGCCATGTTTGGCCGCCTTACCGCCCACCAGGTGACCATCACCGGACTGCACACACTTGGAGAGATAAGAGTTAAGGTATACACGCCCCTCTACTCATGGGTATAAAAGCCTACATCTGTGATATATTTTCAATTTCCTCCTGCCTGGCGAACTGCAAACACATTTTGCTGTCTGTCACTCCTTTTGCTGCTCCTTGCGTTCTATCACACAGTAAGTACACTTTTATAGCCATGTGTTGTATAGCATCATGCTGCCCCAAATTATAGGGGTTATCTACCCCCATGATTTATAACTACATACAGTCTTTTGACCACCTATGATATATGTGGCTAGACTCTTTACAACTATATACTTTTTTTATTTTTAGACTGGCTGACTCAGCTTTTGGATACCATCACCTGAGTCTTATACAGCCTATGACCACTTTCATGTTGGCCACTAGGCAACAGTTTAGATATATGGGATAACTTGATGCATCCACATGTGCCATCTAGCACTTTTTTAAGGTAATGCCAATACAATACAACCCTTCCCTTTCTTCCCCTTTCCCTCCCTTTCCCCTCCTCCTTTCCTCCCCCCTCTCTCCCTTCTCCCCTTTCCCTTGTCTTTCCCTCACCTTTTCTCCCCTCCCCACAAACCACTCCCCCCCCCTTCCCCCCCCCTTTTGTTTCATGCACTGGCACTCAATTGTATTTCACACACTTCCCCTTTTTTTCAAGCACTACTACACCTCCTTTTAGTGTTCCGCTACTACCATCATCACTTCCCTTTTTTTAGCACAGGCACAATGTCTATTGCCTTTACCACATTTGTTCTTTGTGGTTTAGAATTCCCCAGCCGGCTTGGGCTATATATATATCATATTTACAAAGTCTTTGATACCATAAAGGCTTTCTTAGACCATAGATAAAACCCAATTATTTTTATACGGATTTTTTAGTCATTATGTTTCTTTCCTTGCCAATTTCCATCACAGGTAATTGGTGCTCTCCCGTTGGTTGTCTGCTCTGGTGGGCGGTGCTCCAAAGTGTGGCCTCTCGTAAGCCACGTTGTCTCTCGCCATCCCGGTCTGGGTTGTGGCAGCGGTAGAGGAGGTTGGAACCACCCTCTGGCGGAAGAGGATAAAGCATTTTAAACTTTTAAAGGGGACATCCATGTGGGAATTTATGTTTTTCATTGGACATACGTTTATTTGGTAACTATACTATACTGTACTGTTGCATTGCACAATTAATGTAGTTTTTGCTAGATATATACTTTTTAGAATATGTATATGTAGACCAACCTTATTTTTATGTTCTTCCCAGCAGACCTATCCTCTGAAGAAGACCCCAGTCATAGGGGTTGAAACGCGTCAGGTTTAATGTTCATGACACAATATTGCTATGAACAAATGTCTGCTTTGTATGTTCAGCTTAAAATCTTTAGATAAATACCCACTGAAGCTCATGGCTTTTTAACTCAGATGATACATGTTATCTATTCAATAAAAGTGTATTTTTTCATACTATAGTGACTATATTTTTTTCTTGTGCTGCCTAAAAACCCCAATACGGGGAAACATTTCTTTTCGTCATATTAACTCTAGAACCATTTTTGCAACATATATGAGGAAACGCTAATATACAGGGCTCTTTTTATCCCTGTTTAATCCCTGTTTTTAACGCATACTGTTAGACAGGTTAATTCAGTTGGTCGCAGGCTGGTTGGTAAGTTGAGCTTGGAAATTCTTTGGTTTTATTTGACATGCGTCTGCCCTTCCAGTGCTCCTTGCTGTGCAGACCAACTATAGGTGGGGGCAGTGACCTTTTTTTGTATTGTTGACATATTGCTAAGGCAACACACTGAGACCTTTGCTGCCATTGTGCAATGTGCTGGGTGTTCAGTGTGTTCCTGCGCCTTTAAGGAGGGTTGGGCTCCCTCCAGTCATCTGCCATTCATCTATCCATTAGAATACATGTGCTCCCACTGTGGAGACTCTTCAAAGTTAGAGTTAGGGTCTGAAGGGTACAGGGTGCCTTGCCGTGGCCTGCAGCTTATGCATGTATTTGCAAATGTGCGCAACTAAACATCTTTTTTTAACGCATACTGTTAGGTTAATTCGGTTGGTCGCAGGCTGGTTGGTAAGTTGAGCTTGGAAAGTCTTTGGTTTTATTTGACATGCGTCTACCCTTCCAGTGCTCCTTGCTGTGACCTTTTTTTGTAAAGTTAAAGTTTGAGGTAAGTGTAGAAAAGATAGATAATTTCCAATCAGTGACCACTTGAGAGAGTAATTTAATATTATATTTAGTCCATGCAATAGGCTCTGGTAATTTAAAAAATTGAGTAAGGGTAGGATTAAACCATAAAGGGGCGTTTGGAGAGATGACACTCTTTGGATAAGACTCGCATTTAAGACCAGCCTCCCAAGCACGGATAGTATTAAGCATTGAAGCAGTCAACTGATAGGGTGCCCTACAGCCCCTAAATAAGAGTACCTTAAGAGCTTCTATGGAACCTACCACTGCTGCTTCCAGCCAAGTGGAATAGTTATATAAATCTGGGCTTAGCCACCATGCGGCTATGACCAGCTGAGTGGTCAAGAAATATTTATATGAATCCAGAAAAGCTAAGCCTCCCTGTTCACAAGGGTGCATCAAAGTAGTTAATTTGTACATGGGGTTCTTCGATCCCCATAAAAAAGACGAAAAGAGCTGATTTAATCTTGTGAAAAAGGATGCAGGGAACCACCGAGAAGAATGTCTGAATAAGTACATAAATTTTGGTACGATTTTCATTTTTAAGAGATTAATACATCCCAATTTTGACCCAATATCTCCAAGAATTGGTGTCAAATTCAGGGAAATAAATTCAGAAGCTTGGCAGGAAATTACTTCTCATAAATACTTGAAATTCTCTACCTACTGCAATGGAATATCATCCAAAGCCATGTTATGTGCTTCCATATCAATTGGGAACAACAAGGACTTAGTCCAATTAACTTTCATGCCTGTAACCGTTGATAAAGAATCCGGTATCTCTAAGGCCACTTGGAGCGAGGGTCCAGCATCATTTAAAAATAATAAAAGGTCATCTGCATGCAAAGCTACCCTCTCCTTCAACCAGCCAATCTGAAATCCCTTAATTTTGGGGGAAGTGCGCAGAGCCTTCAGACCAGACCAGAACTTTGAGGCTTGAAGTGGGAAATGATCAGTTCACTGCACATTTGTTCCTCAGCTTGCTTAAAATATATTTATAGAGGGTAATTGCTGTTTTGTACATTTGGCTGAATGGGTTGCTTTTACCACTTATCTGGATTTTCTCATTCTTTCATTGGAAAAACCACGTCTGCAGTATTGCAGTATTTATAATATTGTAACATGTTACAGCCACTGTGCTCAAACCTCTTTAACATTCGCTTTCTAGGGAGCCAGATAAAAGTTCTACTTATTAAATACATTTTGAACTTCGGAAACTTATTTAGTAATTTCTAACTCAACAGAAGTCTCATTACATTTTTTTTGCTCCTGTCCTTTACACAGGGGTACCTGACAGGGCTGCCCTGTCTCCAGGCCTTTTTGCCATCACCATAAAACCAGTGGCTGAGACTTTAAGAGTCTCTCAGGATAGCAAATGCCTATGGATTGCTTGGCTGGAGGAGAGGGTGGTCCTGTATGCGGATGACCTTCTGCTGTTTCTCAAAGACACAGGTCCTTCACTGACCGGAACCTTTCAGGTTGTAAAAAAATTTTCAACCAACATGGGTCTTAGTTAATTGGTCGAAGTCTCTGCTTTTTTAAATTGACCCTGAGGCCTGTCAATCCGCCCCATCTACACTGCAACTGCAATGGGTTGATGAGTTCAAATATCTGGGAGTGCTTGTTTCTTGACAGATATCCAACTTTCTTAACCTTCTTATAGTGTATAAAACTGCCAAGGCACAATTGAAAGCATGGGAGAACTTGCCCCGGTCCCAACTAGGCCGTATCAATCTGATAAAAATGTGTTCTACCTTTTTAATAATACAATTTTTCTGCTTACGAAATTATGCTATGTGGCCCCCTTTTTTTATCTTTCACGGGCTAATTTTCTTGGATGCATAACCACCCTCATGGAGAAAACCCCTCATCACTAAAGCTTGGATGACTCCAGATTTTCATCACTGTGGATTTCTAAGGCTCCTCCTCCATTGCTGGTGGCAATACAAGCACATCTGACTCATAGAACGTATGTTCTTTTGAGTCCACATTTTCTGGTAAGCTTGCAATTCACTCTGGTGGTGGTATTATCACAAATTGCCTTCTATTCACCATATTGGCTATTCACAAGGTGAACAGGATCGCCCCATTTGAGTATGGACTGCGAATGATCACTACACATAAGTGATTTTTGGAGATCATTAGAGACTTTATTATTTCACTATACAAATTTTCCACTGTATTTGTCATATGTATAATTTTCACGGTTTGTGTATTAAGGCTATTTCAATTTGACACAATAGCGCTACACTTTGACACACCTGTTGTTTTGAGCAAACAATCTGTTTGTTATGTTAGCTGCTAGGGATGAGCCGAACACCCCATGGTTCGGTTCGCACCAGAACCTGCGAACGGACCGAAAATTTGCACGAACGTTAGAACCCCATTGACGTCTATGGGACTCGAACGTTCAAAATCAAAAGTGCTCATTTTAAAGGCTAATTTGCATGGTATTGTCCTATAAAGGGTTTGGGGACCCGGGTCCTGCCCCAGGGGACATGTATCAATGCAAAAAAAACGTTTAAAAACGGCTGTTTTTTCGGGAGCAGTTATAGTAATGATGCTTAAAGTAAAAAAAAAAGTGAAATATCCATTTAAATATCGTACCTGGGGAGTGTCTATAGTATGCCTGTAAAGTGGCGCGTGTTTCCCGTGCTTAGAACAGTCCCTGCACAAAATGTCATTTTTAAAGGAAAAAGTCATTTAAAACTGCTTGCGGCTTTAATGTAATGTCGGGTCCTGGCAATATGGATGAAAATCAGTGAGACAAACGGTATGGGTACCCCCTAGTCCATTACCAGGCCCTTTGGGTCTTGTATTGATATTTAGGGGAACCCCGCACCCAAATTAAAAAAGGAAACAGCAGTATACAGGCTCTGTACTCTGAACAGCAGTATACAGGCGGTGCAAACAGGACAGGGACTGTAGGTTTGTTGTTAAGTAGAATCTGTTTGTAATTTTGAACTGGTACATTTTTAACGTGTTTAGCTCCAGCCAAAAAATCTATTTTAAGCTTTTTGGAAAACATAGGGAAGGGTTATCACCCCTGTGACATTTGTTTTGCTGTCTGTGCTCCTCTTCAGAAGATTTCACCTCACTTTTTGTCCCAATGACAAATGTTTTTTGAAAATTTGGGTTTTTTTGTGAAACAAGGATTGTGATAAAGCATCAGTGGAAAGGAGAAATGTTTTTCCCGTATTAACTCTTACAGGAGAGAATTTCCCTTCCTAGGGGTAGATTTCATCTCACTTCCTGTTGTCTCCTTCCGTTTGCAAGTAGTCATTTGTAAGTTGGATGTTTGAAAGTAGGGGCCTGCCCTATATACTCAGCAGAAATTGGAGCCTTAGGTGTTGTTGTGGCCACAACACTGTAAGCCCTCACAGGGCCCTGCTGTGAAATATTAGATCAAGAATTGTAATTACATGCCCTTGTTGAACAGGGGCAGAAAAATTGGACCTTTGGTGGTGGTGGTGCTGGTGCCACAACACTGTAAGTCCTCACTCGCTCTTGGTGGGCGCAGAAACTGGCCCTGCTGTGAAATATTAGATCAAAAATTGTAATTACATGCCCCTGTTAAACAGGGGCTGAAAAATTGGGCCTTAGGCACTGGTGGCGGCGCCCAGAACCAAAATGTTCTTACAAGCTATCAGCGTGATCATTGAGGAATGCATGCATCCCTGATCATGGCCCACTGGCGTGGGGAAAAAAAAACAAGCTCCCCTGACCCTGTCCTGGTGCCATAGTCGCACAGGTACTCATTGATGGCCCTCTGCTGTGTGTGCAGCCGCTGCAGCATGGCCAAAGTTGAGTTCCACCTGGTGGGCATGTCACAGATTAGGCGGTTCTTGGGCAGGCCTTTTGGAGGTCTGCCAGCCGTGCACTGGCATTATATGACCGGCGGAAATGCACACAGACTTTCCTGGCCTGCCTCAGGACATCCTGTAAGCCCGGGTACCTGCCCAAGAACCGCTGCACCACCAAGTTAAGGACGTGAGTCAAACAGGGCACATAGGTCATTTGTCCCTGTCTGAGGGCAGAGAGGAGGTTGGTGCCATTGTCGCAAACCACCATTCCTGCCTTAAGTTGGCGTGGCGTCAACCACCTCTGAACCTTCCCCTGCAGAGCTGACAGAACCTTTGCCCCAGTGTGGCTCCTGTCCCCCAAGCACACCAGCTCAAGCACTGTATGGCATCTTTTGGCCTGCATACTTGCGTAGCCCCTTGAATGGCTACGGAACACCACTGGTTCCGAGGACAAAGCACAGGAAGAGGCCATGGAGGAAGAAGAAGAGGAGGGGGTGGAGGAGAGAGGTGTGTCACAATCATTAGTAGTGGCATTTTGGAGGTGTGGTGGCAGAACAACCTCCAACACTACTGCACCTTGTCCTGCATCCTTCCCAGCTGCCAGCAGAGTCACCCAATGCGCTGTGAAACTTAGGTAACAACCCTGTCCATGCCTGCTGGACCATGAGTCAGCGGTAATATGCACCTTACCGCTGACCGCCCTGTCCAGCGAGACATGGACATTGTCTTCCACATGCCGGTAGAGAGCCAGAATCGCCTTCCGTGAGAAAAAGTGGTGTTTGGGTACCTGCCACTGAGGAACCGCACATTCCACAAACTCACGGAAGGGGGCAGAGTCTACCAACTGAAAAGGCAGCAGTTGAAGTGCTAGCAATTTTGCCAAGCTAGCATTCAACCGCTGGGCATGTGGATGGCTGGGAGCGAACTTCTTTCGGCGGTACAGCAGCTGGGGCAGGGAAATTTGCCTGGTACAATCTGACGTCGGTGTACCAAAAACAGATTGCCCACAAGTACTTGGCTGTGACACACCTAATTCTACACCTTCATTCCTCTCAGTGCAGGTCTCAGAGAGGACTGAAGGTATAGTGGGGTTGGAGATCTCAGCTGATGAGGAGCAAGGAGAGGTCCTCTTTGTTCTTTGGTGTGGGTCTTTTAGATACGCTTGCCAACGAACTGCATGACAGGTCAACATATGTCTGGTCAAGCATGTGGTGCCCAAGTGGGAGATGTTTTGGCCACGCGAGATACGCTTGAGACATATGTTGCAAATAGCAGCAGTGCGATCTGATGCACTCGTCTCAAAAAAGGCCCACACCAAAGAACTTTTGGAATAACGCGCAGAGACAGCAGCGCCCTGCACATGCGGAGCTTTGGGGTGTGATGCAGTCAGTGTGCTGCCCTTAGGCTGGCCCCTGGAGGGCATCCTGCCTCATTGGTGATGTGCCTCCTCCTCCTCTCTCCTATCAGGCACCCACGTTGAGTCAGTGACCTTATCATCCCCTCCCTCCTCATCACTGGAGCAAACCTGGCAGTATGCTGCAGCAGGGGGAGCATGACTGCCAGATTGCTGTCCTTCTTGGGCACCCCCTCTGTCCGTGCTCACGTTACTGCCTTCATCTAGCTCAGTATCATCATCAGAGCCTTCTAAACGCTGGGCATCCTCCTGGAGCATGTACCCAACACTGTGGTCAAACAGCTCGAGGGACTCCTCAGGAGGACATGGTGGGGCTAGGGAAGGAGTCACTGATGCCATTGAGCCGAGGGAAGAGGCTGCGTTGGCAGCTGCTTTGCCAGACAAAGTACCCTGAGCATGGGTGAGAGAGGATGAGGTGGATGAGGACGGCTTGGTCATCCACTCGACCAAGTCTTCCGCATGTGGCGGCTCAACACGGCCAACTGCCAAAAAAAAGGCCAAGCATGTCCACAGCCACGTGCTGATGAGGATGCACCGTCTCCACAACCAGCACTGTTGCCTCTAGACACAGAGCCTGCTTGCCCTCTTTTTTTTTGGCTTGTGATTGTCTGCCTCTCCTTGTTGGCCTGTAGCTGCACTAAGCTGGGAGATATATATATATATATATATATATATATATATACACACACACACACTGATACTGCAGCTAGCAAATTCAACTGCCTGCCTGTAGTATGAGAACACCACCAACCTTCCAACCTTCTACAGGTAGCTTTAGCTGAACACTGCAGAGCTCGCAAAAAAATAACTTGTAGCTTACTCAGCTGCCTGCGGTAGTGATAGGATCAGGAAAACACCACCAACCTTCTACAGGTAGCTTTGGGTGAACACTGTGCAGAGCTCACAAAAAACTAACTTGTAGTTTTAGCTGAACACTGTGCAGAGGTCACACTAAACTAACATGTAGCTTTAACTGAACACTGTGAGGAGGACGCACTACACTAACTGTAAATAGTCTAGCTGCCTGACTGTGGTACTAATAGGATCAAAAGAACACCAGCAATTTTCTTCAGGTAGCTGTAAATACTGTAACAAGACAAGCCTGCCTGTCAGTAGGAAGATAACAGGAACGGATCTAGCTAAACTGAATACAGTGTGTGTGTGTGTATATGTGTATATATATATATATATATATATATATATATATATATATATATATATATGTGTGTGTGTATATATGTGTATATATATATATATGTGTATATATGTGTATATATGTGTATATATGTATATATGTGTATATATATGTATATATGTGTGTGTATATATGTGTATATATGTATATATGTGTATATATATATGTATATATGTGTATATATGTATATATGTGTATATATATGTATATATGTGTGTGTATATATATATATATATATGTATATATATATATATATATATATATATGTATATATGTGTATTATATATATATATATATATATGTATATATGTGTATATATATATATGTATATATGTGTATATATATATACACACACACACAATACACTGTAAGGGCAGCTAACTCACTGACTGTCCTGCCTAATCTAGCTAACTCAAATGAAATGACAATGTCTCTCTCTCTAAGCACGCCAGAACACACTACACAGGGCCACCGTGCAGGCGGCCTTATATAGTGTGGGGCGTGTTCTAAACCCCCTGAGCCATAATTGGCCAAAGCCACCCTGGCTTTGGCCAATTACAGCTCTCTCTACTGACGGCGCTGTGATTGGCCAAGCATGCGGGTCATAGTGCCAATCATCAGCCAGCAATGCACTGCGATGCCACAGTGAATTATGGGCCATGACGCGTCACACGAATTTGGGCGAACGGCCCATATCGTTCGCAGTTCGGCGAACAGACGGGCGAACAGACGATGTTCGAGTCGAACATGGGTTCGACTCGAAAACGAAGCTCATCCCTATTAGCTGCTAAACATTGAGCAAGCACAGGGTTTATATTTGGGTTTATTATAATTCTAACAAAAAATAAAATTAAAGGAAGTATGGGCAAAACTTTTTTTGCCCATACTGGATCACAGAATTGCAGTTTGTTCTGCACTCTTGTGAACCATTTTCAGCTGACAGCAGGCCACTGTTGGCTGGCGTCACTCAGCCAGTCCAGGCTCAGGAAGGATTCTGACCATATGGTTGGTATCTGCCTGGACCGGCACCTGTCTCAGCCTCTCAGCGATCCTCCAAGAGCTTGAGCCAGCCCTACCCCCTCCACAGCCCATCACCCCAGTGAGCACTGGAGGAGAGAGCATAAAGCCACTGACTGACAGCCACAGCTCTCGGCTCAGAGTAGAGGGGGAGAACTGCAGTGTTTAATCAGTCAGTTCTCGCTGCAGAGACGACAGGGGACAGATGCAGCATCGGATCAATGCTGCATTCAGCTAGGTAAATATAAATGGTTATTTTTTTTCAAATCTCGGACTTCTCTTTTAAAGTGGTTATAAACCCTCACATATACCCAGTGAAGTGAACAGCCTCCGGTGATAGACATGTAGCGGTACCCCTGTGAGGGCTGCTAATTGACTCTCTACCCCACTGGTTGTCTCGACTCTGCAAACCCTCCATTACCTCTGACACCCTGGGTTCAGTCATCTTACCAACTGTACTAATAATGAGAGACTCACACAATATTAATGAAACAGTTCAAGCTTGTTTACTGTATTAGTGAGAACACAGAAATATGTATATCTCAACATGTAAGATAATAAAAAGGCACACTTACAAACACTACATCTATATTTATGAAAAAGGCAATATAGTGATCTGACGTTCCTTCAACTGTAAATAAACATAGGTATTAATCCAATCACAACAAAATTTAAAAAGAAAGAAATTGCGCTAGGTGCATAAAAATAGTGATTAAGTAAAGTACAAAAGTCCTGCTGCTATGCACTATAACCCCGATATAAGGGCACCCGAAAACTAGATAATAAATTAAAAAGTGCAGCGCTGGACATGTGAAGTGAATGGTAAATATCATTAAACTATGTGCTAAATTTAAATGAGCAATATTAACTTATAAGGTATTGAATTACCAATAACCATAAACATATAATAAAAATTAAAAAATAGTGAATTACCTATAACCATAGGCATATAGCATTACAAAAAACTCCTGAAAATAGAACTTTTTAGAAGTACATATAAGTCCAAAATAATAAATTATCGTGCAGTGTGAATATACGTATGACATACAAAAAGCCTTGAAATTAATGCTTTTAAAGTGCAAAAATGTCCAAAACAGTGAATCTTCGTGAGATGTATATTTCAAGAGTGCATCTTCAATAATCGTTGTTGCCCACCACCAGATAGGTGAAAAAATAGGAGGCTTACCAGAAAGCCTGTGACCACCCTTATTCAGGGGGGTCAAAACAGGCTTAGTAGATATGGGAGGACCACCACATGGATACTCCGTTTGGTAGATGGATCAAATGGACCAGGGCTCCTTGCCAGGTAGTTCTCCAGCCGACAACCGCTGTAAATACTCTCCCAGCTCCCGTCCTCTCCTGGGGCAGACTTAAGGCTTCCGCAGATCCAATATAGAAAGGTGTGATGTATAATGCCAAAAAAGATAAAAAAGAAAAGGCTCCGCTGGTGCAGATAACTTCGAGTTTCTTTATTGGCAAAAAATTGCGGTATCAAGCATTAAGAAACATAGAAAAACGAGCAGAGTAAAAAAACGACACTACCGCCGTTTATTTAAAAATCGCGCATGCGCGGTGCGTGCAATGTTGTGACCCTACGGCCGTTTCGTCACAACTGACGTCATCAGGGGTACGCACCAACGCACGCGCATGCGCATTAAATACACGGACGTCTAGACGGAGAACGCTATGATTGGTTCATACTAGGCAGTGCTTCATATAGGAAATCAGCTGTGGAGAGACCTGCCATGGAGATGAACCTGTCTAACCACTTAAGCGTAGGGAACGTCAAGGTGTTAAGTTACATCCCAATAAAACAACAGCCTGTAAACACTCAACCGGTGCCATCTAGTGGTTCTTTTTGGGAATTACACCAAAAATCCAGCACATAATCAAACTTCATTATAAAAATTGTTAAAGTAAATTGATATGGAAATTAAAAATAATAAAAGTTTATAAAAACCTATATATATATTAATACATTTGTTATTATAATACCCGCAGACATCTATGGTGTTATACGGCTAAAAATAATCCAGACAAAAGACATATTATAATAGAAGCGACAACAAATGATGTCACCACCAATGTCATCTGATAGGGCATTAGAAGATTATGATGCCCAAGTTGATGTCAACCTTAATATTTATAATTGATTGAGATCAGGTAACATTACATCACTATATATGAAGTGAATTTATATATTATATTAGGGAAAAACGGAAGGGGATAGAACTGAAGCTTGTTAGTGCCCATTATGAAAACAATAACATAACCTGCTCCTTACAATAATTCTAAAATAATTATAAACAATTATGTAAATACTACCCTATTCAAAATGAGGGCTGAATCAGTGTATAAAAATTAGATATACCAAAGTGTGACATCAACTTCTCCACCAACCTCAACTTTCAACTGTTGTTGATGAAACAGTTGATGTCCCACTCTATATTTAAACCGTTCGGGGCATGGGAACCAAGCCTAAAGATCCAGTTGGTTTCTGATCTTGATATGGTTCGCTTCCCATTGCTGCCTCGCCAGTGTGGAACATATTTTTCTATCCCTATGAAGGTGGTACCACTGGGGTCTCTGTTGTGCACTTCGTCATAGTGTCTAGAGACACTATGTTTATCGAACCCTTGTTTGATATTAGTAATATGTTCCCCCAACCTTACACTAAGTTTCCTGGTGGTACGTCCCACGTACTCCAAACCACAGGGGCACCTGAGGAGGTACACCACACACTTGGAAGCACAGGTTATAAGAGAGTTAATAGGATAGGTGACCCCTGTACCTACTGATGTGAATTCTGTAAGCCTTCTTTGGCATACCACGTTCACTTTACAAACCCTGCACCTTCTACAGGGAGAAAAACCCTTTAGGTCGCCAAAGAAGGTCGAACGCTGAGGTGGATCGGGGACATTAGGTGCTAGAGTGTGCCTTAAATTCATAGCCCCTCTAAATAGGATACGGGGATTGTTAGGTAGTAAAGGGCCAAGTACACGGTCGTTTTTAATAACTGGCCAGTGTCTTTTAATGATTCTCTTAATGGCCCAGTGTTGGCTGGAATAAGTGGTGAGAAAAGCTAAATTAAAGTCCTCACCATTGTTGACCTGAGGGGGTTTGTCTCTTAGAAGTTCCGTGCGCTCTCTATTCCCGACTTCCGCAATTAAAGTTTCTAGCCCAATTGCCTCATAGCCCTTTTCCAGGAACTTCAATTTAAGAGATGAAGCCTCTCTGAAATACTCATCCAGATTCGAACAGTTCCTCCTCAGGCGTAAAAATTGGCCCTTAGGGACAGCGGATAGCCACGATTGATGATGGCAAGAGTTAAGAGGAATAAAACTATTCCTATCGGTAGATTTGAAGAAAGTGGATGTGGTAATTCTCCCATCCACTATAGTAATTAATAGATCCAAAAAGTGGATCTGTGCCGAGCTAGCCTCATGAGTCAAAACTATACCTCTATCATTTCCATTCAAGGAGAGGAGGAAGTTGGACAAAGATTCAGAGTCGCCATCCCAAATAAATAGGACGTCATCAATGAATCTTCTCCATATGACCAATTGGGAAGGTTTATCACAGAAAACCACGTCCTCTTCCCACTTGGCCATAAAGAGATTAGCCATAGATGGAGCGAATTTCGCTCCCATGGCCACTCCCCTTGTTTGTAGGTAATGTTTGTTGTTATGCCAGAAATGGTTATGTGCCATCGAAAAATCCAACAGCTCCATCACAAAGTTACATTGTGTGACGGAGATGTTGGAGTCACGATATAAAAAATGTCGCACCGCTTCATGACCCAATCGGTGGGATATGGATGTATAAAGCGACGCGACATCCGCCGTCACTAGCCTATAAGTGTCTTTCCACTCTATGCTATCCAATATATTAAGGACGTGTTTGGTATCCTTAAGGAAAGCGGGGGTGCCCATCACCAGTGGCTGCAGATAAAAATCAATATATTTACCAACTCGTGAAGTGATGGAATCAATACCACTGATGATGGGCCTTCCCGGGGGGTTAACCAGAGTCTTATGAATCTTCGGCAAGATATACATAACTGGCAATCTGGGGGCCAGAGGAATAAGATGTTCCCTCTCTTTTTTATTGAGAATCCCCATATTGTACCCCTTGTCAATCAAACCTTTCAACTCCCGTTTAAAGCTGAGCGTTGGGTCAGATTGCAGGGGTAAGTAGGTGTCTGCATCAGAAAGAATTCTTTGCATCTCATTATTGTAGGAGTCTTTGTCCAAAATGACAATGGCTCCGCCTTTATCGGCGGGGCGTATAATGATGTCCTTCCTTTTACATAGAGCCTCAATTCCAATTCTAACGTCATGTTCAGGTTGTACTGTTCTCATTCTTAGGTTGGTTAAATCCTTTAGTACTAAATCCCTGAATATGGCGACATTCGGTGCTGAATTTCCAGGAGGGTTAAACAGTGATGCATTCGACAAACCTGAATGCACCACTGTGGAAGCCTCTCTGGTTAGTTGTCTAGATGGATTGCTTAGAATATACCGTTTAATGTTGAGTTTACGAGTATATTTCTGCACATCTATAAATGTCTGGAATTTATTCAGATTCCGCGGTGGCACGAATTTTAAACCTTTATTAAGGGTGGAGAGCTCTTGTTTGGAAAGTTCTTTGGTACTTAGATTTATAATCCCATTCGTATCTATAACCTCCTTCTTTTTTGTGGGGTAAAGTCTCCTCCCCCCTCTGCACCCTCTCTTGCGTCGCCGTTTCGTTTGGTTCTTCCTCTGCCCACCTGAAAATCCCGTCTAAAGCGGTTATTTTCTTGTTGGTTTTGAGGAGGACCAAAAATATTTTGATTGCCATTTGGACTAGAAGTGGATCCCTCCATAGTCCGTGCCAGAGGGGAAAATCTATTGCTCATTCCCCTTTCTTGACCTTGTTGTTCCCGTTCAGCTATTCCTTCACCTTGTCTCTGTCTACCTCGATGGACTCTCTGGTTGCGGTGGTAATGCCCACCGTCATATTCATAGTGGGCCTCATCGCCCCTATATTGTCTCCAAGATGGAGATGGATTATGGTGTGTTTGGGGGAGAGGCCCCTTACTCCGACCCCTACCTCTTGTTTGGTTAGGATGTTGCTGAAAATCCCTACCTCTAGGGTAGGGAGAATTATGGGAGGACGTCGACTGATTCACTCTCCGGGGTTCCTGGGTAGAGGACATGGTATGTGAGTCACTTGTAGTGCTATTAGTGACCGGAGTTCCAGAGGAAGGGGGAATCTGCCATTTAAAGACTAAGTTATCTTTATAGTCTTTAATGTCTCTATTGTATTTTCTCCTTTTTTTCTGTTTTTGTTCCATCTCCTCTTTAATTAAGATGGTTTTGAGCGCCTCTGATCTCCGGACATATTCCTGGTTATCCTTAAAAGGGGCTAGTTTACTCCTAATAGTGTTAATTTCTAAATCTAGCATTGTTAATTTCCTTTTCTTCTTGGCTACCAAGAATTGTAAAAAACCAACCCCCGCCTCGTTAAAATACTTAAACCATTCTCCCAGCTCATTATCCTCTTTTTGGGGATTAACCTCCCACCTGAGGCTCCTTGGGACCATATTTCCTTTTATGTATTCCTCTAAGTATGCTATATCCCATCTGGCATGTACTTCTGTAATAGTCAGATTTTTTAACCTAAGGAAGCACCCTGCCAAATCATCTCCAGGGTCCTCCTTACCGTCAAAGACACCCACAGTGTCAGTGACCACCTGAGATCTGTATTCAAAAATGTCCATTATGGACCCACCAGCTGCAAAAACCGTATATCAAAAATACACAACAAAATTTAAAAAGAAAGAAATTGCGCTAGGTGCATAAAAATAGTGATTAAGTAAAGTACAAAAGTCCTGCTGCTATGCACTATAACCCCGATATAAGGGCACCCGAAAACTAGATAATAAATTAAAAAGTGCAGCGCTGGACATGTGAAGTGAATGGTAAATATCATTAAACTATGTGCTAAATTTAAATGAGCAATATTAACTTATAAGGTATTGAATTACCAATAACCATAAACATATAATAAAAATTAAAAAATAGTGAATTACCTATAACCATAGGCATATAGCATTACAAAAAACTCCTGAAAATAGAACTTTTTAGAAGTACATATAAGTCCAAAATAATAAATTATCGTGCAGTGTGAATATACGTATGACATACAAAAAGCCTTGAAATTAATGCTTTTAAAGTGCAAAAATGTCCAAAACAGTGAATCTTCGTGAGATGTATATTTCAAGAGTGCATCTTCAATAATCGTTGTTGCCCACCACCAGATAGGTGAAAAAATAGGAGGCTTACCAGAAAGCCTGTGACCACCCTTATTCAGGGGGGTCAAAACAGGCTTAGTAGATATGGGAGGACCACCACATGGATACTCCGTTTGGTAGATGGATCAAATGGACCAGGGCTCCTTGCCAGGTAGTTCTCCAGCCGACAACCGCTGTAAATACTCTCCCAGCTCCCGTCCTCTCCTGGGGCAGACTTAAGGCTTCCGCAGATCCAATATAGAAAGGTGTGATGTATAATGCCAAAAAAGATAAAAAAGAAAAGGCTATTACAGAAGTACATGCCAGATGGGATATAGCATACTTAGAGGAATACATAAAAGGAAATATGGTCCCAAGGAGCCTCAGGTGGGAGGTTAATCCCCAAAAAGAGGATAATGAGCTGGGAGAATGGTTTAAGTATTTTAACGAGGCGGGGGTTGGTTTTTTACAATTCTTGGTAGCCAAGAAGAAAAGGAAATTAACAATGCTAGATTTAGAAATTAACACTATTAGGAGTAAACTAGCCCCTTTTAAGGATAACCAGGAATATGTCCGGAGATCAGAGGCGCTCAAAACCATCTTAATTAAAGAGGAGATGGAACAAAAACAGAAAAAAAGGAGAAAATACAATAGAGACATTAAAGACTATAAAGATAACTTAGTCTTTAAATGGCAGATTCCCCCTTCCTCTGGAACTCCGGTCACTAATAGCACTACAAGTGACTCACATACCATGTCCTCTACCCAGGAACCCCGGAGAGTGAATCAGTCGACGTCCTCCCATAATTCTCCCTACCCTAGAGGTAGGGATTTTCAGCAACATCCTAACCAAACAAGAGGTAGGGGTCGGAGTAAGGGGCCTCTCCCCCAAACACACCATAATCCATCTCCATCTTGGAGACAATATAGGGGCGATGAGGCCCACTATGAATATGACGGTGGGCATTACCACCGCAACCAGAGAGTCCATCGAGGTAGACAGAGACAAGGTGAAGGAATAGCTGAACGGGAACAACAAGGTCAAGAAAGGGGAATGAGCAATAGATTTTCCCCTCTGGCACGGACTATGGAGGGATCCACTTCTAGTCCAAATGGCAATCAAAATATTTTTGGTCCTCCTCAAAACCAACAAGAAAATAACCGCTTTAGACGGGATTTTCAGGTGGGCAGAGGAAGAACCAAACGAAACGGCGACGCAAGAGAGGGTGCAGAGGGGGGAGGAGACTTTACCCCACAAAAAAGAAGGAGGTTATAGATACGAATGGGATTATAAATCTAAGTACCAAAGAACTTTCCAAACAAGAGCTCTCCACCCTTAATAAAGGTTTAAAATTCGTGCCACCGCGGAATCTGAATAAATTCCAGACATTTATAGATGTGCAGAAATATACTCGTAAACTCAACATTAAACGGTATATTCTAAGCAATCCATCTAGACAACTAACCAGAGAGGCTTCCACAGTGGTGCATTCAGGTTTGTCGAATGCATCACTGTTTAACCCTCCTGGAAATTCAGCACCGAATGTCGCCATATTCAGGGATTTAGTACTAAAGGATTTAACCAACCTAAGAATGAGAACAGTACAACCTGAACATGACGTTAGAATTGGAATTGAGGCTCTATGTAAAAGGAAGGACATCATTATACGCCCCGCCGATAAAGGCGGAGCCATTGTCATTTTGGACAAAGACTCCTACAATAATGAGATGCAAAGAATTCTTTCTGATGCAGACACCTACTTACCCCTGCAATCTGACCCAACGCTCAGCTTTAAACGGGAGTTGAAAGGTTTGATTGACAAGGGGTACAATATGGGGATTCTCAATAAAAAAGAGAGGGAACATCTTATTCCTCTGGCCCCCAGATTGCCAGTTATGTATATCTTGCCGAAGATTCATAAGACTCTGGTTAACCCCCCGGGAAGGCCCATCATCAGTGGTATTGATTCCATCACTTCACGAGTTGGTAAATATATTGATTTTTATCTGCAGCCACTGGTGATGGGCACCCCCGCTTTCCTTAAGGATACCAAACACGTCCTTAATATATTGGATAGCATAGAGTGGAAAGACACTTATAGGCTAGTGACGGCGGATGTCGCGTCGCTTTATACATCCATATCCCACCGATTGGGTCATGAAGCGGTGCGACATTTTTTATATCGTGACTCCAACATCTCCGTCACACAATGTAACTTTGTGATGGAGCTGTTGGATTTTTCGATGGCACATAACCATTTCTGGCATAACAACAAACATTACCTACAAACAAGGGGAGTGGCCATGGGAGCGAAATTCGCTCCATCTATGGCTAATCTCTTTATGGCCAAGTGGGAAGAGGACGTGGTTTTCTGTGATAAACCTTCCCAATTGGTCATATGGAGAAGATTCATTGATGACGTCCTATTTATTTGGGATGGCGACTCTGAATCTTTGTCCAACTTCCTCCTCTCCTTGAATGGAAATGATAGAGGTATAGTTTTGACTCATGAGGCTAGCTCGGCACAGATCCACTTTTTGGATCTATTAATTACTATAGTGGATGGGAGAATTACCACATCCACTTTCTTCAAATCTACCGATAGGAATAGTTTTATTCCTCTTAACTCTTGCCATCATCAATCGTGGCTATCCGCTGTCCCTAAGGGCCAATTTTTACGCCTGAGGAGGAACTGTTCGAATCTGGATGAGTATTTCAGAGAGGCTTCATCTCTTAAATTGAAGTTCCTGGAAAAGGGCTATGAGGCAATTGGGCTAGAAACTTTAATTGCGGAAGTCGGGAATAGAGAGCGCACGGAACTTCTAAGAGACAAACCCCCTCAGGTCAACAATGGTGAGGACTTTAATTTAGCTTTTCTCACCACTTATTCCAGCCAACACTGGGCCATTAAGAGAATCATTAAAAGACACTGGCCAGTTATTAAAAACGACCGTGTACTTGGCCCTTTACTACCTAACAATCCCCGTATCCTATTTAGAGGGGCTATGAATTTAAGGCACACTCTAGCACCTAATGTCCCCGATCCACCTCAGCGTTCGACCTTCTTTGGCGACCTAAAGGGTTTTTCTCCCTGTAGAAGGTGCAGGGTTTGTAAAGTGAACGTGGTATGCCAAAGAAGGCTTACAGAATTCACATCAGTAGGTACAGGGGTCACCTATCCTATTAACTCTCTTATAACCTGTGCTTCCAAGTGTGTGGTGTACCTCCTCAGGTGCCCCTGTGGTTTGGAGTACGTGGGACGTACCACCAGGAAACTTAGTGTAAGGTTGGGGGAACATATTACTAATATCAAACAAGGGTTCGATAAACATAGTGTCTCTAGACACTATGACGAAGTGCACAACAGAGACCCCAGTGGTACCACCTTCATAGGGATAGAAAAATATGTTCCACACTGGCGAGGCAGCAATGGGAAGCGAACCATATCAAGATCAGAAACCAACTGGATCTTTAGGCTTGGTTCCCATGCCCCGAACGGTTTAAATATAGAGTGGGACATCAACTGTTTCATCAACAACAGTTGAAAGTTGAGGTTGGTGGAGAAGTTGATGTCACACTTTGGTATATCTAATTTTTATACACTGATTCAGCCCTCATTTTGAATAGGGTAGTATTTACATAATTGTTTATAATTATTTTAGAATTATTGTAAGGAGCAGGTTATGTTATTGTTTTCATAATGGGCACTAACAAGCTTCAGTTCTATCCCCTTCCGTTTTTCCCTAATATAATATATAAATTCACTTCATATATAGTGATGTAATGTTACCTGATCTCAATCAATTATAAATATTAAGGTTGACATCAACTTGGGCATCATAATCTTCTAATGCCCTATCAGATGACATTGGTGGTGACATCATTTGTTGTCGCTTCTATTATAATATGTCTTTTGTCTGGATTATTTTTAGCCGTATAACACCATAGATGTCTGCGGGTATTATAATAACAAATGTATTAATATATATATAGGTTTTTATAAACTTTTATTATTTTTAATTTCCATATCAATTTACTTTAACAATTTTTATAATGAAGTTTGATTATGTGCTGGATTTTTGGTGTAATTCCCAAAAAGAACCACTAGATGGCACCGGTTGAGTGTTTACAGGCTGTTGTTTTATTGGGATGTAACTTAACACCTTGACGTTCCCTACGCTTAAGTGGTTAGACAGGTTCATCTCCATGGCAGGTCTCTCCACAGCTGATTTCCTATATGAAGCACTGCCTAGTATGAACCAATCATAGCGTTCTCCGTCTAGACGTCCGTGTATTTAATGCGCATGCGCGTGCGTTGGTGCGTACCCCTGATGACGTCAGTTGTGACGAAACGGCCGTAGGGTCACAACATTGCACGCACCGCGCATGCGCGATTTTTAAATAAACGGCGGTAGTGTCGTTTTTTTACTCTGCTCGTTTTTCTATGTTTCTTAATGCTTGATACCGCAATTTTTTGCCAATAAAGAAACTCGAAGTTATCTGCACCAGCGGAGCCTTTTCTTTTTTATCTTTTTTGGCATTATACATCACACCTTTCTATATTGGATCTGCGGAAGCCTTAAGTCTGCCCCAGGAGAGGACGGGAGCTGGGAGAGTATTTACAGCGGTTGTCGGCTGGAGAACTACCTGGCAAGGAGCCCTGGTCCATTTGATCCATCTACCAAACGGAGTATCCATGTGGTGGTCCTCCCATATCTACTAAGCCTGTTTTGACCCCCCTGAATAAGGGTGGTCACAGGCTTTCTGGTAAGCCTCCTATTTTTTCACCTATCTGGTGGTGGGCAACAACGATTATTGAAGATGCACTCTTGAAATATACATCTCACGAAGATTCACTGTTTTGGACATTTTTGCACTTTAAAAGCATTAATTTCAAGGCTTTTTGTATGTCATACGTATATTCACACTGCACGATAATTTATTATTTTGGACTTATATGTACTTCTAAAAAGTTCTATTTTCAGGAGTTTTTTGTAATGCTATATGCCTATGGTTATAGGTAATTCACTATTTTTTAATTTTTATTATATGTTTATGGTTATTGGTAATTCAATACCTTATAAGTTAATATTGCTCATTTAAATTTAGCACATAGTTTAATGATATTTACCATTCACTTCACATGTCCAGCGCTGCACTTTTTAATTTATTAATCCAATCACAGAATACTATGTGAACAGGTCAGCAGGTGGGCAGAGAGCTGGCACTGTATCTCCTATGTCAGGCTCCTCCCTTCTGTCTCCTCAACCCATAGGCCATTAAAACTTGCACAACATAAAGAAACAATATACAGACTATTATATTCAAATTGGCTGGCTCCCCTTAAATGAAGTCCAATGAAATTAGAGCAGGTGAGGAAAGGGATAACAAAAGGTAAAAGAGTTATTCCTTGAAATCCAGATGTCTTCAGCTAGCCTTGATGTATTGTAACTAAGGCAATCCTTGATAATAGGGTATAGCAAATTTGGCGGGACTGGTATCCTTGTTGTATTGTAACTTCCTCTCATATGATCCTAATGGTGTTATCCAGTGTAGCTACAAGAATCAATAATGTAAACGAGGCATAGATGTCTGCTTACAGTGTTTGTTATAGCATAAGAACGGACTTCCAGTGCAACGACAAGTATCACCAAGCTGAATTGTGTAAATGATGCCTGAAAGCAGTGTCTTATAACAACAAGATGGGCTATGCCCGTTCACCACACTAGAACTCAATTACAGCTGGCAATGATGTAGGTGATGAAGAAGACTCTCTGTATCCTGGCTCTGGAAAATGGTGCCCGCCACGCCACGCTGCGACCTACTTGGATCTGAAGTGCAGGCGTCTGTGGATAACCTGGAACACCCTCCGGTGTGCTGCAGAGAAGAAGCAAGAGGCCCCTCTGGGTATAGCTGAACGGCTCCCTGCTGTGTAGGCTGAAAATCAACAGCAGCTCACTGTCACACAGACCTCCTCCTGGCAGAATCAAACGGCGTCCCAAGAGAAAGATCTAGGCCGCGCCAGCCCTTTTTATATTCTTTCCCAGCAGTCTGTTCCCTCCACTCAGCATTCTGTTAGTTGTAGTGCAGATCAGTCCTGCTGGCATTGAAACTTCAGCATTTTGAACTACACATCCCACAATGCTTTGCTCTGAGTTTAGTCGCAAGAAAAGAAAATGACACATAGAGTCCAGCAAACACTAGAGGGAGCCAACCCCACATTCATAACACACCAAAAATGTCTCTTAATTGCAGGCATAAGAGCCAGCTCCTGGCTACAGACAGATTAAACAAATCCTCCTACATGGGTTTACTTGATTATCTGCAGTCTTCCCCTCTCTACACTCTTTCAAAAGTGCAAATCATGTTAAATATCTTTCTTTATCTGTCAACAGCCCAAAGAGGAGGGTGGAGTTACTGCAATTACACTGTGTGAGAGCTGATTGGAGAAAGGAACGCACTCCCCTTCACACAGCAGAAGTATGGTGTTGTGAATAGACTAGCTCCATTCTGAGCTCTTCCTCTCAACCCAAATTTATCTCATGTGTTGGGAAAACTTCTCAGAAGTGACTCATGCTGATAACAGAGGAAGCACCAGAGAGAAATAACACTTAGAGCTCTGGAGAGAGATAAGCAAACACTACATATATACACACCATGTTACCAAAAGTATTGGAATGCCTGCCTTTACAGGCACATGAACTTTAATGGCATCCCAGTCTTAGTTTGTAGGGTTCAATATTGAGTTGGCCCATCCTTTAACAGCTTCAACTCTTCTGGGAAGGCTGTCCACAAGGTTTAGGAGTGTGTCTATGGGAATGTTGGACCATTCTTCCAGAAGTACATTTGTGAGGTCAGGCACTGATGTTGGACGAGAAGGCCTGGCCTGCAGTTTCCGCTCTAATTCATCCCAAAGGTGTTCTATCGGGTTGAGGTCAGGACTCTGTGCAGGCCAGTCAAGTTCCTCCACCCCAAACTCGCTCATCCATGTCTTTATGGACCGTGCTTTGTGCACTGGTGCGCAGTTATGTTGGAAAAGGAAGGGCCAACCCCAAACTGTACCCACAAAGTTGGGAGCATGAAACTGTCCAAAATGTCTTGGTAGAAGGTCCATAAATACATGGATGACCTTGCTTTGTGCACTGGTCCAAGTCATTTGGTGGAGGTGGGTTATGATGTGGGGTTGCTTTTCAGGGGTTAGGCTTGGCCCCTTAGTTCCAGTGAAGGGAACTCTTAGGGCGTCAGCATACCATTACATTTTGGACAATTTCATGCTCCCAACTATGTGGGAACAGTTTGGGGATGGCCCCTTCCTTGTTAAATTATATAAATTATCAGGGGAGAAGCAGAGACGCTAGAGAACAAGGAAGGGGATTTTCCTCACATTTCAATATGATTTCATTTGATGAGCTAATACGGGTATTTGGGCAAGAATCTGTGGACCTTTTAATGCTTATGTGTGGTCTTTTATAGATATGCAGTAATATTGAAACAGTGTTATTCACAAACAATAATTTATTCACAAGAAAGAAGATTTTGAATAGCTTTACAATAAAAAAACAGAGATGGAAAAATAAATCTTCTAATGCCCCGTATACACGATCGGACATTGATTGGACATTCCGACAACAAAATCCATGGATTTTTTCCGACAAGTGTTGGCTCAAACTTGTTTTATCTACACACGGTCGCACAAAGTTGTCGGAATTTCCGATCGCCAAGAACGCGGTCACGTACACCACGTACGACGAGACTATAAAAGGGAAGTTCAGAACCAAGCGCGGCACCCTTTGGGCTCTCATATTAGTAAAAGTTTGGTGAGAGACGATTCGCGCTTTTTCAGACTCGTGGTTTTCAGATCGTTTTCTGCTGTTCAGTTTGTGCTTGTGGGTTTGCATCTGGTCTTCGGTGCGTGCAGCGAGTTACCCTTGACTTTGTCATTGTGTTCTTGTTCGTTCGTTACTGATTTTCAGATCGCTCTTCACAGGCCTTGCTGTTCTTCAGTGCATTCTGTTACTTCGTTCTGAGCAGCCGACCGTTTTCTAGCCATGTTGTGTTACGTACTCCTCGTACTGTTCATGCTGTGTGGGGGCTTGGTGTTGGGGTTCTTACTTTGACTCAAGCCCAGTCCATGAACAAGGTGGGGAGGAGTTCATGGACCAAGAATTGGTTGCTCCAGCGTGACCAGTTCTGTCATATGCCTTTGCTCCGTGAGATCCGTGAGAATAATCCTGACGATTTCAGGAACTTTCTCTGGATGACGGACCCCGTATTTCACCGTTTGTTGGCTTTGCTGACCCCCTATATTAGCAGACAGGATACCTTCATGAGGCAAGCCATCACTCCGGAGCAGAGGCTAGCCGCCACCCTGCGATACTTGGCGACGGGGAGAAGCCTGCCGGACCTCAAGTTCTCAACAGGCATCTCCCCCCAGGCTCTGGGGATCATTATCCCGGAGACCTGTTCTGTCATCATTCAGGTCCTGCAGAAGGAGTATATTAAGTTAAGATTTTTCCTTGAACATCACATTTTATTGTATTTAATATTTGATAATATATTATATTTCTTTCCTCATTCCCTAATTACCATGATTGTAATATGCTGTGAATGTCCCCTTTGTCCTCATGCATGCTGTAATTTTTTAATATATTTTTTTTTGTCCTTTATACATATTTGCCTTCACTTACCTCCCCAGCATGCTCTCCTGGCCCTATATTCACCTAGTGTACTTGACAATGTATTTTGTCAGCTCCATAGTAGTGCTTTACCCTAAATACCCCCTAAAATGTTTAAAATTATGATTTGTGCTTTAAATTCAGGCAGAGTTCCAGAGGCTTTTTTTTTAGGTCCCAAAATCATTTAAAACCCTCCCTCCCCCAACTGCTGACTCAGCTGATACCAATCCTCTATCTGCTGACTTTGCCAAACCCATACACACTATACCCATCTTTTTTGTGGTCAGATTTATGGATGAATTCCCCAAAGCATGTAGTGCAAGGGCCTGCCTGAATACTTTCAAATGGTACTTTTTTAAGTTTCTGTATCCTAATATTATCTTGATAGGTAATAGCAGAATATAAAAATGTGCTAAAATGTGTACAGTGTGTATTTATCTCTTTGTATTATGACAAGTCTTACCTGTCCAGTGGGCTGCCAATAGTGTAAAGTAAGGAGGGGCTGGCCAAAGTAATACACATTATTTAGGCATTCATCTCTCAATGAAGTAGAGAGGGTTACCTGTCCAAAACATCTCCCCCCCCATAAAATTTATAAAATGGCCCATGAGAGGGGGGGGGGGAATCTGATAGGTGGACCTTACTTTGTCTTTAAATACTCCCTAAAATAAATGTAATACTGATGTTGGCCAAGAATGTTTGTGTCTGCTTTCCATGTTTATGTGCAAAATTATTAATTTTATTTTCTTGTTTGACTCCACAGTTTCCTTCCAACCCACAGGAATGGCAGACTGTGGCCTCCCACTTTGCCCAGCGGTAATTGATGGGAAACACGTCCACATCGTCCCACCACCCAACTCGGGGTCATACTATTACAACTACAAGGGGTTCAATAGTATTGTGATGTTGGCGGTGGTGTCAGCTACTTACGAGTTCCTGTATGTGGACGTAGGGAAGAATGGCCGGATGTCAGATGGTGGAGTCATCGCCCAGACGGAGTTCTACAGGCGTCTCCAGAATGGCAGCTTGGGCTTGCCACCTCCAGAAGACAATGCGGAAGGACTCCCATTCGCCTTCCTTGCGGATGAAGCGTTTGCACTGGGGGACCATCTTATGCAGCCATTCCCTATGAGGACCCTCACCCTGGACCAAAGGATTTTTAATTACCAGCTGGCCAGAGCCAGAAGATTGGTGGAGAACACATTTGGAATAATGGCCAGCCAGATCCGCCTATTTCTTACACCCATACACATGGCGGAGTATAAACTGAATCACATCATCCTGGCTTACTGTGTTCTCCACAACTTTTTAAGGAGAAATTCTGTGAACTATGCTGGCTCAGTTGGGCCTGAATCCGGAATTATTCATCATAATGAACCAACCCTGACGGCGCTTGAAGCTGGCCGTCCTGGCTTGCCCCCCTCCTGAGTTCCCGCGAGGTCCATATAAGATACATGGAATACTTTGCGGGTAGGGGGGCCATCAATATGCCAGACAATGTCTGAGACATTTTTAAAATAAAAAACAAATTTTAACTACTAAAATATTTGCTGACATTTAGTGCTTGTGTTTCTTTTAGCTGACCCTGACTGAAATTTTGGGAGTCCTGAAAATGGCGTGATTGTGTAACATTAGAAAGCACTGTTGGGTGTTATTTACTAAAGGCAAAGACACTTTGCACTACAAGTGCACTTGAGACTGCACTGAAACTGCACTTGTAATGCAAAGTGGATTTGCCCTTAGGAAATAACCGCCATTGTCACTGAAAACACCATTTTTACCACACAAAAAGTTTAGGAGCATTGAAAGAAGAAGCCACACATTCTTGATTATCAATCTTTTTTATTACAAGCACAATCACATGTGCATTTATAAAAGGTTTTGAAAAGAAACCAACATGTTTGTTGTATAACAATTTTTTTGGTCACATTAATAAAAGTAGAAATGTCCATTTAAGGTAAAACAGGCATGTTTAAAACCAACAAGAAATACACAAATCTGGAACTTACAAAGTTCAACTTTGTTAGAAATTGAAGGCAATATCAGACATGAGTATTTATAAACTGTGTTTGATATTGCGTTCAGATGGGGTGAAGTCACCCCTGGAAAAGCCAAATTTTGAAGATGCACACAAATTGCCGAATGTCAACATGTGCTAGTGGCCATCACGGGGGATCAAGGGACGTGTTTTGGGGCTGCAACCCCTACCTCTCAGCTACTTTATTATTGAGGAAGAGGTTGCACACCCAAAACGCATACATTGATCTCCCATGATGGCAGATAGCACATGTTGACACACTGTGTGCATCTTCCAAATTTGGCTTTTCGAGAATATATCAAAAAATGAGAAAAAAAATTTCTGTACAAAAAGCATAACTAAGTAAGGGATTTCGAGGGGTTTTAAACTCCCTAAAACATCAATGATGTTCTTCATTTTGTTTTGAACATCATTGATGTTTTGCTTGATGTTTTCAAAGTCCCTATTACACCCCATGATCTCCCCGATTAGGATCTGGGCACTTTCACTGGTGAAATTACCTTCATCCACAACATCATGATCACCTAAAAATATAGAAAAAAACACACCATGTATTATAAATATGCCACCATCCATCTCTTACCTGAGCCTGTGGTCGCAGACACTCACCTGTTGTGGTGACTATTTCGATTACGTCTCCTTCTTCCTCCTCCAGTTGGCTTTGGGGGATTTCCCCTTCTTCCTGAGGTGGGGGGGTCTGTTGTCTCCTCTGAGTGGTGTCCTCCGAGTCTTTTCTCCCCTATGTAAAAAAAAATAGGTATACTTAGCACACAGATATTAGATGGCAGAAATAGGAACATGAAAAATTGCTTGGAAGTGGGGTACAATTGTCTGTTTTGGCAGAGTTCCAAGATGAAGAAATATTTATTTACTTTGTCAAGCTTGAATACTTACCTGTTTTGTACAAGCTTCACAGATAGAGTCACCCCTATAGTATCCACTGGAGCACCTGTGTGGGCCCCCTAAAAAAAGGGTGTTCTGGTGTCCCACACTAGTGCTCCTGTGTCCAGATGTGTAAACAGCTGCTGAGTGTCCTCTCCTTACACAGAATCTAGTTTGCATTTCATTCTAGTTCCAAACCCATCTAGACACCAAAATTTATTTAACAGAAGTATGCCTGAAAAAATGTATTGAACTGCATCTGGACAAAACATGGTGTTTTATTGGCCGATGTTTCCTACGAATGATTAATGTGTCCATGAACATGAAATTTGCCATTTTAAATTGTACAACAGTAAAGAAAGCACATGGAGCAGCATGAACGTAATAAAAATAAAGAATAGGAACACAGGACAACTACTTACTTTTTTGAAGCACTCTCCTGATCCTTCTATACTGATCGTGCTCCCTTAATTTGAGGTCCGACAACCGTTTCCGGAGTTGATCCTTGGATCGTCTTACCTCAAAATTCTTCTGCAGACTCTTCACAACTTTCACCATGATCTTGGCCTTTCTGACATTGGGGTTGGGGTAAGGTCCATACTTCCCGTCATAGTCGGCCCTCTTCAGGATGTCCACCATCTCCAACATCTCCCCCAAAAGACATGTTTGATGCCTTAAATCGTCTCCTCTGGGATCGGGACGTTTCTGGCTCTGGACTTTTCTCGTCCTCCTCCTCGTTGCTGTAATTAGCACGCACCTGCTCTGTCTCTGCCATGTGCTCTTCCCCCACTGCGCCGAACAAGAGGGGGCGGGGAATAGACTAGAGAGAACGTCAGTGGCGGGCTGAGTTTCACGCATGTGCAGTGTATATAAAGCGTAACACGCATGCGTAGTATGTACAATCTGTGAACGGAGGAAGGAGTATTGGAAGTGCCGATCGTGGTAACGAAGGTAACATTTAAACTGGGGCCTATACTGATTTTAGATTGAGGCCTATATTGGGACAAGATTAGGAGACTTTAGCCTGACATTAGGGTTTCTCTTGTGTATTGCAGATAAAATGGATGGCTTCAATGACCACACCTTCTTCCCCCTGTTCATAGACAAGTACAGGGAGCTGCCCTGTCTGTGGCAGATCAAACACCCACATTATAATCATAAACAAAAGAGGCAGGCAGCGCTGGAGAAACTGCTGGAGTTGGTGAAGCCTGTGGTCCCCACAGCAACCATCTCCTATTTAAAAGCCAAAATTAGTGGCCTGAGGAGCACTTATCTTAGGGAGCGCAAGAAGGTCCAGGATTCCCAGAGATCTGGAGCTTCAGCAGATGATATTTATGTCCCCAGGCTGTGGTACTATGAGAGACTTCGTTTTCTGTCAGACCAGACTGAAGTCAGGGAATCCCTCTCAACTCTTCCTTCCACTCTTCCTTCCACCCTATCTTCCACCCCAGCTGAGGCTTCAGATGTCCAACCTGGGACTTCCAGGCAGGAAGAAGTGAAGGAGCCCAGCTGGAGCCAGGTATAGCATTGTTCTACAGATTTCTGGTCAATAAATAAATTATGTTTACTAGATGTTATTATTGATCACTAATTGCTGATTTAATAAAGTGTTTTACATATCAATAGACAGTAGTGGGCAAAAATAATTGGGACAAGAATGAAAAATGCTGGGCTCAGAATGATAGTCTTTTATATTTGTTAACATTCAATTGGCAACAGTCATGAGATGAAAATTGTGTGCGATTAATGAATAAAAAACTAAAACAATGTCCCTTTTTCATACACAGGAAGACCTCAGCCAGGAGGAGGCTGTGGAATGTGGCACACAGGAGGAGGCGGGGTTAGTGGCAGCCAGGAGAAGGCCGGGCCCAGTAGGAGCCTGACAGAATCGCAGGTCCCTCCCCTCCGCCTTCCAAACAAAAGACCCAGGAAGGGGAGAAACGTGCAGGATTCAGCACTCAGGCTGATTCAGGAGGCTTCTGCGTCCCTCAGAGCCTTCCCCACTCGTGAAGAGGCCTTTGCCTGCATGGCTGCCACAAAACTGAAGGACATGCAGGAGGGCCAACGCCTCATGTGTGAGGACATTCTTTATAAAACACTTACTAAGGGGGTAAGGGGTGAAATCACACCCAATACCCACCTGTGTGAGTTGGACCTCCTGCCACAACTCCACCACCACAGACACAGCGTGGAAGGAAGCGTGGAAGGAAGACCAGAGAGTGATGACCTGGGTTCAGTCTGGTCTGCCAAAAGAAACAGGCTCTTGTATGACCACAGCCTGGGGACATGTATGTCATCTGCTGCTGTTCATGATCTCTTGGACTTCTGGATCAGATTGCACTCCCTTAGATAAGGACTCCTCAGGCCACCAATTTTGCCTGGAAATAATTGATGTGTGCCGTGGGGGCCAAAGGCTTCACCAATTTCTGCAGTTTCTCCAGCGTTGCCTCCCTCTTTCTTTGGTTAGGACCCCATAATAAAGAATTTTTTTTTCAATTTTACTTGCCTATGTGTGTTTTCCTTCAAAAAGGACAATTGTTTGTGAGGAGGCAGGTACATTTCAAAAATACAATGTGAAATTAACAAGAGACACCAACACCAAGCAACCTCCTTGAGATTAAATAATACAAGATAATAATCATGTTGTGGTAACTTGACACACAAAACACACCCAAAAATATTCTGGAGTAAAAAATAAATAAATAAATAAAACACAAGATCAGGCTTTCAGAAAATACGACAAACCAAAAATGAATCTAAAAAGATCACAAAAAAATTATTGTTTAGGTAGATGTGACAAATAAAAATATTATATTGATTAAATTACGAAAAATAATAAAGAAAGAAATTTGTGAGAAGTCTGTGTGAATATGAGCAGCAAAACAACTTCATTCTTCTAGCATTATAAAGAAGAAGAGAGTGCTCTGCATTAAACAATTTAAAACATTGCAGCGTGACGAAAGTGCTATATCCATTCCAAACGCTAATCGGAATTGACGTGATCGGATTTTGTTGTCAGAAAATTTTATAGCCTGCTCTCAAACTTTGTGTATCGGAAAATCCGATGGAAAAAGTCAGATGGAGCCCACACACGGTCGGAATTTCCGACAACAAGCTCCGATCGCACATTTTCCGTCGGAAAATCCAACCGTGTGTACAGGGCATTAGACTTTTAAGGTACCCAACATCACAACATACAGAGTACAAAATATGTACAGTATCTCACAAAAGTGAGTACACTCCTCACATTTTTGTAAATATTTTATTATACCTTTTCATGTGACAACACTGAAGAAATGGCACTTTGCTACAATGTAAAGTAGTGAGTGTACAGCTTATATAACAGTGTAAATTTGCTGTCTCCCCGAAATAACTCAACACACAGCCATTAATGTCTAAAACGCTGGCAACAAAAGTGAGTACACCCATAAGTGAAAATGTCCAAATTGGCCCCAAAGTATCAATATTTTGTGTGGCAACCATTATTTTCCAGCACTGCCCTAACACTCTTGGGCATGGAGTTCACCAGAGCTTCACAGGTTGCCACTGGAGTCCTCTTCCACTCCTCCATGACGACATCATGGAGCTGGTGGATGTTAGATACCTTGCGCTCCTCCACCTTCGGTTTGAGGATGCCCAACAGGTGCTCAATAGGGTTTAGGTCTGGAAACATGCTTGGCCAGTCCATTACCTTTACCCTCAGCTTCTATAGCAAGGCAGTGGTTGTCTTGGAGGTGTGTTTGGGGTCGTCATCATGTTGGAATCCTGCCCTGCGGCCCAGTCTCTGAAGGGAGGGGATCATGCTCTGCTTCAGTATGTCACAATACATGTTGACATTAATGGTTCCCTCAATGAACTGTAGCTCCCCAGTGCTGGCAGCACTCATGCAGCCCCAGACCATGACACTCCCACCACCATGCTTGACTGTAGGCAAGACACACTTGTCTTTGTACTCCTCACCTGGTTGCCGCCACGCACGCTTGACACTATCTGAACCAAATAAGCTTATCTTGCTCTCATAAGACCACAGGACATGGTTCCAGTAATCCATGTCCTTAGTCTGCTTGTCTTCAGCAAGCTGTTTGCAGGCTTTCTTGTGCATCACCTTTAGAGGAGGCTTCCTTCTGGACAAGCAGACCAATTTGATGCAGTGTGCGGCGTATGGTCTGAGCACTGACAGGCTGACCCCCCACCCCTTCAACCTCTGCAGCAATGCTGGCACACTCATACTTCTATTTCCCAAAGACAATCTCTGGATATGATGCCGAGCACGTGCACTCAACTTCTTTGGTCGACCATGGCGAGGCCTGTTCTGTTAAACCGCTGTATGGTCTTGGCTACTGTGCTGCAGCTCAGTTTCAGGGTCTTGGCTATCTTCTTATAGCCTAGACCATCTTTATGTAGAGCAGCAATTCTTTTTTTCAGATCCTCAGAGAATTCTTTGCCATGAGCTGCCATGTTGAACTTCCAGTGACCATTATGAGAGTGTGAGGGGGATAACACCAATATTAACACACCTGCTCCCCATTCACACCTGAGACCAGAGGCGGCTCTAGGCTTTGTGAGGCCTTAGGCAAAACTTAGACATGAGGCCCCACTCACGCCCATAATGGGAAAAATAATTCAACCAAGAAAAATGTCTGCAGAAAGATGCACGGATCTAGCGTATAGGTGATCAGCATCACTTCCAGGGCACCCTCCTCACCCATCAGACATATGCAGCCAATGCCAAGGGGGGGGGGGAGAGGGGGAGGTGAGAAAAAGAGAGGGGTGATAGAGAGATCCCTAGCCCTGTCCCTGTCTGCAGCCCTTCCTGTGCCCCATGTCCCAGTCTGCAGTCCCTGTCTGTGGGAAGGTTTGTGTGATGCTTGGTACAGTACCTTCCATGCCAGCAGGATGTTCATCACAGCCAGCAGCAGGCAGAGTCCATTCTTGTTTTCCGGGTGGGAACAGTGTTCTTCTCCTTCCAGAGGATTTGTTTGCTGTGAGATTGAGTGGTCCCTGGCCGCCAGCACCTTCTGCCCGTCTTTGTTTTCTGGGCCCCAGTCAGCCTGTCCTCCGGCCCTGGGAGGTCTTCAGAGCTCTTCTTCTTCCAGGGCTATCGGTCCTTGCTGCCGATGCTGCTCACCTTCCCCACCAGGCCTGGACTGGGGCAAAAAAAGGGGCCCAGGCATTGTAGACTGAGCAATCCATGAGACTAGTCCCCTCCCCGCTCTCCACCCTGACAGATCCCCTACAGCAGCCAGTGGGAGAAAGGAGACTGGAACCTTGCAGAGCTGCGGGAGGTGAGGGGGGCCAAGAGCACAGGGGTGGCGGATAGCATGGGAGTGAGGCAGAGAGCACTGGGGGGGGGGTGTAGAGCACGTGGGGGCAGAGAGTAGGGGGGAGCAAGAGAGCAATGGGGGAGCGAGAGAGCACTGGGGGGCAGAGAGCAATGGGGGGGCAGAGAGCACTGGTGGGGGGGCAGAGAGCACTGGGGGAGCCAGAGAGCACTGGGGGGGGCAAAGAGAATGGGGATGGAGAGCACAGGGGCTGGGGAGCATGGTGGGGTGGAAAGCACTAGGGAGAGGAGCCAGGGAGCACTAGGGGGGCCGGAGAGCAAGGTGCCGCAGAAAGCACTTGGGGGGAGCCAGGGAGCACATGGGGGGCAGAGAGCACTGGGGGAACTGAAGAGCACTGTGAGGGGGAGCTGGAAAGCATGGTCGGGTGGAGAGCATGGAGGGGCAGAGAGCAGTATGGGGGGGGACTTGAGAGCACGGTGGGGTGGAGAGCATGGGGGGGAGCCAGAGAGCACTGTGGGGGGGGGGAACTGGAGAGCACAGTGGACTGCACTAGGAAGGGGAGCCAGGGAGCACATGGGGGGACCGGAGAGCAGGGTGTGGTGAAAAGCACTGGGGGGGAGCCAGGGAACACATGGGGGGGCAGAAAGTATGGTGAGGTGGAGAGCATGGTGGGGCGGAGAGCAGATGGGGGTTGAGAACATGGTGGGGTGGAGAGCACTGGGGGAGTGGAGAGCACATGGGGGTTGAGAGCATGGTGGGGTGGAGAGCACTGGGGGAGTGGAGAGCACATGGGGGACTGAAAGTATGGTGGGGTGGAGAGCACTGGGGAGGGAGCTGGAGAGCACAGGGGGGCAGCAAGGGAGCACATGGGGGACCGAGAGCAAGGTGGGGTGGAGAGCACAGGAGGGTGGAGGAGATCATGGGGGGTGGAGCCAGGGAGCACATGGGGGGACCGAGAGCATGGTGGGGTGGAGAGCACAGGGGGGCGGAGGAGATAGTGGGGGCAGAGCCAGGGAGCACATGGGGGAATGGAGAGCACGGTGGGGTGGAGAGCACTAGGGAAGGGAGCCAGGGAGCACATGGGGGGGCAGAGAGCACTGGGGGAGCTGAAAAGCTTCGCCGCTCCTCCTATCCAGGAGTACAGGAGGGCTCAGGGCTGCATGGCCAGGCACTCACTTTCTCTCCGGACGGACGGCCAGGCAGCATCAGAAGATCGGATCCATGGAAGCTCCTTCACAGTCATGGGGCTGTGCTGCTGGGTAGTTTCTGTCTCTGACTGCAGAAGTGTATTGGCGGTTGGGTCAGGGGTGAGCGGCGTGGACTGAAGGAGCAGCTCAGCAGCTGTGTGCCCTATGGCGGCCCGCACGCCTTGCTGAGATCGCACCTGGAGTCGGCTGCTGGAACCTAGAAGTCTTTGCTGTTTCGCTCCCTGCACCTGCTGCCACCAGACCGGGATGCTCCATGATTGGCCCAGGGGGCCCTCAGGCAGTGCCCGATTGGTCAGTCAGCCCCTGGGCCACGGAGTCCCGGCAGCAGGGGAGGCGGAGCCGCCGACATTAGTATTGATCACAGGCAAATTAGGCGATCGCGAGGCCCCTGTGAGTGCGAGGCCTGAGGCGGCCGCCTAATTTGCCTAATTAAATAGCCGCCTCTGCCTGAGACTTTGTAACACTAATGAGTCACATGACACCGGAGTTATTTTGAGGGGACAGCAAACTTACACTGTTATACAAGCTGTACACTCACTACTTTACATTGTAGCAAAGTGTCATGTCTTTAGTGTTGTCACATGAAAAGATATAATAAAATATTTACAAAAATGTGAGGAGTGTACTCACTTTTGTGAGATATTGTAAATATAACTTTTATTAATATCACTTAAAATAATACTTAAATATAAACAACTACTCGTACTTCTAAATCTCACCATCCAAGCAAGACCTAGCTATTATTGCAATAGTGCCTTAATCTTGGGTTTTCTTGAACTTAAAGTGCATGTAAACCCTTACATATACTCAGTGATGTGACTGGCTTCAGATGATACACAGAGATGAAAGAAATCCTCCTACATCATAAGTTGTACCCCATTTATCTGCAGCCATCTATTCTCTACAGGTCAAATATAGCCAAGATCTTTTTCTCCTTTTTCCAACACGTATCTTGAGCATCTCATATTCCAACCATAAATTTTCATATGTCCAGAACCAGTGTGATCTGCTCAAACATAACAGAAGTACTTAATTTATTCACAGAATGGCTTCTTGACTGGTGATACCCAATAGCCAACAACTAGTAGAAGCAATATTATAAAAGAAAAATTTGTCTAAAACACTCTTTGTATTTTCATGGTAATCTATATGTTTTGTGCTTAAGCCAGCTCTGTATATCTAATTTCTACAGCAAACCTATGTTTTATTTTCCTTTTATTATATCTGGACCTGCTCTATGGTCTAGACCCAATGACCTCCACGTTGTAAAGTTATTTGAAATCAAGTTAACGTTCCCAAAAAATAACATCCCAGGAGTCTGTGAAGCAGCTGGAAACACAGATGTTTTCAAGTCTGTGGTAGCGCTTCTTGCACAATGTGTTACATACGCCAGCATTTCCGTGTGACATGGAATTTACCACTTGGCTCTCTTTCAAATCGTTTCTTGGACCATTCATCCTATCCCAAGGAGGTTAGTAGTTCTGCGTAAGTATAAAATCATAACAGGTGTTTAATAGATTTAGGTAAAATTCATACAAGTTTGGCCTCTCAGAAAGGTTCTGTGCTGGATAAATAAATCTTTAAAAATGTCTGATCACTGACATTTTAACCCTAAGAAAATAGTTATAAAAATGAGCTTGGAGATGTTCTGCCTTTACCTAAACCTGAAATTGCTGATTAGTGAGACAGGGATGCTTTTCTTCTTTTAAAGAGAACCAATGAGGACTGAAATATGGGAACATTGCTGACTTGTGTTTATGTGAAAACTCTGGTGCTGTCTTCTTGATTCTCACTTCACTAGTCTGTGAGTCACTGACATGGAAGCATGCTGCTATTAAAGGAGTTGTCTTGTGGTTTTTCACCTTAATACATTCTATGCATTAAGGTGAAAAACCTTCTGAACCTGCCCCCCCCTCCTTTTTTCTTACCTGAACCCGATCTTTCTAGCGACGAGAACGAGCCGCTGTCATTGGCTCCTGCTGCTGTCAATCAAATCCAGTGACACAGGATTCGAGGGGCGGGGCAGAGTCCTACTGTCTGTGTTAATGGACACAGCAGCAGGAGTCCGGAACAAGCACACAAGAGTGCCCCCGTGTAATGCGGCTCTTCGTGGGGGCAAACGATGTGGAGGAGGAGCCAGCAGCACCGCAGGGAGACCCCAGAAAAGGAGGATTAGGGTCGCTCTGTGCAAAACCCTTGCACAGAGGAGGTATGAGATGTTTCTTTTTTTTGTTTTTTTTTAAACAAACCTTTACAATCACTTTAAGTATGAAATGCCATGTATACTTGTTCCAGGTCAGTTTGTTGATCTAAATTGTGTTTTTAGGGTGTTATTGTTGATCCTGCGTGACCTTAAAGTGATTATAAACCTTTGTGTTTTATTTTTTAATATTACAAACATGTCATACTTACCTCCACTGTGCAGCTTGTTTTGCACAGAGTGGCCCTGATCATCCTCTTCTGGGGTCCCTCGGCGGCTCTCGCGGCTCCTCATCGCATCAGATAACCCCCTAAGAGAAGCGCTCTCCAGGGGGGTTACTGTGCGGGCGTGCTCCCAAGTCCAGCATTTGCGTCCATAGACATGAATGCCGGACTCGGCCCCGCCCCCCTGATGCCCGCGTCATTGGATTTGATTGACAGCAGCGGGAGCCAATGGCTGCGCTGCTATCAATCTATCCAATCAAGAGAGAGAAAGCACGTCTCCGCCAAGGGAATTACGGCCTCAGGTAAGTAAAACAGGGGGGCTAGGGGGGGCAGTCACTGCCAGAAGTTTTTTCACCTTAATGCATAGGATGCATTAAGGTAAAAAAACACCAGGGTTTACAACCCCTTTAACTGGGCTGGTTGTGGCCTTTTCCCTTTATGTTTTATGCCCCGTTTACTGCTGTATTTTGTATGTACTTATAAAGCATAATAAAAAGAATTAAAAAAAAAAGTTGTTCCAGGTCATTGACTTCCTAGTTGGTTAATATCGCAATGCTAGCACAGAGCCTGAATCTATAGAAAGAATTTAAGCCCAACTTGTGCGCTAAATACCACCCTCCCTGACGGCTTGCCCCTTTATACATATAAGTCCTGCAGTTTTCAGGCCCTTCATGTGATATCACAGGCCCTTATTTTTTACTCTACCGCTGGGCGATCCTTACTCCTAGGCTGAGCATTATTTACATAATGACACGTGAGCACTGTTCTGTCCAGGAGTACTGTGAGCTTATGCCAGCATGATGACATCCTCATGGGATGTGTTCATAGTGGTCTTGGTTATACAGGAAGTGGGGTGTATGACCCTGGGCATCATTGAACCCTGAATAGGACCACTGCTGGATTTCAGAGTGGTGAATCTGTGCTGGGCAGTGTTGGCGAGAGGGTGAATATTTCAGTGAATGCTGCTTTTTTTATTTTAAGATGCTGGGCAACTTACTTATAACTTAAATGGTGAAGATGGGCTTTCAGCAATTGAAGCTTCCATATTTTTGTCCTTATAGATTCTCTTTATGTTCTCATAAACCTAAACATGAAAGGTTAAGTTAAGATGTATTGCTGGGCAGAAGTAAGATGCTAATATGTAAACTGTAGAACCAACAAAGCCACTGTAGCCCTGTTTTTAGGGAGGGGGGGTTATAGCAAATAAATTTCTCCAAACAGGCTATGGCATTAAATCTGTAGGTAATTAGATGAACCAGAGCCTTTGCTAAGTGGAAGAGTGGGTTGATAATAAACTTGGCAGTGTCTCCACCCAGGAAAAGACAGAGGGGGTTCCTCTCCTAGGAAATTAACCATTAATCTAAGCATAGTAATTGGGAGCAGAGGAACTATTACACCTAGCATTTAACAATAATCATAGGTTTATAGATACAAATAAGCATGAAAGTAATACAAACCTAATATGATAAAAGATTAGTTATACTACATAAATACAATATACAAACATATACAGTATATTGCCAAAAGTATTTGGATGCCTGCCTTTACATCCACATGTACTTTAACCATTTCAGCCTCGGAAGGACTTGCCCCCTTAATGACAGGCAATTTTTTGCGATACGGTACAGCGTCGATTTAACTGACAATTGCGCGGTCGTATGACTCTGTACCAAAACAAAATTGACGTCCTTCTTTACCCATAAATAGAGCTTTCTTTTGGTGGTATTTGATCACTTCTGCGGTTTTCTTTTTTTTTGCGCTATAAACAAAAAAAGTGTAGGAATATATAAAAACCCAAAACAGGGTAAAAACTGCGCTCGGATTTTAAGAAATAAAAATAAATTATAAGAAAAAAGCTGCCAGCACCCTAAAAAGTCCAGTATCTGACTCTCAAAAGTATAATAAACAGCAAAGTGCAGTGCTAAAATTATGTATGTTATAAAAAGATCTCACCAAGTGACATAACATCAATCAGTGAACAAACAATAGCAAATCAATCAATAAAACATAAATCACAAGTGCATGTGAAAAAATTATTAAAAAAAGAAGTCCAAAAGTTTTTGATAAATCCACAGGTAAATAAATAAAGAACACCCATCCAGAAAAAGATGTGACAAAAGTGCCAATAGATGATCCACCAAGAAGTGTGAGAGTAGAATCTGCTTACCGGACGGCGATGACTGCTATTACGGCAGTCTCACCCAGCATAGGGATTATGGTCTCCCAAAACCAAGGATACAATGCAGGGCCGGTAGCTCTAACAATCCATCTTTCATTAGCCGCTGTAAAGATGTGTGTGCGAAGTGGGGGCGGAGTCTAACACCACGCTCTCTCACTCATCGCGTCCCTGGTTGCTAGGAGACCAGACAGTTCCATTCACTGTCTATGGCTGGCATCGGCGCCGGTGGGTGGGAGAGAGAGCGCAGCCACAGACAGGGCAGTGTGACCCGGGCGGCTGCTGCAGGACATTGGCCACTGGAGCGGAGAAGAAGGGTGGCCGGATGAACACAGCCGACGAGTGCTGGTGAGAGGCGGGGCCGCGAGCTGATAGACAGCAGAAATGAACCTTCATTTCTTTTTATAGATCTTTTTATAACATACATAATTTTAGCGCTGCACTTTGCTGTTTATTATAAACAAAAAAAGGCTGACAATTTTAAAATTTTCTGACGCCAACATGGCGGTATACTAGTGATAGAGCTCCGCCTCTTGACCACTCCCTCAGGACCAGTGAATAGCATAAAAAAAGGACTAAATAGCCGCCCCTCCATTCTTCTTTTTTTCCTCATACCTTCACGCACCAGTGAAGAGTAAGCAGTTCTATGTCCCCACCTCTGCCACTGTGCAGTAGCTGTCTGGGTTTAGCCTCTCCCGGTGCAAAGTCCCAGCACTCAGGCTGCTAAATGCGCTAATAGCCAGGGAACCCCTTCTGTGGGTCTTGATGGGGCCCTGCAGTGTTTCCTCATTAGGAACAAAATCTGCCATCATGTAAGTGTCTGTGGGCTGAGGCTTGGGGTGGCCAGCTAATTCATTCCTTTTCCTTTTTTTTTTGGTTCCTTGCATCATACAGGGCTGCCTATCCCTTTTATTCTTTCTGTCTCCTCATATGTGTTCTCCCTTACCTTGGTCTGTTTCTCTTTTGAGTGCCTCCCATGTCTCCATTTTTGTTAGTGTTCTGTTCCCCTCTTGTTTGACCATGTGGGGATCTAGACCGCGCTGCCTGACGCATCCCAGGCCTCCCTAAAGGGGAAAGAATGACCATCCAGTGCTGTTTTTCTTTGGCCAGGGCGCCCTTGATCACATCATCAGGCTAGGCCAGCCATTGGGAGTTTCGACCGCCATCTTTCTTATGGGCAAAAGCTTCCTCTTGCCAGATAGGGCTCTCTCTGCGCCCCCCTACTGCTTTTTAACAGGTAGGACACCAAAAAAAAAAAAAAGAGAAATGCATATATATTAATACATTTATATCTTTTTGTTTTAAAAAAAAAGAAATGTGTATGTATATATATATATATATATATATATATATATATATATATATATATATATATATATATATATATATTTCTAGTTTAAAAAAATAAAAATAAAAATAAAATAAAAACTTTTTTTTTAATTTCTGTTTTTTATGAAGGCATATTTTATTTTTTCTCCTCTCTCTTTCATGTCAAAAGCCCTTCTCTCTCTAGTGTTATTTTCTCTTCTGGCTATCCTCATTTCAGCTGGCCATCCTATTTGTCCTCAAGCCTTGAGTCAGTCACCACTTATGCAAAAAGACCCTCAAATTCAAAGGTACGGGACCACTGTGTTGGTAAGTTTGCAGGAAAAGAGTGCCTCCTTATGCGGATTGCTTTGAGTTTTTTCAGCCCCGCATGCTCAAGCTCTCAAAGATCAAGAGCCAGGGAAAGGCGGACAATCTTCGGAAAAGCATAGCCCTAGATGCCACACCCACTCAAGGGAAAAAGTTCCAAGGAAGACATCTTATCGCCCCTTCCCCAGAGCAACGCCAGTGCCCCAGCAAGAGTCCTGCAGGGCCTGTGGCGCAGCGCCTTTACCCAATAGGTTGGTGAGTAAAGATTGCCCAGAGGAGTTCGCAGTTAACAGGTAACACCAAATGTTTTTATTATTTATGGTGCAAGATTCTATTTTGAACTCACTTCAATTATCCCGGACAGGCAGCCCCCTACTAGAAGAGCAACCTGGCACCTTGGCATGTGGCGCTCAACCACACAGTTCTGGCGAGTGAGCAGCCTGCAGATAATAGTAGCTCCGCTTCATCAGAGGAAGACCTGGAGCTGCTTGTTTTCAGTTTTTTTTTTTCCTTCATGGAAAAGTGTATCCAGGTGGCCATGCAGATCATTACATGGGTAAAGAGACAAACTCATATTTACCCTTTCTTCAAAATGGCAATCCCTTTTCCGTTTATGAAAGAAATTTAATAAGAGGGATGGCAAAGTCCGGAGAGAATTTCTCGCTTGATTGTCTTTACAAGTTTTATCCCTGTCAGAGAGCGGATATAGCATCACTGAAATCCACTGCTCCTCCTCCAGACCATTTCTCTCCCACTGAGCTGCCAAATCCACCGTAAAAACGGATGGGCTGCTACAATCATTACAGACACTTCAGACTTAGGGGGTCCTCATCCCGGTCTCATTCACAGGAAAGATTGCATGTTTTCTACCCAACCCTGTTTGGAGTTCGCAGGGGACGGTGGCTAGCGTCCAATTGCAGATCGGAAGAGGTTGAACCTTTTTGGCCCTCTGAGAGATCTTTAAGATGGAGTCCATTCAAACAGTACAACCAGATGGCTGGATGCTACTGCTGGATCGTCAAGATGCCTATCCGCACATCCCAAATGTTTTTCTTTCTCTTTCCTTCCAAAATAAGTAAGTTATGCGATCAGTTAGATGTATCTCCACTTTAACAGCCTTTTGGGTTATAAATATCTCTGAGAATGTTTGTAATGGTCTCAGTGCCGTGTCAGCTCCACTCAGAGAACAGGTTCGCCACTACCTGGACATCATTCTTCTTCTATCCAGAGGACTGGAACAATTGCTGTCACACCAAGAGGTCCTCATATATACCCTGCAGAGATATGGCTGGGTTATCAACTTCCGAAAAAAAAAAGAAAGCAAAGCCAACTTTCTCCAACCCAACGGTTAGTGTACCTTGGGGTGCTCTGCTAGTTCCTCTGTTTGGCTTCCATCAGAAAAAGCGGTGACAATCAGGAACAGAATTCTGAGGGCACATACTTGTTTGATGGCTTCTCAGTGCCTCAGTCATCTTGGCACAACGTCGTCATACATACCGATGATTCCTTGGGTGCATGGGCAAGTTTCAACTAGGATTCTTAGCGCAAGGGATCTAGCACAGTTAAAAACAGTGTCACTCAGTATGAGTAGCGGTCCGCGGTGATGCAAAGACCTTGAGGAAGTCATGGCCCGTTTGAACCGTTAGACTGGATAATTGTTACGAATCATGTCTGCAAGACAGCCTGGAAGGTGCACTGTGATGTACTGTCAGGCAAGGCAAGCGGAGATTCCCAGCCAAGGAGGGTAGTCTCGATTGCGCTGGAAGTACAAACAGCCCTTTTAGCACTTTGGCCTTGCTACACAGAATCAAGGGAATACCAGGCTCCTTGCAGTTGAGCAACAGGGCAGCAGTTGCCTATATTCAGCTCCAGGGAGGAACTCGCAGCAATATGTTATTGAGGGAGGTGAAACCCATAACATCTGGGACGGAAGATCACCAGCAAATTCTGGAAGCAGTTTACCTCCCAGCGGATTTTTGAACACACAGGCAGACCGACTATTGTGCAAGCTTCCCAGAGCACAATGAGTGGGTCTACGTCCCAGGTCTTCTCTGAGCTGGTCCACAGGTGAGGCCTACCACAGACAGACCTCTGCGCTTCCCACAGTAATCACAAACTTTGGGTATCTCTGACCTGGTTTCCACACCCCAAGGCGCAGGGGGAAGATGCTCTGGTCTCTCCTTGGGGCTGCAATCTAGCCTATATATTTTTCCCCCAACATCTCTTGTAATGAGATTCCTCTTGAGTCTGTCAAGGGAGAACATGGTTGTCATAGCCAATCCTCCATATTGGCCAGTAAGCCTTCGGATTTTCCTGGCCATTCAATTCAGGATATAGAAGACATTTCCCCTCCACAACATGCAAGCAGGGACGCTAAAAGGGGAGGCTGGGCAACTCAGGTTGCTCTGGATTTGCTCAAGAGTGATCTTTACCTTGTTGTGTGTGAGAAGGCACTCTGCTTACAACATCTAAAATCTGGAACAAGCTTACGTTTTCTCGGTAGAGCGAGACATTGATCCTTCTGCCCCTCTGGTGACAGCTGTTCTATACTTCCTCTAGGCCGTATTGGACATGAGCCTTAGCCTATCCTCATTGAGCTTGCAAGTGTCGGCTATATCGGCAATAACAAAATTTAAATGGGCCAAGAATACTTCAGTTTGCAAAACTTTTGAAGGCAGTCGTGAGGATTCGGTCACCAAGGAAAAGAGATGTATTGGTGTTGCTGGATCTCATGTCAGTTCAACCATTTGTTCCAACAGAGCAGTGTTTGGTTCGGGCCATTACCTACAAGGCAGTATCTATTGCAAGAACTTTAAGCAGAAGATTGTCGTTGTCTGAGATTCAAGCTCTTGGAGCTTCAAAGAAAGAAAAAAAAATATTGTTTTCTTTCCAGAAGGAGTAGCGTTGGGTCTTGTAGATCATCTTGCATCAAAAGTAGCAACAGCCCTCTATTTAACAGACATCTGGACATTGCCTAACTTTCCAGAACATCACACAGGAAAGTCACACGAACTGGTAATTTTCAGAGCTTTAAAGAAGTACCTGTCCACAATTGCTCCTTTCAGGTCATCTAATAAACCTTTTTGTCTTGCCAGCTGGAAATCTGTAAGGAAAAGAGGTTACTGCCTGGACTCTAGCAGGTTTGGTTGCGCATTAAGGACAAGGGGTCACAAGCCCCCGTAAGCGCCAGCGGCGCATTCCACCAGAGCGGTTGCAGCCTCATAGGCAGGACATTCGAGAGCAGCTATGGCGTCCATCTGTAGAGAGGAATCATGGTCATCCTAGCATAACTACTCAAATTTTACAGAGTAGACCCGGGTGCCTTGTCATCAGGAGACTTTGTAGGGAGGACTGTTCAGTCCTCTGTCCCATCCTAATTAGAAGATTGGTTTGGCAAGTAAAACCCACCCTGTCAGCTAGGTATTTATCACTATTATGCTGTCATGTTGGCATCAGGAAAACTGAAAATTGTAGCAAATACTAATGGTTATTTTCCTTTCCTGACGCCAAACCATGGCAGCATATGGACCCACCCTGTACGTTTCGGTATGTAGCTTGTTACAAAAAATGGGGGGGGGGGGGGCACTAACTAGTCCTTTTATGCTATTCACTGGTCCTGAGGGAGTAGTCAAGAGCTCTATCACTAGTATGCTGCCATGGTTTGGTGTCAGGAAAGGAAAACTACGGTAAGTATTTGATGCAATTTCCCGTTTTTTTTACCTTCTGCTATAATACATATCCCAAAAAAAAAAAAAAAATTATTCATCAGTTTAGGCCAATATATATTCTTCCCAATATTTTTGGTAAACAAAAATCGCAATAGGCGTATATTGATTGGTTTGCTCAAAAGTTATGGCGTCTAAAAACGATGGGATAGATTTAGGGACTTTTATCTTTTTTTGTATTGTTTTTACTGGTAATGGCTGCAATCTGCAATTTTTGCTGCGGACAAATCTGACCCCAAATGACACTTTTTGGGGACCAGCGACATTATTACATTGATCAGTGCTAAAAAATGCACTGTTTGCATGGGCAGTTCCCCATTCTGCCTCTGTACACAGAGATCGAGGGTCGCCAGTGCACATCGAGTCCGCGGGACCCGCGGGGGGCGCTATCCTCATTGCACAGACCGACGTACACCTACGGCGGTTTGCGCACGAGAGTCGACCTGTCGCAGTATAATGACGGCGGCTGGTCGGCAAGAGGTTAATGGCATCCCAGTCTTATGCTGGCCATACACTATACGAAAAATCGGCCGAAAAATCGTTCTTATAGACACTTTGTTCGTTTTTCGGCAAGTTAATGGGCACAAATCGATAATCGTTTGAGACGTTTTTGTGGTAAAAAAACGAACGGGAAGTTTGGTAAATTTCTGCCGAACGTACGATAAATTGCAAGGTTAATGTGTTTCCCGTCTGAACTGTCTGCACTAGGTGTATGTAAAAAAACGAACAAAAAATTATTTATTCATGTCCACTGAACAATTTATCGGTCATTATATGATGGCACGATCGTCTGCGATCACGGTCGAACGTTCGTTTTTCGGAAATGGGTTCGGACGATTTTCTGTATAGTGTATGGCCAGCATTAGTCTGTAGAGTTCAATATTGAGTTGGCCCACCCTTTGCAGCTAGAACAGCTTCAACTCTTCTGGGAAGGCTGTCCACAAGGTTTAGGAGTGTGTCTATGGGAATGTTTGACCATTCTACCAGGACTCTGTGCAGGCCAGTCAACTTCCGTTATAGCTGCAAAGGGTGGGCCAACTCAATATTGAACCCTACAGACTAAGACTAGGATGCCATAAAGTTCATGTGCATGTAAAAGCAGGCGTCCCACTACTTTTGGCAATATAGTGTATCATCAGCAATAGGGCCTAACAGAAGTTCTGGTGGCGTTGCACACATATACCTGAGTATTTACAGTTATTTAGCAAAGATCTCTCCACATGAAAATAGCAGTAAAGTTCAGTTTCAGGGCTCCTGTGGATGTTACAAAGAGCTGAATACTAGGTCAGTGGTGATGAGGAGATCCTTCAATTGGCACTTGATCAACCTGAGAAGCAGCTTATTACCAACAAAGTCAATGTCAGCTTATCTATTCTGCTTCTCTGTCCCTAAAGTTTTTCAATCTGCGATACAACAGGGGCTTTAGCTACCTATATTTCACTGGATGTCTAAACTGGATCTACCCAATGCTGTTTACTGAGCCCTGAGCTAAAGCTATCTAGAGAATCCCAGACCAGAAGGGACAGCAGTTACTTAAAGGAGCTGCCATAGGCGTGCGCACAGGGTGTGCCGGGTGTGCCTGGTCACACCCTAATCACCCTGTGCGGCTTCCCTCCTCTCCCAATGAATGCTGCAGGGTATCATTTCAGATTGGAGAGCGGGGAAGGGGCCATTAAATATATCAGTTACCGACCCCTTCTTTTCCTAAATAAACAGAATGAGTGATCAATCACTCACTGTGCTCATTCATAACTGAAGAATAGTAAACTCTGTTTATTATGCTTCAGTGTGTGAATGACCAGGAAGCTGCTCAGCACAGAGCACTTTCCACTCTTTCACTGTCCGGTGCAGCTAAGCCTGCAGAGAAAGTAACTGGGGAATCTCTGTATCAAAAGTGAGAGGGTTTGAGCTTTGTAGTGCACACCCTAATGCAATAGGCTCCGCACACCTATGGGAGCTGCATATAAACTCTGTCACCAGGCTTCATTACAGTCAAAAACTATGTGCAACAACAGTTAAACTATTAGAACACGGGAACACTTGCCTAAGACTAGGTTTGCACTGCTGGGATCCGGTTTTGATAATGTCAGTGAGATTATGTAGTGCAACTTGGATGCTACTTTAAAGTTATTTGCATATTTTATGGGTCCAAAATCATGCTGGAATCTCACCAAAGTAGTACAGGAACCTTTTTCAAAATTGCGCCATGCTGAGTTGCATTGATGTGAATGGGCACAGTTGAAAAAAATGTGATTTCTATTATCATGAGATTCTGTGCAACTCAAATCACATCTGAAATCGCACTAGTTTGAATGGAGCCTAACAGTCTTTGCTTCTGTCTGAATGAAATACAATGCAAAGAACCACAGTAGCACCTCCTTCACAGAAGTTATTGTGGTCCACTTCTGTTTGCACTTTCTGGAAACATTATATGACAGACTGCAGCTCAATCAGGTCGGTTGGTTGCTAAGACAGCTGTTGTCCTAACAATCAATGTTATGTTTGTTCCAGGAGTGTCAGATTCCCCCTCACTGCGCTGTATTTTTCCAAGTCATTTGGTTTCTAAGACCTCCACTATCCTAGCACGTGATGATGTACTTGCCCCAGCAGGAGGATGGAAATTCCTATGTCCATTCAGGCTCTGCATCCTGGTTTCCCCTCTGTTGCTACGCTGACTACAGCCATGCTGTAAGCAAGAACCATTGCTGAGGACCCTAATGTACAGTAAGAGCCAGTTCACACCATAGAAACGCAGTCCGGATGCGTTCCAGGTGCTTTTCTACAAGCGCGTTTTGAATGCATTCCAGTGCGTTTTTGATGTGTTTTCGGAGCGTTTTTGATGCAGTCCAGTGCTTCCCCCTCCTCTTTTTTCTTAACCTTAAGGGCCAGTTCACACCATAGAAACGCAGTCCGGATGCGTTCCAGGTGCTTTTCTGCATGTGTGTTTTTGATGCGTTCCAGTGCATTTTTGATGTGTTTTTGGTGCGTTTTTGATGCAGTCCAATGCTTTTTCCCCCCCCTCTTTTTTCTTAACCTTAAGGGCAAGCTCACACCATAGAAATGCAGTCCGGATGCATTCCAGGTGCTTTTCGGCATGCGTGTTTTTGATGCGTTCCAGTGCGTTTTTAATGTGTTTTTTGGTGCATTTTTGATGCAGTCCAGTGCTTCCCCCCCTCTTTTTTCTTTTTTCTTAACCTTAAGGGCCAGTTAACACCATAGAAACGCAGTCTGGATGCATTCCAGATGCTTTTCTGCATGTGCGTTTTTGATGCGTTCCAGTGTGTTTTTGCTGCGTTTCTGGTGCGTTTTTGATACAGTCCAGTGCTTTTTTTCCCCCCCCTCTTTTTTTTAACCTTAAATAAGGACAAGTGTGTTGCAGTGCGTTTTTGGTGCATTTAGGTGCGTTCCAGTGCGTTTTTGATGCGTTTTACAGCGTACCAGTAAAGTCCAGTGCAAAAAAAATGCAGCATGTTCTACTTTTTTTTTTCTGGAACTGGAACGCACTGGAATTGCAAGCACTGGTGTGAACTATGCTATTGAAAACCATATAACCTACTTTCCATGCGTTTTTGATGCAGAAAAAAAACGCACTGGACTGCATGTGGTGTGAACTGGCCCTAAGGGTGGATCACTAATGGGGACTCTGGTGTAAGTAGACTGGAAGCACACCCTAAACCAGGAAGTGCCTGATCTTATGACACATGGTCAGTGTACTCTAATAAAGTGTGTTATACACTGATAATAATGCTACTGGTATCTTTGTCTGATCTGGCCATTTACAGTCATATCTCTGCACCCCATTTCCAAGGGCTGATGGACAAGGGAAGAACTAATCAGCCAGGATGGGCTTTTCAGCTAATTATTATTGTATTTTCCCAGGCCAGTCCCTGTAGTGTTAATTTTTTCCCTTTCCGTAGACATAAACATGCAAGTTTGCATAATATCCACTTGCCGACCTCCCACAGTAACTATACGTCATTACTTTGACGTTAAATACTGGTTTTATGGCAGCAGCTAGCTGCCATAACCCCAGTATCCTTATTTACTGTGGGCGATTCTCTACAAGTTAAAAGTGGTCCCAGTGGCAGATTCCTCACAGGATCACTTTTATAGGCGGTGGGAGAGGTGCCACCCTCCTGCGGCTTCCCAGTCGTTTCCAAGTTTACCAGAACCGTTGGTAAACCTGGAAACAATTCGGGGTGGGGATGGCTAGGCAGGAAATCGAGTGATGGCAAGATGGCCCCCACTCAGCTCTATGCCCTTGGAGGACTGGAGTGACCTCTGATGTCACTTCCGATTCTCGGGCAGAAAGACAGGATTTTTTTTTCTCAAGCCAAAATTTCTTTTTTTTTGACCCCAGATCTCTCAATAAAGAGGACCTGTCATGTTTACATTCCTTGTAATAGGATTAAAAGTCATAAAAAAAATAGACAGTGTAAAAATAAAAAGTAAGATACATAAGAAAAAAAAATTAAAGCGTGTAGAAGCGAACGCATACGTAAGTTGCGCCCGCATATGTAAACAGTGTTTAAAGCACCGTGCGCAGTTTTAAAGCATGACAGGTTGGGTATATATTTACTTGGCGTAACATAATTTTTCACATTATACAAAGAAATTGGTTTAACTTTGTTTTTTTTTGTTTTTTTTTAAGTGCATTTAGTTTTCAAAAAAATTGCATTTGAAAGACCGCTGCGCAAATACAGTGGAGGTTATTTACGAAAGGCAAGTTCACTTTGCACTACAAAGTGCACTTGAAATTGCACTGAAAGTGCACTTGGAAATGGAGTCGCTGTAGATCCGAGGGGGACATGCAAGGAAAACAAAAAACAGCATTTTAGCTTTCATATGATCGCATGATAAAATCAGCAGAGCTTCCCCTCATTTCAAATCTACCCCTCAGATTTACAGAGACTGCACTTCCAAGTGCACTTTCAGTGAAATTTCAAGTGCACTTTGCACTTGTAGTTTGCACTTGTAGTGCAAAGTGGTTTTGCCTTTCGTAAATAACCCCCAGTGTGACATAAAATAATTGCAACAATTGCTATTTTATTCTCTAGGGTCTCTAGGGTTCTAAGTAATTTCTAGCAAAAAATACTAATTTAAATGTGGAACAAAAAATTCCATAATAGGCCTGGTCAGCAAGTGGATATGAACTTGTATGTTTGTACAACAATCATTTGTTAAAAAAGAGAATTGTTTGACATCAGCATCATGTATTTGCAACCAGCCACTATCAAGTGTCTATAGGCACATTTCATTTTTTGATAAAGAACTTGAGGTAGTTAATCTATAATAGTCATTCGGATCAGTAAATCTTACCAGGGAAATATACAGTATCTTACAAAAGTGAGTACGCCCCTCACATTTTTGTAAATATTTTATTATATCTTTTCATGTGACAACACTGAAGAAATGAAACTTTGCTACAATGTAAATTAGTGAGTGTACAGCTTGTATAACAGTGTAAATTTGCTGTCCCCTCAAAATAACTCAACACACAGCCATTACTGTCTAAACTGCTGGCAACAAAAGTGAGTACACCCCTAAGTGAAAATGTCTAAATTGGGCCCAAAGTGTCAATATTTTGTGTGGCCACCATTATTTTCCAGCACTGCCTTAACCCTCTTGGGCATGAAGTTCACCAGAGCTTTACAGGTTGCCACTGTCCTCTTCCACTCCTCTATGACGACATTGTGGAGCTGGTGAATGTTAGAGACCTTGCGCTGCTCCACCTTCCATTTGAGGATGCCCCACAGATGCTCAATAGGGTTTAGGTCTGGAGGAATACTTGGCCAGTCCATCACCTTTACCCTCAGCTTTTTTAGCAAGGCAGTGGTCATCTTGGAGGTATGTTTGGGGTCGTTATGTTGGAATACTGCCCTGCGGCCCAGTCTCCGAAGGGAGGAGATCATGCTCTGCTTCAGTATGTCACAGTACAAGTTGGCATTGATGGTTCACTCAATGAACTGTAGCTCCCTAGTGCTGGCAGCACTCATGCAGCCCCAAACCTTGACACTCCCACCACCATGCTTGACTGTAGGCAAGACACACTTGTCTTTCTACTCCTCACCTGGTTGCTGCCACACATGCTTGACCTCATCTGAACCAAAACAGTTTATCTTGGTCTCATCAAACCACAGGACATGGTTCCTGTAGTCCATGTCCTTAGTCTGCTTGTCTTCAGCAAACTGTTTGCAGGCTTTCTTGTGCATCATCTTTAGAAGAGGCTTCCTTCTGGGACAACAACCATGCAGACCAATTTGATGCAGTATGGTCTGAGCACTTACAGGCTGACCTCATACGTCTATTTCCCAAAGGCAACCTCTGGATATGACGCTGAGAATGTGCACTCAACTTCTTTGGTGGACCATGGCGAGGCCTGTTCTGAGTGGAACTTGTCCTGTTAAACCGCTGTATGGTCTTGGTCACCATGCTGCAGCTCAGTTTTAGGGTCTTGGCAATCTTCTTATAGCCTAGGCCATAATTATGTAGAGCAACAATTCTTTTTTTCAGATCCTCAGAGAGTTCTTTGCCATGAGGTGCCACGTTGAATTCCCGGTGACCAGTATGAGAGAGTGAGAGCGATAACTCCAAATTGAACACACCTGCTCCCCATTCACACCTGAGACCTGGAAAATGGCTAATTGGGCCAAATTTAGACATTTTCACTTAGGGGTGTACTCACTTTTGTTGCCAGTGGTTTAGACATTAATAGCTGTGTGTTGAGTTATTTTGAAGGGACAGCAATTTTACACTGTTATACAAGCTGTACACTCACTACTTGACATTGTAGAAAAGTGTAATTTCTTCAGTGTTGTCACATGAAAAGATATAATAAAATATTTACAAAAATGTGAGGGGTGTACTCACTTTTGTGAGATACTGCATAATGTGTATTTGTTAAAGTGTTTGTAAACAATAATAAAGGACTTCTTTTTTTTATTCCCTTTTGGTCTGTTTAATATATCTTTTTGATTGGGGCAAAAAATACCTGCTGACCATGTCAGAAATTCCAGATTGTCTTGTGAAGGTTTCCTGTGTTATCTCAAAAACCATCTTAGTTCTCATCTTGGAATACATAAAGATTAGCCTTTATGTTGTAGAGATCTGAGAGTGGGATTGGTTACGTAGTTTAGAAAGGATAACTTGTCTATGTTCCCCTTACTCAATCATGTTAGGGGGGCATGTGACATACTTATTCTAAAGGGGGCTTCTAGATTCTGATAAGCCCCCCCCCGCAGACCCCCACACCTGCTAGTCCAGGGATGTGAGAATGAGGCTCTTGTTTCCTTCCCAATGTTGAGGGCATGTGGCCTGGTATGGTTCTCAAGGGGGGGGATCCACATACTCATTTGCCCCTCTCTTTTCTGGCCAGCCTGGGACCTATCTAAGATAAAGGCCTGGTATGGATTTAGTGGGTACCCAAGATCCCTTTTAAAATCCCATACCAGACTGATATTTAGAATAAATATTTGGTATGAACCCCAATGTTGAGGTCTCGTATGTAGTGCACGATCATTGCCCCATTTTTTCCCACCCAGGTTGCATGCTTGGAAAAGGGTCTGATATAAATTTAGAGGGGACCAAACTCAAGAAAACTAAAAAAAAGTATGGGTCTCCCCCCAAAAAAACAAACCACACCCTTATCTAGGCAGGAAGCCATGCCAGTAAAAAGGGGGGAGGCAAAAAACATATGTCAAGGTACCATGTCCCTATGTTAAAGGGGACAAGGGCCTCATCCCCACATTGCTGACCCAATTGATATGGAGGTCTGAAGAGGAGGCCTATCAGGCTTATTACTTGTTAAAACTTCACGAAAAAGTTACAAAGTAAATAAACACACCCCGTGATTAAGTCCTGTATAAAAATTATTAAACAAATAAACAATGGCCTCTGATTTGAATCAAAGATCAATCATATAGCCTAGCAATGTATATTTTTTATCAATCACCATAAGCGATGCCCCAAAGACTTTGTGAACACAGTGACCCATGTCATGACAATCATTTGCTGTAGCACTCTTGTCACAAATGAAAGCTCCCTCCCAGCTGCTGAATGTCAACAAAGTGGCTAGGGTTGCTTGCTGACAACATTAGTGGTCAACAATGTCACCCTACACCCCCTAGCTGATTTGGTTGCAGCCAGTGGCGTCGCTAGGGGGTGGCTTTTGGGGCTATAGCCCCGAATCTGGAGTCCATAGCCCCGAGTCTCTGCAAGGGTCCCCAAGGGGAGGGGAGGTTCTCTGGGGACCCTGATGTAAGTGGGAGACTCTCTGGGGACCCTGATGCAAGGGAGGGGCTCTCTGGGGACCCTGATTTTAAGGGGGAGGCTCTCTGAGGACCCTGATTTAAGGGGAAGGCTCTCTGGGGACCCTAATGTAAGGGGGGCTCTCTGGAAACCCTGATGTAAGGAGGAGGCTCTCTGGGGACCCTGATGTAAGGGGGGGCTCTCTGGGGACCCTGATGTAAGTGGGGGGCTCTCTGGGAAAATATACACACACACACTTATATTAGTGTATATACATGTGTATGCCTGCCCAAGCGTATGACTTTCTTTACTACGCTGCTATGGACTCTAGCCCCAGATCTTTTGTAGACCTAGCAACGCCCCTGGTTGCAGCCAGTGGGTAATTTCACTGGAGTGCATCCTACAGTTGCGCTATTTTAAGTGCAAGTTAAGGCAGTTCGCAAGCATATTATTTAAAAGGATTGTGTATTTTTATTGTTGCCCTTAAGCTGCATTAAAAGACCTGCTCTCCACTGAACAGCATTTTTTTTTTTTGCATTGGTATCTACCCCCCATGGCAGTGTTCAGCTACCTGTGTCCTTTTTTTATCAAAAGCTTTGCAAATTAGCCTTGAAAAAGGACAGAAAAAATTAAAAATTTTGGCTCTCACTGACTTCAATGGGTTCCACCAGGTGCAATGTTGGGGGTTTGCAAATTTTTTCAAGTGTTTGGCGAATATCCCGAGACCTGAACATTGCTCAATGCAACTCAAGAGCTGAACACATTTCTGGAAGATCAATAGGTATTTTGATGGTATTAGCAGGGCCTTTAAAAAGATAAAATTAGAGAAATGTGCATGTATTTTAGAGATTTATTTTTTACCTTGACATATGTTAAAGTTTAAGTGATAATAAAGTCTAGTTTTTTTTTGGTTTAAAAATAACAAACATGTTATACTTACCTGCTCTGTGCAGTGGTTTTGCACAAAGTAACCTAGATCCTTCTTTTCTCGGGTCCCTCCCTGGCTCTCCCTGCCAAGTGCCCCCATAGCAAGCTGCAAAGCCAAGTCGCTGCTCTGTGTGTCCATTCAGACACAGAGCCAAGTCTTGGCCCCGCCCACTCTCTCTCCTTATTGGCTTACTGACTTTGACAGCAGTGGGAGCCAATAGTGCCCGCTGCTCTGTCTCTGCCAATCGGGAGGGAGAGTCCTGGACAGCTGAGGCTCTCATGCAGCATCGCTGGATAAAGATGGAGCTCAGGTAAGTGTTAGGGGGGCTGCTGCACACAGAAGTTTTTTTTATCTTAATGCATGGAATGTTTTGCTATACACATGTATGAATATATGTATCAGTATTACTCAGAATGCTTGTAATTATCAGTTAGTGCTCTATATAACTGTCTATTCCATCTTGAACTGCTTGAGGGTTTATAATAACAAATGAAAGCATTGGTCTTATTTAATAAAAGTGAAATACTAAATAAAACATAAATCCTGTTAAGCTTATTAACAAATAAAGGCCCACACAGAAGTTGTCTTATACTTTTATTACTTGTCCTCTCTTGGCTTGATGGAAACTACACAGCAGTACTGTTGAAAGATACAGTTAAGTCTCTGATCTAATTCTTGGCATCACTGCATAGTTGTCACCACATTGTTACACAATATTTTTTTCTTCAGACTTGAATTATGTGACATCAAAAAGCTCTACAATAAACATTTTACACAAGTGAGTGATTCTTTCTAAAAAGAATAACAGGATTTGCTCCATAAATCCATCAGCCATTGTCCATTTGTGTAAAAGTATGCTAAGTAAGTAGAACAGACATTTACAAGATGAGAAGACTCCTTTTACCCGCTTCTTATTTCATTATAATATATTCTTCTTACCAGGACAAAGTATGGGGTACCCAAATAGATTATATTTTCTTCCCCAATGATTCTGTGTAGCTGAACACTTCACAAGAAAACAGTGATTTGTAAGAAATGACTAATAACTCTCCTTAAACTCACAAATTTTCTACTAACGGCTAAAACCAACAGACACTATTCTGTACTACTTCTCTTGGACCTCTCTTGGACCTCTCTGCTGCCTTTGACACAGTGGACCACCCCCTCCTCCTCAAAATACTCCACTACTCACTACTCTGTGACTGTACTCTTCGCTGGTTCTCATCCTACCTATCCATGGCTTCTTCAGTTTCACTTACAACTCTACTTCCTCCTCTCCTCTTCCTTTCTCCGTCGGGGTCCCCCAAGGTTCTGTTCTTGGACCTCTCCTTTTATCAATCTACACCACCTCCCTGGGTCAGTTGATTGCCTCCCATCGCTTTCAATATCATCTCTACGCTGATGACACCCAAATCTATCTCTCCACCCCCCAGCTCTCTCCATCTGTCTCCTTACGCATCACCAATTTACTAGCAGACATATCAGCCTGGATGTCACATCACTTCCTCAAACTCAACATATCCAAAACCGAGCTCATGATATTTCCTCCCCTGGTGCCACTTCCCCTGATTTCTCTGTCAATATCAACGGCTCAACTTGTCCCCCCACGCCAAGGTCCTAGGTGTAATCCTGGATACGCCCCTTCCTAACCAATGTCACCACAAAGCTTCTAATCCACTCCCCGGTCATCTCTCACTTTGACTACTGCAACTCCCTCCTCACATGCCAGTCAACCAACGTATTAAATTCAAGATACTAACAATAACTTACAAAGCCATCCACAACCTGGCCCCCAGCTACATCACTAACCTAGTCTCATAATACCAACCTAATTGTTCTCTTTGCTCCTCCCAAGACCTCCTGCTCTCTAACTCCCTTGTCACCTCATCCTGTGCTTGCCTTCAGGACTTCTCCAGAACCTCTCCCATCCTCTGGAATGCTCTACCCCAATCTGTCCAACTTTCTCCTACTTTGTCCACTTTCAGATAATCCCTGAAAACTCATCTCTTCAGAGAAGCCTTTCTGGCCCCCACCTAACTGTACATTTATTTTCTCCATCAGCACATCCCCCACAGTTATTACCGCTTGTATCTCTTGACCTTCCCTCTTAGATGGTAAGCTCTAAGGAGCAGGGCCCTCTGATTCCTACTGTATTAAAGTGTATTGTATTTGTACTGTCTACACTCAAGTTGTAAAGCGCTGCATAAACTGTTGGCATTATATAAATCCTGTATAATAATAATAATAATAAAATAATAACATAGTGGCTGGATGGTGTCTATGGTCTTCAAATAAAAATAATGGTCAGCTGAGCTCTAGTAATGTAAGCCTCCTCAATGACCCTTGTGAATAAAACATACAAATACATATAACAATACTATGGGGTTTATTTACTAAAGGCAAATCCACTTTGCACTACAAGTGGAAGTGCACTTGGAAGTGCATTCGCTGTAGATCTGAGGGGGACATGCAAGGAAAATAAAAAACAGCATTTTTGCTTGTACATGATTGGATGATAAAATCAGCAGAGCTTCCCTCATTTCAGCTTTTCCCCTCAGATCTAAAGCGACTGCACTGCCAAGTGCACTTGTAGTGCAAAGTGGATTTGCCTTTAGTAAATCAACCCCTATGTTTGCAATCTTTAGGGCTCATTTGGTCCAATTATTCTAGGTATAGAAAATACAAAATCGCCTTTAAAGCTCTTTTAGTTAAATTACCTTAGTTTGCTGTAACAAGCTGCCTAACACATCTTATGGTTCTTCATACCTAATGTGGCTGAAAATGCATTGCATGTGATTTAAAACACACTGGTGGGAGTTTATTAAAACCGGAGCAGACAGAACCTAGAGAACCTTTGCATGGCAACCAATCAGCTTCTATATTTAGCTTGCTTAGTTAAGCTTTGAAAATGAACGATAGAAGCTAGAGTCTGGCTCCTCCAGTTATAGTAAAATCCCCCCATTGCCTTATAATTCAGATACAGTGCCTTGAAAAAGTATTCATACCCCTTGAAATATTCCACATTTTGTCATGTTACAACCAAAAACGTAAATGTATTTTATTGGGATTTTATGTCATAGACCAACACAAAGTGGCTCATAATTGTGAAGTGGAAGGAAAATGATAAATGGTTTTCAAATTTTTTTACAAATAAATATGTGAAAAGTGTGGCGTGCATTTGTATTCAGCCCCCTTTACTCTAATACCCCTAACTAAAATCTAGTGAAACCGATTGCATTCAGAAGTCACCTAATTACTAAATAGAGTCCATCCGTGTGTAATTTAAACTCAATATAAATTCAGCTGTTCTGTGAAGCCCTCAGAGGTTTGTTGGGGAACTTTTGTGAACAAACAGCATCATGAAGGCCAAGGAACACACCAGACAGGTCAGAGATAAAGTTGCAGGGAGATGTTTAAAACAGAGTTAGGTTATAAAAAAATCACCCAAGCTTTGAACATCTCATGGAGCACTGTTCAATCCATCATCCGAAAATGGAAAGAGTATGGCACAACTGCAAACCTACCAAGACAGGTGGTTGTCCACCTAAACTGACAGGCCAGGCAAGGAGAGCATTAATCAGAGAAGCTGCCTATAGGCCCATGGTAACTCTGGAGGAGCTGCAGAGATCCATAGCTCAGGTGGGAGAATCTGTCCACAGGACAACTATTAGTGGTGCACTCCACAAATCTGGCCTTTATGGAAGAGTGGCAAGAAGAAAGTCATTCTTAAAAGAAAGCCATAAGAAGTCCTGTTTGCAGTTTGCAAGAAGCCATGTGGGGGACACAGCAAACACGTGGAAGAAGGTGCTCTGGTCAGATGAGACTAAAATTGAACATTTGGCCCAAAAGCAAAACGCTATGTGTGGCCGAAAACTAACACTTGCACATCACCCTGAACACACCATCCCCACCGTGAAACATGGTGGTGGCAGCATCATGTTGTGGGGATGCTTTTCTTCAGCAGGGACAGGGAAGCTGGTCAGAGTTGATGGGAAGATGGATGGAGCCAAATACAGGGCAATCTTAGTAGAAAACCTGTTAGAGTCTGCAAAAGACTTGAGAATGGGGTGGAGGTTCACCTTCCAACGGGACAACGACCCTAAACATACAGCCAGAGGTACAATGGAATCTTTTAGATCAAAGCATATTCATTTTTTTAGAATGGCCCAGTCAAAGTCCAGACCGAAATCCAATGAGAATCTGTGGCAAGACCTGAAAATTGCTGTTTACAGACGCTCTCCATCCAATCTGACAGAGCTTGAGCTTTTTTGCAAAGAAGAATGGGCAACAATTTCACTCTCTAGATGTGCAAAGCTGGTAGAGACATCCCCAAAAAGACGTGCAGCTGTAATTGCAGCCAAAGGTGGTTCTACAAAGCATTGACTCGGGGAGGGGGGGGGGCTGAATACAAATGCACGCCACACACCAATTTGTGTCGGTCTATCACATAAAATCCCAATAAAATACATTTACGTTTTTGGTTGTACCATGACAAAATGTGGAAAATCAAGGGTTATGAATACTTTTTCAAGGCACTGTATATCATTTTTATACCATAAGCAGAATTCCAAACGAACTCTTCAGTGCTAACAAAGTAGAGTATTTTCCCTAGAGACAGCCAGGAATAGGGAGGCCACATATTTGAAGAATAAGTGAATCTTTTAACAAGGGGTCCCAGTAGTTTTAAATGCACCGAGCAATTTGTTGAAATATAGTTAGATGTAGATGCCATACTTGTAGGCTGCTGGCCCATTGTAGACATCCTTACATCCTGGGTTAAATGCTGGACACATCACATTGTAAAGTGAGTGTGCACTTCCTGTTTCCAAAGCTGTGCATAGGCAATCACTCTCTCTTATCATACATTGATGCAATTATGTCTTTATATCCTAACCACAATAGTTGGATATCGTTCTGGCAAGCTCTTATTTCTTTAATTGCTCTTCTAGGAGGTGTTTTACCAGGAGTGTTGATGGGCTTTAGGTCTAGGTACCATTGTCCTTGACCCATCCACTCTTTAGGTGTGTCCTTTTTTTACATCATAGGGGGGGAGATGTGGCGTAGGAAGACAGCTGTGTCTTTTTTAGATGGTGATGGAGGTAAGGTTTATATTTTGCAATTTGATTCACCATACTGTGATGTTTTGAAATGATCAATAAAATATTTTTTTAAATACAGACCTGGTTTATGCTGCACAGTCTCTGTAGGTAACCGCTATCCTAGGGGGTGGATACTATATCCACTTATACACTACACTTTTCCTTTTTTTCATTTGATTGTTTGGTTACATGAGACTACACACATTGTGTGGAAGACAGACACCAGTTAAGAAATTACTTCTGTTTTTGGAGTGTGATTGGGAAGTTCCGAAGGAGTAGGGGCGGGAGGAGGAGTTGCAGATCCATCCATCTCTCCTTTCTCTTCTGTGCATGGGGAAAATTGTGCTGGCTCTTGGTAGTGTGGGAGAAAGTATCACAGACATTTATACAACTGCAGCCAGCCCTCCGGACAGTTGCCAATTGATTAGGGTGTGCCAGTGGGCACGCCTATGATTGTGGCACTCAGTTACTTTTGGATCCACAGTCCGGTCTGAATAACGTGTCCATGTTTCAGGTAGTCTGAAACTGGGATATATGATTCAAAACCCAGGCTGCTCGGATGGGTGGCAACCCTAAGGCATAGGGTAAAGTGGCCCTGGATGTACCTGAGCTCGGAGGATTCCTTAGTAAATGTGAACTGATTCTTCCCAGCCATACTCCAACAATGCACCGTGGATAAACAGTCCTCACTAGACATTAGGTTCCTACATCACAATGGTAGTGTAACCGACCAAGCTGTGTGGCGGTGAGCGCTGCTCAGGCTGAGAGCTCCCCAGTACTCACCCTCTCACAGCCCGCACCATGTCCTTGTCATTTATCTCTATGGCATTTAACTTACACTTCTTTAGCAGCCATTTCCAAACCAGCATCAAAAAGGGTGACAGTGATGTTGGAGTCATGTGACTGGGTGGCCTATGGAGTGGTGGTGTACAGGACATGTGGGGTGTTAGGGTGATTATTACACTTGGCATTGTACAGAGGCATTAGGGAGTCCCCACATAGAGAAGCTAAGGCAGTCTCACCACATGAGGGGGCATTAGGAGAGCCTGAGCATTATTACAAAGTCAGGACTAGTCTCTGCGCATGAACACAATGCCGCTCTGCCAACTGAGAAGTTCCAGCTGCACACAGAATATTCATTCTGTGTGTGTGTGTGTGTCTATGGGGGTTATTTACTAAAGGCAAATCCACTTTGCACTACAAGTGCCAACTACAAGTGCAAAGTGCACTTGAAATTGCACTGAAAGTACACTTGGAAGTGCAGTCATTGTAGATCCGAGGGGGACATGCAAAGAGAATAAAAAACAGCATTTTAGCTTGCACATGATTGGATAATAAAGTCCGCAGAGCTTCCCCTCATTTCAGATCTACCCCTCAGATTTACAGCGACTGCACTTCCAAGTGCATTTTCAGTGCAATTTCAAGTGTACTTTGCACTTGCAGTGCAAAGTGGATTTGCCTTTCGTAAATAACCCCCTTTGTATCCTTCCACACTGCCTGGGGAATCCATAGGACACACACAGGATTAGAAATGAGCAACCTTCTAATGTGGTTTTGCAGTGTAACCGCATCTCCTCTCAGCTCTAATGTCATCCGCAATCTGCGGCTATTTCCGCCCAGCCCTTGGGTTACTTGGGGAGCCACAGTACGGTCTGAGTAATGTGTCTGGGTTTAGGCAATCTAAAAACTCGGACACATGATTCAAAACTCAGACTGTCCAGGGGCAACGTAGGGGACTCAGTAGGGACTGGCTACAGATTTTAAAGAGAGCGAAGGTTGATAATAATGCTTGCCAAAGAGGAAAGTATTAATCTTTTACTGCAAGGTGCAACAAAAATGGCAACTGGTTCATTTTTTTTTTTTTTTTTTTTTAGGAATGAACATTACCACATTACCACCTATTGCTAGACACAAGTTCATAAACTTGCCCTAATATGTTCCAGTTCCTGCTAAAACCAACTATGTGTGTATTTAAAAAATAAGTACAAGAACAAATTTGGGTAAAGTGTCTGTGTAACAGAGCATTTACAGGCTGAAAAATAACCCCCACCAAAGGTATGTTCAGGGGAGGGTCTGAAGAAAAAATGTGGTATGCATCTAAATGAGTGTCCAATACACTGCATTTTTTAAAGCAGTTTTTTCTTTTAGGAGTCTTGGCATTCAGAGGGATTTTGGCAAGCCTAACTCATCATGCTCAGATGCAGGTACAGTCTCCCTTACCTCCATATCCCACAACTTCTCAGCTTCCCTCCCTCAGCAGCTCAGCAGGCCACATCTGATGGGGCAGAGGACAAGTGATCTGCAGCCAGGTGAGAGGCCCTCCAATGTCAGAATCGGCGTGCGGGCAGCCGGGCTGGAGCGTAATATAATGCAACTTCTCCAGAAGACCCAGCCACTGTAGGGTGCCCCTCCCTGATTACTGCCAGAGTACTTTAGATTCAGTGGGGTGTCCTTGGATCCCTCCAGCTGTTCATTTGTGTTACCAGAGTTACACTTGGCTATATTATGAGGGATGCTGTTTATAAAGTAGTGATTCTCAGCTTGACTCTGTTATAGAGTCTAATGCCCCGTACACACGGTCGGATTTTCCGACGGAAAATGTGTGATAGGACCTTGTTGTCGGAAATTCCGACCGTGTGTAGGCTCCATCACACATTTTCCATCGGATTTTCCGACACACAAAGTTTGAGAGCAGGCTATAAAATTTTCCGACAACAAAATCCGTTGTCGGAAATTCCGATCGTGTGTACACAAATCCGAAGCACAAAGTGCCACGCATGCTCAGAATAAATAAAGAGATGAAAGCTATTGGCCACTGCCCCGTTTATAGTCCCGACGTACGTGTTTTACGCCACCGCGTTCAGAATGATCGGATTTTCCGACAACTTTGTGTGACCGTGTGTATGCAAGACAAGTTTGAGCCAACATCCGTCGGAAAAAATCCTAGGATTTTGTTGTCGGAATGTCTGATCAATGTCCGACCGTATGTACGGGGCATTACAGTGACTATGCTAAGCAGCCACAAGATGTTACCCTGATTGAGCCACAGAGACATTGCAGTGAAGTGTTCATGTTTGTGGAGCTTTCATTATTCTGCAGTGTATACATTGTTTTTGCCATCCTGAACCTGTTTTGCATTATTGCTTCTAACTTTGCACCTGTTTAGTAAAATGCAAGTTACAGTTTCTCTCTGATCATTTGGCCGATTACCTATACTGTTAAATCTGTATTCTTTAAAACAACCAGTCATGTTGTTTATTTGAACTAGTTTCTCTGATACAGACAGCAGGAATATTATTTTCAGCTATGTACAACACAGACACCCCATTACTTTTTAAAAATGGCACTCTATAGTGCTTTTTAAAAAACAGCACTCCACTAATAAAAGCCTCCATCACTGGCATCATTAAAGACATTACTGATCCTTGTGTTGGTATGAGATTTTCGTACAGATATCTGTCAAAATTTTGAATGCAAGTGACATACTTAAGGGATAGCCATGAGTGCATATGCATCAAAAATCGATTATATTTTACATTCATTAAACTGCAGCGTTATAAAACAAGATTTATGAAAACTATTTTTAATATTACGAATATTTATTTTCTTTACAGACATTGAATGCCCATGTTTAACAAAGAATGAAAGTTGTCATAAGAAAGTGATATGTAAATGTGCAAAACCACAGTTTATTAATATACTTCGAAGTCTCTGAAGAAATATAGTTTATATTTTGTTATGTGCAAATGATTTTTTTTGTAATATATAATAATTAGGAAAATACAATTTCTTTTTAAAGCTGCCTAAAACCCATTTTAAACACAGTCCATGGATTTAAGCTCAACCTTTCACACATTTTGTTAAAGCACATTTCTAATGTGAAACAAACATAGCCCTTTTCATTATAATTTCCAATAATAACAAAACATCTGCCTGTTAGAACCACATTGCTGTAATAATGCCACTGAAATCACGGGAACATTATGCTGGATATCATTTATCTCGACTCAGTACATTATGCTCTGTTCCTATTCTTTATTGAGCTGAATTACTTAATATGACTAATGTGGGGGGTTGAATGCTGTGCATGTATAGCTTACCTAGATCTTCAAGGTCTGAGACTGGTAGTTCCCACATTTATTTTTTTCTATAATGTGCATGTATACATCCAGAAAGTCCTTGTTAAAGTCACTGATAAATGTTCCTATAGAAGAGGGGGGGGGGGGGCAACTGGACCCCAAGGAGGTAATCCCCCCATTTGTCCAATCTGTTAGCTGTCGAATAACAAATAGCCCAAGTGATTGTTTACTGTAGCCTACATATAGTCACATTTAGAGGTCTATAGTTAACAAATACACAATGAAACCATAAAGTGTATCTAAGACCAGAACTTTTATTTTAGTTGTGGGTAAAAAGTAGTTAGAAGCCCTGTCAGGTTTTTATTGCTGTTTGCATCCATTCGGGAAATACAATCTCTCAGTTTGTTCTGGAAACCATTGTCACCAGGACTGAAAATGAGGGGGCAACTAAAATTTTGAGCTGCCACTGGAACAGGAATAGAGGGGAGATCTTCCAATGAAGACACTTGTTCCAGTGACAATGGTCAACAAAGGGTTTTCCTCACTTTTGGGAGATTGTCTCTCACTACCTGTTATGTCTACAGAACAGGAACTGAAGGAAAACCTTCCCATTGAGTTACAGATGGAAAAAAAACTGACAGTTTTCACTATTCCCTACTCAAGGAATATTCTAACTATGGCCCTCCAGCTGTTGCGGAAACACACATCCCTTGAGGCATTGTAAAACTCTGACATTCACAGACATGACTAGGCATGATGGGAATTGTAGTTCCTGAACAACTGGAGGGCCATAGTTTGAAGACCCCTGCCCTACTCCATCCAAAATTAAAAGTTTGGGTCTTGGTTACTTTAATTTTGTCAGTATGTTTTTTGGAAACGATCAATACTGGGATTTTATCATTTTAAATTTAAGTGTAATTATTCCTTATAACCTAGGTAATACTTCTTGCCCTAAATTATACAGTATATGTGTATATTGTAAAATTCAATTACAATTGCTAGCAGTCTCCCTACTTAAAAAAAGAGTTACTAATGTGTTATACTACAATGTAATAATTTAGAAGTTCTTGTGTATATATATATATATATATATATATATATATATATATATATATATATATATATATATATATATATATATATATATATATATAAATATATAATTTAGAAGCTAATATGATTCTAAAATTAAATGTTAAGCAATAGTAATCATTTTATTACTTAAAATTTGTTTTTGGGCCAGTGATAATTTTTGTGAATGAAATCAAGCCACTAATGCCTATTTTTCCTTCTTTGTGATCCCTACTATCTTATTATTCCCTCTTAAAGTCTTATAGAAATTAGCAAATATGAAATATCCTGCCTAATCTGTTAGCCAAACATAACAAAACCTGTACTAAGGACTGAAAGGGAATGTGTAGTCTTTTCTTTTTCAGATATACTGTACATTGACTCGATGTAACGATATATATAGTGCATTGACTTGATGTAAATAACAGTATATATTTTTTTTTTATAAAGCTTTACATCTAAATTTCTTGCACACTATATTTTTCCTTTAAAGCAATTGGTTGAAGTCACCTACAGCAATTTAAAATTCACTTAACTTATTTTCTAGCCTGATCAATGCATGATTGCTAGAAATTGGATGCTTTAGTTAAAACAAAGCTAGCCTTTTTTTTTTCCAATATGGATTAGGCTACATATGTTAGTTAGAATATGGTTCCCAGCCACCTAGTTAAGATTGCTCAGTTATCTGATAATACTATAGTTATCACAATGCTCCTTGGTAATTGCATTTTTTTTTTACATACTGCTTTATTCGCATACCATGGGAGCAAATAAGTTGTTCTTTTTTGCTAGCATAAGAAGCTCTAATCTAGTACGTGGTAGCTGCAACCTGAATATCAGTGCAGTGTTACAATTACCACCAATACATATGGGGGATGATTTACTAAAACTGGAGAGTGCTAAATCTGGCGCTGCTCTGCATAGAAACCAATCAGCTTCCATGTGTTTTTTTCGTCAAAGCTTAATTGAACAAGCTGAAGCTAGAAGCTGATTGGCTACCATGCACAACTGCGCCAGATTTTGGACTCTTCAGTTTTAGTAAATCAACCCCAATGTGTTACATCTTGTACTTAATATTTTCCATGATCGGGTTCATTAACAGGTATGTTAACTGTATGCCTAGAGTTACGCTTTAATGATCACTTGTGACCTAAAAACATTTGGAATTCAAAGATTTTCTTCTTTTTTTATAAATTTCATTTTTTTTTAATGCAACAATATTACCACAATAATACTTTTCTTTATTCCACTATCCTTTGCTGGCTTCCATCCTAATGCTAAATATTTTTGCAGTAGGTTATATTTACCTAAATAGCAGCTCCACGGAGAACTTTGCTGTGCAGCCTGGCTAGTACTACTAAGTTTTGCTCCAAAATCTACCCAGCTCTGCACTGTAACCTCAACAGATTTGTTTGCCATTTGGATTCAATGTAGGTTACCATGCAGTAGATAGGATTTGGATAAAGTTAATGGAGTTTGAGCAATGCATTCGTGATAAAGGACTGGGAAGATGTTGGAGGGGTGATTGAGAGTGTAGCCAGATCACAAAGGGAAGATCTCTGTGGAGCTGCTATTTAGGCAAGTATAAGGTATTCTGAACACACTCATGGGAAGTGGGCAGCTAATGCCGTGTACACACGAATGGAACATCTGATAGAAAAAGTTAGACAAAGTCTTTTCATCGTCTATTCCGATCGTGTGTATGCCTCATCAGACTTTTTTTTACAAAAATTCTGACGGACCTAGAAATGGAACATGTTCTAAATATTTCCGACGGAACCAATTCTTATCGGGAAAACCGCTCGTCTGTATGCTGTTCCGATGGACCCAAAATGATGCATGCTCTGAAGCAAGTACCAGACGTAAGCTATTGGCTACTGGCTATTGTACTTCCTTTTTCTAGTTCTGTTGTAAGTGTTGTACGTCACCGCGTTCTGGACGGTCGGACTTTGGTTTGACCGTGTGTAGGCAAGACCGCTTGAATGGAATTCCGTCTGAGAAACCTTCAAAGTTTATTCCGACGGCAAAACCGGTCGTGTGTACAGGGCTTTAGAATAGTGTTGTGCGTATTTGCACATTATGGCAAGAGCTACTGGGGCCTAGAATGCTTAAATTCTTCTTTTGGCAAGCTAATCATCTTACCTTAAATACAGAAGGCCACTAGAAGAAGCATTTTAAAGTTTGTATATAAAACTACGCTGCAGTTTCCCTTTTTTATGAAATGTTACACTTTCTCTATAATATACAACTTCTAGGGAGCATGGAACCAAACTTAGGTTCCCATTAAATTTTGTTGATGTGCATGTAGAAATGCATAAAGAACACTTACAAGAAAAATAAATTTGAGGCTTGATCTCGATCAAGAATATGTATGTTAAAATGAAGTTTTATGTCAACTTATGTACCATGTTAGAAATTATCTGATCTCATATATCCTTTTAACTCACCGAACCTTCTCCTAGATATATAAGAGTCCCATGATTGAATCCCATGATTAAGTCTGATCTATGACGAAACATGTCGGGGGCGTGGCTATGAGAAGTGACGAGCAACGCTGAGAGCCATACTAGACGGAGGAGATTCTGTCACTGCACGGCGCGCTACGGAGGGGGGTGAGAGAGACCGTGAGTCCTGGCATCCATACACCTCGGGTCCGCCGTGACCATTTGTTATTCTGAGTTATCCACTTAATTTGAAGTTGCTGTGAATCACAAGGTTTTTACTGCTGGTTTACAATTTTTAAAATGTGAGTGTTTCCATTGAAGATTGTAGTGGTTTTTAATAAACGTGCCGTGCTGGTTTACGCTATGTGAGTTCTTCATTTTTTACATGTGGATTGATTCTTAACATTGTGGAATGACTGCATATTGGATTATTCTGGAGTGTGGCTACTAAGCGTTTTTTGCCGTGCATGAGAGTGCTGGCAAAATTTTCCGGTGAGTGAGATTCCTTTGGGAGTGGATTCACGTTTCACGGTGGTGAGGTGAAAGACACGTGGAGTTCAGCATTTTCAAGATCACTGCACCATAGAAGATTTGTGCGATTATTTCTTTTGTCACAAATTAATCACGTTATACACTTTTTTTTTGTCACAAGAATTTTAAGGACTGATTTTTCATGTTTTATAGAATTAATTAATTTTTTGTAAATTTTTTTGCAATTTATTTATTATTTGATTTGCACTATTCATCACGGATTTTTGTGAATCACATTGGTTGGGGTTTTCTGCCATTTAATAATATTATTCTGCTGTCACAGCTTGGTTCACTTACACATTGGATTTAATATTGCATGGTTTAACCAGAGTTGGTTTACACCATCTAGCGTATGCATGAACTTGTACACTTTATATTAGCTGATTGGAATACAGCATATGTGTTCTTTAACACTAGAGATATGAGCGCCTCTTATTTGCTCTTATATATCTAGGAGAAGGTTCGGTGAGTTAAAAGGATATATGAGATCAGATAATTTCTAACATTGTTGACCATTTAAAGGGGCAGCTCTCTTTTTGTACACAATTTTTTTCTTTTTCACTTTTGTCACTTTTCATTAAGTGAGATATATATATATATATATATTTTGTTGCACATTGAGTGGGCCATTCACTGAGCCTCATTCCAGACTGTTCCATATTCCATCCATTGGCGCAGTGGGGGTAGTTTTGAATTAGTGGCGGCTTAATATTCGGATTACCCATTGTTTATATTAAACTTATGTACCATATAAACATCTGGAATATGGTACAGATGATACTGCCCAAAGCAAAATCATCTTTTTGTTTTGCATAAACAAACTGCCATCTGTACTGTGAGAATTTTGTAATTTACTAATATTCACTATAACACTTATAGAGTCATCCAAGAAGTAGTGTACTTCATCTTGTTCTGCATCCAGCGATGGGGGGAAACACAAAGAAACTTAAGATATCTTTTTTTTTTTGTATGCCTTGCTATCAGAAATAAGTGTATATGACAGTACCAAGTATGTTTGATCTTTGGAATTGTTTGATCATTATGAAGTGAAGTGCATTAAGATTATTGTGTTGTTGTTTTATAATGACAATTATCTGAATATCAGAACAGACACTTAGGAAGGTCATATCATCCTGAACTTACCATTCAGCAATGTTTTTTTTCACTATGACAGGAATAACAGGAGTTTTGTACTCACCGTAAATTCGATTGGGGGGGCACAGGAATTCCTAAACTGTCGGGTTATAAGGCTGCCTATGGGAGGCATGGACACGGACAACAAAAACATGTTGTCCAGCACATAACCCCTCCCACAACCATAATGCCTCAATTTTGTAGCAAGTAGTACTGCGAACATGAAGATAAAAAAAGAGACAATGGGTCTTTGTTCTTGGACACCAGGAAAATGATTTTACAGTGAGTACAACAATCATATTTTCTTTTTGTCCTTGGAAACAAGAATACCTAAAATGCTTAGACTGCTGGGATTTCCAAAACCAGTCCAACAAAGGACTGGGCAATATTGCAAAAAAAGGTTAACACACCCATTAAAAAAACAGCAGAAAACTGGGGACAGCTTGAACTTATAAAACAGGAGACAAGGCTGTAACCTTGCAAACTTGGATAGGTTGCATGATGCTGAATGATGCACTAACAGATCTAACAGAGTATGTCATTGCAGGAAAGGGTGGACCATGATCCTTGAGACCCTAAAGCGGTATTAAACCCAAAAACAAACATTTATTATATTGCAGCTTACCAATTCTAAGATGTGATTGCTGCATTGGTTTTCTTTTCTAAGCTTTCTTTCCTTTATATTCACCTGGTGCTCCTGCCTGTCTGCTGTTTTTCAACAGAACAAGCTGTTCTACAGGTGTAGCAGTAAAGCCTCGTTCACACGATCGGATTGTTGGCCAACAAAACCGTGGACTTTTGTCTGAAGGGCGTTGGCCCAAACTTGTCTTGCATACACACGGCCACACAATTGTTGGCTAAAAACGTAACGTACTACGAACTGTTTTTTAGCTCTTTAGCGCCACCCTTTGGGCTCCTTCTGCTAATTTTGTGTTAATAAAAGTTTGGTGAGTGTTGACTCGCGCTTTTCATTTCACACTTTTCATTTCACGATTTTCGTTTTGCACTTTTCATTTCGTGCTTTTCATTTTACACTTTTCAGTACATTTCTGAACGGCCGTTCTTCAACCAGCCATGTTGGGGAATTGGAAGAGATAACGTGTTATTTATTATTGGCCTTGGAGTTATTGCTTTGACATTATTTTTTTGGTTGAATAATGATTTGATTTGGTATATTTTCGGATGCATAGAATGCACTTTTTGGTTAAGTACTACTATTTCTATTTGCAGATAGCATGTCTAATTTTATTTGTTTTCTTTTTTTAATGCACAATAAAAAAATTGTGGAGAATAATACTTGGCTATGTGTTTTACTTCAAATGACATTTTGGGAGTAGGCAGTTACATAAAAAAAATACAATGTCAAATTGACAAGGGACACCAACATAGTTGTATCTTTGGTCTTGAAAACTACGGGATAATGGTGTTGTGGTAACTTGCCCAAATTAAAAAAAAAAAAAAAAAAAGCATAATAATATTATTCTTGATATCATTACAAAAAAATGCCTTTGAAAATTTGTTTGCAATAACTCCACCAATATCACCAGCAAAGCAGCTTCATTATTATCCCATTAAAGAAGAAGAGAATATGCGCTGCATTTCGAGATTTCATAATTTGCCACATCACAAATTTTAATTCTCCATTACGAACGCCAGTTTACAAGACCGACCACTTCTGGCTCGTCCTTGCTTTGGACATTTGTCTGACGGACTTGTGTACACACGCTCGGAAAATCTGACAACACACATTTGTCCATGGAAAATTAGAAAACCTGCTAGCCAACATTTGTCAGCGGAAAGTCCGACAACAATTGTCCGATGGAGCATACACACGGTCGGATTTACAGCCAGCAGCCTGTCATCACACAATTCCCATCGTAAAGTCCGGTCGTGTGTACAAGACTTTAGAGGTCTGAGACAAACAATTTACTACTGACAGAGGTGCTTGCAATGATCAGCTTTTTATTTATTCTTTATGTAAAACCTTTATCGCCAAAGCAACAAACTACGTGCTCTAACTGCTCATAAACTGTTAGCTGGCATTCAGCTTTAATTTGTTAGTGTGTCTAAATCTGCTAGTACATCTGACACTCCCTTCTTGCCCCCCAGATTAACAATGCTGCTGTCCAAAGGTGCCCCTGTTGCGCCTTCATCCAGAGTGGGGGCACTCCAATACAGAAGGTGTGTTACTGAACTGATCACCAGGTGAAAAAAAAGCATAAAAATAACACTGATGCAACTCCACATCTAATGATTGGTAAGCCGCAATATATTACATTTTTGGGGGGGTTTAATACTGCTTTAAGCTTGAAAAATAGCCTGTCTGAGCCACCTAGAGATGGTAAAATGAGAAGCCAATGTACAGCTATAGGGACCATCCAGGATAACAAAAAAAAAATCAGTTTTCTTGAAGAAGCAGTGGCTAAGAGACCTTTGCAGCTTGAACAACATCCAGATAATGGAGGGAAATTTCATTTTTGGTGAACTGGAGCAGACAGACAGGAGAACAATATCTTGGTTGTGGTGAAAAACTATCTGGGCCTGGACCTCAACATCACCTTGTCCCTATGTAAACCTAGAAAAGGGTTCCTTGTAGAACAAGGCTGCCAGTTCAGACACTTGCCTCTACAAAGGTCCAAATGAAGGAGCGAAAGACCAATCAAGATAGATTTGAAAGAAAAACCTGGCCTTTGAAAGTGCTGAATGCTAAACACTGGTCCAGACACAGCTGCAGGAAGGAGAGGATTTGTGTCATGGAGAAACTCCTAGGGTGGAAGCCCTGAGACTCACACTAATGCCCGTACACACGATCGGACATTCTAACAACAAAATCCATGGATTTTTTCCGATGGATGTTGGCTCAAACTTGTCTTGCATACACACGGTCACACAAATCTTGTCGGAAATTCCGAATGTCAAGAACGCGGTGACGTACAACACGTACAACAAGCTGAGAAAAATGAAGTTCAATAGCCAGTGAGGCTCTTCTGCTTGATTCCGAGCATGCGTGGAACTTTGTGCGTCGGAATTGTGTACACACGATTGGAATTTACAACGGATTTTCAGATCTCAAATTTTGTTTGACAGAAATTCCAATGGAAAATGACGGAATTTCCGACAACAAGCTCCCATCGAACATTTTCCATCGGAAAATCCGACCGTGTGTACGGGACATAAGTTGATGACACTTTGCATGTCTGATGAGAGACCATGCAAAAAGCAACCTTCTTATTCCCCGTACAAAGATAGGAGCTTGTTGTCGGAAATTCCGACCGTGTGTAGGCTCCATCGGACATTTTCCATCTGAATTTCCGTCACACAAAATTTGAGAGCTGGTTCTCAAATTTTCCGACAACAAAATCCGTTGTCGTAAATTCCGTTCGTGTGTACGCAATTCCGACGCACAAAATTCCACGCATGCTCGGAATCAAGCAGAAGAGCAGCACTGGCTATTGAACTTCATTTTTCTCTTCTCGTCGTACGTGTTGTACGTCACCGCGTTCTTTTCGTTCTGAATTTGTGTTGTTGTGTATGCAAGACAAGATTGAGCCAACATCCGTCAGAAAAAAAAACATGGATTTTGTTGTCGGAAAATCCTATCGCGTGTACGGGGCATTAGCTGCTAGCATCAAAGGAACACACAAATTCAAAGATTCCATAAATCAAACAAAAAATTAAAAAAAACAGGGCTTCAACAGCCGTGCCGTTAAGGATATCAGTCAAGAAGTTGGATGGAAAAATGGTCCTTGGGTTCTAGGTTTTTTTAGTCAAAGCTTAGTTGAACAAGCTGAAGTTAGAAGCTGATTTAGCACTCTCCAGTTTTAGCAAATTAAGCCTAGGTTCACATTAATACGAGTTTGAAATCATGCAAATTCAGCTGAACTCGCACAATTTCAAACTGGCAATGCAGCCCGACTTTGAGGGTGTTTTGACAGACGTCTTTGCAGGTTCATGCACAGATGTCTATTCAAATCGCCCCCGAAGATGCTAAAAGTGGTACAGGAACTACTTTTGGGAATCGGCGTGGCTCCACAAAGTCGGTAGCGCACTGATTTGGAAGGTGCCATTGCCGGCAACAGCTGACAATTTGGCATGCAATTTGACCAAATTAGCCCAATGTGAAAGTGGGCTTATGAGTCAGCTCCAGTGAAGATTTGTGAAGGTTCAGGTTCCACCTAAAATACAGAACAACAGTATAGATCCAAAACTAGGAATCTGTGCTGCTTGGCTAACTAGTGACCTTATCCTGGATTTTCATATTTGGCCTAGCTGTAGAAGACTAGAGAAAAAAACACCAGCATGGTGGTACAAACAGCCAACGCCCCTCCTCCAGGGGCTCACAAGTGCATAGGCTTTAGTGGTGGAGTTTTCTATTGGTCTTCCCATAGCATCACTCTCATAGTCCTGAAATGGATAATCCTTGCAATACTAAATGTATTGTTTTTTTTTTCTTCCCCTTTCCGTCATTGGTTTGTTTCGATTCATGTTTTCTGGGATGGCTGATTAGTTTGTTCTGTATAGCTATTGATTTTGTGGGAGTGCATGACACTGGGTGATATCTCTTAATCTGGCTTTTTGGAAAACCAGATAAAAATAGTGATTTAAGTTTTGTGTCATACAGTATGCAATATATAAGTACTGTTTTGTCTTCTTTTTCAATAAAGATAAAGTGAAAGAAAAAACACACACACACAGCATAAAACTGGGAAAACCTGCCCTCATTGGCAGACTGGAGAGACTTCTGGAATTTTTTTATCTGGGATAAATCTACCAGTGCTTGTTAACTGACTGGAGAGACTTCCAAGTTTTATCTTATCCAACATGAATCTACCAGCAACTGTTAAGCCTTCCTACACACGCTTAGATTTTCGGACAACCGAACGCGGTTACTCACAATACGAAAATTTTCGTACGACAGAAAACAACATCAGAAGTGATGTAATGTGTTGAATAATTTTGCATGTATTCTTTTGTTTCTGAGCATGCGTAGTCTTGCTCTTACGATTTTTTTTGTACGAAAACCGTACTGATGAAATGAAAATCGGACATTGAGTTCACATCCGACAAAAATTTTATAGTCTGCACATCCAGCTTTTGTCTGGCGAAAAAGCGAAATTGGCTGTCGAAAGCACTGTACCAAAGATCCAAAAATCGTCACACAAATTTTTCCATCCGATTTTCGAATCGTGTGTACGGGCCTTTAATAGTGGAAAAAAAAAAATCTTCCAAACAACAAAGAACAGCAGAACTAAAGAAAACACTAAGGTATGATGGTTGCAGATGGAGATATTCTGTGCTAGCCAATGTTTTTGGTTTCCAGTGTCCATTTGTGTATGTGGTACTAAAACCTGACAGCCAATACTAAGAATTCCTGTGTCCCTCTAAGGACGGAAAAAATGTCTAAACAAGTGCCCTTTACACATTTTTTTTCCTAGAAGCTTTTTACAGTCCAACTTTATCAAATGCATTTGTGAAATAAAATCATTATTTTCGTACCCATTGCTTACACTCTATTAGCTCTGGTCTATCAATTTCAACATGGTTTAAGGGTCACTGATAGAGAAATCACGGTTCATTTTTACACTGTAATCCAGTAACGTTCAAAGTTATGCAGTCTTCTGGCTGCTTTTCAACTGATAACATAGCTAAAAGAATAGTGATAAATTTTTGTAAAACATCTATCATTTGGGGATAGGCGTACGGAAAACTAAAATATCTTTAAATGCAGTAATTTTAAGGTCTGTTTAGAATAATGTCCTTCCTCTTTTGGGGAAATGACAGCAAATCATTAACTTAGCACTTAAAACATCTATTACAATATTCCAATTATTACCTTCGAAACAATGCATACAATTAAGCCACACACAAATGACAGAAACATAATTTGTGACTTCAAAGAAGTTAATGTACATAAGTATTATATTACTACCACTGAAAGCAAAAAGTAACCAGAAACCATATCAAAAAATAAAATAAACACAATATGGTATGTGACACTAAATCATTTTTTTTTTGTTTGCATTGTCATTAAAAATTGAAACGGCTGGTATGGCTTGCCAATTAAGGGACCTATGATGCAACTGATTATGAAATAATAAACCAACTGCATACTGTATTGTAGAAATACCCTTCAACAGTTGACTTTTTTTCCTCTTCTCTGTTGTGGCTTGATTTTCACCACTAACGAACGGCTTAACATGTCATGTCATAACATAGTATGAACACACTGGCTTTGGTTGCTATTTGGTTGGTATACTATTAGCAGGTCACAGTAAAGCACCTGCAGTATATCCTGATATACAGATTCTGCAGAGTTGCTCATATCTGTTTGTCTTGCAGGTTGCATTGCATTGCTAATCAAAAGAGATAAAACTAAAGGTTATTTTTATTCACGACGTAGACTGATGATCAGCTGGAGTTATTTAACGTCTTTTAACCCTGGGAGCTGTGGATCGTATTCCTTTAGGAATGCTTGTGAAGTATAGACATTTATAAACCCTCTGTCCGTTTTCCTAGTGACTATTTTCATAGAAAGTGTGATGATTTGACAAAAGGCATCGTGAATTATGTTGATAATACAATTGAAACATGACAAGTTAAAATTTAAGGCCTTTATCTGGAAATGAGCACTCTTTTAGAAATAGTCTATGAACCATATTTACAAATGCTATAGTATTTTTATAGTTAAAAGTAACAGTTTTCTGTTCACAGTGCCAATATCTGGGTATAAGAACCACAATGCGTCAGTAATTTGGCATGGAGTCAGTAGCTTAATATTTACAGAACATGTACAGATGCAACAATAAATCTGTTCCAAATACATTTATGAACCCTCTGTCACAGCAAGGAGACAGTGGCTATGTTTGGTTAAGCACCAAATATGTCCATCCAACAGTCTCTGTGAACCTTTTTTTTAAGCTCACTCTACTTGTTAAATCCAAAGTGGTGTAAAACTGTTCACAAGTTTTGTAGTATAGTGTGGGTAGTGCTTCAATGAAATTGTTTGCTCTTATCTAGCGTGTACAAAATGTAAAAATAAAAGAATATCTTGTCTGTGATCCTTTAGGTATCAACAATACCAAGTTGTCTTCTCAGACTGATTCTTTTCTAAGTCCAGTTGATGCTGGTGTTTTTCTGTGGTTCTTGTTTAATGTGATGTATTTGCTCTTGCGACATGGATTGACGGTCCACCAGAGGATGGGAGCAGCTGCAATAAGCTGTGAAAAGTAGTAAAAAGTACCAACCCTGCTACATAACTCTGCAAATGACACCATCTGCTTTTAAAGTTTTTTCAGGGATATCCACACATCTGAGTCGTCCTACTCCATCTGTCGATTTCATCATTGGAAAGTAGGGTTGCTGGTCTTGCTCATACTGAGATAAGACAGAAATGTTGGAAGGGCTGATATAGCAGTATACCAGACTGTGAGAAATGGATTCCCAACGTGCTTAGATATCTATACTCTGCTTCCTTCTGACTTTCCTTAAGCGTGTTGTAAAAAAACAACAGCAACCCATCTAAGCATTATATGTATCCCTCTTCACTGAAAGCAGCAAGAAAAAGAACAGCAATGCTACAGATAAGAGATGATCACTAGAGGGCTCCACCTTCACTGATCTTTTGGTCTTCTTTGCCTTCTTGGTCGGTTACAGGTAGCAGGTGGTCATTGTCCTTGCTGCAATGCTTGTGTATGAGACCCCTCCATTTGGCCCTGTTCTTCCTGAGGTGACTTAGCATTTTTTCAGATAGGGGAGTCTGTCCAGTAAATCTTGACCACTCCAAAAACAATGGCTCTGCAATGTAGTTTATGAAGCCTGTGGACAATGAATAGTAAGAAGAGTCTGTGATGTAGAATTTTATGCATAACAGTTTAGGACTAGGTTAAAGAATAAACTCAAGGAAGCAGTGTTTAAAATATATACTATCTGCTTAACAACAATCCATCAATAATCCAATGTTAGAAAAATGCCAACACACTAAAAATGCTCACTGTTTTGGGGAGACGAAGGAAACATAAAAATCCATGATGACTCTGTGCCCCCCACTCCCGCACATCACTGCAGGCAGCTCATATACCAACAGATGAAACTTGACATGTCTTTGCTACTCTGCCTCGGCCACCAGATGGTGCTGTGCATATAGAAAGTGAATGATCTGCGGATCAGTTGGAATAAAAACACATCCTAGATTTTCTGGGGTGCTGGGATTCACATAACGCCAAGAGACATCATGACTCATATGCCAACAACGTATTATTTTGGTTGTCAATTTTGCAAGGGGGATCCTATTTACATATTAAAGATTAAGCACATGCAAACACATTTTCACCACAATCAATTTGCAAGTATTTACAGCATGATCATGCAAATATAGATTGCTTACTGACCTTGCCGTAGTCCTTTTTTAAGTATTAAACAACAATATAGCTGCTATCTTTTCTATATAAAAAAAAAAAAAGTCTTCCTACTGCAACTTTTATAATCCTGCCCAATTGTACTAAATCCCATTTTGCTAACCAGGCTATTAAAATATGTGTTGACTAATTTAACATCTCTACATTGAAGTGACAGAAAGGACACACATCAATCAGGTCACCTCTTACAATACAATGTTATTCAAGCTGACAAATACACAATGCTGATTCCCACCCAGGAACTGGCCTCTCTGGTGTGTTTTACCCTCCCAGGCCTAATCACAGGATTAATCCCGGGAAGGTGAAATGCATCAGTGAGGGCAGTTCCTGGACAGAAACTGGCAAAATAAATTTGTATTCAATACAATGATGTCATTGGTTTGTGACCTTTCTATCCCTTGTATGCTGTTACAGGACACAAGGACACGCTCTATGGGAATTGGGTCTCTGGATGTGTTCTTGTACTACATTTGGATAACAACTCTACATAGTTATTAAAAACACTGTTGTCGTAACTTTGCAGGTCATTTTAGTAACTTTTTAGGTCCTATTTATACTTGAACAGTTTTGTTGCAGTTAAATTCATATGGTACTGCAATAAATACATGATGAGATTTGTACCATTCCAATCAATATCCAAAATGACTTCTGTTTCCTCTAGGATAGGGACTTTAAAAGTGCCAAATATATATATGAAACCATGAGTTAAAACAATACAATTGTACGCTATTCTTTTTGCAAGGTTTTGTATCGTTTACAATGACCTTTGACTGCGGGAAACTATCCTTATTGCCTCTAAACAACCACTTCTAAATACAGTTATTCCCACACACCATACCAATGTACTAAGCATGTCATTTATAAGCCATTCATTCCATTTGTGCCCTGAATCCACATTAAGATACACTATATTACCAAAAGTATTGGGACGTCTGCTTTTAGACGCACATGAACTTTAATGGTATCCCAGTCTTAGTCCAAAGGGTTCAATATTGAGTTGGCCTATCCTTTGCAGCTATAACAGCTTCAACTCTTCTGGAAAGGCTGTCCACAAGGTTTAGGAGTGTGTCTATGGGAATGTTTGACCATTCTTCCAGAAGGGCATTTGTGAGGTCAGGCACTGATGTGGACAAGAAGGCCTGGCTCGCAGTCTCCTCTCTAATTCATCCCAAAGATGTTCTATCCGGTTAAGGTCAGGACTCTGTGCAGGCCAGTCAAGTTCTTTCACCCCAAACTCACTCATCCATGTCTTTATGGACCTTGCTTTGTGCACTGGTCCAAATCATTTGGTGGAGAGGGTATGTTTTTCAGGGGTTGGGCTTGGCCCCTTAGTTCCAGTGAAGGGAACTCTTAAGGCGTCAGCATACCAAGACATTTTGGACAATTTCATGCAACCAACTTTTGTGGGAACAGTTTGGGGATGGCCCCTTCCTGTTCCAACATGATTGCGCACCAATACACAAAGCACGGTCCATAAAGACATGGATGAGCGAGTTTGGGGTGAAGGCACTTCCTATCCCTTGTGTCAGTGGGAGGAATAGTACCCCATTGTTGGTGTTAGCGGAAGGAATAGTGCCCTTCATTGGTGTCAGTGGGAGAATCGCCTCCCATCCCTTGTGTCAGTTGGAGGAATAGTACCCAATTGTTGGTGTCAGTTGGAGGAATAGTGCCCCATCATTGGTATCAGTGGGAGAATTAGTTCCATATTCCTGGCGTCAGTAGGAGGAATAGTTCCCTACTCCTGGTGTCTGTGTGAGGAATAGTGCTCTCTCTTTGGTGTCAGCGGAAGGAATAGTGCCTCAAAAAAATGGGCCACGTCCGGCCTGCAGATTGGAGACCCTTAATCTAAACAATTTAATGATTTGAATATAATGATATTCATCATTTTTACACACACTTTATTTTTCTGGTTTTCTGTTTTAACTTACAGAAGTAACCTCAACATTACACTACTCATAGTAACACATTTATACCTGCTCTTTACCTTGCATTGTCTCGTAAACACAGATGATATCATTTTTTTTATGTTAGTTTGTAAGTGAATCTACTAGACTTCACGTTTCATTTCTAGTTGGATAAGGATTTCATTTTAAAGACAGGTATGCATGCATTTATCACTAGAACTGAAATATTCAACATTAAGTCCGGGTGCACAAATGTGCGGCCGCGGGTTTGTGCCTAGGGTCGGGTACGTGTCTGTTCACCAGTTTAGGTGCGATTCAGGTCCACATTTTTACCTGAATTCTCACCTTAACCCGACTCAAACACGCACAGGACCCTTTTGCAATCTGCTCCACGGCTGCCCCGGAGCTGTGTGAACCGGCTCCATTGAGAGCCCGTCACACTCGCATGTCATGCGTATTGGATGCGGGGAAACCCACATCCAATTCCCACATATGTGAACCCAGCCTTAATCATGTGTCAATCCCTTCTTCTTCACCTAATTATCCTGGAAGTCTGTGTATACAACATGACTGAAAGCCTGAATAATGTTCACATATTATCAGAAAAAAGTAAATAAAAACGAATTAAAGGGTTAGTTCATCTTCATTAAAGATGACTATGCAGGTAAAGGGTGTCTGTATATACAAACTGCAGCTTTGACCAATGACAACTAATGTTGTTGCTATAGGTGCAGGCCATTTACACACCTCCTAAAGCCTGACTAAAAAACTCCCAGAGATGGCATCATCCCTTCTTGCCTTATTGCTGGGATGTTGCTAAGACATTCCCAGCTGTTACTGCTCACCCCTTTCTCAAATTCAAACCCCCTCACATGTACTCTATCTCTCTTTTGGTGGAAGCTCTGAGCCCAGAAATGCTGCAATAGAGGAGATAGTGAACATTATATGTTCAGGGGTTTCAGGGCTTGCTCAGTAATAACGGGGTGTCCTGGAAACAAGGCAGATTGGGGTGATGCCATCTCTGGGAGTTTTTTGGTCATGCTTTGGGAGGAATGTAAATGGCCTAATTTTTAGCAAGAATTTTTTTTTATTTTAGACAAAGCTGCAGAGCCCCTTACTCACATAGGCAGTTTTTTGGTAAAGATGAACTAACCCTTTAAGCTTTCTGGAGTCTTCGAATAAAAAAGGAAAAACAGCAAAATCGTCAACAAGTAGAAATGAACCTAGGCACATACTTACCAACTTGTATATTAGGTATGGAGTCTTTTTGTTGGTTGCAAAGTGGGCTTATTTCCAGACCAAATTTCCGCTCAAGATCTCCTAAAAAGCACACACAAAAAGAAAACTGAATTTCCAGACACTAGCTTACAAAAGGCTTACCTAAAAACTGCATATACTGCAGGAGCAAAAATAAAATGCAATAGTTATTTAACAGAAAACTGATTCTTCGACCTTGTTTTTTGCTTTAAAATGTTACTAAACCCAGGACCCTGCATTCACTATATCTGGTGTCCCACAGTACACAGTACATGGAAATGCAATTATTTTAGTAAATATAGACTGCTAAATACCTTTTCTCATCAACAATATATGGCAGTCTTGTGACTTCTATCAGTGTCTAGCGGTCATGACTCCTGACCCTCTGTCTGGACAGTGCTGATTGGCCCTGTGCTGATCACATGCACCCCCTCCCCCCCAAAAAAATATCTCTAGCAATACACACTATTCTGAGCATGTGCAGAGTGCCACCAAGGCTCTGTACTATCAGGAGATGGATTAGGACTGTGGAAGAAGGGAAGGTTTAGAGAAGACAGGATCAAACAGCCTTTTTACACAATGCAGAGGATTAACCTCTTAGGTTCCACAGTGAGTATAATGAGCATGCTTTACTGTATATATAGATTGATTTTACTGTTGTGGGTTTAGTAACACTTTAATTAAAAATACTTTTTAAGCCTCATTAATCAAGCCAATTTTGGCTATACACCACCACAAAAATAGGCGTAAATTTGCGGCAGGAACAGGTGTATGCAATCAGCTGACAGGAAGTTGGTACAAATCAATGATAGGCTGACAAGCACTGTTGCTGTACATATGAATCCGCACATCTGAGCAGTTACATGGGATTAAGGAGAGATGAGCAACCCTGGACACAGACAGTTTTTTTCAGTTGCGGCATTTGTTAGCCCCATAGCCTGTGATTAATTTTTACAGTCGTCTTGGCTGCAGATGACCACACACAAGCATATGCCCCCATCTTAGATTTACACAGATTTTTGACAGTGTACAGCCCTAATTGGCCATGTGAATAAGGCCTTTACGCCACTTACATAAGGCTTAATTCACAAAACTTTAGCACATGCCACCGCAAACTTTAATTTAGTTGTGTGACTGTAATTTTAAAATCTCTTTGGATTCAGCAGAAAATATGGATCCTTATTCTAGTGTATTAGCTTTGTGAACTGATCCTATTTTGTTTTAATTCATCCAAAATTCTGAAGGTTTGGAAGAAGAGGAGAAGAACCCCCCTCTCTCCACCCCCAAAAATGAAATTCATTTCAGGTGGAAGTGATCTTTCCATATCAATCAATTAAAGTGATTGTAAACCTCAGACATGAAATGTGAACAAAGCATTTCTTTCTATAGTGTGAGGGGCGGCACAGTGGTATAGTGGGTAGCACTCTCACCTAGCAGTAAAAAGGGTTGCTGGTTTGAATCCCAACCACGACACTACCTGCCTGGAGTTTGCATGTTCTCCCTGTGCCTGCGTAGGTTTCCTCCGGGTGCTCCGGTTTCCTCCCACACTCCAAAGACATGCTGGTAGGTTAATTGGCTTCTGTCCAAAATTGGCCCTAGTACATGAATGTGAGTTGGGGACCTTGGATTGTGGGCTCCTTTAGGGTAGGGACCGATGTGAGTGTGCGATGTATGTGTGGAGCGTTGCGTAAATTGAAGGCGCTATATGGGTACCTTAAATAAAATAATATAATAGATGAGCATCTTAATGAGACACAATGTACAGGGATAGGGACAATTGAAGACACACACCCACACTCACTCAGGTTGAACTGGATGGACTGGTGTCTGTAACTATGTGTGTACTTGTATCAATTAAAAGCACTAAGTGTAATTTCTGTCTGCTGCTTCATTCCTCTGCTATCAGCATAACTCCCTTCTAACAAGTTGTACTGACACCAAGAGAAAAATGGAGCTCCAGCTGATTGACAGCCTCAGCTCTGTGCTGTGTGAAGGGGGGTGTGGCCCTTCCCTCCAATCAGCTCTCAGAGCTCTCCCCACTGAGCTCTACAGAGTGCATGTTCAGCTCTCGGACTGCTTTTTTCTGACAGCTTAGACAAGCTTTTTTAACTTCCAACTTTGTACAGAAGAAAAGACTGCAGATAAACAGTTATGACATATGTAGGAGGATTTGTTTTATCTCTGTGGCCAGTCACTTCACTGACTATACAGTATGTAAGGGTTTACAACCACTTTCATTGTTAAAATATTTGAAAACTTGGAACGAAAACAATTTACTAGAAATTGTTATTTGGAAGGTTATGTGAAAACTACGGAAGAAGCAGATGTTTATGGGGCTAATATAACTACATAAAACTGAGTCACGGCCGAAGGCATAAAAGAGCCATACAAAACAAGAATCTTGCTTTTACAACCTTATCAATGGAACCCAGGGCAAGATCTTGCAGAATTCTATTAGTTCTTATCAATGTTTTACTATATGTATTGGTGTGCCTGCTAAAATACAGGGCTTTGTTCAGCTGTGCTTAGCTTTGTTCATAGGTACACACACACACACACACCAAAATGGAAAGTAAATGAACAGAAGAGAAAGCCAAATCAAATCAATATTTGGTGTGACCACCCTTTGCCTTAAAAACAGCATCAATTCTTCTAGGTACACTTGCAAACAGTTTTTGAAGGAACTCGGCAGGAAGGTTATTTCAAACATCTTAGAGAACTAACCACAGATCTTCTGTGAATGTAGGCTGCCTCAAATCCTTCTGTCTCTTCATGTAATCCCAGACAGACTTGATGATGTTCAGATCAGTGCTCTGTGGGGGCAAAACCATCATTTCCAGGACTCCTTGTTCTTCTTTACACTGCAGATTGTTCTTATTGACACTGGCTATATGTTTGCTGTCATTGTCCTGCTGCAGAATAAATTTAGGGCCAATCACATGCCTCCCTGATGGTATGACATGATAAATAAGTATCTGCCTGTATTTCCCAACATTGAGGACACCATTGATCCTGACCAAATCTCCAACTCCATTTGCAGAAATGCAGTCCCAAACTTGCAAGGAACCTCCAACAGCTTCATTGTTGCCTGCAGACACTCATTATTGTTCTGCTCTACATCCCTTCGGCTGCTACTGCCAAATATTTTAGATTTTGACTCATGAGTTCAGAGGACCTGCTGCCATTTTTCTGCACCCCAGTTCCTATGTTTTCATTCATAGTCCCTTAGCCTTTTTTCCACTTTGGAGGTATGGCTTTTTGGCCATAATTCTTCCATGAAGACCACTTGTGGCCAGACTTTCCAGACAGTAGTTGGGTGTACTTGGGTCCCACTGGTTTCCATCAGTTCTGTGCTCATGGCACTACTGCTAGACATCTCTTGATGTCAAAAGGAAGTAAGCATGATGTGCCTTTCATCTGCTGCATTAAGTTTCCTTGGTCGACAGCTGCGTCTACAGTCCTTAACTTTCCCTGTTTATTTGTGCTTCTTCAAAAGAGCTTGAACAGCACAACTTAAAACCCCAGTCTGCTTTGAAATCTTGGGAGAGACTTTGCTGATGCAGTATAACTGTCTTGTGTCCTGTTGCTGTTCCCAATCTTGCCATGGTATATGACCTGTAAAATGAAACTGCCTTCCACAACCTCACCTTAGTAGCAGAGTTTGGCTGTTCCTCACTGAGTTTTAAGCCCCCTATACAGCTGTTTCTGTTAATGAGGCTGGGTTTCCTCCTACATATGAAATTGATTATCATAAGCACCTACTTGGTGTAATTGAATATTCATACACGTGTCTCGTATCCAACAAAATCACTGACTTTGTGGAAGTGTACAAAGTGTGCAAGTGTAAGAACTGATGCTGGTTTGAAGTCATAGGCTAGTTATGCCAAATATTGATTTTGGATTTTTTTTTTTGTTCACTCATTTTGCATTTTGGAAATTAATAAACATATTTTTTTACACCTGCCTAAAACTTTGAGTATGATTACTTTATATACAAATATATATTTATATACTGTAAAATATAAACATTTATACAGTACAGTATATACTAACTGATGTAAAAATACATACGCCACATTGTAATATCTATTTATACATATTTAAAATGTGCCTCATAAAAATGTTGATGTGCAAGATCATATGTTATACCATGGATTCTAAAAGTGATTTCTGAACAATATAGCGATGGGATGTAAATAGGTAAAATAAATGCCGTAGAACAGTATAACAGGATGTGAGGCTGAAGCAAGAAACAGAGAGGGGTATGGCAGGGAGGCAGGAGGGGTTGGGAAGCTTAGACAACTGCATTCAAGGATATGGAAAACCTGAGGCTCAGAGCAATGGGTACACTAAATCTCCAAGTCTACAGTGAGCATCCTGTATTTCCTAATTCCTACTCCATTACAGAAATGAATACAAGTTAAGGCTAATTAACTTTAAATATTGGTTTTTGATTTGGAGCCTTAGCCTTGTCCTAGGCGGATATTTTAACCATTCTGTAAATACCCAGTTGAAAGCCACTGGCTTAGTCCAGTGTTTCTGGACTGTCTTTATTTTCTGGCAGTATCTGACCTTGTCTGTAGAATTCTTCACAGACTCTCTCACTCCACTGCTTGCTTAGCTCCCAAACACGACAAGGATTGCAGATATCAGCACACTTCAGAGCAATCTGCAAAATAGACAGGGTATAGGCATAAAGGCAAGTGTCATGCTATTCACCTGTACAGTTATCACATCTCAACATTATGTCATCATGTGGAATTCTTTGATTTTGGCAGCTATCTGGGCCATTCAAATTATATAGCATAACTCTTATTTTACAAGCAATAGCTGTTTTATGAAACTATGGGGAATATGCACTACCTTTATACTTTATATTCAAGAGTACAACTCATGTTAGTTAGTGTTACTTGCTATCTTAGGCATGTAATAAATACATAATGTTACCAATGAAGAGTAATGATGGCCAAGTAAGTGTCCTTTATTTGACAGTTCAGGTTATATTACATTTCTTTTGGTGGAAATAAAAGTAAATAACTTTCTCAACAAAATAATAAACTGCTTGGATATTGAACAGAAAGCATATAAAATGTGATCATACAGTATAATGAACATACACATTTGTGTGCAGCTATTATTTAACAGTTTCTGTTGTCCCCATATAAACTGGACAGCTGGTCAGCAATAAACATCTGAAACATGCAGATGGACCTGTATGGGCATATAGCCAAACCTTAGACAGATGGGGATACCCAAAATATTGGCTTTCGATAATTTGTTCACATATACATGCAAAGGAGATTATCTAAATATGATCAATGTGCAAAAATGCTTTAAAAAACTTTGATTTGAATGTATAATTATATTATTGGCTGGAAGCCATATTTGCCCACTGCATACAAAAGCCCTACTCTGCAGTACGCACAGTGGTTGTGCTCAACCTTTGTTAATCACAGAAGTACGAGTGAAAATCAAGCACATATCTCTGTTAGGTGTTAATCGAATGCTTCTTTGCCTGATATAATAAGAATAATATGGAAGAGTTTGCATCTGAAAACATGAACACCACACAAACAATTACACTGTAGTAATTAATGTACACTATACTTTTTCTTTTACTACAATTCTTAAACTGTACAGTGTGAGAAGGCAATGGTATATTACAGGTACAGCCCATTCAATCCAAATAGCTCGGCATGCAACAAAACAAGATCCTTTACACAATTTATAGTTGAGTACAGTATATATCTACAGTGTGTTTCTAATAAGTGGCTTATGGTACCTTAGAAAAACACAGCAGGTCTCCTCACCTTTGTATCATACACAAAGGGCTGAATGAAAGTTCAAGGCTTGAAGTATAAAACTAGTGCATGACCTCCTCTTTAGGTAGCAATGACTTTCTAAATGTCTTTTTTTGGTTCAGCTATTATTACCTGCAACATAAAGTGCCTGTGGTCTGCATCCGTCAAGCTGAGATCTTCATTGGCAAGATGAGCTCTAAAACGATCGAGAAACTCATCCTGGCGATTTATATCTGTTGATAATATTAAGGAGCCCAGTTGCTGCTCAATATCCTGCCTGAAATAAGAACATCAAATAGTTAGAGCAGCTCTGCAACATAATGTGGTCTTTTAATTGTTCATCTATGGATTCCATCACTGCTCTTTTTTGTTCTGAAAAGTTAAAAAAAATCCTGCTTGTCATTTGAAACAAAGCCATTTTCATAGAGCAAGGTGATGCCGCTCTTCAAGCCCTGCGGACCATAAAGGAAAAGACCTTCCACCCTTGATGAGAGTCAGGTGCAGACTGTGCGCAAGGCTATGTAAAAAAGGGGAAATTCCAGACTGCCTCACTCTAAAAAATGGTCATCTTTATTCCATCATAAAAATCCAACAAAAGTCATCAATTGCAGTTAGGAGATAGCAATCATCAATTGCAGTTAGGAGATAGCAATAGCTAACGCGTTTCACATACAGAGATGCTTACTCATAAGTGTAAACAAATGTGGTTACAAATATATAGATCATAAAGGTAAAAAAAGCCATTTTCATGACAGAATTTTGAGAGATGCCTTTGCTAAACTCCTTTTAAAGATACTAGATACCTGTTATGGTCATTTACATACTTTTTATGATTTACAATATCGGTTACGTTTTAGTTAAGTGGCCTTTCGGTGCGTAGGGAAGCGGATCCTCGTCTAGTTATAGTCTAATTTTTCCACAGTTAAGTGTTATCAATATCACATGCTTTTGTATATATGTGTTTTAAAGATACTAGTCGCATGGCTATTATATTGTTCCTATGGTTTCAATACTTCACCTTCAATAATTTATGACCTGACCTGACCCGGAACCAGAACCAGTAATGCCAGGGAAAAAAAATTGAAGTCTTTATCTGCTTACTTCTTCCACATTGTCAAAGTAAAGTATAAGGGTCAGCATGACAGCCAGGTAACTAGTCACTGGGAAGTCAGCAATGTCAACCTTGAGAAAGGTTTTCTTTAAGAGGCTATGAGGCTGAGCCAGCTGCCAGTCCAGGCCTTCTGGGCAGATACCGACCATATGGTTGGGATCTTTTCAGAGCCTGGACCGGCTCTGTGATATCAGCCGAAAGCGGGCTTCAGCCTGCTGTCAGCTGAAAACAGATCACAGGAGATGAACTGCACTCCTGTGATCCACAGCAGAAGTGTGGCCAAAAAAGCTTTGACCCTACTTCTCCTTTATATATCAAATCATGTAAAGGGGTAAACAGGATTTCACTTTTCTTGTGACTGGATAACTGGAGTGAATATTCAAATAATTTCAATGAAAACGACTGTGTAATACTGATTGATCTTTTTTTTCCTAAATATCAACACAGACATACAAATACAATGTTGTATAATGTAATGGACTAAAGCTACATATAATGACTAGAAGGCAATGTCATTATGGCGTTTCACTGTGTTTTATGAACTGTTTTTAAATTCTAACACTGATAACACACAATAAAAGTGGTGCTCTGGGGTTACTACTTACGTAATTTCCTTTGACAGATGTGCTAATAATCTTGATTCTCTTAGCATACCAACAGTGGACCTCCAGTGGTGGTTCTCTAAAACAGATGTGTTCTGAATATGGAAAACAAGAGATTATTTTCACAATGAGAGCAACCCACTAAAGCCATCACCATTCTAAACAAATCTGTTTTTATAATACATCTTTAACTTTGTAAAAATTTCTCATTTAGTGTTTCAAATACATGTTGCCCTGCCTATCTGCTTTCATCCAAGTACAATATATTTTTACACTAGCTGCGAAATAATCAGCCCAACTCTCTTGTGCCATTATCAGCAGTGAAAAAAGTCTAACCATATGCCTAACTTCAAGCTGGAAGAAAGTGCTATTCTAAAGCAGACCCATATAAAACCACATATATACAGTATCTCACAAAAGTGAGTACACCCCTCACATTTTTGTAAATATTTTATTATATCTTTTCATGTGACAACACTGAAGAAATGACACTTTGCTACAATGTAAAGTAGTGAGTGTACAGCTTGTATAACACTGTAAATTTGCTGCCCCCTCAAAATAAAGCAACACACAGCCATTAATGTCTAAACCGCTGGCAACAAAAGTGAGTACACCCCTAAGAGAAAATGTCCAAATTGGGTCCAATTAGCCATTTTCCCTCCCCGGTGTCATGTGACTCGTTAGTGTTACAAGGTCTCAGTTGTGAATGGGGAGCAGGTGTGTTAAATTTGGTGTTATCGCTCTCACTCCCTCATACTGGTCACTGGAAGTTCAATATGACACCTCATGGCAAAGAACTCTCTGATGATCTGAAAAAAAGAATTGCTGCTCTACATAAAGATGGCCTAGGCTATAAGAAGATTGCCAAGACCCTGAAACTGAGCTGCAGCACGGTGGCCCACAGCATACAGTGGTTTAACAGGACAGGTTCCACTGAGAACAGGCCTCGCCATGGTTGACCAAAGAAGTTGAGTGCACGTGCTCAGCGCCATATCCAGAGGTTGTCTTTGAGAAATAGACGTATGAGTGCTGCCAGCATTGCTGCAGAGGTTGAAGGGGTGTGGGATCAGCCTGTCAGTGCTCAGACCATATACCGCACACTGCATCAAATTAGTCCCAGAAGGAAGCCTCTTTTAAAGATGATGCACAAAAAAGCCCTCAATTTGCTGGAGACAAGCAGACTAAGGACATGAATTACTGGAACCATGTCCTGTGGTCTGATGAGGCCAAGATAAACTTATGTGGTTCAGATGGTGTTAAGCGTGTGTGGCGGCAACCAGGTGAGGAGTACAAAGACAATTGTGTCTTGCCTACAGTCAAGCATGGTGGTGGGAGTGTCATCGTCTGGGGCTGCATGAGTGCTGCCGGCACTGGGGAGCTACAGTTTATTGAGGGAATCATGAATGCCAACATGTACTGTGACATACTGAAGCAGAGCATGATCTCCTCCCTTCGGAGACTGGACCGCAGGGCAGTATTCCAACATGATAACGACTGCAAACACAACTCCAAGACGACCACTGCCTTGCTAAAGAAGCTGAGGGTAAAGGTGATGGACTGGCCAAGCATGTCTCCAGACCTAAACCCTATTGAGCATCTGTGGGGCATCCTCAAACGGAAGGTGGGGGAGCGCAAGGTCCCTAACATCCACCAGTTCCGCAATATCGTCATGGAGGAGTGCAAGAGGACTCCAGTGGAAACCTGTGAAGATCTGGTGAACTCCATGCCCAAGAGGGTTAAGGCAGTGCTGGAAAATAATGGTGGCTACACAAAATATTGACACTTTGGGCCCAATTTGGACATTTTCACTTAGGGGTGTACTCACATTTGTTGCCAGCGGTTTAGACATTAATAGCTGTGTGTTGAGTTATTTTGAGGGGACAGCTAATTTACACTGTTATACAAGCTGTACATTGTAGCAAAGTGTAATTTCTTCAGTGTTGTCACATGAAAAGGTCTAATAAAATATTTACAAAAATGTGAGGGGTGTACTCACTTTTGTGAGATACTGTATACATTTCTTATTTGAGGATAGCCATGTAACCATTAGAACTCATAATAAAAGGGATAAAGTTATTAATTTATGAGGGGGGGGGGGATATTGTGCTAAACAAAGTGACTCCCTGACCAGTTATTCTATTGAAAACCACTGCAAGCAGCTGTGATGTGTGTGAACACCGCTCTAGATCAGTCTCCCACGTCCACCTCCACTAACACACAGACCAGGTGCTGGCCCCGCCCATCACAGATACCAAGGAGCAAAAAATAATTCTGGTTGGCTGCACGTCCAGTAAAATCACCTTTATTTCAGCAAGTTCATAAAAACATATCCAAAAACACAAATAGAGGGGAACAGCATTACCAGCTAATATGTTTCACGCTTCCTTAGCATTTAAACATAGCTTAATCATAAATTTTACTTGACGTGCGGCCAACCAGAATTCTTTTTTGCTCACTTCAAGCTGCTATTCTCAGCTATCCCTTAAGCTGAAATGGACTTAAAGTGTGTCTAAACCAAGACAAAACTATCATATATTCCAGCTCAGTAGTGCTTGAATGTGGTAGCTGCATTCATTTTCTTTTTTTTTTTCATGCCTTTATCCACTTTTATTTTCACCTGGTTATGCTTAGTATAATATAAAACCTGTCCTTTCCTGTCTACACTCAGTTCTGCAAGGCACCTATGGAGGAAGCCATGGTTGTCACACATGCTGGACCTCAAACATGCTTGCCTTGGTTCATCTCCATTACATTACATTACACTACAAAAGAGAAGTAAAATTGTTTATGCTGTCTGTGGAGGGAGGGAATCTTGGCAGCCCTGGCCCTGTTTCCCAAATCTCAAAGCCCTCACCCTAGTGTGTGCCGAAACGATCTCAATAAACATACTGCACTTTGAGTCCTGTGTGCTTAATCTTCATGTGATCTCTCTGTGTGACCCTAGTTGGTCACACTGTCTTTTTAGCTCAGAGAAAGTGACAAGGACAATGCATTTCTGGCAAGATGAACAGGCATTTTCTCCACTTACTAAAAATCTATAAAAAAAAAGTTTAAAAAAAAAATCTGAAAAAGAAACAAATGCAGCCACAACATCTAAGGTCTGGTAAACTGCAATATATTACATTTTTGTTTTTAGGTTTAGATATACTTTAATACATATCTGGATTAAGAGCAATCTGGGGGCTTCCGTTGCTGAAATTCCTCTGCAAATGCTAGTTAATTGGTTTTAATACACTTTGGGATCTACGTAAACAAGTTTGCTGGAAGAATGTGATACACATCTGCTCCGCTCCAACTAAACTTGTCGTATTCTGTTACAGAACTATCTTGTATTCAGTAATACCTTGGATTATGAGCATAATTTGTTCCAGAAGAATGCTTGTAATTCAAAGCACTCGTATATCAAAGCGAGTTTCCCCATAGGAAATAATGGAAATTCAGATAATCTGTTCCACAGCTACAGCTCATCTATGCAGTACCGCATGTGGCCAGAGGTGGGGGGGCGCCAGAGACACACAGAAACACTCAGAGAAGCTCGGCGACTACTCAGAGACACTTGGAGACACTCAGAGTTTCCAATTGTGTGTACTTGTCTCAATTAAGAGTACTGTATCTTTTGTCTGCTACTTCATTCCTCTGCTATCTGCATGTCACTTCTGACAAGTTTTCCTGACACCAAGAGTAAAAGAGGTGACAGGAAAGGGAGCTCCAGCTGATTGACAGCCTCAGCTCTGTTCCTGTGTGCTGTGTGAAGGGGGGTGCATCCCTTCCCTCCAATCAGCTCTCAGAGCTCTCCTCACTGAGCTCTGCAAAATGTAACTTTAACTATCTGCCCCCTTTTTCTGAGCACTCAGACAAGCTTTAAAATTCAACACTTTGAACAGATGTAGAGAAGTAAGTGCTTCAGATAAACAGGTACAACTTATGTAGGAGGATTTGTTTAATCTCTGTGTATCACTTAAGGCCAGTCACTTTACTGGGTATATGTAAGGGTTCTCAACCACTTTGAATATAACAAGCTATATCTAAGCATTTGAACAGGTACTAGCAATTGCCCCTATTGACAGCCAATGAATATCATCAAAGTACGTGACCATTGTGTCTAGAAGCCCCCAAAAATCACAACTTGCTGACACACCACCTTCTCTTTTCCACAGCAACATTACATAGTACTGAACAGGGATGTGCGGTGAGGTCAGTGACTGGTGAGGCACTGGCTAGTATCAGAGCCAGATACACACAGGTTACATATGCCTTGATCATTAGAGTGAGAGCAAAAATTATAGCACTAGACCTCCTCTGTAACTCTAAGCATGTAACCTGTAAAAAAATTTAAAGTGTCGCCTATGGAGATTTTTAAGTATCGAAGTTTGGCGCCATTCCACGAGTGTGCGCAATTTTAAAGCGTGACATGTTAGGTATCTATTTATTTGCCGTAATATCATCTTGCACAGTGTACAAAAAAATCGGGCTAACTTTAGTGTTTTTTAATTTTTTTTGTATAATTTCCAAAAAAAATGCGTTGGAAAAATTCCTGCGCAAATACAGTGTAACATAAAAAGTTGCAACGACCACCATTTTATTCCCTAGGGTATCTGCTAAAATATATATACTGTTTGGGGGTTCTGAGTAATTTTCTAGCAAAAAAAATATTTTTACATGTAAGGGAAAGGTGTCAGAATTGGTCTGGGTGGCAAGGGGTTAATTACCATAAGTAAGTAATATACAAATAATTATTATATATTGTTTTAAGGTAAGGTAAGGTTTTCAAAAACTGTACTCAAGCAGGTGGCTTAACGGACAAATTACTGAAGTTTGAAGTTATAACTTAAGTTATAACACAGAAAATAGATAAATAATAAATTATTATGTTATAACATATAGCATAATAATATATGATTATAACAGTACCTTTTCAGCAGGCAGCAGATTCTCATTCTCCTGTTAACTGTGTGAGAAAAACATGGGATTATGGGTAAAGCTTATACCCATAAACACATGTTTTTTCCTTGTGGTTAAGAGGGCTGGGCTGGAAGGGAGCATGTGTCTTTTAGACACATGCACCCTTCTATGACACTGCAGTGAGAGGCGTGCCTCCACTGCAGGATTTTTATTGGACAACTTGTTCCAATGGTGCTTTACCATTGGTCCAAGGCTCCAAGCTGTCCATTGAGGTCTGTGCTTCTGACAAATAGTGAGAGGCACTGTGAGCTCATCCTCTCAGTCTGCCAGCTTGTATTTAAACTGACTGTTCTGTATGTAACTTCTGACAGGCTGCACAAGGAGCCCTGTATCTCCAGAACCATAGGTCCCAGGGGCCCCAAATTTTGACCGGTGGTTGGGTAGGACTTCGCTACGACCCTCGAAGCTCAATCGTTGTTCTTTGTTTGTTTGTTTTTTTGGTATTTATTTATTTATTTATTTTTCATGTTCATGGCACCCCCCCTGACTACACATCCCTGATATACCAAGTTGTGGGTGTCACTGATTAGGGGAGCATGTTTTCCAGAATTCCTGCCCCCTACAGTGAAATTCCTAGTCAGGATCCATTTTTTTGTCAAATAAAATTTAAAGCCAATAAAAAGTAAAGCATTATAATAAAGATGATATTATCTCAAACAAGCATTATTCAAGCTGAATTATTTGGCATTTTCTAAATGGCTACATTTTAACTTCAACATAACACAGCATATGAAAAGCAACCTGGTGCTAGACATTTATAAAGTGAAGTGGGGGTTTATAGGTAGGCATTTTAAACACAGAAAAAAAATAGTTTTTCTCACCTGGTACAGACTGGCAAGATGATGTTTTGTTTTTATCAAAAATGGCTGATTTACGCCTGGATGATCCACATCATGTGCTGCTGCTGCCAGCAGACCAAGCATTATATCCAGAGGAGTGAGATAGCTAGCAAGCTGTGAGAAGCAAGCAGATCTTTATTTTTTACAGAAAGCAGAGAAAAAGAGAATACATGTATAATTTCAAATAATCAGGTGATAAAGTGTAGCTAAAACCATTTTTTTTGGATGGAGTGTGGAAGGTTTAGAGTTTCTGCCAAGTTTTTATTGCTGCTTTGTTCCTGCTGGGTAGATTGCCCTTTTTATTTGTCCTGATGGTCATTGTCAGAGAGACAGTAATAGGAAATCCAAAAATATTGTCACCAGAACAGGAGGTGAGGGGAAATCTTCCAATCGAGACTCTCGTTACAGTTGCAGCTGTTTAAGAGATTTCACCTGCAGTTTGGTTATTTTTTCTCCCACATCCTGTTGTGTCTCCAGGATAGAAAATGAAGCGAGAGCCATCCAGAACCCCCCCCCCCAAAAAAAAAGACGGGCTCTAATGGTGGATAATGGATATTGCTAGTGCTGGATACCTGAGGCACCAGCCCTGCATCTCTTGCTGGGTGCCCCTGATCCCCACGCTGAGAACACCTGCCACTGCAGCAGCCGGCATGTGTTCTTGCTGGGCTGCTGAGAGTAGTACACAGCCAGGGGAAGCTTATCTAGGATGTTCCTTGACTCTGACTAATCACCTGAAACAAGATGAGGGGGAGCCTGGGACTTCCCTCACTCACTGAACTGCATCAAAGGTATTTTATGTTCAGGGAGAAAAGGGGGGAGGGGGATTTGTGCTGAGGACTATTAGGCTTGGAAGGGTAGATTTGTACTAGAGGGGGGATATGTGTTGGGGAGCTAGTAAATATTTGTGCTGGGATGGAGATTTTGGTCTTCGAGGTAGGGCATAGATTTGTGTTGGGAATTAAAATCTGGGCTAGGAGGGTCACGATTTGTGTTAGGAAGGGGGATAGGAGCTTGGTTGGGGAGGATTTGAGTTAGGAGGGGGGATTTAGGCTTGGGGGGCAAAGATTTGTGTTGGAAGGGGGCATTTAGACCTGATGCCTGAACTCTGTGTTTTATACACTTCTGACGCTTGCGCACTGTGCGTTAAACACTTCTGACCCCTTTGCAGTCTGTATGTTATGTGTCCCTGACCCCTGAACTCTGTGTGTTACTTACTCCTGACCCCTTCACTCCATGCATTCTGTGCATTACAAACTCCTGACTTCTACACTCTGTGTTTACATACCTCTGATACCTGCACTCTGTGCATTTCACATCCCTGAATCCTACAATCTATGAATTACACACCCCTGACCCCTGCACTCTTTGCTTTACACACCCCTGCAATCTGTGCATTAGACTCCTGACCACTGTAGTCTGTGCATTACAGACTACTGATCCCTACACTTTGTATTTTACATACCTCTAATGCCTGCACTATGTGCATTTCACATCCCTGAATCCTACAATCTGTGAATTACACACCCCTGACCCCTGCACTCTGTGAATTACACACCCCTGAAATCTGTGCATTACAGACTCCTGACCCCTGCAATCTGTTCATTATTTCAACAGTTGCTGGTTACCAAACAGCCATGTTTACTTTAATAAAGTTCTCAGGATCAGAAAAAAAGGTTTGCTCTCTGTCTGTCTTTTTTTTTCAGTGTTCAAAAAAGGATATGTAGTGGAAGAGTTTTTTTTTTTTAAATGATTGTGCTGAGGTTTTTACATGTCCGAAAGGTAAAATGACTGTGGCATATGTGTGCCGTGCATACAGGCAGTTTTATTTATTCATGCCCCCTAAGGCTCCTCCAACTGTTAGTGCAGTTTGGTCCCACCCACTGTTCACAGCAGTGCTACATCAATACTTTCTATAAGGTGGGCCAAGGTGCCCAAGGTCCTTTACAATCCAAGTAAAACCCCTGGTTCTACCCATCTCAACTCTATCCTAAATGCAAAAAACTTTGACATATTTTAAAGAGACATGGTTTACTTCATTGTAGGCTAGGTAGTTCTCCCATTATTTCATTCTAAAGAAGCAGTTTTCTTAGACCCATTAGACTGCTGTATTTGTGATGACTCCCAGCACCCCCTAAAATAAGCAAGGGTCACTGGAAGCCTCCAAATGCACTTAACAAGTAGATTCTTGATGAACATCCCTACTGACATTGCCATTATCATGACATAAACTGGAAGATTTTGCCAGGAACAATTCATTTAATCTCTTTTGTAAAAATAAAAATAATGAACATATTACAGTTACCGTACTATTTAATTTGCATTTGCCAGAGTTTTATAATGAACAGCCCACTCATAAACATAGCTCGCTGGACACCATGAGATCTCCTAGTGCAAATGTTTCCCTTTTTGTGCTCTTCCTGGGAAAGAATGTCCTATTCACAATGACCTATTCACAGTATGGTGCATTAAAACTGCAGGTAAATCCAACAAATGGTTTTGAAGCAGTTCCCAGCATGGTGAAAGGCACAATTCAGAGGACACTTTTCACTGTACTGAATAGAAACTGCAAGCAAACTTTTTTTTTTCCTTCAACATGATGCTGTTTCATTGTGAGCAAGCTGGATTTCTAGCAATATATTCTTAAATGAAAAATGGTTTACATGCATTCATAAGGTGGAAACCACACTAACGGGCTAAAGAAAAAATCACAAAGACAAAACAAGAGAAATGTCCTGGGAATTAGGTAAACAAATATCCAATTAAATTCTTATAGTAGGTTGAAAATAAACTGTTATGCAATGAAAATTGATATCACCTAGGAAGAAAAGTTGACCATACCTTTGGCTCTTTCAAATAGCAGTGCATAGCTTGTGTGACATCTGCAGCATGGACAGCATTGTGATATGGGTTTTGGTTGTGGTAATCTTCTTGAACCATGACTAAAAATGATAACAGTTAGACCTTAGTGAATTATTTATAAGCATGCAAAGTATTGAATTACAATCATTTCAAGAAATGGAAACATCTTAAACAAGAAATGCTTTAAAACTTTCCTCTTTCCATCTGTGGTTCATAGTAAAAGTGCTGGTCTTCAATTCTAACAACTATGTTTAATTGGAAACATAGGGTTTTTTACTCACCATGAATTCCTTTTCTTGGAGTCTATTGAGGAACACAGGAATTCTTAGAAATCTTAGACTTTTGGGTTATACAGCCACCCACTGGAGAAAAGTACACTGGAAACAAAAACACTGTTGGCCAGCACAGGAAAACCCAGCTCACAACCATAATGCCTAAGTTTTGTTGCAAAGTAGTATAGAAAACTTGAACATAAACATATTGGGAAGCACCCGTGTCTCTCAGTGGACTTCAAGACAGTGTTAATTTGGACATCAAATTTTGATTTAGTTTTAGTCATAGAGGGTTATTTACGAAAGGCAAATCCACTATGCACTACAAGTGCACTTGGTAGTGCAGTTGCTTTAAATCTGAGGGGTAGATCTGAAATGAGGGGAAGCTCTGCTGATTTTATCCTCCAATCATGTACAAGCTAAAATGCTGTTTTTTATATTCCTTGCATGTCCCCCTCGTATCTACAGCGACTGCACTGCAAAGTGGATTTGCCTTTCGTAAATAACCCCCATAGTCTTTTGACTAAAAGGCCATTTTAGTTTTACTCGTATTTTAGTCATCTGAATTGTTTTTGTTTTAGCAGTATTTAACTTGACTAAAGTCTCCAGTACATTTTAGTCTACTAAAATCTAAAACGGTTTAGCTAAATTGTAATGCATTATCTAATTATTTTTCTAGAATTTCCAAACTCATTATATACTCCTGGAGTAAAAATCCAATAACATGTTATTATTTATGGTATTAAAGAGGAACTCTGCCTGACCTTCCCATTGTTTTTTTTAGGCCCTGGTAACCTGATCATGGAATCTGCACAATTCAGATACTCACCCTTCCATTGGATCCAGCATTGTCCCGCTAAGATCCTCTCATGCCTGGACACAGCTCCGTCCCGCACCGCCATGTTCTCTCTTTGACGTTATCTAGAGGCCCACCGGCTCTTCTGGATTCAGCGGACTGGCCTCTCAATGATGTCCCAATAGGCCTGCCCCCTCCTCCTGTTCTTGAATGAAAGGCTATGCCTCCTAGGATATATGATGTGCATAACCCGGGAGGCAAGTAACGCGCACAGGGAGGCGGAACAAACTTTAAATAAAAAAAAGAAGTAAAAAAAAAAAAAAGCAATGTCCAATTACTGCAGAGGAAGGGAGGAGGGGTAGAGAGGCAGGATTGTCCTCGGGAGTCTGAAGGTCCACTTTAAGGTTTGAACATGCACCACAGACATGGATTTAACCGCTGAAAGCAGCTTGCTATGGGGCTTTTGGCAAGGGGGAGGAGCCCAGAGCGAAGATGAGGATCAGGACTGCTTTGTGCAAAACCACTGTACAGAGCAGGTACAGTGCCTTGAAAAAGTATTCATACCCCTTGAAATTTTCCACGTTTTGTCATGTTACAACCAAAAACATCAATGTATTTTATTGGGATTTTATATCATAGATCAACACAAAGTGGCACATAATTGTGAAGTGGAAGGAAAATGATAAATTGTTTTCAGAATTTTTTACAAATACATATCTGAAAAGTCTGGCGTGCATTTGTATTCAGCCCCTTTTACTCTAGTACTCCTAACTAAAATCTAGTGGAACTGATTGCCTTCAGAAGTCACCTAATTAGTAAATAGAGTCCATCTGTGTGTAATTTAAATTCAGCATAAATCCAGCTGTTCTGTGAAACCCTCAGAGGTTTGTTAGAGAATCTTAGTGAAAAAACAGCATCATGAACGCCAAGGAACACACCAGACAGGTCAGGGAGAAAGTTGTAGAGAAGTTTAAAGCAGGGTTAGGTTATAAAAAAATAACCAAAGCTTTGAACATCTCACGGAGCACTGTTCAATCCATCATCTGAAAATGGAAAGAGTATGGCACAACTGCAAACCTACCAAGACAAGGACATCCACCTAAACTGACAGGCTGGGCAAGGAGAGCATTAATCAGAAAAGCAGCCCAGAGGCCCATGGTAACTTTGGAGGAACTGCAGAGATCCACAGCTCAGGTGGGAAAATCTATCCACAGGACAACTATTAGTCGTGCACTCCACAATTATGTGCCACTTTGTGTTGGTCTATCACATTTCCAATAAAATACATTTCAATTTTTGCTTGTAGCATGACAAAATGTGGAAAATTTCAAGGGTTGTGAATACCTTTTCAATGCACTGTAAATATAACATTTTTTTTTTTTCCTTTACAAACGCTGGAACTTATCCAGCCTAAATCTACCAGCAGCTGTTAATAGTAGAACAAAATCCATATGAACAGAAAGCAGCAGTGCTAAAAAATACAAGTCCACTCTCCTAACACCAGAAAAAAACTGGGGTATGATGGTTGTGAGCAGGATTTTTTTTCTGTTGCCAGTGTCCATTTCTCCTATAGGCTGCAGTAAAACCCGACAGCCTAATCATTTTAAAAATTCCTGTGTCCCTCAAATGGATGAGAGAGAAACTGTGGTTCTGTGCAACCCTGGACTGCCAAGATTCACCAAGACATTCCCACTGCAGAACCCCTTCTATCACATATAGAAAGTCTAAGATATAAAAATGTCAGTATGTTTTTGGCTGTCACCAATTAGATTATAGCCTTCTTTGGATGCTTGCATATGACTGATGATGTGGCAAGCAGAGAGGGAGGAATTTACACAGCACAGGCTTTTGGAAGCAGACCAAATTTGATATAATAGAACTATGCTTGGCTGTGGTGGATTATAGAGAACTCATATATATGTAAACTGAATAAGAATTCTGACTTTAGCACAGTTGCAGTGTTTGCTAGATATCACTGTCAGACCATTGGTTAGTCTCTATTTGTGCTAGATGCTGCTGTTTAAACACTCCCTTCTGGCATTTCCATGTCCTGTCTTTTGGCCATAACAGATATCACTTTATTGTATGCAGAACAAAGTGGTCATTACTAATTATGTTACTAAATATTTACACTAATGGGCCATACACACGATAGGATTTTCCAACAACAAATGTAGGATGTGAGCTTGTTGTCGAAAAGTCCCACCGTGTGTATGCTCCATAGAACATTTGTTGTCGGAATTTCTGCCAACAAATGTTTGAGAGCAGGTTTTCAAATTTTCCGACAACAAGACTTGGAAATTCCGAGCGTGTGTACACAATTCCGACGCACAAAAGTCCACGCATGAGTTTGATGATCGTGTAATGCTTTGCTGAACAACATTGCATAATATAGCAGTCCGCTGTATTGGGAGGAATATCGGCTCAGGGGTACATCAAGACAAACATCTAAGGTCGAACCGACCCATCCTGGAGCAAATATATCGAAGGCTCGGAAGGAGCTGGGTAGGAATGCCCACAGATAGACTGGCATATTGCTGAGCGATTTTGATCTCTATAACCTGAGATCCACCTTATCCGGTAAGTGGTCCTCTTTACTACTAATACAGCGAATGAGAAGTCTCAATCAACTTGCTAATGTTTGGATATTATTAGCTTTATCCCTTGTTTGGTGGACATAATATAGCATATGGGCTTCATTGTTAGCACAGTATTGTTTAATGCTTTTAGTTCTTTAAAAGTATCATATGGACTTGAAAGTTGATATTGACTATTAAAGATTTATGTTGTTTGTTAGTTGGTTAAAGTAGGTTCCCCACAAGCTAATTTGAATATATTCTTTACAGCTTAATACCTCTCCTGCTCAGCAGCTCAGTTAGCAGACTTGATATTGTTTATTTCTTTATATTAGTGGGATTAAATTCAACTGACATAGCAAGAGTAGCTACACAATAGCATAGAGCAGCATGTGGCTGTATTTTTTATTGTAGACCTTAAAGAAGAGCATGCTACAAAAAAATGGGACTGGTATTTCTTCCTAGCTTCCAATGTCTACATTAAGGAAGTTTTCTTCTATAACATCATCTTCAAAACCGAGCTGAATTAATAAGAACGATACACTTTGTTTTATACAGGTACCTAGTAAACAGCATTTATATAATTAGACGTAGGCTTACCAAGAAATCTGTGCAACTTCACCATGTCAAGCTGGAAATGATGGATAAGCCCGTGAACGTTAAATAAATGACACAGCAATGTAACTAAGCTGTTACCTGAAGAACAAAAAACACCCAAATGTTGTAACTCAAGGGAAGCAAAATAATTCAATACAAACAATTGCAGTTTTTCATTACACAGATATGATAAATATATATACTGATTAGCAATAACTTTATGATCACCCAACAAATATTGAGTAGGCCTCCTTTTGGACACCAAAACAGCCCTGACCCCTCTAGGCATGGACACTGAGTTTGAGGTGTTTTTCCAGCACATCCCACAGATGTTTGATAGATTGAGATCTGGAGAATGTGGAAGCCAGATCAACACCTCAAACTCAAACTCATTGTGTGCCTCAACATGTTCCTCCACATTTTTGCAGTGTGGCATGGCATATCCTACTGAAAGAGACCACCTCCATCAAGGAATATTGTTTTCATGAGGGGTATACTTGGTCAGCAACAATGTTTAGGTAGGTGGTATGAGGGGAACAAGTAACAACAACATGAATGGCAGGACCCAAGGTTTCCCAGCAGAACATTGCCCAAAGTATCACACTGCCTCTGCCGGCTGACCTTCTTCCCATACTGCATCCTGGTGCCATCTCTTCCCCAGGTAAGTGATGCTCATGCACCTCACATTATGTAAAAGAAAATGTAATTCATTAGATCAGGTCACCTTTTTCTATTGCTCCATGGTCCAGTTCTGATGCTCACATGCCCCATACACAACAAATCTGTAATGCCTATTTTTTCTACTTTTAAGACATTAACTTCAGAGACAACATGTTTATTTGCTAATATATCCCACCAACTTTCTGATGCCATTTCAACCAAATAGTCAATGTTCTTGACTTAACCTGTCAGTGGTCATAAAGTTGTGGCTGATATATATATATATATATATATATATATATATATATATATATATATATATATATATATATGTATATATATATATATATATATATATATATATATATATCCCTCAAAATTTCAACTTGCCTGCTCGCATTTGGCGAGTGAAATCATGACGAGTGCGAGTATGTAGGAATGTATAGACAGTGCGCTTTCCCCCCCCCCGCCGCGCACAGCCTCGCAGCGCGGGCATTTCAATAGCAACAGCACAGCCGCCTGGGACCACCCCTCTCCACCTCCCTCCTGCCACTCATCCCTGCCCCCCTCGCACAGGCTCACAGCGAGGGGCATTTCAGTAGGAGCAGTCCGCCGACTGGGACCGCCCGTCTGCACCTCCCTTATGCCGCTCATCCCCGCCCTCTGTGTTTACACTATGCCTGACCCCTTGGCTGCAGGAGAAAGGTAACTGTCAATGTGCAGTGATTGAAAGCAGCACATGTGCTTGAGGGGGTTGGAGGCGTTGAATGTGGAATTTAACAAGATGTGTGCTGGCAGGAAAGGGGGGGTTAATTGGAGGCATAGGTCTGAATCATACTTATGCCTCCAATTCCACACCAACCCCCCGCCCCCAATACCTATGCCTCAAATTCCACTGCATTGCATTGAGGCTGCACTGATGGGCACTGATCGGGCTGCATTGATGGGCACTGATCGGGCTGCATTGATGGGGACTGATTGGGCTGCATTGATAGGCACTGATCAGGCTGCATTGATGGGTACTGATTGGCTGCATTAATGAGCACTGATAAGGCTGCATTGATGGGCACTGATGAGGCTGCATTGATGGGCACTGATGAAGCTGCACTGATGGGCACTGATCAGGCTGCATTGATTAGGCTGAATTAATGGGCACTGACGAAGCTGCATTGATGGGTACTGGTGAGGCTGCACTGAGGGGCATTGGTGAGACTCCACTGATGGGCACTGGTGAAGCTGCACTGATGGGCACTGGTGAGGCTGCATTGATAGCCACTGGTGAGGCTGCATTGATAGCCACTGGTGAGGCTGCATTGATGGCCACTGGTGAGGCTGCATTGATGGCCACTGGTGAGACTGCATTGATCTATATATATATATATATATATATATATATATATATATATATATATATATATATGAATTTGTTTTATCCGTCTGTTGTATCAAGTTATCAAAGCTCTATTGGCAATTGCCCTATTTACACATCTTTCTGTGTAAGGCTAGGTTGGGGGTGTAGGACAGCGTGTAAATCTCACCTATTCGCGTACCTGCAACCACCTGCAGCCTCTTTTGTAGATGTGTGGGGCTACCATTCATTCCTAATGGCACCCACATGCATCTGAAAACAGAGAGCGTGGCGGCTGCGTTTTAAAAAAAGTGTAAGGGCAGTTTTCCACAGGTACAACAGCCCATTAGAATAAATGGGGTAGCCTGCCTGCACTAACATGAGCCTCAGCTGATGCACAGGTGTGAACCTAGTGTTAAAAGTGATTCCACCCAAATGGGACAGTTCATTTATAAACTCAGTCTAGTGCAATACGGTTACCCTGTCATATAACATCATGTGAATTCTAGCAGTGAGATCTCCCAGCCTCTGCCACTACTTGCTTTGGAGTTGCCCAAACACCTTGGCCTCCAATTTTATTCTCCATAAAAAAATGAAATTCACTTGTATAGAGGTATAGATATAGGATGGCAATAATTGCTGGATTAATTTTTTCTCTCTAGTTCCCTGACTTGTGGAATTGTTTAACGTATATTTGACATTTTCAATGTAATGCTTGTTTTCTCTCTCTCGAGCCAACTGTAAGCCAGTGAATAAGGGGAATGTTGTGAATCACAAAAGCTTTTTCCATTCTTCAGTTGACTGAAAGGTAATAATGTTACCAGTAGTACTTTATGTTCCTTTTAGAGCCGGGATCAGCAAAAATCAATTCTTCTCAAACACCCTTTTGTGTATAACCCTGGTAAACGCAGCTATGTGTGTACTAAATTCTTCCAGTTAATACATTTACTAGTACAAACTGTATAAGTATATTTACAAAGATTATATATTAAATTCTAATTCCAATCTCCTCTGGTGTGTTAGTTTACAGTATTGTGTAAGATCACAATAGATTGTTTTTCTTCTAGGCTGTCACGCAGTCATATGTGCTTTATTGCATAAGCAAGCATGTCTATATCTAGATCACAGTGACACACTGGAGTCAATGTAATACTGGGTAGGAATTGATTATTTGCTGAAATAAAAAGACAGAGTTGCCCCCCCCCAGTAGCCAGCGCAGAGGGACTTCTTGTAAAGTTGGAGCTGTATTAGGGAGCAAGAGCCTCATAAGCCGATTCCTCCTCTGTAGTGCTGGCTCCTGTCCCATGCTGAGTGATACCAACTGTACTCCATCTCTTATCTCAGCTAGTGATGGCAGCAGCGGCAAAGAAGAGGATCTTCAGGTTAGTGTGAAGCAAAACACTGGGCATAATAGCAGCATTGTGTTGCTTTCTCACCACCTGCTTTAACCCCTTGGATCCTACAGAAGCATAGGGTTTTACCACCTCCCATCTTTACATGTGAACAAGCCATAAGATGGCTGCTGCTGAATAAGGGCTCATTTACAAGTGTAACAGGGTGTGTTTGACAGGTGGTAAGTAGGCAATATGTTGACCCCCCCCCACCTAATGCAAACCCATGATTGCCGTGCAATGCACACGATTGCAACATGGTAGTACGGCAATTAGAGGTTTAAATCAGGTGTGAGGAGGAGACACTGTGCCCAGTGATCATGTTGGAACAGGAAGGGGCCATTCCTAAACTGTTCCCACAAAGTTGGGAGCATGAAAGTGTCCAAAATGTCTTGGTATGCTGAAGCCTTAAGAGTTCCCTTCACTGGAGCTAAGGGGCCAAGCCGGGCAATAACTTCTATACAGGATGTGGAAACCTTACAAAAAGACCTAAATAAAATAATGGGGTGGGCAACTACATGACAAATGAGGTTTAATGTTGAAAAATGTAAGGTAATGCATTTGGGTGCCAAAAATACAAATGCAAGTTACTCGCTAGGGGGAGAACCTCTGTGGGAATCTAGGATGGAAAAGTACCTAGGGGTCCCAGTAGATGATAGGCTCGGCAATGGCATGCAATGCCTAAATGCTGCAAGCAAAGCCAACAAAATATTGACACACATTAAAAAAGGGATTAACTCCAGAGATAAAACGATAATTCTCCCACTCTACAAGACTCTCCTTTGGCCGCATCTTGAGTATGCCATGCAGTTCTGGGCACCAGTCCTCAGGAAGGATGTGCTGGAAATGGAGAGGGTCCAGAGAGGGGCAACAAAATTAATAAAAGGGAATGGAGGACCTCAGCTATGGGGAAAGACTACAAGCGTTGAACTTATTCTCTCTGGAGAGGAGACGCTTGAGAGGGGATATGATATCAATATACATTTACCGTACTGGTGACCCTAGCATAGGGAAAAAACTGTTCAGTGAAAGGGAATTTAAAAAGAAAGCCATTCACTAAAATTGGAAGAGAAGCAGTTTAACCTTAAACTGCGTAGAGGGTTCTTTACTGTCAGAGCAGCAAGGATGTGGAATTCTCTTCCACAAGCAGTGGTATCAGCAGGGAGCGTCAATAGTTTTAAAAAACTATTAGATGGGCACCTTAACGATCACAACATACAGGGGTATACGATGTACTATTGACATAAACACATACACACACATCATATGTTGAACTGGATGGACTGGTGTCTTTTTTTCAACCTCACCAACTATGTAACAATGCTAATCTGCTGCTGAATTCAGAGCATATTTGAAAACTCTTATGTAGGCTGTGTCTGCTTGCACTACAGTGGAATGAGAAGATATTGCTACTAGCATTGTCAATGCAGATTAACAAGCCTGTAGCAGGGATGATAACTGCTTCCTTACTGCACCTTTGTTTTATAGCAATGTTTTGAGTGTTATCAGCACTGAATGCAGGCCAGTTTTATGGGAGTACACTCCAGTACTTCTAGCAGGAAAAACACCACTCTTATACCCCAGAAAGAGTGGAGATTCAGATTATGACAAATGCCCATCTGTGACTTCTCTTAAACTTTATGGTAATACTTGATGTGACTTCTAAAGGGGCACAGGATGAATCTCTAAGCATGCCCTAGTATCGTTTTTAAACAATCAACATCTGTTGACAGATCCAAGAAGCTTATGGGGGTTTTTTTTTTGGGGGGGGGGGTCTGTTATGTAATGCTTTATACTATTAAACCTGGATTAAAGTCATTATTATTAATGCTGTGTGCTCTAATCTCTTTCTGAGCACCTAGCTAGATAACATACGATTTTTATCACAAAACAGGTGTGATAAAAGACAACTTATCTATAAACCCCAAAATATGTGCATCTTTGCAGTACTGTGTAAATGGGATTCCTATGACAGATGCCTATTGTGGATACAATAGGATATTATATAGAAAACATATTGAACATGCTATGTTCATAAATAATACATATATAACTTTGTAGTCGGGGTATCTTGCATTTATAGGTTCTCTTAAGATCTCCTTAGGGTTAAAGTGAAATCTAAGAAAAACAGAAGTAGGGAATGGTTAGAATCTCTTTCAGGTTTCTATTCCTGGCACTGCCTCCACTAGAAAGATCCATCCTCACTATCTGTCATGTTGAACCTGGTCACTGGGACAGAAAGGTAGCGAAAATCTAAATTGTTACAGCTGTAACCAGCACAGAAGTAAAAGGGAAATATTTCAATGTCCCAGTGAAAACTGTCTAAGGCTGGATTCACACCTATGCATTTTTAGTGCTTTTTGCATTTTTGCAGATTTGCACTACAGAACGTGTTCCATAGGAAACCATGTACAATTGACTGTAGTGCAAATCTGCAAAATGCAAAAAACACTAAAAATGCATAGGTGTGAATCCAGCGTAAGACAATATTTTCGTGCACTTTGGAAAGACTTCCACTAACTTAAATGTATAGGTATCCTGAACGGTATCCACAGTCAAAACTGAGAGTTTATAAGCATTAAAGGAGAAGTGTGGGAAGTAAAATAAAATAAAGATACATACTCACCTACTTTATATTGCTGCAACATTGATCCGATGCTGCAGCTGTCCCCCATCGGCTCTAAGACTGAGAACTGAGCAATCACATGACTGCTGATCGCTGTGACTGTGCTCTGCCCCTCCAGCACTCAATGGAGTGTGGAGGTGGCTGGAGAGGCCGGCTTAGGCTTTCAGTGGAACGCTGAAGGGCCGAGCCAGCTGCCGATCAGGCATCTGGGTGGATCCCGACATTAAAGTCGGGATCCTTCTAGAGCCTGGACTGGCTCAGTGATGTCTGGGTCACAGGAGTGCAGAAATAAGGGTACTCCTGTGACCCAGAAGAAAAGTATGGACAAAAAAAGCTTAGGTCATACTTCTCTTTTAAATCAAAGTTGTACTGGGAGAAATATTTAGATTAGATACTGAAAGTGCTAGTAACCTGGCTGTTTCTGACCTGAGTAAAACTAAAAGAATACCCCAAGTTTTGGGTTGACATCAGAACATTAATAGAGGGGAAATCGTTCAAAGGGGACACTAGTTCTCGTGACCCTGGTGACACACCTGGACTCCCTCACTCTGGAAGGATTTCTTCTCACTTCTCGTTTTGGTTATGGGACAGGAAGTGATAGGAATGGGACAGGAAGTGATGGGAAATGTCCCCAATGGCAGGGGTTACAGTATACAGAATACTTTATTAATCCGAAAGGGAAATGGGAAATTGGTATAACCTTCTTACTCTTTTCAAAATGGAAAATAAAAAAGTTTTGCCTTTAGTTACACTTTAACTCCTAACACAATGTTAGCCCATTCTAATTTAGACTCATCTTTTCTTTGACAAATGTATGCAGTATTTATAATTAAGGATTGGTGCCAAAAGCACACATTCCTTGTATCTAAACAAATCATTACACAGATGTTGAGGCTAAAAAAAATCAGCACTTCTGTGAGTGCAGTGTAACTTACCATTTGTCAGGCGGTCAAACAGGAAGATGTCGAAATTCCACATTCCCACTTTAGATAGCATATGCTATGAAACAAGACAAAATATGAATGTACAGCTATTGTGCAAGTAAGTCTCTAATATAAAATGGCATACATGCTGTATATTTTGTTAGTTATTAGGCTGCACTATATTTTAGGGAACTGGAATTACATATAACTTATTTTGATGTATGAGCTGTTCACTTAGAAAGCCATGCCTGCTGTAATAGTAATCAAACATTCATGTACGTTTAGATTAATCCCATCTGTTGGAAGGGTCACTGGCACATTTATGCTACACAGGCAATTGGTTTTGCTTAACCTCCTGTGGTTGAATGTGAATCTCACAAACTCCTCTCAAATCCTGACAAGACTTCACAGACCTCATTTGACATAAATGATGTGTGAAAACTGAGGCTGATAGATGCTATCTTTGCTTTGCCCAAATTTGCACCCCAATTCATGTTTTATCTCTAGGTTAAGTGTTTCATTATTCCTTAATTTTCATTTTTTTATCACAAGGCTTTGAACACTCCTATCTAAGAATTCCTTTTAACTTATATGAAGATTCTCAAGATTTATAAATTAGCCTTTTAAGTGGTAGTAAACTCTCTTTATGAATTTGTACCTACAGTTAAAAGGGTTGTAAAGGCAGAAGCTTTTTAATCTTAATGCATTCTATGATCATTAAGATAAAGAAACCTTCGGTGTGCAGCAGTGCCCCCAGCACCTCCTAATACTTACCTGAGCCCCTTCTCTATCCAGCGATGTCCACGAGTCCCTCGGCTGGCCCAGACTTTCCCTCCTGATTAGCTGAGGCACAGCAGTGGCGCCATTGGCTGCCGCTGCTGTCAATCAAAGTCAGTCAGCCAATCAGGAGAGAGAAGGGGGCAGGGCCGAACCGCAGCTCCATGTCTGAATGGACACACTGTTGGGGGCACTCCACAGGAGGGAGGGGCCAGAAGGATAGGACCCGAGAAGAGGAGGATCCAGGCTGCCCTGTGCAAATCCACTAAATATAACATGTTTGCTATTTTAAAAAAAAATGAGACTCTACAATCACTTTAAGCTTACAATAAGGCTTACCTGTAGGTACAATTAATGTTTCTTAAATGTGCGCCGTTTTTTGAGGAGATAATTACAATTTCAGCACCGGTGTATGCACACTTTGCATTGAGGGCATACTGAATGTGACATTAATTCAGACAGCTTTGCAGCGATCGTGACTCCCATGCACTTGTGCGCGGGGTGACGTCATTGCAGCCTGGCCATTCAAACGGTCAGAGCACACAAACCCGGAAGCAAGGCTAGGTGAAGATGGAGGACTTGACAGTAATGGCAGTGCCTTGCAGGAGGGCTTCATTTCATAGGTAAGTCTCCCATAATGTACTAGTATGTGGTAAATACTAGCACATTATGTAATTAACCTGCAGGGTTAATTTTAACATGTGACTCATTTTATGTACTGAGAGATGGACTAGTAATTACAAATCTGATACATGCCTGCATGTTTTAGGTCTTATTATTATTGATGATGACATTAGGCAGGTTTCAAGGGTAATGTTTTTACATAATGTTCCTTTATGGTAAAACACATTTTAGTTTATATGATCTATAATACTTTCTTATAGTTCTCATTTATCAAAGATCAGAAATGACTTGCTGCAGTTTTACTACCCGTGACTGACCCCTTAACTCAATGCAGCAGCCAGCGGGGGTTATACATATGTGGTGTTTGGCAGGCAGCACCACTGCTGAAACCTAGCCATTCAAGTGAATTAGACTGCGCCACAACTGCCCTGCAACAGCATGCAATGCACATGGTTGTGCCATGATGGTGTGGACTTACAAGGTTAAAACAGGCAGTAAGGAGTCGACATATTGCCTCCCAAACACCTGACAAACACCCTCTGAAAAGTGGTCCACTGCAGATAGCTCTTCCATGGGGTGGGAAGGGCTGCAACAAGTCTAATTAAGCCCTGATTCTGACTTTATTCCCTGTTCATACCTTTGCATTATAATGCATTCAGTGCATAAGCACAACTTAGCCATTGGGGGTTATTTACGATAGGCAAATCCACTTTGCACAAGTGCACTGCAAGTGCTTGTAGTGCAAAGTGGATTCACCTTTCGTAAATAACCCCCATTGTTTTTAAAGGTGATCGTTCACATCTGTGTGTTCTGTTGACATGCATTGGCCCACTGGGGTTGATTTACTAAAACTGGAGAGTGCAAAATCTGGTGCAGCTCTGCATAGAAATCAGCTTCCAGGTTTTATTGTCAAAGCTTAATTGAACAAGCTGAAGTTAGAAACTGATTGGCTACCATGCACAGCTGCACCAGATTTTGCACTCTCCAGTTTTAGTAAATCAACCCCACTGGCTCTATTGATGGCAATGGGAGAGCATGAAAATGCATGTAACAAACTGTCATGTTTCCAGCACATGATAATCAGCCCCTTCCATTGCAACCTACATTTTATGCATCATTTATATGACTGACAAAATCCATGTGCAGAAAGCATGAAAATGCACAATAAAAATGCACACAAAAATACATAAAAAATGCACATATAAAGGTGTGATGCCTATTTACCATACTATGAAGATTATAAATGCTAGACAGTACAGATCAAAAAGTGCTGTGCGTGTAAAAATGTAGTGTAGTAATAAGCTTTTTACCAGATTGATTATTGGTAATATGTGTAAAAAGGTAGTTTGTTTAAACTTACCCGTGCTTGACCAAGATAGTCTTCATCCAATAAGTGCAGGGAGGCTTGGGGCACAATTCCTCGTAGAAGCCTTGATGCATGAAAATATCTCTGAAAGCTCAAAAGTCGCTTTACTTTTTTCTTAGTGCCAATTTCCCCTGTGTGTGCTGTATCTGCAAATTTGTCACACAGGAAAAATAAATCTGATGGAATAGCAATCACTATATTTCAAATTTTGAGCTAAACTGATACATTAAAACATCTCTGTTAAAATTAAATTGATATAACGTAATAACAGAAGTGCTTAGAACAAGGCTATATGTGTCAAGGGTTTGTTATATCTCAGATCGGGCAATGTCCTGAATCACCAGATCACACAAGGAATAAAAATATGTATATGAACCAGTTGATTGGACCTGTGTAGGTCACAAATTAAAAACATAAGAACAATAGGAATAATTGGCTAGTAACTGGATGGTTCCTATTCCACCAACAGCCAGGCAAGAATGGAAAATCCAGTGGCTGTACCAGCCTATTTGTCCACATATGGAGATGTGAAATATGGGTCCTCGACTATGGCAGGACACGCTGCAAAGGTGTCTATTGCCTAGACCCACTGGTGGGGCATGAAGGATGATCCTGGGCTACTGTGGTGACCGCTACCTGCAGCATTACAATAATGTGCTGGAGCAAATTTTTTTTAACAAAAAGAGTGGAAATTGTTCTACTTTAAGTAAAGCCTCTCTGGCACAAATTAAGGAAAAATTATGGGTTTGATCAGTTTAATTTAATTTTATTTAAGTTTTTAAACTGATTTTATTTTTTTTAAATATTTGTTTTTATGATTTACTATGATTTACAAATAAATATTTCTCACAGTGTACACCATAGCATTCTGTTTGCAAAACATGCTTGACCAGCTAATTGAGTCCAGCACTATACTCACATTTATAGTGTCTACCTGATTTGAAAGAAAAACAAGCACCAGGCATAATTTATAATAAGTATAAAAACATGTAAAGAAAAATGTATATTTCCTTTACAAATGACTTTGAGTCCTATTGTAAAACTGTACTTAGTGATGAAAATTCTAGGACTAAACCTATACAAAGAATGCAGCAGACGTAATTTGCATTATGTTTTTGATGTAGAGTTGTGCGTAGTGCTTTGAAGTGAAATATAATAGATTAAAGTTCATTCAAACATTCCTATCCATCCCTTCTTTCTCTGTACGTCCCTTGACTCAAATGTTCATGGCAGCAATGTGCACTAATGTTCACCGCAGAGAAAACTGTTTTTTTGGGTAAATATACGCATATCTCACAAAAGTGAGTACACCCCTCATATTTTTATAAATATTTTATATCTTTTCATGTGACAACACTAAAGAAATGTCACTTTGCTACAATGTAAAGTAGTAAGTGTACAGCTTGTATAACAGTGTAAATTTGCTGTCCCCTCAAAATAACTCAACACAAAGCCATTAATGTCTAAACCTCTGGCAACAAAAGTGAGTACACCCCTAAGTGAAAATGTCCAAATTGGTCCCAATTAGCCATTTTCCCTCCCCAGTGTCATGTGACTAGTTAGTGTTACAAGGTCTCAGGTGTGAATGGGGAGCAGGTGTGTTAAATTTGGTGGTATCGCTCTCACTCTCTCATACTGGTCACTGGAAGTTCAACATGACACCTCATGGCAAAGAACTCTCTGAGGATCTGAAAAAAAAGAATTGTTACTCTACATAAAGATGGCCTAGGCTATAAGAAGATTGCCAAGACCCTGAAACTGAGCTGCAGCATGGCCAAGACCATACAGTGGTTTAACAGGACAGGTTCCACTCAGAACAGGCCTCGCCATGGTTGACCAAAGAAGTTGAGTGCACATGCTTAGCGTCATATCCAGAGGTTGCCTTTGGGAAATAAATGTATGAGTGCTGCCAGCATTGCTGCACAGGTTGAACGGGTGGGGGGTCAGCCTGTCAGTGCTCAAACCATACGCCTCACACTGCATCAAATTGGTCTACATGGCTGTCGTCTCAGAAGGAAGCCTCTTCTAAAGATGATGCGCAAGAAAGCCTGCAAACAGTTTGCTGAAGACAAGCAGACTAAGGACAGGATTAATGGAACCATGTCCTGTGGTCTGATGAGACCAAGATAAACTTAATTGGTTCAGATGGTGTTAAGCGTGTGTGGCAGCAACCAGGTGAGGAGTACAAAGACAAGTGTGTCTTGCCTACAGTCAAGCATGGTGGTGGGAGTGTCATGGTCTGGGGCTACATGAGTGCTGCCGGCACTGGGGAGCTAAAGTTTATTGCGGGAACCATGAATGCCAACATGTACTGTGAGATACTGAAGCAGAACATGATCCCCTCCCTTCGGAGACTGGGCCGCAGGGCAGTATTCCAACATGATAAGGACCCCAAACACAACTCAAAGACAAACCACTGCCTTGCTAAAGAAGCTGAGGGTAAAGGCGATGGACTGGCCAAGCATGTCTCCAGACCTAAACCTTATTGAGCATCTGTGGGGCATCCTCAAACTGAAGGTGGAGGAGTGCAAGGTCTCTAACATCCACCAGCTCTGTGATATCATCATGGAGGAGTGGAAGAGGACTCCAGTGGCAACCTGTAAAGCTCTGGTGAACTCTATGCCCAGGAGGGTTAAGGCAGTGCTGAAAAATAATGGTAGCCCCACAAAATATTGACACTTTGGGCCCAATTTGGACATTTTCACTTAGGAGTGTACTCACTTTTGTTGCCAGCAGGATAGACATTGATGGCTGTGTGTTGAGTTATTTTGAGGGAACAACACATTTACACTGTTATACAAGCTGTACACTTACTACTTTACCTTGTAGCAAAGTGTCATTTCTTCAGTGTTGAAAAGATATAATAAGATATTTACAAAAATTTGAGGGGTGTACTCACTTTTGTGAGATACTGTAACTATATACACTCATTGATGCTCATTTAATAAGTACTAGATTAACTTGATTTTTCTGTAAAGTTTTAAGTGAGTTTGAGGTTTACTAAACTGTCAGTGCGTATTGACATAAATGTTAATTGTGGAGAACAAATCTTTCCATGGTGCATTTATTCACACACTGAACCTGGAAGCCCCTAAGTACAGGTGTACTCAGCTACATATTGGCACAGGTGCTTAGGCCATTTTCAACCCTTGTTCTCTAGGTCACTAGCACTGATACTTTAAGATGGATGCCCACTTAAAAAAGTGTATGAGAAGCCAAAAACATTTTTGCATTTTAGATCAAGTGGAGAAAGATAGGAACCCCTGTTTGTTTTATCCTGCTATGTATGGCTTTATTAGTGAGATTTTCCCTTATTTCCTGTCTAGGTGACAGTGGTTTTAACAGATAGGGAGAGTGGAAAACATTGCAACAGGGACACAGACAAAACACAAATATGATTGGGGTCCTAGCCTTCCCCTACTCTACTTAATTTTTTTTTTTTTTTTAATTTCTGTCGCTGCTGCTGTTGGAGAGATCCCCTCACTATGAGTTGTAGTTTATTGTTATGTACTTAAAAGCAATAATTACTTTCTATTATTTTTAGATAATTTGTGTGCAATAATTGGGTAAAAATTGCACATAATTTTCTTACGCATTTGATGGTACTCACTTGTGAGGTCTGACTAATACTTTGTACGATGGCAGCACAGCACTCTTCATTTGCATCACTATTCATTTAGGGTGGTAATTTAAGCATGAAAGTAGATTACAAAAACAGCACTTTAATTTATTAAGGGGCTAGAACATATAATTACATAAAAGCAGATTATTGTGCCAATGTAAGTTTGAAGATAATGCTCAGATTCAATTAAGCTTTTAGACAAAGCGTCAGTGTCTGGCAAAACATAAAAGCAGTTCCATTCCAGGATTTCCAGCAATGACGTCTTCCTTGTTCTGGAGGAACTTTAAATGTAATGGAAACTATAGCTGTGTTAATCTTCCTCCATTGACAATGATGTATCTAAGGTCAAGCCATTGCTTTATTTCAGGAGAGTTTTAAGTAGCATCTAAATCCAAAAGCAAAGATGTAATATATTGCAGTTTACCAAATTGCTAAAGTTGGCCATACATGGATTTGTTTTTTCATTCAACCAGTGGGTTAAAAGAAAAAACTGCCCCGATTTGTGTTGATGGGAGAATCATCTCTGCTGAGTCATATTCTGACAGTGGCGAGATTTCCCCACCATCAGAATACACAGATCAGTGCTGCAGTCTACTGTATAGCCAGCAGTGCTAATCGAGCAAAAAAAGCCAAACCAAAGCCAACCAAGAGGGTGGTTGAACAGAAGTCGATGGGTAGATCGACTTCTGTTCAACCACAGTGGTCACGTATGGATCGAAATTTGGCTGGTCCCTGCTGACCCAACCAAATTTTGATCCATGTATGGCTGGCTTAAATGTTGTGGTTCTACTAAATGAGACTGGTAGACGGTTTTAAAAGTGTATCTAAACCTAAAAACATAGATGCATTAAATTGCGGCTTAAAAGTCCTTTGATGAAGTAAATAGTATTTGTATTGTTACAATAATCTTTTGCCAAATGAAACAGTTCATATATATATATATATATATATACATATATATATATATTGAAATGGCGTATTTAACCCTTCTAATCAGTTTCCAATATAAAGTGTTTAATAAAAGTACATAAAACATTGTTGACATAAAGTAGAGCGTAATTGCCTGCACTGCTTGATACAATCTTTGGGGCGTCAAGCTTTATAGCTTACTGACAGAAACTCATACATACCATTGTTCATGTCCACAAATTAATTCTAAATTTTCTGTTTTTTGCATATGTCTGTAGACTGTAGTTGTGTTTACGATGGTACCACCCTATACACAAGTACAACAGTGCACAGACATTCCTGTTAATGACAGGTTATGTGGTTCACTTGGGCTTCCTGGGTGGAGGAAATACAGCTGCAGTTATGCTTAGCTGGCCCATGTGCAAGAGCCCTGACGGTTTATGACAAGAGTACAGGTATGTGTACTTTGAAAGTGATTGTAGTTGTATTCACGCACTTGCCAAAAAAAAAATAGTATTGTCAGTGACACTTTTGCATATTTTCACTACTAGTTACATTTTCAGGACCAGATTTCGAGGTGTTCCTTTCTTCTCAAACCACTTAGACCAAGAAGAAGAGAACACCCTGAAAGCTTCTCCTGAAAATGTATCTGTCAGTGCAAAAAAAAAAAAAAATATCATGGAGACAATATTAAATTGTTCTGAAACATCCCATTTTAGCACATTAGTACATTTGCTGCTTTCCAGTGGCATAAACATTTCCACTATTTTGTCTGGATTGAATTGTTTAGCTTTACCTGACGTCTACTCCTTTCCTGCTGTCTTATGTCTCTTCCTTATGCTAGATGTTTACTGGCTGAAACAGCAGTGTTGTCCACTTTTTAACTTGCAAGCCTGAGCCTCGCTTAAATAAAAACTTCTTCTTGTGAGAAATATCTAGCCATAAAAATATCTTTGTACCAAAGCTGGCAAAGACTTCAAAGACTAAAATGTTGGAGCAGGACTTAGGTCGCTTTTGTTTACATTGCAGCACACTCTGTTCACTGCCACAGCCAAAGCACAAAATAATCTTAATTAAAGTCAAACAAGACAATTGCCTTTTTGATTTATGAAAACTTACACTGAAATAAATACAGAACTGAATCTGGATAAAAGCTTTGTCCTATTTTTTATCATGTGTATAATTAAAAAATCAGAGAGGGGAATTAATTGGGTAACACAGGGGATTGTTTGTGTTCCGTTGGGGAGATTTCCCTTCACTTTCTATCCAAGAGACACAACAGGAAGCGAGAGGCAATCTCTCCAAAGTGAGGGGAAATCTTTGGAACAGTTTTCCACACTGAAAGATTACTCTAATGCCCCGTACACACGGTCGGATTTTCCGACTGAAAATGTGTGATAGGACCTTGTTGTCGGAAATTCCGACCGTGTGTAGGCTCCATCACACATTTTCCATTGGATTTTCCGACACACAAAGTTTGAGAGCAGGATATAAAATTTTCCGACAACAAAATCTGTTGTCGGAAATTCCGATCGTGTGTACACAAATCCGACGGACAAAGTGCCACGCATGCTCAGAATAAATAAAGAGATGAAAGCTATTGGCCACTGCCCCGTTTATAGTCCCGACGTACGTGTTTTACGTCACCGCGTTCAGAAGGATCTGATTTTCCGACAACTTTGTGTGACCGTGTGTATGCAAGACAAGTTTGAGCCAACATCCGTCGGAAAAAATCCTAGGATTTTGTTGTAGGAATGTCCGAACAAAGTGCGACCGTGTGTACGGGGCATTACAGTGCATCCGGAAAGTGTTCACAGCGCTTTGCTTTTTCAAAATTTTGTTGTTACAAAACAGATTACAAAACAGATTAAATTCTTTATTTCCTCAAAAATTCTACAAACAATACCCCATAAGGACAACTTGAGAGAAGTTTGTTTTAAATCTTTGCACATTTATTAAAAATAAAAAATGAAAAAATCCCATGTACATACTGTAAGTATTCAAAGCCTTTGCTCAATACTTTGTTGAAGCACCTTTGGCACCAATTACAGCCTCAAGTCTTTTTGAGTATGATGCTACAAGCTTGGCACACCTATTTGTGGGCAGTTTCTCCCATTCTTCTTTGCAGGACCTCTCAAGCTCCATCAGGTTGGATGGGGAGCGTCGTGCACTGCCATTTTCAGATCTCTCCAGAGATGTTCAATCGGGTTCAAGTCTGGGCTCTGGCTGGGCCATTAAAGGACATTCACAAAATTGTCCCGTAGCCACTCCTTTTTTATCTTGGTTGTGTGCTTAGGGTTGTTGTTCTGTTGGAAGACCTACCTTCGCCCCAGAACACTCTGAAACAGGTTTTCATCAAGAATGTCACTGTACATTGCTGCATTCATTTTCCCTCGATCCTGACTAGTCTCCCAGTTCATGTCACTGAAAAACATCCCCAAAGCATGATGCTGCCACCACCATGTTTCACTGTAGGGATGATATAAACCATTTGATCATTGGTGCCTGTTTTCCTCCAGACATGATGCTTACCATTCAGGCCAAAAAGTTCAATCTTTGTTTCATCAGACCAGAGAATTCTGTTTCTCATGGTCTGAGAGTCCTTCAGGTGCCTTTTGGCAAACTCCAGGTGGGCTGTCATGTGCCTTTTACTGAGGAGTGGCTTCCGTCTGGTTCTCCTCTCTCCACGGAGAACTGCTGGAGCTTTGTCAGAGTGACCATCGGGTTCTTGGTCACCTCCCTGACTAAGACCCTTCTTCCCTGATCGCTCAGTTTGGCCAGGCGGCCCGCTCTAGGAAGAGTCCTGGTGGCTCCAAACTTCTTCCATTTACGGATGATGGAGGCCACTGTGCTCATTGAGAGTTTGCTGCAGACATTTTTCTGTACCCTTCCCCAGATCTGTGCCTCGATACAATCCTGTTTCAGACGTCTACAGACAATTCCTTGGACTTCATGGCTCTGACATGCACTGTTAACTGTGGGACCTTATATAGACAGGTGTGTGCCTTTCCAAATCATGTCCAATCAACTGAATTTACCACAGGTGGACTCCAATCAAGTTATGGAAACATCTCAAGGATGATCAGTGGAAACTGGATGCTCCTGAGCTAAATTCTGAGTGTCATGGCAAAGGCTGTGAATACTTATGTACTTGTGATTTTTTCATTTTTTATTTTTAATAAATTTGCAAAGATTTCAAACAAACTTCTTTCACGTTGTCATTATGGGGTATTGTTTGTCAAATTTTGAGGAAAATAATGAATTTAATCCATTTTGGAACAAGGCTGTAACATAACAAAATGTGGAAAAAGTGAAGCGCTATGAAGAATTTTGCGGATGCACTGTACCTTGTATTTCAAAAACAACTGCAAAATGTTGGATTTTTTTTTTAGTGCTTACTGTCCACCTGACAGTAGTCCTATAGACAGATAGAAAGGATGACTCTGTGAATCGGGACACATATAGCAATAAGGACCTGGCAGAGGTTCTGCCCCTGTCCCACTCTTTCCAACACCAAACAGTTTTAGATATGCCTTAATCTTGGTTCTACATAATCCACTGCAGTCAGATTAGACAGATCATCAAATGTAATGTGGGTGAGACATTCCGTAATCAGGAGTCTCAAGATTGAGTAACTTACTTTTCTACTAAATAAGATGGTATATCACAAATGAAAAGGTGGCTTGAATGTTCTCATATCACAGACTATCAACAAAAGGCAATAGGATGGACAGCAATATGTGGGCCTGAGTTTCTTGTCTATATTGTCTATATGCATTCCAAGTCTTCATTTTCAAGTTTGACCGGAGTTGCATTATAAAGATAGAACTTCAGAATAATTTAAAAGCAGGACAATAATAAAAAAAAGAATTGTTAAAATAACTAAAATATACGTGATTCACACGTCTACCTACAATGGGGACAGATGACATGCAGTCCAGGACCTGACACTCTGAAATGTGTTTCTGGGCATTAGAAAGCTCATAGCATTGTTGGGGACTGTTCCCATCCAAGCCATGATTTGTTTAAATTGTTACCATTTGGAGAATTGCCTCCCGTACCACCAAGTGTGACTCATAAATTCTTTTGAGTAAAGCATAAGATGAGGAGTGGGTGGAGTACATCATGTTTTTTTTAGGTTTTGGAGAAGTTTAAGAGGACAGTTTGGAATTGGGAATTTTATTTTATTTTTGTTGTACTGTGTTTTCTATGTTATGTTTTTGTTTTTTACACATGTTTTTCTATCTGTAGCATTGGAAGGGACAAAAACTTTATTTGATAATTTTCTTGATTTTTGGGCAAACATATATTCTATTATACCATGGAGTTGATAATACATCCTAAAGCAACCCTATGAAAGTAAAAGATATTCCTAATGGCTAGTCATCTAAAATACAAAAGTGGGGATGAGCTTATTGCCTCCTCTTATTTAAAGGGGCAGTGCACGTAAAAAAAAAAACAGCATGGAGTGAACCCTAGAAAACAAACTAGATCCTAATGCAGCATGCAGCCTGGGTGGCCACGAGAGGGAGGGCAGTGAGTGTGCAGCATACAAGTAAGTCTACCACAGTGGGCCAAATGCAATTCAACATTTAAAGATTACCTTAAAAGGGGACAGTAAAACCTTTCCTATCTGAAAGGCACCTTGCCCTCGTGCTGAGGGGTAAAGGGCTTCTACCTCTCATCCAGTCTGAAGAGGATGTGGGCGTTTGTGGGGGTGCATATAGACATCTGGAAACATTCTTTAGAATAAAGGGGCCCCAAGACATTCACCACCAGCCCAGAGTAATGAATACAGGTATACATTATTACCCTTTATCTAATCCCCAAAGTGTTAAGTGCAAATAAAAACATGCAGTATAAGCCCTTTATAAAAATTTAAAAAATGTAAACAATATTCCCTGATGTAAATCCATTACCAATCACGTCATCCAAAGATGTACATCCGCTGTCAAATGATGTTTCCACAGGACCCGCCGCCTGACGATGGTGTCCCATCGCATTACTGCTGCTAAATGGCAGTCAAATTTTTGGTCAATGATGTGACCCAGGATTCCCAGCAGGTTTGTTTACAAACATACGTTAGGGATTTGACTGTCTTTTAGTGGTGATAGTGCAGTGGACGACAAGTTGGCACCATTGATGCTGATTCTACATCCCTGGATGAAGTGAGTAAGGATAGATTTTTATCGGGTGAAATTGTTTACATTTTTTTTTTTATTAAAAGACTTTTTCTGGGTGTGTGTAGTTAATTTACTAATGTACTCCATTCTGATTAACCTGGGAGAAGGCCAGTGTAACTGGGGGGAATTCTTATACTACAGGGGGCTTCAAGATTCCTATAAGTCCCCGCACAAGCCCCCACATCCTCTTGGGGACTAGACATAGGGAAGAAGTCCCCCCACACAGGGACAAGGTGCTTTACAAAAAGTGGTGGCTTGGCTGCCATCTCCTTTGAAAGATGCCTCAAAATTTGAAAGGCATGTGGCCTGATATGGTTCAGGAAGGGGAGGGCGCACACTCACCACCCTCCCTTTCCTGGCCATTCTGGCTGCATGCCTGGATAAGGGTGTGGTTTTAATTCAAAATGGGAACCCTCTGACACTTTTTCCCCATTTTTTTAAAATGTCTCTTTTAAAAGATTATATTGTACTGTTCAATGACTTTACTGGCAACTTTAAGGTAACCCATGGTATGTGTTTTGTGGAGGAAAAGGATTTGTATATTTTTAATGTTAACCGTTAAACCACATGAAAAGACTCTCTCCCAGCTGCATGGCATATTTAAAATTAAATTAAATGTAAATGAATTAAATTAAAAGAAAATTTTGCATTGGTGCATGTCCCCCATGGCGATTCCAAGCTGCCCATGCCTTTTTTTAACCATATCTTGCAAATTAGCCTTAAAAAAAAGTCTAGAAAAGTAGCAGCTTTTGGCTCCTATAGACTTCAATAGGCTTTGGCGCTATGTTAAGGGTTTGTGGACTTCCTGTTGGGTTTGCAGAACCCCCTGACAACCAATCTTTGCCCTCTTCGCTCCCCCTTTAGAAGAGCTATTATACTTACTTGCAAGGACAGGCTGAGGAGTGCTGCCTTACAAACCTCAACAAAATTAGTTACTGGAACTATGACACCATAAAAAGCAAGATTTTAAAAACAAAACAATAAGGGATTTTCTTTTAAAATGGAGTGATGTTAGGTGACTATTTTTGATACAAATAATACCATCTTTAGAAATGAGAATAAACTCCGTTTTGTAAAGTAAGCTGGAGAACATGTACAGATTTATCTGCTAGAGAGATGGGGTAATAAAATGTGTCTTATCGAGGGACATGTTCCTGAAAATACCAGATTTCTTTACATAACTTCCAGGTGGTAGCAACTGCCAGCATATTCCCTCTACAGAAAAATGTGCATGATCAAGTACAAATAGGTGGGAGAGCTGAAAGTTCCCACCAAGTTTTATTTAATGAAAATGAGATTCTCATGGTATGTGGTAACCTGTCTGACCCTTTGCACAACCTCGGACTGGAACTGGATATTACTAGATACAGCAAGCTGGATTCTGACTGTGCTAGGGTAATATTTATATCTGAATATACATCAACTGGAACTGCATGCCTGCTTGGGCTAATAAACCTTTTTCCATCCCTGTTCTGAGAAGTAATGCAACAAGTGTCTAAATTCAAAACAACTGTTCCCGATATCTGTTGATTTTGTGGAGCTCAAGAAATAATACAATTTATTTAAAGTCTCCCTGAAGACTAAATAACATGGAAGAACATATACTTTGTGTCATACAGAGAAATCCAATAAAAACACATGTAATTAGTGTCATCAGTGGGTGGTGCAAAGAATCGTTATTTCGGCATAGTGGTTAGCACCTCTGCCTGGCAGCAATAAGGTTGTTGATTTGAATCTCAACTATAAAACTACCTGCATTGAGTTTTATAGTTCTTTCTGTGCTTGTGTGGGTTTCTTCAGGGTGCTCTGGTTTGTTCCTCTCCAAAGATATGCTCGCAGGGTAATTGGCTCTAGTATGTGTATGTTTTTTTAACCTTTTGGCTAAGATCAAGTATAGTATCTGTTCTTTTCAGTTGTCAGAAGGAAGAATGGTGCCTTCGGACTGGGGGACACCGGTAAGGATTTTCCTGATGTAATAGGGTGGGGACCGTGGGAGGGATTATTTTCTTTCCAGGTTGAATCTGGCTTGGGTTACCAGACTTGTCCCCGATTGATGACAGGGCTCTCCCTAAGTTCTAATGCCTTTCTGATTTGAATGGGGCTACATTTGTCTGGAGTGGCATGCCAGGGGTGCCAGAAAAACACGTTTGGGCTGCATTGCACTGATTGTGTTTCACTGGCACTAGGTCACATCACCCTATGCATTTCTTGCACTATGCCTTTGGATGGGCTTTTTGGCTAACCAGGGCAATGTTTATACCAGCCAAAAAGCCTGCTATATATTGTGCAAGGCACTTTTTTATCATTATTTACTTACGAGCGCATATACTGCACATGTGTTGCTTTTGTTTGTTTTTTGCACAGAGACAGGTCATCAGAAGGCCTGTTCTTATGTCGAAGGGAGGTTCTGTGGCTTTTGGGACTTTTGCCTCTCTCCATTTGAAAGGCTCTCTCATCAGGAGAGCCCCTCATTTTGTACTTGGTGGACTGGCTTGGCCTGGTTCCTAAGGAGTGGGGTCCACCTGGCTTTAGCCTAGGTGGACCATGGCATACCTTGCCTCTGTCAGGAGCCTTGCACCCCAGGAGCTTCAGAGTTAGAGGCCCTTTCTTTTTGGAGGATTGGCCATACTGTACCCTCTGTGAACTTTTTTAGTGTGCTGTGATTTCACAGTTTACTTTTATTTGTTCACAGGTATTTCGACAAAGCACCACACTGAGGAACCTAAATAATAATAGATTGTAAGCTCAATATATATTATAATTGTTGGCTGCGATGAGGTGCTACGTAACTGACATCAAGCAGGTTCATAAACATACAGTAACTACTCCCTTCTATTTAGCAGTATGTTTACAGCATATTCTGTACAAAAAGTAAAGCAGCATGTACCTATTCCAACCATCTAATTTAGCACATGCCTCGCAGCTTAGTGAATTAAGCCTATGATCTGTAACTATGGATCAGTCATATTTGACCACATACATCAATCTGTTAAAATCTGTGATGGGTCCACATACCTGGACCTGACCCTGGGAAATGTAGGGTACATTATTTTTAATAGTAGATGTACAATATACTGAAATATACATTTTATGGTCGCTCTTTGCACTGCAAATATGTGTTAATTACAGGTGAAATCAATAAAAAGCATGGAGAATATCAGTGAAATATAACATTTATTTACAGCTGTGGTTTCTCATTATAAGCCACTACAAATATAAATTAATTGAGAAGTCAGCTATGTCAGGGGAAATGTCTCTGGGCATCTGTGATTTACATGCTGGCCTTGTTTAGAATTTTTATTGATCCCCTGGCTATTGTAGCTGCCTTGATTTCCCCTGGCACAGTATGTAATTCAGATCTCTAGCTTTACAGGAAAAGTTTTGTATTCACAACGTGTCCACAAGGCAGCTCCCTGCTTCCTCGCAGACATGATTTCTGACAGTTGTGGATTTGTATAGCATGGTCTGAAATCACCATATTTCATGCGGTTCTCGTCTTGGAGACTTCCTGACAGATTTACTGATTGGACTCAGTTCATTTACAATTTATTTCTGTTTTCTATACACAGCCAAAGGATAGCTGTAACGCTGCCACTGATATAGGTCTGACTATACAGTCTTCTGTGACAAGATGAACCCCTAGGAGATTGCAAGGCTATTCTCCTTCAACAAGAAACACTGACAACTTTGAAATAATCTTCAGATGCCTTTGGATATTCTTTTGGATACTAATCATTTGTGTAAGAATTGCTCCAACTGTCAATCTCAGTACTCTGGTTGAAATAATTTTATCTGAATGAATTATCTCTGAGGGTCCTATCATGTAGCATATTATTTTTTTAATAGAAAAGTTCAGTTGTACAAAACTGAACTTCAACCTATAGCATCCAGTCAAATGTCAAAGGAAAGCTGTCAAGAGATGCTTACACTACCTTTGCTAGCCTCCTTCTAATGCCCTGTACACACGGTCGGACATTGATCGGACATTCCGACAACAAAATCCTAGGATTTTTTCCGACGGATGTTGGCTCAAACTTTTCTTGCATACACACGGTCACACAAAGTTGTCGGAAAATCCGATCTTTCTGAACGCGGTGACGTAAAACACGTACATCGGGACTATAAACGGGGCAGTAGCCAATAGCTTTCATCTCTTAATTTATTCTGAGCATGCGTGGCACTTTGTGCGTCGGATTTGTGTACACACGATCGGAAATTCCGACAACGGATTTTGTTGTCGGAAAATTTTATAGCCTGCTCTCAAACTTTGTGTGTCGGAAAATCCGATGGAAAATGTGTGATGGAACCTACACACGGTCAGAATTTCCGACAACAGGGTTCTATCACACATTTTCCGACCGTGTGTACGGGGCATTAGAGTGCATTAGAATGCATGTCATGAAAATGTTTTGGCTTTAGGGCCCTTTCAAATCTAACACAGTGAGGTGCAGTTGGCTGCATTTTGGACTGCACTCCAACTGCATAGATAGTCCAAAATCAAGGTAATCCTATCAGCATGGTTCATATTATTACAGTGCTGTGAAGTACAGTCCAAAAAAGTAGAGCATGCTCATTTTTTCGCATCGCAAATGCCCTGCAACGCATCACAGTTCACATAGAAGCCCAGGGAAAGAAAGAAGGACAAAAACAGATAGAATAACACACGTCAACTGCATGTAAATGCGCACCAACTGCATGTAAAACACATATCAAATGCATGTATACGTGCAAGTAAAAAAATCATGCAGTAATTGTGCAGTTTCTAGTGTGAATGGGCCCTTACAGAAAATGTGCATTTTAGCACAAATCCTTTATTTTCATGTGTCCCTTCATCCTGTCCAAATAAGCAAATCAGAAGGGATGGCTCCTGTTCTAGTAGTCTAGACTGCAGCCTCACATCACCACTAGGTGGTGTTGTTAGGGGGTGGAGACAGTCTCTACACTGAGAATAAAAAGAGAATAGACAATGGGAGCTCACATTTCTGAAGTGCTTTTGAAGGTACATTGACCAGGGATGGCCTGGCTTTACTTCCAAGCAGGCTACTTTCCTTTAACAACCATGTGCGTATCAAGTGTTATGCCTGTTCTGGATTTGTGATCCACTATTTTGTGGGCTTTAATAGGTCAGTAATAGATGGTTAAGGCCTCACACAGGGCAAGTAGCCCCTGGTGTATGTAACTCCAGTGTTTACCTACAGGTGGAGGGCACAAGTGCACTGTACAGCCCTACTGCCAGCATCCTGCCAGACTCTATGAGAGGCTGACAGCTGCTGTGGCTGGACTGGGCTGGGTGGCACATCTAGTGGTACCTACATTTAAGGCAGTATGCTCCTAGGGACAAATGCTTGAAACGCAAGCAGTCTGTGTTCCAAGCACTAGTCTGCGTTTCAGCCTCTCATAGAGTTTGACAGACTGCCAGCAACGGGGCTGGATGGTGCACCTGTACCCTCCGTTCACAGCTAAATGCCGAAGCCTCATGCACTGGAGGTAAGCACCCACTGTGCATAAGGCCTAAAGAGATTCTATCACTTTGACCAGATAATCCTATAGAAAACCCTGTTATAGGCAGTAAATTCTAAAACTTTTTTTTTTCTTAACAGTACCCTATTGTCTGTTCAGCAGATACAACATTTGTAGAGTTTTGCGTTAGAGCCTAACTCTGGGAAAGTTTGAAGCAGGCAAAATTATTTTTCTGTGGGAAGACCCCACTGTCATGCAGACATAATTCTAGCATAATTCTATGTTCTGCAAATCATGATCTACCAGTAGATCGTGGACAGGTGGGTAGATCACGGTCTGGTCCTACTGACCCGCCATTCCAGAGCATCAGGAGGGACTACTTGTAAAATTGGAGCTGTAGTAGGGAGCAAGAGCCATATAAGCTGATACCTTCTGTGTTCTGCTGGCTCCTGTCCCATTCAGAGTGATACCAACTGCACTCCACCTCTTATCCCAGCTAGCAGTCTCCAGAGTGGTGCCAGCAGGAGGAAAGAAGAGATTTTCAGGTCAGTGTGAAGCAATTCACCGGGCGTAATAGTAATGCGATCCGAGTGTGTTTGACAGGTGGTGAGGAGGCGATATGTTGCCTCCTCACCACCTGATTTAAACCCACAATTGCCGTGCAATGCACGCGATTACTACACAGTAGTACGGCAATTACAGGTTTAAGTCAGGTGTGAGGAGACCCGATGATCTTTGACCTCTCTCATGTTGTTCAGGTGGATTCCCACCTCTTTAAGGTTGTCTACCCCTAGTTTACAGGTTCTCCAGCTCCTGCTGTACTTCCAGGCTACTTTAGCTGTAAGCGCTGCAGGTCTTATGGTTCCTGGTTGCATCTCCACCCCCCTTTCCTCCAGACCAATCACAAAGCACCTGGCCCCAGGCTTCATTTTTGGAATAACCTAGAAGAGCGACGGAGAGAGATGTGACCGTAGTTCTGGGGTCTATGAGACCTACAGCATTTACAGCTGAAGTTGTCAAGAAGTGGAGTAGAAGCTGAACTTCCCCCAGAATGTAAATGAACCTATTTCCAAGCTATAAAAGTATGCCTGCATGACAGCAAGATTCTTCCAAGGAACAAGAATGTTTGCCTACATGAAACCCATGACAGTAATCCTGACCAGAGTTAGGCTTAAAAAATATATAGCAAATCAACTCTCGACTAGAAGGAGAATAATTGTGTTACTGTAGCAATCCTCAGTCAGGGACCTAGGGTTTACATTCCAAATTTCCAGAGGCAGGAAATAAGTGCTTAAGAGAACTGTACATAACAGGTGAAAAAAAACTGAGAATGAAAACACAGCTTTGCCTGGAGTGACCCTAGCCAGGGAATGAAAGAGATGCAGAGGATGAATGATTGCAGCCTCTTGGAAACTACCAGTACACATGACTGATTTTCTTAAATAAAGAAAATTAAAATGCCTCTTAAAGACAGACAATGCTAAATTTAACAAATTGGTCTGTGGAAGAATTGCACCTATGACAGCAAACTCTTTTTAACAATGAAAATCATGCATTATAGATATGTTCAAAACTTGTTTGAACTCAAATGACATTTAAAAACAGTATTCTTTACTTTCAAGTCCCTGTTCTACTGTGATGATAAAGGTCACAGCTCAGCTGAGGATATCAAATGTCTAGTCGGAAATTTAAGTTATAATTTTTATTCTAAGCTGAACTTCAGGCAGATATGAAAACAAAATTTAGTCTAGTAAGGCATCCATTAAAAATCATTCAATGCAATTTTTATGTACAGATTGATGACATCTAATGCCGCGTACACACGATCGGAATTTACGGCATACTTGGTCCGGCGTACCGGATTTCGTCGGACAATTTGATTGTGCGTGGGCTCCAGCAGACTTTGTTTTATCAAAAGTTTGACGGACTTAGATTTGACACATGTTTCAAATCTATCCGACGGACTCGAGACCAGTCAAAAAGTCCGCTCGTCTGTATGCTAGTACGAGGGACAAAAAAACGATGCTAGGGCAGCTATTGGCTACTGGCTATGAACGTCCTTGTTTTAGTCCGGTCGTACGTCATCACGTACGAATCGGTCGGACTCTTATATCAAGACACTGCTTGTATATCAGGTCAAAGTTTATAAACAAAATTTAGCTTGTCTTGCAAAACATCTCAAGCCGAGTTACTCTTAAACCAAGGTTTTACTGTACTTTGGAATGCACAATCCTCAAAATGTAAACAAAAAAATTCCTTTACCTTCTCTGACTGAGACAGAATGTCCTTCATGTGTGTCTTACATGCTCCCCTCCCAGACACTGCAGATCACAATGGGAAGGTAGTGCTATCAGTCCAAAAAGCAATGGGTAGGAATAAATGTGGCCAGATTGTTGGCAGGGCCAGGTGGGTGGTTTCCAATTGGGAAGAATGCCACACAAAGTCCAACGGAGGGTTGTATAAATTATATTTGGCTAAGCTGAAAATAACAACAGGCGCAACAACCGCAATCACCAGCACTTGGTATTGTGTCTGCAGTAGTGGCAAGTACTTGCTTGGTGGAAGTTTAGCAGAGCGGACTGTGTTGTCTCTCGTCTGACCCTCCTCATCAGGAACCTTTCCCTATAGCTAAGTATGCTTTCCCTAACCAGCGTGTATTCTGTCCCTACTCTATCCACTTTGCAACTGCACTCTAACCACAGCGGGGCACTGCTATTTATTAGCACTGCCTACACCAAAGATGGCCACTGAGGTCATCCAGTGTCACGGCGTCCAATCGGAAGACTGCTCTCCCGGTGGCACCTATAGAGGCTCTCATCCTCCATCTCTTCTATACAGCAGTCTGCAACACAGCGCTGCCTACAGAGAGGAGGATAAACTGCACCTATCTACAAGGTGCTGACTGACAAGCTACAGGCCTGTGAATGAGAAGTGACAATGTTAGCAGCCACACCCTTCTGCAACACTTTTTTGTATCCCAAAAGCAGACACAGCCTACATTAGAGTGGCAAATCTGCTTTGAATTCGGGAGCAGCGTGGCATTATTGCCACACCATCATAAGAAGCTTCATTAGGTGGATTTCATAGACAGGCTCAGTAGGTATTTGGGGATTTTGGAGGGAGACTAAGAGAAAACTGTAAATGCAGATGCACTTATAAGAAAGTGCTGTAGCACATTATTTTTTTATAATGGGAGGCCATAGCTCTACTTTAAAATACATGTATTGGTGTATTAATGAACTGCATTCATTTGTGTCTTTTATATATACCTGAAGTTTAGCTTTAACCTGAATATGCATACTAACAAGGTCACAGAAGCTCAACATATTGGGGATTCCTAAAGGCAAATAGACTGTTCTCTTTGCAAGTGCAATTGCACTCATTTTCCCCAGAGCTTAGTGAATGTGGCAAAGTTCTTCTAATTTTCATCAGCCAATCATGTGCAAGCAAAAATGCTGTTTTTTCTATTTTCCTGGCAGCTGATTGGGTATTCTTTACAAAGTGAAGCTGCCCCACATTTACTAAGCTCTGAGGAAAAGGAGTGCAACTGTGCTTGCAAAGTGCACAGTTTATTTGCCTTTCGTAAATCAACCCAAGAGCGTATTACATTGCTGGACCAAAAATGTCTTCTCTCATAAAATGTTTCTACACGTTCTTTTGTACGTAGACAAATAAGGCTACTGCATTATCTAAAGCCTGAAAGAAATACAATTAAATACAGTATTAAGGATTGATGTTTTATGTTTGTGCACAGTTTAGGAATGGGCCTTGATCTTTGCTACGTCACTAGTAAGTGATTTTTACATTGAATAGTAATTTAATGAGTCAGTGTGGGCTGACTTTAATAAAGGAAAATGACCACTCGAATATCCTCCACAGTTTCCACACATGGCTTGGGCTTATTGTAACAGAATACGACGAACACATGCAGTAACATCTGACCCATCACGTCACCTTCAGCTCACAAGGAGATCCATGTTGACTAAGCCTCTTTAAATCAAATCCCAATTATTCTAAACTCGTGTCATCTAGTGTGTTGTATTGTGAGCATGTGCCACTCTAATGGAGGATTGCATTTCAGTGCTGTGTTTTTTTCATCTTTCTTTATTGAGAAAAATATTAAAAACATAGATTCCTCTAGTGTAAAAGCTTGTAATAAAATTTTCTTGTTAAAAAAAAAAAAATAAAATAAAGCTTGTAATAAAATATACTCAGAGACTCCTCCATTTATAAGTCAGGAAAAATATTATATAATGCATTCAATTCAGATAAATTATTTTAAAGTGACATATCAGTGAAGTCTTGAAAATGTAAATGTTAAATAGATGTCTATTTTACCATTTTATAAGTGTTTAATGTACATCTTTATATATGCTGAAGGCTGAGTGTCTGTGTTGAATATAGAATTAAGGCACCACATGCCAGATTTTGCTAGTTTTAACTAATAGAAAAAAATATTGCTTTATGTACCGTAATTAGAAGATTACTTTTTTACTGCACTTTTTCAGCTCAAGAAAATATATATTTTTTTAATTAACGGGGTATTTTGAGCATGGGGGAGGGTTGGGTTCAGGGCTATTGGGTGTAGGGGTCTGTAGGTGTTAAAGTGGCAGAGACACTTTGTGCAAGCATGAGAAGTGAGATGTGACTACAGGAGAGATGGTGATAGTAAAGGCCCATTCATGAGAGAAGGTATAAATCCCAATTGTGAGAAAGTGTGGTGGGAGTAGAAATAGGTGGGAGTGTAGAGATGCAGTATAATAGGTAAGGAGGCATGGCCGGTGCAGGTATGAAGGGAGGGCAATGAGAAGCAAGTATAGGTGTGATTGTCAGAACAAGGTTCGGATACAATGGTGGGAGTAGGGGGTGTGTGGACGTGGCGGTGAAAAGGGTGGCATTGAAGTGGTGTGTTGAGAGTGTGGGGATAGGGCCAATTAAGTATATCAGATGGTGTTGGAAGTGGCGTGGTGGTACTCTGGCATAGGGGTAAGAGTAGAGGCAGTGTACAGGTATGATGGTGGGTGGAGGACTGGTGTGCAAGCAGGCATCAGTCAGGCATTTAAGGGAGTGTTTACAGGTGCACTGTGAAAGCTGGGCGGTGGGGCATTTATGCATGGGGTGGAGGGTGTGCACAGGCACTCTTAATGGATGTAAGTGGCACAGGAGCAGTAGTGGAGGGAATGGTATGGGTGCAGTGGTCAGAGATGGAGTACAGATGCAACAGTGGAAGAGGGGGTGCAGCGGTGGAAGATGGTGCCACGCATGCGCAGAAATTCTGTAAAGAGCCCACACATGCACAGAGTATTACTCCTGCATTGATCTTGTTACCTCCATCCTCTTTGACAGACATATTAAATATAGGGGTGAGATCACACGAATATTCAGTAGTGTATTGCTATTCCCATGCACACATGGGATTTTTAACGCCATATTGCTAACATAACAATATGGCAGCAAGGTCTTGCACATGATTAGAATAGGTGGTACACTACCAAACACGTCAGATGTTGCCACCACATTGATATAAGCATTAAAGAGGGCAGAAGCATTGACAGCCATAATAGACTTTGCACGCATGGGCACAGTATATAATATCACTGCACATGTGTCAGATACAGATTTATGATGCTGTGACAGAAACCTTTCTTCAAACAGAAACCAACTGCCATTTTTATAAAGTCAAAATGCATCATTTTTAAATCAATTTACCACAAATTGCTATAGAAATTCAAAATATAAATGCTTCACCAACATTTAAAGTATAACAAAAGGCAAAACTTTTTTTTTAATTTATTTTTTGGATAGAGTGCATAGGGATTTGCCCCCCGTTAAGTTAAAGTATTTATAGTAACTACTGGACTACATATATTTTATTCAGATGTGATAGTTTGTATGTAATTTCGGATGAAACAAAAATATTAATATTAATAAATGATTTATAATAATATTAATGAATGATCTGATTAGAAGAAGAAGATACCTTCGGCTCTAGATTGGTTAATATTCAACTACCATTGTAAGTTCTGCATTAGTGAAAAAAAGATAGTGAACATTCACATATGGTCATGCTTCTTATTGTTTTCACATCCATCTATCTCCTCCTTTTACCATTTCATTGTATGAGATGTATCCTGAATGCTATCTGTAGAACACCCTTCCTGTTACATAGGACATTAGGTCAACAGTGATTCTGAAATATATTTATTTGGCAGTGCCAAGGAAGGGCAATCAAACTATTTTAACCTCAAATATACTAAAAGAAAGTTTTGTTTTTGGAAACTATCTCCATAAGTTGCAAAAAAAGATAAAAAGTCTATAAAAAGGCAGATACTCATAGATTAAGGTAACTCAGAGATGGAATTATCTCTCATTATATTTGGTGTGAGATCTGCTTATCAGGAGTTTATTCTGAAATACTTTATGCACCAAAGACAAAACTGATTTGCATTCCTTCTGGCAATGCCTATCTGTGCAGTCACTTTTGGAGGCCCTAAAACAAGAGTCAAATGTTCTTGTGCCATGAAGAGCAATAACTTACATTTCCCTGTTGTACAGACAATTGTGTGTTGCTTTTAGAGAAGAGGAGATCCTTGGAGGTTGACACCTGTTGTTTCAAGGATGCTTAAGGCCTCATCCACACGAGACGCTGTTAAACTTGTGTTCAGAGGCAGTTGGACACTTTTTTCAACTGCCCCTGAACCCATTCAATGTTATCCTATGTGTCCATGTACACAGTCTCGTTCTTTGGCGTTTTTAGGCAGTTGCGTTTAACCCAGTTTTTCCAGAAGCAAAAAAATGGGTTTTAGACGCAAAAGTTTTCAACGTTTCAGACGCCAAACGCGGCTAAACGCCGGTACCGTGATTAGCTGCGTTTGCGTTTATAAGTGTTTTTTACAACCCAAATTTGGAGCCCTTATCTCGGGGCCACTTGATGCTAGAAACCCCAAATTTGGTGTGCTAGGACAGTTGGACTAACAATATAACATATCCAAATTTGGGGTTACTAGCACCAAGTAGCCCTGAGATATGGGGCCACAAATTCAGGCCACAAAATGCCATTCTCTGCTGCAGAAGTGCTTGACATTTTGCGACCCGACTGTGGGGCCCCATATCTCGGGGCCACTTAGCGCTAGGAACCCCAAATTTGGATATGTTATATTGTTAGTTCAACTGTGTTAGCACACCAAATGTTGGGTTCCGAGATATGGGGCCCCAAAGTTAGGTCGCAAAATGTCATTCTCTGCTCTGCAGACGCTTCTAGATGCAAACGCGGCTAAACGCGGCATGCAAACTCAGCAAAACGGGCGTTTCTAAATGCTGGTTTCAGCTTTTAAAAACCTTTTTCAGCAGAGTTTGCACCAGCGTCTCGTGTGCATGAGGCCTTAGAATGTTTATTAAAGAGACTTACAGACCCATCCACTATCTGCTCTGAGACAATGACCTGAAGGGCAATCAGGTGGAAGAGAATAACTAAAAACAACTCTTTCCCCCCATCGCCCTACCCTATCACTGTCCTTCAATTAAGCTTTGAGTCTGTGAACTTTTTCCCTTCCTTCTTTCTCTTTCCTAACTCCCCTTATACCTGTTGTGACACCATTAGGACTTGCAGACCAAAACTGTATTCACTGCACATGGTAAGGACCACAACTTTGGTAAAAGGCCAAGAAGAGTCATGCAGTTGTGTAGGATGTGAGACGCAACGTCTTTTTGCTTTGTACTGTATATAAAACATCACACCACTGTGTGAATGTAGGTAATTGTGTGCTTGCTCTGTATTGCTATATAGTGTTTACTAGCAGTGTCACAGTGCAGGGTGGATTGTACCACTAAATATTTTTTTAAATACAGTATCTCACAAAAGTGAGTACACCCCTCACATTTTTGTAAATATTGATTAGATCTTTTCATGTGACAACACTGAAGAAATGACACTTTGATACAATGTAAAGTAGTGAGTGTACAGCTTGTATAACAGTGTAAATTTGCTGTCCCCTCAAAATAACTCAACACACAGCCATCAATGTCTAAACCACTGGCAACAAAAGTGAGTACACCCCTAAGTGAAAATGTCCAAATTGGGCCCAAAGTGTCAATATTTTCTGTGGTCACCATTGTTTTCCAGCTCTGCCTTAACCCTCTTGGGCATGGAGTTCACCAGAGCTTCACAAGTTGCCACTGACACTCCCACCACCATGCTTGACTGTAGGTAAGACACACTTGTCTTTGTACTCCTCACCTGGTTGCCGCCACACACGCTTGACACCATCTGAACCAAATAAGTTTATCTTGGTCTCATCAGACCACAGGACATGGTTCCAGTAATCCATGTCCTTAGTCTGCTTGTGTTCAGCAAATTATTTGCAGGCTTTCTTGTGCATCATCTTCAGAAGAGACTTCCTTCTGGGATGACAGCCATGCAGACCAATTTGATGCAGTGTGCGGCATATGGTCTGAGCACTGACAAGCTGACCCCCCACCCCTTCAACCTCTGCAGCAATGCTGGCAGCACTCATAGGTTTATTTCCCAAAGACAACCTCTGGATATGATGCTGAGCACGTGCACTCAACTTCTTTGGTCGACCTTGGCGAGGCCTGCTCTGAGTGGAACCTGACCTGTTAAACCGCTGTATGGTCTTGGCCACCATGCTGCAGCTCAGTTTCAGGGTCTTGGCAATCTTCTTATAGCCTAGGCCATCTTCATGTAGAGCAACAATTCTTTTTTTCAGATCCTCAGAGAGTTCTTTGCCATGAGGTGCCCTGTTGAACTTCCAGTGACCAGTATGAGAGAGTGAGAGCAACAACACCAAATTTAACACACCTGCTCCCCATTCACACTTGAGACCTTTTAACACTAACGAGTCACATAAAACCGGGGAAGGGAAGATGGATAATTAGGCCCAATTTGGACATTTTTACTCACTTTTTTTGCCAGCGGTTTAGACATTAATGGCTGTGTGTTGAGTTATTTTAAGGGGACATCCAATTTACACTGTTATACAAACTATGCACTCACTAGTTTACATTGTAGCAAAGTGTCATTTCTTCAGTGTTGTCATATGAAAAATTATAATAAAATATTTACAAAAATGTGAGGGGTGTACTCACTTTTGTGAGATACTGTATAAAATAAAGTTAAAAAAAAATCAGAGATCTTCCTTTTCTTAACTTGAGTTTCTCACAAAGCATTTTTCTAATATGCAACCCATTGGCCAAGTCAGATACAATCATAACTGTCTCATAGAAAGATAAAGCTGCTACTATGTTAGGCCTACATTTTATTTCACATTCCATCTCATAAAGAAAATATAGGCTCTACGCTCGATTCACTAATGCCCCGTACACACGAGCGGAATTTCCGTTGGAAAAATCTTGGATGGTTTTTCCGACGGAATTCCGCTCAAGCTTGGCTTGCATACACACGGTCACACAAAAGTTCTCTGAACTTTCCACCGCCAAGAACGCGGTAACATACAACACTACGACGAGCCGAGAAAATTAAGTTTAATGCTTTCAAGCCTGCGTCGAATTGTTTCCGAGCATGCGTAGGAATTTTGTGTGTCGGAATTGCTACAGACGATCTGAATTTCCAATAGGAACTTTTTCCGTCGGAAAAATAGAGAACCTGCTCTCAATTCTGCCACCAAAGGTCCGATGGAGCATACAAAAAGTCGGAATTTCCGACCAAAAGTTAACATCGGATTTTTGCTGGCGGAATTTCCGATCGTGTGCACGGGGCATAAGGTGTAGTTACTATAACACCACTATTTTATCTCATGATCATTTTCTCTTAAAAATGTTCAATTTACAAACTTAAGTGTCACCAAGATGTATGACCTTTCTGTTTTTACGCGAAGTGAACATTAATCTGTTTTTCATAAATCATTATTTTATTACCCCAACACTTTATATTCCTGATATGTGCCTACTGTACCATGTATGAGAAAGTATCCGGTTCTCTTTGTATTGCTTCCTTTATGCGAAATCCCTAGTGTTCCTGCTAGTCTGCTTACTTTCCTGTTAAAAAATGACCACACTAAGCAGGAGAGCACAGCGTGGTCAGTTCTCTAGTTATGCTGGAAACTCAGTATGCTCTCCTCCAATGATCAGACTTGTCCTGGAACGCCCCCGTTGCACAGCCATTCACGGGCAAGCTCAGTGTGCTGCTGCTTCTCCCCCCCAGCTCTTATGCAGCTGAGAACAGAGGGAATGTGATCACTTATAAAAAAGGGAAAAAGGGTATATTTATAATTTTTTTTCTTATATCTATACAAAAATGTTTTGCATCTCATTGTTTTTTTTTGTTTGTTTAAAATCACTTTAAGCCTCATGCACACTGCAGCTGTCAAATGCAGCTTAAATACAGCTGTCAAATGCAACTTAAGAAAAAATGCATAAAAAAAATTTTTTTTTACTTGCACTTGATTGGATAATGGAAGTCCTCATTCACTAAGCTCTAGAGAAAATTCCCTTGCAAAGTGCAACGTACCTTGCAAAATTAACAGTCTATTTGCCTTTAAAAAATTAACCTCTTTTCATGACATATAGACTACCCAAAGGTCCAATATATTTATGGATTTAGTGTTATATGAATACTATTATTACGCATCATTCTCTCTGTAAAATGACCCTGAACATAAGAAGTTTTGCCTAATTTCCCCCAGAAACAACATTTTTTTAAGATTTAAGAAACAGCACAGCCTCTTCTACAATATATCAAAACATAACTAGAATTGTGAAGCTTTAATTTATGGATTACATTCCTTGCAAAGACTTGCAGAGAAGCCTTTTTTTCAGCAACACTGAAATCTCAGTGTGTCACCCAGGGAGGAAAAAAGTTACTATGGAAACAGTGACAATGTGTTCATTATCTTCTCCTGCTGTGACTGAATGCAATGACGTCAACAAAGTTTGAAATCAACTGCTGACTTGGTCTTGGCCTAAGACATTGTTTGTTAAGAAGACAGGATGGCTTTCTATGAAGCGTATTTTGTATATCCTTTTTCAAACCTTCAGCGGGTCCTATACGTACACTGTGGTTGTAGGAAACAACCCTCATTATAGGCAGATTAAATACTGTTTTAAGAAGGCAAATATCATCTTTTTTTAATGGGGGACAGCACAAAATTCTGCTGATAGTGCTATTCCTACAAATTGTGGTATACTTAAAGAAAAGCTACAAAACAGCCTTTAGTCAATTTAAAGCTCAGTTGAACTTCCAGCTTAAAATGGCTAAATACATTTCAGGAGCATTAAAATAAAAGGTACATAGGGATTGGTTTACTAAAGGCAAGTTGCACTCTGCAGGTGCAGTTTTTCCAGAGCTTAGTACATGTTTCACTTTGTAAAGAATACCCAATCACAAGAAAAACAAAAAAAAACAACATTTTTGCTTGCACTTGATTGGATGACAGAAGTCAGCAGAGCTTCTGTGCATTTACTAAGCTTTGGAGCAACTGCTCTTGCAGAGAGCAACTGCACTTTCCAAAGTGCACATTCTATTTGCCTTTAGTAAATCAAGCCCATAATGCTTTAATTTCTTAAACAATTTGCCAAAGCCTAAGTGGAAAAGCCTCTGTCCTTCCAGCAGCTGCAAATTGATCTACAGTGCCTTGCAAAAGTATTCACCTCCTTCGCTTTTTACCTATTTTGGTACATTACAGCCTTTAGTTCGATGGTTTTTTAAATCGGAATTATATGTGATGGATCAAAACACAATAGTCTAAGTTGGTGAAGTAAAAATATATACATAAAACAATTTTTCAGAAATAAAAAACTGATAATTGCCATGTGCGTATGTATTCACCCCCAAGTTATGAAGCCCATAAAAAGCTCTGGTGCAACCAATTACCTTCAGAAGTCACATAATTAGTGAAATGATGTCCACCTGTGTGCAATCTACGTGTCACATGATCTGTCATTACATATACACACCTTTTTGAAAGGCCCCAGAGGCTGCAACACCTAAGCAATAGGCACCACTAACCAAACACTGCCATGAAGACCAAGAAACTCTCCAAACAAGTAAGGAACAATTTTGTTGATAAGTACAAGTCAGGGTTAGGTTATAAAAAAATATCCAAATCTTTGATGATCCCTAGGAGTACCATCAAATCTATCATAACCAAATGGAAAGAACATGGCACAACAGCAAACCTGCCAAGAGACGGCCGCACACCAAAACTTACGGACCGGGCAAGGAGGGCATTAATCAGAGAGGCAGCACAGAGACCTAAGGTAACCCTGGAGGAGCTGCAGAGTTCCACATCAGAGACTGGAGTACCTGTACATAGGAGGACAATAAGCCGTACGCTCCATAGAGTTGGGATTTATGGCAGAGTGGACAGAAGAAAGCCATTACATTCAGCAAAAATCAAAATGGCACGTTTTGAATTTGCGAAAAGGCATGTGGGAGACTCCCAAAATGTATGGAGGAAGGTGCTCTGGTCTGATGAGATAAATTTAATCTTTTTGGCCATCAAAAAAACAAATTGCTATGTCTGGCACAAACCCAACACCACATCACCCAAAGAACACCATCCCCACAGTGAAACATGGTGGTGGCAGCATCATGCTGTGGGGATGTTTTTCAGCAGTCGGGACTGAGAAACTGGTCAAAGTTGAGGGAAAGATGGATGGTGCTAAATACAGGGATATTCTTGAGCAAAACCTGTACCACTTTGTGTATGATTTGAGGCTAGGATGGAGGTTCACCTTCCAGCAGGACAATGACCCCAAACAGGCTGCTAAAGCAACACTTGAGTGGTTTAAGGGGAAACAGGTAAATGTGTTGGAATGGCCCAGTCAAAGACCAGACCTCAATCCAACAGAAAATCTGTGGTCAAACTTAAAGTTTTCTGTTCACAAGCGCAAACCATTCAACTTGAAGGAGCTGGAGCAGTTTTGCAAGGAGGAATGGTCAAAAATCCCAGTGGTAAGATGTGGCAAGCTCATAGAGACTTATCAAAAATTGACTTGGAGCTGTGATAGCCGCAAAAGGTGTCTCTACAAATTACTGACGTTAGGGAGATGAATAGTTATGCACATTGACTTTTTCTGTTATTTTGTCCTATTTGTTGTTTGATTCACAATAAAAAAAAACATCTTCAAAGTTGTGGGCATGTTCCATAAATTAAATGATGCAAATCCTCAAACAATCCATGTTAATTCCAGGTTGTGAGGCAACAAAACACGAAAAATGCCAAGAGAATACTTTTACAAGGCACGGTATGTGGGGAAGCATTGATCTTTCTGAAGAGGTCCAACACACCCACTGCTGAGACAAAGTCTCTGCTCTCCAAATAGTGGTGGGCATGAGCTTTGGTGATTGGAAAGCTAGACCTTTGACTCAATAGGGGGCATACTGGAATTGTCACTCTGCAGTGAGAATGCTGCTTTTTTTCCCCCAGAGAGCAAGGGTCCCACTCTACAGCTATGATATCAGGGCACAGGTTTTCCACTCAAACTGTGGCTTACTGTAGAAATTAAATGTGCTGTAAGACATTGAAAAAATTTTGCACCTGTAATGTATTTAGCTGATTTAAACTGAGGGTGATGAGGGGCAGAAGACAGGGCCTCTGGGAAAGTTCAATACCCCTTTTTTATTTGTTACGGTCAGCTAGGTAAAGTGCAAATATTTAATCCATCATTATTGGTCCTAACTTTTACTGTGAAAATATTTATAATAGGTTGCACTTGTTATTTTTTTTTTAGAATGAGAACCAGTTAAAAGATACAGAATTTACTTTATACGATATTATTGTTTTAACAAATATAGAACCCCTGCATCCATACAGATGTCAAGAATCCATGAAGTATTTAATCATAAATGAAATTCCCGATGAAGGACGCCTGTCTTCTATAAGCCATACAACAGGGTCAACCTTGGGGAATTTGGGTCATTAGAATTTTTCTATCTTGTTACATTCAAAGAAACGTGTAGTGAGAAAACTTTGGGGACTGACATGCCTACCTTCTTTTGAAGTTTTCTGCCTTTCCTTGACTACAAAACTTTATTACCAAAAGTCCTAATTTTTGTCAAGTCACAAACCTTGGATCTACAAACTTGTTCCGGGTCAGCGACTCAGAAATGACAAAAGCAAGATTTTTATATGGAGATCAGCAATGACAGCCCCCCATCAAGGCCGGTGCAAGGGGTGGGCGGAAGGGACACCTGCCCTGGGTGGTGTCCTGATATGCAGTGAGGGGGAGATGCATTGGGAGTTTCCACGGTTCTCCAGCCTCATTGACAGGAGTGACTGTTATTCTCCCTCATTCGCGGCACTGTAACAATCCTCACTCTGCCTTATCTCTCTCTTTCTCTTATCTGTGAAGTTATAATTCTGTCTCCTATAGCCTGTGCCGTGCCCTCTGTGTACTTCTACACTGCACACACAATAGAATGCCATCCTCGCTGAGCTCTCCTGAGCAGTGAATAGCGATTACAGAGAACTGATCTTTTAGCAGCAGCCGACAGAGACAAGAGCAGCTGAAAGTTTAGTTTTCTGTAATCACTACTGCAGTGCCTAAGATAGAGCTCTGAGATTCTAAACACCTCCGTCTCCCCCTCTCCCACCAGTTATTGGGGTCCTAACCCCCAGCTCCCAGAGGAGGACAGAACTTCCCCTGTTACACACTTGCTCCTCCTCCAATCTCCCACTGTGAGCTACAGCCATGCTGCTTAAGGTAGGGGGCACACTAATGTAAAGGGGGGCACACTAATGTAAGGAGGAGGAGCTCTTATATGAGGAGGGAGCACACTAATGTAAGGAGGGGGTGCTCTTATGTAAGGAGGGGCACACTAATGTAAGGAGGGGTGCTATTATGTGAGGAGGGGGGCACACTAATATAAGGAGGGAGACACACTAATGTAAGAAGGGGGGCACACTAATGTAAGGAGGGAAGCACACTAATGTAAGAAGGGGGCACACTAATGTAAAGGGGGCACATTTATGCAAGGATGGACTCTGATGTATGATGGAGAATTAATGTAAGAAGGGACACTGATTATAAAGGGGGACAATGATGTAAGGGGGGACTTTACTGTGGGAGGGCACATTGATGTAAGGAAGGACTCCAGTGTAAGGGAGAACTGTGATATAAGGGAGGACTATGATGTAAGGGAGGACTCTGATGTAAAGGGGGACTGCTGTGTGGAGGGAAGACCTCTTATATAAGGATGGACTTTTTATGTTAGGGAGGACAAGGGCGACTCCTGATTTAAAGATGAACTATTGATGTGAAGGGAGGGGGAGATGACCTTGTCCCGGCACTGCCCCCCATACTTCCCTAGCTTGCATCTAAGGAGAATACAGGAATGCCATATTTTTATTTCATACAACAGACTGCTAAGCTATTTTTACAAGTTATCATATATGTTATATCAGTTTTAACATAACAAAAAATATACTTTACAATTTACTTTAAGGAGTGTAAACTATACCAAAAGCTGCCATAAGACAGATTATAATTTTTATGTTTGGATGAATTATTTTGAACAAAAACAGGTTGTGTATGCAGTAAACAGATAATGGCCCTAAGGCTAACATGGAAAGACTTCTAAGCAGTTGTGTAAATGTTTGTGTTTTTGTATGTATGACGGGTAGCTGGTCTACCGTGGAAAAGAAGAATTTCAACAATAAAAGTGAAGAGTGTCTACTGTGTTTACTTCTTTCAAGAGACAATCACTGTCATCCTAAATAGAGACTTTCTGCGTCACTCATTGGAAGATCATACCAAATAGCAAACATACTTCTGCCTTTGAACACAATAATGATGATGTACAGTACAGGTATTTAAAATCTAACTGTCTGATAAGTTGAAGCATACTGTATACTGGCTTTAAAATTTTAGCATTGCTGACACTTGAACTGAAATGAAGATACATAATAATTTCCAAGTTTCAGCAATATCAGCTGAGGCACATGCCAATACTATGTTTCTGAACACCACTCTAATGTAGTTTATAAAGGTTATACTACACAATGGCGATCCTGGCACCTTGCCTAATGGGCAACTCTCCATTGCTGGTCAAAACACCACAGAATCTCACTCAATAACAGGGTGAGGTCAGCATCAAAGTGATAACTGAATCAGCAAAAGAGTGACGCCATAGATGAAAGTAAGTGGTGTCGCTGTTGTCATTGGCAGGATCTCTAGTGTTACACGGCTCTAAGTAAGTGAAGATATTTTTCCAAGGCAACATAAAAACGTAAAAAACATTTTAAAATGTGTAAAAACAAGAAGTTCATAAAATACAATACATGTTGTGATTGCAGATGTAGAGACAGAGCTTCTTTTAAAATATCAAAGTCTAAAAGTTACACTGCATACATACTGTTCAGTAGCCGGTAATCAATAAAAGGGTATGATCCACGGCGTTCAGACAGGACCCCCGTCGGACCTCTCACTCGAGCATCTCCTAAAAGAGACAAAGAGTTTAAGTTTAAGAAGACTATGCAGAATTTACACAACAAAACATGAAATTCTTCACTGGCATGGGTTTAAATGTTGTCACTATAGACTTAAAAGGACACACATAATTAAGAATGGTATATCATCAATGTCAGGGTCTGACCAGGTTCCAGGTTCATTTCCCAGGCCTGTTGCTACTATTGTTCTCCAAATCATGCTTAGCCTTGTGAGAAAGCAGCTATGTGTATACATCTTCTCAATATAATAACACTAACTGTATATAACATTTTCTTATAGGGCTTGAACAAGGTGAGTTTTCAAATGAATAGAGTAATATTCCATTCTGTTGGCATATGTTGTTATCTTCTTTCTAAGCAAACACATTTTACTTAAAGTGGAGTTCCACCCACTTTTACAACTCTTCAGCATCCCTCACTAAACTGTGCACTGTAAACAAATTGGATATTTTTTTTTTTTCTCAGCACTTACTGAATATCTGCTGTATTCATTTTTCACTTCCTCCTCCCTGGCCGCGGCCCATCGCATCATTTCCTGTTTGCAATGCCTTCTGGGAAGGGGAAGCAACTTCCTCTGACACTGCCGTTGCTATGGAAACTGACCTGAAACCTATTACACTGCTTGTGCTGCACTGAGTATGTGCGAGATCTGCAAGGATGAGATCCAGGAAGAAATACAGTCTGGCTTCAGATGCCCAGACTTAAGATGGCCACGGCCTGCTGTAAGTTTATAAAAAAACAAACTACTGCTATAAACTAACAAAACAGACCTTAGTTTACAGACTAACTTTTCTAGAATACATTAAGCTTGTGTATTATAGGGGTATTTTTATTTAAAAAGTATAATTTTGGCCGGAACACCACTTTAAGGATATTATTAAAGCTAAAGTAAAAAATGATGATTGTGACGGGGGTCACTTTGGGTGGGGGGCTTGTGGAACCCAGCTTACTTGGAGAGCTCTGGAAGCTCCGCGTCCAGCTCCCCCGGACCCTCCTACGTGTAAATCACCCTATGTCCATTAGGGGCACATGATGACCAAGAAACCCAGTCTGATTGCGCTAGTCTGACTCGCTGTACAGCCACACTGGAATGTTGTATATATGTATATAATGTGTGTTGTCTCATGCTGTTGGACCCTTTGCTGGGATTGTTTGGAGTGTGGCTGTGTCCCATTGTTCTGTTGTATCTGTCTGAATTAGGAGAAGTGTATTATGGGATGGTATTGGTGTTTCTGTCATGTAAACCGGGCACAGGACAGGGGGGGGGGGATCCCTCCAACAGACCTCCCTGCTGATAAGGTGGTCTATAGTTCAAAAGTTTCAATGCCTCTGTGTTCCTTATTGCTGATTGGACAGTTTACCCCACCCTGAACTAAAGGGAGGGGGGGGGTTTCCCTGAGTTGTATATCTGTTGTTACATGTGTTTGAATACAAGAGTTTGAGGTTTTCACCCTACATTGAGTTACAGCTAATGACTGGGTAAGCTAAGGGGTCTTGGCTAGTGCTGGTTCTGAACAAAGGAAGCATTTACGGCGGACATAGTCCTGTTGAGGACGGGGGTCCATCAGAATTGGTGGCAGCATTGGGATCGTGCTTACTTGCTGTGAACACATCCAAACCACCACCTGGATCCAAGGTCCGGATAGCAGGAGAGGAGAGGCACAGATACCAGCCATCATGGAACAGCAATTCCAAAGGAGGTTGCGATTGATGCGGATACAGCACAGGGGACCAGTATCAGTGCAGGTCCTGCTGGGATGGTATGATTCTGTCCACCTACAACTCTGGAAGAACATGCTAGCTCGCGAGCAGCACCACCAGGGACAAAGTCTCCCCTCCGTCCATGTAAGGTACTGGTTGCAGTGTGAAGTGCGAATGCTGTTTTTGGGGGAACAACTGAACCAGGAGTGGACAGCTGAGTTAAGCAGGCTGATCAGGGCAGAGATGTGGTTGGACAAGAGCTACAGAGCCCTCCAGTGGTATGTAGCCCAAGTGTGCCCATAGACAGCGGATGACAGCCCCACGGAAGGCTTTGACTACGGTGGCCTGGGATTGTTGTACTGGAGGCTGTCCAAGGACCCTGTTTTTGGGAGTAATCTGGAGTGGCGTTTGGAGGAAATAATGGATTACAGAGAGCAAAGACTGAATGTCTCGGAAGTGCTCTAGTCACAGGAAGTTTGGAGTTTCTGGATGTTCAGGATGGGGAGCTGGAGATCGCCTACAGACAGCTGCTAGACTCTGCTCAGCAGCAGGATGGGGCTCCCTTTGCCTGGGACTTTCCAGAAGTACCAGCCGACAGCTCTGAAATCTGAAGAGTCGGCAATGTGGCATAGTAACAGTGTGCTTTGCCCACCTGCCCCCGCAGCTATGGACGCGGAGGTCTTATGGCGGATGCAGTAAGTGCTGACTGACCTTGATGACCCTGTTTCTGCACAAGACGAGGTTGGATGGAGAAATGTGCCTGTCCAGCAGCATGCCAGAGAATCGGCAGTGGAAAATACAGAGATAGCCATCCCCAAAGCAGAAGTGCTAACAACAGGGCAGAGCTCTGCTAACCTCTGCCCAGCACCGATAGCATATTCAGGGTTCCACGGACAGGAGATGGTGAACCTCTATCCCCAGACACCAGTTCCAGAGACTGGGGATTTAATAGACATTTCTGCTGAGTAAAAACAACCCAGTGAACCTCCAGCAGAAGACCTGGCATCAGGGCCAAACATCACTGAGCTCTGCCCAGCACTAGTAACCTCTTCTTCGTTCCACGGACAGGAGATGGTAAACCTCTATCCCCAGACACCAGTTATAGAGATTGGGGATTTGATAGACTGTTCTGCTGAGAAAGAACAACCTGGTGAGCCTCCAGCAGAAGAGCTGGTATCAGGGCCAAACTTCACAGAGCTCTGGCCAGCACCAACAACAGCATCTGTGGAGTTACAAGAGACTCCTCCAGCTGAAGCGCTGGCCACTGGACAGAGGGTCCAAGACCTCTGCCCCACACCTTAGGCAGTTCCAGGGGCCCATGGAGAGAAGGTGATGGTCACTCCCCAACAGTTAGCCAGAGTGGATGATATGGGGTTTTCAGCTGAAGTGCTAACAGGGCAGAATGCTACTGGCCTCTGCACACAACTGCAGCTTGAGCTGATATTGGTGGATGGGACTGCGGTCTTCACTCACAGCAACCCAGCAGAGGGGCTGGCAAATGGGGCAGAGTGCTGCTAGCCTCTGCCCTCAACTAACAGAAGAGGGAGTTCCTGTGAAAGTGGATGGGACTTCGGTCTCCACTGACACAACCCCAGAAAATGGTGTGGTACTGAGACTGTATACCCCAGAGATGCTGGGCAGTTGGCCAAGATCCCCAACAGCATGACAGAGTGAGCCCAGTCACCCTGTCTTCTCTGCAGCGGCTGAAAGGACTCCAGGGAGAAGGGCCAATCCATGCTTCTCCCCAGCGACGGGTATGTTCTACGAGAAAGGCAGAGGTTGGCTGGGTGAGTAATCCTCTGTTTGGGACAATTTATTTGGGGTACTGTGTGAATACCGGCATTGGGAGACTGGAACTACTGACTAACTTAGGAGTCAACCCGTCTGGGGTCGTTGTGTAACGGGAGTCACTTTGGATGGGGGGCTTGTGGAACCCAGCTTACCTTGGAGAGCTCTGGAATCTCCGTGTCCAGCTTCCCGGCTCCTCCTATGTGTTAATCACCCTGTGTCCATTAGGGGTACAGGGTGACGGAGAACCCCAGTCTGATTTGTGCTATGTTGTGTATATGTATATATTGTGTGTTGCCTCATGCTGTTGGACTCTTTGCTGGGATCGTTTGGGGTGTGGCTGTGTCCCATTGTTCTGTTGTATCTGTCTGCCTTAGAAGAAGTGTATTATGGGATAGATGTTTGTATTGGTGTTCCTGTCATGTAAACCGGGGGCAGGGCAGAGAGGGGAGGGCGGATCCCTTCAACAGCCCTCCCTGCTGATAAGGTGGTCTATTGTTCAAATGTTTCAATGCCTTTGAGTTCCTTATTGCTGATTGGACAGTTTACCCCTGAACCAAAAGGAGGGGGAGTTGTATATCTGTTGTTACATGTGTTTGAATAAAGAGTTTGATGTTTTCACCCTACAATGAGTTACGGCTAATGACTGGGTGAGCTAAGGGGTCTTGTATAGTGCTGATTCTGGACAAAGGAAGCATTTACGGCGAACATAATCCTGTTGGGGATAGGGGTCTGTCACAGTGATCACAACAAATAATATGATATTTTTGCAAGAAATATACTTAAAAAAGCTTTAATAATGTCTCAGTATAACATACATACAGTATAGATACGCAAAGCAAATCATAGTAGAGTTAATAGTATACATCTGATATCTCATTTAGTACAATTTAGATAGCAAGCAAATGGAATCCCTTTCAATACGATGCTAGATACAAGTTTTATTTTGTGGCGAGAAACCTGCATTTGTTACAGTATCTAGGCTCCAGTTTGGTGTTTTTTCTGTTCTAGCGGTATAGCTCTAGCTGTATTAGCTATTTGCTAACAAAGCGTATGTGTGTACATAAGCCCTCATCTATGTCTGCTAAACAGAGATGTGCTTTCTTTGTATTAGTATGTGGGTGAACCAAGATCTGAGCCACATTTTAGTAAGTATTATTATTTTAGTTGATATCTAGTCTTTTGAATCGACAGAGAAAAATTAAAATGTTATTGATCTTCAAAACATACTCTACCGGGACCAGCTCTACTCATTACTATGGAAATAATAATACTGATTAAACAAAACAGAGTTTGACTCATTCAGTGACCACACACATCGGTCCATCTTTGTCTACTGGTCATGAAGAGAAGTAATGCTTCATGTGAGCACTAATGTATTATAATATACATAATTTACAACAGAAATTTTCATTTCCATTCTCCATGGCCTTATACACTGTGCCTTCTAAACCGTCATACCAAAAAAAAGTGTTAAAAACAAACCCTGCTCTGAGTAATTTACAAAATTGCCACAGCTCAGAAACATCAATAAGGAATGAACCCCCACGAGACTTTATCAGCCAAAATTATATAAACCACAAATGTCTAGGGAAATAAAAGAGAATTTGTAAAAACTTTATCGAAACGATTATAGTTAAAAGAATTACAGCTGTAATAATTAATTTACACTATGACTTTAAAAATAAATGAATGACGGATGAAACTCCACAATGCCTGTTGGCAATGCAATAGTCTCTTGTGGACCGATCAAACAAGAATCATCCAACGCGTTTCAGAAAAAGCAATTCTTTCTTCAGGGGTGTACAGTGTTTAGAGCAGTGTTTCTCAACTCCAGTCCTCAAGGCGCCCCAACAGGTCATGTTTTCAGGCTTTCCATAATTAAGCACAGGTGATTTGATCAGCTTCACTGGCTTAGTAATTACCACAGCTGTATCATCTGAGGGAAATCCTGAAAACATGACCTGTTGGGGCGCCTTGAGGACTGGAGTTGAGAAACACTGGTTTAGAGTAACATCACTCTGGAAACAGATTTATAATTGGTAAGTGCATATAATAAGTACATACATCTTTACATATAGTGTTGTTTGATATGAAGTTGCACTCATATCATACTGAATGCAACTTCATATCAAACAATGCTATAAGTAAAGTTTTTACTTCCCTGTCTGTGAGTGTTGCATTGCAGGGCGAGTTTTGACAGCAGTGGTCCAGGGGAAGATGCTTCTTCGCTGTATGTGTACAGTATATGTAATTTTAGCCCAGCCACCTGCCACCCTCCACCCACTGCTTCACCTAATCTTGCCCACCTGTCAGTCTTCTGCATGTGATTAGGCCATAGATGGGAGATTTTCCCACTGTGTTCACCCCTTTTTTTTTTTTTAAATTGAAACTTTATTTGGTTTTATATATAGCAAACCAACATATATCAAATGTTTAAAAAAGAACAACAATATAAATCAAAACATTTCCATGTATACTGTATATGTACAGTGCTTACCTCCCCCCTTCCTGCCCCTCCAAACTCCCCTCCCTTTGTTGGTCTCCTCTGCCCCTTCACCCCTTCTAAACAGACAGCCCCCCCCCCCCCCCACCACTACAGTTAAGAGGGACTGGTGAGGCTGTGACAACACATGCCAGCCACAAAAAAATATTAAAATAAAGGTTAAATTTTTTTTTCTAATTAATATGCATTGAGACATGTAATTATATATACTGTAATTCAATGTCCTTTTGAAGCAGTGTGTGCACAAATATTTTAATGCTGATTGAGAAAGTTTAGTTTCACTCAGACGTCACCCAGCTGTCCAAGCTCTGGAGAGAGCCCGACTTTAATGTTGGGATCCACCCAGATGCTTGTTCAGCAGCTGGTTTAGCCTCTCAGCACGTCACTGAGAGACTGAGCCAGCCGCTCCGGCCCCCTGCACAGCCTGGTGCTCCAGTGAGCGCTGGAGGGGCACAGCAAAGAGACAGTGACTGACACTCACTGACTCTCTGCTCACTGGAGACCATGAACCGAGCGATCAGCGGTCTTTGATCACTTAGATCTCAATTTTAAAGGCAGTGGCGGACTGATGCTGCATCCACCTAGGTAAGTATAATAACAGTTCTTTTTTTTATTTCCATACTTGTCTTTAAGGAATCTGATTCTTTTATAAATTGGTTCTCATCGAAATGGCCAACTTAATAAAACACAAGATAATACATTTTATTGCCTAGGAGGTATTATTGCTTGATTTTGGAGGAAAGCTCTGTAAGGCAAAGAAAATGTTAAGTGAAGCATAATTTTTTCAGCCAAGGTTAGATATAGACTTACATATATTTTTTTAAAGCTTGTTGAGAAAAGTAATTTCTTTAACACAGATATAGCATGCTGGCTGGAGGTATATTACTTTTCTATACCAAGTAAAAAGAGTTTTTGCTGGCTATATAGTATGTATGAACAAATATCCCCTGGATATTACAGGGTCTGTGAATTTGGCTTCTGCTCCCTGCTGAAGTACAGACATCTAGTTTATATTCTATATTCTTTCCTTTCTTTCTGTCATAGGACTCATGTATAGAGAGATTCACATCAATTGGTTCCCATATCGCCAAGGAATATGAATACCATTGGTTTTAAACTCCTGTTCTAACCCTTACTCATTTTATCCTGAATGAAAAAAATTAGTGTTCAATCTGTGTGTGTGGGTGATATATCTGTAGAATTAATTTATTGAACCCATAGCTAACATATTTGAAAGTATTAAAAGCATTTTACTTCTAGCTGTTCTTGTTGTTGTGCTAGAAGTTGTTACATGTTACATCTACAGACATGACGCAGATGTAACATGGTAGTATTATGTGTCCCATTTTTTACTAGGGAGGGAGGAAATACTGTAGAGGTTCCACAAACACAGAACAGGAAACGACAAACCCGTATAGACAACAGACAGGATATGATGAACGTTATTAATTGGTTTCCCTTCAATTGCTCTTGTTAAGGGCAGGCTTTGTATCACAGTGTTATACAGAGCTGCATTGTATTTAATACAATTTTATAATGATATTACAAAGTGTAAATCATAAAGACTTGGTTTACAGCAGATGTGTTTATATTTTTCTGATTGCTATTGTTCTTGGGCTGGCTCTGTTCTAAGGCTCACAGTAAAACTTAAAGTTATTCTAAACCTTTTTTTTTCTTTTAAATAATAAACATATTATACGCATATACGTTATATGCACCTGCTCTGCTAGGCAATGGTTTTGCACAGAGCAGCCTGACCCTCCTCTTCTGAGGTCCCCCGTTGGCACTTCTGGCACCTCCTTTTCGGTGAGTGCCCACCATAGGAAGTCACTCGGTCAAAGACAGCGGGGCTCCACCACTCCCCCTGGTCCCTCATTATAGGATTTGATTGACAGCACTGGGAGCAAATAACTCCCAGTGCTATCAATCTGCCCTGTGAAGAGGGAGAGAGTAAAGAGGGCCGCTGTTCTCGGGCACAGTGCTGGATCGAGATTGGACTCAGATAACTATGGGGGTGGGGGAGGAGGCACAGCTAACATTGCTTTAGAACAGTGTTTCTCAACTCTAGTCCTCAAGGCACTCCAACAGGTCATGTTTTCAGGATTTCTCTCAGATGAAATGGCTGTGGTAATTACTAAGGCAGTAAAACTGATCAATTCACTTGTGCAAAATAATGGAAATCCTGAAAACATGACCTGTTGGGGCGCCTTAAGGACTGAACTTGAGAAACATTGCTTTAGAATATTTGAAAACTGGCTCATCAGTGGAGAAGCACTGCAGACTTATGGAAAGCGGAGTAATATTTTAAAATATGCGTTCTATTGCATTTCATATATAACAAAACACATTTACGTGCTTGATATTTCTATTTTTATTTTTTGCAATAGAGCACATGCTGTATACCCAGTGGCAGAGCTTCTGCCATAGCATTCCACGCAGTAGCTATGGGATCTGAGTTTGACAGCTGAGTTAAGAGACACAAAATGTGACCCAATTAACAAACTGACAGCTAAGCCCATTTAGATGGCAAAAAGAACACTAACAGATTCTGTTGGCTACAGAGCAGTACTCAAAGCTTAGTGAAACTGTATTTCCTGGTTCAGTCATTAGGGTTCTGCTGTCAGTTTGACAGCCAGGTCCTGCTTTATGTCTCTGCTGTCAGCACTACTGTAGAAAGACCTCTCAAACAGTGTCTGCGGGTTTTATTCATAAACATATTGCCTACTACTGTTACAATGCATTTTGGTTATTTTTTTCTTTTTAATAAAAGTTGTTTCTGTATAACCCCTTATTAAGCTGTGGTTAACCCTAATTAGTTCCTAATAACTCTTTCCCCTATTCTTTTGCCCATTCTTTTTTTATATTCGTATGTTAAAAAATTGTGTTCATTCATTTTTGTAGCACCACACTAAAAAAAATAGAACATTTAAAAAGGTAAATTCTTTCACCACACTTGTAATTAGTCATTATTAAAAACACATAATTCAATTTGGACAAATAATAACATTTGCCCTTCTGTTGCATTCTAAGCTGCATTAGTTCCCAGTTGGAGGAAAAAAAATCAGTTATTATGTTAATGAAAACCTGCCTTAGCCATCTACTGTATGTAAAGGGGGTGAAAACAGAAGATATATACATTTTCACTGAGAGGAGCTCTGAAGAGGGATGACCCTTTGAAAATGTTGTCATTTGTAATTGCAGCTGTGTTCATGAGATACTTCTGGTGGGTTCAGAGGGTATCTTTGCTTGTCATAGCCAATTTATTTTACCAGTCTAGATATTTTCACCTCTTGTTCACTGCTCACATCTGCACTCCTCCACCACTGCTCACCTCTGCAACCACCTGCACCCCTTCTCCTCCATGGATTAGCTCTGAACTCCCTGCACTCCTTTTTCCACAACTCAGCATCTCTGCTCCCCCTGCACCCCTCCACTAACACTGTTAACCTCTAAATGCCTCATATTCATTTCCAAAACTGATCACCTCTGCACTCTTCCTCCACCACTGCTCACCTCTGCAACCACCTGCATTCCTTCTCCTCCATGGATTAGCTCTGAACTCCCTGCACTCCTATTCCACCATTTAGCATCTCTGCTTCCCCTGCACTTCTCCTCCAACTGAACACCCCTGCACTCCTCCACTAACACTGGTAACCCCTGCATACCCCACACTCATTTCCAGTACTAATCGCCTCTGCACCCTTCCTCCACCACTGATCATCACTTTTCCCCCCTGCACTTCTCCTACAACACTGATCAATTCTGCACCTCCTGCACTCCTCCACCACTGACTACATTTGCACCCTCCACCCCTGATCATCTCTGCACTCTACACAGCTGACCTTCTTTCCGCAGCCGGCTCTAATACCAGACAGGCATGGCTCTCCATGCCACTGAACTGCCTGGACACTGTGGCTTTGCTTATTGCTTCATTACAGCATTAGGTGAAGACACGTAAGTAACTGGAAGGCAAGAGGCAGCAAAGAAATGTAAATAACCAGAGGGAAAATGGGCGGTAGCAGAGAAAGAGAAAAAACAGGCGGCCTGGTGGCAGTAGAAACTCATGCCTAACATGTCTGCAACCTGGCGTTACGGCCCATGGTTTACAGTAAGTATCAATGGTATGAACAATAACAAGGAACCATTTTCATAAAGTTTAACGGTTCACTATTAAGTTCTGTCAATGCTTAAAAGATACTTGATTCAGGAGAGAGTGATTGCTCCCACACAAACGAATGTCATAAAAGTGACATTTGTTATAGGGCTGCTGGTTTGGACAACTTCTCTTTTCTATTTTTAGTTTTCCTTCGAATATGGAAGTTTTATGGTTAACACTAAAAGGATGGACTTTAATGGATAAGAGCAAACAGTTACATAATAGTTTTGTGGAATATTTCATGCTTAGATGAACTTTACTGTATCCTGCCACAAGACGAGGCACAAGAAGCCACAGTGAAATACAGTAAATATATGTTATTTCATACCAACTAGCAACTAGAAAGAACATTTCCAAGACCAATTTGCTCCCTACTGACCCTCTGTTATGGTGCAGTATTGGAAATGTTCCAGCAATGGCACATTTGGTATAACACTTGTTTTAAAGTGATGGTAGATAGAAAACATCAAGAAGTAATTTGAACACTCAATCACAAGCATAAAAAAGTGATTTAAAGCAGACCTTGCATCTAAATAGCAAGGTATGATTATTGCTGTTTATCGCTTATTTAGTGTGCTCTCTCGCTCCCTTGCTGAAACCCTTGCAACTCAGAAGGTTGGGGGGATTGGGGTTTTATAATGTACTCTCCTTTCCCTTAGCTTTTGCCCATTGTGGGGAAATTACGTCCTCTTTTCAGCGAAATCCTGAGGAACACTAGGTATCTTGTGAGAAGATCCTGTACTGAGCTGCAGCATCTTTTTGTAAGATTTTAAGTACTCAGCACTCCCCAGGATCTTGTGGGCAAAATTATAAAATAATCCCCTGCACTACATAAGCTGTAGGAAAGGGGAGTATACAGTATATCTAACTTTGTTCCTAGAGGTGATTTTCTTTTTTTTTTGGTTTCAATCACTGGTGGGGGAACACAAAAAAAGCGCCCTTGCATAAAGAGTAAATTCTGCTTTACCTGGAGACAACTTTGAAGAATGAACCGAAAAAACGGACTCCTTCAATGTACATAAGAACTCCAATATATATATATGTATACAGTTGCTGCCAAATGTAACGTTAGAATCATTATAAATGGGGGGAATATTAGTGAGTCCTGCTCCTACCATTAGAGAATACCATTAGAGGCCAATGTGTAGGCAATCTCACTGGCAAATGTACTTGATAAATGTGAATGTTTAGACAGGAACAAATCATCAAAAAACAAAACAGTGAATCACTAGTGAATCAATCATTCTACACTTTATAAATATGACCCTATATAGTGCAAATCATATACTCAAAACATAAAATAAATTTAATATAAGGTACTGTTAGTGTAGCAATATTGGCAGGACAACGTTTTCTTGGATTATTTCTATTTCTGCTGTACAAGATTTGTTAGCTGTTAGCAAACCACCCACAGTAGGAGACAAAGCATGAAAATACCAGGGTAATAAGTCTGCTCAATTGATGCTGTTGTGCATCGTAATACTAATCAATAAGAATTAATGGCTTATAAAACCACCAGTTCAGTAATATACGCATGTTAGTAAACTCACAACATAGCTGAATGTGCATGGCTCTTTAATTAAGCATACTAACACCATTAGGGATGAGCTGAACCCCCCCCCCCCGGTTCGGATTGCACCAGAACCCCTCAAACAGACAAAAAGTTCTAGCGAACATGAGAACCCTATTAAAGTCTATGTTACACGAACATTAAAAATCAAAAGTTCTCATTTTAAAGGCTTATATGCATGTTATTGCCATAAAAAGTGTATGGGGGCCCGGGTACTGCCCTAGGGGACATGTATCAATGCAAAAAAAGATTTTAAAACAATTGTTTTTTTCAAGAGCAGTGATTTTAATAATGCTTAATAGTGAAACAATAAAAATGAAATATTTAAATATCGTGCCTGGGGAGGTCCACTTAGTCTGCCTGTAAAGTAGCACATCTGTGCGATGTATAGAACAGTGTCGCAGCAATAATGACATTTCTAAAGTAAAAAATGTAATTTAAACTTGCTTGCGGCTGCAATGTTTTGCTGGCTCCTGGCAATATAGATGAAAAATCAATTAAAAAAATGGCATGGGTCCATCCCCAGTCCATACCAGGCTCTTCGGGTCTGGTATGGATTTTAGGGTGAACTCTCAAACAAAATTGGCGTGGGGTCCCCCCTCCCAAGATCCATACCAGACCCTTATCCAAGCATGCAGCCTGGAGGTCAGGATAAGGGAGGGACGAGCAAGCGCCCCCCCTCCTGAACCATCTCTTTCCCTCAACATGGGGGGATGTGTGCTTTGGGGTAGGGAGGGGGGCTCTGCGCCCCCCCACCCCAAAGCACATTGTCCCTATGTTGATGCAGACAAGGGCCTCTTCCCAACAATCCTGGGCTGTGGCTGTCGGGGTCTGTGGGCAGGGGGCTTATCGGAATCTGGAACCCCCCCTTTAACAAGGGGCCCCCCAGATCCTGGCCCCCCCATGTGAATGGGTATCGGGTACATTGTACCCCTACCCATTTCCCAAAAAAGTGTCAAATAGTAAAAACCACAATAGACAGTTTTTGACTATTCCTTTATTAAAAAAGAAAAAAAAGTGTCCTGCAAAATAAATCTATCGACAATCACGCCGCCCGACGGACCCGAAAGATAGAAAAAACAAAAAAACTCCGCCTCCATGGGAGGCTTCCTGGCGACTGCTGTCTTTTCGCTTTTTGCTCACATGACGTCAGACAGGTGCAGGGTCACTCGGTTGCATCACCGGGTGGCCCCACCCTTGCCTATATGACAGCTGTTAAAGCCAAAAGATAGCAGTCGCTGGGAGGTCTCCCATGGAGGCGGAGCTTTTTAAAATATTTTCTATTTTCTGGGTCCGTCGTACGGTATGATTGAATATGGATGGACATCGCATACACTTTTTTTTTTTTTAATAAAGGAATTGCCAAAAACTGTCTATTGTGGTTTTTACTTTTTAACACTTTTTTGGGTGACTGGGTAGGGGTAAAATGTACCCGATACCCATTCACAAGGGGGGGGCGGAATCTGGGCCCCCCTTGTTAAAGGGGGCTTCCAGATTCCAATAAGCCCCCCGCCCGCAGTCCTCGACAACCACCGGCCAGAGTCGTCAGGAGGAGCCCTTGTCCCCATCAACATGTTGAGGTCAAGCGGCCTGGTATGGTTCAGGAGGGGGAGCACTTGCTCGTCCCCTCCCTTTCCTGGCCTGCCAGGCTGCATGCACGGATAAGGGTCTGGTATGGATTTTTTTTTTTAATTTTGGCATGGAGTTCCCCTTAAAATCCATGCCAGACCCAAAGTGCCTGGTATGGATTTTGGGGGGGACTCCATGCTGTTTTTTTTTTTTTTAATTTTGCCATGGAGTTCTTAAAATCCATACCAGACCCGAAGGGCCTGGTATGGATTTTTTTTTGGGGGGGGGCACGACATTTTTTTCTCAATTCAGTCATAGGGTTCCCCTTAATCACTTCAATACAGGGCACGTTCACCCCTTCCTGCCCAGACCAATTTAAAACTTTCAGTGCTCTCACACTTTGAATGACATTTACTCAGTCATGCAACATTGTACCCAAACAACATTTTTATCATTTTTTTCACACAAATAGAGCTTTCTTTTGGTGGTATTTAATCACCACTGTTTTTTTCTTTTTTGCCTTACAAGTAAAAAAAGAGCAAAAATTTAAAATAAAAAACACTTTTCTTTATTTTTCTATTATAAAATTTTGCAAATAAGTAATTTTTGTTCCTTAAATTGGGCCACAATTTATACTGCTACAAATCTTTGGTAAAAATAACCCAAATTAGTGGATATTATTTTGTCTGTGTTAAAGTTATAGAGTCTACAAACTATGATGCAAATCATAAAAATTTGATCACACCTGATATACTGATGGCCTATCTCATTTCTTGAGGCCCTGAAATTTCAGGACAGTACAAATATCCCCCAAATGACCACATTTTGGAAAGAAAACACCCAATGTATATTCTAGGAGGCATTGGCTGCAGATAGGTACTCGGGTACTCTGATGGGCTGCAGGAGGGAGGAAGTGTTCCTGCTGGCGTAATTTTACAATGCGCCGGTGGGAAAGTGGTTAAAATCCATACCAGACACAAAGCGTCCCCCACGCCATTTTTTCCCCAATTTTTTAAAATTTACATTCTTTTTTGTACAATATTTTTTTTTAAATTTACCTCTCAGCGGGGAAGCCTTAACAACCTATTGACTGTGCGCTCGGCGGGCGAACATCCCACTAAGTGCCCAGAAAGTTCAGGTGTTAGGCGAGTACCTGAATTGGCTATGTTAAGGCCAAACTTATGCTTGGCCCAAACCGTTCGCCCATCCCAAGTGGTGCCTGAACACTGTAACCCCTGTAAACACTGTAAATTGAAATTACATGCCCCTGTCAAACAGGTGCAGAAAAATTGGGCCTTGGGTGTTGGTGGTGCCTGAACACTGTAACTCCTCCCAGTTACTCTAGTTGGGTGCAGGAACGGCCCTGCTGTTAAAAATTTGTAAAAAGAATTGAAATTACATTCCCCTGTGAAACAGGTGCAGAAAAATTGGGCCTTGGGTGTTGGGGGTGCCCTAAACCAAAAATATTGTTGGAAGCTAGCATAAACAAGATTTAGGAATAGGATAGGCAGCATAGGCAGTCTTCAAGGGATCCCAGATCCCTAGCAATTCCAATCAATTACATCAGCATCAGGTGCTTAATAACTGCTGATTCAGGACTGATTAATTTTGATAAATGTCAACCTATCAACGGAGTCTGTGGACAGGCGCACCCTTTGATCCATCACAAACCCTCCAGCAGCACTGAATGTCCGTTTAGAAAGCATGTTGAATGCAGGACAGGCCAGTAGCTCCATTGCATATTGAGAAAGTTCTGGCCAGTGGTCCATCCTCATGACCTAGTAACCCAGTGGATGCTCAGTTGGAAAGGTCTCCAAGTCCACTCTTGCAACAATATATTCCTGCACTATATAATGCAGACGCTGCTGATGGTTGCTTAAACCTAAACTAACCCTCTCCTTGATACCACAAATCCTCAGGTCCTTTCACAGGCTTTGCAGAATCAGGGAGCCCATGCAGCGTAAGTTTGAAGAGGCATGAGACTCTGAGTCCTCTGGGTCGCTAGGGATGACATTGTCAGGAACTATTTCCTCCCAGCCACGTACAACTCCATGGGTTTGTGGAGACTGAAAACCCTCCCTTGAAGACTGCTATATGGTATCCTCTATCCGGGAATTTGAACCCATTGTAATTCACCACAGTGTTCCCTGGTTCTTAACACTTCCCTCTATAGTTCTTCAAATTGGGGATTGCATGGCACAGAATATTGCAGTACAAGGCTGCAAGCCCACCCAGAGACACGGTGAAAAGCTATATAATACTGGCTCCAATGAAATGCATAAAAATCAAACTAAAATTAAAGTGTTCTTGTCTTTTGGATAGTGCTCGCAATTAAATATATTTGTTACTTATCTGGAGCTGCTCTTTAGGAATCATGTGATACATAATGAAATGGACTGAATAAAAAAGTCCTTGGCCATTACTGTTGTCAGAAAACAGTGAAGTATTTAACTGCGTTTGCTATAAATATACAGACATACTGTATAAAGAAGATACGTACTTCAGAATGTACCAATGTAAGTGAAAAACACAATCCTAAAGAATTCATAAATTTTACAAGTATGCACTATATCATTCAGATTATAAAAGGCTATTGTCAATAAAGATAAAGAGCAAAGATTCCTCTTAGCTACAGTCATGTTAATTGGTGTTGTATTTTTAGGTTGTCGTTATGGCTTTTTCCTGCTCTGCAGCTCATCCATGCCTCTTCAGGATCAACACTGTAACAAAACTTCAGTTTTGGAGATCTGAAATGTCCATTACCACATTGTATATTTTATGGAGGGAATGATTCTTTTAACCAAACTTTAAAGCAAACCTGCGGCATTAAGAAATGTTCCCCTGAAGGGTAGGCATCTTCGCATGTCTGCTTGCTGTTTACAATTGTCAAATGACAATTGTAGGCCATTGGCTAAGGCAGAAGGGATAGGGGTCAGAACCAAACCTTAAAATGTACACATCGTGGTAAATTTTCCTTATCTTATTTTCTTCAAATATCTATATCTGGATATGTCTAGCTATATTCAATTAGAGAACTACAAAGAGATATGGGTAATGAGGATAACAAGAGGACTGAGAGAGCTGTTTATTGTTCAAAAATAAAACAAAAATCTTTCCTTTCTATGGTTTGGTGGTCTGTACTGTAAAAAGTGGTCCTGCATATAAAGCAGATAAGAAGGCACAAAGTCACAAGCACTCTCAAACATTGAGTGCTGGTGGCTTTGTATCTTTTAATCTGCTTTTAGCATTTCAAGCACCCACTGATTATTTAAAGGTCATGTACAACTAGGAGTGTAGCTGCCACGGCCAGGGGTTATGCTCAGAGGTCAGTAGCTATAGCAGTAGAAATGTTCACATAGAAACCAGCAAGATAAATGAGCAAGCAGGTCTCTCTGGCGGGTAATGCAGGCTCACCCAAGGGGCAGGGTCTAAGCACTAACTGGTCTTCACCAGAGCTTCTGATAGTGGAGATGGGTTTTTCTGTGTCCTAGTGCCAGGTCATGGTCCTCAGGATCGCCCCACCAGGTAAGCAAGCCAGGGTGCAGTAACAGGTGTAGCAGGTAGGGATCAAGCAGAAGCGCAGTCAGTAAACAAGCCAAAGGTTGGTAACAAGTGGTTACAGGTTGGGATTAAGCAGAAGCGCACTTGAGAAACAAGCAAAAGATCGGTAACAAGTGGTTGTGAAGATACGGACAGCAGCAGGAGTGAAAGGAGCAACCAACTGTGTGGAAAAGAGCACGATTATCTAGCAAACCGGAAGTGCAGACATGGCGTAAATAGGAAGCTCATGGGAGGAGCAAGAAGTTCTTGGTTCCCCAAAAACAAGATACAGTATAAGGTTCTCCAAGGGATCAGGGAGAGAGCTATCCAGCATCTCAGATGGTACAGTGCAAAGAGCCACAGCCAGACTCGGCAGAGGTTCCAGGTTCAGATCCTGACAGCAGCTTCTATTTGAACTTTACAACTGAAATATAAAAGCAGACCCCTTGCTGACTCTAATGCATTCCAATGCATTCTATATTACATGCTACTAAAATAATCACACAAAACAAGGGACGAAACTTATACACAAGGGTGCCATCAATCACAAAGTTGTGGCTATGGCAGCAGTGTCTAAATTCAGCTCTGTAGCAGGCAGATGTGGGTGCCTACTACTCAAGGTAACCTTTTTTTTTCACAGGATAACGTAATATAAGAACAAGTTATACAACTTTATATCTGCTGTTTAATGGAAGTGACTGTTTTCAGCACAGGGCGTCTTTTTATATGATCGGTTATATGACGACAGATGGTTAAAATTGTTCTATGCACACTGCAAAGTGTACTGTACAGTAACCTAAAGTAGTCAATAAGAAATCATAATTCTGTTTTGATATCAGCAAATTAAATGCAGTAATTCTGCCTCTGTGTGTGTTTGTGGGTGCAGACAAAACACCCAGTCAGCTCAGTGATGATAAACCTGTCTAAAGTTCATGCTCAGCATCACTGAGCTGATTTTTTCACCAGACTGCTGTGCCTGTAACACAGGTAGGTGCAGTGGCCGGCAGCACTGTGCTCAGTGACGTTAAACCCGCATTTTTAACAGCAGTGATCAAGGCAGGGCAGTGACAAGCACAGAGACCCGGGCAGGAAGCTCAATAACACTGAGCCTATGGTTTTACCAGGCTCAGCATGACTAAACTGCACTGAGAACAGAGGCAACCTCCTCAATTGGACTCATGGGTATCACGGCCCTGGTATTGCTCTTCAGACACAGTACCTGCGCTTTGCACAGCTTTAAAAAATAAGAAAAACTGAATACAACAGGAATAAACAAATGCAGCATGAATAATCAACATTTTACTCCTGTTGTCACAGTTAAGCTTGTGAAGTGGGGTATTTTTAAAAATGCATTCTTCTCTATTAATGTAACATCTGTGCCTATGCCTCTTTAAAGGCTACCTAAATCAGGAAAGAAAATCATAATACAGATTTTGCTTTTAACCGAACTTCATTGTACTTGTAAAATTGTATACTTTAACCGACTTTATTAAAAATTGTTGGAGCTGGTAAAATTGATCTCCATGCAACTTTAAAGGATGTGATTTGCTGGGACCTGCCTGGTGGGGGGTGTTTCAAGAACAGAGAGATGCCTTAGGTGTATGGTTTTCAAAGTGAAAATGAATATGCTAGCCTAACGAGTAGATTTTTTCCCTTTCCCTCACACCCATCACCGTATACCCCTTTCCTCCCTCTTGTAATTAGTTTTATTCCTATTTGTAAAAAAACAAACTCTTATTTTAAGATCCAGTTGGCCTTCATTAAAATCAAGGTACCCCAAACAAAGTACATTCTCCAAACAAATCTAATGGAGTTCATTTTATTTTAATAACATTTTTTTAAGTTTGGATATTTTTAAACTGATATTTTATTTTTATTTTTTTAATTTTTTTATTTGTTATACAATCTTTGTATAACAAATAAAGTAATATAAGATTGCCTGAGCACTAGAGGTTTTGTAAAGAGAGTATGGTAGTAGTCATCTCCTTTACCTTTCAAGCAACAAAAGATTCCCTAAGCACTAGAGGTTTTGTAAAGAGATAGTATAGTAGTAGTCATCTCCTTTACCTTTCAAGCAACAAAAGATTCCCTAAGCACTAGAGGTTTTGTAAAGAGATAGTATAGTAGTAGTCATCTCCTTTACCTTTCAAGCAACAAAAGATTCCCTAAGCAATAGATATTTTGTAAAGAGAGAGTATAGTAGTAGTCATCTCCTTTTCCTTTCAAGTGGACTGTTTTCAAAGAAGCATCAGAACAGAGCCATGCAGAGGGAGAGGGAGAGAGGAGCATAAGTCACAACTGTGACCCATGCACTTAGGCGTGTAAGCTATAGCTTGAGCTTTTGAGCTTGGTAAACAACAAACTTTTTACAACAAAGGAGGTAAACTATAACAAGGTGCTTAGCACTCCACCTGCTGGCTCATAAGGAGAATAGAAAATGTGAATATGCAACAAATAAAGAAAACATTTTTTTAATGCTATTTTTTCAATTCTGACCACATCAAATAAGGAAAGCATGTACAAAAACCACTACATGTGCCCTTTAAAATAATGTTATATACCAGTGTTGCTTAATATGTAGAATCTGTGTAGAATACGGTGCTGAGTAATCAGCAGTGAGACATCCGTCATTTTAACCCCTTCTGTCTAAATTGTTGACATCAACTCAAAATGCTGCATGGTGCAACAGTGCTGTGTACCTGAGAATGACCCCTGACCACACCCTGATTTTAGCACTACATATAAAAATAACAAGTTACTGGCAAAACAGACTAAATGATTACACGTTACTCTGTCTCAACACAACCAAGAGTTATAATTTGAAATGCATATCAAATCTTTTGACCTAGAATGTTTTTCACTCACACACGTTGAGGTGGGCAAGCTTGTAGAAACCTGTCACCATTTGACTATTTCTGTAAACCAATAATTTACATATCTATAGGTCTTCTACAGTACTGCATACCTATAAAATGTTATACATAACCATCAGAAAAAGCAATACAGCTTCCGAAAAGAACATCTAAAATCACTTACAAATAAATGAATGTTAAAATATTATACAGAGAAAGACTTAAAGTGCACCAGTGACTTCTCTAGCTGAATATACTGTGAAGTCATTCATCCTCAAAGATCACAACAGAAACTCTGACTTGGGTGTATTTTAAAGGCTATCAGGCTGCCAAGAATCTGATCTCCACAGAAAGAGAAGAACTAGCTGTGATTTTAGTGCCTCTGTGAACTTCGAGGATAAATTTCTCCATATTGTGTATAGCCATGCTATGTAAGGAGAACTGGGAGCTTGGCTGCATGCTTTCCTCATGTCCTAAGGCTGAGAGGTGGGGGAATACCTTTGCTCTTTAACCTTTCCACTGCCTGACCAGGCTGCATTCACCCAGCCCACTGAGACACTCTGAGATGGGACCAGCAGGGTTCCCAGCATACGTAACCTATTGGAGGACAAAGCACCCAAGGTGGCTTAACCAGTGTTTCTGCGACTATATTGCCTGTACCCCACCGGTCCAGGCATCAGATCACAATGAAGTCCGCCATGCACTGATCTATTTCTAAGAGACATTACCATGCGGATTAGGAAGAATGCAATGTCCACACCATAGATGTCTCTTTCAGCCTTTGCTTTAGTAGATGAAGTGAAAATTATTTACAGACAGTTCATTCCTCCTTCCAGATGAAGGTGGTACATCCTCAGAGTTACAAAGAAAGCAGTTCTTGCTCAGGAGGACTGTCCTCGAATCTTTGTCGTTGAGATGAAAGTAGTCCCAAAACATAAGTCCTGAAAACATGGTAGCCTAATGCCGCGTGCACACGAGCGGACTTTACGGCAGAGTTTGTCCGGCGGACTTTTCAACGGACTTTACAACGGAATTTCCGAATGAACGGACTTGCCTACACACGATCAACCAAAGTCCGACGGATTCGTACGTGATGATGTACGACCGGACTAAAACAAGTAATTTCATAGCCAGTAGCCAATAGCTGCCCTAGCGTCGTTTTTTTGTCCGTCGGACTAGCATATAGACGAGCGGACTTTTCGACCGGACTCGAGTCCGTCGGAAAGATTTGAAACATGTTTCATTTCTAGGTCCATCGAACTTTTGGGGAAAAAAAGTCCACTGGAGCCCACACACGATCGAATTGTCCGACGGACTCCGGTCCGCCGGACCAAGTATGCCATAAAGTCTGGTCGTGTGTACGCGCCATAACTGGTTGTACCCTGCTTCTCCCCCCCAACAACAGGAAGCATGCTCTCTAGGCTTCCTGTCTACATGGTGGGTATAGAGCGCCAGAAAATACAGATCCTTCTTCTTAGCGAGCTACTGGGACCCCAGGGAGCCTCCCGTCTCCACTATATATTGGGTGCTCTCAAGAAGCAAGGTAAGAGCATGAACGCTCTTAATGTCTAGGAAGCCCAGTATACATCTTGCTGTCTCCTACAGTTGCATCTAGTAAGGGGACAAGGAAACTTCATCTGGGCCCTACTACAGCTATAGTGGTGTTTTATGGCTCATTTTAAAGTGTGTTTAATGCTTGTTTAGAATGTTTAACTACTTTAATGTGCATAGTTTATTAGATTGTAAGCTCTCATGAACAGGGCCCTCCTAATCATCTTGCAAATTGTTGGCGCTATATAAATCTATACAATAATAATAATAATATAAATAGTATGAGTACAGGATCCCTTAAACTATACTTCATCAATATACCTACAAAGATGCTGGCTACATATTTCACATACAGTACAAGGATATAAGGATGCACACTTGTGTTTATTCATGTTTACAGACTGCTTCCTGGCCTCTAGTTATCACAAGTAATATTTGTATGTTGTTAGGAGCTTTCTGAAAATGGTTGACCTAAAACAAAGAGAGGATCCACACGTACAAAGGAAATAACTTTATAACATTACAGTGAAAATATGAATCTGAGTGTGAGGAATGTCTGATGTATGGAATGAAACTGACCTTTAGGATAGACTTTAAAGGATGTCCTGTAATGTGTTGATTTTCTACTTATTTCACTTTTGCATCATAGCTGCAGAATGGGATTTTACAAACTAAGGTATTTTCACAATAAATAATGCAGGTCAGCTTCTCCCTTGGTATTGTCTTGTGCAAATGTTACAAACAGTGCCCCTACCTTTATTTCCATGAAAATAAATGTTCATCATGTAATGATGTAGTACTTAAAGTGGAAGTCTGGGCTAATACTATCTATGCTTAAACTTACTCCCACCCCCTTTCCAAGCAATATACTAACTATACTGTAAAGAAAAGATGTGTAAACTTACCTAATGTAAGGGTGCCCCAAACCGGTCATGTGATCTCCCCAGGGGCCAGCTTCAGTGAAAAGGAGAGAAAAGCGACAACAGCCGCAGTGCCTGGGCGGTGACATCACCATGGACTTTTGCTATGGAGCGTCTGCTGTCTGCTGTCCCTCCTCCAAACTGAAGCTGGAGATGGGAGCTGATCACATGACCAGACCAGAGCGCCCCAGACCAGAGCAACCAAAGTGCATGTTTTTGCTAATAAATAGTTTGGCTACAGCTTTATTTCTAGACCAAGAACTCTTCAGAATATATATTTCATGGCAACTTTAACCACTTCCCACTACCAATACAGGATAGGGAGGGTGTTATCTGTAGCTGCAGCAATGATCGAGGTATCAGTGTTTCCAGTCCGCGATTCCAAAGCCGGCAAAAGTAATCAGAGCGGCCAAAGAGCAGCTGCATTACTTGTATAGGTGGAGGAAGGGGGAGCCCAGTAAGGATGCATCCAGTGGCATCCTGTTCCTGAGACACAGTGGAAAGAATGGATGCCATTCTTCCCACTGTGTGAGGTCAGAAACCGGAAACGTTGAGGATTTCATCACTTCCGGTTTCTTTCTGTTGTTTACCGGCTATTGCCGGCTTAGGAACCCTTCAGATCGAACTGATCTGAGTTTGATCTGAAGCTTTCATAGGCAGAGGAGACATCTGGGGTCTGATAGACCCCAGATGTCTTAGTAAAGAAGACCTGTCTCAGCTTGTTGTTAATCACAAGAGATATTTACATTTCTTAAGATAGCAATAAAAGTGATCCAAAAATTTTTTTTTAAAAAGTATAAAAAAAATAATAAATAAAAAATAAATAAATAATAATAATAATAAAGAAAATTAAAGCGAACCCATCTGCCCGTGCTCGCACATAAATGTGAATGCACGCACCGGTCCTACATGCATATGTATATGGCGATTGCACCACACATGTGAGGTATTGCTGCAAATCTCAGACCTCAGCTCCAGACCTCCTGTGTAACCCTAAACTGGTAACCTGTAAAGGCTTTTTAAAGTGTTGCCTATGGCAATTTTAAAGTGTAACATGTTTGGTATCTATTTACTTGGCGTAAAAAATTTGCATCTGAAAAACCACTGCACAAATACTGTGTGACATAAAAATATGCAACACCTGTCATTTTATTTTATAGGGCATCTGTGACGAACGCGGGTGTCAGATCCCTGCCCTCTTCGCTAACTCGCGACAAAGGACCAGCCAACCTCACACCACGCTGTCACTTACGTAACAATGCCACTCTCAGCCGCGCCCAGCACAAAGATTTTCCAGCTTGCGGGACCACAATCTAGGTGCGAGCAGCCTGAGAGTGATTGTCACTGGGCTAATTACACAATTAACCCTTTAACTGCCACCACCCCCGTTTAAAAGACCGAGCCGGGGGAGACTCGTAATTTTGCAATACCAATTATAATTTGAGAATAAGCGTCTGCCACACACACACTGCCACTACAGACAGGTCTGCTCAGAGTCTTACTCTATAACAGTAGCGCCCTTCAAGAGGCAGGTTCGTTTATAGCTTGCATTAAGAGCTTTAGAGACAAGGTTAACACTTTTCAACATAAGGGTTTATTATGAAAAGGTCAAAGTTGATGCAAATAAAATATTTACAGAAAAAAGATGTTTCAAAAGATAAAGACAATATACAGCCACAAAGCAATAAGGTAGAATTGGGAAGGAAGGATACTTGCAATTAATGTCCGAGGGTTGATCGGAGTTCGATCGATGAGCTAGGTAATCGGTTCTCGACTTGGCAGATGTTTCTTCTTGGATGGTAAAAGGAGAACTGACCATTGTCTTGGCATCTCCTCTTTTCTGTCAAATCAAAGGGGGTGTTGACAGCGACCAGTAACCAATCATCTGGCCAGCTGGTTTTAGGGGTTGGTTGCTGGGAGGTGTCTACACTCATGACCATGTCCCAGGTAGATTTCTTTAATACATATTCATATATCTGCATCTGTAGTGTTGACAGACTCCAAATATCCATATTATTATTCAACTTGAGATTTCCTTCAAAACAAGTCTAAACATGCCATATCTATAACGTATAGCCTGCTTTGGAGGAATAAGTGGTCCCAGGGGTTTCCCATATGACCTGACATAGGGGTGTCTGGACTTGAAACGTTCCATATTATCTGAGGAAGCTAAATATGTCCAGATTATGTCTGTGCTATTACTAAGTCAGAAGTTATGAAACATGCTGAAATTTCATACTTATTCTTATGAGGTGTATCAGAAACTTTACGACCGAGGTCTGTTAGGGCTCTGAATGGGGAGGGTGACAGTTTTACGACAGGCCTGAACACTGCCCTCACAACCAATGTTTTTCTACTGACTTAGCCTGCTCTGTTTTCTCTGTTGAGATAACCTTTTTGTTGAACTTAAAAAGCTTTGAATTCCTAAGGTGGGGAAGACGGAGTTCAGAGTTCTCTGTGAGGTTACATGGTTAGCAAAAACTGTCATGGCTACTTCCACACAAGATGGCAGCTAGCTACAGCTTGTCATGTCCCGTACTTGATATCGTTACACCTCCCCCCTTAGGTGGTTGCATGGGAGGGAACTACAATTTCCCTCCTGACGCAACCGACTCCTGCGGGCTCGGCTTGTCGTGACAGCCCATCAGCATTGCCATGGGCGCTGCCTTTCTTATGCTGGATGGTGAAATCGTATTGCTGAAGAATTAGGCTCCACCGAAGTAGTTTGCCATTCTCCCCAGAAACACGATTTAGCCAGCTCAAGGGATTGTGATCCGTGATCACAGTGAAGTGCCGTCCATAAAGGTAAGTTTGTAACTTCTGGAGAGCCCACACGATCGCAAGACACTCCTTTTCGATCGTGGCATATGCTACTTCCCTGGGAAGCAGCTTCCTGCTCAGGTAGAGGATGGGATGCTCCTCCCCGGCCTCGTCCACCTGGCTCAGGACTGCACCCAATCCAAAGGCAGAGGCATCCGTCTGCACAAGGAAACGGCGGGTGAAGTCTGGAGCCTGCAGCACAGGTGCGCTGGCCAGCGCCCCCTTCAAGGCCTGAAATGCCTGCTCACATTCTGGTGTCCAAGACACCACCTTGGGCAGTTTCTTTTTGGTTAGGTCAGTCAGAGGTTTGGCCAGGCTACTATAGTTACATACAAATTTCCTATAGTAGCCAGCGGTCCCCAAGAAAGACATAACCTGCTTTTTGGTTTGAGGGGTAGGCCAGGCCAGGATGGCCTCAACCTTCCCTGTCTCAGGTTTCAGGGTACCTCCTCCTACCTGGTGTCCCAAGTACTGCACATCAGTCATGCCAATCTGACACTTACTGGGTTTGACAGTCAGATTGGCGACTGTCAGTTGGTCTAGGACCTGTGACAGGTGCACCAGGTGTTCTTCCCAGGTAGGGCTGAACACGGCGATGTCATCCAAGTAGGCTACGGCAAAGGTTTCCAGCCCCTCCAGTAAGTCATTCATGACTCTCTGGAAGGTAGCTGGGGCATTCTTCATCCCAAACGGCATGACGGTAAACTCGAACAATCCGAATGGGGTGATGAAGGCCGACTTTTCCCGAGCCTCAGGGGCCAGAGGAATTTGCCAGTACCCCCTGCTCAGATCCATGATTGTTATATAACGGGCGGCCGCCAGCCTATCTAACAACTCATCAATCCGGGGCATGGGGTAGGCATCTGCAGTAGTGATGGCATTCAGCTTCCGGTAGTCCACACAGAACCTGGTCGTCTGGTCCTTTTTGGGGACCAAGACTACTGGGGACGCCCAGGCACTGTGGGACTTCTGAATCACCCCAAGCTGCAGCATTTCCTCCACCTCCCTTTTCATGTCGGCCAGCACCTCCAGGGAGACGCGATAGGCCGACTGTTTAATGGGGGGATGTGCCCCGGTGTCCACCTGGTGGACAGCGAGGTGTGTCCTCCCAGGTTTTCCCGTAAACCTGCTACCATGTACTGCCAGCACTCGCTTCAGTCCAGGTACCTGGGTGGGGGTAAGATTGGAGTTTATCAGGAGTTCTGAGTCTACCTCCCTGGTGTCTGCTAGCAGGTCCAGAAGTGGATCAGCCTCCTCGGGCTCTGGCCTGCTGCAGACCGGCATGACATAGGCCGTGCGCTCATGATGGGCTTTGATCATGTTAACATGAATGGCCTTCTGCCGTCTACGCCCTTCTCCCAACCTGACCAAGTAGGTGACATCATTCAGACGCTGGCTGATGGTGTACGGGCCGTCCCATGCTGCTTGGAGTTTGTTCTGCCGCAGGGGAAGCAGAACATACACCTTCTGACCAATGTCATAGGTCCGCTCCCTAGCATTACGGTCATACCACTCTTTCTGCCTAGTCTGGGCCTGGGTCATGTTCTCCCGCACAATTTCCACCAGCGTCTCCATTTTATCTCTGAATTTTAGGACATAATCCACAACAGAGACCTTTGAGTCGGCAATCTTGCCCTCCCAGTTCTCACGGATTAGGTCCAGGGGTCCTCTTACCCTCCGTCCGTACAAAAGTTCAAATGGCGAAAAGCCTGTGGACTCCTGAGGCACCTCTCTGTAAGCAAACAGCAGATGAGGCAGATATCGTTCCCAGTCCTTACCCTGGGAGTGCACAAAGGTGCACAACATTTGTTTCAAGGTTCCATTGAAACGCTCGCACAAACCGTTCGTTTGTGGGTGATAAGGACTGGCCATGATATGCGTCATCTGTATTCTCCGACAGAGAGCTTGCATCAAGTCGGACACAAACTGAGGGCCTTGATCGCTAATGAGCTCAGCCGGGAATCCCACTCTTGTGAAGATTCCCAGCAGAGCATCAGCGACCTTGTCTGCCCGGACGCAGGAGAGAGCCACCGCCTCTGGATAACGCGTGGCATAGTCGACAACTGTAAGGATAAAACGTTTGCCTGAACTGCTAGGGATGGCCAAAGGCCCAATGATATCCACTGCCACCCTCTTAAAAGGTTCGTCAATCACAGGCAAAGGTTTTAGCGGAGCCCTGTGTACATCCCCTGCCTTGCCAACTCGCTGGCAGGTAACACAGGACCGACAGTAGTCAGCTATGTCAGCGAGCATTGTAGGCCAATAAAAGTTATGTATCAACCGCCCTCGGGTCTTAGTGATCCCCAAGTGCCCTGCGAGGGGAATCTCATGAGCCACTTTTAGCAGCTGTCCCCTAAATTGACTGGGTACAACCAGCTGCCTGCTACCTAGGTCAGCCTCATTCCCCTCTGCAGGCATATTTTCTCTGTACAGTTTACCTTTGTCCCAATAGACCTTTTGTTTGTCATTCTCTGCAGGGGGGCGATCAGCTAGACTCCTGAGCTGTGCTAGTGTTTGGTCTGTCTGCAGTGCTGTTTCAAAGGCGGAACAACAGGTCCCAGCCAGCAGTCCTGTGGCAAACATGGACAGCTGCTGAGGCTCAACAGAGGTGGAGTCCACTGGGTCAGAACAGGGAGAGGGCCCAGAGACCTCCTCCTGCTGTTCTGCGACCAGGGCCTGCACCTCGGCTGCCTTTGCAGCACTGCGAGTGACCACCAATACTGGCAAGGCATCATCATCATTATCATCATCATCATCATCATCACATTTAACCATTATCAGTTCAGCATCATTGGAACATACATCAGTTACCTTCACTAGCAAGGGGGCCTTCTCTCCTGTCTCTGAAGAAGGAGGACCTTGCACTTCCACTCCACCCTCCCCTTCCCTCTGTCCATCTACAGGTTGCCCAGATATTACCCCAACATCTGTAAACAGTACCTTGGGAGGTCCAGAGAGATCCGTGGGAGCATCTGGGGTGCTTTTAGCAGGGGCATAGTATGAAACAAGGGTACCTAAATCAGAACCCAACAACACTGCAGTGGGGATCTCCTCCGAGACACCCACCTCTCTCATCCCACTTCCGGCACCCCAATCAATAAAAACATAGGCACGGGGTACACAGGAACGGGTTCCCCCAACTCCGGTGAGGGTAAGGAACTTCTCTGGGATGATGTCTGTTTCTTCTATAACCTCTGGTCTGACCAATGTGACTTCGGCTCCGGTGTCACGAAAGCCTGTTACAGTCCGGTGGCCTACGATGACTGGCTGCAAGTTGGCATTGGTTCCGGGAGGTTTCCCACTGACGAGCAGCACAGCGGAAGGGTTGCTAGCCGGATGGCCAGGTGATGTCGTCTTCTTCTGCTCAGGGCACTGCGCCCTGAGATGTCCGGCTCCCCCACAGTTGTAGCATTTGCGTTTGTCAGTTAGGAAGGCCTTGGCTCCAGGAGTTGCAGGTTCCGGCTGCTGAGGAACTTGTTTGGTAGGCAGAGGAGGGGTTGCCATGTGCGATTTCCCTCCTTTCCAGCCATTCAGAGGAGCCTTGCGATGGTCAGATACCCGAGAGTGGATATAGGTATCTGCCAGTTCTGCTGCTGCTTTGGCAGAGGCTGGCTTTCGCTCCAGCACAAACTGTCTGACGTCTGTAGGACAGATGTGCAAAAGTTGATCTGCAATCATAAGATCTTCCAGGGATTCAAAAGAATTGGCTTCCAAGCCTTTAGTCCACTGCCGGAATGTGGTGCGTAAGCGACCTACCACATCCATGTATGAGTCCCCAGGCCCCTTTTGCAAGGACCTAAAACGCTTCCGGTACACTTCCGGGGTTAGCTGAAACTTTTGGATGATTGCAGCTTTTAGGGCCGCATAATCGTCGCACTGTTCTTCTGACAGTTCGACATAAGCATCCAGGGCCTTGCCTCGTAGCCCTGGTGTCAGGTACCGGGCCCATTGTGCTGGGGGCAGATGGTACTGACGGCAAGTTTTTTCAAACGACAGTAGATACACGTCAATGTCACTGTCCTTTTCCATAACTGGAAATTTGGCTGCTGGGATCACTGGCAGAGAGGCATCCCTGTGCTCTAGGGATCCGAGGTTCTGAGCCTGTCGCTGCTGCTGGAGCCTAGCCATCTCCAATTCGTGCCGACGATCAGCCTCCCTCTCAGCCTGGCGTTCTGCCGCCTCTCGCTCAGCCCTGCGCTCTTCTCGCTCAGCCTGGCGTTCCAGAAACTGCAGGTACACCACAGGATCCGTCTCCCTGAGGTTTTGTAGAGTTTCTTGCATTTGAAGAGAGTCTATGATGGTTTCAGGCAATCTGATGCTAGCCTGCTCTTGTGGTGGCTTGGAGGTAACAATCCGTGGTATTCCAGTGTCAGTCTCTGCTTGCCCATCTGGTGAGGCCGCCTCTGAACCACTGGGCTCTGGAGTAGTGGAAACCCTTTCTGGTCCAGTTTCCCCCAGGTTCTGGTGTGCACGGATATCAAACTCCTGTAAGGCATGTATCAAGCCTTCACGATTTTTGCCACCAACGTCAATTCCTCTTTCTGTGCACTCAACAGTCAGTTCATTCTTGCTCATCTTTTTATATGCTGATAACCCAGACATTTTGCAAGCAGAAGAGATAGAACAGAAAGAAGAGATAGGAAGAAGGTGTAGGAAAGAGTTGTTGCTGTATGTCTCTCTTGAAAAAATCAAAATCAAAAAAAATATGCACCAGCTTGTCTCTAAGGACTGTTTCCACAAAGGTTACAATCCTTCAGTGCAGAGCTAATTCCTAACAATGCACTGAATGCTCTTAATGCGAAACTATCCCGCTACGCTGCCAGCCAATATGTGACGAACGCGGGTGTCAGATCCCTGCCCTCTTCGCTAACTCGCGACAAAGGACCAGCCAACCTCACACCACGCTGTCACTTACGTAACAATGCCACTCTCAGCCGCGCCCAGCACAAAGATTTTCCAGCTTGCGGGACCACAATCTAGGTGCGAGCAGCCTGAGAGTGATTGTCACTGGGCTAATTACACAATTAACCCTTTAACTGCCACCACCCCCGTTTAAAAGACCGAGCCGGGGGAGACTCGTAATTTTGCAATACCAATTATAATTTGAGAATAAGCGTCTGCCACACACACACTGCCACTACAGACAGGTCTGCTCAGAGTCTTACTCTATAACAGTAGCGCCCTTCAAGAGGCAGGTTCGTTTATAGCTTGCATTAAGAGCTTTAGAGACAAGGTTAACACTTTTCAACATAAGGGTTTATTATGAAAAGGTCAAAGTTGATGCAAATAAAATATTTACAGAAAAAAGATGTTTCAAAAGATAAAGACAATATACAGCCACAAAGCAATAAGGTAGAATTGGGAAGGAAGGATACTTGCAATTAATGTCCGAGGGTTGATCGGAGTTCGATCGATGAGCTAGGTAATCGGTTCTCGACTTGGCAGATGTTTCTTCTTGGATGGTAAAAGGAGAACTGACCATTGTCTTGGCATCTCCTCTTTTCTGTCAAATCAAAGGGGGTGTTGACAGCGACCAGTAACCAATCATCTGGCCAGCTGGTTTTAGGGGTTGGTTGCTGGGAGGTGTCTACACTCATGACCATGTCCCAGGTAGATTTCTTTAATACATATTCATATATCTGCATCTGTAGTGTTGACAGACTCCAAATATCCATATTATTATTCAACTTGAGATTTCCTTCAAAACAAGTCTAAACATGCCATATCTATAACGTATAGCCTGCTTTGGAGGAATAAGTGGTCCCAGGGGTTTCCCATATGACCTGACATAGGGGTGTCTGGACTTGAAACGTTCCATATTATCTGAGGAAGCTAAATATGTCCAGATTATGTCTGTGCTATTACTAAGTCAGAAGTTATGAAACATGCTGAAATTTCATACTTATTCTTATGAGGTGTATCAGAAACTTTACGACCGAGGTCTGTTAGGGCTCTGAATGGGGAGGGTGACAGTTTTACGACAGGCCTGAACACTGCCCTCACAACCAATGTTTTTCTACTGACTTAGCCTGCTCTGTTTTCTCTGTTGAGATAACCTTTTTGTTGAACTTAAAAAGCTTTGAATTCCTAAGGTGGGGAAGACGGAGTTCAGAGTTCTCTGTGAGGTTACATGGTTAGCAAAAACTGTCATGGCTACTTCCACACAAGATGGCAGCTAGCTACAGCTTGTCATGTCCCGTACTTGATATCGTTACAGCATCTGCTTATAAAAATATATAATTTATTGGTTATAAAAATTCCTCTGTAGGAATAGCTTTTTCCATAAATATGGCATTTTCCTCACACATAACAGGAAAGCCAGCGTTTTCTAGTTCACTAGATACAGTATTCCTTTTTTTTAGCGTGTGTTTTCTGTGTCATGGTCATGTTCCCTCAAGTTACAATTCTTTGTAATAATTACATATAGCTTTAACAATATGATCTGTAAGGCGTTACATCTGGCTATTTTACTACTAATTTGGAAGTTGTAATACATATGTATATATCATACAGCATATCCCTTGAATAACATGCTGATGCCGCCATACACAATTGCTTCTTTCGCAACAAGTCCCACAATGAAGTAAGACAGAGAACTCTCAGGCAGGTGCAGTATGTGCAGACCTGGATCTGATGGCCAACGATGAAATGATGACCAATAATCCGGGTCATATTAATCACTCGATTGCTTTCCACATACTTGTCTAAATAATTGTTCTGATGACGATGAATCGTTTTATTTATTAGAAAGACTGGAAGCAACTTCTCATAACAAATTACCCACTAATTAACACTGAATTTCTTGTTTCAACACTAATACATAAATATTTAATCCTTTGGCTTAAATTCATTTCTGTTTACATAACAGTATAGTAGTTCTCAAAATGAAAAAAAAATGCTGTGGTTGTTATATCAATTCCTGGCACTGAAACTATGTAGCTATACTGGCAAGGAAGGTATCTTGAGAATATGCCATTATCTAGAAATACATAAAACACTTGCCTGCTTCTAATAGGTGCCAGGGAATGCAAACTTGGATTTTTTTTCCCCACAAAGGCTTTATATAAAGTGATATTAAAGGCAATTATTAAAAAAACCCAAAAAAAAAACATGTCAATTATTTTATTTATTTATTTATTTTTTAAAGGTGTAGTTTTATTTATTGGTTGAACTAGATGGACTTGTGTCTTTTTTCAACCTAACTATGTAACTGCCCTATGTAGTGGTTTTGCACAGAGCAGCCCTTATCCTCCTCTTCTCAGACCCCATGCTGGCACTCCTGGCTCCTCCCTCCTGCCAGGTGCGCCCACATCAAGCAGCTTATTGTGGGGGCACCCAAGCAGGTGCACTCCCAAGCCATGGCTCTGTATGTCCATTCACACAAGGAGCTGTGGCTCGGCCCCGCCCCGTCTATCTCCTGATTGTCTCCCTCCTACCAAGTGGCTCCAGAGCAAGCAGCTTGCTTGGGGCACCCAAGCAGGCTCGTACCCGAGCCTTTGCTCTGTCTGCCTATTCCCACTCTCCCTCTCACCTCATTGGTCACTGGTTGTAACTTGACAGCAGCAAGAGCCAAGGGCTCTCGCTGATGTCTCAGCCAATGAGGATCGCGATGGGGCTCAAGTAAGTATTTGGGGGGTCTGGGGGGATGCTGCACAGAGAAGGTTTTTTTACCTTCATGCATAGAATGCATGAACCACTTTAACCTCTTCCTGTCGGCTGTACATATATATGGGCCTCATGAAAGTGGGTCTTCTCCCGTGGGGGCTGCATATACTGTATGTGTATTTGTTTTTGTGTTGGGAGCACACTGCACAGCACTCTCTCAGCACAGAGACTGGGTTCTCATCTAGAGCTTCCAGGTCCCGGGTCCCAACCACCTGATAACTGTGATAGCCTCTGATTGGCTATCATAGTGATCAGTCATTGTACAACCCTTCCCTATGGTTTTTTCTCCTCTTGAATGGAGAAAAAGTTACATTGTATCTTTCTTCTTACCAGAGGAGAAAAGTTTAAACAGGTGTGTGCAAAAAAAAATTAGGAAAAAGTAGCTAGATTAGGGTTTGATCTAGGTCAGGGTTAGGGTTAGAGTCAAGTTTAGGGTCAAAGTTAGGGGTAAAAGGTCATGGTCAGTGTATTTTAGGTAGGGTTAAAAAGAAAAGCAATTTTTTTATTAGTATTAGTGTCAGGTAATGTAATCATCTGTGTGTTTTAGGTAGCTAAAAAGCAAAATGTGCACTATTGTTCCTGGGCTGTACTACAGGTACAAACAACAAATAACATACACATACTGTATGTGGTATTGCTGGGATCGTCAGAAGCAGGAGAATTTATTTTGGCTTGTTCTTTAGCAGTAAGTTATGGTAATAGAAAGAAGTATACAGCAAATACAGCCAGGGGCATACAGTATACACCCAGGGGCATATGTACAAGCATCTTTACGCAACTCCTGTGGCTCCCAGGTGCTGAAATATGGCTATGTTTTAAAATGCTACTAAATCCTGGACCCTGCAATTTAGTATATCTGGTCTCCCACAGTACACAGAACATGGAAATGCAATTATTTTAGTAACTATAAACAGTATATCTTTTCTCATCAGCAGTATGTAGCAGTCTTGTGACTTCTATCAGTGTCTGGTTAAAGCTTGTAGGAGGCGTTTTCATTCTCCTCTGACTGTCCTATGAGGCTGCATGACCCCTGACCGTCTGGACAATGCTGATTGACCCTGTGCCGATCACATGCACCCTCCCAAAAAAACCTCTCTAGCAATACACACCAAACTGAGCATGTGCAGAGCGCCCCAAGGCTCTGTACTATCAGGTGATGGTTTGGGGACTGTGGAAGAAGGGGAGGACCAGAGAAGACAGACTTAAACCACCTGTTTACACAATGAGGAGGATTAACCCCGTAGGTTCCACAGTGAGTATAACAAGCATGCTTTACTGCATATAGAGACTGATTTTACTGTTATGGGTTTAGTTACTTTAAGTTGTGTGTTCAAGTACGCCTGATTACATGAGCCCTTAGTGCTAATACTTTGCAAGGACAATACAACAGTGTGCATCCAGTCAAACGTACAGGTATATAATAATAGTGTGTGTATACATATATGTATTTATATGTGTGTATTGTATGTACTGTAATTCATTTTTTGAACATTTTTGGACATGCAAATTTAGTGTGTATAGTGTATAAATATATATATTTTTATATATACGTATATATATATATATATATATACATATATATATATATATATATATATATATATATATATATATATATATATATATATAACTGTATAACTTAAAGGGGCTTATATGTGAACAACATGGTAACAACAGTTTTTTTTGCCCTTAACAACCAATCATCCTCCAGCTTTTAAATCTCTACTGAGGATTCTGATTGGTTTAGATAGTTAACAAGAAATTTTGTTACTACAACCCTTTCTATACATACAGTAATGCAGAAAAGCACCTTAGTTACACCAACAATATATAATAAAAGTCCTCATACAGTTTTTTCTTTACAAATGCCTCTTTATTATCTCTCTGTATTATTCTAATTTGACATTTCAGACCACTTCCTTACAATTCCCATACAGAAATTTTGAATTCTTCATTTAAATATTGCTCAAATGTGTCTGATCCTCCCTGAAGGTTTATTACGTCAATGCAGTAGATAGAATAACCCTGAGATTACACATACATTTGTTCAGATTGCTTCTTCTTCCTGACGAGCTTTGCAACCTTGAACATGTAACAAGTCTGCTAGCTCAGAGACATTTCACAATTTTGTTTTTATCTTTTGGCAATGTGTTTGATACAACACGTTTCACTCCTAAAGAGAGTACAAGCTACTAAAAAAGACTATACGATAAATTTTCTTTTCCGCTTTATAAACACCAGACCCGTCTACCATTTCCCCCCATATTCAGTGCTAAAGTTAAGTGCCGCATATTTTATGTTTGGAAGGAATGTATGTAATGTGAGTAATGCTGTAAAATTGTGAATGTATCCACTGGATCTATATATCCCATGTCTTACAGATCTGGACTGTCTGTAACCCCAAGCACAGGTGCTAGAAGTTAACACAGCCAGAGAAAAATGTTTCTCTGGATACTTGGCATTAGATAGTTGCTTAACATACAGCACATGAGCGATAATGGAGCTTATTTACTAAGGTGGTTGAGAATCTTCATTGAAAAAAATGTGTGAAGATTTACTTTAATTATCCAATCATATGAAAAGCAAGTTCCTCTTCACCTTTAATACCCAATCATGTGCAGATGCTTTTCACATGATCGGATAATTAGAGTAAATATTCAGATATTTTTGTCAGTGAAGATCTTCAAATTAGTATATCAGATTCAATGCCTCTGTTTCTATAAGGTTGCCAATTAAAGTCTTAACCACTTTACTACTGTCGTATGTTTTAACAGCGGAGTGGTGGACGTGTATTTCTGCAGTGCCGTTTGTAAATAGCGGTACAGAAATAAAGAACAAGTGTCAGGAACACAATGACAGCCGCCAGGTTAAGACGCACTATCCGGCTAATGCATGTGCGCATAGGCATGCACATATACAAAGGCGAGCAGTCACTTTCAGCACTAAGAGGTCTTCTGTGGTAAAAAGCAGCAAGAACAATGGTATTCAGGGACTAGGCAGATGTTGCCCTCCTCAGATTCGGTAATCCGATAGATACTACAAAAACAAAATGGGAGGCACATGCACCTAGTGCATTACCAAAAATACATTTATTGAATAATAAAATCAGTAAAACGTGGGTACTCACAAAGTAGAAACTATCAATGAACCATAAAACCACACAATGTTGAGCAGTGCAGACACATGTGTCGTATCACATCAAGGGGTAAAAGCTGATGCGCTTTGGGGGCCTCCCCCTTCCTTAGAGCTAAACTACACTGAACACCCAAAGACCGGCATGCACATTTCTATGCGTATAGAAGACAGAAGACAGACTGTACATTCATCATTGCCCACACAAATGACCACATGTAAACGTGTTGGGTGTAAATGGACAGGCGGTTCATATACATCTGATCACCCATAGAGGAAAGCAGGCTGTGTCTGTGTCCGCTCTGAATAAGTGAAGCGGACACAGACAAGTCATCTGCCTGCTCAGCAGGGATCAGCAGACAGATTCCCTGCTGAGAAGGCAGACTCTGTGGAAGGGGCCTTAAGTCTGGCTCCCTCAAATGCCTTCTGGGACATTACTATAATGGGCTACCTCACTGCCCAATAGGAACATTCAGAGGGCAGGAAGGTGCAGGCAACCTTCTGGACTAGAGAAAGTGCTGCAGGTTTGCCCATGAGAACAGCATAACATCTAGCTGTAAGCTTTTTGAGGCTGCGGTGGGTAAGAGGTGTAGGTGGTACTTTTTACCCGCAGCAGTTTTTTTCTGTTTTTTTCTTAGAGACAGTCACTATTTTTGACAGCGTCCACTCAAAAAAGACAGTTCAATTGTGGGGCTGAATAATATTTGTGATTTTATATCTGCCTGGGAGAATAGATCACAGTGGCAGCCGCTCATGCAGGGCACAGGAGGACCGCCCCCCTAATCCATGCGTCCGGTCCCTAATATACATGCAGGGCGCAGGACGCATGGATTCCAAAGGGTTTTTGTTTTTTTTTTAGAAGCACATGATTAGAGCCAATGTCTTCCTGTTTCTCCTCCTGGCCAATCAGGAAGCTGGTCCTGAGACCCGAATGGCCGGGAGTCCTAAGACTCGATTGGTCGCGGGTCCTAAGTCCTGATTGGCTGGGAGGAGAAGCGACCGCTGGGACTCAGGAGGAGATGCAGGGGGGGAAGCCGCGACCTGGATGGGGTAGGTGAAGGGGCTGGCGGGAGGGCATGGTGGGTGCCGGGCGAGTGACAGGGGGGAAAGCGGCAATCAAGCAAGCGCCGGGGGGGGTGATGGTTGTTTGGTTGGTTGCCTGGCTGGAGGGGGGGGATTTGGCTGGCTTTGGAGGCCACGGGCCGCCCTGCCCCCAGGAAAGTTAAGAACCAGCCGCCACTGGTAGATCACCTGCAAGAGTTTCCAGCTTTTCTCCCACAAGTTTCAATCCTACTGCAGCCTTGAGCCTAGTACACACAATCAGAAAATACCGCTTTCGAAACGACCGTACAATAATTTGATGGGGACAAACACAAAACTTTTTCTCAAACGATACCAGATCATACGATGTTCGTTTAATTAGAAAAGTTTTCATCCGAAAATGCAATGCAAAGACAATACAATAAAATAGCAATTGTGTAAATTACCACGTTATTTACACAATTACCACTGTTATATAGTTTGTCTGACTATTTCCTTGCCAGCTTCTTTTTTTGTACCTGCCAGCACGTTTTCTATTATTGTTTTGTAATACAATACAATACATTACACTTTCAAAGTTGTATTGTGTCATATGAGCATTTTCGTAAATTGAGTAACCTCTTCATTTCCGATATGAGACTAGCATGCAAAAAAAATTGATGATCATTTATCTGATATGCATTACACGGGAAAGGCTGACAATTCCCCGAAAAAAACGCCATAGCAGGTGGGTGAACTTATAAACACAATTGTAGAAATCTTGCCACTGGTGGCTTTCAGTAATAGAGAACATGCTGATATACACCCAAAACTGTAATGGATGTTATGGGTGGACTGACCCTTTAAAATACAGCTCCATGCTAAAATATCAGTTTAAGATTGGACAGGAGGCGAGCATGGTCTATAAATTACAATCATTGCTATGTCTTCAATTCTCTGATCTGCAGCTTCAAAGTCTTGGAAATTGTACTGACTGTTCTCTGTACCATGCTGATTTACACATCTTTGCATCATAAATTAAAGTTAAGTAAAACCCGATATTTTTTTTTCCTTCTCAGAAGAATTATTACATATGTCAGATTCTCCAGGAGAAACAAGCCACTCAACAAAATCACTTAAAAAAAAACAAAATTAGCGTGTAAAATTATCATCTTTAAATGATCAGTACAGTTTGTTTTATAAAAAATGATCTCCATCACTTCTGCATTTAAAAATAAAAGAGAACTTAGAACCTCTGCCTGCAACTGGTGCAATTTGATTCGGTCCAGCACTCAATAGCATGGCGTATGAGACCATTGGAGCTTGCAAATCCCGTGCTAGCGGCAAAACGGCTACACGTTTCTGAAGAGCAAAGGTACTGTGTTCTATTTAGTTCTTTCATGCAGAAGCTAGGGAAGGGGTTCACTATTTATTTACCCTGTTAAGAGCAAAGTAGCAGTGTTTGCAGAAGCCCACAACTATTTTTGCAAATTGGCCCTTCCTTTTTGAGTAAATATGACAGAAGTTTCAGAAGGAAATTTGTTCTAAGAAGTAATTTAAACCATGCAGCCCAGGAAATGATTGAAAACATCACTTTAAAGCACAACGCTCTGGCCGCTTATTAACACCTCCTTAAGAAGCTGGAGCTTGAAATAATATTGCCTTATATAAATTAAGACAGGTGAAACTAATACAGCATTGGGGAGCTCATGGATACTAACAGAGATTGGTTTGTACTAGTACATGCTTATTATGTTGATTTTTTTCAGTGGATTTAATCTGTTGAACGATAAGTGTGAGTGCTTATTGTGCTAGTCCCTTTCCTATATATTGTTATTGCTTACGTGAAGACCTATCACTGGCCTCCCTCACTTACTAGTAAAAAGAATGGGGGATGACCTTTCTATGTCACAAACGTATGAACAAGCTACACAAACCCCCGCCCCCCCCGGAATGCATTTATGATTCATTTTAATATTTGACTACATTTTAAAAAATTAAATACCATTTCCAGGATATAAGTATATAAAATAGATATAAATGTATGTTTTCCTGCAAAAATATAGATAACCAACTACAATATGTATTCATTTGCATTTGATTTAATATCAGGGAGTATGGGTAAAATTTCTCCTATTTCATGATCTATGTACAGAAAACATATATTTAAAAGTCTGTCCGCTAGATTTTCCCTACTCTATATAAAAAGGATAGCGAGGAAGACAAAATACAAATACACAATACAATAATAAAAAAAAAAGCTTCCAAATATAAAAGGTATTGCCAAGGACTTATAATGTGGTGGATCAGACAAAGATGTAAGAAATGACACAAAAAAACATGTCCATATCCAAAATTGCAGGGAAAATGTAAAAAAATACTGCAGGTACAGCCCTATGTAATATGCACTATCAATGCATAAATATTTGTACTCCAAAAGGTATTTGCCAAAAACAAAGGATGTATTGTCTATCATGTACTGACTTGGCGTGAGAAAATAATATCAGCTCCAAGCAATTTTGTAATCCACAGGGTATTCCCAAACAAAGGAGGGCATAAACATATATTAAACATACTTAAGAGGATATGAAAAAAAAACATACTGAAGAGGAAAAGGGTAATAGAATAAGTAAAAAATAAGTAAACATACAGTGGGGACGGAAAGTATTCAGACCCCCTTAAATTTTTCACTCTTTGTTATATTGCAGCCATTTGCTAAAATCATTTAAGTTCATTTTTTTCCTCATTAATGTACACACAGCACCCCATATTGACAGAAAAACACAGAATTGTTTACATTTTTGCAGATTTATTAAAAAAGAAAAACTGAAATATCACATGGTCCTAGGTATTCAGACCCTTTGCCCAATATTTAGTAGAAGCACCCTTTTGATCTAATACAGCCATGAGTCTTTTTGGGAAAGATGCAACAAGTTTTCCACACATGGATTTGGGGATCCTCTGCCATTCCTCCTTGCAGATCCTCTCCAGTTCTGTCAGGTTGGATGGTAAATGTTGGTGGACAGCCATTTTTAGGTCTCTCCAGAGATGCTCAATTGGGTTTAAGTCAGGGCTCTGGCTGGGCCATTCAAGAACAGTCAAGGAGATGTTGTGAAGCCACTCCTTCGTTATTTTAGCTGTGTGCTTAGGGTCATTGTCTTATTGAAAGGTAAACCTTCGGCCCAGTCTGAGGTCCTTAGCACTCTGGAGAAGGTTTTCGTCCAGGATATCCCTGTACTTGGCCGCATTCATCTTTCCCTCAATTGCAAACAGTCATCCTGTCCATTCAGCTGAAAAACACCCCCCACAGCATGATGCTGCCACCACCATGCTTCACTGTTGGGACTGTATTGGACAGGTGATGAGCAGTGCCTGGTTTTCTCCACACATACCGCTTAGAATTAAGGCCAAAAAGTTCTATCTTGGTCTCATCAGACCAGAGAATCTTATTTCTCACCATCTTGGAGTCCTTCAGGTGTTTTTTAGCAAACTCCATGCGGTTTTTCATGTGTCTTGCACTGAGGAGAGGCTTCTGTCAGGCGACTCTGCCATAAAGCTCCGACTGGTGGAGGGTTGCGGTGATGGTTGACTTTCTACAACTTTCTTCTATCTCCCGACTGTATCTCTGGAGCTCAGCCACAGTGATCTTTGGGTTCTTCTTTACCTCTCTCACCAAGGCTCTTCTCGCCCGATAGCTCAGTTTGGCCAGACGGCCAGCTCTAGGAAGGGTTCTCGTCATCCCAAACGTCTTCCATTTAAGGATTATGGAGGCCACTGTGCTCTTAGGAACCTTAAGTGCAGCAGAAATGTTTTAGTAGCCTTGGCCAGATCTGTGCCTTGTCACAATTCTGTCTCTGAGCTCTTCAGGCAGTTCCTTTGACCTCATGATTCTCATTTGCTCTGACATGCACTGTGAGCTGTAAGGTCTTATATAGACAGGTGTGTGGCTTTCCTAATCAAGTCCAATCAGCATAATCAAACACATCTGGACTCAAATGAAGGTGCAGAACCATCTCAAGGATGATCACCTGAGTTAAATATATGATGTCACAGCAAAGGGTCTGAATACTTAGAACCATGTGATATTTCAGTTTTTCTTTTTTAAAAATGTGAATTATTAAATGTTAACAATTCTGTGTTTTTCTGTCAATATGGGATGCTGTGTGTACATTAATGAGGAAAAAATGAACTTAAATGATTTTAGCAAATGGCTGCAATATAACAAAGAGTGAAAAATTTAAGGGGGTCTGAATACTTTCCGTCCCCACTGTATAATTGCATGTGCAAAAAAATCTTGCCCATTAAAGGCTATTCGAAAATTACGAAGGAAAATTGTTTTGTCTTTTAGACACAAGAAATAGCCCAATATCTCAACGTGGATACTGTAAATCAGTGTGCCAACATTTTATAGCCTCCACTAAATCCACCTAAAAATCACCCAGGGGAAGACACATTAGAACTGGTATCAGATCTTTGATTGAAAAAATATAATATTATTGAGGATTTTAAGGATATTACTAGATGATGCAATTTTGGCATAATTGGACATTGAGGCCTGAACAAGGAAAAATGGCTATACAATGCTGTCTAGATAAGTTTGACATCACTCAGTGACAACACAATGTTTTTCTTTTTTCAAATGTCCCCTACCTTCAGCTACAGGGTGCTGCAAAGGGTACTTACGTGTGCCCCATAGTATGCAAACCTGCATCTGAGAGAGTGGGAATGTGTTTGAGTTTGAAGTCATTGTCTATGTACCAAGCAAACAAAATATGATCTATGTACCGGTGCCACATGTGGCACCAGTACATAGATCATATTTTGTTTCCTTGCACTGGCATGTCACAAATGATGATTGAATTTGTGGATACGTGTAATCAAAATACTTTGACTTTAGAGTTTACTCTAGCATTTATAATGATCCATGAAGAGGTGGATGGTAACATCTCTAAAAAGCTTGTTAGAAAACCTATGCCCGGCAACACAATTTTGCAGGATCATAGTGCAGATCTAGAATATGTATTTAAAAATATCCTAGTAGGGCAATACTTCCAAGATTTCTAGCAACTGCACCAGGGATATTGATTTTCAGAGAGAAATTTTCTAAGAAAACGCATTAGGCAATGTGGCTATAAAGATAAATATCTGATATAAGCATACACACATACATTGTTGTCATACACTGGCACAGAGGTTAAGAAGAGAGATGAGGACAAGTTTTTCAGATCAACACAAACAGTTAAGGTAAATTATATGTAAATGCTGGCATTGGTTTTAAAAAAATGATCTTATTTCTAAGTTAGTGACATTTAATTACTATAAGATATGTAAATCTTTATACTGCTGTAAAATGAAAGGCATATAAAAACGTGGTGCTTGTTCAATATGTCCGTTTATCTTCAAGACAAGACATTTCCGTTTTTTGCCCATTGGACCATATATTGCTACATCACATTTTGTGAACTATGTGGAATAGGTGATATATCTTTTGAATTGTGAATATGGACATATTTACATAATTTAAACTATATGCTTGATGTGACTTGATGTGACTTGTTGTGACTTCCACCTTAGATAAGCTATCACACAAAAAGTGATTTTTAAACTTAAAAAATTACCTTTTTGTGCATTAAACATAAGAATATTTTCAGAGGCAATTTTAACAATAAGTTGATTCAAGTTAAAAACATTTTAATTTCTGGGTTTATTGACACCATAAACTATAAATTGTTTAATACAAATTTGTAAAAAAAAAAATCTGGCTCATTGGGTAGGGCTGGGTGGAGTCTATTTTCATGATTGGCACCACTTTTGGTTTTAATAGTGACTTGTAGCAGGCATGACGCAGAATAACCTGACAAAGACCCAAAGAATGGAACATATCAGCAGCACACCCCCTGTGCTGTGGATGGACTTTGTGGCAGTCCCCATACTTACCTTGAGCACTGAACATACAGGATTTGGCATACATACAAGTGTTAGGGCATTTAATGTTGGACACACTGCACTGTACTGGGATACTGGATTTGGGTGAGATTGTTCCTTTTTACAAAATGCATTGAGATTCACTATGCTATACAATGCTTTTAGAGCTCCCATGTGGAAAGCTTGAATTGCATACATATCACCACTGGATGACAAGCTATGATTATGCATACCTGAGCCAGGAGCATTTAATATGCGTGCATTTAAAGGGCTATTTTCTGCACTGTTATGCATTTGTTCAAACAACTTTAAAGCCAATTTTGGACAAGCCTAATAAAGCATTTACGGCTTCATTAGACACAGCATGTACAGTTGTGGGTTTTTAACCATCAAGCTCTTAACTTTTACTGAGTCTGGAACTAAACAAATGGCATTGTGTTGTGTGTTTGCAACACAGCACCCATTGAAGTACATTGAACTTTCAAGCTATACAAACTGACTCAGCTTTCTCCAACATTTGGGTGGAATTTAAGGGTATAAGAGACACTGTTACAGAAGACAGCTTTTTTGATTACTACAGGCAATGCCCTTGAACGTGCAAAGCTGTTATATTCTATTGAATGTGTTAATGTTAATACGTATATTTCTTCCTCGATAGTGTGTTAAATAGGAATCTGATTTTTTTTTTAATTGCAAACACTATGTATATCGCAAAAAATACCTGGAGCTGAAACTACTTAAGTCGATAAGGTCAGGCATGCCAATTTTATCTCTTCAAGCTTGTTGGCTTTTTTTTCCGCTGGCAACACTGTGGTTAATAAAGTGCTTGGAACTTGCATGAAGTTCAAGTGTATACAGACACTATTGCAGAGGAAATTTGTGTTCATCACTACTGGCAACACCTTGAACTGGTTGGATTCTGTTGCATGTTATTATGCTAATACTATCATTTCCTCCTCAGTAGTACGTTCAATATATTTTTTATGCAGTTCTCTGTTTGAGAATACTCTGTGGATTACTAATATATGTGCATAGGACGTGCATTTTACATCAAATTTTATTTTCACTGCATTTAAATGGTTCGAGATGGAAAAGCTTTTTGGATATACACTATGTTGTAATTTTGTGTCATTCCTCTCATCTAGGCCTGATCTGCCATTTTATAAATGAACGAAAATACCTTTTATATTTATATTTGCAAGCGTTGTTAGTATTACTCTCTACTTGTGGTTGTCTTTCTGGCTTATTTCTTTGTGAACATAAAAAATAATTCTTTTTCTAAGATCACACTTCCTAAAATGTCTTTACTTTAATGCTGAAGCTTAAAGGCTAAGTTCACCATTAATCACATTTAATAACATGTTACATGTTGCACCCACATTTAGGATTTGACCCCCCCCCATCACCCCTGATTCCCCACTGTAACTGTTTAAAAACAGCGCAGCTGGGTGGGGCTTTGGCCATTCACATCATTCATTCACAGGAATCTCTGCATGAGAAAACGACAAGTCCCATCTGCCAACGCAGCAGACATGTATCAATAAACTGCAAGTGCGCTGAATGCAGGAGGGAATACTGTCTTTAACCCTCATTCACAAAACATGTTGCATTCTGTGAAAATCAATGCATGGACTTTAAAGTCTTGTTGGTCTCTAATTTCTTGAGACACGTGGGCATTGTGATCTAACAAATATTTGATCTGTATACGCAGTTGATGTAGACCTACCACTTAAGTTGGGTATACACATACAGAAATTCAGCCTATACCATTGTCTATTCATCAGAAGCCAGTCTGACGAATGAACAAATTCGAACTGATGAATCAGCGCAAGCTGATTCTGATAGGGGGAGGGGTCCCCACTGTCAAAATACAATAGCACGGCAGGGGAGATCCATATAGCATCCATATATCTGGTTGAAAAAAAATATATATATAACTATAAGTGTATAGGCAGCTTTAGAGGCCATCATTTTTAGCACTCACTTTATTTTTTTATCTATGTACAGAACATACAGTGCTAAATGTGTTGGTAAATAGTTCTGTTTTAATAAGAGCATGACTGCTGCCTCTTTCAATTGCTAAGCTTAGTCCCACAGCAAAACTGTTTCTCATAAGACATTTTGCCCATAAATATTGTTGACAGCATTTACTGTGGCATATTGAAGGTGTACTTACCACTTCACATTAACCACAGCTCAGAAAAAGTGGTGCCATGAAGCATGGCATGAGGTTTAAAGTGTATATATAGCCAAACTTTTTTTGCTTTGGATAGGGTAGAGAAAAATTAAAACCCCTGTGAAGTTTGCTATCAGTGTTCCTGCTGTGTAGATTCACTGCTTTATTTTTCTATGGAAAATCCAAAATTTTACAGCTGCAATTAGAAAAAGAGTTGAAGGGAAATCTTCCAATGAGGACCAGTTTCAGTGAGAACTGTCTAAGAGGGAAACTACCTACACTTTATAGACATTCCCTCTCACTTTCTGATTTGACTCTTATATAGGAAGTTAAGGATCCTCCTCCTTCCCTCCCATTGCAACTTAAAGAAAAAATTAGAACTGGAGGGTGTTAAAAACATTCCCTTCTTTATCTAAAACGGGAAAAAGGTTTTAGTTATTCAAATGACTGGAAGGAGGATGGTGTTGCATTACTTTTAACCCAACTCTTTGCACAAGGTGAGAACTTGTGGATATTTGGAGGCAAAGGACATTGCAGAATGAATAAAAGGAAGCACCAGTCTCCAGCTTTTTACATTCATGCCTTTTATTATTTTCTCTTCCTATCTGAACAGGTGGCCAAGTAGCACCAATAAATGAAGTGTTAGCTTGAGAAGCCCTATTTCTCACCTGTCTCACTTTAGGCATATCAGTTATTAGCATTTTTTGGAAAGCCACTGCCCTATCTGGGGCCTGGTTTTGTGATTAGCTGCACCCACTTTATCCTTCTAGTATATCTCCTGTCTATTGTTTTGTCTTTGTATGATGCCCATTGCATTACTGACAAGTTTGGAGTTATGAGATATTGTTATATACTTACCTCAAATTATTTGATACTAGGTGTTCATTTTGTAATGCATACCCATAGCAAATCTAGGCTGCTTTACTTTTCTTGGTTTCTCTGTCATATTGCCAGAATTTGGTGGATGTATACAATGATATTACAGTTGGTTTTGTATCCTGTACCTTTTATGATTTTTTTTTGTTGAAAAATAAAAAAAACTATTGAAAAACGGAAGCCCTATGTCTGAGAAGTGATGAAAGACCTAGTCAAAGCGTAACTTTGCCCCGTTACATGAAATGTCTTCCTCCATACTCCTTTTTCTTGTCCTGCAAAACATGCTGTTAAAGGCTACACTGTTTGTTAGTTTAATTTACAAATAAAAAGACTGCTCTAGTTATAACCAGTCAAATGTGTCTTACGTCTAAAATAAGGAGCTCTTATTAGAACAATGTCTAAAAGTATATATTCAGGAAAGGATGAACTCTTCAGTATTGTTAAAGAAGGCAACCGGCTATATATCCAGAATGTAAATGCTTAAATTAAACATTCACATTTCAGAAACAAGGTGACACAACATAGACTTTTTGCCACATTTTAAAAATGTAATAAGGTTGTGCTATTTGGCTATATTAGATACAAAATTGTTACCCTTAAATGAAAATCATAATGCATTTTAGCAAACCTTTATAAAGGTAATATGCAGTAGAAATTAACTTAATAAACTTTAATAGAGAAGCATTGGTATCTGAAAAAAAACAAAAACATTTATACTAATCTGGGTATATGCAGCATTGATCCAATGCTGCACCTGCCCCCCTCTGGCTCTACAGCGAGAACTGAGCGATCAAACACTACTGATCACTCAGTTCTCCCTCCACTCTGAGCAGAGAGCATTGATTGTCAGTTTTCAACTCTCTGCTCTGCCCCTCCAGTGCTCACTGGAGCGCTTTACTGTGGAGGGTGCGGGAGGTGGGCTGGCTCAAACTCTCGGCAGATTACTGAGAGGCTAAGCTAGGTGCCGATCCAGGCTTCTGGGTATATGGTCAGGATCTTTCTAGAGCCTGGACTGACTCTCTGACATCAGCCGACAGCGGGCTGCAGCCCGCTGTCGACTAAAAACGGGTCACAGGAGTGCAGAACTAACTGGTGTATGGTCAGAATCTTTCTAGAGCCTGGACTGGCTCTCTGACATCAGCCGACAGCAGGCTTCAGCCCGCTGTCGGCTAAAAACGGGTCACAGGAGTGCAGAACTAACTGGTGTATGGTCAGGATCTTTCTAGAGCCTGAACTGGCTCTCTGACATCAGCCGACAGCACGCTTCAGCCCGTTGTCGGCTAAAAACGGGTCACAGGAGTGCAGAACTAACTGAACTCCTATGATCCATAGGAGAAGTATAGCCAAAAATGCTTAGGCTATACTTCCTCTATAAGATGCAAACAGAAGTAAAGCCTACCTGCTGAGTGGTTTAGTATTTCCTCCAGACATTGTTGTACTACACTAGATTATTCCCTTTTTCCAAAAATTTGGTGACCCTGAAATGTATCTGCTAGTGATGCTGGAACACTTCCCCCTCATTGAAAGTCTGATTTAAAGGACAACTAAACCCAAGAACAAATTGAACCACTGGATGTGTGGAGACATGCAAACAGCAGCAGCTCTTGTCAGCCTGTTATTGCTTTGTACAGGCTAAGCAGCTGCAGCCATTCTTAACCATGAAGCTCCTGTCAATGCACTTTTGTCGCTGTCCCTGCCTGTTTGTCCATGTAAATGAGGATTTAAAAGGTACAAGTTTGTTTTAGGGAACCCAATAGTCAGAAACCTTAAACTTTAATAGTCAGAGTTTAATTGTGGCTGAGATGAGCAGATGTTTTGTATTATGCTATATACTTTCTGTACAAAGCCTTGAAATCATGTTTTACTGCCTTGCTGAGTAAAAGTGCAGGACAAACCTGCATGGACTGTTCCTGTCTTAAGCATGGTTGACAGCTGACAGTACCAGTTGAGCCTGTTCCCCTTACTACACATATATATTTTATAGCATTCTATTAAAGCTTAATTTACTGTATGTTAAGACCTGTTCTTTTATGATATGTTCCTAGCTCATCAAGCTGGCTTCTAAAAAGACTTTCCATAATACAAACTAAAGTAATAAGAAAGAAATGTACATGCTATAATTCAGATATCTCTCATTCAAATCTTTAAAACCTTTACAGATACACAGCTATGAAGCTTTCCCAATTTTATATTTTAATCAAGGAAGAAATACAGTCTGCAATGTGTTGTATGAGCTCTTTAATTGTACAACTGATCTAAAACTGTTGATCTGAACTCCTATGAACCTTTTGTAACTTCAGATAGATGTCTGTAATGGGCAATATGACATCACAGAAAAGTGAGGAGCAGGCGTTTTAGTCAAGGTCGATCTACTTGCCAGAGTGCTTGCATGCTTAGATGCAGAGAGATTTGGATGTTGAAACTGTCACCCACTTGAAAGGTCATTCACTTGGGAAAGTGCGTGCTTCAAAATGCTTTTCTTGCAGATAAAAATGTTTCTGAAAATGCTATTAAACAATTATTGTCACCTATGATAATACATATATTTAAACTGCTTTAAACAAAATTCTTTTAATCATAAAACATTTTACTGATTAATATTTTTAGAGAGATTTCAGATATTTTGGACAACTGCACCCCTCACACCTAAAGATGACAAATCATAGTGAAGGATTTATAAAGTTCTTTGCATAGGTTTTCCCAATTCCCCCTTCAAATTTTCCATTGTTTGAAGTACTACAACCTAGAAATTGAAAAAGACTTAATTTGTCAACATAATTTGTGAGAAGGTTGAAGAAAAAAAAAAAAAAAAAAAATTCTACATAGCTTTCCAAATTGTTTTAACGTAAAGACCTGAGCATCAAGATTGAGAACACATCTACCTCTTTGTTATGTAACATCATGATTACATGAAGACCAAAATCCATTCAAACAATCAAAACATAACTATGACTCTGCTTAGAGGGATGACCACCAAAACCAAGTTACCAGACAAGAAAAGATAAGTCAGAGAAGCAACCAAGAGACTAACAGCAACTTTGAAGGGACTGCAGAGATCCACAGTTACAATTGACAAAATTGTCCATAAGACAACAATAATCTAGATGCTCACAAATCTTGGCTTTATGGAAAAGTGTCAAAATGAAAGCCATTACTGAGAAAAACTATACAAAACTGGAGTTTACTAAAAGGCATGTGAGACACAGAAGACATGTTGAAAAGTTCTCTGGTTTGACATGTACAATACTGAAATTATTGGCCTCATCAATCATCACAATACAGGGACAGTCCCAAGTTCCCAAGATGCTGCCTCTTTAAATGTGTCCTAGGAAATGTCTTTTACTTCAACATATTATACTTATATATTTTTTTTAAGGATAGATAGGGCTTGAATTTGGTAGCAGACGTGGATGCATATATTTTTATATCATTGGCTTTTTATTGGGAATAAATAGTAAAAAGTTAGTATAATATTATCATAAGTTTAAGTCAGGTTAAAACATTTTTAATTTTTTTTTTTGTATGCTTTTTCTTCTTCACAGAGGACTGATCTGGTCAGTGGAGAGCTGATCCAGATCCACCATGCAGTTCTGCAGTAACAAAACACTTCTAATGCCACGTACACACGATCGGACATTCTGACAACAAAATCCATGGATTTTTTTCCGACGGATGTTGGCTCAAACTTGTCTTGCATACACACGGTCACACAAATCTTGTCGGAAATTCAGAACGTCAAGAACGCGGTGACGTACAACACATATGACGAGCCAAGAAAAATGTAGTTTAATAGCCAGTGCGGCTCTTCTGCTTGATTCAGAGCATGTGTGGAACTTTGTGTGTCGGAATTGTGTACACACAATCGGAATTTACGACAACGGACTTTGTTGTCGGAAAATTTGAGATCCAGATCTCAAATTTTGTGTGATGGAAATTCCAATGGAAAATGTCTGATAGAGCCTACACACAATCGGAACAAGCTCCCATCGAACATTTTCCATCGAAAAATCCGACCGCGTGTACGTGGCATTATAGTGATCTTTTGCTGGCTGCAAAAAGCCAGCGATAGATCACTATAGAAGTGATCTACTGCTGTAGTGAGAGGCTTGACAGTGCTGCAGCAGCTCTGTTTGAGCCACTGTACTCAGAGAAAGTGCTGTGAAGTCACAACATTACCAAACTAAACACAATGCAGTAGCGTTGCATTTTTATTCTCTTCTACAGAATACTTAAAGATGATCAGTAGAAGGATCGGTAGCACAGGAGCTACATGTTTTAGCTCCAGAGCTTAGCACTGGGTCAAGGATTCCAGTGCTAGATGCTGGTGGGGACTCACAGGAGCATCTGAATCATTTTTAAAATAAAAAGTAAGTTTATTTTAAACATTTTAAGTGTATCACAAGTGTAGAAGCAAAACTATGGAAATAAAATTGATTTTAAATATTTTGTTGATTATGTATACCTCATCAGCATTACGTGTACAAAAATTGTGAAACTTTAATTTGTGCTGTTGCCTTGTAATTTCTGATGACATACAAGATGTCTGGAATGATGAATCGGTTAGATTTCCTCCTGTCTGCATCTGTCATAAAGCTGTAGAGTTGTAGAGCAGTCACCTCACAAGCCTCTAGTCCAGAATCCATGGTATTGCTTTCCTCAGTGGGGGGACTCTGTCATTATTCTTTGCCTAAGTCTTTAACTATTCTAAAACTAGCTCTGAAATAGCATATGATACGCTAACTGTGTAACCTGTGCAAGCAACTAAATACATGGCACACATTTGTGGAAATATGTAAATATCATACAATCCTGTTTACATACACTTAGTGACAGGTCTTAAATCTTTGACAAATCACAGAACATAATTTGTGGCATAAATTATGTTGCATAAGCTTGGATGTGCGTGACAGAGCAGTTGTCTGGCTAAATATCCCAGTGTCTGATATCCTAGCTTAGGATCCTTTTCTCTAACAGTTTGCTGTGAGCATCATATCAACACTTACCCAAGTCTTTTGAAAGCATTCATCATTTGTAGTTTACAATGTTTTTTTCTATATCACTCAAAGCTCCTTCAGTCATAAAGCACACATTTAAAAGGCTACATAATACAAACAGTCCTAGCGCAACTGTGAAACATTTTGACCATGCCTGTCCTTAAAATTTACAATCTCCGTGACCATGTGAAAAATAGATTTTTATGTTTCTTTGTTGCTATCTGCCTCATGAGTCGTGCACAAATTGGTAACATAAAACTATTCTCTGAAGGAGGAATGTGCCCATCATAACTTTAAAGGCTTGATTTTACGTTCTGTTCAACAGATGCTATTCACTGATCACTGGTGTGTATCATTCATACCAGTCATTCTCAACCAGGGTTTTGTGGAACTCTAGGGTTGCTTCAGAATTTGCTTGAGGTTTCTTGAGGTATGGCTGATTGACATTCCATTTGAGTGTGCCTGCATAACTCCAGGGCCTATACTATTTGGCGAAGTCAGAAGCATGACACCAATTTTTTTTTTAGGTGCCTGTTACGGTAGCATTCTGACCACCATCTCTGTAAGGTTTGCATTGTTCCTACTGACCATCATGGTAATGAGCCTTTTTACTATTGACCTCAATTAATTGGTTTTATTTGGTTTTAGTCTTAAAAAAAAAGGTGTAAAAACTGTTGAGAAAGGCTGTTCTGTTCTCTTTAGCTAAATAAAGGAATATCAAGTACAACTTTAAAGTGAAAATAAATCCATCAATTGAAATGCTTTTATAAAAAGCTCCATTCAAGGCATCCCATGTACGATAACTATCACATTTACTTGTGCTCTCAACCAAACTGTCAAGCCATTGAAGCGGAACTAGGTCTCTATACTTGTCTAACGTTCCTGCGATGGTGTCGGCATTTTCTTCTGAGTGCGGGTTTTCGGGCCCCTTCCAGTAGAAGTGGTTCACATCACTCCTGCGCAATGTGCAGGAGGTCACCATCCCGGCATTTAGAGACCAGCCCGGTGCTGTAGGCTAATGCGTAGCTCAGTTCACAGTGCTGAAGGAGATGGAAAGCAGGTAAGTAGGGGCATTTTATTGCAGAAGAGACAGTGCATGTCTCTTTTACAATAAAAGCCTGCCTGTTCGCAGGTTTTTAAAGCGGGTTTTCTGTTCCGCTATAAATGTTTGGTGTCAAAACTGATCACATGTGCAACACCATGGCATCTGTAGATCAAACAGAGGCTAAGATACCATTAATGTCAGTAGGAAAATGTATATATGAGCGTATTGATCTTTGTTACATTTGCACCTCTTCACATTTTCAGATTAGCAGAATGTACCTATCTATAAATTTATTTTAGTTTTTTTGGATTTGATTACTTTATCCCATGATATTCTGTATATGGACTGTAGCCAGTTTACTTTCATTAGGAGACAAGGTGGACTATGTGTGTTTTTCTTTGTAATGTTTTTCTGATAATCAATATATTTTTCTGAAAACAGAGGCTAAGATGGCGGCTTCCTTGGCTGTAAAGGGCAGAAGAGTTTAGTTCTGCTTTAGGCCCCTTTCACACTTATATGACTTGTCCCACGATTTTGTACTGCAAAATCGAATGACAAGTCATTCCCCATGATTTTCAATGACTACCATTCATATTGGCACGACTTTAAGTCGTGCCGACTTTAAAGTAGTCCCTGCACTACTTTGGTCCAACTTCCATACGATTTCTACTCCATAGACCTCAATGGTAAACCCTCAAGTAGCATGCAAATCGCACCTGAATAATATAGACACGATTTCAGCACTACTTTGGTCCAACTTCCATACAATTTGTACTCCATAGACCTCAATGGTAAACCCTCAAGTAGCATGCAAATCGTACCTGAATAAAATAGACGCGATTTCAGCACTACTTTGTAAGCACAAGCTGAGAATGGTTAATGCCAAAGTTGTGGCAAAGTCGTACAAAGTAGTACTGCTCCCAAATCGTGGCAAAATCGCAGCAAAATCGTGGTAAAATCGTGGCAAAATAGCGGCCGCGAAATCGCGGTAAAATCGCGCGACTTTGAAGTTGTATAAGTGTGAAAGGGGCCTTAGGCTCCTTTCACACTTATACGACTTGTCCCACGATTTTGTACTGCAAAATCGTATGACAAGTCATTCTCCATGATTTTCAATGACTACTATTCATATTGGCACGACTTTAAGTTGTGCCGACTTCAAAGTAGTCCCTGCACTACTTTGGTCCAACTTCCATACGATTTGTACTCCATAGACCTCAATGTTAAACCCTCAAGTAGCATGCAAATCGTACCTGAATAATATAGACACAATTTCAGCCCTACTTTGTAAGCACAAGCTGAGAATGGTTAATGCCAAAGTTGTGGCAAAGTTCTACAAAGTAGTACTGCTCCCAAATCGTGGCAAAATCGCAGTAAAATAGCGGCAAAATAGCGGCCGTGAAATCGCAATAAAGTCGCGCGACTTTGAAGTCGTATAAGTGTGAAAGGGGCCTAAAGAGGCCAGATGTTGGCAGGGGTCCACCCACAGCTTGACAATGCATAGGGGTAAAAGGGGTTTAAAGTGTTACTAAACCCACAACAGTAAAATCAGTCTGAATATGCAGTAAATCATGCTTGTTATACTCACTGTGGAACCTAAAGGGTTAATCCTCTGAATTGTGTAAAAAGGCTGTTTGATCCTGTCTCCTCTGATCCTCTCCTCCTTCCACTGTCCCCAATATATTTCCTGATAATAAAGAGCAAGGGGACAGGCTACACCTGCTCAGCTTGGTGTGTATTGCTAGAGATTTTTTTTTTTTGGGAGGGTGCATGTGACCAGCACATGGCCAATCAGCACTGTCCAGACAGAGGGTCAGGGGTCCTGCATCATGGTAAGACAGTCAAAGCAGAATGAAAACTCCTCCTACAAGCTTTAACCAGATACTGATAGAAGTCACAAGACTGCTATATACTGCTGATGAGAAATGGTATTAAGCAGTTTATATTTACTAAAATAATAATAATGTTCTGTGTACTTTGGGAAACCATATATAGTGAATGCAGGGTCCTGGGTTTAGTAACACTTTAAGGTTTCACCACTGAAATGTAGCATGTCCCTACAAGTTAAAAGGTAGTACCGGGAATACATACAGTATACATCAATAGCATTTAAAAATGTCACTGGCATATATGGGACAAATAATTCATACTAAATGTATATAAATGTCAAGTTCTCTAGAATATGCTTACATGTTGTATAATAAAATACATAAGGTCATCCTTCCTGTATCAACAAAAAAAAAAAAAAGCAGTGCAAAAACACAGAACTGTCTGAAACTGTTTATATGAAACTTGTTACTGGAATAAAACAAGCAGTCATCTGGAGACAGAGCACAGAGGAAGTGCTGCACACTGCTCTCAATCTTCCCCATCTCCAAAACATTGACTTAATATATTTACTTGCTGTGCTACAACATATAAAATACACACACTTAACCATAAATATTCTAGCGAATATAGAATCCCTATGTTGTCTTCCAGCAATTATAACTCCTCTCTTATGTATAATAATTCACAGATAGCATCTGTATATGGTATAAATCATCTTTCTTTAACTGTACAACATACCTAACTTGTATAATATTAACCTATTTTTATGAGAATTGTAGGCATCTGCATACCAACAAACTGGCTCACCTCCAACAGGTCACATGCCTTGCAAAAGAAATACATTGTTTTATGTATAAGAGAAGCAGTTCCGTGTTTAGTATAGAAGTGCTGAGAAGTTTCCAACATGTCCATGATGAAATTAAAGAGACTAACCACATATGTATTGCTTTGTGAAAGATCTATTCAGGGCCCAAGATGAAACTGCAGATCATAAGAGAGGCAACAGAAACAGTTGTTCTGTGACTGCTAACTTTGACAGATGTATTCATCATACAAACTGATTCCCACCAATCCAATATGGCAATCTCTAACCTCCCCGATATATTAAGTGACTAGCGGTAGAGAAAACAGTTCTGTGGTAATACGTTGTTCTAAGCCACGGGTCCCCAAACTTTTTAAACAAAGGACCCGTTTACTGTCACCATTGGAAGTAGAAATTATCGTGGCATCAGTGGGTGGCATAGTGCCCCATCTTTGCTATTATGGGGAGGAATGGTGCCCCATTGTTGGTGTCAATGGGAGGATTAGTGCCCCATCGTTGGTGTTATGAGGAGGAATAGTGCCCCATCTTTGGCGTTAGGGGGAGGAATAGTGCCCCATTGTTGGTGTCAATGGGAGGAATAGTGCCCCATCTTTGATGTTAGGGGGAGGATTAGTGTCCCATCTTTGATGTTAGGGGGAGGAATAGTGCCCCATCTTTGGTGTTAGGGGGAGGAATAGTGCTCCATCTTTGGTGTTAGGGGTAGGAATAGTGCCCCATTGTAAGTTTCAGTGGCAGAAATAATGTTTTGTATCAGTGGGAGGAATAGTACCCCAAGGGCTGAATAAAGGCTAGCAAAGGGCCACATCCAGCCTCCGGGCCACAGTTTGGACACCACTGTTCTAAGCCGTTCAGTTTAAATCAGCTAAATGCATTCCAAGTGCATTGAATTCAAAAGGTGTACAAAGTCTTTAGTTTGTTTTCTTTAGAAAGCAGCCACAGTCTGAGTAGAAAGGCCTGTCCCCTGGAAGCATACTAAAGAAAAGGATCCTTTCTATTTGTGTGGAAGAAGTGGTCTCTATGAAGAGGTCTGACAGACCCCCTGCTTAATCAAACCTATAACGCTGTAATCAGGAAAGCTCAGGCTCCATGTTGATTGGAGAGCTCCTGCTCTGACTCTGTAGGGATACTACTGCTTCCGCACAGAGAGCAAAAGTTCTACTATACAGCATTCTGGCAGGGAATTGGCTTTTCTACTCAGACTGTGGCTGATTTCTAAAGAAAACAAATTGTAAGACTTTAAAAGCCTTTAGCTTTGATGAACCTGCAGTATCTTTTGCTGATTTAAACCAACTCTACGCTAATATATTTACTACACAAAATTCTGGAGGATTTTTGATTGTCCAAGTGTATAAGTATTGGAATTTTCTGCTTATATGAAAATCTGTTAACTGTGAAAAGCAACAGCGTGTAAGCTTGTTCTGAAGCTGGAGACATTTGGAAAGTAGTAACAACTGGTTAAAAGTGAATTACCATGATTTTCTAACTAAACCCAGGTGTCGTCTGAAGACTCCTTTAATTTTCAGTTGAGGAATGTTGGGCGGGAGGTGGCCAACAGAGCCCTCCACAGGGAGAATTTGGTAAGTAACTGACCAAAATTCATGCAGTGTATTGCCAGCTTTACATTTTCTACAATATTATGCAGCAGACATTGACTGTCATTTTAGTACCTGAGCAAGGGATATTTAGCATTGCCAATTATATTTTAGCTTGTGTAAAACCCCTTCAATATATAACATACATGATGTCCAGTTGGGCACAATGTGTGAGAAAATAATGGATTCTCAATGATTTTGGTATTCTGGGCTGCAGAGGGGAAGGGCATTGCCCCAGCTAGGTCTTAATATCCGTCTGTGGCGCTATTTAAATCTTTTCATGTGGACAGAGGTGCATTTTTTTGTTGCATTAAGCAGGTACATTGCCCTGAGTCAACTTGACTTTCCTTTGTGCATTGACGTGTTATTCATGGTCATTGATGTGTTTTAACAATGTGTTTTTAAATTCATGTGATGTGTTTTGATGCACTGCTATTACTAAAACTAAAAAACAGACATGTCTCTTGCAACAGGCACCGCATTGCAGTGGAGAAACAGGAATAGACACTGTCTTTATTACGAGGAAATTTGGACACATGCCTTTTAGCACATTGAGAAATACACTATATTGTCAAAAGTATTGCAACACCTGCCTTTACATGCACGTGAACTTTAAAGGCACCCCCAGTCTTAGTCCGTAGGGTTCAATATTGAATTGGCCCACCCTTTGCAGCTATAACAGCGTCAACTCTTCTGGGAAGAGTTGCTTTGGGCCAGTGCCCAAAGCAAGGTCCATAAAGACATGGATGAGCAAGGAAGAGTAGAGGTAGAGGAACTTGACTGTCCTGCTCAGAGTCCTGACCTTAACCTGATAGAACACCTTTGGGATGAATTAGAGCAAAGACTGCGAGCCAGGCCCTCTCATCCAAAATCTGTGCCTTACCTCACAAATGCACTTCTGGAGGAATAGTTAAACATTCCCATAGAGCCAACTCAATATTGAACCCTACGGACGAAGGCTGAGATGCCATTACAGTTCATGGGCATCCCAATACTTTTGACAATATAGAGTATGTAAGGAGAATACAGCCCAGACAGAGTACCTATGTTGAGTTCAGGCAAGAGCTAGGGACAGGGTGGGAGAGATCCCATATTGTGTTCATAGAGAGCAGTGAACACGGTCTGTGATCGAATCCTCTCTATCTCCACTCAAAACATAAAATGGTGATGATACAAACTAAAAGTCACTTCAAGTCTGAAGTGTTTTTGTAATGCTTGTGTAATACATCAATGGGTTTGGAAACTTTCAATTGATAATTTTTAAATTGCATGGAACAGCAGAGGAAATGGGAGACGTATGGATTGAGACAACATTTGCCTTTTAACTTGGAGCCATTTACATTATTATTTGACATATCATTTGACAGACAGACTTTTTTCAGAAGGCATAGATCTGCACCCGATATGTGTTTGAGAAAGTAGACTTTTAGCACTCAGTAAGTGAAAACATGTTTTGGCCACCGGGGAAGAAAAAAAGTGGCTGGATGGCCACAATCTCTTTATTTTCAATAAAAACATGCATCGTACAGCAATGGTGGTGAACATAAATGTTATGGCCACCCCTTGGATTTTGTACACAGGGACATAACAACTCTGTCAGTTCAGAAAGCTCCTACATTATTCACAAATCCTTCATTTGCACATTTCCTTTCACCAGCAAAGCATCAGTTCTTAGTATAAACACTGCTACATACTGTATCCTACTGTATAAACCAACAGCCCACTCGGATTCTCAGGATTCTAAAACATGTTTCAGAAACACTTATATGGCAATCGAGCTGGACCTATAATGTATACATTGGTACATACAAACTATATATTTATACTGTATTTCATCAGATGATCAAAATGAAATAAGCACGAAAGTGATTTAAGACAGAGCTAAATAATGCATTGTTATTTCATTGTGCTTGCTCTATGCTAAATGGTTACTGTAAAAGGCAAATCTTGGCACTCGGACTAAAGTTATCCATACATGCATAGATTTATCTTGTTAGGCCTGAGAAAAATAATAGATTCCTTGATCCAACCCTTAACAGCGTGGATGAAGTTATCTCTGCTGACGGCTATTGTTAAAGTGAAGGACAAAAGGATTTACAACTGGCTTTTATTAACCACTTGCTTACTGGGCACTTACCCCCTTTCTGCCCAGGCCAATTTTTACCTTTCAGCGGTGTCACTGTTTGAATGACAATTGGGCAGTCATGCTACACTGTACCCAAATTAAATTTTTAGCATTTTCTTCACACAAATTGAGCTTTATTTTGGTGGTAATTACCATATTTATCGGCGTATAACACACACTTTTTTCCCCTTAAAATCAGGTGAAAATCGTGTGTGCTAGTTATACACCGATCCCTGCTGTCTCTGAGGGAAGAGGAGCGAGCGCCGGTGAATTACACAGAGCCGTGATCTCCTGTGTACCCGGCCCTCTGTCACTCACAGACACGCCTCCTGGCCCTGCATTGGACTGTTCTATCATATGAGCAGGGCCAGGAGGCGTGGCTGTGAGTGACAGAGGGCCGGGTACACAGGAGATCACGGCTCTGGGCAATTCAGCGGGGCTCGCTCCTCCTCTTCCCTCAGAGACAGCAGGGATAATCCAACACTGGTGAGGCTGCAATGATGGGAAAGGTGAGGCTGCAGATGGGCACTGAACAGGCTGCATTGTTGGTCAATTTAATGGCTGCAGATGGGCACTGAACAGGCTGCATTGTTGGTCAATTTAATGGCTGCAGATGGGCACTGAACAGGCTGCAGTGATGAGCTGTGACCCTAATTTTGCTTCAAAGTTTTTCTTTAAAATGTATTTTTTTTTTCCTTTAACTTCCCTCCTAAAATTGGGTGCGTGTTATACGCTTGTGCGTGTTATACACCGATAAATACGGTAATCACCACTGGGTTTTTTATTTTTTGCTAAATAAACAAAAAAAAAGACAATCATTTTGAAAAAATCAAAAAACTTTCATAGCTTGTTAAAAAATTTTGCAAACAGGTAATTTTTCTCCTTTATTGATGTGCGCTGATAAGGCGGCATTGATGGGCACTGATAGGCTGCACTGATAGACACTGATAAGGCGGCACTGATGGGCACTGGTAGGTGGCACTAATGGGCTCTCATGAGATGGCACTGGTGGGCACTGATCAGGAGGCACTGATGAGGCGGCACTGATAGGCACTGATTGGTGGCACTGAAAGGCACTGATAGTTGGCACTGATGGGCATTGATGGGTGGCACTGATGGGCATTGGTAGGTGGCACTGATAGGCAGCACTGATAGGTGGCACTGATGATGAGGCACTGATAGGCAGCACTGGTGGGCACTGCTTAGCAGTTCTGATGGGCACTGGTAGGTGGCACTGGTGGGCACTGCTTAGCAGCAGTGGCTGTCGGTGTGTGGGACCGATGTCCCTTTTACAAGAGCCGGTAATTGGCTTGTTTTTTCTCCTGTCAGTGTGAGGAAAACAAAAGCCAAATATCAGCTTCTGTTTACATCACGTAATCAGCTATCATTGGCTGACAGCTGATGATGTGGTAAAGGACCGGGATCCGTCCCTTACTCTGATACCAAGGACTCGGTGATCACAAAGCGTGCAGCCCAAGCACCGCAGGGGGTGCACAGGCAGAAAGAGCACGGGAGGACGTCCATGTACGCCTATATTTGGCAATATAGTGAGCATCAAGTGGTTAAAGCAGATCTAGCATCAAATATACTTTTTAATGTTCAGTGCATGCAAGCTAAAGCTGACCATAGATGGATTGAAGTTCAGCATCCTTATTAAGATGGAGATTACCTACATTATTTTGTTAAGCGCTGCGCAAGCTGTTGGCGCTATATAAAACCTGTATAAAAATAATATTAATTTGTGTAGTTAATTATACATACCTATAATTAAAGAAATGCTTTAAAAACTGACCATTACTTTGACATCAAATTCTAACCATTCCACTGTTTCTAGTGTTTAACAAACTTATGTTAAAAGGAGAACTACACCTTGGTATAACTGCACGTTAAAGCAGAACAAAACTCTTTTTTCGTTTTCAGCCAGTGAAGCTGCCATCTTGGCCTCTGTTTGGTTTGTAACTGCCATGATGCTGCACATGTAATCAGTTATGACAACAGCCATTGGATGATTTGACAGTTTGGTCGAAAGCACAAGCAAATGCGACAGTTAGCATGCGGGGAATGTAACTGTTTTTTGAAACCGTTAGAGTGGTTGTAAACCCTTATGCTGGCCATACAGTACACTATACGAAAAATCGGTCAAACCCATTTTCGAGAAACGAACATTCGGCTGTAAGCGAAAGCGATAGTGCCGTTGTGTAATGACCGATAAATCACTCAGTGGACATAAATAAATGCATTTTTTGTTCGTTTTTTTACATATACCTAGTGCAGACAGTTTGGACGGGAAACACATTAACCTTTCAATTTATTGTTCGTTCAGCAGAACATTTCCAAACTTGTCCTTCGTTTTTTAGGCTCAAAAACCTCCCAACAATTATCAATTTTGTGCCCATTAACTGGCTGAAAAATGAACAAACTTGTCTAAATGACCGAATTTCGGGTGATTTTTCGTATAGTGTATGGCCAGCATTACATATGCCCAGTGAAGGGGCTATCTTCAGGTGATACACAGAGGTGAAACAAATCCTCCCACATGTTGTACCTGTTTATTTATCTGCAGTCTTCTCTTCCCTATATGCGTTTAAAGTGCTGAATTTATGAGTTTGTCTGAGAGTTCAGAAAAAATGAGGAGGAGAGCTAAAGTTACACACTCAGTGAAAAGAGCTCTGAGAGCCGATTGGAGGAAAGTGACACCCCCCCCTCCCTTTACACAGCCCACAGGAAGAGAGCTGAGGCTGTCAATCATTTGGAGATCCTTCCACTGTCACCATTTTTTTTCTTGGTGTCAGGAAAACTTGTCGGAAGTGACTCATACTGATAGCAGTGGAATGAGGCAGAAGACAGAAATGACACTTAGTGCTTTTAATTGAGACAAGTATACACTATAGAGGAACATGTTTTGTTCATATTTCATGTCTAAAGTTTACAACCACTTTAAATTGATGGGTTTAGTTCAGTTGTAACAATCTGCTGGGTCCATACCAATAGAAAAAATACTTACCTTCAGCCCGATCTATCAAACTCTACTGCCCGGTCCTACTTTTCTCTATTAAATGGTCACTTCATACTGTGCATGCTGCCATGTTCCCATTCCTATGAGAAAAGCGTACTCATAGCAGCCTCTAGCAGTTGTTCAGATTACAGTATTTGGACTTCCCATCACTTTCTGCCCCAATGATGATGGTCACCAGGACAGATCGAAAGGAATAATCTCCCACTCTAGAAAGCAGTTAAAGAGTATAAAAACAATACATCTAGGGTATTCTAGACTTTTTTGGTGTAAGGTCCTGTACCATACCATAGTGTTACTAAACAGCTTTTCAGCCGTAGCTTGCTATTTATAAATACTGCTCACGCGCTTACAGGGACTATCAGTGCTATGTGAAATGTATATGCTCGCAAATTTACATAATTTTACACTAAAGTGAGAAAATATTGCCTTCAGTATACACAAAAGAGAGTCTTACAGCTTTGATATATAAGCTACATATTTCACGAGCGTGTGCTATAAAGTGGTATATGGTAATTATTACGGATTCATCATGTGCTTGATAAGATTGCAAACTTCACTGGTCAGTGCTCTGTTATGTGACACGATCTAGCTAGGCATTGTTCTCTATTATACTCTTTTCAGTCACATTTTGGTTCAAAAGCATCATTCATAAGTTCTCATCATATGCAAGACAAGTAAGTTAAAGTATATAGTAAACCTAGTCACTAAAATTTCATAAAAGCTTAGTCAATATAATCTCAAAAGTCATTTTTTTATTATTATTTTATCTGCAGCTTTTATTACAATAACAACTAGTTATTAGAGTTGGGCGAACGGTTGAGCATCAGTCCCGGCCCAACATTGGTTGCTCTCCCTGTTCGGGGAAAACACTTGAATTTGCAGAGTGTTTGGCGGGAGTTCATTGCACAGTGCATTATGTGCCCTGATTGGGTAAAGCTTTGCCCAATCAGAGCACTGTAATAGCTGGTTGTTAAGGAGCGGGGCTGGGAAGCCGGCCGCGGCATCCTTAATGCGGAGTTCCACCCAAAAATTGAACTTCTGCTTTAAATACTGGTGACCCCCTGACTTTTTTTGGGGGGGGGGGAATGGATACCGTTTTGACAGGCTTCCAGCTCCCACTTCCTCCCCTGGCAATTCACCTCTCCCCCCTCCCTCCCTGCAATCTTCTGGGACACTTCACAGGTCCCGTAAAATTGCTTGGCCATTCACAATGCGCAGCACGGCTGTGAAGCCACATCCAGATGCCCACAGTTACAATGCCGACGCCGTGGAGAGGAGGGGAAGTGGAGTGAAGCTTCGTGTGCCCGCATCGCTGGACCATGGGACAGGCGAGTGTCTGTTTATTAAAAATCAGCAGCTGCACTTTTTGCAGCTGCTGACTTTTAAATGGGTGGAACTTCCCCACCCCAAAGCACCTTGTCCCCATGTTGATGGGAACAAGGGTCTCCCACAACTCTGGCCGGTGGGTGTGGGGGTATGCAAACAGGTGGCTTATCAGAATATGGAAGCCCCTTTAACAAGGGGACCCCCAGATCCCCCCCCCCCATGTGAATGAATATGGGGTACATAGTACTGCTGCTACTCATTCACCAAAAAAGTGTGAAAAAGTAATAAAAACACAAAGGCAGTTTTTGACAATTCCTTCACTAAAAATAAAAAAAAGAGTGTGCCCCCGATTCAAATCTATTATCAATCACGCAAGAAACAACAAAAAAAACAAAAACGCTCCCGCCTTCCATGTTGGCCGACTGCCTACTGCAGACTCTGCCATCTGACAGTTCTTATATAGGTAAGGTTGGGGCCACCTGGCGACATCACCTGGTGGCACCGCCCCCTTGTGACATCACTGATCCAGCATGCACCAGTCTGTGACATCGCAAGGGGCACAAGGTTGCTACCAGGTAATGTCGCCAGGTGGCCCCACCCTTACTTATATAGGAACTGTAAAATGGCGGAGCCTGCAGTAGACGGTCAGCCTTAATGGATGGTGGGAGCGGTATGGATTTTGGTTGTTCCCCTTAAAATCCATACCATACTCATATTTTTTTTTCGTTAGAAATTTAATTTTTGCTGCAGCATGTTCTATGCATACTACAGATGCGCCACTTTACAGGCAGACTAAAGGGACGCCCAGGCACTATATTTAATTACTTTTTCTGTTTTAATTGTTGCACTTTAAGCATCATTAAAATCACTGCTGGTGAAAAAAGGATAGTTTTTAAAAAGATTTTTTGCATTGATACATGTCCCCCAGGGCAGTACCTGCACCCCTTTATGGGCAATTACTTGCAAATAAGCCTTCAAAGTGGGTACTTGATTTTTCCTGTTTGGCTCCCATAGACTTCAATGGGGTTCGCCGTTCAGGTTAGAACTTTTCCCCTGTTCCGGAGTTGTGCTGCAAACCGAACAGGGGGGTGTTCGGCCCATCTCTACTAGTTATCCTTGTTCAGACGCTTCCAATTAAAGCGTGACAATGCTATGTCCCTGGATTCCAACTATGCTCATGTGTTGTCACTCAATTACCCAGACTTCCAATGTAGAGTACAAGTGGCCAACACACATTGTGCAGGCATGATCCACTGTTGTCACTATTTAAGAAGCTTGCCCTGACAGTTTCCTTGTAGACCGTGCAAGTAGACAAAAACTGTCAGCAGCACCAGGAGAAAAACAAAAGATGCAAAAGGGTGAAAATAGGTATTGTTTAAAAATTGCAGCTGTTTATGACATGTACTGTACTTAGTGGTTTGTTATATGTATTGCCATTGCATTACAGTTTACATCTATTTTACAAAATCGTGTGTCTATTTTAGTGCACAACTAACACTATTATTCAAAAATAGACAGAGCTATTACTTATGAAGATGTCAAACAAGAGTTTCCCAAAGATGGATCACTGAAATGAGATCTTCACCGCTCAGGCATCAAATAAAGTAGGCAAAAGTGTATACGCAAATGATATCCAGGTATCCAAGGCTATTTTTGTCAGTGAAGTCATGGCACATGGGCAGTTGCCAAGTGTTTACTTTCCATGCTCAGTCTTGATCTGTGGGGTTACCAGGTTAAGATGATCACTCACATGTAGAAATAAGGGTCATTTCAAGAGTTTGATCAGGGTATCCATAATTCCTTTATATTTATTCTGGATCAGCAAACAAAAACTGTGTAAATTATAAAAGTGTTAAAGCGATTCTGTCCTATATTAAAACACTTAGTGGTTAAAACAGAAGCTCCCTCATTAGCCTTTTGGAAATATTTAGTAAATGACAACTTGCCGCTGTATAGAGAAGCATATTGTAATAGAGGATGCAAAGAAAAATATGAGAGAGTTTGGGCAAGCTGGATAGTGGAACCTCCAAGGTTCTCTAACTTTGCTGTGTCTGCGATCGTCAGTTTTTGTGGTGGGGAAGAGACTGGGTGCAGTTCTGTTCGGGGGTGCTGTCCCTGTTTCCAGGAGGAGGAGGACTGTCTTGGCCACTGCTAAAGCCAACCACAGTCCTGATGACTCGCTTGGTTGCCACTACCAATCTCAGAAAGAAGGGATTTCACTGTGATTGGGAAAACCACAATCAGGTGACAGTTTGTAGAATTACTGTTTAGCTTCCGGAAACTTTGTTGAAATTATTCCTGAACCTTTGCGTCACTTTCTACTGAACCCCCCTGCACTCTGTGTCCCTTTAAACCACAGCCAGTATTCAGCACAATAAAATTCACACCCAACCACTTTTTCTCAGCTGTCCGAAGAAGCCCACACACGATCGGATTACCAGCCAGCTTTAGTCCGTCTGCGTCCGTTGGACTTTTGTAGACGAAAAGTCTGACCGTGTGTACGCCCCATTACAGTCCTGTTTACACCTTACTTTTGCTTGGTGCTTCGATGAGGCTTCCTTGAGGCTTTGGTGGAGCTTCGATGGGGCTTCGATGAGCCTTTGGTGGGCTTTTGTGGGGCTTCAATGAGGCTTTGGTGGGGCTTTGATGGGGCTTTAGTGGGGCTTCCGTGGGGCTTCTGCATACTATGCATACTAGCTGATTATGCCTTTGTCTTGCAGTTTTTTTTGGTGGGTTTACAACCACTTTAAAGCAGCTGTGCAAAGTAAAGGAAAACCTGAAAACATGGCCCATTGGGGTACTTGAGGACTGAGGTTGAGAACCACTGGAGTAGGGGGTAGGAGCGGAATTTCCCCTTTTGGCTATTTAACATGGGTTAAACTCAAATATCTCCTATAAAGACACTTTAACAATGTACATGTACTTAGATCTAGCTGCTTGATCCAGCATTACAACTATATAGTCAAATCTATCAGATCAAGAATGCAAGACAAAAACCTTGATTGTGCAGAAGCTAATTTGGAGATCAGATTAGTATATAATTGTATCTTCCATAGTGAGCAATTTAATTCAATATCAATCAGCCACATGAGCCACTTCCTTCTTACATTGTGTGATTAGTTACTGTTTAAACCTAATTTAGGGAATATCTGCCTTGTATGGACATTTTCAGCAAAGTACATGACGACAACTGCTCATACAGTATTGTTGTTTGAAAACAGACCAGGCTGAAGCTTTAACTTACAAACTTTATATATAGTTTAGAATGCAAGAATGTGAAAAAGTAACTTACATAAAGAGGGGAAATCTTATGCCGCGTACACACGATCGGACTTTGCGGCATACTTGGTCCGGCGTACCGGATTTCGTCGGACAATTCGATCGTGTGTGGGCTCCAGCGGACTTTGTTTTATCAAAAGTTTGACGGACCTAGAAATGAAACATGTTTCAAATCTATCCGACGGACTCGAGTCCGGTCGAAAAGTCCGCTCGTCTGTATGCTAGTCCGACAGACAAAAACCAACGCTAGGGCAGCTATTGGCTACTGGCTATAAACTTCCTTGTTTTAGTCCGGTCGTACGTCATCATGTACGAATCTGTTGGACTTTGGTTGATCGTGTGCAGGCAAGTCCGTTCATTCGGAAAGTCCGTCGTAAAGTTCGTCGAAAAGTCTGCCGGGCAAAGTCTGCCGTAAAGTCCGACCGTGTGTACGCGGCATTAGAGAATTTGAAAAGATGTGGGGAGCGTGGCACGTGAGAACGGGCTCCCCCTCCCTAGTGGCCTAAACTTAGAGCAAGAGCTGCAAACTATCAAAAAGGATACATTTGAAAGATATTCTCTAGTTAAATTAACACTAGTAGAAGGGAACACTGAATTATAACAAAGTTTAAAAATGAAGATAAGACTTGGTGTAGTATGGCGGTGAAATATAGGTAAATTAGAGTATTTCTCTAATGGGGAGGGGGAAGGGGAACTGGGGAAAGCTTGCTGGAAAGTATAACAATGCTGGAGATAGAAACTATGTTGGACAAATATCATGCTTGGAATACATGAATTGTTTTTTAAGATTTTTTCTAATGGAAGAAAATAATGAATAAATAATAAATAATTAAAAAAAAAAAAGAATGCAAGAATATATTTTGTGATTGTGTACAAATACAGGACGGACCAGATGGACGGTGCTGGTCAATCAGGATCCATCTGGTTTGTCCTGGAAGCACTGACAGAGAAGAGGGAGAACAGTGGGGATTTCATTTCACTGCAGGAGCAGCTACAAGGGTGCTGACAGCTTGGCAAGTACAGCAAGGATTTGGGGGTGGGGGTTGGAGGCGGGACGGGTGACCGCTGTTAGTTCATCTTAAAGTGGTTGTAAAAGCACAAGGTTTTCTACCTTAATGCAATCTATGCATGAAGTAAAATACCTTCTGTGTGCAGCAGCCCCCTCCTGATACTTACCCGAGCCTGCTCTTGATCCAGCGATCTCCATTAGAGCCTTGCCTCTCCTGGGACTTGCAATGCTGATTGGATTTTTCCCGCTGCTGTCAATCACAACCAGTGAGCCAATCAGGAGAAGGAGGGGGCAGGGCCAAGCCATGGACACACAGAGCCATGGCTCGGGAGCTTGCTGTGGGGGCACCCGACAGGAGGGAGGAGGGAGGAGCCAGGAGCGGCAGCGTGGGACCCAAGAAGAGCAGGTTCCAGGCTACTTTGTCCAAAACCATTGCACAGAGCAGGTAAGTAAAACATGTTTGTTCTTTTTTTTTTTACTTCGCTTTAACTTTCTTTTCTGTAAAGCTAACTAACCGTTTAAACTGTTATAGCTCTTTAATTCATTGAGCACAATAAAGTAAACATTCCCCAGTAAACTATTTGCTAAAATTATTACCCCAGCACTTGTACTTTGCTGCTAGCTCCTGCCAGTGCTGATTCTCCTTACTTATGGTCTTCACTGGAAAGAGTTAACAGTGGACAGTGCAGTCTTGAGTCAGTTTGTTAGTTTGGAGAAGGGAAGAGCAAGAGATTGTCCTGTCATCCTAGGCTATGGGGCTGTGTGTTTCTATTGATGCACACCGTGTAGGGAGTCCCTTCTTGCACAGGTGACTCCAAAGGATGCTGCAAGAGAAAGAAGCCAGCCTGAAACAGGTAACCTGGGGGAGTGGTCATGACAACTGAAACAAAGGCAAGGATTAGAAAATAAAGAAGCTGCATACTCGTGATTAGATCAGCCTGAAAGTGCCTAAAAATGTGAGAGTTTAATATCACTTTAATTCATTATACAGTCTTGAGAATGCTAAACAACTCGACCACTTGCAGACAAGCCACAGTACATATACTGTGGCTGGGGGGCATGTGCAGACAAAAATCACATACATGTACGTGATTTTGCCTGCCCCCTCCCGTGACTGCTGTATCCACTGGACACAGCGGATCTTGTTACTTGGGGCTCGGTCATCATGTGTTCGCTATGTGATCACATCATTAATTAATTTATTCATAACAGTTGTGTTTTCTATGCTGTGATTGGCCCACAGCTATCACATGGTACCTGGACCAATCATAGCACCCTGTACCATTTGATTAGATGTAGCCAATCACAGATCACTAGTGATCACAGTTGTCATAACTGTAACCAATTTGCGACAATTGAAAACTTTGCCAGTCAGTGTCCCTGATCACCACCACATCAGTTATATGATGACGCTGTATTGCACTGGTAACAGTATGCAAAAAAAATGCAATTTTTTTTTTTATTATTCAATTTCTTAATTAAAAAAAAATTGTGAGAAAAAAATTACAACTTCAAAAAAGTCATCATGCCTCTTACTAAATGCCCCCGACTGTCTGCTTTCCAAAAAGGTGTTAATTGGGGGTAATTTGTACTGTTCTAGCAGAATTCTAGTAGAAATACTTCAGAATTGATCAATTTTCAAATATATAAAATACCATAGTTTGTAACTTTCACACAAACCAATTCATTTACACTTTTTTGGGATTTTTTTTTACCAAAGATATGTAGCAGAATACATTTTGGCCTAAATGTATCATGTTATTGGATGATTTGTGACAGAAAGTAGAAAATATCAGGTTTTTTTTTTCAGAATTTTTTTTTGTTTTGTTTATATTACCAAAAAATAAAAAAAACCCAGAGGTTGATCAAAAGAAAGCTCTATTTTGTGGAAAAAAAAGATAACATTTACAGTATTGCATGATCGCGCAATTGCCAGTTAAAGTAGCGCAGTGCTGAATAGCAAAAAAATGCCCTGGTCATGAAGGGGGTGAAAGCTTCTGGAGCTGAGGGGGTTAAATCTTCATTTAATGTTTATCACAAGTATTTGATTAAAGGAGCCAGTCAGCAGAGACTCTATGGTGAAATATATTATTAGGCACCATTGCCCTAGTTTCTTTGTGCTCAGGGTTCAGTATACGATTTCAGTGTTGTCAAAGGCCCGGTGACCCCTCAGACGACAGATGTCTTTTGTAGTATATCTGTATATTTGATATGGCATGATGACAATAAACCATCCAGTGATTTGCTACTTGATTCAATCCCATAATCTACAGAATCAAAATGATTTCCTTTTCCTGCCTGTTACAGCAGATACCACATTTGGCTGATGGACAGATGCAGCAAAACAAACCCAGAAGTATTTAAAGAATGCAGAATTCAATTGAAAATAACTGTAGGTTACCAACCTAAAGAGACAGTTCACTAAAGTTAAATGCCATGAAATGGTTGCATTCCTAACCCCATAAATCATTCCCTTTATTTTTCTTTAGCAAGCATAGCAACAATCTCATTACCCATGCGGCTACCATGTTATTACTAACATGGAGGAAATTCATTTTTAGGCAAAATTACAGGTCTGAAATGAATAATTAGGATTTCCATTAATGGGATTTATGGTTAGGACTAGTACTGCAGGACTAGTAGTCCATCTGAAAAGTAACATTTGCTAGGACCTTTGTTAGTTCTATTTGATTCTCTAATCCTGTACCTTTTAAATGAGTACTTTCCTACTTCAGTTTTTACAATATCCTACAGAACAGGTTTTTCACATGATAGGGTCACAGGTTTGCTAAAGTTAACCTCTGATATCCTAGTTGCATTTCCAATATCTTCTTTGTAAGGTGATGGTTGTGGTGGAGGTGAGGAACATTAAACTACAGAATTAAAGTGGTACTAAACAGTTGTTTTTACTTTAAAGCGGTAGTAAACTTCACTTTTTATCTTGTACAAACAGGTAAGCCTATAATAAGGTTTAACTGATAATCGCAAGCGAATCCGGCAGGCTGGTTGTACCCAAGTTGATTGATCGATGCATTCAGCCTGCCCATTAACAGTTCGCATCTTGGCCGGTTCCTGCTGAACCACCCGAGATGCGAACCGTGTATGGCCGGTCTTACTCCTGCACCTTATGCCGTGTACACATGGGCGGACTTTTCGATGGACTAGGTCTGGCGGACTTTTCGATGGACTAGGTCTGGCGGACTTTTCAACGGACTAGGTCTGGCGGACTTTTCAACGGACTAGGTCTGGCGGACTTTTCAACGGACTAGGTCTGGCGGACTTTTCAACGGACTAGGTCTGGCGGACTTTTCAACTGACTTTCCGACGGACTTTCCGAATGAACGGACTTGCCTACACATGATCAACCAAAGTCCGACGGATTCGTACGTGATGATGTACGACCGGACTAAAACAAGGAAGTTCATAGCCAGTAGCCAATAGCTGCCCTAGCGTTGGTTTTTGTCCGTTGGACTAGCATACAGACGAGCGAGCTTTTTGACCGGACTCGAGTCCGTCGGAAAGATTTGAAACATGTTTCATTTCTAGGTCCGTCGAACTTTTGGGACAAAAAAGTCCGCTGGAGCCCACACACGATCGAATTATTCGACGGACTCCAGTCCGCCGGACCAAGTCTGCCATAATGTCCTCTCGTGTGTACGCGGCATTAGAATTTTCTTGTCACTGTGGTTGAAAACAAATGTTGATTTGACCCAACTAATGATTCAAGTCTTTCGTATCTAGGCCAATTCTGACACTTCTCTCCTACCTGTAAAAATCTACTTTTTTTTGCTAGAAAATGACTTAGACCCTCCAAACATTGTATATACAGTATCTCACAAAAGTGAGTACACCCCTCACATCTTTGTAAATATTTTATTACATCTTTTCATGTGACAACACTGAAGAAATGACACTTTGCTACAATGTAAAGTAGTGAGTGTACAGCTTGTATAACAGTGTAAATTTGCTGTCCCCTCAAAATAACTCAACACACAGCCATTACTGTCTAAACCGCTGGCAACAAAAGTGAGTAAACCCCTAAGTGAATATATCCAAATTGGGCCCAATTAGCCATTTTCCCTACCCGGTGTCATGTAACTCATTAGTGTTACAAGGTCTCAGGTGTGAATGGGGAGAAGGTGTGTTCAATTTGGTGTTATCGCTCTCACTCACTCATACTGGTCACTGGAAGTTCAACATGGCACCTCATGGCAAAGAACTCTCTGAGGATCTGAAAAAAATAATTGTTGCTGTACATAAAGATGGCCTAGGCCAGGATGGCTAACCTTGGCACTCCAGATGTTTTGGAACTACATTTCCCATGATGCTCATGCAGTCTGCAGTGTAGTTGAGCATCATGGGAAATGTAGTTCCAAAACATCTGGAGTGCCGAGGTTCGCCATCACTGGCTTAGGCTATAAGAAGATTGCCAATACCCTGAAACTGAGCTGCAGCACGGTGGCCAAGACCATACAGCGGTTTCCACTCAGAACAGACCTTACCATGGTCGACCACAGAAGTTGAGTGCACATGCTCAGCGTCATAGCCAGAGGTTGTCTTTGGGAAATAGACGTATGATTGCTGCCAGCAGAAGTGATCGAGTGGCTATTTAGTCACTCAAATCATTTCTGCTAGAAACAGAATCACCAGCTGAAAAATTAAATATGGGATGATGCCTATTGGTGCAGGCATCATCCCGGTATAGCAACTCCAACCCAAGGATGTCCATGGACGTCCTACCGGCGGGAAATAGTTAAAAAAGTTCAACATTCAAGGAATGTGTGACATCTCAAAATAGTTTGCTAAAAAAAAAAGGGAGCAGCGCGATTCGCAATGATTTTGGCTGGGCGACTCAACACTGCGCACCAGCCACTGCATTGTAATGCAGCAGCTGCTGTGAACATACCGTGAATGAGTGTCCAAATGCTTGATTGATCCACAGTTTTAGGCAGCTGAAGTGATATGCAGATGTAGACCTACCCTAAAAGGACATCTCTTTTGGTCAGAAAGGCTGTTCAACAAGTAACTTGAGCTGCTTATTTCTCCGGTAGTACTAAATGTTTTGAAATGTGATTTTCCAGGAAGGTAAAGCAGCCAATAGATTAGTCATTTCGGTGGGTGGGTTAAACGGAAAAACGAAACAAAACGGTTCCTCCATCCACACCTTCACTGATTAGCACTGCCGGCTATCGCCTGTGGTACTGATTGAGCAGAAAAATACTGATAAGCTGGTTGTACAGAAGTTGATCGGTAGATTGACTTCTATACAATGAGCCTGCCCATACATAGAGCGAAATTTTGCCAGTTTAGCAGGGAATTTCGATCCACGTATAGCCAGCTTATGACTGGTAATACACAAATCTGGGTTCAGGACCGTGTAAGAAACAGTTTGAGGTAAGGCAAACCTACCCGCCACCACCCTATGTGCAAGGTCTGACATACATTTTATGTTAGCCTTTGTGAAAGGTGTGTGAAAATGTTGTACTTTGGGATCTAGTGTACTTACAATTTTCAGTGTGGTGGATGTGGAAGTGCATCCAGCACCTACATTTCCCGAAGCTGTATTTCTCCTGGCTCTGTCATGCTACTACCCTGTGGAGGGTGGGGGCAATGTAACTGAATAGGCCTGCAACTTCAGGTCTAGATGCTACAGAAACCAGACCTACAAGGCACAGATTTTGTTCTCTATGGTGCAATTTCTAAGGAGCCATTTTCACTTCAAATGTCTAAACAATATCAGAGGGACTGAAGAAATAGATGCTTCGAAGAAGATGACAAAGGTAAAGCAGAGATAACTGACCAATAGCTATACACATCATAATGGATAAATAAATGCCAGTATTTATAACCACTTGTCGACCCAGCTTTTTCTGTTTAAATCAGTATTTTTTGCTAGAAACTTACTTAAAACCCCCTGAACTTTATACATTTTTTTTCAGCATAGACTAGGGAATAAAATAGCGATTGTTGCCATTTTTTTATGTAACACGGTATTTGCGTAGCGGTCTTGAAAATTTACTTTTTGGAAAAAATACACTTTAATGAATAATATTAAAGAAATAAACACAATATTTACCCCAATGTATTTGTAAAATGTGAAAGATGATGTTACTCCCAGTAAGTTGATACTTAACATGTCATGCTTTAAAATTGCACACGCTTGTGGAATGGCGACAAACTATGGTACCTACATATCTCCATAGGAGACACTTTAATGATGCCTTTACAGGTTACCTGTTTAGAGTTATAGAGGAGGTCTAGTGCTAGAATTATTGCTCTTGTCTAACATTCATGGCTATACCTCACATGTGTGGTGCGAACACAGTTTACATATGTGTGCGCAACTTACGTGTGCGTTCACTTCTGCGCGCGAGCATGGACGGATGGGGGTGCTTTACATTTTTTTCTTTTTTCTTTTACTTTTTATTTTTACACTGTCCCTTTAATTATTATTTTTTCTATAACTTTTATTCCTATTACAAAATGTAAACATCCCTAGGATAAGGATAACAGATCCTCTTTATGGAGAGATCTGGAGTCAAAAAGACACATCTCTTCTTTACCTCTAAAAGCAAAAGATGAAACAAAAACATTTTTTTTGAACTTTTGCCTTAAAAGAGAAAAAAAATTATTTACTTTCATCCTGGACCAGAAGTGACGTCATGATGTAGCTCCGGCCTTCAAGGCCATAGAGTTGATCAACAAGCATTTATTCTTTGATCGCCTATGGGAGCAGCCGGCCGCACTGCCTGATCGTTTCTTGGGCGAACCAGCTTAAACGATAAGCCCAGAGAAACGTAAGCAAGTGGCGGGGAAGGGGGGGGGGGAGTCCCCTTTTTCGGCTTCAGAAAGCAATCCAGTGACTCATGAGCCACTCAGAATGCTTTCATGAGAAATCCCGTCGTTGACTGCAAAAAACTATACCAGGGTTATGCCTGATATCTTCAGACATAATCCCGGTACACCACTTGCAAACCGCAGTACGTATTGCTGTCGGCAAGTGGATAGTATACATCCTGTATTTAGCACAAACATTCATTTTTTCCATTAAAGTAGAACTACAGAAAAAAAAGTTTTTTTTTCATTTTGGATAGAGCAAGGTAGAGTTTTAACCCCTGTAATTTTTTTCTGCCATCTATGTCACATTGGGGAGATTACCCTTCACTTCCTGTCCTATAGCCAAACAAGAAGTGAGAGGAAATCCCTGAAAATTGAGAGAATTCTTTGGGGACCCCCAGGTCATCAGAACCAGTGTCCCCATTGGAAGATTTCATTTTTGTTACTTTTCTGGGGACAAACCAAACTTTGGGATTTTCTTTTACTTTTAGTTTCAATGATAATGGTAAACAGGACAAATAGAGAGGGAAAATTTCCCTAACTGGGGAGCAGACAACAATAAAAACTGACACGCATTCTAACTCCTCTCCACTCTATCCAAAGCTTAAACAAAAGTTTTGCCTTTAGTTATACTTTACATTTTTTTTTCTAAACATAGCAGCTTTACCATGGAGCCTGAATGTAACAGTTTCTTTTCTCTACTGCCATAAACAAAATGTTCCTGGGAGGGGAAAAAAAAGACATAGAGATCTTTTTATCAAAGTTTCCAATTATGAACGTTGTGTGACTTTTGGGTGATAACATTGATAAATAGGCACCACAGGCACAGAGGACCTATAATAAAACATTTATGCCCTGTACACACGATAGGATTTTCCGACAACAAAACCGTAGATTTTTTTCCGAAGGATGTTGGCTCAAACTTGTCTTGCATACACACGGTCACACAAATGTTGTCGGAAATGCCGAATGTCAAGAACGCGGTGACGTACAACACGTACGACGAGCCGAGAAAAATGAAGTTCAATAGCCAGTGCGGCTCTTCTGCTTGATTCCGAGCATGCGTGAACTTTTGTGCGTCAGACTTATGTACACACGCTCAGAATTTCTGACAACAAGTTTTGTTGTTGGAAAATTTGAGAACCTGCTCTCAAACATTTGTTGGCGGAAAATCCGACAACAAATGTTCTATGGAGCACACACACGGTCAGACTTTCCGACAACAAGCTCACATCCAACATTTGTTGTCGGAAAATCCTATTGTGTGTACAGGGCATTAGATTTTTGAGTAATCTGATTTGCCCATCTCATGTCGATAGGGGCCTTCAAACTAAAGTTACCAGACACACATCGAATTCCACTGATTCGCGCTGAAATGGCTGAAATTCTGTCAGTGGGTGGCCATGTACGCAGATCGAAAAAAGTAATTTTTTATCCAACTTTGTCAAAGGAGGCGGGTTGAAAATTCTTGAACGAACAGCGCCTGCATCCAATGAGATGCAGGTACTGTTCGTGCATTCTAATAGTTGGCAGAGCTGAATGTCAGAATATAATAGATTTCTCCATCTGAGCTGTCCATCTGTAGGCTGATCAAAAGAAATCTATAATGCAGCGTACACACAATCTGAATTTCCGACAAATATTCGATGTGAGCTTGTTGTCGGAAATTCCGACCGTGTGTATGCTCCATCGGACATTTGCTGTCATAATTTCCGACAACAAGTGTTTGAGAGCAGGTTCTCAAATTTTCCGACAACAAACTTTGTTGTCGGAAATTCCGAGCGTGTGTACACAATTTCCGACACACAAAAGTCCACGCATGCTCGGAATCAAGCAGAAGAGCCTCACTGGCTATTGAACTTCATTTTTCTCGGCTCGTTGTAATTGTTGTACATCACCGTGTTCTTGCCGATCGAATTTCCGACAACATTTGTGTGACCAAGTGTATGCAAGACAAGTTTGAGCCAACATCTGTTGGAAAAAAATCCACGGTTTTGTTGTCGGAATGTCCGATCGTCTGTACGCGGCATTAGTGTATGGCCAGCTTAAGGAACAATGAGTTTAGTGGATTAGAAAACCTTCCCTCCATTGTCCCCCCTTACCTAAGCTCAATCCCCCCCCCCCCACTCCATTCCACTTATATAAAAAGGTATGATCAATTCAGAATGCACACGTTAACTGCCCTTTTGTGTCTATATAATGACATTACTTGACATAAATATCTAACACCTACAAGCTACCCACAGACATCATTAGCTGAGGCATGCCTGGAGGTGAAGGAGAAATGATCACACATGTTGGAAGACTTTGGATAGCTACTGTTTTCTCCCTGATAAGCAGGCACTGCATGTGTCTGTAGTAGTGTGCTGCATTCCTTCTCTATAGGATAAACATGAATGAACGGTGTGACCATTGGAATCTGAGGACTCAAAGCCAGCATGATGTGACCATGGGGTTTGGGGACTCAAAGCCAGTATGATGTGACTATTGGGATCTGTGGACTTAAAGCCAGTATGATGTGACCATTGGGGTATGGGGACTCAAAGCCAGTATGATGTGACCATTGGGATCTAGGGACTCAAAGCCAGCATGGCGTGACCATTGGGATCTAGGGACTCAAAGTCAGTATGATGTGACCATTGGGGTGTGGGGACTCAAAGCCAGTATGATGTGACCATTGGGATTTGGGGACTCGAGGTCAGCATCGCGTGAACATTGGGATCTGGGGACTCACAGCCAGCATGGCATGACCATTGGGATCCGGGTACACAAAGCCAGCATGATGTGACCATGGAGATCTGGGGACTCAAAGCCAGCATGATGTGACCATTGTGACCATTGCACTTGCTTTTAGTAAGTCAGATTAAGGTATCCCTAGAGCATCACCTGAAGTCATAGCACAGCAAGGAAGCTTACACTCTTAGCATATAAGGCCATATAAATGAGGCCCACTATACAACATACAATACAAGATTGAAATCATAATGACAATACTAACAGAGTGCCACAATATGCTAGTTCCCAGTAGGTCCATATTGCGTGGTTGCAAGGTACTCTATGATGATGAGGTTTGTTTTGAGGCGGCATTGCGTGGTTGCAAGGGTCTCAGTCTGGTTTGCTGAGATGATATTGCGTGGTTGCAAGGGTCTCGATGAGTATGAGGTTTGTTTTGAGACAGCATTGTGTAGTTGCAAAGGTCTCAGTCTGGTTTGCTGAGACGATATTGAGTGGTCGCAAGGGTCTCAGTCAGGTTGCTGAGACGGTATTGCGTGGTTGCAAGGGCCTCGATGAGTATGAGGTTGTTTGAAACGATATTGCATGGTTTCAGGGGGCTCGATGAGTATGAGGTTGTTTTGAGACGATATTGCGTGGTTGCAAGGGTCTCAGTGAGTGTCAGGCTTCTGAGACGATATTGCGTGATTGCAAGGGTCTTGAAGAGTATGAGGTGTGGTTTTTTTTTTTTTTTTTTTTATGATGATATTGCGTGGTTGCAAGGGTCTCGACGAGTGAGAGGTTGTTGAGACGATTTTGTATGGCTGCAAGGGTCTGAACGGGTGTTAGGTTGCTGAGATGAGATTGCGTGGTTGCAAAGGACTGGACGAGTGTGAGGTTGCGGAGATCATATTGCGTTTTGCAAGGGTCTCAAATGAGTGTCAGGCTTCTGAGACCATATTGCATGACTGAAAGGGTCTCAATGGGTGTCGGGTTTGAAGAGAGGATATTACGTTTACAAGGGTCTCAATCAAAGTCTCAGGCTGCTAGGATGATTTGTCTGGCTGCAAGGGTCTCAATGGATGTCGGTTGCTGGGGCGAGACTGCGTGGTCACAAAGGTCTTGATGAGTGGGAGGTTGCTCGAGACAGTATTGAGGGGTTGCAAGTATCTCGATGAGTGTGAGACTGCTGAGATGGTATTGCATTTGCAAGGATCTCAACAAGGGTGTCAGGCTGCTGAGATGATTTGCATGGTTGCAAGAGTCTCAACAGGTGTCAGGTTTCTGGGCCGAGATTGCGTGGTGGCAAAGAGGTTTTTTTTTTTGTTGGTTTTTTTTGATGAGTGAGGGGTAGCTGAGATGATATTGTGTTTTGCAAGGGTCTCAACAAGGGTGACAGGCTGCTGAGACGATTTGCATGGTTGCAAGGGTTTCAACAGGTGTCAGGTTGCTGGGCCGAGACTGTGTGGTGGCAAAGGGGTTTTTTTTTTTTTTTTTTTGATGAGTGAGGGGTAGCTGAGACGATATTGTGTTTTTCTGTAGGGGGAACTAACGAACGACATGGGAGACAACGAATGGTAACAAATTGATACGACATAAAGAATGTGGTAACGAATCTTGCCTGCGACAGTGAGCCATGCGAGCAATTCGTGCCACACTGTGGCCGGAGTATCCAGAAGGTGTGGCGTGATGCTTTGCACGAGGCAAAACAACAAAGTTTGGTGTGGAAAAATAGAATGAGAGAAGTGCTTACGAATGATTCGTAAGTTCCACTGTGGGATCCAAACACATAGTATGAGTGACACTGCGAGTGGCTACGATTTGACACGACAATTTGGTAACAAATCCTACCTGCGACAATGGCCGTGCGACTGGGTTCATATCAGTCTGGAGTGGATATGCAACGTATCCGAAGAATGTGGTGTGGCGCCGTGCATGACGCACACAAGATAACTTGTTTTGGCAAGTAACAGGGGGAAGAACCATGTATGAACAATTCGTAAGTTCCACTGCGGGATCCGAACACATGGAATGGGTGACACTGCGAGTGGCTACGAATTGAAATGGTAACGAATCCTATCTGTGACAATGGCTGTACGACTGGGTCCGCATCGGCATGTAGTGGGTATGCAACTTATCTGAAGAGTGTGGTGTGGCACCGTGCATGACGTATACAAAATAACTTGATTTGGCACGTAACGGGGGGAAGAACCGTGTAGGAACAATTCGCAAGTTCTGCGGCGGGAACTGAACACACGACATGGGGGATACAATGAATGGCAACGATTAGGACATGATATGAACGCAAAGTAACAACTCCCACCTGCGACAGCGAGCAAGATTTAAACGAAAAGCCATGAATAAACAACCACAACACACTGTATTTGGGAACAACAGACTCACACGAACACGAAGTGAGCTGAAGAGTCGGCCTGCTGACGTAACGAATCGCGCACTGGAACCGATAGAGTGCATGGGCGAGTGGGCTGCTTAAATACCCTCCGGTCTCCTCCAATAAATTCGGGCCACCATACTGGCCTTCTTATATATAAGTTTTGCTATAGATTAGAGCTGCATGATTAATCGTTAAGAATCGTTATCGCAATTTTTTTCCCCATTGCGTTGCGATCTTTACAAAGTATTTCCCGATTCTTTCTATGCAGAGAATTCCCTCTGCTCTGCTAAAGCCGACAGCCATTAAAAGAAAGGAAAATAAAAAACGGCAGTCTGCCAAGAATCACAACATTCTTTAGCAGTGGAACTTAAGTATAAACATTGTAACGATTTGTCCTTTAGATCAAAGGAATACACTTTTGTGTGTAAATGAGGGAAGTTTAACCACTTAAACACTAAACCTTTTTCTGACATTTGTTGATTTCAAGTTAAAATCATTTTTTTTTGCTAGAAAATTACTTAGAACCCCCAAACATTATATATATATATATATTTTTTTTAGTAGAGACCCTAGAGAAAAAAATGGTGGTTGTTGAAATATATTATGTCACACTGTATTTGCGCAGCAGTCGTTCAAATGCTATTTTTTGGGAAAGAATTACACTTTAATGATTTAAAAAATCTAAACAGTACAGTTAGCCCAATTTTTTTTGTATAATGTGAAAGATTTTACGACGTGAGAATCCTGATCTTTTTACGCTAAGCAAAAAAATCGTCATTCTCATTTTGGCCAGAATCGCGCAGCTCTAATATAGATCTATTAAAGCATTTTGGACTCTTTAACCTTTTCGCTTGACACTCCTGTTATAATTTTGCTTTGAGATTTGTATTGCTGTCTCTGTTCCTTCTAGGCAAATTCACCTCCCTCACAATTTTAAAATGTCAATAGGTCAGGCATAGAGAAGAAATCTTCCTATGGGACTCTTGTTATGGTGACAACTGTCTCCGCAGGGAAGAGGGGAATTACCTTATTTTGGAGAGATATGGGTCTACAGTGCTACTGCACAGAAAGTCAAGGAAAATCTCTCGAATGGGACACAGATGGCAAAAAAGAAGCTGGCAGGGGTTTTCTCTATGCTCTTTTCCAGCTATTTTCAAGTAGGGTTCCTCCAGAGTTTCCTTGGGGTTCCTTAAGCTGTAGGTGACTGGCCTTCCATGTGATGGTGCCCCATGCTCATATAGTTTGGAGGCTAAAGCCACTTGGCAGAGCCATCAGAATTACTTGCAGCTTATTCACTCCAGATGACTACTTTCAGTGTAGCCCCAATGCATAAAGAAGGCAAAATGCCTTTGGTGTCCAATGTAAGGGGCATTCAACCCACTGGCCTCCAATGTAAGGGGCATTCAACCCACTGGCCTCCAATGTAAGGGGCATTCAACCCACTGGCCTCCAATGTAAGGGGCATTCAACCCACTGGCCTCTAATGTAAGGGGCATTCAACCCACTGGCCTCCAATGTAAGGGGCATTCAACCCACTGGCCTCCAATGTAAGGGGCATACAACCCACCGACCCCCCTGATAAATTGATTTTAGCAGGGGTTCCCTGAGATCTGAAAATGAGTTCCTCTGGGGTAAAAAAAAATTGAGAAAGACTGCTCTACTCTATCCAAAACAAAAACATACCTTTTGCTTTAGATATATTTTAAATGATCCCCAAGATGTATTTGGTTATCCAATTACCACAATGCCCCAGAAAAATGTAAATATTAATAAAAATGTAAAATTAAGCTGAATTCAAATGAATCTAAAAATGCATTTCCTAAAGCTATGTTCACATTTGTGCTCTGTTTTTTATGTTTCTGTACATACTATATGTTTTCAAGGAGTTTTTCAGGCTTGACTCTCCTTGCAACAGCTAACTTTCCAATGACTAGAAAAGAAAAACATTAAGTGCTGGTTCACACTTCTGCGCTCTGCGAGACCGCATGTTATTCGCACCGCACTGCAAATCACATGCGATGTCTGTGCGATGCGATTTTAGCCATACAGATAGTATGGTTGATATTGCATCGCATTAGGACGAAACTCGCACAGGATCCTTTTTTTGGTCCGCACCAGGATCGGATCGCATGAGTGTTCACACCCATGCGATCTGATTCATGTTCGAACTGACAGTTCACAGTGCGATATGCGAGCTGAAATGGGGGTGTCATTAACAATGTATTGACACCCCCGGCAGTTCACATATAGCAGTGTGAGTCGGGGGTGCGGGTGGATTCACAGGGTTCCCGCATCGCACAAGTGGGAACCGGCACTCGAGCCCTGGTTCACACCAGTGCGGCTTTGAAATCGCGCTACTTCTGCGCAGCTCAGTGTAATTTTCATCTGCGATTTCATTGTGGCTTGCGACTTCATTTAACAAAAGTCAATGAAATCACAGAAAAGTATTGCAGGGACCTTTCTTAAAGTCGCTGCAACTTGAGTTGCAACAATTTGACGGTTCCATAGCCAAAAATAGGAATGAATGAAAACTTGTCATGCGATTTTGAAGTGGCTGAAAAATACATGTTACACATGTTTTCCAGGTGATCTAATTTAATTCTACAGGGGACCAAAAGCACAAAACTCTGTCCCATAGAAGCTCATGTACTTTTTTAAGCTTCAGGTGACAGTCTTCAAACATCATGATGCTCAGGTATGAACAGGCACCTTAGGATACAATAGGAATGCTCATATCAAGCTTTGAAATGCTTCTACAAAATGTGCTTCAAATTGCTTGGACCTGAGCTGAGTCTCATGGTGGCCATACATACTTCGATTTTATTATCTGATGGATTCGACATTTGATCATAATGATCGAATTGGCAAACAAATAGCCATAACTTCCTATCTGATCGATTTAGACTTGATTACGATTGGAATTAATCAAACTGAGTTGATTGACCAGGGTGGAAAAGTTATTACCTCCGTACTTTGGTCATAAATCTGATCATATTTGGATCAATCAAATTATGAGAACAGAGATGAGATCCATTATTTCGATTATTTAGAAAATCGAAATCCACTTCCCAATATGTGTCATATTGATCAAATAGGTCTATTATTCCTATTGGATGAGATTAATCGGAAAAGAAATGGATGATTTCTGGAAGTGTGTATGGCCACCATAGGAGTATGAATGAAGGTTCCATAAAGACATAAGACATGGTCATTACCTGGTAGAGATGCCAGGACCTCCTCATTGCTCTGCAGCTCCTTTTGAATGACAGTTTGTAGCTCGTTCTTGGACTTCCAGAGGAGCTTCACCATCTCTATGATCTCCGGCAGCTCGCAGCTCAGACTCCCCGAGTGGTAGGTTGGCAGAGTCCCCATGTAAGTGGGTAGAAGGACCTCACCTGTCCTCCAGCTCCTGCCCACCTCGAGGAGACATCTATCCAGCACTGGCATCCTGCTGTCCCTAGCACTGGGGGAAGTCCATACACTGACAGCTGACACAGGAAACTCTCCGATCTTCCAGCACAGGGCAATCCGACCAATCGCAGCTCTCACATCGGCTTCACTGACTGCTCACATTGCAGACACATCGCTGTAGTGAGTGGTGATGTTGGGGATCGGGCTGACATGTGCCCTGCACTGATCACACACTCCGAGGATTGTGTCACAGGAGCGGGGCTGCCCAGCTGGCTCATTCCTCTGTGCTGCCTGGCCAGGTGCCAGCTCTTCCTTCCTCTCACTCAGGGCATTAGGGCTGATCCACTTATTTACCCAGCTCCCTCCCCTCTGCTCTACCTTCTCACTCCACTAAAAGTCCACTGCTTAGTTTGTCTGTGGAGCTGAGCCTGTGTCTCTCTACAAGAAGGGAACAAATAGTGATTCACATACCACTGTCAGCAGAGACTCAGGGAGAAGTGAATCAGAGCTGCAGGCACAAACCAAGTACATGTTGTGTAACTCAGAGATCAGCTCTTCTTCCTGTCTGCCTGCTAAATACTGTATACACCAATCACTGACACATTGGATTACAGGATCTGAGGAACATACAGGGGGTCACAGGAGCCGAGGAACATACAGGGGATCACAGGAGCCGAGGAACATACAGGGGATCACAGGAGCCAAGGAACATACAGGGGATCACAGGAGCCGAGGAACATACAGGGGGTCACAGAGCCGAGGAACATACAGGGGATCACAGGAGCCGAGGAACATACAGGGGGTCACAGGAGCCGAGGAACATACAGGGGGTCACAGGAGCCGAGGAACATACAGGGGATCACAGGAGCCGAGGAACATACAGGGGGTCACAGGAGCCGAGGAACATACAGGGGGTCACAGGAGCCGAGGAACATACAGGGGGTCACAGGAGCCGAGGAACATACAGGGGATCACAGGAGCCGAGGAACATACAGGGGGTCACAGGAGCCGAGGAAAATACAGGGGGTCACAGGAGCCGAGGAACATACAGGGGGTCACAGGAGCCGAGGAACATACAGGGGGTCACAGGAGCCGAGGAACATACAGGGGGTCACAGGAGCCAAGGAAAATACAGGGGGTCACAGGAGCCGAGGAGCATACAGGGGATCACAGGAGACGAGGAAAATACAGGGGGTCACAGGAGCCGAGGTACATACAAGGGGTCACAGGAGCCAAGGAAAATACAGGGGGTCACAGGAGCCGAGGAGCATACAGGGGATCACAGGAGACGAGGAAAATACAGGGGGTCACAGGAGCCGAGGAAAATACAGGGGGTCACAGGAGCCGAGGAACATACAGGGGGTCACAGGAGCCGAGGAACATACAGGGGGTCACAGGAGCCGAGGAACATACAGGGTGTCGGTCACAGGATCCAAGGAAAATACAGGGGGTTGGTCACAGGAACCGAGGAACATACAGGGGATAACAGGAGCCAAGGAAAATACAGGGGGTCACAGGAGCCGAGGAAAATACAGCGGGTCACAGGAGCCGAGGAAAATACAGGGGGTCACAGGAGCCAAGGAAAATACAGAGGTCGGTCACAGGAGCAGAGGAACATGCAGGGGATCACAGAAGTCAAGGAAAATGCAGGGGGTCACAGGAGCCGAGGAACATACAGGGGATCACAGGTGCCAAGGAAAATACAGGGAAGTACAGGAGCTGAGGAACATAAAGATTGCCAAAGAATATACAAGGGAATACAGTGGCTGAGGAACATACAGGGGATCACGGGGGCCGAGGAAAATGCAGAGGAATACATGGGCAGAGGAACATACTGGGGACCACTGGGACTGAGGAACATACAGAGGAATACAGGAGCAGAGGAACATACAGGGGATTACAGGGGCAGAGGAGCATACAGGGGATCACAGGGGCCAAAGAACATATAGAGAAATACATGGGCTGAGGAATATAAAGGGGATCACAGGGGCCAAGAAACAAATAGAGGAATACAGGGCCTGAGGAACATACAGGGGATCACAGGGGCAGAGGAATATATGAGGGATTTCAGAGCTGAGGAACATACCGAGGAAAACAGGGGCAGAGGAACATACTGGGAATCACAGGGGCTAAGGAACATACAGAGGAATGGATGGGCAGAGGAATATACAGGGGATCACAGGGGCCAAAGAACATACAGATGAATACAGTGGCAGAGGAACACACAGGAGCTGAGGAACATACAGGGGAATACAGGGGCCGAGGAACATACAGGAGAACACAGGGGCAGAGAAACATACAGGGGATCACAGGGGCCAAGAAACATATAAAGGAATACAGGGGCTGAGGAATATACAGGGGATCACAGGGGCCGAGGAATATATAGGAGTCCACAGGGGCAGAGGAACATACAGAGGAATACAGTGGCAGAGGAACACACAGGAGCTGAGGAACATACACGGGAATGCAGGGGTTGAGGAACATACAGGGGATCACAGGGGCAGAGGAACATATGGGGGTTCTCAGGAATGAAGAATATACAGAGGAATACAGGGGCAGAGGAACATACTGGGAATCACAGGGGCTAAGTAACATACAGAGGAATGGATGGGCAGAGGAATATACAGGGGATCACAGGGGCCAAAGAACATACAGATGAATACAGTGGCAGAGGAACACACAGGAGCTGAGGAACATACAGGGGAATACAGGGGCCGAGGAACATACAGGAGAACACAGGGGCAGAGAAACATACAGGGGATCACAGGGGCCAAGAAACATATAAAGGAATACAGGGGCTGAGGAATATACAGGGGATCACAGGGGCCGAGGAATATATAGGAGTCCACAGGGGCAGAGGAACATACAGAGGAATATAGTGGCAGAGGAACACACAGGAGCTGAGGAACATACACGGGAATGCAGGGGTTGAGGAACATACAGGGGATCACAGGGGCAGAGGAACATATGGGGGTTCTCAGGAATGAAGAATATACAGAGGAATACAGGGGCAGAGGAACATACTGGGAATCACAGGGGCTAAGTAACATACAGAGGAATGCAGGGGAAGAGGAACATACTGGGAATCACAGGGGCTGAGTAACATACAGAGGAATGCAGGGGAAGAGGAATATACAGGGGATCACAGGGGCCGAAGAACATACAGAGGAATACAGTGGCAGAGGAACACACAGGAGCTGAGGAACATACAGGGGAATACAGGGGTTGAGGAACATACAGGGGATCACAGGGGCTGAGGAACATACAGGGAATCACAGATATTTGGGATGCTTTTGATATTTTGATTTAATATGCTATCAATTGCAAAGACACTTTCCAACATACTCAATCTACTTGTGTGACAGTCATTGTGACCATTGCACTCTCAACAAAACAACCATATAAAAGATGACACTCTGGCTACATCCACATAAGCAAAACTAGAATGGGGATTTAAGAATATAGGCTATCCCCATTGTAGTCATAGCGTACCGTCACCCCAGGGATACAGAAGTGATCAACCATAGGGGTGTGTCCTCTGAATTAAATTAGGCATACAAAAAATGGAGGGAAGGAGAATTCCCAAAGAATTCTTCAAAAAGGAACTACTGGTGTTTAAAGATAAAAATTCTTTATTGAAAAATCCACATAATACTAACAATCTATAAATGTATAAATATACCAAACCTCCACCACATACATCTAAAAATAGACAATTGTCATAAGGACACAGGTGGCCACCAGCAGACATACAGGCCTCTCAGATATCATACATATCTAGTTCTCTATATTGGGTACTAATTCAATCATAATTGAAAGGAAGCATAAAGGCCACAGGACAGTCTGCTCAGTGATCAAAGCTGGGTATTAGTGAGTATACAGAGTCCGTACTTCGGACTCCAGTCAAGTGACCTTTAAAAGTAGTAGTGCCCGTTTTGCATGCGAGATCTCAATTTTCCTGATAATACAACCAATATAGATTAGGCATGGAATTGAAGTGAAAGGATCCCCCCTAGAGTATAGGAAAGTACATAGGCTGCCCACTTGACGGTAACAACTGGGGACGGGCTATTGGATTTTAACCGGTACAGGTGAGTGTGTATACATATACATAACTCTCAATGGGTCAAATGCATCTCACCACTTTACCATTCATCCAAAGTCTGCCTCGTCCCGGTCCTAGGTACAGGACAGATGTTACAGCAGTCTTGGGCTAAGTTCGCACCGTAAAGGGTAGGGGGATGCAGTCCTCCAATGGTCAGCGTGTCAATTGAACAAACAGTGCCATGTATCATCGCTGTCATACAGCTGGGATGTATCCCGGAATCTCACGATGCTTACGGAGTCTTCCCAAGAGAAGCAAAGCGATACCAGGGGTGTTGTCTGATAGGTGGATAGTCCATGCCCTCACATCAGAAGGCGTGATGGCGTCATGCTGACGCGTTTCACTCATGACCCAAGTTTCTTCAGGGCATTCTTAAGACAATTGTTTATTTTTAGATGTATGTGGTGGAGATTTGGTATATTTATACTTATACTTACTTATACTTATTTAATACTTATATTTATAGATTGTTAGTATTATGTGGATTTTTCAATAAAGACCATTGCACTCTTAGCCTCCCCCTGCACAGAGATTTTCCAGCTCTCAGAAACAGTAATCTAAGTGCCAGCAGACTGAGTGTAATTGCCACTGGGGTTAGGAAACTTTGCAGTTAACACTTTACACACAAACAGTAGCTGCCACTAAACTTTTTCAAAGAAATGTGTACTATTCACAGCATCTACTGCAGCAATTCTGACCTTTAAGAAATGTCTGGAACACTCACTGCCACTGTGACCTCACAGTAGTAAACAAGGTTTCATGAATGAAACCTTTAAAAAGTCTTACTGATTGTAGCACCCCCTAGTGTAGGTAAATTTTCAGGCTTGACTGGCAGCCAAGCCTGTGTGTTTTCGGGGTTGGGTTAGTGACTCAGGTAGGCTGGATGACTCATCAGCAGCTTCTCTGATGACTCCCCCTGCTATCTGGAAACTGGAAGAAGATTCCAGAAGCAGTTGGGAGGGGTCTAGGGGGAGCTAGCTGGAGTGTTCTGAGGGCCCTGACCAATCCCAACAGGAGGGTTGGCCTTACTATGGGGTATCCGTTGTCCCTCCTCTACTCTTAAGCTGGTGCTGGGAGCAGATCACGTGACCGGACCGCAGCACCCTTAGATTAGGTAAGTATAAGCATCATCCTTCTACAGGAAAATTAGTATAGGTGTTAGAAGGTGGATGGGAGCAGGTTTAAGCTTAGTTAGCTGTACTTTACCATTCTGGCATGGTAGCTGTGGTAAATCAGAACTTCAGTTGCAAATGGCAGTGGCTTTTTGTTGACCCTCCAGAGGGAGTCACTCAGCCAACCTCCACCCAGTCAAGAAACCTCAGGGGTTTGATGTTGTGCTGAAGTGCTTATATTTCAGCAGACACCTTTTTTTAACTACAGTATACCACATTTTCCAGATTACCATTTTTTTACAGTCTGCATGCAGAAGTTTTTTTCAGTGCAGTAGGTTGCAAAACAAACTTTTACACTGCAGCGCTGTGCATATATATGACATTTTAATAAAGTTTTAACTCTTGTTGTATTAATCAAGTTACGAATTATATTAGAAATCTAAACAAATGTAACAAATATACTCAATAATAAAACTTACATGGCTCTCTGTAATTCTTTTATAAACCAAAATCTATTCAATGTTATACTCTATAAAATAAACCTGATATATACAGTACTATCATGGGAGGTGTACAGGGAAAGTCATGTATGAGCAAAATGAAATACAAGCAGACTATCTGTTCTCACAAAGCCCAAACCCTCAGCTTCTGTGGCTCTGCTCTCCTGTACAATCCCCACTTAGCTCCTGGCTCTGGTCCCTTATACTGGCCTCACTAAGCTATTGTGTCCCTGCACTCCTTCACTGTCCCCGTTCACCTCTGCTGCTTGCTGTCATTGCTCTACCTCTACCTTACCAAGCAGTTTAGCTCAATGTAATCACAACCTTTTCCAAAAGATCCTGATATATTCTATTTGATAACTAGATACCTTAGCTCTCTACTGGGAACCAAGCTGATCCTGTGCAAACACAGAGCCACATACAGTGCCTTGAAAAAATATTCATACCCCTTGAAATTTTCCACATTTTGTCATGTTACAACCAAAAACGTAAATATACTTTATTGGGATTTTATGTGATAGACCAATACAAAGTGGCACATAATTGTGAAGTGGAAGGAAAATGATAAATGGTTTTCAATATTTTTAACAAACAAATATGTGAAAAGTGTGGTGTGCATTTGCATTCAGCCCCACTGAGTCAATACTTTGTAGAACCACCTTTGGCTGCAATTACAGCTGCAAGTCTTTTTGGGTATGTCTCTACCAGCTTTGCACATCTAGAGAGTGACATTTTTTCCCATTCTTCTTTGCAAAATAGCTCAAGCTCTATCAGATTAGAGGGAGAGTATCTGTGAACAGCAATTTTCAAGTCTTGCCACAGATTCTCGATTGGATTTAGATCTGCACTTTGACTGGGCCATTCTAACACATGAATATGCTTTGATCTAAACCATTCCATTGTAGCTCTGGCTGTATGTTTAGGGTCGTTGTCCTGCTGAAAGGTGAACTTCCGCCCCAGTCTCAAGTCTTTTGCAAACTCTACTAGGTGTTCTTCTAAGATTGCCCTGTATTTGGCTCTATCCATCATCAACTCTGACCAGCTTCCCTGTTTCTGCTGAAGAAAAGCATCCCCACAACATGATGCTGCCACCACCATATTTCACAGTGGGGATGGTGTGTTCAGGGTGATGTGCAGTGTTAGTTTTCCACCACACATAGCGTTTTGCTTTTAGGCCAAAAAGTTTAATTTTGGTCTCATCTGATCAGAGCGCCTTCTTCCGCATCTTTGCTCTGTCCCCCACATGGCTTCTCGCAAACTGCAAATGGGACTTCTTATGGCTTTCTTTTAACAATGGCTTTCTTCTTCCACTCTTCCATAAAGGCCAGATTTTTGGAGTGCACAACTAATCGTTGTCCTGTGGACAGATTCTCCCACCTGAGCTGTGGATCTCTGCAGCTCTTCCAAAGCTACCATGGGCCTTTTGGCTGCTTCTCTGATTAATGCTCTCCTTGCCCGGCTTGTCAGTTTAGGTAGACGGCCATGTCTTGGTAGGACTGCAGTTGTGCCATACTCTTTCCATTTTCAGATGATGGATTGAAAGGTGCTCTGTGAGATGTTCAAAGCTTGGGATATTTTTTTATAACCTAACCCTGCTTTAAACTTCTCCACAACTTTATCCCTGACCTGTCTGGTGTTTTTCTTGGCCTTTATGATGCTGTTTGTTTACCAAGGTTCTCTAACAAACCTCTGAGGGCTTCACAGAACAACTGTATTTATATGCACACCACACTTTTCACATATTTGTTTGTTAAAAATATTGAAAACCATTTATCATTTTCCTTCCACTTCACAATTATGTGCCACTTTGTATTGGTCTATCACATAAAATGTACACAGGTGGACTCCATTTGCTTATTAGGTGACTTCTGAAGGCTATTGGTTCCACTAGGTTTTAGTTAGGGGTACCAGAGTAAAGGAGTTGAATACAAATGCACGCCACACTTTTCAGATATTTATTTGTAAAAAACTTTGAAAACCATTTATCCTTTTTCTTTCCACTTCACAATTATGTGCCACTTTGTGTTGGTCTATCGCATAAAATCCCAATAGAATACATTTACGTTTTTGATTGTAACATGAGAAAATGTGTAAAATTCCAAAGGGTATGAATGCTTTTTCAAGGCACTGAACCCGGCCTTAAAGTGGAGTTCATCCACTTTTTCAACTCCACATCATCCGCTTTAGACCCTGACATACTTTCTTCAATAGACATTTTTTTTTTCAGGCCCCATACGCCTGTAAATATAGTTTTTATTTTACTTGTTTTTACAAATGAAAAGCTGCGCTTCTCCTCTAGAACTGTTTTCCTTCACTTGCCCAGCCCAGGATCTCAGAACATCTTTTTAACAATGACCAACCAAGGGTAGGATTCGCTAAAGTCAAAAGTAGGCCAACTGCACTGAGGATTGGTTGATTATATTTAAACAACATGGATATGAATACATAACAGGTCGTGCACAACTATTGAGCACTCATTCGATGGCCACTTTTATTATTATTATTATTATTTAGGATTTATATAGCGCCAACAGTTTGCGCAGTGCTTTACAACATGGGGGCAAGACAGTACAGTTACAATACAAATTAATAGGAATTAGAGGGCCCTGCTCATTAGAGCTTACAATCTAGAAGGGAGGGTCAAGTGGAAAAAAAAGTGACAAATGTGGGGGATAAGGTGATAGAGAAAACGAAAATACATTTAGGCGTGAGTAGGGTAGGCTTCCGTGAAGAGAAGTGTTTTCAGAGATTGCCTAAAAGCTAATAGAGTAGGAGATAATCAGACAGATTGGGGTAAGGCATTTCATAGGATTGGAGAGGCTCTGGATAAGTCCTGGAGGTGAGCATGAGAGGAGGTGATGAGGGAGCTAGAGAGCAGGAGGTCTTGAGAGGAACGAAGAGAACAAATAGGTTGGTATTTAGAGACTAGGCTAGTGATATAGCTGAGGGCTAAGTTGTGGATGGCTTTGTAAGAAGTTGTTAGTATTTTGAATCTAATTTGTTGGGTGAGCGGAAGCCAGTGGAGGGATTGGCAGAGAGGCGTAGCAGACACAGAGCGATTGGTAAGGTGGATGAGTCTGGCAGCAGCACTCATGATGGACTGAAGGGGGGATAATCTGTGTAGAGGTAAACCAATGAGAAGGTAGTTACAGTAGTCGAGGCGAGAGATGACCAGGGAGTGAATTAAGAGCTTTGTTGTGTCATTGCTTAGAAAGGGGCATATTTTGGAGATGTTGAGGTGACAAGATTTGGACAGTGATTGGACGTGGGGCTTAAAGGAGAGTTCAGAGTCCAGAACTACACCTATGACCTTGGTAAGCGGGGATGGGCTTATAGTTGTGCCATCAATTTTGACAGAGAGATTAGGGGAAGGGGCACATGGGGGAGGAAAAATGATAAGTTCGGTTTTGAATATTGAAGATTGATTTTGAGGAAGTGGTGTGACATCCAGACTGATATATCTGTTAGTAAATTAGTGATATGTGAAGAGACGGAAGGAGTAAGCTGAGGGGTAGAGAAATAGATTTGGGTATCGTCAGCATAGAGGTGGTATTGGAAGCCATGGGAGGGTATCAGCTGACCCAGGGAGGAGGTGTAGATTGAAAATAGGAGAGGTCCAAGAACAGAACCTTGGGGGACCCCAACAGAGAAGGGAAGAGGAGAGGAGGAAGTAGAATTGTAAGTAACGCTAAAGGTGCGTTGATGTACATCAACTGCCCAATACACCTTAAGATTGCCTTATTGCATTGAATTTAACATAAAATTACCGAGCTGCAGTCTACAAAATATAGGTCATTTTTAACCACTTTCTACTGCGCCCACAGTAGTTTTACTGTGACATCCCAAGGCCAGGTGACGTATCTGCATGTCAGCCGGCACGTGCGCACTGGCGCGCCACTCTCACGACTGCGGCTCCCGGAACCTGACCGTTTTGAGTGGCCGGGTATCACAAGAATGCTATATGATGGCATGATCACAATGGGTTTCATTCATAACAGCTGTGCTTAGTATTGTGATGCTGTTATTGGCCCACAGCTATCACAGCACCCTGTACCACGTGATAGCTGTGGGCCTGTCCCAGCATCACAATAGTAATCACCTCTGTTATAAATGAAAGCATTCCAGCTGTATTTCAAAATTGATCCTAATCGTAAGAGAAATTCTATTACTTCTCATACCACAACGCCCATTCGATTTACCACACAATTTCATGCCCAATACAGAAGGATGGAAAAAGTATTTCACAAAGTATTCCATCCTTCTTAAAGACCCTTTCTTACAATCCTCCCTCACTTCTGGCCAAAAGTATCCTACCGTAAGGCTTGGAACATACGTAAAAAGCAAGCCCCAGTAAAATGAAATCCTCTCACACCACCCAAAAACAGATCCACCACTTTTCTGATTCTGAAGGGCATGTACCGATGCAAGAAAATGTTTTTTTGTCTTACTTGCCAATTTGTGTCGCATGGCCAAAAGGAGTTTACCCTGAACCAGTTTCAAAATTGTTCCTCTGAATATGTTGTTTATGGTCTCCGATGCCCATGTGGTCTTTGTGATGTCGGGAGAACCTTTGCGCAAACACTATGGAGAACAGGAGGAAGGCTATAATAAACACAGTATCCCCAGACACTTGCTTGAACACCATCAAAAGAAAACATACAAATTTCCACAATCATTGATGATATGGGGTTGCATGTCAAGTAAAGGTACGGGGAGATGACAGTCATTAAATCTTCATGCCATTGTCTTGCAGTTTTTTTTTTCCTTCAGCGGTTTACTACAGCTTTAACTGTCACAGGAATAGAAAGTGTTTGGAATCTACCCAGTAAAGTCACATACAATATATATACCACATCTAAGTGTAGCTATGTCTTTTAACCACTTCAGCCCCAGAAGACTTTACCCTCTTCCTGACCAGAGCACTTTTTACAATTTGGCACTGCGTCGCTTTAACTGACAATTGTGTGGTCGAGCGACGCTGTACCCAGACAAAATTTGCATCCCTTTTTTCACACAAATAGAGCTTTCTTTTGGTGGTATTTTATCACCTCTGCACTTTTTATTTTTTGCGCTATAAACAAAAAAAGACTGACAATTTTGAAAAAAACCCTTTTTTTTTTACTTTCTGCTATAATAAATATCCCCCCAAAATATATAAAAAAACTAATTTCTTCCTCAGTTTAGGCTGATATGTATTCTACTTATTTTTGGTATAAAAAAAAAATCGCAATACGTGTATATTGATTGGTTTGTGCAAAAGTTATACAAAATAGGGAATAGATTTATGGCCTTTTTATTATAATTTTTTTTTATTAGTAATGGCGGTGATCTGCGATTTTTATTGGGACTGCGATGTGGCGGACAGATCAGACATGTTTGACACTATTTTGAGCCCATTGACATTTATACAGCGATCAGAGCTAAAAATAGCCACTGATTACTGTACAAATGTCACTGGCAGGGAAAGGGTTAAACACTAGGGGGCAATCAAGTAGTTAAGTGTGTTCCCTCAGCGTGTTCTAACTGTAGGGGGGATGGGCTACCACTGACATGACAGAGATCAATGTTCCCGATAACAGGGAACACAAGATCTCTGTCATGTTACTAGGCAGAACAGGGAAATACCTTGTTTACTCACTTCAGCCACGGAAGATTTGGCTGCTCAATGACCAGAGCATTTTTTGCAATACGGCACTGTGCCTCTTTAACTGACAATTGCGCGGTCGTGCTGTACCCAAACAAAATTGACATCCTTTTTTTCCCACAAATAGAGCTTTCTTTTGGTGGTATTTGATCATCTCTGTGGTTTTTATTTTTTGCACTATAAACAAAAAAAAGAGCGAGATTTTGAAAAAAACACAATATTTTGTACTTTTTGCTATAATAAATAACCCCAATTTTTTTTTAAAAAGCTATTTTTTTTCTCAGTTTAGGCTGATATATATACTTCTACATATTTTTGGTAATAAAAATCGCAATAAGCATATATTGATTGGTTTGCGCAAAAGTTATAGCGTCTACAAAATAGGGGATAGATTTATGGCATTTTTTTTTTAACTAGTAATGGCGGCAATCTGCGATTTTTATCATGACTGCGACATTATGGCGGACACATCGGACACTTTTGATCCATTTTTGGAACGACTGACAATTATACAGCGATCAGTGCTATAAAAATGCACTGATTACTGTATAAATGTCACTGGCCGGGAAGCAGTTAACACATGGGGCGATCAAGGGTTTAACTGTGTTCCCTGACTGTGTGTTTTAACTGTTACAATGTAGATATTTGCCAGCACACCAAGGATCAGCACACGGTGGCGTCCAAACGGTTTGATTTATTGCGTGATCACAATACAAAAGGTGCAACGTTTCGGAGTCGCGCAGGACCCCTTCGTCAGGCATGTGATAAAGGGGTCCTGCGCGACTCCAAAACGTTGCACCTTTTGTATTGTGATCACGCAATAAATCAAACTGTTTGGACGCCACCGTGTGCTGATCCTTGGTGTGCTGGCAAATATCTACATTGTGGCTTGAACCAGTATCCAGCTGGTTGTTGCTGCAGCACCCGACCTTTAAGAGCTTATACCAGGAACGTGTGCGATGGGAATATGAAACATTTTTTAACTGTTACACACACATGTCTCTGTTCTGCCTCTCGTGCCCACGATCGCTCGGGGCTGGCCATCATCGCGACCCTCAGGCAGAGCACCGGCACCCCTGCAGTGCAGTGCGCGCCTCCGGCGGGGTGCGTACGTCTGCTACCCCGCTTAAAGGAGCCAACGTATAGCTACGATGGCTCGCGGGAACGTGCCGACCTGCTGCAGTATAATGACGGCGGCTGGTCGGCAAGTGGTTACATAGGCAGTTCTCCTTTCTGTCTCTCCTCGCCGTGATCATGGGCCGCTGGTGGACATCGAGTCCGCTGGACTCGCAGGCACACTACCGCGGCGTGCGGCGGGCGGGCGTGCCCGCTATCCTGCTTTTGCGGACTGACGTACAGGTCTGTCAGTTTGCACAGGAGTGCCATTCTGCCGACGTATATCAGCGTGAGCCGGTCGGCAAGCGGTTAAAGTACTTGAAACTGCATTTACTGAAATCTGGTCTAAGAGTTTGTAGAATAAACTATGCTTTACACTTTTCCTAACTAAAATGGCAGAAAGGCAGCTATGAGAAAATAAGGAGAAAACCATTAGTACATAAAAGGATATTTGTCACTATGCAATCCAAGATTTTTTGTGCACAGTCATTTGACAAAGATACACATCAGGCCTAATACTCCATGAAACATGAACATAGGAAAGCAGCAAAACACTTATTTTTAGTTAAGTTTTAAGGTTTAATTGAGATAATATTGTACATATCTATGATAAAGGAAAGCAATAAAGTTATACAGTTCCAGCAGTTAACTTTTACTAGGGGAAGAATATGACAATGCTTAGATCCAAGTAGAACTTTATACAGTGATGATTAAGTACACACAAAGGCTTTCAGATAGATAGAACATCCCATAAAGACTTAAGCCCCATTCACACTATAACGTGCAATTGCACACATTGCGAATATGTGCTTATTTTGCGTGTTGTAATTTTACACACATAGGGCCCACTGTTAAAATGAATGGGTTGTCCTAGACACAACAAACACAGCAAATAAGATTATGCACCTTTTTGAGCTTCATGGGTTTTTAAACTTGTGTTTTTTGCGCGAAAAACATGCATCTGCTTGCATTACCAAAGGCTTACAACTTTTTCGGCTTGTAACTTTAGAACTCTGAGGTTCACGAAGGTCGTTAAAGGAAACCTGTCAAAAGATAATAGGTGGCTTGCCCTTGCTAACCATCTGAAAATGATAATTACTTGTTTATCTTTGGCTTCAATCCCTCATAAATCACTGACGGATAACAGACATACAGCATACAGCAAGTAATGTCAAAAAGAAGTCTGAGCTCCTGATTTGCATAATTATTCAAGGCCAGTGTCTCAGAAACATCTGAAGTTCTGTGTACTGAAAGTGGAATTCCAGGAAAAAAATCTAAATACTTGTCACAGGCAGGGGTCAGGCTAGAAGGTCAGTAGCCATAGCAGTAGAGATCCTCCCATCATCCAGCAGGATATGTAAACAAGCAGGTCACCCTGGCAGGTGATGCAGGTGCAGGGTCTAAGCAATAACCAGTATTCACCAGAGTTCCTGATGGTGGAGATAGGTCTTGCTGCATGTTAGTATCAGATTACTGACCTCAGAATAGCTCAATCAGCAGGTGAGCAAGCTGGGGTCCAGTAGCAGATATAGCAGATAGGGATCAAGCAGAAGCATAGTCAGTAAACAAGCCAAAGGTCAGTAAAAAGTAGTTGCAGGTTGTGGTCGAGCGGAAGCGTAGTCCAGGAACAAGCCAATGTCAAGATCACTTAAGTGCTCCTGCTCCTCATTCCAGCATCCGGGTTTTGGCATTGCATTCTCCCTGTTTGTGTCCACCTGTTGGGTGATTGATGTGGTCAGTCACCTGTTATAACCAAGTCAGAGCTCTGTCCTTTGCTTGTGATAGCGAATGATACCTGTTGTTCCTGATCGAGCTCCCTGTCTGTCTGCCCTGCTTCACTAGTTTGGATTCCCCTGTGTATGACCTGGATCGGATATTGGACTATTCCCTGAACTCAGCCTGCCTTTTACCTGGACTGTCATAGAACCACGCTATCTGTCTTCTAACTGCAAGTAGTCTGTTTGTTTGCTCTGTTCGCATCTGCCCTGGCGTGGTGGCCAGGCACTATAGCAGTGTATATGTAGTGCATATGTCCTGGGGGCAACCAAGTACCGGTAGGCCTGCTTGCCTTAAGGGAAAGGGGGCTGCTATAGGTGAAGCACACAGTAGCTAGCTATAGTGTCTGACCACCTGCGTTGGTGTAGACGTGACAGCCAAAGGTCAGTAACGAGTGGTAGTGGAGATACTGATAGTTGTAGGTACACAAAGGAGCAAAGTAATGGCTGGAGAGAGCAAAATAATGTGGCAAACAGGAAGTGCAGAGACATGGCTTAAATCAGGAAGTTCATGGGAGGAGCAAAGAGTTCAAGGTTCACCAGAAACAAGAGATATGGCATGAAAGTTCAAAGGATCAGACAGGGAAATTTCCAGAATCTCAGGTGGCTCAGCAAGAAGAGCCATTGTTGGACAAAGCAGGAGTTGTGAATTCAGATCCTGGTAATTACTAGGGTTGCCACCTTTTCTTCAAGTCAAACCCGACACTTTAGACGCGTACTGTAAAATTTTAGGTTTAAGGGGGAACGCTTTGGACTTTGGTGTAAAGAGGAAATCTGATGTAAGGGGGTTTTCTGCTTGCTAAACCTCCCACTTACATCAGCGTTCCCAGCATTCCCCCTTAAATTAGGGTTCCCAAGATTCCCCTTACATTAGAGTTCACAGGGCACCCCTCACACCTGAGTCCCTCTTACCTTAGTGTACTCACTTGCTTGGAGGCATGAGAGAGAAGGGAGGGAGGGGAGAGTAATTACACTACTCTTAAAATGCTCCCTCCCCCTTCCTAACACATATTCTGACTAACCTGTGTAGAAAAGATCTGTATGCTTACCTACTCTCAGGGCACTTCAGTCCAGTCACGTGATTTCCCCTGTGTGAGGCAGCAGTGACTTCAGGGGAGAGAAGAGAAAGCTCAACAACGGGTGGTAATGTCTGGGAGCGGTGACATAACCCACAGGCTTCCTATGGCCCTTCATTGTTGGCGTTCCCTCCTCTCCTCTGCAGCCGGTGCTGGCTGATATAGGAGAGCCAAATCACATGACCAGAGCAGAGATGCCTTAAAATAGGTACTGTAAGTATACAGACCTTCTCCTAACGAAAGTTAATCAGAATAGGTGTTAGCAGGGGGAGGGAGCATTTTAGGACTAGTTTTTGCCTAAAATTCTAATTTAAAACCAACATTCTTTGTATTGCTTTGGAAATATTGGGGAAGGTTCAGAACCCCTGTTATATTTATGTTGCTGTCCGTGTGCCCGCTGGAGAGAATCTTCTTCTGTTTTGGGCCTAGTGAAGTTTGTCATATGAACAGAAAGTGACGGTAAACTGAAAATTTTACAGCTATAAGTAGGAAATCCTCCAGAGGGGACACCAATTCTGGTGACAACTGTTCAATGTCCCGTACACACGATCCGAAAATCTGACGACAGATTGTTCCTTTTTTTTTTTTTTGCATGCTAGTCGCATATCGAAAATGGAGAGGTTACTAAAGTTACAAAAATTCTCGTAAGTCAGAATAAAAATTTGAAAGTGATGTCATGTCTTGTAGTGTATTTCTATAGTATTTTTGGATGACAACTGTACTGATTAAACGAAAATTGTATGATCTGGTATCATACGAGAAAAATTTTCGTGTTTGTCCGATCGGATAATATCAGATGAACTGTCATTATCGGCCCTCGAAAGCTCTGTACTAACGATCCGATTATCGTACAATCACTTCGGATGCTGTTTTTTTCATCTGATTTTCGGATCTTGTGTACGGGCCATAAGAACGGAGTTTCTTATCTTACTACACTTATTGACTATCTTAGTGCTACTCAGAATGTTGTGCCCTAGGAATCAGAAACATTTGCATAAATATAAAATATCTGCACTCGACCAATCAGTAATCACCAAATAATCAGCTATCATTCAGCAAATAAGACTTTACTTATCTGGTACAAGTTAGACAATGAATGACTGTATTTCATTGGTTAGTAATTGTAAAATATTAGATGTAAATTGCAAGATTAAAAGTTAATCTGTGCTATGTAGCAAATTGTATCAGAAAATAAATATTAGACTTGAGACTGAAAGAAAATGACAGGTGTATAAGGGCCTGGAGCTGGGGAAGGGATACTAAAATAAAGAAGAGCATTAACACTGGTCTGTTATCTTGACAGATTATGTTTCTACTGTAATTATCAAAAAGTGGAAGAACGAGATTCTTAATTTATATACTCTACCTGTTGCCTATGTGACATTAATAGACAGGTTATTCTGGGTACACACGGTCGGATTTTCCGACAGGAAAATGTTCGATGGGAGCCTTTTGTCGGAAATTACGACCGTGTGTAGGCTCCATCGGACAGTTTCCATCGGAATTTCCGTCGCACAAAATTTGTGATCTGGTTCTCAAATTTTCCGACGACAACATCCGTTCGCGGAAATTCCGATCGTGTGTACACAATTCTGACGCACAAAGTGCCACGCATGCTCAGAATCAAGCAGAAGAGCAGCACTGGCTATCGAACTTAATTTTTTTCAGCTCTTCGTACGTGTTGTACGTCACCGCGTTCTTGACGTTCTGAATTTTCGACCAACTTTGTGTGACCGTGTGTATGCAAGACAAGTTTGAGCCAACATCCATCAGAAAAAAAACATGGATTTTGTTGTCGGAATGTCCGATCGTGTATACGAGGCATAACACTTGACACTAGGATTTTCATTATATCCAGTGTTGCCCGTTGACACCTGAGCGTAGTGCCGCTTGAAGCTTAAAGCTTATTATTTGAGAAAGTACGTGAGATTCGTTTGGGGAGCAATTGTGTGCTTTGTCCACAATAGACTTTAACGGAAGTGTATGAAAATGCGCAGAAAAGGCACCTAGCATTTTCTTGCCTAGAATTAGGCTTTCCATTGGCTAAAATGCCTGTACAATTGTTATAAGAAGCCAGAAAAATGACCACAGATGCTCAACTTAAGTGTGAATGAGGCCTGACGTAAGAAAAGGGGGACAACTTTTAGCACAAGGTATTTAGAGAAAGGACACATCCCCAGTTATGCGGACCTTAAAAAATAAATGCTCAAAAAATGATTGGTTAAAGGGTTAGTTCAAAAAGTAAAAAGTTCACCTAACTTATTACACCCTTGACATACCCCAGTCCCCACTGCACTTATATATTTCCTTGATTACGTTATCTTCTGATATTCACGAATCTGATGTAGCGGTCCAGGTATCTGAAAAATGCAATACACAGCCTGAGAGAGGTGTAGCACATGACCCTGTTGACCAATGAGAATTGCTCTGACCCATTCTGGAAGAAAGAGCTTGTCCTTCAAAGCCCAGACCGCTACATCTGTTAGCGTTGGCAGTGAAGGATAGTTAATGAAAATATAGATGAGTGTGTCCTACGCTCCCTTATAACCAAATACCAGCTGTCCTAATGTCAGTGTAAAATACTAGTTTTAGTGTCCTAGTGTCAGGGTTAAATACTATATTGCCCCGTACACACGGTCGGATTTTCCGACGGAAAATGTGTGATAGGACCTTGTTGTCGGAAATTCCGACCGTGTGTAGGCTCCATCACACATTTTCTGTCGGATTTTCCGACACACAAAGTTTGAGAGCAGGCTATAAAATTTTCCGACAACAAAATCTGTTGTCGGAATTTCCGATCGTGTGTACACAAATCTGACGCACAAAGTGCCACGCATGCTCAGAATAAATAAAGAGACGAAAGCTATTGGCTACTGCCCCGTTTATAGTCCCGACGTACGTGTTTTACGTCACCGCGTTCAGAATGATCGGATTTTCCGACAACTTTGTGCGACCATGTAATTGCAAGACAAGTTTGAGCCAACATCCGTCTGAAAAAATCCTAGGATTTTGTTGTCGGAATGTCCGATCAATGTCCGACCGTGTGTACGGGGCATATGGGTGGCTGCAAACAAATGATCGTGTTCCCACAACTGCAAAAATTATATAGTGACATAAATGTTGTTGCTTCTCCCTCTACTTAGGCCTGATTCACACCTATGCAGGTTGCAGTTTGCATATTGCAGGTACATTTTGCGTTTTTCAATACACGCATTTGATCCAGAAAAAAGTCCCTGGCCCTTTCCATAAATGGCACAGATGTGAACTGCATCTATAGGAATTCATGTTAAATGGACTGTACTGTGTTTCTGCAAAACTGAAAATGCACTAAAAAATGCATAGGTGTGAACCAGGCCTTAACAATGATACATTCCCTTAACTGTGCTATTTAAAAAAAAACTCTGCAATGTCAAATCAAAACATCCAAAACAATATCCACGTGCATATATCAATATAAGCCAAAAAAGTCTTCTTTCCACAAAATAATAAATAGTGTTCTTCCACGCTGATTCTGAATAGTTCATATGCATGCCAATCCTTCTTCTTTCATGCACGGTGACTCCCACCACCATGAGCGCAGTGTGGACTATTGCATATTGCATTGCATATCGTAGGGTGGGCTATTGCATATGAACTTTTCAGAATCAGTGTGCAAAAACACTATTTATTATTGTGTGGAAAGAAGACTATATGACTTATATTGATATATGCACATGGATATTGTTTTGATTAAATCACTTGACCTCCAGAAGATTTAGCCCCCCTTCATGACCAGGCTATTTTTTGTGAAACAGCACTGCGTTACTTTAATGCCGCGTACACACAAGCGGACTTTTTGACCGGACTGGTCCGACTGTGTTTTTTATTATTTGCGCTATATACAAAACAAGGCTGACAATTTTGAAAAAAACATATATGTTTTACTTTCTGCTATAAAACATCCAACAAAAAATTGAAAAAAAATCTAATTTCTTCTTAAATGTAGGCCAATATGTATTCTGCTACATGTTTTTGGTAAAAAATCCCAAAATGCGTACATTGATTGGTTTGCGCAAAAGTTATAGCGTCTACAAACTATGGGATATATACTGGAATCTTTATTTATGCATTTTTTTTATACCAATAAAGGCGGCATTCAGTGACTTATAGCGGGACTGTGATATTACGGTGGACATTCTGGCACTGACACTTTTGTCATTTTGTGGGAACCATTGACACTAATACAGTGATCAGTGCTAAGAATATGCACTGTCACTGTACTAAAGACACTGGCTGGGAAGGGGTTAAACATCTAGGGTGATCAAAGGGTTAACTGTGTGCCTAGCCAGTGTTTTGCTGTATTGTGTGTGCTGCTTTTACTCAGGGAAATTATAGATTTTTTTTCCTGCTTTGCAGGGACAAAAAGTCCATCCCTTTCCCACGATCAGAACAGAGCTCTGCCGTGTTTACATAGGCAGAGCTCTGTTCTGTGTCTCTGCCTGACGATCGGTGAACATCCAATGCCTGTGAGCAATCACAGCAGAAGCGGCCAGCCGGAAGCTCGAGCTCGCCCCCTAGGCGGCAGTGCAGAGTCACCTGATTCTGCACAGGGGGGCTGCAATGTAGCAGTAAATCTGTTAGAGGGTGGTCCTTGACTGGTTAACATCACAGAGTTTTTTGTAAATAGCACAGTTAAAGTGTAAGTAAACCCCCCTATTGTTTTTAGCCAAGGAAGCTGCCATCTTTGCCTCTGTTTAATCTATAACTGCCATGATGCTGTACATGTGATCAGTTATGACACCAGCCATTGGATGGTTTGACAGTTTGGTTGAGAGCACAACCAATGGGAGTGTTACATTTCTGGCACGTGCCAGAAATGAAACTGTTTTATGGATGGGTTTACTTCCGCTTTAAGGGAATGCATTAATTGTTATGTATAGGGAGGCGCAACAAAATTGATGTCACTATATAGTGAAGGATAGTTATAAAGGAGTTAAGTGTAGTGGGGACCAGGGGTGTGGGGAGAGTGTGAATAGATGAACAAACCCTTTAAATCCACCAGTGTGTTTTGTTTTAACTACATGGCTAATGTATTGGCCTTTAAAAAAAAACAAATATTAATATCTGGAGATTGGATGAAAGTACAGTTTAACACTTTTGGCACTTAAATAGTACATATTTTATAGAAATCAATACACCAGACCAAAATAAGGGGCAACTGAGGAGGAAAGATGAACAGTGGGCTTTAGCTCCAAAAGAAGGACAGTGCCACCAAATGAGAGACATTAGGATATATAGAAACCAAAGAAAATCTGTCCATGAAAATGGAGCAGTTGTCTATAGCAGACAATCAGAATGCTTATGTAGTTTTTCCATTAAAGGAAAGATAAAAAATGAATGGTTACTACACGTGACAACTTCACTTTTCTGTTCTCCAGTCCAGAACTCAGATCCATACTGTTAAGCAGACGTTGCAATAAAAAAGTAAGGTTCCTATTACTATAGCAGGGCCTCTTTCCCTATCATAAATAGCAACCTTTAGGTGAAAAAAAGCCTGCTTTACTTCAAGGTCAACTTGAAGACTTGATCCATTTAAAACTGTCCTTTCACAGGGTTTAATAAGCTTAGTTGACTGAATATTCTAACCAAAGAAGTAACCTTTCATTACAGTAATGCCGCGTACACACGGTCAGAATTTCCAACAACAGATGTTCGATGGGAGCTTGTTGTCGGAAATTCCGATAGTATGTAGGCTCCATCGGACATTTGTTGTCTGAATTTCCGACAACAAAAATTTGAGAGCTGGTTCTCAAATTTTCAGACAACAAAATCCGTTGTCGGAAATTCTGATTGTGTGTACACAATTCGGACACACAAAATTCCACACATGCTCGGAATCCAGCAGAAGACTGGCTATTAAACTTAACTTTTCTCGGCTCGTCGTACGTGTTGTATGTCACCGCATTCTTGATGTTCAGAATTTCTGACAACATTTGTGTGACCATGTGTATGCAAGACAAGTTTGAGCCAACATCCGTCGGAAATAAATCCAGGATTTTGTTGTCGGCATATCCGATCGTGTGTACGCGGCATAAGTGTGGAGGAATGATGTCTAACTACTGCTGGTGCAAATGCAACAATGCAAAACAAAGGGAGCACCCAACAGTGAGTGCATAAGTGCATTCCCAATTTGTTAATAATTGTATTTTTTGTATTGGAGTTTTATAAGAATGAAAATAGGCACAGAAGGAAAAAAAAGAGTCCATCAGCACAATACGGCAAGTGAAGACTTCAAATGTACAGTTAATTACAGAAGTAAATAAAAACATCACTTCAATAAAAGTACATTTGCAAAGAAATATGAAAAAAGTTTGAATCAGGAGAAAATAAGGACAAGGATATACCCCAGTCCTATATACCCATGTCTATCGACCTCTTCCTTTTGAAGCAGTTGCGTGATGAAGCGAGTCAGTAAGTGACATTGGATGCACGTCCAGAACTGAAAATACAGTACTTAGCTCACCATCTTGGATACTATATGGATGTGATTTTAGCCTTCTTAACACAGGAGAGCTGTTATGTTGAATAAATAGTGGTTTTACGAATCTGCCGCACTATGGTCATTGCCTTTTTTAGATTTTACATACTGGTATACTGCAAGCTATTCTCTGGAGATTGCTCAATTGTAAAGGGGAGTGTGGAGGAAGAAGAGAACTTTAAAGTATGCAATATTTGTCCCTGGGGTGGAAGGGCAATAAGCCTTGGTAAGAGTATATCTGCATGCGGGATATGGCACATGGGGGAGAATTTGCACAGTGAAAAGTGGGATTTTGCCCTGATGGTCACGGATTTATGTGAGCACAATTATATACTGTATAAACTTTATATCAATTGATATATAAAGTTTGGTTAGGGGCATACTACACTATATACTTTTTGTTCTTTTTGGATACACCTTTGGAGGAATTGAGGGTGAAAAGCTGAGAAGCATGGATTGGGAGGAAGAATCAAAAAAAGTTTGAGTTTTATCATGCTTTATACTGTATGACCCACTTATTTATTAAGGGTCAAAAGATCCGGTGAGAGTTTATAATTTTTCACAGGAAGGTAGGAAGATAGTATTGCACTTGTGTATTTTATTATGGAACTATTTAATGGACACTGACATTTAAGCGCTGGTGTATATACCTCTACATTCATTGTCATGGCAACAGTTGCTGGGGCATTCATAGGAAATCATATTATTTTACCTGAGTGCGTAATACATTTTAATGTTGTAATCAACTTACCTTCATCCACTTAAACCAGAGACATGACCATTTAAAGTACATAAACGTCGGTTTTAATATTTTACTTGATTCTGTCTAATCAAAAACATTTACTGACCTGCGTTGGATCTACTGGCGGCCAGATGAGACCAGACTTGCGTCTGTTTACATCAAGCTACCTCCGATCCATCATGTTTAGTCCTTATCCATTTTTTTCAGACCTGGACAGACGGACAGGTAGGGGGATGTAAAAGGACACAATTCTGTTTACATCTCCCTTCACCTAGACTTACATGGAGCTTTGGATCAGGTCTGCCTGACAGGTGAACCCGACTGAAAAGTCTGTATGATAGGACCCTAGATAAAAACTTCTATTTAATATTCTCAAGCACTTTATAAATCAAAAACCTTTATGAACATTTGGGTGCAATAAAAACTGAAACCAAAGATAAGAAATAATCAGTCTATCAGTACAAAATATAAAATCTGTGTAAGGATCTGCTAACCTCTGCTGTGTATTTGGGAATACCTGTGCTGTCACAGCTACTACAGAGTTAAGTATGTATGTACTTCCTGTCTCTGGTTTGTTGGATTGGAAACCCCAGAAAGAGGAAGTGAAGAAAAAGAGAGGTTTTTGGAGAGCACATGTCCACATACAGGGGCTGTTATTTTATTTTATCTAAGCCAGAAGCAGAGACTATTAGGTCTCTAACTAGGGTTGCCACCTCATCCCTTTCAAACCAAACACATAATAATTACACAGGTTCTGTGGCTGATTAAGGAGGTAATTAAACCTAGTTGGTGCCTTATGTGCATTAAATAAGCCTTTAGAACCAGTGTAATTCATATGTGTTCGGGTTTAAAGGGATGAGGTGGCAACTGTATCTCTAAAACCAGGCCGGGTGCCGCATCGCGGTCATCCACAGGGGCCCCTGCAACTGAATTTTTGGCAACACACATATATATACAGTATGTATGTGTATTTATTTATCCATATTTCTGCAGTTTTGATGAATGATTTATACAGAATGAGCAACTGCAGCTAATGAGAAACATCGGGCCATAACCGCTACTGAAACATGCTGATCTGGGCGGTGTACGGCCATGAGTAGCTGCGTCAATGAGCCCTTACACACGCAAGTAAGTGAGTCAAACAGTCATTTCCTTCTTTTCCTCTTAGTTTGTGCTGGAGTTTGACCAGTCAGCAGTCATCATTTGAAAGGAGATAACATATGCTGTGCTCATACACACACACACACACACACACATACAGATACAAATCAGTGTTCTGTGACCCATTCAAGTGAAATGGGCTGTGCCACAACTATGTGGGTCTGCTGTGGCCTTGAGCCTGGTGGCAGCTGCTGCCTCTTCTCCTGTTACTGTACGCACACCTCCATTTATTAGAATCAATTTGACTGGGCTAGCTGCATGCAGGGCCCTTTAAAGATATAATAAACTTTTTTTTCTGAATCATGCTCTTTTAGCTCACACATACTATACTGATATGCAGACCATATGTACAAGTATTTTTCCTGGTTATTATTATTGTTGATGATGGCTTGCAATGAACCATATTTGTAACCACTAATTTTGTGACTACAAAGATGTCATATATACTTTATATTAAACTAAAGTTGCTCTTGGTAATTGTGAATCAAATGGTCAAATGTGTGTCCTTGTATATTTGAACAGTGACTACTAGATGTCCTGCCACCCCATACTCTCACATTATGTACATTACATACAAGACTGGTAAATATGTTTAGCGCCATTTATTCCAAAAAATGCTCTGACAAGGGTTTAAACAATGGTGACAGACGGTAGTAAAAAGCGATAAATACATGACACACAGATTAATCTATCTATCTATGTGTGCTTTCTTAATCTAGTTTCTAACCTTGACACCAAAGCCCATCATCTTCTCTTCAGCTGTTAGTCACTTATTATAAAAAACCTTCATAACAGAGATAGGAATGGGCACTGAAGAATGGGAATATGAGCACTCAAAGTCCCTCTGACCACTGCAAACCCCATCCTGCAAGTATGATTTTCTTGCAATTTTAAGACTTTCTAAACTGCCCATACATATGATGGAGATCAGGGTGCTGGTGATCTGTTCTTCTTGGGGGCGGATGGCATCATCTGCAATAGATTTGGACTTTCAGTGATGTAATTTTACCACTTGGACTTTGGGCTCTCTGTTCTGCACCTTAACTCCATGAATAAACCTCAGCCCATCTGACACACCTGGTTAAACAAAAGTCACTGCAAGCACTTATAAGAACAAAAGCATAGAAAACTTTAACTTGGCTGTGAGATAGTACCAGGAAATAGGCACAAGACCGTTTAGTGGTAAATTAGCTCAATGCATTGGTATGGATTAGAATAAATGGTGGTTTAAGCATAAATGAGCACACAGAAGGTAGGTTCAGACACAGTCCACTAGACACTATAATCACTATACCAAGGTAACTTAGAATAGAGTTCTGTACCACTAGACTGGACTTAAATCATGAATGAGCAAAGTCAGCAGTAACCAGAGCTTATAAGCCTTAACTGCAATGTCAATAATAATACTATAACTAATTTAGAATGCATTCTAGAAGATTGGCTAGGATATAGTGCCCAGAGAGGAACCTCCTAGCATAAGTAATAGGTAAAGGCCTCTGTGTATCAGTGGTAAACGGGTAGTCTTTAGTCTTAAGTCTTAACTGTTCAGCCAGCTAGCACTGGGGCCCATATGTACAGGTACAGTTGGTGCACATGCAAATAGTTCAATTCAAGCCTGCAGGCAGCAAAAGGGCTAATAGATAGTTGTCTGGTCAGTTCCTAAAGGGCTCAGTCGCTCTAGCAGTAAATAAGCAGTAAATAACCAGAGCAGCAGCTCACCAGTCCCAGCGATATAGCAGCTCACCATCCAAGCACACACAGTGATTAGTTCACTGTCTGCTCTGCACCCAGGTGACTTTGGCTGTTGGCACACCTAGACTCAGCACTCCAGACCCTGCTTAGGCTGCCAATATTCAGCAGGGATAGTGCACACTGGACAGCAATGTGCACTCTCTGGGCTCCCTCATGGCAAGAGCAAGCCGTGTCCCCTACAGCCTAGGAAAATGCCGCTCTTACCCCTTCTTGTGCAGAGTCTGGTAAGGGCTGTACTTCAGGCCCCATTACTTTCAGTGGGCAGTGCTCTCAAGGGGACTACACGATCCTCCTCTAGCCTTTCTTGATTGGTCCCTCTGCTGTATGCCAGGATGGAGTGGGGGGAACACGCACAGAACTTATTGTCTATTATACGATTATACGAGATATGATCAACATGTACAAATACATAAGTGGTCCATATAGTGAACTTGGTGTTGAGTTATTCACTTTAGGTCATTACAGAGGACAAGGGGCACTCTTTACGTATAGAGGAAAAAAGATTTCATCTCCAAATACGGAAAGGTTTCTTCACAGTATGAGTTGTGTAAATCTGGAATAGACTTCCTCCAAAGGTGGTTCTGGCCAGCTCAGTAGATTGCTTTAAGAAAGGCCTGGATTCTTTCCTAAATGTACATAATATAACTGGGTACTAACATTTATAGGTAAAGTTGAGCCTGGGGATATATGATTGCCTCTCAGGGGATCAGGAAGAATTTTTTTCCCCTGCTGTAGCAAATTGGAGCACGCTTTGCTGGGGTTTTTCACCTTCCTCTGGATCAACAGTGGGTGAAGGATTGTGTATATGGAATTGTATGATTTATTTTATTGTTTTTTATTTTTTGGTTGAACTAGATGGACTTGTGTCTTTTTTCAACCTGACTAACTATGTAACTATGAACTGCTCTAAAGCTGCACAGAAGGTAAGCACAGGGTGAGAGGCGACTGCTGCACAGTTGCCGGTACTACAAAAGCAACAAGCCTAGAAGCAGCTGGTGCCTCAAGTAATTACTACACCAAGGACCATGACACATTCACTTCTGTAGGTGTGCGCAGCCTTTTTCATTAGGCTGTGCACCCCAAAGCTCAAATACACATGTCTTTCTCTGCAGCCTCAACTGCACTGGACAGTGAATGATTGAAAAGTGCTCTGTGCTGAGTGGCTGCCTGTTCATTCACAAACTGAAGCACAGTAAACACAGTTTACTATGCTTCAGTTATGAATGAATACAGTAAGTGAGTGTGTTCACTGTGTTCATTTAGAAAAGGAAGGCACTGGTAAATGACATGTTTACTAGCCCCTTCCCTCACTCTCCATCCTGAAACATTCCCCGCAGCATCTGGGGGAAGAGGAGAGTCAGCAGCACTGCGGGGGGGACCAACACGGGGAAGCCTGAACAGTAGGAGGAATCAGCACTGCACATAGTCATTAGGCAAACCCCCTGCACACGCCTATGTTCACTTCCATTTGTCATACTGCAGGAGAATAATAAACATTCAGTCATTTTGAAACAAGACAAAGAACTCATTTGTGCAGCATTTTTGAATATATGTGCTGTGGTACAAAGAATATGAATGCATACCATGTAATACCATATACAAAAAAAAAACTGCATCTAGAACAGTCATGTGGCAAATACTGCAAATGATTAGCGAAATATCAAGTGCAATAATAAAGCGTACACCACCAAATGCTGACACATATGCCTTCACAGACTGTTTGACAGATTGGATTGGTTCATGGAATTGCATTGCTTGTTTTGTCATTGTTATGTGCAGAACTTTATTTTATGTTATTCACATTTATATTTGGTGGTGTACACTTTATTATTGCACTTGATATTTGGTTATTAATTTGACGTGTTTGTCACATGACTTTTCTAGCTGCAATTTTATTTTTTATTTTTTGTATATGGTATTACATGTTACACATTCATATTCTTTGTGGCACTGCAAATATATTCAAATAGTTTGGAAGTGATCACTGGTTACTTTTTTTGCTTGCAGCTTTTTTCGCTTGGTGTATAGCTGGTGTGCAGAAATTTTTATTTATATCTGTGTAGCATAGTCTTCATCATTTTTTTGCAGTGCTGAGAACAGAACAGCTTATTGAACATACTGTCGCTTACAAATCTAAAAAGTAAAATATGAAGCCTAAGAGAAGAGAAGTGTGAGAAAGTTAAAAAATGTCCTGTCTAGACCTTTCGTGGGAGAAGGCATGTGAGTTATAGGAGCTGTCTGAGCCATGTCTGCCTGTGAGGGTGGATATTTAGGTTTGCTACCACAGTGAAGGACGTTCTTATTCAAGGTCTCTTGATAGTATGACTAAGCTTAATTACTGATAAACACTTTTTTCTGGCAGCATGTTAAACTAGTCAGTAAACTATTTAGGTAACTGCCCTCATTCCAAAAATTAATTTATCACTCATTTAAGGTGTTTCAGGGTACTGCTTACATTTCAGGGTGGTGGGACTGCAGCCTTCAGGCCTTCACTGCTACTGAGTATTTCACAGTCAGATTCAAACTTTAAATTGGATCTTTACCCATAACAACTTGATCAAAAATAATGTTCTTTAGCAAGGAACATACATTCCACATTAATAATTATGTTACCAAAAAAGTGTGTGCCGTAAATTTCCTCCAGCATTGCTCCTGTTTCTTCTTTCTGGAGGCTGCCATTTTGCTAAAGCTCCGAGCCCCTAAACAGCAGTAAATCATAAAGCAGAGCTAAACCCATCAAATTAACGGTTTCAAAAAAGTTACATTCCTGGAATGCTGGGATTGCTAACTGTTACATTTGCTTGTGTCCTCCACCAAACTGTCAATCCATCAAATGGCTGGTGTCATAACTGATCACATGCTGCATCATGGCAGTTGCAGCTCAAACAGAAGCAGCTTCCTTTCTTCCAGCTGTAAAGGATAGGAGGGTTTAATTCTGCTTTAACCACTTGCCGACTGCCCCATGTACATATACTGTGGAGCAGCGGCTCTCCTGCGCAAAATCCCGTACAGGTACGTGATTTCGCTCTTACGGGTCTGCGGCGCACACGTGCGCCACCAGCTCCCGCTGGGATTGGACACAGCGGGAGCCAATCAGCGGGTCCAGCAGACCCGATGTCTGCCACGACCCGCCGATTGTTATGGCAAAAGGGGAGTATGACCTGAGTATTTATAGTATAGCACTAATTTCAAAATCCTCGTTTAACCCTCCAGGCGCCAGCACATCCAGAGGGAGGATCCAAAACATTTCTCTCTGGCAGAGCTTTCTGAGGCGCTCAGCCGGAGGGAGGTCTCTAGGCATCGCCTCAATCACCCAAATCTTTAAACCATCAAGCATTTTGTTGTGGTATTCAAGGAAGTGCCTAGGGACACTGTGGTTGTCCAGACCCTTGGAAATGAAACGGCAATGTTTGCAAAATCACTTTGTAGTGGCCTATTTGTTCGACCTACATAAAAAAGGAAACAAGGGCATGTCAAACAGTAAACCACATGGTCAGTTGAACATGTATGGAACTTCTTAATAGGATATGTTTTGCCTTTCATGCAAAAATCCTTCTGACCATGTTTGACAAACCGACAGGCAGTGTTGCCAACCGCCCGTAGATTTACGGGCAGCCCGTAAATTTAACCCCGTTTTCGGGGCGCCCGTGGAAGTCCGTTACGGGCACCGGTGCCCGTAAAAATGATGGCCGTGAGCCAACCACACAACTGTGCATGCGCCGTTCCGAAGCCGGCCGGGCTCAGGAAAGCTCGTACGCGCTCGCCCAGGCGGCGCATGCGCAGTAACATAATAGAGCCACCCGGCGCCATTTTCGAATCGATCGAGAGAGAGCACGGCGGCCAGCTGAGCCAGGCGACTCTGTCCTGTCATGCAGTGCATGACTGCCCACACAGGCCGCGGAGGTACGGAGAGTGAAGCTGTGGGGGGGGATAATATTCTTAGTAACAGGAGGACATTACTGGGACTGGAGCCGGGAGAAGTAATATGATGGTGAATAGAGCACATCAGTCTCTGTCCCTGGGCCCTGGCTGCATGGCATATGCAGGGGACAGAGACTGATGTGCTTCATTCACCATCATATTACTTCTCCAGTCTACATCATCAGTGTGCTGTGTGTCCTCCCCCTGTGCCCCCTTTGCCTTTCATCTCTCCACAGGACAGGTCAGGGCAGCACTGTGCTGCCCTGACCTGTGGAGAGGTGAAAGGGGTACAGGAGGACACAGCACACTGATAATGTGGAAAAGTAATATGATGGTGGGCAGTGGCACTGGGCAGAGGAGGAGGCTACTGTGAGGATGTATCATGTCTGCAGCCTCTGTCCCCCTCCTGTAGTATGTCCGCAGCCTCTATCCACCTCCTGTAGTATGTCCGCAGCCCCTGTCCCCCTCTTGTAGTATGTCCGCAGCCTCTGTCCCCCTCCTGTAGTATGTCCGCAGCCTCTGTCCCCCTCCTGTAGTATGTCCGCAGCCTCTGTCCACCTCCTGTAGTATGTCCACAGCCTCTATCCACCTCCTGTAGTATGTCCGCAGCCTCTATCCACCTCCTGTAGTATGTTCGCAGGCTCTATCCACCTCCTGTATTATGTCCGCAGCCTCTATCCACCTCCTGTAGTATGTCCGCAGCCTCTATCCACCTCCTGTAGTATGTCCGCAGCCTCTGTCCACCTCCTGTAGTATGTCTGCAGCCTCTATCCACCTCCTGTAGTATGTCCGCAGCCTCTATCCACCTCTTGTAGTATGTCCGCAGCCTCTATCCACCTCCTGTAGTATGTCCGCAGCCTCTGTCCACCTCCTGTAGTATGTCCACAGTCTCTGTCCACCTCCTGTAGTATGTCCGCAGCCTCTATCCACCTCCTGTAGTATGTCCGCAGCCTCTATCCACCTCCTGTAGTATGTTCGCTGGCTCTATTCACCTCCTGTATTATGTCCGCAGCCTCTATCCACCTCCTGTAGTATGTCCGCAGCCTCTATCCACCTCCTGTAGTATGTTCGCAGGCTCTATTTACCTCCTGTATTATGTCCGCAGCCTCTATCCACCTCCTGTAGTATGTCCGCAGCCTCTATCCACCTCCTGTAGTATGTCGCAGCCTCTGTCCACCTCCTGTAGTATGTCCACAGTCTCTGTCCACCTCCTGTATCATGTCCGCAGCCTCTGCCCACCTACTGTAGTATGTCCACAGTCTCTGACCATCTCTTGTCTTTTATCATGTCTGCAGTTTCTGAGGGGATCCTAGAAAGGAGTCAAGAGTGGGAGTGCCGCCGGGATGGGGGATATGGGAAGAGACAGACACGTGTTGACTGTGGAGCTGGAGACGTCTGACTGAGCCCTGCAGGGTGCACCTGAGAGGAGGTCAGTGACAGCGCCGCCAGGCCAGTCTGAGGGGGGTCACTGATGTAAGGGGGAGTGAATACAATAATGTAAGAGGGCACTGATATAAAGGTTCCCCTCTATATTAGTAATCCCCCCCTTACCTTAGTGCATTCACTCTCTGGTAGGTGGTCTCTGGTCACCATCCTGCAGACTCTGATGTAAGGGGAAACGCTCTGCTGGCCGGGTTATAGTAACCTGACCTTAATGTAAATTGAGAAATATATTTTTTTACTTTGTTTAACTTAAACACATTGCGAATAGCACTAGCTATGTGTTTATAGTTCAAATATTGATAATTGCACTATTTAGCACTAAAAATAGTAATTTTAGTTAATTTTTTGCAGTGCCAGTAAAAAAAATGTGGATCTGCCAGTAAATTTCATGATTTTTTGCCAGTAAAAAATTGGCGCCATTTGTAAATTTTGGCGTTAAGCCAGTAAATTTCACTTCGGGAGGTTGGCAACACTGCCAACAGGTCTTACATAACAGTTTTGATACATGCCTGTGATAGCAAAAAAAAAAAATTGGGAATGGAATAACCTGGAGGTATTGGTTTCTTTCTAAGTTGGCTAGGTGCTACCTTACTTTGGTGTTGGGGGCTTTTCTATATGCAAACTTAGGTTTGTTGCATAGGGCAGGAAGAAGATTCTGGTCCTATTAAAGCAGGGGCCAGTGTCTACGCACAATATTTTCCATCTGCCTGTGATGTGAGTGGAATTGAGTGATGAAACGCATCTCGTCCTTGTTGGCGTCTATCTGAGTTGGAGGACGTGATGCAGGTGGTGTCTCTATGTAATGTGAGTATGCTGTTTCCACAATATCAGCTGGAAATCCCTTATCAAGAAATTTGTCTTTTAAAATCCTACTGTGAATGTCATAATCACTACTTCTGGTGCAGTTCTTTTAGAGCCTACAGAACTGACTTTTGGGTATGTTATTAAGCCATTGAGGATGGTCGCAGCTTTTATAGTGAATGAAAGAATTACCTGCCGTTGATCCTATGACATAGGCTCTTGACCATGTGATCTGCTGTGACCAATCACAGCGGTAACCAGAAAATTCCGGTAAGCGTCTTTTCTCAGTTTGCGCTGACAAGGCGTGAGCAAAGAGAGCCAGTCAGTGGCTCTAGTTAACGCTTATTAGCACAGCCCCATCAGGGGTGCCCACCACATATGCCAATCAGTGCCCATCACATGCCAATCAGTGCCCATAACAAATGCCAATCAGTGCAGATCAGATGCCAATCAGTGCCCATATTGCCAATCAGTGCCCACCAGTAATGAATGTCAGTGCCCATCACAGATGCCAATCAGTGCCCATCAGTAATGCATGTCAGTGCCTCCTCATCAGTGCTGCCTATCAGTGCCCATCAGTGCCCATCATTTCTGCCTATAAGTGCCCATCAGTGCCGCCTATCAGTGCCCATCAGTCCTGCATATCAGTGTTGCCTATCAGTGACCATCAGTGCTGCATATTAGTGCCTCCTCATCAGTGACCATCAGTGCCACCTCATCAGTACCCAACAGTGCAGCCTCAATTAGTGTTTGTTTAGCAAAAAAGAAAAAACCCAGTGGTGATCAAATAACACCAAAAGAAAGCTCTATTTGTGGGAAAAAAATTCCAAAAATGTAATAAGGATACAGTGTAGCATGACCGCGCAATTGTCATTCAAATTGTGACAGCGCTGAAAGCTGAAAATTGGTCTGGGCAGGAAGGGGGTAAAAGTGCCCGATATTGAACTGGTTAAAGCAGTAAACCAATTGATTTAACAGGCACGGGTCATAAATATAGCTGTTACATTTGCTTGTCCTCCCAACTAAATTGTATAACCATCAAATGGCTGGAATCATAACTAATCACGTGTACAGCATCATGGCAGTGGAAGATCAAAAAGAGGCTAAGATGGCAGCTTCCTAGGTTAAAAAACGACAGGAGGGTTTAGTTACGCTTTAAGGGCTTGTTTACATTTGTAGTTGGGGGGGCAGTAAAAACACATGGCTGAGCAGCATCCTTACCACCCCCAGCTGCTCTCCCTTTAAGATGCAGAGGCAGCAGATGGCGCAGCAGATGGGGTGGCACAAATGCATAGGCCACAATGCTTTGCATCGCAGCACAGCAAAAGATATCCCCCAAAGGGCACAATGTGACTCATTCAATTGTGTGGGATTTTAGAGGTCTATACAGGCAGAGAAGAGGCAACATAACACCTTCTCACAACCCATCAAACGCCCTCTGAAAAAAGATTAATAACTTCCAATCTGAAAAATACTATTTACATTCATGTAAGTGTTATATAAAACATAGTTACAGAGCAGTATACAAGATGGCAGCTGGCAAACAACTTGTAGGTTGCTAGGTGATTGCTACTAAACACATACTCGCAGTGTAAACTGCAGGGATCATGTTTTTACATTGGGAATGCAACTACAGTGTGTCCACTGATCATAAGGGGAATTTTCATGCCTTGAAGCAGGGCTAAAGAACATGTTATTAAAAGGATAGAACATGTTAAAACATGGCCAGTTGACCATACAAGTAAGTTAAGTAGATAAAGCAGTCTTTCTTATCAATGTATCAGCATCTTTGACATTAAATAACTCTCTGCACTTAATGTTTGAATCACTTAAGCCCTCTTCACTAATTTCAAATCTGTTTAAGCCTGTCTGGGTGTTGATTTTCACTGAAAAGGAACCTACACCTTTTAAATATTTTTATAATACTGAGAATCAGTCCTGTCTGAATAATAGAGATTAGTTGGATAATTCGCTAGACGAATATTACAGTATCTAATAATGCAAGCTCAACTAACAAATTATATGCCTTCTTTTTTAAAAGTAAAATAAAGAGTAAATTAAAATGTTTTTTTTTTTTTTAAATCACAGCCACCCAAAGGCGACCAAGTTAGGCAGGTTAGACAATGAAGGGACTCAAAGGATTCTTCTGATTGGTTGCTGGGGACAACACATTTCTTTCACACACTTTGATTTATGAGGCCAGTTATACATTGTCCTTGATGCTTCAATCACTATGCATGGGACGTAAGAAAAAGAAAGGTTGCAGTCTCCAATATATTTCTAGAAATATCTAAAATGTATACTATTTGGTGCAAAATGTTAAAAAAAATGTCCAGTATTCACAAATAATCAGTTTCCTGGGTAAAATCAACTATGATATACAAATTTGTTTCTTTAAACAATGACTTGTGTATGTAACAGAACATAATGTGAGAACGAATGTTAATTGGCTTGGTTTCATTGTTTGCTAATACACGCAGGAACATTTTGTGCCATTACATTTAAGATATTGTAAATGTTTTGCTTTCGTTTTTTTCCTTTAATGATTGTAATACTACAAAAATGTCAAAAAAGGAAGGTTATGCCTAAACATGTAAACCGATTTTTACTTGTTGGGCATTAGAAGTCTGTTCTCTCTAAACTACAGTATTACAAATATAATCTATATATTATTATTATTTTTAGCAAATCAAAACTTTAACAAATATATTTTCACATAAACAAAATGTTTTTGAAAAAGCAATCTATTTTGTCATGTAAATCATTAGAATTTCCTTTGGAAGTACAGGGTTAGTATTGAGGCCCTGTACACACAGGTGTCAGAATTTAACATGCAATGGATGTTCCTTGCGTCACTCATTCCCCATTGCTGGATATAAAAGCAATGTACAGAACCACATGGTCACATACATTAAATACATCAAATCACAATGAACATCAACTCCAACATCTGTCCATGCTTGACATAGCATTACTTTTCGATCAACTGCTCTCCCTAGACATTCCCTACCCCTGCCAAAAAGGGTGTCTGACAACTCTGAGAAACATAAAAGCTGAATCCACAAATGATATACAACCCTCTGCATTCAGTTCTTGTGTGTACAAGCCCTGACATTTTAAACTATACTTGTGGAAGCTGGGTTGAAAATAAATGTTTTTTTACTGTACTTAAGAAAATAGATAAGATGCCACTGCTGAACTCTCCATTATACTAGTTGCCTGGCTGTTATGTTGATCCAAAAGTTTCATTACATTACATTACTGAGTCACTGACCCAGAATAGGAATGGAGATAATGAGTTATAACTGTCCCCTGACTTTGCTAGCAGTATGCTAGTTCTAGTTCAGTGATGTGGGCAGTATTAATGCCAAAGGCAGCCAAGTCCAAGTTTCCTTTAAAGTAGAACTATAAGCAAAACTTTTTTCTTTTATTTTGGATAAGTAAGGGAGGGTTATAACCCCTGTCAGTTTTTTTTTTCCATCATCTGTATCCCATTGTGGAGATTTCCCTTCACTTCCTGTCCCATAGCCAAACAGGAAAGGATATTTAGGGACCCCCAGGTCACCAGAACTCATGTCCCCATTGGAAGATATCCCCTCTATTACTTATCTGGAGATAACACAAAAAATTAAATTTTCTTTTACTTTCACTTACAATGATAATAATAAACAGGGCAAATAGAGAGGGTGAATCTCACTAACGGGGACCCAGACAGTAATAAAAACTGACAGGTGTTCTAATCCCTCTCCACTCTATACAAAACAAAAAACAAAAAAGGTTTTGCCTTTAGTTATACTTTAAACTAAAAGTGGACACTACTTTGAGATTGTTCCATTCCATAACACTTTTAGACCTTTTCACCCATTATCCACTGATATACAATTTAGTGTTATGAATTCTGTTACATATAATAAAAGCAATAGGACCAGGGCCAGCAAACAGCCACACTGTTGTTTACAAGGGTATGTGTATGAAGGAGCATTTATAGGTATTTTTTTATTGAATTACAAGCCTTTATACCTTAATATAAAAGTCTACCAACAATGGTGATTATTTAGAGCCTCCACTGATATTCTTTTGCTGCCTTGCTCTAACATCAGTGATGTGTTTAACATTGTGTTTAACAATATTTTGGTGTATCCAAATTTGAGACACTTTTAATGAGTAGTCAAAGCAATTAACTCACCTTTTCTAATTCAGTTTTTTATTGGATGAGTTATGACTGTCCAATATAAATGAATGATCCAAGAAGCCCATACAGTGGGGACGAAAAGTATTCAGACCCCCCTACATTTTTCACTCTTTGTTTGGCTGGACAGCCAGCTCTAGGAAGGGTTCTGGTCGTCCCAAATGTCTTCCATGTAAGGATTATGGAGGCCACTGTGCTCTTAGGAACCTTAAGTGCAGTAGAAATTTTTTTGTAACCTTGGCCAGATCTGTGCCTTGCCACAATTCTGTCTCTGAGCTCTTCAGGCAGTTCCTTTTGACCTCATGATTCTCATTTGCTCTGACATGCACTGTGAGCTGTAAGGTCTTATATAGACAGGTGTGTGGCTTTCTTAATTAAGTCCAATCAGTATAATCAAACACAGCTGGACTCAAAGGAAGGTGTAGAACCATCTTAAGGATGATCAGAAGAAATTGACAGCACCTGAGTTAAATATATGAGTGTCACAGCAAAGGGTCTGAATACTTAGGACCATGTGATATTTCAGTTTTTCTTTTTTAATAAATCTGCAAAAATGTCAACAATTCTGTGTTTTTCTGTCAATATGGGGTGCTGTGTGTACATTAATGAGGAAAAAAATGAACTTAAATGATTTTAGCAAATGGCTGCAATATAACAAAGAGTGAGAATACTTCTTACATTTTTGGTCTGGTCATTGGGAAGAATTACCCCCGTACAGATAGCTAAAAAGATCAATTGTGCCAGTGGGAACTTATATGAGAGGCAGAACTTGCTCATTGCTCAAGGAACCCCTAGCAACCCCTGGGGAAAACCTAGGGTTCAATGGAAAACCCTGCTATATACCTATAGGGTGTAAAGAAATTATTTGTATGCCTCTGCTTAAGAATAAATGTTTTTTAAATGAAAAAAGCAAAGATTTTCTGTGTTATAGGGAACATCTAGAAATGTTAATTGAGCTTACCTTTTGTCTGGAATTCCTCCTGAGGCTGGGATCACACTTATGTAAATTGGATGCTGGATTCGCCACATCCAATTCACATAACAGGAGAGTGGGACTGGCTCTCAATTGATCTGGTTCACACATCTTCGGGAGCGGCTGCAGAGCGCACTGCAGAAGGGTCCTGTGCATCTTTGGCTCCGTTTCAAGTCCTAATTCAAGCAAAAATCCTGACCTGATTTGTTCATGAATTTGAGAACAGGGATGCATCGGACCCTCTGTTGCGAGCCGCAGCTGCAGTTAGTATGAATCTGGCCTGAAGGTAGCAGTGCTCTTTGGGTAGGTGAGGGTGCCCAGGCACTCCTGTGCTGATAGCCTCATTGTTTTATATCTTCTGTGTGTGTTGCTGATAGCCTCAGGGGGTCTGGAGTGAGTTTTGGTGATGTCGCTAATGTATGGCTCACTGTTCTCCTTACTAGAGACTTCAACACGAGTAGCCAAAGCCTTGCCTCCACTGTGATGGCCACCACCACACAGAGACAAAATGCAGAACAAGGCATGATAAGTTAGAAATAGAGAAGCACAGGCAATACCGGTGAAGTTTTTTGGCATAGCTTTTAGTTCCTCTTTAATGAGTACACATGAAAAGGTAACTTTGCTAGTGCTGAACTAAGTATGAATCGTCACCCTAGGAGAAGAGGTGTTAATGGATACGGATTGCTGGTAGGATCATCAGGAATAACTTGATGGAAAGGATTAGACTTTCTGAGATACGGGGCAGAGGATGAAACCACAGGGCATGGTGGAAAAGAAAAAAATCAACTGACACTCTGGAATGCTGGACAGGCTTATGGAGGCTGAACTGGAAAGGTAGGAAATTAGGATGTTGCTGGAGAAGTGGGTGTAAACAGTCTTCTATTGCAGGGGCATCTGAATTTGATTTATTTGCAAGCTAACAGGGTAGTTTTAACAGCAATTCATACAAAGTACCACATCACTGCAAAGTGAATGGTTACCTATGAAAATAGCACAATTAGCATGTGATAGTAAGAAATCCAATTTTAGGTATAATGGGTGTATGGTTTTGACTGTTAATTTAAAATACCATGAACAGAAGACTTTGTATATTATACTGTATAATATACAGCTTTTGTATAATAGTGTAATTGTTTAGCTGAAATTTTTTAAGTGTCATAACAATCAATATTCTAAAATTAGAAATGTGCCAATAAATCATGACATCAATAAAACGTTTATTATGCACAGTTATTTTTGTTGGAATCAACATTATATAGCTCCGCAAAAACATTTTTAGTACAAAATGCATCAACTTTTTACTGGAATGCGGAATTGGCTGCTCTCGTTCCTGTTGCTCTGGCTTGGCCTTTACAGCACTTTTGCTGTCAGTAAAGGAGATTTTGAGCTGGCCACGTGGCAAAAGCACTTATGATTACTGCCTGTCTCTCTAGAAAAAGATTCAGAGTTTCAGAGCAAGTTTAATGCTGATTGGTGATTAAGAAGAAGTAATTGCTGTTTTCACACACAAAAACACAATGGGGATGTCTTTACTACATACAACCGAAACACATAACAAACTGCATAGCAAGAGGTTAGTATAGGGCTTGTAGACACTGGCAGGTCTGGTAAAGTAGATGTAATCCCTTACTGAATTTAATGTAGGTAGGAAATAGGGAGAGGCAAGGGTTTTGACCTTGTTTTCTCTTTTGTTATATTGTAATACTGCTGATGTTTTGCAATCTCTTTACAGCCTCTGTCCCTACCCACATACACCTAGTAGGTAACAGGCTTCATGGGTATTTTCACAGGGCATATTTCCTATTTTCCTTTTTTTAAATGGTGACAATAGTAAAATATGCCTGGGAAATGGGCATCAGAACAGCAACATTTATTTTCCTTTGGGGGAGCATGGGATAGGATAATTTAGAGGCAGGTAATTGTAAGAAACAGGGCCAGAGTGTTATCACCCCATGATGTGAAGTGCCTAAACCAACATTATTTTTTATAAAAGCAAACAATTAAAATAAAAAAGAATTTCCAAGTGTTACTATCATGTTAAAGCTTATATGAGGTTTTTGTGGTTTGGGTCAATATGAACATAATATGTTTGATTTGTTTGAATTTGCAGGGCTGGGGTATATTTCCTTATATGCCCTGCCTGTGTGTATATATCTTTACACCCAAAAATCCTATTAGGGTGGATTCACACCTATGCATTTTTAGTGCTTTTTGCATTTTGCAGATTTGCACTACAGAACGTGTTTCATAGGAAACCATGTTAAATAGACTGTAGTGCAAATCTGTAAAATGCAAAAAGCACTAAAAATGCATAGGTGTGAATCCAGCCAAAGGATTATATATAGCTTTTAAGATGACCTCTTGGTATATTCTTAAAACTCTCTGAAATTACCCTCCAGATTGCCTTTAATCCTCATTCAGGCTGTTCATTTCACAAAACATTTTTTTGTTACATTTTTTTTTGAATGACCTGGTGTATACATGACAAAGTAAAGTGTTTGGATCACAGCAAAATGATAAACTACATAAAAAGAATCTTCTTAGTTCTTGAGAAAGTCCATATAAAATGACTGTGGCATAATTTCACATTATGGCAGCATCAGCAGTCTTTCTTCTATGCAGGATCTGGGGAGGCTCCCACCAAAAAAAATGTATGAACAAAAGAAGAAGAGAAAAGCGCCACCACCTAAGTGTAGTATTTATTAAAACAAGACTGAAGGCAACAAAACACAATGCTACCTTGGAACATTTTTTGGAGCAGAGGGCAGACCATTCAATCGAATGGTGTCGCTCCAAAGACTGCTCAGAAAATGTGCAAAAAAAGCATGAAAAATGTAAATGGGGCTTTTGCGTTAGTAGGAACCTAAAGAATTAATTCATTTTTGTTGGGAAAAAATAGCAAAAAATAAATATATAAAATACAGCATATACAATTGTGACAAAACTCATATTGTAATTGGATGTTATTACAAATTACCTTTCTTTTTCCATCTGCGGAGCTGTAATTTTATGCAAAATTCAATGCAACAAAAAAATTCATTTTTTGTGAGATACTCTCAAAAGGTTTATCACTTCTAAAGGGATTCGGACCTTGTAACACTGCAAATGCATTAGCTGAATAATAATGAAAAAGTTACTCCTATTCAGATTTACTCTGCACATTGACATAATCAAACAATTAGATTTCTCTTTAAAACAGAATCAGGTAGTCTGCAACACAGATTGTTAAAATCCTTGCAATGTACATAGATCACCTAGAGGGGATTGTTTTTTTTTTTTCAACAAAAGTGGAGTTACTCTTTAAGTTTGAACTCCAGGTATGATCTGTATTGCATGCACACATTCGTCCAGCTTGGCACAACTTAAGTATGCATATCTAATATGCACAGGGGAAGCTGTCAGTTACTGTAGTAGTCAACTGATGTAATAGCAGCAATCTTCCAGGTCCTCTGCCGAACAGCTTCCCCTCCACACAATGACCACAAGTGGTCCCTTGCTGCGCACTGTCAACATTTACAGAACGCCTATACAGACTTGTGTCTTTTTTTCAACCAGACTAAGTAACTTTGTAGCCTTTTACTTTTTTCAATGAATACAAGGCATCTCTGATTGGACGAGGTGAAGAGCCTCCTCTTTACATCATCCAATTAGATAATGACTTGTATTCACTGAAAAAATACAACTCATTCTGTAAATGAATGTAATGCCAAGAGCGACCCCCAGTGGTCAGCGTGTGGAGAGGAAGCTCTGTTCACAAAATCTGAGAGGGACCCGGAAGATCACTGCTATCACTGAAGTAGTGCTGACTACTTTAGTGATTTTCAGGTTCCCCAGCAACCCCTCAGGTATGACATATGCATACATATTGTGTCAATCTGGACCAAAGTCTGTATGCAATAGAGGTCATACCTGGAGTTCAGATTTAAAGTAACTTTATTATGAACTTATTAAGAACTAAGTAACAACATCATTACAACACACACTTTGTAATGAACTTTTTAGATGTGGTCATTGCAGAAAACCCTGAATATTTAAATGCTTAAATATAGATGTAGCACTGACAACTTTTGTTTCTAGTCATATGTGTGTTATACAGTACATAAGTTGTGTTAGTGCCATCTTGTGGACAATTGAAAAAGTACAATACGTTTACGTTTCATAATTAAGTGAAGTGACATGGAAGTGATTTATTGTTTACTTCGGAACTTTAGCTCTGACCCACCCACAATGCTCCTGGACAAGGTGAGAACTGAACTGCATTGTGGGAGGATATAAAAGGGCTGGGAGCGGCCATCTTAAGTCTCTTGTTCCTGGGACGCGTGGCCTGCCAGCAGAACTCTGTGGGTGTGTGTGTCCCACAGGGTTGCAGCCTACTTTGTGAAGGAGCGGAGCAGATGCAAGGATCCTGCCATCGTATCACAGTGTGCTGGAGCAGCAGAAGTGATCGTTCCGGAGACCCGTGGGGAGATAACTGAGGACTCCTGGTCGTGTGTGTGTGTAACGGAATAGTGTGACGGCGTGGTGGTGCCTCCTTATGGACTGAAAACTGCTGATACTGAGACATCCATCTGCCCGGATCCCGTGTGGTGAGAGGGTTAACACCCAGAAGTTTGTTTAATTACTACACACACATTTAGAACTGTTACAGAGTGTTGCTGGGACTGATAGTCCCACGGAACAAGTTAAGTTGGAGAACTTTACATCTGAATAGACTTCAGCATTCAAGAGCGGATGCTAGATGTTTTTTTTTCTTCATATAAGAACACTTAGTCAATCTGCTGGATTACAATTGTTTTAGTGTGTTATATTACACTGCGCAACACCCAGGAGGAACCCTTTGCGGATTACAATTATAAAAGCTAGCGAAGACTGAAGACGTCAGGACTACCTTTTCATTGCAGGGCCCTGCATTTAGTTACCAAGAATAGTGACTTTACCGTTTAGAGCAGGGGGAGCTCCCTAGTCTAAGGATATACAGTTAGGTATATTTGTGTACGTTGTCAATTGTCATAACCATTTCCTATACTGTTGCACTACGTTGGTGTGATAGTATAGTCATTGTAATAACTAATGATATAAATATATTATTTACTCAAAGAAAGAAGTTATTTTTGGTTATTATTGAAGTTTGTGTGCAGTGTTGTTATTTCTCCTGCAGGTGGAGTTACCAGCACCCAGGTAGAGGTAAATATAACTATAAGTGTGTATTGTGGGTTAAAGTTGATACTCATATTATTACAACACTGCACTACATTTGTGTCAAGGGGATTGAACAATTTAAGAAGGGTGAAGAGCATAGAGGACAGGCCCGCTATAAATTTAAAAGAGTTATTGCTACATAGAGGATGCAACTTTATGTTCTGCAATGCCTATTTACATTTATTAGAACGAAAACAATCGTTTTTTAGGATATTTTCATGGATAAACCTGTGCTGAAAGAGTATATAAGTCTTCATGTGGGAAGAATTATAAAAAATGGACCAAAGAAAACTGTAGTAACTATTCAATTGTTTTCCACAGCCACCCATTATGTTTCCTCTTCCAGTTAGATAACCTGATTGGTCATATAGGGCAATAGCTCCACTTTTGCGTCTCATCACTTGCCTATTATATTTAACAATCAACCCCCAGTATTGCCTAATTTCTGCTCCTCATGTAGATATGCACCAGCATGCTTATACTTTGAGTACAATGTGTATTTGTTGAGATTTGAACCAATGCCCTTATCACTCCTAACTTATGTAGTACATTTAGTGGACAGACCAGTATCCCCTCCCCTCCTCTTTCTACCATTTTCTAAAGATGCATACGGAAGGAATGATAATGTGTGTTTAATGAATTAGGGAAATGACAGACTTACATATATGTGATTTTCACTCTTCAGGACAACTTCCTTTAGGATATAGAAATTCTTAGCTCACCCATGGATTAATAGACAAAATTATAGTCAACATGATTGCAGTGTACAACTTATCTTACATACACCTATCTTTTGCCCCCCACACCTAGGCAAGATGTCACACTCTTTCTGGTGAGATCCCGGGGAATATAGAGCAGCTCAGATCTCCCAAGAAGATGCTCTTGCAATGGACTGGAGTGTTTTCTCTTGAGATTTGGTCTGCCCTGCAGCCCTAGGAATCTTGACAGAAGCGTAGTGAGGTTGCATCCAACATTGTCAAAGCTGGGTGTAAGTAGGTGGCTCTAAAGCAGGATTATGTGTGTTAAATGTTTTATTATCTCTTTCTGAGTATACAGTATGTTCCTGTTGGTATATTACAATGTTATATGTTATATAACTATTTTATATATATATATATATATATATATATATATATATATATATATATATATATATATATATATATATATATATATATATATGTTTATATATGTTATATTATATATATTTTATATAATGTTATATGTCAATGTTGGTATATTACAATGTTGTTTTTTTTTTAAATTGTGATCGCTATGCTGAGGTGGTGGGACCTGGAGGGTTAACACTGCTGGACAGGTTTCCCACCCCACGCAGGGGAAATCAGGGAAATACCCCCTCCCCCCGTTGCACCATATAATTAAATTATAGGGCTTCTGGAGCTTCAACAGGTTTGGGTGAGGTCACAATTTAGCCATCTCTTCGCCATTCAGCACCCTTTGTGGGAGGCCTGTCCGGGTTCTCAAAAGGTCAGCAATTACATGGACTTATGTTACCAAATTTATGGACTATATTAACTTTTGCTGTCACTCATGAATTCCCTTTCAGTTGTAGACTGTTGCTACCAGATTATAAACTTACTGCCAATAATAGACTTTAGCCTTGCAAAGTCCTTTTAATGGATTTTACTACCTAAACAAGGTAGGTCTACCTTATGGGGCAATACATTAGGGGCACCTAGAGAACGTTGTCAGAAATGTGTGCTGGGGATGTCTTGGAGAACTGTTTCTTTGTTACTGTCAACTACTTTAGAAAAAGAACTTTGTTGTTCCATTTACCTGCCTGGTCTGAAGTTACTAAAGGGGTGCATGCATGGCATATCAAAGAGCAGGGCTCATTTGAGGGGACAAAATAAGTTAGTGGAGATACAGTCCAGAGGTCTAACAAACAGAGAAACTGTCCTAGCTCCTTATTGTGTAGCAAGGTCCCAGACCTCTTGAGGCCTAACAGTGACCTCCAGGGTCAGGGACAGCTGACATCCTTCTGTGTAGAGTGGGTTACAAGGCATGGTGGGTGTAATGCAAGATGAAATGGTGGGCGCCAGACACTTTTTGAATGCAAAGAGATTTATTGTCTCTTGAACAGAACTGTGGGAGAGAGGGTTAGGGCTAGGACACTCTTAAGTAGATGCAATGATAATTGGCAGACTCTGAGACTTCTATAGGTAGACAGCTATACAGGTGAAGGCCTCCAGACAGACACTGCTTCTGTATAGGTAGGCCCACTGTCTCCTATGACAACAATCTTGTAGCAGTTACTAACGGTATTTGTATTCAACTATTGGCAACACAAACAGTTCTACGCTCAATCACTGTGGGTCTTCACTCAACAAACTCCCAGTCTTTTACTAGACTTCAGATCTAATAGCCACTGGATCCCCTGAGTTCTTCCACTTTAGCACTCAGTATCTTCCTCAAGCGTCACCCTCGCTTCCCTGCTGGGTCCCTGGATTGGCACTTACAGATACTCTCCAAGCGTCTCCCCTGCTGACCCACTAGGTCCCTGGCTTGGCACCCACAGATGCTCCGCAAGCGTTACCTCTGCTGTCTCACTGGCTCCCTGGCTTGGTACTTGCTGAAGTTTTCCAACTTCTTCACTGTCCTCGGCTGGTGAGAAGACTGCTCAGGTACTGGCTTCAGCTTACTCACAGTGGTCTCCGGTAACAAGGTGGATAGCCCCTTAGTGACGACAGCTTCGCCTTCTACCTCCGACCACAGCTGGCTCCCCGTCTAGCTAAACCGCTACTTCGGTTTGGACTATAAGCCAGCAGTCCCAACCCTATGCTGCTCTACTGCTCCTGGATAGGCCTCAGGCAGCCTAGCAGCTGGGTATCCCCAGGATAGGCCTCAGGCTTCCGGCCTATCAGCCCAGGGCAACATAACACATATCCACCCAGACAGCCGTCCAGGTGGCACAGAACCCTGATCACCTGACTCCATTAAAATAAATATGCTCTCCCGGCAGGCCAAGGGACCAAGGAAAATCCCTACCCATTGGCTGAGACACCCCATCCATTCATGTCTGGGCTTGCAAAGCCCCTGTTTTATCTAATGTCACTAGCATAATGCCACCTAGCGACAGAAGAAAAGGGGCAACAAGTCCAGATTTAGAGAGGAATCAATTGATCTCCTAACAATTGACCAAGACAACTATTGACTTTCAACTAAATTTGATAGCAACCCTGCCTAAACATCAGGGTGCTACAGCTGTAAAACAGAAAACTATGACAACCACATAACATAAAAACAGGTCAAGGACAGCAAAATCATTATATTAACTTTGAAAACAGTAAATATAGGAAAAGGAAAACAATAAATATCATGACCAACAACATGCCTGCAAACCAAAGTCCGATAAGCTAGCTCATTGCCGTTGAACCGTATTTTTCATATACAAAACACTTGCAGGTGTTGGGATACCAAAACAAACATGCAGTTTTAGTTGACTGTTTTGCTCAGTTAGGACAAATCATTTCCATGTAGGACCTTTCTTAGAAAGACATTACCAGAAAAAAAGGATTTGCTGAGCTGACGTTTCTTGGCTGTTTTGCACTGTACAGTTTTCACGTGTCAAAAAGTATTGTTTTCATAATAGATTGTTCTATTGTGTGCGCATTTCCGAATGAATTATTTTTTTCAGTAAAAAAAAAATCACTACTAAACTAATTTGTATTAAAGATTGTTCTACGTCTACGTCTTATTGCAGACAGTACAAACTACGTCCTGCAATTAAAGTGTAATATTCTGGAAGTTTATGATTTGTCCACATGTAGAATGCAGCAAACCAGACCTCTAAAAGGCTTCCAAGGCAAGAGTAAAGGAGAAACAGTGAGATGTGAGCCTGTCCTCATTCACAGGTATACCAATATGTATATCTATGCGAAGGGCGATCTTCACATTCGTAGGATGTACAGGTGTGCTATGCAGCCCCATGCAGGCAGCCTGTTCAAATCAATGACAGGCAGCTAGCTGCATGAACATGCATGGGTCTCCAAGCACATCCTAGAGTGTATGTCTGGAAAAGTCTGATGCACAGATTCAATCACAGTCTGTCTGTGTATTGCTCTGTGTATTGGACTCACACAGATGTACAGTCCAGGATTCGCTTGGACATCTGCACAGGTCTGTGCAGCTAGCTGCCTGTCATTGATTTGAACAGGCTGCCTACATGGTGCTGCATAGAATAACTATGCATTCCATACAGGTGAACACTACAATTCACAAGGGTGTATGCAGGGCCAGATTTATAAGGGGGCAAATGGGGAAATTGCCCCGGGCCCCCCTCTATACAAAAATTATATAAAACAATATAAAACATATATATAAAATAATAATAAAAAATAATATAAAAAGTATAATAAAATACATACTTTCTTTATTAAATGTATCTTGGGAAGTAATATTTTGACAGCTATCATTTGTAAAACTCTTGACTGGTATATTGTATCCTACTTCAAAAATGAATTTTTGGCGGCTCAAGCAAACCACACACCACTATATGTGTGTGGGCATGAATGGCCTCAGAATGTTATTGTGTCATGCATTTTAAAAACGTGTGACTGTCATTGAGAACGTAAACCAACTCTGTGTATAAGGGCTCTGTGTATAAGGGGCTCCCAAAACCTGAAGTCCCCCAGGTTTAAATCTGGCTCTGGGTGTATGGAGGGAGAATGAGACATTAGGATGAAGATGGACCTTTTATATTGAAGTCAAAATGATCACAATAGAGCACACCTGGTTTGGGCATCCCAGAAAACTTGAGTAAACTATCTAGGGATACATGTCTGTCTTTAACGTCTGGTTGTACATAACCATCTTTGCAGACACAAATTGTTTACTTTTGCATTAAAAAACACATTTATAAAACATGTAGCCCCAAGAATCCTGTCACCGTTCAGTTTATTCACTCAAATTGATTAAAAAAAAAAGTGATTCTGGTTAGATGTTGTGATTATTGCTAGTTTTGTTTTCTGACCAAGACTGAAAGTGTTCATTACTGGGTTAATACAGTTAAACGTGCCATACATTTTAATCCTTAAAAAGCCAGACGCTATAGCAGATATGATTTCTAGAAAACATCCAGAGATGTAAGCTCTAGTCCTTGAAAAACTAAGATTACTAAGACATACAACTCTGAGCTACAAATAAAACTGAATTAAGTTATTAGTGCTACATTGGTTTTTTGTGCTGACTGCAGCAAAACAAGAATTACTAACTGCTCAGAAGAATGAATGTCTATATAAGCAAACAACAAAACAAATAAGCAATGAAAACAACAAGTGAGGGCAAGACACAAGCATAAAAATATATGTTTTTCTTACAGGCAGCAAAGAAGATGCCATGGATGACCTAAACGTGATCAATTCTTTTTTGTCATACATAAGCATAGTTACATGGTCAAGTTGAAACAGGATACATGCCCATGAAAATTAAACATAACAAAAAAAAAAGGTTTTATTGCTCCGCCTATTCCATGTCCATGACATTTATGATCTCCCCCTCTAGGCTTATCTTGATCTAACTGAATATCACCCAATTCCTATTTTAATCTACAGACTGCATCTCTTGGACCTGGTTACATATTCTGGAGGTCTTATATCGCTGCCCTTATTTCCTCCAGACTTAGATGGTCCAGCACAGTTTCAGCGGTGGCAGAAAAATAACTTACACAATATTTATGGCTTACTTTCTTTACTGGTGTTAAGACGTTTCAGCAGCTACATTACATAATATACCATTGCAAGAAAATTTTTGTTATTGTTTTGTCATGCCCAGCCACCCTGAACCACTCTTTCCCCTTCATGCTTACTCTTTTCGACAGTAAATGACAGCCTGCCCAACATGCTCCTGGTTTAATATACTTGATTTATGCTTCTATTGTGTCACCTAATCAAACAGTCAATGGGGGTATATATCATAATTAGGGATGGGCATTACGTTCGGGTCGAACATGAGTTAGACTCGAACATTGGCTGTTCACCCGTTCGCCAAATGGCAAACAATTTGGGGTGTTCGCAGCAAATTCCAAAGCCGCGGAACACCCTTTAAAAGTCTATGGGAGAAATCAAAAGTGCTAGTTTTAAAGGTTAAAATGCAAGTTATTGTCATAAAAGGTGTTTGGGGACCTGGGTCCTGCCCCAGGGGACATGGGGCAGGACCCAGGTGCTCTAATAAGAGTCTGGTATGGATTTTTAGGGGGACCCCACGCCATTTTTTAAAAAATTTGGTGCGGGGTTCCCCTAAAATCCACCTAAAGGGTCTGATATGGATTTTGAGGGGGACCCCCACGCTAGTTTTTTTTTTATTTTGGCACGGGGTTCGCCTTAATAGCCATACCAGACCTGAAAGGCCTGGTATGGAATTTAGTGGGAACCCCATGCATTTTTCTTTTAATTCTGGTTCGGGGTTCCCCTGTGGGGGAATCCCATGCCATTTTTATCAATGAACTTTGCTGGACCAACAATTCATTATAGCCGCGGGTGGTTTTAAATGACTTTTTTCCGTTAGAAATGTCATTATGTCATGATGTGACTCAGTAAGAGACATATATGATTATCAATCTGAAAACTGTCTCGGTATTAAGTTAACTGAAGTGGCAAAAAAAAAAAGAAAGAAAAAAAAAAAAAAGAAATGTCATTTTGCTGTCAGACTGTTCTAAACACGGGAAACATGCGCCACTTTACAGGCATACTATAGACACCCCCCAGGTATGAAATTTAAAGGAATAACAATTTTATTGTTTCACTTTAAGCATTATTAAAATCACTGCTCCCGAAAAAACGGACGTTTTTAAAACTTTTTTTTGCATTGATACATGTTCCCTGGGGCAGGACCCGAGTCCCCAAACACTTTTTAAGACAATACCATGCATATAAGCCTTTAAAATTAGCACTTTTGATTTTTCATGTTTGTGTCCCATAGACTTTAACGGTTCGCATGTTCAAATTAATTTTTTGCCTGTTCGCATGTTCTGGTGCGAACTGAAGGGGGGGGGGGGGTGTTCGGCCCATCCCTAATCATAATATAGAATTATGATAAATGAATAGCCAACAGCTGATACCCCTGCCAAATTCCTTATTTGGCAACCTTGAATATCTAAGGCCAGCTGTACACGCTTACAATCTCGGTCAGTTCAGCAGGAACCAGCCGAGATTCAAACCAATAATGGGCAGGCTGAATGTACCAAGTTATTCGACTTTACCTGGGAAGTTTGCGGAAATGGTGTTGTGTGACCTGGAGCCAGTGGCAGTTAGTAAATATTTCCGATTTGGTGAAAAAAGAAATCCCTGCCTCTAGTGAAATCAAGAGTAAATGACTAGCGTCACACGTTGTTACTACGCCCTTGATGATGCATGTTTGTGACGAAACGTCGGGTCGAACGAGGGATGAGTGACGTATCGTGGACAGAGGAGTGGCCCCCATCTTGTTGGTAGGAAACGCTGGACGCTTTCTTTTTGCTCATGCTTGCTTTTTATTTGTTGAATGTGAGTTTATATCTATTACTTTTTGCAATAAACTATCGATTTTTTGGATGTCTGCGCAATGAGATTGTTCTTTTATCCCCTTATATGTAACCACTGAGCTGTTCCTGTGGAGTTTATCTCCCAGCCGAGGTTGAAAAGATACAGCCATCTGTCTCTGGTGGGTCTATAATAGAAGATTCCTTGCCCAATTGGTGGACCGTTCGATGAATAGGAGTTGTTAATTTGGCTTTTCAGTCATTTGCTCAATGTGTATGTCCTATACACTGGCATTAAGAGACAGTTGTGTCGGGTGTCGGTGACGGTTCTCCTATTTTTTATCTCATTGGAGTTTTCCAGATGGACTGCAATTTTTTGTGCTATTGAATGTACCTTATATGTCTGATTTAAATTACCAGCACTAATTAGCGCTACACCTTTACCCCTAGGAAAATATTTATGAAAAAGAAAAAAACACCCAAAAGGCCATTTAATAGCGGATCAACATCCTATCATACATTTGACTGTGTGTGTGCGCATATATACTTGTGTGTGTATATACATGGTGTGAACTGGCCCTAACTGTCCTGATGACAACAGTTTCCACAGACAGGATGTGAGCAAAATTCCCCAAATGAAACAAAGATAGAAAAAATGTTATTATTTATTAAAGTAAAGGGAAAGCTCAAACCCTTGTCAGCCTTTTATTGCTTTATGTGTCCCTGTTGCAGATTTTCACTCACTTCCTGTCTGAAGAAACTGTTGTCAGCAGGACAGAAAGTAAGGGGAAGTCTCTTTATCACAGTCCCAAACAGCATTAAATACCTAAACCAGGGTTCTAACTTTTTCCCACTCTATCTAAAAATAATTTTGACTGGGCTTTGAAGGTTTTAATTTTTACAGCAGTTGTTTATTTTTCTTACAATTCAGACTAAATCAATTCATGTTATGGTCACTCTTAGCCCTATTTTTTAAATATTTGTAAAAATTGTTCTTTTAAAATGAAAAGATCATGAAAAACTTAATTTCTAGAGAGGGTTTCCATAAACTTTCCCATAAAATTGTCTTACCTTCCAACAAGTACCACAAAGTCATTCCTAGCCCTTTCCATTAGCCAGTTTACCCTATCTATCTCATGCTGACTATTGGCAGAAGGAAGACATCAAACCATTGAGTAGATTTTTTTTATTTTTATTATTATTCCTGATTATACAGTGCAATTGTATTACCACCTGTTTAATCATTCATGCTTTCAGATCCGAACCAATGCTAGATAATTTACTATTCCAGCTAATAGGGGGTGCAGCCACATTTAGGTTTTACCACCCTCACATCTTAACTCAACTATACATATTTGTTTGGATGTTCCAACACACACACATCTGCTGTAGATATTTATGAAGGATATTTCATTTTAAACATATCTTCATCCATTTTTTTTTTAAAAGTTAGAACAGCCATATATAATGACTAAATAATAAAAAGGTGAAAAAGGCACCAAAATGTGTGTGTGGACCTTATTAGGTAAGATCTAGGAGGCTTTCATGAAGAGTAAGACAATGATAGAAAAGCTAGAGAAAACATGGACTTCTTTAATCCAGACCCACAAAAATGAAGTATTACTAAAATCTGAAATAATGTAGAAATGTTGGAAATATTCTAAAGCATTTATGCATTCTAGGTTATAATAAAATAAAAATATGTTAGCACTATAGTACAGTAGGCATGTCAGGGCTTCTGGTACTTGAACCAGAAGTCCACAACATTTTTCTTTACATTCTGTGGGGTAAGGATACACAACTCCAGCTATTTACACCTCTCCATTGAGTTACCACTGTAAAAAGAGGAGAGAGGATAAGTGTAAACCCTGCTGAGCAAGAATGCTTATTCAACAGCTGTTCATATATTCTTCCCACATGATGTCATAATCCTGTTAGAACATCTCATTTCTAGTGCCAGATCAGTTGGATCCATTTCAAGGAAGAATAAAAGAGAGCGCTTTATTAAGTCCTCTGGGGATGTTAACTTTCCGAGTGACTTTTAAAGTTCCAGAGACACAGACTGACTAAAGTACTGTTGGTCAATTTTTAACATTTATTTTTATATACTGTATACACTCACCGGTCACTTTATTAGGTAAACCTGTTTAATTGCTTGGTAACACAAATTGCTAATCAGCCAATCACATGGCTCATCAATTTTGGACAATAGAAGATTGGAAAAACGTTGCCTGATCTGATGAGTCTCGATTTCAGCTGCAACATTCAGATGGTACAGTCAGAATTTAGTGTAAGCATCATGAAAGCATGGATCCATCCTGCCTTATATCAATGGTTCAGGCTGGTGGTGGTGTAATGGTGTGGGGGATATTTTCTTGGCACACTTTGAGCCCCTTAGTACCAACTGAGCATCGTTTAAACGCCATGGCCTACCTGAATATCGTTGTTGACCGTGTCTATCCCTTTATGGCCATAATGTCACAGCCACGGTAAAAATCACAGATCGCTGCCATTACTAGTAAAAAAAAAAAAATTAATAAAAATGCCATAAAACTATCCCCTATTTTGTAGACGCTATAAGTTTTGCGCGAACCAATCAATAAATGCTTACTGCGATTTTTTTTTTACCAAAAATATGTAGAAGAATACGTACTGGCCTAAACTGAGGAAAAAAATATTTTTTTAATATATTTTTTGGAGATATATATTGCAGCAAAAAGTAAAAAATATTGCGTTTTTTTTTTTCAAAATTTCGCCCTTTTCTGTTTCTAGCACAAAAAATAAAAACCGCAGAGGTGATCAAATACCACCAAAAGAAAGCTCTATTTGTGGGGAAAAAAGGACGTCAATTTTGTTTGGGAGCCACGTCACACGACCTCGCAATTGTCAGTTAAAGCGACGAAGTAATCTATGGTCAGCCTAAAGTGTGTTGGCATGCACTGTGCTGCTGAAAATGCACCTTTGTGGGTGCTTTAGGTCAGTGTTTCTAAACATTTTTTTTCTGCTTTAAAGCAGTATTAAACCCAAAAGCAAACATTTATTATATTGCAGCTTACCAACCCTTAAATATAATGACTGCCCGTTTTCTTTTTTAAGGCTTTCTTTCTTCTATTTTTATCTGGTAATCCAGCCAGCAAGTCTTGTTTTTCACAGCACAAACTATCCAGCAGAATGTATCAGTTTACAAGGATTGGACATACCACTTAACACAGGCAGGGGTGATTAAAATGATCGGCTTTTATGTATTCATTCAAAACCTTTATCCCAAAAGGAAAAAGCTGTGTGCGGTAACTCATTATAAAGTGTGAGCTAGAGTTTGGCTTCAATTTGTTAGTGCTTCTAAATCTGCTAATACATTTAACACTCCACTCCCCAACAGACTCATAATGCTGCTGTCTGATGTGCCTCCTATGCACATTGGTCCAGAGTTGTGTCTCACTAATACAGGTGGTGTGTTACTGGCCAGATCAGCAGGTGAAAACAGAGGGAAGTAAGCCAAAGAAAGAAAAACTGATGTAGCCGTCACATCTAATGATTGATAAGCTGCAATATAATACATTCTTGGTTTAATACTGATTTAAGAACCTAGTATCTAAAGATTATATTCTAGAGTACTTTATTGTTGAGCCAACATGTGTAGCTGCTGGGATGTATTGTCGATTTGATGACAGAGATCTTTGTATCATAACTGTTATTTGCAGCTATTGCAGTGCTGATTGGCACAATGAACTGTGCCTTATCCATGCTTGTTAAAAGGGTAAACAAACACTAATACATAGTACTTAGTTGTGGCTCTCTGAGCAACTAATTACAGTGTATTTGGTGCATTTTTAAAAATTTTTTTTAGAGAAGTTGATTTAGAAACTCTTCATGTGACAAAAAAAGTTAGTAAAGCACAACTCACCCTCTCCACGGTCTAGCACTGCCTTATGGGCCCTACTACATCCTCCAGTATCAGTTGTCTTCTGGCATGAATGATGCCCAGTGACATTTAACCATCTTCCTGTGTGCCCTGCTTGGGGTCATCTACATGTAGCCTGTGCTCACAATAAAGTTCTGGTCTATTTGCAAGATAGGACTGCCCACTGTCATCATTAAAAAAGGATTAAGAGGGATCCTGGTTCATCACATGATTGAAATGAAGACACCAGGAATCATGGTGTGTATCCTAGGAATTCTAGAAAATGTATTGCAAGGAGAGGATCAATGAGGAGGTACAGTGAGGGAAAAAAAGTATTTGAACCTCTGCTAATTTTGTACGTTTGCCCACTGACAAAGAAATGATCAGTCTATAATTTTAATGGTAGGTTTATTTTAACAGTGAGAGACAAAATAATAACAAAAAAATCCAGAAAACGCATTTCAAAAAGTTATATATTGATTTGCATTTTAATGAGTGAAAAAAGTATTTCAACCCTTCTCAAAACATGACTTAGTACTTGGTGCAAAAACCCTTGTTGGCAATCAGAGGTCAGATATTTCTTGTAGTTAGCCACCAGGTTTGCACACATCTCAGGAGGGATTTTGTCCCACTCCTCTTTGCAGATCCTCTCCAAGTCATTAAGGTTTGGAGGCTGACGTTTGGTAACTCAAATCCTCAGCTCCCTCCACATATTTTCTATGGGATTAGGGTCTGGAGACTGGGTAGGCCACGCCAGGACCTTAATGTTCTTTTTCTTGAGCCACTCCTTTGTTGCCTTGGCCCATTGTCATGCTGGAATACCCATCCACAACCCATTTTCAATGCCCTGGCTGAGGGAAGGAGGTTCTCACCTAAGATTTGACTGTACATGGCCATGTCCATCATCCCTTTGATACAGTGAAGTTGTCCTGTCCCCTTAGCAGAAAAACACCCCCAAAGCATAATGTTTCCACCTCCATGTTTTGTGTTCTTGGGGTCATAGCAGCATTCCTCCTCCAAGCACGGCCAGTTGAGTTGATGCCAAATAGCTCGATTTTGGCCTCATCTGACCACAACACTTTCACCCAGTTCTCCTCTGAATCATTCAGATGCTCATTAGCAAACTTCAGAAGGGCCTGTACATGTGCACTCTTGAGCAGGGGGACCTTTCGGGTGCTACAGGATTTCAGTTCTTCACGGCTTGGTGTGTTACTAATTTGTTTTCTGGGTGACTATGGTACCAGCTGCCTTGAGATCATTGATAAGTTTCTCCCATGTAGTATTGGTCTGATTCCTCACCGTTCTCATGATCATTGAAACTCCATGAGGTGAGATCTTGCATGGAGCCCAAGACTGAGAGAGATTGACAATTATTTTGTGTTTCTTCCATTTGTGAATAATCGCAGCAGCTGTTGTTACCCTCTCACAAAGCTGCTTGGCGATGGTCTTGTAGCCCATTCCAGCCTTGTGTAGGCCTACAATCTTGTCGCTGACATCCTTAGACAGCTCTTTGGTCTTGACCATGGTGGAGAGATTGGAATCTGATTGACTGATTGCTTCTGTGGACAGGCGTTTTTTATACAGGTAACAAGCTGAGATTAGGAGCACTCCCTTTAGGAGAGTGCTCCTAATCTCAGTTCAGTACCTGTATAAATGACACCTAAGAGCCTGAAATCTTGCTGATTGATGGGGGATCAAATACCTATTTCACTCATTAAAATACAAATCAATTTATAATATTTTTGAAATGTGTTTTTCTGCATATTTTTGTTGTTTTTCTGTCTCTCGCTGTTAAAAAAAACCTACCTTAAAAATTATAGAATGATAATTTCTTTGTCAGTAGGCAAACGTACAAAATCAGCAGGGGATGAAATACTTTTTTTCCTCACTGTAGTTGCGATGGTGAAAAATGATTCTTTTTGAAAATGGAAGAAAATTTTTCCTATTAAACCCCTTATTAAGCCCTTGCTGCCACTTATGCCCTATACACATGATAGGATTTTCCGACAACAAAATCCATGTTTTTTTTCCGACGGATGTTGGCTCAAACTTGTCTTGCATACACACGGTCACACAAATCTTGTCGGAAATTCCGAACATCAAGAATGCGGTGGCGTACAACACGTACGACAAGCCGAGAAAAATGAAGTTCAATAGCCAGTGTGGCTCTTCTGCTTGATTCCGAGCATGCGTGGAACTTTGTGCGTCGGAATTGTGTACACACGATCGGAATTTACGACAACGGATTTTGTTGTCGGAAAATTTGAAATCCAGATCTTAAATTTTCTGTGTCGGAAATTCCGATGGAAAATGTCCGATGGAGCCTACACACGGTCGGAATTTCCAACATAGGCATACTGATCTGTAGACCTGGTGAAAGGTCATCCTCACCCACACAGGATGCACAGATGTTCCATGCAGCTACATGCAGACAGCCTGTTCAAATCAATGACAGGCGGACGACTGCACAGACCGGGGTGGACCTCCAAGAGCAGCCCGGGGTGTACACCTGTGCAATTCTGATGCAATGATCAGAATACAGATAGACTGTGTTCTGATCTGTGAATTGGACCCACGTGGATGAACAATCAGGGATGCGCTTGAAGATTGGTGTAGATTTGTTCATTGATTTGAACAGGCTGCCTGCACACAGCTGCATCGAACATCTTTGCGTTCCTTCACACCGTGTATAGATCAATACACTCGTGTGAATGAGGTCTAACTAGCCCTAATAAACTCCTTTATGTGTTCTCTTAGGCTATTGTTTTATTTTATTTTTTTTTTGGTTTTTACTTGTATACTGTTTATACAAAATATATTTTTGTGTGTTTTCATTCAGTCCTAATTGCATTTATAAATCACTTCACCATATGTTTTACCAGAAACATAGTTTTGGAGTCAAGAAGAAGTGGAAAAATGCAGACCAAAACTAACATTTTATACCTACAGTATAATCTCAGAAAGTTATTGCTATTAATAGACCCATATGTGAAAAGCAAAAATTGAACTTTTTTTTTGTTGTCTGTGCATTCCTGCAGTGACAACCCACATTTCTTGTCCTGCTGTCACATGTATGGGAGTGAGGAAAATTCTTCTCAATGGGGTCACAGGCAGAAAAAAAATACCTGACAGAAATGTAAAGTTTTCCTAAAACTATGAAAGAATCTGGCTCTTTTAACAACTCTTTTACACCTCACTCTATGTGATTCCCAAGTACATCATGTTTCTGGAACGAATTATGCTCGCAAGCCAAGATTTTAGTGTACCTTCCAACATACTGTACAGTAATCATAGACATAGGATTCCAATGCACATTAAAAAAAAAAAAAAAGATTTTTGCGTTTTCTGTAAAGGTTTCTTTTTTAATGTATTGAGAGACAAAGGAATTTAGAATACCTTAAACATTTATGTTAAACAGGTACTCCTCATTTAACAACAAGGTTCTGTTCCAACGACCGGGTGGTTAAACGAATTGGTCGTTAAACGAGGAGTCACAAGTAATCATTATTTTAAGTATTCTTAGCTACTGTACTGTACTGTATTGTGAAAAAAGGGTCTAAACACAAAACTCCAACTCAATAACGTTGTTTTAATTTGCATAAGTACAGAACACAAATGAAAATTCTGTACTGTACTGTACAATACAATGATGTACAACGCGTCGTTCGGGTATAGAGAGCTGGTCGTAAGTCCGAGCCGTCGTTAAACAGGTAAGTCGTTAAATGAGGAGAATCTGTACTGCTTTCTGCAGGAGAACGGGACACTGGCAAACTAAAAAATGTTAAGCTAGCTCCTGCATAACTCTGCCTCCAACCATCATGCTTTGCGAGCAAGCAGTACAAGAGCCCAAAGCACAGAGACATAATTCCAGCCACGAACAAGAATGATGCAGCACTATTCCTCCTACTAATATCAATGATGGGGCACTAATTCTTCAACTGATACCAATGATGAGGCACTATTCCTCCTCCTGTTGACCAAAGGCACTACGTAACTGACCACCAACCCTGAGACAATGTTTATTCTCACTATTGCTGGGCCTAGGACATTTTCTACCCCCACTGGCCAATATCCAGCACCAGCCCTGTGTCAGAAACCATGAAATCAGACCGAGACAGAAGTACAGTTAAATCACACTTGTTTAATAATAAAAGTAAAAAGAACAAACGTAGACAAAACATAGCCAAAATTTAGTAACCAGAATGGATAGTAAGCCAAGCCAGAAGTCAGGGATCAACGTAGTGAAACAGCAAGCAGGATCTGGAGCCAGAAGGAATGTCAGCAAAGCAAGTTTTTAAACAGGAATGCAGGCGCTCGTCTCTGTGATGTTGACCAAGGCGAAGGCAGAGATCTTCTGGACTGGACGGCTTAAGTAGGCAGGACTGACAAGCAGGATATCATCAACAGCTGAGTAACTGTGGAGAGGAATAAGAGCTGGCAATTAGCCAACAGATGAGCGGCCAGCTCAGAGAAGGAAGGGCAGAGCCCAGCCCTAACACCCTGGAACCAGAATGCACTCTGCAGCTAATTAACACAGCAAAGGTCTGGGAAGCACAACAATGCAGAGCCCAGTGCCCGAAGGTCACATTTCAGACTAGCCCCACATTCTTCAAGTCCTGTGAGGTTTGGGTAGAGCTGTTGCATGATAAGCTCAAGCAGCTAGTGATTGAAATCACTTAAACAATATATCTATGTGTACTAAGTATATATAGCTAGACTTTTTTCAGCGGAGCCTCAGAAAAGTCATTTTGGGCTCCCAGAGCTAAGGAAAAGGTGTCCTCCTTGGACACTAGAGAAAAACCCAGGCATGGAGGTGTGGTTATGCAGGGCTTGGATAAACATCTGCTAATGCTCTGTTCTGTGTGGTCAGGCCACTTTAAGAAAGCCAACAGTCAGCCATGGGCCCAGCCATCACACTGAGTTCCAGACTGTCAAATAGTTTTTCTCTGGTTTAAACAGGATGCATAAATAGTATACATGCAGCCAGGGGCGTTGCTAGGTGGCAAAAAGACCAGGGGCTTGAGCCCGGCACCGGGGGGGATGATGGGGTGGCGGGCGGTGGGGTTGTATGGAGGGGGGTGTTACCTACCTGACATGCACTGACCTACCTGACCCACACTGACCTACCTGGCTGACATACACTGACCTACCTGACACGCACTGACTGCTGATCTAATGGGTCACCAGCAGTCAACACCCCCTCTACATTAGCTCAGAGTCCCCTTACATCAGCACCCCCCTTAGAGATCTCTATTAGATCAGTGACCCCTCCCCCCATCAGTGTCCCCTGCCCCTTAAGACCCCCATTAGACTGCTTTACCGAGAGCCATTTAGAGTCAGGAAGTGTGGAAGCCGGAGTTTGGGGGTTATGCGAAGCTGCTCTTCTGTAGTGCCATTTTCCTTCCATTGTCGGCAAGACACATTTGAACTGGTACACTCACTCACAGGGCCGCTGTTGGGAATCAGGGGGCCTCCACCCCCTGAGGGGGGGAAAGAGGTGGGGGAAGGGAGGTGAGAAAGGGGAGGTGAGAGAGGAGGTAAGGGGGGTGAGTGAAAGGGGGGAGGAGGCAGGAGAGAGAGGGGGTGGCTGACACAGAGGCGGGGGGGGTGCTGACAGAAAGGGGGGTGCTGACAGAGAGGGGGTGCACTGCTGACAGAGAGGGGGTGCTGACAGAGGGGGTGCTGACAGAGGGAGGGTGCTGACAGAGAGGGGGGGTGCTGACAGAGAGGGGGGGTGCTAACGGGGGGGGTGCTGAGAGAGAGGGGGATGCTGAGAGAGAGGGGGGACAATGAGAGAGAGGGGGGATGCTGAGAGAGAGGGGGGACGCTGATAGAGAGGGTGTGGGCTGACAGAGAGGGGGGTGCTGACAGAGTGGGGGTGGTGCTGACAGAGAGGGGGTGGTGCTGACGAAGGCGGGGTGCTGAGAGAGAGGGGGGGTGCTGAGAGAGAGGGGGGATGCTGAGAGAGAGGGGGGATGCTGATAGAGAGGGGGGACGCTGATAGAGAGGGTGTGGGCTGACAGAGAGGGGGGTGCTGACAGAGAGGGTGTGAGCTGACGGAGGGGGGTGCTGAGAGAGAGGGGGGACGCTGAGAGAGAGAGGGGACGCTGATAGAGAGGGTGTGGGCTGACAGAGAGGGGGGTGCTGACAGAGAGGGGGATGCTGACAGAGAGGGGGGGTGCTGACAGAGAGGGGGGGTGCTGACAGAGAGGGGGAGTGCTGACAGAGAGGGGGAGTGCTGACAGAGAGGGGGAGTGCTGACAGAGAGGGGGGGTGCTGAAAGGGTGTGGGCTGACGGGGGGGTGCTGAGAGAGGGGGGACGCTGAGAGAGAGGGGAGCGCTGATAGAGAGGGTGTGGGCTGACAGAGAGGGGGGTGCACTGCTGACAGAGAGGGGGTGCTGACAGAGGGGGTGCTGACAGAGAGAGGGTGCTGACAGAGAGGGGGGGGTGCTGACAGAGAGGGTGTGGGCTGACAGAGAGGGTGTGGGCTGACAGGGGGGGGTGCTGAGAGAGAGGGGGGACGCTGAGAGAGAGGGGGGACGCTGAGAGAGAGGGGGGACGCTGAGAGAGAGGGTGTGGGCTGACAGAGAGGGGGGTGCTGACAGAGAGGGGCTGGTGCTGACGGAGGGGGGGTGCTGAGAGAGAGGGGGGACGCTGATAGAGAGGGTGTGGGCTGACAGAGAGGGGGGTGCTGACAGAGAGGGTGTGGGCTGACAGAGAGGGTGTGAGCTGACGGAGGGGGGGTGCTGAGAGAGAGGGGGGACGCTGAGAGAGAGGGGGGACGCTGATAGAGAGGGGGTGCTGACAGAGAGGGGGATGCTGACAGAGAGGGGGTGGTGCTGACAGAGAGGGGGTTGCTGACAGAGAGGGGTGTGCTGACAGAGAGGGGGAGTGCTGACAGAGTGGGGGGGTGCTGACAGGGTGTGGGCTGACGGGGGGGTGCTGAGAGAGGGGGGTCGCTGAGAGAGAGGAGATCGCTGATAGAGAGGGTGTGGGCTGACAGAGAGGGGGGTGCACTGCTGACAGAGAGGGGGGGCTGACAGGGGGGGTGGGCTGACAGAGAGGGGAGTGCACTGTTGACAGAGAGGGGGGGCTGACAGAGGGGGTGGTGCTGACAGAGATAGGAGGTGCTGACAGAGGGGGGGGTGCTGACAGAGGGAGGGTGGTGCTGACAGAGGGGGGGTGGGCTGACAGAGAGGGGGATGCTGACAGAGAGGGGGTGGTGCTGACAGAGAGGGGGGTGCACTGCTGACAGAGAGGGGGGGCTGACAGGGGGGGTGGGCTGACAGAGAGGGGGTGGTGTTGACAGAGAGGGGAGGTGCTGACAGAGGGGGGGTGCTGACAGAGGGAGGGTGGTGCTGACAGAGGGGGGGTGCTGACGGGGGGGTGGGTTGACAGAGAGGGGGAGTGCTGACAGAGAGGGGGAGTGCTGACAGAGAGGGGGGGTGCTGACAGAGAGGGGGGGTGCTGACAGAGGGGGTGTGGGCTGACAGAGAGGGTGTGGGCTGACAGAGAGGGTGTGGGCTGACAGGGGGGGTGCTGAGAGAGAGGGGGGATGCTGAGAGAGAGGGGGGACGCTGAGAGAGAGGGTGTGGGCTGACAGAGAGGGGGGTGCTGACAGAAAGGGGCTGGTGCTGACGGAGGGGGGGTGCTGAGAGAGAGGGTGTGGGCTGACAGAGAGGGGGGTGCTGACAGAGAGGGTGTGGGCTGACGGAGGGGGGGTGCTGAGAGAGAGGGGGGACGCTGAGAGAGAGGGGGGACGCTGATAGAGAGGGGGGTGCTGACAGAGAGGGGGATGCTGACAGAGAGGGGGTGGTGCTGACAGAGAGGGGGGGTGCTGACAGAGAGGGGTGTGCTGACAGAGAGGGGGAGTGCTGACAGAGTGGGGGGGTGCTGACAGGGTGTGGGCTGACGGGGGGGTGCTGAGAGAGGGGGGTCGCTGAGAGAGAGGAGGTCGCTGATAGAGAGGGTGTGGGCTGACAGAGAGGGGGGTGCACTGCTGACAGAGAGGGGGGGGCTGACAGGGGGGGTGGGCTGACAGAGAGGGGAGTGCACTGTTGACAGAGAGGGGGGGCTGACAGAGGGGGTGGTGCTGACAGAGATAGGAGGTGCTGACAGAGGGGGGGGTGCTGACAGAGGGAGGGTGGTGCTGACAGAGAGGGGAGGTGCTGACAGAGAGGGGGATGCTGACAGAGAGGGGGTGGTGCTGACAGAGAGGGGGGTGCACTGCTGACAGAGAGGGGGGCTGACAGGGGGGGTGGGCTGACAGGGGGGGTGGGCTGACAGAGAGGGGGTGGTGCTGACAGAGAGGGGAGGTGCTGACAGAGGGGGGGTGCTGACAGAGGGAGGGTGGTGCTGACAGAGGGGGGGTGCTGACAGGGGGGGTGGGTTGACAGAGAGGGGGAGTGCTGAGAGAGAGGGGGAGTGCTGACAGAGAGGGGGGGTGCTGAAAGAGAGGGGGGGTGCTGACAGAGAGGGGGAGTGCTGACAGAGAGGGGGAGTGCTGACAGAGAGGGGAGGTGCTGACAGAGGGAGGGTGGTGCTGACAGAGGGGGGGTGCTGACAGGGGGGGTGGGCTGACAGAGAGGGGGGGTGCTGACAGAGAGGGGGAGTGCTGACAGAGTGGGGGGGTGCTGACAGGGTGTGGGCGGGGGGGTGCTGAGAGAGAGGAGGTCGCTGATAGAGAGGGTGTGGGCTGACAGAGAGGGGGGTGCACTGCTGACAGAGAGGGGGGTGCTGACAGAGAGGGGGTGGTGCTGACAGGGGGGGTTGGTGCGGGCTGACAGTGAGGGGGGTGGGGTGACAGTGAGGGGGGTGCTTACAGAGGGGGTGCACTGCTGACAAAGGGGGGTGGGCTGACAGAGGGGGGTGCTGACACAGAGGGGGGGTGCTGACAGAGGAGGGGTGCACTGACAGAGAGGGGGGCAGTGACAGAAAGGGGTGGGCTTACACAAAGGGGCGGGATGACAGAGGGGTGGGCTTACAGAGAGTGGCACGCTGACATACTAGTGGAAGGGCAGATAACAGAAAGACCTCAGTCAGGAGGAGACACAGCGCGCGCCAGGCAGGGAGGCGGGGCTCGGGGCGGCCGTGATCACCCACAGTCAAGCCCCTACCCGCCTCCACATGTGACCAGTCAGCAGCTACACCGGACCGATCACAGACCCTTATGTCTTCCGCCTGCACAGCCAATCAGGGAGCGCCCGCTGCCCAGCTAAGCGCTCGTACAGGCTGTATGTAATATAACACTGATGGCGGCGCGCACGGGAATCGGAATGCGCCGCTCTAGATCTTGCAGCTGGGGCCACTGCGCTTAGACACTCGGGGCTATTGGCCCCACATTCGGGGCTCAAGCCTCAATAGCCCCCCCTTAAGGACGCCTATGCATGCAGCTACTACAAATAAGGTCCACAATAACTCAAAAACTAAAGATTAAAAAGTTTTTCCGAATATCTCCTAAAATACCACCTTACACATTGTATAGCATCTTGTGTGTTAAGTGTGTTTAGGGGTGGAGCACATCAGGTTTGGATGACACAAGCAAGGATATGTTATCTTTTTAATATGGTTTTATTTTTTTCTCTGTTGTTGTTTTTTTTTTTGGAAACTGCAATACCTAAAGCTTAAAGCGGATCTTCACTGCATCTGAGCACCGCAAATTGAAAACACTGATTACTTAGTTTTAATATTAAAAGGAGATTGCCCCATCTATCCATGTCTCCATGCTTTATTTTGTTGAAGTCATTTTAAAAAACATCCACCTAGCATTCCTGGTCGTGGCCATCTTGAGTAAGGGCAAATGATTCATGTAGAATTTACTTCCTGGAATCCATTTGCCCTTAGGTCAAGCATACATTCAGGAGTGTGGGCTTAGCTCAGAAAACCCCTGCTCCTCTCCTCTCTTCCCGAAGACTCCTGGAATGTATGACATCATTTGCCTAGGCAAAAGAAAACTGGAAGTAACTGAAGAAATGTAAAAAAAGTTTAAAACAAATAAATATGATAATCTGTAATTTCCTATCTATTTACTAATGCTAGCAGCATGAGGTTTAAAAATAATCAATGTTAATTGGAAGAGTGAAGTTCCACTTTATTAACAAGAATTTAAAAATATAAATACCGGTAAATAAATGAATGGACAAATACTGTGTTACTGTTGCCATTTAAGGTATTGCAGTACTAGTTATGAAGCAAGTATTGGAGGGTGATGTCACCCCAATATGGAACTATAAGGTCAGTGAACCCACATCCCTAGTAAAATAGAAAGAGTCACTCAAGTAAGAGTGTGTGTCCTCTAATGGGACTTTAAATTTGGGTCACTGGCAGGCTGGTAATAATATATAGAGTGAGAATAAGTAGTAATTAAAAGAATATATTTATTGTAGAAAAGAATAAAAAATAGCTATGACATAACAAATTGAACGTCTAAAATAGATGCACATTCATGGATGTAATGATTGGATACAAAACATTAACCAACTCTATTGTGTAATGGTAAACAATAGAAGAAACCCAACGTTTTGAGGTATTTGAAGGTCAACCTCTTCTTCAGGGGTATACAAATACTGTGTTACTGTTGCCATTTAAGGTATTGCAGTACTAGTTATGAAGCAAAAGTTGTTGTTTTTTTAATGATATGACATATCTATTTTCATGGATGAACATGCTATCATTAACAATCATTGGGATCTTTTATCTTTTATGTCTAATCTGTATATCTAAGCAGAATGTTCAGAAATACTAGGAAAATATTAATTAGAAAAATTTACTTGACTAGATCTCCAACAAGTTATCTTCTCTCCTCCACTATGTACCCTTCATAGTGCTCTCTGTTCAGTTTTAAATGTATCTGAATGCCATCATTGAGGATGAATAATATTAGCATAAATATTTTTCTAAAATTCCTGAAACAGAATCGTTTGAATTAACTGGACCACACAAAAAGGTCATCAATACTAAAACATTTGCCCCGTTACTTAACAATTGGTTTCCCCATGCAACACTCTACAGAGCAGCACTAAGCAAAGATTCTCACCTTGTCATATTATAGCTATGTTATCTGCCTTTAAGATAAATTCACTTTGTTTGTTCAAACTTGTGCTGGTATACAGTATGCTATGTGTTTTGGGAACAATTTCTTTATCAGGAGCACTGTGAGTTACTGTGTAGATAAATTGGCAGCTTACTCCCCTATGTTTTGTTTTGTATTCCTTTGGGACAGCATTAGAATGCATAACAACCAAGAGATTACACACTTATTAAAGTGTAAACAAGATTTTTAATTCAGATTAATTTAAAGTTTACAAATCAGAGCAATGTTTTCTATGCTCATTTATTGGTATCATAAATGTTACCCAGATGGAAGCCAATTTGAAGATACTTAGCCATTGGTACTTAGTCCTAACCCATCTGGCTAAATGTACCTTTCTTCTTCTTCGTTATGTTTGAGGATATAATCTCAGAGGGACTATTAATCATATTTGGTGGGAATGCCCCAGGATGCGCAGTTGTTGAAATGGTATCTTTGCCTTATTGCATATGGTCAAAGGAGTGGCAGTTCTACAAATGCCCCACATTGCTCTTCTTAATGTTCCAGTAGACAAAATATCTAAAAGTTATAGGGGTTGATTTTTTTATTTTCATTTTACTGGGGGCTAAAATGACTACATCTAAATCAAAAAAGCAAAAGAAAAAAAATACGTGGATTATGCTCCATGAAACCATTGTTAGTGTTTTGCAGGATACTGTTCAGAAGTTTGGACCCAGGTTCCTTGCAGAACAAATCTCCGACCAGTGTCCTGAAACTACACTATATGTTACTGAGCCTTAGCCTCTGCCTCTGTCGCAATCCTTCCTCCTAGGCTGTACCTTTAAAAATAGGTAGTAGGGCAGCATAAACGTGTGACCTGATTTTAAAAGATACATTTCTAATACTTACACAATTTCTTTATAAAAATAGAAGTTTTTAACTCAAGTACTGGGGTATCTTTAGAACTGTATCTTTTGACTTCTGCTTAAAGCTGTAACTATCTAAACTGAGTCCATTCAACTAATCTAAACCTGACTGCTCACGCTATGCTGCTAAATGTAATTATCAATGATAATGTTTTGAATGCATGTACCAACGGGTCCACTGATTTGTTTGTTGGATTCAGTAAGAAGACTTCTAGTAACAGATGTGTGCATTCAGATGTGATCAATCCATCCATTATCATAGTCTTAAAATAAATAACATATCTTTTTAGCTTTTCTTTCCAGTATTTTTTTTCTTAAAGTTACAATTTGCTTTATGCTTAACAGATGAATCTAAATAGAACAAAGAAAATACATGATTAAACTGAATAATGAGCAGCTACAGGATATATATAAAATTTTCCAGAGTCCCTAAAGCCCAATATAAATAATTAGGAATACCTAAAACAATTCTTAAATTGTCTTTCTCTCCTTCTGATTCAAACCCTTTAACATTTCATATTCCGCCCAGTTGTGATTTAACTATTTCACATACTGCATAAATGTAAGAGTATATCAATATTTATTTTTCTTATATCCTAAAGGAAACCTATGGTCGCAGCATAAACTTTCATTTGATAACATCATCATTCTAATAACAATACAATTATGATATAAAAACATGTTGCCCTGTCTTTTTGAAATACAGTTGGATATTTAAAAAATATATATATTCAAAAATAAAATAAAAATCACAAATAAATATATGAGGCACCAAAGTCCATAAAGTGATAATGTGCAAAGTCCTTAAATTCAGTGCAACACCCAGTGCTTAGACAGATGAGGTAAAATGTCTTCTTACCAGATCCAGAGAGGCCTCACAGAAAACATCTATTCAGACGAAAAGTACGTCGGCAGGGCAGGAAATAGCGCTGATGACGGGATGCTCATGAGAGTGTTAAGACGGTTATATTTCCAAATGTCTGTGATTACAGTTTTGTTGTAAGTAGACATTTAATAAATTCCCCGTTTTTAATCTGGACGCTGCACAATGAGTTTTCCTTTTCTCATATGATCAATGGTTGGATCGGCTTCTGTGGATATACATGTATATACATATATAAGTGGTTATTTTCTTTGGCTCGTTTTTACCAACAGTCCCCCACAAGAAGGCTGGACAAGATAAGATGACCTGCACCTAATGTGAGGGGTAATAAAGCTCACAGATGCAAATATAGATCTTGATAGGTTTTTGGATCTGCTAAGGAGACATTTTTGTCTCTTCTCTCTAAGCCAGCCATTTTCATGGGGTTCCTTGAGCTGTGGCTGATTTACCTCCTGTTTGATGGTGCCTACATAGTTTTGAGCCAATGCCACTTTGAAGAGACAGTGGTATGGCACCAATGATCTTCGTAGCTCTCTGTAAGGGGGCCATTCTTACCACCACTGTAAAAAAGGACATTCTTCTCACTGACCACCAAAGTAAGGGGCATTGTTCCCACTGACCCCCAATGAATGGGTTTTATCAGGGGTTCCCAGAGACCTGAAAATGATTTTAAGGGTTCCCCTGGGATAGAAAGGTTGAGAAAGGCTGGTCTAAGCACTGGGTGTTTCACTGAATTCAAGGACTTTGCACATTATCACTTTATGGACTTTGGTGTCTCATATATTTATTTGTGATTTTTATTTTATTTTTGATTTATTTATCCAATTGTATTTCACAAGACAGCGCAACACGTTTTTTATATAATAATTTTGGATGTTGCTGTGTACAATATTGTGAGTGCTGCTGTCAATTTTATCACTTCAGCCCCGGAAAGATTTGCCCCCTTCCTGACCAGAGCACTTTTTAAAATTTGGCACTGCGTCGCTTTAACTGCTAATTGCGGTCAAGCAATGCTGTACCCAAACGAAATTTGTGTCTTTTTCTTCCCACAAATAGAGCTTTCTTTTGATGGTATTTGATCACCTCTGTGGTTTTTATTTTTTGCGCTATAAATGGAAAAAGACCGAAAATTTTGAAAAAAAATTATATTTTCTACTTTTTGTTATAAAAAAAAATCCAATAAACTCAATTTTAGTCATACATTTAGGCCACATGTCTTTGGTAAAAAAAAAATGTCAATAAGCGTATATTTATTGGTTTGTGCAAAAGTTATAGCGTCTACAAACTAGGGTACATTTTCTGGAATTTACACAGCTTTTAGTTTATGACTGCCTATGTCATTTCTTGAGGTGCTAAATTGGCAGGGCAGTACAAACCCCCCCCCAAATGACACCATTTTGGAAAGTAGACACACAAAGGAAATTGCTGAGAGGCATGTTGAGCCCATTGAATATTCATTTTTTGTCCCAAGTGATTGAATAATGACAAAAAAAATTACAAAAAGTTGTCACTAAATGATATATTGCTCACACAGGCCATGGGCATATGTGGAATTGCACCCCAAAATACATTCAGCTGCTTCTCCTGAGTACGGGGATACCACATGTGTGGGACTTTTTGGGAGCCTAGCCGCGTACGGGGCCCCGAAAACCAATCACCGCCTTCAGGATTTCTAAGGGTGTAAATTTTTGATTTTACTCTTCACTGCCTATCACAGTTTCGGAGGCCATGGAATGCCCAGGTGGCACAAACCCCCCCAAATGACCCCATTTTGGAAAGTAGACACCCCAAGCTATTTGCAGAGAGGCATGGTGAGTATTTTGCAGCTCTCATTTGTTTTTGAAAATGAAGAAAGACAAGAAAAACATTTTTTTTTCTTTTTTCAATTTTCAAAACTTTGTGACAACAAGTGAGGTCTGCAAAATACTCACAATACCTCTCAGCAAATAGCTTGAGGTATCTACTTTCCAAAATGGGGTCATTTGGGGGGTTTTGTGCCACCTGGGCATTCCATGGCCTCCGAATCTGTGATAGGCAGTGAAGAGTGAAATCAAAAATTTACGCCCTTAGAAAGCCTGAAGGCGGTGCTTGGTTTTCGGGGTCCCGTACGAGGCTAGGCTCCCAAAAAGTCTCACACATGTGGTATCCCCGTACTCAGGAGAAGCAACAGAATGTATTTTGGGGTGTAATTTCACATATTCCCATGGCATGTTTGAGCAATATATCATTTAGTGACAACTTTGTGCAAAAAAAACAAAAAAAAAAACATTTGTCTCTTTCCCGCAACTTGTGTCACAATATAAAATATTCCATGGACTCGACATGCCTCTCAGAAAATAACTTGGGGTGTCTACTTTCCAAAATGGGGTCATTTGGGGGGGTTTGAACTGTCCTGGCATTCTATGCACAACATTTAGAAGCTTATGTCACACATCACCCACTCTTCTAACCACTTGAAGACAAAGCCCTTTCTGACACTTTTTGTTTACATGAAAAAATTATTTTTTTTGCAAGAAAATTACTTTGAACCCCCAAACATTATATATTTTTTTAAAGCAAATGCCCTACAGATTAAAATGGTGGGTGTTTCATTTTTTTTTCACACAGTATTTGCGCAGCGATTTTTCAAACGCATTTTTTGGGGAAAAAACACACTTTTTAAAATTTTAATGCACTAAAACACACTATATTGCCCAAATGTTTGATGAAATAAAAAAGATGATCTTAGGCCGAGTACATGGATACAAAACATGACATGCTTTAAAATTGTGCACAAACGTGCAGTGGCAACAAAATAAATACATTTTTAAAAGCCTTTAAAAGCCTTTACAGGTTACCACTTTAGATTTACAGAGGAGGTCTACTGCTAAAATGACTGCCCTCGATCTGACCTTCGCGGTGATACCTCACATGCATGGTGCAATTGCTGTTTACATTTGACGCCAGACCGACGCTCGCGTTAGCCTTAGCATGAGAGCAAGGGGGGACAGGGGTGCTTTTTTTTTTTTTGTTTATTATTTTTTTACTTTTTTATCTTATTTTTAAACTGTTCCTTTCATTTTTTTAAATCATTTTTATTGTTATCTCAGGGAATGTAAATATCCCCTATTATAGCAATAGGTAGTGACAGGTACTCTTTTTTGAAAAAATTGGGATCTATTAGACCCTAGATCTCTCCTCTGCCCTCAAAGCATCTGACCACACCAAGGTCGGTGTGATAAAATGCTTTCCCAATTTCCCAATGGCGCTGTTTACATCCGGCGAAATCTAAGTCATAAGATGCTCGTAGCTTCTGGTTTCTTATGCCATAGAGATGTTTGGAGCCACTCTGGTCTCTGATCAGCTCTATGGTCAGCTGGCTGAATCACCGGCTGCATTCTCAGGTTCCCTGTTGAGACAGGAGAGCCAGAGAAAAACACGGAAGACGGTGGGGGGGCATTCCCTCCCACTGCTTGTAAAAGCAGTCTAGAGGCTAATTAGCCGCTAGGATTGCTTTTACATGAAAGCCGACCGCTGGCTGAAAAGAATGATACCAAGATGATACGTAAACCTGCAGGCATCATTCTGGTATAACCACTCAAAGTCGTGAATGGCGTACCTGAAGACAAAAAAATGGTTAACAATAAAACACAGTAAACAGTAAAGTATAAAAAATTGCATACCTGAAAAGCAAACATGATAAAACATAATAACAATAAAACATTGCAGAATAGAATACAGTAAAAAAGAGCAGAACAATAGAGAGAGAACAATAAAACGACAACTATTTTTTTTTATTGTTATATATTTTTTTGTGTTTTTTTTTTTTTTACACTTTTTTTTGTAACTGTAACTTTTATAACTGTAACCGGTTCCAGGTTCGGGTCTCTTAAAATGTGATGGCATCTTGGGAGACCCTGTGAAAGTGTGCCTAGTCTGTGCAATGCTGTACCCTACGCTAATACTCAACTAGTGAATGGTAGCGTTTAAAACATTCACCAATGCAAAGACCAGGATTGTCAGGACAGGAGGGACAATAATGGCGGGTGTCACGCCTATATCCGCACTTGCTGCAGACACGATATCTTTTTTGGGGGGTTCGTTGGGTAGGGGTACTCTGGAGGACATAAAGAAAATGCCTCTCATGCAGCCGACTGCATTTGGTTGGGGATATGAATGGGGAAAGTACGGGTGCTGCAGAAGCGGTGGGTTCTCAATTAGGATTGGCGAATGCAGCAGGAAGGGAACTATGGGCACGACGGGCCTGTTTGTCTTCTTCTTGGTGGCAGCGGGACACTACTTGTGCTTGCCACCTCACCAGCTTGAACTGCACTTATGGGACTCGCCACGTCACCAAGTGTTACTGCAGTGCTGGTTTGACTACGTCCGGGGTGTACTAGGCCGCTGGTGCTTGCCAGTTCACCAAAACGCTACCAAAAAAACTGTTAGCGATTGCAGGGATCAGGCGAACGCTGCAGTTATGCGTTTAGTGTTTTGTAAGTGACAGTGATCAATCGATACTGCACTTGGGTGGGCTGGGCTGGGCCGGGCGGAGGGGAAAAAGGAAGGTGCTAGCAGGTATCTGGGCTGATCCCGCTAACACTGCATTTTTGGGAACCCTAAACTGCTGGGGACGCTAGTATAAATCTGATCGGATCAGATATTGATCCGTTCAGATACTATACCACTAAGGGAGGTGTACGGTGCGTGCGTGGGTGTTAGCGGTACTAGCGCTAACCTGACTCTGCCTGGGGCTGGTGCTTACCAGTTCACCAAAATGCTACCAAAAAAACTGTTAGCGATCGCAGGGATCAAGCCTGACTCTGCGAACGCTGCAGTTATGCGTTTAGTGTTTTGTAAGTGACAGTGATCAATCGATACTGCACTTGGGTGGGCTGGGCCGGGCGGAGGGGCAAAACGCAGGTGCTAGCAGGTATCTGAGCTGATCCCGCAAATAACACTACGTTTTTGGGAACCCTAAACTGCTGGGGACGCTAGTATAGATCTGATCGGATCATATATTGATCCGTTCAGATACTATACCACTAAGGGAGGCGTATGCTGCGTGCGTGGGTGTTAGCGGTACTGGCGCTAACCTGACGCTGCCTGGGGTGACGCATATCACCGCTGGGCGATCAGGGGACTAAACCTTTATTAGGTACTAAACGGCGGGTGCCCTGACACTATAAAAAATAAACTAACTAACCAGCATCACCCGTAACAGTTATACGGTGATCAGTGGTGAAAGGGTTAACTAGGGGGCAATCAAGGGGTTAAAACCTTTATTAGGTAGTATATGGGGGTCCCTGTCACTATAAAACGCTGACGGCGAACCTAAATATTTACCTCCCTAACTAGCGTTACCAGTGACACTAATACAGCGATCGGAAAAATGATCGCTTAGTGACACTGGCGACGGGGGGGGTGATCAAGGGGTTAAAACTTTATTAGGGGGGTTAGGGGGGTACCCTAGACTAACTGCCCTACCACACTAACTGTCACAAACTGACACCAATGCAGTAATCAGATAAAAAAAAACAAAAAAAATTGCTTGGTGTCAGTGTGACGGGGGGGGGGGGGGGTCGGGGGGTAAAGGGGGGTGTAATGTGTGCATGGCATGTTCTACTGTATGTGTGTGTGTTGTGCACTCACATCGATGTCTTCTCTCCTCGGCGCCGGAATGGAAAATACCGAGCCGAGGAGAGATGACATCATTTCCTCTGCTGCTATTTAGCATACAGCAGCAAAGGAATGATCCCATTGGCTGGGAGCGATCGCGAGGGGGGGCCACGAATGGATGACCTCCCCCTCACCTCTGATTGCCGGGGGACAAACGCCGACCGCCTCGGGCACGGGGGGGGGTCCGATTGGACCCCCCGCCCGCGGGAGGCAGATCACGTAAGGGAACGTGATTCTGCCTGCCCGTGCCATTCTGCCGACGTATATCGTTGTGAGGCGGTCGGCAAGTGGTTAATAATCTATTTTTAATCAATTTACTTTATACACTAAGCGCATTATTTGTCTATATCTAATAACAATACAAACAATAATTATTTTTGACAATCCAATATAGGTTTGCTTGAAAGATCTCTTTTCATGTTGCTGCCTGTTTACTGATTATCTCTTCCAACAATCTCCTGGATTCCCTGAATGATTTGCAGCTTCTCCTCTGCTGTTTACTTTCAATTTCTAAGGACTACATATCCCATGGTACCTTGCTGCCTGTAAGCAGTGATTGCTGTACTGACTCCACCTTCTGAAACTCCTCCTCTCAGCAGCTCAGTTGTTCAAAGGGCAAGCTCTGTGAAATGTGTAGATGTGCGGCATAGCAGTGCCTACTCACAGAAAATAGTGTAGCAGAATTCAAGGAGGTAGATGTGCGGGGATCTTTACAAAGTAAGTTTACAGACTTCAAGATCATTCAGATTAATAGAAGTAGGCTTGGAATAATTGAAATAAAATGTGGAAATTAATACATTTTACATTTCAACCATGCAGTGCCTTGCAAAAGTATTCTCCCCGCCCCCCTTGGCTTTTTACCTATTTTGTTACATTACAGCCTTTAGTGCAATGTTTTTTTAATATGAATTATATGTGATGGATCAGAACACAATAGTCTAAGTTGGTGAAGTAAAATTAGAAAAATATATACATAAAACTATTTTTCAGAAATAAAAAAATGATAATTGGCATGTGCATATGTATTCCCCCCCTTTGTTAAGAAGCCCATAAAAAGGTCTGGTGCAACCAATTACCTTCAGAAGTCACATATTTCGTGAAATGATGTCCACCTGTGTGCAATCTAAGTGTCACATGATCTGTCATTACATATACACACATTTTTGAAAGGCCCCAGAGGCTGCAACACCTAAGCAAGAGGCACCACTAATCAAACACTGCCATGAAGACCAAGGAACTCTCCAAACAAGTAAGGGACAATGTTGTTGAGAAGTACAAGTCAGGGTTAGGTTATAAAAAAATATCCAAATCTTTGATGATCACTAGGAGCACCATCAAATCTATCATAACCAAATGGATAGAACATGGCACAACAGCAAACCTGCCAAGAGACGGCCGCACACCAAAACTCACAGACTGGGCAAGGAGGGCATTAATCAGAGAGGCAGCACAGAGACCTAAGGTAACCCTGGAGGAGCTGCAGAGTTCCACAGCAGAGACTGGAGTATCTGTACATAGGAGGACAATAAGCCGTACGCTCCATAGAGTTGGGCTTTATGGCACAAAGAGCTTTAGCTATTGCAATGTGAGTGGCCAGAAGAAAGCCATTACTTTCAGCAAAAAACAAAATGGCACGTTTGCAAAAAGGCATGTGGGAGACTCCCAAAATGTATGGAGGAAGGTGCTCTGGTCTGATGAGACTAAAATTGAACTTTTTGGCCATCAAAGAAAACTCTATGTCTGGCGCAAACCCAACACATCACATCACCCAAAGAACACCATCCCCACAGCGAAACATGGTGGTGGCAGCAACATGCTGTGGGGATGTTTTTCAGCATTCGGGACTGAGAAACTGGTCAGAGTTAAGGGAAAGATGGATGTGCTAAATACAGGAATATTCTTGAGCAAAACCTGTACCACTCTGTGTGTGATTTGAAGCTAGGACAGAGGTTCACCTTCCAGCAGGACAATGACCCCAAACACACTGCTAAAGCAACACTTGGGTGGTTTAAGGGGAAACTATAAATGTGTTGGAATGGCCTAGTCAAAGCCCAGGCCTCAATCCAAAAGAAAATCTGTGGTCAGACTAAAGATTGCTGTTCACAAGCGCAAACCATCCAACTTGAAGGAGCTGGAGCAGTTTTGCAAGGAGGAATGGGTAAAAATTCCAGTGGTAAGATGTGGCAAGCTCATAGAGACTTATCCAAAGCGACTTGGAGCTGTGATAGCCGCAAAAGGTGGCTCTACAAAGTATTGACTTTAGGGGGTGAATAGTTATGCACATTGACTTTTTCTGTTATTTTGTCCTATTTGTTGTTTGCTTCACAATAAAAAAAAACACCATCAAAGTTGTGGGCATGCTCTGTAAATTAATTGATGCAAATCCTCAAACAATCCATGTTAATTCCAGGTTGTGAGGCAACAAAATACGAAAAATGCCAAGAGGATGAATACTTTTGCAATGCACTGTACATACAGTACACTTTAACAGACTATGTATTTCTCACTAGAGAATCGCAGCTGAAAAGTGTATGTACAAACCATACTCATGTATCCCATTATCACTACTAACACTGTTATTTTTAACATAAGTTTACAATATTCAGATTTCAAATGTGATTTGATTCATCAGTAATGAATCTGATGACTGCTGTAAATTATAGCAGTTATTACTACTGGTACATAGGGCCACACGGGCAAACCGATCGGGTCCTCCCGTCAGTTTTTTAGGTGGGCCTGAGCAGACCATTCATTGCCCTCTAGGGAGCAGGGGAAGGGGGGTGGTCAATGGACATCTGATCCTGTCAGATAAAAATAGACGGATGGGGATCCGCTCCCCATCCATTTGGCAGGTCGGATCGGATGACAGTTAGATGTAGACGGACAGGCAGTCTGTTTAAATCTGACCGACTGCCCATAGAGGAAAGGGGGCATCTACCTGCTCAGTTAAGATCACCCAGCCTGTGACTGGACAGTGAAAAGAGAAGAAGCACACTGATGCGTTCATCTCTCTGCCACTCTGCATTTTCCTCCTATCAGAATGTTGCTTTTTAGCACATAAGTCTTGCAGTACAACTGACAGGCTCCTTGTGCTACTTCACTCTCTACCAGGATTGCTGGCTATTTACACTTTCATTCAGCTGGATAGTATAACTCATGCTATACTTTCTTCCCAAGATGTTCTGTGAATAGACAAGTGGAGAGGAGGAGCAGGTAAAGGATACTACAGATTGCATGTTTGAGAGCCACATGTCCAATAGCCTCACAGGGGGCTGGAGGTATAGCATGAATTATACCACCCAGCTGAATGAAATGAACATATACAAGAATGGGCAGCAATCATGGCCATAGAATACAGCTCTAGAGCTAACTTTTTATTTTTTATAACAGTAAGGACTAAAAACTGTTTGCCTGGAGTTCTACTTTATTGTAACAGTTTCAAATTTAGCAAATGTGCGTAATACTCTGCAAATTAAAGCTATATTAATGTTATTTTATGTTACCATTAACTGTGCCCAGATGTACAGATTTAAAAAGAACCTGTCAACATCCCATGCATGTCATGATTAACATATCATTTAAATAATATACTCACATTGCAATAGCTAAAGCTCTTTGTGCCAGCTTGACTCCACTACTCCCCCTCCCAGGCCCTGATGTCACCCACACAAAGCCTCCCTAGGCTCTTACAGAAGCATGAGTGATGTCAGTCTTTGCAGTTGAGGTGGTGACAGAGCCTCTTTAATTCCCTTCATAATTTACACCAATCAGCCATAATTTTATGACCACTGATCAGTTAAGTGAATAACATTGATTATTCTGTAATAATGGCATCTGAAAGTCGGAGGGATATATTAGGCAGCAAGTAAATATGTTGTCCCTGAAGATGATGTGATAAAAACAGAAAAAAATGGGCATCACAATTTTTTGTGTATGAGGCTGCGTAGCCGCATACTGGTCAGAGTGCCCATGCTGACATATGTCCACAGCCAAAAGTGCCTACAAAGGGCACATGAGCATCAGAATTGGACCATGGAGCAATGGAAGAATGTTGCCCGGTCTGATGAATCGAGTTTTCTTTTACATCATGTGGATGGCCGATGTGTTGCTTACCTGGGGGAGAGATAGCACGAGGATCCATTTTGGGAAGAAGGCGAGCTGGCGGAGGCACTATGATGCTTTGGGCAATGTTCTGCTGGGAAACCGTGAACACTGCCATTCATGCGGGTGTTACTTTGACACATATATCCTACCTAAACATTGTTGATGACCAAGTGAGCCCCTTCATAGAAACAATATTTCCTGGTGGCAGTGGCCTCTCTCAATAGAATAATGCACCCTGTCACACTACAAAAATGGTTCAAGAATGGTTTGAGGAACACAACAAGGTGTTTGAGGTGTTGACTTGGGCTCCAAATTTTCCAGATTTTCATCCAATCGAGCATGCGTGGGATGTCCTGGAAAAACAAGTCCGATCCATTGAGACTCCACCTCACAAACTATAGGACTTAAAGGATCTGCTACTAATGGCTCAGTACCAAATATCACTAATTATACAGTTGTGCTCATAAGTTTACATATGATTTCTTGGCCATTTCTCAGAGAATATGAATGATGACACAGAAACATTTCTTTCACTCGTGGCTAGTGTTTGGCTGAAGCCATTTATCATCAGTCAACTGTGTTTACGCTTTTTAAATCATAATCACAACAGAAACTACCCAAATGACCCTGATCAAAAGTTTACATACCCTGGTGATTTTGGCCTGACAACATGCACACAAAGGGGTTTGAATGGCTATTAAAGGTAACCATCCTTACCTGTGATCTGTTTGCTTGAAATTAGTGTGTGTGTGTATAAAAGGTCAATGAGTTTCTGAACTCCTGACAGATCCTTGCATCTTTCATCCAGTGCTGCACCGACGTTTGTCAAAGGATCTGCGGGAAAAGGTAGTTGAACTGTATAAAACAGGAAAGGGATATACAAAGATATCCAAGGAATTGAGAATGCCAATCAGCAGTGTTCAAACTGTAATCAAGAAGTGGAAAATGAGGGGTTCTGTTGAAACCAAACCACGGTCAGGTAGACCAACACAGATTTCAGCCACAACTGCCAGGAAAATTGTTCGGGATGCAAACAAAAGCTCACAAATAACTTCAGGTGAAATACAGGACTCTCTGAAAACATGTGGTGTGGCTGTTTCAGGATGCACAATAAGGAGGCACTTGAAGAAAGATGGGCTGCATGGTCAAGTCGCCAGAATCAAGCCATTACTACGCAAATGGCACAAAGTATCCCACTTAAAATATACCAACAGTACAGAGACAAGCCTCAAACCTTCTGGCACAGAGTCATTTGGAGTGATGAGACCAAAATTGATTTTTTTGGCCACAACTATAAATGCTACATTTAGAGAGGAGTCAACAAGGCTATGATGAAAGGTACACCATTCCTACTGTGAAGGTGGATCGCTGATGTTTTGGGGATGTGTGAGCTACAAAGGCACAGGAAATTAGGTCAAAATTGATGGCAAGATGAATGCAGTATGTTATTAAAAAATACTGGAGGAACATTTCCATGTGTTAGCCAGGAATCTGAGCATGGGACGTACTTGGACATTCCAACATGACAATGATCCAAAACACAAGGCCAAGTCGACCTTTCATTGGCTACAGCAGAATAAAGTGAAGGTTCTGGAGTGGCCATCCCAGTCTCTTGACCTAAATATCATTGAGCCACTCTGGGGAGATCTCAAACGTGCAGTTCATGCAAGACAGCTTGATTTATGATGAACACAGTTGATTGATAATAAATGGCTTCAGCCAAACACTAACCAAGAGTGAAAAAAAAAGTGTTTGTGTTATCATTCATATTCTCTGAAAAATGGCCAAGAAATCATAAATTCTGCCAGGGTATGTAAACTTATGAGCACAACTGTACTTTCAGTGATCTAGTAGCATCCATGCCTCATTGGGTCAGGGCTGTTTTGGTGGCAGAATGGAGGCCTAATCAATATTAGGTGTGCGGTTATAAAGGTACTGGTAATCTCTGGTGTTCTTATGTCTCACACATACCCATATGAGACATAACATTGTGAAAAGGTTTGCACTGGTGTAGCTGTAATATAGTTGACAGAAAAAAATGTAAGAAATAATCCCCTTTAATCAAGCTTTATTTGATGTAATTTGGACTACTGGGAATTAAATTATAACCGCAGGGAGTAAAAGCTATCAGACTATCTGACTCCTTGCAAATTCTAGTAGATATTTCTGAATATTATTTTTTTCCTAACATGTCCCAGGGTTCAGTGCTGGGACCAATCCTATTTAATTTGTTCATAAACGACCTGGAGGATGGGGTAAACAGTTCAATCTCTGTATTTTCAGACAATACTAAGCTAAGCAGGGCAATAACTTCTCTGCAGGATGTGGAAACCTTGCAAGAAGATCTGAACAAATTAATGGCCTGGGCAACTACATGGCAAATGAGGTTTAATGTAGAAAAATGTAAAATAATGCATTTGGGTGGCAAAAATATGAATGCAATCTATAGACTGGGGGGAGAACCTCTGGGGGAATCTAGGATGGAAAAAGACCTGGGGGTCCTAGTAGATGATAGGCTCAGCAATGGCATGCAATGCCAAACTGCTGCTAACAAAGCAAGCAGAATATTGGCATGCATTAAAAAGGGGATTAACTCCAGAGATAAAGGGATAGTTCTCCCACTCTACAAGACTCTGGTCCAGCTTCACCTGTCCAGTTCTGGGCACCAGTCCTCAGGAAGGATGTGCTGGAAATGGAGACAGTTCGGAGAAGGGCAACAAAGCTAAAAAAAGGGTCTGGAGGATATTAGTTATGAAGAAAGGTTACGTGCACTGAACTTATTCTCTCTGGAGAAGAGACGCTTGAGAGGGGATATGATTTTTTCCTATGTAAAACTATTAATAATATATATTTTCTCTGCATATATACACTTTTTTTTAAGGTGGACCCAGGGGCGTTGCTAGGTCTACAAAAGATCTGGGGCTAGAGCCCATAGCAGCGTAGTAAAGAAAGTAAAGACAGTCATACGCTTGGGCAAGCATACACATGTATATAGAGTAAGCCCCCCACTTACATCAGGGTCCCCAGAGAGTCCCCCTTATATCAGATTCCCCAGAGAGCCTCCTCCTTACATCAGAGTCCTCAGAGAGCCCCCCCCCTTTCATCGGGGTACCCAGAGGCCCCCCCACTTACATCAGGGTTCCCAGAGAGCCCCCCTTACATTAGGGTCCCCAGAGAGCCTCTCCCTTGCATCAGGGTCCCCAGAGACCCCCCCACTTACAAAAGGGTCCCCAGAGAGCCTCCCCTCCCCTTGGGGACCCCTGCAGAGACTCAGGGCTATTGGCCCCAGATTCGGGGCTATAGCCCCAAAAGCCACCCCCTAGAGATGCCCCTGGGTGGACCTATAATTTGATTCTGGTTTACCAAATAAAAGATCTGACTATACTAGAAACACAAGTATACAACCATAAAGGTTTTTTAGTTTGTGGAGTGTAGTACTTCCCATGTACACCCTCAATACGAATCAGCTGGTTTTTATATACAGATAGAGCTTCAGATGGTCTTCAGATGCTGAGTACAGGTGATGTCAATACCATAATGTTTTTCACGGTCACCAGCCACATCATGGATGGATTGAATGACATGGGGCATGTGAACTGAATCGAATAGAGGGCACAATACAATTGTTTTTTGTTTTTTTATGCAATGTTTATTATAAATTCACAGGGAAATAGTTTCAGAAATATGGTTGCTTTAGGATGTATACAAAATAAATTTGCAAACCTTTGGGAGCCAAAAAATTATTCTGGTTTTGACTGGAAGCATGTCATAATATTTTTTTGTGCAGTAACTATAGTGACTTGCATCCTTTTTTGTATTATGGCTAGAATACCATGTTTAACTTTAATCATTAAATAATCCTCTCTATACAGCTTTAATTATGTTTAAAGTTTAAACATATCTATGTGCTTAGTTCAAACCAATTAAATATTTTTTATTAACCATTAAATGTTCAAATATCAGTAGATAACAGGAACGTTGATATTGTTTTCATAGTTATGACAAGCATATTATTTTAACTGATACTCCCTTGTCATTAAAAAAAAAGTAAAGCTCCTTTATTCTGGCAACAAGCACATCAGCACAAGCTCCCACTAACTGAAGCCCCACCTTTCTGCCATCTATGATCTTTACAATAACATAATTTTAGTTGGTTTTCTCTTTACTTGGATGTCAATCAGAGCAGCTAAAATGTCCCATGAGGACAAAGCCAAGAAGTACACTGCTGTAAATATTGTCTATGATTAATGTTTCAAACATAGATGAGAAGTGGAATTATTTATTTGTTAAATGTGGTTGGTAAGTTTGAAAAATGTGTGAACTGAAACCATTGAACTTCTCTCCATTACCCTGGTGCTTATTTTCCTTTAATATTCTACCATTACTTCTTTTTTTATATAATAAATTATTCAGGGTAATTACACATTAGTTGAAACACATGAAATCATATATAATTGTCACACAAGCCGTTTTGCAAAAAAAATTACTGGTCTAAGAAATCTGAAGCTAAAGGATCGTACACACAATCAGATTTTCCGCCGACAAAACCGCGGACTTTTGTCTGAAGGGCGTTGGCCAGGAACTTGTCTTGCATACAAACGGCAAGTAATTGTCAGCCAACAAACACTAACGTAGTGACGTACTACGTGGTTTTTCAACTCTTTAGCGCCACTTTTTTGGCTCCTTCTGCTAATTTCGTATCATATCAGTATAAGTTTGGTGAGTGTATATTCGCGCTTTTCATTTCACACTTTTCATTTTGCGCTTTTCAGTTCGTTTCTGAATGGTCGTTCAACCAGCCATGTTGCAGAATCGGAGGAGATAACGTGTTATTTATTATTGGCTTTGGAGTTATTGCTTTGACCCAAGTCCAGTCCAGGAGGAGGAGGAGGATTTCTTGGACCAAAAATTGGTTGCTTTATTAATCGTGACCAATTATGTCATATCGTTGACCCCCTATATTAGGAAGCAGGACACATGCATGAGACTTTTATGGTTGAATAATAATGATTTGATTTGGTATATTTTCTATATTTTTGGATGCATAGAATGCACTTTTTGGTTAAGTTTTATTGGCAGATAGCATGTCTAATTTTATTTGTTTTCTTTTTTTAATTCACAATGAAAAAATTGTGAAGAATAATACTTGGCTATGTGTTTTACTTCAAAGGACAGTTTGGGAGTAGGCAGTTACATTTAAAAAAATACAATGTTAAATTAAAAAGGGACACCAACATAGTTGTATCTTTGATCTTAAAAACTACGGGGATAATGGTGTTGTGGTAACTTGCACCAAAAAAAAAGCATAATAACATTATTCTTGATATCACTAGAAAAAAAAGCCTTTGAAAATTTGTTTGCAATAACTCCATCAGTATCACCAGCAAAGCAGCTTCATTATTATCCCATTAAAGAAGAAGAGTATGTGCGCTGAATTTCGAGACTTCATAATTTGCCGTGTCACGAATATTAATTCTCCATTACGAACGCTAGTTTACAAGAGCGACCGCTTCTGGTTTGTCCTTGCTTCCGAGCATGCGTGTTTATACTTTGGACTTTTGTCCGAAGTACTTGTGTACACACACTCCGACAACAGACATTTTTCCGCGGAAAATTTTAAAGCCTGCCATCCAACATTTGTCCGTGGAAAATCCCACAATAATTGTCCGATGGAGCATACAAACGGTTGGATTTTTCGCCAACAGCCTGTCATCACACAATTCCCGTCGGAAAATCCGATCGTGTGTACAAGGCTTAAGACTACATAAAAGTCGCACACAAATAAAACATGGTTTTCTTGTGCAGGGGCCATGTGTATACTGCTTCTACAGTGTACACCTCCAGAAATATCTTTTTCTGATCATGCGATTGGCTCACTGCGCTTTTCTAGCAAGGCTTAACTTTTTTTTCAACAAAGGGACTGATCCTGTGACTACAACCCTTCCTCTCAGGAACCAAGGGGGGTCAACATATGCATTGTAGTACAAATGGAAGCAGGACACTGAACTATTTTTTTAAATTATTGCATTTGTTATACAGTGCTCAACATAAATGAGTACACCCCAACAGATTTGTCAGAAAATCTTTACTTTCCTTTCAGAATCAACATTTTCTATGGGACACTATACTACAAAATACTCCTACAAATGTGGTCCATTGATTGCAACCAAGATTTGTTATTTTGCACACACAAAATAGTATTTTTCCTAACAAATTAATTCAAGATCATGTTGCAAAAATGTATACACCCCAATGAAAGTCTTAGGAGCAAAGCTAAACTTTAGACAACAAAATCTTAATTAACAAGAATTCAACTACAGGTGAGTCTAATTATTCAATAAACAGGTGTCCAGCAGACAGTTGATTTTTAAAAGGGTGTTTCTTAACAAAGAAAACATCTTCCCATTTCACACTGTCAGCAATGGCACCACATGGAGGAGAAATGTCACACATCCTGAGAAAGAAAATAATTTCTTTACATAAGAAAGGTGAAGGCAACAAGAAGATCAGCAAAGCTTTACTTATCAGTCAGAATACTGTAGACAAAGTGATACAAAAATTTAACAAACTGCAACCATCTCACGTCCGTTCCATCCATGGAAGTTAACAAATCGACAGGAGTGTCTTCTGGTGAATAGGATTGAAGAAAATCACCATGCAAGTTCACTGCAATTCACTAAAGAAGTAGAAAGCCAAACTGGGGCGATTGTTTCTCATTATACAATACGACATACACTGCAGTGAAATGGCATGCATGGGTCTCGTCCACGAAGGAAGCCCCTTCTAAAGCCCATGCCCAAAAAAAGCCTGCCTAGAATTTGCCAGGGCCCATGCTGAAAAAAAAAGACTACTGGAACTCGGTACTCTGGAGTGAGGATTCCAAGATAAATATTTTTGGAACTGATGGCTTCAAAACTGTACGGCGTCACAAAGGTAAGGTGTACAAAGAAAAATGCATGGTGCCTACAGTAAAACATGGTGGTGGCAGTGTCCTTCTGTTGGGCAGCAAGAGTGCTGCTAGAGTTGGGGGGTTGCATTTAATTAATGGTGTCATAAATTCACAGATGTACTGCTCTATATTTAAAGAGAGGCTGCTACCATCACTCCGTGCCCTTGGTCGTTGTGCACTTTTCCAACATGACAATTATGCAAAACACACATCTAAGGCCATTGTTGCATTTCTGAAGAACAGGATGAAAGTGATTCAGTGGCCAAGTATGTCTCCTGATCCGAACCCAATTGAACACCTATGGGGAATTCTGAAGAGACAAGTTGAGCATCACTCTCCATCCAGCATCCAGGCTCTAAAAGAGGTCGTTCTTGAAGAATGGAAAAAGATAGATATTGCAATATGTCGCCAACTTGTTCATTCCATGCCTAGAAGACTTGGTGATGTCCTTACAAATCATGGAGGTCATACAAAATACTTGATGTAGTAGTTTTTGTTGTAGGGTGTATTCATTTTTGCATCAACTAATTTGAGTAAAACTGAAGATTTTGTAATCTACAGTGCCTTGAAAAAGTATTCACACCCCTTGAAACTTACCACATTTTGTCATGTTGCAGCCAAAAATGTTAATGTATTTTATTGGAATTTTATGTGATAGATCAACACAAAGTGGAAGAAAAATGATAAATGGTTTTAATTTTTTTTTAACAAATAAATGTGAAAAGTGTGGCGTGCATTTGTATTCAGCCCCCCTGAGTAAAAAGCTTTGTAGAACCACCTTTCACTGCAATTACAGCTGCAAGTCTTTTTGGGTATGTCTCTACTAGAGAGTAAAATATTTGCCCATTCTTTATTGCAAAAGAGCTCATGCTCTGTCAGATTGGATGGAGAGCGTCTGTGAACAGCAATTTTTAAGTCTTGCCACAGATTCTCATTTGGATTTAGGTTTGGACTTTGACTGGGCCATTCTAACACATGCATATGCTTTGATCTAAACCATTCTATTGTAGCTCTGGCTGTATGTTTAGGGTTGTTGTTCTGTTGGAAGGTTAACCTCTGCCCCAGTCTCAAGTCTTTTGCAGACTTAACAGGTTTTCTTCTAAGATTGCCCTGTATTCAGCTCCATCCACCTTCCCATCAACTCTGACCAGCTTCCCCGTCCCTGCTGAAGAAAAGCATCCCCACAACATGATGCTGCCACCAAAATGTTTCCCGTTGGGGATGGTGTGTTCAGGGTGATGTGCAGTGTTAGTTTGCCGCCACATATAGCATTTTGCTTTTAGGCCAAAAAGTTCAATTTTGGTCTCATCTGACCAGAGCACCTTCTTCCACATGTTTGCTGTGACCCCTACATGGCTTCTCGCCAAACTGCAAACTTGCCACTGTTCCATAAAGGCCAGATTTGTGGAGTGCACGACTAATAGTTGTCATGTGAACAGATTCTCCCACCTGAGCTGTGGATCTCTGCAGCTCCTCCAGAGTTACCATGGGCCTTTGGCTGCTTCTCTGATTAATGCTCTCCTTGCCCGGCTTGTCAGTGGACGGTGGACGGCCATGTCTTGGTAGGTTTGCAGTTGTGCCATACTCTTTCCATTTTTGAATGATGGATTAAACAGTGCTCCATGAGAAGTTCAAAGCTTGGGATATTTTTTATAACCTAACCCTGCTTTAAACTTCTCCACAACTTTATCCCTGACCTGTCTGGTGTATTCCTTTGCCTTCATGATGCTGTTTGTTCACTAAGGTTCTCTAACAAACCTCTGAGGCTTTCACAGAACAGCCTTATTTATACTGAGATTATATTGCACACAGGTGGACTCTATTTACTAATTAGGTGACTGCTGAAGGCAATTGGTTCCACTAGATTTTAGTTAGGTGTATCAGAGAAAAGGGTGCTGAATACAAATGCACGCCACACTTTTCACATATTTATTTGTAAACAATTTGGAAAACCATTTATCATTTTCCTTCCACTTCACAATTACGGTATGTGCCACTTTGTGTTGGTCTATCACATAAAATCCCAATAAAATACATTTACGTTTTTGGTTGTAGCATGACAAAATGTGGAAAATTTTCAAGGCACTGTAAGTTATATTATTAACCTTACTTTCATACAATGAGCTAAATAAATATTCTATAAATCTCAGTTTTGTCAAAATTGTGTCCAAGTTTTGGAAATTGTTCTTGTGTTCATTGAGATATTGTTTAAAATCTTACTTTTCAAAAGGGGTGTACTCATTTGTGCTGAGCAATGTAACTATCAGAAGAGGATTTTTTCTTAGCAAAAGGGAAGTTATACTTTAAGTAAAACATGCCCATATGCTTTGATAGTTATTTCCCATAATTCTTTTAGTAATGCATCCCTAATGAAGGATACTTGCATTGTATGCAATTAGAGCATTTTGACATTTTGTTTTTGAAGACTTTGTTAAAGCCATTTTCTTGCTGTATTATCATGGAAATTATTTAGTATATTTATAAGGCAGCTGTATAGCCTTACCAGGGCCATACTGCTGCTTAAAATAAATAGTTCACATTGATAAAACACAGATAAATGCTTTACAAAAGGATGTAACTACCAGCAGACTTTGGGACTTTAAAGCCAGCAGAACATCACTAAAATGGACAAATTTGAGCACTTGGCCTCTGGAAGGTTTTTACCACCTTCAGGGCCAGGGCATTTTTTGCTATTCAGCACTGTGCTATATTACCTGGCAATTGCTCGGTCATGCAACACTGTACGCAAATGAAATATATATCATTATATAGCTTTCTATTGGATGTATTTGATCACCACTAGGTGTTTTATTTCTCATTATATAAACAAAAAAAAAGACATGAAGATATGTTTCTGCTATAAATATACAATAATAAAATCAAAAGATTAAATTTCTTCATAAATTTAGGCCAAAATGTATTCTGCTACATGTCTTTGATAAAAAAAAAAAATTGTATATTAAAGTGTTATTAAACACACAACAGTAAAATCAGTCTGTACATGCAGCAAAGTGTGCTTGTTATACTCACTGTGGAACTCCTGATAGTACAGAGCCTTGGGGGCATTTTGCACATGCTCAGTTTGGTGTGTAATGCTAGAGTTTTTTTTTTTTGGGGGGGGGGGGGTGTTGCGGAAATTTTATTAGGATGTATTTAATATGTATTGTCACAGTGTCTCCCAGTGTTAGTTCTCTCGCAGAGTGGACTGGGACAGACTGACGCTGGTTGAGACCCGTTTTGGTAGTGGAAAGCTTCTTGAGGATGCAGAGAAGTGTTGCGGAGTGGGGATATGTCTGCCAGCGAAGGACCCCTGTGCAATACGCAGACGATCGTCTGGGGGGATGTGTTCGCTCTGCAGAGACATTATCGGTTATGGGGGATGTAAGTTTGTGTGCCCCTGTGTGTCTGATCAGCATGTAGGGGGACTATGGCGTGTTCCTGTATATAATCTCCCATTCCCAGGAATGATGGAATAATCCAGGTATGCACTGCTCTCTGAACAATGCAGAAAAAGAATTCACGCCAACGGTAAAAACAGCAATCTTTGAATTGTTATGGTCGGGGACAGCGCCCATGATTTCAAGGCCAGCCATGCGGCTTTCTTTGTCTAGCTGAACATGATGGCTTACAGAGACAGGGGGCGGGAAATCATACACACTGCCCCTGCCCAGACACGCCCATATGACTCCCCTAGTCATTGTTCATTGGTTGAGATTTGTATAACTCCTCCTGTTTGCCTGTGCTTGATTGGCTAATTTGTGAAGCAACCAGGCTTAATTGTTATATAAATAAAGATGCTCCCATTATCAGACAGTCGAGTTGTGGAGCTAAGGATGTAAGGATGGTGGTCATGTCTGTGTTACTTGGAAAGATACGGGAAACATGGTCATACTAAGATGCATTATACCAAAAGGCTGAAAGTGACATGGATTACGCGCAGCGTATAGTGACATTTCCATAACAGGGGGGAGGGTGCATGTGGTCAGCACAGGGCCAAGCACTGTCCAGACAGAGTGTCAGGAGTCATACAGCCACTGTCTCTAAAAAATAACCTGACATTTACAGAGCCAGGGGACAGGCTGTACATGCTCAGTTTGGTGCGCATTGCTAGATAGCTTTTTTTTTTTCTTGGGAGAGTGCATGTGATTAGCACAGGTCCAATCAGCACTGTCCAAACAGAGGGTCAGGGGTCCTGCATTCTCATAGGACAAGCGTGGGAGAATGAAAACTCCTTTAAGCTTTAACCAGACACCTATAGAAGTAATAAGATTGCTCTAACTGCTGATGAATAAAGGTATTTAGCTTTTTATATTTACTAAAATAACTGAATTTCCATGTTCTGCTTTGCAGGGAGAAGAAACAACCAGATCGCTGATCTGTGTACAGAGCCCTGTGTGTTTATAACTGTGTGACTCTGTGCTGTGATTGGCTACAGCTGATTAACAGGTCACAACCATAAATCATTTCAGGGTCCTTTCTTTTTCTACAACTATAAATCATTGGCCAGGACCTGCTGACAAAATTCCGCTGTAGCCAGTGCTTCAGCATACCCCTAACTCTGAGCAGGCTGGATCATGTACATGTACGTGATCCAGCTTGCCCCTGCCGCCTGCCCGCAGTAAATATACTGGAACAAGTTAAAAAATGCCATAAGGAGAGCAGGTTATACGACCTTTCAAAGTCATGTAAGTGGCTTCTTCTCCAATCACATAGGTCTCTCTGCTGTGTTAAAGTGGCAGTTTTTTTTTTTATTCCCGGAAGGCAAAGCTATAATCTGCTAGTATGCATACCAGCACAATATGTGAAACTTACCTTAAAACGAAGTCCTCACTGCTGACAGGGCTTCTCTCTTTACCCGGACTTTCTTCTGTGTTGGCGGCTCCGGTCCTTTGACTGGACAAGCCGCGATGACGTCACTCCCGCGTATGCGCGTGGGAGCCACTATTTACGGCACAGGACCATGAAGGAACGTTTTTTCAGAGCGCATGCGCTGGTGACGTCACCAGAGGCTTCGCAAGTAAATATCTCCTAATTCTTTTAGAAGATATTTACTGTACCTATAGGTAAGCCTTATTATAGACTTGCCTATATGTAAAAATCAAGCAAGGGAGTTTACTCCCACTTTAAGCAGAGAGAACTCCGTAACACGTGCCGTTTTTTCCTTTAACATTTTTGTCTGGATATATACTAGAGTTTGCCCTAAACATGTTTGCATTCACTTATGATTCACTGACTCACTGTGGTTGATTTACTAAATCAAATAAATTACTAAAGTAGAGCATGTTTCTGTTGCAAAACATATAGATACTTTGTGAATCCAATGAAAATTCACTTTGCAAAGAGTAACCAATCATGGAGAAGAAAAATTTAAAAAGGTAAGCTTGCTTGCATGTGATTGGATAATAAAAGACACCACAGCTTCACCTCATTCACCAAGCTAACTAAAAATTTCCCTGCAAAGTGAAAAAAAGATACTCACTGTGGGTAAGGAGGTGCAGAGCTTAAGGTAGATGGTTAGTGGTTGTAGATGCACAAAAGGCCCCCTCTGACGCAGAACATATAATAGAAAACATCATGAAGGAACGTCACTGGCTACCTAGATGATGCACAGGAATCATCACTAATGTGTCCTATACACTGCTGCCAGTTAAAGACTGCAAAACCATTATGTCCTTGATTAACTGATTGTTACAGGAAGGTAAGATGCCGCGTGTACGCATTTTATCTCACAGAAATGTTTTAAGCTCATCTCTTCTTCTTTTTAACGTTTTACCATTTATTTTTTCAGCTAACAGAAATGTTTTTTTTTTGCAGACTGTCAGCAAATTTTCTAATAATCAGCTGTCTTGTTTACTAAATCATTCTGCCGAGAGTCTGCTCATATGTCATTTCCACTTTTGGTTTCTTTCCTCCTACACTTTTATCCTTACCTAACCCCACACACTTCTAGCCACATCTGATAGATTATTATATTCCATGAGCAACAATGTGTGGCCAGGGTATGGGTCATCTAGACCCACAAACATGCTCTCGTTGCATTTTTGGTTTCCAGTTAAATCATTTTACTTCCGTTTTAAGGTTTTCTTGTAGAACATATAAAAATGGTCAAACTATCCCCCCCCCCAAAAAAAATTTCCAATCATAAAATATAGTGTGACTTATTAGATGAAATTCTGTAGTGGTGGCAGGTTTAAATATTCTCAAAATAGTAAAATCCTTTTCAAATAACAACTACCATCTTCCCCCACTTTTGTCTTATTTGTCCTGCCTTGGATCAGTACTTAGGTGTTGCAGCAGTGTCCTTTTAGCGTAGCCCCCCCCCCCGACAGCGCAGGAGTTTCCACTTTCACAAAAAAGCATTTCTTGTTTCCAATTAGGTGCACTGGAGACTCCTTGCGTCCATACAGTTTTACCCCCACTCTGAGCAAGATATGCTCCTTAGTGCTCACTCACCTCTCCTACATAGTGTCAGGGCAGAAAGACAGGGCCGCTGTTAGAAATCATGGGGCCCCGTACAGCCTCCCAGATAGCCCCCCCCCTCCAACCCTGGCCTAAACCCCCCCCTGGGGTGCAGCGAAAAAGCTGCACTGACTGATGAGACTAAAATTGAACTTTTTGGCCATCAAAGAAAACGCTATGTCTGGCGCAAACCCAACACATCTCATCACCCAAAGAACACCATCCCCACAGTGAAACATGGTGGCAGCATCATGCTGTGGGGATGTTTTTCAGCAGTCGGGACTGGGAAACTGGTCAGAGACAGGGATAGTCTTGAGCAAAACCTGTACCACTCTGTGTGTGATTTGAGGCTAGGATGGAGGTTCACCTTCCAGCAGGACAATGACCCCAAACACACTGCTAAAGCAACACTTGAGTGGTTTAAGGGAAAACATGTAAATGTGTTGGAATGCCCTAGTCAAAGCCCAGACCTCAATGCAAAAGAAAATCTGTGGTCAGACTTAAAGATTGCTGTTCACAAGTGCAAACCATCCAATTTGAAGGAGCTGGAGCAGTTTTGTAAGGAGGAATGGGCAAAAATCCCAGTGGTAAGATGTGGCAAGCTCATAGAGACTTATCCAAAGTGACTTGGAGCTGGGATAGCCGCAAAAGGTGGCTCTACAAAGTATTGACTTTAGGGGGGTGAATAGTTATGCACATTGACTTTTTCTGTTATTTTGTCCTATTTGTTGTTTGCTTTACAATAAAAAAAACAAATTTCGTCAAAGTTGTGGGCATGTTCTGTAGATTAAATGATGCAAATCCTCAAACAATCCATGTTAATTCCAGGTTGTGAGGCAACAAAACACGAAAAAAATGCCAAGGGGGTGAATACTTTTGCAAGGCACTGTAGATTGGTAGATCAAGCAATGGCAGAACTTTTTGTAAAACGAGGACATACTGTATCACGATCAAAGTTTTGGATGATGTACTAGCACCAAAAAGAGAGAATGATAGAGAAAAAATGTTGTAAAAGAAGAAAGCAAGGTGGATTTAAAAAAAAAAATAGAAATGTTATCTCCTTCAGGTTTGAATTGGGAATATGACCTTACATCACTATTATCAATGTACTAACGTACTTTTTTTTTTACCTTTTTTTACTGCATTTTCTTATTGATTGTTATTGTATACAGTACTTGGTATTTAGACTCAGTCCTCTGATGAATTATCACTGTAAGCAATCCTTTCTAGTAGAGTAGTTAGGGAGTTAAATCAAGCTTGTTATTTATGTCTGTATAAAACATTTTCACAAAAAAAAATTTGGGGGAGATCAATAATTTTTGCAGGTGTCCTTGTACCAACATCCTTGCTACTTTCCACCAATGTTATTCAAAAAAGCATACTTTACAGGTACACACGTAATCTTAAAAAGAAAAAAATGTGTTTTTTTATCCATAAAAGTTATATCCCATAAAACTATGTACATATGCATCCTAAAACTAGTGATGTTTGTTATACCACAAAGTACCTATATTACGTCTATTACATAATCAATCTTTTACATCATGAAATCTTATTCACAAAACAGATATCACGTCGTTTTTTTTTCCAGTTGAAGATGTAACACCTCTCTACACATTTCATGAACAACATTCAATACTTCAGGAGAGTGTGAAAATGTGCAAATGACCTACAATACATAATTTAAAATTATAATACCACATTTTGTTAGCCACATACTTCTATCACATAGTGATACGGATATGCGTTTTTTTGTAGTGTATTAGTAGACATACATTCCATCTACTCTCAGAAACAAACCAGCGTTATAGTTCAAAATTTAAATTACATGTAGACTTGCTCCACAGACATTGGAATCAGATAGATATTTCTGTATGATATTTTATGCTTCTAATCTGTAGACATGCTCATGGATTAATGTAACTATGTATTACAATTATGTGATTAAGAATAGATAGTGTCTATGTAATATGGTATTTGTTAATAAGAGGGAGTAAGTGGTTAGCTATGGTGATGCTTTTGCAAGTCGGTGTCCCACGGATTTTGCTGATCATGCTGTATCATGGGGTTGCGTTGGGTATATCATGGTTGTAGAGAATAGGACATTGGGGTTGATTTACTAAAGGCAAAAAGACTATGCACTTTGTAATGTGCAGTTGCACTTTGCAAATGCAGTTGCTTCAGAGCTTAGTAAATGAGCAGAAGCTCTGCTGATTTCCATCATCAAATCATGTGCAAGCAAAAATTCAGTTTTTTTAATTCCCTTGAACGTGATTCGGTGCTCTTTGCAAAGTGAAGCCTTACATCATTTGCTAAGCTCTGCACTTGCAGAGGGCCATTTGCCTTTAGTAAATCAACCCCATTGTGTTACCTATCAGTTCTGCTGCTTGCAAAGGGGATTGGCCAATACTGATATTTTGACCCGGATGAATAGTGTAGTGGGATGGTGCTTTTGTGCAATAGAAAATGAAGTCTCTTATCAGGTTTGATACTTGAAGGGTGAGTGGCCAATAAATACTTAATTGCCCTGGATTGGGCATGATACAATACTTACGTGCCTGCTAAGTATGTTTCTCACTAAAATGCAAATCTTTGCAGTTCCCTATTAGGTCCATAAACTTTCTGTTTGATGATTGGCTGGTTAACATTGAGGTGACACTTTGTAATTCGTTTTTGGGGGAATTTAAAAGTTTGTTGGTGGATTGTGTTTATTCTCTCTCCGGGCTTGATAATAAGCTGGATGTGTCTTGAAATGTGCCATTATGCTAAGATGAATTTTATGCTGCTGTTTTTGATATAAAAAAAAGGATAATAAAGGAGCTTTTTTTTGTATAAAACGTAAGTAAAGTTCATGGTGTAGGACACCAGAAGGTTGGCTCCACCCATCAAGGGCGGCCCATCCATTAAGGGCACCGCCCCCCCATCCATCGCCGCCTCCACCTATCCATGGGTCCGGCCCCTTTCAGGACGCCTGATGCATAGATTCCAATGCAGGGTGGGTGTTTTTTTGAAGCACTGATTAAAGCCAGAGGCTCTAAAAGGCTTCAAAATGGGGTGGGCTTGGGGCGCAAAGAATGCGCTCACAGACCACCCAAGTGTGTTACAATAGTGAATGAATATTCACTATGATAAGACTGATCCTCCTCCCGGCCAAACAGGATGACACCCGTCAGTTTTGACACCCATCACCCAATTGGCTGAAAGGACAGGCGATCCTATTAGACGCCTAGCAGGAGAGGACACGGAGCCGCTGTACGCTGCCCGCCGCACGCCTAGATGGGGTAAGTGCTGGATCGATCACTAAACAGCAGAGGGGAGGTGCTGCCGGCCGCATGGGGGGGTGGTTGTTTGACACCACCCAAAAAAAACCACCAGTCACCACTGGTCAGCATCTAATTATTTGATTAGGGAGACAGTAGCATAGCGTGCGGTGTGGGCAGCTGGTGCGGTTGCCCCGGGCACAACATTTAGAGTGGTGCAGAAATTAGTCCCACGCTGTCCCGAATGTGCTGGGTCCAATGCAGAGCCAGCGCCAGCATAAAGCAGCTATGCGCTGTGAACTTCAGCCGCTGCCTCCATTAATTTCCACCTACTCTCCAGGCCCTGCCTACTACTTCTTCTCTGTCCCAGATGCTGGGCAGAGCAATATAGCCTTCCCTTTCAGAACACCTCTTCTCCCTTCAGCCCCCGATATGCTAAATAAATCCCTCCCACGGAGTGCCACCTGGGCGGTAGCAGAGAAACACCTCCAGTCCAGCAGCACAAAAACAATCGCTGTTGAATTAGAGGCATATGAGATCAGGGGGAGCACGGGGAGGAGCCAAGTGAGACCAGGGGGAGGGGCCAGCAGCAAGCACGGGAGCGCGAGTGGCAAAGCATGGATGACGCTCCTCAGTGGAAGGTAGGGCAAGCAAGGTGCTGTTTAGTATGCTTGACTGTGCTTATTGTTATACAGCCCCCTGCATGTACCCTGATGACCCTCTAGAGCAGGCATGTCCAAAGTCTGGCCCGCGGGCCATATGCGGCCCGCATTCCGGTTTCGAACGGCCCGCCTGGTAATTTGGACATATATATCTTTTGTGGCCCCAATGAATCCCCGAGCGCCGGGGGCCACAAAAGATATATATGCTGGCTGCCTTGGAGTGGACAGGGAGGGGGCGGGACAGGTGCCGTACACACAGGAGTATTTCCTGTTTACGAGACGGCCTCTGTAATAGGAAGTCCCGTCTCCTGCGCTGCCATTGGATGACTGTTCTGTCCATTATAGGAGGCGGCACTTTGTATTAAAGAGGCAGCCTCGTAAACAGGAAATACTCCTGTATGTACAGCACTTGCCCCCTCCCAGGCTGCAGATGGGCATGGCTAAGGCTGCACTAATGGCAATGGTGAGTCTGCATTCATGGATATAGTGGTGCTGCAATGGTGGTGCTAAATTCATGGCAATGGGGGGTTCTGCAATGGAGGTGTTACATTCATGGCAATGGGGGTGCTGCAATGGTGGTGCTGCATTCATGGCAATGGGGGTGCTGCATTCATGGCAATGGGGGTGCTGCAATGGTAGTGCTGCATTCATGGCAATGGGGGTGCTGCAATGGTGGTGAGGCATTCATGGCAATGGGGGTGCTGCAATGGTGGTGCTGCATTCATGGCAATGGGGGTGCTGCATTCATGGCAATGGTAAGGCTGCATTCATGGCAATGATGAGGCTGCATTCAATGCAACAGTAGGGCTGCATTTAATGCAACAGTGGGGCTGCATTCATGGAGATGGTGGTGCTGCATTCATGGCAATGGTGGTTCTGCATTCATGGAAATGGGGGTGTTGCATTCATGGCAATGGGGATCCTGAAATGGTGGTGCTGCATTCATGGAAATGGGTGTGCTGCATTCATGGCAATGGGGGTGCAGCAATGGGGGTGCTGCAATGGTGGTGCTGCATTGATGGCAATTGGGGTCCTGCAATGGTGGTGCTGCATTCATGGCAATGGGGGGTGCTCCATTCATGGCAATGGTAAGGCTGCATTCATGGCATTGGTAAGGCTGCATTCAATGCAACGGTGGGGCTGCATTCAATGCAACTGTGGGGCTGCATTCAATACAATGGTGGGGCTGCATTCAATGCAACGGTGGGGCTGCATTCAATGCAACGGTGGGGCTGTATTCATGGCAACGGTGGGGCTGTATTCATGGCAACGGTGGGGCTGTATTCATGGCAACGGTGGGGCTGAATTCATGGCAACGGTGGGGCTGCATTCATGGCAACGGTGGGGCTGCATTCATGGCAACTGTGAGGCTGCATTCATGGCAAAGGTGGGGCTGAAGATGGGCACTGACCCTTATTTTGTTTCACAGTTCTTTATTTAAAATTTTGGAAAGTCAGGCAAAATGGTCAGCCCTCACGCATGTTCACTTCATCAAATCTGGCCCTCTTTGAAAAAAGTTTGGACACCCCTGCTCTAGAGAGACATGAGGAATAGATGGGGACAGGGAAAGGGACATAGGGACAGAGCAAGGAAAAAAGAGAGATGGGGACAGAGTGGGACATAAGGGCAGAGAAGTTACATGCAAACAGAGCAAAGAAGATGGGGTTGTGTTCTGAGCTCTCACCATCTTGTCTTCTCCCTCTGGTCACCATATTTCCTGCCTGACTTGGAGGACACAGGAGGCGGGGTGGGGAGCACCTTTTGTGGGGGGTGAGGTGATGATCCTTATTGCCCTATATCTTTTACCCCTCCTGCCTCCCTGGTGGTGGTGGGGTCTCCTCATTTACTGCAGAGTGGCCAGCCAATAAACCCGATGTAACACTGTTAGTACGGATTAGTAAGGGCTCCTCGTTATTCACAACCAGAGTCTCTGAATGGCTGCCCGCAGCCTACATCCTTTTATTATTGGTTGAATATGAGATAGTCCTTTGATTACCTTAGGCTGCGGGGCTGATGGGGCAGCAGGCAGCCAATCAGAGGCTAAGAAAAATAAATAACGAGGAGCCCTTAATAATCCGTCGCAGCAGGGCAGCCAGCCAATAATGCCTACAAAAATTATATAGGGGTTAATGGCTAGCTGCTCTGCTGTGACAGATTATTAAGGCCTCCAGTCTTCTCCATTCACAGCTGGAGCCCCCCTACCCCCCATGGCTCCAGGTGAGGGGGTAAAAAAAAAATGAGGAATGAAGGGACACCCCTCCCCTCCTCATATTCCCAGGTGTCTCTATGTTAATTTCCCCTACCTTACGTCTGGGTTAATTTTGGCTGCCTGCTCTGCTGTATATAAGGGCTCCTCATTATTTACAGACTGAGCTTCTGATTGGCTGTCCGAAGCCTTTTATTATTGATGAATCTGAGAAGATATGACTTGGACTACTGTAGTCAAAGGGATATCTCAGATTCAACCAATAATCAAACTCTGTGGGCAGCCAATCAGAGGTTCAGGTTGTGAGTGGAGAAACCCTTTGCATTTCCATGACCACAGCAGGTCCGCAGCAGCAGAACATACATAACAGTCCCTGGGCCCCCATCCTTGAGTAAAGACCACCAGTATAATATATATTCTTCCTTTAGTATATTCATTAAATAACAATCAATATATAGTATATCTATTAAATAAACTACAAAGTCCACATATATATGTATGAATAATCCTAAAATATATTTATATTCTTGGCTGTGTGTATACAAATTGTGTTACAGAGCCCCGTGCTGGTTCTCACTCTGTGATATATCAGGAAGTTACAATACATGCTTATTGATCACAGGAGAGTGAGGGAATGCATTCCCCTGCCTGTAGCACACTTGTGATAGCATTCTCAGGCAGCATTCTGAATGATCCTTTCAAGTAGGCTTTGAGAGGCAGTCACATGAATGGAACCCAGCTACGCTTTTAATAAAAAAACAAGAAAACTAAGTTTCTAATCTGACAGGCCAATAATTATTCATGCCGCTGCTAGGTCCACTTTGAGCATGCTGTAATTTCCTGATTTATATCCCACTTGAATATTAAAATTGTTGACAGGGACAGGCTTTTCTACTCAGGCTGTGGCTACTTTCTAAAGAAATTGAACTATGCCGACTTGGCACACCTTTTGCTTTAATACACATGGAATGTATACATTGGGGGGGGGGGGGGGTGTGTTTGTGACTTTGCATGAAGCACACACAACATAAAATGTGCCTCCATCCCTAGATCAATTGAACATAAAAAGGAATTGGGACTTTGATTGAGGCAAGTGACAACCATTAAGGTAATATAAGTATAGTAGCTTAACCAATTTTTTTGTCATAAAGAGGGTATAATATAGCACTCAGTAAGATGTACATATATAAAGCCATTACATATATACAGGGCCACCGATAGAGGGGGACAACTGTCCCTCTTTCAGCCTCAACCTTCGGCGCTGACCCCATGCATCACTACAGTCACTTATAACTCAGAAGCCAGACTTCTGTGTTTAATAAGTGACAGCGAACCTGACGGCACACTCAACCCTCCTTGCTCTCCCTGCATATATAACAGAGGAGAGGCGGGATGTGGAGGGGTCGGGGCAGTGCATGAAGCTCTAACCTTGAGCCTGCAGCAGCACAAGAAGCCCATGCCGGCAGCATGACTTCATGTAAGTTTTAGTCCATTCTTTTCTGTTGGGGCAGTGCAGTGCTGTGTACTAGACAGGGGGGGAGAGGTCTGTACTGAAAAGGGAGGAGAGAGGCACTCTGCACTGGGCAAGGAGGAGAGAAGAGATCTGTACTGGGGGTGGGGGAGAGCTCTGTGGGGGGGGGGGTGTAAACTGGCCTTTAAGATATGCACACTGGTCCTCTATACACAGCAAAATCCTCAATCCTTCACTCTGAATGTAATGCACTCCTCCTGAAAGCTGCACCTTGAACATAGCGCACTCCTGAACCTTCCCCTCTTTACAAAGTGTGATCTTGAACCCTGCACTCTGAATGTAACGTACTATTGGGCTCTGCATGTAGCGTACTCCTGAACCCTGCATTCTGTACGTAGCACAATCCTGAACCCTGCACTCTGTACCTAGCACAATTTTGAACCCTGTACTGTGTATGCATTGCACCCCTGAACCCTGAACTCTGTACACTGTACACTCTTTACGTAGTGTGATCTTGAACCCTGTACTCTGAATGTAATGCTCTTCTGAACGCTGCACTCTGAATGTAACACACTCCTAAAAGCTGCACTCTGAACACTCCTGAACCCTACACTCTTTACATAGGACACTCCTGAACCATGCACTCTGAATGTAAAACACTCCTGAACCCTGCACTCTGTACGTGGCACAATCCTGAACCCTGCACTCTGTATATAGCGCACTCCTGAACCCTGCACTCTGTACACTGCACACTCTGTACAAAGCGCACTCCTGAACCCTGCACTCTGTACACTGCACACTCTGTACAAAGCTCACTCCTGAACTCTGCACTCTGTGCTTAGTGCATTACTCAAACCTGTACATAGCACACTCCTCAACTCTGCACTCTGTACGTAGTGTGCTCATGAACCTTGCACTCTGTGCAGTGCTAACCCCTCAACCCTACAATCTGTACATAGCACAGCACACCGCTGCATTCTGCACTTTGTATGTAGCACACTCCTCAACTCTGCACTCTGTTCGCATTGCACTGCTCAAACCCCGCAGTTCATGTGTAATGCATTGCTCAACTCTGTAAATAGCGCCCCCCTGAACTCTGCAATAAACTGCTGAACCCTGTCCCTGAACCCTGTATGTAGCACACTCATGAACTCTGCATCCTGTATGTACCACACTGAGGGGGGGTGTTGATTATGTTGATGGCTAGTGGTGCAATGGAGGAGTGATAGACTTTCTGCACCTATTTTCTGAGTAAAAAAGCCCTGTAGCCTAAAGCCCTGTACACACGATCGGACAATCTGACAACAAAATCCATCAGATTTTTTCCGACGGATGTTGGCTCAAACTTGTCTTGCATACACACGGTTACACAAAGTTGGTCGGAAATTCCGAACGTCAAGAACGCGGTGACATACAACACGTACGACGCGCCGAGAAAAATAAAGTTCAATAGCCAGTGCGGCTCTTCTGCTTGATTTTGAACATGCGTGGCACTTTGTGCGTCGGAATTGTCTACACACAATCGGAATTTACGTGAATGGATTTTGTTGTTGGAAAATTTTAGATCCAGCTCTCAAACCTTGTGTGTTCAAAATTCCGAGGGAAAAAGTCCTATGGAGCCTACACACGGTCGGAATTTCCAACAACAAGCTCCGAGTGCACATTTTCCGTCGGAAAGTCCGATCGTGTGTACAGGGCATTAGGCCGCATTTACACTTGTATTTGTAACTGCTCCCCATTCTACTGCATGCACTTGAAGACATAGCTGCATTTGGTCTTAAAGCAGGTTCAGGGGTGGGGTCGAGGGGGGCCCCATCAGGCAGGCTGTATGGAGACCCGTGATTTCTAACACCGGCCGCGCTGGTTGTTTTCCCCCATATGTATATGTGTGTATATATATATATATATATATATATATATATATATATATACACATACACACACACACACAATTGGATAAAGTACAGTTCATGAATACACATAAAAATATAGTAGCACATTTCCAACAGATAATATATAAAAACACTAAAAAACGATATAGTTGCACATTCCAGTTACTGATGTTTGCAGTATACACTCCGTGTAGAAAAATAGTAAAATATAGCAGAGATTATAAAATATGCATGTAATGATGATGTATAAAACATGGTTACATCCTGTCAATTCTCAACGCGTTTTGTGGCAACAAATCCAATTCATCAGGAGCGTATGCATCCACATGTCTGCAAAAAAAATATAAACACAGAATCTAGTTAGGACTCCAACATCGAAAGAAGGAGAAGGAAGATGTTATAACCTGATTACTTACATAGGGCTGGGATTCAGGGCTATGCGATACTGCAACTTGGAGGAGCTGTTGGAATAGGTTGCCTGTCCCGCAAGCTGAGGAAGTTATGCTGTGTGCGGGGTGAACGCCCGAAACACAAGATCCCTAGAGGATTGAATTCTCCATATTGAGATAAACGTGTATGTAAGGGCGCTCTGAGTAACAGGACCAGGCATATAATGTCTATATATTGAATAGGGTGATCCGATGATATATATATATATATATATATATATATATATATATATATATATATATATATATATATATATATATATATATGTGTATGTGTGATCTTCAGCACTTAGGGCTGCCTCGCAGAGAGGAGCAATCTCTATTAAAAGACAAACAAAAGCAAAAAGGCGCCTCTAAGTGCAGAATTAAAAACTTTTAATATCCCCAAAAAGGGTTAAAAACATTTACAGGATCTGAAGTAAAGGGAAGCATGTCTCATATGTTCATAGAGCAGGTGGTCTGGCATCAGAGGGGTCCCCAGTATGTTATGAATTCCCAAGGATGTCAGTGTACAGCAGCGGAAGATCCTAGGATGGCCAGCAGATGGACGCCTACCGCTCTAGAGACGCTGGTAGAACGATCGCGCTGTCAGTATCAGCGAGGAACAGAGGATCCGGAAATTACGTCCGCAGAGGGGGAAAACAACCAGCGCGGACCGCAAGCCGGAAACTGGAAATAGTCATCAAAATGGGACGCGTTTCGGAACTACTGATTGGTTCCTTCATCAAGCCAATGACTACAAGTTTGCCCGAGCATAACCTCTTATAATCTGTGGGCAGGCTGTGGGTGGGGCTATGGGCGGGAGTGAAAAGAAGAAGTAGTGGAATAATGCAGACGTTCTCCCAGGATATATGGACATACATAAATACAAAATAGAGCGCAAAGACAACATAGGATAACATAAGATACAAGATGTGATGTAATGACAATATCATTAAGGGGGGGGGAGAAGGAAGGAAAAAACCTATTTTGTAAAAAGCACTAAAGTGGGTAATAAAAATTAAAGTTAGTACATCATATTGGATAAAAAACGATCAAATGTCAACATAATAAGGATGTGTGGGTATACACATGCATACGTGTGTACCCATGTATACATAGGTGCAGCGTATGCAAAAAAGGTCACAGGTAGGTAGCCACATGCACTGCATCCACAGATTGTAAGAAGTTATGCTCGGGCAAACTTGTAGTCATTGGCTTGATGAAGGAACCAATCAGTAGTTCCAAAACGCGTCCCATTTTGCTGACTATTTCCAGTTTCCGGATCGCGGTCCATGCTGGTTATTGTCCCCCTCTGCTGACGTAATTTCCGGGATCCTCTGTTCCTCGCTGATCCTGACAGCGCCATCATTCTACCAGTGTCTCTAGAGCCGTAGGCGTCCATCTGCTGGCCATCCTGGGATCTTCCGCTGCTGTACACTGACATCCTTGGGGAATTCATAACATACTGGGGACCCCTCTGATGCCGGACCACCTGCTCTATGAACATATGACATGCTTTCCTTTACTTCAGATCCTGTAAGTGTTTTTAACCCTTTTTGGGGATATTAGAAGTTTTTAATTCTGCACTTAGAGCGCCTTTTTGCTTTTGTTTGAATTCTCCATATTGTATTGAATAATGTCATGAGGTAAGACTCTAAAGTAGTCTGTGAAAAAATTACATACTATAAATAGCTCTCATATAGTTGGGTAGTGCTAGTATAAATTAATGGAGACCAGTGTCCAATGGGGAGTGAAAAAAGAAGGAAAAGGGACGGGGGTATACCATAAGAGGTGAAACTATAAACCGTGGAACCATATCCAAGCAAGTGAAACTATAATGCAAGGTATTATGGGGTAGTCATATATATAAAAAGGCTGGGGACCGAAGGTAGGTGAGAAAGCAAACAAAGAAATTGTGCAAAATAAATAAGGACCCATATGTGCCAAAATAGTTACCTTGTGTGTATAAATAGCAGCATGTTCCATAGGTAGTGTGTACCATAACCAATCATGCAAGTAAAGACACTTGTCAGGTCACCTGAGTCCAGGTGACAGATGCACATAGTGGAAGTCAGGAGTGCACCGCTAAGGTAATGGACCCTACAACTGACTGCTGCGGATGGAACTCTGGGAGGTTGAGGAAGACAGGTCCACTGGAGCACCAACACCGATCCCACTGGGAGATAGAACATAGATTCACAAGGGCATGGAGCCTAAAAGCCTGCAGGTGTTCATCAGAGCCTCTAGTGGTGAGGATGGACTGTGCTGCAACTGACTCCAGGTCGCGGCCCCCAGGGTCTCCCAGCTTACGCTTGTGGTAGGCTAGAGGGAGATAGAGAGGAAGCAGCAGCCCAGGACAACAAGGGATAGTCAGGCGATAAGCCAAAGGTCGGGGCAATTAGCAGACAAGGATAGACAGAGAACACGCCAAAGGTCAGGGCCCAGCTGCATGGGTTCCTCAGCTGGCAGGGGATGTTCCAAGGGTCGAAGAGAGGGGAGCTCTTGCTGACTAAGGACCAAGGAGTGCTGGTGTCGCTTTTCTAGGGTCCATTCCTGAAAACGAATATCGATCTGGTTACACAAGGAGATGACTTCGCCCAGATCAGTGGGCTAGGGTGGAGCCACACTGAGGGAAGATTACTTAACCATGTTGGTGTGAGAGTGCAGGCCCTAAGGCTGATACACAGACCAGTTAAGAGACAGACAGGGCATGAAATTATTATTGAAGAGTCATGACAACATTATAACAGTGAAGGTGCTTTATAGGGGTCCAGCCCACCCACAGGTCCCTCCCAGCATCACGCTAGGCATGATAAAGGAGAAGAAGCGCCCCCCCCCCCCACTGGGCGGTAACTGCTCCTCCCCCTCACTTGCCTCACTCAAAGTCTCAATGCCTTTTTTCTGTTTAACACATGGAATGTATTTAGTTAATTAATTTAATTAACTAGATTAATTTAATTAATTTAAGTCTAGGTTCACACTTGTGCCAGTCGAGAACCCATGCATTTTCACATGCATTTCCAACCTGCAGGGAAAACACACTGCAAACCTGTGAACCTAGACTTAAATTGAACATTTAATTAAACTTTATACTGTATATCTATGCTTTGATTGGTGGCACCATAGGCGTGCGCAGCCTATTGCATTAGGGTGTGCACCCCAAAGCTCAAACACACACGTGTGTGTTTGTATATATATATATATATATATATATATATATATATATATATATATATATATATATATATATATATATATATATATATATATATATACATATATACACATACATACATATATACACATACATACATATATACACATACATACATATACATACATATACATACATATACATACATATACATATATACACATACATACATATACATACATATACATATATACACATACATATACACTCTTATAAATAAATGTGAACAAACATTTTAAAATGTATTAAAACATTTTTTTAACACTTATCAATGTTAAAAAAATAAAATAAAACACTTTATTTTTTAACTGATTAAAACATTTAATTGTTTACACTAGTGGTTGAGGGGCAGGAAAACTCTGCAGTTGAGCCATTCTTTTACCGCCTTTTAACCGCTACACAAGAGTCAACTGTTACATTTTATATCACAGTTCCCCCCTTACATCAGATTCCCCAGAGTTCCCCTTTACACTGGGAAACCTGATGTAAAGAATGCCGTTGACTCTGGTGTAAGGGGAACTTTCATATAAGGGGGTCTTTGGTCACTAGAGTCCCCAGCATTTACTCTTATATCAGGGTTCCCAGAGTCCCCACTTTCATCAAAGTCCCCCTTTATATACACTGTAAGGGGGCTCTAACACAAAGGGTATCTCTTCATACTATGATGTAAGGGGGGGCCTCTGATGTGAGGAGGTCTCTGGTTACCATAGAGTCCACTGAGATCCCACTTACATCAGAGTTCCCCTTTACCCCAGAGTCTGCAGAGTTCCCCTTTAAACCAGACAATAGTGTATTTCTAGAAGGGGGTCAGGTCAGCCATAGCAGCCCCCCTCACAACACTGATTATTTTACCTTTATATGACCAGCCCCCTTTCCCAGCATGTGTGAATATTGCCCCCCCTCCATGGGACTACAAATCCCAGCATAGCAGGCTGGACTCCCATTTCTCAGCTTCTCCCTGGTACTAACTCCACATACAGTGTGACTTGCACTGCAGGGGAGGACACCCTCTCTCCCTCCCTGCTGTACTGCCGCCCTCATACTGCCAGAGTCTGTGCCCCCCACTCTCTCCTTACCAGTCAGTGACACGTCCTGAGTTCCAAGTCCCGGCGGGTCTCCTTCACCTCAGTTTTTTCCATTGTCGGCACTCACTGCAGGGCGGAAGCCGGGAGGCGGGGCACTCGGAGGCGGAGCAGGGAGGAGAAAGTTACATCCTCCTCCTCAGCCTGGGACAGTCCTGGTAACCCTGTGGTTTTCTCGGCAGTGGACAAAGGGCAGTGGTGGGCTGCGGAAGCCCCGGGGTGGCAGCGGGCAGGACTTAATAACAAAATCAGTGAGGTTAATCCAGCCCTGATGTTACTTCCTTATTTCCGGCTACAGCATCACTGAAAGCAGGCAGCGGAGTGATATTCAGCTGTCAGGGATGCTGTAGCCGGAACTATAGAAGTAGCATCGGAAAATGCGGCCGCTTGCCTGCTCACTCCGCGATCAGTGGCTGTACTCACAACAGTTACACAGCCAACTAAATAATAGTCCCACCACTCGCAGAGTACAGCGCTGCCATTGTTTATTACCAAAGGCTCCGAAATAGAGATCCTGTACATTCTGCTGCCAAAAAAGTCCTGGGGTGTGTTGGATGTGCCTGGGCATTAGGGTGTGCCCAGGCACACCCGGCACACCCCGTGCGCACGCCTATGGGTGGCACCAACCTGAACCAAGTATTGACCTCCGGGACTGCTGGACTGTGGATATGGTTTTATTTTACCAAAATGAATGTAGCAATAAATCTGAAACAAATATCTATCACTAGATGCTGCAGGAAGTCCACCATAGACTAGTACAGAGATTTGTCATTTTCATTCCAATTATAACCTTCCATGGTTTCACAAAATGAGGATTCATTAACAACTGCTAGAAATTAGAAATAGATACCTATTGTACGTTTCAGTATATTTAAGGTATGTTTATTTATAAAAGATAAATATATAAATATAATCCAAACGTGCCCTACTTAAATGGTTCACCAGCTAAACATTTCCTTCAATAATTCTCACTAAATTCCAAAGTGATGTTTCGAGAAACAACATTCCTTGGGATTTTAAATACACGCTTTACTGGAATCTCTCCTTAAATTGAAAAGTAAATACCTTTATACAGCTGACTGTTTACTTACACTACCCTGCTCGCGTCTCTAGACCAGAAAACTTCCAGCCGCAACTATACCTACATCCCAGCTTTCTGCACTTCCATATTAGTTTCGCTCAGTGCTCTAAAGAAAGCAACACCCTGGAGATTTCCTTGAGTACGAATTAAAACTGTCATTCAGAAACATGTTTTTATTGATGCCTTGGTTTTTAGCCAGCAGCAGCATGCCATTTTTACTTTCAATTGCTGTCCTCTTATTTACTTGGGCTTCCAGTATATCTATTTAAGGGTCAGGTTAGAAGCAAGTCATAATACAATTCCCTTATGTTTTTAACATACTCCACCTTCTTAGTCTTTTTGGCTTGTTAAGTATCACCAGTTTCCAAGAATTCATAGTAACACATATTTTAGGAACAAGGTAACGTTACTAAATTACATAACATACAGTACATGATCCCATATGGCTTGAATAATGCAAGGTGAAAGAATGCTGATGGTTGAGTGTGGTTGCCATTATTATTAATATTATTATTATTATATCTTGCACTAAGCTGTAATATGGAAGGGCTTTAGGAATGACTTCTCCTTTTTTATTTGGAGATTTTATTAATCCCATTCACCTATCATACGATGCAAACTATAAAGATAACTAATTAACCCACACCCCCTTTAACTCGACGCATATTGGCAAGTCTGCAGATGAAACCGTAATCTGTATGCATATATATTGCATATAATATATGTAACTTCTTGTTCCTGAAAAATATATGTAACTTTGTTCAGCCAGTTTTGTGATCCAGGCACACATGTCGGACAGCTTTAGGAAACCCTGGATTTCTCTGCTGACTACACTGCAGCCAAGCAACACAGTCTGCTCCTGAAGCCCAACTGTTAGGAGCATCTTGCATGCTCCTGTGTAGCCTTTCCCCACCTCCCCATAGCTTGTAACTCACCCCTCTGACCTGAGCGTTCCCAGGGCCACTACTGGCACTCTCATCAGGCTGTGTTCCCATTGTCTCCTATGTTTAGATTGGCCATCGGTGTTGTGGCTTGAGAGCTCTGCACTCAACTGGCATTGCCCCATGTTCTTGACACTATCTGTTCTGACTTTACTGACCACCCCCAGCCCTGACCTCCACCTTCCACTGGATTTTGCTACTGGCTACACACTGAAAACTGCTAAAACAAGTACTCCTTTGTATATTAATTCTCTGTCTCCTGTTCCACTTGGCCAGTGACTATAGAAAGTTTTATTAAATTTTAGGAGCAACCAAGTACTGGTAGACCTGTTTGGCTTACATAAATGGGGACACTAGCCAGCTATAGCTCGACTACTGGTATTGGGGCAAGCATTACACCAACCTAGCCTGTGACTAGACAATGAAGGAGCGGCATCACAATCACACTGATGAGGTCACTCCCTGTCAAGTCTGGGATCAGGCCAGTGGCTGTAGCATTAGAGAAATTCACAGGTAATTAGCTGTAAATATAAGTAAGTAGATCCCTCTAGCACAGGGGTAGGAAACCTCGGCACTCCAGCTGTGGTGAAACTACAAATCCCATCGTGCCTCTGCCTTTAGGAGTAATGCGTGTGATTGTCAGGGTCTTGCAATGTCTCATGGGACTTGTACTTTAAAAACAGCTGGAGGGCCGAGGTTGCCTACCCCTGCTCTAGCAGTTGCCTCAGACTCATCTGAGGTGTAGGGTCAAAGCACTAGCCGGTCTTCACCAGAGCTCCTGATGGTGGAGATGTATTTTACTACCTGCTAATGCCGGGTCACACTCCTCTTGATTACCCAACGGGCAAGAGAAAGTGGAGGTCTGTTAACAGATAAGGAACAAGTAGAAGCATAGTCGATGACCATGCGAAAAGTACAGATTAGTAGCTGGATGGGATTAGATGGAAGCATAGTCAATGAACAAGTCAATGGTCCATAATGTTGCATGTATTCCAAAGGGGTTTTGTTTATTTTTAGAAGCACATGATTAGAGCCTGAGGATCTAATTGGCTTCAAAAAGGGTGGGCTCAGGGCGCAGAGCATTGAGACTTTAACTGGTTGGCTGGATGGGTGGGGGGGTGGCTGGCTGGTTGGGGTGGCCGCAGAACGACCCCCCCCACCCAAAAAAAAAAAAAAAAATTGATCACCAGCCACCACTACCTTTCTCTGTGTTTACTTTAGGGATTAGAACACTGGAAGACTGCTGTGTCTCCACTGGGAGGGGGAAGCGGGGTGTTCTGAGCTGCTGAAAAAATGAATTCATTGCTTCTTCTGCTGTGAAATTTGAGGATGAATTGCTCCAGAATCACAGCATCTATAGAGGTCAGTGTGGGTTTCCTTTAAATCTTGTACTGCTTGTTAAGAATATGTAAATATTTAAATGTAGCCTGGCTACACTTTAACTTTAAGCATGGTTGAATTGAAAGATTACTACAAAGTGTCTTTGTCAAGCTTGTAACATGTAACATAAAAAAAGGCAGCACTTAAATTAATCAATAATGCAATTGTGGTGTTGTCTTAGTTGTAGGATGTAGTGCGGTTCTGCTCAATGCCAGAATGGATAACAAACAACAGCCCACTAACATAAGTTCATTGCAAGGGCAGCACTAAAGCACAAAGGACTCTTCATTAGGCAGGAGTGTAATGCTGCTTGTATCTACTCTGCACTAACAACGTGGGAAGCACTAGATTCCCACATTCCTTTACTGACGTCAGAAACCCATATACACATTAAATCCACCTCTTCTATCTCCAGAGAGAAGAAAGGAAAATGCAACACAGATACAAAACTACATTATGAATGTTAGCAAAATGTTAGCTATTGTAAGTCACGCATCTTTAAACAAAGAGGAAATTAGTTTCATAACATGAATTAACATATAAACACATCAGCAGAATACTTTATTTTTTCATTAACCACCAACATGGTCAGGTTGCCCTGGGTTGTAGTACACCCATTCATATTTTTACACTATCGGCAGTGACCACTATCACTACTCCACCTGTATGAAAAACATACTCTATTCTCTAATACCTCTAACTGGCAGATACAATTACACAAATCTGACTCTGAAAACTTGCAGTTTAATTTAATAGTGTTAAACCTTCAATACCATATCCAATGACAACCAATCATAATTCACCCTGTCAGACCAGATGGATTCTATTTCATTGCTAAGGATCACAACAGTTAAAGTGATTGTAAAGTCTCGTTTAAAAAAAAAAAAGAATTACAAACATGTTATACTTACCTGCTCTCTGTAATAGTTTTGCACAGGGTAGCCTGGATCCTCCTCTTCTCGGGTCCCTCTTCACTGCTTATGGCCCCTCCCTCCAGTCTAGTGCCCCCACAGCAAGCAGCAAGCAGCTTGCTGTGGGGGCACCTGAGCCAAGCTGCAGCTCTGTGTGTTCATTCAGACATGGAGCTGCCATCTGCCTCGTCCACTCTCATTCCTGATTGGCTAGGGGACTTTGATTGACAGCAGAGGGAGCCAATGGCGCCACTGCTGTTTCTGAGCCAATCAGGGGGAGAGTCCCAGACAACCGAGGGACTTGTGGACATCGCTGGACAGAGAGGGGGCTCAGGTAAGTATTAGAGGGGTGCTGGGGTGGCTGCTGCACACAAAAGAATGCATTAAGATAAAAAAAAAACTTTTACAACTCCTCTAAAGCTGATATAAACACATCAGTTTTATTGTTTCCCAAAATAGTTACAATAAGGGCATGCTATGAAAAAAGACCCACCTAGTTCAACCAATAGAGAAAAAAAACAAACAAACTAATAGAAAACCTCTTTATTCACAATTCCATACCCACAGTTGATCCAGGGGAAGGCAAAAAACCCCAATCAAGCATGCTCCAATTTGCTCCGGGTAGAGGAAGAGAAGTTCCTTTCTGATCCCCTAGGAGGCAATCAAATATTCCCTGGATCAACTGCCCCTGGTGTTATTACCTATAAATGTTAGTATCCAGTTATATTTTGTGCATTTAGGAATGCATCCTGCTCTTTTTAAAATAATGAGCCGGTCAAAACTTGAAGGAGTCTATTCCACATTTTACAGCTCTTACTGTGAAGAGCCCTTCCTTTATGTTGAGATAATCTCTTTACCTCCAGACGTAAAGAGTGACCCTTTGGCTCTCGTAATGACCTGAAAGTGAATGACTCAAAACCAAGTTTACTATATGTGCCACTTATGTTTTTTTTTTCATGGTGATCATATCCCCCCTTGCTTGTGCTCTCAACCAAACTTGCAAGCCATTAAATGACCGGTATCATAAATAATAACATGTGCAGCACCACGGCAAATGCAGATCAAAAAGAAGCTAAGATGGCTAAGGTTCCTTGGCTGTAAAGGATAGGAGGGTTTAGTTCCATTTTAGGAATGTATGTGGCCACTGCATCTCCGCATGTTGTAGCCTAGTTCAGGGCCGTTTTTAAGGCAGGGCAAAAGGGGCAGCTGCCCTGGGCCCTGTCATTGTTGTGGGGCCCAAAGCAGCTGCCTCATACTTGCCAACTATCCTGGTTTAAATTCCCTCGTCCCTTGAGGTTTTAGTCCTGTGCTGTGTCACAATATCTCAGTGTAACGTGCTGCTACTAATGCTGCCCAGCTCTGCCCTATTGTTGTCTACAGATGACTCACCTGCAGACCCTGTGTTTAGATGTAAATTAACAGCATTTATATGTAAATAGCGTCAGCATTCATATGTAAATAGCGGCGTCCGGCAGCATTGATATTTATATCATGCCCCCCTGAGGTCATATCCACAGTAATCTCTAGCAACCAATCAACAAGCAGAAATCATGTGCTGTAACCTCTAGCAACTAATCAGTGAGCCGTATTGTGTGCTGTAACCTCTAGCAACCAATCGGTGAGCGGTAATGATGCACTGTAACCTCTGGCAACCAATAGCAATAGCTGCCTGATCTGATTCAGTAAACTGATTCTGAGTCTAGCTCCTATTTATTGTATGTCTCAGAGCAGGTGAAGAGCAAAACTGCATGGGGGGGCCCAAGAAAAGTTTTGCCCAGGGTCCAATCAATATTAAAGACGGCCCTGGCCTAGTTTGAGGGAAGTGTCAGACCTCTGACAAGAAGGGCTGCTACTTTGTGTAAGAGAACTGCAGTTTGACTTTCCTATTGCTTGCCAGCGAACAGTATTTTAACACTTGCAGCACTTGGCAATTTAAAAGAAGTAAAGAATGGCAGATTTATTTCTGTATATGCAAACTGCCTGCATTATAGAAATAAATCAGAAGGGTTCAACTGGGTTTCAATAAATTATTATTATTTTTTATTATTTTTGAATGCAAGTAATGTAAGTACCTGAATTTGACATTGTATCGCCTTATGTAGTCCCTGTAGAGCAGAGCTCACAGTGGGAGAACAGTAGCACAAGGAGCCAGTCAGTTCATATGCTGAGAAGGAAGCATGCTGATAGAGGAGGAAAACCAAAGTGACAGAGAGATGAGCTCATCACTCTGCTGCTTCTCCATATACTGTCCAGTCGAAGGTTGGCTTATTTGGTTGAATAACTCTGGCTATAGTGGCAAAAAAAAGTACTACAGTGAACTGTTATAGATTGACAGTGAGTACTGCAGCAAAAATAGGATTTTTTATAACAGCTTACCTGTAAAATCATTTTCTTTTGATGTACATCACGGGACACAGAGCCTCAGTAATTACTGATGGGTTATATAGGTATCACTAGGTGATTGGACACTGGCACACCCTAACCAGGAAGTTCAACCCCCTATATAATCCCTCCCCTTACAGGGATACCTCAGTTTTGTAGCAAAGCAATATAAGTGTATTAGAACAGGGGCGGGACCTCTGTGTCCCGTGATGTACATCAAAAGAAAAGGATTTTACAGGTAAGCTGTTATAAAAAATCCTATTTTCTTTCTCGTACATCATGGGACACAGAGCCTCAGTAATTACTGATGGGATGTCCCAGAGCAATGCTATCTGAGGGGAACCACAACCAAGTAGGGTGCAATCAGACCTGAGGACCCTGTACCGCTGCCTGCAGCACACTACGACCAAAGGCGATATCCTCATGCCTTCTCACATCCACCTGATAAATTCTGGTGAATGTATGGACTGCAGACCAGGTTGCGGCCTTGCAGATTTGAGCCATAGAGGCCTGGCGATGCACTGCCCACGAAGCACCAATAGCCCTTGTGGAATGTGCCTTGATCTGAAACGGAGGAATCTTCTGTTTCAAACCGTAAGCTTGAATAATCAATTGTCAAATCCATTTAGAAGTGGTAGCTTTTGACGCTGCCTGTCCTCTATTGGGACCCTCTGGCAGCACGAACAAAACATCCGTTTTGCGAATTTGAGCAGTTGCCAAAGAATGTAGTGACCTTTCTTCCGAAGATCAGGGATCTGGAAAAAAGGAAGTCAGAACAATGTCTTGGTTTAGATGAAAATCTGAAACCACCTTCGGTAAAAAACTAGGATGAGGGCACAGTACCACTCTATCCTTGTGTACAATCAAATAAGGCTCTTTACAGGAAAGAGCTGCTAATTCTGATACTCTTCTAGCAGAAGAAATGGCTACCAGAAAAATTAACTTCCTTGTCAACAAGACCGAAGGAATCTGACGTATTGGTTCAAAAGGCTGTTTCTGTAAAACAGACAGAACCAAGTTCAAGTCCCAGGGGTTTAGGGGCACTTTAACCGGAGGATTAAGACGCGTCACCCCCTGCATAAAGTTTCGGACCAAAGAATGCGAAGCAAGTGCTCGTTGAAACAATACTGATAAGGCCGAGACCTGGCCCTTGATGGTACTCAAGGCCAACTTCATCTCTAATCCCAATTGTAGAAAATCAAGAATTCTACCTATCACATATTTTCTGGGATGGCAACCCCTGGATTCACACCAGGATATATAAGCTTTCCAGACTCTATGATAAATTACTCTGGAAGCTGGCTTCCTTGCATTGATCAAGGTAGATATCACAGGACCTGAAAGCCCACGACTCTTCAGAATGTGGGTTTCAACAGCCAAACTGTCAAATTTAGCGTTTGTAAGGCAGGATGGAACACTGGACCTTGAGATAACAGGTCTGGGTGTAACGGTAGGGTCCACGGGGAACCCACCGTCATCCTTACTATTTCTGCATACCAAGTCCTCCTGGGCCAAGCGGGGGCTACCAGAAGCACCGACTTCCTTTCCTGCCTGATCCTGCGAAGGAGTCGTGGCAGTAGCAGAATAGGCGGGAATGCATAAATCAGTGAGAACCGATGCCACGGAATCACCAACGCATCTGTCTCGCATGCAAGGGGATCCTTTGTCCTTGCCACAAATCTGTCTATCTTTTTGTTGAATCGGGATGCAAAGAGATCTACATCTGGAACCCCCCATCTTTGGCATATGGCCCAAAAGACGTCGGGATGCAGAGACCATTCCCCTGGGAGTAACTGCTGGCGACTTAAATAGTCCGCCTGCCAGTTCTCTATCCCTGGAATGAAGACTGCCGATATGCATGGCACCTGCTTCTCTGCCCGGACTAACATCTGGTTCACCTCTCTTTGAGCAGCTCGGCTCCTGGTGCCTCCCTGATGATTGATATAAGCCACTGCTGTGGCATTGTCGGACTGGATCCTGACTGGGCAACCCTGGCGCCTGAGAGTCAAGGCCTTTAGGGCTAGATATACCGCACGGATCTCCAGAACGTTGATGGGTAAGGTCCACTCGCTTTTGGACCATACCCCTTGGACCGCAGACTGTTCCAGAACTGCTCCCCAACCCGACAGACTGGTCCTTGTTGTTACCACCGTCCAGGTCACCGGTAGAAAAGGATTTCCCCTTCTGTAGGTTTTCAGGTATTAACCACCAATTGAGGCTCTGACGCACCGCAGACAGGTGCATCGGAAAGTCTAATGCCTGAACCTTCTTGTTCCAGGCCGACAGGATACTGTGTTGCAGCAGTCTTGAATGAAACTGAGCATAGGGAACTGCTTCAAATGAAGACACCATTTTTCGTAGCAGCCTCATACAAAGGCAGACAGAAGGACCCCTCTTGGTCCTGACTACCAGAATCAGCTCCTTTAAAGCAGTGATCTTTGCCTGAGGTAGAAATACTTTCTCCTGGCTTGTATCTATGATCAGACCCAAATACTCCAGTCTTCTTACTGGTTTTAGGAGAGATTTTTCTAGGTTGAGAATCCAACCTAGGTGTTACAGATACTTGACTGTGGTCCTCAAGTTCCCGTTCAAAGAGGCTATTAAGAGCAGGTCGTCTAGGTATGCTATGACAGTTATACCCTGGGCCCTTAATCTGGCCAGAAGAGGAGCCAAGATCTTTGTAAACACTTGAGGTGCAGTGGCTATCCCGAAAGGCAGAGCCACAAACTGGAAATGACGCCCTCCTATCTCGAAGCGTAGAAACTTCTGATGAGCAGGAAAAATGGGCACATGCAGATATGAATCTCTGATGTCTATCAATGCCAGAAATTCTCCTCCCTGCAGGATGGAGACTACTGTCCGAATTGATTCCATGCGGAAGGACCGAATCCTGAGGAATCGATTCAGATCCCTTAGATCCAGAATGGGTCTGACATCCCCATTTGGCTTTTAGACCGTAAAAAGGTTGGAATAAAAGCCCAATCCTTGATCCTTCGTGGGAACCACCATAATGACCTCTTGCGACAAAAGTCGCTCTAGCGCTAGAAGGAGCGACTGCTTTTTCTCTGGATCTCTGGGGACAATTGATCTGAGGAAACGAGGAGAGGGAAATTCTTGGAACTCCAGTTTGTACCCTAAGATTACCGTGGAGATTACCCATCTGTCCTGGAAGTCCTCCTGTCAGAGCTTTGAGAACTGTAGCAGTCTTCCCCCCACTCGAGCGAGTGGGGCTCCCCTTCATAAAGAGACCTTAGTGTCTTGTCTAGCAGACTTCTTCCCCCAGGACTTCTTTTGTCCCTGGGGTTGACTCTTGTTTCTTGACCCAGACGGAGGAGGCCGTCGAGACTGCCTGGAGGCTGATGCCCCTGGCGCTGGGGAAAGAGTCCGTTTGAAAGAGGGACGCTTACTCTTTTTCTTAACAGGTAAGAAAGTGCTTTTCCCACAAGAGATCCTTTGGATATATTTATCCAAGTCTTCTCCAAACAACCTTGCACCACGAAATGGAAACCCAGCCAGAAGCTTCTTACATGGTGCTTCAGCTGACCAATTTCTCAACCATAAGATTCTACGCATATGCACCAACCCAAGTGAAAGACGAGAGGTTTGAATGATGGAATCTCTGATGGCGTCAACAACAAAACATAAGGCCGCTGGAAGGTTAGCCAACCCCTGGGCCTGCTGTTCAGGTAGAACTTTGATGACCTGCTTAACATGGTCTCTTAAGTATTGAGCGACTCCAATCGCTGCTACTGCAGGTTGAGCCACTAAACCTACTAAGGAGAAAACATCCTTCAACAGGGACTCCATCTTTTTATCCACAGGATCCCTGAGCATCTGAGCATTGTCTACAGGACAAGTCAGATTTTTATTTACGGAGGAAATGGCGGCATCAACGGCCGGTATTCCCCACATTTTAATAAACTTTTCTTCCATAGGCTAAAGTGCTGAAAATTTTTTCGGCGGAAAAAAACATTTATCTGGGTGATCCCACTCAGAATAAAGGAGCTTTTCAAGTAAATTATGAACAGGAAAAGCATGTGCTGTTTGAGGAGGTTTCAGTGACCCTAAAGAAGAAGAGGGTTCTTTAACTGATTCAGATACGGGCAACTTAAATGTGGAGCGGACCAATCCAGCAAGGATCTGTACTAAGACCTTCTCCTCCTGGGAAGCCGAAGAGGGTCCCTCTCCACCTGATTCCTCAGAAGAGGAATCATCCGTCCCATCCTGATCCTCTGAAAGGGATTCTTCTCCCCTATCCCAGAGCTCCTCTGCCTGAGGGTCCTGGGAAACAGAGGAAGGCCTAGTGCGTTTTCTTCCACTGAGTGAAGATGTGATCACGGCCATTAATCTTTCCTCTAATCCATTAATGGTTGAGGAAAAAACCTCCTGTGTAATGTATACAGAGGCTGAAGTGCCAGAAGCAGGTTAGCCCCTGACCCCAACGGCTCTCCCTGGCTAGCCGTCCCTGGCCCCTCAGGGGGGGAGGATGTTGCAGAAAGGGGGTCCTCAGAACCTGAAGGAGATCCCCTAGGGCCTCTGGTTCTTGGGGTATTTGAACCTCTTCTACCCATAGTGCAAAGCAACAAGGTGGAGGTATCACAAAATGAACACTGACTGCTGAGCGATGTGGTCCGGCAAAAGCCCTGCTACCAAAAGCCCAGTCTAGTGTTTCCTTAGTAAATGCTGCCTAGGAGAATGCCTGTGTCCCACCTTACATGCGACCGTCAGCTCTGTGTTCCTCCAAAGGCTGTATGCACCTGTAAAGTGTGCCTCTTATAGCCATGCAGCCGGCAATGTGGGCGTCTGAGCACGCTGAGGCCGCGCTGACGCTCCACCCCCCCCACTCTACCCCCCCTAGTTTTTCCAAAAAAACGTGCATTTCCCGTGCGGGCCAACCCTCCTGGACAAGCATGGAGGAAAAGGCTGGGGGTGGGGAAGGAAGGAGAGAGGCCGGCAGTGATGTGGCCTGCACGTGGCAATGGCGGCGGTGGTGACAGTGCGGTATACTACCGCCTCACAGACCACCTGCGGCCCCCCTATTCTTGGGGGGAATCACCCGGAGGAGAGCCCCCCATCCAATCCTACCTGGAGCTCGGCTGGAGGAGCTGTGCAGCGTGAAACACTGAGACAGACATCAGCATGAGAAGGTATGTGCTCTTGGCAGCCCCCGGTGGCGACAATAGGCATAGCATGCATTTACTTTAAAGGAGAAACCTACTAGAACTAAAAAATTCTGTGGAATCTCCCTTACCTTATCCAGCCGCAGGGTTCTGTTATACAGACCCAATCAGTGGGCTCCGTTTGGAAAAACCTTCAGAGACTGGGGCCCCCTACGGATAGGGGGATCCACAGTTCTGGGCCTGTAAAGCACCCGGCCAAAAATTAGGCTAGAAAAAACATTTTGTGAAATGCAGGGTCCAGCTCTCTAAAAAGAGGAAGCGTTACAGGTAAAACCTCGTTTCTTCGGACATGAGGCCCGGGTACCATTCAATTCGGCCTAAAAAGGACACTTTGAAATGGATCTGGTTCGCCTGGCTTGCCCCAGTATAGGATATTATTATTATTATTATACAGGATTTATATAGCGCCGACAGTTTACGCAGCGCTTTACAACATTAGGGCAGACAGTACAAGTACAATACAATTCAATACAGGAGGAATCAGAGGGCCCTGCCCATTAGAGCTTACAATCTAGAAGGGAGGGTCAAGTTGTACAAAAGGGTAATAGCTGTAGGGGATGAGGTAATGGAGATAATAGTGCAGTTGTTAGATGGAGGCAGGATAGGCTTCTCTGAAGAGGAAAGTTTTCAGGGATCGCCTAAAAGTGGATAAATTTGGAGACAGTCTGACAGATTGGGGTAGGGAATTCCAGAGGATGGGCGAGGCTCGAGAGAAGTCCTGGAGGCAGATATGGGAGGAGGTGATGAGGGAGCTAGAGAGCAGGAGGTCTTGGGAGGAACGGAGATGGCGATTAGGTTGGTATTTTGAGACTAGGTTAGTGATGTAGCTGGGGGCAGTGGATGGTTTTGCCATTGCTCTTGACAGAAAAGTCAGGGGAAGAGGGACGTGGGGGAGGAAATATTATAAGCTCGGTTTTGGACAAGTTGAGTTTGAGGAAGTGGTGTGACATCCATACAGATATGTTGGTTAGTAAGTTAGTGATGCGTGAGGAGACTGATGGAGTGAGTTGAGGGGTGGAGAGATAGATTTGTGTGTCATCAGCATAGATATGATATTGAAAGCCGCGAGAGGATATGAACTGACCCAGGGAAGAGGTGTAGATTGAAAATAAAAGAGGTCCAAGAACAGAACCTTGGGGGACCCCGACAGAGAAGAGAAGAGGAGTGGAGGAAGTAGAATTGTAAGTGACACTGAAGGTGCGTTGGGATAGGTAGGATGAGAGCCACTGAAGAGCACAGTCACGGACACCGAGGGAGTAAAGTTTTTTGAGGAGGAGGGGGTGGTCAATCGTGTCAAAGGCAGCTGAAAGAACCAGAAGTAGGAGTACAGAATAGTGTCTGTTGGTTTTTGCAGTTAGTAGGTCATTTGTGAGGTTTAAAAGAGCAGTTTCTGTGGAGTGTTGAGGGCGAAATCCAGATTGAAGGGGGTCAAGAAGGTTGTTTTTAATGAGGTGGTCACTCGGTTGTAAACCAGGCATTCAAGGAGTTTAGAGGAAAAGGGGAGCAAGGAGATAGGGCGTAGGTTGTTAAGATTGGTAGGGTCCAAGGACGGCTTTTTGAGTATGGGGGTGACCAGTGCGTGTTTTAGAGCATTGGGGAAGATGCCAGAGGTGAGGGAGATATTGAACATGTGGGTTAGAGAGTGTAGGATGGGGTTAGAGGGTGACCGTAGCATTTGAGAGGGAATAGGGTCCAGGGGACAGGTGGTTAGGTGGGTGATAGAAAGGAGTTTAGCAATTTCGTCTGTAGTAGCAGATTTGAATAGGGGGAGTGTCAGTTGTACCTGTTGACATGGGGTCTTAGCTGGGGGAGATACCTGTAGAATGGAGATGTCATCACGGATTGTATCAATCTTGTTTTTGAAGTGATTAGCGATTTCCTGGGCAGTGAGTAAGTCAGTGGGTGGAGGCGGTGGAGGACAAAGTAGAGAATTGAAGGTAGAGAAGAGTTTACGGGGATTGGATGAGAAGGTGTTAATAAGAGTTGTAAAATAGGTTTGCTTGGCAGTGTGGAGGAAAGAATAGTATTTTTGGAGGGCAGATTTGTATTGGTTGAAGTCTTTGAGAGACTTAGTCTTGTGCCACAGACACTCAAGAGCGCGACTGCGTTTTTTGAGAATTTTAGTGTCATCTGTTTGCCAGGGTTGTAGGGGTCGAGGCCTGATTCTGCGTGTAGTGAGGGGAGCGAGCTTGTCCAGGGTGGAGGACAGAGATTTATTGTAGATGGACGTGGCTTGGTTGGGGCAGGACAGGGGAGAGATTTTGTCATAGAGGTGGTCAGTAGCAGAATAGAGGAGAGAGGAGTTGAAGTTGCGAAAGTTTCTACGGGTGATGGTTAGGCGATTGGAGGGAAAGGTGGTAGAAGACAGGGGGAGAGAGAAACTAATAAAGTGGTGGTCGGAGAGAGGAAAAAGATTGTTTGAGAAGTTGCATGGAGTGCATAGGTAGGAGAATACAAGGTCAAGGGTGTTGCCCTTGTAGGATATAGGATATTCCCTTTGGAGCGCAGCACAGGACATCTTTACACGTCCAACACTTAAGACACTGGCGTAAAAACTGAGGTATCCCTGCAAGGGGAGGGATTATATAGAGGGTTGAACTTCCTGGTTTGGGTGTGCCAGTGTCCAATCACCTAGTGATACCTATATAACCCATCATTAATTACTTAGGCTCTGTGTCCTGTGATGTACGACAAAGAAACGCTGTTTTTTTAATTTTGTCTTTCAATGGGGTATCATTTTTTATTGTTCCACTGGAGTTCTGCTTTAAGAAGTTTTGCTGAGCAGTGATGAGTACATATATCGATGAGAATTATTCATAGGCTGCATTATCAAAGACACGGGACTACTGAGCAGTTTTATATATATATATATATATATATATACTGTATAGAAAGTGATGAGGCAGTAACAGGCACATGGTGCTGTCATACATTAATGTTACATACAGTATGTAAAGAAAATGTTGTAACAGAGTAGTGGATAATTCATAGATAAATAAACCATGATTTGAGACTGGTTAAAGGCACATTGTGCTGTCAATTAATGTATCTTAACAAATAATAAAGATAGCATAACAGGGAGATGGTCCAATGAACAGTGCATGTTATGTATAGGAGGCGTTAAAACATAATACTGACAGGGACATGACCAAACTAAGCATTGGATGTTATGTATAGGAGGCTGTAAGAGATAGCACTTACAGGGACATGGTGCTACTGAGTTGTGAACTATAGAAAGTAATAAGAGATGGACAGGACGTTGTTCTACTAAACCGTGGTGTTGAGTATAGGAAGTCCTAAGAGAAAGTACTAACAGGGAAATGGATGTATAGGAAGCCATTAAAGATAGTACCAAAAGAGAAATGGTACTTCTGAGCTGTTATTGTTAAGTACAGGAAGTAATTAGAGATATCACCAACAGGGACATGGTGCTACTGAGCTGTGGATGTCAAGTGTAGCACCCTCCAAGCTAGGATTAGTTAGATTTAGTGCTGGCTCACTGTGTTCAGTGGAGCTGTGCGTGGTTTTGTTAAGTAAATTTAGCTTGCCTCACTGTATCCAGTGTGGCTGTAATCATTGCGTTAGGTAAATTTAGTTGTGCTCATTGTAACCAGTGCAGCTGCCTTTGATTAATCTCTTCAGTGTTTTCAGCTGCTAATAGTCTGACTGCCCCCTCTGCCTTCCAGAGAGCTGTAGAATTATCTGGAACATAGGTGTGGAGCTATGCAGATGGCAGTATAAATATGAATGCAGCCCTAGCCAATCCCAAGAAGCGGGGCCCTGAAGGCTACTGGATAAATACTCTAATGCCCCCACACGATCAGAAATTCTGCCAGCAAAAGTCAGATGTGAGCTTTTGGTCAGAAATTCCGACCGTGTGTATGCTCCATCGGATTTTTGCTGGCAGAATTCCAGCCAGCAAAAGATTGAGAGCAGGTCCTTTATTTTTCGGTTGGAAAAAGTTCCTATCCGAAAATGTGTTTGTATGCAATTCGGACGCACAAAAAAATCACGCATACTCGGAAACAATTCGATGCATGCTCGGAAACATTGAACTTCATTTTCTCGGCTCGTCGTAGTGTTGTACGTAAGGGCGTTCTTGACGGTCGAAAGTTCAGAGAACTTTTGTGTGACCGTGTGTATGCAAGGCAAGCTTGAGTGTAATTCCGAAAGAAAAACCATCCAAGTTTTTTCTGATGGAATTTCGGATCGTGTGTACACAGCATGAGCTTCTAGGTCTTTTCTTGCTGAGAGGATCAGTCCAGCCCTCCAGGGCAACATTGCCATGTGCTTTCTGTTTTTGAGGCCTCAGGTGGTTGACTTGAGGGCCTGGATGCTGAAGCTACAGAGAGCGGACTATGGGGCTGTCTGCTGAAGATCTAGCCTGGTATCACTGGAGAAAAGTGTCACCTGGAAGTTGGAAGGAGGCAGATAACTGTCCCTGGACATTTGTGAGTACAGACTGCTGAGAGAGCTTGGAGACTTTTGGGCTGCTGTCCTCCATCTTATGCTAGAGAGTCAGCTGTGTGTTTGTCTAAAGGGGACATCAGCTGGTGTCCTGAAGAGCTCAGTCTATCAAATTCTATGTAAAGGGTCTGTTGCTCTAAAGAAGGAAGTGTGCATTTAACTATTTCCACTACAAAGCCAAGTCCACAGATTGCTATAACCAGGGACTTCAGCTTTTCAGAAAGGAGTTTATCCTCAATCTTTAAATAGTTTCTGTTTTTGGAGTATCCCACTCAAATCCTTCAACCAATGGTGGCACATCCATAAGGGGCTCAGGGGCACCGACCCCCTAGTCCATGCGCCTGGCCACTAATGGTCGATGCAACTGGCGCCGGACGCATGAATTCTAATGGGGTTTTATTTATTTATTTATTTTAGAAGCACATGATTAGAGCTTGAGGCTGTAATTGGCTTCAAAAAGGGTGGGCTCGGGGCGCAGAGCACGGAAGCCGCTGTGATGCTGAGGAGGAGAAGACACAGGGGAAGCCACTGCATATAGGAAGCGCTGCCCATGACCTAGATTGAGTAAGTGCGGGGTGACCCGACCGGGGGGGGGTGTTTGTGGGTGCAAAAAAATATATAACACCAGCCGCCACTGCCTTAAACCCTATCCCAGTTTCTCCAAAAATAGAAACAACAAAAAGAACACCCCTGAACTGGTTATTGAGGAAAAGAGTGACTGTGTTCATGTGCCTGGCTGCAGGAAAACAACCTGGGCAAATTTCCAGTGGCTCAATCAGGGGGTAGCACTACACAAGAGGCAAGCCACCCGGATCAGCAGAGATTGCCCGCTGTAATAGCTTTCATTTGAATTTCCTGTCTTCCCGCGGCTCATTGTCACATAGCCCCACCTCTTGGCCTGACGCCTTTGATGAAGTCACATGTCCCACATTGGATCGGTGTTCTGTCTATCAAAGGCACCGGGCCAAAAGGTGGAGCTATGTGACGTGAGCCCCGGGAACACTGGAAGTTCTAATGAAAGCTCTTACATCGGGCAATTCAGCTCTCTTCTGATACGGACAGCTCGCCTCTTCCTTTCCTCTCTCTTCCCCTGGCTGGGAGACTGTGCCGGCGGTGCTCTTATCCTTACTGGGCCCCACTTGGCTGCGGGCCCCATAGCGCCCGCATGGGTCGCTATGGTGGTAGTTACGCCCCTGCTGTAAAGGGTTGGACATATAGGCAGCTCTAGGTTCAGACCCGAATCCCAGCAGTACACTGGGTTTCAAGGATGACACTGTGATCATGTGGATAACACAAGGTAGACTGATGAGTGGAAGAATGGGGTTAAAATTATAGCTGTTATAAGAATGTCACGTCCTTTAGACTTTTTCTTTTTTCTGCTTCACCTCTTCTGACCAGGCTGTGAACACAGACATGAGTGAATTCTAAGAAATTCAGTGTCCTGCTTTCATTCTTCCAGGCGGTGGACACAGCTAGGGGAAGAGCAAAAGCAGCCCAGGCTCCTGCTGTCTGGGCTCATCACTGCTATCTGAAGAGCTATCTGCAGTAGATCACTCCTCAGAGGGTTTTGATAGGGGTTGAAGAGGCCATATGTTGCTTCCTCACTACCTGTTACCATTTGCATTGCAGTTGCAGTACTTGTATGATACTACCTGCCGATTGCGATGGGGCGTAATTGCCAGTTCTGGATGTCTTGTCTCTGGGGCGTAATTGCTGGCACGCAGACATACAAAGCATCACGACCACAGCATATGTATACCACCATAGAGCTGCCTATGCAACATTTGGAGCTTCTTCTCTCTATCTTTCTTCATGAGTACAGGCAAAAAAGTTGAGAGTACAGGAGCTGAACAAACAACAGCTAACTGTGAATGTGTTATTGATACTCGAGCAGAGATGTCCCTTGACAGTGCGACATTGGACTGACACACCTCACTTTCTGACATTTTTTCAAAACTATTTAGATACCTGTCAAAAATCTAAAGTTTTTGTCATTCTTGATGCCACACAAGCCAGGGTGAGTATACAGTATGTAAACCCAATCACTAATATTTTATATACATTTTAACACAGTTATATCATTATCAAGTAATTTTCAATATTTTCACTCTGCAGTGATAAAAGAACTATATCTTGTAATCCTGCCATTAAGGCCCTTATCCAGATAATTCCTGCAATAGAGTAGTTACCCTGTCACACAATCTTTCAATGGAGACTACAGGTGTCCATTTAAACATGTTACACATGTATGGTCCTCTGTTGTCACGAACAGAAAACCTGACCTGAGTAATTCCATGCTCCTATTGCAAGAGTACATGTAGACAAGGAATGGCTGAAAAGAGGCTGGAGGAAATCAGTAACACTGAAAAGCAACAAAGGATCAACAAAATAGTAAAATAATAAAACATAAAAAACCATGACAGTAGTTTATGGTACACAGTGATTTAGCAAGTTGAAGGCCATTAAGTTAGAGGTTTCATCTACCTTAAAAAGGATATTGCATCACAACTGCATCAGACTTGCATTTTAAACACATACACACAGTAGATCGAACAGATTAACAGGGACATTTAGCCAGTTCAGAATGTAGGGTTAGGGAAGTGCCTTTTCTTTTTGCTTACTAAATGTAGAAAATCATTTTACAATGCAAAATACAGGGTACATGAGATAGTATAGTAGAGCTGTCTCCAATTTTTCTAAACAGAGGGCCAGTTTATTGTCCTTCAGATTTTTGGAGGGCCAGACTGTGGCCAGTGGGAATGAAAATTTTCCTGGCATCAATGGGTATTATGTGGAGAAATAGTGCCCCATCGTTGGCATCATTTGAAGGAATGCTCCCTCATCATTGGTATCAGTGGGAGGGATAGTGCCCCATTGTTGGTGTCAGTGGAAGGAATAGTGCCTCATCATTGGTATCAGTGGGAGGGATAGTGCCCCATTGTTAATGTCAGTGGGAGGAATAGTGCTTCATCATTGGTATCCGTTGGAGGAATAGTGCCCTATTGTTGGTGTCAGTGGGGATATGATGCCTCGTTGTTGATGTCAGTTGGCAGAATAGTGTCTCGTATCAGTGAGAGGAATAGCACCCCAAGGGCTGGGATAAAGGCAAGCAAAGGGCCACATCCCCCAACCTGGCCGCAGTTTGGAGACCAGTAGTATAGTATGCTATATATAGTATAGCATAGGTCCCTGTGTGGTCTAGGCCTTTTTGGCAGCCATGGAAGTTACTTTAGAGCAAATTTATCCTGTAAATAAAATAGTAAGCTCAGGTTCACACTGTTACGTTGCAGCAATTTGCAGGTAAATGTGTGCGTTACTGCAGCACATGAAAATGCATGTTGTTGATACACTGCGGTGACATTAATTTTAATGGCACTCCAACATACCCCTTGCCAATGCCCCTGTTGCATTGTGGCACGTTATGTTGCAAAGATAATGCTTTCACCTTTTTTTGGTGCATTTTGTTGCGTTAGGCATGGCATGGGCTGTCTCGGCACAATGCAGCATATCACATGTTACTGCACAGCAAGAGGGTGAGTCCAGCCATATTCAGTTCAGGTATGGACAATTTAATTTGCAGATCAAAAGTAGATCACTTTTTCCAGTTGAACTGAGCTTGCCAGTAACCAAGTAGGGTAAAAAAAAGACAAAAAAATTTAAAAAGGAGACATAAATGTAAGTTGCATTGTAGAATACATTGCATCTCATGTCTACACTGGCTAATGCTGCTTTGTGTCTGACTTTTTCATGGTATAAATATATGTGCCTGGAGCAGGGGTGTTAGAAGACAGAGATTACAGTAATCACCTTTTTGCCTTACATAACCCTGATAAATCTGTCAATTAGCCTACTGCCCTACCAGTGAAAATGAAACTGTGTCATCTCATAAAAGACAGGTAATCTGAGTTCATTAGTGTACCATAAAGAAATATGCTATGTCCAAATAAGCCAAGAAAATCATTGCAAGATACCTGTGTGTAAAGCCACAGATGGAAAGGGAGATTCTCTATCTCCTGAGTCGCTAGTGAAAAACGTGCTTATTAGTTATTACACCCTAAGGCAACATTTTATTTCTAAGGCAATGAACTGGAAGCTATTTAACCTTAATTAAAGTGAAGTCACTACTCCGTAAATATATGTAAGTCAGGAAGCAGAGATTGACAACTTCCATTTGAGGCGTTTCCCACAGCCATTTTAGTTCATGGCAGATTTGGTTTAGGCAGCAAACTAATAGGCTTCATACACATGGCTTTCCGCATATTAAAAAGTACCCTTAATTTCCATTTTAGGAATGTTAAACCCATATGTTTCAAGCAGTGCTGACACTTTAAAGATGCTGCTTGCAGTCCTCAGCAGGTTATCTTTAAACATCTGCATTTAGCATTTACATTGATAAACTGGAGCTGAAGGGTGTTTTAAAGGCTTTGAGAAAGTTTCTTGAAGCTGTTGAAAGCCAGCAAACAGACGGTCTCCCTCCACGCTACCCAGCAGGTTAAAGGAGAAGAAGTACAGACAAAGCTCGTCTGGCTGTACTTCGTCTGGATCACAGGAGTGCAGTTCATTATACACTCCTTTGATACGTTTTCAGCAGATAGCAGGCTAAAGCTCACTGTCGGCTGATGTAACAGAGCTCGGGCAAGATTGTGACAATGAAGTCAGGATCCGCCCACATGCCTGGACCATCACCCAGCTCAGCCTCTTAGTAAGCTGCTGAGAGCCCGAGCTGGCCGCTTCTACCCCCTCCACAGCCCAGCACTCCAGTTCGTGATGGGGGGCAAAGCAGACAGTGGTGACTGACAGTCACCAGCTCTCTGCACAGGGAGCTCTGAGAACTGCGCGATCAACGGTGTTTGATCGCTCAGTTCTCAGTCTTAGAGCTAGCAGGGGACAGATGCACCATCGGACCAGGCTCGGGTAAGATCGCAACAATGAAGTCAGGATCCGCCCACATGCCTGAACCATCACCCGGCTCAGCCTCTCGTTGAGCCGCTAAGAGCCTGAGCTGGCCGCTTCTGCCCCCTGCACAGCTCAGCGCTCCAGAGAGCGAGGGGGGGGGGGCAGAGCAGAGAACGGTGACTGACAGTCACCAGCTCTCTGCTCAGGGAGCTCTGAGAACTGAGCGATCAGCGGTGTTTGATTGCTCGGTTCTCAGTCTTAGAGCTGGCAGGGGACAGATGCAGCATTGGATCGATGTTGCATCCACCTAGGTAAGTATGATTCTGAAACCCCCACCCCATACTTAAAACTAGCAGCAATGCAACTGATAAAGACTGTAGTACAGGAAGAGAGCCCAGGAAATTATCAGCAATATCATCATGTTTTTTGCAATTACGGAATTAATATAACAAACCACTTTGTATATTTAATGGACCTAAAGGTGTCAGCTGAGCCTTAGATTTTACATACTCTTTATCCTTCTGGACCTTGACTTCATGGTTCACACAGCCCTCTAAACACTTCATTCATTCCCTATCTAAATTGTGTCAAGTGGAGAAAAGTGATAACCATTCTTTATGTTCTAGCTACAGTATAAACGGCCTAACACTACCTGGCTATTACAAATCAAGATAAGATATACAGGCACCCAGAAGAATGCCTCCTACTCCTTATTAGCCCCAGAATTCAGTAGTGCCTAGATTTATGTGACAGCAGTAGGAGTCCCAGCATCAGTACAGTCAAACTCTGGCACTAAGAGCTCTCAAAATCCCAGAAAGGCCCTTGTTCAGCTTTAAAGTCTGCACAAATATGTAAAAAAACAACAACAAATGTTTCTGTAACTAACATGACCCTATTTACTGGGCATTAAATTCTCACCCATTTTCAAATTAAATCACACATTTAAACTGTATATCATAGCCACTTTCATTATATTTTTGCAGCTCATGGCATGGTATCAGCAAATCTCTTGCTTGCCAAGCCGCTGGCAGTCTTCAGTAAACTCTGAACTTCAAGCACTCCCTCATTATAACTCACACTGACATAACACTACTACAACATGCACATGCGCAAACTTTCATTTGAAAATAAAAGAGTGGAAAACAGGGACCAACAAGAATAGAATGTACTGTATATAATTTCCATAAAACTGGTTGTAACCACCTTTTTAGGACTTCTAATAGTTTTCATCATAATTTACCTAAGTGATCTATAAAGGAGTTGAAAAATTTGAAACTGTGAAAATATTCACTTCAATAATCCAATCATATGAAAGACAAATTCCTGTTTACTTTTTCTTCTGCACGCAATTGGGTATTTAAAGTGAACAAGAATTTGCTTTTCGCATGACTGGATAATTGAATATTCACACAATGTATTGTGTTAGGTTTCTTAACTCCTTAAGAAAGTTGTCCCAATTATGTCCACAGCTTTATGCATTTATGTTAATAACATATAATTTTTAAAATCTTTGGCAGAAGGCAGTGCATACACTCAAATAATAAATGCTTCATCTCTCTGTAATATTTGCTTAATGCCAATTATATCTTTACTTAAAATGTCTATGTAGAGCTTATTGCAGAGAGTATGCCAAGAAACTATTTTCACGTGGCTTGTGGCATTAGGGATTTAAACCTCAAACATCTTCAAACCCAAGCTTCTAAAAACATGAAAAAGCAAACTTTTGACATAACTTTAATAGCTAAGTTTAATTTTTTTTTTCTATTTTATATGTTTACTTTTTAGAAAGAGCATTTCAGTTCATAAAACTTTTTACTTTATGTACCTAGCCAACATCAGTAGCACTATTTTTGAACAAAAGCTGTAACTGTTTGGGCTGTAATTATTTTACATTGGCTCGAAGTACATTGCTGAAGCTCTGTGACAGGATAAAGGATCACATGATGATCTCTTACCTAGCATGCGCACACATCTGGCATTCTGGTCTGGATTATCAAATGAGATTTCTCCACACCTCTGAAAGGACAAACATAATTAAGCTTGGTATGTTGATCATAAAATGTTAAAAATGTACAATAATAATAATAATAATGATAAACACCACTGAAACCATAGGGTAAAATTACCCTAAGGCATTAACTTCATTTCAGATTACAATACTCAAATCATCTAAGAAATGATTTCTGATTCGTCATTGTCTGAACTGTTGCTTTTTGCACTTTTTGCTAATAATAAGTTCAAAAGGCCAAAGGTAGTAACCAAAAACGAAGAATCAGAAATGATGTTAGCAAGTTAATGGCACTTTCCATATCATCACTGAACTTCTCATTGTATAACACAAATCTTAACAGGACAAAAATATTAGTGCAGATATTCAGGGGACAGTACAAAAACAAATCGCCAAATGCAATTTGCAGAATTCACTTTAATATAGCCAGATCATAATCAAAAAGATTATGATTGGTTGTTAGGATACTGACCTTTGCACATAGGATTCTACTTCTTACTCTATTTCATTAAATGTGCCCAAGGTTCTTTTCAATGCATGCTACCTTCCACAAACCGTTTTAGAAATTAAAAATGTAGATGATAGAGAACTGGTTTAAAGAAAACAAAGTGTTTATCAATTCCTCAAATTCAGAATAGTCAAAAGGTATACAGTAGGTGGTATACCCCTAAAATTCATGGGTAAAGGTATTGTTTTTGTGCTTCAGTATAGATGAATGTAAAGTCATGTATTTGAGGGATGAAAATATGCATGCAACATACATTCTGGGGGTAGGGGTGAAATTAGATGAATCAATCATGGAGAAAAAATGTGGGTATCTTGTAGATTAAAAAACAGAAGACAATGCCAGTCTGCAGTTTGTAATGCTTGCAAGATACCTCATTGAATTAAACGTATGGATTCAAGTGAAGACAATGTTGCCCCTACACTAAGCTTTAGTACAAACTAAACTTTAATATGCAGTTAAGGTTTGTCCATCAATTAACAAGATTTCATGGAATTGGAAAGAATGAAGAAATACATTAATAGTGGGCATGTATCGCAAATATTGCAAATATTGAAGTTTACTTGTTAAACTTTGAGATCACACCATGAACAGAAACCTATAAAACCTGGACTGTGAATGCTAATCTCCTTCTGAAAATGCTCGTTGCCTGTCTTTTTCTCATTTCAAAGCTTTAAATAAATACATCAATAAATGTCCTTTAAAATTCAGCTAGTGCAAGTCCCTGAAATTCCTTCTGAGGTAATTCCCTATACTGTAAATCTCAGACTGTACAAGGAAGGGACTGTAAGGTTCTGCTGCATGTCTATATAGGGTTCATACAAGGAACATGTTGACACTTATGCCCTGTACACACGATTGGACATTCCGACAACAAAATCCATGGATTTTTTCAGACGGATGTTGGCTCAAACTTGTCTTGCATACACACCGTCACACAAAGTTGTCGGAAAATCGTTCTGAACGCGGTGACGTAAAATACGTACGTCGGGACTATAAACGGGGCAGTAGCCAATAGCTTTCGTCTCTTAATTTATTCTGAGCATGCGTGGCACTTTGTGCGTCGGATTTGTGTACACACAATCGGGATTTCCGACAACGGATTTTGTTGTCGGAAAATCTTATAGCCTGCTCTCAAACATTGTGTGTCGGAAATTCCTTTGGAAAATGTGTGATGGAGCCTACACACGGTCGGAATTTCCGACAACAAGGTCCTATCACACATTTTCCGTCGGAAAGTCCAACCGTGTGTACAGGGCATAAGAGAGAGAATATTTCATCACTTTGCTGCTACTTCCTTATTGTGCAATTATAGGCAGAGGTCTGCTGTAGCTGCTGACTTTTTTTGATATTTGTGTGTAAAATCTGGCAGGCTGGTTGTACCCAAGTTGATCGATCGATCAACTTGGGTACATTCAGCCTGCCCATACATGGTTCAAATCTCAGCCGGTTCCTGCTGAACTGGCCAAGATTCAAACCGTCTATGGCCAGCTTTACAGTCATTTCTACTTATCTGTAAAACATGGCGAAAAAGAGAGTAAAACTGCTTCCCCAGCAACAGATCTAGTGCAGGCAGTTTTTTTATGCTGGGGCCTAAAAAATTTTTTGGTTTTCTGGGACCCAGAATATGGGTCTTCCACTGGGCTCCTGCAAAGTGTGATCACCAATAAAACACACACAAAATAAAATTTTGGGACCCCTCTCCCCCACATATTGACTTTGGCAGCCCGTTAAGGGCTCTGATCGACAGGGTATACATCACTGGAATACCTGTACTGCTATTTGCTTCACCAGACCCAGTCTTCTTTACTAACGCATTTAACAATAATGAATGCTACTGCCTTAATGGTCATAAAATGCAGACTTACAATACAAGAAGCTGCAATAACTAAGTTTACTTGAGGGTTCTGGAATCCACACCAGAACTGAATATCCCCTGTTATTTTATAGCAGCTATGATATCAGCTGACAAAACACATCAGTAGGTTTATATGATAATCACTATAAATGTGCCTTAACACTGTATATAATCTAGTAGCAATATTGCTTTCATTTTTTGCAGAGAATGTCAACCCAAAGAACACATTTGATACCTAAAACCCTCTAAGCCTTCAGCAATATCCTTGTTTAAAGTGGTTGTATACCTATATTTGTAACTTTTACCTACAGGTAAGCCTATAATAAGGCTTACCTGTAGGTAAAAAAAATATCTCCTAAACCTGTACGGTTTAGGAGATATTCCCCTCGCAATGAGCCGCTAACTGCAGCGGCGCATGCGCACAGGGGACTCTCGACTGACAGCCCGGCATGCCGGGCAGAAGTCTCCCGCGCGCATGCGCGGGAGTGACGACATCGCGGCTCCGGCCACTCACAGCGCCGGAGCCGCGATACCCGGAAGACACGCCGAGGGGAGATGTCGGCTCCCTCGGCGTGGACCAGGTGAGATGCCGGCGCCTCGTTCTAAGGTAAGTATCTCATAATGAGCTAGTATGTGGTGCATACTAGCTCATTATGCCTTTTCCCTTGCAGGTGTAAAAAAAAAAAAAAAATGACAGCGGGTATACAACCGCTTTAAGTAATCTCTTGGATGTTGTCCAGATTTTGGAACGACTGATATTTATGCTGAACAAAAGCCTGTTTATGTAACACTTTTAGCATTTCAAATGAATAATGCTTCTGAATCCATAACTATTAATTATATGCTATTTCATACTAGAGCAATGTTAAAGGGAGATAAAATCTGTGCTTCTATTAAAAAAACACAGATAACATTGAGATTACTTGATCTGCAACAAAGTAAAAACCACTAAGGGCGGACATTCCACGGCCACAAAATACTGTATTTCATGTCATCCGTGACAAAACTTTCTTTTTTTTATTTAACTATATTTAACTATGTTACCATAATAAATGCCTAGGAGCTGTGTTAGCAGATCTAGTAGCACTCCACACAACTTGAGTGCCTACTGTCCACGTAAACATAAGCTGAAAATTAGCTGAAGAAAATAGTCATGATTATTAAAAAACATTACATCTTTTAAACAATTTGCGTCACTTATTGTCAGCTGCTTAGTCTAAATGAACATACGTTTAGCTGGTTAGTCTCAATGAACATATGTTTAGATTAAATCTGTCCTGAATTCTGACTTTTTATCCTGATCTGTTGTTGAATGTAAAACCTGCCATGTGCAGAGGTGACCAGTCAAGCTAGAAAAAAAAGGATGTTGTTGTTACCTAGTGCTTTAGCCCCCATTCACGTCTGAGTGATTTGTTGTGCATTTCCAATGAGTAACACTCAACACAAAGATTCCCATTACAGGCAATGGTGCCTGTTCACAGTGTGTTGCCACTTGTCATGCGAAAAATTCCATAAGCTTTTTTTATGGGCAGAAACATGTGTTTTTTTTGTCCCCATGGACTTCAATAGGAGCACCTGAAAAAGCACAAACCAAGTGTTGTACGTTTTTTTTCATGCTTTGTTGTCCCTAACAGCCAATCTCCTCCACCTAGCAATCTCAGGCTTGTGAACAAAACAGGGAATTCAGAATTATCCATACTGGATGTGGAGACTTTTATCTGCCTAAAAGCAGGTAGTGATGCCCATTACAAGAACTATGGCAGAGGGCCTGGGAAGACTTTGGCATATCGGTCATGGCACAAAAGCTCCACAACACCACACAGAAAAACCAAGAAGCAGATACAAGGATGACGATGATGACATATGATGACACAGATGATACAGGTCTAGAAGTAAAACACATCTTCAAATGAGTACACACCATCCAGTATGTTTAGACCCTCTGTGATATTCACCACCACATTAGGAGGGATACACGCAAATAAAATGATTCCTCAGTTAAAGCCCAAAGATGCTTAGAGGTCCCTCTCTTCAATACACCACCCCAGACATACAGTGATGTAATAAGAGAAATAAATAAAAGAAAGAACAGTGGTACATCTGTCATGTATGAATGGCACCAAGCACTACACGATGAAGTGGTTGTAAACCCTTTTGTGAGACATTTACCTATAGGTAAGCCTAGAAAAAGGTAGTGAAAATATATCTCCTAAACGTGTGCCGTTTAGGAGATATTTCACTTGTAGTGCACTGTGAGGAAATGGAACCACCGTACTGTTTCTTCCCCAGCGTGTGCTGTGACTGACAGCTCCCACGTGCATGCGCGGGAGTGAGGTCATGGGGCTCCGGCCAGTCACAGAGCCGGAGCCTGTGGCCCCGGAAGGAAGAGGGGTGAAGATGGAAGCGGCCTGCACAAAGGACAGCGCAGGCTTCGTTTGTAGGTAAGTGTCATATAATAGGCTAGTAGGCGATGCCTACTAGCCCATTATGCTTTTAATTTGCAGGCCTTGTGGGGAGCAAAATAGGAAGTAAAACCCATCGGGGTTTACTTCCTTTTTAAAAATGCAAAAAGTACAACAGTAAAGCTGGTTGGAGATGTTGCATCGCCTTCCACAGTTAGAGGGCTAAAGAGAGAGTGCATGTACTGTTTATAGGTGAAAGAAAGCCAGTAGCTCGATCTTCCACAATGAATGGGTTTATTAATGGCTATAATTAGGGCTACATGGCGAAATGCATAAACCCTGTATTATTTTGTACTACTGCTGAATTAATAAACTCATTCATTGTGGAAGATCGAGCTGCCGGCTTTCTTTCATCTATATGTTTGGTAGGGTGTTAGGAGGATACTAGAGAAGCCAGTGCACCGACCGCTCACTATATATTTAAATAAAGAGAGAGTACAGCTTCTGTAAAATGGTGGAATTCCCAATTTCTGCCCTTTGTGTTTTGTCACATAAAGCTCTGTCCTAGTTATGACAGTTGACTGTGTTGAGGCCTCTCTTACCACAAAACCTCTGCACTACTGTTAAATTACTAATGTTCACTAGTGATCTTCTCCAATGTTTGATCTAAAAGCTTGTTAGAAGCTTTGGAAATACATTCAAAACAACACAGAGTGGTGCAGTGAGTTATAAAACTGCACTGCGATCTCTCTGGCTCAGCTCTGCATATTGCCTTATTTCTCTCTTTATACAAAATAGAAGTAAGTGCAGCGCAATAATAAAAAGTCCGTAAACACTGTGTTCACAAAGGAACTACAAGTCCCAGGAAAAAGGAGATGAAGAGACATTGTGATGAATATCAGATTTCAGTGCAACACTACCTCCACCCGCTGATAAAAATTAGGCGCTTACCAGATCCGATGGACCTCTGAACTAACAGAAGGTCAAACGAGCTTGTATCCACAACAGGATGAAGGTAACCAGCATTCCAATAGACCAGATCAGCCGAAAATGGTATAAAAGAAAGGAACAAAATCTAAAGAGCTCTCCGTCAAAAATTAGTAATTTATTTAAAATCTGTATTGTCAGGCTCCATACAGCGATACAAAACCAAAAAGTCGCGCTAGTAGAAAAAGTGATATAGGGCTCCCAGTGCTAGGTATCACAAACACAGTAGCGATACTACATAACTATGTCAAAATATGTAAAGTGCAAAATGAAGTGCTGTGAATATACATCAAAGATCAAATACAATCAAAAAAATGTGCAAATGCAGAGGAAATTGGGTTGAGAATGTCCATAGAGTGAGTGCAGTGGAAAAAACAAAAAAAATAATTATATATATAATGAAAAATTAAAACATGAAAAAGAGTCCATAATGCAAAAAAAAAAAAATCCCAAGGTGATGCGTAGTGACATTCCACACTGCAGTGACAAGTGCAAAGATGAAACCTCCACCATGGAAAAACAGTGCCGCTTACCAGAAAGCGTTGGTCCCTTGTTATAGGGGACCACACTGGGCAGATGGCTGTAACCCCAGCCCGGGATCTCACAGGCAGGCACTGGATACCTCAGCGTCAGTGGGGATCGTCAGCAAAGATCTCAGCAGGGCAATGTAATCACCAAAAAAACACAAAGAGCTCCACATAGCGTAAATCCAAAATCAATGTACAGTCTTCCTCAGGCAGGGAGCAGTCAGAAGTTTCAGGACAGGACACCACACTGCAGCTCTATCTCACAGGAACATCCACTCCATACAGCGATAACAGGTTTAAAAAATCAAATCAATGACAGTGTGGATGTCTGGTATTAGCAGTATTAGCAGCATGTAAGGTATGATGACAGTGGGTGACGTCCGTAAGTCACATAAGGCGCTACGTCCTACGGGACTTCGTCAGCAAGGGCGGGGCTATCACGAGTTTAAATAGGCGGCTCGTCTTCATGGAGATCGTGGGAAACAGAAAGTTCCTGCTGCAAACCACGATCACACATACCAATGGGGACACTGAGCTAACCAATACAGATACAAGAAAGGGGAAAAGAGTTCAACTTCTATTTAACAATACCAAATATATATAATAGGAAGTTAAATACCCGCAGCCATTGTATTACAAATACAAATATACACATAAAAAGTAACATATTAAAAAATATACAAAATTAACCGTAAAAATGTAAAAACCTATCAGACACACATACAATCCCTATTTATCAGATAAAAAACAGTTTAAATCAAATTTGACGTTTAACCCTTCCGGAACTGAAACTTTTGTCTCATATATCCAGAAGGATTCTCATCGACTCAGATGTCGTATGAAATTACCTCCCCTCAAGGGTCCCAAGTGTCGCAAATTTATTTATGGCACTATGGGAGGATGAAACCATATTTTGTGACCGACCGGCACAGTTAGTGCGGTACCATAGATATATAGATGACCTCATTATGGTTTGGGAAGTGGATCTGATAGGTCTACAATTGTTCAAGTACAAACTCAACGGCAATGATAAAAATATTAGGCTGTCTTGGAATGCCAATGCTTTTCGCATGACATTCCTTGACTTAGAGATTTTTAAAGAAGGGAGTACTTTTAAAACAAAACATTTTTTTAAACTGATAGATAGAAATGGTTACATCCCGTTAGAAAGCTGCCGCCATAGGTCTTGGCTCTGTAACATACCCAGATGTCAGTTCATTCGGCTTAGGGGTAACTGGACCATTTTCAACTGATCTGGTCTATTGGATTGCTGGTTACCTTCATCCCGTTGTGGATACAAGCTCGTTTGACCTTCTGTTAGTTCAGAGGTCCATCGGATCTGGTAAGCGCCCAATTTTTATCAGCTGCTGGAGGTGGTGTCGCACAGAAACCTGATATTCATCACAAGGTCTCTTCATCTCCTTTTGTCTGGGACTTGTAGTTACTTTGTAAACACTGTGTTTACAGACTTTTTATTATTGCGCTGCACTTACTTCTATTTTGTATGTTCTATGAGGTGATGTGATTAACCTAAAGTGTTCAGCTTGCAACATTTCTGATACAATTTTGTTTGCGCTGATTGTTCCATATTGCGTATTTCTCTCTTTGATTAGTAAAAATGGTAAAGTCCATTTCACAAAATTAATCAAAGCTGTTAGGTTGGGACTGTGCATTTGTTCATAAGTTACTTATCCTCACTATAACCAGTGTTTTCTTATCTTTCTTATTATTTGTCTTGCAACTTATTGTCTGTCACTGTCTTATGCATATACTGTAATCTCATCTTTGTGTGCAACTTCTTTGATTTACCATACATACTATACATTCACTATGCTTTTACTGCCTTTGCTTCTGCATTGGCCAAGATTATCTAATAATGATCTCTGGGAGAATGATTGTAGAGATTTAGATAATCTCTTCGAGTGTTTGGAGGATGCAGAATATCACAATGCAGTTTCATGTAGCTATGCTTTTTTCTACCCATGACCTGGTCAGAAATATGAAAGTCTTTTTTTTCTGGTCAGTTACATAAAGTGATTAAGCTCCTGCGATAATTCCGCTGCAGTAATTGATAAGAGGTTGAACTATTTTTCAGTGTCTTTTATTGGCAGTTTAAACCTTCCAAGTGCATTATTAATTGTTGTCTTATATTGCTGGTGTTAGAAACAGCTATGCACTGTATAGTTTTGCTCCACAAGCATAGGACCTTGTCAATAATTTCTGCCTGTTTTGCTGTACTTAATTTTACAAAATAATTGTTTTGACTCATTCTCTACTGAATCTATAAAGGCTTGCTAGGACAATGCAGCAAGTGTAATAACTGTAATGGTGTCTTTAATGATGTGTTAGGTAACATATATTGGAGCTGCCATTAGTAACACTTTAAGTAGTTGACACTAGTGGGAAAGTCATCCATATCTACTGTATTCTTTCCTACACAGTGACAAAGTTTACACACACAGATCCACGGTCCTGCCGTGTTACCGGGCAATCGCCCCCTGGTGGGCTGGGAAGACGTGGGTGTCATATGACGCCCTCCCAGAACGAGAGCCGTGCCGCCTGGCCGTCATATGACAGCCGGCGGGTGGCAAGCGGTTAAACTGCCTGTGAATTCTGCCAAGTTAGCAAGTGGCCATACTGTCCACACAGACTAGGTCTATGTCATTGGATATATTTGCATTTGAAACAGAACAATATGTATACTGAAATAACCATTTTCTGCTAAAGTTACCTATTTTTATAGGAGTTGGAAAGTCTCAGGGTTTTTCATCTTAATACATTCTATGCATTAAGGTGAAAAACCTTCTGTGGTGCAGCTGCTCCCCAGAGCCCCCTTTTTACTTACCTGAACTCGATCGTTCCAGTGACGAGAACGAGCCCAGCAGCTCCAGCCGCTGTCTCAGGTCCTCATTGGATAGATTGATAGCAGCAGGAGCCATTGGCTCCTGCTGCTGTCAATCAAATCCAGTGACACAGGAGCTGGGGCGGGGCCGAGTCCTGCTGTCTGTGTCAATGGATGCAGCAGCAGGACTTGAGAGCGCGCCCCCACGAGTGCATCCATGGAATGCGGCTCTCTGTTGGGGCACACGGTGCGAAGTTGGATCCAGGAGCCCTGCTGGGGGACCCCAGAAAAGGAGGATTAGGGGTGATCTGTGCAAAACCCTTGCACAGAGGAGGTAAGTATGACATGTTTGTTGCTTTTTTTTTAGAAAGAGACAAACCTTTACAATCACTTTAAGAGAGTAGACATAACATAAAAACATGAAAGTGGTTGTAAAGGTAAAAGGTCATTTACCTTAATGCATTCTCTGCATTAAGGTAAAAAATATTTTAATAGTGGCTTCTCCCCAGGCCCCCCCCCAAATACTCACCTGAACCCGATCTTAGTCCAGTGCTGTGTACATCGGCAGCAGCTCTTCCCCTCTCTCCCTCTTCCCACAGGCTTGGCTGAGAGCAGCTGGAGCCATTGCCACCTGCTGCTGTCAATCAAAACCTGTGAGCAGAAAGCAGGGGGCAGGGCTGAGCCGGGCTGTGTGTCTGAAGATGCAAACAGTCCGGCTCAGGATAGAGCACGCACGAGTGCTCCCATTGGAAGCAGAGTACTATGGGGGCACTCGCAGGGGGGGAGGAGCCAGAAGCGCCGGCAGGGGACCCGAGAAGGGTAGGATCCAGGCAGCTCTGTCCAAAACCATTGTACAAAGCAGGTACGTATAACATGTGTTTTGTTTTGTTTGTTTTTTAAATTCAAGCTTTATCACTTTAAAATATGTTATAGATTTAAAATAAAACTCTAATCAAGCCCAATCACATCTATGTGTTTGCCATTACTGTTAATGGTGGAGATTCAGTGCATTGGCCAAAATATTTCATGTACATTTTTTTGAACCTTTACTGCATAGTATAGGGGGTCTTGAAGGAAATGGCAGCAAACATCAACGTATGACAACACACCCACCCAAACCAATAAAAAAATGCAGGAAAAAACAAACACAGAGGTGTGAAGCCAGCCTAAATCAATACGCAGTAGTATGGTAGTAGAAAACAGAACAGGAAAATGAAAAACATATGAGAAATGATAACACATCAATCAATCGGGCCTATTGAGACGTGTGTGTTGCAGTAAAAAGGTCATCATTAGGAGACTTGACTTTATTACCAAACACTTTCAGGCACGTTGGAAAAAAAAAACATTTCGCAACAGTCAGTTTTTTGTTATACATTCCTTTTACGCTCCTTAAATTTAGCATATAACATGGAAACTGTGCACAAAACATTGCATAAAGATAGATAGATAGATAGATAGATAGATAGATAGATAGATAGATAGATAGATAGATAGATAGATAGATAGATAGATAGATAGATAGATAGATAGATAGATAGATAGATAGATAGATAGATAGATTTTTTGCATATTAACAGGTGGACATTAATGGACATTTTGTACTCTGAGTCTTGGATTTATTTCCTAATCTAGATGGATTCCACAGCAAGCACATTCTACAGAATGTCATTTTTAATATCAATTTACAACATGAAACATAAACAGAAAAATCTGTGTTTACACTAACCACTCTTCTGTTTCTGATCATAAATTCTGCTTGTTCCTAGAATTTGGTCTTTTAATGACAAGCTGAAAAGGTATTAGGCTTCATTTAGATGTGCCTTTGGAAGGGGGTGGGGGTGGGGGGGGGGGTAAGAATGCTCGGTTGAGCAGTTTACATTCCGCGGTCGTGATTGCTTTGCAAAGGCAAAGGCTCCCCGACATACACCCATCGGTGGGTGGCACATTCAGGCAAATGGGAAAACGCTGCAAACACCCCGCAACTGCGTACAATGCATGCTGTTGTGGCGCATTTGTCCTCACCACCTGTCAGTAGCCTCAGAAGCATGATCTGAACAAGAGGAAAGATGAATTTATATGCATGTCTAAATCTACCCTTATTTCTTTTTTTGATGACTCCATGCTTATTATGTACATCCATTTATTTATGTATGTATGTGAAGCGCTTACCCCCGAAGGAGCGGCTAAATAATTGTTATATCCCTAATTCACGTCTACCACTCAACCCTCGCAGCCCATAGATTTAAAAGTTACAGTCCTTAATGCTTTTTCTTAATGCTTTATTCATCAACATAAACTGGGATGAGAGAAGGACTTTCTTTGAGATGCTCTTTGGTTGATTTCTGATCTTTTCCTTGCTTCACTTGCAAAGACTCACAGCATTGCGGGTGACAGCGATTCCAAACTGGATGATTACTTTATCAGGGAAGATGGAAGTAAATTTCTGACAGAGAATAAAGGATAAGAGTCACTCTGAATGACCTCTCCCGCTTGACTGATTGGAATCCTGGGGCAATGCTGAACCCAAAGTCACAGGCCACAACCACCTGTCTTGCTGACTTGCGTACCAACATCCCTCTGCCTCTGGACAGTACCTTTCCCTTGGGCTTTTCACTCACTTGATTAATAGCCCGTGTGTCGCTCCTAAGAGATCGATCACCCAATTTCCTTCCGCTTGACTCTACTTCTCCCGCAATGATTCTTAGTTCCTCTTCTCCTTTGTGGCCCGCTCCCCTCCCCACAGGGGCAGCCAACGACATCAGCGACTACATGCTGTAAGATGTCATCTGTTCCTCCATGAGGACCAGTTCTTCACCCTTCTCACAAGGGTGAAGCTCCGTTGGCTCCCCGGAGGGGAAAAACCTCCACTTCCCCCTCTGGGAACCAGACTGGCTCACTCGCTCCTCAGAGCAGGACTGGACTCGAACTCACCGGACACCATGTGACCCCCTTTTTATATGAGAGTCAAATCAATGATTGGTCGAGACTATCACATAAACTACCTGCCACTCAAATGGGAATTGATAACAACAGGCCTGCTGTAATAGCATAAGCCTGTCTAAATTTACCTGACATAGAAAGCTAGCAAAAAGGGTCACCTACCTAAAAGTAGGTGCCCGCTACATATGTATGTATACATGTATGTGCATTTTAGTGTTTCTCTTTTTTTGGGAGAGACAGACAGAAGTAACTGTTCTGTCTAGGTGCCTGAAAATTGGTACCTTTCCCTTCTTTGACATAATAAAGGGAATGTAGAGTGTTTTGAATATATTTTCTTAAATACAAATTATTACATGTTCATATTTCATATTTGCCATTTTGCAGTTAGTAGGTGGTGCTTTGCTGTTTACAAACTCAAAATGTTGAAGCTCAAATTGCACACGGAGCTGAATGCATCCCGTAATGTACATATATCTGTAAAATAAAGATGTTATATAAATAAAAATAACTTACAATTATTTTGCACCAAAACCAGTTTAGCTTTACTAATAGACACATGCCAGCAACCCGCCTAATATGGATTTTGTTCTCTGCGCGTAAGCAGAGATCTGACACACTGGATGTTGAGTCAGACCTTTATTTACTATTTGCAGCCAGCGGGTGGGGACTTGCAGTTTACAGAGATGAATGCCTGAAGCTCAAATTGCACACACAGCTTAAAAAGTTCAGATGAGTAACTCCTCCCCTTCCCTCCCTCCTTTCTCCTTGCTCTATAAGACTCTGCATGGAGTTTAAATTAGAGAAACATTTTCTTAAAGATAAAAGCTCACTGTGTGCCCCCTGTTTTGAAAACTTAGAAATGGTCTGTAAAACCTGTGTTAATGACACCCTGTAATATAAATGTATTTGTAAAAAAAAAAAAAAATAATATAAAAATATATACAATATTTGCTCCCAAACCAATTTAGATTTATTGATGGACACATGTCAAGAACCTGTCTGATGTGGATTTTGCTCTCTGTGTGAAATCAGTGGGCCCTGTACAGGTCTGACACATCGCCTACTGAGTCAGACCAAAAGACCCCGCTCCCTCGTCACTGGCTTTGATTGACAGCACTGGGAGCCAATGAGACCCAAAAGTGAAGGGAAAGAAAAGCTGCAGACATCCACGGCAGTGGATCGAATGAGGGCTCAATTAAGTATAAGGGAGGGGGTGAGGGGCAGGATTCAATGCCTAAACATTTATTTACCTTAACCTCCCTGGCGGTTTGATTATTTTAGATTTTTGATGCTGAAAGCGGTACAATTATTTTGCATGGATATTTGGCGTTTTATATTGTAGGCCTGTAATTCTTAGGAATAACTCACTTAAATCTGTCCAAACAAGAGTCTAGTAGACATCCCGGGTATGATAAAGTTTGAAACACAAAATCATAAATTATAATAATTATAACAAATAATAATATAATAATAATAAAAATGAATCAATAATGTAATCAAATCAAAAACACTGAAATTTGCTCAGTTGCAGAATTGTCTCTGTCATTACTTTCAGTGTTTGATGACGAATTTCCCCACAAATCACTATCGCTCAATTCTGCAAGTGATTCTAATTTATTATCGCTGTTTTCCAGACGGTCTAAAACCAATTTTGATGTAAAGGGACGGTTTCGGTTGCTATGGACAATCTCCAGTTTCCAGGCAGAAAGAACAGTATTTATAATATAAAAGTGCATGCAGGGCACTGGACAAACCACTAGGGACAAAAGGGATGTGAAATAAATTGATACAGCAATGTAATCTGTAAGATTACTGTATTGTAACTGTATTGTTTTTTACTTTTTGAATTTGGCGCCGTTCTCCGTTCCCGTGCGTCGCAACGCTAGCAGGGAATGGAGCTCGGCTCTGTGATAGATCGAGTGGAGGACGGCTCGCACACAGAGCGGGGAGACATTGCATGATCCTGGGGACAAGGTAAGTATGCTGTACCTGGATCCTGCGATGCAATCCCGAGTGTGGCTCGGGGTTACCGCTTTTGGTGCTGAAAATCCACCCCGAGCCACACTCGGGAATACCGTCAGGGAGGTTAATGCAAGAAATGCATTAAGGTAAAGAATACTTAGGCTTTAGAGCCTCTTTAAGCTTAAAAAAGTACATGAGCTTGTATGTGACAGAATCATTTTTTTTTTTTGGACGCATAGACTTTAAAGGGAGCAACTAAAAAAACGTGTTTATGTGTGTTTTTTAGGTGCTCCATTTTAGAATTTTATGGGGCAAAAATCATGCAATTCCACTCCTGTACTACAAAAAAAACCTCAAAATCACCTGGCAATGCTAACGCTTAGCTTATTGTATGGCATGAATGGTGGCTTACTCATAGTGGAATTGCTAGTGAATTTTGCAACATCATTGAACTACAGTGGGGACGGAAAGTATTCAGACCCCCTTAAATTTTTCACTCTGTTATATTGCAGCCATTTGCTAAAATCATTTAAGTTCATTTTTTTTCCTCATTAATGTACACACAGCACCCCATATTGACAGAAAAACACAGTCCTAAGTATTCAGTATTTAGTATTTAGTAGAAGCACCCTTTTGATCTAATACAGCCATGAGTCTTTTTGGGAAAGATGCAACAAGTTTTTCACACCTGGATTTGGGGATCTTCTGCCATTCCTCCTTGCAGATCCTCTCCAGTTCTGTCAGGTTGGATGGTAAACGTTGGTGGACAGCCATTTTTAGGTCTCTCCAGAGATGCTCAATTGGGTTTAAGTCAGGGCTCTGGCTGGGCCATTCAAGAACAGTCACGAAGTTTTTATGAAGCCACTCCTTCGTTGTTTTAGCTGTGTGCTTAGGGTCATTGTCTTGTTGGTAGGTAAACCTTCGGCCCAGTCTGAGATCCTGAGCACTCTGGAGAAGGTTTTCGTCCAGGATATCCCTGTACTTGGCCACATTTATCTTTCCCTCAATTGCAACCAGTCGTCCTGTCCCTGCAGCTGAAAAACACCCCCACAGCATGATGCTGCCACCACCATGCTTCACTGTTGGGACTGTATTGAACAGGTGATGAGCAGTGCCTGGTTTTCTCCACACATACCGCTTAGAATTAAGGCCAACAAGTTCTATCTTTGTCTCATCAGACCAGAGAATCTTATTTCTCACCATATTGGGGTCCTTCAGGTGTTTTTTTAGCAAACTCCATGCAGGCTTTCATGTGTCTTACACTGAGGAGAGGCTTCCGTCGGGCCACTCTGCCATGAAGCCCAGACTGGTGGAGGGCTGCAGTGATGGTTGACTTTCTACAACTTTCTCCCATCTCCCCCTTGCATCTCTGGAGCTCAGCCACAGTGACCTTTGGGTTCTTCTTTACCTCTTTCACCAAGGCTCTTCTCCCCCGATAGTTCAGTTTGGCCGGATGGCCAGCTCTAGGAAGGTTTCTGGTCGTCCCAAACATCTTCCATTTCAGGATTATGCAGGCCACTGTGCTCTGAGGAACCTTAAGTGCAGCAGAAATTTTTTGTAAACCTTGGCCAGATCTGTGCCTTGCCACAATTCTGTCTCTGAGCTCTTCAAGCAGTTCCTTTGACCTTAATGATTCTCATTTGCTCTGACATGCACTGTGAGCTGTAAGGTCTTACATAGACAGGTGAGTGGGTTTCCTAATCAAGTCCAATCAGTATAATCAAACACAGCTTGACTCAAATGAAGGTAGAACCATCTCAAGGATGATCAGAAGAAATGGACAGCAGCTGAGTTAAATATATGAGTGTCACAGCAAAGGGTCTGAATACTTAGGAACATGTGATATTTCAGTTTTTCTTTTTTAATACATCTCCAAAAATGTCAACAATTCTGTGTTTTTCTGTCAATATGGGGTGCTGTGTGTACATTAATGATGAAAAAAATTAACTTAAATGATTTTAGCAAATGGCTGCAATATAACAAAGAGTGAAAAATTTTAGGGGGTCTGAATACTTTCCGTTCCCACTGTATTAAACTTGTTTGCGTCACATAGGCCTAAAGATGGACTAGGATCAAACCATTACGTAACAAATTAAAGGAGGGCAATTGTACAGTAGAAGCCTGAAAGGACAGGCCATCTCTGCGTTGTCTGCAAGCTGGGCATACCTAAATGGTTACACTTGGCGATGCAAGTATTCTAGAGTAGACATCCATTAATGGCAGGTATTTTTGTATTTCTCCTCCTGATGTTGAAGTGACAAGGTGAGGTCCTGTATCTGTAAGTTTGATATAACTAAAGATGTGCACAAAGGAAAAATTTGTTTTGTTTCGTTTTGGATTAGTATGTTGATTTAATTTCATCATATTCATTATGATAGAATGATTCGTTTTCGGAGTTTCTTTCATATTTTCGGATTTGTTTTGTATATCCATTATTTTCTAATTGGAAAATGAATTTGAGATCGAAATGGAAACATATTATAATAAATACAGCAAGGTATATAATGAAATAAGATGATGATTCCTAAATACACTGCTTTATAGAAAAGAAGATAACAAAATAAAATCAACAGAACAGAAAATGAAATAATAGAATAGTTAAAAATGTAAAATAAATGAATAGAATAAAATAGAATAAAACACAATAGAATAGAATTTAAAATATTCTATTCTATTTTATTATTATTTTCTTTTATTTTCTGTTCTATTATGTTTTATTAAATTCTATTTTATTCTATTCTTTTCAATTCTATTCTATAAAGCAGCCTAAGTAGGAATCATCATTTTATTTCGCTTTCATACCTTACTGTATTTATTGCAATATTTTTCCAATTTCAAATTCATTTTCGAATTTGAATTCATTTTTGAATTTTAATTCGGATAAATTGATTCATTATAATTTATTTGGGATTCTTTTAAATACGTTACTATTGTGATTCGGAAATTCAAATACATCCGAATCTCTGAATAACAAATATTTTGTCCGAGTTTCGATTTGTAACAAAACGAATCGCACATGTCTAGCTCAAACAGGCTCCCAAAAACATAAGTTTTGGACAGTGCCAGAATGCATGTCGTAGTGTGCCTTTACAGTTCTTACATCTACAGCATGTGGGAATGGAGTTAGGAAATATTTTTTGCAGGCTATCTAGGGTTTTATACCACCTGGATAGGATTTTAAATTCTGATTCCTGGTCAGTGTTTGCAATAGAAGATGTGTGGGCCAATCACAGAATACAATTGGTTTCCTTGAGAGTAATGGTAATTGCCAATTCGCCCTCTCTCATCTCCAAGTAGGCTGATGGGGGAGTAGATGCCTGATCCGTTAAAAGAGAGTGTAGGAATGACAAAGAATGTCTAATGGTGTAGGGGTCTAAACGTCATTTCTAAAAAGGCGTAAGGGGTTGGTGCTATACTTCCTGCTTTGAAAGAGAATTAACAAATTGGCTCCCCTGAGCTATCCTCAATGGTTTGAGATCGTGACAAAGATTATCTGGTAGCACTCTGAGTGTACAGAACTTACCTGTTGTTGAAAAGTGTAAGCTTCTGTCAGGGGCGTTGCTTGGTGGCAAAAAGACCAGGGGCTTCAGCCCGAAGTCCAACAACCGGGGGGGGGGTCGCGGTATTTTTTTGGGGCGGGATGGTGGGGTTACACCATTACACTGACGTACATACACTGACCTATATTATACACTGACCTACATAACCTATATTATACACTGACATACATACACTGACCTGCCTGACCTACACACACTAACAGTGACCAGCCTGACCTACACACACTAACAGTGACCAGCCTGACCTACACACACTAACAGTGACCAGCCTGACTTACACACACTAATAGTGACCAGCCTGACCTACACACACTAATGCCCCGTACACACGGTCGGATTTTCCGATGTTAAATGTCCGATCGGAGCGTGTTGTCGGAAATTCCGTCCGTGTGTGGGCTCCATCGGACATTTTCCATCGGATTTTCCGACACACAAAGTTGGAGAGCAGGAGATAAAATTTTCCGACAACAAAATCCGTTGTCGGAAATTCCGATCGTGTGTACACAAATCCGACGGACAAAGTGCCACGCATGCTCAGAATAAATAAAGAGATGAAAGCTATTGGCCACTGCCCCGTTTATAGTCCCGACGTACGTGTTTTACGTCACTGCATTCAGAACGATCGGATTTTCCGACAACTTTGTGTGACCGTGTGTATGCAAGACAAGTTTGAGCCAACATCCGTCGGAAAAAATCCTAGGATTTTGTTGTTGGAATGTCCGAACAAAGTCCGACCGTGTGTACGCCCTATTACAGTGACCAGCCTGACCTACACACACTAACAGTGACCAGCCTGACCTACACACACTAACAGTGACCTGCCTGACCTACATACACTAACAGTGACCTGCCTGACCTACATACACTGACCAGCCTGACCTACATACACTAACAGTGACCTGCCTGACCTACATACACTGACCAGCCTGACCTACATACACTAACAGTGACCTGCCTGACCTACATACACTAACAGTGACCTGCCTGACCTACATACACTAACAGTGACCAGTGACCTGCCTGACCTACATACACTGTGTGTCTGACCTACCTCAGCTCAGCCGTGGTGTGTGCACTGTGTGGTCACAGCAGACAGTCAGTCACTCGTCACCATCAGAGAGGAGCCGAGCCGAGGAGGAGAGGAGAGCCGCCCGCCTGACCAGGGATGTAGCGTTCCCGCCTTCTGGAGCCTGCAGGCTAAGATGGACATCACGTCACACGTCCCTCTGTCCTGACATTGGCGCTGCAGGCTCAAGAAGGCGGGACCTGCGGCACTCGGCCACTCGGTTTTTTTGGCCGCACTCGGCCGCTCTGGCAGTCGGATTCTTTCGGCCGCACTCGGCCACTTTTGGCCGCACTCACAACCAGATCGGTCCTCGCGGCCGGCGCTCGGGGCTAACAACGGAATTCAGCATTCCGTATACTCGGGGCTTTTGGGGGTCACATTCGGGGCTTCAGCCCCCCCTAGCCACCCCCTCCCGACGCCCCTGGCTTCTGTATACTTTTTTGCTGAGGAGTTTAAAGGGAGGGTTATATAAGCCTGGCCTAAATCCTGCTGAACCTATGATGGGAGTGAGAGGAGACAGAATAGAAAAGATTTTTGAGCTTCTGAGTATAAATTAGGTCACCTTTCAAGGTGGTGCAATGAGCAGGTGAGCTTTAAATTGAGACGCAAGTTAGGATAGTAACCACGGGAGGCCACCCAGCATGATGGAAATTCAAGGTCTATCCGAGCTTTCAATTGTGCCTGTTTTCAAAATTCCATAACTTGTACCAGGCTAAATTATATCTAACCGGGTTCAGAACGATGCTGGATTCTGATTTGCTATATCTAATTTTAAAGTGTAGAGGCAAATTGTTTTTAGTTAAAATAATAAACATCTTATACTTACCTGCTCTGTGTAATGATACTGCGCAGAGATTCTCCAAACCTTCTCTTTTGGGGTCCCCCAATGGTGCTGTCCGCGCCTCTTCTTCTGTATCTGCCCCCATAGACACACAGCAACCCATCCCCCACCCCCTCCTCACAGCATTTGATTGGCAGGAGCCGATGGCTCCCACTGCTGTCTCAGTCCCTGTGAGTAGAGGAAGAGAGGAGAGAAGAGATGCAGGCGTGCAAAGCACTGAATCGAATGAGGACTCAAGTTAGTATTTAGGGAGGTGAGGGGGCAGAGCAAGTTGTAAAACATTTTTTACCTTAATGCGGGGAGTGCATTAAGGTAAAAAAAACATTTTAGCTTTAGAACCACTTTAAGGCCTGCTAATGAGCCCAATGAGCCAAGTCTGAGAGCAGAATGATGCTGTGTTAATAGAATATTAGGTCATCGTGTAGGCTAGGAACTTGTGAGGGCATGCTGGCGTTTCAAGACCTTTAATGTCTGGGTGGGCTTGGAAGGTACAAAAACAGCTCCATTGTTGGGTATCTCTTAATCCATATGCCTACTTATGGTAATACAGTATATACCTATATACCGTAAATATAATAAAAATGACTAATAAATAAACAGATATTTGCCTTAACTGCATAGACTTGTGTTATTCCTGAATCACAATTACCTGGCTCCCTGAGATGTGAGATCTGCAGCTCAGACAGATCTGCATACAACCATTTAGGGCAATCAACATTTCTCCTTATTTGATCATCAGTCCTTCCCAAGTATAGTTTAACCTGCAACTAATCATAATTAGCAACTGTTTTCTTTCAAGGAAAGAAAATCTAATTTTGTTTGAAGAAAAATGTTTTGGTAAATTGCACATACACAGCTACATTTCACAATGTACTATCCAATAATTATCCAGTGTAAAATTAAAATGCAACACTTTTTCCAAACCAAACATGAATTATTTAAATCAGACATGCTGCTTTAGAAAACAGAACTTTTTTTATTCATCTTTAATCTAATTTTTACATAGATGACATGACTTGGATCTTGGAACCACACAATGTGGCCAATAATTGCTTTCTTATGCAGCTTGAATGTTCAAGTTAAAATCTGGTGTAAGTCAAATATTTTTTTCAACTGAGTAACCTCTGAGCAACAAGCCAAAGAAAGTGTCTGAATGTCAGGGCACATTATTGTAGAGTTCCCAAAACACATGGATATCACTGTGGGTTTCAAGACATTTGAAAGAATTTGTATCTTAACCTTTTCAAGACCAGAGGTGTCCAGGTCAAATTTATCAACAACAGCATCTGTCAGTTAATTTAGTATGTAGTACTTAGCATACCTGAATAATGTGTGTATGTATGTATGTATATATATACATATATATATATATATATATATATATATATATATATATATATATATATATACACACACATATACAGTGCCTTGAAAAAAGTATTCATACCCCTTGACATTTTCCACATTTTGTCATGTTACAACCAAAAACTTAAGTGTATTTTATTGGGAGTTTATGTGATAGACCAACACAAAGTGACACATAATTGTGAAGTGAAATGAAAATGATAAATGGTTTTCAAAATATCTGAAAGTGTGGCATGCATTTGTATTCAGCCCCCTTTACTCTGATACCTCTAACTAAAATCTAGTGGAACCAATTGCATAAATAATAAATAGAGTCCACCTGTGTGTAATTTAATCTCAGTATAAAGCTGTTCTGTGAAACCCTCGGAGGTTTGTTAGAGAACCTTAGTGAACAAACAGTGTCATGAAGGCTAAAGAACACACCAGACAGGTCAGGGATAAAGTTGTAGAGAAGCTTAAAGCAGGGTTAGGTTATAAAAAATATCCCAAGCTTTGAACATCTCGCGGAGCACTGTTCAGTCCAGCATTTGAAAATGGAAAGAGTATGGTACAACTGCAAACCTAAAAAAACATGGACATCCACCTAAAACGACAGGTCAGCCAAGGAGAGCATTAATGAGAGAAGCAGCCAAGAGGCCCGTGGTAACTTTGGAGGAGCTGCAGAGATCCACAGCTCAGATGGGAGAATCTGTCCATAGGACAAACTATTAGTCGTGCACTCCACAAATCTGGTCTTTATGGAAGAGTGGCAAGAAGAAAGCCATTGATGGAAGAGTGGCAAGAAGAAAGCCATTGTTGAAAGAAAGCCATAAGAAGTCCCGTTTGCTGTTTGCAATAAGCCATGTGGGGGACACAGAAAACCTGTGGAAGAAGGTGCTCTGGTCAGATGAGGACAAAATTGAACAAAATTGAACTTTTTGACCTAAAAGCAAAACGCTATGTGTGATGGAAAACTAACACTCCACATCACCCTGAACACATTATCCCCACCATGAAACATGGTGGTAAAAGCATCATGTTGTGGGGATGCTTTTCTTCAGCAGGGACAGGGAAGCTGGTCAGAGTTGATGGGAAGGTGGAAGCCAAATACAAGGCAATCTTAGATTAAAACATGTTAGAGTCTGCAAAAGACTTGAGACTGGGGGGGGAGGTTCACCTTCCAGCAGGACAACGACCCTAAACATACAGCCAGAACTACAATGGAATGGTTTAGATCAAAGCATATTCATGTGTTAGAATGGCCCAGTCAAAGTCCAGACCTAAATCCAATTGAGAATCTATGGAAAGACTTGAAAATTGCTGTCCACAGACGCCCTCCATCCAATCTGACAGAGCTTGAGCTATTTTGCAAAGAAGAATGGGCAAAAATGTCACTCTCTAAATGTGCAAAGCTGATAGAGACATACTCAAAAAGACAGCTGTAACTGCAGCGAAAGGTGGTTCCACAAAGTATTGATTCGGAGGGGGGCTGAATAAAAAAAAAATGCACGCCACACTTTTCTGATATAGATTTGTAACAAAATTTGAAAACCATGTATCATTTTCCTTCCACTTCACAATTATGTGCCACCGTTGGTCCATCACATAAAATCCCAATAAAATACATTTAATTTTTTGTGACAAAATGTGGAAAATTTGAAGGGGTATGAATACTTTTTCAAGGCGCTGAATATGTGTATATAAATACAATATATAATATTTGATATATATATAAATATATATATATATATATATATATATATATATATATATATATATATATATATATATATATATATTATTTGATACATTTTTTAAATAAAAATAAACACATTTTATATAGGCTAACAAATATGCAAAAATGTAAGAAAACAGTTGTTCTATTTTTAAGTAATTTGTTCTAATTTTGAATAGTGCACCAGATTCTGACACTATACAGTAGTAGTTACACTACAGAGGGCACTGCGGATGAACACTGGAGCCTAAAGTTGCCTTTCATTTGCAGAAAGAAGGCTTTCTTCTTTGTTCAGTGAATGTGATCACTGGGTTTAAGTTGACATAGTGGCCACATGATCATTCTGATTGGTTCCTGATAGTCAATGATTCCCCTGGCTGTCATTGAAAGCAGAGAATGAGAGGGAGTGGCCATGCAAAGTGTTGGCTGCTAACTGTCAAAGGGATAGTGGCTGTTTAATAAAGAAACTATTTTACATATTTATAGGTGTTCCTCTCCAGTATGCAGGTTGGCTGATAGTTGTGCAGGGAATCCATTCACTTTATTGTCAAAAGGTATAGAGTTCTAAAGATAGCTATACACTATACAATTTGACTATGTTATTTCTCAACAATCTCCTTTAGATTTACCAAAGGTAAATAATATGTGGACCAAAAAATGCTTTTAATTAGTAATCGGTCAGACAGGCACTCATACTACATAGTTGATGGTAGATTCAAAGGAGATTGTACAATCAGATTGTACAGCATATAGTCAACTTACAGCAGGGGGTTAATGGTTCAAGAAAGGCACTAGCTATCAACCTATCCTATAACTCAGCGGTCTCCAAACAACAGCCCTTTGCTTGCTTTTAACTGGACCTTGGGGTACTATTCATATTCCACAGATACAAGGTACTATTCCTCCCACTGATACCAACAGTGGGGCATTAGCCCCACCATTGGCATCAACCGTGGGCATAATTCCTCCCATTGACACCAACAGTGGGCATAATTCCTTCCACGGACACCAATTATAGGGCACTATTGCTCCCACCAAAACCAATGATGGGGCACTGTTCCTCCTCCTACTGACCATAGGTGCTATGTCATTTTTTTTACTCCCACTGATCGCCAAGCCTGAGGCTTTGCTCCCACTGATCCCCAAGCCTGAGGCTTTGCTCCCACTGATCCCCAAGCCTGAGGCTCTGCTCCCACTGATCCCCAAGCCTGAGGCTCTACTCCCACTGATCCCCAAGCCTGAGGCTTTACTCCCACTGATGCTGGGACATTTTCTACTCCCTCTGGCTACAGTCTGCCCCCCGAAGTCTAAAGGACAGTATACTGGCCCTTTGTTCAGAAAGTTTGGAGTAAGAGTAAGTTATCACCTACAGCTCTTATATCTTGTGAGATACACACAGATTTACTCTAAAGAATTTTTCCCCTCAGAAAATATTTTTGCTTTGAATGAAGGCTGTTGGCAGCATGTATTTAAAATGTCACTTAATTTCTCAGCCTTCATGTGAAATAGTAATGTGATGTTCTTTCCCTAAGGATTTCTGCCAGGTTGTGATATGAATGTTCAAATTTAGAACCAGTTATATGTAGCACCCTGCTGTTTAGGCAGGGTTGCTATCAAATTTAATTGCCAGGTGATCAGTTGATTCCTCTCTGAATCTGGACTTGTTGCACCCTCTCTCTTCTGTCACTGGGTGGCACTATGCTAGTGACATTAGATAAGTCAGGGGCTTTGCAAGTTCGGACATGAATGGATGGGGTGTCTCAGCCAATGGGCAGGGATGTTCTTTGGTCCATGGGCCTGCTGGGAGAGCCTATTTATTTGGGTGGAGTCAGGTGATCGGTGTTCTGTGCCACCCAGGGACGTTTAGCTGCTAGGCTGCCTGAGGGCTTTTCTAGGAGTGGGAGAGCAGTGTAGGCTTGGGACTGCTGCCTTGAAGTCCAACCAGAAGTAGTGGTTCAGCCGGACGGGGAACCAGTTGTGGTCGGAGGTAGAAGGGGAAGCTGTCACCACTAAGGCACTAACCACCTCATTACCGGAAACCACTGTGAGTAAGCTAAAGCTAGTACCAGAGCAGTCTTCTCACCAGCCGGGGACAATAAAGAAGTGGGAAAACTTCAGTGAGTGCCAAGCTAGGGACCCAGCAGGACAGCAGAGGTGATGCTTGCTGAGCATCAGTGGGTGCCAAGCCAGGGACCTAGCGGGTCAGCAGGGGTGATGGTTGAAAAGTATCTGAGTGTCAAGCCAGGGACACAGCAGGGAAGCGGGGGTGAGGCTTGAGGAAGATACTGAACACTAAAGTGGAAGAGCTCAGGGGATCCAGTGGCTATTGGATCTGAAGTCTAGTCAAGACTGGGAGTTCATTGAGTAAAGACCTACAGTGAGTGACTGTGGAGTAAGCGGAGAACTGTTTGTGTTGTCCGGCTGGAGGCCTTCATCTGTATAGCTGCCTTCCTATAGTCGGAGTCTGCCAATTATTATTGCCCTACTTAAGGGTGTCCTAGCCCTAACCCTCTCTTCCACAGTTCTGTTCAAGAGACAATAAATCTCTTTGCATTCAAAAAGTGTCTGGCGCCCACCTTTTCATCTTGCAGTACACCCACCATGCCTTGTAACCCACTTTACAAAGAAGGATGTCAGCTGTCCCTGACTCTGGAGGTCACCATTAGGCCTCAGGGGACCTGGGACTTTGCTACATATATTTTCCTCAGAGTGAAAACTCAGCATCATATGCAGATGTTAAACTCAAGATATGCAGATCTAAACCCAAGAACAAATATGTAATATATTGCAGTTTATTATAAATAGGGTGCATAAATAGGGTGCATTGCTTTTACTTTATTCCCTTATTTTTTACCTGGTGATCCTGTCAGTGTTTGCATCCTAAGGCCCCTTTCACACTTATACGACTTGTCCCACGATTTTGTACTGCAAAATCGTATGACAAGTCATTCTCCATGATTTTCAATGACTACCATTCATATTGGCATGACTTTAAGTCGTGCCGACTTGAAAGTAGTCCCTGCACTACTTTGGTCCAACTTCTATGCGAGTTGTACTCCATAGACCTCAATGTTAAACCCTGAAGTAGCATGCAAGTCGTGCCTGAATAATATAGACACGGCTTCAGTACGACTTTGTAAGCACAAGCCTGGCTCGCTGATCGGGAAAGGAAAACTTTTTTTTCCTTTCCCGATGAGCGACAGGCAGTGCTGACAGCTGTCTGGTATGAATCCAGAGGGGGAACTCCACGCCAAGTTTTAAATGAAAAAACCGGCGTGGGTTCCCCCCAGGGACATACCAGGCCCTTAGGTCTGTTATGGATCTAAGGGGAACCCCCTACGCCGAAAAATCAGCGTGGGGTCCCCCCCAAAATCCATACCAGACCCTTATCCGAGCATGCAACCCGGCCGGTCAGGAATGGGGGTGGGGACGAGCGAGCGCGCCCCCCCCTCCTGGACCGTACCAGGCCGCATGCCCTCAACATGGGGGGTGGGTGCTTTAGGGCATGGGGGGCACCCTGCCGGCCCCCCCACCCCAAAGCACCTTGTCCCCATGTTGATGAGGACAAGGGCCTCTTCCCGACAACCCTGGCCGTTGGTTGTCGGGGTCTGCGGGCGGGGGGCTTATCGGAATCCGGGAGCCCCCTTTAATAAGGGAGCCCCCAGATCCCGGCCCCCCACCCTATGTGAATGAGTATGGGGTACATGGTACCCCTACCCATTCACCTAGGGAAAAAAGCGTCAATAAAAAACACAGTACACAGGTATTTAAAATAATTTATTAGGCAGCTCCGGGATCTTCTTCCGACTTCGGGGGTGATCTTCCGACTTCGGGGGTCTCTCCGGCGTCTCCTCCCGGTGTCCGCATCTTCTGCCGGCTCCTCCGCTTTCTTCTGCAGCTCAATTGCTAGCGGTGGTCCGGACTTCTGCCTTCTGCCTTCTTCTTTTCTTCCAGAGATGTTGACACGACGCTCTCTCCAGCCAGAATGGTCTCTGTGCGCTCCGCGAGGGACTTATATAGGCGGTGGCCCCGCCCCCTTATGCCGTCACAGTCCCTGGGCATGCTGGGTCTGTGACGTTTTAGGAGGCGTGGTCACTGGGTGATGACCACGCCCCCTTATGACGGCACAGTCCCAGCATGCCCCGGGACAGTGACCTTATAAGGGGGCGGGGCCACCGCCTATATAAGTCCCTTGCGGAGCGCACAGAGACCATTCTGGCTGGAGAGAGCGTCGTGTCAACATCTCTGGAAGAAAAGAAGAAGGCAGAAGTCCGGACCACCGCTAGCAATTGAGCTGCAGAAGATAGCGGAGGAGCCGGCAGAAGATGCGGACACCGGGAGGAGACGGCGGAGAGACCCCCGAAGTCGGAAGAGGACCCCCAAAGTCGGAAGAAGATCCCGGAGCTGCCTAATAAATTATTTTAAAAACCTGTGTACTGTGTTTTTTATTGACGCTTTTTTCCCTAGGTGAATGGGTAGGGGTACCATGTACCCCATACTCATTCACATAGGGTGGGGGGCCGGGATCTGGGGGCCCCCTTATTAAAGGGGGCTCCCAGATTCCGATAAGCCCCCCGCCCGCAGACCCCGACAACCAACGGCCAGGGTTTTCAGGAAGAGGCCCTTGTCCTCATCAACATGGGGACAAGGTGCTTTGGGGTGGGGGGGCCGCACTGCGCCCCCCCATGCCCCAAAGCACCCACCCCCCATGTTGAGGGCATGCGGCCTGGTATGGTCCAGGAGGGGGGGGGCGCTAGCTCGTCCCCACCCCCATTCCTGACCGGCCGGGCTGCGTGCTCGGATAAGGGTCTGGTATGGATTTTGGGGGGACCCCCACGCCGATTTTTCAGCGTAGGGGGTTCCCCTTACAATCCATACCAGACCTAAGGGCCTGGTATGCCCCTGGGGGGAACCCACGCCAGTTTTTTTATTTAAAACTTGGCATGGAGTTCCCCCTTATGATTCATACCAACTACTGCATGTTTTCATTTGTTAATGCCAAAAACGTGGCAAAGTAGTACTGCTCCCAAATCGCGGTAAAATCGCGGCAAATCACGGTAAAATCGCGGCAAAATTGCGGTAAAATCGTGCGCCTTTGAAGTCGTATAAGTGTGAAAGGGGCCTAAGACATGAATTGTGTTACTAACTCAGTGCACTGTATCTATTGAAGAGTAGGCTGCTTGCTCCTGGGTTTCTACTACAGAACGCCTCCCCTTCCATCATCCTTAAACACAGTAGGGAGGTGCTCTGTAATCTGCAGAAGAGCAATAGGTATGGCTGATAACACTGCTTAGGAATTTAGTTCAGCACAGGCAGAGTGCACAAGTAGTTTAGTGTTTACTGGATTTTTGGCAGGATCCACAGTTTTTTTTCACTTATAAAAGAGATGTAACAACATGTTTTCAGTGGTATATTAAGCAGACCAAAATGACGCAAACAAGATAAGTTCAATGCTGGCTTTTGCATGTACTTTAATTCATTGGAGGAAGTTCAAAGAGAGGGGAGACATTCATAAATTTACATGTACACATAGATGTATAAGCTTCAGGTGAAAAGTTTTGGACAGGCGCTTTCTGATACCATAAAGGAAGTAAACCATTACTCACATGAATGTGAAAACAATTCCAATTACAGAATTCAATAGTTGGTAGACAGTACTGTATGTGTGTTAATTTGCATACATTATGCAGACCTTTATTTGAGAATAATTAATATAGTTCCTTGTATAGTAAAGTTTCCTTATTACCTCTCTTAAGCACAATAATTGCTTAGAAATGACAGGAGTTATTTGCTGTGAACTGTATCCTCTCTACTCTGTTCTGAACTTGTTGAATGTAACTGCTCCTATGTGACCCAGACTTTTCAAACTTTTCCTATGAGACCTGATAAAAGGTGTATTCAATGCCAAGGTGCATTCTGTTTAAGTATATTGTTGGCATCAATAGCTATGCTTTGGTAAATTAAAAAGCTAAGATTTATTTTATAGATTGCCGAGGAACTGAAGAATGCAAAGTCTGATCTCTCAAGAAAAACACAGCGTACACTTTCCAAGAAATGAAGAACGCTGACATGAATCAGTCCACCATGGAGACAAAACATCCCTGACCAAAGTAACCTTGGTTTCTACAGATTGCATAACTTTAATTTATAAACCTTAACCACTTAAGGACCAAGCCTCTTTTTGAGATTTGTGGTTTACAAGTTAAAAACAGTTTTTTTGCTAGAAAATTACTTAGAACCCCCAAACATTATACATTTTTTTCCAACACCCTAGAGACATTGCAATACTTTCTGTCACACCGTGTTTGCGCAGCAGTCTTACAAGCGCACTTTTTTTGGAAAGAATACACTTTTTTGAATTTAAAAATAAGAACTTTTTTTTATATTGTGAAAGATAATGTTACGCCGAGTAAATTGATACCCAACATGTCACGCTATAAAATTGTGCCCGCTCGTGGGAAGGGCGACAAACGTTTACCCTTAAAAATCTCCATAGGCGACGTTTAAAAAATTCTACAGGTTGCATGTTTTGAGTTACAGAGAAGGTCTAGGACTAGAATTATTGCTCTCGCTCTACCGATCGCAGCGATACCTCACATGTGTTGTTTGAACACCGTTTTCATATGCGGGCGCTACTCATGTATGTGTTTGCTTCTGCACAAGAGCTCGGCAGGACTGGGCGCGTTTAAAAAAAATGTTTTTCTTATTTATTTTACCTTTTATTTTTTATTTTTACACTGTTCTTTTAAAAAAAAAATGTGTCACATTTATTCCTATTACAAGGAATGTAAACATCCCTTGTAATAGAAAAGAAAGCATGACAGGACCTCTTAAATATGAGATCTGGGGTCAAAAAGACCTCAGATCTCATATTTACACTAAAATGCAATAGAAAAATAAAATAGAAAAATAGAGCTATGGGTGGAAGTGACGTTTTGACGTCGCTTCCGCCCTGCAATGGTATGGAAACAGGTGGGGGCCATCTTCCCCACTGCCACTGACGTGAGAGGATCCGATCGCCTCCGCCGCTGCCGGCTGCTCCGGTAGGCGGCGAAGGGCCTCTCCCACTGCCGATAAAGGTGATCTTGCAGCGAATCTGCCACAGAGACCACTATTATCGGAAACCGGACCCCTGGTCAAAAAAAAAGATACAGGGGTTATGGCAGCTAGCTGCTGCCATAACAACTATATTCTTCTTCAAAGTTAGGACATACAGTGGGGACGAAAAGTATTCAGACCCCCTTAAATTTTTCACTTTTTGTTATATTGCAGCCATTTGCTAAAATCATTTAAGTTCATTTTTTTTCCTCAGTAATGTACACACAGCACCCCATATTGACAGAAAAATACAGGATTGTTGACATTTTGCAGATTTATTAAAAAAGAAAAACTGAAATATCACATGGTCCTAAGTATTCCCACCCTCTTCTGTGACACTCATATATTTAACTCAGGTGCTGTCCATTTCTTCTAATCATCCTTGAGATAGTTCTACACCTTCGAGTCCAGCTGTGTTTGATTATACTGATTGGACTTGATTAGGAAAGCCACACACCTGTCTATATAAGACTCACAGTGCATGTCAGAGCAAATGAGAATCATGAGGTCAAAGGAACTGCCTGAAGAGCTCAGAGACAGAATTGTGGCAAGGCACAGATCTGGCCAAGGTTACAAAAAAATTTCTGCTGCATTTAAGGTTCCTAAGAGCACAGTGGCCTCCATAATCCTTAAATGTAAGATGTTTGGGATGAACAGAACTCTTCCTAGAGCTGGCCGTCCGGCCAAACTGAGCTATTGGGGGAGAGAGGTAAAGAAGAACCCAAAATCACTGTGGCTGAGCCCTAGAGATGCAGTCGGCAGATAGGAGAAAGTTGTAGAAAGTCAACCATCAGTGCAGCCCTCCACCAGTCGGGGCTTTATGGCAGAGTGGCCCGACGGAAGCCTCTCCTCAGTGCAAGACACATGAAAGCCTGCATAGAGTTTGCTAAAAATCACCTGAAGGACTCCAAGATGGTGAGAAATAAGACTCTCTGGTCTGATGAGACCAAGATAGAACTTTTTGGCCTTAATTCTAAGCGGTATGTGTGGAGAAAACCAGGAACTGCTCATCACCTGTCCAATACAGTCCCAACAGTAAAGCATGGTGGTGGCAGCATCATACTGTGGGGGGGGTTTCAGCTTCAGGGACAGGACGACTGGTTGCAATCGAGGGAAAGATGAATGCGGCCAAGTACAGGGATATCCTGGACGAAATCCCTCTCCAGGGTGCTCAGGACCTCAGACTGGGCCAAGGTTTACCTTCCAACAAGACTATTCCCCTAAGCACACAGCTAAAATAACGAAGGAGTGGCTTCACAACAACTCTGTGACTGTTCTTGAATGGCCCAGCCAGAGTCCTGACTTAAACCCAAATGAGCATCTCTGGAGAGACCTAAAAATGGCTGTCCACCAACGTTTACCATCCAACCTGACAGAACTGGAAAGGATCTGCAAGGAGGAGTGGCAGAGGATCCCCAAATCCAGGTGTGAAAAACTTGTTGCATCTTTCCCAAAAAGACTTATGGCTGTATTAGATCAAAAGGGTGCTTCTACTAAATACTGAGCAAAGGGTCTGAACACTTAGGACTGTGTTTTTCTGTCAATATGGGGTGCTGTGTGTACATTAATGAGAAAAAAGGTGCACTTTAATGATTTTAGCAAATGGCTGCAATATAGCAAAGAGTGAAAAATTTAAGGGGTCTGAATACTTTCGGTAACCACTGTATATATCGGCGTGTGGCGGTTAAAGCATATCTAAACCCAAGGGCAAAAATGATATATAAAGCAGCTTACAAATTGGAAAAGTATCAACTAGAACTTGTGCTTCAAATGCTGTGCAAGTGTACAACTTGCCAGTGAAAATGTGCAGCAAGTTAACAGACTTGCAATTCAACACTGCCACAAATGTGTGGCAAGTTATCCTTGCTATCTGGGTCTGTATATGCAGGAAAGCAGGCAGTTGTTATGCTCACTATGGAACCTAAGGGGTTAATCCATTGTGTAAAAAGGCTGTGTGATCCTATCTTCTCTGATCCTCCCCTTCTTCCACTGATCCATCTCCTGATAAGACAGAGCCTTTGGAGTCACTCTGCAGATGCTCAGTTTGGTGTGTATTGCTAGAGAGGTTTTTTTCTTGGAAGAGTGCTTGTGATTGGCAGAGGACCAATCAGCACTATCTAGACAAAGGGTCAGGGGTCATGCAGGACAGTCAGAATAGAATGAAAACACCTCCTACAAGCTTTAACCAGACACAGATAGAAGTCAGAAGACTGCTATGTACTGATGATGAGAAAAGGTATTTAGCAATTTTACTAAAATAATTGCATTTCCATGTTCTGTGTACTGTGGGAGACCAGATATAGTGAATACAGGGTTTAGAAACACTTTAGGTTTTACAGTTCCTATGTTTTACAAAATCTATTTATTTGAAAAAAGAAAAATCTGCTTTCACACAGTTGTGGTAGACACCGCTGTATTCTTTCAGGTGTGACCAGTCCTTAGCTATGTCCTGTAATTTTACAGAGTGAGTTTAACCTGTAGATGAAATCCACATGTTCTGATCCATTTTAGATTTTTTGAAGGAAACCAATGCAATGCAAATACCAATGGAAATGCATAGAAAACTACAGGGGCTGCAACTGCTAGGCTTTACTAAGAAGACCTGTCATGCTAATTCAGTTGAGCTGATTTGCTACAGAAGCAGAATGAATGTTTTCTTACCTTAGTGAACAAGGTGAAACATAATTTCACAGTTTTTTCTTGAACTCCTTTAGTATGTCACTTCTGACATCGCTCTAACTTTACTTGTTCAATGCTTTTTTCCGGTCAGTGGCTAATTACTGTAAATAGGCCCGTAGGTCAGTATAAGGGCCTGTGTAAACAGGCTTGTGTTCACTTCAAACAGAATTTGTATTACCATACAAGTCTATAGTAATTTTAGACTTGTTTGGCGCAGGTCAGATGAGTCTTAAACTAATGTCAACCTGAGGACACAAGCTTAGCCCTTACATCATGCAAAGAGAATTTACGGATGAAGGCCAGCAGTGGTAGCCTACATATTGCTCAGTACAGGGTCCTTTAACCCCTCCAAACTGGAGGCAAGACAACCATGTTATTAACATGTTTGGTTTCCCTTGCAACCTTTAAATTTGTGGTTATTGACTTTTTAGCCAATGCTGTTATAACTATATTTCTTTCAAGTTTAACATGTTGATCTTACCTTAAACTGCTGTAGTGTAACCTTTTGTTCAATGGGCTTGGAGAGTAGACACTGACTTTGCCCAGTAATTCCTTTTAATTCTATTGAGGTAAATTCAGTGGCTTCAACTGTTAGACCTGAGTTGTTTTTAATTGTTCAGTTCAATCCAGGTGACCATCACATCTGGATTAGACTCTTCTGTGTTAACATGTGATAGAAGGAAAATAGGAATTTTGATGTACTTGTAAATTCCATATCTTGGAGTACAGTATTGGATATACAAATTGATTCTTAGACCACGGGTTATATTCCATTCCCTCCAGGTGATCAGACATTGGCAAAAGTTTTGCTGGGAACTGCCCTCCAGTGTATCAATATAACTAATGTTTTAGCAAAAGGATCACAGGGGAAATAGGAGGGAGCCTCGGGGAAGCAAGAAGGACAGAAGTTCCAAAATTCTTCGTCCCTATGTAGCTAAGAAATGGAGGAAGTCCCCATGAACAACACAGGGGGAGCAATGCAGAACTATAGCAATTAGGGTTATTGAAGAGAAGGAGGTTCCATTCTTACAGTGGCCCTATAAGGGAGTGACCCCTTTGACCACAAAAGGAGGGCTCTGTGTGGGTAGGCAAACCTGAGGAAGGCCCCAGAGGAGCACAGAAAATAGCATGTGTTGAAGGAGATCAACTTCTTGCAAAAGGTAATGCACAAGGAGAGCCATGATATTAGGAAAAGGACATACAAGGCCTAACCAAGACCTGCTGGGTACCAGGGGCTAGGTGTTTTTCAATTCCAGTTGGAAGAAGTTGAAACATGAGAAAGTAATGCAGTTCCATATCATCACGCTAGGTGAGAACTCCCATAATAGATTACAGAGTGTGGGGGAGCAACCTGCATGTTTCCAAAAAAAGAGGGCCACTTAACCCAGAGGTTGGAATGTGTCTAACTGAAAAATGAAAAAAAAAAACATGAATTTGAGATGCTTGAAGATCTCTGGGCGAGAGTCTGTAGAGTAGTCACATAATTAAAGATGTATAGGTAATTGGTAAGGATCATGACCAAAAATTTTAGCCAATCGCCTAGCCTCCTTCATTCACAAGGACCAGGTGGGCTTTATCCCGGGTAGACAAGGGCCAGACCAAGTGCGTAGGGCGGTGGACATTATCTCCTTACTCCAGTTGGGTTGAGATGGAAGGCCGCGCCAGGAAGGTATGCTCCTCTCCCTCGACTTGCAAAAGGCATTTGACTCTGTATCATGGTCCTATCTCTTTGCTACCCTACGCCATTGGGGATTAGGGGATACATTTATGGGAATCATCAGTGCCCTTTACTCCTTCCCAGAAGCGAGAGTTAGACTCCAAGGGCATTATTCTGCTCCGTTCCAAATCACGAGAGGCATCAGGCAGAGATGTCCCCTATCTCCCCTCATTTTTGCAATCGCGATAGAATCCCTTGCGGTAGCTATCCGCTCTAATCAAGATATCCGGGGGGGGGGGGTACAGTGCGGTCCTAAAAGAACACAAATGTGCCCTCTTCGTGGACGACTTACTTCTCTTTATAACCTTGCCAATCACCTCCCTCCTCAAATCCCTAATAAATGTAAAAGCTTAACATGTATGGAGTTATTTATTATAAATAACAAAAAAATTAATTTTTACATTGCGTCTTTTTGTGAAATGGTGAAAATTGAACGCACGCAAAAATGTAAATATCCAAATTTCTAAAAAAATCTGAAGGTTTTAATTTTTCCCTTACAGCTTTCAGAATTTGTGAAAGACCCCCCAAACCATATATTTTCTGAAAGCATATGAGTTCTAGAATAAAAAGAAGGTGCTACTCATTTCTTAGACCCTGCAGTATTTGCCCAAATGTTTATCAAAACAATATTGTTGCTAAAAATACACTAAAACCAATATTAGTAGAAAAAAACACACAATTTTACAACATCCCTGCTAAATTCCTGCTAAATATAAAAGCTTATCCTGTGTTGAGTTAATAAATAACAAATATTTGTACATTTAAAATGGAGTTTTTTTGCAAAATGGTGAAAATTGAATGTACCCAAAAATTTCTCTAAAAATCTGGAGGTTTTCATTTTTCACTTACAGCTTTCAGAGTTTGTAAAAGACCCCCCAAACCATATTTTTTCTGAAAGCATATGACCTCTGGAATAAAAAGAAGGTGCTACTGATTTTTTAGGCCCTGCGGTATTTGTGCAAATGTTTATCAAAATAATATTTTCGCTAAAAATACACTAAACTCATTAATAGTGGATTCATACATGGCAAAATGTGCAAAATTCCTGCTAAATTCCTAGCAAATATAAAAGTTATAACTGTATTGAGGTAATAAATAACAAATATTTCTACATTTTAAATTGCACCTTTTTGTGAAATGGTGAAAACTGAAGGTACGCAAAACTGTAAATAAAAACAATTTACTCTAAAAATCCGGAGGTTACCTTTTTTCTCTTACAGCTTTCAGAATTTGAAAATACTCCTCAAACTAGACATTTTCTGAAAGCACATGACCTGTAGAATAAAAAAAAGTGCTACTGATTTTTTGGGCCCCGCAATTGTTGCGCAAATGTTCATATCGCTATTTTCACAAAAAATACACTAAAATCATTATTAGTGCACACAAACACAACATAACTTACAAAATTCCTGCTAAATTGCTACTAAAGCATCGCTCACATGTGGCATACTAAAGTGTACACCCATGGGGGCATTGTTTACCCACACAGGGATGCACAGGTGTTCCATGGCCTGCATCCCCGTACAGGCAGTATCATTTATGTCAATTGGGATGGAACAGCTGCACAGGCATAGCTGCTGTTCCTAATCTGACATCCGTGTGGGTGTGGGTACACCACTGCAAAGGCAGACAGTGTGAGCTCAGGAACATGCATGCGAACCTACATGGATGTAAAATTGGGAGCAACGGCTCTGCTCGTGCAGTTGCTACATCCCAAATGACATTAATGGGACTGCCTGCACAGAGACGCATGGAACACCTGTGCATCCTTGTAAAGGTACGCTGTGTATGCTCTGTGTAAACAAGGCCTTAGGCCCCTTTCACACAAGCAGACCGATCAGGTCTGCCTGTCTGTTTTTCAGGTGGGCCCAATCGGACCACCCATTGTTCTCTATGGAGAGGCTGATGTAAATGGACATGTGTCCGTTTACACCCGCCTGCATCTGATTAAGTCCAGTCCGCTAAAAACAGACAGATGGGGATTCCATTCCCCATCCATCTAGCACATGGGTGCTCAACATTTGGCCCTCCAGCTGTTGTGGAACTACAAGTCCCATGAGGCATTGCAAGCCACTGACCGTTACAAGCATGACTCCCAAAGGCAGAGGTATGAAGGGACTTGTAGTTCCGCAAAAGCTGGAGGGCCACAGGTTGAACACCCATGATCTAGCAGATCGGATGGTATCCGATGGAAATGGACAGGCGGTCTGTTTCCATCTGACCGCCCCATAGAGAACAGTGGGCTGTGTCAGTTTCCGCTCTGCATCAGTGGAGTGGACACAGACCTGTCATCCGCCTGCTCAGCGGGGATCAGCAGACAGATCCCCCGCTGAGCAGGCAGATCTGCTTGACCGAGTCCGCTCCATGTGAAAGGGGTCTTACCAGGAGCCAGGCCATCAGGGGCGCCGCCCCCCCTGCAGACCGCCGGACTTATAAGTTTGTATGAGTTTTTTTTTTTTTTAAGCCACATGATTAGAGCCTGTGCATAGGGGGGGGGGAGACCATTACCGTGGAGAGGTGAGTGCGGTCGGACCTGGGAGGTCTGTGGCCTGATTTACACCTATGCATTTCTAGAGCTTTTTGCATTTTGCAGATTTGTACTACAGTCCATTTAACATGGTTTCCTATGGAACACGTTTTATAGTGTGAATATGCAAAATGCAAAAATCACTAAAAATGCATAGGTGTGAATCAGGCCTTACTATGTTTGTTTTTTTTAAGTGCTATTCACACCAGATGCAGTTCCGTGCGCTTTTTTTCTGCACTAAAAATGCATGCAGTGTTTTCCATGTAATCCAATGGCTCTAGTTCACACCAGTGCAGTCAGTTTTCGGTGCAGAAAAAAAAGTAGAGCGTGCAGCATTTTTTTCTGCACAGAACTGTACTGGAACCTAGCTAATTGTACGCACTGGAACTGCGTGTGGTGTGAACTGTAAGCAAAAACTGATCCAGAACATATGAGTGCATTTTTGTGGTGTGAACTGGCCCTAAAAATGCATGCACAGTGTTTTCCATGTATTCCAATGGCTCTAGTTTACACCAGTGCAATCAGTTCCAGTCAGTTTCCGGTGCAGAAACTGACTGGAAACTGACTGGAACTGACTGCATTGGTGTGAACTAGAGCCATTGGAATACATGGAAAACAGTGTGCATGCATTTTTAGTGCAGAAAAAAAGCGCATGGAAGTGCATCTGGTGCGAACTGGCCCTAAAACATTTTTTACTTTTTACATTTTTTTACAGTTATTTGTTTATTTATTTTTTACGGGGGGGTCTTTGGTAAGCTATCAGAGGTCTGAACAGACCCCCATATCTCTTTTTTTGAGACAGAGAAAGGGACAGAAGATAGTCCCTTTTCTCTGCAGCACTTTTCTTGAATTAATGAGGAATCTGTTTAGAGATTTCTCATTCATTAATAAAATGAAGTGTGATACATAGTAACGCTTGCAGTTACTATATATCAGCTGTCAGTGGCAGGGGCTTAACTACCACCATAGCGACCCATGCGGGCGCTTTGGGGCCGGCAGCTGAGTGGGGCCCAGTGAGGATAAGAGCACCGCCAGCACAGTCTCCCAGCCAGGGGAAGAGAGAGGAGAGGAAGAGGCGAGCTGTCCGTATCAGCAGAGAGCTGAATTGCCCGATGTAAGAGCTTTCATTAGAACTTCCAGTGTTCCCGGGGCTCACGTCACATAGCTCCACCCTTTGGCCCGGTGCCTTTGATAGACAGAACGCTGATCCAATGCGGGACATGTGACGTCATCAAAGGCGTCGGGCCAAGAGGTGGGGCTATGTGACGATGAGCCCCGGGAAGACAGGAAATTTAAATGAAAGCTATTACAGCGGGCAATCCCGCTCTCTGCTGATCCGGGTGGCTTGCCTCTTCCTCTGCATAGGTGGGGCTGTATGTGGCACAGGCAGACCAGGCTGTATTGGGCACAGGTCACGCTGTATGGGGCACAGGTCACGCTGTATGGGGCACAGGTCACGCTGCATTGGGCACAGGTCACGATGTATGTGGCACAGGTCACGCTGCATTGACACTAGGGCAGCTGTGGGGGGGGGGCTGTTTGCAGGGGGGCCCCATACAACATTTTGCTATGGGGCCCTGCTATTTCTAGTTACGCCCCTGGTCAGTGGATATAGGAGCGATCGCTGCCTATATACACTGTACTACAGGGGGGAGCTTAGTAAACACATGTTTACTAAGTCCCCCCAAGCCCCAACTTCACCCTCGCCCGCACCATTCCCCCCCTTCCCCCCGCAATCCCCAGCCTGTCAGATTGCTGTAGATAATTGCGGGCAGCATCTGCAGGCTGCAGGAGGGGAAGGAGGCATGCCCCTGGAGCAGGCATGGATCGGGGGTGTGGGGGCCGGTACTGGGGGTGATGTGACTGGTGGGGGGGACACATCTGGACCCCCCCCCAGCCCCATGCAGCACCTGAAGCTGGCAGGAGCGGCAGTGGAGCGATGCCGGCTTCTAAAGGTAGCTGCAGGGGATCCACTTGCAGGGGGAGTCTGATCAGGTGGATGGGGGTTATCAGTGCTGGGGGGGAGAAGGGGGATGAAGGATAGGAAAAGAGAGTGTGGGGGGGGGGGCAGTTTAAGGTGAAAGTCAATAGCGGGAGGTGGAGAAGCAGGGTGCAGGGAAATAGCGGCATAGAGGGGGGGGGGCAGTCTGCTGAACAATTCTGATATAAGCTTATGGTCATTGAAGTGACCATAAGCTTATAGGAGAGGGAGAAATGAGGTCCACTTGGCCATCTGCGAGCACTTTTTAGGTCTGTAAGGCATACGGACTTGCAAGTGAAAGGGTTAAGAGGAAGAAATAGCCTGTTTTTGGTAAGGTGCTCAAAAATAAAAGTTCAAACCATCATATTACACAACTATAAGTCCCACCCGCCACCATGGGAGACAGCATGTAGTTCTCAATAGACTGTGAGGGCGGTGATGAGCGCCCACATAGTCCACGAACACTTCCCCCCGCTTTCGAAAGAAAGCCAGTGCAGAGGTACAGGCAACAAAACTGGAGGAAATGTCTCCAGGACCCTGACATCCACTGGTCACAAGTGCAATACTTTGTAGGTTCCTGTAGAAAAAAATAATCTCATTTATTACCTGCAAAAATATATGTATTTATTATTTTTTGTTGAAGGTTAACTTAGACTTTAGGGTAGAAAAACCCTCAAAAGCCATATATTTCAATGATATTTTCTTTAAAAGGAAAGAGTACACATGGGATCAAACTCCTGATAACCAGGTAAAGATCATTATCTGAACACTAAACAATGGCTACATCTGTAACACTACCTATACCATGTTGTGGCTCCACTATATGCTACTATTCTTAAGCTGGCCATAAATGGATAGTATTTGGAACAAAAAAAATCTTAGGAAAAATTAGTGGACATTACCGAACAAAAAACACATACACTGTTAGAAATCTCATTCATTTGAGAAAAATTACTATCACTAATCACTAATGATTAGTTAGAAAACAAACAAACTTTCTTAGTGCATTTTTTACTGAAGAGTTTTCGTTTGAAATTCTACCCATCTATGGCCAAGTTAAGGCATTACTCTAGCATTCTCTGATGTAAAGAGGACAAGCCCACTAGGAATAATACAGCACTCCTGGATCTAACAAACCCCATCCATTTGGTTACCTTCTAACAGTATGGCTTTACCATCCACCAACCTCACTCTGTGCGGCTGCATCCAGCATGTAGGGCAGCCCATTCATTTCACTAGACTGCCCTACCCACAGAAACACAGGGAAAGAAGTCCCCGACCCTTTTTTTTTTTTCAAATGGCGCTGCACTGAAAATGCACCAAATTTTCCAATGCGTGGAGCTACTATTACAGTAAGAATTAATGGCACCTCTGCATGCCTGCTAAAGAGCAATGCATGTTGTGCAATCAGTGGGCTAAACATAACTTTTGCTTCATGAAGCTGCTACTCGAGGCCCATCTAACCATATGCTTTTGAATACTGCCTCTTTGCACTAAAAAATAATAATACCATACTGTATAAATACCTTTTAAGTCAGCAGATGATGTAAAAAAAAATGTATTGCACCGCTTCATATAGAAAGTTAATATTTTCAAGGTGTAAAGCAATAAATATTATAATTTGTTGATGTATAAAATGCTATGGCATTAAAAACATCAACTCCTATTTTGTGAAGTACAATTTATGGAAAAATTGTACAAACTTCAGATGTTTGAGAAGCTGAAACACCATAGAAAAATGTTTCTATTGAGTAGAGGCATTTTACTTTAAAATGTAATGTGGATGCTTTTACCATTGATAGTTAAGCTGACTGTCTAAAGGAGCAGCATTTGCGGCATTTGTATTTGTCGCACAGGTGATAAATAGCTTATCTCCCAAAATATTGATGGTTATCAGATTAGTCTGTTTATATTTAATGTGGTATATGAAAACAATGTCCTTACTATTTTCAAGATCCCTTATAATGTCTTGGCTAAGAAACACATCTAAATGTTTTTTTTTAATGTATCTACACTTGTCTGACACCACCAATTGTGGATGGGATTTCCACATCCTTACCACTCTAAGGAACCCCTTACACAGTTTAAGACTGAACCACTTCTCATCCAGCTTCCAGATTTGTATACAGTATTGCAATCATATCCCTCTTAACCTCCCTGGCGGTATGATTATTTCGGATTTTAGGTGCTGAAAGCGGTACAATTATTTTGCATGGAAATTTGGCGTTTTATATTGTAGGTCTGTAAATCTTAACAATAACACACTTAAATTTGTCCAAACAAGAGTCTAGTAGATATCCCGGGTATGATAAAGTTTGAAACACAAAAACATAAATTATAATATAATAAAAAAAATAAAAATAAATAGTAATAAAATTAATTTCCACACGATTCACTATCGCTCAATTCTGCAAGTGTTCTAATTTACTATCGCTGTTTTCTAGCTGGTCTAAAGCCATTTTTGACGTAAAGGGACAATTTTTGGTTGCTATGGACAATCTCCAGTTTGCAGGCAGAAAGAACAGTATATGCAATATAAAACTGCATGCAGGGCATGGGCCAAAGCACTGGGGACAAAGGGGATGTGAAATCACTTCATACAGTACTGTAATCTGTAAGATTACAGTACTGTATGTGTTATGATTTTACACTTTTTTGAATTTGCCGCCAGGCTCCGCCCCCGTGCGTCGCGCCGCTCGCAGGGAACCGAGCCTGGCACGGAGAGGCTTCGGAGGAGGACGGAGCCCGCAGACACAGCGGGGGACATCGCAGGATCCCGGGGACAAGGTAAGTAAGGAGGCACCAGGATCCTGCGATGTAATCCCGAGTGTGGTCGGGGTTACCGCTAATGGTCCTGAATTTTAACCCCGAGCCACACTCGGGAAAACCGCCAGGGAGGTTAAGCATCTCCAGGGAGAATAAGTTTATTGTTTGTAGTCATCCCTCATGTCCTCCAGCCCCCTCATTTGCTTTGTTGCCTTTTTCTATGCTCTGTTCAGTTCAAGCACATCCTTCTTGAGGATCAGTGAGCTGCATACTCAAGATGTGTCTAAACCAGAGTTTTGTAAACTGGTAGAATTATAGTTTTATCTCTTGAGCACCCTTTTTATGCATGTTAGTAGTCTGCTGGCCTTGCTTGCTGCAGCTTGGCATTGCATGCTATTGCTTAAGTCTGTGATCTACAACAAGTCCAGATCCTTTTCCACCTTCACTTCCCCTGAGGTTCTCCCCCTAGCATGAAACTTACATTCATATTTTTAGCTCCCAAGTGCATCACTTTACAATTTTCTACATTGAACCTCATCTGCAATTTTGCCCACCCCATAATTATATCTTCTTGTAAAGAGTAGTCTTCTTGTAAAGCTGCTATATCCTATTGTGAAGTCATTGCTCTGCTTGGCTTTACATTATCAGCAAACACTGAAACTGAATTATTTAATCCAACTTCTATATCGTTTATGAACAACAGCTACAACAGCTACAACAGCTACAGCTTACCTCCTTATAGAATGTTAAAAGGTTGGTCTGGCAAGAATTGTTCTTCATAAATCTATGTTGGTTGCTAAAAATGATACTATTTTCATCAGAAAACCTTTAGATATGGTTCCTTATCATTCCTGCCAATAGTTTACGTAGTATTAATGTTAGGCTGATTGGTCTGTAGTTTCCAGGTATACAGGGTTCCGGCCCTTTTTTGAATATTGGTACTTGTTTGCTTTACTCCAGTTGGCTGGTACCATTCCAGTCAGTAAGCTTTTCCTTACAGATTAGGAACAATGATCTAGCTATAACATGGCTAAGCTCTTTAAGTCTTTTTTGAATGCTGGTCCCTGTCAGCCACAAGGGTACATTCAATCATTCAATATACTGTTATTAGCATTACTGTCTTGTGTATTCTAGCAATTAATACAAAGCTTCCTCTGATTGACTGAGTCAGAGAGGTGGGTTGATGATGTCACAACCTCTGACTCAACCAATCCTGTGATAGGCTCTACTGTGTTCCGGGTATGAAACAAGTTATGTCTCAAACCCTGAAAACACAGTGCAGTATTCTGTATGTAGCCTCAGTTCATACCATACATCCAGCGGCCTCACATGTTTTTGAGGAACAGTTAGTTTGGGCCAGCTTGGTCCAAACAAACTATGTAAAGTATATGAAAAGCTGGGGTTCAGCTTTAAAACCTCTGTCGGGAAACTATTCAGGACCTGAAGAGCTTTCTCTTTATTTCCTGTGCTGGGGATGCAAAAAGAAGTTATAAGAATGTTTTACAAAATTTGGGGAAAATCCTTACGTAGTCAGTTATCACCTGTGCAAGTGTCTCCTTTGGAAAATGTATCCTGACCTCTTGTTTCGGATGCCAGCTGTAAAAATTTGGATCTTCCATCACTTTCTGTCCCAGTGACAATGATCAGAAAGTTTACTAGTCACCTCCAAAAAATTCTAAAACACTTGGTTCTACTGGTAAGAATTCAAATCACAGATGAATACAAGGCCGTTATGCAACAGCCATAATAAGTTGATTGATCCCACCCACTTCTCCCAGCCTCCCCACTTTTTTTTCTCTTCTTTTTCTCCTCCTAGTTCTACACTTCTACACAGTCTTATGGGGGCAGGGGTTCCAGCAGATTCCCGATACTTTTCCTATTCCTACTCTTTGCAAACCTACTCTAGCTTATCCACCTACCATTTTTCAACAACAAACCTTAAGACAAAATCAACACAACTATATTAGGATTTTTCCTTCTGCATTTACTTCCCCCTACCTAAACCCTGCCCCTGTTATGACTACAAAATCCTGTTTACTACTGTGAAATCCTTACTTGTGGTTACTGATAATTTAATACCATATCACCATAAAACAATTTGCTTTATGAGGCTAAATCTTTTGTTACTTTTTGTATGTACCAACCTGATCAAGTCATTCTAAACTGTAATGCATCCTATTCAGTGCCATTTAAATAAATAATTTTTTTAAAAGAAGGTCAAATAAGGTCATAAATCTCCCCAGCATGGACAAAGGCAGCTTTAACAATTGATAGGGGTTCTAACCTTTCCGCATTTTATCCAAAATAAATTGTTTTAACTATACACACAACTTAATATATCTCCATCATATATTCTAAGCTTTTTATTTAAATTAATTACTAATTTTACAAAAATAAAAAAGTAAAACAGTGCAGTCCTCTCCTCTGAAAGCTCTCCATATGCAACTGCAGTAACCTTGTGCCATTTTAGTAACAGTATAACTAAAGGCAAACATTTTTTTTTAAGTTTTGGATAAAGTAAGGGAGGGTTATAAGCCCTGACAGGTTTTTTTTGTTTCATTTGTGCCCCATAGGGGAGATTTCCCTTCACTTCCTGTCCCATAGCCAAAACAGGAAGTGAGAGGAAGTCCCTCCAAAGTGAGTAAATCCTGGGGTGTCACCAGAACTAGTGTCCCCATTGGAAGATTTCCCCTCTATTACTGTTTTGGTGTCAACAAATTTGGGTTTTTCTTTTACTTTAATTTTCGGTGATAGCTGTAAACAAAAAGAGAGAGTAGATCTCCTTAAGAGGGGCACGGGCAGCAATAAAAACTGACAAGAGTTCTAACCCCTCTCCACTCTATCCAAAACTTAAAAAAAGGTTTGCATTTAGTTACACTTTAATAAGCTAGCTATAATAAATAGCTATACATTGCTGTAAAATAGTATTTGCCCCATTCCAGATTTATTTATTTTTTACATACAGTCGTATGCAAAAGTTTAGGAACCCCTGACAATTTCCATGATTGTCATTTATAAATATTTGGGTGTTTGGATCAGCAATTTCATTTTGATCTATCAAAAACCTGAAGGACATAGTAATATTTCAGTAGTGAAATGAGGTTTATTGGATTAACAGAAAATGCGCAATATGCATCAAAATGAAATTGGACAGGTGCATAAATTTGAGCACCCTTATTTTTTTGATTTGAATACCTGTTAGTACTTAGCACTGATTCATTGGAACACACAGTTGGTTTGATGAGCTCATTAAGCCTTGAACTTCATAGACAGGTGCATCCAATCATGAGAAAAGGTTTTTAAGGTGGCCAATAGAGTGGCAACATGGGGGCCTCAAAACAACTGAAAACAAAGATTGTTCTACATTATGGTTTAGGGGGAGGCTACAAAAAGTTATCACAGAGATATAAGCTGTCAGTGTCCACTGTGAGGAACATAGTGAGGAAATGGAAGACCACAGGCACAGTTCTTGTTAAGGCCAGAAGTGGCAGGCCATATAAAATATTGGAGAGGCAAAGGCGAAGGATGGTGAGAATGGTCAAAAACAGCCCACGGACCAGACCTACAACATCAACTTGCTGCAGATGGTGTCACTTTGCATCCTTCAACAATTCAGTGCACTTTGCACAGGGAGAAGGTATGGGAGAGTGATGCAAAAGAAGCCTTTTCTGCACACACGCCACAAACGGAGTCACTTGAGGTATGCAAACGCACATTTGGACAAGCCAGCTTCATTTTGGAATAAGGTGCTGTGGACTGATGAAACAAAGATTGAGTTATTTGGTTATAACAAGGGGCGTTATTAGGGTTGCCACCTCATCCCTTTAAAACCGAACACATATGAATTACACAGGTTCTGTGGCTAATAAGGGTAGTAATTAAACCCACTCAGTGCCTTATCTGCATTAAATTAGCCTCAGAACCTGTGTAATTCATATGTGTTCGGGTTTAAAGGGATGAGGTGGCAACTCTAGGCGTTATACATGGCGGCAAAAGAGCACAGCATTCCAAGAAAAACACTTGCTACCCACAGTAAAATTTGGTGGAGGTTCCATCATGCTGTGGGGCTGTGTGGCCAGTGCCGGGACTGGGAATCTGGTTAAAGTTGAGGGTCACATGGATTCCACTCAATATCAGGGGCTGGATATTTCAACAAGGCAATGACCCAAAACACTGCTCAAAATCTACTCGGGCATTTATGCAGAGGAACAAGTACAATGTTCTGGAATGGCCATCCCAATCCCCAGATCTGAATATCATTGAACATCTGTGGGGTGATTTGAAGCGGGCTGTCCATGCGTGGCAACCATTAAACCTAACTGAACTTGAGATGTTTTGTAAGGAGGAATGGTCCAAAATACATTCATCCAGAATCCAGACACACATTACAGGCCATAGGAAGCGTCTAGAGGCTGTTATTTCTACTAAAGGAGGCTCTACTAAATATTGATGTGATTTTTCTGTTGGGGTGCCCAAATTTATGCACCTGTCTAATTTCGTTTTGATGGATATTGCACATTTTCTGTTAATCCAATAAACCTCATTTCACTACTGAAATATTACTGTGTCCTTCAGTTATTTGATAGATCAAAATGAAATTGCTGATCCAAACACCCAAATATTTATAAATGACAGGGGTTCCTAAACCCCTGTTTTGCATACGACTGTATTTGTCACTCTTAAATGATTCAGATAATCAAACAAATTTTAATACAATACAAAATTTTTTATACAAATATAACTAGAGTAAATACAAAATACAGTTTTTAAATGATGATTCTGTTAAGGGAAAAAAGCTGCTCAAATCTGTCTGGCCCTATGTGAAAAAGTAATTGTCTGCTTAAATCTAAAAACTGGTTTTGCCACCCTTGGTGGCAACAACTCCAATTAAGCGTTTGCGATAACTGGCAATGAGTCTTTCACATCGCTGTGGAGCAATTTTGGACCACTCTTCTTTGCAGAACTGTTTTAATTCAGCCACATCAGAGGGTTTTCCAGCACTAACGGCCTGTTTGGGTCATGCCACAGCATCTCAATCGGATTTAAGTCTGGACTTTGACTAGCCCACTCCAATACCTTAATTTTATTTGGACTTGTTGGTATGTTTCTGATCATTGTTCTACTGCATAACCCATGTGCGCTTGAGCTTAAGGTCATGAACTGATGGACAGACTTTCTCCTTCAGGAGTTTCTGGTAGAGCACAGAATTCTTGGTTTCATCAATTATGGCAAGTCGTCCTTGTCCTGAAGTTGCAAAACAGCCCCAGACCCTACCACCACCATGTTTGACTGTTGGTATGATGTTCTTTTTATGAAATGCTGTGTTACGCCAGATGTAACAGGATGTACAACTTCCAAAAAGTTCAACTTTTGCCTCATCAATCCACAGACTATTTGCCCAAAAGTCTTGGGGATAATCAAGATGTTTTGGGGCAAATGTAAGACAAGCTTTTGTGTTCTTTTTGGTCAGGAGTGGCTTTCATCTTGGAACTCTCCCATGGATGCCATTTTTGCTCAGTCTCTTTCTTATTGTTGAATCATGAACACTGACTTTAACTGATGCAAGGGAGGTCTGCAGTACTTTAGATGTTATTCTGGGTTCTTTTATGACCTCCTGGATGAGTCGTCGTTGTGCCCTACCAAAAGTAATTTTGGTAGGGCAGCCGCTTCTGGGAAGGGTCACCACTGTTACCAAGTTTTCTCCATTTGAGGATAAAGGCTCCATGGTTCGCTGGAGTCCCAAAGCCTTAGAAATGGCTTTGTAACCCTTTTCAGACTGATACATGTACATTACTTTGTTTCTCATCTGTTCTTAAATTTCTTTAGATTGCAACATCATATGTTGCTTTGTGAGATCTTTTAGCATGCTTCACTTTGTCAGACAACTTCTATTTAGGTGATTTCTTGATTCAACAGGTCTGGCAGCAATCAGGCCTGGGTATGGCAAGTGAAATTTAACTCGGGGGGGGGGGGGGCAATTACTTTTTCACATAGGACCAGGCAGGTTTGGACAGCTTGTGTCAAATATGCAAAAAAATTTAAAAGATCAGGAAGGGGCAAATACTTTTTCACTTACCTATATAAAAGGAATATAAACAATTACAGGGCTATATTTTTTAATATTGTTATGCACCCCAGATGCTGAGATACAGTGTATGAGGTCAAGCAATTGACAGTTAAGAAAATTTCAGAATTCATCTGACCGCTGATTCTCAACCTGATTCTGAGTCAGACAGTCAAAATAAGTAATGCAAAAAAGGTGACATATGCTGTAGATATATAGATAGTACAGCTGCACTGCACTGCTCAGGAGCAAACATTTCTATAAAATAATTCTATGATTTCTATATAACAAACACTTGCACTAAATCATTACTTACCAAGATGCTGCAGATTTGTTAAAAATGAATATCCATGAAGCATGAGAGAGCGAAAGAAAGGGGAGAAGATGATGTAAGTACAAGTTTTGATTTAGTAATGGACATGATTTGGTTGGGGTCAATTATTTTTTTAAGCCGCAAAAACAGAAAATTTCAAACCTCAGACTAATATATAGATCATCTATGTTGGCATACTACTATATATTTATATTCAAAGGTGTTCAATGTTCATGACAGATTGCTGCAAACCCCTTAAACCACCAAATTTAGCTAGCCATTGTTTTTTATAACTATTATCTGTGGTTGAAAGAAAGAAAGTTGCATAATCTATGGTCAGCCTTAAGTGTGTTGGCATGCACTGTGCTGCTGGAAATGCTGCATGCACCTTTGTTGGTGCTTTGGGTCAGTGTTTCCAAACATTTTTTTCAGTCAAGGTACCCTTTAAAGCAGTATTAAAGGAGAAGTCCAGCCTGAGCTCACTCGGCTCGGCTTCTCCTATTGGACACAGGAGTGCAATTCATTTTGCACTCCTGTGACTCGTTTTCAGCAGAGAGCGGTCTGAAGTCTGCTCTCTGCTGACATCACACAGATCGGTCCAGGCATCGCATCATCCCGACTCTAGAAGTCTGGGTCCGCCAGGTGCCTGGATTGATGGCTGAGATGGCCACTCCCCGCCCTTCCCCAGCACAGTGCTCCAATGAGCGTGGAGGAGCAGAGCAGGAGAGCTGCTGACTGACAGGCAGCATCTCTCCAACTGGGGAGCCAAGAGAACCAAGCCATCGGCGTTGTTAGATGGCTCGATTCTCAGTGCAGAGACGCCGGAATACAGACTGATGCTGCATCCACCTAGGTAAGTATAATGAGGGGAAAAAACCCAAACCCATACTTCTCCTTTAAAACCAAAAGCAAACATTTTATACATTGCAGCTTACAAATGCTTAAAAGTGGATGGCTGCTCGTTTTCTTTTTTTAAGGCTTTCTTTCTTCTATTTTTATCTGGTAATCCAGCCAGCAATTCTTGTTTTTCACAGCACAAAATCTCCAGCAGAATGTATCAGTTTACATGGATGGGACAAACCACTTAACACAGGCAGGGCTGATAAACTGATCAGCTTTTATGTATTCATTCAAAACCTTTATCCCAAAAGGAAAAAACTGTGTGCTGTAACTGATTATAAAGTGTGAGCTGGAGTTTGGCTTCAATTTATTAGTGGTTCTAAATCTGCTAATACAGTTAACACTCCATTCCCCCACAGACTCATAATTCTGCTATCTGATGTGCTTTCTGTTCTCATTTCTCCAGAGTTGTGTCTCACTAATACAAGAGGTGTGTTACTGGCCAGATCACCAGGTGAAAACAGAGGGGGAAAAGCCAAATAAAAGAAAACTGATGCATCCATCACATCTGATGATTGGTAAGCTGTATTATAATACATTTTTCGGTTTAATATCGCTTTAAAATTATGCACTTGAGGCACACCAATCTAGTTTTACATAATGCAGCAACATCCACGTAGGACAACCAACGTTAAAGGTGATTTATTCTTCCAAAGAAAATACACCTTTGCACACTTGTACTGACTAGTATTTCAATGCCTCTCTTCTCCCACAGGTTCTCTTCCTCATTCAGCTAACAGGACCCCAACGCTGAAAGAGAGAGCAGGTGAGGGGCAAAGAAAAATCATGTGCTGGTGTCCGACATCCTCCTTATCAACTGATGACGTCGCTGGTTGTTAGGACGCTGGCAACTGGAAGGTTGCAATGGTGCATAATGAAGACCTGTGGCTTTGTGTAACTAAAATGCAGGCTTCATCCACTCACTGGGTTGTATACAATTTTTAGGTATTAAGCCACAGCAAGCCTGGGCACCTCTGGTTAAAAAAGGCTGCTTTCCTTAAAGCGGGGTTCCACCCAAAAGTGGAACTTCCACTCATCGGATTCCTCCCCCCCTTCGGTGCCAGAGTTGGCACCTTTCAGGGGGGAGGGGGCGCAGATACCTGTATAATACAGGTATCTCCACCCACTTCCGGGAATAAACTCCCGTGGGAGTCACGCCTCCTCCCGCACTCCCCCGCTGTCTCCTGGGAAACACACAAGTCCCAGGAGATAGCGGGAACCATTGAGAACACGCAGCGCGACTCGTGCACGCGCAATAGGGGACCGGGAAGTGAAGCCGCAACGCTTCACTTCCTAAATTCCCTCACTGAGAATGGCGGCGGCAGCACCCGAGGACCGAGGGACGATTCGGTCTCGGGTGCCGACATCGCTGGACCCCGGGACAGGTAAGTGTCCTTATTTTAAAAGTCAGCAGCTGCAGTATTTGCAGCTGCTGACTTTTAAAAAAAAATGTTCGCGGGACTCTCTTTAATGCAAGTGTGACCCGAGCCCAACACAGGTTTTATTTTTATACTGTGTAATTAAAGAAAGAAGCAAACAAAAAAAACTGTGTTGTTCACCATTTAAACTGACATGTGCCTGGTAGGATAAGCCACAAGTGTGCTGTTTTAACCACTTCCCGACCGCCGCACAACGATGTACATCCTAAGTTTGAACGGGGATATCGTTGTTATGGCAGCAGCTAGCTGCCATAACCCCGGTATCCCCGTTTTTGTGCGGCGGCCGGCTTTCAGATAAAAGTGGTCCCTGCGGCGGATTCGCCGCGGGATCACTTTTATCGGTGGCGGGAGAGGGGCCCCCCCCCCTCCCGCCGCGATCCGGTGCCCTCCGCCGCTTACCGGAGCCGTCGGTAGCGGCGGAGGCGATCGCGTCCACTCCCGTGGTGTGTCTGAAGACAAGTGAGCCCAAGATGGCGCTCACTCGTCTCCATGACACTGCTGGGCGGAAGCGACGTCAAAACGTCACTTCCTTCCACGCCTCTTAAAGGCATATTTTTTCAAATGTCATTTTTACAAATGACTTTTTTTTTATTTTTTTCTTTTTATTTCATTTTAGTGTAAATATGAGATCTGAGGTCTTTTCGACCCCAGATCTCATATTTAAGAGGTCCTGCCATGCTTTTTTCTATTACAAGGGATGTTTACATTCCTTGTAATAGAAATAAAAGTGACAATTTTTTTTTTTTTTTTAAAGTGTAAAAATAAATAAAATATTGTAAAATAAATAATAAAAATAAAAAAAAAATTTTTTAAAACCCCCCTGTCCCGACGAGCTCGCGCGCAGAAGCGAACGCATACGCGAGTAGCGCCCGCATATGAAAACGGTGGTCAAACCACACATGTGAGGTATCGCCGCGACCGGTAGAGCGAGAGCAATAATTCTAGCCCTAGACCTTCTCTGTAGCGCAAAATATGCAACCTGTAGAATTTTTTAAACGTCGCCTATGGAGATTTTTGAGGGTAAAAGTTTGACGCCATTCCACGAGCGGGCGCAAATTTCAAGCATGACATGTTGGGTATCAATTTACTCGGCGTAACATTATATTTCACAATATAAAAAAAAATTGGGATAACTTTACTGTTGTTTTATTTTTTTATTCAAAAAAGTGAATTTTTTCCAAAAAAAGTGCGCTTATAAAACCGCTGCGCAAATACGGTGCAAAAAAAAGTATTGCAATGACCGCCATTGTATTCTCTAGGGTGTTAGAAGAAAAACCATATATAATGTTTGGGGGTTCTAAGTAATTTTCTAGCAGAAAAACCTGTTTTAAACATGTAAACACCTAAAATCCAAAACGAGGCTGGTCTTAAAGTGGTTAATATGTACAGATTGTTAGCCAGCTCAAAACTGGACACTTTCACCCCCTTCCTACTCAGTCATGCAACACTGTACCCAAATGAAATGCTTATCTTTTTTTTTAGACAGATAGAGCTTTCTTTTGAAGGTATTTAATCACAACTGTGTTTTTTTTATTTTTTGCTATATAATCAAAATAATCCTCAACAATTTGAAAAAAAATACAACTTTTTGCTAAGTTTCTGTTATACCATTTTGCAAATAAATAATCTTTCTTCATAAATTTAGGCCAAAATTTATTTTACTACATTTCTTTGATAAAAAATAAACCAAATCAGTATATATTATTTAGTCTGTGTGAAAGTTATAGAGTCTACAAACTATGGTGTAACTCAGGGGTGTAACTAGAAATAGCAGGGCCCCATAGCAAAATGTTGTATGGGCCCCCCTGCAAACAGCCCCCCCCCCACAGCTGCCCTAGTGTCAATGCAGCGTGACCTGTGCCACATATAGTGTGACCTGTGCACAATGCAGCGTGACCTGTGCACAATGGCGCGTAACCTGTGCCCAATTCAGCGTGACCTGTGCCCATTGCAGCATGACCTGTGCCCAATACAGCATGACCTGTGCCCCATAAAGCGTGACCTGTGCCCCATACAGCGAGACCTGTGCCCCATACAGCGAGACCTGTGCCCAATGCATCGTGACCTGTGCCCAATGCAGCATGACCTGTGCCCCATACAGCGTGACCTGTGCCCCATGCAGCGTGACCTGTGCCCAATGCAGCGTGACCTGTGCCCAATGCAGCGTGACCTGTGCCCCATACAGTGTGACCTGTGCCCCATACAGCATGACCTGTGCCCAATGCAGCATGACCTGTGCCCAATGCAGCGTGACCTGTGCCCAATGCAGCGTGACCTGTGCCCAATGCAGCGTGACCTGTGCCCCATACAGCGTGACCTGTGCCCCATACAGCGTGACCTGTGCCCCATACAACATGACCTGTGCCCAATGCAGCGTGACCTGTGCCCCATACAGCTTGACCTGTGCCCAATGCAGCATGACCTGTGCCCAATACAGCGTTGCCTGTGCCTAATATGGCCTGGTCTGCCTGTGCCCCATACAGCCTCACCTGTGCAGAGGAAGAGGCAAGCCACCCGGATCAGCAGAGAGCGGGATTGCCCGCTGTAATAGCTTTCATTTGAATTTCCCGTCTTCCCGGGGCTCATCGTCACATGGCCCCACCTTTCGGCCTGACGACCTTGATGACGTCACACGTCCCGCATTGGATTGGCATTCTGTCTATCAAAGGCGCCGGGCCAAGAGGTGGAGCTATGTGACGTGAGCCCCGGGAACACTGGAAGTTCTAATGAAAGCTATTACATTGGGCAATTCAGCTCTCTGCTGATCCGGGTGGCTTGACTCTTCCTCTGCACAGGTGAGGCTGTATGGGGCACAGGCAGACCAGGCTGTATTGGGCACAGGCAACGCTGTATTGGGCACAGGTCACGCTGCATTGGGCACAGGTCACAGCTTGCCTCTTCCTCTCCTCTCTCTTCCCCTGGCTGGGAGACTGTGCCGGCGGTGCTCTCATCCTCACTGGGCCCAACTTGGCTGCCCCATAGCGCCCGCATGGGTTGCTATGGTGGTAGTTACGCCCCTGGTGTAACTGTATCCAGGCGGTCCCTGGGTTACAAACAAGATAGGGTCTGTAGGTTTGTTCTTAAGTTGAATCTGTTTGTAAGTCGGAACAGGTAAAGTGTAGCTCCAGCCCAAAAAAATAATTTTTAAGATTTTTGAATAGCATAGGGAAGGGTTAACACCCCTGCAATGTTTGTTTTGCTGTCTGTGCCCATGTTCAGAAGATTTTTCACCTCACTTTCTGTCCCAATGACTATTGGGTTTTGAAAATTTTGGGTTGTTGTAGAAACAATCCTTGGTGATAAAGCATCAGTGGAGACCCCTTTTTTCCATGATAACTCTTACAGGAGGGAATTTCCCTTCCTAGAGGTAGTCTTTCTCTCACTTTCTGTTGTCTCCCTCCATTTGTAAGTAGGAGTCGTTTGTAAGTTGGAAGTTTGTAACTAGAGGAGCACCTGTATTGGAAAATTGATCAATCCTGATGTACTGCCTATCTCATTTCATGAGGACCTAAAATGCCAGGACAGTACAAATAACCTCCCCCCCAGTGACCCCTTTTAGAAAGTAGACAGTCTAAGGTATTTAGTAAGAGGCATGATGAGTTTTTGAAATTGTCATTTTTTGTCACCATTTTTTAGAATATGAAGAAATAAAATAAAATGCATTTTTTTCACAAAATTGTCATTTTAACAAGCTATTTGTAACACATAGTATAGACATACTTATACTTACACTCCAAAACACATTCTGCTATGTCTCCTGAGTATGGGGATACCAAATGTGTGAGACTTTTTCACAGCCTAGATGCATAGGAGCCCTTTGGGCTTTCATGGAGCATAAATTATGCATCTAATTTCCTGACTACCTAACACATTTTTGGAGGCCCTGGAGCACCAGGACAGTAGAGACACCTACAAAATGACCCAATTTGGAAAGCAAACATTCCACTGTATTTTCTGAAAAGCATAGTGACTCCTATGAAAATTTCATTTTTGCCAAAAGTTTTTGGAAAAGGCAGGAAAGAAATAGAAAATGCATTTTGTTACACAAAGTTGCCAATTAATAAGATATTTCTTTTCCAATAGTTGTAATTGCAATTTTTTGAGCATTATACAAAAGCTTATACTTAAATAATGTCAAAAAGATTTTCAAAACAAGGATGCATTTTCCAAAGTAATCAGAGACCCTGACCAGCTAAACGCAGAAAAACGACATCAAAAAGTTTTAGGCCTAGCAATCCAGCTCTACTTTTTAGCATGACCATTTATCTAAGGCTATGAGCCCATAGGTATCAGCAACTAGGCACCAATAAAACTCAACAAATAGAAATGATTATCAAGTGACATTAGAGTAAGTTGTTGGTCACGCACATCTCTAGAACATGGTGAGAAGAAGAACATTATCATCTAGAATTCATCATGATACCTATAGTTAATAAGATATCTCTAACACACAGCATAGGCATACATTCTGCTACTCCTCCCGTGTATGGGGATACCACATGTGAGACTTTTTCACAACCTAGCCACATAGAGGGGGGGCCCAAAATCTAGGGAGCACCTTCAGGCATTCTGGGGGGGGGGTATATTACACATCTACAGTATTTTTCTGATTACATATCACATTTTTGGAGGCCATGAAACACCAGAACAGTGGAAACACCCACAAAATGACTACATTTTGGAAAGCAAACACCCCAAGGTATTTTTTAAGAGGCATAGTGGGTCTTCTGAAGATTTCAAATTTTTTTCCTACAAGTTTTTGGAAAATGCAGAAAGAAAATGCTAGTTCTTTTTTTTTTTTTTTTTTTACACAAAGTTGTTAACCACTTGACGACCGCCTCACGCCGATGTACGTCGGCAAAGTGGCACGGACAGGCAAAATCACGTACAGGGTACGTGATTTGCCTTCCGCGGGTGGGGGGTCCGATCGGACCCCCCCCCGGTGCCCGAGGCGGTCGTCTTTTGTCCAGCGGCGATCGGTGATGAGGGGGAGACCATCCGTTCGTGGCCCCCCCCTCGCGATCGCCGCCGGCCAATCGAATCATTCCTTTGCTGCTGTATGCTAAACAGCAGCAAAGGAAATGATGTCATCTCTCCTCGGCTCGGTAATTTCTGTTCCGGCCCGAGGAGAGAAGACATCAATGTGAGTGCACCAACACACACACACACAGTAGAACATGCCAGGCACACAAAACACCCCGATCCCCCCCCGATCGCCCCCCCGATCCCCCCCCAATCACCCCCCCCCCCTGTCACAAACTGACACCAGCAGTTTTTTTTTTTTTTTTTTTTTTTTTTCTGATTACTGCATAGTGTCAGTTTGTGACAGTTACAGTGTTAGGGCAGTGAGTATTACCCCCCTTTAGGTCTAGGGTACCCCCCTAACCCCCCCTAATAAAGTTTTAACCCCTTGATCACCCCCTGTCACCAGTGTCACTAAGCGATCATTTTTCTGATCGCTGTATTAGTGTCGCTGGTGACGCTAGTTAGTGAGGTAAATATTTAGGTTCGCCGTCAGCGTTTTATAGCGTCAGGGACCCCCATATACTACCTAATAAATGTTTTAACCCCTTGATTGCCCCCTAGTTAACCCTTTCACCACTGATCACCGTATAACCGTTACGGTTGACGCTGGTTAGTTTGTTTATTTTTTATAGTGTCAGGGCACCCGCCGTTTATTACCGAATAAAGGTTTAGCCCCCCGATCGCCCGGCGGTGATATGCGTCGCCCCAGGCAGCGTCAGATTAGCGCCAGTACCGCTAACACCCACGCACGCAGCATGCGCCTCCCTTAGTGGTATAGTATCTGATCGGATCAATATCTGATCCAATCAGATCTATACTAGCGTCCCCAGCAGTTTAGGGTTCCCAAAAACGCAGTGTTAGCGGGATCAGCCCAGATACCTGCTAGCACCTGCGTTTTGTGCCTCCGCCCAGCCCACCCAAGTGCAGTATCGATCGATCACTGTCACTTACAAAACACTAAACGCATAACTGCAGCGTTCGCAGAGTCAGGCCTGATCCCTGCGATCGCTAACAGTTTTTTTGGTAGCATTTTGGTGAACTGGCAAGCACCAGCCCCAGGCAGCGTCAGATTAGCGCCAGTACCGCTAACACCCACGCACGCAGCATACGCCTCCCTTAGTGGTATAGTATCTGAACGGATCAATATCTGATCCGATCAGATCTATGCTAGCGTCCCCAGCAGTTTAGGGTTCCCAAAAACGCAGTGTTAGCGGAATCAGCCCAGATACCTGCTAGCACCTGCGTTTTGCCCCTCCGCCCGGCCCAGCCCAGCCCACCCAAGTGCAGTATCGATCGATCACTGACACTTACAAAACACTAAACGCATAACTGCAGCGTTCACAGAGTCAGGCCTGATCCCTGCGATCGCTAACAGTTTTTTTGGTAGTATTTTGGTGAACTGGCAAGCACCAGCCCCAGGCAGCGTCAGATTAGCGCCAGTACCGCTAATACCCACGCACGCACCGTACACCTCCCTTAGTGGTATAGTATCTGATCGCATCAATATCTGATCCGATCAGATCTATACTAGCGTCACCAGCAGTTTAGGGTTCCCAAAAACGCAGTGTTAGCGGGATCAGCCCAGATACCTGCTAGCACCTGCGTTTTGCCCCTCCGCCCGGCCCGGCCCAGCCCACCCAAGTGCAGTATCGATCGATCACTGTCACTTACAAAACACTAAACGCATAACTGCAGCGTTCGCAGAGTCAGGCCTGATCCCTGCGATCGCTAACAGTTTTTTGGTAGCGTTTTGGTGAACTGGCAAGCGCCAGCGGCCTAGTACACCCCGGTCGTAGTCAAACCAGCACTGCAGTAACACGTGGTGACGTGGCGAGTCCCATAAGTGCAGTTGAAGCTGGTGAGGTGGCAAGCACAAGTAGTGTCCCGCTGCCACCAAAAAGACAAACACAGGCCCGTCGTGCCCATAGTGCCCTTCCTGCTGCATTCGCCAATCCTAATTGGGAACCCACCGCTTCTGCAGCGCCCGTACTTCCCCCATTCACATCCCCAACCAAATGCAGTCGGCTGCATGAGAGGCATTTTTATGTCCTCCCGAGTACCCCTACCCAACGAACCCCCCAAAAAAGATGTCGTGTCTGCAGCAAGCGCGGATATAGGCGTGACACCCGCTATTATTGTCCCTCCTGTCCTGACAATCCTGGTCTTTGCATTGGTGAATGTTTTGAACGCTACCATTCACTAGTTGAGTATTAGCGTAGGGTACAGCATTGCACAGACTAGGCGCCATTTCACAGGGTCTCCCAAGATGCCATCGCATTTTGAGAGACCCGAACCTGGAACCGGTTACCGTTATAAAAGTTAGTTACAAAAAAAGTGTAAAAAAAAAAAAATATGAAATAAAAAAAAATAGTTGTTGTTTTATTGTTCTCTCTCTCTCTATTCTCTCTCTCTATTGTTCTGCTCTTTTTTACTGTATTCTATTCTGCAATGTTTTATTGTTATTGTTATTGTTATTTTGTTTTATCATGTTTGTTTTTCAGGTGTGTAATTATTTACACTTTACTGTGCTTTATTGTTAACCATTGTTAACCATTTTTTTGTCTTCAGGTACGCCATTCACGACTTTGAGGGGTTATACCAGAATGATGCCTGCAGGTTTAGGTATCATCTTGGTATCATTCTTTTCAGCCAGCGGTCGGCTTTCATGTAAAAGCAATCCTAGTGGCTAATTAGCCTCTAGACTGCATTTACAAGCCGTGGGAGGGAATGCCCCCCACCGTCTTCCGTGTTTTTCTCTGGCTCTCCTGTCTCAACAGGGAACCTGAGAATGCAGCCGGTGATTCAGCCAGCTGACCATAGAGCTGATCAGAGACCAGAGTGGCTCCAAACATCTCTATGGCCTAAGAAACCGGAAGCTACGAGTATTTCATGACTTAGATTTCGCCAGATGTAAATAGCGCCATTGGGAAATTGGGGAAGCATTTTATCACACCGATCTTGGTGTGGTCAGATGCTTTGAGGGCAGAGGAGAGATCTAGGGTCTAATAGACCACAATTTTTTCAAAAAAGAGTACCTGTCACTACCTATTGCTATCATAGGGGATATTTACATTCCCCGAGATAACAATAAAAATGATTAAAAAAAAAAATATGAACGGAACAGTTTAAAAGTAAGATTAAAAAAGCAAAAAAATAATAAAGAAAAAAAAAAAACAAAAAAAAAACACCCCTGTCGCCCCCTGCTCTCGCGCTAAGGCGAACGCAAGCGGCGGTCTGTCGTCAAACGTAAACAGCAATTGCACCATGCATGTGAGGTATCACCGCGAAGGCCAGATCGAGTGCAGTAATTTTTCCAGTAGACCTCCTCTGTAAATCTAAAGTGGTAACCTGTAAAGGCTTTTGAAGGCTTTTAAACATGTATTTATTTTGTTGCCACTGCACGTTTGTGCGCAATTTTAAAGCATGTCATGTTTGGTATCCATGTACTCGGCCTAAGATCATCTTTTTTATTTCATCAAACATTTGGGCAATATAGCGTGTTTTAGTGCATTAAAATTAAAAAAAGTGTGTTTTTTCCCCAAAAAATGCGTTTGAAAAATCGCTGCGCAATTACTGTGTGAAAAAAAAAAAATGAAACACCCACCATTTTAATCTGTAGGGCATTTGCTTTAAAAAAATATATAATGTTTGGGGGTTCAAAGTAATTTTTTTGCAAAAAAAAAAAACTTTTTCATGTAAACAATAAGTGTCAGAAAGGGCTTTGTCTTCAAGTGGTTAGAAGAGTGGGTGATGTGTGACATAAGCTTCTAAATGTTGTGCATAAAATGCCAGGACAGTTCAAAACCCCCCCAAATGACCCCATTTTGGAAAGTAGACACCCCAAGCTATTTGCTGAGAGGAATGTCGAGTCCATGGAATATTTTATATTGCGACACAAGTTGCGGGAAAGAGACAAATTTTTTTTTTTTTTTTTTTTTTTGCACAAAGTTGTCACTAAATGATATATTGCTCAAACATGCCATGGAAATATGTGAAATTACACCCCAAAATACATTCTGCTGCTTCTCCTGAGTACGGGGATACCACATGTGTGAGACTTTTTGGGAGCCTAGCCGCGTACGGGACCCCGAAAACCAAGCACCGCCTTCAGGCTTTCTAAGGGCGTGAATTTTTGATTTCACTCTTCACTGCCTATCACAGTTTCGGAGGCCATGGAATGCCCAGGTGGCACAAAACCCCCCCAAATGACCCCATTTTGGAAAGTAGACACCCCAAGCTATTTGCTGAGAGGTATAGTGAGTATTTTGCAGACCTCACTTTTTGTCACAAAGTTTTGAAAATTGAAAAAAGAAAAAAAAAAATGTTTTTTCTTGTCTTTCTTCATTTTCAAAAACAAATGAGAGCTGCAAAATACTCACCATGCCTTTCAGCAAATAGCTTGGGGTGTCTACTTTCCAAAATGGGGTCATTTGGGGGGGTTTTGTGCCACCTGGGCATTCCATGGCCTCCGAAACTGTGATAGGCAGTAAAGAGTGAAATCAAAAATTTTCACCCTTAGAAATCCTGAAGGCAGTTATTGGTTTTCGGGGTCCAGTACGCGGCTAGGCTCCCAAAAAGTCCCACACATGTGGTATCCCCATACTCAGGAGAAGCAGCTAAATGTATTTTGGGGTGCAATTCCACATATGCCCATGGCCTGTGTGAGCAATATATCATTTAGTGACAACTTTATGAAAAAAAAAAAAAAAAAAAAAAAAAGTGTCACTTTCCCGCAACTTGTGTCAAAATATAAAATATTCCATGGACTCAATATGCCTCTCAGCAAATAGCTTGGGGTGTCTACTTTCCAAAATGGGGTCATTTTGGGGGGTTTTGTGCCACCTGGGCATTCCATGGCCTCCGAAACTGTGATAGGCAGTGAAGAGTGAAAGCAAAAATTTACACCCTTAGAAATCCTGAAGGCGGTGATTGGTTTTCGGGGCCCCGTACGCGGCTAGGCTCCCAAAAAGTCCCACACATGTGGTATCCCCATACTCAGGAGAAGCAGCTAAATGTATTTTGGGGTGCAATTCCACATAGGCCCATGGCCTGTGTGAGCAATATATCATTTAGTGACGACTTTTTGTAAATATTTTTTTTTTTTTTTTGTCATTTTTCAATCACTTGGGACAAAAAAAATAAATATTCAATGGGTTCAACATGCCTCTCAGCAATTTCCTTGGGGTGTCTACTTTCCAAAATGGGGTCATTTGGGGGGGTTTTGTACTGCCCTGCCATTTTAGCACCTCAAGAAATGACATAGGCAGTCATAAACTAAAAGCTGTGTAAATTCCAGAAAATGTACCCTAGTTTGTAGACGCTATAACTTTTGCGCAAACCAATAAATATACGCTTATTGACATTTTTTTTACCAAAGACATGTGGCCGAATACATTTTGGCCTAAATGTATGACTAAAATTTAGTTTATTGGATTTTTTTTATAACAAAAAGTAGAAAATATCATTTTTTTTCAAAATTTTCGGTCTTTTTCCGTTTATAGCGCAAAAAATAAAAACCGCAGAGGTGATCAAATACCATCAAAAGAAAGCTCTATTTGTGGGAAGAAAAGGACGCAAATTTCGTTTGGGTACAGCATTGCATGACCGCGCAATTAGCAGTTAAAGCGACGCAGTGCCAAATTGGAAAAAGACCTCTGGTCCTTAGGCAGCATAATGGTCCGGGGCTCAAGTGGTTAATGTAATAAGATATTTCTCATACACAGCATATTTAGAATTACACTCCAAAACACATTCTACTCCTCCTCCTGAGTATAGCGATACCACGTGTGAGACTTTTTTCACTTTTTGAGCTGATTATATACTGGACAATGTATCTTGTGTATCACACAAATCAACCAATTGTATCATAACCAATGTACTGTAATGATTGACTCTTTACAAGTGATCAGGGAAAATAGCTTGGTGTAGAGTCACCTATAGCAGTCCTAGTTCCTATAAGCAAAGTAAGCCTAATCTACTGGTACATGGCTACCCCCAGTTATGTCATGTTCATTCACCACAAAGTATGGGAGGCTGAAGAAAGGAAGAACAAAATAGTCCTTGTGGTTTAAGGAGTGCAGCTGTCCACAGGGGATGGTGGGACTGGTGTCTCACAGGAACATAGTCAGACATGCAGACGGATCGGTCCAGATAACAGGCAGAAATGTGGTCAATAAACAGGCCAGGGTCATTGCAGGTGACATGCAGAGGCAACACTGCACTTGTGTGGTGGTGATAAGGAACATTGTTGCTGGCTGCACTGGGCTGGTGACATTAGGAACTGGTGTGGTGACAATCAGGGACAATGTGGCTGGCTTAAATTGGTGTGGTGACACTGCAACTAGTGTGGCGGTGACCAGGTACACTGTAACTGGTGTGATGGTTATCAAGGACAATATGACTTTATTGGTGTGGTGATCATCAGGAACACTGTAACTGGTATGGCGGTAATTAGGGACAATATGACTGGTGGTGATTAGGGACAATATAACTGGTGTGGTGGTGATCAGGGAAATTGTAACTGGTGTGGCGATGATCATGGACAATATGGCTGGTGTGGCAGTGATTAGGGACAAAATGACTGGTGTGGCAGTGATCAGGGGCACTGGCATGGCTGTGATCAGGGGAAATATGACTGGTGTGGTGGTGATCAGGGACACTGTGAGTGGTGTGGCAGTGATTAGGGACATTGTGAGTGGGTGGCAGTGATTGGAGACAAAGACTGGTGTGGCGCTGATTAGGGACACTGACTGGCAGCACTGGTTTGGTGACATTGTATTGCTGTGGCAGTGCTCATAGAAAATGGGTGGCGGCACTGACACACAGTGATATTAGAGCAGCCAGCCATACATGATCACAGCCACAGTGGTACAATGTCACCATAGTGTAGTGTATATATATATATATATATATAAATATATGTGTGTATATATATATATATATATATATATATATATATATATATATATATATATATATATATTCTTGCAGCCATTGGGATCTACTGTGATAAGCTGTGATTGGCTACAGTTATCACATGGTACAGGGAGACAGTGCTTGGCCATGTACCATGTGATCACTGTGACCAATCACAGAAAGTTCTAAATGGCTGTATGAATGGAAGCCATCTTTACTACTGGACAGGTGATCACTGAGATTGGTCACAACAATCATATGGTACCTGGTGGTGCTCAAACGGGTACATCCCCCCAGATGTCCCGCTTGTCCCGCCTGGCCATTTATATGCGGTGGCTGGGCGGGAAGCTGTTAAAAAAGAAGCCACCCAAAAATTGCCCCTTCTCAAAACACCAGCCAACCTTACGAGAAGGGTTGTTGAAGGGGAAGGGGGTTACATGTAACTTATGAAGAAGTGATGTAAGCTTTGCATTCATTCTGAGTATGTAAAAGTAAAGCAATACACAAACACCAACTTTGCAAGATAATTTTTACTTTGCTTATAGAATGAGGTAAAACTGTGCTGACCTTAGTCACCCAATAATCATCAAAATTCAACAAAAATCATCAAGCAAAAATATCACTTTTTAAAATTTTCCTTGCATCAGTGTATTCTTTGAAAAAGTGAATTTTCACCACATTTACTAAGCTATGTGAAAATTCATTTTGTAAAGTGAACATGCTTTACTCCTTTAGTAGATCAATCAACCCATTGTCTTTCAGTAACTCATTCTGTCTGGAGGTTAAAGTTTGGGGAACAAAAGTTCTGCACACCTTCACCCTGATGCTCTGAACCAAAGAATGGCTTGTTTATTCAAAGGGATTAAAGGAGAAGCCCAGCCTTAGCTTTTTAGGCTGGGCTTCTCCTAAGGGTCACAGGAGTGCAATTAGTTTTGCACTCCTGTGACCCGTTTTCAGCAGAGAGCGGTCTGAAGGCCTAGGTATCCACCTAGGTAAGTATGAATACCCCATAAAAAAAACATACTTCTCTTTTAATTACAGAAACGGATCCATGAGATTAGGAGATTCCCATGGGTTAGTTTCCACCACCATTGTTAATGAGTTAATTAATTCAAGAGGAAACATTACTTAGTTTCTGCTAAATTAATTAAAGCGATAGTAACCCCATAATTTTTTTTATAACAAACATGTTACATTTACCTGGGCTGTGCAATGGTTTTGCACAAAGCAGCTCTGATCCTCCTTTTCTCGGGTTCCTCACCAACGCTCCAGGCCCCCCCCCCCCTGCCAAGTACCCACCAAAGAAAGCCACTTGCTTTGAAGGCACTCCTGTGGTTTCAGTCCAGAGGTGGCTCTATGTCCATAGACAACCCTTCACATTTTCCTATGCTTATGTGAGAATGCAATCACTTAATTAGGTAGTTATAAAGTTGTTGCGAGAGTCCTCATACCTCATAGCTCAGACCAGGCTCGTCGAGAGTGTCTGGGGACACCTCCGGTTTACCAGTGATAACTTCTAGGGGAAGCTATTTGGTAGTTATCCCTACAGCACTGTTATCAGAGTTATGTTTAAATGGGTCATGTGCAGGGGCGGACTGACCATTGAGCCACTCGGGCACTGCCCGAGGGCCCTGGGCCACTAGGGGGCACCATCAGGGTTGCCAGCCTCAGTAAAACCAGGGACAGTATGTATAAATCTGTGTTTTTTTTACATCTGTCTGTGTATACTGTGTGTACATGTATGTGTATACTGTGTGATTGTATACTGTGTGTGTGTATACTGTGTGGCCCCATAATCTCTGATTGCCTTGGGGCCCCATAATGTCCTATTGCCCGGGGGCCCCATGAGTTATCAGTCCGCCCCTGGTCATGTGTCCACTCTTTGGACCCTATAGTATTTACAGGTTTAAAGGTCTTTTCCTCCACTGCAGAGTTCCCCCAAACAGCAGAAAATCTCGTCCTTGGATTACACTATGTAACATTAACAGCTACGTCATGACAGACAGTTCTGTGGCTAGTTTCAAACGTTACCAGCACTGTGGGGTACGTCATCATGTACATATACTATTCCTGCCTGATGCTTGGTCAGTTGTTTAGGGTCTATATGCTGGATAGTGAATTATGTGTCCTGGTGTAGGGTATAGCAGTTTCTGGCCAAGGCCCCTTCTGCATGGGGGGGGACTCCGCTAGGGGGGATATGTCCACCGAGCAGGCGGATGGCTGGTCCATGTCCACTCCGCTTATGCAGAGCAGACACAGACTGCTGGGTGGTTGCATGTAAATGGACCACCCTGTCTTTTATACCTGACTGCCATCCAATCCGGTCTGCTAGACGCAAGAGGAACTGATCTTTATCCATCTGTTTTTAGCGGATCGGATGTCAGCAGGTGTAAACGGACATGTGTCCGTTTACACCCACCTCTCAATAGAGGAGAATGGAGGGTCCAATCAGATCTGCCTGAAAAACAGACAGGTGGACCTGATCAGTCTGCTCGTGTTAAAGGGGCCTAAGTGTCTCTGAAACATATTCAGGAACTGCTAATGAGCAGTGATATATCTAGCATATTTGATACCTAGTGTGTATTTTTTTTTTTTTAAACTCCGGCCATATTCGTTTATATGTCAAAATTATTTTCAATAATCATAATGAAATCAAAGTGATTGTGAGGATATTTTTTTAAGGATATTTAAAAAAAATAAATAAACATGTCCTACTTACCTGCTCTATACAATGGATTTGCACAGAGCAGCCCCAATCCTCCTTTTCTGGGGTCCCCCGCCAGCGCTCTGGGCTCCTCCTCATCTCTGTGTGCCACTATAGGAAGTTGCTTCCTATGGTGTCACACGTGCAGGCCTGATTCCAAGTCATGCTGTATGTGTCTACTGACACACACAGTGTGGCTTAGTGTTTCCCCCACACTCCCTCCTTACTGGATTTGACTGACAGCAGCAGGAGCCAATGGCTTCCACAGCTCTCACTGAGTCTGGTAAAGAGGGAGTAAGAGAGCAGCACCGGATCAAGATCTGGTATTTAGGGGGGATGGGGGTGTGAGTTGACAATAGAAGGTGTTTTTACTATAATGGACAATAGACGGCTTTTTTACTCTAATACAGGGAAAGCATTACGGTAAAAAAAAAAACTTCAGCCTTTACAACCACTTTAAGTAAATACTATGAATAGACATAACAATTTGAGACCATGACGATTTTCCTTATCTGAATGTTGTATATTGTACATGTAATCATTTTGGTAAAAAAAAAATAAAATAAAAAATCCAATCGCTTAAAGAGGAACTGCAGTCTGCTCACATAAATTTGTAATAAAAACATCTTTTCCATTCTGAAGCTTCCCTCCACTCATTTTGCATATTATTTTATATATACTGTGATTCTGTACTTGCCAAATATGCTGCAGAAATCTCCCTCTACTGAGTCTGGTTGCAACCATTTTAACTGTGGGCAGCTGAAGCTGTTGCCTGTTCACTTCCTGGATTTACACAGACACACAGAGGCACACCTCCATCTCTGCAGCTCCCATTGGCCCTCTTATTACTCATCCCCCTTCCTTTCCTGGCAAACTCTCACAAGAGTGAGAGAGAGAGCTGTGCATGATATCATAAGCCTAGGATAATGACCAGACAAGAAACAGGAAGTTGGCTTTATAAGGTATTTACTGGCAGAAAAAGATAATAATTTACTATCCAAAGTTAAAACAACACGGGCAGAAGATTTAATAGATGGAAAGTTGAAAAAATTACTGAAGTTCTGCTTTAATAGCAGTTAAACATGGGGATAAATAATGATGTGTAAAATAAAATAAAATGTAAAAGCTTAACAGCGGTGCATGTGCATGTATGCTGTAGTGAGACATGGAGATAATAGAAGCGTAGCTTGGTACTGGCAGGTCTGTAGGGAGCTAAATTATAGTAAATTATAGTAATATAGTCTTCTAACATCGGTGACTTGACAACACCTAGGCAAGAAATGGAAACCCTGACAAAGATGGGCCTCAAATGGATAGTTGCATACAAAACAAAGGCAACAGTCAACAGCAAACGTCCAAATACGTGGCAGTATGCGGGCAACAAACAGGCAATCGTGACATTATGCGTGCAGCAAAGGGGCAAACCTAACAACATGAGCAATTGTGACATTATGCGGGCTGAACGGGCAACTGTGATAATCGGCTAGGCAATAAACTATCAGTCAAATAAAACTATCAAATAAACTATCAATATGCAGACAACAAATAGGCAATTGTGACTACAGTACATGCGGACAACGAATGGCTAATCGTGACAGCATACATGCAATCGCAACTATATACAACAAACAGGCAATTGTGACAAAATGCAGGAAACAGGCAATCACTGCAATATACCGGCAATAGCTGGGCAATGTACAGCTAAAAATGTCTCATTCCTTCCCCACAAGCAAATATCCCACACCAGTAAGAATCGATCAGGTCCTTCCACTCTGCAGCGACCCCCCCCCTTTATAACCCCCAGCGAGAATCCCCTCCCAGTCTTCACCCCCTCTCCAGCAAATGTTTGCCCTCTCCCTGCCCCCTAGCATATTCTTAACATAACCCCTTCATCCAGTGGACTCGCCAGACCTCAGACAGAGAGGTAGATAAAGCAGAGATATCATAATTTGCCACATCACGAATGTTAATTCTCCATTACAAACGCTAGTTTACAAGACCGACTGCTTCTGGCTTGTTCTTGCTTCTGAGCATGCGCGTTTGTACTTTTGTCCGATGGACTTGTGTACACATGATCGGAAAATCAACACACATCTGTCCGCGGAAAATTTTAAAGCCTGCTATCCAACATTTGTCCGCGAAAAATCCGACAACAATTGTCCAATGGAGCGTAGAAACGGTCAGATTTCCTGCCAACTGCCTGTCATCACACATTTCCCATCGGAAAATCCGATAGTGTGTACGAGCCTTTAGTCCGTAGGGCTTAGTATTGAGTTGGTCCACCCTTTGCAGCTATAACAGCTACAACTCTTCTGAGAAGGCTGTCCACAAGGTTTAGGAGTGTGTCTATGGGAATGTTTGACCATTCTTCCAGAAGTGCATTTGTGGGGTCAGGCACTGATGTGGATGAGAAGGCCTGGCTCACTGTCTCTGCTCTAATTAATTCCAAAAGTGGTCTATCAGGTTGAGGTCTGGACTCTGTGCAGGCCAGTCAAGTTCCTCCACCCCAAATTCGCTCATACATGTCTTTATGGACCTTGTTTGTGCACTGGTGCACAATCATGCTGAAACAGGGCCATCCCAAACACTGTTACCACAAAGTTGGGAGCATGAAATTGTCCAAAATGTCTTGGTATGCTGACATCTTAAGAGTTCTCTTTACTGGAACTAAGGGGCCAAGCCTATCCCCTGTAAAACATCCCCACACAATAATACACCCTCCGCCAAATGATTTGAGCCAGTGCACAAAGCAAGGTCCATAAAAGACCTGGATGAGCGAGTTTGGGGTGGAGGAACTTGACTGACCTGACCTCAACCCGATAAAACACCTTTGGAAAGAGCAGAGACTTTGAGCCAGACCTTCTCGTCCACATCAGTGCCTGACCTCACAAATGCTCTTCTGGAAGAATGATCGCGCATTCCCATAGACACAATCCTAAACCTTGTGGACAGCTTTCCCAGAAGAGTTGAAGCTATTATAGCTGCAAAGGGTGGACCAACTTAATATTGAACCCTGCGGACTAAGACTGGGATGCAATTAAAGTTCATGTGTGTGTGTAAAGGCAGGTGTCCCAATACTTTTGACAATACAGTGTATATGCCAACCCTCACCTTTTTTCCAAAAGAGGTAATTATTAAAAAACAATTATTATATATAAAGCTCTGGTTTTCAGAAGAAAATAGTCATATGCATGCACCTAAGATGGTATTACTGCATCATGGACAAGACTAAGGGGGGGGGGGGGCACTTGCCCAGACACAGTGGCTGTATGTAGAGGGAGGAGGGCATACTGGGACCTCCAGCAGCTCCTTTTCCCTGACTCACTGACAGGAGTGACTGCAGTGTCACTCCTGTCAGCTGGGCTTTTTTTTGTCTGGAGTGTGGTGGTACTGCCACCTACAGCACTAGCCCTGTGCTCCCTGCTGTCCCTTTTTGTAATTACAGAAATTGGCTTCCTGTGCCAGCTTCTGTGTTTACATTGACAGTGCCTCAAGTGACAGCATACTCTCAGTGCCGGCGGAGTGGCCACGGGAAGCTAGGCTGTCACACAGATCACTCCTTGCTCTACAGCATGACAAGACCAACCTTCTGGCAGCTGCTCCCTCTGCACTGAGGACTGATAAAGTAGCTGGGGGTAAGTGGAAGAGCTCTAAACTGGGGGGGTCTCTGTACAGATGGGGGAGCTTTGTTGTGGTGTTTCTTCCAATGACACTGCCGACACAGGGACATTTTTTCCTTTCATTGATACCGCAGATGAAAGGGAATTTTTTTATTTTCAGTGACACCACCAATGCAGGGACATTTTGCTTTCCAAGGACACCGCCGACATTTTTTTCTTCTCAGTCATATCACTGACTCTGGTATATGAGGGATGAAGGACTCATGGTGTATCATCCATGAGTACATTCTGTGCACATGGGCCCCGAGGTGGGTGGGGCCCATTGCGCTCTGACACACAATGCACCCATGGAAGGGAATAGTGACTCCAACAAATGACCGCCACGCAATGTGCTCCTTAGATGTATAGGCGCTGCAGCCCTGCCTGTCACTGCCCATTGACGTTGTCCCTTGTTGCCTGTATCCCTGCTGCCCATGTCTCAGCTGCCTGTTGCTGTTTGGGATCTGCGGGTGGCTGTCAACTCTGTGGGTGGGTACAAAATCACCGGGGACAGTGGACTGATGTCATCCTGAGCCCGGGAGGAAGGAAATCTCACATGCCAAAGCAGTCTGTCTGGGGTCTGTTAGGGACACGGGGGGATTGTGCTAGGCTGACTGTACTGGATACTGGGGGTCAGACTGACCGGGGGGGGGTGCAGACGGACAGATTGACTTGGAGGAATGATTGTACTGGGGGACAGACTGACCTGGGGGCGATTGTACTATACATAATACTCTATATATACTGTATATTGCAGCTTACCAGTCATTCGATATAGTGGCTGCATTCGTTTTCTTCTTTTAGGCTGTTTTCTGTTTTCACCAGGTGATCCGGCCAGTAACACACCCCACTCTAGAAAGAGCAACAGAAACACATTTGGACAGCAACATTGTCAGTCTGGGGTGGGGGGTGGTATTAGACGCACTAGTATATTTGGATACACTAAACAAATTGAAGCCAGATTCCAGCAAATGTTTTTAAGCAGTTACACCAAGCAGTTTTATTCATTTTGAATTAATAGAACATAAATATAAGCTGACCATTGTAAATACCCCTGTCGATAGCAAATGGTTGGTCTCAATACACAGTTGCTACATCTGCAGGAGAGCTTGTTCTGTTGAAGAACAACAGAGTTACCGGCCAGATTAGCAGGTGAAAATAAAAGAAATAAAGCCTAAAAAGGAAACTAATACAGGCAGCACATCTAAAAATTGGTATGCTGCAATATAATAATGATGATGATTGCTTTTGGTTTAATACTGTTTTAAGGAGCAATCCCAGTACAACTCCTTCAAGTTATTCACAGACAACAGAGTGGTGGTTTACTTTATACATCCACTAGACTGGAATCAAAACATAAATCAGCAAAGTCAGCAATAAACGGCCATAAAACGTAAGCATTAAGGGCAATAAAACGTAAGCATTAACTGCAATACGTATAATAATACTATAACTGGTCTAGTGTGCACTCTAGGAGAATGGCTAGTATATGGTGCAATATCCCAGAGAGGTACCTCTTAGCATAAGATGGAGCAATAGAGTGGCAAAGTAGCACAGGGAAAGTGGGTAGAGGGGAGGGCTGACTCTATGGGCAAAATTACATATAGGGCTTGATTTATTAAAACTGGAGAGTGTAAAATCAGCTCTGCATAGAAACCCATCAGATTCCACTTTTTTTGGTTAAAGCTTAATCGAACAAGCTGAAGTTACCACACACAGCTGCACCAGATTTTGCACTCTGCGGTTTTAGTAAATCAACCCCAATATCTTAAATGTTAATGCACAACAATGCTAAAATATCATACTTTATAAAAATGTGTAAAACTGCAGCACATAGATGAGCGAGGCCAAGTTAACGAATGGCAAACAAAGGAATATACAAACGGATCACATTATGGAAAACAGTCTGCATTATTGTAACATTATATTAAAGTGTTACTAAACCCAGGACCCTGCATCCACTATATCTGGTCTCCCACAGTACACAGAACATGGAAATGTAAATATAAACTGTGAAATACCCTTTCTAATCAGCAGTATACAGCAGCCTTGCGACTTCTATCAGTGTCTGGTTAAAGCTTGTAGAAGGAGTTTTCATTCTACTATGACTGTCCTTTGAGGCTGCAGGACCCCTGACCCTCTGTCTGGACAGTGCTGATTGGTCCTGTGCTAATCCATATGCACCCTCCCAAGAAAAAACAAAACAATAAAAAATACACCCCAAACTGAGCATGTGCACAGTGACTCCGAAGGCTCTGTCTTATCAGGAGATGGATTGGGGACAGTGGAAGAAGGGGAAGATCAGAGAAGATAGGATCAAACAGCCTTTATATACAATGTGGAGGATTAACCCCTTAGGTTTCACAGTGAGTATAACAAGCACGCTTTACTGCATACAGACTGATTTTACTGTTGTGGGTTTAGTAACACAGTAACAAGCATATATGATAGTATAATAGATTAACAAAATATTGGTAACACAGAAAAATGCCATTGATAGGTGCAAGAATGCAAAAAGAACTGCACATTGACTCATATGTAAAAATATGTACATAATGTATAGCAGAATTAAAGTCTTTAGGAGTGGGGGTTAGCTTAGTTAAATTATATTATCTGGTCATTTAGCTCCTCATCTGACCATGCTTTTATTAAATCCCAACATACAGGGTTATATGTCAGTATCACAACACAATCTGAGGACATACACTTTTTTCCAAATACTACCATGATCTATTACTATGTATGTGGTCCACTCCACTCACTACAATTCACATATTTTCTTATTTTAATACAAATCTTAAAGCGGATCTTCACCCTCAGTTTGATGTTGCCTCATCTCCACCTTTTCTCCCCCCCCCCCCGTGCAAATAGGACTTTTTATTTTTTAACTTTTTATTTTTTAAATTAAAGATCCCCCCCATGCAGGTGTGAATGGCGAATGACGTTGCCCACTGTGCCTCCTGGGATATGTACGTCACATATCCCAGGAGGCCTAATCCTTCATTGAGAAAAGAGGAGGGGGAACGGGCCCAGTGGCTCATCATCATCGAGAGAGCTTCCAGCTGAACCTGGAAGAGCCGGCAGCTTCCTGATGATGTCCAGCTAGAACAGTGGTCTCCAAAATGTGGCCCGGGGGCCAGATGCAGCCCTTTGCTTGCTTTTATGTGGCCGTTGGGGCACTATTTTCATCTACTGATACCAACAATATGACAGGATTCCCCCACTGACATCAATGAAGGGGCAGACTTCCTCCCAATGACACCAACGACGGAGCACAATTCCTCCCACTGACACCAACGATGGGGCACAATTCCTCCCACTGACAGAAAGGATGGGGCATGGTTTATTCCCACCAACGTCGGGACCTTTTCTACTCCCAATGACCACAGTCCGGCCCCCCTTAAGTCTGAAGGACAGTAAACTGGTTCTTTGTATAGAAAGTTTGGAGACCCCTGAGCTAGAAGATAGTGAGTGCGGGACTGAGCCGGGGCAGAAGAGAAGAGGATCTCAGTAGGACAACGCTGGATCTTCTAAATGGGTGAGTATCTTAACTGTACAGGTATGGAGGGGTTAAAAAAAATGATGGGGGTTGTGAAGATCCAGAGTAGAACCATGTCAATACCACAATGTTTATAGAGGGCAATAAATTACTTATTTTCTTATTTTAGTCCAGTGCTCAAAGAAGAAAATTGCAACAGGCAATATTTGAATACCTCTTCCCAACAAAGTATAGTGGTTCACATTGTACAAGGATTTTTACAGTGTGATGGAGAGAGAAATGAGCTAATTTAATATATATACACATGACAAGCATCCTCTGAAGGATATTTTGAAAGCATTAATCATGTTACTTTGCCTGGGTGGTAAGCATTTATCTATTGTCATTCATTCATAACTCCTACTCACCATATATTCCCAATTCCTTTAAAGCGGCCAAGACAACCCACGCACATGCAAATAAGTAGGGATCACAGTCTCATCATCAAAAACCCGCACATATTTAACCACTTCAGCCCCGGAAGATTTGGCTGCTCAATGACCAGGCCATTTGAGGGGGTACGGCACTGCGTCACTTTAACTGACAATTGAGCGGTGGTGCGACGCTGTACCCAAACAAAACTGATGTCGTTTTTTTCCCACAAATAGAGCTTTCTTTTGGTGGTATTTGATCACCTCTGCGTTTTTTATTTTTTGCGCTATAAACAAAATAAGAGTGACAATTTTGAAAAAAACACAATACTTTTCGCTATAATAAATACCCCACATTTTTTTTCCCCAAAAATTATTTTTCCTCAGTTTCGGCCGATATGTATTCTTCTACATATTTTTGGTAAAAAAAATCACAATAAGCATATATTGATTGGTTTGCGCAAAAGTTATAGAGTCTACAAAATAGATAGATTTATGGCATTTTTATTTTTTTACTAGTAATGACAGCAATCTATCGGGACTGCAATATTGCGGCGGATAAATTGGACACTTTTGACACATTTTTGGGACCATTGACAATTATACAGTGTTTTAAAAATGCACTGATTACTGTATAAATGTCACTGGCAGGGAAGGGGTTAACACTAGGGGGCGATCAAGGGTTTACCTGTGTTCCCTAGGTATGTTCTAACTGTAGGGGGGATGGGACTGTCTAGGAGGAGAGAGAGATCGGTGTTCATACTTAGTATGAACACACGATCTGTCTCTACTCCCCTGAAAGAACCGGATCTGTGTGTTTACACACACAGATCCCGGTTCTCGCTCTGTCACGAGCGATCCCAGGTGCCCGGTGGTCATCGCACTCACTGAGCACTTGCATCGGCTCCGGGCACACGCTGTGGGCATGCGCGCGCCCCTAGTGGCTAAAAGGAAAAGTGACGTAAGGTAACGGTGATTTGCTTAGCCGAGCCAACCTGCCGCAGTAAAACTGCCGTGGCTGGTCCGGAAGTGGTTAAATAGCTTGTTTTACTGTTCATCTGACACTTTCAATATATTCAGGTAAATATTGGCTTATTTATTAGGGCTCCTTTCACACAGAGGGCCAAGGAGCAACAAAACCAGGTGGTTGATCTGCACTTTTACTGTCCCTCGTCTGTCCCTTTATCAAGCGGACATGGTGCTGCTTGGGTGTATACACAATGTCATGGCCATGATGCCTTGCACTGCTGTGCGGCAATTTTAACGCTAAATGCACAGGTGTCACCACCTGTCAAACTCTCCCATGTAAGTGAATAGGGTTGTGCCACTACTGCAGCCATATTGCTGTTTATAAAAAATAAAAACAAGCATTGCAAATTAGTAAAGCTATGTGCTTTCCAAACACTGGGGGGGATTTACTAAAGCTGGTGCACTCAGAATCTGATGCAGCTGTGCATGGTAGCCAATCAGCTTTTAACTTCAGCTTGTTCAACTAAGCTTTGACTATAAAACCTGGAAGCTGATTGGTTTCTATGCAGAGTTGCACTCTCCAGCTTTAGTAAATAACCCCCATTGTCTTTGTTCTGCATTGAGACTCTGAAACCAGCAGAGAACAACAAAACAAAATGGCAGTTCTGTTATCACAAACAAAAGCCCACATGAGATTTTCAGGGGTTGGGCTTGGCCCCTTAGTTCCAGTAAAGGGAACTCTTAGGGCGTCAGCATACCCAGACATTTTGGACAATTTCATGCTCCCAACTTTGTGGGAACAGTTTGGGGATGGCCCCTTCCTGTTCCAACATGACTGCGCACCAGTGCACAAAGCAGAGTCCATAAAGACATGGATGAGAGAGTTTGGGGTGGAGGAACTTGACTGGCCTGCACAGAGTCCTGACCTCAACCTCATAGAACACCTTTGGGATGAATTAGAGCGGAGACTGCGAGACAGGCCTTCTCATCCAAATCAGTGCCTGACCTCACAAATGTGCTTCTGGAAGAATGGTCAAACATTCCCATAGACACACTCCTAGACCTTGTGGACAGCCTTCCCAGAAGAGTTGAAGCTGTTATAGCTGCAAAGGGTGGGCCAACTCAATATTGAACCCTATGGACTCAGACTGTATATATATACTGTATATATATGCACAAATGTTTTACCTTGCAATTCTACTGTATTTTTGGTTGTTTTACAAGGAGAGAGTTCATATATACATATGTAGCACCCTGATGTTTAGGCAGGGTTGCTATAAAATTTAGTTGCCAAGCGATAGTTGCCTTGGGCATGTTAGGAGGTCAATTGATTTCTCTCTAAATCTGGACTTGTTGCACCCTTTCTCTTCTGTCACTGGGTGGCACTGAACTAGTGACATTAGATAAGTCAAGGGCTTTGCAAGCTCAGACATGAATGTATGAGATGTCTCAGCCAATGGGCAGGGATTTTCTCTGGTCCCTTGTCCTTCTGGGAGCAGTGGTTTATTTAGGTTTTGTGCTGCCCTAGGCCTGACTAAGCTCGCGCACCCCCTAATTTAAATATGACCCACCCATTCCTGTCAAGGCCACACCTCTTCCTTTTTAAGATCCGCCCTGTCATCTTCATGGGAAGAGGACAGAGGGACACCACAGAAGGAGGACAGAGAGGGATGCCGCATTTTTTCATTAGGGGGGTAAGGGGATATGTGCTGGGTGCTTTGGGAGGGGAGGATCAGACCCCCCCCCCACTAGCACATATCCTGTCCCCTCTCAAAGCACCCAGCACATATCCCATTACCCCCCCTCCCCTCATCCATGTGTGCATCTGTTATCTGCCCCCTTCCCGGTTACTGTGTCCCCCTCCACTGTAAACTATACACAGACCTCAGAGCAGCAGCGTGGCTTTTGCACTGAAGTTGTGTCCTACCTCTGTGGCTCCTCCTCCTCCTGACTGTGTACACTAGAATATTAGAGCCGAGAAGGAGGAGGACCTGAGGAGTGTGTGTGGCTGACAGTGGGGAGAGAGGTGGTGGCTGCTACGAAAACCTGATCGGCGCTTGTGGGACCCCGGGTGGCAGATGTCCTGGGTGCCCACGCTAGCGCACCCTGAATGGCCAGTTACCGAAGCTCAGTGCCGGAACTTGTTGTGGGCTCCGGGACAGTGGCGTCACTAGGTTTGGTGTCACCTGGTGCGGTAAAAATTGTGTCCCCCCCCCTTAATTTTTGGACTGGAAGCCCAGCGTTGGAGTTCATTTTGGCGGTCAATAAGGCCTAGAGGATATCAGGTTAGGCACTTCCTAATGGCTCAGTTCCTGGGAACAGTAATGAATAATGGCCAACAGGCTCTCTTACCAGACCCGGTGAAACTGCAACAGTGATTCCTCCGGCTGGACGTTCGCTCACTCTGGGTTGCCCAGGCTGACTCTAATCAGTAGTGTAGCATGTCTGTACCCCGGCAGTAGCTTCATCTTTCTCCCCCTCTGGTGGTGCAGATACAGCGTGGCTCTCTCTTTGGTGGTGCGGGAAAAGTGTGGCTCTCTCTGGTGGCGTGGCTCCCTGTCTGGTGGTGCAGGTACAGCGTGGCTCTCTCTTTGGTAGTGCGGAAAAAGCGTGGCTCTCTCTGGTGGCGTGGCTCCCTGTCTGGTGGTGCAGGTACAGCGTGGCTCTCTGTTGGTGCAGGAACAGTGTGGCTCTCTCTATGGTGGTGCGGGTACAGCGTGGCTCTCTCTCTGGTGGTGTGAGTACAGCGTGGCTCTCTGGTGGTGCAGGTACAGTGTGGCTCCCTCTCTGGTGGTGCGGGAACAATGTGGCTTTCTTTCTGGTGGTGTGGGTACAGCGTGGCTCTCTGGTGGTGTGGGTACAGTGTGGCTCTCTCTGGTGGTGCAGGTACAGTGTGGTTCTCTCTGGTGGTGTGGGTACAGCGTGGCTCTGGTGGTGCGGGTACAGTGTGGTTCTCTCTGGTGGTGCATGTAAAGCGTGGCTCTGGTGGTGCGGGTAAAGTGTGGTTATTTCTGGTGGTGCGGGTACAGCGTGGCTCTGGTGGTGTAGGTACAGTGTGGCTCTAGTGGTGTGGGTACAGCGTGGCTCTGGTGATGCGGGTACAGCGTGGCTCTCTGGTGGTGCGGGTACAGCGTGGCTCTCTGGTGGTGCGGGCACAGCGTGGCTCTGGTGGTGCAGGTACAGCGTGGCTCTCTGGTGGTGCGGGTACAGCGTGGCTCTGGTGGTGCGGGTACAGCATGGCTCTCTGGTGGTGCGGGTACAGTGTGGCTCTGGTGGTGCGGGTACAGCGTGGCTCTGGTGGTGCGGGTACAGCGTGGCTCTCTGGTGGTGCGGGTACAGCGTGGCTCTGGTGGTGCGGGTACAGCGTGGCTCTCTGGTGGTGCAGGTACAGCAGGGCTCTGGTGGTGCGGGTACAGCGTGGCTCTCTGGTGGTGCGGGTACAGCATGGCTCTGGTGGTGCGGGTACAGCGTGGCTCTGGTGGTGCGGGTACAGCGTGGCTCCCTCTCTGGCTTCCCCCAGCACAGTACTCTTTTTCTCCTCCTGTAACACCCTCCAGCAGAGTGCATGCATGCTGGGGGCTGTAGCATGTTTGTGGACACACAGGGGCCGCCACTCTTCAGGGACTACTTTTCCCATGATGCCCCCAGAGTCTTCTGATTGGCCCTCTGCTGTGGCCAATTATGGGGTGAGAAACAGCGGTCAGGAAGCTGGGCGGCAGTGCAGGGAAACCAATTAGAGACGCTCTCTCTCGCTTCTCTCTTCGGCTTACAGAAAGAGGAGGGGGGCGAGCGGGGGAGATACACAGACAGCCCGCATCTCTCCTCTCCCTGTCACAGCGCTGCTGCTCTATTTACCAGAGAACTCCCCCGCTCGCCCCCCCTCCCCTTTCTGTCAGCTGAACAGAGAAGAGAGAGCGGCTCTAATTGGTTTCCCTGCGCCGCCACCCAGCTTCCTCCCCGCTGTTTCCCTCCCCATAATTGGCCACAGCAGAGGGCCATTCAGAGAGAGAAGCAAGGCTTCACAGGAGCGGCTTGACGGCTTCCTGGCTCCCTCCGCACACGCGACGCCACACCTAAGCTGTACTCCTGGTGGCCCTGTTGTGCGGGAAGAGGGTGCAGGTGCCGTTCTCGGGGGGGGGGGTCGGCCTTTTGCCGCCCCCCCCCCGCAAAGTGCCGCCCTAGGCCTAGGCCAACAAGGCCTAGGCCAAAACACAGCACTGGCTGGGAGAGCCTATTTATTTGGAGTCAGGTGATCGAGGTTCAGTGCCACCTGGATGGCTGTCTGGGTGGATGTGTGTTATGCTGCCCCGGGCTGCTAGGCCAGAAGCCTGAGGCCTATCCAGGGTCATCTGGCTGCTAGGCTGTCTGAGGTCTATCCAGAAGCAGGAAAGCAGCATAGGGTTGGGACTGCTGGCTTGCAGTCCAACCAGAAGTAGCGGTTCAGCCGGACGGGGAACCAGCTGTGGTCGGAGGTAGAAGGGGAAGCTGTCGCCACTGAGGGGCCATCCACCTTGTTACCGGAGACAATTGTGAATAATCTGAACCTGAGCAGTCTTCTCATCAACCGGGGACAGTGAAGAAGTGGGAAAGCTTCAGTGAGTGCCAAGCCAGGGACCCAGCGGGACAGGAGAGGTGATGCTTGCGGAGCATCAGTGAGCGCTAAGCCAGGGACCTAGCGGGTCAGCAGGGGTTACTCTTGAAGAGTATCTGTGAGTGCCAAGCCAGGGACCCATCAGGGAAGCGGGGGTGATGCCTGAGGAAGATACTGAGTGCTAACAGTGAAAGAACTCAGGGGATCCAATGGCTATTGGGTCTGAAGTCTAGTGAAAGACTGGGATTTCTTGCAGCGAAGATCCACAGTGAGTGATTCAATATACTACAGTTAGTAACTACTACAAGATTGTTGCCATAGGAGACAGCAGTCCTACCTATACAGTGGTGTCCGGCTGGAGGCCTTCACCTGTATAGCTGTCTTCCTATAGAAGTCTCGGAGTCTGCTTATTATCATTGTACCTGCTTAAGGGTGTCCTGGCCCTAACCCTCTCTCCCCCAGTTCTATTCAAGAGACAATAAATCTCTTTGCATTCAAAAAGTGTCTGGTGACCACCATTTCATCTTGCATTACACCAACCATGCCTCGCAACTAGGGATGAGCCGAACACCCCCCCCCCCCCGGTCCGGTTCGCAGCAGAACATGCGAACAGGCAAAAAATTTGTGCGAACACGCGGACCCGGTAAAGTCTATGGGACGCATAAAAAGTGTTTGGGGACCCGGGTCCTGCCCCGGGGGACATGTATCAATGCAAAAAAAAGTTTTAAAAATGGCCGGTTTTTCGGAAGCAGTGATTTTAATAATGTTTGAAGTGAAACAATAAAAATGAAATATTCCTTTATATATTGTGCCTGGGGGTGTCCTTAGTATGCCTGTAAAGTAGCGCATCTTTCCTATGTTTTATAACAGTACCACAGCAAAATGACATTTCTAAAGGAAAAAATGTCATTTAAAACTGCTCGCGGCTGTAATGTATTGTCGGATCCCGGCAATATAAATAAAAATACCAAAAATACAAAAAAAAATGGCGGAAATTTTTTAAAAATGTTGTGGGGGTCCCCTAGGCCCCCAGGCACTATATACTATGAATAGCAGTATAGATACCGTACGGCCTACCCTATATATTTTGCAGAAAAACTTGGCCTTAGGTGTTGGTGGTACCAGAACACTGTAATCCCTCACAGTTACTCTTGTTGGGGGCAGGAACGGGCCCTGCTGTGAATTATTATATCAAAAATAGTAATTGCATGCCTCTGTTAAACAGGGGCAGAAAAATTGGGCCTTTGGTTTTGGTGGCACCAGAACACTGTAACCCCTCACAGGTTCTCTTGTTGGGCGCAGGAACGGGGCCAGCTTAACTATTATTTCAAAAATAGTAATTACATGCCCCTTTTAAACGGGGCAGAAAAATTGGGCTTCGGTGGTGGTGGTGCCACAACACTGTAACCCCTCACAGATACTCTTGTTGGGCACAGGAACGGGCCCTGCTGTAAAAAATTATCTACATTTTTAATTACATGCCCCAGTTAAACAGCGGCGGAAAAAATGGATCTTGGGTGGTGGTGCCCTAAACCAAAAATATTGTTGGAAGCTAGCATCACCAAGATTGACGAGGAATAGGATAGTCAGCATAGGCAGTCTTCAAGGCATCCCAGACCAATAGTAAATTCAATCAGTTACATCAGCATCAGGTGCTTGATAGCTGCTGATCCAAGACTGATTCATTTTTATGAATGTGAACCTATCAATGGAGTCTGTGGACAGGCGAACTCTTTGATCCATTACAAACCATCCAGCAGCACTGAATGTGCGTTCAGAAAGCATGCTGAATGCAGGACAGGCCAGTAGCTCAATTGCATAATGAGCAAGTTCTGGCCAGTGGTCCATCCTCAAGACCCAGTAACCCAGTGGATGCTCTGTTGGAAAGGTCTCCAAGTCTGATCTTGTCCCTAGATATTCCTGCACCATATAATGCAGACACTGGCAAAGGTTGCTTCAACTGATCAGACCTTGGTGCTGAGGACTGAAAAATTCTTTAAAGGCATCAATCAGCTGGGCCACCTTCTCCTGCAAGACATTCCCTGTGCTGGTTTATGGAGGAGGAAAGAATAATCTGATGGTGCTAAAGCCAAGACGGTCTGATCTGGTAATTGTAGTGAGTGTGACTTCCTAAGAGCTAGGAATTGTTCATCACTAATTATCACAGCTGAGACCCAGAGCAGGTCTGGAGAACACTGGCACATCAAATAAGAAACAGAAGAGACACAAGGAAAGAAGTTAGAAGAAACGAGAACAGCACTGAAAAAAAACTATTCTGCTCTATCTGCTCCTGAGGATTAGCATAGCCTTTATTTCTTTATGGGGATCGTGTGACAATATGTCCCTTTGAGTATGTTTACCAAAGGCCCAGGCTGGCTATTAAGCCGAAAGAACTTGTGATCTCCCATGATAGGAGATCATTGGAAGTTGGTAAGCGGCAGTGGGTTTAGTGGTGGAAGTCATCTTTCTCCTATCACATTCTTTGGGTGTATCGTCTGTCAGTTTCACATCACTTTTCATCTTACCTTAGATGGACATTATTTGTGATATTCATTTTTCAATACATTTTTCATTTTTTTCACCATATTTATTTATTTATGATTCAGGAGTCTAGCGCAACTTAATTATAGAAATATATATATATATATTAATACACCGCCTGAAGTGTATTAGAAACAGTACACCACTGAATGCACTGTAGATATGGGCTACACTGGATGCAGGGTATATATATATATATATATATATATATATATATATATATATATATATATATATATATATTAATACACTGCCTGCACTTATATTGATTAATATTGAATATTGAGTAACTACTGAATATATAGTCTATGCTAAATGCAGAGTATATATTTACTAGACTGACTGTATATATATCAAATACACTGCCACTAACTGAATAACCTGCCTGCTTAATCTAACTCAAGCTATCTCTCTGTTCATGCCAACAACACTACACACGGCCCTCAGTGTAAGCAGCCTTATATAATGTGGGGCATGGACTTAGTCCCCCTGAGCCATAATTGGCCAAAGGCACCCTGCCTTTGGCCAATTATGGCTCTCTAAGCAGAGCGCGCTGTGATTGGCCAAAGCATGCAGGTCAGGTGCATGCTTTGGCCAATCATCATAGAGCAATGCACTGTGATCCCGCAGTGCATTATGGGGCATTCCGCGGCATTCGAATTTCCCGCAAACGCCTCATAATGTTCGCTGTTCTGCGAATGGGCGGACACCCGATGTTCGAGTTGAACTTATGTTCGACCCGAACATCGAGCTCATCCCTATTCACAACCCACTCTACACAGAAGGATGTCAGCTCTCTCTGACTCTGGAGGTCACCATTAGGCCTTTGCAGGTCTCGGACCTTGCTACACATATAAGTAGGGATATCCCACCTGCTACTGCTCTGATTTCTGGATTACATTGATGGAGTCATCCAGGTACTAGTTTAGCAAAAGAGAGAGCTGCTCCGAACAAATTATTTTCCTTGTATTATACACAGTATATGTAAAATTTTTGTTCCACAAAGACACTGTGCAATGGACAACAGAATGCAATCAGGTGAAGAAACAGGTGTAGAATGTCTACTGTAAGTGGTGTAGAAAGTGCCACATAATTTAGACATTACACTATTGTAGAAGGCCAGACTGTGTTATGAAAAGTTATGGAACTTGTAGCTTCCATTGTCCAACAACTTTTACTTTTCTTTGTTCCACCAACTGTCCTTCTTAATAAATGATATGGTGCAAGTTACTAAAAGTTTCTATAGGTAAACAGCAAAAACATTTTACTTTGCAGCAAAAATCTAACTTTGCGGGTAAAAATGTAGGAAAGCAATGGGTATAACATAAAATTACATTTATAGTTAATCTAGACACCATGCATTTAGTTTTCATAGTATTTCTTCTGCCTTATATTAACACTAGGTAAATATATTATCTGTTCCAAATCCTTGAGTGACCTAATATGTTACAGCATCTGCCCACTGCCTTGTAAATGCCTCCCTGACCTTTCATTGCCATTAATCTGTTTATATAATAACACGCTCACTATAAACAAATAAAAAGCATATTTACAGGAATGTTACAAACAGTAATAAGACATACTAGAAACATAAACATATTACAAAACGATCTGTATTGCAAAAAGAGCAAGCTAATTTAATTATTATTATTATTATTATTATTATCATCATTATTATGTGTAACCAAGTTTTTTTTCCAGGAAAACAACTACATTTATCTTGGAAATAAATCACTGTTTATACATTCCACAATACATTCCACATTCAAACAAAAAATATTATTAGAGATATAGACAAGCCTGTGTATTTTTTTTTGGCAGTTTTTCAATATATTGGTAGCTTCTTATATATTACTGTGCAAATGTTTTTGGTAGGTGTGAATAAATTCTGTAAATTAAGTTTTAATAGTTTATTTTTATCAATTAGCAAAATGGAAAGTAAAGGAACAGAAGAGAAATCCAAATCAAATCAATATTTGGTGTGACCACTCTTCCACTCTTTGCCTTCAAAACAGCATCAATTCTCCTAGGTACATCTTACTTTAGTAGCAGAGTGTGGCTGATCCTCACCCATTTTTAAGCCTCCTATACATCTGTTTCAGGTAATAACTGCATTACAACATACATATGAAATTGATGATCATTAGGGCCTGCTTGGTACAATTGGTTAATCATACACCTGACTCTAAACCTTTAAAATTCCTGACTTTGTGCAAGTGTACAAAGTGTGCAAGTGTAGAATTGATGCTGGTTTGAAGTAAAAAAGTAGTCACACCAAATATTAATTTGATTTCGACTTTTCTTCACACCAGAACATGGTGCAGGAAACAGTTCTGTACGCGTTTCCCACACCACATTCAAAGCGCACTGCAGTTTCGATCTGTAGCTGGTGTCAATCTTAACTTAATAACACTCCGAATGCACATGCTGTGCGCTTGCCTGTACCGGATCGCATGGGACAGAGGTACCATGTGATCTGGTTGCAGTGTGTTTCCAAAAGTAGTGCATGCACTACTTTTGATGTGGCGCAATGCAATTTGTTCCCATTGAAAATAAATGGGTTCAAATCGCTCCACACTGAACTGCATGTGAATTCCACAATTCCTAGTGTGAACCGGCCCCTATTCTCTATAGGATCTACTGTAAGCATACAATAATGGAAGGTAGTAGTCATGGCTGGGCGAGTAACTACATGGACAACAAGTAGGTGCATCCTACCCTAAGAAAAATATCAAATATAGTACAAGAGGTATAGGTTTGAAATCAGCTTTGTGGTCGGTACATTGGATATTGGCTCCAGGAGCCAAACGTTAGTAGCCCTTAAAAGGATAGGTTAACTCTATCTAAATGACACTGGGTTTGCTAAAGCACTATAAATTATATATAAATGCCATTCATTTTTTGATTAAAAACTACTCGTTTTCACTTTTTTCTGGATTATTCTTAGTACTGCTGATCTCCTGCAGCCACTTTGTACCTATATCCATGCACTCTTGTTGTGGATGCCTGGCATTTCATGGTGCGTGTTTCCTGAAGGTGACACCAGTGGACCATGCCTCTATCATGCACATTGAAATGGCCCCAACACAACTTTATTGTAATACTCACCTTAAGTTTAGAAATGTTCTTCTGCATTACTTCATTTCTGTCAGTTGATGCTCCCAGTTTTCCAGATTGCATGATATCTGTGTGCCCAGGCTCTCAGCGACCTGCCTCCTGGGGGTACATTTTCAAGCTCACGGAAGGAGTCATTTAAAACCAGACCACTTCTGCAAAATGATGTGGAGGAAGACCTGTGGCATTATGGAAGTAGATCGTAGACAACTAGAAAAAATGTATGTATATTGCTTTGATTATTTTAAAGCGTAAGTTTAGTTTAAAAGAATGAGCATGAGGGACAGTACTTACATTTAATGAGATGTGTGCCTTGTGTTGGTGCCGGTTGTCCTAGTTGTAAATCTTCCATCCTTTGCGTTCCCACACCCCTGCAGCCATTAAACTTGTGATGCTACAAGGGTTAACACAGCTGCTGGACCTCTCATAGGCATTCAATGCCAACTATGCCCTCCTTCCATCTCCCACCTCCATTCATAAAAGCTATACTATATCCTCGATCAGTATAAAGCACTCTATGAATGGAGGACAGGCGGACAAATGAACAGTCCACCTTCTTCATCAATTCATAGAGCACTTTTCATTCACGGAAGCTACAGTACTGCTTCTATGATTGGAGGAGGGGCAGAAAGGAAGGGTATAGTCAGCACTCTTGAAGAGTGTCTATAACAGATCCAGTTATCATAGTTCTATGAATGGTGGATGGGCAGATGAATGAAAAGTCTGCCCTCTCCATTCATAGAGTGCTTTTTATTGATGAAAACTAAAGTATGCATCTAAGAATGGAGGAGGGGTGGAAAGGGCAGGCATAATTGGCACACGAGTGCTTATGATTGGCTTATAACCACTGCAGCACTGGAAGATTACTGTTGGGGGGTGTGGTGGTAGTGGTGGGGGAAAGCAGCACAAGGGACATTTACTTAAATGTAAGTATTGTGCTGATTTAAAAAAGAAAATACCTAAAAATAAAGGTGGTGATGGTGATGGGTGCCCCAAGGGCAGAGGTAGGGCTAGACTTTAGCTTTGAGCTTAAAGCAGAGCTCCACCCAAAAAGGAAAGTTCTGCTTGTTTGCAGCCTCCTCCCCTCCACATTTGGCACGAGTGGGTACCTGGTTTTGACAGGTACCCACTCCCACTTCCGGTTCAGATTACCGCAGCTAACTGAGCCAAAAGTTCAGCCCCCCCTCCTTCCCCCGCAGTCTTCTGGGACACATCACAGGTCCCAGAAGACTACGGGACCATTCACAAGGTAGAAAACCAGCTGTGAATTTGCAAGGCTTCAATTCCTGTTTCCCTTATTACCAAGATTTAGGCTAAGGTGAGTACATCACTGGATTCTTGTACAGGTAAGTGTCCTTACAAATACTGTAGCTACTGACTTTTATTTTTTGGGGGGGAGCCTGGAGCTCCTCTTTAACCCTAAACCTTATCGTTTAAGCTAAATACCCTAAATCCAACATTGCAACCTAACTCCCTAGCCTTTGACCACAATTCTAAGCTAAGGCCTTAAGCCCGGTACACACAGTCTGAAAGTCAAGGAACCGGACAACTTTTGGTACATGGACTGCTGTCTGTTCAACAAAAGCCAGTCTAACAACCGGCTTCTGCCAAACAGTCATGCTGGAAAACCAGCATTCGATCAGTACTTTCAACCAATCGGTGTATTCAGGAAGGGGTGGGGGAGTACTCACTGTCAAAATACAATAGCACAGCAGGTTAGATCTCTACATCACACATGTTTTGTTTTGATGCGGAAATCTTTTTTTTTTTTTTCGTTCAACCCGCTGGTTGAAAAAAACAAAAAACTGACCATGTATACCCAGCTTAACACATAAAAAAAAAAAAAACTACATAAGGCCATCAAAGTATTGTCATTGAAAGCTTGTAGTTCTGTGCCGAGATCTCACAGCTAGCTAGCAGCTGATTACCATATAGATAGCATTTACTGTATGCTGTCCATCTGTTATGAGAGCTAAAGGATAGTAAATTCGCATCATGTAAAAGAACAGGAAAACTAACTTCCTTCTCAGTCATACTTTGTACTGTGAGAATTGTTTGTAGTTGTGTGATTTATTATTGGTTAATGGCTGGTACTAATGAGGAAGTGAACTTTCATATTTGTATATGAAATGTATCTTGTTCCTGAACTGAAAAATAAACACTGACACCCAATTCTGAGAATTAGAAGAAATTCAGTACTTCCTGTAGCCTTGTGTCCCACATCAAATAAAACCACACCACGGTCAAAACCTTAAAACTTTCTCACTTGACCTGATGCCAACTGCCAATGAGAAAAATCATTCTGTGTTACATCTTAACATCACCTAGAAAAATACAGTATCTGCTTATCCCACGAAAATTCTTATACTTGCCCGATCAGGACAAAATTATTAAAATAGCTGAATAAAGGATTTGTCTCCAAGATTTGTCACTTTTGCTTACTTAAAGAGGAACTGCATTTGGGTGGCAAAAATATGAATGCAATCTATACACTAGGGGGAGAACCTCTGGGGGAATCTAGGATGGAAAAGGACCTGGGGGTCCTAGTAGATGACAGGCTCAGCAATGGCATACTATGCCAAGCTGCTGCTAACAAAGCAAACAGAATTTTGGCATGCATTAAAAAACTCTACAAGACTCTGGTCCGGCTGCACCTGGAGTATGCTGTCCAGTTCTGGGCACCAGTCCTCAGGAAAGATGTACTGGAAATGGAGCGAGTACAAAGAAGGGCAACAAAGCTAATAAAGGGTCTGGAGGATATTAATTATGAAGAAAGGTTGCAAGCTATGAACTTATTCTCTCTGGAGAAGAGACGCTTGAGAGGGGATAGGATTTCAATTTACAAATACCGTACTGGTGACCCCCACAATAGGGAAAAAACTTTTTTGCGGAAGGGAGTTTAACTAGACTTGTGGCCACTCATTAAAATTAGAAGAAAAGAGGTTTAACCTTAAGGTGAAAAAAACCCTGGCAGTGACTGGTTTTACTTACCTGAGCCCTGGAACTTGACCCAAAGGTTCTTTATTGTAAGAGCGGCAAGGATGTGGAATTCCATTCCACAGGCAGTTGTCTCAGTGGGGAGCATCAATAGTTTAAAAAAACTATTAGATAAGCACCTGAATGACCACAACATACAGGGATATATAATGTAATACTGACCTATAATTACACACATAGGTTGGACTTGATGGACTTATGTCTTATTTCAATCTCACCTACTATGTAACTGCAGTCTGCTCACATAATTTGTAATAAAAACATCTTTGCCATTCTGAAGCTTCCCTCGAACCACTTTGCATATTATTTCATATATACTGTGATACTGCACCTGCCAAATATGCTGCAGAAATCCCCCTCCACTAAGTCTGGCTGCAGCCATATGAACAGTGGGCAGCTGAAGCTGCTGCCTGTTCACTTTCTGTTTTTTCACAGACACACAGGGGCACACCCCCAGCTCTGCAGCTCTCATTGGCCCTCTTATGACTCATCCCCCTCCCTTTCTGGCAAACTCTCACAAGAGTGAGAGAGAGAGAGAGCTGTGCATATCATAAGCCTAGGCTTTTTATCAGACAAGAAACAGGAAGTGGGCTGTATAAGGTATAAGGTATTTACTGGCAGAAAAAAAATGTTTTCCTATCCAAAATTAAAACAACAAGGGCAGAAGATTTAATAGATGGAAAGTTGAAAAAACGACTGAAGTCCTGCTTTAAACTGGCCCAGCTTGGCTAGATGTAAGTATGCATATCTCTTTTCCTGAGGGCTCATGGAAATGCTGTAAATCATTGTAGTAGCCAGCGCTACATACAGTGAAAGCCCTGATCATAGGCGTGCACAAGGGGTGTGCCAGGTGTGCCTGGGCACACCCTAATCATGGGGCTGGCAACCTGTCAGTCTCGATCTACCTGTTGATCGCAGGAAGGTGAAAGGTAAACCGCAATCCCTCCTCGCCGACCCCCAGAACCTGGACATCGGGGGTGGGATCGGTACCAATATATGCCACCCCTTCACTCCCCCTGTCCCTCTTCTTTCTGCTGCCCTGGTCCCCCTTTGCCCCCCCCCATTGTTTCAGGATGAAGAGTGGGGAAGAGGCTGGTAAATATGTCACACACAGATTTGTGTTTGAGCTTTGAGGTGCACACCCTAATGCAATAGGCTGCGCACACCTATGGCCCTGATATTTCAGGTTTTGTGAGCGAGACTTCCGCTCTGCACAAAAACCACACATCTGCTCAGCACCATTGTCATATTGGATAGTAGAGATCCTAATGACTCATTTGTTTATCTTCAGGTTGGCTAAAGGACCATGAAAGATGGTGAGGTCTATACCAGTTTTTCCTAGTAATATAATAGTGTAGTTGTGGATCCATAGGCAACTACATTATATTTATATAAAGAAAACAGAGCTGCGCTTATGAAATACAAAACAAAATGAAATACACTTCAGTGAAATGTAATAAAGTATGTGAATTATAGTCCACGTGAATAAGTGAAATAAATTGAATTTCTTCTTTAAAAGTTCATTGAGAGAAATTCAACACCAGCAGTATTGTAAACCTTCTTGTGTAAAACCTCCACCTCTGATAATTAGAGTGCTTCCCAGATCTCATTGATCCTCTATTTGTAGAGAGGTCAATTGAGCAATGATCAAGAAGACCTTCAATGGGATTTTACAAGGAGGAAACCACTGGTTTCCTCCAGACCAGCCTTGCCAGACACCATAGACAGAGGTCTGTATTGAGTGGTAATTGAATATCAGGTTCACTGCCTTATAAAATATGACCAATGGTTCACGGTGTCAAACAGTGATGTATTGGAATGCAGCTCAGTTTTCCTACATCAAATATGATTGCTAGACATGTTCCCAAACTCCACCCGACCAGTTTCATCACAAATTATGTAATTAGGGGTTCAGACAACCAGATTGTTCTACTCTGCAACTGGGTTGCTTTCATAGTAGAGGTCCTGATGACTGATTTATTCCTTCATCTTCAGGTTGGCTGAAGGACCATGAAAGATGGTGGTGTCTATAACAGTTTTTCCTAGTAATATAATAGTGTAGTAGTGGATCCATAGGCAACTACATTATATTTAATGTGCACAGGGCTACATTCTGTTCAGAATGCAATGTGGCTACACAGCTGTTCAATAAAAAGCAGTAGAGATTAGGCTTGAGCCTCATGATCTCATCTGTCACATCTGCATCTAATGTAGTTTTGTTCTTTCGACATCACATAAGTTGGCTTCCATACTAAGTCTTCTCAGGAAAGCTCAACATTCCATAAATGAAGAATATTGCTGTTGCTAATGAAATGTAAATATTAACATTTAGATTATCTTCCTGATTTTATCTACTTAAACTAATCTGAAACTGAAAATGAGCTAAAAACGTACATTGTTTCTCATGTATCTCAAAACTTTCTGGGTTTCTAAGTGAAGGTGCAAACAGACTAAGGAGTTCTACTACATGGGATATTGTTATGGAATAAATGGCCCAAAGTTTTTGTGTTTTTTTTTTTTATTATTTATGATCAGACAAAAAAAACCAAACAGAACCGGCTGAATTTCGATCCCAACAACCAGCCTGCCGGATTTTACTTATTTAATTATTGCTAGCGGCTGTTTTAGTCACTAGCAATAATCACTGTATTCACATAATGGCTCTGCGGGAGGGATTTCCCTGTCAACCCTGTCTGTGTTGATGGGGTAATCAAGCAAATATCTTTCCTGTAACCCGTGGTTGCAGGAAAAAAATTAGCTCCATCTATGACCAGCCTTAGTGGTCTGATCTGATCTGGAACAAACACGCAAGGAGAAAAGGACAACAATAATTAACATTATTGTTCCAAATCAGTGTCTCAATAAGGGTGCATTCACACTTGCCAAGGCAGTCTTTGTCCAAGGCCAATTACTTGCATGTGATCACTGGTTATGGGATTACTTGCGAGTGGGTGCAATTAGCTGCGAGAACCAGCAGCCTCCTATTGCTTTCAATGGGACTTCCTACTAGCACCCTAAATAGTGAAGTAAAAGTAAGGATAACAGTCTTGGAGCTTGCACCTCTAAAAAAAAAAAACTGCAGTGGCAGCTCCAATATTTCAATTATCAAGAGCTACAGGCTTGCTTACAGGCTCTTTTTTCTCTCTGTCCAAGGTGACAGAAATGAATGAACAATGTCAACAGCATTCACTAATTTACCTTTTTCATGGGGACTAACTATGAGAGAATTCTCTACAATATGAGGAAAATGGTAGCTGGGTGGAGTTGCATGACAGAAACCTTCACTCAGCCAAGTAAGGAGTATGTTTATCCAGCAATACAAACAGAAAACCTGGCATAAACTATCAGTATAAGACATGCTCTTCCTGAGAAAGAATAATAAATACTCTATTTAAACCAACAGACACCTCCAAGAGACTATGCAGATCATCACTCACAAATCCATACCATATATACTTAAAAAATAATGAATTTATGACATGGAATGCAAATACAATTGTGGTTCAGGCAAAAGCAAATCAAACATTTTTACAGATTAAAGTGTATCTATAGCCCAAACTTTTTTTCAATTCTGGATAGAGTAGGCAAGGATTAGAGCCACTGTCAAGTTTTGATAGCTGTCTGTGTCCTTTCTGGGGTGGTCACGATTGTTATTCAGAATGATACTGATGGGAACTTCAAAATTTTACAGTTGTCACTAGAACAAAAGGATTTTTTTAATCATACTTACCTAGGTGTATGCAGCATTGGTCCAAGGATGCATCTGCCCCCCACCCCCGCTCTAACACTAAGAACCAATCGATCAAACGCTACTGATTGCTCGGTTCTCACAGCTCCCTCCTGAGCAGAAAGCCGGTGACTATCAGTCACCTGCTCTCTGCTCATCGTCCCACACTCACTGGAGTGCTGGGCTGTGGAGGAGACGGGAGTGGCCAGCTCAGGCTCTCAGCGGCTCGCCAAGAGCCTGAGCTGGGTGGGTGGATCCTGATCATATGGTTGCGATCTTGCTCTTTGATGTCAGGTGCCATAGATGGGTGGCACTGGTGGCTGGCCCTTATGGGGGGGTACTGATGAGCGGCACTAAAGGGTACTGATAGGTGGCACTAATGGGCACTGATAGGTAGGCAGCACTGATGATGAGGCACTGATTGGCAGCACTGGTTGGCACTGATAGGTGGCACTGGTGGGCATTGATAGTTGGCACTGGTGGGCACTGATAGGCAGCACTGTTTTGCACTGGTAGGTGGCATTGGTTGACACAGATGAGGTGCCTGTGGCTCTCTGTTTGGGACCGATGTCCCTCTGACAGAAGCCGGTGATCAGGGTTTTTTTCCTCATGCTGACAGCATGAGGAAAAAAAAATAACCGATTACCGGCTCTGTTTACATCACGTGATCAGCTGTCATAATCACGTGGTAAGGAGTCGGGATCGGCCCCTTACTCCGATCTATAATCAGCAGAGTCTCGTAGACTTGCTGTTCACAGAGTGCAGCGTGCACGCCCCACAGGGTGCACACAGGCAGCTCATGCACAGGAGGACGTACATGGATGCCCTCCCGACAATTTAGGCACGTGCTGTAGCTGCCTTTCATCTATATCGTGAGCGTGAAGGGATTAAAGAAGAAGTAAACTATATCTGAACACCACAAACTGTTATTTAATTCAATTTTAATATTCAAAAGCAAATTCACCCACCCATTCATATCTCCATGACTTATTTTTTTTCGAGAAATCACTTTGAAAAACACTCCCTAGCATTTCTAGCCGTGGCCATCTTAAGTTAGGGCAGATGATTCATGTAGCATTTACTTCCTTGAATCCATCTGCGCTTAGCTCAGGGATGCAGGCAGGAGGGTGTGCTTAGCTGAGAAAGCCCCTCATCCAGATAAAAAAAAATGCCCATGAAGACTTCTATTATGTTTGACATCATTTTGGGCTTGGCCATAAACCAGGAAGCAACCGAAGAAATGTAGTAAATAAAGGTTAAAACAAGTAAATATGATATGCAGATAATATGCATTCCTATCTATTTACTAATGATAGCAGCATAATAATTAAAATAGTTAATGTTGATTGAGAGAGTTTAGTCACTTTAAAAAAATAAAGTTGACTTTAGTTACATATGAAGAAAACAGAAAAAAGTTCATCCCTGCTAGTAGCTCCATGGAAATAGAGAATACCCATTAGTCATATAGGGTGTAACAAAGGTCAAAATCTAGCCCAGATTGTGTAGCCTGATCACATGTAGGGGATACAATTAGGCAGAAAGGCAAACTAACCCTATCTAAAATTTACAAGATATTTATTCAAAATGTAAAAACAGCAATGCACCTTCCAGTGCACATATGAGTATCTGTAGAGTGAGCCAGTCCTGAAAGAGAACAGACACCAAGGGCCAACAGAAAAGACCCTTATGATCACTACAGAAGACTTAAATATTAGGTCCAGATAGGGATAGTCTTCTCTTCCTTTGCAGCTTCTACAGCCCCATCACCAGAAAACGTCTGGCCCACATTCTGAATAGAGAACAGTAAGACCATCCATCTGGACCTGATCTTTAGGTCTCCTAGTGTGATTATCAGGACCTTTACTGCTGGCCCCGGTGTATGTTCCCTTTCAGGATTGACCTGCTATATAGCTACTGACATGCTCACTTCTCAGTTGGTGACCTGCTATAAAGCTACTGACATGCTCATTGCTCAGTTGGTCACCTGCTATAAAGCTACTGGCATGCTCACTGCTCAGTTGGTCACCTGCTATATAGTTACTGGCATGTTCATTGCTCAGTTGGTGACCTGCTATATAGCTACTGGCATGCTCACTGCTAAGTTAGTGACCTGCTATATTATTATTATTATTATTATACAGGATTTATATAGTGCCAACAGTTTGTGCAGCGCTTTACAACATGGGGGGCAGACAGTACAGTTACAATACAGTTCAAGACAGGAGGGATAAGAAGGCCCTGCTCGTTAGAGCTTACAATCTAGAAAATCTCGAGATTAGGTGGTGCATCCGCGCAACGGAAATAGTAAAATTAAATATGGAATAAAGTACTGGACTGCTGCCTCCACAGACGTAATTTCCACCGAGGTGGAGAAAACGGAATGGTGAATAAAAAGTTAATATGTGGGTGTGGCGCTGTCCTAAATCATGAGACTAATGGATACCATATAAATCGCATATAAACCAAATGACCATATGAAAGGTGATCCACTAAGAGTGGGGGTGGGGAGGGGAAGTGGAAGGGATAAGGAAATTACTCAATTGATAACGTCCAAGGTGACTTGTGCTACATATAATCAATAAAGTTTCAAAACCACATATAATACGTGACTTGTGCTCAGTGCGGTTGAAATGGTATATGTACAATACTTATAAATTATTTGACATAAAGAATTATTTATCAGACACTTATAATAAACTGGATAAAATAAACCGTGACTAGTGCTCAGTGCAACATAAGTGATTTTAAACAGTCCTTCTAAAATTCTTGGTGTTTCTTTAAACCTAGGCAGGTGTATCCATATGCGCATCTACTGCCTGTATTAATTTTGGTGACCGGTGCTCGTGTCTTGTCTTGTGATCATGCAGACACTCACCAGCTTCTTTAACCCCTGTGGGGGTGGTACGCAGTCACAGTGTATGCCCCTGTGCGGCAGTCCTTAGCAATTACTGAGTTGTGAGCCCGCGCTCTTCATCTTCATGGCCATTTAACACCCTGCGCAACTTGTCCATGTCCTTTAGGACAGCGCCACACCCACATATTAACAATCTAGAAAATCTAGCTATATAGCTACTGGCATGCTCACTGCTCAGTTGGTGACCTGATATATAGCTATTGACATGCTCACTGCTCAGTTGGTGACCTGCTATATAGCTACTGGCATTCTCACTGCTCAGTTGGTGACCTGCTATATAGCTACTGGCATTTTCACTGCTCAGTTGGTGACCTGCTATATAGCTACTGGCATTCTCACTGCTCAGTTGGTGACCTTCTATATAGCTATTTGCATGCTCACTGCTCAGTTGGTGACCTGTTACATAGCTACTGGCATTCTCACTGCTTAGTTGGTGACCTGCTATATAGCTACTGCCATTCTCACTGCTCAGTTGGTGACCTGCTATATAGCTACTGGCATTCTCACTGCTTAGTTGGTGACCTGCTATATAGCTATTGGCATGCTCACTGCTCAGTTGGGCACAAGTGAGTGCCTTACAGTTTATACATTTTGAATAAATATGTTATGGGTTTTACTTTAGCTCCCCTGTGCCTTTCTGTTTTTTTTTTGTTTTTTTTTTCAGTTACATGTATCACTTTATGTACTGCAGACTTTTTTTTATAAATCCTCTCCACAATGCACTATTTTTCTTTGATTTGACTTTACTAAAGTTCACTCCAAATAGGTGACAGAGGTTTTTATAAAAAAAAAAGTTCTTTCTATACCACTATATCTCTATTTTACAGAAAAAGCCTGAAAAGGGTGAAAACTCACTTGTGCAATGGCAAACTCCCAATAAGACAATGGTAAAACAGAAAAAGAAAACTAACCTTACATATAGCACAACTTATACTTGAGCTCCACGGAGAGCCTAAAAAAGATATTGTTACAAAGTCTTAGCTGCTTCAGCAGTCAGTAATCTCTCATGCACACGTACAACACATCAAACTGTTCTTATTCCATAATATTTTGCACGTTTGGGGATATGTGTGTCTTTGGTCTTGTTAATCATAGAAACATAGCTCACGTATTCTGCTAAGTTTTGTCAGGAGTAATAGGGAGAAAAAAAGACAAGTTATATAAGCTTGAATGTGATGTCTGTCCTCCTAACCAGGCTGGATATGATAGAAAAATATATGAATTTCTTCCATCTGTTTCATCTATGACAGTAGAAGTAGCCTTTCCTATAAATCATTAATTATACGCCAAGTATGGAAATCAATAGTAGCACTTTCAGATGTTCAACTGAACCCTGAGATCACAAGCCTCCTCATATTCCCAATGTGAAATAAAGTATGTGCTGAGTGAAAATATTTGTCTTTTTCCCCACTGTTGTTTTTCAAATGAGGTGGAAAATATAAAATCAAAATGGAAGGGGGAGAAATAGAGCTCCCCTAAATTATCCTTTTGTGGGCTGAGTAGGACAGGGTTTGATACAGGTGTCTTTGCAAGTTCCTTATTTATTCCCAGGGCAGGGACAAGGGGTGGGCAGGAAGAGACGGTGCCTTGGGCACAGCGGAGCAAGGAGGGCAGAGAACAGACAGGGCAGTTCCACATCCTTGCCCTGGGTGCTAGACGAACCTGTCCCAGTACTGTTTATTCATATAGTGCTGAGTGACTACTGCTGTGTACAATGTAGAGATATATTTAGGGAATCTGGCTTGGATGGAGTGTAATTCCGTTCCAATAGACTGGATTTGGCAAAGCTACGGAGAGTAGTGGGAGATACAGTCGGGACGGAAAGTATTCAGACCCCCTTAAATTTTTCACTCTTTGTTATATTGCATCCATTTACTAAAATCATTTAAGTTCATTTTTTTCCTGATTACTGAACACACAGCACCGCATATTGACAGAAAAAGACAGAATTGACATTTTTGCAGATTTATTAAAAAAGAAAAACTGAAATATCACATGGTCCTAAGTATTCAGACCCTTTGCTCAGTATTTAGTAGAAGCACCATTTTGATCTAATACAACCAGAAGTCTTTTTGGGAAAGATGCAACAAGTTTTTCACACCTGGATTTGGGGATCCTCTGCCATTCCTCCTTGCAGATCCTCTCCAGTTCTGTCAGGTTGGATGGTAAACGTTGGTGGATAGCCATTTTTAGGTCTCTCCAGAGATGCTCAATTGGGTTTAAGTCAGGGCTCTGGCTTGGCCATTCAAGAACAGTCACGGAGTTGTTGTGAAGTCACTCCTTCGTTATTTTAGCTGTGTGCTTAGGGTCATTGTCTTGTTGGAAGGTAAACCTTTGGCCCAGTCTGAGGTCCTGAGCATTCTGGAGAAGGTTTTCGTCCAGACTATCCCTATACTTGGCCGCATTTATCTTTCCCTCGATTGCAATCAGTCGTCCTGTCCCTGCAGCTGAAAAACACCCCCACAGCATGATGCTGCCACCACCATGCTTCACTGTTGGGACTGTATTGGACAGGTAATGAGCAGTGCCTGGTTTTCTCCACACATACCGCTTAGAATTAAGGCCAAAAAGTTCTATCTTGGTCTGATCAGACCAAAGAATCTTATTTCTCACCATCTTGGAGTCATTCGGGTGTTTTTTAGCAAAGTCCTTGTGGGCTTTCATGTGTCTTGCACTGAGGAGAGGCTTCCGTTGGACCACTCTGCCATAGAGCCCAGACTGGTGGAGGGCTGCAGTGATGGTTGACTTTCTACAACTTTCTCCCATCTCCCGACTGCATCTCTGGAGCTCAGCCACAGTGATCTTTGGGTTCTTCTTTACCTCTCTCACCAAGGCTCTTCTCCCCTGATAGCTCATTTTGGCCGGACGGCCAGCTCTAGGAAGGGTTCTGGTCATCCCAAACATCTTCCATTTAAGGATTATGGAGGCCACTGTGCTCTTAGGAACCTTAATTCAGCGGAAATTTTTTGTAACCTTGGCCAGATCTGTGCCTTGCCACAATTCTGTCTCTGAGCTCTTCAGGCAGTTCCTTTGACCTCGTGATTTTCATTTGCTCTGATATGCACTGTGAGCTGTAAGGTCTTATATAGACAGGTGTGTGGCTTTCCTAATGAAGTCCAATCAGTATAATCAAACACAGCTGGACTCAAATGAAGGTGTAGAACCATCTCAAGGAAGATCAGAAGAAATGGACAGCACCTGAGTTAAATATATGAGTGTCACAGCAAAGGGTCTGAATACTTAGGACCATGTGATATTTCAGTTTTCCTTTTTTAATAAATCTGCAAAAATGTCAACAATTCTGTGTTTTTCTGTCAATATGGGGTGTTGTGTGTACATTAATATGGAAAAAAAATGAACTTAAATAATTTTAGCAAATGGCTGCAATATAACAAAGAGTGAAAAATTTAAGGGGATCTGAATACTTTCCGTCCCCACTGTAAATCCCTGCCATAGTCCTAAAAATCAACAGCTTGGCAAACCCTGTGCATTCCATAGAAAACTGTACATGTGTTTGCTTATCCTTTATTCACCTATTATATACTGGTTATTAAATAGTTTTACTGGTATCTAGGCCATAATTTTAACATAATAAAGGAATATTCTTTAACTTGCTCACCTGTTGTGATCATCCATCAGGGTCTGTTTGTTCCCTTTTAGGAGTGACCTGCTATATAGCTACTGGCATGCCCACTGCTGAGTTAGGCATACATGAGTGCATTACCGTTTATACATTTCAAATATATATTGGTTATTAAATTCTTTCACTGGTTTCTATACCATAAAACACTGTAAAAGAGCATTCTTTATCTTGCTTGCATGAAAAGTTATGCTGAATTCTGGTTTAATGACTAAGTCTTTTTCCGATATTAGTTAGCCCATATCCACACTTGTCTGTGTACTTGCAGAAATAATCATATTCTTCTACATGTGGCTGATTCACTTCTCTGCGCTGACTGAAGTTTAATGTTAAAGGTAATATACGGACTTATTAACATCTACACAGCATGTCGTGATGTGTCTGAATGCACAAAAACACATGGTTCTGACAGAACCAGATTTAGACCTTGGGGGGCCCGGGGCACTTCAAGTTCGGAAAGCTATTTATACACAGATGTCACCCATCCCCCCCCCCCCACACACACACAGTCATAGTGTGGTTTGCTTGAGCCGCCAAAATTCATTTTTGAAAAACAATACAATATGCCAGTCCAGAGATTTACAGATAATGGCTGGCAAAATATTACTTCCCAAGACACAGTTAATAAAAGAAAGTATGTTATTTTATGAATTAATTTTCTAATATTTTATTATGTGTTTTTATTATTTTATATCATTTTGTAAAAAGGGGAGCCCCTTCTGTCAGGGGGGGCCAGGGCAATATCCAGTTTTGCTCCCTTAAAAATCTGACCCAGGGTTGTGGCACACAGCGTTGCAGTGAGCATTTTGCAGATTCCGCAAGATGTGCCCGATAAATGCACATTTTAACAGCTGTGTGTGATCATTCTTTTTTTGTTGTTAGTTTTCTGATCTAAACTAGCCATGCTGAATGCATTATATAGAGGAAAGGGTGGGCACCCACACATAGTTTCTGAGAATGTCAATTACTAGAGAGCTGCTACATGGCTTAGCCTTGCAAAGAAAGTAGGCAAGATTGTTAAAGTATAACTAAAGGCAAAACTGATTTTTTTTGAAGTTTTGGGTAGAGTGGAGAGGGATTATAAAAAGAAAATCCCAAATTTTGGGTTGACACCAGACTAATAGAAAGTAAATCTTCCAATGGTGACACTATTTCCAGTGCCCCTTGTGACACCCCAGGATTTCCTCTCTCTTCCTGTTTTGGCTATGGGGCAGAAAGTGAATGGAAATCCCAATAGGACAGAGATGGCAGCAAAAAAACTTACAGGGGGTTATAACCATCCCTTACTCTATCCAAAATGAGAAATAATAGAAAATAAAATGGTGGTTTTTCAATTTTTTGTCGCATGATTTTTGTGCAGCCGTTTATCAAACACAAATTTTCAGGTAAAAATACACTTAAATGCATTTCAGTGCACACAAACACAATATAATATCAATTTTTGGTACAATATACAAGACGACGTCATGCCAAGTAAATACACTGAGCAAAATTATAAATATAACACTTTTGAGTTTGCCCCTATTTATTATGAGCTGAACTCAAAGATCTACGACTTTTTAAATGTACACAAAAGGCCTATTTCTCTCAAATATTGTTTACAAATCTGTCTAAATCTGTGTTAGTGAGCACTTCTCCTTTGCTGAAATAATCCATCCACCTCACAGGTGTGGCATATCCAGATGATGATTATTGCACAGGTGTGCCTTGGGCTGGCCACAATAAAAGGCCAATCTAAAATGTGCAGCTTTACTGTATTTGGGGGGTCCAAAAAACAGCCAGTATCTGGTGTGACCAACATTTGCCTCACGCAGTGCAGCACATCTCCTTTGCATAGCGTTGATCAGGTTGTTGATTGTGGCCTGTGGAATATTGGTCCATTCCTCTTCAATGGCTGTGCGAAGTTGCTGGATATTGGCAGGAACTGGAACACGCTGTCGTATACACTGATCCAGAGCATCCCAAACATGCTCAATGGGGGACATGTCCGGTGAGTATGCTTGCCATGCAAGAACTGAGATGTTTTCAGCTTCCAGGAATTGTGTACAGATCCTTGCAACATGGGGCCATGCATTATCATGCTGCAACAAGAGGTGATGGTTGTGGATGAATCACACAACAATGGGCCTCAGGATCACGTCACGGTATCTCTGTGCATTTAAAATGCCATCAATAAAATGCACCTGTCGTCATTGTCCATAGCATATGCATATCACTCACCCACACTACGCCATACACACTGTCTGCCATCTGCCCTGTACAGTGAAAACCCGGGATTCGTCCATGAAGAGAACACCTCTCCAAAGTGCCAGATGCCATCGAATGTGAGCATTTGCCTACTCAAGTTGGTTACGACAACGAACTGCAATCAGGTCGAGACCCCGATGAGGACAACGAGCATGCAGATGAGCTTCCCTGAGACGGTTTCTGACAGTTTGTGCAGAAATTCTTTGGTTATGCAAACCGATTGTTCCAGCAGCTGTCCGGGTGGCTGGTCTCAGACGATCTTGGAGCTGAAGATGCTGGATGTGGAGGTCCTGGGCTGGTGTGGTTGCGTTGTGAGGCCGGTTGGATGTACTGCCAAGTTCTCTGAAACACCTTTGGAGACGGCTTATAGAAACAAACATTCAATTCAAGGGCAATAGGCAGCACAGTGGTGTAGTGGTTAGCACTTTCACCTAGTAGCAAAAAGGGTTACTGGTTCGAATCCCAACCACAACACCATGTGCCTGGAGTTTGCATGTTCTCCCTGTGCCTGCGTGGGTTTACTCTAAAGACATGCTGGTAGGTTAATCGGATCCTGTCTAAATTGGCCCTAGTATATGTATGAATGTGTGTTAGGGCCCTTAGGTTGTAAGCTCCTTGAGGGTAGGGACTAATGTGAATGTACAATATATATGTAAAGTGCTGCATAAATTGACGACGCTATAAATAAATAAGGGCAACAACTCTGGTGGACATTCCTGCAGTCAGCATGCCAATTGCATGCTACCTCAAAACTTGTGGCATTGTGCTGTGTGATAAAACTGCAAATTTTAGAGTGGCCTTTTATTGTGGCGCCAGCCTAAGACACACCTGTGCAATAATCATGCTGTCTAAACAGCATCTGGATATGACACACCTGTGAGGTGGATGGATTATCTCGGCAAAGGAGAAGAGCTCACTAACACAGATTTGTGAACAATATTTGAGAGAAATAGGCCTTTTGTGTACATAAAAAAAGTCATAGATCTTTGAATTCAGTTAATGATGAATAGAGGCAAACACAAAAGTGTTGCGTTTATAATTTTGCTCAGTGTAGATACCAAACATGTCAATATTTAAAATTGCACACGCCCAGGAAATGTTGACAATCTCTGATACCTAAAAATCTCCATAGGCGATGTTTTAATAGCCTTTACATCTTACCAGTTTAGAACTAAACATGAGCTCTGACATTTGTGGCAATATTTCCCTAGTGTGGTGCAATCACCATTTACATATGCGTGCAGGACCTACATTTTCATTTGCATGCTAGCATGGTGGGAGGAGGTGCTTTAAAAATGTGTTATTATTAACAAACAAGGATTGCTCTTTAATTTAAAATATAAGTGGTACAAGAATAAAATAAGTACACAAAGTGGTATAATCGTCAACATAGACATACAGGACTTAAAGTTTACATACATACACATAAGGTTTTTGATACAAAACTGTACATAGGGATCCTCAAATCACACCAAACCAAAAAAAGAAAAAGCAATCGCTGTTATAGTGATAACCATGGTTGCCAGATCTTGTTGTATTTTTTAGGACAATTCCTACTAATATATGTTAACTTGTACAAAGGTAACACCACATTAATGGCAGATTCCCATGAGGCTGGGGGGGGGGGTCCATCTGTATAGAATTTCCTTCCTTGCAAAAATACAATAAATAGGAAACCAGTAGTTTAGTGTATCTAGGCCTCCGTTCATCATCCTGTATACCCAAAAGGGCCAACTCCGGGGACATAGGAAGGGACAGTTGCAGATGTATGTTAATAAGGTCAAAGACCTCCGTCCAAAACCGAGCCACCCTGGAGCAGGTCTACAATATGTGAAAGAATGTCCCAATAGAAGAGGGACACCGGGTACATTCAGGGGAACTATTCGGGTAGATTTGATGCAACCTGTGGGGCGTGTAATACACATGGTGTAGACATTTAGCCTGGAGAAACTTATCCTTAAAGGAGATAACCAGTTTAGAGTTATTTTCAAAACATTCCACTTTTCCCACATTTTCCCCATCTTTGGGAGACTCCACACGCCAGAGGGTCAAATAAAGCCTGAAGAGAGGTTTAGAGAGCTGCTCCTGTGAAAGAAAATCTTCCACCGGGTCAGTTCCAGTTTCTATGTTCCATGTTGTTCTTTTTCACCATGTGTTTGTTTTTATTATATATCACCTATTGTTAATACTATATTTTTGTAACAAAAAATTTGCAATATTTTAAGAATCTTCTTTGTTCATGGTCTATTAAAGTCCCATCTTTGAGGAACCTTTTTGCATACTATGTATTAGGGATGTGGACCTGAACTAGGTTTTATTGGCACAGATAAAATCACACTTACAGGAAACAGGAAATACAAAGGATCTGTGTGTCAGTGGTCCGTAGGGAAGCCTCAGATCTGGATCCGTTTTTCTATGCAGAGATGGGAAGCTGCAGTCATTGTTGCTGCTCACGGACCACTGATACACAGATGAGCCTTTGTGTTTCCTGTAAGTGTGATTTTATCTGTGCCATTAAAAGCTGTCTCTAATACTGCACTCAGGTGGCGCTTCCTTCTCTACCTTCTTCTTGCCTAAACACAGAGCAAGCTCTCTGAGGACAGCAGCTGCCCTTGATCTGCCACGATTAATCCTTGAACTATTTATGGACTTATTGCTTATTTAGCGAAACATTTCAGCCAGTGTGTGCACTTATGTACTTGTGCTTACAGTTACTACCACCTTGTGTTTGGGCCAGTTTCCAAATTTGGGGAGGCAGAGAACTGTGATTGAGCTGCATAACGCAATTGGTAGTATCAGAACTGCATCCAACGGGCAGCCCATAATTAAAAGAGAGGTCCCCAAAGGACAGCAGAGCACCTCCAGACAGAACATCCCTTATAGTTCTAATACCATGATGTGCCCAAACCTGGGGATCGGGAATTGTTCTGAAGTGTGTCAAGTTGGGGTTACCCAGCAAGGGATTGTAGCGTGATCACTGATTGGGCTTTAGAAAATGTTTCCTAGCTATAGCCCAAACCTTAAGAGTAGTTCTAGTAAGTACAGGGAGAGTAGTATAAGTCCTAGCTCCCTGATACACCAAATTAGCCAGTTCCGTGAGGGAGCTCAGAATAGAAGCCTCAAGACAGATTGCAGCATTCACCCTTGATCGTGTAAACCACCACCTAACCATAACCAAAATTGCTGCCCACTAATATACCTGAAGATTGGGTAGAGCGAGGCCCCCCACATTGAACTGGCAACTAAACAGTGCCACACCAGAGAAAGGAGCCCACACAACGATCCGCCTCACGAAAAAAAACTCCCGCCTATCCCGATAGTACAATTCCTAGAGATGTAATTACCTTTTGGGAGAAAAATTATTTGAGGATATTTATGCGGCCCATAAGATTTAAAGGTAGAGAAGACCATACAGTACACTTTTCCTTTAATTGCCCAAAGAATAGGGTGGAGATTAGGACTAGAAAAGCTTTCTAGGTCCTTTGTAACCTTGATTCATAAATATTTGAAGTCATCAGCCCATAGAAATTGGGAATTAATCTCAGATTCTCGAGCACCGGAGTCAAGTGGAAATAGCACCGATTTATTTTAAGTGATTTGGATACCCAAATATCTTCCAAATTCATCAAAGATGGCAAGGGCAGCCTATAAGGAGAAATGTGCATCATGCAAACACAGCAGAGTGTCACCTGTGTAAAGCGAAATTTTTTCCTCAGACGGACCGACCTGCCAGCCCTCAACGAGCTTGGATTCCCAGATCATAATGGCCTTTGGTTAAAGAGCCAGGGCCAAAAGACTTGGAGATAATGGGCATCCCTGGTGAGTCTCCCACTCCAGGAGAAACGAGTCTGATATTTTATAATTCATCCTCACCTTAGCTCGAGGGGCACGATACAGCATACTTAGCCATTAAAGGTATTGAGGCCCAAAGCCAAATCTGCGCAGCACCCCCTGGAGAAACACCCATTCGATGGAGTCAAAGGCTTTCTTAGCATCTAAGGAAGCCACATCCCTTGTACCGGAGTTATCATAGCCTGTGGCCAAATTTAGAAATAGGTGACAAATATTGATATCAGTGCCCTTATCCGGCATAAATCCAGTCTGATCAACATGTATAAGATCTTCGATTACTGTAGAAAGACGCAAGGCCAGTATATTAGCCAGCAGTTTGGTGTCCGCATTAAGTAAGGATATAGGCCTGTAAGAGGCACATTCCTCAGGATCCTTGTCGCACTTGGGTAAATTTGTTTTATTAATAATATTTATTTTATTTACAGCTTAACTCCACTTTTGTTGAGAATAGAACACCTCCCCTGGGTGATCTATGTACATTGCAAGGATTATAAGAAACTTTGTTGTAGATTCCTACCTTTATATTCTGAAGAGATCCATGTGTGTTTGTCTGTGCCTCTGGGCTCAGTGGGTCTAATGGGAGTAGTTTCATAATTATCAGGCAGCTGTGGCAGCTGCAGGGTACTAATGAACAAAGCTGCTGTGCCCGCATCCCTTTAGACGTGTTCCTATTGGAAATATCTCTGCCTGAAATCTGACTTGTATCTTAGGAAGGCTTCTGGGAAAATTAGTGATCCAATCACACAAGCAGGAAATGATGTTTCTGGGGAGTGGCCAGTACACAATCTGTGTACAGAACAACTTCATGTAGCCATATTGCTTTGCATTTACAGAAAATTACAGCAGCTGCAGATTGAAAAGGAAAGGTACTTGTTAATAACATTCAATTACAATATGACTTGTATCATAATTGTACACGCTATATTATTTATTCTTTATTTGCTATTTTTTTCCCCCTCGAAAGTGGAGTTACCCTTTGAATTAATTTTTCTTTGTTTTCTTTTTATTTTTTATTTAATGGGAAAGATTAGGGACAGCAGTGGGAGGAGGGGGCCTTTCTGAACTCTGTAAAAAATGATCCGGAGGCCGTAGAGCTGCTCAGATCACTTTTATCAGAAAGCCTATTGTCTGGCTTCAAATTTTGATACCAGTGGTATCACGACATTTATATTCATTGGTTGTATTTAGCATTTTAACATCTCTCCATTTTAAAACTGCTTCCTGCTTTCAGAGTTTATAGGGAAATCGATGATTTTACTTAGTGAATTGGTAAAGGTGTCCTTTGCACAACTTACCAGGTCACTTAGGAGGCTCTTTAGCTGTTTGAATGTAGTAAAGCATTAAAGTAACAAGTAAAAAAATTTTTTTACAAAGCAAAATACTGCTGCACTACCTCCAAAGAAGTTTAAAAAAATGCATATACTATTTAATGAGTAGTTTGTAATTATACTGTACTGTCAATCCTACAACAGAAACACATACGGAATAAAAGTCTATCCTTCCCCTACTATACTAAAGCAAATTCTTTTTATTTCTATGTTTATGTCGGAGTTACCTTCACTTCCTGTTTGGTAAAACACAGAAAAAAAACCTGACATGGGTTCTAACCCTTTCACACCCTATATAAAACTAACAAAATCTTCTCGCTGGACCATGCACTATAAGCAAACAATTACAAAAATAATGAAGTACTATTTGCAAACAAAGTATTTTACAATCATTGTCCATATTAAAAATACAATGATATAATTAATTTACATGTTGATTGAACATTTTAAACGAAATCTCCAAAGCCAGGCAATGCCACATTCCATATATTGATCAGATTACTATGCTGACTGGTATGTATGAGTGCAGATCTGAATCAGATGAACAATATACTGTACGACTTTTGCATATCAGTTGTTAGGTATTGGAGAAATCTATTGAAATTACAGTAGGCAGCTGGAATAACAATGCCCAGTTCTCCATCTACTGGTGTCAAACAACATTACACAGTCACCTCAATAGCACTAAAGAAAGGTCACAATGCAAATCATCAGTAAAATATGTACTGTAATACATACCCCCCCCCCCCAAGCAATTATGGAATATTATATATCCCAAACTGCATATTCAGAATCAAATAATCAAATAAATACACGGGTAAATACCTTTCCACGTGAAGCATTGATAACTGAAGTTTGTTTTTGCCTGGACTTTCCCTGAACCCTGTCCTTCTCTAGAGGATATATAATGAATTTGTTCATTTATTAATGAGCTACTAGTATAAATGACACGTCACTGTAAAGATTACAAAACTATCAAAGGTGAGGTTAATCCAAGTTTTTTAAAGCTCAATGGTTTGCATTTCTGAAGATTTTTTTTAACTGCATTTAACAAAATCGTTTGGAATGGGCCTTTTAGCCCTCGTTCACACCGGTGTAATTAGCCATGCGATTCGACGGGTCCAAATTACACGACAAGTCCCACCTCATTGCCGATGGGACTGTTCATATTGCCGCAACTCATGTCACAGCGATTCTGAAAAAGATTCCTGCACTACTTTTGTCTAATTTCATTGTGTAAACATCTGTTAAATGAAGTTGCATGCCGCAGTGAATTTGGTGGTGCACTGATTTGCGGCTTTGAAATGGCTCTGAAGTAGAGCCATTTCAAAGCCACACCAGTGTGAGCTAGAGCTTAAGGCACAGATATCAGTACACAGATTATAAAAATCATACAAATTTTATTCAACAAATCCTATTAAAATCACATATAACCAAGAGAACAGGTATAATAGTGATCATAATACAATTTGGGTGCAAGTTTCTCATGTTCCAGCCCTCAGCATGCATACTCATAGTTGCCGGACGTGAGGGTGCTTTCACCCAGTCTAACACCGGCTGTTAAACACCCGAACACACAGGAAGAGCTCAGGTGTGTGTGCTGCCGGGGGCAGGTACCCACAGGAGATAGAGAGCAACGAAAGATCCCTTCCCCACTGGCTTCACCAGCATTGGTAGGAAGTGGAGGAGGGGGTGTGACCGGCCTTGCGTCTTCTGCTCTGGTGCATGCGTAGGGCTAGGCACTGAAGTCTGTGGGAGCACTGGGAGAGGGGAACAGAGAAGTAATATAAGTTAGTTCTGTGTGACAGAACACAAAGGTCTATATTTTTTTTCTAGTAGTGGCTGCTGATCTGCCGGATGGCCAAATGTTGCATAACCTGTCATGTTTAAAAATCACTATACACACTTAGCTTGCCATTATACTACCCTAGCCAGCCCCTATACTACCCCAGGCCACCCCTATATTGCCCTAGTCTGTTTATATACTACCCTAGCCTGCCCCTATAATACCCTAGCCTGTCTATATACTACCCTAGCCTTTCCATATACTACCAAATACATCAATATACTACCCTAGCCTGCCTATATACTACCCTAGCCTGTCCATATACTACCCTAGCCTATCTATATACTACCCTAGCCTTTCCATATACTACCATATACATCCATATACTACCCTAGTCTGCCTATATACTACCCTAGCCTGTCCATATACTACCCTAGCCTGTCTATATACTACCCTAACCTGCCCCTATACTGCCCTAGCCTGTCTATATACTACCCTAGCCTATCCATATACTATTCTAGCCTGTCTATATAGTGCCCTATTCTGCCCCTCTACTGCCCTAGCCCTCCCCTTTGAATTGAACATAATGGTATGTCATATAATTTTGCATATAGACAAGGCGCTGTTGCATGTAAATCTGACTTCCTGATAAATTTAATTTTAGTTTTAATTATCATGATATAAAAAATATCATGAAAATAATGGATGGGGGAGGGGGAGCAGCATTTCATTCTTGGACCCAGGCAGCATGATGTCTTGGGCCAGCCCTGGGGTAGGCACCTATTTTTTTTCTGTGTTGGCCCAATCCCATTACCACTGTTCTGTATATAGTGGTAAACTGATTACACATGACTGCAGAATTGTGCCGTCCACAACCTAAATTGAATTACTACTACAGGATGATTGCAGCAAAATGTCTGCAGCCACAGAACAACCCAATAGAGATGCAGTATGTGTGTCTGTCTATGGAAACAACATTAAAAGTTAAAGTGTTACTAAACCCAGGACCCTGCATTCACTATATCTGGTCTCCCACAGTACATCTGGTACTCCTGGAGCTTGGATACATGCGTGTTTGTACCAGCTGCTGACACATACAAGTTTGGAAGTTGTTTGGAGAAGAATCCTATGCTTAATGCTTTTATAGTTTGGTGCACTGGAAGCACCTAAAATGTGTGAGTACCCTGATGTTATGTGTTCTAAATACATTTTTAAACTAGCGATAATGCACTATCCAGCCACTTTCTTGTTTTAAAATTGAGGACAACTTCCCTGGATTTTCATGTGAGGGGGGGGGAGGCACGTGTGAAGTCACCCTCTTCTGATCAGGATTATCATTACTAGAGTCACTTTTTGGACAGTAAGGCCCCTTTCACACGAAGCGGGCTCCGTTTCTACGGAGCCCGCCTCGGTCCGCCGGCTCAGCGGGAGATCTGTCCGTTGATCTCCGCTGAGCCGGCGGATGACAGGTCCCTCTCTGCTCACTGAGCGGGGAGGGGCTTGTCAGGCGCCGCTGCCGCCTATGGAGGGATCGGACGAAAACGGACAGCGTGTCCGTTTTCGTCTGATCTCACCCGATCCGATCCGCCAGCGACGGATCTGGACGTAGAGCCCATACGTCTGCTTTCAGCGGATTGGACGGGGTCGGATGTCAGCGGACATGTCTCCGCTGACATCCGACGGTCCATAGGCTAACATGGATCGCCCGTTCAGGTCCGCCGTCAAAACTGACAGGCGGATCTGAACGGTCCGATCGTGTGAAAGGGGCCTAATACGTATAATACCCCAATTTGCACTTTTGTCTCTGTGGATTGATGAAAATTGGGAGAAAAAATCTCTCTTTTTTTTGGACACTTGCTATTAAGGAATAATACTTTGTTTTTCACTGTGAGCTTGCTTGTTACACACAAATTTTTTTTTTTATGTTCATAGTCACATTTTTTAGCAATACTGATTTTCATTGTTTATGGCATTATCTATGCAATTGTAAGGTTCAGTATCACACAACGCTGCATTTTTTTGTTTTTTGTATAAGATTAATAGCTTGACAGCTTCACTCTATGTAAAGTTACTGGTGCCCCCAATTTAAAAAATGTGTATTTTAAAATGAATATTCTGGCTCAGACATAAATCCTATGAAATCCTATGAAAACATAGTATGCAGTTTAACATGAGTTTAATACAACCCCTAACCCTAACCCACAAATGGCATCCCTGGAGACAAAGGAAAGAGGAGTTTACAAAGAAAAAAGCTGTCTCTCCACAATATTGCAGATGTTTGTAAAAGGATCCTTTCAGGTTACATTTTATGCAAAATCTCAACGCAGGATAATAGATCATTTCTGGCTGTACTTCTAATCCTTTTCCTGCTTTTTTTCTAATAGTTCTAACAGACTGCCATATTATACTATAAGTATACAGCATGTTCGTATTAAAAAAGAACTTCTGTCAAGCCAATAAAATTGTTCAGGGAGTATTTAGCATCTATTCAATGAAAAAGAGCGATGAAACATGATAACCAGTTTGAAATCAATCAAAAATATGAAGTGACTCCAGAAAAATGAACCATGAATGGATATTACAGTCTTTGCTTTTTTACACAGCTTTACTGAATAAGGGCAGAACTGTAAATATTTTTTACTCTGGTTTATTATTATTATATCTGGATTTGATTGTGATGCTTAAACAGGATATTTGAGCAATAACTACAATGTTTTAGAAGTTTGGGCACCAGCGTGCTTGAGGTAGTCATTTCTTTTTTTTTAGATGGTTCCCAGCGTACAGCATACAATTTGTTTTCAACGGAGGGTTGTGTTTGGGTGGATTTTAATACACTTAATTGAAAAAATCCTTTAACTTAAAACATCCATTAAAACATCATTTAATGATGCTACTAGACTCATCCACCTTACTAACCACCCAGTGTCCGCTACTCCTCTCTGCCAATCTCCCCATTGATTTCCCATTGCCCAACAAATTCAATTCAAAACATTAACAATAACATACAAAGCCATTTACAACTCCCCGAGATACATCAACAATCTTGTCTCTAAATATCACCCAAACCGTCCTCTCTGCTCCTCCTAATACCTCCTGCTCTTTAGCTCCCATGTCTCCTCCTCCCATGCTCATCTCCAGGACTTCTCCAGAGCCTTTCCCATCCCCTGAGACTTCATATCCCAATCAGTCCAGCTATCTGTGCAAAACTCACCTCTTCAGGGAAGCCTATCCTGCTTTCAGCTAATAACCAAATCTTTTATTTCCCCCATCAGTTCATCCCTCACAGCCCCCCCCCCCTGTTAGATTGTAAGCTCCCAAAAGCAGGGTCCTCTTAACTCTCTTGTATTTGATTTTTTTGTTGCTGTATTGGCAGCCTTTCTTCCATGGTGCAGAACTTTTGAGGGGATACCGCGGAGCCTGTAGAATTAAGCCAACTCTAGAGGATCCTCTTCACGAGTTTTTCCCCCATGACATATGGCTAGATTTTGTAGAAACATTATATATAACCTCTAACGGGATTTTTAAGGCAATAAAGATTTTTAAATTTACTTAAAATCAATTTTATTATAATAGATCAAGAAAAATTATGACTGTTTACACAAAAAAATAATCAAATAAGTAAAGAAAATTTATGTCCAAAAAATCCGTGTTGCTAATATTGCATAGCTATAAAAACAGTTTCGGAGAGAAGTGATACAGCACACCACCCAATACAATCACCACAGATGAAAACCGTGGCGTCGAGTGGTGGATTCCACCAGGGTTATATATAATGTTTCTACAAATTCGCATGGGATGATGGCAATGACACGTTCATACCACCGAGGTCATATATATAAATGACATATGGCTAGATAGGCTCTGTGACACCGGTCCAGTCCCAGGCACACAGGGGCAACAGTCGCTAGAGAGAAGGGTTGCATGACGACACCTCCTCGCTACCAGAGCATACTGTCTTCCATGCCAGTCACACTGAACACACACCGGCTGGCAGCTTAAGGACCAACACACTACTGGTTACTAATGGCAACAGCACTTAGGTCTTCACTTGCAGCATTCTGCACTTGTAGCCCTTGGTAGCACACATCCCCAGTTGTAAGCCCTGTTCTTTTGATACACCTACCATGCATGCACCCCTTTGAGAGACTTCAGACCAGGCACTGAGTACCTTAATAACTTTTCTTGCAGGTACCGGTTAACAGATTCTAAATAACTCAGGCAATTCATTCTGATTCAGGCTGCCCATGGCATACCTCTTATCTAAGGAAGAGTCTTCTAACAAAGTCTATGTTCTGTTTCTAATACCCCGACTGGGTACCCCAAGACGGTGGCCATTTGTTCCTAGAGGAGCTAAATCTTGCAGCAATAATATTAAAATGTGATACTGCTGTGCCAAATATTATATATATATATATATATATATATATATATATATATATATATATACTGTATATACAGTATCTCACAAAAGTGAGTACACCCCTCACATTTTTGTAAATATTTTATTATATCTTTTCATGTGACAACACTGAAGAAATGACACTTTGCAACTATGTAAAGTAGTGAGTGTACAGCTTGTATAACAGTGTAAATTTGCTGTCCCCCCCAAAATAACTCAACACACAGCCATTAATGTCTAAACAGCTGGCAACAAAAGTGAGTACACCCCTAAGTGAAAATGTCTAAATTGGGCCCAAAGTGTCAATATTTTGTGTGGCCACCATTATTTTCCATCACTGCCTTAACCCTCATGGACATGGAGTTAACCAGAGCTTCACAGATTGCCATTGGTGTCCTCTTCCACTCTTCCATGACGACATCACGGAGCTAGTGGATGTTAGAGACCTTGCGCTCCTCCACCTTTCCTTTGAGGATGCTCCACAGATGCTCAATAGGGTTTAAGTCTGGAGACATGCTTGGCCAGTCCACCACCTTTACCCTCAGCTTCTTTAGCAAGGCAGTGGTCGTCTTGGAGGTGTGTTTGGGGTCGTTATCATGTTGGAATACTGCCCTACGGCCCAGTCTTCGAAGGGAGGGGATCATGCTCTGCTTCAGTATCTCACAGTACATGTTGGCATTCATGGTTCCCTCAATGAACTGTAGCTCCCCAGTGCCGACAGCACTCATGCAGCCCCAGACCATGACACTACCACCACCATGCTTGGCTGTAGGCAAGACACACTTGTCTTTGTACTTCTCAGTTGGTTGCCGCCACACACGCTTGACACCATCTGAACCAAATAAGTTTATCTTGGTCTCATTAGACCACAGCACATGGCTCCAGTAATCCATGTCTTTAGTCTGCTTGTCTTCAGCAAACTGTTTAAGGGCTTTCTTGTGTATCATCTTTAGAAGAGGCTTCCTTCTGGGACGACAGCCATGCAGACCAATTTGATGCAGTGTGCGACGTATGGTCTGAGCACTGACAGGCTGACCCCCCTCCACTCCTTCAACCTCTGCAGCAATGCTGGCAGCACTCATAGGTCTATTTCCAAAAGGCAATCTCTGGATATGACGCTGAGCACGTGCACTCAACTTCTTTGGTCGACCACGGCAAGGCCTTTTCTGAGTGATAACTGTACTGTTAAACCGCTGTATGGTCTTGACCACCGTGCTGCCGCTCAGTTTTCGGGGTCTTGGCAATCTTATTATAGCCTAGGCCATCTTTATGTAGAGCAACAATTCTTTTTTTTCAGATCCTCAGAGAGTTCTTTGCCATGAGGTGTCATGTTGAATTTCCAGTGACCAGTATGAGAGAATGAGAGCGATAACACCAAATTTAACATACCTGCTCCCCATTCACACCTGAGACCTTATAACACTAATGAGTCACATGACACCGGGGAAGGAAAATGGCTAATTGGGTCCAATTTGGACATTTTCACTTAGGGGTGTATTCACTTTTGTTGCCAGCAGTTTAAACAATAATGGCTGTGTGGTATTTTGAGGGGACAGCAAATTTACACTGTTATACAAGCTGTACACTTACTACTTTACATTGTAGCAACGTTTTATTTCTTCAGTGTTGTCACATTAAAAGATATAATAAAATATTTACAAAAAATGTGAGGGGTGTACTCACTTTTGTGAGATACTGTATACATATAGATATATAAATATCTATATATATAGATAAATGTATGTGGGTGCTAATTAGCATATAATAACACTCCAAAATAAGTTAAAACACTGCCGTTATTAAACATTAACCAACTAGTAATATAATACTATTACGACATTCATCAAACATATAAAATGTGAATAAAGTTCTCAATGTCCAAATAAATGATTTTTTTCTTCTTATGTTCCACCTCTGGTGATCTAATCAATGTTTACATAATAAATATAATAAAATGCTGCGCCAACCCCAAGTATGAGCAGCCAACACCACAATAAGTCTAATTGTAAATAAACGTGTAAATAAATAAGTGTAGCGCTAAAAACTAAAAAACATAGCATACCTTAAAAAAGAAGCTATATATTTAAAGGTGTATATAATGATCCGTCTCTCATAGTGAAGAGCACGGAATACGTGTAAAAAACCTCATGCGATAGTGAATTGCAAAAAAATCGCAACACAGTGGTGAAATATGTTGATACAAAACCTCAGTGTATAAGTGTAATAAAAAAAAACACGAAAGCACATAGGTAGCATGAAGTTTAGCAACGATGATAACCCACTACCAAAAACACAATATCATATGTGAATATAAAAAACAAACAATATATAGCCATGGGCATGTAATAAGTGAGCAAAACACTGGTTCAAATGTGAGTGAAAACAAGCATGTGATAATCCATATAACATCAAAGTAAACAGTGGCAACTGAAAACACACTGTTGCTAGAGATATCCGACAGTCTCTTGAATGGATATATGGACAATAGGAAAATTCACCTGGGAGTGCCTTCACCTTCCAGGGAGTTGGGAAGAGAAAAAGAGGGTACCTTACCAGAGGTAGTGGACCCAGCTCACCGGAGCTCACCACCAAAGGTGGAGTGTGGCTACCAGGATGAGCCATGCGACCATCCTCTCTGTAGGCTGGTGGAAATCCAGATGAGCCAATAGATGTAGGGAAAGATGGAACTTCCCAGCGGTGGATAGTAGTAGACACAGCTCTCCAAACGTTTCCTCCAAAAATAGGTATGAATATTCAAGTCATAGAAAAGAAAAAAAGCCTCCACATAGCATAAATCTGGTTGATGGAATTTATTGAATTAAAAATCCAAATGAATGAATATAAGGATAAAAACAGTTCAATTGAACAATAAGAACAGCGCAGGGTGAGGTGGCTCAAGCCAGCGTATTAACTCAGCGTATTAACGGTTGCATGGCTCATCCTGGTAGCCACATTCCACCTATTCGGTTCCATGCCTGATTGATCCACCACCGTACGGTGAGCTGGGTCCACTACTTCTGGTAAGGTACCCTCTTTTTCTCTCCCCAACTCCCTGGAAGGTGAAGGCACTCCCGGGTGAATTTTCCTATTGTCCATATATACATTCAAGAGACTGTTGGATATCTCTAGCAACAGTGTGTTTTCAGTTGCCACTGTTTACTTTGATGTTTTATGTACTATCACATGCTTGTTTTCACTCACATTTGAACCAGTATTTTGTTCACTTATTACATGCCCATGGCTATATATTGGTTTGTTTTTTATATTCACATATGATATTGTGTTTTTGGTAGTGGGTTATCTTCATTGCTAAACTTCATGCTACCTATGTGCTTTTATGTTTTTTTTTCTTACACTTATACACATATATGTAACAACATATTTCACCACTGTGTTGTGATTTTTTTGCAATTCACTATCGCATGAGGTTTTTTACACTTATTCCGTGCTCTTCACTATGAGAGACAGATCATTATATATACCTTTAAATATATAGCTTCCTTTTTAGGGTATGCTATGTTTTTTAGTTTTTAGATTTTAGTGCTACACTTGTTATTTACACAATGTTTACATACGTTGTAAATCCCACCATCGTTCACCTATGGCTCACCTTTACAGTGACCCTGTACAATGTCAGGTAAAAAAAAAATGCCTTTCCCACTCAGGGCTTGTTGTAAATACCACTTGTATAAAGTTACACTTCAATTTTCTTCTCCATTCTCCACTTAAGACACTTAACACCAAATCTAATTTTTATAGGTGCATGGCCCTTTAAAAGACTGTGATTCCTTCCTGCAGTGGACTCATAAAGCACAAGGGATCCCCATAGTGCAGCAAGCTTCTTAAAACCACTTTTTAAAAAAAATATATTGCACTTACATCAAAGAAAGATATAAATGGCATAAAAGAACCAGCAGGGCCTTGGCTCCCACGTCACTTTTGGTTTCCACTGTCAGTCACCCGGTTCCGCCCAACGCGTGTTGTCACGGTCACATGCCTTCCTCGGCAGTGCTCCTTGCTTCTTGCATGTGGAAAAGCCTCTCCAAGAGGCTGCCTTCCCTTTTATTTATGGGCCAGCACAAGGGGCAGGACCATGATCACTCAGGAGTGAGCAGGCTTAACCCCTTCCTAACTCCCTGGGCTCCCTGCTACAAAGCAACTCACTAACACAGACTTTATTGAGACACAGTGCAATACATTAAAATGACATAATGTGCACACCAAAAGTAGGCACCTGCCTACAAGTAAGCTGGTTTCTCCAATACACATATAGGTTTGACCTATTTTCAACTGTTTATGTCCTGTTTTATCAGTTGGAAGATAAGATTTATGGAATTGAAACATGCATTTCTTCTGTATCACCATGTGCACTACAAAAACTGGCAATCTAAATACAACGATCAACTAAGAAAGTTCAATAATAAATAAAACATTATTTTGGGTCAAACAAAGCTTTCAATTCATAATATTTTTATGTTTTTGTTTTAATTTTAAGAACAACTTCGATGCTAGTAAAGTTGTCCTTTAATTTACCCTCCACCTCCCTAAGGACAGACCACCTGGTAAAGTACTTACCTTTCTCCCTGTCTCAGTGTTTTTCGCTGTGCAATGCTCAATCTCATTTTTTGGAAGTGAGGAAACATGCTGGTACTGAGATTTTTAAAACATGGAGCTTGGTAATGGTGCACTAGATACAGCACAAACAAGTCTTACACAGCAGGAGGATCAAATTGAAAAATTTAATAGGCTGATGTGCAAGATAAGGGAACTGAAGAGTTATTATACAAATATACAGGTTAATGAAAAGACAGGCTATAGATCAGATGTATAGGAGAGAAGGGGGTGAAACGGTTGAACTTTACTCAACCCTTTCAGCTGACGTAACACATATATGAAGTCTCACGGATGTGAGATTTTTCTCTGTGGGGCCGCATATATGTGTATTTCCCTTTGTGCTGGGAGCTCACCGCACAGCTGGGAGCACATTGCACGTCACAGAGACCAGGGTCTCACCAAGAGCCCCGGGCCCCGTGCTAACGATTGGGGCCTGGAACTCCCGATACCGGGTCATCTGATCGCCGTGGTAGCCTCTGATTGGCAACCACAGTGTTCAGTCATAGTCATTGTGAAGTCCGCCCGTGTTTTTCACTCTCTGTGAATGGAGAGGAAAGATACGATGTATCTTTCTCTTTCTTTGCAGAGAGGGAAAAAAATGTGTGAAAAATAAATAAATAATAATAATAAAAGAAAAAAATAAAGGAAAAAATACCTAGATCAAGGTTTGATCTAGGTTAGTGCCAGGGTTAGTATTTGGGTCAAGGTCAGGGTCAAAGGTCAAGGTCAAAGTTTACAGTCAGTATATTTTGGGCAGGATTTATATTTTATTTTTTTAAATTAGCATCAGCGTCAGTCAGTGTCAGTGTGTTTTAGGTAGGACGCAAAAAAAAAAAACAGCAAAATGCGCACTATTGATTCTGGGCTGTACTACGGGTACAGACAACAATTAACATACACATATGTGGTATCACTGCAATTGTTAGGAGCAGAAGAATTTATTTTGGTTTGTTCTTTGTTGGCAGGTTATGGTAGTATCAAGAAATATAGCTACATTTTTTTAAAAAAAAGATTTTTTTTTACTATTTTGGGACAATTTTCCTTTGGTAATAAAATAAAATTAGGAGATATCAATAACCATTTACTACCAAATGAAAGCCCAATTTGTCCTGAAAAAAACAAGGTATCAGTCACCTGGATGCACAAAGTAGTTGTGATGATACGTATGGTTTTACTAACACATTTTAAAGTTGCAAAATTGTGCTTAGGCATTTATTTCGATTTGTTTAAACCTTAGGCGTGAAGGGGTTAAATATACAGCTGCTGCTGAACTCTACTGTGTTCAGATACTATTAAATGACTCAATATTTCGCTTTCTCCCCTTCCTCTGTTGTAAGAGAAAGGGTAAAACACACACTGTTTACACCATGAAATCACTGTGATTGGTACAAATGCTGAAAGCATTAAAAGTCTGCTGCTCTTCTTTACAGTTGAAAATGGCTCCTGTATAAACAAACCCTGCAATACAAGACAGGAAATGAAAGTAGTCAATACTGTATAATCTCTAGTGTGTGTAGCACCTTGATGTTTACACAGGGTTGCTCCTAAATTTACCTGCCAGGTATAAGTGCTTTGGCCTAAGTCTGGAATTTCCGCATTGGTGTTTACAAGTTAAAATCTGTATTTTTTGCTAGAAAATTACTTAGAACCCCCAAACATTATATATATATTTTTTAGCAGAGTATCTAGAGAATAAAATGGAGATTGTTGCAATATTTTATATTACACATCAGCAGCGGTGTTTTAAACGCACATTTTTGGGAAAAGGGACACTTTCTTGAATTAAAAAAAAAACAAACAGTAAAGTTACCCCAATTTTTTTGTATAATGTGAAAGATGATGTTACGCCGAGTAAATAGATACCAAACATGTCATGCTTTATAATTGCATGCACTCGTGGAATGGCGACAAACTACGGTACCTAAGAATTTCCATAGGCGACGCTTTAAATTTTTTTTACAGTTACCAGGTTAGAGTTACAGAGGAGGTCTAGTGCTAGAATTATTGCTCTTTCTCTGACGATCGCGGTGATACCTCACATGTGCGATTTGAACACCGTTTATATATGCGGGCGCGACTTCCGTATGCGTTTTCTTTGCTGCGCGAGCTCGCGGGGACGGGGGAGCTTTAAAAAACATTTTTTTCTTATTTATTTTATTTATTTTTATATTTATAAATTGTGTTAAAAAAAAAAAAATTTGATGACTTTTATTGCTGTCACAAGGAATGTAAACATCCCTTGTGACAGTAATAGGTGGTGACAGGTACTCTTTATGGAGGGATCGGGGGCCCTCTTTTGCACTTCAAAGTATTCAGATCACTGAAAGATCGCAGATCGCCGAAAACGGCGATTCTGAATACTGTGTATTTTTTTAAAACCGGTGCCATTGGCAGCCGAGTAAACGGGAAGTGACGTCATGACGTCGCTTCCGTGTTTACGATTAGGAGGCTGGAACGAAGCCGCCCCCTATATATTTGGGTGGAGTCAGGTGATCAGTGTTCTGTGTCACCTGGATGGCTGTCTGGGTGGACGTGCGTTGAGCTGCCCAGGCTGCTAGGCCAGAGTTTGGGCCTATCCTGGGTACATTTGGTAGCTAGGCTGTTCAATGGCCTATCCAGAAGCAAGAGAGCAGCGTAGGGCTGGGACTGCGACTTGCGGCTCAACCAAAGGTGACGGTTCTGCCGGCCAGGGAACCGGTCGTGGTCAGAGGTGGAGGGGAAGCTGACGTAACTAAGGTACCAACCACCCTGTTACCAGAGACCACAGTGAGTAACTGAAGCAAGTACCGGAGCAGTATTCTCACCAACCGAGGACGGTGAAGAATCTGGAAACTTTAGCAGGTGCAAAGCCAGGGACCCAGCCAGTGGGGTGATGCTTGAGGAGTATCTGTAGTGCCAAGCCAGGGACCCAGCAGGGAAGCGGGGGGTGACGCTTGGGGAAGATACTAAATGAGACAATTGGAAGAGCTCACGGGGTTCAGTGGCAGTGAACCAGCAAGTCTAGTGAGAGAGATTGGGAGCTCAGTGGGCTGAGAATCTACAAGAAGTGATTGTAGAGGAAGTAAAGGAGTTTGTTACAACTTGTGTTAGGAACTGTTATAAGACTGTTGCCATAGGAGACAGCGCTCTTACAGTGGGGACGGAAAGTATTCAGACCCCCTCAAATTTTTCACTCTTTGTTATATTGCAGCCATTTGCTAAAATCATTTATGTTTATTTTTTTCCTCATTAATGTATACACAGCACCCCATATTGACAGAAAAACACAGAATTGTTGACAGTTTTGCAGATTTATTAAAAAAGAAAAACTGAAATATCACATGGTCCTAAGTATTCAGACCCTTTGCTGTGACACTCATATATTTAACTCAGGTGCTGTCCATTTCTTCTGATGATCCATGAGATGGTTCTACACCTTCATTTGGGTCCAGCTGTGTTTGATTATACTGACTGGATTTGATTAGGAAAGCCACACACCTGTCTAGATAAGACCTTACAGCCACAGTGCATGTTAGAGCAAATGAGAATCATGAGGTCAAAGGAACTGCCTGAAGAGCTCAGAGACAGAATTGTGGCAAGGCACAAATCTGGTCAAGGTTACAAAAAAAATTCTGCTGCACTTAAGGTTCCTAAGAGCACAGTGGCCTCCATAATCCTTAAATGGAAGACGTTTGGGATGACCAGAACCCTTCCTAGAGCTGGCCGTCCGGCCAAACTGAGCTATCGGGGGAGAAGAGCCTTGGTGAGAGAGGTAAAGAAGAACCCAAAGATCACTGTGGCTTTGCTCCAGAGGATGCAGTCGGGAGATGGGAGAAAGTTGTCACTGTGGCTTAGCTCCAGGGGATGCAGTCGGGAGATGGGAGAAAGTTGTAGAAAGTCAACCATCACTGCAGCCCTCCACCAGTCGGGGCTTTATGGCAGAGTGGCCCGACGGAAGCCTCTCCTCAGTGCAAGACACATAAAAGCCTGCATTGAGTTTGTTAAAAACCACCTGAAGGACTCCAAGATGGTTAGAATTAGGATTCTTTGGTCTGATGAGACCAAGATAGAACTTTTTGGCCTTAATTCTAAGCGGTATGTGTGGAGAAAACGAGGCACTGCTCATCACCTGTCCAATACAGTCCCAACGGTGAAGCATGGGGGTGGCAGCATCATGCTGTGGGGGTGTTTTTCAGCTGCAGGGACAGGACGACTGGTTTCAATCGAGGGAAAGATGAATGCGGCCAAGTACAGGAATATCCTGGACGAAAACCTTCTCTAGAGTGCTCAGGACCTCAGACTGGGCCGAAGGTTTACCTTCCAACAAGACAATGACCCTAGGCACACAGCTAAAATAACGAAGGAGTGGCTTCACAACAACTCTGTGACTGTTCTTGAATGGCCCAGCCAGAGCCCTGACTTAAACCCAATTGAGCATCTCTGAAGAGACCTAAAAATGGCTGTCCACCAACGTTTACCATCCAACCTGACAGAACTGGAGAGGATCTGCAAGGAGGAATGGCAGAGGATCCCCAAATCCAGGTGTGAAAAACTTGTTGCATCTTTCCCAAAAGACTCATGGCTGTATTAGATCAAAAGTGTGCTTCTACTAAATACTGAGCAAAGGGTCTGAATACGTAGGACCATGTGATATTTCAGTTTTTCTTTTTTAATAAATCTGCAAAAATGTCAACAATTCTATGTTTTTCTGTCAATATGGGGCGCTGTGTGTACATTAATGAGGAAAAAAATGAACTTAAATGATTTTAGCAAATGGCTGCAATATAACAAAGAGTGAAAAATTTAAGGGGGTCTGTATACTTTACGTCCCCACTGTACATGTGCAGATGTGTCTTGCTGGAGTTTGCCAGTTAACACTGCAACTACCTAAGGGTGTCCTAGCCCTAACCCTCTCTTCCACAGTACCGTTTAAGAGAAATAAATCTCTTTGCATTCAAGAAGTGTCTGGCGCCCATGAATCTATCTTGCATTACACCCACCACGCCTTGCAACCCACTCTATACAGAAGGATGTCAGCTGTCCCTGGCTCTGGAGGTTCTCATTAGACTAAAAGAGGCCTAGGACCTCGCTACATGTGTAAAGCAAACAATTATAAAATAAATCTGAAAAGCCCAATTGAACTTACAGCTAAATGAATTCCAGATGCATCAAAACCAAATGTGTTCAAAGTCTTACAGTTTGTTTCTTTAGAAAACAGCCACAGCCTGAACAGAAAAGTCTGTCTCCTGCCAGCATGATGTAGAGAAGGACCCATGTTATCTATATGGAAGCAGTGGACTCTCCCCCTGCTGAGTCAGGCCTATATGTCTGTAATCAGCAAATTGCATGCTTCCTGCTGATTGGAGAGCTTTAGCTCTGATTCAATAGATGTTGTGTCAAGCTTCTACAGGAAAAAAACACATCTTCCACACAGAGACCAAGGATCCTTCTCTACAACAGTCTTGCAGGGAACAGGCTTTTCCATTTAGATCGTAGCAGCTTTTTAACCACAGATTTACTGCTATAGGGTGGTTCTCCTGTGCAGGATCACTTATACATACATAATTCTTCACTTCTGCCTACAGGGGGTGCACGGGTGCCACTGACGGGCCACTTCTGCTGTGACAAATCACAGCAGAAGCCGATCTGCTGGATGTCTGCCAGCATCCGCTGATCATCAGTAAAACTAACAGAACAGAAATCTAAACAAGGCAGATCTCTGTTCTGACAGGGGAAAGGGTTGGAAGCAGGGACTAAAATGAATATCTTCTCTTAGTAAAAGCAGCACACGCGTCACAAAAACACTGGCTGGGCACACAGTTAACCCTTTGATTGTCCTAGATGTTTAAACACTTTAAGCCCTTCATTAGTACAGTGACAGTGCATATTTTTAACACTGATCACTGTATTAGTGTCACTGGTTCCCACAAAGTGTCAAAAGTGTCAGTTAGTGTCTGATTGTCTACCGCAATATCACAATCCCGCTCTAAGTCGCTGATCGCATTTAAAGCATTTGAAATGCATTTAACCAATTTAAAGGCATTGTTCACCTTTACCAAAAACTGCCTATGCAGATAAGGATTGTCTGCAGATGAAAACATGCTGTGCAGCTTTCACCAAAATTGAATAATGCCCTTGCTATAGGTGTAGGCTATTTACGTATCTCATGAAGCCTGACTGGAAAATTTTTAGGACATTGTTTGGATGTTGCTAAACGAGGCCCAGCTATTATTGTTCACCTCCACAATCACAGTAGTGAGCTCTTTCTCTGATTCAAACTTCCTCACATCCACATTTTCTCTTGACGCAATAGCTTTGAGCTCAGAGTTCGAGAGCTCACTCATGTAATGGTGGAGGTGAACAGTACGGGCAGTCCCCGAGTTTCGAACACAATAGGGACTATAGGTTTGTTTGGAAGTCGAAGTTGTTCGTAAGTCGCAGCGCTGCATTTGTAAGTGTAACTTCCGGTCGGAACACTGCGTTCATAAGTGTAACTGCCGCCTGTGCATGGATGTGGGATGTTCTGGACACTTGTTTTGTTATCTGGGGCAGTGTGGGATGTGTCCAGAGGTGCTCGAAAGGTATCCAGGACCCGCGTGGAGCACAAGTGGCCGGCATTTGAGGCCGTTCGTAAGTAGGAGTCGTTCGTAACTCAGGTGTTCGTAACTCGGGGACTGCCTGTAATAGCTGGAGAACTCTAAGCAATGTTCTGGCAACATCCTGGGATGTTTCATGAGGTACATAAATGGCCTACACCTATAGCAAGATCAATTTTCAACTTAAGGCCTCTTAAGTGGGTCGGATGAAAAACGGACATACATCTCTATGGAGCGTCGGATGTCAGCGGTGACATGTCCGCTGACATCCGACCCGCTCCGATCCGAAAAGTGTAACGGAGGAAAAACCTACTTTTCCATCCGTTTTCGGATTGGATCGGGTGACGACGGACACTACGGTCCGTCATCATCCGATCCCCCCATAGGGGAGAGCGGCGCTCTGACAGGTCCGTCGCTGCACAGCGTGCAGCGATGCACCTGCCATCTTCCTGCTCAGCGGGGATCGGCGGAGTGATCCCCGCTGAGCAAGCGGATATTCACGGGGTGGATCATCACTGATCCGCCCCGTGAGAAAGAGCCCTTAGTCAAAGCTGCACAGTTTGTATTTTATCTACAGATGCCTCTTATCTAGGCAGTTTTTGGTAAAGGTGAACTAACCCTTTAAATTGAAAGCTTAGTTGGGCTTAAAATTGAGGATGCCATTGTTTAATTTGAACATTTGATGAAAGATTCACAAAATCTATCCAATAACTTTAGAGACAATAAGATACATTACAGATATTTATCCATAACTGAGACTCACACTAAATCCTCTCTTCCCCACCTTTTCTTATCCCAACTGATGTTCTAATATCACATAGATACACTGTATACATGTAACACTCAAAATATGTACAGTGCTCTCCCTATCTAAAGTAATCTCAATATGTAACAAACCCTCATTGAAAAGTGCTATAAAGTGCATATGACCATATAATCAAAATTCCACATACCGTATATACTCGAGTATAAGTCGTTCCGAGTATAAGTTGAGGCCCCTAATTTACCACAAAAAAATGGGAAAAACTTATTGACCCGAGTATAAGACGAGGGTGAGAAATGCACAGCTACTGTAAGTGGAAAAGAGGGTCAACAATGCCCACTTGCAGCATCACTCTGCCCATTTGCATGCCTTACTGTGCCAATTTGCAGCCATAGGTCCCCTGAACTTCAAACTCGGTAGTTAAGGGTTCCTAGATGCCCCCTAGCTGTAGCCAAAATTTGGGGTCTCTGAACCCAAAGGGTCCCGAAATGACATTGCTGCAGATGGACACAGTTGACTGAATTTGGGGCCCCGTATCTCGGGGCCACTTAGTGCTAGGAACCCCAAATTTGGTGTGCAAACCCAGTGGAACTAGCACCATAACATTTCCAAAGCTGGGGTTTCTAGCACCAAGTGGCCCCGAGATACAGGGCCCCAAATATCAGTCTAGAAAATGTCAAGCACTTTTCTGCAGCAGAGAATGACATTTTCTGAACCGGGTTTGGGGCCCCGTATCTCAGGGCCACTTGGTGCTAGGAACCCCAGCTTTGGATATGTTATGGTACCAGTTCCCCTGGGTTTGCACACCAAATTTGGGGTTCCTAGCACCAAGTGGCCCTGAGATATGGGGCCCCAAAGTCGGTTCAGAAAATGTCAAGCAATTTTCTGCAGCAGAGAATGACATTTTCCGAACCGATTTTGGGGCCCCGTATCTCGGGGTCACTTAGTGCTAGGAACTTCAGCTTTAGATATGTTGTGGTACCAGTTCCACTTGGTTTGCACACTAAATTTGGAGTTCCTAGCACCAAGTGGCCCTGAGATACGGGGCCCCAAAGTCGGTTCGGAAAATGATATTTTTTGCTGCAGAAAAGTGCTTGACTCGAGTATAAGTCGAGGGGGGCACTTTCAACACAAAAAAATGTGCTGAAAAATTCGACTTTTACTCGAGTATATACGGTACATTTTCCAGCTAATAAATAACAATGTGTTTAAAGTGCAAATTATAAAGCGCAAAAGGGATTATCCATATAAAATCCATAAACATTCCATGCATTTACACCAGAAAAGTGCAACTGTATAAATAATCCTCAATAAAGTGCAACAAAAGTGTAAAATAATCAATCTCCAACAAAGTGCAACATTCAGTCTGCCAAAGGAAATCTTCTATCTACCATCACTAAACAGTTCTTTTCACCTCATATGAACCTCCACCTTGAACAATCCAGCCCCCTGTTTGGATCAATTCACCAAATAGTGTTGCCCCCTTAAACTACTAAGCAGGTCAAACCACGCTTATTTACTTTTCCTAACAAAACTTGTGCCTCCATCCTCTCTGATATACACCCCCCTCTCTGCTACAGGCCTTCAGTTATGTAACAAGCAGCATCAGAAGTATTAAAAACTCCATAGAGGGGTGGGTGCTTTGTCTGTCAATGAACTCAGAGAAATGGATTTTATGGTAAGTCAAAAATCCTATTTTCTCTTTCATTCATTGACAGACACAGCCTTCTTTATTCAGAACCATAGGGATGTCCCAAAGCAGTGCCAAACATGAGGGGTGGAGCAGCCAACAAAAACAAATAAACCCCAGGCCATCCAGACAACCTGGAGCTCAGTGAAAACAACCTGGAGCCCACCTGACCAGCAAAAAAAACCCTTCACAAGGGAAAAACACCCTCTAGACCACAGCCTGCAGAACCCTGCGGCCAAAAGAAGCATCCGCAGATGCCAGCACATCCACTTTGTAAAATTTGGTGAAAGTGTGCACCGACGACCAGGTAGCCCACCTTGCAAACTTGCATTAGTGACGCCTGATGACGGAAGACCCAGGAGGCACTCAGCGCCCGCGTCGAGTGCCCCTTCACCAGGAAGGGAGGAACCTGACCCTTGATAGCATAGGCCTGAGTCACCATCTGCCTGATCCATCTAGAGATGGTCGCTGAGTAAACAGATAGCCCCTTTTCTGGCCCGTTCGTGATCACGAACAGAGAGTCTGACCTTCAAAAAGACTCAGTGGCCGCCAAATATACCCTGACTGCCCGTATCACATCTAAGTTATGCAAGGCCAATTCCCTCGGATGTTGCGGCCGGGGACATAGAGAAGGCAACACGATGTCTTAATTTAAATGGAAATCAGAGACAACCTTTGGAAGGAAAGAAGGACAAGGACGAAGCACCACCACCGTCCTCTTGAATCACCAGGTAGGGTGTGCGACAGGATAGCACCACCAACTCTGACACCCTGTGAGCAGAAGTAATAGCCACCAAGAAGGCCACCTTCTGTGATAGCATGAGCAGGGGAATTTCTCGAATATCCTCAAACGGAGGCTTCTGTAGAACGGAAAGTACAAGATTCAAGGGAGGTCACACCGGTGGAACCACATGTCGCACTCCCTGAATGAAGGTACGCACCAGGGAATGCGAAGCCAGGGATCGTTGAAAGAAAACCGCCAAGCAGGGCCGGTACAAGGGGTGGGCAAGAGGGGCGGGTGCCCTGGGCGGAGTGTGAGAGGGGGTGGATTTCTCCCCCTCCTTCTGCTAGCTGACTCTGAGCATAATGCTTGAGCCGCTCGCATTGCCACTGCTCCCTCCCCCTCCCCCTGCATCCTCATTAGCAGGGAGGAGAGCGACTTCAGGAAGGACTGAACCAGCAGGGGGAGGGGCGGACAAGCCTCCCATTATCTCAGTAACAGACTGAAAAAAAAGACTGATTTCTCCCGTCCGTAGGACAGGAGAATCAGTCTGTAATATTCTGAGACTGGTGGCTGCAGCTCTGTAGTGTCTGTGACACTTACACGGTCCAGCGAACACATCACCTCCCCCCTCACTAACGGGAGATCAGGGAGGAATACAGCTCTCCTCCTCCTCCCACCTCTGCTCCTCCAGTGACTTCCCGCCCCGCCCACACTATCCCCGACGTGCAGTGGTATTTGATCACCTCTGCGGTTTTTATTTATTGTTAAAAAAATGTAAAAAGACCAAATTTAAAAAAAAAATAATATATATATATATATATATATATATATATATATATATATATATATTTTTTTTTTTTTTTATTATTATATTTTGTTATAAAATTTTAAAACAGGTAATTTTTCTCCTTCATTGATGTACGTTGATGAGGCGGCACTGATAGGTGGCAATAATGGGCACTGATCAGTTACACTGATAGACAGCACTGCTAGGTGGCATTGATAGGTGGCACTGGTGGGCACTGTGAGGTGGCAATGGCAGGTGGTACAGATGAGGCAGAATTGCCTCTTCCTCTGCGGGACCGATGCCCCTTGCAGATGAGCCAGTGATCAGTTTTTTTTTCTCCTCGCGCTGTCAGCGTGAGGAGAAAAAATAAACGATCACAGAGCTTTTGTTTTGATCATGTGATCAGCTGTCATTGGCTGACAGCTGATCACATGGTAAGGGGCAGGGACCGGCCCCTTACTTGGATCAGTGATCACCCGAGTCTCAGTGACTTGGTGATCACAGCGCGCGCAGGGCATGTGCACAGGGTAGGCCTCCCGGAGCGCTGTGGCCGTCATTAGGCTATAGCGCAGATGTCAAGAGGTTAAACTATCTATGGCTGGTCTTAGCTCTTAGGCAGCCCATACATTGATCACTTTTTTCATTCAACTATTAGGTTGAATGAAAAAAAAAAAATGTTCCAATTCCCCCATCTACACATTCCAGGTGGAAGGGGGAATTCTCTCACTGTGGACCAGTGGTGGAATCCATTGTGGTGGTGTATAGAGCCAAAAAGATTAGAATTGTGTCAATGTCCCAATATTTATGGACCCGACTGTACATATAATTAAAATGTGTGAGTGAACTTGTTGAACTATTCTTGTTTTAAAAAGACATTGATAGTTTTGAAAAGACATTGATTCTTTCTTAAAAATGGGGGGGGACGCAGTTTGCCATCTTCGCCCTGGGCACCAAATGGCCTTGTCCCAGCACTGCCGCCAAGGTCGACATCTGGCCCTTGACAGTACTCAAGGCCAAATTCTTTTCAACGCCCCTCTGAAGAAAAGTCAAAATCCGAGCCACTGAAAAGGAACGTGGGTGAAACCCCACTGACTCACACCATGAAATATACGCTTTCCACGTCCTATAATATACCTTCCTGGAAGAAGACTTTCTAGCTCTAAACAGCATCGGAATCACTGACGCAGATAAGCCCCTATCCTTCAAAACCTGGCTTTCAAAAGCCAGGCCATTAAAGCCAGCGATGGTAAGGCAAGGTGGAAGATTGGCCCTTGGGATAGCAGATCCTCCCTGAGAGGCAGCTGCCAGGGGGCATCTGCGACCAGACGCACCAGGTCGGCATACCAGGACTGACGAGGCCACTAGAATGACTGGAATTCCTTCGGCTTCGATCCTGCGCAACAGCTTGGGTAGAAGCTTGAATAGAGGAAAAGCATAGATCAGACGATACTGGCCCCATGGAGCGACCAGAGCGTCTGAGGCATCCGCCAGAGGGTCCTGAGACCTGGCCACAAACCTCTGCACCTTCCTGTTGTTTTGGGATGCCATCAGACCTACCTCTGGAGATCCCCAGCATAGGCAGATATGTTGAAATACCTCCTGATGGAGAGACCACTCCCCTTGGTCCAGTACTTGACGACTGAGGTAATCCGCCTGCCAGTTGTCCACCCCCGGAATGTGAATGGCGGAGATGGCAGCGACGAAACGTTCTGCCCACCGTAGAATGCCGGCTGCTTCCAGGCCGGCTAACACACTCCTCGTTCTTCCCTTGTTGACCACCGTGGCATTGTCTGACTGGATCCGTATCGGCAGCCCCTGAAGCCGATCCGTCCAATGATCCAGACAGAGTCTGATCGCCAGAGTTCCAGGATGTTGATAAGTAGCCTGGATTCCTCCAGGGTCCAGTGACCCTGAGCCGAGTTCAGGCCCAGGACTCCTCCCCACCCGGACAGACTGGAATCGGTGGTGACCACCGTCCAATACAGCGGGAGAAAAGATTTCCCCTGCTAAAGAGCTGGGGAACAAAGCCACCAGATCAGGGACCCTTTACTCCTTGACTCAGCCGAATCTGACTGTCTAGAGACTCGGCACATTTGTTCCATTTTAACAAGATTTCCTTTTGCAGGGGTCTCATATGAAACTGAGCGAACAGGACCGCCTCGAACGTAGACACCATCAGGCCCAGTACCCGCATGCAAGTCCGCAGGGAGACCCACCTGCTGGACAGCAGCGAGCTGCTGCCGCCTGTAATTTCTGGAGTTTGTCCTGCGGAAGGACCACTCTAGCCCGAGCGGAATCCAGAGTCAGACCCAGATAAACCAATTTCCAAACTGGGGTCAACGCAGACTTTTGGTAATTTATCAGCCACCCAAAATCTGCCAGAGTCTGAACAGTGATCTCCACGTCGCCCCTCAGGGCCGCTGAGGACTCTGCTCGCAGCAGAAGATCATCCAGATAGCCCAGAACAGAAATTCCCTGCTGGAGCAGCAGTGCCAGAACCGGGGCCAACACTTTGGTGAAGACCTGAGGAGCGGAGGCGAGACCAAAGGGTAACGCCGCAAACTGATAATGCTCCTCTCCCACAGCAAAGTGGAGGAACCGCTGGTGCTGTGCACAAATCGGAATGTGCAGGTAGGCATCCTTGATGTCAATGGAGGCAAGAACGTCCCCCTGATGAAGAGATGCCACCACGGAGCAAATGGACTCCATTCGGAACTTCCGCACCCGCACATAGTGGTTCAGGGCCTTGAGGTCCAGAATCGGACAGACCGTACCCTCCTTTTTGGGGATCGTAAATAGGTTTGAATAAAAGCCTTGGAAACATTCCGACACTGGAACCGGGACAATCACTCCCTGGAGCGACAGGCCTTGTACCACACCCCGGGGGGCTAACAAGCGGTCTGGAGACAGATGCAGATTGGACGGAAAAAATCTGCTTGGAGGACAAGTCTGGAACTCGATCTTGTAACCAGACAGAATCACTTTGTGGACCCACTTGTCATTTATCAGAGAGGTGCACGGGCCCGAAAACCAGCGAAGACGTCCCCCCACCCAGACTACAGGTGAGGGCGCCTCTTCATGCCGAAGGAGCCTTATCTGGGGGTCTGGAGAAACCCACTCTCAGTTTGCCCGACCAGGGTCGCTTAGAACTTCCCAAGGGGGGCTTGAAGGGGCCTTTGTCAGTGGACCCTGAGGGACGAAAAAACTTTCTTTGTGCTGAGAAGGAAGGGCCACGCTTGCGACTTGGCTCCTTCCCTTTCTTTGACTGTGGAAGAAAAGTACTCTTCCCCCCTGTGACATTCTTAATGATATCATCCAGAGTGGCCCCGAATAAACGATCGCCTTGAAAAGGCAGATCAGCTAGGGCCTTCTTTGAGGCCTGGTCCGCAGTTCAACACTTCAGTCACAATACCCGTCAAAGCAGTACCGCTGAAACAGACAGCTTATAAAGCAAGGGAGCTGTGTCCAAAGAGGCATCGGAGACAAACTGCAGCCCCTGGACCAGTTGGTCCGCTAATTCCGTGAAGGCAAGTGAAAACTGGTCCCCTTCTAGGTCATGACGTAACAGCTTTGCCCACTCTGTCAGCGTTTGCGACACCAGAGCAATAGCTAAATCGGCCGAAGCGCCAAACCCGCAATAGAGAACATAGTGCGGCTCAGAGACTCTGCCTTTCTGTCTTTAAAGGCCGGAGAGTCCTCAACAGAAATTATAGTGGTTTTGTTCAACTGGGAAATCGGGGGATCCACCACAGGCGGAGTTGTCCATTTTTTGAGCAGAATTTCCTCAAAGGGATAACGCACAGCGAAACACTTTGGGATCACAAAGGGGCGTTTTGGACGCTCCCAATCTTTATAGATAAACTTGTCAAAAAAGGAGGGATAAGGGAACACTTTTGCCTTCCAAGGTGGCTTGTGAGTGCCAAAAGGGACCGGCACCTCCACCGCAGCTGTGGCTGCATCCTCTATCTTTAAAGTTTCCCACACAGAAGCAATCAGTGCATCTACCAGCACCTTCTCGTGCGCAGCCACTGGGGCCGAGGAATCATCCTCACTGTCCGAGAGATCTAGGAGCGGGGCCACAGACCCCGCAGGTTGGGCCCTGTTCACGGCAGCCGAATCAGTTTCAGGATCTGACGAGACAGATGAAGCAGGGGAAGGTAGGGGACACTTTCTGCTAGTCCGCCGCCCAAGAACCACCTCCACCCGGGACACAAAAGACTCCAGGGCCGCCGTCAGTGAGTCAACGGATAACTGGGACCCAGAGGGACCTGCAGCATCTGACAGGGGGTCAGGCAGGGAAACATGCTCCTGATACTCCATAAGAGAGAAAAAGGAGAGCCCCACACCAAGAGTGACCACTACAATGGGACACTCCCCACACCGGTAGTGATACCGGACCACCAAGACACCCCACAGCCTGCAGCAGAGAGAGGAGGGATCCCCCAGACTCACCACCCCACTAGCATAGCGCTTGATGCCTCAGATGTCGACCTGCACACACGTGGCGTCCAAGGAAGAAGAAAGCACAGGAGTCAGTGTTGGGTTAAAAAGAGGGGCTTTTGTCTGCAAAAAAACGGTGTCCCGGGCTACACAGTAATGGCCGCCACTGCCTGAGCCAAAAATCCACCATATCATGGCCGCCGAGCTACACAAACATGGCCACCAGCCATAGGAAGTCACTAGGGAAAAGGACGTCAGCTACGGCAAAATGGCCGCTGGCCATAGGAAGTCCTCAGGCACTAGGGAAGAGGACGCCGACTACGGCAAAATGGCCGCTGGTCGTGCTAAACAAGTCTACCATGCAGGAGAACCCTGTAGCCTCCTAGGATGAGAGAGAGCGATAGAGAGAGGATCCAGGCACCAGACCATCCCACCAGTATTCAACCCCGTCCCCCTGGACCCACCAAAGGCACACTACCTCATATGAAGGGGGGAGGGGAAGAGGGGGGCTCCAAGGGACCTCCAGGGCTAGGAAAAGAGGGTGCAGGGATAGAGGGGACCCGCAGGACCGACTAACCCCGAGAGGGGCCCGCGTCCGCCACAAAAAAAAACCCTAAGGGGAGAGGGGGACCTTTACTCACCATACCAGGACCAAGCGGGCATCACCCCAGACAGAACCTCCTCACCACCGAAGTGGGGGGGTTGTCGGCCATGAGGGACGCTGCGACTCGAGCTGAGACCCAGTCGTATGCAACCTCGTGAGTCGTTTAACTTGCAGGGCCAGCCCCCGTCCAGTGGGCTATGTCGCGGCCGACCTAGCGCGTAGCTTTGGTCTGCACGCGCTCGCTGGCCAGACTGGGGTGACCACTGGATCGAATGTCCAGCCGTCGCCCAGCCCAGCAGTTGATTGTAGATCTCACCAGATAAATCCAGGGAAAAATAAATAAATACAATTGCCAGGACATGAGATCCCAACAGGGAACTAGGTCCTTACTCCTGACTAGGCAGAAAAAATTGAAGGCCTGTAGCACAGAGCGGGGTGTATATCACCTAGGACTGCCCATGGGCGTAGCCAAGTCTTTTTGTCTGCCTAGTGTCCTACTCCTGTAGGGGGCGATATAACCCTATGGTTCTGAATAAAGAAGGCTGTGTCTGTCAATGAACGAAAGAGTTTACTTAAGATCTGGCATTGAACTTACAAAACAGTTGCCATCTAGAACAGTAGTTCTCAACCCTGTCCTCAAGTACCCCCAACAGGCCATGTTTGCAGGTCTTCCTTTATCTTGCACAGGTGCATTAAATCAGAGTCAATGGTTTGGTATTTTGGACAGCTATTTTATCTAAGAGAAATTCCCAAAACATGGCCTGTTGGGGGTACTTGAGGACAGGGTTGAGAACCACTGATCTAGAAGAAGAGCGATGGCAGTAGAGTGAGCTGCACTGAGCCCAAATAGCAATGAGATCTTACAAGGCTAAACTACACCACAAGGTAACAAGGCCTTCATCTCTGAATGATCAAGATCAGTGGCAGATTAGATATGGGCAATCCGAGCCAGCCAACAAACAAAAAATAAAACAATGAGCCAACTAAACCACACAACCACATGGCCCGTACACGCGATCAGAATATCGTACAAAAAATACCGCTTTCGAATCGATAATATGATAATATGATCGATAGTACACAGCTGTCATCCGAAATTTTTCATTTAATCAGTACAGTTTTCATCCAAAAATACTATACAAATACAATACAAGACATTACATCACTTCCGAAATTTTATTCTGTCGTACGAGAATCTTCGTACTTTAGAAACCTATTAGTTTTCCTGCCTCAGTATGAAAGGGGTCTTATAAATAAGCTTGTAGAGAGGTAGCATGTTATTTACCAGGTGGCAAAGGTACTGTAGTGTGGGTTCTTCCAAAGCAGCAAAAGCACTTTCTTGGCATAATAAAATATCAAACAAAAAACATAATACAACTACAGGTAAGTGTAATGTAATAATCAGGAACACCAAGTAGGCAGACCTGTGGGTAGCTTGTAGACTAAGGTGAGCTTCTAACATAGCAAACATTTCAGCCCAAAAGGAAGATAATCTTGGGCAAGATCAAAACATATGCAAAACATTAGCAAATAATTCCTCACAATGAGGACAACACGCTTGTTCCGTCAACCCCATACAATTTATCTTGGCAGGAGTGTAGTGCATCTGATAGATACATTTGACATGTACAAGCTTATCAGAGGTACTAACATCTTGCAGAAAGGTTTTGGTCACCTCCTCCAAGTCCTCGTACGTGAGGTCAGGGAGGTAAGTGTGCCATTTCCCATAGGCGAAAGTAAAAGGGTGTGAACCTGCAGATTGCAATGCATCATAAAATGTAGTCACCAGTTTGGGAATATTGGGATCTGCCATGACATGTTCCAAAGGGGAAGTAATTAGTTCTTCCCCCATCAACCCATATTGGGCCTGCATGGCAACAAAAGATATTTTAAAAAGAGTTTGTTGGTGACACCAGTCCGTTCCTTAAAAACATTAAAGGAGATAAATGTACCTTCCACATACACCTGAGAAACATAGATAATCTTGGCTATCCACCAGGACATATCTGGGTGATTATAGAGTTTTAAAATTAGGATTAGGTGCTGTACCCCCAGAGAGGAGCTTGTCTGCTGCAGACCAGGCTAATAAACATACATATTTAGAGGCTGTATTCTTTTCTCGGTGGATCTAAAATGTTATGTACAAGTTTGATTCTTAATGTGGGAGCACGTCTATATATTACTTTAAGTGTTTTTGGAAGGACCCCCCCCCCCCCAATACCTTGTTCTTCAACAAAATGGGCCAATATTTTTTCAAGATCTTTTCTTCATCCTTATATTGTGCATTATAATCCATAATGAAAGCATAATCATAGTCTCTATTTATCTCATTGTTCCTGTCCTTTAGGAGTTTTCTTCTATCTAGACTTTCCATCTCCCTTTTTACCTCTTCTAGTCTGTATTTTTTATATCCATTCTCTTCAAATTTTCCAGAAACACATCCACCTGTTCTCTAAACTCTTTTACCCTGTCCTAATTTCTCCTGATTCTCACTAGCTGTCCCTTTGGAATATTTCCAATTCATTTTGAATGGTGACAGCTTGCCAGCTTCCCAGCTTCCCATTGGGATAAAGCAGTTCCTGTCAGTAGATTTGAAAATCCTTCATGATTAATATCCCCAAGTTTAAAGTTCAGAGCCAAAGTTTGAGCATGAAGACTACTTGCTCCAAAAATACGTGACCTGGAAGTGATTTAATCACCTTGGGACTTGGAAGTGATGTAATCACAATGGGACCCAAAAGTGACATCAACAACATGGAACCCAAGGTAAGGTATTCACCGGCCAGCTGGAGATAGCTCAATCATAGGGGAGGGAAGTAAAAAAACAGCAAAACAATAACAGGGACCGGAAGTGCTATGAGCCATCCACCCCTAGCAGTTATTGCAACACTAATGTTGTAATGAACAATTTGGGTATAATAAATTGTATATTGTAGACAGTTTTTATTAATTGAATGATTATAAAATTAGTGCTTAGAAAATTCCCCAAAAATCAAAGTACTTAAGCAACTGGAATGACCTTTTGGCCCAATAGGTCCCGAAATGTATACAATATGTTCCCAGCTCTTAGAGACACAATCTACTAACAACTACAAGTCGTCTATGTTGATAAACAAAAAAACCACTAGATGGAACTTTGAGATTTATATGGGTTTTATTAGGCAAGGAGCCTTATTTGTTTTAAAATGTATTTGGAGTCTTTGTTTTCTAGAAGGGTTTTGTTATTTATGTCCAAATAATGTATTAGATGTAAGAGTGGTTATTGGTAAATCAATGGTGGGACAGTATAACAATACATAGTATATGGTAAGGGCAGAACAATAAGGGCAGAAGTGGCCTAAAAAAGGGAGATTCCTGGGTGACATCAATTCTTCTTGAAAAAGTTTACATGACGAAATGCGTAGAGGAAGTGATGTCATCATGTCAAAACGTCAGCATGACCAGAAGTCACTGTTCCACCATCTTTGATGTTCTAAAATTGCCATTGGAATTGTCTTTTTACATGTACACATTTTTTAAATAATAAATCTTTGGTTTTAAACAACATCAAACTATGGATATTTCTCTTTTATGAGGTATATTGAAGGCCTGAAGGAAATGGTTCTCATGACTAAAGAAGATTGGGGGGGCATGCTGCATTTTACCAAATAGGTCTTTTATCCAGCAAGAAATCACTGCATGGGGCGTTTACATGGTGATGGATAGGAAGATTGGGCATAACATTAATGATTTGGAGATTGCACTTGCACATTTCATGTGAGCAGCACAACTAACAGTGTTTTTATGTTTATACATGTAATAGTACACAGTTTTTTATGTACTTTTGAGCATAATTGAGAAGTGAAAAATCTCGGACGCTTTTTCTGCTGAGGGAGGAGTGTGATACCTGGTCATTGTTTCTATTATTGCACAAGCTTAATATGAGCCATCGGCACATAGGATGTAACTTTCTGGCGAGCCTTTAATGAAATTCCTTATGAAGCACTGTATGGAAGACAAATTCAAGATTTTTTGCTTATTATTATCAAATTGTAGCTGTTAGGGGGGTGTGGCTATACATTGTATACTTCCCACAATGTATTGTGTATAAGGTTTACTGACCTGGGTCTGTGTCATTTAGGGCTCTGATTAAGTTCCCTTATGGATGATAACACCATATAGGGACTGGTGTATTGACATGCTTTTTTGCAATTTTTGGTATGTTTTGAATTTTTTTCTGTGTGTTATATCTGTAAGGTGGATTACATTTGTGCAGTGTTATAGAATTTATAATAAAGTTGTGTTCCATATTTTTAATTCAATTTTTGGGTGCATGCATTTGTTTCAGGGGGTACTTTTTCTTGTGGGTTTTATATTCTATTTTAGTTTCCCCTGTCTGCACACTTGGTGGTGCTGGTTTCTTTTTTGAATAAACTGTTGAAATTATAAACTGTTAAACATGGCAGAAAGTAGAACAAGCAGCCTTTTGGGGTATCTCAAATTATCCATTACTATTGAAATTAAACAGAATAAGTAAAGTAAAAACATTTCTAAACTACTCCTTGAACAGTGGTATTCTACACTCATGGCAAACTGGTTCTAAATGATAAATGCAGCACTGTTTCATGATAATCTCACGTAAGAGTAATCAAGTGTCTATTTACAAAAAGCCAATGTTCTAATCCCTATTCCATCTAGCAAACACCTCTTGAAAGAAGATTCATGCTGTTCACTTACATCATAAATTCTTCTCACTGATTGATGAAAGGTTTCCTTAGTAGGACACCGTGACAAATATGCCTATACCTCCTTCTTTAAACCCTTTCAGACTGAACACACATAATAAAGTTTATGTCTAACAATAAAGAAGTGAACGTTAAAAAACTGTAAGTTTTCAAAAGAAGGTACCTGATATTCTCACTGAACAGAACATTGTGAACCCGTTGTGTACTATTTCACTCTAAACACTTCAAGCTTGTTTTTCAGCCAGAGAAATAAGGCTGTGCAAATATCTTACCAAGACATATCTCTGTTACCGTACTGTACAATAAAATGAATACTAAGAAGACCTCAACATGTAAGACACAACATGTGGCTTTTTAATATTTCTCACTATACAAATCACATTGTGCTTTATTTTTTATTTTTTATTAAGATGCATTTTACATCACAATTAATACTAAATAGATTGTGTAAAAGAAGCAACATGCATTATTTTGAAAAACAGTAAAGTTTGGAATCACTTCTGCAATAGATATACTAGGCCATCTGACTTTCCTAAGTGATACACCAAACTTCAAAAATGAATTGGTTTTAACTAACTACTACACAAAATATGATGCAAATGGGTGGATAAAGCCCACAGATATAATACTGTTTTATGCTATGTGCCCCTCTGTGTACTCTTCTTACAAAGTGGCAGAAATGCAGTATTTAAAAATATAATTTAAATTGTAGTTCAAAACATATTGAATGTTGCCAGTCTGAAAGATGGCATCGGCTGGTGCTCGGGTAATGGGCTTGTAAAATTTAATTACTGTGTGCAGATTACTTACAAAATCCTCCGCATGGCCACAGCCAGTGGGGGGAGGGGGGACAACGACTTGGGAGGGGCAGGTGAAAGGGAAAGTAGGTGGCGGAGGCTTGTCTTGTTCATGCTTCTCTGCAGCGGCACGCAGATTAGCGGTGGAGCTGGTACAAAATGAATTTCATGTTCTGCTGTAGGGGGGCCGGGCCCCTAGGAACACTCAGGCCCCTTAAATGAGTACTGTCTGTACCCCCCCTGATGGCGGCCCCCAATTTTTACATAATAGAGTGCTCTGAGTTTCAGGTTTCTTATGCCCCGTACACACGGTCAGATTTTCCGACGGAAAATGTGTGATAGGACCTTGTTATCGGAAATTCCGACCGTGTGTAGGCTCCATCACACATTTTCCATCGTATTTTCCGACACACAAAGTTTGAGAGCTTGCTATAACATTTTTCGACAACAAAATCCGTTGTCGGAAATTCCGATCGTGTGTACACAAATCCGACGGACAAAGTGCCACGCATGCTCAGAATAAATAAAGAGATGAAAGCTATTGGCCACTGCCCCGTTTATAGTCCCGACGTACGTGTTTTACGTCACCGCGTTCAGAATGATCAGATTTTCCGACAACTTTGTGTGACCGTGTGTATGCAAGACAAGTTTGAGCCAACATCCGTCGGAAAAAATCCTAGGATTTTGTTGTCGGAATGTCCGAACAAAGTCCGACCATGTGTACGGGGCATTAGGGTGCTCTGGGAGGTATGTATGGCGATATATACAGTTAATATGTTTTATGTCTGCTGCCACTTTAGAAGCTTTAAAATGTCCACAGATCCATAATAAATGGATGCAGTGAAAATTACTTTCAGTAATCTTAGTAATCCAGTAAAGGGTTGTACTATGAAATATAATTACACTATGATAACCATACAACCATATCATCTATACAGTGCTGTCATATATTATTCTTTACATTATCTAGTGCAAACATGCAGACATGGCGATAGAGACATTCATACAGAGATGGAGACAGTTACTTACTTATACAGGTAGCATTATATACTCTTGTATTAAAAGTAAAACTTCCCAGTGCTCCACTTCCCAGTGCATGTATTCCCCAGTAGATGAAATGTAGCCAAAGGAACTAGCAACTCTCAGGATTAAATTTGTTGTGGTAACAATACAATTACACTGTATCCCATCTTAAAATCAGTGAGACAGCATGATACAGGCATGCTTTATGTGTTCTTGCTGCCTGTTCCTAATAAGACATAGACTGTCCATACTGGGCAAACCATGAGTTCATAGACAGTTTTCATTTTAAGGTGGAATTTCAGGATTTGTTTAAGGTAGAGCTGTTTTATTTTTTCTCTATTTTAAATTTATTATAGTTTTTAGAGCTTTAGATTAGGGAATAATTAAAGCCAATCTCTGGAATAAACCTATTCCCTTTCTCTTCCCCCTCTAACTGATCACTGGCAGTAAAAAGAAACCCTAAGTAAATAGTATACCCTTTGCATTTATGGGGTGGACATTTCCTATTGGCTGTCCAGTGGCGGGGTCTTATTGGGATTCAGAAGTGAAGTGGCATCTTTGTAAAAGGGATGGGAGGAGACTGGCTAGTGACAGTCCTAGATGGGTAACTTGGATGAGTATAACTTGTTTCACCAAGGAAAAATAAAAAAGGTGGTGGCAGAGAGGCATGGGAGGATCATAATTTGCTTGGAGTGGGGCTAAAATCTCTGAAAGTTTTGTACCATTTATTCTTATTAGTAGGGTGGGTACCAGATAAAATCTCTGCTTTTTTTGTTGGCCGTCACCATTAGAGATACAGGGGCTGGACAAAAATATGGAGACACTACATGATTTGCAGGTGTGAAAGTGATGACATGTTCCCTATTGAAAGTGTAAGTGATGTAACATGGGATAGTAGGCGGCATTAACTCCAAACCATTTGCGGCCGGTGGTATATTTTTTGGGGGGAGCAGCAAACATTGCACAGCCACCCCAGTTAATATGTTAATATGCCACGCGGTCATGCCACACGCAACCCCTCTGGTTGGTTGATCACCCACAATACTTACCCCGGGCAGCGCTTCCCTCCAGGCAACGGGCGGCCGGCTTCACCTGTGTCTCCTCCTCAACATCACGGTGGTGTGCTCGCAGTGCGTCTCCTCTTCAGGATCATGCTGGTGTCCTCGCGTGCATCCTCCCTCGGCCAATAGGGTAGCTTCTCCTTTTCGACCAATCAGGAAACTGGTCTCAGGACCTGCTCCTTGATTGGCCAGGAGGCAGAATCAGTGTTAGAATAGCGAATATTCATTCACTAATGTCACATAACTGGGTGGGCTTCGGGCACAATGCCCACCCTTTTCTGAAGCCTATTAGAGCCTCTTGCTTTAATCATGTGCTTCAAAAAAACCCAGCGTCCTGCATGTAGATCGGGGGCATTGGTTAGGGGGGGCAGCGCCCGTGCACCCCCTATGGACAGGTCACCACTGCTTCAAACATACAAAAAAACACTAGACACACCAAACTGGATTAATAACTGACGAGGCCTTGTTTATTAGTTTTCACAAATATAAACAATTAACAATTCACCATAACTCTTTTAGCCATGGCTCACACTGCAGCAATGCGGGAACCCTGCAAATCCAGTACGGGTTCCCGCATCATATGTCTCCCACAGGAAGTTCACACTGCCCTATGCAAGCCGCTGGGAGTGTTAATACAAAGTTAATGACACCCCCAGATCAGTTCGCATATTGCAGTGCGAACTGTAAATTCTGACAGGAATCGAATCCAATTCTGATGCGGACCAAAAAAAGGGTCCTGTGCGAGTTTGGTCCGAATGTGATGCAAATTCAGCCGTATGGCTGAATTTGCATCACATTCGGACCAAACTCGCACAGGACCCTTTTTTTGGTCCGCATCAATATGGCTGAATTTGCATCGCACAGACTTCGCATGTGATTTGCACAGCAGTGCGGTGCGAATCTCATGTAATTTCTGACATCGCAGCAGTGGGAACCTTAATCAATAAATACTTTAAAACTGTAAACAAAATCAGCCACAATCAGTGGGGCGCTTTTCAAATATCCCTCTGGTGACTGGCAAAAGACCTCCCTCAGCCTCCTGCTTAAATATGGGTCCTGGGAAGTTCTGTAATGTTCTGGGGGGTCAGGTGACGTTAAATGTCCTATCCTAAAGGACACCCAGAACTTCTAGATTCTAGAACATTCCCAATCAGCTGACCTTTTTTGACCTATCACAAAACCCCATATTGAAATCAGTCAATGGGGGCCTGAAACTCTTACCGCCACCATACCTTTCCTTACATTCTTTTGCTTCCGCTGTGAGATGAGACATCTAGCTAACAGGTGGGAAGCCTCACTTTCGTCATTCACTGCTAGTAATACGGAGTCATGTCAGAGCTTACTGAGTTGCAAAGAGGGCAAAATGTTGGTGCCTGCTTAGCTGTTGCCTCTGTGACTGAAGTTGCCAATTTATTTGCGGTGCTATAAGGTACAGTATCAAAGATTATGATGGCATATACAGTTTTCGGGAAAACGTCATCTGATAACTTAAACTTGGTTGACATGGTCAACTGACCAAAAGAGACAAAAGGACATTACGCAGGATTGTGACCCGGAACAATATTTGTCAGTTCCCAGGAGAATTTGAGAATTCAGGCCATCTTGGAGGCCAAAGGCAGTCCAACACAATATAAGGTAACAAGTTCATTATTTACCTGGTGTTTCCATATTTTTGCCAACCCCTGTCTACCTCTACCGTGACAAAATAGTCAGGACACGAAGTGAAGTGAAATCTTCCCAACAAGACACTGAAAATCCCTGTTTTTTCCCCCATATTGTTGCCTTGCGCAAGAATAGCATGCGATGGACATGTATATAGTGTACAAATTAGCTCATAGCAATCTCTTGGCAGTGGTATCACAATTTGCTGCTTGAAAAGCAGGGGTGGGAAGATACTCCAACCATAATTCTCAGTCCTGTAGCTATAGCACCCCTAATTTAGAATAAAGCCTTATGTATCCTTCTATACAAATAGGTATTTGTACTTATTTAATCACTACATTTTCAAAATAGGTCAATTGCTGCTGTACACAGGAATACAAAAACCTAAAATCAAAATAAGCATTATTTAAACATTAATTTAATGCAATGCCCTCATTCACACCTGAGCGGTTTGAAGCACGTTTCCAGAAGCACTTACATGCGCAACACCAGATTTCCATGTTTTTCTAATGTGTCTGTTCACATCTGAGTGATATGCTGTCACTCAACGCTTAGAAAAATGCACAGGCTACTTTGGGGAATAATTGCACATTTTTAACCCCAATAGACTTCAATAACAGCGCCTGAAGAAAAAAGCATAATGTATGTTTTTTTTGAAAGATTTGTACCCTAGCAACCATCTCCTTCTCCTAGTAACTAGGTTTTATTGGCGAAAACGAAAGCATTAAAGTCTGAAAATGCCTGAAAACACACCAAAAAATACATGTCTGAGCGTGAATCCAGGCTAAAGTTGATTTTTATTATACTACGGAAAGCTGAAAAATCATTGGCCACCTCTTGCACAGCATTACTCTGCATGTCAAAAAAGCCTATCTCCAGGGAAGGGAAAAATGCTTCCTTGCATCCTCGTGCAGGCAGTCTCATTGATGTCAATTGGGACACAGCCACTGCTCCCAATCTGACATTTGTGTAGGTGCTTTGAAAGTAACTGAAAAATTATAAGTGAAAAATTATAACTCCCAGATTTTTAGTCTAAATTACTTATTTACTGTCTCGCGTACCTTCAATTTTCACAATTTCTCATAAAAAGCACAATTTAAATTATACAAATAATTGTTATTTATTAACACAATACAGTCTTAGGCTACTTTCACACAGGTGTCATTCGTTCAGTCACTTCAGTTTAATTTAGTTTTTACATCAGTTTTCAGTTCAGTTTATATTTGTTTTTACATCCACCCGCTGGCGTCCTTAACAACCATGAATCATCCCTGCCGTCAGCCAAAAAGAATTAAAAAATGGTGTGAGGTCCTCCCAATCCATACCAGGCCCTTCGTGTGAGGCTCCCTTCCAAAAAATAAATCCATACCAGACAGTTTTTCTGACCATGCAGCCTGGTAGGTCAGGGAAGGGGGGTGGCGGATGGAGCATGTGCTCCCACCCCCAAACCATACCAGGCCTTCAACACAGGGTGGTACTGCCCCCCCCCTGCAGTAAAACAGCTTATCCCCATGCTGATGAGGACAAGGGTCTTTTTCCCACAACCCTGGCCTGGTGGTTGTGGGGGTGCAGGGGTTGACAACGTGCTTTGCTAAGGGGAGAGATTCCCACTCATTTCACCGCTCAACACTGTATGGCCTGGCTCATACAATATTTTTTTATTTTTTACATCACGCCCCTGAATATTTTTTATTTTTACTTTTCTAAAATAAATTTACTTGTATAAAAGAAATTAAACGAATACAATAAAAAAAATTCTTTAAATCTCCCAACATTTAATTTTAATGGTTTATTAAACAGCAATAAAACTGAAGAACTTTTATTGTCTTGCGACGCTGTACCCAAATAAAACTGATGTCCTTTTTTCCCACAAAAAGAGCTTTCTTTTGGTGGTATTTGATCACCTCTAAGGTTGTTATTTTTTGTGCTATAAACAAAAAATGAACGACAATTTTGAAAAAACAATATTTTATACTTTCTGCTATAAAACATACCCAATAAAAAAAATCTAATTTCTTCATCAATTAAGGCCAATATGTATTCTGCTACATATTTTTGGTAAAAAAAATCCCAATGAGCGTATATTGATTGGTTTGCGCAAAATTTATAGCCTCTACAAAATAAGGGATATAGTTCTGGTATTTTTATTGATTTTAAGCGGGACTGTGACATTGTGGCGGAATGGATCAGACACCTAACTAACACTTTTGACACTTTTTGGGAACCAGTGACATTATTACAGTGATCAGTGCAAAAAATATGCACTGACACTGTATAAATGACACTGGCATTGAAGGGGTTAACATCAGGGGTGATCAAAGGGTTAAGTGTATTCCCTAATTGTGCTTTCTTACTGTGGAGGGGGTGGTCTTACTGCATAGACACTATGATCCGTGTTCCTGATTAGCAGGAACACTAGATCACAGTGTCTATACCTTGTTTACATCCGCAGACCGCCATTCTGTCTTTGTGGGAGGCTCCACCTGTAGCCAATCAGCATACGATCGCCCCCCAGTGGCTATTGAACAAAATCATGTACAGGTACGTGATTTTACGCAATAGAGTCGCCTTGCTGCAGTATATATACAGCAGGCAGTCGGGAACTGGTTAAAGCTAAACTACAGCTAACTACACAAACCAAATATTTACTGTATATGCGCACGCTTTTACTTGCCAAAGGACTTTTTATTCTTGTCCATCAAGTTCCAAACTTCACACAGCTCTTACACACACCACAGCCCTCTCTGGCAGGGCAAGGGATCTGATTTTCCTTTGCTGCAGTTAAGTAACATTTATAGGTCTAATGAATACAGATTTCAGCTTAAAATGTGTAGCCTGGTGCTGCACTACAGAAACATGAAGAAGGAGGCATTTTCCTCTTTACAATCAGTTTACTTTAACTTTCTGCTGTTATACTGATGTTATGTTGAACAATCGACTCCAGTGAGCAGAGGGAGAACTATAGCCAGAAAAGCCTATGGAATCCTATGCAGAACACTGAGGATCATGGGATTTGAAGTTTAGGAACGAAGCAATATTGTTGGTCTTATGGACCTTTTGCACTATAATTCCCAAAAGGCACTTGGGTAAAGAGGAGCAAGGTAGCTGCTTTTCTGAGACTGTCCAGCTAGGTTCTTCTTCTTGACACCGAGGGAACCGATGAGAGCACATCTACAGCATACTGATCAGACTGATGAGAGGCCAGAGTAGTGGGAACACCAGAAGCAGCGCAGCACAGACTGCAGAAATCGTATCTGCACTGTTACTGCAGGGAGACCAGAGCTCACACCCTCTACTTCCCATCACTGAATCTCTGGAGGCATTCTGTGGGGAGACTGAGGGGGCCCCCCCTTTCTACAGTGAGAAATCACACTACAGGGTACTGGTGAGAGTGCACTGCCTATTGTTCATGCTGCTAGCTGGGACTGAGTTAGTGGAGGCAGGACAGTGAGTATACCGCACCTATACTGCACTTTTTTCTGCATTTTTACTGCACCTATAGTGCTTGCTGTTTTTTTGAAACTGTCATTAAGTCAATGCTTCTTAAAGAGCCCCAACAGTAGCCAGCAGAAGAACAGTATAAAGGACTGCCCCTCCCATAAAACAATCATGGACATGTACAGTGCACATTCTGTCAGTCTAGGCCTAGCATAGTCACCATTAATGCACTTTGGCAGTCTTGGCAGTATAGCTCCTGTGTTCAGTAAATCAAGCTTCATTACTGCTCACTGCTGCACTTTAGGTGACTTTACTACTGTTTATGCTGATCTGGATGCCAAGTGTCATTTTACGCCTAGTCCTTATCACTAATCACTCTGTATGCTCAATTCTGTTATTACCATTGTTAACCCATTTCTATGCTTAGTTCATTACCAACCATATTAGATGGCATCCTAACTAGGGATAAGCCCGACGTTTGAGTCGAATGTAAGTTTCGCCGTTAGCCGAATGTAGAACATTATGGGGCGTTCGCACCAAATTCGAGCACCGCAGAACGCCCCATAATGCAATGCGAGATCTGAGTTAGCGCCCCATGCTATATAAGGCTGCTGCTTACACGGCGGCTGTATATAGTGTAATGAATGAATGGAGATTAGCCAGCTTAGTTAATGGCGTGCAGGCAGTGTATTTGATATATATATATATCTATATATATATATATATATATAGATATATATATATCTATATATACTCTGCATTTAGTGTAGATTAGATATTTCGTGTAGAATCTATATTCAGTCAATATAGGCAGTGTATTTGATATATACAGTATCTCACAAAAGTGAGTACACCCCTCCCATTTTTGTAAATATTTTATTTTATCTTTTAATGTGACAACACTGCAGAAATGACACTTTGCTACAATGTAAAGTAGTGAGTGTAGAGCTTGCATAACAGTGTAAATTTTCTGTTTCCTCAAAATAACTCAACACACAGCCATTAATGTTTAAACCGCTGGCAACAAAACTGAGTACACCCCTAAGTGAAAATGCCTAAATTGGGCCCAATTAGACATTTTCCCTCCAAGGTGTTATGTAACTCCTTAGTGTTACAAGGTCTCAGGTGTGAATGGGGAGCAGGTGTGTTAAATTTGCTGTTATTGCTCTCACTCTCTCATACTGGTCACTGGAAGTTCAACATGGCACCTCATAGCAAAGAACTCTCTAAGGATCTGAAAAAAAGAATTGTTGCTCTATATAAACATGGCCTAGGCTATAAGAAGATTGCCAAGACCCTGAAACTGAGCTGCAGCACGGTGCCCAAGACCATACAGCGGTTTAACAGGACAGGTTCCACTTAGAACAGGCCTCGCCATGGTCGACCAAAGAAGTTGAGTGCATGTGCTCAGCGTCATATCCAGAGGTTGTCTTTGGGAAATAGACGTATGAGTGCTTCCAGCATTGCTGCACAGGTTGAAAGGTCAGCCTGTCATACGCCGCACACTGCATCAAATTGGTCTGCATGGTTGTCGTCCCAGAAGGAAGCCTCTTCTAAAGATGATGCACAAGAAACCACGCAAACAGTTTGCTAAAGACGAGCAGACTAAGGACATGGATTACAGGAACCATGTCCTGTGGTCTGATGAGACCAAGATAAACTTATTTGAATCATATGGTGTCAAGCGTGGGTCGCGGCAACCAGATGAGGAGTACAAAGACAAGTGTGTTTTGCCTACAGTCAAGCATGGTGGTGGGAGTGTCATGGTCTGGGGCTGCATGAGTGCTGCCGGTACTGGGGAGCTACAGTTCATTGAGGGAGCTATGAATGCCAACATGTACTGTGACATACTGAAGGAGAGCATGATTCCCTCCCTTCGGAGACTGGGCTGTAGGGCAGTATTCTAACATGATAACGACTCCAAACACGCCTCCAAGATGACCACTGCCTTGCTAAAGAAGCTGAGGGTAAAAGTGATGGACTGGTCAAACATGTCTCCAGACCTAAACCCTATTGAGCATCTGTGGAGCATCCTCAAATGGAAGGTGGAGGAGCGCAAGGTCTCTAACATCCACCAGCTCCGTGATGTCATCATGGAGGAGTAAAAGGGGACTCCAGTGGCAACCTGTGAAGCTCTGGTAAACTCCACACCCAAGAGGGTTAAGGCAGTGCTGGAAATAATGGTGGCCACACAAAATATTGACACTTTGGGTCCAATTTGGACATTTTCACTTATAGGCATACTCACTTTTGTTGCCAGTGGTTTAGACATTATTGGCTTTGTGTTGAGTTATTTTGAGGGGACAGCAAATTTACACTGTTATACAAGCTGTACACTTACTACTTTACATTGTAGCAAAGTGTCATTTCTTCAGTGTTGTCACATAAAACAATACAATAAAATATTTTTAAAAATGTGAGGGGTGTACTCACTTTTGTGAGATACTGTATATACAGCCTAGTATATACTCTGCATTTAGTGTAGATTAGATATTCAGTGCAGAATCTATATTCAGACAGTGTAGTATATATGATATAGTGTATTAAAGTGGTTAATGGAAACCCTGCGCCAAAGTTTAAAAAAAAGTGGTCTGGTATGGATTTTAACATCTCGCCAAAATTTTTTTTTAAATGGCGTTGGGTCCTCCCAAAATCCATACCAGATCCTGGTATGGATTTTGGGGGTCTGGCATTGATTTTAAGAGGAACCCCACATTAAAATTGAAAAAAAAAAATGGCGTGGCCCCCCCCAAAACCCATACCAGACCCTTATCCGAGCACACAACCTGGCAGGCCGCAGAAAAGGGGGGGGGAGAGAGAACGCACCCCCTCCTGAACCATACATAGGACGCATGCCCTCAACATGGGGAGGGTGCTTTGGGGTCCCCCCAAAGCACCATGTCCCTATGATGATGGGGACAAGAGCCTCATCCCCACAACCCTTGCCCGGTGGTTGTGGGTGTCTGCGGGCGGGGGGCTTATCAGAATCTGAAAGCCCCTTTAACAATGTGAATGGGCATGGGATAAGGGCCTGGAATGGATTCTGGGGGGTTACCCCACGCCATTTTTTTTTTCAATTTTGGCACAGGGTTCCCCTTACTATCCATACCAAACCTGAAGGGCCTGGTATGGATTTTGGGGGGACCTCCACACCATTTTTTTTTCAATTTTGGCACGGCGTTCCCCTTCCCCTTAATATCCATACCAGACCCGAAGGGCCTGGTAATGGACTGAGAGGGGGAACCCAATCCATTTTTTTCAATGATTCTTAATGTATATTGCCAAGATCCAGCAATACATTACAGCCGCAAGCAATTTTAAATGTCATTTTTTCCTTTAGAAATGTAATTTTGCTGTGGGACTGTTATGATCATGGGAAAGATGCGCTACTTTACAGGCAGACTAAGGGACACCCCCCGGGCTCAATATTTAAAGAAATATTTCGTTTTTATTGTTTCACTTTAAGTATTATTAAAAATCACTGCTCCTGCAAAAATGGCTGTTTTTAAAACTTTGCGTTGATACATGTCCCCTGGGGCAGTACCCAGGTCCCCATACACTTTGTATGGCAATAACTTGCATATAAGTCTTTAAAATGAGCACTTTTGATTTTTCATGTTTGTGTCAGATAGACTTTAACGGTGTTCACGTGTTTTTTGTCTGCTGTGAACCAAATGGGGGGGGGGGGGTGTTCAGCTCATCCCTAATCCTAACCAGCGGATCCAGCAGGGGTAGCTAGATACAGGTACAGGTACTTCTTCAAAAATGTAATAGTGTCCACCCTTTCCACCTCCTCACCACCTATATAAACCGGGCAATGATTGATCTTTCTTGATCTCCTATAACCCACTATTATTTCTTTAGTTTTTGTCATATTGAGTATTAAATCATTTTTTCTACACCACTCAACCAAATGTTGAATTTCCTGCCTATAAGCTGTCTCATCATTATCTTGTATGAGTCCCACTAAAGTGGCTTCATCAGCAAAGTTCACTAGTGTTAGATGCATGTATGGGAGTACAGTCGTGCGTGAACAATGTAAACATAGCCGGACTTAACACACATCCCTGTGGTACTCCTGTATTAGAAATAATAGTGTTAGACATCTGATCTCCTATTCTCACCATTTGTGGCCTGTTTGTTAGAAAATCCATAATCCATGAGTGCAGCAATGGATATAGGCCCAAAGCTTTTAACTTTTTCACTAATTTGTCACTAATGTGTAAACATATGAGATCATCTCTCATCGCCGGCTCTCCCTCCTCACACAGACAGCGTGTGAGGAGGGAGAGCTAATGGCTGCAGCGTGAGTGTCAGAAAAAAAAACGGAAAAAAAAGTGAACACAGTACATGTCAGTGCCATCTGTCCCCACTGTCATCTGTCCCCACTGCCATCTGTCACTGCCATCTGTCCCCACTGCCATCTGTCAGTGCCATCTGTCCCCACTGCAATCTGTTCCCACTACCATCTGTCACTGCCATCTGTCCCCACTGCCATCTGTCCCCACTGCCATCTGTCCCCAGTGCCACCTGTCAGTGCCATCTGTCCCCAGTGCCACGTATAAGTGCCATCTGTCATCAGTACCACATATTATTGCCATCTGTCATCAGTGCCATGTATCAGTGCCATCTGTCATCACTGCCACCTGTCAGTGTCACGTGCCATCTGTTATCAGTGTCCCGTGTCATCAGTGCCACGTATTAGTGCCATCTGTCATCAGTGTCACGTGTCATCAGTGCCACGTATCAGTGCAATCTGTCATCAGTGTCACGTTTCATCAGTGCCACGTATTAGTGCCATCTGTCATCAGTGCCACGTGTCATCAGTACCACATATTAGTGCCATCTGTCATCAGTGTCACGTGTCATCAGTGCCAGGTATTAGTGCCATCTGTCATCAGTGCCATATCAGTGCCACGTATCAGTGCCATCTGTCATCAGTGCCACGTCAGTGTCACGTGTCATTTTCCTGGTGCTCCAGGGCCTTCAAAAGTGTAATAGGTAGTCAACAAGTTAGATGTGTAATTTATGCTCCCAGAACACCTGATGGTGCTCCCTGCATGTTGGGCCTCTCTATGTGGCTAGGCTGTGAAAAAGTTCCACACATGTGGTATCATAATACTCAGCAGGAGTAGCCGAATGTATTTTGGGGTGTCATTTGTGTTATACACAAGCCATGTGAGAGAAATAACATATTACAATGATAATTTTGTGATTAAAAAAAAAAATTCATTTTGCAAAGAATTGTTGGAAAAAATTACAACATCAAAAAGCTCACCATGCTTCTTGCTAAATACCTTGGAATGTCTACTTTCAAAAAAGGGGTCATTTGGGGGGTATTTGTACCTTCCTGACTTGTTCGGGTCGCAAGAAATGAGATAGGCTGTCAGTACATCAGGTGTGATCAATTTTCTATGATTTGCACCACAGCTTGTAGACTCTATAACTTTCACAAAGACCAAATAATAGCCACTAATTTGTGTTATTTCTACCAAAGATATGTAGCAGTATAAATTGTGGCCAAAATTTATGAAGAAAAATTAATAATTTGCAAAATTTTATCACAGCAACTAAGAAAAATGCTTTTTTTTTTCAAAATTTTTTTCATTTATAGCACAAAAAATAAAAAACCCAGAGGTGATCAAATACCACCAAAAGAAAGCTCTATTTGTATGAAAAAAAAGGACAAAAAATTAATTTGGGTACAGTATTACATGACTGAGTAATTATCATTCAAAGTGTGAGAGCGCTGAAAGTTGAAAATTGGTCTGGGCAGGAGAGGGGTTTAGGTGCCCAGTTGTCAAGTGATTAAAGGTATACACAACATGTCTAAACGTAGAGTGTCAGAAGGGCTGGAGAGTTCACAGGGTCATGGCGGCATAAGAGAACATGCATAATCTAGCAACCCCCGAGGGGGCAGTGCTACATTTGTATTCTTGGTCATATACAACACCGTACCACACAAGACCAGGCATCATTTCGCTGGACTTGGGTCGTGTGGATGGTCTATTTTTTAATCTGCTCCCATAAAGGGATCCCCTTTTGCCTCAGTATATTCCTTCGGCCATACCTCCACTGCTGTGGAGTACAGGAGGGATTCCCCTCTTAAAGATACAGACCTATCCTCCTTTTTGCATATACCATTCTGATGATCCATTGTTTATCTCAAGGCAGCCTTTCCACCATTTCAATTATTTGGTGCTACTCTAATTGCAAGCTTTTATGTGAATCAATGAAACATTGTTAAACCTCTCTACCAACCAAACGTATTTGAACCCCTCCTAATTCTCTACATCCCTGAAGAAGGACTATATATGCAGACCGAAACGCGTAGGGTGTGAGGAGGTTTTGTTACATATATCTTTCTTTATGACATGTTATATGCACTGTTTAGATTAATCAATGTCTTGTTACAAATGTTTTAATGCATTTCTACAAATAAAATGTATGTATTGTTTTATATATTTTTGTATACCTTGCTATATATTCTTTATTATACAACATCAATTGAGTGCCTTTAAAGTCCATTTAGGGGAATTTCTCTTATTTCTGTACCACACAAGACCAGGGCAACCCTTTCATTCGCCCTCCCCCCCAAATAAAGTGAAATTTGTTAATAAGGAGCAGGGGGTGAGGCCTTAAAGCGGAACTTCCCCTTTTGTGTTAGGCTCTGCTTTAATGTGCTTGCTTGAGCTTAAGGGTCCTTTCACACGGTACGGATCGTGATGATCCGCCCCGTGAACATTCGCTTGCTCAGCGGGGATCGCTCCGTGGATCCCCGCTGAGCAGGCAGATGACAGGTCCGTCGCTGCACACTATGCAGCGACTGACTTGTCAGAGTGCCGCTCTCCCCTATGGGGGATCAGATGATGACGGACCGTAGAGTCCATCGCCATCCGATCCGAAAACGGATGGTAAAGTAGGTTTTTCCTCCGTTACACTTTTTCGGAGCGGGTCGGATGTCAGCGGGCATGTCACCACTGACATCCGACGCTCCATAGAGGTCTATGGAGGGTCCGTTCAGATCCGCCTAAAAAACTGACAGGCGGACCTGAAGGGATTGTTCATGTGAAAGAGGCCTAAATCGTATATGTCAGGGCAAAAAAAAAAAATACATATGCAGTATATCTCTGCAATACATGCACATTTCCACATACTTTATCCTAAAAGTGTATGTTACCCTAAAAAATGTTTTTAAAAAAGTATCTGTTTTTTCAACTAGGTATATTTAATTCAAAGCTGTCCTAGTTGTATTTCCTTTTTTTACTTAGAAATATCTGGTGACCCAGTCAGTCCCTTTCCTTGCTATTGTAAACTGTCCATGTCAAGTACAGAAGAAGATCCATGCTGGTGTGGTCAGTTGGCCTACCAGTGCTTCCCCTTTGGAGTTACAGGGCAACATGCCACTGCACGATGCACCAGTATGTCCCAAGTGAATTTACCATGGTGCCTAATTTCTTGACTAGCTACTACAATTTTGGAGGTCCTGGAGCACCAGGACAGTGGAAACATCCACAAAATGACCATATTTCAAAAGCAAACACCCCAAGATAGGCATGGTGAATCTTTTGAAGATTTTTTTGCCACAAGTTTTTGGAAAATGCAAAATGAAAATGTATTTCTTTACACAAAGTTTTCAATTAATAAGATATTTCTAACACACAACATAGGCATACTTAGAATTAGACCCCAAAACACATTCTGCTACTGGAGATACCACATGTATGAGACTTTTTTTACAGCCTAACCACATAGAGAGTCTCAAAATCCAAGGCGTAACTTCAGGCTTTCTAGGGACATAAATTACGCATCTAATTTCCTGACTACATATCACATTTTTTAGAGGCCCTGGAGCACTGGGATAGTAGAAGCAGCCACAATATCACCACATTTTGGAGAGTAAACACCCCAAGGTGGTTTTTAAGAGGCATGGTGAGTCTTTTGAAGACCTTAATTTTTTTTTGCCACAAGTTTTTAGAAAAAGTGGGAAAATGATTTTTTTTTTTTACAGAACATTGTCAAATTAACACAATATTTTTTAGACACAGCATGAGCATACTTAGAATTACTTACTATGGAGATACTATATTTGTGATTTGGACTAATTACGTACCAGACATTGCATCTTGTGTATCACACAAATCAACCAACCAGTTTTTTACATTGACTGACTGTGTTTCTGCTGCCGCACATACCTCATATAAAGTCCTACTTTAGTTCTGTTTTGTTTCCACTGAATCACGGATGGAGACATATTCACATACGTTTCATATAAAGTCCCACTAAGTACGCCCCCCCCCCACCTTTTTTGTCTCAGTGTACTGTAATGATTTCCTCTGTATGAGTGGTCAGGGAATATAGATTAGTGTAGCATCATCTGTAGCAGTTCCTTTAAGCAAAGGAAGCCTAGGCTGCATGCGGCGGCCCCCAGGGATGCCATGTTTACTGGCCAGGAAGTATGGGAGGCTGAAAAAAAGAAAAACAAAAGAGTTCCTTTGGTTCCAGGAGTGCAGTTGTCTGCAGGGGATGGCTGGGACTGGTGTCTCACAAAAACTTAGTCAGTGGGACGTGCAGATGAGTCAGTTCAGGCAGAAGGCAGAGACATGGTCAGCAAACAGGCAACTGACTGGTCCAGACAGCAGGCAGAAATGTGGTCAATAAACAGGCCAGAGTCAGTGCAGGCAGAGGCAACAATGAACCAGTGTGGCAGTGATCAGGAACACTGTTGTTGGCTGCACTCGTCTGGTAAAACTGGGATAGGTGTGAAGGCAATCAAGAACACTGTTGCTGGCTGCACTGGTCACCAGTGACACTGGAACTGGTATGGTGGTGATCAGGAACCCTTTTGCTGGCTTACACTGGTCTGGTGCCACTGAGACTTGTGTGGGAGTGATCAAGAACACTGTTGCTGGCTTACACTGGTCTGGCGACACTGACAACTATTGTGGCATCAATCAGGTATACTGTTGCTGGCTTACACTGCTCTGGTGACACTGAGAATGGGGTGGCTGTGAATAAGAACACTTTTGCTGGCTTACACCAGGTCTGGGCACAAAGAGACTTGTGTGGCGGTGATAACAAACCACTGTTGCTGGCATACACTGGTCTGGTGACACTGGGACTGGTGTGACGGTGATCAGGAAAACTTTTGCTGGTTGCACTGGTCCGGTGGCAATCAAGAGCACCGTTTCTATCTGCACTGGTCTGGCGACTGGTGCAGTGGTGATTTGGGGACACTATGAACACCGGGAGAAGAGGCTGGAGAGCGGGAGAAGAACTGGACACTGGGAGAAGAGGCCGGAGAGAGCAGCGAAGTTGGAAGAAGACCCCCGGAGCTTTCTAATAAATTACTTTAAAAACCTGTCTAGTGTGTTTTTTTATTGACACTTTTTCCCTAGGGTGGGGGGCCGGGATCTGGTGGCCCCCTTGTTAAAGGGGACTCCCGGATTCCGATAAGCCCCCCGCCCGCAGACCCCGACAACCAACGGCCAGGGTTGTCGGGAAGAGGCCCTTGTCCTCATCAACATGGTGACAAGGTGCTTTGGGGTGGGGGGCCGCAGGGTGCCCCCCTCCCCAAAGCACCCACCCCCACATGTTGAGGGCATGCGGCCTGGTACAGTTCAGGAGGGGGGTGCTCGCTTGTCCCCACCCCCTTTCCTGACCGGCTGGGCTGCGTGCTCGGATAGGGGTCTGGTATGGATTTCGGGGGGACCCCATGCCTTTTTTTGGCGTAGGGGGTTCCCCTTAAAATCCATACCAGACCTAAGGGCCTGGTATGCCCCGCGACGGGGCTTGCAAGGTGTCAATCTTCCTGATAAAAGCGTCGCGAGATTGACTTCCTTTTCTAGTCCCGTCGTACCCGAGTCACGTTCAAAATGAACGGACTTGTTCGTGTGTGGGCAAGTCTGTTCATTCGGAAAGTCCATCGTAACTTCATCGGGAAGACCGGAGGACATAGTCTGCCGGAAAGTCCGGTTGTGTGTAGGCAAGTCCGTCCGTAGTCCGGTCATGTGTAGGCAAGTTCGTTCGTAAAAAAAGTCAGTCGGACCAGTCCGGTCGAAAAGTCCGACCGTGTGTACGTTGCATAAGATGGCAGCTTACTTGGCTGTAAATGATTGGAAGATTTGGTTCAGCGTTAAGAAAATCCAGCACTGAAGCTCCTATTTTGGTTTCTCTTTGTACCCTCTTTTTTTTTTTTTTTTTTTTTAATTATTTTTTATTAAAGATTTTCAAGTACAAAACATAGTACAAGTTTTTTCATAACGTACAAAACATGAGAACACACGTTTATCAAAGACAGGTTCAAAGTATACATTGTAGAGGGTGAGTGATTTTTACAATGATATTACTTTGTTAGCTATATGATGAAATATTAATTTATTCAACATAGTGTATTCCCATGAGTCAATAAAATAAAAGTGTAGAAAGAGAAAGAAGGGTGAAAGGGGAAAGGAGGAAAAGTAGGTCAAAAAATTGGAGAGGGTAGTGGAAAGGGAGAGGTGATGGAATGATGTGTGTATGTTCATTTGAGGAATAATGAGGGGTATATGCTTCATTTCCAAAAGAGAAAAAAAACTTCAAAAATTTCAAGGACTTATATCCATCTGTTCAGAGGACAGACATATGCTCCTGGTGTGCCAGTCCCCTTTTTTTTTTTTTTTTTTTTTAATTAACTTTAAACCAGTCCGACCATATTTTCCAATGTTTATCGAAAGAAGGTTTCTGTCCAGTTCTAGCTGCTATCAATGATTCAAAGATATAATTGGTTTGTGTTATTGCAAGGGCCTCTGAGACATTGGGTGCAATATTTGTTTTCCAATATTTAGTAATCAGTGATCTAGCAGCCAGGAACACATGTGTAATTACCGTTCGGAAACAAGGAGGAAAACTTTCAATACCCAAATTTAGTAAAGCCAAACCTGGGTTTGGTGGTTTTAGTATTCCTGTGATGCGAGATATACACTTAAATATATTATTCCAAAAGCTGGTAAGATGTTCACATGACCAAAATACATGTAAGATATTACCCACTTCCCCACATGTTCTCCAACATAACGGTGAGTTGGAGAAGGAGAATTTGGTTAATCTATAGGGCGTAAGGTACCATCTTTGAGCTATTTTTAGGGAAAGTTCCCAATGATTCACACATCGAGTTGCTTTGTACGTGGTTTTGAATGCAATTTCCCATTGATTATCAGTGTAGGATTCCCCCAGTTCTAGTTCCCACTTTAGAAAAGGTGGGAGTTTCGTGAATGAAGATTTATTTTGAAGGAAGTTGTAAAATAAGGAAATGCCTTTAGGTGTAGGGGGGGTTTTTGTGTAGAATTGCCATGTTGAGTCATGTGTAATTATGTGAGCTGATTTTAGAGATTTTAAAAAGTGAACAAGTTGCCTATATTTAAAGTGGTCCGCTAGGGGTAGTGAGTATTCCTCTACTAGTGCGTGGAATGGTTTGAGTGTGTTGTTATTGTATAGGTCGGCAATCAGAGATATACCTCTCGAGGACCAATTTGAGAAATTAGAGTATGGTATAGCATGGTTCAAGATTGTGATTGGAATAGGGATGTTTATACTTTTAGCTGGAGGTGGGGGTGACTTGTGGAGTTCTCTCCACGCTATTAGAGAGGCTTGAACAGTTGGTGGTAATGATCTTAGGGGGTAAGGTTTCCATGTATCAAGTAGTAAAAGTATTTGGAGATCTTGGGTTGGGCTAAGGGCTTGTTCTATGTTGTGCCAGAGGATGTCTGGGGATCTGGGGATGGTGATAACCAATATCTAAGTTGTGTAAGCAAGGATGCTCGGTGGTAGTCCTTGATATCTGTTAGACCCATACCTCCTATTGATCTATGTTTAACTAGAATAGCTCTGGAGCATCTGGGTCTTTTGGATCCCCATATATAATTTCTGAGGAGAGAGTTTAGTAACTTGAGGTGGGTATTCTTGAGTGGGATCGGTAATGTGCGAAACAGATACAAAATCTGGGGAAGAAGGAGCATTTTGAAAGAAGCCAATCGACCTGACCATGATAATTCTACTTTGGTGAGTCGCTTGGTTTCTTTCGTGATTTTGTCTATCAACAGATTGTAGTTGGCATCTGCTAGTTTTAAAGGGTCTGCCGTTATTTGTAGTCCTAGATAAGGGATACTGGATGAGCTCCATGTGTAAGGGAATCGTTTTTGTAGATCTAATTTAAGGGATGGAGGGATATTTAGACCTAAGATTAGAGATTTTGAAAAATTCACTTTGTAGTATGACACTAGACTAAAGTTTGTAAGAATATCATGGGCACATCTTAGGGATCTATGTGGTGAAGTCAAAAGAAGAATGATGTCATCTGCGAATAAGTTAATGTTGTGTGATTTACCTAGTAGGGAGAATCCGGGTGTATCTAAGTGTGCTCTAATTTTTTCCGCTAGAGGCTCTATAAGAAGATTAAATATAGAAGGGGACAGTGGGCATCCTTGCCTGGTGCCGTTGGTAATTGGAAAGGCATGGGAAAGAGTACCGGAGGTGTAAACCTGTGCACATGGTGAGGAGTACAAGGCCAAGATGGCTGAAAGAATGGGGCCCGCAAATCCAAATTTTTCAAGCGTCTGCGTCATGTATCCCCAGTGGACCCTGTCGAATGCCTTCTCCGCATCCAAAGAGAGTAGCAGAGAAGGCACCCGACAGGATCCAGCATAATAGACCACGTCAATGATCCTCCTTGTGGCATCAGATGCCTGTCTACCTTTGGTGAAACCAGTTTGATCTGGATTGATCAGGAGTGGTAGGAGTGTTATGAGTCTATGTGCTAGAATCTTGGCGTACAGCTTAACATCTGTGTTTAACAAGGAGATAGGTCTAAAATTAGCAGGTGTAATAGGGTCCTTCCCAGGTTTTGGAATAGTGACAACATACGCCCTGAGCATCTCGGCGGGGAATGAGGCAGAGGACATTGCTTCCGAATAAATTTCTTTGAGTGAGGGGGACAATGTTTCGCAAAACACTTTATAATAACTATTTGGTAGTCCATCTGGTCCTGGAGATTTACCAGTGGGCAATGTTTTCACTGCTTTTCGGATCTCAGTCTCCGTTATGGGTAGGTTAAGCTGTTCTAGTTGTGATGTTGAAAGGGAGGGTAATGTGAGATCTGCCAAAAATGATTGAATGGCCTCATCTGAGGGCTGTGGTGTATTTATATCTTCTTTTAAATTGTAGAGAGAAGAGTAATACTCAGCAAAATTGTTTGCTATATCATTTGGGTTGAATATTTTACTATTATCTGAGCTGTGAATTAGGTAGGGGATCTTCATTTGTGTTCTACGGTCTTTTAATCTCTGGGCCAAATATTTGCCAGCTCTGTTGCTAGAGGAGTAATGATTCAATTTAAGGAACCTAATATGTTTGTCATATTGTTCCAGCAACAAGAGCCTGAGGTCCGAACGCAGTTGGTTTAGTTTGTTTGCTACATTTGGGTCAGGTAAGTTTTTATTTTGAACCTCCAGAAGTTTTATATCTTTTAGAAGGGAGTCTAATTTTTGTGTCCTCTGCCTCTTCATCCGCGAGCTGATCTGTAGCAAAATACCTCTAATATATGCCTTATGGGCACACCACATAATAAATGGACTATTAACAGAATTAGCATTAACATCAAAATATTCCTTTAGGTGTTTGTTCACAAGAGCAACCTGAGAGGGTTGCTGGAAGATTTGAGGGTTGGCCCGCCAGATGTAGGCTGGTGTAGATGCATAACTCTCCTCTATCGTGAGGGACACAAGAGCGTGGTCTGACCACGTAATGTCATGCACGGTAGAGGAGGATACCTTCTGAAGTAGAGTTCTGTCCACCAGGATCAAGTCTATACGTGAGTATGAGTTGTGTCTAGAGGAATGAAAGGAGTAGTCTCGCTCATTGGAGTGCTGACATCTCCAAGCGTCGTACATCTCTTCTTTATGTAGTAAATTTTGGATTGAGGGAAGAGGGCGTCTTGATTTGGAGGTGGTGTCCATTTTGTAATCCACTGTGATATTGTATTCTCCACACATTATGACTGCTCCCTTTTTAATTGAGTTGATCTTTTGAAACATCTTTTTCAAAAAGCGGAGTTGATGTGTGTTTGGCACATAAAGATTGACTAATGTGTATAAATGGTTGTTAAATTCCCCGATCAGGATTAGGTATCGACCCTCTGGCTCTATGTGGGTCTCACGGATTGAGAGAGAAACAGAGTCTCTGATGGCGATAAGTACGCCCCTTTGTTTTTTAGAGGCCGACGCCTGAAAAATGTAAGGATATTTTTGATGTGAGAACTTGGGGGCTGCTGAGGCCACCCAGTGAGTCTCTTGCAGGCACAGGATGTCAGAATTTAGTCTGAGGGCCTCCCTCCACACTGAAGCTCTTTTGGCAGGGTGGTTTAGACCATGGACATTAAAAGAGGTCACTCTAACCGCCATATGAGATGTGTGAGATGATGGTGTGTTGGTACCTTATGTATTCCTGGGTAAGCTTCTGGAAGTCTTAGTTGTGGTTTCTTCCTCTTTCTGGATGAGAAGGATTTATCCATTGGTATGATCTTGCAATCCATCACCGATTCGGAGGGGTAAGGGATAGGAAAAAAAGAAGATAAAGCAGAAAAAAACAACAAACAAAAATAGAACTGGTACATAAAAAGGTGAGATTCCGTCCGGAATCTGATGGCAGATGTACTGCACATTATTTAGGAGGGGAACTGCGTGGAATATTAGCTCCATTTGGTGTCAGGAAAATCGTAGTTGTGGGTAGCTTATGACATTCGAGGCGATTGGGCGTTGCGGCTTTTCTGCTGCTTTTTGTATGACACAACCTTCCACTCGTTTTGGTCTTCTAGTCTCGAGGAGGGGGAGGGCCCTGCGGAGGGTTGCTCTGGTAGAATGTCCCATGTGCGCAGCATAGATAGGCCATCTTCTAGGTTGGTGACCACCGAGGTCTTGTCATCATGGGTGATGATAAGTTTTGTTGGGTAACCCCATCTATATGTGATGTTATGATTGCGCAGTGCCTTGGTCACAGTTAACAGTGATTTACGCTTTTGCATCGTAAACTGTGAGAGGTCCGCGAACATTTGAATGTTGGAGTACTTCTCAGGAGGTTGTGAGTTTTTCCTAAAGGCTAGCATGAACTGCTCCTTAACATGGAAAAAGTGCACCCGCATCAGAACGTCTCTAGGAATGTTGTCTGGTAGGTGTGCGGGTTTAGGCAGCCTGTGGATTCTGTCGATAACTAGCTCCGAGGAGGGAGTAGATGGTAAATAAACTGACATAAATTCCTGGACATATTGGCGGAGTTGGGAGGGCTGGACACTCTCTGGGACTCCACGCATTTTCAAATTATTTCTACGTGATCTGTCCTCGAGGTCTGCGACCTTTTCTTTAAGCCATGTTACCTCATCTGATTGCTCATTGTGAGCATCTACTAGGGTGTTGTATGAAGCAGCATAATCCCCCATTTTTTTCTCTACCTGGTCTACTCTACCTCCTAGCTCCTTCACTTCTGCTTTAAAGCTCCGCATGCATTCCATCATGTCTGCATGTAAGGAGCTGCGTAATGAGACCAGCATATCTCTAGGGGTTGTGTCCGAGAGAGGTTGATTTACAGTGGGGAAGGAGTTAATAGAGTCAGCCATCTCTCTCGTGTCTTCTAAGGAGTTATGGCCTGTACTGACCTTTTGTTTGTGCGAATCATCCGACATGCGGGGTTTCGACTTGGCAGGGCTGCCTGAGAGCGGCGTAGAGGCATCTGGAGAGTAGGAGCGTGGGCCCTTTCCGGAGCTCGGGCTTGGTGTGGCTGAGTGAGATCCGATCGATGTGACCGGAGAGCAGCCGGCGGCGCCATCTTGGATCTCGCTGTGATTCTTAGGGGGGAAGAAATCGTTTAATTTCTTCGGCTGCGAGTTGTTCTGTCTCTTTCTCGTCATCTCCGGGGATGGTGCGGGTCCTTAGGTAGGTGTTGGTACCAGAAGGAGTAGTCTGGGTCGCCTCGAATTGCTTTGGATCCTGTCGTTAGAGCAGAGCTAACAAGTCATGCGTCTGAACACTAGCGCGGTAGCCACGCCCCCCCTTTGTACCCTCTTTTGAGGGGGCTGGAAAGCTGTGTTTGCCATGGTTAACCCTGTCTAAACTGTGCTGGCTGATCTCATTATCCGTTGTAAATTAGATTTGAACGCTATCTGTCCTTAAGCCAGGTATACACTATGAGTTTTTTACTGTTCAAAAAAAAAACCTGTCAGCTTAGTACAGCAATCTCCCCCACTGAGCTGTTGTTTCTAACAGGGGGACGGCCCCGCCAGAACACTCCAACCAGCCATTGGTTAAGAGCGCTGATTGGGAGCCAGTCGGCTGCTGGTTTTCTGCCATGCTCGTCCAACAGAAGCCGGCCAAACGTCTCGCTTTTGTCAGTCCGGCTGCCTTACACAAGGGCCAAATGACGGCCAGTTTCTATTGAATCGGCCAATGTCACCCAGCATTCGGCTTGTGTGTGTGGGGCTTAACAAAGAAATAAATATTTAAACTCTGGCCTTTTGCATTGTATGTTAATGAGAGGAAGCTCAGCTAGTTCTTGGACAGGCTCACTCTGAGATTGTTCAGAAATGCTCGCAGTCAACGATGATGAATCCTTCTCCTGAGAAACATCTAAAAGAATTGCTCTAAGACACTTTTCACACAGTGGCACTTTATTAGGTGTTTTTGTGCTAAAAATAGCGCCTGTAAAGCGCCTGAAAAGCGCATCTCAATTGACACCAGTGTGAAAGCCTGAGTGCTTTCACAATGGGGTGGTGCGCTTGCAGGACAGGAAAGAAAGCCCTGCAAGCAGCATCCTTCGGGCGGTGGGTAAGCGGTGTATACACAGCTCCTCCACCGCCCCTGCCCATGAAATCAATGGGCACTGCTGCCAAAGCGCCTGCAAAGTGCTTCGACAGTGGCGCTTTGCGGGCACTTTTAACCCTTTATTTGACCGCTAGCGGGGGTTAAAAGCACCCCACTAGTGGCAGAAAAGCGCCGCTTTAACAGAGGTAAAGGGCTAAAATTTGTGGCGCTTTACCGCTAATGCCCCCGCCCCAGTGTGAAAGTAGCCTAAGTTCTGTAAAGTTACAATTTTTGTGCAGATGTAGTTCTGATTGTTATTAGAAGCTCTGTAACATACTGTAACTTTGGATTTTGGATTAAGTAGTCTTTTAAGTAGTCTTTTAACAGACAAGCCTCATACAATTTTTCCTCTTTGCTGTAGTAAAAAGGACTCTATCATCATTTCATCTTTAATTTTCAGTGGTATATTATTATATTATGTTGTTAATGCAGGGTGCTCTCAGGAAGGGTCTGCTGTGCTCTAGTCCATTTCCTCTGGGTGAGCACACATCCCTCGTGTGCTGGCATATGTGCTGCATGTCCCCGTCTTCTGACTGCGGAACCAACCAATTAGAGGGCAAATAGTTTAGCAGTCTGAGTCAGAAAAGTGCATGAAAAACTATGCCCAGGAGGAGAGGGAGAACAAGTGTACTGGAAAGATGAGTATTGTTGGTGCATACTTCCCAACTGTCCTTCATTTGGGTTGACTGACGGTCTTTTTGGAACCAAATTACTCTGTCCCTTTTTCTTCATCAGTTGTTCCCCCAATGGCATGATGCAAGATTTCTATAAAAATGTATTATTTAATTGCAAAAAGTGTTTTACTGTACTAAACTTTTTATCTTTATTATTCTATTTGTTGCTTTGAAAAACCAAAATAAGGAAAAAAAGTGATAAAAAATGGGTTAAAGTGGTTGCAAACCCTAATATACCCAGTGAAGTGACTGACCTCAAACATGTTTAAACTCACTGGAATGCATTACAAACAAACTACAAATGCATTAAAAACATGTCTAAACGCAGGCAGGGGCAGTGCCAGTGCAAGAAATCATTTTTCCTTTCCCTGGAGTTCAGCTTTAAATAAGCCTCCATATGTATAGGAAAATGGAAGCACTGTATCTCAATGCACATTTTTCTGATTTCACAGCTACACAATGTTGTTCTTCCTAAAGTATCTGAATAAATGTGCAGAAACTGTACAATGATCACAGACTGCCTGTACACTCAATGAATGGTTTACAGATTTCAGAGTGAGCATGGTAATGCATAAAAACCTATATATTGCTATGAGCCAGTCATTTATATAAACGGCTGCAGGAAACGTAGTGGTGCTGTGGTTACAACTGGAGTAGCCTTTGATGGTGGTGGAGTGCCACAGTCACATGATCATTAACAAAGCACACAGCAGAGAAAAAAACATTTCACTTTACTTCAATACTGTAAAGAAAAAAAAAACACATATATGGACTAAATTTAATCTATTAACACAATTTTACTATTAATAGTTGGATTTACAGATTTCACTGTTCCAGTGTATAGCCAGTGTCCAATACGGCAAATCCACCATCTCTCATTATTATTCAAAACTTTACAAATTTGGAGTATCTGACAACCCCAAACACCGGATATTCACACAATGAGGGTGTCATACTAGAATGCGGCGCCTTTGCACGAGATTAATAAAAACGCCAGGCTAAGGTCATCTGAAGTCTGATATTAAAGAGTTTATTATGTGCTCAGTGAGAGAGCCCACAATTTAAAGCCAAGGAAATGTCCCAGTCGCGTACTGTATAAGCAACACACAAAGTCCCTGTTTTCCAAGCAGGCACTGCAGAATAGCAATTGTCCATTCACAGCACATACCACATCCTCTGCATTTTTCCCTGATAATATATGTAGTCCTGAACTCCAGGGCTGCTTGGGAGACTGCAGTACATTTCAAAGCAACACCTTCCGTCCAAGCCAACCATTGGGCAAACTTTTAGGCTGCCAAGCTATCCAGCATACATAGATTTATACATTCTGATGGTATAAGCACCGTTATCCTATTTTTTTTTTCAAATATAAAATAATTACTATTATTTCAAAATATAAGTATATCATTAATTTACCTGTTTCTTTTGTTAAATATCATTATAAAAATATATAATTTACCGTAGCTAAAATTTAAGGCTGTGTTATTATATAGATATACTTGTTCACTTCTACAAAGCCATAGTAAGTAATTATCTTACTATGTAGCTGAACAGCAGGCCTCTTCCTACATAGAACTGTAAAGGTTGTTTACCTAGGTATTCTCCTGGAAATGTTCTGCTTCTATGATCATCAAGAGATGGCTTTTTATTAAATGTATATCTTAAAAGACAGAGAGAACTGATGCAGTAAGTGATGTCATGATTCATAGAATATTTACAGTACGGGGAAAGACAAAACATTAAGGCCAGCTGCTGTTTCAACGTGCAAACAAGCTCTAAAATGAATGATCTAGCAATGCCAATTACTCTATCTATCTATCTATCTATCTATCTATCTATCTATCTATCTATCTATCTATCTATTTACTAGCTGTCTATCTATCCATTCCATCCATCCATAGCCAGCTGCTGTTTCACCATGCAAACAAGTTATACAATGAATTATCTAGCAATGCTAATTACTTTATCTATCTATCTAGCAATGTTAATCTATCTATCCATCTCTCTATCTATCTAGCCAAACATCCATTATATATCCATCCATCCATCTATGTATCTATCCATCTAATGGGGCTATTCATCCACTGTCTGTCTATCCACCTATCCATAGCCAGCTGCTGTTTCACCATGCAAACAAGTTATAAAATGAATTATTTAGCAACGCAAATTACTCTATCTATCTATCTATCTATCTATCTATCTATCTATCTATCTATCTATCTATCTATCTATGTACTATCTGTTTATCCATCCACCCATCCATCCATAGCCACCTGCTGTTTCAACATGCAAACAAATTACAAAGTGAATTTATTAAGTAATACCAATTGATCTATCTATCTATCTATCTATCTATCTATCTATCTATCTATCTATCTATCTATCTATCTATCTATCTATCTATCTATCTATCTATCTATCTCTCTCTCTCTCTATCTATCTATCTATCTATCTATCTATCTATCTATCTATCTATCTATCTATCTATCTATCTATCTATCTATCTATCTATCTATCTATCTCTCTCTCTCTCTATCTAACCATTATCTATCTATCTATCTATCTATCTATCTATCTATCTATCTATCTATCTATCTATCTATCTATCTATCTATCTATCTATCTCTCTCTCTCTCTCTCTCTCTCTATCTAACCATTATCTATCTATCTATCTATCTATCTATCTATCTATCTATCTATCTATCTATCTATCTATCTATCTATCTATCTATCTATCATCTGTCTATCTATCTATCTATCTATCTATCTATCTATCTATCTATCTATCTATCTATCTATCTATCCAACCATTATCTATCTGTCTATCTATCTATCTATCTATCTATCTATCTATCTATCTATCTATCTATCTATCTATCTATCTATCATCTGTCTATCCATCCACCCATCCATGCATCCATAACCACCTGCTGTTTCAACATGCAAACAAATTACAAAGTGAATTTATTAAGTAATACCAATTGATCTATCTATCTATCTACCTATCTATCTATCTATCTATCTATCTATCTATCTATCTATCTATCTATCTATCTATCTATCTATCTATCTATCTATCTATCTATCTATCTATCTATCTATCGATCTATCTATCTATCTATCTATCTATCTATCTATCTATCTATCTATCTATCTATCTATCTATCTATCTATCTATCGATCTATCTATCTATCTATTTAAAACAGATCTATCTATCTATCTATCTATCTATCTATCTATCTATCTATCTATCTATCTATCTATCTATCTATCTATCTATCTATCTATCTATCTATCTATCTATCTATCTATCTATCTATCTATCTATCGATCTACCTGTTGTACTCATTCATGCTATGCAGTGTCTTGTACACTCACACACTGCACCAATCTCCCAACAAGCTCTGCATCGCTTGAAGAGGAATGCTGCATTTCTGCTAAGGCCACAAAGGCTTCATTATTAGATTTACAAATGGATATGACCAGCAGTAGGTTCTCTTGCAGGCTGGTAAAACAGTGTTTAGAGGAAATAAATCCCAAAAGAATATTTTGCTTCAATTCAGACAGAGTAGATTGAACTTTAGAATCTAAGCAAATTATCCTAAAATTTTATATCAAGGTGAAATGGTGTGCTTTAAGAAAAAACAAACTTTTTTTGTTTATTTTTTTTTTCAATTTCAAAAAGTTGAATTGGCTGAATGAAAAAATGCGGCTGTGAATGAAGTGTGTGTTGTTTATGTTTTAGTGCCCAGGAATAAGACTTTTCTAGTGATAATTCTGCCTGCAGTAAATACTAATTATGATTTTAGAAGGACACATGGGATGTACAGATAATTCATCCACACTTTGCCAGTGCTAATAACTTGGGCAGTGCATGCTTGTTGTCATAGGCAGACGTGACCACTTAAAGGATTATAAAAATAGAGACGTTATCGGTATAAAATACGCTGGCCAATAAAGTCATTGTTTTTTTTTTTTTACAGGAGAGCACAAGACAAACCACTCTTCTATTATATGTGCCTGTAGCTCATTACTTGGCAGGTACACAATGTGCATCAGAAGTGAGGTCTAGTAAAAATAAGATATATAGCATAACAGCCAATGTATGCGCTAGTAAATTTGGAGCGTATTCTATTTACCATCTGGGGAGTTTGACGAACCTTTGAGAAACATCACCAATAAACAAATCAAAGCTGTCAGCGAGACCAGTACAAGACAGATGAAGACAGCAAATACTAGAAACATGTTACCATGGAAACATAATTGTATCACCAAAACAAAAACAGAGTGGTAAAAAAGGCAAATAAATGTTTTTTTTGTTTTTTTTTAAATGACATATTGTTTTCCTAGCTTGCGTAACAAATAAAAATGAATAAAAGTGCTACCTACCTCAACCATTAAACAAGACATTTAACCATAGCTGCAGCTCAGTGACCTCCGAATGCCTTGAAAGCTCTGGTCGATGCTGCTTGTACATGTAGACTCGTGCTTCGGAGTCCAGCAACAGCATCCAGGAGAAGAGAGAAGAGCAAAAAAGAAAAAGGAGGGGGAATCACAACCCAAGTCATTCACCTTTTTTTTTTTTTTTTTTATCCCAGAGAGCTTGTGTGTTTTGGAGGAATTCTAGTATAGTTTTGGATCTGCTGCAGTATGATAGAGTGTAAGACTGTGTTGCAAACAGCAGCAGCTTATTCCTGAAGGCAGTGGAGCTGGGAGGTGCTGGAGTCAGTTGCCACTGGCAGGCAGCAAGCAAACCAATAGGCTTCTGTACTGTCAGCTCACAGGAGTGAGCAGCTCTATCTGTGCATGTTTCCTCATTTCCAAAGTGACGTCAAACGCTTAGACTTTTCCCCTTCTGCCTTTGCTGCATGCACAATTCATTTCAGAGAGCAGCTATGAGAAGAATGTGCCACTGGACTTACACTCTCCACAAAAGATACATGGACCAAAGGCATGGCTCTCAACTGTCCTTCTTCTTATTCCCCTTTTTGTACATCGGTCACATAGCTATGTGGAAATCTACTGTACATCTCTGGGAGGAGGAAAAACGTTCCCTTGTAGTGCAAGGGTTATACTGACACTAAACAATATCCTTATTCCCCAAAAATAGTCCATACACATTCAAGCGAATCTTCACTGCATCTGAGCACCACAAGTTCAACACACTATATTTTCTTTTTGTAATTCCTTTATTTTCCAAAAGTTGCAATTCACAAACAGATAAATGAAGAAATGCAGCATAATCAGATAACAATTGGGAACTCTCAACTAAAGTGATTGTAAAGGATCGTTTTTTATTTTTTTTAAATAACAAACATATTGAATGCTGCTGCTAGACTAATACACCTCACTAATCGATCCGTGACTGCTGCTCCTCTCTGCCAATCCCTTCACTGGCTTCCCCTACCCCACCGTGTAAAATCAAAATGCTAACCATAACATACAAGGCCATTCACAACATCGCCCCCACCTACATCACCAACCTCATCTGCAGATATCGCCCAAATCGCCCCCTCCGCTCCTCCCAGGACCTCCTGCTCTCTAGCTCCCTTGTTACCTCCTCCCATGCTCGCCTTCAGGACTTCTCCAGAGCCTCTCCCATCCTCTGGAATTCCCTGCCCCAGTATGTCCGATCAGCCCCTACCCTGTCCACCTTTAGGAGATCCTTGAAAACTCATTTATTCAGGGAAGCCTATCCCACACCCACATAACTGTCCCTGAGCCACCCCCATCAAATCATTCTTTGCAGCTATTACCTTTTGTACCACCACCCCCTCCCTTTAGAATGTAAGCTCTACGAGCAGGGCCCTCCTGTACCTTTTGTATTGAACTGTACTGTAATTGTGTTGTCCCCCTTATACATTGTAAAGCGCTGAGTAAACTGTTGGCGCTATATAAATCTCGTATATTAATAATAATAATAATCATACTTACCTCTACTGTGCAGCTCGTTTTGCACACAGTGGCCCGGTCCTGGTCTTCTGGGGTCCTTCGGCGTCTCTCCCGGCTCCTCCCCGCATCAGATAACCCCCTAGGAGGAGCGCGCTCCCGAGTCCAGCATTTGCATCCACAGACACGGACTCGGTCCCACCCTCCGGCACCCGTGGAAAACAAGGGAGAAAAATCTGGACGGCCGCACTTCCGTGAAGAAAAAAGCACCTTTATTGTAGCAAAAAATTGAATACAAATAGGTCACATAAAAGTGGATGGTATAGGATCACCGCTAATGGCCAATGGCTGCCCTGCTATCAATCTATCCAATCAAGAGCTGGGACCCCATGGAGAGAGGGACAGCGTGCCCTTGCCGAGGAGATTAAGGGGCTCAGGTAAGTAAAACAGGGGGGGGCGGTGACTGCCAGGTGTTTTTTCACCTTAATGCATAGGATGCATTAAAGTGACACTAAAGGTTAGTTTTCTTTTTTTTAAATAACACTTTTTGCCCCGAACCTGGTCTTCTGGGGTCCCTCGGCGGCTCTCCTCCCCACATCAGATAACCCCCTCGGAGAAGCACTCTCCCAGGGAGGGTTACCTTGCGGGCGCGCTCCCGAGTCCAGCATTCAGCGTCCATAGAGGCCGAATGCAGGACTAGGCCCCGCCCCCTGGCGCTCGCGTCATTGGATTTGATTGACAGCAGCGGGAGCCAATGGCTGCGCTGCTATCAATCTATCCAATCAAGAGCCGAGAACCCCGGGCAGAGAGAGAACGTGTCCCCATGGGACAAGTTTGAGGGTTCAGGTAGGTAAAATGGGGGGGGGAGGGCTGGGAGGCCGGTCATTGACAGGTGTTTTTTCACCTTAATGCATAGGATGCAACCCCTTTAAGGTGAAAAAACATGAGGGTTTACAACCCCTTTAAGGTGAAAAAACATGAGGGTTTACAACCCCTTTAAGTACGCATGCCGACAGGCCTAACAGAACACAATATGAATGCTCAAGTAAAACATGTCAAAAATGAAAATGGCCACAGTGTACGAAGCCTGTATGGCAGATTAGCGATAAGAGAGACCAATAACATAGACTCGTGTGCATAAAGCTGTGCAACTATATTTTAACAAAGTGACACATTGTACCGGGAAGTGTGCCTCCCGTTGGCCATCTGGACCCAGAATGGGGACAATGAGAATGAGCTAATGTATAACAGGATATTCACATATCTAGAAGAAAGCAGCACCCAGAACTGAGCCAAGTAAACGGGAAGGGGAGTAGAAGAGAGAGGTAGGGGGAAAGAAAGGGATAGAAGGCGGTCAGGAAAGGTACAGGTAGGGGATCAGATGTCCCACGTACAGAAGGAAAAGAGCAGATGTTAAAAAAAGAAACATAGAACCTCTCACCCAGGGGATAGGACTATGTCCAGGGGATCAGCCAGGTTGCGAGACCTCCTGAAGATAGGCATCAGTGAACACAAAGTGTTGCCAAGGTCTCCAGGTGTCATGGAAGGTCTCCTCCAAAACATTTTTTAATATTCAAAGAAAACTCCCTCATCCATCAATGTCTCTATTGTTTAGTTTGCTGAAAAATCACATTTCTAGCCATGGCCATCTTGGGTAAGCACAAATGATTCATGTAGCATTTACTTCCTGGAATCCATCTGCCCTTAGCTTAAACATGCTTGCAGGAGAGTGTGCTTAACTGAGAAAACTCCTCCTCGTCTTCTACCTTCCTGAAGACTCCTGGGACGTATGACACAATTTGCCTAGGCAAGAAACCAGAAAGTAACTGAAGAAATATATAAAAAAAAGAGAGAACAAGTAAATATGATATAATTTACTATCTATTTACTAATGCTAGCAGCATGAGGATTAAAAATAATCAATGTCTCGTGAAAAAAAATGATCAATGTTAATTGGGAGAGTGAAGTTCCACTTTAATGGCCTTGAAATTTACTTTTCATGAAATAATTTCTTAGGGCCCCATTCACACCAGAATGCTGTAAGGCAAACCTGTGTTCCATGCCTGTTTCCTGCACCATGTTCAAAACGCATTGCAGCAGGTGTCAATTTGACCTTAAAGTGATTGTAAAGTCTCGTTATTTGTTTAAATAAAAATAACAAACATGTTATACTTACCTCCTCTGTTGCAGTGGATTTGCACAGAGTAGCCCTGATCCTCCTCTTCTCGGATTTCTCTTCGGTGCTCCTGGCCCCCCCTCCTGTTGAGTGCCCCCACAGCAAGCAGCTTGCTATGGGGGCACCCGAGCCAAGCTGCAGCTCCCTGTGTCCATTCAGACACGGAGCTGCAGTTTGGCCACACCCTCTTTCTTTCCTGATTGGCTAACTGACTTTGATTGACAGCAATGGGAGCCAATAGCGCTGCTGCTGTGTCTCAGCCAATCAGGAGGGAGAGTCCCGGACGGCCGAGACACTCGTGGACATCGCTGGACAGAGATGGAGCTCAGGTAAGTATCAGAGTGGCTGATTGGGGCTGCTGCACACAGAAGGCTTTTTATCCTAATGCACAGAATACACCATGGATCATCAATTACGTCCAATTTTACCTTAACGATGCCCCAAACGCAGGTCGCAAACGCACTGCGTTTGTCTGCACCTGTTTGCATGGTATAGTAGTATCATGAAATCTGGGTACTGTGCGCTTTTTTAAAGTTGTGCATGCACTACTTTTGGTGCAGTCTGGCGCAATTTCAGCCCATTCAAATGAATGAGCTGAAATTGCACCGCACCCGGACTGCATGTGAATTGCATATGAACGCACAACGCATTCCTGTACGATTCATGGTGTGAACCGGTGTGTTAGTTGTAGTCATGTACACTACTCTATGCACACTACAAACTCCATAGTCCCTAGATCATCTCAGAAGCAAGCAAGAGAGGGTGGGACCATGGAGAACAAACATAACCACCGCAGCAAAAAAAGGAATTTGGAAATTTGGAGGAGGCTGAGAAAGTGCGTCACTAATTAATTACAAAATATATTTGAATAGATTAAGTAGAAGTATGGGGTTGTTTTTTTTTTCCCATCATACTTACCTTGGTGGATGCAGCATTGGTCCGAAGCTGCATCTGTCCCCCGCCGCCTCTAACACTGAGAACCGAGCGATCGAACACTGCCGATGGCTCGGTTTTCTCAGCTTCCAACCTCTAACTTAAAGCAACATTAAACCCAAAACCAAAAATGTATTATATTGTAGCTTAGCAAATCATTAGATGTGATGGCTGCATTTGTTTTCCTTTCTTTGCCTTTTTTCCCCTCTGTTTTCATCCGGTGATCTGGCCAGTAACACACCTCTTGTATTAGAGTGCCCCCACTCTGGATGAATGAGCACAGGGGCAAAGTTGGACAGCAGCATTGTTAAAATGGGAAGAGGAGAGGGTTAAGCAGGGTATACACATTCAGTTTTTTTTTTTTTTTTTCGTTCAACCAGCAAGACCATTTGACAGAACCTGGTCATTAGATCGGCTTCTGTTGAACAGACAGTGATATAAATGTACCAAAAGTCAGCTGGTACTTGTTGGTGTGTATCAGGCTTTAGATGTATTAGCAGATTTATATACACTAACAAATGAAAGCTGAACTCCAGCTAACACTTCGTAAGTGGTTACAGTAATGCCCCGTACACGCGGTTGGATTTTCCGACAATAAATGTTCGATGGGAGCTTTTTGTCGGCAATTCCGACCGTGTGTAGCCTCCATCGGACATTTTCCATTGGAATTTCCGTCACACAAAATCTGAGATCTGGTTCTCAAATTTTCCGCCAACAAAATCCGTTGTCGTAAATTCCCATCATGTGTACACAATTCCAACGCACAAAGTTTCACGCATGCTCGGAATCAAGCAGAAGAGCAGCACTGGCTATTGAACGTCATTTTTCTCGGCTCGTCCCGCGTTCTTGACATTCCGCTAAGATTTGTGTGAACGTGTGTATGCAGGACAGGTTTAAGCCAACATCCATCAGAAAAAAAACATGGATTTTTTGGTCGGAATGTCCGATCGTGTGTACGCGGCATAACAGTTTATTTCCTTTTGAGATGAAGGTATTACATAAATAAATACAGTGGAACCTCGGATTACGAGCAGAATCCGTTCCAGGAGTATGCTCGTAATCCAATGTACTTGCATATCAAAGCCAATTTTTCCATTGAAGTCAATGGAAACAAAAATAATTCGTTCTGCATTGACTTCAATGGGATGCAATACCGCATGCGGCCAGAGGCAGGGGGGCGCCGGAGAGCCTCGGAAACGGCCGAAAAGGCCCGAGAGACACTTCGGCTGACCTCGGCAAACCTTGGAAAGACTCAGTTTTCAAGGTTTGCCAAGGTCAGCCAAACTGTCCTCGGGCCTTTCTGTGCATCTCCGAACGGTGCTGGTCGGCGACTTTCGGCTCTGCTCAGCTCCGGCGCCCACCACCTCAGGCCAACAGCAGTGCTGCACACCGCTGTTGGCCTGAATCCTGCTCGTTTTGCGAGGCAACACTCACAAACCGAGTTAGGACTTTTAGAAATGCAGTGCTCGGTTTGCGAAACACTTGTTAACCGCGTTATTCGCAAACCGAGGTTCCACTGTAAAGCCGATCATTCTGCCAGTGGTAAATGCTTTGTTTCAACCCTCTAATTACTACATCTGCAGGATGCCTTGTTCTGTGGAAAAACAGCAGACTTTCTGGTTGGATCACCAGGTGTAAATAAAGGAAAGAACGCCTACAAGAGAAAATGAATGCAGCCATCACATCTAAGAATTGATAAGCTTCAACATAATAAATATTTGCTTTTGGGTTTAATACTGCTTTAATGCATGTACTGTAAATATTTTTAAGGCAATATAAAGGTAGAGGAGTGGTGAAAAAAACACATGTGGGCTTTATTAATCACTTTTGCATATTTATTCTTGGTGGACTTTGTAACTGGGGGTGTGTCCTTTTGTCTACACACTTTAGTGCTACAATATGACCATCCTTCTCATGTCAGAAAGTTGGAAGGTATGTGAAGATAGGAGAGGTTGTTCTGGGATGTTATGCAAATACCTTACCATCACATGCATTGACACACTACTTCAGAAAAGCTTAAAGCCTGTCATTTTATGGTCTACGGCTCTTTTCCTTTTTTTTTTTTTTTTTTTTTTTTTGCTATTTGAATTTTTTCTCATTGTATATTTGTACACGTGGTAAAGAGTAAACTTCTTAAACAAACTTTTAATAGCTCCTAAGCACGCACATGCCTATGCACATGACACCCACTGGTCCTTTTATCTAGCACTGATAAAATATCTGAAAACACTAGAAGATGTGTTGTTTAGCATGGATCATACTGTAAACACCATCCCTTTAACAAAGGTGCATACGGTACAATGTGCCAATTGGGCTTTTGTGGTGCTTTTCATAGGAAGCTCAGTAGATATTGCTTCAATGTTTCTTCCAAATAAAGCTGACCAGTGTCTTCACTCAGTTTTGAGATTAAAACAATCCACTAACATCTTTTTTGTAGATCGAGTTTTCCAGTTTATAAAGCCTTTCCTCTTAGAATGAGACGTTACACCAGCCTAACTTTGCATCATTCATTCTCAGTTGAGGGACTATGGAGAGAAAATGTTCCTCTAGGGTGGTATTTCAATTTTCGGGTTTGTTATAAACCTGCCCTTAAAGAGAACCAGTTACAGCTGAGCTTATGTAAGAACATTAAAGTGGTTGTAAAGACACAAGTTTTTGTGATAGAATGCATGCAGGTAAAAAAAAAAAACCTTCTGTGTGCAGCAGCCCCCCTAATACTTACTTGAGCCCCCTCTTAATCCAGTGATGTCCACGAGAATCTCGGCTCTCCCGGGACTCGCACTCCTGATTGGCTTTTGGCAGCAGTGGGAGCCTATGGTGATACCATCAACTATGGATAGGAGTAAGCATTTTCTCAGTCTCCTCTCCCCCAGCGATCAGACTGCAACATTGAAACTTTGTAACAAGTAACAGAGTGGGAGGCTGCAGCTGTCATCAGTTTGCTGCAGGCAGGAGGAAGCATTTCCTCAGCCTCTTCTACCCCAGTAATCAGAATGCAATACTGTAACAATACCAATGGGAGAGGCTATTGCAAGGTCTGATATTTGTCAGACATTTGTGAACACAGTCAAGAATTCTTTGGAATTAAGGTGGTTGTAACCACTACCTGAGCCCCCTCTCGATCCAGCAATGTTCCCAAGAACCTTGGCTCTCCGGGGACTGATTGGCTTTTGGCAGCAGCTGTCAATCACAGCTAGTGAGCCAATCAAAAGACAAAGGGGGAGGGACCGAGCTGCAGCTCCATGTGTGAATGGACATTGGGAGCATGCCTGCTTGGCTACCCCCAGCAGGGAGGGACCAGGAGCTCCGGCGTGGGACCCGAGAAGAGGAGGATCTGGGCTGCTCTGTGCAAAACCATTTCACAGAGGAGGTAAGTATAACATGTTTGTTGTTTTAATGAAGAAAAAAAAAAAAAAACGATTTTAATAACACTTTACCTTTCAGTCTTAAAGCTGAATTTCAAAAAGTTAAAGACAGGGTGACATGTATAAATCGGTTGTTTTACAGTGCCTGCCAAAGGATTCGTATCCATCCAGTACTGAGATTTATACAGCTATGCCACACAGCGAGTTCTCTCCGGTAGGCCAGGAGGCCTACCAGAGAATTTGTAGTGTGCATAGAGTAGTGTACATGACTACAACTAACACGCCGGTTTTCTGATTTCTGTCTGGTGCAGTTTAGTACACTTACTCTTGTCCCTCCCTCAGAATGTGAGTGGACAGTGAACGGAGAAAGAGCAGTCTGATGAGCTGAACCCTCTGTCAGCCATAGAGTACAGCTTTAGGCCACTTTCACACTGAGGCGCTTTACAGGCGCTATAACACTAAAAATAGCGCCTGCAAAGCACCTATAAAGCATCTCTTCTGTCACTCCAGTGTGAAACTGGAGCGGTACGCTTGCGCAACGTTAAAAAAAGTCCTGCAAGCAGCATCATTGAGGCGCTTTAGGAGCGGTATATACACCGCTCCTAAAGCGCCCCTGCCCATTGAAATCAATGGGCAGCGCCACTGAAGAGCCTGCAAAGCGCTTCGGCAGCGGCGCTTTGTGAGTGCTTTTAACCCTTTTTCGGCCACTAACAGGGGGTCAAAAACACCCTGCTAGCAGGCGAAAAGAGCAGCTAAAACGACAGTGCTGCTAAAAATAGCTGCGCTTTACCGCCGATGCCCCCAACGCCCCAGTGTGAAAGTGCCCTTAAAGCGTTAGTAAACTACGGCAATGGGGAAAAAAAATCCCTTGCAAGGCAATTACAGTACATAATGTGCTAGCATGAATCACATACTAGCATACTATGAAATACTTACTTTAGAATTAAGCCCTCCAGCGATGTGCTGTCACCGTTGACACGGCTTCCATCTTCAACCGTCTTCCTTCCGGGTTCAACAGCTTTAATGGCCGAGTCTCCATGACGTTACTCCTGCGCATGCACGCAGAGGCGTGACCGTGGCACAGCACTCTGAAGGAACGGCACGGGTATGCCATTCCTTCAAAGCGCATGCGCCGGTGACGTGACCAGATGCTGCTCACTAGAATATCTCCCAAACGGTGCACGTTTAGGAAATATTAATTTTACCTACAGGTAAACTTTACTATAAGCTTACCTTTAGGTAGAAATCAATAGGAGGGTTCACCACCACTTTAAACCAGTGATTGCTAAAAGTAACAGGTTAACTTTGCTGACCCCCTACCCAAAAGCCTATACTTACCTTTCTTTTTCTCCCTCACCATTCTATTCAGCTACCAAGAGCAAATAAAATACTTATTATTATTGTTCAAGATTTATATAATGCCAGCAGTTTGCACATCACTTTTTAATAAAAAGGAAGAAAGTACAGTTACAATTCAATACAAAGCTTAGGAGGGCCCTGCTCATAAGAATTTGCAGTTTTTTAGGGTGGGGTAAGTTCTACTGACGTGGAAAATCTGACTACACGCTATACATAATCGAAAGTCTCCTGCACTAATAAGCGCACTTTTGAGCTGTTTGGTATAATGCATCTTAGTGCACCCGTGCTTCCCGAGAAACAGACATAGCCATCGTTCCTCACATCTAACGCTCCACAGACAGTCTTGCCTGGATAGCCCGTGCTTTGTTTATTTATAATAGCGATGACAATAGAGCCTGGTGGCTTCACAATCGGCCAATTAGGCCCAGGCATTCCTTCAAACAGGAAGAGTTATACAAATCTCAACCAATGAACAATGACTAGGGGAGTCATATGGGCATGTCTGTGCAAGGGCAGTGTGTATGATTTCCCACCCCTTGTACCTCTAAGCTGTGCTCTCCAATTACACAAAGAAAGCAACATATTTGGCCTAAGAAATCATGAACACTCTCCCTCACCAAACGCACGCAATTATTACCGTTTTTACCATTGGCGTGAATCCTTATTCTGCATTTTTCAGAGAACAACGCATACCCGGATTTTTCTACCATTCCTGTGGATGGGAGACTATCTGCAGGGACATTTCATAGTCCCTCTATGCAGAGGTGGGGGACTCGAGTCACATGACTTGACTCGAGTCAGACTCGAGTCACCTGTTTGAGGACTTGCGACTTGCTTGACAAAATTAAATAAATGACTCGACTTGACTTTGACTTGTCACTAATGACTTGCGACTTGACTTTGATTTGGGCTATTTGACTTGCAATGACTTGGCACCACCAGTGCTGTGTCTTGCCCTAGGCAAAAGCCCCCCCCCCCCACAAAAGAAAGCTCCCCCCAAGTCCCGGCTTCGGGGTAGATCAGTATTTTGACTTAATTTGTGACTTGACCAAAATAAATGACTTGACTTGACTTGCTTGACTTCTAGCAGGGACTCGACTTGACTTGCTTGCTTTTCGACACAGTAACTTGGGACTTGCCTGTGGCTTGAAGGTTAAGACTTGAGACTTGCTTGTGACTTGCACATGTGTGACTTACTCCCATCTATGCCTCTATGTGCTGATCAGACACACAGAAAGACATGAGCGTACATCCTTCCATAAAAGGCAGATAGGTATCAAGCCGATAATGTCCTCAGAGAGTGAACACATTCCCCCCAGACAAACGTCTGCGCACTGCACAGGGGCCCTTCGCCGGCAGACATATCCTCACTCTGCAAACTCTTCTCTACAACTTACAGGAAGCTTTTCACTACCAAATGGGCCTTAACCGGTGTCAGTCGCAGCAGACTAACACTGGGAGACACTGTGACAATACATATTGAATACATCTTAATAAAATTTCAACACCAGTACAGAAGGTAATACCTGTAAGGGATGGGCTGATGGAAGAAATCAAATTTCAGTTGTTAGGCGGAGGCAGTATAGGCTTCCTTGAAGAGATGAGTTTTCAGGATTTGCCTAAAGTTAGACAGAGTAGGAGATAGCCAGACAGATTGAGGTAGAGAGTTCCAGAAGATGGGAGAAGTCCTGAGGCGAGCAAAGGAGGAGGGGAAATGGGAGCTAAAGAGCAGAAGGTCCCAGGAGGAGTGCAGAGGACAGTTTGGGTGATATTTGCAGACAAGATCTGTGATGTAGATTGAGGCAGAGTTGTGAATGGCTTTGTATGTTATTAGTATTTTTAATTTAATTTGTTGGGCAATTGGAAGCCAGTGGGGGGATTGGCAGAGAGGGGTGGTGGACACTGAGCAGTTGGTAAGGTAGATGAGTCTAGCAACAGCATTTATGATAGACTGAAGGAGGATAGCCTGTGTAAAGATAGGCTTATGAGAAGGAAGTTGCAATAGTCAAGGTGAGAGATAACGAGGGAGTGAATGAGTAGCTTGGTCATTTCATCGGTTAAAAAGGGGGCGTATATATAGAGATGTTACGGAGGTGAAGTCTTCAAGCTTTTGACAGTGATTGGATTTGGGGTTAAAAGAACAGGTCACAGTCTAGGATTACAACTAGCACTCTGGCATCAGGGGGCGAGCGGGCGAAGCGACGTTACATAAAGTTGTTTCGCCCAGCCGTGCCGTTCTGCCGCAGTACAACTGAGGCGGCTGATCGGCATGTGGTTAAACTGCCTGGTTCATTTCTCCTGTGCCTTCGTCTTGGTCTAACATATTAAGAGACTCTCTGCTGTGTTCCTGTTGAAGACTTGCCAGGCTGACGTCCCTTCTGCTTCCTGATCCTGTCTGCTGCCTCCGACTACACTGATCTCTGGCTTTCTGATTTACTGGCTTGTTCTGACTACCTGCTTTAGCTACCGTACCCTGGCTATGTTTTGACTACCTGAGGAAGATACGTAATTTCCCTGTATCGACATGCGTTCGGGAGGGGACAGGACGGTACAGGAGGCAGCTGATCTGCCTTACAGTGGAGAAACCTACAACCTCAAAGAAGTTCTCAGTGTTTTAATGCCTTGAGTAGAGCAATGCACTGACGCACCAGACCCATGTGAGTACCCTAAATTGGGGCTTCTTTGTACACTAAATTGATGTTATAAAACAATATCACACTATCAAGCCTTTTTTTCCTTCTGTTTATATATGAGGAGACGGTGCTACTGAGCAGCTTGGGATCCCGCAGATAACTTAGAATCCAGAGGTGATTCACATGCATGGTTTGACCAAGCTTAAATATGAGGTCACACGCTCAGAGGTGAGCGGCTATTACCTAAGGGTGGGGAGCACCAGAGTGTGAACACCACAACACGGTTTTGATCACTTCTATCAATGAACTCACAGATTTAAGCTTTTTAACAGATTGTCTGTTCATACTCTATATGAACAGAAGATCTGTCTGTTCTTCCCTCAGAGAACCGGAAACTGTGTGTTTACACACACAGATCCTGGTTCCCTGTGTCTCAGCAGATATCGCGGGAGCCCGGCAGTCTAAATCAGATCGCTGGGCACTCGCATCGGCTTGGGGGGCGAGCGGGGGGCGCGCGGGCGAAGCGACGTTTCATAATGTCGTTTCGCCCAGCCGTGCCATTCTGCCGCAGTACAGCTGCGGCGGCTGGTCGCCAATCAAGCTGTTTACTTACCTGCAGTAATTATAGCTGTCCTTGTGCCTTTTGGATGGGCTATATATTGTAAGGGAGAGAAACACAGCATCGGTGGCCAGTTAGCTATAGCAGCCACAGCAAGCTTGTCCAGCATTATTAAGAATTTGTGGTGCTCAGGAAATTCTAGGCACTTTTGTTTGTACCTTTATAACTATAGTAATGATTGTATAAATATTAATTTGAGGGCCTATCTATGCAAGAAGTATAAAATGCAAATACTGAAAGCAAACTTAAAAGGACTCAATAATTGTCTCCTGTCTCTGCCGGTTAATTACTCCTGTTTTTACTCACTCCCTTCCTCTTTACATCCTTCACTGAGTGATAGTTCAAAGTTACAAATCCATTCATGACTGTTTACTAGGAGGAATTCAGGTCTAGAAGTTTAGCAGAAGGCAGAATTAAGGGCAAGCTGCCAAGTAAAAAATAAGGGCCCTGTCATGAATGATTTCTTTTAGTTCTTGATAGTTGCTTGGCCATCAACTTCATTTATTGAAGAGGTAGGCAACCTTAGAGTGGTGGAGATCTACCTGAACAACATTGGAGAAATTAAAGATCATTGGGCACAGCACACTATTTTTGGGAGCTAAACTAGCAAGGCCATTAAAACGTAAAGCAGTTTTGAAGAAAACTTGAGGCCAATTCACTCTGGGCTCACCCGGTAATGCGGCACACATTCCTGTGCATAACCCACGTTTTCCTCGTGTGGTGCATTTCGACAGCCCATTACAATGGGCTGCAAATCACACTGGAATGCAGAAAAAGTAATGCAAGCATTACTTTTAAAAGCATGCTGCAGCAAACAGCATGGTACTGCGGATGTAATGCGATTGTAGGCAGCTGAAGTGCAGGGCAGCCTAGTTGGCTGTAATAGGTAGTGGGTTAGCAAGTGTATATAATCACTTTTCAGACAATTTGATATGTTTATGTGTACAATTGTTCAGAGCTGTCTGCCTCTATTATTGTCTCTGGCACCATTTTGGAGAAGCCTGGTGTCCTGATAGGACAGCAAATTTCTGGAGATTTGGTTGGCCACTTTTGGGTGGATACCTTATATAGGGAAGCCCAGCCACTTTGAAGAGGGTTCACGTGTGTGTAAAGACAGGGACAGAGACCTGCTTGTGAGGGAGAGTCAGGAGAAGATAGGGAGAGTGTCCCGGCCTGTGAGCGATAACTCAGGGTTCCTACAGAGTTCTGTATCAGCAATCCTGGTCAGATGAAAGACTTCCCGTGGTGGGTAATAAAACTGGTGCCCTCACTGTGAGGGCGAGACAAACGTATCAGATGTCTATATCCATCTGCTGGAGAAATACCGTTGTTTCCAGGTAATGTTTGTGAATATCAGCCTCGGCAGATACGCATTGTGTGCTTGGGTTTATACTGTGTTATGCCGCGTACACACGAGTGGACTTTTCGTCCATTCTGGTCCGACGGTCTATCCGACAGACTTTCGGCGGACTTCTGACGGACTTTCCCAGCAAATGGACTTGCCTACACACAATCACACCAAAGTCCGATGGATTCGTATGTGATGACGTACGACCGGACTAAAGTAAGGAAGCTGATAGCCAGTAGTAGCCAATAGTTGCCCTAGCGTCGGTTTTCGTCCATCGGACTAGCATACAGACGAGCTGACTTTTCGACCGGTCTCGAGTCCGTCAGAAAGATTTGAAACATGTTCCCAATCTAAAGTCCGTCAGATTTTCGACCAAAAAAGTCCGCTGCAGGTCTGATGAAGCCCACACACGGTCGAATTGTCTGCCGGACTCGGTCCGTCGAACCAGTCCGGTCGAAAAGTCCGCTCGTGTGTACGTGGCATTAGTCAGTGGAAAGTGCCTATAGTGCTGACAAATCCAATTACCGCTTACATCAGTAGTGACTATGCTGTGTATCTGTGCCTCCATGCTTGGAGTGAAACTACGTGCAGTATTGCTGTAAATACTCTTCCTACTACTCTCTGGTAATAAACGTTGCCTGGTTTATAAAGTCAGTACGTGTGAATCCCTCTGTGAAGCTGCTACACCCTAGCCCTGCTTACACGTTTACAATCTGCATTTAGGGTGCTGTTACCAATACACTGGCACCTGCATGCAGTGTGCTCACCGGCATTGCGGGAAACACGAATGGAGTGCATGTTTCCCGCACCTAAACCATCCCTTTGAAAAATATAGAAATACAAATGTCAATGTAAAAATATGAACTTATCCAGGTCAGAAGTAATTAAAGTTCACAGGTCAGGAGTATACAGTGGGGAAAATAATTATTTGATCCCCTGCAGATTCGATTCTGTAAGTTTGCCCACTTACAAAAAAAATTAGAGGTCTATTATTTTTGTCATTGGTGTATTTTAAATGATCAACCCAAAATCGAGAAAAAACACAATACAAATGTTATAAATTGAGTGGCAGTTCAGTGAGTAAAATAAGTATTTGATACCCAGGCAAAACATGACTTAGTATTTGGTAGAGAAACCCTTGTTGACAAGCACAGAGGTAGGACGTTTCTTGTAGTTAGTGACCAAGTTTGCACACATCTCAGAAGGGATTTTGGTCCACTCTTCTTTACAGATCTTCTCTAAATCCTTAAGGTTTCTTGGCTGTCGCTTAGCAACTTGAAGTTTCAGCTCCCTCCATACATTTTCTATAGGATTAAGGTCTGGAGACTGGCTACGCCACTGCATAACCTTAATGTGCTTCTTCTTGAGCCACTCCCTTGTTGCCTTGGCGGTATGTTTTGGATCATTGTCATGCTGAAAGACCCATCCATGACCCATCTTCAGTGTTCTGGCTGAGGGAAGAAGGTTCTCATACAAGATTTTACAATACATGGCCCCATTCGTTGGCCCCTTAATGCGGTAATATCGGTCTGTACCTTTAGCAGAGAAAACCCCCAATGCATAATGTTTTATCCTCCGTGCTTGACTGTAGGGATGGTGTTCTTAGGATCATAGTCAGCATTTTTTTTCCTCCAAACACGGAGAGTCCCCCTCCTCAAGAAGGCACATGTACAGTCATACTAATGAACATCTAAATGATTCAGAGAAGGATTGGGAGAAAGTGCTGTGGTCATATAAGACCAAAATTGAGCTAATTGGCATTAACTCAACTCGAAGGTACAACAAAAATGGAGGTTAGGAGCTATTTCTTCACCATATTCATGCTCTATTGTGGTAAGTAAATGTGTTATATTTTATTAATGTGGGGTTGTTTCCCTCTAGTGTTGGCTTGGACTCCCTGTGTCATTTCCTTTTAGACAAAACTTAGAGCAGAGCAAAGCCTCGTGGGGTGTGTAGTTCCGAATGCTGAAGTTTTAATTCCAGCAGGACTGGCCTGAACTACCACTACCAGATTGCTGAGAAGATTAGAACAGAATTCTGGGAGAGGATGTAAAAAGAAGGGTTGTGGCCTAAATCGCTCTCTTGGGATACCGGCTTGAATCTGCCAGCAGGAGCTCTGTGTCAGTGTGAGCTGCTGCCGAGTTGTGGCCTGCACAGCGGGGAGTTGTAAAGTTGCATCCAGAGGAACCTCTGTGGACAGAATCGCTTCATACCTACAATGGACTGGAGACTATTGCAGATCCACCAGCGATGCCTGCATTTCAGATCCGGGTAGGCTGCGGCGTGGTGTGATGGGGTCAGACGCCATTCCCAGAGCCAGGATTCAGAGGGAGTTCCTGAATGAGTCTTCATCATCACCTGCATCGCTGTCAGCAGCTTCTGTAACCAGTGTGGTGAGTGATCATTTGCCCATTTAGATACTGTAAGACACTGCATATAGACATCCCTTATTCAACCCAGCTTTCTGGTACTTGTGGTGCCACTGCAAGTTAGTTCACATATTTTAACGAACACTGTATGCAGACATCTATATCCTGTTCACATCTTTACCACCAGCAATCTCATTGGATACAATAATATTCCAGCCATATAGGAAGAGTGAAGTAAAATTGAGATACACCACAGATCAACCAACTTTGCTATACCCTATCATCAAGGATTACCCTATTCATAATACTTCAAGGCTAGCTGAAGATTGGCTGGGTTCCAAGGAGTAACACTTCAACCCTTTATCCTCTCTTTATTCGCTCACCTGACTAAAGTTGTTTTTTGCATAAAGGGTCTGCGCTCTTTATTACTGGGGATTGGATGTCCTCTTTTTAATGATTGGTGGCAAAGAGCCGGAGCATTGTGTGTACAAGGCAGAGGGGAGGGAGTGGGGGTATGGGGGAGGCAGGGGGGCGAGGGGGGGGGGTGGAGGTGGGGGTTGGGTATTGGTTTGGGGTTGGGTGGCGGGGGGGGAATGGGGGTTTGGAGGTAGGGGGTGATGAGGGGGTGGGGGGTACCTATCCTGCAGAGGCATTATAAAGGTATTCCAAAAGGTTTGAGCGTCATTGCGATGAGGCCCCTTTTATGAACAATAAGGGATGATGGAGATTAACTGTTTGACTTACAATGTAAAAGGGATTAATTCTCCTTCCAAGAGACATAAAGTGCTTAGAGAGTTACATCACTATGGTGCAGATGTGGTATTCCTACAGGAGACCCATCTAACATTGGATACAGGTATCAAGTTGTATTTTAGATATTTCCCGAATTGGTTTTATAGTGATTCACCTATTAAATGGGCCAAGGGAGTGGCAATTGGGTTCTCAAAACGGACCAAATTTGTTCTTATAGATAAAAGAACAGATCCTGAGGGCCGTTACCTATTTTTGAAGGTGAGGATTGGAGAAAGGATTTTTACTTTGGCAAACGTGTATTGCCCAAATAGAAATCCGATTAAATTTTTTTCTCAATCCTTAAGCAGGCTGATGGAATTCAAGACGGGAGAGGTGATATTAGCGGGGATCTCAATTTTTGTTTAAATCCAGTGTTGGATAGTACATCTAGTACACAGGGAGTAAGTAAAAACCTCTTAAATAACATTGGACGAAAATTGCATGATTGCCAAATTATAGATGCTTGGAGAGTGCAGCATGCGAAATCTAGGGATTATACTTTTTTCTCTCCTGTGCATGGGACTTATTCAAGACTGGATTATTTAATGGTAGCTTGTTGGAATCTGTAAGGGATATGAAAATAGAGATAATTACGCTATCACATCACTCTCCCGTCTTGATGAAAGTGAGAATTTCAGGACTTCAAAAATCCCCATTTTCATGGCGCCTTAATGAAAATCTTATTAATAACGCCAAGATAGCCAAAATAATTCAGCAAAAAATTGACCTGTTCCTTTCGATAAATGATACAGGGGAGACATCAGGATCAGTCCTGTGGGAGACCCTAAAAGCATATATCAGGGGCATTTTGATATCAATTGGGGCGGGTGTGAAAAAAGAAAGATTAAAAAGAAAGGAGAATCTTATAAGTGAAATACACAGTCTCGAACAAGCACATAAAGCCTACAAAGGGAATCAGAGGACTTTCCTACAGCAATTGATAATTAAAAGAGAAGAACTCAACGATTTAATGGAGACTGAATCAAATAGGATTTTAAACAAACACCTAAAAGATAGATTTCGGTGGGGTAATAAGGTAGGCAAGCATCTGGCAACAGTGTTGAAGAAGAAAAGAGAGGTAAATTTTATAGACAGGATTCAAAATAAAAAAGGGGAATTTAGACACACATCTAAAGAGATAGGGGAAGAATTTCAGAAATATTTTACAGCTCTTTACTCAGTCAGACAAAGTGTAGGCGGACCCCCGGGAAGAGAGGAGAGGGTGACTGATTTCCTAAAAGCCGCTGGACTACCTATTCTTTCTGAAAATGATTCAATAGAACTAGATAGACCAATTACTGAAGAAGAGATCTTTTTGGCTCTAAGATCATCTCCACCCGGGAAAAAGTCCTGGTCCAGATGGTTTTACTTCTTATTTTTATAAAAAATTTAAAGATTCCTTGGTCCCAAAGCAATGTCAGGTTTGGAATGGGCTGGGGGGGCATGGGGAATTATGTGGGGGAGCTTTGACAGCATCAGTGACTTTCATTTTAAAAGAAGGCAAAGATAGCACGCTTTGTTCCAGTTACAGGCCGACAGCGTTACTGAACGCAGATATCAAGCTTTATGCCAAAGTATTGGCAATGCGATTAAAGGAAAAAATGTCATACTTGGTCCATCCAGACCAGGTCGGCTTCATTCCAGAGAGAGAAGGGAGAGACAATGGCGTGAGGTCGCTCCTTATTTTGGAAGCAAACAAAGCTAGTGGGTCCCCAGGTCTACTTCTGTCAATTGATGCTGAGAAAGCTTTTGACAGAGTAGACTGGGGATTCATGATTAAAACGCTGGAAGCTGTGGGATTAGGTCCAATTACGTTGAAATGGATTAAAGCATTGTATAATTTTCCGTTGGCATTTGTTAAGGTAAACGGCACATCATCCGCAGAGTTCAAAATGTAGAATGGGACCAGGCAGGGATGCCTGTTGTCTCCTCTTTTGTTTGTTCTGACATTGGAGCCTTTATTGGCCATGATCCGAAAAAACCTGGATATCAGTGGATGTGTAGTGGGAAGAGAAGAGCACAAAGTGGCAGCGTTCGCCGATGATGTGCAATTCTTTATCACTAAACCAAGGATTTCGATCTTGAATTTACTGGCTATCCTGAGGAAATATGGAGTGTTATCAAATTATAAAGTTAATCTCAGTAATCGGAAGCCCTAAACATCAATATAGATAGACAAGAAGTTGCCAGACTTAGGGATGTGTTTCATTTCCCTTGGAGTAAAAACATTAAATATTGGGGGGTTAAACTAGCCAATTCACTAAGGAAAATATATCTACTAAATTACATCCCACTACTTGATGAAATTAAACAGGAAATTTAAAAAATTTCCAATCTACCCATCTCTTGGATCGGTCGTATAAATACAGTTAAAATGATCTTGGCCCCTAAAATTTTTTACAAGATGCAGATGCTCCCAATCCCTTTGGCCCATTCATATTTTAGAATTCTGAATGGTGTAATAACTAGATTTGTATGGAATAATAAGAAACCACGGATTGCCTACAAAGCTCTTAGTAAGGAGAAAGCACAGGGTGGTCTGGCTTTTCCAGACTTTAAAAAATATTATAATGCGATAGTTTTGTCACGGGTGTTAGATTGGGCAAAGGATATCTCGGATAAAAGATGGCTCAATTTAGAAATGGCCTTGAGTAATTCACAGTTAAATCACTTCATTTGAAATCCCCCACACTTTAGGAAGTTAGGTCCAAACACACACGATATAACACGGCATACATTTAAAATTTGGGATCAGATTAATTTTCAAAATAAATGGGAGTATAATTCACCATTCATTTATTTAAAAGACAATTAGTTTTTCTTACCAGGGATGGTGGCAGTAGGAGGTAATTGGATAAAAAAAAGAGGCGCACAACTAAAAGATATCACTAAGAATGGAAAAATTATCACTTTTCAGGAATTATCCTTACTTACGGGTCTAATGAAAATTGATATGTGGCGTTACAGCCAGCACGCCCATTTTATTAAAAGCCTCCCAGGGCCTATTAGAAAGATTAGAGAAAAAAACTGTAAGCCAGTGGAGAAGCTTTTTTTAAGGGAAAAATTAAGAAATAATATATCAGCGTTATATAGAATTTTGATGAATGGAGGGGGCGGGAAGTGCCGCCATACATCAAAAAATGGGAATTCGAACTGGGATCAGTCTGCAGTAGATACACATTAGAGGCTATTTTTAAGGCAACACATTGGTCGGCAGTGGATATGAGAATGATAGAGACAAATTATAAGTGCTTGACCAGGTGGTACGCGACATCCGACAAAATAAGTAAATTTCAAATGGACAAGTCTTCGAACTGCTGGAGAGGGTGTGGGGTTCTGGGAACGATGGCACATCTTTGGTGGAAGTGTCCCATTATTAAAAAACTCTGGCAGGAAGTGATAAAGATTATCAAGGAGATAACGGGGAAAACCATTCCGGATGATCCATGGGCCTGTTTGTTCCATGGGTCAGAGGGTCATAACAGACGGTACAATTCTTCAATAATCCCCATCCTATTGAACTCTGCTAAAAGTTTAATACCAAAGAAATGGCAGGAAGCAGAGGGTCCAAAAATTGGGACTGGATAGCAAGGGTTAATGAAACCTATATCTTAGAGAAAACGGAGGTAGTAGGTATTTCGCCCAGGGAAGGTGAACTAGATAGGGCTAAATGGGCGAAATGGGTATCCTTTAAAAAAACGAAGAGATTCGCTGAAGTGACTATGAGATAAGGTTGTGGAATTATATGTAGTGTAACTGCAGGATTGGGGGGAGGGGGGAGGGAGGGTGGAGGTTTCAGGAGGGGTAGCATGGGAAATAATAAGGTATTTATATGGTTACGATATGTTAATTTTTGTGGGGTTTTTTTGTACTTTTATAAATATTAAATAAAGAATTTAAAAAAAAAAAAAAAAAAGAAAAGCGAATGAATATTTTGCTTTCCTAACACTGAACCGCCTCTCCCCCAATCAGGTGCTCGGGTCTGTTACCCATCACCTGATTGGCTGAAACGACAGACGCTGTGATTGGACCTCTATCAGGAGGAGAGGATGGGAGGAGAGGACAGGAGTGGATGCATGGAGGACACCGCTCAATGCCGTCACCCGCTGCCCCACCAAGACAGGGTAAGTGCCGGGCAAATGGCGAGCAGATGGGGGAGGTCCAGTAGCGGCATTCGATGGGTACAGTGGCAGCATTTGATGGGCACAGTGGCTGCGTTTGATGGCACAGTGGGAGCATTTTATGGCACAGTGACAGCGTTTGATGGGCACAGTGGCAGCATTTGATGGGCACAGTGGCTGCGTTTGATGACACAGTGGCTGCGTTTGATGGCACAGTGGCTGCGTTTGATGAGCACAGTGGCTGCGTTTGATGGCACAGTGGCTGCATTTGATGGCACAGTGGCTGCGTTTGATGAGCACAGTGGCTGCGTTTGATGGCACAGTGGCTGCGTTTGATGAGCACAGTGGCTGCGTTTGATGGCACAGTGGCTGCGTTTGATGGCGCACAGTGGCTGCGTTTGATGAGCACAGTGACTGCGTTTGATGAGCACAGTGGCTGCGTTTGATGAGCACAGTGGCTGCGTTTGATGAGCACAGTGGCTGCGTTTGATGGCACAGTGGCTGCGTTTGATGAGCACAGTGGCTGCGTTTGATGAGCACAGTGGCTGCGTTTGATGAGCACAGTGGCTGCGTTTGATGAGCACAGTGGCTGTGTTTGATGGCACAGTGAGGCTGCAACTGATGTTTTTTTTTTCAGACTTTTTCAGTTTGTTTGCGCCCCCCAAAAAATTTTTGAGCACCAGCCGCCACTGATGTAATATTTGCTTTCAGTTTGCTAAAATGACATTTATGTTTAAATTTGCTATTTTATTTTGTTCAAGATGTTGACTTTACTCAGGTCTCTTCCTGTTGGATCATGTTTGGCACATAACAAGAGCAATTTTCAAAAACACTTATCAATTGTTTTTCTTTCAGCAATGACTGTGTCTGTGCAGTTAGCAGTAACACCTCAAAACGATCTTCAGTTTCCAGCTCATTGCTTAGTATATGTTAACTGATGATGATAAAAAAAAAAGCTTGGAGTGAAGTAACATACAGCAGCAAAATATAATTATTTTTACAGTTCTAGCAGTTCAATTGATAGAATTGTAAACTGAATTCTGATGGTTAATTATACAGGGTAGCAATCAGGACTTTCAAAAAGGGTAATCCAGCTGCCTCAGATGACATATTTAGTGGCAAAGAACAACTATGACCTACATGGAAGAGTTCTGAAGAGGCAAAGAATCAGTAACTTTTTAAAAAACCTGCTTTAAAGTAAACCTCTGCCTTATTTTAAAGTATTGAAGTAAAAGTATACAGGCGGTCCCTGGGTTACAAACAAGATAGGGACTGTAGGTTTGGTCTTAAGTTGAATCTGTTTGTAAGTCGGAACATGTATATTTTTTAAGTGTAGCTCTAGTCAAAAAAACTATTTTTAAGCTTTATTAATAAGCATACGGGAAGGGTTAACAACCCATGTAACGTTTGTTTTGCTGTCTGTGCCCATGTTCAGAAAATTTCACCTAACTTTCTGTCCTGATGATAATTGGCTTTTGAAAATGTTGGGTTCTTGTGGAAACAAGCCTTGGTGATAAAGCATCAGTTGAGGTACCTTTTCCCCATAATAACTCTTATGCAGCGCACACACGAGCGGACTTTTCGACCGGACTGGTCCGATGGACCGAGTCCGGCGGACAATTCGACCGTGTGTCGGCTTCATCGGACCTGCAGCAGACTTTTTCGGTCGAAAATCTGACGGACTTTAGATTTGGAACATGTTTCAAATCTTTACGTGAGAACTCCGCCGGACCCAGTTCCTATCGAAAAGTCCGCTCGTCTTATGCTAGTCCGACTGACAAAAACCGACGCTAGGGCAGCTATTGGCTACTGGCTATCAACTTCCTTATTTTAGTCCAGTCGTACGTTATCACGTACTAATCCGTCGGACTCTGGTGTGATCGTGTGTAGGCAAGTCCGTTCGTTGGGAAAGTCTGTTGGAAGTCCGCCAAAAGTCCGTTGGATAGTCCGTCGGGCCAGTCCGGTCGAAAAGTCCGCCCGTGTGTACGCGGCATAACATGAGTGAATTTCCTTTCCTAGGAGTAGATTTCCTCTCACTTCCTGTTGTCTCCCTCTGTTTGTAAGTAGGAGTCATTTGTAAATCGGGTGTTTGTAACTAGGGGACCGCCTGTAGCCTCAGAAAAGCAACCATAAACAACCTGCTGTTATATTTATTACCCAGAAAAACTTTCTCTGTACCCCTTTCTGATTTGGTTTCACTGTTACCGGGGCTTGATCATCGCTGCCTTTATGGCTAAGCCCTGCCATTACTCTGTCCAATGATAGTGGTTTAGTGACTGTATACTGGTGAATCAGTTATGCCGCGTACACACGACCGAACTTTCCGGCAGAAAAGGTCCAACGGAATCATTTCGTCGGATATTCCGATTGTGTGTGGGCTTCATCGGACTTTTTCTTTCTAAAATTCTGACGGACCTAGAAATAGAACATGTTTCAAATCTTTCCGACATTCTCAATTCCTATCGGGAAAACCGTTTGTCTGTATGCTAGTTCAACTGACCAAAAACGACGCAAGGGCAGCTATTGGCTACTGGCTATTGAACTTCCTTTTAATAGTCCTTTCGTATGTCATTGCGTTCTAAATGAACGGACTTTTTTTTAAACTTGTGTATAATTTTTTTTAAGGATAATTCCACTTTTGTGAGAAAAAAATTGTCAAATTGAAAAAAAATAATATAGTGTATACAATTGTGACTCAAATCATATTATAATTGAATGTGTAGCACCCTGATGTTTAGGCAGGGCTGCTAGTAAATTTAAGCAGAAAAAAAGAGCAGCGCCGTTCTAAGGGTAGTAGTGTGTATAAAAGACTTTAATAATGTTTAAAATATGCACTCACATTTAGGCTGATAAAAACAGGCATGTAGTGTTACTCTTTAATATCATGAGATCACATTCGGTGGCTTTGGAGGAGTCATTCCCCGGTGCTTCCGGTGGCGTCCGAAGCTCCGAGGTATGTAGTTCCGTCAGACAGTGCGTCAGCTGGTCCGTGGGTGGAGATGACAGATGCTGGAGAGCCGGGGGGCGTGGCCGTAGCGCTCGCGTTCGGAGCACGCGTGCTCCTTCATCAGGCGTGTGTCAATGTGTAAATTTAGTTGCCAGGTGATAGTTGTCTTGGCCAATTTTTAGGAGATCAATTGATTATCCCCTAATTCTGGAATTGCTGCACTTCCCTCTTCAGTCACTAGCTGGCCGGGTAGCTGGTGACATTGGATAAGACAAGAGCATAGCAAGGACAGATTATGAATGAAGCCAATGGGTAGGGATGATCTTGGGTCCCTTGGTCTGCTGCCTGTTTATTTGGGTGGAGTCAGATGATCAAGGTTTTTGTGCCACCTGGTGGCTGTGTGTTATGTTGCCCTGGGCTACTAGGCTGTAAGCCTTAGGTCTATCCCGGGGACATCTGGCTGCTAGGCTGTCTGAGGACCTATCCAGAAGCAGGAAAGCAGCGTAGGGTTGGGACTGCGGGCTTGTAGTTCAACCAGAAGTAACGGTTCCACCGGTCAGGGAACCAGTTGCAATCGGAGTTAGAAGGAAAAGCTGTTACCAATAGGGGACCATCTACCTTGCTACCTGAGACCACAGTGAGTGAGAGGAGACCAGTACCAGAGCAGACTTCACACCAGCCGGGGATGGTGAAGAAGTGGGAAAACTTCAGTAAGGGCCAAGTCAGGGACAGCAGAGGAGACGCTTGTGGAGCATCAGTGAGTGCCAAGCCAGGGACCTAACGTGTTTCAAAGGGTGAAGCTTGAGGTGTATCTGTGAGTGCCAAGCCAGGGACCCAGCAAGGAAGCGGGGGTGACGCTTGAGGAAGATACTGAGTGCTAAAGTGGAAGAGCTCAGGGGATCCAGTTGCTAGTGGATTTGAAGTCTAGTGAGAAAGACTGGGAGCTCGTTGAGTGAAGAACCACAGTCAGTGAGTGTGGGGTAAGGAGAACTGTTCGTGTTGCAAATAGTTGACTACCATTACCGTTAGTAACAGCTACAAGATTGTTGCCATAGGAGACAGCTTCCTACCTATACAGAAGTGGTGTCCGGCTGGAAGCCTTCACCTTTATAGCTGTCCACCTATAGAAGTCTCGGAGTCTGCTAATTATCTTTGCATCTACCTAAGGGTGTCCTGGCCCTAACCCTCTCTCCCACAGTTCTGTTTAAGAGACATTAAATCTCTTTGCATTCAGAAAGTGTCTGGCGCCCACCTCTTCATCTTGCATTACACCCACCATGCCTTGTAACCCATTCTACACTGAAGGATGTCAGCTCTCGCTAACTCTGGAGGTAACCATTAGGCCTAAAGAGGCCTGGGACTTTGCTACAAATGTGATTAAAAATGACTTTTCCTTTTCAATCTGCAGTGCTGTAATTTTCTATAACATGCAATGCAATATGACTACCTGGAGGCATCCTGTTTTTTTGCATGAGTGATTGGCTTACTGATTTTTCCCAGAAGTCTGCACTAAGATACAAGTCAGATTTTTGGCATCCCCTGCATCAAACATTTTATTTTTGGTGAGATATTCCATAGAGAAATCAAGTTTAGAGTAGGGTTAAAGGGGGGTAGTGCCCCCCCAACCCGTTCTTCTACTAATCTCTGCACCCCAGTTCCCACCTCTGCTAACCTCTGCTCCCCAAAACATTCCTCTACTAACCTCTATACCCCAAATCCCACCTCTGCTAACCTCTGCACTCCTACCCCCCCATTCAACTCTGCACCTCAAACACCTCCTTTGTTCACCTCTGCACCCCAAACCCCCCCTCTTTGTTTACCTCTACATGCCCCCTATGCTCACCTTTGCACACAACCCCCCCCCCTCTCTGCTTACCTATCTACCCCAAAAGGTGATCCCTTCACTGTGTACCTCTGCACCCTACCTGTTCACCTCTGCATCCCAAGCAATCACTCCCTTCATTCTACTCACCTCTGCTGAACTTACTCTGCAAGTGCAGTATCTGGTCGCAGGCTCAATGGGAGTAGAAGTGGCTGTTTACATCCTTTAGGTGGGCGGCATACAGAGAAGGGGGCATGATTTGCATATGAATCACATTTACATACAAATGCTGCACAATTTACATATAAAAAGCAGGCTATTTACATGTGAATTACAGAACAATGCCCTGTGTGTCTCTCCCTTCAGCAGCTGAAAACTGGTGGGAGGGGGAGAGATAGGCTTTCAGCTGCTGCAGAGAGCTACACAGGGCATCGTTCTGCTGTCTCACCGATCTCCCTCTCTATCCGGGCCCCCCTGTGTCCTGGGCCCCCTACAGGATGACCGGTGGTACCCCCTTCTCGGCAGCCCTGGACGCAGCAGCAGAGCTTGGGAGCGAGCACACATGAGTACCCTGATGGGAAGTGGCATCCCGTGGTGGCAAAGGACAGAGAGGAGAAACCATCAGTGGCGGCGGGGCACCCGAGGTGAGGAGGTTTGGGCCCTCTCTGTGCAATTCCAATGCACAGAGCAGGTAAGTTTAGAGATGTTTATTGTTTATTTGCTTTTTTATTTCCTTTACAATCACTTTAACCCAAATATCTCATGCAATATGAGAAAGGTATATTCACTACAGGATTATTTCATTCATAACAGCTGTGATTCTTATTGTGATGCTATGACTGGCTCACAGCTTTCACATGGTACCTGTACCAATCACAGCGTCCTCTACCATGTAATAGCTGTGGGCCAATCACAGCACACAATAGTAATCAACAGCTGTTATGAAAGTAACTCATTTATGACAGTTCAAAACATTACTGTTACAGTGATCATCACTGTAACAGCAATCAAAGTGTAAAAAAAAAAGTCACCCCTTCAAAGTAGTACAGTGTCACTATGGTGACACTGAACTGCTCTGATGAAAGTATGTGGAAAGAAATGTTCTAAAAAGGTAAAACAAATTTTTTTTTTTTTAAATTGCATACGTTGGAGAAGATAGATTTAGGCTCTTATCAGAAACAATTTCTATGCTTTCTATTGTTTTATGCTAGGAAAACTCTTGTATTACAATGGATATATTCAGTTCCCATGACTCCTTATGTCTTCTATGCTGCTCAGTCTATTTTACATAACACACGCCCATCTGTCAATCAGTAGCTGGGTGTGTGTTATGTAAAACAGAGTCAGCACGATCCGAGGCATGTGACTGCCAGTTCTGCTGCAGCAATGATCTCAGTTAAAGGTAGCCTGTTTTCTTCTGTTATATGGAGAAACCAAGCAGACGGGAACAAGAATTTTTATCCTATTGTTGTGAATCCTGCATCCCTAAACCATCTCTCCTAAGCTTGAGTTCAGCAAGAAAAGATGAAAAGACTAAGGTTTCCTTGCAGCACGGGTGCAGCGCAGTGTACTCACAGTTTTCATATGGGTTACCCGTACTTACCTGTGTTTTCTGAAAGTGCACCAAAGATGCAGCATGCAGGACTTTTGGTACGTTTTCAATAAATGCACCAAAAACGCCCAATCTAATAGAAGTCCATGATAAAGTGCAGGTAACCCTCACAAAAACACTGCGCTGCACCAACGTAGGGAAACCATACTGGAGAAGTGTGAAAGCGCCCTTAAGTGACTGTCACCCAACTTATTTTAGCTTATTTTAGCTTTCCACACTACGTTCCATATGACCCCAAGAGAAGCAGTGCTACACTCAAAACTGTAATAGCTTTGCTAGAGTTAAAGGGTAACTCCACTTTTATGGTGAAAAAAATAGCAAATAAAGAAAAAATAATATAGCATATACAATTGCAACACAAGTCATATTGTAATTGAAGGTTATTAAAAATTACCATTACTTTTCAATCTGCAGCCACTGTTTTCTCCAAAAATGTAATTCAATATGGCTACCTGGAGGTTTTCTGCACACAGAATGTATACAGAGGAAAAATAATTTCCTCTTAGTGTGTTTGGCTCACTGATTTTCCCAGAAGTCTGCACAAAGATACAAGTCAGATTTCAGGCATCCCCTGTAACAGAAATGTCATTTTTGGTGAGATACTTCCAATAGGAAATCACAGCTAAAGGGATGCAGGCCCAGCAGCTTTCCTCATTAGAGTCATGCAGGTGGAGCAGCTGATTGATAATTATGAAAGCACCATTATATTCACTTTCCCACATGGATACAGAGAAACACATTTCTTCAGAAAAATAAAAGGTAGGAATCTGCAACAAATTTTGTTTAAATCCTTGCAATGTACAGAGATCTCCCACAAGGGAATGTTTTCTTTTTCAACAAAAGTGGAGTTACACTTTAAATCATGTTCCAAGAACAATTTTTTAATGCTGACTGAGTTTGAATTTTCTACTAGTTGATCCCTTATTATTTCATGTAAGAGCACCATATTCTTACCAACTCTCCGATAGCTGCCATAAGTTGTGGCTGTGGATTTGCCATTATGCTATCCACATTGCCAGAATTTATATTGTTTGGCAAGCAGGTTTAATTTGGGCACAAAGAAATGTATGATTAGCTACAAGTATGAAATTCTCAAACCTATGAATCCAAGTAGTAAAAGGCATTGTAGAATCACCAGGGTGTAAAAGAAAATTGTGCAGGCAGCTTTGGAGATAAAAGAAACATCCTCATCATAAATCTTGTTGTGGCCTCTAGCCTGGAAGACAGATTAAGTATTTACTGTAGTGCTTTATTAGTAACTTCAGGCATCCATGCGCTGGTTTCTGAATATCTCATAACAGGTGCAGGAACTGGAACTGACTTGTACAAAGTAGTGATGAGCTCCGGTGTGTTCAGACACAAATCTTAACACATTGGGATGCTGTCAAAGCTGACAGCCAGTCAGGCAGCAGAGACAGTCCTTGCCCCAAAGCATGCGATTGTAGGGCGGGGACTGCCTCCGCCTCCTACGATTGGTTGTTGGCTTTGAAAGCTTTCCAGCGGGATAGCTTGGGCGGTTTTGGAATCGAGTCCAAACACGCCTAAGCTCATCCCTGGTGCAGAGTATAGAAAGTATTATACATGTAACTAATTGTGACAGTGCATTTCCCTCCCACGGGGTAATAACAAGTTTTTCTCATCCAGACAGGTTGAGGGGCTTGAGGGAGTCAATAGGTTTCCCTCACTGGGGTTTTCAGCATTTCCAACTAGACATTGTCAGGGTGCTATTCAGAACAAACATGAGCATGTGCCGAAAAGGAGACAGAAGAATAAAAATGTGCATGTGCTGAGGAAAAGACCTGGCATAGTTGCCAGTACTTTACATGGTCATGCTCGCTTGTGCAGAAATGCGCGCATGTACACAAACTTGCGTGTGAGTGTAAACATTCGTACTGGCTGGTTCACCCACATCTACTGCCAGAACTGGCGCCAAAGGCTACATATAAGGTCAGTGGCTGCACTTAGACTTTGCTGGATGAATTTCAGATACCAGTACTCCTTGCTACTGTGTTTCCTGTATTTTTTGGATTACCTGTTATCAACCTGGTTTGCCCCTGGACTTCCCTGCTGCCTGATCCCTGTTTTGACCCCAGCTTGCTCTAAGGCCTCTGCTTCTCTTGCTCTACCTGCTCTGTTCTTTACCATGCATCTGCCTACTCCCTGGCTTGCCTTCCTACTTATGACTTTGACTACCATCATGGCTAGGCTTCTACAGTCCAGTCCTGCTGGACTGTAGAAGAAGCCTGATTCTGCTTCTGCCTTGGGTGCCATCTTGCCTGTGGTTGCTGCCTTGCTTCCGCTACATCTCCAGGGGCTATGGAGGTCCTGCCATCTGTCCTGACTGACCAGCTGACAGCTATCCAGTTCCGCTGTGCTGCAATAAGCTCCCAGCAGATCTACATAAACGGCACCTGTGCTTCTTTGAGCCTAGCACTCCCTATTCTCACCTTCAGAAGTGCTTGGCACTTAGCTGCAAGGAAAGCCCTCTTGTCAAATCGGCCTCAGACCAGGTACGTGACAGACATCCCCATTCAGCCTCCTGGACAAAAGACAAAAGGTACAGTATACAGTATATGTATTCTAAATGTATTTTTTGTAAGTGATCACATGACCTATGTTTTTAGCTGCATAAGGGACTTAGAGAGGTGGCGGTGGAGACTCGTTGTGACAATGAGGGAGCATGACAGTAGCAGCTTGAAAGGAGCACAGAGACATATCTAGTTTAAAATTCTGAGACAAAAGTACACTGTGAGGAAATGGGCAGGGGGTTTGTCAGCAGGAGGCAGAGAAACATCAGTATACTAATCATCCCAATGAAGGGCTGTGCAGGGGGTGTGTCAGCACAAGTCTGACCATTGGATTACAGGCAGGCTGTGCTCCCAAATAGAATGCAAACCAGCAACCTGACCACAATGAGATAGATGTGCTTCCATGACCTGCATGGTCAGTTTGAAACAGGAAAGCAGGGGGGCTGCCAGTATCACCAGGTATTTCACACAAAGGAAGCAATGCAAAGAGAAAATAATACTTTTTAATACAAGTACGTTGTACATGGTAACACGGTCACATATGAAAAATATATGTTACAGTGACATACACTTTAATACACTGTCCCCAAAAACAGCCCTCCAAACAACAACTAGTTTATACATTCCTCTGCTTAGTCAGGAAGCTGGAAGATAGCTGTGCCCATTTTCTGGCCGTCCAAATGGCTTTATTAGTTTTTTCAGAATATCAATACACTTCTGCGGCTTGGCATCATATATTGCTCCAATTGTCAAGTAAACTGTGTCCATAAAACTGGCAGCAACAATAAAGAAATGCAGCAGAGAATCAGACACATAGAAAAAAAACTGAACATCTTCTTACATGAGGCTTTTGATGTTTATGTTCCATTCAGTACATCCAAAGCTTCCATGAGAACATAATCCTATGTTTAGTCGAACTTTTGGCAAAACAAGTAAATCTAAATGTCTTCAACTCAATGACATTGTAATGTTAGTTTAAATGTTTAAGCTCTGTAACCTTTAGGTATCCCACACATTACGATCTAGTACACATCTTATATGAGGGGGAGTGTTAAAAACATCTGATGTAAGAAAAGTAGATAAATGCCACTGATTCCTTTATAAATAACATTTTATCTCCTTACCTATCTTTGAAGCCTACAGAAATGGTTCTAATTTTGTAAAGACTTTGGGGGTTATTTACTAAAACTGCATGGTGCAAAATCTGGTGCAGCTCTACATAGAAACCAATCAGCTCCCAGGTTTTATTGTCAAAGCTTAAATAAACAAACTGAAATTAGAAGCTGATTGGCTACCATGCATAGCTGCACCAGATTCTGAGTGCTTCATTTTCAGTATATCTTCCCCAGTGTCCACCTTTGTACAAGATTAGTGGGCTTAGAAATAAGTTAAGTAGGCTCAATAAATAAACAATGCAAAGTGCAAAATGCTAAGTGCAACATGTATTAAAGAAGAACTAAAGGAACCCTATGATTTTTTTCCTTTTGGCTAGCGCAAGGGAGAGTAATGAACCTCGTAAAGGTTTATTTTTGCCATCTGTGTCCCATTGGGGAGATTTCTCTTCACTCCCTGTCCCATAGACAAAACTGGAAGTGAGAAAATCCCTCCGAAGTGAAGAAATCCCTGATTGTCACCAGAACTAGTGTCCCCATTGAAAGATATCCCCTCTATTCCTGTTCTTGGTAGAATCCAAAATGTTGGATTTTCTTTTACTTTCACTTTAGGTAATAATGGTAAACAGGTCTAATTGCAGTGAACCCTATCCATGCGTCCGGCTCCCTAATCTACATGCCGCCGCCCGTCGCCTGAAGGGAAGCGCTGTCCGTGCCATAGATGGGGTAAGTACGGGGCCGACCAACAGGGAGGGAGGGGGTTGCCATTGACCCCACCGACCACATTGTTTGCCGCCCCCACCCCCCAAAAAATACACCAGCCGCCACTGACTAATAGGGAGGGTGAATCTCCCTGATGTGGCACAGAGAGCAAAACCTGATAGAGGTCTAATCCCTCTGTCCAGCAAGCCATTGTAGAAGGAGCATACATTTTAATTAGGGGTGGGCCTGCATTTATCATTTATAGTTTTGCTTTCATGTGGTGTTCACCAGTGAGTTCAGCCCACAAGAGATACACCTTTTCAGGGATTCTAGGCCCCCTTTTATTTAAAACAGAAAGAAAAAAGTACAAAAGTACACAGAAATCAGCTTCCCTCACATGGGTTTCCACCATCAATACATAAATAACAATATTCAGCCTCCTGGCCCCCTTTGACAGCCCTGCAATTTTCACAGTGCTTTGCATACTATATGTAAAAATGTATTTTTAAAATACTGTGTATGTCTATCTATCTATCTATCTATCTATCTATCTATCTATCTATCTATCTATCTATCTATCTATCTATCTATCTATCTATCTATCTATCTATCTATCTATCTATCTATATATCTATATATAGATCTATATATAGATCTATCTATAGATATAATAATCTATTATAATAAGGACTGAAACATAGCCAACAAAGTATTGTTCATTAGTAAAGTCATTGATCTAATTGTTTAGCTACAACATTAGTCTCTTTAAAGTGTGAAAACCCAGCAGATCTTACACAGAAGACAGGGATAGACACTAATTACACTGTAAACACATTTTTGCATCAAATACCCTGGAAGCATTATTTGACACTGAGCACTCTGCTGAGTACTGCAACTCCTGCAGAGTAGATCAGTATTAAGTAGGACAGAGGACATGGGGTCAGTAAGGCAGAAGACAGGGAGTTAGCAGGGCAGAGGACTAGGGTTCACCAGGGCACAGGACAGGGTGTCAGCAGGGCAGAGTATGGGGGTCAGGAGGGAAAAGTGTGGGGGGGGGGCAAAAAAGCACAGTACAGGCGGTAGGCAGGAGGGCACAGTACTGGGGGTCAGGAGGGCACAATACAGGGGGGGAAGCAGGAGGGCACAATACTGGGATCAGGAGGGCACAGTACAGGGGTCAGGAGGGCACAATACTGGAGTCAAGAGGGCAAAGTACAGAGGGACAGGAGGTCACAGTACAGGGGGCACGGTACAGGGCAGGGGGACAGGAGAGCATGGTACAGATATGGGGGGGGGGCAGAAGTGCACAATACACGAGGGAAGGAGGGCATAGTATTGGGAGGTAGGAGTACAAAGTATGGGGGCCAGGAGGACACAGTACAGTACAGGGGGTCAGGAGGGAACAGTATGGGGAGCAGGATGACACAGTATAGGAGGGCAGGGTCACAGTATAAGGAGCAGTATAATACAGCTATGGTCTCTTTAAACAGAGCAGCGCAGGAAAGTTGCTGTCACAAATCTTACCTGTTCTGGCACCTGTCACTGGTCTAAATCTACAATCAGAATGACATATCTACCCTGCCCCCCCCCCCCCCCCCCCCCCCAGTTTCTGGTGTTCTTCCAGCACTTCGCAGGGGTTAAGGAAGAACCCCTGAGGTAGAGCATCTTACTATTACTGCTGCTTGTGTGGGCGGATGCGTACTGCTCTGATCCCTGCCAGCCCTCCTCTACTATTTATCCCATGTGATCAGAGCAGTACACATACCACCCAAGCAACAGTAGTAAGGTGCTCCTTATTGGGAGTTCTTCTTAAACACCTGAAAAGTACCGGTAGAGCAACGGAAACTGTGTGTGGGGGGTAGTTGGGGGGGGGGAGATGTCATTCCAATTGTAAATTTAGCCCAGATTTCGGGATGCTGCCCGGGACACTGCCCTTCCGGAACAGATTAGTAAGCTTGACTGTCACGGTAAATCCAGGACAGTTGACAAGTACACTTTAGTTACACTTTAATCCATGGCAAACAATCAGAACTGACTACACTGAAGTCAGACAAGTACATGATGGATTCAGATTGGCTGCTATGAGCACTTTTCTCCTATAAGCCTTTGCTTCTTGTGCTGTTTTAAAACCCACAGGTTTGCCAACGAGTGATAGAATTAGCAAGAGTTTTGTAAATGTGTTTTTTGGCCTACATTAGAGAATTCTATGTGTTACTTGAGTTCCTCCACCTGTGTCCAATGTAAACATTTAAAAATGGTGCAGCATATGATAGCATTATACCACGTTCCTTGGGATTCACCCTGTGGGCTGCAGACTCACCTGACTGTTTTTATGCATTCTGCCTGAAAAATATCCCTTTCTTTAGCATGCTGCAGAGAAGGGAGTTGGAATATAGTATTGCTTGTTTTTTCAGCGTATTTACAAAGAATGAAGTTAAGCCCCGCATTTTGTACAGTGAAGTCCCAACTTTTCAACCCTTAAAGTGCGCCTTTGTCCAGACTATGGACATTAACCACTTTTCTGTTTTCAGCTCTGTCACACTTTGAATGACAAATACTCAGTCATACAACACTGTTCCCAAGTTATTGTTATTTTATTTTTTGAGACAGAGAGGTGATTTATTTTTTTTGGTGGAATTTAATCACCACTTTTTTAAACATTTTTGCTATATAAGGGAAAAAGGACAGAAATTTTTGAAAAAAAAAGGTTTTCTTAGTTTTTGTTATAAAATTTTACAAATAAATAATCTTCATATATTTAGGTCAAAATTTCTTTGATAAAAATAACCCAAATCAGTCTATATTATTGAGTCTGTGTGAAATTTATAGAGTCTACAGGCTATGGTACATATATATTTGAAAACTGATCAGTCTGATATCCTGACTGCCTATTTCATTTCTTAAGGTCCTGAAATGCCAGGACAGTACAAATATTGACATTTTAGGGCCTGTCAATTTAACAACCTATTTCTCAGACTTAGCATAGGCATACTTACAATTATACTCCAAAACAGATTCTGCTACTCCTCCTGATTATGGAGATACCACATAAGTGAGAGTTTTTCACAACTAGAGGGACCCAAAATTTAAGGAGCGCCTTTGGGCTTTCAAGGAGCATAAAGTGTAAATCTAATTTCCCATCATATTTCTTGAGTACCTGCAGTGCCAGGACAAAAGAAACATCAGGAAAATAACCACATTTTGGAAAGAAAACACCCCAAGGTATTTTCTAAGAGGTATGGTAAGTCTTTTGAAGACTTCATTTTTTTGCAACAAGTTTTTGGAAAATGTAGAATGAAAATGAACATGTATTTTTTTTACTCAAAGTTGTCAATTAATAAGATATTTCTAACACACGGCATAGGCATACTTAGAATTACACCCCAAAACACATTCTACTACTTTTCCCTAGTGTGGTGATACCACATGTATGAGACTTTTTCAGAGCCTAACCACAAAGAGAGGCCCAAAATCCAAGGAGCACCTGCGATGAGCGACAGGCAGTGCTGACAGCTGTCTGGTATGAATCATGACGGGGAATGCCACGCAAAATTTTAAATAAAAAAACGGCATGGGTTCCCCCCAGGGGCATACCAGGCCCTTAGGTCCGGTACGGATTTTAAGGGGAACCCCCTACGCCAAAAGATCGGCGTGGGGTCCCCCCCAAAATCCATACCAGTCCCTAATACGAGCACACAGCCCGGCCAGTCAGGAAAGGGGGTGGGGACGAGCGAGCGCGCCCCCCCCTCCTGAACTGTACCAGGCCGCATGCCCTCAACATGGGGGGTTGGGCGCTTTGAAGCAGGGGGAACCCTGCGGCCCCCCCACCCCAAAGCACCTTGTCCCCATGTTAATGAGGACAAGGGCCTCTTCCAGACAACCCTGGCAGTTGGTTAACGGGGTCTGCGGGCGAAGGGCTTATCGAAATCCGGGAGCCCCCTTTAATAAGGGGGCCCCCAGATCCCGGCCCCCCCACCCTATGTGAATGAGTATAGGGTACATTGTACCCCTACCCATTCACCTGAGGGAAAAAGTGTCAATTAAAAAACACACTACACAGGTGTTTAAAGTAATTTATTAGGCAGCTCCGGGGGTCTTCTTCCGACTTCGGAGGTCTTCCTCCGACTTCGGGGGTCTTCTTCCGACTTCTCCGCTCTCTCCGGCCTCTTCTCCCGGTGTCCATTTTTTCTCCCGGTGTCCGGCCTCTTCTCTCGGTGTCCGGTTCTTCTCCCACTCTTCTGCCGGGCTCCTCCGCTATTTTCTGCTCTTTTGTCAACTCTTTTGCTAGCGGTGGCCCGGTCTTCTTCGCCGTCTTGTTCCTTCTTCTATTCTTCTCTTCTTTTTTTACTATTTGGACTGATTATGTACCAGACATTCTATCTTGTGTATCACATAAATAAACTAACTGTGTCAAACCCAATATCTATAACCCAAGCCTAGCCTACTGGAATGTGGCTGCCCCCAGGAATGCCATGTTGACTGGCCAGGAAGTACAGGAGACTGAAGAAAGGAAGAATAAAAGAGACATTGTCAGTTAACTGGCAAAGGATTGGTCCAGTAAACTGGCAAAGGACGGACGACGTCATACAGAACAGGCGCTCTCGCAGGGGTACGCAGTGCAGCGATCGTGGCCGCGCCATGTTGCTAGGACACGGCGTGACCCTGATCTCTGTAAAGACTCTTTAACCATGTGATCGGCTGTGTCCTGTGTCCCACTGACAGAGTGTGTGGGGAGGAGAGCCGATCAGCGGCATCTCCTCGCAGAGGGACATCTACTCATGTAATCAGGGCACTGTTCATCAGTGCCCTGATTAAATATAGCACCAGAAGTTCCAGCAATCAGTGCCCACCAGTACCCACCAGTGCCAGAAATCAGTGCCCACCAGTGCCAGCAATCAGTACCCACCAATGGCCACAAGTGCCACCATATAGTGGCAATTAGTGATGCCAGTCAGTGCTGGCTATCAGTGCCACCTATCAGTGCTGCCCATCAATGCCCATCACTGCTGTTCATCAATGCCCATCAGTGTCGCCCATCAGTGCAGCATATCCGTGCCGCCTATCAGTGCCCACCAGTGCCTCCTATCAGTGTCCATGAGTGCCACCTATCAGTGCCCACCAGTGCCACCTATGAGTGCCCAACAGTGCCGCCTATCAGTGCCACCTATCAGTGCCACATATTAGTGCCACCTATCAGTGCCCATATGTGCGGCATATTAGTGCCTCCTCATCAGTGCCCATAAGTGCCGCCTCATCAGTGCCCATAAGTGCCACCTCATCAGTGCCCATCAGTGCAGCCTATCAGTGCCCATCAGTGCTGCCTCATTAGCACACATTAGTGAAGGAGAAAAATTATTTATTTACAAAATTTACTGACAGAAACTTTTTTTTTGTAAAAAATAAAAAACCCAGCAGTGATTAAATACCACCAAAAGAAAGCTCTATTTTTGTGAAGAAAATTATAAAAAATTCACATAGTTACAGCGTAGCATGTCATTCAAATTGTGACGGCTGAAAGCTGAAAAATGGCCTGGGCAGGAAGGGGGTGTAAGTGCCCTGTATTGAGATGGTTAATGAACCTGTGTTAGGTCTATGAGCGGACGGATGTAAATGGATACACATTTGTTTGCAGATTTTTTACCTTCTATCTGGAAAAACTAGAATTCCGGGGACAGTCACTGGACAGAGGACACTGTCCCCGGACCAAGTCTGTCCCCGGTTTTGTTCCTGGATTGGATCCATCCATCCAGTAAATCTAATTCCTGGGGATGGAGCTAGTGCTGGACCCAGTTTCAGCACTGCGCTCCACTCAATGGGCTATCCTCACCCCATTGAGGATTCCTTTCGGCTGCGTCTTTCTCTGCCTTCAGTTCTCCCTCAGCCAGCACCTCTCACACCCCCCACCTCCACCACCATCATGATCATCTCCTTTGCAGTCATTGGTTGCTGTCACTCCCTCTGCTGTTCACGCTGCATAGTGGGAGGTAAATAGCCCTAGAGCGGCCCCACCTCCCAACTCCGCCCCCTAGCTCGGCTCTCACACTTCCCACTGTGCTTGTAGTGGCTCCTGGGTCCCGCTGGTAAGGCAATCTGAATAGATGTCTTAAAGTGGTTGTTAAGCCACTCTAACATCTTCATATTATCCTTTCTGTCTCTTAATACTGTGTCCCCCTGTGTGTGTGATTTATAAAAAAAAGTCGATTATACCTCATTTCGGAGCACCGTGACCGGCTGGCTCTCTCATCTCCCTGTCTGACAGCTGCAGTGGGCGGAGCTAAGATTCCCCCCGCTGAAGTCAGCCACGAGGGGAGGAATAGAGGAGGAGAGAGCCGGCTGGTTATGTGAGCACTGATAGGCGATTTGAAATGAGGTGTAATCTGTTTTTTAATAAATCACACACACACAGGAGGACACAGGATTAAGAGACAGAGAGGATAGTATAAGAATGTGCATATTATTTGAGCAGCAGGAGGGGCGGGGGCGGGCACTGTCAGGAGCTGACAGGCAGGGAGGGAGGGCGGAGAGCAGAGAGGAGAGCAGAGAGCAGGGATGTGGCTGATGGAGACACGTAAACTGACCATGGTGTCAGGGCCCAGCAGCCATGATATACCATGGTCAGTTTACAGAGGGGAGGGTAGAAACTGTCAGGATCAGCCAGGTATTTTAGGTGATACAGGGGGCCAAATTACACAGTGCAAGCACTGTATAACATGCTTTAAAGGGAAAGGATCAATTTTTTTTTTTTTTAGGTCACCAAACGCTTTCAAGAGGGCAGGGGCGCTGATATAAGGGGGGGTGTCTCTCTGATCTCTGGAAGTCTCTAAGGAAGAGAGTGGAGGGCACTGATATAAGGAGACTGTGAGCTAATGGGGGTCTCTAAGAGGGGGTACTGACTGCTGATGTAATGATTTGTGATCAACCATTATATCAGTAGCACCCCCTTAGAGACCCCGATTAGCTCACAGTCCTCTTTTATCAGTGCCCCCCTTCCGTATCAGTAATGCCCATCATTGCCGCCTATCAGTGCTGCATATCAGTGCCCATCATTGCCACCTATTAGTGCCCATCATTGCCACATATCAGTGCCCATGATTGCCACATATCAATGCTGCCTATCAATGCCCATCATTGCCACCTATCTGTGTCCATCATTGCCACATATCAGTGCCACCTATCAGTGCCAATCTTTGCCACATATCAGTGCCCATCATTGCCACATATCAGTGCCCACCATTGCCACATATCAGTGCCGCCTATCAGTGCCCATTATTGCCATTTCAGTGAACATCATTGCCACATATCAGTACTGCCTATCAGTGCCCATAAGTGCCCATCATTTCCACATATCAGTGCCCATCATTGCCGCATATCAGTGCCCATCATTGCCGCATATCCGTTCTGCCTATTAGTGCCCATCATTGCCACCTATCAGCGAATAACAGTGCAGCTCATCAGTGCCCATCGTTGCCACATATCAGTGTTCATCATTGTCGCATATCAGTGCCCATCATTGGCGGATATCATTGCAGTCTATCAGTACCCATCATTGCTGCATATCAATGTCCATCATTGATGCATATCAGTGCCCATCATTGCCAAATATCAGTGCCCATCACTGCCACATATCAGTGCAGTCTATCAGTGCCCATCTTTGCCGCATATCAGTGCCCGTCATTGCCGCATATCAGTACAGTCTGTCAGTGCAGCCTCATCAGCGCACATCAGTGAACCAAAATTCTTTGGTAAAAAAAAAATACAAAATATGCAGTTTTTTCTCTATCTTATCTTTTTAACATTTGGTAGTCATATCCCAAAAAAATATAAGTATCTTTTTTTAATCTCATGAACAAAATGTGAGAAATAACGTATATATCATACAATCATTCCATCATCACATACCACATACAGTGCATATATAATTTGAGGAAAATCTCCTTATAAAATAGTTTACTATTTGCCAATAAAAAAAATATAAGTACCCAGATTTCATTTTAAAAATCTGGTCACCTTACCATAACACTAAGCTCTGCTCAGATCTTCCTGAAATACTGATAGGTAGATCTAACCGGAACATCCGTTTGAGAGGACCTACTGTAAATAGCTCACAAGCACTGCCATAGAAAATAACAGGGAAAGGAGCTGTGATTTTTATGCTTCTGTTGTAAACTTCACAATGCTTCCGTTTACATAGCTTAGTCAGCGCTTGTAATAAAATGGTTTTGGTGCTTGTCCCCCCCCCCCCTCGGTCGCTCCCCCGTCTGTCCATCAGCTCCGCACTTACCCCATCCAGGTCTTGGGCAGCTTTAGCGGCTTCCCTGCATCTCCTCCTTGGCGGCTTCCCCCTGCTTCTGCTCCCAGCCAGCCAATAAGATCGCTTCTCCTCTCGGCCAATCGGGTCTTAAGACCAGCTTTCTGATTGGCCGGGAGGAGAAGCAGGAAGACATCGGTCCTGCAAGAAGACAATAGTGAATATTAATTTGCTATTGATACACAAGTGAGTGAGCTCGGGCGCAGTGCTCTGCACCCCAAACCCACCCTTTTTGAAGTCAATTAGAGCCTCAGGCTCTAATCACGTGCTTAAAAAAAAAAACAGTTGAAATCCAATGCGTCTGGCGCCCTGCATGTAGATTAGGGGCTTGGCGCATGGATTAGGGGGGCGGTGCCACTGCGCCCCTAATGGAGCGGCTGCCACTGACTTTAATTAACCCCTTTTAGGTATATATAATACCTATAACAGGCTCAGATTGTGGAATAATTTGGTAATCAGTTATGTCTTTGTGGTTTACTGAGAAGCTTACCAATTGTGCCTACCCTCACTTGGTAAAACTCAGATGTGTTGAAGCAGAGTAGACAGGAAACTTTCATTACCTAAAACGGTATTAAATCCAACACCAAAAATGTAATGGATTGCAACTTACCGATCATTAGGTGTGATGGCTGTATTAGTTTTCTATTTTTAAGATTTTTTCCTTTTGTTTTCACCTGGTTATCTAGCCAGTAGCACACCTCCTGTATTAGAATTCCTACACTCTTGATGAAGGAGAAACTGGGACACCTTTGGACAGCAGCATTGTCAGCCTGGGGGGAGGGGAATGCTAGATGTAATAGCAGATTTAAATACACTAACAAACTGAAGCCAAACTCCAGCTAACACTTTATAAGCAATGGGATAAATGTTTTACATAAATAAATAAAAGTTGACCATAGCAAGTATCGCTATCACTGGTAAATGTGTAGCAATGTGGACTACAATTGCAAAGCATAGTGATTCCCCGTAATTTTTATATACTGTATGTAGTGCAGCATCACTAACTGACCTCATATCTGTGAGTCGATCCAAAGGGATTGTGGGATCAGTAGTTCCTCAGAATGGCAATAACTATAAGTATGACTATGCACCCGGATTTCATATCCCAGGAATCTTTGCTATCATCAGGGAGAATGCTGGGAAGAGCATAAAAGACCCCAGACGCTTGCTACGCTCTCCTCCTCCTGGGCCTGGTGGGTGACAGACCTCTCTTCCTCCTGGGCCAGGTGGGTGAGGGACCGAGAGGGTGAGATCGCGGACTACCACCACACGGTGTACGACATTCCAACCCAGCTGAGAAGGGCCCATCCCTGCTTGCTGATCATCAGGCATCTATCCAGCATCACCCTGATAGTCCAACAACCCACATGTTGTGCTGTGCATCGGATGATCGTCGCGAGTGGAACCGCTGCAAGGACGCCTCTTCAGGAATCGTTGTTCGGAAGGCATTGAATCGGCCTGGTCATTGGTGAGAGCTCAATCGCCCATCTTTACAAACCTTTCTTTACTGCTTCACTGGGACACTGTGCACAGAAAGCTTTACTCTGGGGAAACACTTTACTGGATCTCTGTTTGAACATTGTACATATACACCTGTTGCATCAACCTTGCTCCAAGAAGTATCATTATCTTGTTTTTGCACCCTATTAGATATAGTTAAAGAGCTCCGACTGCTGGAGAAGAACATCAGGCCTGCAACAGGGACATTACTGTCATTACTACAAAAAGGGCCCTCATATTGTTCTTGTTCAATTGATCTCTCATTAGGATTAGAAGTTGAATAGGCCTGGGTTCTCCCCTTTAGAAGTCTTGCCAGAACGCTCAACTCTTGCTTATCCATTTTCAGGTCATGCTAAAGTGGTACTACATTGTACATACATATATATAAGATACTGTTATCTCCAGATTGTCTCAACTTTTATTATTGCGGAGGAATTCTTCTTCTGAACTAGGACTGTAATCTGAAGTTCAGTTGATCTATTACCTCCTTTGTGCAACAAAATATTCCTTGAGTTATTCAGTAAACATTAATAGAATATAAATTCATTCAGTGGTTTGATTTATTACTTTAAGGTGGTGCAAAGATGTCTGAACCCAGAGTGTAAGGTGGGTTGGAATGTTCCCAGGGTCACGATAGTGCAGATGAGCAGGTAAATCCAAGCAGTCCCCAAGGGTGCAGTTCTACATTTGGGTGCTCGTTCGGGATGCCATCTGCAGCTGGCCCTAGTCAACCTAGACAAGAGCCAAAATCCGCGTGAGAAGCAGCTCCGGTGGCCACGGCAGCCGGGAGCAAAAGTCAGGGAGCCCAAATGGAAAAGAGCACCGTTCTGGAGATCTCTGGAAGTGAAAACACTGAGAGAGAGATAAGAAGGTGGGTGAGTGCCCTGGCCCCAGGACACTGGGCCTATATCGTGGAAACAGAAGCTGAGCACGGTCTGGATCAAGTCAGGGTACTCTTGGAATGGCAGGAAGAGGAGTATTGATCCCAAGAACGTTGATCAAGTTCGTCTAGAGCGGTTTTTGCAAGGGGTCCGACCAAAACATCCTATCATATTAAAGTTGTTATTGAAGAGAACCAAGGTGGTGCCTACAGAAGATAAAAGCCAAAGGTCGAGAGAATCAAGCTCTATCACTGGAAATAGAGAGAAAGTGGTGGCTCGAGCTGTTCATGCAGAGATGGGTTTCTCGGATGAGGATAGTGGGAATGAATCTGAACCGGTGGAACTGACTATTCCTGACGCTAATAAGCCAGTAAGTGAAATTGGGCCAACCGAACTGATGGCCCAGGTAGCTCAGACCCAATTAAAATAAATTGGAAAAACCGCGCTACGGAGCCAAATTTGAAAAAACAGACTGATAGCTGCACCGATAACACACCAATATCAGTGTACAAACTTAAAAAGTAATATAAAAAAGTGCGCTTACAATCTATACAAACATGTAATGTTACAAATTAATACATTTGCAAAACACAAAGTATATTGAAATATAGCAAACACATACATAAGTAAAAAATGCAGCAAACAATTGCATAAACAAAAACATATGTGAGGTGAAAATTTCTCTAGTCATATATGGTACGACCTGTGAAATATATGCAAACGTGATTCAAAAATTATGTATTATTAAAAAGAGTGAATCTAAAAATTATGTGAAAATTATAACTGCAGTCCATGAAGTGAAACAAAAAAAGTTCATCAGTGTGAGGAACCATCATCCACCTTCCATAGACCCATCATCCATATGAATAGACAAAAGGAGAGAGGGATACAAAAGATGATATGACTCCACTTGCGGTGACTCCAAAGAGTAAAAGTTAAAGATGGACCCTTACCCTCAGTGATGGACCCCCTATTAGCGAGGTCAAACGAGCATGCAGACTTCGCCCTCTGCAGGGACCATGTAGAGTAGATATCTGCAGCAGCTGACAGATCCAGCGTCTCCGGTCCGGGCTGGTCCAAGTCTTGAACCTGGAGGGGGGAGAAGGGCTCACTTGGCTCCAGCAATGTGACGTCCTGGAGGAGCTCCCCACCAGACCTCTGGAGCTCCTCCAGGAAGTCACATTGCTGGAGCCAAGTGAGCCCTTCTCCCCCCTCCAGGTTCAAGACTTGGACCAGCCCGGACCGGAGACGCTGGATCTGTCAGCTGCTGCAGATATCTTCTCTACATGGTCCTTGCAGAGGGCGAAGTCTGCATGCTCGTTTGACCTCGCTAATAAGGGGTCCATTACTGAGGGTAAGGGTCCATCTTTAACTTTCACTCTTTGGAGTCACCACAAGTGGAGTCATATCATCTTTTGTATCCTTCTCTCCTTTTGTCTATTCATATGGATGATGGGTCTATGGAAGGTGGATGATGGTTCCTCACACTGATGAACTTTTTTTGTTTCACTTCATGGAATGGAGTTATAATTTTCACATAATTTTTAGATTCACTCTTTTTAATAATACATAATTTTTGAATCACGTTTGCATATATTTCACAGGTCGTACCATATATGACTAGAGAAATTTTCACCTCACATACGTTTTTGTTTATGCAATTGTTTGCTGCATTTTTTATTTATGTATGTGTTTGCTATATTTCAATATACTTTGTATTTTGCAAATGTATTAATTTGCAACATTACATGTTTGTATAGATTGTAAGCGCACTTTTTTTATATTACTAGCTCAGACCCAAACCCAGATGTATCATGCTTTAATGTGAGCGATGGAGGCCAAGCAAAAGTTCAAGAACAAGGGACTCATCAAGGGGAGTCGAAACTTTACCAAGGGCGAGAAAAGAGATGTTACGGGTGTAAAGAAGGTGGACACTTTCAGGCTGAGTGTCCCAAGAACATCATCAGCCCACAATTACTCATGGAGGTTCTGAAAGCCTTACAGAAGTTACTCTTCCCAAAGCCGGCGGGAAACTTCAGGGGACCTCAGTGAAGGAGATAGTTAAGAGTCCTGAGGGAAAACTGCGCTCCAAAGTCAAGAAGAGAACTAAAAAAAAAAAGGGTGCAAGCCACTTGTTGCCCTTTCCCCTCCGTTGCCGAGAAGACTAAAAGAAACAAAACCCTCAGGGAAGGAAATACGGGGGCAGGAAATCAATGCACACCTTACTGAGAAAATAGGCCAACTCCACCGCTCTCAAGGAGACTGATTACAGCACAAACTATAGAGTCACCCGTTGACTTTTACCACAAGTACTTGAGACACATACCTTTGTGCAAACTAGAGGAGTTAGAGATTTGAGGCATAGGGACCCAGAAGTGCTCATATGGCAGACACATACCCATCAAGATAACATTTGACACTGACTTGGCTGGAAAACCAAAGACTTTTGATACGTTGGCTGCCCCTGTCCTCCTGAGGCAGGCCGAAATTCCTTGTTGATAGGCACCAACACTAATCTGGTGCGGAGACTACTCACTCCACTGACCTTGGAGGGTGAACCAGTAGGAAATACCCATCCTCAACTGCGGCAGGCTTTCAAAAGTAGTGTTGCAAGAGAAGAAGGCCCCAGAGGCGATTGGATATCCGTGAAAGGGTGTTGCAGACAGGCGAGAGAGCCTGCCTGAAAGCCACAGTTAAGCTGTCCTGGGACCAGTCAGGTCCCTATGTGGTGGTGGAAGCTGATTCAACAGAGGAAGAAGTTGGAATAGAGGTGGTCCCAGAAATCATACCCACTAGAGCCTTTCTGAGAAGCGGAGGGTGAATTCCTGTCAGTGTGAGGAACATCACTAGTCACCCAATTAGCCTAAAGCCTAGGATGGTGTTTGGCAAAGTAAGACTTTGATGTGGCTGTGCCCGGAGTGCTTAACATCAAATTCAACTAACTGAAGATAAGCCTTTTCGTGAAAGAGCTAGGTGAATCCATTTATGCAATCTGGAGTATCTTCGAGAACAGTTGGCTGAACTGAAGGGGTCAGGGGTCATCAAGGAGCCCAGGGGCACTTATGCTTCCCCAATAGTGGTAGTCAGAAAGAAGAATGTGTCTCTCCGGATGTGTATTGACTACCGAACCTTGAACCGGAGGACCATTCCAGATCAGTACACAACCCCCCGCATAGAAGAGGCCCTGCAATGCTTATCAGGAGCCAAATAGTTCACTGTGCTTGATCTGAAGAGTGGATACTACCAAATACCCATGCATCAGGATGACCGAGAAAAGACGGCTTTCATCAACCCTCTAGGGTTTTTTGAATTTGGCCGAATGCCGCAAGGATTAACAGGGGCTCCCGCTACTTTCCAGAGACTGATGGAGAACACTGTGGGTAATATGAACTTGGTAGAAGTGCTAGTGTTCCTTAATGATATCATCGTGTTCGGCAGAATGTTGGGGGAGCATGAGGCTCGGCTGGAAAACGTTTTTCAACAATTACACACTGAAGCTGTCGCTAGAGAAGTGTCAGTTTTACCAGACTTCAGTCACGTATCTGGCACATGTGGTATCAGCCGAGGGAATAGCTACTGACCCTAAGAAGTTGGAGGCTGTTACATACTGGCCTCGCCCAAGCACAGTCAGTGAGTTGAGGTCATTTTTGGATTACTGCTTGTACTATAGAAGATTTGTGAAGAACTTCCCGCAGATTGCCTGGCCATTGAATGAACTCCTAGAGAGACAAACAGAAGGGGACCAGCAGAAAACCCATAAGGGAGGTCCGAGGAAGCCTTGGGAATCTATCCAAGAGCAATAGACAATAAAGTGTGAAAGGGCTTTTGAACGACGAAGGGGAGACTTGTTGAAGCACCGGTGCTGGCCTATAATGATCCGTCTAAACCTTATAAATTGCACGTGGATGCCAGCAGAGATGGCCGCGGGGGAGTGTTGTTTCAAGAGTCGGAGGGGAGACTTCGCCCACTGGCCTATGTGAGTCACAGTCTCACCCCCCCAAGAAGAACTATCCTGTACACAAATTGGAGTTCTTGGCCCTCAAGTGGGCTATGATAGAGAAACTACGTGATTATCTATACAGGGCTACCTTTGTAGTGAAGACTGATAACAACTCCTTGACTTACCTACTGTCCACTGCCAAAGTGGATGCCACTGGGCATCGGTGGTTGGCTGCACTGTCAGAATTCCAGTTCAGTTTGAAATACCGACCAGGAGTGGGAAATCAAGATGCTGACGCTCTTTCTCGAAGGCCCCACTTCGCTAACGTTGGCAAGAAGAGTTGGGTTAATTTTCCCATGGAAGGACTACGGGCTGTATGTCAGGGTGTAGAGCATAAACACAGAGGGGCCATAAGGGCCGAAGCTGTGGGAGTCACCCCTGCGGGAGTGCCAAGATATTACAGTGATTTGACCCAGGTGCACAGCTAAGAACTGCCGCAGTTAACAAGAGAGGACATTAGACTGGACCAACGTGAAGATCCCTTTGGGAATCTTGTAAAGGAAATCGTTAGCCGCGCAGAAACCTCATATACTGTTGAGTAGTCCCATTGAGGGAGCAAAAGTCATCCATAGAGAATGGGTACGAATGTGGTTGGAAGATGGAGTCATGTACCGGAGAAGTCCATCTGAGGAACAGGACGGTGTCCGCCAACTGTTCCCCCCTGAGAAACACTGACTAGTTGTGTTGACCGCTCTCCATGATGATGGCCACTTAGGCCCAGATAGAACTTTCAAATTAGTCAGAGACCGATTTTATTGGCCATCTATGAGAACTGAGGTAGAAAGCTACTGTCGCTCTTGCAGCAGATGCATTCAGAGAAAGACTTTACTAGGAAGGGCAGCCCCAATGGGCCATTTTCAAAGTCAGGGACTAATGGAGTTGGTGTGCATTCATTTCTTGTGCTTGGAACCTGACCTGTATATTGATTGGTTTGTGGAAAACTTATAGCATCTACAAACTATGGGAAAGATTTATGGCATTTTTATTGCATTTTTATTATTTTATTTTTTTTACTAGTAATGGCGGTGATCTGTGATTTTTAGTGGTACTGCGACATTGCAGCAGACAGATCGGACACTTTTGACACATTTTTGGAACCATTGACATTTATACAGCGATCAGTGCTATAAAAATGCACTGTTTACTGTGTATATGTCACTGGTAGTGAAGGGTTTAACACTAGGGGGTGATTAAGGGGTTAAATGTGTGTTCCCTGGGTGAGTTCTTAAATGTGAAGAGTTAGGACTGACTAGAGGAAGAGACATTTCATTATTCCTCATTAGTAGGAACAAACAATATGTTTCTTCTCTCCTGACAGAACAGGGATTTGTGTGTGTTTTCTTTCAGTCCTGTAGACACGATAGGTAGATGCCCCCCTCTTGTTTAAGTGACAAATAAAGAGAGTATTAATAATAATAGGACACAGACAGTAATAAAAGCCTTTTCAGGGTTCTAACTCCCAAAACTTAAAGCTGACTTTCTTTTCACTAGGATTGAATGGAATGATCAATCCCAGCATAGATCATACCTCTGTACCATGCTGCTCTGTTGTCTGCAGATCCCATGTTATTCTGGGTTTAGTTGTGGCTTTGTATCATGTGACACTCTGCATATTCTGCTGATAGACTCTGTCCCTTCCACAGCCACTTCCTGTAGCTAGTGTCTGTAACACTCCCTATTTTCAGACTCTGCAACTGATATAATTTCCTTCACAGCTCTGATGGTGGGTGGGTTTAACTACATCCTAATTAGCATTCAGTCCCGCCCAGTCACACCTACAGGAGAAGTCCAAACCTCCTAAGTGAAGAACCTCCTAAGTCCCGCCTCACAGATCCCAGCTCTATTCAAAAAGGAAACCCCTTTATACACAGCCTGATCTGAAAGCTAGCTGTGCTGCTGCTGGACAGAATTGAATGGATCAAAATTAAAATTCAGTCCTGCCCAGTTATATATGCCGACCAATGTGAACAGGGAGAGTCCCACCACTCAGATACCATCCTCCCAGAGCCCAGCTCTCTGTGAAGTGATTCCTATACATATGAAGGAAACACCTTCATAATAACCTCCATAGCCCTGCCTTTGTAGTCATGCAGTAAGCCATTATTCTTTGGTATGCTGCAAGATAGGAATGACATGGGAGGAAGTATGACACATTTACACCACCCACATGAAGGCCCATACTTACCAACTGTCCTGGATTTCCCGGGACATTCCAGGGATTTGGACTCTTTTCCCGATTTTATTGTTTCCCGGGAAATGTCCCAAGAAATCAGTTTTTTCACGATTTTTCCCTGCCGCCGCTAGAGGTCCGCGGCCGGCGGAGACAATGTCTCCGCCATTTTTAAGAAGACCAGGAATGGCTGGGCAGCTAGACGAAGCCCCTGCGTCGCCGCCCACCCTGCGCCCTGCTCCGCCTCGCCTACCCCCCCTGCCCCGCTGCCGGTCTGTTATAGAATGGGGCCGGGGTTCTATTGTAACCACGCGACCGGCGGAGGGAGACATTATTTTGTATACCCCCTACTACTAGGACACCTGAGGTAAGGGAGGGGTCACCGCTGGGGACACCTGATGTAAGGGGGGCTCCGCTGGGGACACCTAATGTAAGGGGGGCTCCGCTGGTGACACCTGATGTAAGGGGGGCTCCGCTGGGGACATCTGATGTAGGGGGGGCTCCGCTGGGGACACCTGATGTAAGGGGGGCTACTCTCGAGACACCTGATGTAAGGGGGCTCCGTTTAGGACACCTGATGTAAGGGGGGACTCCGCACTGGACACCTGTTGTAAGGGGGGGCTCCGCTGGGAACATATGATATAAGGGGGGCTTCGCTCGGGACACCTGATGTAAGGGGGGGCTCCTCTGGGGACATCTGATGTAAGGGGGGCTCCGCTGGGGACATCTGATGTAGGGGGGGCTCCGCTGGGGACATCTGATGTAAGGGGGGGCTCCGTTGGTGACACCTGATGTAAGGGGGGGCTCCGCTGGGGACATCTGATGTAAGGGGGGCTCTGCTGGGGACATCTGATGTAAGAGGGGTTCTGCTGGTGACCCCTGATGTAAGGGGGGCTCCACTGGGGACACCTGATGTAAGAGGGCGCTCCGCTGGGGACATCTGATGTAAGGGGGGCCCCGCTGGGGACACCTGATGTAAGGGGGGCTCCGCTGGGGACATCTGATGTAAGGGGGGCACCATTGGGGACATCTGATGTAAGGGGGCTCCGCTGGGGACACCTGATGTAAGGGGAGGCTCTGATGGGGACACCTGATGTAAGGGGAGGCTCCGATGGGGAATCTGATGTAAGGGTGGGCTCCGCTGGGGACATCTGATGTAAGGGGGACTCCGCTGGGGACATCTGATGTAAGGGGGGGCTCCGCTGGGGACATCTGCTCAACTCCCAGAAACAGTATAAATTACTCCCATAGCCCGCTCTAAAGCTACAGAGACTCAAAGGATGATGGGACATGTAGTATCAGGACTGGTAAAGGAAGGACACAGGATGTCAGAGAACTTTGAAATTCAGCCAGGAGGAGGAGTGACATAACAGACATGGAAACCTGCTGTATACAGCTAATGGAGGTAAGTTACGCACAATCTGACACTGGGGTTGTGATTTATTTACATGCACAATGCATCTGTTGTTTTGGGAAGGAAAAGCTGGAGTTCTTCTTTAAAAATGTTGGTTTTAGAAACACTTCAATATCACCCTACTGTTTTGGAAAATGCATGGGTATGACTATTTCTGTTTATTTAAGTGTATATGACACCTAAATAAATGTATGGTTTTTTTTTAGCTTGTTCCCCCATACACAATACAAATCATGATGAGCTTCGTGATCTGTAGGAGTATTTACCTTTGTCTCTTCTCAGTAGGCTAACTTTTCTAGCAGAGGAGAGAATTTGACAGCATAGTTTAAGTGTTGTAACAGTTTGTTTCTGTTGTTGTTTAGAAATGTATTAATCATGTTTGTGGTAACTGTTTTTCTTATAGAACTGCTATCATTTAAACACTGTCAATTAAAGTGGTTGTAAACCCACGAACAAAAAAAGAAAAAAAAAACCCTGCAAGACAAAGGCATAATGAGCTAGTATGCATAGCATACTAGCTCATTATGTATTACTTACCTTAGATCGAAGCCCCCGCAGTGGTCCTTGTTCACTGCTCCGAGCGGCGACATTGCTCCAGGAGTTACTTCCGGGTATCGCGGGCTCCAGCGCTGTGATTGGCCGGAGCCGCGATGATGTCACTTCCGCGCATGTGCACGGGAACCGCCGGTAACAGCACAGTCTAACTGAAGCAACGACACGTACTGCCATTGCTTCAGTGCGCATGTGCCAATGACGTCGGCACATGCAGATACAGGTGATATCCGCTAAACTGTGCAGGTTTAGGAGATATCCAGGGTAGCTACAGGTAAGCCTTATTATAGGCTTACCTGTAGCAAAAAGTTGTAAAGGGTTTTCAACCACTTTAAACTGTAGTAGAGTATTTTCCTCCTTTATATCCCACAGATGTCACTATTTCCACTGATCTGTATGGACAAGTCAGAACTACTGTGAAAAAAGGCATGAGAAGCTAGGCACTGCCGTAGGAAACATGTAAAAGAAAAAAAAAGAAAAATGCATGTAGTGGAGACAGGGTCTTCTTATGCGGTTTCAAGGGCAACATTGAAAAAAAAAAACACAAATCCTATGATTTTCATAGTCTGAGCAACAACATATACAAGCAGGTGTGAAATTATTTTGTCTAGTTTACAATTAGCTTTGAATGCCATACTCATCTTCTATCTAGTGCTGTCCCCCACAGACTTTCCAATCCTGAGATGCAGAGCTGCATCTCTTTCGGGTTAAATATTACGCAGCATCATTTAACCTACAGACTGTGTGCAGCGCAGACTGTCAACTCTGCCCCTTGGCCTAGGCATACAGGAAAATGCTGTAGAGAGCAGTGATATGTAACATTTAGGATCTGCCCAAAGCCAGATGAAGAAGAGTGCACAGAGAATCCGTAACATCACTGGACTGGACTGAAGACACCTGAAAAAAGGAAATCAAAAGTGCTAATTTTAAAGGCTTATATATATGCATGGTATTGTCATAAAAAGTGTTTGAAGACCTGGGTCCTGCCCCAGGGGACATGTATCAATGCAAAACAAAGTTTTAAAAATGGCCATTTTTCCGGGAGCAGTGATTTTAATAATGCTTAAAGTGAAACAATAAAAGTGAAATATTCCTTTAAATTTCGTACCTGGGAGGTGTCTATAGTATGCCTGTAAAGTGGCGTAAGTAAACGGGTGGCCCCGCCCCCTCTGACGCCACGGGGAAGCCATTGGGAAGTCTCCGTGCATCAGAGGGGGGGCAGGATCACCCAGGTACGCCATGGTATGGCCCCGCCCTCACTTATAAAAAACTGTCATCCGCGCCGAAGCATCATAAGGCAGGTGCCTCCCATGGAGGCAGATCTTTTTTATTTTATTTTTCGGTCTGTCGGCAGAGCCATAGAAGAAGATGAATGGACTTCATGGGACATTTTTATTTTTTTATTTTTTAATAAAGGACTTGTCAAAAGGTGTGTTTTTTAAAAAATTTGACACATTTTTTGTGAAATGGTACAAGTACAATGTGTCCGTTACCATTTCAAACAGGGGGGGGGCGGGATCTGGGGGTCCCCTTGTTAAAGGAGGCTTCCAGATTCCGATAAGCCCCCCACCTGCAGACCCCCACAACCACCGGGCAAGGGTTGTGGAGATGAGGCCCTTGTCCCCATCAACATGGGGACAAGGTGCTTTGAGGGCATGTGGCCTGGTACGGTTCAGGGGGGGGCGCTCTCTCGTCCCCCCTCCTTTCCTGCAGCCTGCCAGGTTACGTGCTCGAATAAGGGTCTGGTATGGATTTTTGGGGGGACCCCTACGCCATTTTTTAAAAATTTTTAAACTTTGGTGCGGGGTTCCCCTTAAAATCCATACCAAACCTGTCCCCCGGGGCAGGACCCAGGTCCCCAAACACTTTTTATGACAATACTATGCATATAAGCCTTTAAAATTAGCACTTTTGATTTCTCCCATAGACTTTTAAAGGGTGTCCCGCGACTTTCAAATTTGTCGCAAACACCCCAAAATTGTTCGCTATTCGGCGAACAGGCGAACACCCGATGTTCGAGTCGAACTTACGACTCGAACATCGGGCTCATCTCTAATGTCTAAGGCCTCATTCACACGAGGCAGATCCGTTTCAGCGGCGTCCACCAATTCAGCAGGAAATCTCTCTGTTGATCCCCGCTGAGCTGGTGGATGACAGGTCCGTCTCTGCTAACTGAGTGGGGAGACTCATAGATTCCTATGGAGAGATCGGATGAAAACGGACAGCATGTTCGTATTCATCAGATCTCATACGATCTGATCTGCCAAGACGGATGGTGAACATATCGCCATACATCTGTCTTCAGCGGATCGGATGGCAGACGGGTGTCAGCGGACACATCTCCACTGACATACGTCTCCCCATAGGAGTCAATGGATGGCCCGCATAGATCCGCCTGAAAATTGGACAGGCGGATCTGAGCGGGCTTGTCGTGTGAAAGGGGCCTAAGGCTATTTTTTTTTTAGTCACCCCTAAATATTATTGTACGAGCCAAAACTGAATCCCAGATCACACAAACTATGTTAAATGAGAAGGTGGAAGCTGGAATGAAGGCCTCTTGAGCCCCCTAGGGAAAGAGAGCCTTGACTGATGGGGGCATGGCTAGGTGTGTGACAAGGGGAACGATTGGTTGGGACATGGGGATGGGATGGGCCTGAGCTCAGGAAATCGTGTGCCCCAGGGAATTCTGGGTCTTTCGGAAGAGTCGTTGGAAGAGCTGCTGTGGACCCTGCACCTCTGCTATGGACACTGAATTTCTGCTGGCTGGGGTCCACGAGCTGGCTCTCCAAGGACATGGTAACTGATATTCTTCCTTTCCACCCCCCTTCCCTTGGAGATCCTTCATGTCACCCCCCCCATCCCTTGGAGATCCGTTTGCCACGGCCCCTTCCCCCCCGCTTCTTCCTGCTGCCGGAGCACCCCCCGGGGGGTCCCCCCACCTCCCTATCTGTCCGCGGGCCGGGATTCCTCTCGCCCGGCCCGCTCCAGGATCCCCAGAGTCACATGGCATTGCTTGGGCTCCGCATCCTGCCTCCCCCCTCTGGCTCCCGCTCATCAGTTCGGGCGGTTGCCGCTGCGCTCCCCGCCTCTCACCTTCGGGAGCAGCAGCCTGTTGCCATCCCCTCACTCCCCCCCCCCCTGCTCCGCCGGCGATCGGCGGGGGGGGGGGGGGGGCGCATGTAGAGTGTCTTTCGGTGCAGATGCCGGGCACGCCCGGAGCTCTGGAACTGACCGCCCGTCCTCCTCCCTCCTCCGTGCAGCATGATTCGGCCGGAGCGTCACAGCCGGCGTATCTCCCTGCGCCCAGCTGGGCGGGAGAATCAAATTCAGATCCAGGCATCACAGCCTCTGCCAGGTCCCCTGTGCATCCACATCCCCCTGCACCCGGCTGGGTGGGGGATGGTGGAGCTGCACAGGCCACTCACACCCCACTGACCCCTGCCTTTATACATCCCCCTGCACCCAGCTGGGTGGGGGATGGTGGGTCAACGCATGCTGCTCACCCCTGCCGCTAACCTTCCATCCCACATCCCCCTGCACCCGGCTGGGTGGGGGATGGTGGTGCGGCACATGCCGCTCACTCCCCTGCCTTTATGCATCCCCCTGCACCCGGCTGGGTGGGGGATGGTGGTGCGGCACATGCCGCTCACTCCCCTGCCTTTATGCATCCCGCTGCACCCGGCTGGGCGGGGGATGGTGGTGCGACACATGCCGCTCACCCCCCTGCCTTCATGCATCCCCCTGCACCCGGCTGGGTGGGGGATGGTGGTGCTGCACATGTCGCTCACACCCCACTGCTGACCCCTGCCTTCATGCATCCCCCTGCACCAAGCTGGGTGGGGGATGGCGGGTCGGCGCGTGCCGCTCACCCCCCCCACCGCTGACCCTGCCTTCATGCATCCCCCTGCACCCAACTGGGTGGGGGATGGCAGTGCTTCTCAGACCCCTGCCGTCTCACATCTCTCTGCGCCCGGCTGGGCGGGGGATGGTTGACGGTCGCCGGCTCCCATCCCCATCATCACTGATCTCTAACCATCAGCAGCTCCCTGCGCCCGGCTGGGCTGGAGCTTCCTTCCGGACGCCCACTGCTACAGACTTACCCCACCATCTCCCTGCGCCCGGTAGGGCGGGAGATGCACACGCCACGCCGGGGATGGGGCTGCGCCCGCTGCGAGCCCTCCATTCTGGGTCTCCGGCTGCTCTATAGCCTGCTCAGCTGCCGTCCTCGGCCCCTCGGGCTCCTCAGGGTCGGGGGCCGGACCACCCCCCTGGACCTTTCCTTCCGCCAACATCCTTCGACCTTGCAGCCATCAACATCCTCCAAGGTGATGGCCGTCATGGCCTCCTGACGGCTCCTCCCACGGACGATCCTGTACCGGGTGTTCCTCCTGGACCCGCTGTTGGTCGCCCTTCTTCAGCTGCACACCCGCGACTCGGTGAGTATGATTGTGATTTGATTGGGGTAGGTCCGGTGATGCTGCCGTATCGGGTCCATCGGACGAACTGTCCTGTCTCGCATGGGTGTGTCGGGTTCGGCATGTAGTCCAGCCTCTTCCGCGAGTGGCGCTTCGTGGGCGGTTTTAGCCTACCGGCACGCACCTGTCAGAAGACGTCAAGGATAAAATTTGGTGGTGCGAATTTATGGATTTCCTTGGTCCCTCACGACCATGAAACGATCGGAAAATCCCGTTGGGTTGACGTGGCGGTGCGAAAAATCCAAGCCGCTTCCTCGGACATTCAGGAACTGGCTGCCGGGGGGTTCCATGCTTACGCTGGAGTGCCTTGCGAGCGTTTTCCAGAGTTAGTACATCAAATTTTGTTATCTTGATCGCATTTGGGGTGCCTACTAGGCGTACGAGGACCAGTTTCCCACTATTCGCAGTTTCGCCAAAGAGAGGTTTCAAGGAAGGAGTTCTGCTTTGATTGCCAGGATGGTAGCCTATGGTTATTGCTTATGCTCTTTCTCGGCCGGGGGCCAAGCTTGACATTTCTGAACCAGAAAACCCCAGTGATCATCTCAGAGATGCTTCCCTGGTTAGACCGGTACCCTCCCCCCTCCCTTTCATAGAGAAGCCTTGACCGTAAGGGATGGTTTAGACCGTGGTTTTTGGACCCCCCTCTTTACTCCTTCGGGTGTGGCGATCATGGCGCCTGATTTATAAAAAAAACAAAAAAAAAACACAATTTGCCTTATCCACCACTTGTCCTATCCTTCTGGCTCCTCGGTCTCTGACAGCATCGACAAGGAGGAATCAAGGGTCCACTACGCCTCATTTTACAAGGCGCTCCGCCTCCTCCCGGTCACCCAAAATGCTTCCATCTACTGGGATGTTACTTTCAGGGAAGCTACTTTTGACACGTGCCTTCCCATGGGCTGTACATTTTCTTATTATTTCTTTGAACTCTCCAGTAGTTTTCTTGAACAGGTAGTTGTCCAGGCAGTTGGTTTGCAGTCCGTGTTACACTATTTGGATAACTTCCTCTTCGCTGGCCCATCTGACAGCTGTGAGTGCCATCCCGCTGTCAGCCGACAAGACCGAGGGCTCGGTGACGGTTCTGGCCTTCTTGGGTATTGAAATCGACACCGTGGAGATGGTTTTCCAGCTGGCCAGGCTACTCTCCCTGGTTCGCTTGGCAATAAAAAAAATAAAAAATAAAAAAATTAAAAAAAATCTGCAGTTGAAACAACTTCAGTCTTTGCTGGGTCAATTGGTCTTTACCTGCCGCGTCACACGCATTGGATGGGCTTTCTGTAGACGTCTGGCATGGGCCACAAAGAGCGTGGCTGCCCCCCGCCACTATTATATTCGTATCATCAAGCCCATTGACTTAGGGGATGTGGCTGTCCTTCCTCCAGTCCTACAACGGCCAGTCATGTTGGTTGCTGAAGGTGGTACTGAACAGACAGCTGGAGCTATACACTGACGCAGCAGGCTTCTGTGGTTTTCGGTGCTTTTCCAAGGGGAGTGGTCTGCTGAATGTTGGCCGGCCTCATGGGCCCGCATGGATCTTTTGTGCAACCTCACATGGCTGGAGCGCTTTCCGATTATTATCGCCATTTAGCTGTGGGGCGAGCGGTTGCGCAATCGATAGGTTGGTTTTTTCTGGTCTGATAACAAAAGCGTGGTGCAGGTGGTCAATTAACAGTCTGCCAGATTCCCTCTGGTCATGTCGTTGCTGCGTTTTTTAGTTTTAAAGTGCCTGCAGTTTAACGTTTGCTTTAGAGCTAGGCATATCCGTGGAACTGCTAATGATATTGCCGATGCTCCCTCTCGTTCAAAGCTCCATAATTTCCGCGCCCTCGCCCCGTTGGCTTCCCAGGAGGGCCTCCCCTGTCCGGCCTACTTGTGGAACCTCGTTTTCGAGGTTTGCCAGTCCTCTGGGTGTCGCCTTCCCTTCGGACATGGGCGTCGTACTGCCGCGTGTGGGACAAATGGGTTCAGGCGTCGGGCTGTCAGATTTCCATCTCGTCTTCACAGGTAATACGTGTGGCTTTATTTTCTTACATTGTTTATTCACTACAAAAGGTTCTTCGGGTTTCCATTTCTTTCCTTGTTTATTTAGTACAAGAGGTTCTTCAGGTTACCACGGTTTTGTCTGCCATGCCTTCTTTGTCCTTCTTGGTTTCAGCTCCTTGGGTGGGAGGACATCACAAAAGCATTTCCAACCCGTCGGGTCCTGAGGGGTTGGAGGTGTGCGACTTATTCCCCCCATTCCTGGCATCCGGTTTCCCTCCCTATTCTCTCCAAGTTCCTTTCCTTGTTGTTGTCCGTTGGTTTCCCCGTTTGAGACCCTTCTCTTCTGGATCGTGGGGGATTCCTTCATTTACTGAGCCGGGTGGAGGTTCAGAGCTACGGGAAGAATTGAGGGTTTTTACCTAGGATCTCGGCCGAATCCGCTGGCTTGGGCTTCACGGTTTACACTGGCCTCGGGTCCTTCCAGAGTGTTTACGCATTCGGTCCCACGTGTCTGGCCCCATCATCTTGATTCTTCACACTGGGGGGAATTATGTGGGTTATACACGTTCTGTGACTTGATCTCTGCCATCAAGGGGGACATTGCTCGATGCTATGCAGTTTACACCAATTTGGTGCCCATCTGGTCAGAAATTATTCCTCGCATGCTGTGGACAAGGGAATTACCTGCCCCCCCCCACCCCCCTGGCTAGAACGCATCCGTCAGAAGGTGTACGCTCAGGTCGTCAAGTTTGTTCGGCAAATAGGGGGGGGGGGGGTTCGTCATCAGTCACAAGGATCTGGAGGGTAATAATGATGATCTGTTGAGACCGGATGGTGATCACCTTAATGACATTGGGTTTGATATATTCAATCTTGGCCTGCTGCGAGGTGTGGAACAGGTGCTGGCTGCGGTGGGGCGCTCGTCAGTTTGATAACTGACGGGCGTTTGGCGGTTTTCTTGACCTTGCCAGCAGTTAAAGTTGCTGTAATGGGCTATGCCCTTGATGGAAAATTGGAAATAGGTTGTCTGTCCAGCACTTATGGTAAGGACAGGCCCCACTTCCCTCTTTTGGTTAAGTGCTCACAGTACGACTGTGACTGGTACTGGTTAAATATGTTCACCACTTCCCTCTTTTGGTTAAGTGCTCACAGTACGACTGTGACTGGTACTGGTTAAATATGTTCACATGTTATGTGTTGGAATTTAATAAAGCTGTGGCCTTGCCCTTTCCAACCTAATGGTTGTAAGTGTCGTGTTTAATGGAGTGAAGGGCAAGGGTGGTGGGGGATTTTATCCCTTGGTGTTACGTTAAGTGGGACCTAAGCCAATTGCGCCTCAGCAGTCATGAAGGCCTCTTGAGCCCCCTAGGGAAAGAGAGCCTTGACTGATGGGGGCATGGCTAGGTGTGTGACAAGGGGAACGATTGGTTGGGACATGGGGATGGGATGGGCCTGAGCTCAGGAAATCGTGTGCCCCAGGGAATTCTGGGTCTTTCGGAAGAGTCGTTGGAAGAGCTGCCCACCCTCCCGCCCCTTTTTTTCCTATGTTTGGTATGTCACAGCTTGCTGCGGTTTTCTTGACCTTGCCAGCAGTTAAAGTTGCTGTAATGGGCTATGCCCTTGATGGAAAATTGGAAATAGGTTGTCTGTCCAGCACTTATGGTAAGGACAGGCCCCACTTCCCTCTTTTGGTTAAGTGCTCACAGTACGACTGTGACTGGTACTGGTTAAATATGTTCACCACTTCCCTCTTTTGGTTAAGTGCTCACAGTACGACTGTGACTGGTACTGGTTAAATATGTTCACATGTTATGTGTTGGAATTTAATAAAGCTGTGGCCTTGCCCTTTCCAACCTAATGGTTGTAAGTGTCGTGTTTAATGGAGTGAAGGGCAAGGGTGGTGGGGGATTTTATCCCTTGGTGTTACGTTAAGTGGGACCTAAGCCAATTGCGCCTCAGCAGTCATGACTGATACAATGCAAAAACACTCAGCTGCTTGGTATCCTTGGTTTATGCACTTACTTCCAGGTAGAACAGATAGTAAGTAGCCTGTTTGGTTTGTAGGTTGGGCTAGACTGCTGCCCTACTGCATTCCTTTCCATTCTTCCCCTCTTGACCCCTTAGACCTATTATCCTCCTCCCTACCTCTGGCCCCCAAATGTTTGACTGATATATTTGCAAAGATTTTTTTTACTGTGCCGCCTCATGTTTGTAGTTCGTTTCGTACTATGTCATTACTTGCTGAAGCTCCTACCATATATTGTGCAATGTTACTATTACTATGGAGAAGCTATTTTGCTGTTTTTTTATTGTACTACGAATTGACTGCAATCTATAACAAGCTTTTGTAAAATCAATCAGAAAATTTATGAACCATAAAAAAGCAGCTTAGGCTGCAATACTATGCGCTATTCAAAACTGTCCTTGCAGTACCTCTTCCTGGCCTTAAGATGTCCTCAGTGTTCTGAGTTGATGGACACCCAGTGAGCTCTCTAGAGTAAAATCAAATCAAATGGTTCCGTCCACTGAGATGGCATCACCCCAACATCCTTCATTAAAACTGCACTGGTGCAGAAAACAGCGCTGATATTACCATGTTAGTGCCACTCTTCACCAGTACAGACTGTGCAGCCCAGATAAATGGTGAAGATGAGGAGGACCCTGCAGCAACACATAACTAGCCTGTAGACTTTGGAAAAGGTAAGGGTAATACAAAAAAGCATAACATACTGCCAGTTTAGGCCAGAAGAGGCCAATATTTCATGAACATGGAGCCTGGAATTGGGCTTTAACCACTTGCCTACAAGGCACTTTCACCCCCTTCCTGCCCAGACCAATTTTCAGATTTCAGCGCTCTCACACTTTGAATGATAATTACTCAGTCATGCAACCAAATGAAAATTGCGTCCTTTTTTTTCACACAAATATAGCTTTCTTTTGGTGGTATTTAATCACTAGTGGGTTTTTTTTGTGCTATAAATATAAAAAGACTGAAAATTTGGTGAAAAAAATGCCTTTTTCTTTGTTTCTGTCATAAAATTTTTCAAATTGGTAATATTTCTTATTATGTGGGGGTCTTGTGAGCCAAAGATGGACTGATGCCTCTGTGAGGTGAAACAAATATAGATAAGCTGCAAACACTAACCACGTTTCATTGCGTGCATAAACCTGCGCTGAAAAAACATATATATATCCCAATAGTTGGGAGGTGCATATATAGTGTAAAACTATACTACAAAATTTCAATATAAAAAAAAAAATGCTAGTAATATATAAATTATAGAATTAATACAATCCTTATATAAAAGTATCCCATAAAGTGCAACATGCAAAAAAACAATATATATATGTGATTATAAATATAAGATCAAAGTGCAAAATCAAGTGTCCACTTTTAAAAAGTTCAATTCATTGATATCAACACATAAAGTGTAAGTAAGTAGTGTCCACAAAAAACAGTGTTCCTCATGCTCCTCCTTAATGGTGTTCACAATCCAGCATGCTTCAGTGCTCTCCTGTGACCCCCCACTTGTGCTTGCGCTCACCTCTGAGAGTGTGACACGGTAATTAAACGGTGTCTAAACACGCATTGGTGCCACCCCTTGGGCTCATACAGGGTATGCTGGTATAAACTCCACCCCTCTCAGATGTCATCAGATAGTCTCACATACAAGAAAGAAAAAGCTCCATAGTGTGATACAGTAGGGACTTATTTAAAATATATTAAAACTTCCCTCCAGAAGGGTACTCACAATATGTAGGTGCGTGAGTGCACCAATCTTTACAGAGAGTGTTTGTATAAAACAAGCGTTTGTATGGCGTGCAGTGTGTCCTTCCTCATCTACCTCTGTTGCTGACAGCTCCGTCCTACCCCTCCCCGACACATATTCGGCACAGGGATCACGTGCCTTCCTCTGGGGGATCTAAAAGAACGACACACCGCACGCCATACAAACGCTTGTTTTTTTTTTTTTTTTTATATTGAAATTTTGTAGTATAGTTTTACACTATATATGCACCTCCCAACTATTGGGATATATATGTTTTTTCAGCGCAGGCACGTTTATTTATATTTTTCGGTAATATTTCTTCATAAATTTTGGCCAAAATGCATACGGCTACATATCTTTGGTAAAAATAACCCTAATTAGTGTATATTATTTGGTCTTTGTGAGTTATAGAGTCTACAAGCTATAGTGCAAATCATTGAAAATTGATCACACCTGATGTACTGAAGACCTATCTAATTTCTTGAGACACTAACAAGCCAGGAAAGTACAAATACCCACAAAATGGAAAGCAGACACCCCAACGTATAATCTATGAGGCATAATGAGTCTTTGGAATGGTTCATTTCTTTCCAGAAGTTTTTGGAAAATGTGGAAAAAAAATGAAAACGCATTTTTTCCACACAAAGTTGTCCATTTTTAAGATATTTCCAACAAATAGCATGTACATAGCAAAAATGAAACCCCAAAATACATTCTGCTACTCATCCTTAGTATGACGATACCACATGTGTGAGACTTTTACACAGCCTGGCCACATACAGAGGCCCACCAGTGAAGTAGCACCTTCAGGTGTTCTACAAGCATAAATTACACATCTCATTTCTCAACCACCTATTACACTTTTGAAGGCCCTGGAGCACCAGGACAATGGAAACGCCCACAAAATGACCCCATTTTGGAAAGCAGACACCCCAATGTATAATCTATGAGGCATAATGAGTCTTTTGAATGGTTAATTTTTTCCAGAAGTTTTTGGAAAATGTGGTAAAAAAAATGAAAACACTTTTTTTTTCCACAAAGTTGTCATTTTTTAAGATATTTCCAACACATAGCATGCACATAGCAAAAATGACACCCCAATATACATTCTGCTACTCCTCCTGAGTATGGCAATACCACATGTGTGAGACTTTTATCCAGCCTGACCACATACAGGGGCCCACCAGTGAAGTAGCACCTTCAGGCGTTCTACAAGCATAAATTACACATCTAATTTCCTGACAACCTATTATTTTTAAAGGCCCTTATATTTCTAACACATAGGGGGTTATTTACTAAAGGCAAATCCACTTTGCACTACAAGTGCACTGCAAGTGCACTGGAAAGTGCACTTGGAAGTGCAGTCGCTGTAGATCTGAGGGGGGCATGCAAGGAAAATAAAAAACAGCATTTTTTGCTTGTATATGATTGGATGATAAAATCAGCAGAGCTTCCCCTCATTTCAGATCTTCCCCTCAGATTTACAGCGACTGCACTACCAAGTGCACTTTCAAGTGCCCTTGCAGTGCACTTGTAGTGCAAAGTACATTTGCCTTTCGTAAATAACCCACATTGCATTTACATACCAGATATTACACTCCAAAATAAATTCTATTGAGGAAAGGGTAAAAAAAAGTATTACCTGTGGTTTTAGTAGTGTCCCCAGAGGAGAGAATTGGTCCAGGCAGCAGGCAGGCTTAGCAGCAATAGTAATTATCCAGGCAGCAGGCAGGAATATTATCTATATTCAGCACAAGGATATCGTCAGCACAGCCAAAGCATTTGTCCATAGAAATTGTCCAGGCAGAGACAGCCAGCACAGCCAGAATATTGGTCCTGGTACACCGTTACCTGCCTGCTCTCATTATTGTACCTCTCTCCGGCCCTTCATAAACATACTGCCTCTTGCTACAGCTAATTATTTCCATAGTCCAGGTAGCAGGCAGAGGTGTGGTCAGTTTATGCTGCAGGCAGGGGGATGGCGGCAGTAAATCAGCAGCAAGCTGAGGGCCGCAATCAGGTAAGACCTGTGCACAGGGGTACAGGCTTTGACCCACCCAAATCTCTATGAAGCCTCCGGACTCCAGACCCTAATCCAGAAATTATGAAATCTTGAGACAACAAAAAAAAATTGTTTTCTCCATCCGGAAAAACATTTCTGGAGCCCCTCACATGTGAGACCCCTGTGTACTACAGTAGCAGGGCAACAGATCAGTCCAAGCGGTAGGCAAAATCATAGTCCATAAAACAGGCCAGGGTCAGTTCACGTGCAAGCAGTCCAAGCGGTGGGGAAAAGCGTAGTTGATAAAACAGGCAAGGGTCAGTTCACATGGAAGTAGTCCAAGCAGTAGGCAGAAACGTAGTTGATGAAACAGGCCATGGTCAGTTCACGTGGAAGCAGTCCAAACGGTCGGCAGAGGCATAGTCAAAAAACAGGCCAGGGTCAGTTCACGTAGAAGGCAGTGGCATGGTTATTTGAGGAAGCATGGGAAATGGTCAGCACAGATGATGAAAATGGGGAAATGGTTAAGAATATGGGCTAATATTTTAGGGATGTGTGATATAGTCTGAAGCATTCACCAATGCAGAGGCCGGGTTCGGAGGGACACTGGGGACAATGGTAGCTGGTATCTCTTCAAAATCTTTTTTGGCGTCCTCGGCCTGCTTCAGATGGTGGAATGTGGTCCGGGAAATGGCGTTCATGAAGTCGGCTAATAGCATCAGAGCGAAGGTTTTCTGGGGGGTCCTTGATGGTAGATGAGGGACGTGAGAACTTCTTCTATGAATTTTAGGAAGTGGGCAGGGCTTTTTGTGGATTTGGTGTGAATTATGTAGGCATTATAAATGGCCAAATGAATTAAATAGAGTTCTACTTTCTTGTACCAGAATCAGGAACTCCTTATTGATAAATAGGGCTGAAGCATTTGGTAGTTGAAATCCACCCCCCCATGTACAGATTGTAATCTTGTACACATGTTGGCTTTACAATGGGACCTCGTCTTCTCTGAACTTCAACTGTAGTGTCATCATGGATGGTGGACATCATGTACACATTCCTGGTATCCTTCCACCTCAAGGCCAGCACTTCGTTGCATCTCAAAGTTGCTCTTTCTCCCCTTCGCAATTTCTTATTTACTATGACTTGTGGGAAGCCCTTCCTATTCTTTCTGGAGGTTCCACAGGCCAGGGTTTCTGCAAGGTATAGGTGTTTGAAAAGGGGCAGGCTGGGGTAGAAGTTATCCAGGTATATGTGGTAACCTTTCTTCAGTAGTGGGTATGCCAGGCCCCATACAATTTTACCAGTTGTGCCCATGTAGGCCGGGCACTCAGGGGGTTGGAGCTGGGAATCCCTACCTTCGTATATGCGGAACACATACAGATATCCCGTGACTCTCTCGCAAAGCTTATAAAATTTCACTCCGTATTTGACCCTTTTGCTAGGAATGTATTGTTTTATTCCTAGCCGGCCTGATAAGGGTACCAGGGACTCATCTACACATACAGTATATGCTTATCGGGGACAAAGAGTTCTGCAAACCGTTGGAAAAAGAAATTAACGAGTGGGTGAATTTTATATCATTTATCGTAATTTGGATGATTGCGGGGAGGGCACTGGGTGTTGTCACTGAAATGAAGAAAGCGCATTATCATCTCGTATCGGGACCTGGACATTACGGAAGAATAAATGGGCATGTGCTGGATGGGGTTGGTGGACCAATAGGCATGTCCTTCATTTTTTTTGTAAGCCCCATGTTTATGGTGAGGCCCATAAACACTTTGAACTCCTCCAGAGTCAAATCCTTCCACTGAAATGGACGGGCGTATGATGATTGGGGGTTGTTGGCAAAATAATACTGCTGGGCATATAAATTGGTCTGGTCCACGATGAGTTGCAGCAAAGTGTTGGGCAAAAATAAATAAAAACAATCAATTTCTGAAAAATTTTGGGTATTGGCCTGCACACCTGGCTGTGCGGTGAAAGGGGACATTCTTGCTGATCCTGAGTCGGAAGGCAGTCATGTTGGATTGGCAAGACCAGCTGGAAGATATGTAGTGGCCCTGGCTCTTGGGGGACATGGCACTCCAGTGCTGGTAGTTGGGGCATTTGTGCATGATGTTGCGGCAGTGCTGGTACTGGGCCTGGGCATTTCTTGTGGCCTTTTGCTGGCGGCAGCGCTGGTAGTGGGCCTTTGGTTTTGGCATCTATCGCTGGCGGCAGCGCTGGTACTGGGTCTAGAAATTTGATCCTGGGGTATATTGCTGGTGGCTGCCTGGTTTCCCGAGAACCGTGCTCTTTTAGGAAGGATCCATTCTTCCTCTGATTCATTTACCAATACTACTACTATTGATCGGTTCAAATGCTGAATTTGATTCACAATCAGAATTGGCATTTGAATCTGATGAGAACTCCCCGCTGCTATCATCAGTCATGGAGAGGATCTGGAATACCTCCTCACTTGTATAGAATCTTTTGGACATCTTTTCTGATGGGCTTTGCGACGGGTGACAAATGATGATCACTGATGGGCGACAGGTGATGGGTGACAGGTGACGGTCACTGATGGGTGACAGGTGACGGGTGACGGTCACTGGTGGGTGACAGGTGACGTGTGACGGTCACTGGTGGGTGACAGGTGAAGTTTGACAGTCACTGGTGGGTGACAAGTGACAGTTGAGGGGTGACAGTCACTGATGGTAGTCTCTGATGGTGACTGGTGCACTTTATGGGACTGATAGGTGATAGATGAGGGTCACTGATGGTGGTCACTGATGACGGTCACTGGCGGTGGTCACTGATGGGTGACAAGTGCACCGCTGACGGCAGTCTCTGACGATGACAGGTGCACTTTGTGGGCACTGATGGGTGACAGGTGCACTTTGTGGGCACTGATGGGTGACAGGTGCACTTTTATAAGCACTGATGTGATGACTGTTGGGTGACAGCTGTTATTGGGGGGGGCGATGTGACAGGTTCTCTTTACTGTGTTGTTGGTGCAATACACTACAATACATAGATCAATAACTCACTGCTCCTGGCTCTTCTCTCCTCACACTGGAAACAGTGTGTGAGGAGAGAAGAGCCGGTAACAGCTAGTAACTGGTCTATGTTTACATTTAGTGATCGGCTGTGAATGGATCACAGCCGATCATGTGGTAAACAGCCGCCAGCCATTGGCTGTTTACCCTTGTCGGTGACGAGCAGTGTTCCTGGGAACACGGCCCCACCGACATGACCGCGCTGCACGCTCCCGATCGTGCGCTTGCGCGGTCTAAAGCAGGGAATACCCATCTGTGATCGGCCGTGACGTAATCGCGGCCGAACACACGGTGAACAGCCATGCCCAATGGCTGTTCACCCTCGTCGGGGACGCGCTGTGTCTCGGGGACACGACGCCACCGATAGTGCAGGACTGCGTGCCCGCGATCGCGCACATGCCCTGTGTGAATGGGCCGCCATCATATGACGGCGGCCCAGAACAAGAGCCGCACCACTCCGCCGTCATATGACAGGTTAAAGGAGTTGTAAAGGCAGAAGGTTTTTTATCTTAATGCATTCTATTCTATTCTATGCATTCCACCCCAGCACCCCCTCATACTTACCTGAGCCCCGTCTCTCTCCAACGATGTCCGCGAGTGTCTAGGCCATGCGGGACACTCCTGATTGGCTGAGACACAGCAGGGGTGCCATTGGCACTGGCTATTGGCACTGTCAATCAAAGCCAGTCAGCCAGAGGAGAAAGGGGGCGGGCCGGGCTCCATGTCTGAATGGACACACGGAGCTGTGACTCGGCTCCAGTGCCCCCAAAGGGAGCTGCAGACTGTGGGGGCACTCGATAGGAGGGAGGGGCAAGGAGGAGCAAAGAGGGACCCGAGAAGAGGAGGATCTGGGCTGCTCTGTGCAAAGCCAACTGCATAGAGCAGGTAAGTATAACATGTTTTTTTTGTTTTTTAAATGAGACTTTACAATCGCTTTAACCAACCATAAATCTACCAGTTTATACAAACACCCATCTGTTTGTTTCTTGCCACTTTGTCAAATGTAGAAAACACCCTGTTTTTACAGGCAAACCAAAAAGTGTTTGATGTACAGTAAAAAAAAGTTTGCTATGTTACTTAAAGCATTAGCAAACCTAAAAGCAAACCTTTATTATATTGCAGCTTACCAATTCTTAGATATGATGGCTGCATTCATTTCCTTTTTTTTGGCTTTCTTCTATTTTCATCTGGTGATCCAGTCAGTAAACCTGTTGTTTTTCAACAGAAAAGCTCTCTTGCAGTTACAAGGATGAGATAGACAATTTAAGACTGGCAGGGGTGCTTAAAATTATAAACTTTTATTTATTTATGGAAAACATTTATCCCAAAAGTGCTGTAACTGCTTATAAAATACAAATACATTATAAGCTGAAATATGACTTCAAATTGTTACTGTATTTGAATATACTAGTATATCTAACACTCCCCTTCCCCAAGACTGACAATGCTGCTGTCCAAATCTGCCCCCTGTGCTCCTTCATCTGGAGTGGTGTCTGTATAATAAAGAAGGTGTGTTACTGGCCAGATCACCAGGTGAAAATAGAGGGAAGAGCCATCTACAGATCGGTAAACTGCAACATATTACATTTTTGGTTTTGGGTTTAATACTGCTTTAAGTTGCCACAATTTGAGTAGAAAAACCTGTCACTGCCAGCAGCTGCAAAAGTGGAAGCCATGCTTTCTGTGTGGAAGCAATGGTCTGGCACATCCCCTACTGAGTCAAACTTATAGCTCTGCAATCAGTAAAGCTCATGCTCCCTGCTGATTGGAGAGCTCTGGCTCTTACTCAACAAGGAGCATGTCAGACAGATTACTGCTTCCACGCAGAGTCCCACTCTGCAGAATGCTGGCGGGGACAGGTTTTATCTATTCAGCTCGTGGCTGATTTTTAACCACTTCAGCCACCACTGCAGGCATCATCCCGGTATAACCACCCAAATGCCACACAACACTGGTACGTTTGGGTGGTTATACCGTAGTTGCAGGCATCATCCTGGTATCTTTGTTTTCAGGCGGCCCCAATGAACTCAAAGAATGAGTTTGACAAACCGTGCCACTTGTCAAACCCTGCATCCCAATTTAAAAAGAATGCGGCCATGAAGCAAGGCATCATGGGCATGGCATGTGTACAGCCCTGTCAACTGTATTGGGACAGTTCAGGTAGGAGATAAAACTGCACATCAGTCGCCCAGCTGCCCACCTGAAAGATCCCTTAAAGTTTCCTGTTTGTTTTACAGCAGAGGTGTCCAAACTTTTGACCTCCCTGGGCCACATTGGAAGTAGAGGAATTGTCCTGGGCCACATTGGAAGAAGAAGAATTGTCTTGGGGCACATTGGAAGAAGAGGAATTGTCGTGGGCCACATTGGAAGAAGAGGAATTGTCTTGGGGCACATTGGAAGAAGAGGAATTGTCGTGGACCACATTGGAAGAAGAGGAATTATCTTGGGGCACATTGGAAGAAGAGGAATTGTCGTGGACCACATTGGTAGAAGAGGAATTGTTTTGGGGCACATTGGAAGAAGAGGAATTGTCGTGAGCCACAATGGTAGAAGAGGAATTGTCTTGGGGGACATTGGAAGAAGAGGAATTGTCATGAGCCACATTGGTAGAAGAGGAATTGTCTTGGGGGACATTGGAAGAAGAGCAGTTGCCGTGGGCCACATTGGAAGAAGAGGAATTGTCTTGGGCCACACATAAAATACACTAACAATAAGGATAGCAGAAAAAGTCGGGCAGATCAAAAGTTAACAATCACTGATTTAGATCATGTTCCTATCTGAGTAATAAAACTTCATTTTTTTAAAATATTTTTTATTAAAAAAATAAAAGAGCGCAACATAAAACTAGTGTGCAATTGGACACCTTTTTTTGATAAACTAACACATCAAAAGTAGCAATTCTCAATTAATTCTCAAGGTGCTCATCAAATATTTTGGTTCTAATTTTGCCCATTGTGTGCTTCATCCCTGAAAATAGTTCCTCAGAAATATAGGTACTGAATAAAACTGCTGACATGAATAAGGCGTGATTGTGAAGAGTGGGATATTTTTCTTTGAGAGGATAAAAAAAATTCAAGTAAAGAAACCCTGTCAAATTATTCTTCGGCCACATGTGTTCGCTAAGTCTAAATGCATTTTTACAAAAAATTTGAAAGGTCACGATTTTGTGTTGGGCCGCATTCATAGCCATCTTGGGCTACATGTTGGACACCCCACTTTATACAGAAAAATAGGCTACTAATAAAAAAATACTTTCATACTATAGTGCCTTAAAAAATTACTCATACCCCTTGAAATTTTCCACATTTTGTCATGTTACTACCAAAAATGTAAATGTATTTATTGGGATTTTATGTGATAGACCAACACAAAGTGGCACATAATTGTGAAGCGGAAGCAAAATAATATGGTTTTCAAATTTTTTTACAAATAAATATCTGAAAAGTGTGGCATGCATTTTTATTCAGCCCCCTTTACTCTGATACACCTACCTAAAATCTAGTGGGAGTGCTTTCAGAAGTCACCTAATTAGTAAATAGAGTCTACCAACAGTGGGGACGGAAAGTATTCAGACCCCCTTAAATTTTTCACTCTTTGTTATATTGCAGCCATTTGCTAAAATTAAGTTAATTTTTTTTCCTCATTAATGTACACACAGCACCCCATATTGACAGAAAAACACAGACTTGTTGACATTTTTGCAGATTTATTAAAAAAGAAAAATTGAAATATCACATGGTCCTAAGTATTCAGACCCTTTGCTCAGTATTTAGTAGAAGCACCCTTTTGACCTAATACAGCCATGAGTCTTTTTGGGAGAGATGAAACAAGTTTTTCACACCTGGATTTGGGGATCCTCTGCCATTCCTCCTTGCAGATCCTCTCCAGTTCTGTCAGGCTGGATGGTAAATGTTGGTGGACAGCCATTTTTAGGTCTCTCCAGAGATGCTCAATTGGGTTTAAATCAGGGCTCTGGCTGGCCATGAGAGAACAGTCACGGAGTTGTTGTGAAGCCACTCCTTCGTTATTTTAGCTGTGTGCTTAGGGTCATTGTCTTGTTGGAAGGTAAACCTACAGCCCAGTCTGAGGTCCTGAGCACTCTGGAGAAGGTTTTCGTCCAGGATATCCCTGTACTTGGTCGCATTCATCTTTCCCTCGATTGTAACCAGTCGTTCTGTCCCTGCAGCTGAATAACACCCCCACAGCATGATACTGCCACCACCATGCTTCACTGTTGGGACTGTATTGGACAGATGATGAGCAGTGCCTGGTTTTCTCCACACATAGCACTTATAATTAAGGCCAAAAAGTTCTATCTTGGTCTCATCAGACCAGAGAATCTTATTTCTCACCATCTTTGAGTCCTTCAGGTGTTTTTTTTAGCAAACTCCATGTGGGCTTTCATGTGTCTTGCACTGATTAGAGGCTTCCGTCGGGCCACTCTGCCATAAAGCCCCGACTGGTAGAGAGCTGCAGTGATGGTTGACCTTCTTCAACTTTCTCCTGGACGGCCAGCTCTAGGAAGGGTTCTGGTCATCCCAAACATCACAGGTGATGAGCAGTGCCTGGTTTTCTCCACACATACCGCTTAGAGTTAAGGCCAAAAAGTTCTATCTTGGCTTTCATGTGTCTTGCACTGAGGAGAGGCTTCCGTCGGGCCACTCTGCCATAAAGCCCCGACTGGTGGAGGGCTACAGTGATGGTTGACTTTCTACAACTTTCTCCCATCTCCCAACTGCATCCCCTGGAGCTAAGCCACAGTGATCTTTGGGTTCTTCTTTACCTCTCTCACCAAGGCTCTTCTCCCCCGATAGCTCAGTTTGGCCGGACGGCCAGCTCTAGGAAGGGTTCTGGTCGTCCCAAACATCTTCCATTTAAGGATTATGGAGGCCACTGTGCTCTTAGGAACCTTAAGTGCAGCAGAATTTTTTTGTAACCTTGGCCAGATCGGTGCCTTGCCACAATTCTGTCTCTGATCTCTTCATGCAGTTCCTTTGACCTCATGATTCTCATTTGCTCTGACATGCACTTTGAGCTATAAGGTCTTATATAGACAGGTGTGTGGCTTTCCTAATCAAGTCCAATCAGTATAATCAAACACAGCTGGACTCAAATAAAGGTGTAGAACCATCTCAAGGATGATCAGAAGAAATGGATAGCACCTGAGTTAAGTGTCACAGCAAAGCGTCTGAATACTTAGGACCATGTGATATTTCAGTTTTTCTTTTTTAATAAATCTGCAAAAATGTCAACAATTCTGTGTTTTTCTGTCAATACGGGGTGCTGTGTGTACATTAATGAGGAAAAACATTAACTTAAATGATTTTAGCAAGTGGCTGCAATATAACAAAGAGTGAAAAATTAAGGGGGGGTCTGAATACTTTCTGTCCCCACTGTATGTGTAATTTAATATTAGTATAAATACAGCTGTTCTGTGAAGCCCTCAGAGGTTTGATAGAGAACCTTAGAGAACAAACAGCATTATGAAGGCCAGGGAACACACCAGACAGGTCAGGGATAAAGTTGTCGAGAAGTTTAAAGCAGGGTTAGGTTATAAAGAAATATCCCAAGCTTTGAACATCTCACAGAGCACTGTTCAATCCATCTACCAAAAATGGAAAGAGTATGGCACAACTGCAAACCTACCAAGACATGGACGCTCACCTAAACTGACAGTCCATGTAAGGAGAGCATTAATCAGAGAAGCAACCAAGAGGCCCATAGATCCACAGCTCAGGTGGGAGAATCTGTCCACAGGACAACTATTAGTCGTGCACTCTACGAATCTGGCCTTTATGGAAGAGTGGCAAGACGAAAGCCATTGTTGAAAGAAAGCCATAAGAAGTCCTGTTTGCTGTTTGTGAGAAACCACGTGAGGGAAACAGCAAACATGTGGAAGAAGGTGCTCTGGTCAAATGAGACCAAAATAGAACTTTTTGGCCTAAAAGCAAAACGCAATGTGTGGCAGAAAACTAACACTGCACATCACCGTGAACACACCATCCCCACCGTGAAACATGGTGGTGGCAGCATCATATTGTGGGGATGATTTTCTTCAGCAGGGATAGGGAAACTGGTCAGAGTTGATGGGAAGATGGATGAAGCCACATACAGGGCAACCTTAGAAGAAAACCTGTTAGATTCTGCAAAAGACTTGACACTGGGGAAGGAGGTTCACCTTCCAGCAGGACAACGACCCTAAACATGCAGCCAGAGCTACAATGGAATGGTTTAGAATAGATCAAAGCATATTCATGTGTTAAAATGGCCCAATCAAAGCCCAGTCCTAAATCCAATAGAGAATCTGTGGCAAGACTTGAAAAATGCTCTTCACAGATGCTCTCCATCCAATCTGACAGAGCTTGAGCTATTTTGCAAGGAACAGTGGACAAAAATTTCACTCTCTAGATGTGCAAAGCTGGTAGAGACATACCCAAAAAGACTTGCAGCTGTAATTGAAGAGAAAGGTGGTTCTACAAAGTATTGACTCAGGGGGGCTGAATACAAATGCATACCACACTTTTTAGATATTTATTTGTAAAAAAATGTTGAAAACCATTTATCATTTTTTTTTTCCACTTCACAATTATATGCCACTTTGTGTTGGTCCATCACATAAAATCCCAATAAAATACATTTACGTTTTTGGTTGTAAAATGACAAAATGTGGAAAATTTCAAGAGGTATGAATACTTTTTCAAGGCACTGTATATGTGTCCAAGCCGTCCAAAAGCAAACTAGAAATTAAAAAAATAGAACACAAGATAAATTGGTAAGTTTTATAATGAACTGCACACATGCATGCACATTTTGTGTCATTGGTAGGAAACCTAACAGTACAAGAAACTGGCCAATCAAACTTCTTGAAATTGCAAGATTCTTTCCAGACTAATACATTCTGCATGCACATTTTCAGTTTACTAAAATGTAATCAGATGAATAAAAACTGTTCAATTACAACATTCTCTTCAGATTAGCAACTTGTGTATGACAAAATCAAGTGTGCTAAAACCAGATCGATGAAAACAAATCACTGGACTTTGTCATTGCTCTATGCACATTGCTTTATATCTTATGGACCAGTTTTTTAGGAAACACCTAAACTGAGTGTCATGTAAGCTGACAAAATGCCCTTACACAAATGTACAAATGTGTCTGGATTAAAGCCAGTTATATCCAAGTATATCCACAATAAACCAGTTAGTGATTACAGAAGTTTATTGCTATAAATAAATCAGGGCTTGACAGCCTTGAACAGATTGACCATTTTTACTGATTGAAGCGTTGCATCCCAAGGCTGTATCCTTGTTTTCTGAACTCATTTGTAGATGGATCTGAAGGCCAAACAAAATAGTATCTCTGAAAGATGCAGATCTGCCAAGCAGCTGGCTCAAGTTAAATCAGCTAAAAGCCCTTAAGGCTCCATTCACACTTGTGCAACTTGCCATGTAACTTTGGACATCAAAGTTGCATGACAAGCTGTTCCCCATGTTTTCCAATGATAACCATTCATATATGCGCAACGTAAAGTTGCAGCAACTTCAAAGTAGTTCATGCACTGCTTTGGTCTGACTTTCATGCAACTTGAAGACCATAGACTTCAATGTTAACCCTCAGAAGTTGCATGAAAGTCGTACCTGAATGCTATACAATGTAACTTGTGTGCAACAGTTGTCCATTATCACTGGTCAAAGCCAAAGTCGCATCTAATACCCCTTTCACACTGCCATGACTTGAAAGTTGCACGATTTTGACGCAATTTTAGGCCTAGTTCACACCTATGCATTTTTAGTGATTTTTGCATTTTGCAGATTTGCACTAGAATTTGTTCCATAGGAAACCATGTTAAATGGACTGCTGTGCAAATCTGCAAAATGTAAAAAGCACTAAAAATGCATACAGTAGGTGTGAACCAGACTTTGCGGACGTGATTTTGACACGATTTCACCGTTTCAGGGAATGCCTGTGTAAACTTTGAAGTCGGACCAAAGTAGTACAGGGACTACTTTGAGTCACGCAGATATGAATGGTTAACATTGGGAATCAGGGGAAACGACTTGTCATGCGACTCTGATGTCCAAAGTCGCAGGAAAAGTTACACAAGTGTAAAAGGGGCCTAAGCTGCACCCATCCAAAGTTGCGTCAAAGTTGCATCAAAGTTGCACTTCAAAGTCGACGCAACTTTGGAATTGTGAAGTGTGAATGGAGCCTAAAGTGGTAGTATTCTCCACTTTGTCAATTTTACCTACAGTTAAATTTATTATAAAGCTTACCTGTAAGTAAAATGAAGGCCCCTTGACCCCCATAGGGACTGATGGGGGCCTGGCTAGGATTTGGGCGTGGTAACATGCAATATGTAAAGTGGTTACAAATAATTGGCTATATGACATGGGGTGATGGGATGGGATCTAAGCTCCTTTACCACTTGCAATACCAGTCACTGTCATTATACTGCGGCAGGTCGGCTTGTTCCTACAAATCGCCGTAGCTGAACGTCGGCCCATTTTACAGCAATAGCAGGCCCGCTACACGGTGGAGGGAGCTGATGTGCGTGGCCGGCGGCCGCAATGTCCGCTGGCCACCTGCGATTGCTCCACAGAGAGCCAGAACGGGGACCTGCCAATGTAAACAAACAGATCCCAGTTCTGACAGGGAAGTACAGAGTAATCGTCTGCACCTAGTGATTAGGAACAGAGATCTCTCTGTACTCCCAGTCAGTCCCCTCCCCCCACAGTTAGAAACACCTCCCAGGGAACACATTTAACCCCTTGATCCCCACTAGTGTTAACCCCTTCCCTGTCATGACCAGTGTAGGAACTAATATCCCCAACTTCCACTACCCACTCTTTATTTACTATTCCCCTTCTCTCTTTCTTATCTATAATAATTAGATAACACACACAGGAGTTGTTTTGGAGTAAAAAACCGGCCATAGCAGCCTCCTTTATTATAAAAGTATAAAACCAACTTTTTAAATAACTTTAAATAACTCTTTTAATGAACATTCTGTACAACTATGTATAACTTTTAACTGACAGTTCTTACACCTCCCAATCTTTGTTCTTCTGATGGCACTCTTAACTTCACCTCCTCCATTTCAAAACTTCACCAAACACCATGCACTGCGGTACATAATTTTACCATACCAGGCCACCAGCCGTATTTAAAACAGCACGGTGACAACACCCTTCCCGCAGTGTAGGATCTGTCTTCCAGCCTAGCCTTCCGCTGTAAGAACAGAACACACCAGAGGGGCACAGAATACTGAAAGCCCCCCACCATTTACCATCACCTCTTTGCATTTTGTACCACCATCAGAGACCAAAGATGCCGCCGATAAAGCGCTGCTATGACGACCGTGATCCATTCACCTGTAATAGAGAAAAACAGAAACAGCAAACCAGAAAATACCCATAACAAAAACAAAAAAGGGAGAGTGGGTGGGCAACTTCCCCTTTGTCTGTCTCCTCACACTGTTCCTGCTTAAACCCCGCCTATTCCTTTTATATCTCCCCACCCCTAAAGTTAACTTCAATCCCCTCCCTCTTACTTCCTTTTACTTTTTAACCCTCCGTTGTCTCCTGTTCCACCTTGTCATGCCCAGCCCTTCATTACCATTCCATACTTCCATTATCATTCCGGGCCTCCCTTGACCAGTGTAGGAACTAATATCCCCAACTTCCACTACTTACTCTTTATTTACTATTCCCCTTCTCTCTTTCTTATCTATAATAATTAGATAACACACACAGGAGTTGTTTTGGAGTAAAAAACCGGCCATAGCAGCCTCCTTTATTATAAAAGTATAAAACCAACTTTTTAAATAACTTTAAATAACTCTTTTAATGAACATTCTGTACAACTATGTATAACTTTTAACTGACAGTTCTTACACCTCCCAATCTTTGGTCTTCTGATGGCACTCTTAACTTCACCTCCTCCATTTCAAAACTTCACCAAACACCATACACTGCGGTACATAATTTTACCATACCAGGCCACCAGCCGTATTTAAAACAGCACGGTGACAACACCCTTCCCGCAGTGTAGGATCTGTCTTCCAGCCTAGCCTTCCGCTGTAAGAACAGAACACACCAGACGGGCACAGAATACTGAAAGCCCCCCACCATTTACCATCACCTCTTTGCATTTTGTACCACCATCAGAGACCAAAGATGCCGCCACAGCCCGCAAGGATGACCCCTTAGCCTTAAGGGCACCTCCACACCCGCAATGCCCTCTCAATGCCATCCTGAAGCCCGAGAGCCCAAAGATCAATGCCTACTGCGGTAAGGTGCACCCCATCTCCCCTTAGGTACATCCCCACATTAACCTCCAACTCCGTGTGCCTCACCACCAATCCCCCATTATTAACAACAAACTTTCCAATCGCCTTGTTTACTTTAATTCTTGCTTTGTTGATCCTAGGTACCGATCTAGCCATGCGCCATGACGTCCTTGCCACTATGTCAGACCAAACTATGATCATGCCCGGGAAGGCCACCCGAAGTGCCAAAAAGTCGCACTTAACGGCCGACACCAGTTCCCTGGTAGATCTGACCCCCAGATCATTTCCTCCTGCATGTACAACTAAAACAAAGATGACCCCCATCTGCAAAGACATAACACAACAGAAGACAAATTGAAACATGTGAACTTCCCCCACCCCTGTCTTCAAATGCATGTGATCATAATATATCTATATATATATTTTTTTTTTTTTTATACAGCATCTGATGACAATTGAGGGCGCACATAGGACTGGAACCTCTTGGATTCCCACCTCATCCAACCCACACCTGGCAGCTTCAGTAGCCGCCCCGATGCGGAAGGAGTGTGAGGCGAATTGCCTACTATCCAACCCTGCAGCCCCAATGCATTTTCTAAACACTGCAATGAATTGAAACCTGGATAAGAAAGTTCTATCTTCATGTACAAACAACGGCCCTTCCCCAATCGGGCGAATTAGCAGAAATTCCTCAACTACTTGAACCGGGCAAATTCCCGACCCTGGTAACCTGAACAGCTGCACTTTTACCCCTTTTCCGGCTTGGTCTGTTTTAGACCTGCACAGTTTCAGCAACACCCTATCCCGTTTTACTTCCACATCCTGCATCTTCAAACCCCCTGCTACTTGTTTTGCTGGACTCACCAACTCACCCACCCGAAACGCTCCAAAAAACGCGATAGAAAAAGCCGCCTTGAACAAAATCACTTCATAACCCGACTTACATACCCCACCTAAATTATTACACAATACCTGCAATAAAGAAAAAGACACCGGCCTCCTCGAATCCTTCTTCGCATGGCTCTTCCTATAACCTTTTAATGCCTGTTTTACCCAGAAGTCCTTGGTAAAATCAGTCAGGCCCTGTAACTTGAATAAAAAGGCCAACCCCGCCAACTTCCGCTCAATTGCGGACACTGAACCACCCCCCTCCATGTGTCGTGACACAAAATACACTACCAACAACCTCAAGTCCAGCCCTCCCAGCCCGGCGTCCGCCAGCCGTGTAAACGTGGCCCATTCCGACCACACTTTACTATATGCCGCCCATGTCGACCCACTCACCGATTTCCTGATCCATCCTGCGGCGATTCCGATACCATCTCCCAAAGCCACCCCGGACAAGGAATCCCCTCTGCTTCCGCGGCGGGCGCCAGCTCCCTGAATCTGTCCCACTGGAACCGAGACAAGGAATCAGCCAAAGTATTATCCACGCCCGGGATATGCACAGCATATAGAAAAACATTAAGTTGTAAGCACCTCAACACCAGGTGACGCAACAATCGTATTACCGGCGGGGATGATGCCGATAGCCGATTGATGACCTGAACTACCCCCATATTGTCACAATTTAAACGTATTTTCAAGTCCTGCCACCTCTCCCCCCACAATTCTACTGCTAATACCACCGGGAATAATTCCAATAGCACCAAATTCCGAGTAAATCCCGACTCCACCCAAAACTCAGGCCATGCCTCCGCACTCCACTGCCCTTGGAAAAAAGCCCCATACCCCGTCGATCCCGCGGCGTCCGTCACCAAATCCATGTCACAATTACTTACCGGACCTTCCATCCACACCGAACGTCCGTTGTAGCTTTCCAGGAACGTGTGCCACACCTTCAAGTCCTCTCTATGTTCCCTGGTAAGCCTGATAAAGTGGGTCGGAGACTGTATCCCCGCTGTGGCAGCTGACAACCGGCGGCAAAAAACTCTACCCATTGGAATAATGCGACACGCAAAATTCAACTTACCTAAAAGGGATTGCAATTGCCGCAGCTGCACTTTCCTTTTTTCCATCATGTCCCTGACGTCCCTTTTTAACCCGTCCACCTTATCCCCTGGCAACCTGCACTCCATGTCTCTGGTATCTATTTCGATGCCCAAAAAGCTCAACACTGTCGTCGGGCCCTCCGTTTTATCCGCTGCCAATGGTACCCCAAACTTACCTGCAATGTGTTCCAAGGTTGCCAACAGAATCGCACACCCCTTAGACTCACGAGGCCCTACGCAGAGAAAGTCATCCAGGTAATGTATCACGGAATCCATCCCTGACACATCCCTAATCACCCATTCAAGAAATGAGCTAAACAGTTCAAACTTGGCGCAAGATATCGAGCAACCCATTGGCAGGCACTGATCGACGTAAAATTCCCCCTGCCAACAGCAACCCAACAACCAAAAGCTATCCGGATGTACTGGAAGCAAACGAAATGCCGCCTCAATGTCTGATTTTGCCATGAGTGCCCCCTGACCGTAATGCCTCACCCATCCCACTGCTGCATCGAACGAGGTGTACGATACTGAACAATCTTCAGGATTGATACCATCATTCACAGATGCACCTTTTGGAAACGAAAGGTGGTGAATAAGGCGAAACTTGTTTGGTTCCTTTTTAGGCACCACTCCCAACGGTGACACTACTAAATCCTGTAATGGCTTAGTTGCAAAAGGCCCACTCATGCGCCCCAACGAAACCTCCTTGGCCAGTTTTTCCGAAACCACCCCAGGATTCTGCAGTGCAGACCGCAAGTTCTTGGCCATTGGAGGTATAGCTGCCAGAGAGCATGGAATTCTGAAACCCACTGAAAACCCCTCCCCCAACACCCTCGCTGCCTCTCTGTCCGGGTACCTATTTAAAAAAGGCCGCATCCTTACCTCCATCACTGGCGTTATCCCTCTTCTGAGCAGGCTCCCCTGACTTCTTTCCTTTTTTGAAGCAGCGTGACAAAGCGTGGTTCCACCCACATCCTGAGCATTCATGTTTAAAACGACAGGATCCCCCAAACTTGCAGGATCCTTCGTTAAACTGCCAACACACCCCAAATTTTTTCCCGGCCGGGAATCCAGAGGTAGACGATCCCCCGGCCCCCCCATGAAAAGGCTGGTTTGGTACCCTGGCGGAAGACATCAAACGCATCCATAAGCTGATATCCTTATGGTCCCACCTAAGAGCCTGCCTCACTGCCCTGCGTTGCCGAAATTGCTTATTGTATCGAAGCCACGCAGTACCCCCATACACCCTATGTGCCTCGCCTATGGCATCCATGTAGCAAAACAACGCAGAGCAATGCTCCGGGTTCTTTTCGCCAATTACACTCGCCATAATGGCGAATGCCTGTAACCAATTGCCAAAGGTCCTAAGGATCAAACGATACCTTCGCTTCTCCTCATCCTCTCTTTTGGAATCGTCCGGCTTTACCCGGTCCAAGTTGAACTTCTCTAACGGTAACAAGGAAAAAATTTCCACATACTCACCTTTTACTATTTTCTCCCGCACTTCTTGTTTTAAATGTGCTCCCAGCGGGCCCTCATAGCAGACGTACACTTCGCATTTTGCCGCATCTGCTATCCTGACCACATCCTTCCTGACCACCCCTGCAGATTCCCCCGTGGTGGCGTTTCCCGACACCCCTGCGTCTGAGTTGGCGACAGCCTCACCCCCTGTCCCCGTGGTCCCCCCAACACCCGACTTCTCCACCTGCCCTCCAACCCACGGTGCCACTATCGCCGGCGCCGTCTGGTTGGTTGCAAATCGCTGAACCAAATCCCTTAATCCTCCCAGCAATTCCTGTAATTGTCCCCCTGTCCCGGCGGCGACAGGCTGAACGCCCGCCCCCCTAGGCCAGGCGGTCCCCCCGCCGCGGCCCCTACAGCTCCCCCAGGAGCCGTCGTGTCCCCCCCATCACCCCTATCTAACCAATTACCACCATCAACATTGATAACAGAATCAGGTAAAACATGTGACTCACCAGGCTGACTGGGTCTGCTCCCTATCGCCGCTGCACTGGACCCTCCAGATGGCGCGATGTCCTGGCGCACGTCCTCATCCGAACCCGACAGCTCTCCTTCTGACCGTACCTCCGTGGCTTGGAGCATCGGCGTGAGTAACCTCCCAGGTGAAGCCTGCCTGGGGGCTGTGGATTCCCATCTTGTAGCTGTTCTCCCCCTTTCCCTGCGACCCCCTGGTGATGTGCTCTGCTGTCCCACACTGATGGCTCCTCTGCTGGCCCCTGGACCTCTCCTTCTGTCTTCATCTGGCTCTCTTCCACTCCTGGCTGCAGAGGGGCTGCCAGCAGCGTCAGGTAGCTGACCCCCAGCCGTGCCCCTGCTCCTCCCCCGTCGGATCTCCCCCCTAGTAGAAGCCTGTGCTGCGGGTGGGACCGCTCTGCTGCTGTCCTGTCTTCTGGGTGGCGATGCTCGGGCGCCATTACGGCCCGAAGCCCCGCCCCCCGTGCTCCGCTGTTGTGGAGGATTCTGCCCGGACCCCCCAGGGGTGGCGGCGGCCACCCGTTTTGCTGGGGGAGCCGACGGGTCCGTTCCCGGGCTCCTATTAGGGCGAGCTGTTCTGGATGAGGGGCCTGGTGAAAAACGCTCAGGCGGCCTAGACCGCCTGGCGCGTGGCGTCGCTTCCCCCCCCCCGCCGGACCCCCCCGCTTCGTCTAGGAGCAATGGAGCTACCTGAGCCTGTAGCCATTCCTGTCCCCTCGTGGCCGCTGCCGTCCTCAGCCTTGCTAGGATCAAATCAATGTCTGCCATGCTGCTGCAAAAGCTTCTCTCCCCCTGTGTCAACTTCCCCTTTGTCTGTCTCCTCACACTGTTCCTGCTTAAACCCCGCCTATTCCTTTTATATCTCCCCACCCCTAAAGTTAACTTCAATCCCCTCCCTCTTACTTCCTTTTACTTTTTAACCCTCCGTTGTCTCCTGTTCTACCTTGTCATGCCCAGCCCTTCATTACCATTCCATACTTCCATTATCATTCCGGGCCTCCCTTTTATACAGTAATCAGTGCAGCTGGCTGCAGCTGCCCGACTCCACTGCCCATGACATGGCAGTCCTCACTACTGGCTCTGCACCCATCTCTGACTGCATGCTCCCAGTCCTCTCGGACATGCCTCCCCATTCCTCCTGACTGCACACAGGCCCGTCTTTAGCATAGGGCAAATAGGGCAGCTGCCCAGGGCCCAATCACTGTTGGGGGGCCCAAAGCAGCTGCCAATTGAGCCCATGCTGCCTGCCAGAATTCCACCACTTGTTAGCTGCTCACTAGTCACTACTGTCAGTTGTAGATACAGAAAAGTGCTGCTTCTGTATTTACAAGTGACAGAGCTCCTCTGTCTATCATAAAACAGTGTAAAAGTGCAGCGCTAAATATAAAGTGTATAGGATCTTTACAAGAATAGGATCCTACAATGTGACCTTAACATAAATATGTAGTGAGCAAAATAAAATAAGAAATCAAATAACAAACAAGCAGCATATATTGCAAATGCATGTGAAAAAAGAAAGCTGAAAAAAACGAAACAAAAGTCCACGCAGGAATGTTCAATCCACAGGTAAGTACAACAAAGCACCCATCCGAGAGAGATGTGAAGAAAAAAAGTCCAATAGATGATCCACCATGAAGTAAGTATATAGATTCTGCTTACCGGACGGCGTTGACTGCTATTACGGCAGTCTCGCCCAGCGTAGGGATTAGGGTCTCCCAAAACCAAAGATGCAACACAGGAATAAAACTCCAAACCGCCACGCTGCGTCTGCCGGCCCCGAGTCTACTAGCTGTCAGTGTCACCTCCGTCACACCGTTCATGTACAAGACATTCACCGTCCTCTCCGCTCCGCTCCTCTCCGATCTCCGCCACACTCACTCCGTCTCTACCCGACTAATCCCGCCTCTGTCTATCGGCGGCCACTCCGATCCCTCTCTGCTCTACACATCTCTATATGAGAGCAGAGGAGTGAGACCGAGGAGGGAGGGGAATGTCCACAGGCAGAAGCTTCTCGTGAAGCAGCCTGCATGGACGGACGTCATGTAAGTTTAGTTGATCTTCTGTAGCTGCACTTGTCATGCAAGTGGAGGGAGAAAATCTCTACCCTGGAGTTGGAAAAACGGGGGGGACAGGGGGGTGAGCTCTGAACTGGAATCTGGGAGGAGAGCTTTGTACTTAGGGGGATGGAGAACTTGGATTTACACAGCCCTCAGCCCTGTACTCCATACAAAGTTTACCCCTCAACCTAGCATTCCATATGTAGCGCACTCCTCAACGTCACATTCCATACGTAGCGCACCCCTCAACCCCGTATTCCATATGTAGCGCACCCCTCAACCCCGCATTCCATACTTAGCGCACCCCTCAACCCCGCATTACATATGTAGTGAACACCTCAACCCCACATTCCATATGTAGCGCACCTCTCAACCCCACATTCCATACGTAGCACACCCCTTAACCCCGCAATCCATATGTAGCGCACCCCTCAACCCCGCATTCCATACATATTGCATCCCTCAACCCCGTATTCCATATGTAGCACACCCCTCAAACCCACATTCCATACGTAGCGCACCCCTCAACCCCTTATTCCATATGTAGCGCACCCCTCAACCCCGCATTCCATACTTAGCTCACCTCTCAACCCCGCATTCCATATGTAGCGAACACCTCAATCCCACATTCCATACGTCGCGCACCTCTCAACCCCACATTCCATACGTAGCACACCCCTCAATCCCGCATTCCATATGTAGCGCACCCCTCAACCCCTGATTCTATACGTAGCGCACCCCTCAACCCCGTATTCCATATGTAGCGCACCCCTCAACCCCACAATCCATACTTAGCGCACCCCGCATTCCATTTGTAGTGAAAACCTCAACCCCCCATTCCATACGTAGCGCACCTCTCAACCCCACATTCCATATGTAGCACACCCCTCAACCCCGCATTCCATACGTAGCGCACCCCTCAACCCCGCATTCCATACGTAGCTCACCCCTTAACCCTGCATACCATACGTAGCTCATCCCTCAACCCCGCATTCCATATGTAGCGCACTCCTCAAACACGCATTCCATATGTAGCGCACCCCTCAAACCCGCATTCTAAATGTAGTGCACCCCTCAAACCCGCATTCCATATGTAGCGCACCCCTCATCCCTGCATTCCATACGTAGCGCACCCCTCAACCCTGCATTTCATACGTTGTGCACCCCTCAACCCCGCATTCCATACATAGTGCACCCCTCAACCCCGCATTCCATACATAGCGCACCCCTCAAACCCACATTCCATATGCAGCGCACCCCTCAAACCCGCATTCCATATGTAGCGCACCCCTCAACCCCACATTCCATACGTAGCGCACCTCTCAACCCCACATAAAATATGTAGCACACCCCTCAATCCCGCATTCCATATGTAGCGCACCCCTCAACCCCGCATTCCATACGTAGCGCACCCCTCAACCCCGCATTCCATACGTAGCTCACCTCATAACCCTGCATTTCATACGTAGCTCACCCCTCAACCCCGCATTCCATATGTAGCGCACCCCTCAAACACGCATTCCATATGTAGCGCACCCCTCAAACCCGCATTTTAAATGTAGCGCGCCCCTTAAACCTGCATTCCATATGTAGCGCACCCCTCAACCCTGCATTCCATACGTAGCGCACCCCTCAACCCCGCATTTCATACGTAGTGCACCCCTCAACCCCGCATTCCATACATAGTGCACCCCTCAACCCCGCATTCCATACATAGCACACCCCTCAAACCCGCATTCCATATGCAGCGCACCCCTCAAATCCGCATTCCATATGTAGCGCACCCCTCAACCCCACATTCCATATGTAGTGCACCCCTCAACCCCACATTCCATATGTAGCGCACCCCTCAACCCCGCATTTCATACGTAGCACACCCCTCAACCCCGCATTCCATACGTAGCACACCCCTCAATCCCACATTCCATGCGTAGCGCACCCCTCAAACCCGCATTCCATATGTAGCACACCCCTCAACCCCGCATTCCATACACAGCGCACCCCTCAAACCCACATTCCATATGTAGCGCACCCCTTAATCCCACATTCCATATGTCTTCACACCCCTTAACCCTGCATTACATACGTAAAGTACCCCTCAAACCCGCATTCCATATGTAGCACACCCCTCAACTCCGCATTCCATACATAACGCACCCCTCAACCCCGCATTCCATATTTAGCACACCTCTCAATCCCGCATTCCATACGTAGCGCACCCCTCAACCCCGCATTTCATAAGTAGCGAACCCCTAAAACCCGCATTCCATATGTAACACACCCCTCAACCCCGCATTCCATACATAGCGCACCCCTCACACCCACATTCCATATGTAGTGCACCCCTTAATCCCGCATTCCATTTGTAGCGCAACCCTTAACCCCGCATTACATACGTAGTGCACCCCTCAAACCCATATTCTATATGTAGCACACCCCTCAAACCCGCATTCCATATGTAGCGCACCCCTTAATCCCGCATTCCATATGTAGCGCACCTCTCAACCCCACATTCCATACGTAGCGCACCCCTCAACCCGCATACCATACGTAGTGCACCCATCAACCCTGCACTCTATACAAAGTTTATCCCTCAACTGTGCACTCTGTACGTAGCTCAACCCGGCACTCTGTACATAGCGCACTCTTCAACCCTGTACGCTATGTAGTGCACTCCAGACCCTGCAGTATGTATATGGTGCACTCCTAAAATCCTGGTTTATAACCATGCCTTACTGTTAGTGCAGTTTAGCCACACTCACAATTTGATGCAGAGGTAATGATGTGCAGTAACCTCTAGCAACCAATCAGTTAGCAGTAATAATGTGCAGTAACCTATAGCAGTCAATCAGGGAGCTGTAATGATGTGCAGTAACCTCTAGCAACCAATCAGTGAGTGGTAAGGATTTCCAGTAACCTCTAGCAACCAATCAGCAAGCAGAAATAATGTATTTTAGCTTCTAGCAAAAAGTCAGTGAATGGCAATGATATGCTGCAAGCTCTGGCAACCAATCACAATTGCTGCCTGATCTGCTGCAGTAAACTGATTTTGAGTCTAGCTGCTATTTAATGTATATCTCAGAATCAGGGGGAGGGGGCTAAGAAAATGTTTGCCCAGGGTCCAATCAATATTAAAGATAGCCCTGACTGCACATGTCACTCACCAGCCCTTCTGGCTGCAACTGGTGGTTCCCTCCTGAAGACTTGCCCAGCAGTGCTAGCTCCTGCTGTCCTCTCTTGCTCTTACTGTGCCTCCTGTCCAGAGCCTCCACGATTTCCTGGAGGGCTCTGTCCTGCACCCGAGCCCAGGCCCAAGGTCACCCCCCCCAGACTGGGGAGCATCCTCGAAGGCCCCGACAGCCTAGTACTCCATTCTCAGTTCTTCCACCCGACAACTCCTCCCCAGCTGGGCTTACCCTGGGTATTTAACCACTTACAGACCAGAAGATTTTCCTGCTTAATGACTGGGCCATTTTTTGCGATACTGCACTGCATCACTTTAACTGACAATTGCGTGGTCATGCGATGCTGTATCCAAACAAAATTGATGTCCTTTTTTCCCACAAATAGAGCTTTCTTTTGGTGGTATTTGATCACCTTGCGCTATAAACAAAAAAGAGCGACAATTTTGAAAAAAAAAAAATATTTTTTACTTTTTGCTATAATAAGTATCCCCAAAAATGTTTTTAAAAAACAAATTTCTTCATCCGTTTAGGCCAATATATATTCTTCTACATATTTTTGGTAAAAAAATCGCAATAAGCATATATTGATTGGTTTGCGCAAAAGTTATAGCGTTTACAAACTATGGGAAAGATTTATGGCAGTACTGCTTTGGATATCTTTTCCATCTTTCCATCTTTGTAAAGTTCCATTACCTTGTTACGCAGGTCTTTTGACTGTTCTTTTCTGCCTCCTCATGGCTTAGTGTCTAGCCTGCTTAGTGCATCCATGTGAGAGCTAACAAACTCAATGACTATTTATACACAGACACTAATTATGATTTAAAAAGCCACAAATGTGGGAAATTAACATTTAATTGTCATTTTAACCTGTTTGTACCACCTTCTGTGTCTGTACCAAGGCCAAACATTCCAGGGTATGTACCGGTAAGCTTTTTATCAGGGCCATTTGGGTGATTTCTGTTATCATTATGATTTAAAAAGAATCCAGAAAAATATGTGTTAAAAAATGGCTTCATGTGATTGCTATCCTTAAATAAAAGACAGTTTTTTGGCATGATCAGTCATATTTTCAATATTAACCACTTCAGCCCCGGAAGATTTGGCTGCTCAATGACCAGGCCATTTTTTGTGATACGGCACTGCTTCGTTTAACTGACAATTGCGCGGTCATGGGACACTGTACCCAAACAAAATTGACATTATTTTTTTCCCACAAAGAGAGCTTTCTTTTGATGGTATTTGATCGCCTCTGCGGTTTTTATTTTTTGCGCTATAAACAAAAGAAGAACGACAATTTTGAAAAAAACACAATATCTTTTACTTTTTGCTATAATAAATATCCCACATTTTTTATGAAAAAAAAAAAATTTCCTCAGTTTAGGCCGATATGTATTCTTCTACATATTTTTGGTAAAAAAAATCGCAATAAGCGTATATTGATTGGTTTGCGCAAAAGTTATAGCGTCTACAAAATAGGAGATAGGTTTATGGCATTTTTATTTATTTATTTATTTATAAGTAATGGTGGCAATCTGCGATTTTTATCGGGACAGTGATATTGCGACGGAGAGATTGGATACTTTTGACACATTTTTGGGACCATTGACAATTATACAGCGATCAGGGGGATGGGACTGTCTAGGAGGAGAGAGAGATTGGTGCTCATACTTAGTATGAACACACGATCTCTCTCTACTCCCCTGAAAGAACCGGGATTTGTGTGTTTACACACACAGATCCGGGTTCTCACTCTGTCACGAGCGATCGCAGGTGCCCGGCGGTCATCACGGCCGCTGGGCACTCGCATCAGCTCTGGGCACACGCTGCAGAAGCGTGCGCGCCCCTAGTGGCCAAAAGGCGAAGCGACATAAGGTAACGTTGTTTCGCCCAGCCGTGCCATTCTGCTGTACTAAAACTGCGGTGGCTGGTCGGCAAGGAGTTAATGCCAAAATTTCACAATTTCTGCCAGGGTATGCAAACTTTTGAGCACAACTGTATATACATATAATACAGTATCACACAAAAGTGAGTACACCCCTCACATTTTGTAAATATTTTATTATACGTACAGCTTGTATAACAGTGTAAATTTGCTGTCCCCTCAAAATAACCCAACACACAGCTTTTAAGTCTAAACCGCTGGCAACAAAAGTGAGTACACCCCTAAGAGAGAATGTCCAAATTGGGCCCAATTAGCCATTTTTCCTCCCCGGTGTCATGTGATTCGTTAGTGTTACAAGATCTCAGGTGTGAATGGGGAGCAGGTATGTTAAATTTGGTGTTATCGCTCTCATTCTCTCATACTGGTCAGTGGAAGTTCAACATGGCACCTCGTGGCAAAGAACTCTGTGAGGATCTGAAAAAAGAATTGTTGCTCTACATAAAGATGGCCCAAGCTATAAGAAGATTGCCAAGACCCTGAAACTGAGCTGCAGCACGGTGGCCAAGACCATACAGCGGTTTAACAGGACAGGTTCCACTCAGAACAGGCCTCGCCATGGTCGACCAAAGAAGTTGAGTGCACGTGTTCAGCGTCATATCCAGAGGTTGTCTTTGGGAAATAGACTTATGAGTATTGCCAGCATTGCTGCAGAGGTTGAAGGGGTGGGGGGTCAGCCTGTCAGTGCTCAGACCATACGCTGCACACTGCATCAAATTGGTCTGCATATCTGTTGTCCAAGAAGGGAGCCTCTTCTAAAGATGATGCACAATAAAGCTTGCAAACAGTTTGCTGAAGACAAGCAGACTAAGGACTTGGATTACTGAAACCATGTCATGTGGTCTGATGAGACCAAGATAAACGTATTTGGTTCAGATGGTGTGAAGCGTGTGGCGGCAACCAGGTGAGGAGTACAAAGACAAGTGTGTCTTGTCTACAGTCAAGCATGGTGGTGGTAGTGTCATGGTCTGGGGCTGCATGAGTGCTGCCGGCACCGGGGAGCTACAGTTCATTGAGGGGACCATGAATGCCAACATGTACTGTGACATACTGAAGCAGAGAATGATCCCCTTCCTTCAGAGACTGTGCCGAAGGGCAGTATTCTTTCATTATAACAACCCCAAACACCTCCAAGACGACCACAGCCTTGCTAAAGAAGCTGAGGGTAAAGGTGATGGACTGGCCAGGCATGTCTCCAGACCTAAACCCTATTGAGCATCTGTGGGGCATCCTTAAATGGAAGGTGGAGGAGCACAAGGTCTCTAACACCCCCTATCTCCGTGATGTCGTCATGGAGGAATGGAAGAGGACTCCAGTGGCAACCTGTGAAGCTCTGGTGAACTCCATGCCCAAGAAAGTTAAGTCAGTGCTGGAAAATAATGGTGGCCACATAAAATATTGACACTTTGGGCCCAGTTTGGACATTTTCACTTAGGGGTGTACTAACTTTTGTTGCCAGCGGTTTAGACATTAATAGCTGTGTGTTGAGTTATTTTGAGAGGACAGCAAATTTACACTGTTATACAAGCTGTACACCCACTACTTTACATGGTAGCAAAGTGTAATTTCTTTAGTGTTGTCACATGCAAAGATATAATAAATTATAATAACATGTTTACAAAAATGTGAGGGGTGTACTCACTTTTGTGAGATAGTGTAAATAAATAAATAAATATATATATATATATATATATATATATATATATATATATGTTATATAAACTGTTTTTGATTATACTGTATGCAACCGTGAAAACAAAACTGTACAAATAAGGTCTTTATTTTTTTTCTGCATTTCCAGCAATTAGTCGCCGTGTTGGTATCACATTTTAATATTTTATGAACTTGAAGATGTTATTTTCCAAACAGAGTAGAGTTCTGCATACTGTTTAAAAACTGGACCTGAGCTCAAAAAGTGAAGAGTTGCTATGTTGTGAGGAAGATATAGAAATGTTGATTGTGGCTATACAGTAACCGGAAAATTTACTCTATACCTGGAATTCCTCCTGAAAAATAGAAGTGCACTTCCTGGTATGTGAGTGTGCCTAGGCATTCCTGTGCTTACAGTTCTATAGCTGAATATCTGTGAGATTTAAGGCACTGCTACCTGACTGCTTTTTTCAGGAGATTTGGAGATGTCACCAATGTTTTGCTCTCCTTTCTCCTTTCTGGGGAGTCTGAGTTGAGGAAGAAAAAGCCTTGCCTCTATCACATAGTTGCCAACATTGCAAAAAAAAATTTCGGGATGCTTTTTTGCATGTAGGCGGGGCCTTGCTATAATTGGGGGCGTGGCATTCTTTTGTAGGCGGGGCATACCGTAACAAAAAAATGCGGCGCGCATTGCCAGCGGAGTCCCCCCTTACATCAGGCAATGCCAGCGGAGTCCCCATTACATCAAACATTGCCGCGGAGTCCCCCCTTACATCAGACATTGCCAACGGAGTACCCCCTTACATCAAACATTGCCGCGGAGTCCCCCCTTACATCAGACATTGCCAACGGAGTACCCCCTTACATCAGACATTGCCAGCGGAGTCCCCCCTTACATCAGGCATTGCAGCGGAGTCCCCCCTTACATCAGGCATTGCCAGCAGAGTCCTGTCCTTACACCAGGCATCCCCCAATGGGGCCCCCCTTTCTTTACATCAGGCATTCCCAGCAGTGGAGACTCTCTCCGCCGCCATTACTAAATAGAATGGGACAAAATAGCCGGGTGGCTGCCAATAGCAATTGAGTTGTGGCGCCGCCCACCCCCGCCCCTTCCCACATCAGGTCACAGACAGATGGCAGTGGGGCGGGCGGTGGGCGGTGCCACAGCTCAAATTCTATTGGCAGCCACCCGGCAATTGCTATACAGTAATTGTTTATTTTGGTCTTCGGGAAAATGACGGCGGTGGAGACATCGTCTCAGTCGGCCACAGACCTCTAGCGGCGGCGGCGAAAAAAAAAAAAAGGTAAAATAAGAATTTCCCGGGACATTTCCCGGGAATGGCTAAATCCGGGAAAAGGGTCTAAATCCTATGAATGTCGTGACAGTTGGTAAGTATGCTATCAAGATGGCCACTTGTATACATAGACAAAGTGCAGAACAAGGCGTGGTAAGAGATTCATTGATTAAAAAAACAGTTTCAGGGAGACCACAGCAAGTCCTGCCAATTAGATGTTTCCTCCCTGCCTGCCTTTTTTTGGGTACAGCTTCCAGAGTTCAGTTCTTCTTTTGACATCCATTAACAAAAACACCAAGGTTTCACTTTACTTTCTGGATGGGTTCCCCATTTAACTGATACCAGATACATCACATGATACACATAACAAAGGCTGGATTCCCTTAATCAGATGCATGACTACTTCAGCAGCCTTGCTGCATACTCTCAGGGAAAACTGCTTTCATTAGGACAGCAATAAGTTGCTGTTGACTTGCTTTTACCTGCTTTGACTGGCTCTTGTTTACATTTAAATTAATTTGTATAGAAGAAAAAAATGAAGCTCAAACATAGTTGAATGGGCCTAGTCGGATTTTTTAAAACATGGAGCAAAGTAAAGCAAAACAAATACAGCAATAAACAGAAGTGAACACTCCATATGATGCAACTCAACATTAAAACATTTGCATTCAAAATGATGATGTACGTCAGAAGCAAAAAACATTGTATTTGTACATTAGCCCTAAGGAGAATGTCAGCTGTGAGGTAAGGTACTTATAGATATGAGATGACCTTCTGCTGATCTGGTTGAGCCAGGAATTCTTGGTTGTGTGACAACCACGTGATACTGCTGCCTGAGGGCAGTTGGATTATGTTTTACACATCAAACCACCCTCAAATATCAACGTGTAGCTTTATTGCACATTAAAGTGGTTGTAAACCCTTACTTATACCCACTTAAGTAACTAGCCTCAGGTGATAAATAGAGATGAAACAAAACCTCCCACGTAAGTAGAAGTTGTTTATCTGCAGCCATCTGTCCTCTACAGCCTCCTAAGGCACACATTTTATACAGTATCTCTGAGCTCCAGAAGGCAAGGGGCAGGGATATGATGTCACACACTGCGCATAATACAGCAGTGAGCTGAGTGTAATCTGAGACCCGAGTGGAGGGAAAGGGCAAACACTCACACACACACACAGTCTCATTGGAACACATGCGCAGCTGAGGCTGTCAATCACCCTCTGTGGGCTGGAGGGTGGCTGTCCCTTGGGATTCTGATTCACAAGTAAGTACAAACTATAGAAGGATATGCGTTGTTCAATTTTCATTTCAGAGGTTTACAACCACTTTAAAAATTTGTTTGAGGGATCCTGATCTGCTTAGTTATAGTAGTTAATATTAACTGCTGAATTAATACCATTGTTGGTTCAGTGCAAGGGTGTCACCATGCACCTTCAAAGTAACATAATCCTTGGTATTATTTGCTTTTCTTAAAGGTAATCCTGCCTGAGCTCACAGAACAGCCCTGGGTAGCTATATCAACAACAGTAAAGGTGGCTCGTACCAAATGCAGAGGTGAATTGCGTTTTCAACCTTACTGCTATGTTTTCGGTGTCAGAGTGCCTTTCCAAATTATAAATATGGACAGGAGTTCCTGCCAGAGACCCTTTCAAAATAAATTGGCTTCACCACAAAGATTATTATGATATAAATACTTTACAAAATAGATAAGAAAATCCCTTCATCTCTGTCACCTTAGGAATGCGTCAACAATCTGATTTGGCAAACAGTGCATTTTCCATGATTCTGTTTTCTTTCAATTCCACTAATTTAATTATTGGCTATTCTTTCTGCCAGTGGAAATATGGTTAAATGAGATCAAATATATACAATACTGAACTCATTAGACTTCTTATTAAAAGTAATCTGATACTATAGAAAATGACTTAAGAAATGAAGAATAAGCAATATTACTGTAAGGATAAATTCATTAACCAACTTTATGACAATAAGTAAAAACAACTAATGAAAGATATACATCTGTCAGTTAAACGATGTACATTTTCTAATTTTCCACCTCTACCTGCCCCCTGCCTTCAGCCTGACCCCTCTAGCCCACTCATACCCATCTCTTCCCTACCTACTCTGTGCCTACTCTTTTTCTAAGACCTCATATTCTAACTTTCTTTGTCTTCCCTACTCTGTTTTACCCACTTTCCCTTACCATTTTCTATGTTGATGTGTTATATTGTATAAAAAAGATCTGGAACAATAAAATACTGTTTCTTCTACTCATATTTCAAAGTGGTATGCAAAATCTGTCAATGGTTAACTTTTAGCCTTGGGCGGCTGCAGTTGGTATGCCATTGTTACTTGATAGCCTGGGGATGTCCTATGATTACAGTACCTGGCAGATGAGCTTGTTCCCTGTACTGTACACTGTGCATATGTATTGTTCTCACACATACTATGTTCACATTCATGTCCTTGGACAAATGTAAATAAAAAATAGAAAAAAAAATAAGTTTAAGTACCAACTATGTGAGCACGAACTAGCAGGTGTATGCTGGGTATTATACGCCCAAAATAAGGAACAAACATTCTGCTCATACACATAGCTTACTCTGATTACAGCAGAGGTCCCCAACCCCTGGGCCACGAACCGGTACCGGCCCATGGCCTGTTAGCAAAGAGGCTGTACAGCAGGAGGTGAGCGGTGGATGAGCGAGCGAGGCTTGATCTGTACTTACAGCCACTCACCACCGCCTGAGCTCAACCTCTTGTCAGATTAGTGGCAGCATTGCAATCTCATAAGAGCGTGAACCCGTACTGTAAACTACGCAACCACGGGATGATGATTTGAGGTAGAGGTGGAGATGAGGCGGTAATGGTAGTGCTGGGGAGCGGCTGCAAATACAGAGCAGGAGAGGATTGACTGCACAGAGACCCTAATTATTTAATTATATCTTACAATAAGTGTAATGGTCTTGAATCATCCAAAACCAATTGGGGACCACTGGAGTACAGTATCTCTCCACACTTTTTTACTCAACATCACTTTTGCACACCTAAAGTCAATAACCCAGCCTCAGCCACCTTACCAACCACTCAGTGTTTGCTTCTCCTCTCTGTCAATTCCTCCACTGGCCTCCGATCACCCAACAAATTACACTCAAAATACTAACAACAACTTACAAAGTCATCCACAACTTTGCCCCCAGCTACATCACTAGCCTAGTCTCAAAATACCAACCTAATCATTCTTGTCTCTCCTCCCAAGACCTCCTGCTCTCTAGCTCCCTCGTCACCTCTTTCATGCTCGCCTCGAAGGACTTTCCCCGAGCCTCACCCATCCTATGGAGCTCACTACCCCAATCTGCCTGATTATCTCCTACTCTGTTGGCTTTTGGATGATCTCTGAATACCCTTCTCTTCAGAGAAGCCCATCCTGCCCACAACTAACAACTGTGCTTTTATTTTCTCCATCAGAACATCCCCCACACTTATTACCCTTTGTATCACTTAAACCCCCCTCCTAGATTGTAAGCTCTAACGAACAGGGCCCTCTGATTCCTCCTGTATGGAATTGTATTGTAATTGTACTGTCTACCCTCTTATTGTAAAGCGCTGCGCAAATTGTTGGCGCTATATAAATCCTGTATAATAATAATAACCCTCTTAAATCTCATTCTGATATTTCTATACTTATCAGTTTTGGTTATTGCATTCAATTCCTGGTTGTACTGTAGAGATTAGGCAATTCTCTTTTTTAAGACCTAGTAATTCTAATGGAAATTTAGGGAGATTAAAGTTTTACTAAACCCAGGACCCTGTATGCACTATATTTGGTCTCACACAGTACACAGAACATGGAAAGTCTTGTGACTTCTATCTTTGTCTGGCCGAGAACTGGTTAAAGCATGTAGGAGGAGTTTTCATTCTGTTCCGACTGTCCTATGAGGCTACATCACCCTTGACTTTCTGTCTGGACAGTGCTGATCAGCCCTGTGCTGATCACATGTCCAATGAGGCTGCATGACCCCTGACTTTCTGTCTGGACAGTGTTGATTGGCCCTGTGCTGATCACATGCACCCCCCCCCCCAAAAAAAACAACAAGGTTCTAGCAATACACACCTAACTGAGCATGTGCAGAGTGCCTCCAAGGCTCTGTTCTATCAGTAGATGGATTGGGGACAGTAAAAGAAGGGGAGGATCATAGAAGATGGGATCAAACAGCCTTTTTAAACAATGCAGATGCTTTACCTCTTAGGTTCCTCAGTGAGTATAGCAAATATGCTTTACTGCATATACAGACTGATTTTACTGTTGTGGGTTTAGTAACACTTTAAGCACACTTGCAAAAACACGTTAGAGGAATTCTAGAGGCATCTAGCATCACATGGGCATAGTAAAACCTCTGAACAGAGGTATGTTGTGAGTGCAGCATTTATAGCGCCTGTATTTATACCTTGCAAATGATCTATAATTACTCCTTAACATTTTAGGAAAATTTCCATGTGGTCCCTGTAATGGTGAAGAGCAGGTAGTACTGAACATTTTATTATGTACAATCTTAATGTTTGGACTTGTCAGTTTATGGTGGGGTTGGAGCGGTTTTAATTAATCATGTTAGATGTCAAATATACAGTCTGATGCAGCATGTATGACTCCTTACTGTTTCCAAGTGCCAAGCAGAAAGAACAGAACACTACAAAAGTACAAAAGGTCGAGATCCACTGCTTCACAGTACGGGGATAGAAAGAAATCACGCATCTCCTTTGTTCCTGATGATTCTATTATGTGAGGCTATGGTTACTAAAATGTATTTCACAGATGCGTACAAAATGTGCAATTTGTACATGTGTGTAAAGTTGGAAACAATGCAAAATATATAGGAATGTTAAAGTGTATCTAAATCTAAAACCAAAAATGTAATATATTGCATCTTACTAGTCCTTGGTGTGGTGGCTGCATTTGCTTTCTTTTCCAAGCTTCTTTTGCTTTTTCACCTGGTAAACCTGCAAATAACACACTCTCCGTTCTTGAGTGCCTACGTCACTCCTCCACTGTATCTGTAAAGAGAGTCATGGCTCTCCTGATATGGACTATAAACATGCCGTTATCTCTTCATCTCCATTTCATGGGGAGCAGGATAATTGAGAGATTACAGAAGATAGCTAGAAAGGAAGATATTGTTCTGTTCAACTCACAGAAAATGACAAGGACGCACCATTTCTGGTAAGGTCAACGCATATATTTTGTGTATGTGTTGAAAATGTTCTTAACTTAAAAAAAAAAAAAAAAAAATTGTAAGGCAGCAATCACATCTAAGGACTGTAGGGTACAGTAAATGGCATTTTTGTTTTAGGGTTTAGTCCTTAAAAATTTTACACACAGAATTAACATGACCTTTCCTTCACGCAATTTTCGGATTACTTATTACTTACCTCCTAAAAAAAAAAAAAAAAGCATTGCGGCCAAAATCTTCCATGCAGCAAATACAAAATGCATGTAGAGCTGGTCTTACTCCATTAGTACAATTATACTGTAAGTCCTCATTTGCATGATCAAATGGAGCTTGCACTGCCCAGAATCAGCATAAAGAATAGAAACCAAATTAATTTTGTGCTGCTCCTAAAACCAGCAGCTAACACACCACTTATGGAAATAATGGTATTGAGAACAGATAAAACAAAAAGTGTAGCGCTAATATATAATGTGCCTAGTGCAATGTGCATAGGTGAGTTAAACCACAAAAAAACTAAATATATTAAATATACCAATATGAATAATCACATTAAATATATCTAGACATAATCTTAATTATGTATATATTCTCAGTTTGAATATCTCTCTTAAATCACACATAAAAATTGCAAAAAAACAGAAAAGACTGAGATAAGTGTCCATAAATATGTTCTTCATCTGAATAAAATTAGAAGTGAATCTTGAACCAGGTGCATGTATCAAATAGTGAAGAAAACCACCACCTGCTAAAAGGGAGGCTTACCAGATAGTTTGAACACATCAGAGCATACGCCCTGCGTGTCAAACAAGCTTTAATAAACAGTAGAATAGACTCTGAACCGTTATCCACAGGTAGGTATTCCCTCCAAAGACCGCCAAGTTGAAACCACAGAGGATGTAATACAACCGACAAACCGGAGCTCAGATGTCCACAGGTATATAATAGTGTTTTAAAGAAGAAAGCAAAAGAGGACCATAGTGTAATGCCGTAAAGAACTTTGATTTATTAAAAAGGTGAATAACACTCACATGATTGAAGATAAAAGACAGCGCTGATATAAAATCAATAGAAGCAACAGTGAGGATCGTACCAACGCATTTCGTCTCTACAGGACATCATCTGGGGATGATGCAGAATCAGCATAGTTCTTCACAGGATAAAAATCATTGATAAAATCAAGGATAGGCTGAGAGGCGCTGCAGCTGTCCTCTGATTCGTCGAGTCACGGGGCAGGCTGATGATGTCACGCTCTCCAACTCAGCCAATCAGAGGAAGCTTTGTAATCATTCACAGAATACAAAGCTGCCTATGAATGGCTGAGTGCTGCTCAGACCAACTCTGCATTGTTTGAGGGGTGAGACAGGAAGTCTCTGTCTCACAGTCAGAATCCAGCACTGTGTGCTGTTTGTCGCTGAAGCTACACGCAGTTGAACAGTTTATACAGTGCTTAGAGACACTCCAGCACTTTGTGAGGGAAATAACTTTTTTAGACCAGCTTGGTCCAAACAAACTATTTAAAGTCACAGGAAGCATGGAGATCGGCTTTAAAATGACTATGTCATCATGAGAAACATATGGGGCATTTCACTTCAGGTCTCCAGAAAATGCTAGATGTTTGGCTGTATCTGACTTAAAAAGTAACTCCACTTTTGTTGAGAAAAATAATTTCCCTCTTATCTATGTATATTACAAGGATTTTAACAAACTTTGTTGCAGATTCTTACCTTTTGTTATTCTGAAGAAATCCATGTGTGTTTGTCTGTGTCCATGTGAAAAGTGTATCTAATTTGAGAGGTTTCATGATTATAAATCAGCTGCTGCACCTGCAGGGCTCTAATGAGGAAAATTGCAGGGTCTGCATCCCTTTAGACGTGATTTCCCATTGGGAGTATCTCACCAAAAATGACATTTTTGTTGCAGGGGATGCCTGAAATCTTACTTGTATCTTAGTGTAAACTTCTGGGAAAATCAGTGATTTTTCAGTGTACAGAACACCTCCAGGTAGCCTTATTGCATTGCATTTACAGAAAATTACAGAGCTGCAGATTTAAAAGGAAAGGTAATTTTTAATAACATTCAAATACAAAATGAGTCGCAATTGTATATACTATATTATTATTTTTTTATTGGCTACTTTTTTTTCTCCACCGAAAGTGAAGTTACCTTTTAAAATGGTAAGCCCGAAAAACACCAGGGATTGGCGGGAGGGGGGAACGTCCCTTCCCGACGTTTCTGAAAGCAATCCAGCAGCTAATGAGCCACACAGACCGCTTTCGTGAGAAAATCGTCCACCGGCTGAAAAAAAAATAACAGCCATAAACCCGGTAAACCACTTGCAACTAGGGATGCACCAATACCATTTTTTTTGCAATGAGTACGAGTACCGATACTCTTTTTTAGTACTCGCCCATGCCTACCGCAACTGTTTTGTTTTCGCTTCAGCTGTCAGCAATGGTACAAAGCATTGAAAAGTTATTTACAAACGAAATAGATTTTTTTTTTAAATTTTGCACTTTTTTAATGTGAAATGTGTAAATATATGTTAATATTTATATATGTGTAAAAATATTCACTAAAAAAGCAAGCAAAAAAAAGTTTTCATTGTTTATCGTTTATAAAATAGACGTGAACACAAAAAAAAAGCCCTAAAATAATAATTAAATAGAGGAGAATAGGAAAGTAATTAAGGCTGATTAGAGTAAATTAAGAGTTAATAAGGGGTTAAATAGAGGAACATTTGTTCATCCCTTTGATCTGCAGATGAAGAAACAGAAAGATACGAAAAGAAACAATGGGGGTTATTTACTAAAGGAAACTCCACTTTGCACTGCAAGTGCACTTGGAAGTAAAGTCGCTTTAGATCTGAGGAGGACATGCGAGGAAATTGATTGGATGAAAAAATCAGCAGAGCTTCCCCTCATTTCAGATCTACCCCTTAGATTTAGAGCGACTGCACTTTCAAGTACACTTGCAGTGCAAAGTGGATTTGCCTTTCGTAAATAACCCCCAATCTTTCTTTTAATTTTAGTGTTTCAGCGGCTGAGCAATGTTGTTACTAAACATTGTCGGCTGCTTTTTTTTTTTTTTTGACAGCTCCAATTCTTCAACACTTCAGCTGCCAACAGGAGAGACCCGCTGACAACTCAAAGAACCGAGCCTGAAAGTATCGGTTTCAGGTATCGGTACATTTGCACGAGTACCGATACTTGTGCAAATACTCAGTATCGGCACCGATACCGATGCTAGTATCGGTGCAACCCTACTTGCAACCACAACGTATATTTGCCATTGCTGGCTTCTCTGACTGCAATATATATACACTATATTGTCAAAAGTATTGTGACGCCTGCCTTCATACGCACATGAACTTCAACCACCTCAATACAGGGTACTTTTACCCCTTCCTACCCAGGCCATTTTTTAGGTTTCAGCGCTGTCGCTCTTTGAATGACAATTGCGCGGTCATGCAACAGTGTACCCGAATACATTTTTTTATCTTTTTCTTCACACAGATAAAGCTTTCTTTTGGTGGTATTTATTCACTGCTGGGTTTTTTATTTTTAAAGAAAATAAATAAAAAAACAGAGAATTTTGAAAACACAAAAATAATTTTTTTCTTATTTTCTGTCTGTAAATTTTGTAAATAAGTGTTTTTTCTCCTTCACTGATGTGCGCTGAGGAGGCTGCACTGATGGGCACTGATAGGTTGCACTGATGGGCACTGATGAGGTGGCACCTATGGGCACTGATTAGGTGGCACTGATGAGGCACTAATATGCTGCACTGATGGACACTGATAGGTGGCACTGGTGAGCACTGATAGGTGGCACCAGTGGGCACTGATAGGCGGCACTAGATGATCAGTGCCCTGATTACCTGCCCAGGTCTCCTCTGCAAGGAGATGCCGCTGATCTGCCACTCTGTCAGTGTGAGGCTAGGAGAGCCGATTCATGGCACTTCCTCATTTACATGTGACTGGCTGTGATTAGACACAGACGATCACATGATTAAAGAGCCGCAGCTCTTTACAGAGATCGGGGTTGCTCCATGTCCTAGCAACACGGTGTGGCCACGATCGCCGCGCTGTGTACCCCTGCGAGCGCACAATAGTCACGTGATGTCCTCCCAAAACGAGACCCGCACTGTCCCTCTGTCATTTGACAGTGGGCGGGAGGCAAGCAGTTAATGGCATCCCAGTCTTAGTCCCTAGGGTTCAATATTGAGTTGGCCCACCCTTTGCAGCTATAACAGCATTAACTCTTCTGGGAAGACTGTCCACAAGGTTTAGAAGTGTGTTTATGGGAATGTTTGACCATTCTTCTAGAAGCGCATGTGTGAGGTCAGGCACTGATGTTGGACAAGAAGGTCTGGCTCGCAGTCTCCACTATAATTCATCCCAAAGGTGTTCTATCGGGTTGAGGTCAGGCCAGTCAAGTTCCTCCACCTCAAACTCACTCATCCATGTCTTTATGGACCTTGCTTTGTGCACTAGTCCAAATCATTTGGTAGAGGGTTGATTATGGTGTGGGGTCGTTTCTCAGGGGTTGGGCTTGGCCTCTTAGTTCCAGTGAAGGGAACTCTTAAGGTGTCAGCATACCAAGACATTTTGGACAATTTCATGCTCCCAACTTTGTGGGAACAGTTTGGGGATGGCCCCTTCCTATTCCAACATGTCTGCACACCAGTCCACAAAAGCAAGTTCCATAAAGACATGAATGAGCAAGTTTGGGGTGCAAGAACTTGACTGGTGTGCACAGAGTCCTGACCTCAACCCGATAGAACACCTTTGGGATGAATTAGAGCAGAGACTGCGAGCCAGGCCTTCTTGTTCAACATCAGTGCCTGACCTTACAAATGCGCTTTTGAAAGAATGGTCAAACATTCCCATAGACACACTCCTAAACCTTGTGGACAGCCTTCCCAAAAAAGTTAAAGCTGTTATAGCTGCAAAGGGTGGGCCAACTCAATATTAAACCCTACGGACTAAGACTGGGATGCCATTAAAGTTTATCTGTGTGTAAAGGCAGGTATCCCAATTCTTTTGACAATACAGTGTATATTTATTGCGGTCGGGGAAGCCAACAATGGCAGCATCCATTCATCTACCATGACAGAGTCACTTTAAAAACAATTGAGATGAGATACAAACCACTTAAGGAGTTCTCTGTTTCAGTGCAGACTAAAAGAATTGAATTATGACTGGAGCTGTGAAACATAATTCAAGTATATATAATTACTTACTTTGCATAGAAACAATTTAACAAAAAAATCACACATACTGTAGATAAGATTATTTACATCAAGCTGATCTCTCATGTGTGTAGCTGATGTTATTTATCAACAACACAAAGTCCATATTCACCTCTGTTAGCTCTCTTTTCCTTGAAGGTTTCCAAGCAGCATATGGCTAGACAAAGCCTTTGCATGCAGGGGGTCCTTTTACACAGCAAAACTTTTTTAGAGTTGGTGAGGAGTTTAAATCCTTTAAGGCCCCTTCACACCAGTTGTGGTGCAGGAAACGTGCATTTCCATGCGTGTGTTTCCCATACCGCACTGCCATCTCCAGACACACGCGGGTGCCATTAATTGTTAATGGCGCCCCAAATGAATTGAGCAAGCGTACGCCTTTGCGGCCACTAAAACACGTAGGACCACAGAACCTTGCGGTTTGGTGCAATATTAATTTAAAAAGTAGCCACTGCTAAACTTTTTGCACATTCCTGCGTGTTGAGATGAATAGACCGTCAAAAATGTGTCGCGTGTGAATGCGTAAGAATGCGAGCATTCTGGTGTGAACCAGCCCTGTACTCTCTCTAACTATCCTGATCATCAATGTCCCCAGGAATGAAAGTTAGGATAAATCCAAAATTTTCAGTTGCCACCAGAACAGGAAAAGAGGGAAAATCTTTCAATCGGGGTATTCGTTTTCGAGACAACTGTCTAATGCCGCATACACACGGTCAGATTTTCCGATGGGAAATGTTGGATGTGAGCTTGTTGTCGGAAAGTCCGACCGAGTGTATGCTCCGTCGAACATTTACTATCGGACTTTCCGCCAACAAATGTTTGCTAGCAGGTTCTCAAATTTTCCGCCAACAAAACTTTGTTGTCGGAAAGTCCGATCGTGTGTACACAAGTCCGCACACAAAAGTTCACGCGTGCTCGGAATCAAGTATAAGCCGGAAGCGCTCGGTCTTGTAAAACTAGCGTCCGTAATGGAGATAGCACATTCGTCACACGACAAATTCTTAAATCTCTCGACGCAGCGCATTCTCTTCTTCTTTATAATGCTATAATAATGAAGTTGCTTTGCTGTTGATATTCACAGAGTTCTGACAAACTGATTTTTATCATTTCTTGTGATCTCCAAAATAATCTTTTTTTTTTTTTTTTCTAGTGATCTCCATATTTTTTTTCGTTTTGTTTTTTCTCGTGATCTCCAGAATAATTTTTTTTTATTATTTTTATTTTTTCCTAGTGATCTCCAAAATATTTTTTTTTTTCGTTTTGTGTGTCAAGTTACTACAACACCATTATTATCTTGTATTTTTTAACCTCGAAGAGATACAACTATGTTGGTGTCCCTTGTTAATTTGACATTTTGTATTTTTGAAATGTACCTGCCTGCTCACAAACAAATAGTCCTTTTTGAAGTAAAACACATAGCCAAGTATTTTTCCTAACAAAAAATAGGAATTTAATAGGGGTCATAACAAAATAAAGAGGAAGGCAACGCTGGAGAAACAGTTAAAATTGGTGAAGCCTTTGTACCCAGCAGACATTAATTATTTGACTGTCAAAATTGGTAACCTGAGGAGTCCATTTAATAGAGAGCACAATACGGTCCAGGACTTTGAGAAATCGGGAGCAGCAGCAGATGACATATATGTCCCGAGGCTGTGGTCTTCCAACAGCCTGCGTCTTTTGCCAGGCCACACCAAACCCAGGCCATCACTCTCAATACTTCCTTCCATGCTGCTCTGGTGGGTTGGGTGGCTGTGGTGTTGGTGGTGTTGCTGGAGGTGGTGAAGGAGTATGGTCCAACTCACACAGGTGGCTTTGATTTGTGAGTTGGCCCCTTATCCCCTTGTTTAGGGCCTGAAGAATGATTTCCTCACAGATCAGGCGTTGGCCCTCCTCCATGTGTTCGAGTTTAGTTGCTGTCACACATCCAAATGACTCGAGGCCACCAGAGGTCTTTGTAAGTACCGCAGTAGCCTGGCAAATTAAAGCAGTCGCTGATTCCTCCAGGTTCCTCGCCTTCCTGGTCCTTTTGGTTGGAGAGCGGAGGAGAGGAACCTGGGATTCTGTCAAGCTGCTTGCCCCGGCCTCCTCCTGGCTGAGACTTTCCTGTGTATGAAAATGGTACATAGTTTTAGTTCTTTGGTCATCAATCGCACACAATTTTGAGCTCATGACTGTTGCAAATTGAATGTTAACAAATAGAAAAGACTATCATTCTGACCCCAGCATTTTTCATTCTTGTCCCAATCATTTTTGGCTACTATTGTCTATTGACTTGTAAACCACTTTGTTAAATCAGAAATTAGTGATAAATAATAGCATCTAGTTAACATCATTCACTTTTTGACAAGAAATATGTTCAACAATGCTATACCTGGGTCAAGCTGGGCTCCTCCACATCTTCCTGGGTAGAAGGCCCAGGTTGGAATTCAGAAGCCTGAGCTGATGTGGAAGGAAGTGTGTAAGAAAGTGTGGAAGGAAGTGTAGATAGCGATGGCCTGGGTTCACTCTGGTCTGACAAAAAACGCAGTTTGTGGTAGTACCACAGCCTGGGGACATATACGTCATCTGCTGCTGCTCCGGATCTCATGGAATCCTGGACCTTTTGTGCTCCCTATTATATGTGCTCCTCAGGCTACCAATTTTGGCCTTCAAATAGTTGATGTCTGCCGTGGGATACACAGGCTTCACCAATTCCAACAGTTTCTCCAGCGCTGCCTTCCTCTTTTGGTTGTTAGAGTATTCTTTGCATTTTACTTGCCAGAGACATGGCTGCTTCCTGTACATGTCGAAGAATTTGGGCAGGAAGTCTGGGTCTGTGAATTTATCCACCATTTTAGCTGCAAGACACAACACAAGACAAACCCTAATGTCAGGCTAAACTCTCCTAATCTTGTCCCAATATAGGCCTCAATCTATAAGCAGTACAGGCCACTATACTGATGCCACTAACCACTGATGCCCCAAGTTAAAATTGTACCTTCGTTTTGCACAATCAACGCTTACGATCCTCCGTCCTCCACTCACAGATCGTACGTACGACGCCCGCGTGTTATGCTTTAAATGCACTGCCCATGCGTGAAACTCAGCCCCTGTCCTTCTTTCTAGTGTATTCCCCGCCTCTTCTCTTTCGGGGCAGTGGGGGAGCACATGGCAGAGATACAGCAGGTGCGTGTGGAAAGCAGCAACGACGAGGAAAGCCCGGAGCAAGGCAGTTCCAGATCAAGGAGGAGATATAAGGCCTCAAATATGTCCTTTGAAGAGATGGTGGAGATAGGGGACATCTTGAAGAGGGCAGACTATGATGGTAAGCATGGCCTGTACAGCAACCCTAATGTGAGAAAGGCCAAGATCATGACTAAAGTTGTGAGAAGTCTGCACAGGAATTTTGGGGTACGAGGATCCAAGGAGCAATTGAGGAAACGCTGGTTAGACCTGAGATTGAGGGAGCATGATCAGTATAGAAAGATCAGGAAAGTGCTTCAAAAAAGTAAGTATTTGTCCTGTGTTCCTTATATTATTATTACTTGTGTGCTGGTACATGTGCTTTTCTTTACTGTTGTACAGCTTAAAATGCCAAGTTTGAGGTTTGTGGGCACAGTAATCGTTCGTATTAAACATTGTTCGTTCGATCACTAATACGTCATTTTTGGCAGATGCAGGTTAAGTGCATATATTCATGCCTATTTGTATTAAAATAAGTTTATTACATTGTTGTCTAGATGTGTTTGTAACTATAATGAAATGCAAACTTGATTCAAGCCACACTGTGGCTTATTTCAAAAAAGGCAAACCACTTTGCACTACAAATGCACTGCAAGTGCCCTTGAAAGTGCAAAGGGCGAAAGGGCAAAGTGGATTGTCCTTTCTGAAATAAGGCCCAGGTTGTCAACATGTGCTAGCTCACATCATGTCTTTCGGGGGTGCAACCCCTTCCTCTCACCTACTTTAGTTGCAAGGAAGGTGTTGCACCCACAAAACACGTACATTGATATCCCATGATGGCAGATAGCACATGTTGACACACTGTGTGTTTTGTGGCTTTATCAAAATATATGGGAAAAGACACACATTTTAGGCATTGGATCATGGTGGAAGTCCAAATTTTGAGTCCCAATTTGTGTGCATCTTCAAAATTTGGATTTTACAGGGGTGAGATCACCCCATCCGATGAAGGCAAAATCAACACAGTTTTGACCTACTAATGTCTCATGTGGCCTTCACTTTATCAAAGTTGAACTTTGTAAGTTCCTGAGTTGGGGATGTGGATGTTATGTTTTTAAACATGCTTGTTAGCCACAAAAAAAGGCTATATCTACTGTCAAACATACATGTTTTACACCAAAGGTGTTGGTTTGTTTAAAAACCCTTTTATAACGCACATGTGAATGTGCTTGGAGTAAAATGTTTTATACTCAACAATGTGTGGCTTCTTCTTTAAATGCTCAAAACCATTTTTTTTAGTAAGTTAGTGTAGTTACAGGGACAATGAGGGGTATTTACTAAAGGCAAATTTCAAGTGCACTTGTAGTGCAAAGTGGATTTGCCTTCAGTAAATAACCCCCACTGTGCTGTTAAATTTGCCAAAATCAGGCCATTTGGGGAGCAATTAATTCATGGAGTTTAAAATGATGATTATTTTTATCATTAATGGATTACAAACATTAACAAACCAAAACAACCAAAACATTGTGTGTGTATAGCAGACCCATAGCACAACAGAACATAATAGTTAGCTGAAGAAGAGATTGTCACCTCATGTATCAAATAAGTTACGTTTGCACTATTGAAGAAAATGGACAAAAACAAAAGGCCATCAGAGAACCTAGGAGACAGATAAGAAACACAAGCAGTAAATCAAATGAAATATGAGTTTAGTTTTTTTTTTAAAATGTATTAGAATGAGCTTACAGATTCTCTGACATATCAATTGCCCCTCTCCCCACGAAATACTCCAGATAGCTTTGCCGTACTTCGTGGGTGCTTTGGGGGAGAAAGCCAGGACGGCCAGCTTCAAGTGTCATCATTATTTCTTCCGGTGAGCCGGCCTCAGTCGCAACTGAGGCCAGATAGTTGGCTGCATTTTTACGCATAAAATTATGTAAAATGCAGCAGCATAAAATTATATGGTTCAGTTTGTATTTGGCCATATTTATGGCTGTTAGAAAAAGACGGAAATCCAGTAATTAAAAACCCTCTGGTCCAGGGTCAGGGTTCTCATGGGGAATGGCCTCATCAAATCCTCCCCATCGCAAAGGTCTCACCCGCCACAAAGACAAACGGGAGGCCCGCCACGTTATCTGCTGCAAGAGGCAATCCCAAGCTGCCATTCTGGAGACGCCTGTAGAATTCAGTCTGGGCGATGACTCCATCCGACATACTGCCATTCTTCCCCACGTCCAGATACAGAAACTCATAAGTCGCCGACACCACCGCCAACAACACAATACTACTGTACCCTTTGTAGTTGTAGTAGTACGACCCCTAGTTGGGGGGTGGGACGACCCGGACATGTTTCCCATCTATCGCACCACCGCAGTTGGGAAAGTCCCACTGCTGGGCAAATTGGGAGGCCACAGTCTGCCATTCCTGTGGGTTGGAAGGAAACTGTGGAGTCAAACAGGAAAAAAAATTAGTGCTTTTGCACATAACATTGCAAGCAGATTAGACACAAACATTCTTGGCCAACATAAGTATAACATTTATTTAAATGAGTATTTAAAGTCAAAAGTATAAGGTCCGCTTATCAGATTCCTCACCCCCTCTGATGGCCCATTGTAAAAATTTTAGGGTGGGTGGAAATGTTTTGGACAGGTAACTGTCTCCACTTCATTGAGAGATGAATACATAAATAACGTGTGTTACTTTGGCCAGCCCCTCCTTACTTACACTATTGGCAGCCCACTGGACAAGTAAGAAGTGTCATAATCAAAAAATATGAATACACACTGTCCACATTTTTACATTCTGCAATTACCTATCAAGATAATAGGAGAACAAAACTTGAAACAGTACCATTTGGAAGTATTCAGGCAGGCACTTGCACTTCATGCTTGGTGAAAATATCCATAAATATGACCACAAAAGAGATAGGTATAGTGTGTAAAGTCAACAGATAGAGTATTGGTATCGGTTGACTTAGCGGTTGGGGGTGAGGGAGGGTTCCAAATGAGTTTTGGCCCCCCAAAAAAAGCCTCTTGCGCTATGCATGAATTTAAGGACAACAATAACATTTGTACACATTTTAGGGGGTTTATAGGGTAAGCACTACAATGGAGCTGACAAAATACATTGTTAAGTGACTAGGCTAGGAGTGTATGGGCCCAGGATAGGACGCTGGGGAGGTTAGTGAAGGCAAATATGCATGAAGGACAAAAAAGGAGCATTAAAAGCTTACAGCATGCATGAGGACAAAGAGGACATTCACAGCATATTACCATCATGGTAATTATGGAATGATGAAATAAATACAATACATTAGCAAACATTAAATACATAGAAAGTGGTGTTAAAGGATAAAACTTACCTTAATATAGTCCTTCTGCAGGACCTGATTTATGGCAGAACAGGTCTCTGGAATAATGATTCCGGGAGCCTGGGGGGAGATCCCAGTCGTAAACTTAATATCCTAGAGACTTCTCCCCGTCGCCAAGTACCGCAAGGTGGCGATGAGCATTTGCTTGAGAGGGATGGCTTGCCGCATGCAGGTGTCCTGCTTGGTAATATAGGGGGACAGAAAAGCCAACAGACGGTGAAAAACGGGGTCCATCATCTGGAGATACAGTCAGGTTCATAAATATTGGGACATTGACACAATTCTAATCTCTTTGGCTCTATACACCATCACAATTGAATTTGAAATGAAACAAGCAAGATGTGTTTTAACTGCAGACTTTTTTAATTTGAGGGTATTTACATCCAAATCAGGTGAATTGTGTAGGAATTACAATAGTTTGTATATGTGCCTCCCACTTTTTAAGGGTTTCATCCCTGGTGATGCTCTGCCAGGCTTCTACTGCAAATGTCTTCAGTTCCTGCTTGTTCTTGGGGCATTTTCCCTTCAGTTTTGTCTTCAGCAAGTGAAATGCATGCTTAATTGCATTCAGGTCAGGTGATTGACTTGGCCATTACATAACATTCCACTTCTGTCCCTTAAAAAACGCTCTGGTTGCTTTCGCAGTATGCTTCGGGTCATTGTCCATCTGCACTGTGAAGTGCCATCCAATGAGTTCTGAAGCATTTTACTGAATATGAGCAGATAATATTGCCCGAAACACTTTAGAATTTATCCTGATGCTTTTGTCAGCAGTCACATCATCAATAAATACAAGTGAACCAGTTCCATTGGCAGCCATACATGCCCACACTAGGACACTACCACCACCATGCTTCACTGATGAGGTGGTATGCTTTGGATCATGAGAAGTTCCTTTCCTTCTCCATACTCTTCTCTTCCCATCACTCTGGTACAAGTTGATCTTGGTCTCATCTGTCCATAGGATGTTGTTTCTGAACTGTGAAGGCTTTTTTAGATGTTGTTTGAGAAACTCTAATCTGGCCTTCCTGTTTTTGAGGCTCACCAATGGTTTACATCTTGTGGTGAACCCTCTGTATTCACTCTGGTGAAGTCTTCTCTTGATTGTTGACTTTGACACACATATATCTAGCTCCTGGAGAGTGTTCTTGATCTGGCCAACTGTTGTGAAGGGTGTTCTCTTCACCAGGGAAAGAATTCTTCGGTCATCCACCACAGTTGTTTTCCATGGTCTTCCGGGTCTTTTGGTGTTGCTGAGCTCACCGGTGCGTTCTTTCTTTTAAAGGATGTTCCAAACAGCTGATTTGGCCACACCTAATGTTTTTGCTATCTCTCTGATGGGTTTGTTTTGTTTTTTCAGCCTAATGATGGCTTGCTTCACTGATAGTGACAGCCCTTTGGATCTCATACAGATTCCAAATGCAAATAGCACACTTGAAATTAACTCTGGACCCTTTTATCTGCTCCTTGTAAATGGGATAATGAGGGAATAACACACACCTGACCATGGAACAGCTGAGTAGCCAAATGTCCCATTACTTTTGGTCCCTTAAAAACTGGGAGGCACATATACAAACTGTTGTCATTCCTACACCATTCACCTGATTTGGATGTAAATATCCTCAAATTAAAGCTGAAAGTCTGCAGTTAAAGCACATTTTGTTTGTTTCATTTCAAATACATTGTGGTGGTGTATAGAGCCAAAAAGATTAGAATTGTGTCGATGCCCCAATATTTATGGACCTGTAGTTCCTGAAATCGTCAGGATTATTCTTCTGGAGCTCCCGCAGCAAAGGCATATGACAGAATTGGTCACGATTAAGTAACCAATTCTTGGTCCATGAACTCCTCCTCCCCCTGTTCATGGACTGGACTTGGGTCAAAGCAAGAACTCCAACATCAAGCCCAACAACAGTACGAACTCTACAACGAGTATGTAAGCGTAACATGGCTAGAAAACGGTCGTCTGCTCAGAACGAACTGACAGAACTCACTGAAAATCAGAAAGAACCTGACAAAGAATGAGCTGAAAATCAGAAACTAGCGGACAACAACGCACTGAAAAACAGATGCAAACCAATTATAGAACTCACTGAAAGACAGGAACGAACTGACAACACGCACTGAAGAACAGATGCGAACCAACAGGCACAAACTGAAAAGCAGAAACAAACTGAAAAGCATAAGGCTGAAAAGCGTGAATTGCCTCTCACCAAACTTCTACTAACACGAGATAAACACGATATTAGCAGAAGGAGCCCAAAGGGTGGCGCACTGGCTATTGAACTTCCTTTTTATCGGCTCGTCGTACGTGTTGTACGTCACCGCGTTCCCACGTTCGGAATTGTTGGCCAACATTTGTGTGACAGTGTGTATCCAAGACAAGTTTGAGCCAACAACCTTCGAACAAAAATCCACGGTTTTGTTGGCGGAAAGTCCGATAGTGTGTATGGGGCATAAGAGTGGATTTCCCCCACATTAGAAAGATAACCTCTCACTTTATATTGACAGGAAGTAAAGGGAAATCTCCCTAATGAGACACAAATGATGAAAAAAAGACAGTGTTTTTATCTCCCAAAAATGAAAAAAAAAGGCTTTAGCTTTAGATATAAAGCCTTTTTTTTCCCCATAAAATGGAAACCTGTGGTCTGAGAAATATGTTGGCTGCAAAGCTGATCAACTTTTGAAAATTCTAATTGCTTTCTTGTCATGCTGCTCCAACAGCTTCAATGCTTCCTTGAGGCACTGAGGTCCCATTGACTTTTATCGGGCTGTAAATTAAGTGGTGCAGGCATTGTTAGGGAAAAGGATTTAGGCTGCATGCACACTAGTGTTTTTTTAAGCTCCTAAAAGCTAAATAATGTTATCCCATGTGTCCATGCACACTACTTAAGGCTATTAGCATTTTTTGAGTTTCAGCGTCTAGGAGCAGAGAAAAAATTGTTTTTGTTGAGTTTCCTGGAGTGTTTTTCAACAGAACTACTAATACCGTCTTTTTAGCTTTTTTTTTACCTTTTACTGCAAAAATGCCAAGAAAATGCTAATGTTTCTAAATGCTCCTAAGCACTATTAAACGCTCCTAAAATGCTGCTAAAAAGCAACTACAAAAAGCTAATAACCAGCATTTTTTATCCAGTGATTTTTCCAGGGTTTTTTAGCTTAAAAAAATGCTAGTGTGCATGGAGCCTTAATCGCAGTTGATATAAACACCAGATCATGCTGAGGCTCTGCAGTGGAGGTAAGTAAGCAGTGAGGGGACGAGGGTTGGGGTGTGGTTTAGTTTAGAAGGAGCAAAGGGGTAGATTAGTGTAAGTTTATAAAAACATGAACGGGTCCTTTAATGGAGGGGAAAAAAATGAATTTTTGCTCTTGAACATGATTGATTGCTTGCATTGAAAGTAGCTTCATATTATCCAAAAAGTGAATATTAAAGCTGAACTCCAGGTGTGCCAATTTTTACATAGTTACATTGGTCCACCTTGGGCCAAATATCATTTTGTATATGCCATGCCTGTGGGATCCCTGTGGAAGTAGGAAATTACAGTAATCTCCACTAGCTTCCGGGTTGTATTCCAAGCAGATGCCCTGCTGCATTGTGAACATAGGAGGTCAGCTGCTCGGCAGAGGAACACTTTGCCTCTTCAGTGAACACTTTGCATCTTCTCAATGCATGTCAAAAGTGATCTTTGACTGGACAAAGTTAAGAGGTGCGGTGGTGATGTCAAGATCTCTACCTTGTCCAATCAGAGAACACTTTGCATGCATTGAGAAGATGCAAAGTGTTCCATGAATATCACTCGTGCCGAGGGGGCACCCTCCTTTGTTCATTAAGCAGCAGGAGAGTAGCTTGCCATGGGACCCGTATATTGGCAGCAATCAATGTAATAGCTGTTCCTACTACTATGATTTCTAAATTCCATGAGGATCCCACAGGTCAGGCACATGCACTTTACAGTACATTGGTCCAAGCTGGACCAAATAACTGTAGAATTTGCCTGGAATTCAGCTTTAACTATGCTAAGTAACGATTCACATTGTAAAGCGTTTTCTGCAGTTTGCAATCCCTCTATAGATGTACACAACAGATTTGTTAAAGTTCAATATTAATGAATTGAAATTTGGCTGGTTCAGCAGGGACCGGCCGCATTTTGACCCATGTATGGACAGGGAGGTTGTAAAGAAGTTGATCTACCAGCTATAGCCTGCATCACTGATCAGTGTATTCTGATCAGCATGGAAGATTCCCGCCATCCAGATCGAGTATATGGATGGGGGAATCTAGTCAGTTTTTTTTGTTCAACAATAGTGTTGTCTTTATTTTCTTAGTGGAAAGGACACTTGGGTCTGCCATCTCATTAACCCATACATGCAGTTTCTACACTACAATTTAGCATTGCTGATTTGCTCCAGACAAGTGCATGAAGTGGTCTCCAAGTTCTGTTACATCGTCCTCAGTGGTAGGAATACTTCTGTGCTCTCGATCTTCAATGAAATCCCACAGTCTAACCATACTGTGCCTTCAGATCCAAGTTGTTTCCCGGGTTTCTCTGGGTCTGCTCTAGTTCCATCTGGGTATGCAAGCAGGTAAAGACATTTTCCACCAAAAGGGCAGGTGCCACGTCCCTGATCAACGTATGATTGGAGGAAAGGCACCCCCCCCCCCCCTTCCACATAGGCAGAGGAACAAAGAAACTTGCAGTCTGAATAAACCATCTCTCTGCTTATCTATCTCTAAGCTCCCTTCCCGACACAAATTTCCAGTTGCTTTTACCTTGTGTGCCTGAGAACTTGTCAGAAGTAACCATGCTGATAACAGAGGAATGGAGCAGCAGAAAGATACGGGACTTAGGGCTTTGGAGAGAGAGATAAGTAAACACTACAGATATATGTGTCCAAGTCAGGTTTCATGAATGGGGTTTACAACCACTTTAATGAATAACATCCTTCAAGTGCTAATTGGAGCTATCATTTATCTAGTGTAATAGTGTCCAAAAAAGCGATCCATGCAAATTGTGCAAACCAAATTCTATTGATCATAAAATGCTCTTTAATAAAATGCTCTCATATTCAGCAATAAGCAGGGATGGTGCTACCACTAGGCAAACTAGGCAGCCACCTAGGGTGCACTGCTGCCTATTGCGCCCTGCCACTGGTGTTCCTACTCTCTTCTCTCTGCAGCAAGCAACTAAGTCTCAGCATCAGCAGGCACCTGCCGCCATAGGCGTGCCCAGGGGATGTGCCAGGTGTGCCTTGGCACACCCTAATCACTATGTGTGGTGCCGATTCCCCCTACTGCCAGAGCTTCCCCCATATTGTTGGCTCCGCAGTGCTGCTGGCTTCCCTCCTCTCCTCTCCCCCTTGCTGCTGCTGCTGTTTGAGGATGGAAAAGGGGCTAGTAAATATGTAATTTACCAGCCCCTTCCTTTTCTAAATGAACACACTCACTCACTGTGTCCATTCATTACTGAAGCATAGTAAACTGTGTTTACTATGCTTTGGTATGTGAATGAACAGGAAGCCGCTCAGCACAGAGCACTTCCCATGTATTCACTGTGCAGTGCAGCTGAGGCTGCAGAGAAGGGCATGTGTGTTTGAGCTTTGGGGTACACACCCTAATGCAATAGGCTGTGCACACCTATGGCCTGCCGCTCCATTCGCACATAGTGTCAGAGGCGCAGTGGCAGCGGAGGACTGTGTTTGTGTCCCGACTCCCGAATGAATGGAATCAAGCAAACATTCATTGATGGGCACTGGTAGGCTTCATTGATGGGCACTGGTAGGCTGCATTGATGGATGCTGGTGAAGCTGCATTGATGGGTGCTGGTGAGGCTGCATTGATGGGCGCTGTTGAGGCTGCATTTGATGGGCGCTTCATTAAAAAGGTGGGGTATACATGGGCAGGGCAAATGGGGTGGAGTCAGGGGTGGAGCCAAGCAACAAAATGAGGTTTCGCCTAGGGTGTCAAAAATCCTTGCCCCAGCCCTGGCAATAAGCCAAAACCACATATGAGAACTCACCAGACAGGAGTGACCCCCTGCTAGAGTAGGTCAGCCAGCGCTTTCTCCCAAGGGGTTAATCAATCAAGCTGACAACACTCCTTCCTCTCACCACGGTCGGGCATTTCGTACACTAAAGGTATAATAGAGATAACGGGCTCCCATAGTGTAAAAGAAAAAACGTTTTTATTTAGGCGACTGACATATACAACTTTAAAATTCCATACGCTATCATGTTCACATTTAACTGTGCATTCCTCCCTACACACGGGTTATGCAGCATTTATATCATAAAACACTGGCTTCACTATAATAAGTGCAAGCTCTGTTTGTAGCTCTGATCACACGGGCATCTCACCACATCTGGGTGTCTCCAGCGGACCAGCTTTCCTACTTGTAACTCTGCCTCAGAGGTGGAGTTACTGTCAGGAGCGTCTAGCGCTCCTGCTCCTATTCCAGCAACTGGGTTTTGGCTATGGCATTCTCCCTGCCTTTGTCCACCTGCAGGCTGATTGATGTGGCCCGTCCCTGGGTGGAAACTCAAACCTGTTATAAGCCAGCTAAACCCTCATTTGGATGCTTGTGATAGACAGTGATATGTTTGTTGTTCCTGATCAAGCCCCCTGTCTGTCTGCCCTGCTCTGCTAGATTGGATTTGCCTGTGTATGACTTTGGACCGGATTTTGGACTTTTCCCTAAACTCAGCCTGCCTTTTACCTGGACTGTCATAGAACCATGCTATCTGTCTGCGAACCACAAGTATCTGTTTGCTTTTCTCAGTTCGCATCTGCCCTGGAGTGGTAGCCAGGCACTATAGCATTGTGTATAAGTCCTGGGGGCAACTGAGTACCAGTAGGCCTGCTTGCCTTATGGGAAAGGGGGCTGCTATAGGTGAAGGACACAGTAGCCAGCTATACTGTCTGACCACCTGCGTTGGGGTAAATGTGACAGTTACAGGAAGGAAAGCTGGTCCGCTGGAGACACCCATATATTTATAACTCAGTTTTTCTGTAGCTTTTCTGATTATTGCCAGAGTTACCAGTGACACCTACTCGTAATAGAGAGAAACCACAGCTCCACTGAGTTTATGGGAAAACCAAGTGAACTATAAATTAGGTTGGATTGGCTACCACTCAGCAAGGCTAAATTACATTTCATTATGGTACTAAATAGGTTAATATAAGTGCTTTTAGGAAAAAAGGAAATGTTCAACAGTTGAATTCTTGAATTGTAAGTAATAATAGAAAGAAATGTATAGATAAGACATACAGATTTTGATAAAAAAAAAAAAAAGAAAAACAAGACCATGAAGTTTAAAGTTTGTAGATTGTAATTTTCATGTGCTATGAAAGAACCTTTTTTTGAGGATTGTTTACATGCCATATTTAAGCATAACAAAGAGTATATTTTGTAATGTCTTGCACAGATGAAGTTACTGGCATGCAGATGGAAGTGGTTCCTAAAAGTACAATTGCTGATGCCAACAGATATATAATTAAGACCACAGATGCACAGAAAGTTCTTCAGGGACTATGATGTCACTTTAAAACCATACCATTTTCAGGAATTTTTCTTTACTTAGTATATATTTCTCTTTGAAAGAAAAAAAAATCTAAGGCTGTGGTGGCTTTCATGAAAGGAGCTGGGTCACAAAATTCATCAGTACCCCATAATTACTTTATTTGCTGTGTGGTACTTGTCAGCATATAAGAGAAGCAAATGGTACTTTTATGTATATATGAACAGAAATAAGAGCCTTGTGGAATGTTGATCTTATTGGAAAATAAGTACTGCAGATTTGCTGGAGCTATTCTGGTTGCTTAACAGATAGTACTTAGTACAGTAGGGAATAAAGTGTCAGCTCACGTCAATAGGCTGAGTTTGGGAGGCTGCGTTATCTCTGGAAAAGGTTATGCTATAACAAGCTAAAGCAAAGGGCCTTATTTATCACGCTGATTAAGAATAATCTTAGCTGCTGCCAGCGACCAATCAGTTTTCAGCTCTAATTTTTTCCATTGTGCTATTGAGAAAAGAAAACAATTTGATTGGTGTCACTAAACAACACAGTTCTACATTCAAAACTTAAAAAATTTAGGAAGCAGCCCCCAAACTCTTTGCTTTTAAAACAAACCTGTTCTTGGTCCACGTATGACTTACATGCAGGTCCCAGGAACTGTCTATACTTCCCTTTTCTCCAAATCTCCCCACCATGATGCTCTATTTGCATTGGAAACTAAAGTGACATACCAGGTATTTTCATGTATGGACAAGCATGTGACTTGCTCTCTTTCCTCCCACATGACAGTTCTGGTGCTTGGCTGGTTTACTGTCAGTTGGCGGCGAGGAAAGCATCTTCAGCCATGTGAAAGATCTCAAGTTACAACTTGGGGGTAATACTGGGCTTCTTTTACTTATTTCTGCAGATAAGTAGAGCAGTGGGGAGCAAATGAAGATACTTTAAATATAATCATCTTTGGTTGCATGAATAGGTGCATGAGAAAAGCACAGGTTTATTAAAAGTTAACTGAACTTTCTGGAGTAAGGCATGGACAACGATTGCCAAATGTTCTGTCACGTACTTGCGGCTAAGCCTGATGTGCAGAGGGAGGCCTCTTGTACAGCCCGGCTTGGCGACCATTGTTGTTGGGACGGTGGCTGCGAGTTAGGTATGAGTGCCTGTGTGGTCTTCCACTGGTAGTAGTGATGCGTAGCAGGTGCGTCACCAGAGCTGGTCAGATAGCTGGAACAGCAGATGATAGCAGGAACAGCAGACCCTGGACTTGAAGACATGTGCAATTTGTTTTGCTTCAAATTTGTTTTTCAACGAAATTCGACAAATATTCAAATTAACGAAAACCCTTTTAACAAATTTTTATGGAATTCGAAAATCTGAAAATCGAAAATTTTAAGATTCGGGAATTCGAAAATCTGAAAATCTAAACATAAGAACGAAAATCCGAAAATTCAGAAGAATGAAATTAGAAAACCCGAAAATCTGAAATAATAACCAACTAACTAAAAATAACTATTACTAACTATTAAATTATAGGTATTGGAATTTCCTTTCAAATTTGGCTGTTGAACATAATGAATACAAATTTATTCGAAGTTATGAATTATCCGAAATAACGAATGCCAAATCTAAACTAATGGAATGATAATTAATGATAATTAATAATAAAAATAATAATAATAAAAACATTTCATTATTATTTATTATTATTGATACATTTTTTTGGATAATTCATAACTAAATTTGTTTGGGTTACGTTCACTAACAGCCAAATTTGAAAGGAAATTCCAATACCTGTAATTTAATAGTTAGTTATTATTAGTTAGTTAGTTATTATTTCTGATTTTCAAATTTTTGGATTTTCAAATTTTCTGATTTTCTTTCTTATTTTCACATTTTCTGATTTTCTTTCTTATTTTCGGATTTTCGAATTTCCGAATTTCCGAATTTTCGAATTTCCGAATTTCCGAATTCACGAATTTCCGAATTTTCGGATTTTGAATTTACGAATTTTGGAAATTAGAAAATTAGAAAATTCTTCATTTCGAAAATTCTTAAATTCAAGAATTCGTAATTTACAAATGTATTTGAAATAATTAATTTCGATCATGTTGATGGGGACAAGGGCCTCTTCCCCACAACCCTGGCCAGTGGTTGTGAGATTATGTGGGCAGAGGGCTTATCGATTATCCCAGCCCCCCCCACGTGAATGAGTATGGGGTACACTGTACCCCTACCTAGTCACCAAAAAAAAGCAGTGTAGTGTTACAAAAAACAAGAGACGGTTTTTGACAAGTCCTTTATTAAAAATGAAGAATGTCCCCCGTTGTAGCTCCAGTGTGTCTTCTTTCTCCGGTACCACCACCGATGTCTTCTTCCTCTGGTCTTCTCCCTCTGTTGTCTTCTCCCTCCAGTGATGTCTATTCCCTCCACTGTCTTCTCCCTCTGCTGTCTTCTCTGTTGTGTCAGCTCCGGTCAGACACTGGAGCTGACACCAGGGAGGGAGCCAGCATCGGGGAGGACCGTTTTTTTTTTTTTAACAGGTCAGCGGTGACAGAGGAAGATTACATCCTCCGAAGGAGAAGACAGAGGAGGGAAAAGACATCACCAGAGGAAGAAGACATCAGTGGCGGTCCTGGAGAAATGCTACTTTTTTATGGTGAATGGGTAGGGGTACAATGTACCCCATACTCATTCACATGGGGGGCAGGATCTGGGGGCCCCCATTCTTAAAGGGGGCTTCGAGATTCCGATAAGCCCCCCACCCGCAGACCCCGACAACCCCCGGCTGGTGAACATAGGGACAAGGTGCTTTGGGGTGGGAGGGCAGAGCGTTGAGGGCATGTGGCCTGGTTGGGGGGGGGGCTAGCTCATCCCCTCCCTCTTCTGACCTGCCAGGCTGCATGCTCGGACAAGGAGCTGGTATGGATTTTGGGGGGCCCATGCCATTTTTTTTTAAATATTGGTGCGGGGGGTGGCGGGTCCCCTCCAAATCCATACCAGACCATAAGGGAAAGTGTATGGATCTGGGGGAGACCCTACACCATTTTTTTCACAATTTTTTTTGGCAATTATTTTTTTTATATTCAGCTGTTGACTGATTGATGTCGGCATCCCGGCCCACTCCTTAGCAACCAGCTATATATAGTGTGCTTAAAGAAAAAAAAAACACAAAATGCATGAAAACTGCATGCAAAACGCATCAAAAACAAGGGTTTAAAAACACAAAACGTGCCTGAAAAATGCATCAAGTGCAGCCCGCATGGATGTAAGCCTAGATTTAGTGAGAAACAGCTTCTATTACTCCATGTGACATCATCACCAGACATAAATCTGTTGCAGGAGCAGCTTCTGGGAGGTCAGTTCCTATTAATGTAGGCATTACCACAGAACTACACTTCCTAGGGACCTGCACATGGTGTTGGTGGGATCTTGGGAGTCAAGGCAACAGAATTGTTTTGCTAGGAAAGAAACCAATGTTGACACCAGGAGTAGGACAGAAAAGCGTGGGGATATTTGGAGATCCAATATCCAACAGGCAGTGCTTGCAATTCTGGTTGAGATTTCAGTGCAGCAAAAGCATTACGCTGTCAGCACAAACTGGAAGTTGGAAGCACGCTGGAATTCTGACCAATCAATGGGTATTTGTCTTTACCTGCAGCATTTGTAAAGGGATAAGACCAGGGTAAACATGCATGTTTTATAGAGATGTACTGAATATATATTTTTTTATTTTGCTCTGACATACACTTCAATTGATATTAACAGTATAAGCTTGTGATGTCTGTTAAGTTATTTTAGCTATACAAAATAAAAATATAACATTCACCATACTATTAGCTTTTGGTTCACACTTGTGCGGGTGGTTACCACTGCGAGTCTCCACCTGTTTGTGCAGCCGCAACCACCCACACAGGAAAACGCATGCGATGCGGGGGTGTATAATTATTCTCAATGGCATTGGAAAATGCAGCGCGGTTCCTCCGCACTGGTAACTGCAGTGCACTTGTGGTTTCCGTGCAGGCTGAGTTTTCAAAAATGGAGCAGGGACCTTTTTCCTACATTTTCAGGAGCACAGTAGCCAGTTCAAAAGGAAAGAGAGAGAGCTGAGCTGCACAAGTGTAAACCTAGCCTTAGTGCATGCAAGCTAGGAATGAAACTAAAAGTCAGTCTTGGTACGTAAAGCACTGTAGCACTAACTCATGATGGAGCTGCTGGTTTAAGCGGGTCTGTTACCTTCACTCTGCTTCCCTCTGTTTCACCGGCACTGGGTCTAGGGTTCCGTTGAGTTTATTCCTGGACAACACACGCACCAACACTGGAGTACGTTTTCAATGCTTTATTAAAACAAACGACTTAGGAAGTACCAGGAAAGAGGTAGAAAGGAAACTTGCAGAAGAAACTCAAATATTCTCTGGTAGGGTTCTCTTGACAAAATGTCCTGGTAGAATTCAAATACTATTGAAATGCGCTCCCCTCGTGGGACACACTCCTTGCTCGTCTGGATAGGCCTCTCTCACCGGTCTAGCAGCCAGCACACAGCACGAATCAAAGTCTCTGCCACAGACTTAGTTGGGAACAAAATCCGTACGATCCTCTGCCACAGGATGTATAGATTTCTCTGCAGTGAAAGTCAGTCACAGTGCTTGAACCTTTAAGCCGAGCCGGCAACACTATGCTGTATAGTTACTTTCGGATACGTCCTTCAACCGAGTCACCAGGCCCCTCTATAGACCAGCACGCTGCGTGATCTCTCCAAGACGGGTCCTCCCCTGGGATCTCCTCGGTTGTCCAGCTTCGTCACACAGGACCGACAGCTCAGGACCATTCCTCGGCCGCGGTGGTAGGCTCCAGACAAGCCTCTGGACCCACCCCTGCGCCGCTGTATAGTGGGCCTCCCGATCGGAGGACCACGAGGTAGCTCCTTAAGGCATGCCTGTCGGCCAGGAGGGCCAGCAGGTGGCTGTAAAGCGAACCCCAAAATATGGCGTCTGTCCCATAAGTACCCTCGCCCAGAATGCAACTCGGAGGACCACCTCCACTGAGCGTGCCTCCGGGACAGAGGAGCATCCGTTTGCTTCAACACGTTGCCTTTCCAACCCTGACCAGTGGTAACAGCGACACCCACCGGTCAGCACGGAAACACACACAACGTCAGCCAAGCTGGAACAGAGGTAAACTTTAACCTTCCTAACGCACAATTTACTAAATTTACCTAACATGCGGTAGTTTGCAAATCTACCAGCGCTACAGCACATTTGTAGAAGCTCACTAAGGCAAAGAAAATTTTATTTGGCTTAAAAGATCTGTGAATTGTTTATTCTTTACTTCTCCTTAATGTATTATTTTATCTAAAAGTAGAACTACAGTAAGAGTTGTTACATTATAATGTTTAACTAGCCATATTGGAGTCTAGATTATTCTGAAATCGTAAGGCCCAAAAATGGAAGGGTCCATGCCTAGAAGATACATACACATATATCTCATCGTGAATGTACCAGAAATCCCAGGAGCTCTATTATGCAACATTTGTGCTTGACCTAACTCTCTCTGAGTTTTTTGTTGGTCTAATAATGTGAAACAGCCTTCCTCAAGGCCCATCAGAAAGCTTAGGAAGCAAAAGGGTTGGGGTCAAAAACTGACTTCTAAAAGTCATTTACATTTAATTTATAATATCAGCTTAGACACTTTACAGAAGCCATACCTTTACTTTAAATCTGAACTATTGTTGAAACATGGAAAACCTGTTATGGGCAGAAGGAGCCAGAGGCACCACATCCCTAGATAATGTATAAAGAGGAAGAAATACTGTAGGTTCTTGGGATTTTCAAGGTGCCAAGTATCAACAATACATAATCTGTTAAAAATTAATAATTTTATTCAGTACTTCCTTAAAATCAAAAACATGAAAATTGTCTAAAAGGATTTAAACTTTATATGTCATGATTGGAGTGATGCATAAATTGCACGAATGTTATCACAAGTATGCTGCTTGAAGAAAATATCTCAACATGTTTCGCCTTTTATAAGGCTTCTTCAGGAGAATATGTTAGAACATACATTCAAATTAGAATCTAAATGAAGAAATGCAGGAAAACACATAAATATCAGTAAATCCAACCATGGAATGTACTGGACATGAAAAAAACATTTTTAGTAAAACTGAAAATATAATTGTTGGAGCATGATGATAGGCATCTTATCAAATGGTTGTATATAATTGCACAACAAATGAATAGAAAGAGCAACTTGGTCCATAGAACTGTGATAACCCCTAAATGACCTCCAGGCAAGCTACAGGATAGGCACTGAGGATGGCGCACTGAGTTTCTTCCTCCTGAAAGTTGGGGGGGCGCAGATATAGGACACTGTGCAGAAACACAGAGTGCCTTTATTCCATTGTCTGTTCAGCCTGGGTCAAGATGCAAACTGTGCTTAGGCAGGGGGCGTGTTCAAGAGGCAGGCTGTGGGGGTGTGTGTGCAAAAGACAGGCTGTAAATGGTCGTGGGGCATGGTGGCTGAACAAACTACCCAATATAAGCATGCTGTTTGTCTGCACAGTGTCCTGTATGTCTGAATGGTTAGCCAAGGGATGAAAATTGACAAGCTTCTGATCAACTTCTGTGCTTTTTGTGATCAGTTTAGAACAAGGAAGAAAGGTGACTGGCAGGATCAACCAAGTATTTCAATTGGAATACAGTGAGTACCTGAAAATGATAGAGACTATGATTTACAAACTACAGTATCTCACAAAAGTGAGTACACTCCTCACTTATATCTTTTTTATGTGACAACACTGCAGCAATGACACTTTGCTACAATGTAAAGTAGTGAGTGTACAGCTTGTATAACAGTGTAAATTTGCTGTCCCCTCAAAATAACTCAACACACAGCCATTATTGTCTAAACCGCTGGCAACAAAAGTGAGTACACCCCTAAGTGAAAATGTCCAAATTGGGCCCAAAGTGTCATTATTTTGTGTGGCCACCTTTATTTTCCAGCACTGCCTTAACCCTCTTGGGCAAGGAGTTCACCAGACCTTCCCATGTTGCCACTGGAGTCCTCTTCCACTCCTCCATGACAACATCACAGAGCTGGTGGATGTTAGAGACCTTACGCTCCTCCACCTTTCCGTTTGAGGATGCCCCACAGATGCTTAATTGGGTTTAGGCCTGGAGACATGCTTGGCCAGTTCATTACCTTTACCCTCAGCTTCTTTAACAAGGCAGTGGTCGTCTTGGAGGTGTGTTTGGGGTTGTTATCATGTTGGAATACTGCCCTGCGACCCGGTATCCGAAGGGAGGGGATCATGCTCTGCTTCAGTATGTCACAGTACATGTTGGCATTCATGTTTCCCTCAATGAACTGTAGCTCCCCAGTGCCGGCAGCACTCATGCAGCCCCAGACCATGACACTCCCACCACCATGCTTGACTGTAGGCAAGACACATTTGGCTTTGTACTTCTCACCTGGTTGCCGCCACACACGCTTGATACCATCTGAACCAAATAAGTTTATCTTAGTCTCATCAGGACAACAGGACATGGTTCCAATAATCCATGTCCTTAGTCTGCTTGTCTTCAGCAAACTGTTTGGCTTTCTTGTGCATCATCTTTAGAAGAGGCTTCCTTCCAGGACGACAGCCATGCAAAGCAATTTGATGCAGTGTGCGGCATATGGTCTGAGCACTGACAGGCTGACCCCCCACCCCTTCAACCTCTGCAGCAATGCTGGCAGCACTCATACGTCTATTTCCCCAAAACAACCTCTGGATAGGACGCTGAGCACGTGCACTCAACTTCTTTGTTGACCATGAGGAGGCCTGTTCTGAATGGAACCTGTCCTGTTAAGCCGCTGTATGGTCTTGGCCACCGTGCTGCAGCTCAGTTTCCGGGTCTTGGCAATCTTCTTATAGTCTAGGCCATCTTTATGTAGAGCAACAATTCTTTTTTTTCAGATCCTCAGAGAGTTCTTTGCCATGAGGTGCCATGTTGAACTTCCAGTGACCAGTATGAGAGAGTAAAAGCGATAACACCAAATTTAACACACCTGCTCCCCATTCACATCTGAGACCTTGTAACACTAATGAGTCACATGACACCGGGGAGGGAAAATGGCTAATTAGGCCCAATTTGAACATTTTTACTTAAGGGTGTACTTACTTTTGTTCCCAGTGGTTTAGACATTAATGGCTGTGTGTTGAATTATTTTGAGGGGACAGCAAATTTACACTGTTATACAAGCTGTACAGTGTAATTTCTTCAGTGTTGTCACATGAAAACAGGCATGTGCTGGCCATCGGTACTACCAGGAGTTTCCCAGTGGGCCGATGGCTCAGTGGGCCGGTTTGAGTGACAGCCTGTCAAAGTAATGACTGCGCGGCCCACGCAGCCATTACTTTGAGCACTGCTGTACTGCAGGGGTGGACTGACCTATCAGCACTGTGGGACCCCATGACAGCTGCAACACTAGCACTGGAAGCGGCTCCAATAGGACCTCTCTCAGAGTGCTGTTCTGGACGAGAAGAGTGGAGGGGCCAGCAGAGAGCAGCGTGCCATGAGAGGTCTTTTTGCAGGCATCGGGTGAGGCTGTGTACTATCACCATCACTGGGGAAGGGGGAGCCAAGGCAGCCAGTACAGATGTAGGGGGCCTAGGCCCCAACAGGATCGCAGGAGGCCCCATGATACTCCTGTTCCCCCCTCACGCTGTCCCCCTCTGTCCTGCAGCCCCCACGCTGTCCCCCTCTAACCTCCACCCCCCACTGTGTCCTCCACCCCCACATTGTCTTCTCTGTCCTCCACCCCCACTGTGTCCTCCACCCCCTCGGTGTCCTCCTGTGTCCTCCACCCCTACAGTGTTTCCCTGTGTCCTCCACCCCCCATGCTGTCCCCCTCTGTCCTCCACCCCCCATGCTGTCCCCCTCTGTCCTCCCCCCCCCCACGGTGTGCCCCCGTGTCCTCCACCCCCCACGGTGTCCCTCTCTGTCCTCCACCCCCCACTGTGTCCCACTATGTCCTCCACCCCCCACGGTGTCCAACTGTGTCCTCCACCCCCCACAGTGTCCCCCTGTGTCCTCCAACCCCACTGTGTCCCACTGTGTCCTCCACCCCCCACATTGTCTTCTCTGTCCTCCACCCTCATTGTGTCCTCCACCCCCACGGTGTCCTCCTGTGTCCTCCACCCCTACGGTGTCTCCCTGTGTCCTCCACCCCCCATGCTGTCCCCCTCTGTCCTCCACCCCCCATGCTGTCCCCCTCTGTGCTACCCCCACGCTGTCCCCCTCTGTCCTCCATCCCCCACTGTGTCCTCCACCCCCATCGCTGACCCTCTCTGTCCTCCACCCCCCACGGTGTCCCCCTGTGTCCTCCACCCCCCACGGTGTCCCTCTCTGTCCTCCACCCCCCACTGTGTCCCACTGTGTCCTCCACCCCCCCGGTGTCCAACTGTGTCCTCCACCCCCCACAGCGTCCCCCTGTGTCCTCCACCCCCACTGTGTCCCACTGTGTCCTCCACCCCCCATGGTGTCGAACTGTGTCCTTTGCCCCCCACAGTGTCCCACTATGTCCTCCACCCCCCATGGTGTCCTCCACCCCCCACGGTGTCCCCCTGTCTCCTCCACCCCCTCTACAGTGTCCCCCTGTGTCCTCCACCCCCCCCCCAACAGTATATAATGTTTTTGTGCGTGTTTGCAAAATTAAAGTGGGCTGGTCTGGATGATATCCAGGCCCAAATTTTTGTCCCAGTCCAGCCCTGCATGAAAAGATATAATAAAATATTTACAAAAATGTGAGGGGTGTACTCACTTTTGTGACATACTGTACCTGTGGCACCCTCCTAGTTAGGCTGCTAGGTAAATTTAGTTTTTGGCTTGCTCTAAAATCAGGGGTGCAGTGATTGTTTGCTATGGTCTGTTCAGGGTTTCACAAGATGGGGGTTTGGTTGCCTCATCCTGCCTCTAGAAGAAATTTCTAGAGCTTAGGGAGGGAAAATTCAAATAACCAGACTGAACATTTAGCAGGACCTAGCCAATCCCTGGAAAAGTGTGCCCAGAAGGTGGTTGGGGATGCTGTTAAAAAGTTTGCAGCCCTGACGTAAATGTCTTCTCCCCACCCCCTCCTGTGGGGATAAGATCTGTGAGCTATTTGTGCTACCAGTTTACTTTGTGGCCCTCAGTTGTAAGCATCTAGATTGTTCCAGTCTGTTGATACTAGTTATTCCTACCTGTCTTGTGGTCATCAGCTGCAAAACCTAGACTGTTTCAGACTATCTCTACTAAATGTGTTCAACAATTCTCCTGGTCCTCAGCTGACAGTAAACAACTGTGCTTAACAATTCTACTGTGTCCTCTGCAGATTTGTGCTAAAGTGTTTTGAAGTATCACATACCCCATTGTCCTCCCCAGTTACAAGTTATTTAGCATTAAACTTTAAAAAAACATCCTCTAGACTGAGCCAGAATGAATGGAATGTTGCTGTGTGCCTGGCTGCCTCTGCACTATGTGGGGAAAGAACCTGTTACACTTTGCGGCCCCTGTGGGAGTAGCTCTACATAAACACATAATAAAAAAAAAAATATTTAGGGGAAATTAGACTTAATTCTAACACTATGAGGTTGCACAGGTTCTACAGTTGATCATATTCAGATGCTGCATTACATGGATTTAATATGCTACAGAGTTTGCATAGTTCATGAGGCATGTACCCACACAGATGCCACATTGGGAGCAGTGTCTGTGTCTATGCAGCTGCCGTATCCCAATTGACAGCTATGAGACTATGCAAGCAAAATCTCACAGCCGTATACAAGGCACAGATTAAAACATCTCATGTGAACCTAAAGACTGAATCACATAGAGAATCATATTGATCACACTTAGTGAATCAAATATGAATTTTGCATTGTGTGGATACAAGTCGCCTGATCAGTTTACAGTGGGATAAATTAAATATAAGGAAATCAGTGCTTCGAAGAGTAATTGTTTCTACATGTGTGGTGTACTTTCAGGGGACAGTGAAGACGTCCCATTGGATGAAACGCATCGGGCGTAGACTGACTTCACACTGTTGCATTATCTGGGTCGGCAGCTGCTGCATATGTGAATTTTAGTATTTGTTAAGGTGTATTTCTTTATCAGTTGTTTATGGGTCTGATTTATGAATTTTAAATAAAATACTACATTATCACTGCACTTGTTGTTTTCTGGGTGAGGTTTATTTATTACAGCCTGGATTGAGCTCTGACATTGGGAAGAGATATCTGAAGGTATCTGATGTTGGAAAGAGATACCTTGGCACATACATCAATGGGGATGATCTTTGCCAGAGATTTTATGCTGCTATGTTTGTGGTAGCATCCATTTCTGGTGAGTGTGCATTTCATGAGGTGGTATTGCGTGGTGATTTACGTCCATGCACTGAAAGGTTTATCACCAGTCTGGATTGATTGGTGGAGAATTCATGTCTCAAAGGTGATTTTTCTGGACTTTGTGTTTTGACTTTTACGGACTATGTGTACTACGTACATCGGTACAAAGGCACTTTTCACACTTTACAAATTTTTGTACTGGGCACTTTATTTTGTAATATAGCTTTGCACTTTATTTGAATACTGTAAGATATTGTAAAAGCTTTTTTGTGCTGTATATATTTATGGTTTCATATTATTTGGGGTTTTGTATATCAATCCTAATGGCCATTTTTTCAATCAAAGCACAGAACAGAGGTTTTTGATATTACCATATACAATGTTTTCAACGGGAGCTTCCTAGGTCCTGTTTATAGAGGAGTGAGGCAGATGCTACCAGTGAGCAATTATCCATCCCAATTAACATATGGAGTTTGATGAACTTGAGAACTTTCTATTCACTTTTACGTTGTTAGGACATTGGAACCTGTAGCAGGATATTTCTGAGCCTGAGGCTGCTTCACTGATTGCGAATCTTGGATGAACACATGATAAATTTGCACTCTGTAGAGATGTAGTATGATTACCTGGATCTGGTTATGCTAATTTTGATCTTGTTCCTAGATGGTCTGATGTGTAAGGTACTAGCCTCAGCTGGGCTTTCCCTATAATTAGTTGGTCCTTAAGCTTCCTGACCATGTCAAGTCAGGGAAAGTTGCAAGTAAGTGGCTCCCTGAGTGACTTTTCTCATGTTTTCTAGAGAGGTTACTAATTGCTATATCATTGAGCATAATCATAGTGGTCCCCATTATGACAATTTTTAGCTCCTTTGGGAGGATACCAATTACCCAGACTTCGGAGTGGCTAAGCCATTTTCTTCTGCACCTCCTGGGGGTGGACACCACTGCTCACTGGTCCTTTTTGAGTGTAAGTTATACATACATGTGCACCTCTTTACATATGCATATAAGTTTTATGATGTTGATATGTAATTCTTGCTGTTGATTGTTGTAAAGATTATGCTGTACTGATTATATATATATTTTTCTAGTCAGACTACTCACCCTTATACCCAAGAGCACTGGGTCCCGAGGAAGCTGTCAAGTGAAACGCGTCGACACAGTGGCACGACACAGTGGTGTAGTGGGTAGCACTCTCGTCTAGCAGTAAAAAAGGGTCGCTGGTTTGAATCCCAACCACGACACTACCTGGAGTTTACATGTTCTTGCTGTGCCCGTGTGGGTTTCCTCCGGGTACTCCGGTTTCCTCCCACACTCCAAAGACATGCTGGTAGGTTAATTGGCTTCTGTCCAAAATTGGTCCTAGTATATGAATGTGAGTTGGGGACCTTGGATTATGGGTTCTTTGAGGGTAGGGACCGATGTGAGTGAGCAATGTATGTGTGGAGCGCTGCGTAAATTGATGCGCTATAAGGGTACCTTAAATAAAAATAATGATATAATAAATGAGCATCTTAATGAGACACAATGTACAGGCATAGGGACAATTGTAGACACTCACTCAGATTGAACTGAATGGTCTTTATTCAACCTTACTAACTATTTAACTATGTAACTATGACCCCTGATCTCTTGGCTAATCTATTTTTCTGGGGTCCAGACAATAACTGAGTAGTAAAATTGTGTTTTGCTGGTCCTTCACTTTACATGGAGCCTTTTGATCAAAGTTTTTATCCTTTATATAAATATATTTGATTTTGAACATAATACATTCTGTATAAATCTTTTATTCAATGAAGTGTCTGTCCCATTTGTACCAGTAAAGTCCAACTATAAAATTTTGGTTTTGGTCGTTGGAGAATACATGGATGTGGTACACTTACAAACAGCCAGACTTTTTGTATAGCTAATCTATCCACTTTTACAATTATCACTGATATATGGATGTTGATGGACTTCTTTCCTGGATCTGTAATTTGTTATAATTATATAGGCTACCATTGATGACCCCTTTTTTTTTTGGACGGAACAGGTTTCCTGGCTGTCATGCTGAAATACTGTGGCCTCACAGCTTTCTGAGTCACTAACCTTGATTAATTATAGGGATAAGGAAATCCAGATTTTCTTGGACACATATTTACTAAATGCAAGTTCCTGCGTTGTGACTCAAAAGTGGTGAAAACAGAAACATCCAGGCAACTAGCATCTTCAGAAGACTTTACTCTAGGCTTTCTACCCCCTGCTCCACTCTCCAACGGTTGCTGACTACAGTGGTCCATTATCTGTGCACAATATCGAACAAACAAAAAAGAAAAAAAAATCTCCTTCTGAAATCCCAGCATGAACTTTAATAGATATAGTATGGTACGAGGCTAATCCACCTGATCTACTAACAGATTTCACTTTGTTAGGAGCTTAATCACACAATCAGTTTATGTGCTGTCAAGAAGTGTGCTGACAGAGGGGTGAGCTCATTACTGTGCTGCTTCTTCTTTTACTGTCCAGTCAGGAGCTGGTATGTGTCCAGAATGACCTGGGCTCAGAGGAAGTACATTGAATGAGGCTGGCTGAAAAAGGCAGCTGAAAAAAATGTTGTGGGGAGCTGCTTTTGCAGACTTTTTTGCATAGGTACGCTGGATCAGTTTGGATCCAACAGGTATGGCATATGCATACTTACGTTGGTCTAAGTTAGACCAATATAAATATTGCAAAAAACCCAGAATTCAGATTTATTAGGCTGTATCTTGTTATGTTTGGCTGGAGTTCTACTTTCTAAGATATTCCTGAAAACTGAGATCTTCCAATCTATGATCCTCTGAGTTTCAGCAACTGCAAGCTAGATGGGTGACTTGAAGATTATGCTGTTGTTTTGTATTTCCCATTAATCATTAATTTGCTGCACTAGTAAAAATTGCTAAAAGAAATCCCTCAGAAGTGTATGCTTCTAGGCTGTGCTTGATTACCACCGGTATTATATTGATGCGTTTTAACACAGAGCAGCTTTCATGGCAGACCCTCTGTTTTATAACTTTGTTAAGCTTTCTCATATTTTTTTCATGAAAACTTGGACAGACATGGCATAAACCACATGTGCAGAACAGTAAACATACATTTTAGGTAGGTAAATTAAAACTATTTTAAAAAAGCATGTGATGTTCACATAAAACCCGCAATAAATAATATTTTGGTATTCTGCTGCATGTATGACTGTATGAATTCAGGATTATATAGACATAATGAAACAAACTGAAATAGGCTAGACCTGGAGCAATATCAAAGGACAATCCAGCTTTTAAAGGCAGCAAGGAAATGACATGCATGGTAAACTGTGCTTCTACCTACCTATCATCCACAAAACGTGCTTTCAGTTAAGCTTTTGGGCGTTGTTTTCTTATAGGGATTTTGCTGTAAGCTGATGTCTCTATTTATGATAAACAGTATAAACCCAGAATCTGGCAATACAGTAAGTTCTTTTTGGTAGCCAACCTTCCCAGCCATATTTTGAATTCTTTTTTGCTTTTAATTATATTACCTTTATAATATTGAGTAATATTATTGAGCCTTAACTAATGGAAATAACCAGACATAAAGAAAGCAATAGTTCCTATTGTAAACTTATCTGCAATATAGAAAAGCTCTTGGTCATACATATAAATGTAGCGTCACCCCCAAAGGAACCACTGGTTAAGTTTTGGGTCCTTTGTCCTTGACTCCAGGAACAAACTCAGCCCCTCTGACACACCTGGTTAAATTGAGAAACCTCTGCAACCCCAGCTATATACACAGTTGGAAAATACCCCGCCCACACCTTGCTGTTTGGTACTGTAGCAAATGCACATACACACACCTGTATAATGATAAGAAAGTTGATATATTGAAACCACTTAAAATGAAAACAGTTTGAGATAACATAGACTCACTCAGGTAAATTAAATTGGAATCAACTACACAGAATGAAAACGATACCCAGGTAGAGGATAATCAGTTCTTTGACTAGGATCAATAAGCAAGTTGGCAATGGATAATGTGAATAAACCTTAAATATAAGGTATGTTAAGCTACACTATCTTAGATTGCATGCTAAGGAAAGGGGCCCAAAATGTGGTCCTTCTTTAAAACAAGTAAACAGACAAGGGCTTAGGGGCAGCAAGAACAAGGGGCAGTCTTTGGTCCTGACTCTTCAGCCGGCTAAGACATTGGGGCTCTTTTACTGTTGGCGTGCTTTAAGGCAGTCTCTAAGGCCTTCAGACAGTGTTAAAGCTAATATATGGCTGATTGTGTAAATCCTAGTGGCTCAGTCTCATATAATGGCCGCAAGGGCCTCTCACCAATTCCAACGACACAGCAACAACGGTTCCTCTGGCCAGATGTTCTCCCACTCTCAGTTGCCCATGACAACTCCAGCAACTGGCAGCAGCTCTGTCCTCTGGCTCACAGTGCAGTGCTCAGGTCTCTCTACCGGACAGTAGTGGCTCCTTTCAGGCTCAGTCTCTCTCTCCAAGATGGCACTCTCTCGGTAGTGCTGGAGTGAAGCGTGGCCCTCTCTCTCTTTGGTCGCCTCTTGGTCTCTCTCCGGATCACACTATCTCCTCCTTCCTGCTCTTGGCTCCCTTGCTTGGCCTCTTGGGGACTGTAGTCTTCCCCCCTGTGAGTCATTGTGGGGCCGATTGTGGCCTGGACTACATGTTACATGGTGCTCCCCTCTGAGCTGCTGATTTGCCCTCTCCCTCAGCCAATGAGGAAGCAGAGGAAAGAGCAGAGTAAACGGCTGTCCTGTCCAGCGCTGCTCTCCAGCACAGCGGTGCGAGGGAGAGAGGGAGGGGGAGGGAGAAAAGCCTGTAGTTGCTGTCTGCGCCTCCCTCTGACAAGCGGCTCTGCTCCCCTGCAGTCACCTGCTACACAAATACATAAAGAATGGGTAAAAACACATGAGATTTGCACTGTGTTTACAGAGCTCAGGAAATAGAACTGTTAGATGAACTTCTCGGAACAACTATATCAACAGAAATTGGGAACCGTAATACTCACAAGAGACAATCTATTACAGAAGAAAATGGCTAGAGAATACCAAAGCAAATGAAGAAAAGCAGAAAGAGGGAACGAAGCTAGAGAAACAAGTGAACAGTGCAGAAAGGTAAAGGGGGTTTGTGGGTGGAGCCTACTCAACCCGCACGCGGGGGTACCTTTCACGCAGAGCACGCTCATCAATGCTTGGGACCAGGCAGAGACTGCGGTCATGTGAAAAGTCTAACATTAAGGCAGCTCCCCGACTTAGAGATGAGCCTTCACTGTATGCAGTAAAAAAGTACAGAGTTGACTGTCCCATGTCACTACATACTGTAACTTGGTAGATGTTGCATTAGGAGGGGTGTGCTGAACCTGCGCTCACACCACCAGATACCTCTGTTACCTCACTCCCAGTAATAGAATGGGGTCCCGCCGTGTAATTAGCATGGACCTACACTGATCACTTTAAGACCACTGATAGGTAAAGGAAATATCTCATTACAATGGCATCTGAAAATTGGTGGGATATATTAGGCAGCAAGTGAACATGTTGTCAATGAAGTTGATGTGGTGAAAGCAGAAAAAAATGCCGACCCATGTCCACAGCCAAAAGCTTCTACAATAGTCACATGAACATCACAACTGGACTACAGAGCAATGAAAGAAGGTGGCCTGGTCTGATGAATCAATTTTCTTTTACATCATGTGGATGGCTGGGTGCTTGTGCGTCACTTACCTGGGGAAGAGATGGCACCAGGATGCGGTATAAGAAGGCAAGCTGGCAGAGGCAGTGTAATGCTTTGGGCAAAGTTCTGCTGGGAAACCTTGGGTCCTGCTATTCATGTGGATGTTACTTTGGTGTCCATGCCTCAATGGGTCAGGGCTATTTTAGCAAAAGGGGACCATACTCAATATTAGGTGGGTAGTCATAGTGTTATGGCTGATCGGTGTATGTGTGCACTCATTCATTCCTTCACTTTCGTACCTATGTGACCAGGCCATGGATCTCTATAACACAGGTTCAGTTTTGGTTGCCATTGGAAACTAACCACTGGGGAAGGAGCCCAAATATCAACCCCCTGACTACCGGAGGACCTGTCACCTTTATCAGGTACCACACCAAAGGACTGGTTGCTTTGTGCCTTGAACTAGTACTTGGTTACTCATAGCACCTGCATTTCTCCTGCTTGTCTTGCTGACTTGATCCTTTTGTAGTAGCTGAGCTTCATACTCCACATGTGCTTTACAGACCCTGGTTATTTTGGTACGCCAGAACCAACATGCACCCATTTCAATCACTTCAGGCTCAAAACAGTTTTTACAACTTTACTTAAAAGTTCTTCAGTGATACAGTCCAATACGAACAGAATCCATCTCCTAGTTCTAAGTACAGCTGAATGGCTGCCCAGGCATACCTCTGCATGGTAGTAGTCCATGTTGGCATTCTCCAGGCACTGGCTGATTTCCGGATCCCCGGTTAATTCTGGGGATGGCAAATCAGAACATGGTATAAAGAATCAAGAAAGTTGGTCAAATTGATCCCTAATAAGGGTAGGTGCCAAGCCATCCATTAAAAGTCAAAGGAGTGGTAAAGAATTGTAAGTGGGGGTAAGGAGATATCTAAAAATGTAGACTTGGATAAATAACAGCCATTTTCAACTAGGGGTCTGCGGAAGCCTAGGGTTCCCCTAGAAGTTTCTAGGGGTTTTTTAAGTTGTAGCTTACCTCCCTATTAATGGCGCCTACATAACTCTAGGGCCAAGCCACTTGGAAAAGCACACAGCATGACACCAATATCTTTTTGCCTGTCTGCAAAGGTGGCATTCTGACCACCACTGTAAGGGTTACATTCTTCCTACTGACCACCAATGTAACGGGCATTTTCCCCATTGACCTTATTGAATTGGTTTCAGTAAGAGTTCCTAGAGACCTAAAAATTATTACAGGGGTTCCAGTGATGTAAATAGGTTGAGAAAGGCTCATTTTAAGGCTAGAGAATGTAGCAAAGCTTCAGAGAAATGAGAAACGTGTTGGGTTGCACTACAATAATGTATCAAGCCTGAAAAAAAGGTTTAGTCGAAATCAGAAATGTGTAAATTGTTTGTATCAAAAAATGGCCAGAATAATTTATTTTGCGTGACATGTAGAGAAGCCCATTCAGTTGAATGGGCTGCCCTACAACTCTTTTTTTTAGCTATCTTTGGTGTGTTTTTGAATAGCGCATTTTTGCACTTTTTGGGGTGTTTTCTCATGCCACAAATGTTAATTTGTTTAGCACGTTTGGGTGCCATTAACACTGAATTGCACACAAATGCGCATTGAGTGTTTTGGCACATTTTTAGCGCAATTCGGTGACACAATTCCAAGTCGCTCAGGTGTGAACAGTGCCTACAGCAGAACTCAGTCCATTTTTTGTTTTTAATAATTTGGGAATGGATTAAAACCTTAGGTTTTTACTGCTGCATTTGTCCCCTTGGGATTATTTATGATGAGCGATTCTTCCTATTTATCTTGATGACCCCTGTCACTGGGGCAGAAAGTAAAAAGAAATCTAAAATTTTATAGTTGTTACAGGCACAAGAATAGCAATGCAACAGGTCTGCTTTTAAACCCAGTCTTCCAGCAGAATATATGTTTCTTTCTCTCCTCTGCCATAACAATAAGCTGCAGGGAATGAAGAAAGTAAATCCTGTGTCAGCTCTAGAAAAATTCAAAAAAACAACTTCAGTGTAGCGCTCAATTGGGAAAGGAGGGGGAAACAAATGTGTATGATGAAACACACATGAATCAAAGTTCAAATGCTGACAATAATGTCTCTATAAACAATGTGTAGTCCTCTGGACCGGATAGTGAGCCCGTGATGTAAATCCTCTATGAAGGAGAGCCCACACACCACCAATAATAACAGGGAGGCTTACCGGACTCGGTGGACCCGACCGGGCGTACGCCAAGGGGGGTCAAACAGGCTTGGGTGGTGCTGGGCTGGAGTGGATACTGGAGAGCAGGGATGATGAGATGGCTTCCAAGCGGCCTTGCTCCTGGAGGGTGGTCCGGGCTAAGATCGTGATACTCAGATCCGTGTTGAAACGTAGAAAAAGAGAAATAGGGCCAAATAGTGTGATTCCGTATTTATACGGAATCACACTATTTGGCCCTATTTCTCTTTTTCTACGTTTCAACACGGATCTGAGTATCACGATCTTAGCCCGGACCACCCTCCAGGAGCAAGGCCGCTTGGAAGCCATCTCATCATCCCTGCTCTCCAGTATCCACTCCAGCCCAGCACCACCCAAGCCTGTTTGACCCCCCTTGGCGTACGCCCGGTCGGGTCCACCGAGTCCGGTAAGCCTCCCTGTTATTATTGGTGGTGTGTGGGCTCTCCTTCATAGAGGATTTACATCACGGGCTCACTATCCGGTCCAGAGGACTACACATTGTTTATAGAGACATTATTGTCAGCATTTGAACTTTGATTCATGTGTGTTTCATCATACACATTTGTTTCCCCCTCCTTTCCCAATTGAGCGCTACACTGAAGTTGTTTTTTTGATGCTGTTTACATTTGTTGGTTGTGTCAGCTGCTATCTCTTTCCCCCCCCCCCACCCTTCAGGCAGCGCAGAATTATTGTGCATATCTTTAGCTCTAGAAAAATTGCTAGTCAGAACTTTCACAGGGCTGGACATCTTGCCTTCCCCATGTGACATTAACGGGCCAATCATCAAGCACCACCACTATCACATGAGAGGAACAAAAGTAAATCAATGTTTCTCCATATACAGGACTACTTGGCATTTCCATCACCCCCAGCAGCCGGATGGAGCAAAGGAAATATAATTATATGCTGCTGTGGATTTGGGCTTTAAACAAATCTGTTGCTTTGTTCTGCATGGCCAAAGTGCAGGTTTACTTTAAGAATAAGTACTTTTCATTGAATTAGGGCATATGTGAATTAACAAAAACTAGCATATGACACACATGGTTTGAACCTAGATGTGATTTTAATGTTTCCTGTGCTAAGATTGAAAAGGACAAATTATTTTAACAGAATAAAATTCAGGATCTGGAAAATAGTTTTGCTGAATATTTTGGCATGAATCATGATGCATTTTGTCCAGCAGACATGGTGACTACAGGATAAAAATCTCATCCTTACAGTGTCAAGCAGTAATATTGGGCTTTGAACATTGCTTTCGCTGGCTGCCCTTTTGATTATGCCACCAGTAAAACCAGGAAACACATTGGGCTTCCTGTTCATATGGCTACTGATCAGGAAAAGCTAGGTCTGGGACAGGGGCGTGACTACTAATACATAGGGTCTCACAGCAAAATTTTTATAGGGCACCCAGCAACTCCTATCTGTGACATAAAGCAAAATCAATTGGGACAATAGGGTAATTGATTCTAGCATAAAGTCTTAATCAAGGACAATCACCAGAAGACCAATGTTATAGATAGAAGTTGTCAGGGGAGAGTCACAGTGAGGGGATTTAACCTTTAACCTTAATTCTTAAGCTAACTACTCAAAAGCTCACCAGCATTTTTCGGTATCAATTAATCTTTGTTGAAGTATAAAATTGTAGGGCTTTGGTGTAAATTCCACGCTCTTCCATCCCTTTTGCCACCTGAACCAGCGAGTGCTGAACACTACAGTGCAGAATAAGCCATTGTCAGTAATGAGGAAAAGAACAGCTGCAGGGAATTTCCAGTCAATACTGATGCTTAGTTCTTTTTACTCTGCTTGCTTTTTTTGGGCGCAACTTCCACAGTTCAGGTTCTCTTTAAGGTTTTTAGCAGTGTCATTTAATTATAGCTGTGTACATTTAATATGATTTTTATTACCTGTTATGCCCCGTACACACGGTCGGATTTTCCGACGGAAAATGTGTGATAGGACCTTGTTGTCGGAAATTCCGACCATGTGTAGGCTCCATCACACATTTTTCATCGGATTTTCCGACACACAAAGTTTGAAAGCAGGCTATAAAATTTTACGACAACAAAATCCGTTGTTGGAATTTCCGATCGTGTGTACACAAATCCGACGCACAAAGTGCCACGCATGCTCAGAATAAATAAAGAGATGAAAGCTATTGGCTACTGCCCCGTTTATAGTCCCGACGTACGTGTTTTACGTCACCGCGTTCAGAATGATCGGATTTTCCGACAACTTTGTGTGACCGTGTGTATGCAAGACAAGTTTGAGCCAACATCCGTCGGAAAAAATTCTAGGATTTTGTTGTCGGAATGTCCAAACAAAGTCCGACCGTGTGTACGCCCTATTAGTATGTGCAATGAAAATATTAACAGTGGTTGGATAAACCCGAAACATTTATAAAAATATAATAAACCAACAAGTGGTAGGCAACCCTGGCACTCCAGCTGTGGGGAAACTACAAATCCCATCATGCTTTTGCCTCTGAGAGTCATGTCTCCTCTGGTTATCAGAGTCTTATAATGTCTCATGGGACCTGTTGTTCCAAAAACAGCTGGAGAGTCAATGTTACTAACCCCTGAATTTAATCATTAATCACATAATGGTTTTTGTTATGTACAGTATTGAGGACTGCCTTTTGCGGTTTTCCATACACAATTATATTTGTATATGTGTAAAATATGCTTTTTTTTTTTGGAAAAAATTCAGACTATGGGGATGCATTTTTGGAATGTGCTGAATATTCTGTTGGACAAAAATGGATGCAACAGATTGAAATTTAATTATTATTGACTGGAATGATCATTATGAATGTCATCCACTGAAGTCTTTCAGTGATACCTTCAAGATTTGGAAATTTGGCCTGAATATCAAATGACAAGATTTGCAGATCTTAGCAAAGAAGGGTGTGTGTGCACAGTAAGAAGTGATTCTCCTTATGTATATTGCTAGCATATTTTACTGGAGGGTCATTGTTACATACTATTTAGCTTATTTTAGGTAGCAATAGACTACTTTGCCTAAATCTAATTAGCAGTGTGTGTGTGTGTGTGTGTGTGTGTGTGTGTGTGTGTGTGTGCGGCGGGTGTCAATGAAATTTGTGAAACCCAAATTAGCAGAGAAACACAATGAAGTCTATAGACGGGTAAATCTTGATAGTAAGGTTAGGCCATTTTCAAGGCTAATAGGCAAGCTGTTCTCAAAAAGATCACAGAGATCTCCGCACAGCAGAGAGGGACCTTTTATGTGACTACAAGGGCCACATGGAAAGAACACCAATCATTTAACTTACATTTTATAAATAGGCTATATGTGGTGTTAGAAAATAGTATGATTTTCACAGACAAGATCAGCAACACTGTATTCTGCAATAACAAATTTATCACAAATCACACATTCATTATAGCTTGACCAAAAAATTATTTTTTAGGTGGTTTTGACTGTGGCACTTGACTTTTTATCAAGTAGTAGTAAACCTGAATTGACCATTTAAGCCACGTACACACGGGCGGATTTTCAGCATCAAACGTCCGACGGTCTTTCCAACGGACTTTCGACTGAGTTACGACGGTCTTTCGGACGACCGGACTTACCCACACACGAACGGACTAAAGTCTGTTCGAAAGTCTGTTGGTATGAACGTGATGACATACAAAAGGACTAGAATAAGGAAGTTCATAGCAAGTAGCCAATAGCTGCCCTTGAGTCCTTTTTTTGTCCGTCGGACTAGCATACAGATGAACAGATTTTTCGACCGGACTCGAGTCCGTCGGAAAGATTTGAAGCATGTTCCAAATCTAAAGTCCGTCTGATTTTCGACAGAAAAAGTCAGCTGAAGGTCCGATGAAGCCCACACACGGTCGGATTGTTCGACGGATTCCTTCCATCGGACCAGTCCGGTCGAAAAGTCCGCCCGTGTGTACACAGCATAAGTAGCAGTATCAGCCATAACAGATCAAAAAGCTATAGGAAACTTTGAGACAAACGAAATACTGTATATAGAAAAATGGGACTTTAATGATGCCTACACATTTAACAACACACTTATAAGCAAAAATTCATAGTTTTTTTTAACAATAATCCATTTAAACTATTTAATTAATAAAAGGAAAAAATGTAACTATGAATAAACTATGAGTTTTTTTGATGCGTACCATGCCTTTTGGACGTGTGCCAAGATCAAATGCTTTTGGCATTCAGTAGTAGGGATGAGCTTGATGTTTGGGTCGAACATAAGTTCGACTTGAACATCGGGTGTTCGTCCGTTCACCGAAGAGCGAACATTATGGGGCGCTCGCAGCAAATTTGTGTGCTGCGGAACGCCCATAATGCACTGCGAGATCATAGTGCATTGCTGTATGATGATTGGCCAAAGCATGCAGCTGACCTGCATGCTGTGGCCAATCCAAGCGCCCTCTGCTAAGAGAGCCATAATTGGCCAAAAGCAGGGTGCATTTGGCCAATCATGGCTCAGGGGGACTAAGTCAACGTCTCACACTATATAAAGCTGCCTACACGGTGGCCGTGTATAGTGTTGCTGGTGTGGACGGAGAGATAGCTTGATTTAGATTAAGCAGGCAGGTTTTTCAGTTAGTGGCAGTGTATTTGCTATATATATATATATATATATATATATATATATATATATATATATATATATATATATATATATATATACTATATATACTATATATATATATATATATATATATATATATATATATATATATATATATATATATATATATATATTCTGCATTTAGCATAGACTATAAATCCAGTGTTTACTCTATATTCAATCAGTGCAGGCAGTGTCATAATATATATATACAGTCTCGTATACATATATATATATACTCTGCATCCAGTGTAGCCTATATCTACAGTGCATTCCGTATATCTACAGTGCATTCCGTGGTGTAAAATTTCTAATACACTTAAGGCGGTATCTTTATATATATATATATATATATATATATATATATATATATATATATATATATATATATATATATATATATATATATATATATATATATATATATATATATAAACATATAAAGAAAGTCAAAGGGGTGAGGTGCACATCAGTCACAGTAGAGTGTGCTTAGCAATCACGGGCTTCGATATAGGGAAATTCCAGATGGGATTGCTGCACAAAATATCTTTATTGGAAAAAATTCATCAAAAAGACATCAACACGACATCCTTAAAATCAGGCATACATGATATAATGATATCATGTATGCCTGATTTTAAGGATGTTGTGCCGATGTCTTTTTGATGAATTTTTTCCAATAAAGATATTTTGTGCAGCAATCCCTTCTGGAATTTCTCTCTCTCTCACTCTTCTCTACTTTTCTGATGGTGTACACAGTATCTAATACAGTGTGTACAGTTTTTACCACAAAAAAACAAGGAGAAAGGGGCGCCACTGAGTATGTATCAATAACACATTAATAGTAACAAGCAATATCCACTCGCATGTAGGACTGAAAAGTAGAGTTCAGGTACATCTCCGGGTGAAGGAGAGATGGAAGGTAACCTTCCATCACGGAAGCAGTACGAGGCTACGGTGATCCCGCCGCACAGCTGATGACTGGCTCTGGCTCTGGCGTCCTCCCTCACCTCATCCCCGGAACCCACACCATCTCCTGATGGCCTCCTGTGTGATTCTATCTCCTGCTGGTGTGTCTCTTGGACTGCATTGAGAGCCTGCTACCACTCATCCCTGATGGACATGATGTGATGTCAGCATATGGACTTGCTGCTACTTGTAGTCCTCCTCTCTCTCCTTCACCCGGAGATGTACCTGAACTCTACTTTTCAGTCCTACATGTGAGTGGATATTGCTTGTTACTATTAAAGTGTTATTGATACATACTCAGTGGCGCCCCTTTCTCCTTGTTTTTTTCTCTCAGCACACTGGACCTGGCTTCCGGTCCATTTGGTGGCAGCCCTGACCGACTTATGGTATATATGTATATATATCTGTCTTTATACATATATCTTGCTTTTGGACTATGAGGAACTATTGGTTGAGGTACTTATGTATTGTGCCTTTTTTACTTGTTTAAACAGTTTTTACTACACTTCTGGTGGTGTACACACTACACAATACAGTACAGCCATAGTACAGTTGTTAATACAGTGTGGGCAGTGTACACAGTAACTAATACAGTGTGTACAGTGTCTACTAAACTTCTGGTAATGTACACAGTATAAAATACAGTGCATCCGTAGTACAGTTGCTAATACAGTGCAGGCAGTGTACACAGTATGTAATACAGTGTGTACAGTTTCTACTACACTTCTGGTAGTGTACAGAGAACACAATACAGTGCAGCTGTAGTACAGTTTCTACTACTTTTCTGGTGGTGTACACAGTATAAAATACAGTGCAGCCGTAGTACAGTTGCTAATACAGTGCAGGCGGTGTACACAGTATCTAATACAGTGTGTAGAGTTTCTACTACACTTCTGGTGGTGTACACATTATCTAATACAGTGTAGTGTGGTGTTGCAAAGCAAAATATACATCATGTCCGGAAGGCAACCAAGGAGAGGCAGACGCTCACAGGCCACTAAAAGTGGGCAAGCAGCCTCTGTGTCTACAGTCAACAGTGCTGGTCTTGGACATGGTGCATCCTCTGCAGGTGGCCGTGGGGCACGCTTGTCCTTTTTCTCTGCTGCCATGTTATTGAGCCGGAACATGCAGAAGAGTTGGTGGAGTGGATAACAAAGCCGTCCTCATCATCCTCATCCTCTGTCCCTGTCAGAAACCATGAACCAGACTGAAACAGAAGTACAGTAAAATTACAATTGTTTATTAATAAAAATAAAAAGGTAAATAGAGTAAGCGTAGTCGAAGCATAGCCAGAGTCCAGTAACCGGAGCTGGCAATAAGCCGACAGCTGAGTGGCCAGCTCAGAGAAGGAAGAGCTGAGCCAGCCCTGACAGTCACCCAGGCTCAGAGTAGTTTGCCTTCCAATGCAGCTGCCAAAACCTATTCCACTGGCTCCTTGTCCACAGTCACTCCTTCCATAGCCCCACCATCATGCACGGAGGAGTCCCCAGAACTATTCGACTACAGTGTCGGGTACATGCTGCTGGAGGATGTGCAGCGATTTGAAGGCTCCGATGTTGGTTCCTAAGTTGAGGAGGGGAGTATTGTGAGCCTAGAGAGAGGGGGTGCCCAAGAAGGACAAGAAACTGGCAGTCATGTTCCCCTAGCTGCAGCATACTGCCAAGTTTGCTCCAGTGACGAGGAGGGAGGGGATGATGAGGTCACTGACTCTACTTGGGTGCCTGAGACCAGAGAGGAGGAGGAGGACACACAACTCCAACGAGGCAAGATGTCCTCTAGGGGGCAGCTTAAGGGCAGCCACCCTATTGCATCACACCGCAGAGCTCCGCAGGTGCAGGGCACTGCTGACTCCCCGCTGACTTTTAAAAGTTCCTTGGTGTGCCTTTTTCAACACATGTGCAGCAGATCGCATCATTGCTGCTTGCAACCTATAGTATGTGTGAAGTGGATCAAGCATGGCCAGAACAGCAGCCGCTTGGGCATCACATGCTTGACCAGACATATGATGATCTGCCATGCAGTCTGTTGGCAACAGCACTTGAAAGACCCACATGAAAGAAAAAGGCGGACTTCTCCTTGCTCCTCATGTGGGATCTCCAACCCCACTATACCTCCAGTCCTCTCAAAAACCTGCACTGAGAGGAATGAAGGTATAGCAATAGGTGTCCCAAGTACTTGCAGCTTACCTGCTAGCATGACACTACCTTCTGATTTTAGCAGGCAAATTTCTCTACCCCAGTTGCTGAACCATAAAAAGAAATTCAGTCCCAGCCATCCACATGCTCAGCATCTGAATGCTAGCTTGGCCAAATTGCTAGCACTGCAACTGCTGCCTTTTCAGCTGGTAGACTCTGCCCCCTTTCGTGAATTTGTGGAATGTGTTGTACCTCAGTGGCAGGTTCCAAAACGCCATTTCTTTTCACGGAAGGCCATTCTGGCTCTCTACCGGCATGTGGAAGCCAATGTTCTGGCCTCGTTGGACAGGGCGGTCAGCAATAAGGTGCATATTACCACTGACTCATGGTGCAGCAGGCATGGGCAGGGACATCACCTTTCCTTCATGGCGCACTGGGTAACTCTTCTGGCAGCTGGGAAGGATGCAGGACAGGGTTCAGTATTGTTGGAGCTTATTTCGCCACCACGCCTCCAAAATGCTAGTGGTGATTCTGCCACAGCTCTCTCCTCCACCCCTTCTCTTCTTCTTCCTCTATGGCCTCTTCTGCAGATTTGTCCTCTGAACCAGCGTTGCTCTGTAAGCGTTCAAGGGGCTTCCCAAGCAGTCAGGCAAAAAGATGCCATGCGGTGTTTGAGTTGGTCTGCTTAGGTGACAGGAGCCACACTGGGGCAGAGCATCTGTCAGCTCTGCAGGGGCAGACTCAGAGGTGGTTGACGCCATGCCAGCTTCAGCCAGGAATGGTTGTATGTGACAATGGCACCAATATTCTCTCCGCCCTCCGACAGGGACACTTGACCCATGTTCCATGTTTGGCACACGTCTTGAATTTTGTGGTGCAGCAGTTCTTGAGCAGGTACCCAGGCTTACAGAATCTCCTGAGGCAGACCAGAAAAGTCTGTGGTCATTTCCATCGGTTATACAATGCCAGTGCTCGGCTGGCTGATATTCAAAGGGAATGCAACCTGCCCACTAACCGCCTCATTTGTGACATGCCCACCAGGTGGAACTCAACGTTGGCAATGCTGCAGCGTCTGCACACCCAGCAGAGGGCCATCAATGAGTACCTGTGTGAGTATGGCACCAGGACAGGGTCAGGGGAGCTTGGCTTCTTTTTGCCACACCAGTGGCTACTGATCAAGGATGCATGCACTGTCCTGTCACCATTTGAGGAGGCCACAAGGATGGTGAGCAGTGACAATACATGCATCAGAGACACTGTCTTCCTGTTGGAGCACACGCTTTGTGGAATAATGGACAGGGCACTTGAGGCAGAACAGCGGGAGGAAGAGGAAGACTTCCTTACCTCTCAAGGCCCCCTTTATCCAGATAGCATTCCTGCGGGCCGGCCAAACACACAGGAAGAAGAGGAGTAGGATTGTGTCAGCATGGACGTGGAGGATAACACTCAGCAGCAGTCTTCAAGGGATGGTTTTCAGTCCCTAGAAACCCAAGGAGTTGTACGTGGCTGGGAGGATGTTGTTACGATTCATGTGATCCTTAGTGACCCAGAGGACTCAGTATCGAATGCCTCTGAAAACTTATGCTGCATGGCCTCCCTGATTCTGCAAAACCTGCGAAAGGACCCTAGGATTCTTGGTATCAAGACGAGGGATTATTACTGGCTGGCAACCCTTCTTGATCCACGTTACAAGGGTAAGGTTGCAGAACTCATCCTGCCTTTGCAGAGGGAGCAGAGGATGAAACATCTTCAGGAGGCCTGGAAGAAAGGTTTGTGCAATGCGTTTCCAGACCCTGGGAGGTTACAATTTCCTGGTTCTGGACAACGTGTTGCTAAGGCTTCGTTCAGTCAGAGGAAGAGCGGTGGAGAAGGTGGCTGGGTGACCGATGCCTTTAAACAATTTTTCAGTCCTCAGCCCCAAGGTCTGAACGGTTCAAGTAACCATCACCAGCATCTGCATTACATGGTGCAGGAATATCTAGGGGCAAGAGCAGACTTGGAGACCTTTCCAACAGAGCATCAGGTTTAAGGCACCACCACCACCCAAGGCCCAATTTTTCTGCCCCTGTTCAACAGGGGCATGTAACTACAATTTTTGATCCAATATTTCACAGCAGGGCCAGTTCCTGCGCCCAACAAGAATATCTGTGAGGGGTTACAGTGTTGTGGCACCACCACCACCCAAGGCCCAATTTTTCTGCCCCTGTTTAACAGGGGCATGCAATTACAATTTTTGATATAATATTTCAACGCAGCCATGTTACGTACTCATCGTAGAGTTTGCGCTGTGCGGGGGCTTGGTGTTGGGGTTCTTGGTTTGACCCAAGCCCAGTCCATGAACAGGGTGGGGAGGAGTTCATGGACAAAGAATTGGTTGCTCCAGCATGACCAATTCTCTCACATGCCTTTGTTGCGGGAGATCCGTGAAAATAATCCTGATGATTTCAGGAATTATCTCCGGATGACGGACTCCGTTTTTCAGAGTTTGTTGGCTTTGCTGCCCCCTTATATTAGCAGGCAGGACACCTGCATGCAGCAAGCCATCACTCCCGAACAGAGGCTAGTCGCCATGTTGTGGTACTTGGCGAAGGGGAGAAGTCTGCTGGACATCAAGTTCTCAACAGGCATCTCCCCCCAGGCTCTGGGAATCATTATTCCAGAGACCTGTTCTGCCATTATTCAAGTCTTGCAGAAGGACTATATTAAGGTAAGATTTCTCCTTTAACATCACATTATATGTATTTAATGTTTGCTTATGTATTGTATTTATTTCATCATTCCCTAATTACCATGATTGTTATATGCTGTGAATGTCCCCTTTGTTCTCATGCATGCTGAAAGCTTTAAAACTTCCTTTTTTGTCCTTCATGCATATTTGCCTTCACTAACCTCCCCAGCATGCTATCCTGGGCTCATACACACCTAGCCTAGTCACTTAACATGGGTGTCCGCAGAACTTTTTTCAGGGGGGGCATTATTTTAGGGTCACCCATGCACAGCCCCTTTTTGACAATGTCATTCTCACATTATCATGGTCAGAGACTGCAGACATAGTACGGTCCCTAGGATAAGTAATAGGTAATGGCCAACACGCCCTCTTACCAGACCCAGAGAAACTACAGCAGTGATCCCTCCGGCTGGACGATCGCTCACTCTTGGTTCCCCGGGGTGACTCTGGTCAGTAGTGTAACATTTCTGTACCCTGGTAGTGGCTCAATCTTTCTCTCTCTGGTGGCGCTGGGCAGTATGGCTCTCTCTGGTGGTGCTGGGCAACGTGTCTCTCTCTCTGGTGGTGCTGAGCAGCGTGGCTCTCTCACTGGCTTCTGCCCAGCACACTCCTCATTATTTGTCCTGTAGCACTCTTTCCCTCAGCTTTTTTCCAGGCTGCAGTCTCTCAATCTCTCTCTTCGTCGAGCTGTAACCTCCCTGTGGAAAATGGGGCTGCCAATCTTTGGGACTACATGTCCCATGATGCTCTCCTCTCCTAGTCTCCTTTTGATTGGCCCTCAGTCATGGCCAATAGGGAAGAAATGGAGCGAGCAGGAAGCTGGGCGGAGAACTGGTGAGAGCCACCATCTCTTCTCCCTGACAGGAGAAAGGGGGGCAAGCAGTGGAAACCTCTGACAGCCCGCAGCTCACCTTTCTCCTGTCACAGCTTTCTCTGCTGGACTGAGCAGGGAACAGAGCCAAAGTCACACCCCACTGATGGGGGCGCAGCTGTGCTGAATTTAAGATCCGATCACTGATTCCCCTACCTGCGGACGCCCATGTCACTTAACAATGTATTTTGTCAAATCCATTGTAGTGCTTTAGTCTAAAATGTGTACAAATGTTATTTGTGTCCTTAAATTCATGCAGAGTGCCAGAGGCTTTTTTTTGGGGTGCCAAAATCATTTTGAACCCTCCCCCCCACCGCTAAGTCAAACGATACCAATCCTCTATCTGCCAAACCCGTACACATTATACCTACCTCTTTTGTGGTCAGATTTCTGTATAAACTCCCCAAAGCATGTAGTGAAAGGGCCTGCCTGAGTACTTTCTAATGGTACTGTTTACAGTTTTGTTCTCCCATTATCTTGATAGGTAATTGCAGAATGTAAAAAAGTGCTTCAATTTGTACAGTGTGTATTTATATTTTTGTATTATGACACTTCTTACCTGTCCAGTGGGCTGCCAATAGTGTAAGGAGAAGCTGGCCAAAGTAACACAAATTATGTATGCATTCAGCTCTCAATGAAGTGGAGAGGGTTACCTGTCCAAAACACCCCCCCCCCCTAAAATGTTTACAATGGGCCATCAGAGAGGGTGGGGAATCTGATAAGTGGACCTTGTCTTTTTGTCTTTAAATACTCCTTCAAATAAATGTTAATACTGATTTTGGGCAAGAATGTTTGTGTCTAATCTGCTTGCAATGTTTATGCGCAAAATGTCTATTTTTTTCTTGTTTGACTCCACAGTTTTCTTCAATGCCACAGGAATGGCAGACCAGTTTGCCCAGCGGTGGGACTTTCCCAACTTCGGAGGGGCAATAGATGGGAAGCACGTCCACATCATCCCACCCCCCCAACTCGGGGTCATACTATTATAACTATAAGGGTTTTAATAGTATTGTGATGTTGGCGGTGGTGTCGGCGACATATGAGTTCCTGTATGTGGACGTGGGGAAGAATGGCCGGATGTCGGATGGTGGAGTCATCGCCCAGACCGAATTTTACAGACGGCTCCAGAATGGTGGCTTGGGATTGCCACCTGCTGAAGAGAACGTGGAAGGACTCCCGTTCGTCTTTGTCGCTGATGAAGCATTTGGTCTGGGTGAACACCTGATGCGGCCGTTACCAATGAGGACCCTCACCCTGGAGCAGAGGGTTTTTAACTACCGGTTGGCCAGAGCCAGAAGAGTGGTGGAAAATGCCTTTGGAATAATGGCCAGCCGGTTCCGCCTATTCCTCACTGTACTAAACATGGCGGAATATAAAATCAATCATATCGTTATGGCATGCTGCATATTGCATAACTTTTTAAGAAACAATGCATCAAACTATGTTGCCTCAATTGGGACTGAGGCTGGTTTATTAACGGATACAACAACCCTGACGGCTCTTGAAGCTAGCAGTCCTGGCTTGCCCCCCCAAAGCGCCCGTGAAGTTCGTGAAAAGTATCTAGAGTACTTTGCGGGTAGGGGGGCCATTGATATGCCACAAAATGTTTAACAAACATGTGAAAAATACATTTTTTATTTAAACGGAAATAGTATTTACTTTGATTTACTGCTTGCGTTTCTTTTAGCTGGCTCCTAGGTTATCCAATGGTCTTTTCTTTTTTCCCTTTCTGTTCAATATTGCAAACGTAATTTTTTGGATACAATCTCTTCTTCAGCGAACTATTATGTTGTGGGTCTGCTACACACACACAACTTGTTTTTGTTGTTAATGTATGTAATGCATTACTGATAAAAATATTCATTTTCAGCACCATGACTGAAATTTGTGGAGTCACAAAAATGGCCTGATTGTGGCAAATTAAAAAGCACTCTGGGAGTTATTTACTAAAGGAAATTCCACTTTGCACTCCAAGTGCACTGCAAAAGTGCACTTATAACTGCACTTGTAGTGCAAAGTGGATTTGCCTTTAGTAAATAACCCCCATTGCCACTGTAAACAGGAACTTACTACAAAAACTGCTTTTAAGCATTGACATAAGAAGCCACACATTGTTGAGTAGAAAACATTTTACTCAAAGCACATTCACATGTGCGTTAGAAAAGGGTTTTTGAACAAACCAACATCTTTGTTGTATAACATTTTTTTTTGTCACATTAGAAATAGCCTTTTTTTGGTTAAACAGGCATGTTTCAAACCATAAAAAAATACACAACTCAGGAACTTACAAAGTTCAACTTTGATAAAGTGAAGGCAATATCAGACATTAGTATGTCCAAACTGTGTTGAACTTGCCTTCATCAGATGGGGTGATGTCACCCCTGTAAAAGCCAAATTTTGAAGACGCACACAAATTGTGATTCAAACTTGGGATTTCCTTCCTGATCCCATGCCTAATATCAACATGTGCTAGCTCCCATCATGGGGGATCAATGGACGTGTTTTGGGGGTGCAACCCCTTCCTCTCACCTACTTGAGTTGTGAGGAAGGGATTGCACCCACAAAACGTGTACATATCCCGTGATGGCAGATAGCACATGTTGACACACTGTGTTTGGCTATTAAAATACTTTAAAACTTGTATTTCAAAGCAAAAATACACAATAAAACGGTACAATTTTTGTGTGTTTTATATTGTACCTAAAACATCAATGATGTTCTTTATTTTTTGTTGAACATCATTGATGTTTTCTAAATCACGATTGCACCCCATTATCACCCCGATGAGGATCTGGGCACTTTCACTCGTGAAGTGAGATTCTTCTTCAACCACATCTACATCACCTAAAATAAAAAAAAACACACCATGTATTATAAATATGCAGACATCCATCTATTACCTGAAGCTGTGGTCTCAGACACTCACCTGTTGTGGTGACTATTTCACCCACTTCATAAACCTCTCCTTCCTCCACATCCTCTGCTTGTGGTTTTAGGATTTCCCCTTCTTTAGGAGGTGGGGGCTCCCTGGTGTCCTCAGATGTCCCGAGTCTTTTCTCCCCTATGTGAATAAAAAAAGGTATACTTAGCACACAGATATTTGATAGCAGAAATAGGAATATGAAACATTGCTTGGAAGTGTCATACAATTGTCTTTTTGGGCAGAGTTCCAAGCTGAAGAAATTTTTAGTTCCTTTCTAATGCTGGAATACTTACCTTTTTTGTTAAAGTTTCACACATGGAGACACCCCTAGTATCCACTGGAGCACCTGTGTGGGACACCCTAAAAAGTTTGTTCTGGTGTCCTACACTAGTGCTCCTGCATCTAGATGTGAAAACACCTGCTGAGTGTCCTCTCCTTACACTGAATCAAGTTTCCATTTCATTCTAGTACAAACCCATCTAGACAACAAACTTATTTTAATACAAATAGGCCTGAACAAATATAGTTAACCTGTATCTGCCAAAAACATCTTATAAGTGGGTGAACTAACGATGTTTCCTACGACCGATTGTTCCCATGAACATGAAAGTTGCCATTTTAAACTGTACAACAGTAAAGAAAAGCACATGGAGCAGAATGCAAGTAATAATAATAATAGGAACACACGACAAATACTTACTTTTTAGAAGCAATTTCCTGATCTTTCTGTACTGATCGTGCTCCCTCAATTTTAGGTCTGACCATCGTTTCCTCAGTTGATCCTTGGATCGTCGTACCCCAAAATACCTGTGCAGACTTTTCACAACTTTAGTCATGATCTTGGCCTTTCTCACATTTGGGTTTATATAAGGTTCATGCTTCCTGTCATAGTCGGCCCTCTTCAAGATGTCCACCATCTCCACCATCTCTACAAAGGACATATTTGAGGCCTTAAAGCTCCTCTGGGAACGGGACATTCTTGGCTCCGGCCTTTGGTTGTTGCTGCTGCTGTCTGCATGCACCTGCTGTGTCGCCGCCATGTGCTCTCCCCACTGCGTCGAAAGACAAGGGGCAGGGAATACATTAGAAATAACGTCGGGGCGGGCGGAATTTCGTGCATGCGCAGTGTATATAAAGCGTAACACGTGTGCGTCGTACGTACGATCTGTGAGCAGAGGAAAGAGTAGTGGAAGCGACAATCGTAATAACGAAGCTACAATTTTAAGTTGGTACATCAGTGGCCTATACTGATTAGAGATTAAGGCCTATAATGGCTCAACATTAGAGAGTTTCGCCTGAAATTAAGGTTTGTCTTGTGTTGTGTGTTGCAGAGAAAATGGATCCCTTCAATGATAGGGAATTTCTAACAATATTCATTGATATGTTCATGGAGCTGCCCTGTCTGTGGCAGCTGAACAACCCGTTTTTTAATAAACAAACAAAGAGGCAGGCAGCGCTGGAGAAACTGCTTGAATTTGTGAAGCCGATGATCCCCACGGCAGACACCAAGTATTTCAAGTCTAAAATTGGTGGCATGAGGAGCACTTTTAATAGGGAGCGCAAGAAGGTCCAAGATTCCCTGAGATCAGGAGCAGCAGATGACGTTTATGTACCCACGCTGTGGTACTATGACAGACTGCATTTTCTGTCAGACCAGAGTAAACATAGGCCAGCACTCTCCAGTCTTCCTTCAAGGCTTCCTTCCCCCCCAGCTGAGGCTTCCGACGACCAACCTGGGCCTTCCAGGAGGCAACATGTAGAGGAGCCCAGCTTGAGTCAGGTATAGCATTCCTAAAAATATTTCTGGTTGTCAAATTAATGATGTTAAATAGATGTTATTTTTGATCACTAATTTATGATTTCACAAAGTGTTTTACATATCAATAGACAGTAGTAGACAAAAATGATTGTGACAAGAATTAAAAATGCTGGGGTCAGAATAATACTCGTTTCTATTTATTAACATTCAATTTGCAACAGTCATGAGCTGAAAATTGTGTGTGATTGCTGAACAAAAAACTAAAACTATGTCCCTTTTTTATACACAGGAAAGCCTCAGCCAGGCAGTGGAAAGTGGCAGCCAGGAGGTGGCCGTTCCCAGTAGCCTGCCCGAATCCCAGGTCCCTCCCCTCAGCATTCCAACAAAAGTCCCAGGAAGAGGAGTAACCTGGAGGAGGCTGCAATTGGCCTATTTCGGAAGGCTACTGCGGCCCTCAGACCCCCCCCCCAATAATCAAGAGGAATATGCCTACATGGCAGGAAATGGAGGAGGGCCAACGCCTCTTATGTGAGTATCTGATCTTACAAGCCCTAAATAAGGGGTTGAGGGGCGAACTCACAAACCAAAGCCACATTTGTGAGTTCAACCATGGTCCTCCTCCTCCTCCTCCACCTCCACCTCCTCCTCCTCCTCCTCCTCCACCTCCACCTCCTCCTCCTCCTCCATCTCCTGCCACAACTACAACACCACTGCCACAGCCTGAAAGGAAGCCTGGAAGGAAGTGTGTAAGGAAGACCAGAGAGTGATGGCCAGGGTTCAGTCTGGTCTGACAAAAGATGCAGGCTGTTGTATGACCACAACCTCGGGACATATGTCATCTGCTGCTGTTCCTGATCTCTTGTAGTCGTGGACCGGATTGTGTTCACTCATTATCATAAGGACTCATTAGGCCACCAATTTTGACTGTAAAATTATTGATGTGTGTCGTGGGGTACAAAGGCTTCGCAAATTTCTGCCGTTTCTCCAGCGTTGCCTTCCTCTTTATTTTGTTATGACCCATAATAAATGGATATTTTTTTTAATGAAATACTTGTTGTATTGTGTTTTACTTCAAAAAGGACAGTTTGTTTGTGAGTAGGCAGGTACATTTCCAAAATACAATGTCAAATTAACAAGGTACACCAACACCAACCTCCTTGAGATTAAAAAATAAAGATAATAATGGTTTTGTGGTAAATTGACACACAAAACGAGAAAAAATATTATGGAGATCACTATAAAAAAATTTAAAAAAAATATATAAACAAAAATTAGAAATATTAATATGGAGATCTGACAAAAAAAAAATAATATGATTCAGGAGATCACGAGAAATAATAAAGAAATTAGTTTGTCAGAACTCTGTGTGAATATGAGCAGCAAAACAACTTCATTATTATAGCATTATAAAGAAGAAGAGAATGCGCTGCATTAAAAGATTAGTTTTACCAGACCGAGCGCTTCCGTCTCATAATTTATTCTGGCAATGCATGGCACTTTGTGTGTCAGAATTGTCTACGCACGATCGGAATTTATGAGAACGGATTTTGTTGTCGGAAAATTTGAGATACAGATCTCAAATTTTGTTTGTCTGAAATTCCGATGTAAAAAGTCAGATGGAGCCTACACATGGTCGGAATTTCCGACAACATGCTCCGATCGCACATTTGCTGTTGGTAAGTCTGACGGTGTGTATGGGGCATTACAGTGTTGTGGCACCACCACCACCTCCCAAGGCCCAATTTTTCTGCCCCTGTTTAACAGGGGCATGTAATTCCAAATCTTTATATAATATTTCACAGCAGGACCCATTTCCTGCGCCCAACAAGATTAACTGTGAGGGCTTACAGTGTTCTGGTACCACCACCAAAGGCCCAATTTTTCTGCCCCTGTTTAACAGGGGCATATGATTACAATTTTTGATATAGTGTTTCACAGCAGGGCCCGTTCCTGCCCTCACCAAGAATAACTGTGAGGGCTTACAGTGTTCTGGTACCACCAACACCCAAGGCCCAATTTTCTGCAGAGTATATAGGGCAGGCCGTATATTATATATACTGCTGTTCAGAGTATATAGTGCCTGGGGGTCCCTCACGCCATTTCTTTTAAAAACTTGGGTGCGGGGTTCCCCTTAATATCAATACCAGACCCAAATGGCCTGGTAATGCACTAGGGGGGAATCCCATGCCATTTTTTCAATTATTTTCATCTACATTGCCGGGACCCGACAATACATTACAGCAGTTTTGTTTGTCATTGTTTCTGTGGTATTGTTCTAAACACGGGAAAATTGCGCAACTTTACAGGCATACTATAGACACCCCCCAGGCACGATATTTAAAGGAATATTTCATTTTTATTGTTTCACTTTAAGCATTATTAAAATCACTGCTCCAGAAAAAACGGACGATTTAAAAACTTTTTTTTGCATTGATACATGTCCCCTGGGGCAGGACTCGGGTCCCCAAACACTTTTTATGGCAATAACTTGCAAATAAGCCTTTAAAATTAGCACTTTTGATTTTTCATGTTTGTGTCCCATAGACTTTAATAATGTTCGCGTGTTCGAACAAATTTTTTGCCTGTGGGCATGTTCTGCTGCTAACCGAACCGGAGGGGAGTTCGGCTCATTCCTAATTAGTAGAGTGCTATGCAACCGCACACTTGGTAAACTACCTACTCCTAACCGCAAAGTGGGCAATTTTTGGTCTAATCAAAATTCCAGGTATCAAAATATCAGGAGGCTGTAAACAACTGCTTATTGTCATTAGAGCTATGTGTGTAATAAGGAGCACTGAAGATTTTCGTTTTCTTGATGGAGCACTGTGGATTCACTCTATGGACACTGTTAATAGGGACAATCATATGTTTTACTGCACAAAGATTTATGTGTGGATGGAGCACAATTTATGATTTAAAGTTCTATTTCGGGTGGAGCACGTATTTAATTTACCCAGATTATTAACCAATGACCCTGCAATTGCTGACTTACCCCCACTTAACCTGTAATATGTTTTATAATCTGTTGGCTGAAGCCTCCCCCTATTCCTCTTTTAAAGTGTTTGTTAAGTTTAAATTCTTGGTCACTGCCAGCCCCTCTATTAGAGCCTGGCATACCACACTATGTAAGTCATTTCTAAAAACGAGCTTTGTAAATATCTAATTAGAGCTATCTTCAGGCCGGTCATGTAACTTGTGGCCGCTTTACAGCTCTGATACATGGCTTCTGCGGGAGGGGCTGAGATCTCCCTCTGACGTCAGCCGGGGAGATCACGTGGCCTCCCGCAGAAGCCTTGTCTTGAACCTGTAAAGTGGCCGCGAGTCATGTGACCGGCCTGAAGATAGCTCTAAATAGGTATTTACAAAGCTTGTTTTTAGAAATGACTTACACAGTGTGGTATGCCAGGCTCTAATAGAGGGGGCTGGCAGTGACCATTGTAGGTTTTTTATTTTCAATAATAGTGGCGGGGGGGGGGGGGGGCAGAGACACAGAGAGGGGGCTGACAGGCAAGGAGGAGGGGGGTAAGGGGGAGAGAGGAGAGCAGAGAAGGCAACTGCGTATGATGGATGTACAAAATCCACTTACATCAAGGTAAGGAATGGTGTGCTCATTAGAGATCAATCGTCCTGGGATCGCCTACAATGTCTATAGTGTGTCCTAGGTGAGCAGTGAATCTAGCTTCGGGAGATGCAATGAACCAAAGAGGGAGCCAGCTGCTCGGTGTGGATGGCTGGAGGAGATGCAGATCATCAGCTCAGGGAGAGAAGCTTCTGAGTGTGTGACGTCAGCAGGGTGGGGAGGAACCACATTTCAGAGCATGTGCGAAGCTCGTACGGAGCATGCATACTCCTTTCTCAAGTGCCTCTCAAGTGCTCCATACGAGCTTCGCGCATGCTCTGAAACGTGGTTCCTCTACACCCTGCTGACGTCACACACGCTCACAAGCGTCGTTCCCTGAGCTGATGATCCGCATCTCCTCCAGCCATTGACAAGGATCAGCTGGCTCCCTCTTTGGTTCATTGCAGCTCCTGCAGCTGGATTCACTGCTCACCAAGGACACGCTATAGACGTTGTAGACGATCCCAGGACAATTGATCTCTCATGAGCACACCATTCCTTACCTTGATATACCTCTTATCTGCTCCGGTCTCTGTGCATGCACCCGCCTCGAGTATTACCTCTATAAGAGGTATGTCTGGTTCTGCTTCGCTTCCCTAGCAATTTGGGGGTGATCCAGTCCAATGCAGAGGGTTTCTCAACCAGGTTGAGATATACTTTGAGATGCTGCCCCAGGTGTTTCTCACGGACAGAAGCAAAGTAGGTTTTGTGATATCTTTGCTTTCTGAGAAAGCCTTAGCCTGGGCAAACCCTCTATGATGCAAAAACCTGTTGTCTTGAGTTACCCTGAGTTTGTGGCTTCTTTTAAAAGGGTATTTGACATTCCTGCATGCTCTGCTTCAGCTGCCAAGTGCCTCATGTCCATCAAACAGAGTACAAGAACTGTTGCCAATTACGCCATTGAATTCCGTACTCTGGCAGCAGAGGTTGCTTGAAACAATGAGGCCCTCGTGGCTGCTTTTTCTCATGGTGTCTCGGATACCATCAAGGATGAGATAGCAGCCCAAGATATTGCCACTGAGCTGGAGAAGTTGATCACGTTTGCCATCCTCATTGACTCCAGACTCAGAGAAAGACTCTCTTTTAGCGCTTGCGGAAGCCTCCTGTACATTTGTCTCCGAGCTTTGCAGTCCCACCCTTGCCTCCCTCACCTCCCATGCCTCCTGGTACCAAGCCGGTCAGTGAAGGTGAACCCATGCACATGGGTTTCACACGTCTCTTTGCGGATGAGAGAACCTTTAGAAGGAGGGTGAGGTTGTGCCTTTGTTGTGGCCAGACAGGTCACTTTTTGAAGTCTTGTCCTACCTGTCCAGGGAACGCCCGAACCTTGAAGTCCTGTCACGGACAGACCTTAGGTGGCGTTGTTTCATCCCCAGTTATCCAGAAGGATAAGCCCCTGGTTTTGGTTACCCTTTCTTGGACTGAGTCGTCCATCGAGATACAGGCTCTAATCGACTCTGGGGCTGCAGGCCTGTTAATTGATGCTGCCTTTGTATCAAAGCACTCGATTCCGTTGCAGTTGTGTGACACTCCACTTGCCATTGAGGCTTTTGTCAGGAGACCTCTACAGCCTGCCCATGTGACTCGTGAGACTGTTCCGTTGTCCATGGCCGTAGGGGCTCTTCACCATGACATAATCCAATTCCAAGTTATTTCCTCACCTAAGTTTCCGCTGTTTATTGGTTATCCTTGGTTACAGAGGCACAACCCCTCTTTTGATTGGCTCTGTGCTGAGGTTCTCTCCTGGTCACCACAATGCAGTAAGACATGCTTCCAGAAGGTAGCCAAGGTCCTGTGCACCTTTTCACTCTGCTCCCTGCCGGAGGAGTACCGCGATTTTAGCGATGTCTTTGACAAAGGTCAGGCTGGTAGTTTGCCTCCACACCCATCGTATGATTGCATAATTGACCTCCAACCTGGTGCCATACCCCCTCGTAGCCGGGTTTACTGTTTGTCGGTCTTGGAGGATAAGGCCATGGAGGAGTATGTTGCAGGCACACTTTTTCGAGGTTTCATCTGCAAATCCTAGTCCCCTGCTGGTGCTGGTTTCTTCTTTCTGAAGAAGAAGAGTGGTGAACTGAGACCTTGTATTGACTATAGGGATCTTAATCGTTTCATGATTAAGAATGCCTATCTGATTCCATTGATTACGGAGTTATTTGATCGCCTCAAGGGAGCAACGGTTTTCACAAAGCTTGATTTGAGAAGGGCATACAATCTCGTGAGGATTAATGAGGGCAAAGAGTGGAAAACTGCGTTTAATACCAGAACAGGCCATTATGCGTACCTCATAATGCCTTTTGGCCTTTGTAATGCCCCAGCAGTTTTCCGGAAATTTATTAACGATGTCCCCTGAGATTTGTTGCAGTTATGTGTGGTCCTCATATTTTCCAAATCCCTGGAGAGCCACCACACAGATGTCTGTCATGTGCTTCAGAAACTAAGAGAGAACAATCTCTAATGTAAATTTGAGAAGTGCGAATTCCATCGTGAAAAGGTTAAATTCCTGGGTTATGTCATTTCCACTGCTGGTTTTTCGATGGACCCAGAGAAACTTTCGGCAGTCCTACAGTGGCCCTGACCCGTGGGTTTAAATCCTCTGCAGCGTTTTCTTGGCTTTGGCAACTATTAGCGGAAGTTTATTCGTAACTTCTCTTCTCTGGTCAAGCCCCTCACTGATATGACCAGAAAGGACGGTAACTCACAGAGTTGGTCTGTGGAGTCTATTAAGGCCTTTGAGAGTCTCAAGGCTGCCTTTGTTTCTGCTCCTGTGTTGGCACATCCTGATCCTACGTTACCTTTTATCCTTGAAGTTGATGCTTCTAAGACTGGAGTTGGCGCCCTTCTGTCTCAACCTCCTACCTCTGAGAGCACTATGCATCCTTGTGGCTACTTTTCAAAGAAATTGGCACCTGCGGAGTGCAAATACGAGATTGGTGACAGAGAGCTGTTAGTGATCATTTTAGCCCTGAAAGAATGGAGACATCTCCTTGAAGGTACCACTGTGCCGGTTCTCATTCTTACTGACCATAAGAATCTCACATTCTTGTCTGAGGCTAAACGCCTCTCTCCCAGAAGGGAGCGATGGGCTCTTTTCTTGTCAAGTTTCAATTACATTGTCTCTTTCTTACCCGGTACTAAGAATGTAAGGGCTGACGCTTTGTCACAACAATTTTCCTCCACTTCTAAGATGGAGTCGGTTTCGGTTCCTGTAAATCCATCTGGCTACGGTTCGCACTAGTCTCACTTCTCCTTTTGGTGACAAAATTCTTGCTGCTCAAGTCCATGCTCCTCCTGAGAAACCCTTTTACCGCTGCTTTGTCCCAGAGAGTCTCCGTACTGCCATGCTCCAGACTTACCATTCTCCCAAGGCTGCTGGCCACCCTGGGAAGAATCAACTCTTTTGGGTCATTTTCCAACAATTCTGGTGGCCTAGTCTACGTGCTGATGTAACTGCCTTCATAGCTGCCTGTTCTGTGTGTGCTCAGAGTAAGGCTCCAAGACAACTTCCAGTGGGTCTCCTACAACCCATACCCAATGGAGAGAGGCCCTGGACACACCTGTCTATGGATTTCATTGTGGAGTTACCCAACTCCCAGGGCAACACAGTTATTCTTATGGTGGTTGGCCAGTTCTCAAAAATGTCTCATTGTAATCCACTTAAGAAGTTGCCCACTTCTAAGGAACTGGCTTCCATTTTTGCTCGGGAGATCTTTCGCTTACATGGGCTACCCAAGGTGATTGTTTCGAACAGGGGTAGTCAGTTTGTGTCCCAGTTCTGGCAAGCCTTTTGTGCACAGTTGGGAATTCAGCTTGCTTTCTCCTATGCGTATCACCCGCAGTTTAGAGGGGCTGCAGAAAGAGCCAATCGGTCCTTGAAGCAATTCCTACGTTGCTATATTTCTGACAATCATAACAACTGGTCAGACCTCTTACTGTGGGCAGAGTTTGCTCACAATTGTGCCTTGAATTCTGCTTCCTGATTGTCCCCATTTATGGTGAACTATGGTTTCCAACCTTCCATGTTGCCTGACTCGTTTGTTCCGCAGAGTATTCCTGCGTTAGAGGAGCTTTGCAACATGCTAATGATAGGTACAGACTCCATGCTGACCGCAGACGCCTGCCTGCGCCTTCCTACCAGGTTGGGGACAGGGTCTGGCTGTCACCCTCCGACTTTGTGTTCCCTCTCTGAAGTTCCACCTCGGTTTATTGGGCCTTTCCGTATTCTTGGCAGGATTAACCCAGCGGCTTACGCATTAGACCTTCCTTCTAATATGTGTATCTCAAATGTATTTCATGTCTCCTTATTAAAACCTTTGGTCTGCAACCGCTTTACCACCTCGGTGCCATGTCCTCACCCTGTTCAGGTTGGGAACCATGAGGAGTATGAAGTACAGTCTATTGTTGAGTCCCGTAGGTTCTGTGGGCGCATACAGTACCTGGTGCATTGGAAAGGGTACCGTCCGGAGGAACGCTCTTGGGTCCCATCCTCGGACGTATATGCTCCTGTCCTCCTCCGTGATTTCCATAGATGTTTTCCCCTCAAGCCTGGTGGTCCTCCGAGGGGGAGGGGTCATTGAGCAGGGGGTACTGTCAAGGCTGGGCCCAGCCCTTCCTTCTCTGAGCTTTCCGCTCAGCTGTCAGCTTATTTCCAGCTCCTATCTCTCCACAGTGACTCACCTGTTGATGACCCTTCTCATTGGTCCTGCCTACTTAAGCCGTCCAGTCCAGATGATCTCTGCCTTCACCTTGGTCACATCTCTAGAGGCGCTCTCCTGTGTTCCTGGTAAAGACTTGCTTGGCTGACATTCCTTCTGGCTCCCTGACATTTTGGCTTGTCTATCTGTTCCGGTACCTGAACTCTGGCTATGTTTTGAGGTTGTTTGGAGAGGCCCTGAACTAGGAAAGGGGAGGTGCAGAGGAGGCTGTGGACTAGAAGAGGTAGTGCTGGGAGGCCCTGGACTAGGAGAAGAATTGAATAGAGGCCTTGCTGGATTCAGAAAAAAGAGCTTGGGCCTAAAGCCTGGACTGAGGACAAGCCTGCCTCGGCCCTGGAGGGTGAGCCTGGAGTCAGTGAGTTCACAGCATAGAGTACATGTGCAGATTTATCAATTTTTTTCAAGTAATGCCAAAGAGGAGAAGAGAGACAGGTTGTGTTAAACATATATTAAATACCTGATATTTCCTCTTTCCTGCTATCTAACCTACATGACAATTAGGTCTTGTTCACATGGTGCGTATGCATACGTGCCAAATGTGACAGCCATGTTTACCCGCATAGCAATGCACACATGTTCCATACATCCCTTTTGTGGGCACTCACATTAAAGTCAGTCAGGATGCAGTGGCTGCATGAACATAGCTGCTGCTGCCAATATGACATCTATGCTGGTGCATGGCCCCGAATGCACCCAGGGTTTTACCATGCCCACAAATTGACCACACCCACCATCTGGAGCAGCACTATATTTTTTTTTCTACCATTTTTTGGGGGAAGGGGATGTAAAAAATGTACGGACCCCAGGTTCCTAATGTGCAAGGTACACTACTAATGGAGGTGAGCTTAGTAGTGATGACGGGAGGGTCAAAGTTAGGGAAAAGCACTGTACTGAGGGTGAGGAGTTTTTGTAGCGGTGTTTCTTCCAGTGTATTTTTTTTTAAAGTGAATTTTCTGATGTGCACAAAAAAAATTTGCATTTTTTTTGTGGCACTTCCAAAAAATGAAATTACTTACATATTTTTTGCCTGCCTGATAAATCACAGCTGATGACATGTAAAGAGACTTGCTGGTTATAGGCAGTCCTTTCCTCCCATGCTGTGTCTGTGTGAGGAAAGGAGAGCCGTTAACCAGCAAGCCTGTCAGCACATCATTTACATCAGTACCCTGATTATCAGTGCAGCCCCATCAGTGCCTATCAGTGCCCATCAGTGCTGCCCATCAGTGCAGCCTCATTAGTGCCCCCTAATCAGTGCCACCTCATCAGTGCCATTGGTGCAGTCTATCAGTGTCCATCAGTGCAGACTCGTCAGCGCACATTAGTGAACAGAAACTAAGAACTTTTATTTTTTTTCAAAAAATTTTTGTTTGTTTACCAAAAAAATAAAAACCCAGTGGTGATAAAATAACACCAAAAGAAAACTCTATTTGTGTGAAAAAAAAATGATAAAAATGCATATGGGCACAGTGTTGCATGGCCGCGCAATTGTCATTCAAAGTGCAATAGCACTGAAAGCTGAAAATTGGCCTGGTCAGGAAAGGGGTGAAAGTGCCCAGTAGGCAAGCGGTTAAAATGTCCTGCACTTGAAGTGGTTCCTCCGGGGAGCCCAGGACCATGGTAAATGGCTGGAATAGTTAGATACAGAGGAGATCAAGGACCATCTGTTCCTCTCCACTTTTTTTCAAGGGGTGCAAAACAAGGTGCTGCAAAGCAAAGTAACAGTTATAATATAAAAAAAGACCTTAATTGATAGAGAGAAAAAAAGCATTTAAGGTGTTTACAATTGAATAGCTAGCTATCAATCAGTTGTTGTGGGCAGTTATTAAAGGGGTTTTAAACCCTCGTGTTTTTTCACCTTAATGCATCCTATGCATTAAGGTGAAAAAACACCATGCAGTGACCGGCCCCCCGGCCCCCAGCCCCCCGTTTTACTTACCTGAGCCCCGTATTTCTGTCGACAGAGACGCACTCTCCCTCTCTCTACGGGGTCCTGGCTCTTGATTGGATAGATTGATAGCAGCGCAGCCATTGGCTCCCGCTGCTGTCAATCAAATCCAATGATGCAAGTGCCGGGGGGCAGGGCCAACTCTGGCATTCGTGTCTATGGACGCAAATGCTGGACTCGGGAGCGCCCGCAAGGTAACCCCCCAGGAGAGCGCTTCTCCTAGGGGGTTATCTGATGTGAGGAGCAGCCGCGAGAGCCGCCAGGAGACGACAGAAGACGAGGTTCGGGGCCACTCTGTGCAAAACGAGCTGCACAGTGGAGGTAAGTATGATATGTTTATTATTTAAAGAAAAAAAACCCTTACAATCACTTTAATCCTTAAAGAATGTTAGGAAGCGTGCATCCATGCACATAAGCAGGATATTTAAGAAAATGTATCCAGTCACTGTAATTTTAAGAATGCAAGCATTGTTTGTTAAAGTAGACACAAACTCAGCCACTAAAACTCATATGAGTTTTAACATGTTAATATAATTTGGAAAGTCTATTTTTATTTTGATCATAAAGATTCCTGAAAATAATAGCTAGTGACACTAATATAAAGAATTTTGTTTGGGTGCTTTGTGTTATGAGGTAACAGCTCTTTTTCCCTGTCTCCCACAATCTCCTGTCTATAAATCACCCTGTCATGTGTATAAGCATACTGTGAAAACTGTTGCAGTCAGCAATCAGAAATTTGCCCTGTGAAAAAACACATGCAGTCTGTTATCACAGTAGTGCATGTGGACAGGGACAGGCTGTGCAGAAGCTGCAGGACATCAGCAGCATTATAATATAACAAAGGATGAAAAGTCTTTCACAACCCCCTTATTCTGTAACGGTTTACATGTTCTTTAAAAGACCTGCTAATGCGCCAAATTCCTACACTAAGCTCCCTCAATGCAGTTTGGGGGCAGCACTCCCTATGCTTTCCCTATCACAGTTAAAGTATTTGTCATTATGACTGCTGTGGCCTCACCATTTCACAGTGAATGTGCTAGCTTATTCAAAAGCCTCTTTATTGGCCCTTCTAAGCCAGGTAGAGCATTATGCTTACAAAACAATTCCTGCATGATTTCACCAAGACTTTGAACCTCGAACAAACAGGGTTAGCATTTAACCCATAATTTTAAGGGCTAAAAAAAATAAGACTCTGGTAATAATGGTTACAAGATTACTTTGGGAAGGGATTACAGATACTGCATTTACAGCATTATGTGTGTAGCTTTGCTGGCTATTTCTGCATGATGTTAATAACACCAGGCAATAAGGAAACTGTGATGGTAACTTCTATATTTCCATCCTCACAAGTTCCTTTTAAAGGTTCACTACAAAATGTAACACAAAGCACAAATTTAATAGCTTTTTCATTCCTGATTAAGCCTACCAGACCAAATAAGGAATAAAAAGTGATTATTTCTTTCGTTATACCGATCAATTCCTTTTTTTCTTTTTGTCACACATCCCATAATTTACAAGCATCGGGCAAAAGGTTTTTGTCTAAGAAATCTTTCCTTTATAATATCTACAGAAAGAAATTGCTTAGGGACGTCAAAGTGACTTTTCTCCAAAATCCTTTACAAAGCTACAATACAATTTTTTTGTAAAGTCACACAGGGTTCATGGCAGGAAAGGATGAAAAACCACAGCTGCCTTTACAGCAGTCTGTAGCACTTGGCAGCAGTACAGTCTTGTTCTGAAGTTGTCCATGAAAAGACGAAGGATACTAAATCCCCTTAACTTTGACAATAAAAGTTGAAATTCAGGTTGTGGACATACATGAAACATACATTGTGACATACCAAAAATTGCTGAATAACAACATGCATTGCATTTGGACAGCTTTAAAAGCTAGATTGTCTTGTATGAAAAAGGACATAGATTCAACAGGCAGAAAGAACTTTTAACTACTTTTACCTTGTTCAGTTTTTGGTACTCTAGTACTTGGAATGGTACAGTAATAAAAAAGCATGGAGTATCTCAGTTGTCAAGAAAAAAATACAGATTTATTTACACAGGATAAAATGTACACAAAGCATAGTATGTATATTTTATTTAAATTCTTTAAGATTTTACAATAAGTACACCACAAGAGTCAGGATAGAGAAGACATAAAACAACTTTAAGAGTGACACAAATACAAGCAAAAACTACAATGCCAATATCATTGAAAGAATTAGCACGACAGGCATGTGTCAGCATGGCTATGTGATTCAACATAAAGGCTCAGTTCACACTGCTGCAACAGCAACCTCATATAACTTTGCCTGTAACTTGTTGGAAGAACAACAACATGTAATGTAAAGTTGCTTATATAAATTGACAATATGTACCGTATGCATTATACCTTTCTATCCAGCAGGTGGCACTGCAGTGTTATAGTGTGTTATTCTATGGTAAAGTAATAACAGGATGTTCTGTTTATGTTAAGTGTATGTACTTAGATGCTCCTTGTTCCTGTGTCATCTGTAAGACATACATTGATAATCCTCCATGAAAGTAAAGTATTCTCTGCATACAACAAACTTCCAAGCGCGTGGTTTAATAACCTACTAATAGGTTATGGGCCCAGGCACCCCAGAAGCACCCAGGCACTGGAAAAATAATTCTGCAAGTCTGTGAGTACTGTATGCAAGCAGCTGAAAGATGGCAAGTGATTCAGATGTGAAGTTTGCAATTGCAAAGCTGAACAATGCCAATTACCAGCTTTGGAAGTTTAAACCAAAAATGTTTCTGAACAAGGATGACTTGTGGAAAGTGCTGAATACAGACAGACCCACAGACGGAGAGATGGAGGACTGGAATAGGAAGCACAGACAGGCAAAAGCAATTATAAGCTTACTAGATGAAGATGACCAGCTTATCCACATAAGAACAGAGAAAACAGCCAAAGGTATGTGGACTTCATTACAGAAACTGCATGAACGTTCAAGTCTAAACAGCAAGTTACTTCTACAAAGAAAGCTTTATAAGATTAGACCAGAAGAAGGCCAGCAAATGTGTGACCACGTGAATGCTATGCTAGAAATAATAGAGCAGCTGCGTGCCATCGGGGAGGACATCACAGATAACTATATTGCTACCCTGCTCCTCTACAGCCTTCCAGAGACATATACTGCTCTTATTATTGCTTTAGAAACCAGACCCAAGCAGAAGCTGACTCTTAATATGTCAAGTGTAAATGAATCGATAAAAATGACAGAAGGAAAGAAAATTTGCACCATGATGACAAAGCTCTTAAGATGTACAAAGGCACAAAGCACAACAAAGAAAGCAGAGCCTGTTTTCGCTGTAGCAAGACCGGTCACTTAAAAAAGGACTGTTCTATCTGGAAAGCTGAGCAAAAAAAGCTACAACTATCCACAAAAAGAGTCAAAGCAGCCACAAAGAAAACTGCAGACACATCATGGAGTGGCACCTTTAAAGCCACGCGGCTGGTGCGACAAGCCACAAAACTAGCGATGAGACCTTCACAAACATTGATTACAGTGCAAAAGGCAAAGTTTTCCTAGCAAATGAGAAAAACATCTCATCAGAAGGTAAAGACCAGGGCTTCCTGAACTGCAGTACACCACAAGGCAAGCAGAGTATCCTTATAAAGAAAGTGCTGTATGGTCCAGAACTAAAAGGCAGCCTTCTATCAGTGAAAAGTATTACAAACAACGGTCTCACAGTTAAATTCCTTGCAAAAGGAAAACTGGATGATCACCTATACAGGCTCATCACCACAGACCAGCAAGCCAATATAGTCTCTATTGACCCACAAGCAAATGTATTCACTCATATCAAAGGCGGCTGGGGCACAGAAGTCCAGAAGCTATATAGGACATTATGAAGAGAGGTTTATCAGAAGATTTGACAATAGCGCCTTGCAGAGTGCTCATGAAATGCAAGTGCTGTATTGAAGCAAAAGCCACACGTGCTCCCCTTCCACAGGCGTCTCAAAGAAAAACTACCCACCCCCTGCAACTCATACACAGTGACGTATGAGGTCCAATTAAAACTCCCACGTCAGGCGGTAACAGATATCTACTGACTTTAATTGATGATTATTCCAGGTAAACAACTACTTATCTGATAAAACACAAGAATGAAACATCAGAGAAGCTTCAAGAGTTGGTTGCCATGTCTAGCAACAAATTCCAACGCAAACTAGGAATATGCACAGATTGTGAGTATAGCCTCATGTAGTCTAGGGTAATAGGTCTTAAACCGTACCATCATCCAAATTAATATACACAAAGAAAAGGAGAGTAGGAACCAGGGGACAGTGGCTGATGTTGGCCCCATAACATTCGCACCCTAAAATAGCTGGACTATACCGGTACAGATAAACAATAATAAACAAATTATATAAAAAGAATTTATTGCAAAAAGGAAATACATAGTATACTTATTAAAATGCAAAACAGAAATTCAGGATTCCCCAAAGAATATCTGTTGATTACAAGGTATAGAATGGTCTGGTTCTCGACTAGTTTCGCGATATTATCGCTTCCTCAGGAGGGCCAATCCTATGATTGGGTGATCGTGCGCGGCACCGGGCCACCTAATTAATTCTCCCCCGCGGCGGACAAGGGGGATAATGTAGAGTTCTTGCAATGGTTAACCCGAGGGTAACAAAGATGCTAGCCACAAGGAGACTTTCAATGGCGCGGGGGTCGGATGGCCCATAGTGAGCAGGAGAGCCAAACGTGTCCAAACACTGGGGCATCATGGAGGGTACAAAGTGTGGGAGGCCAACAATGTGGGTGGATACCCACGGGGTTGCATGGGAATCTATAGATGTCCGCAAGTGAGGTATTGAAGGCCTCCCTTCCATCCCAACCCCACGTCAGCAGTCTACTGTGGAGAGAACTAAGATGCAAACTAGGAATACTACGCACCGACAGTGGAGGAGAATACATAAGCAAAAAAGTGGCCTCATACCTGAAGAGGCAAGGAATAATACACCAGACAACCACACCATACACTCCTGAACAAAATGGTGTATCAGAAAGGAAAAATCGCAATCTTATAGAACTGGCCAGATGCATGTTGTCCGATGCCAACCTACCTCACAAGTACTGGGGAGAAGCAGGCATGACGGCAACCTACCTACAGAACAGATTACCCTCAAGAGCCATTAAAAGTACTCAATTAGAAATGTGGCATAGATCAAAGCCTAACATAGGGCACATCAGAGTGTTTGGATGTAAAGCATATGCCTATATTCCAAGTGAGAAGTGATCCAAGCTGGAGAACAGAGCCATAGAGGGCATTCTAGTAGGCTACAGTGAGCAAACTAAGGGTTACAGAATCCTACAGCCAATGACTGACAAAGTGACAATTATTTATTTTGATGAGAGCCCATCACCCATCATTATGAAAGCTGTGAAGTGAATATGCCAAGCAAACCAACAGAAAAGGTTGACCAAAGCCAACCCGTACAGGAGTCAGAACAAGAGGTGGAACCCACAATGCCTAAATTAAGTTCCCCACCAGATCAAAACACACAGCGTACTTGAACCAACATCCTGAGAAGACAGAAGAAGAGTTAAAGTCACTTCAAGAAAATAAAACCTGGACAATCACAGAGCTCCCTCCTAACCGCAAAACTATAGGAAGTAAAGTCAAACGCAGAAGAGAATATCCACAAATACAAAGCCAGACTAGTTGCCAAGGCTTACACCCAGACATTTGGTGAAGATTACAATGAAACATGTGTTTCCAGTGTAAAACACTCCACCATTAGAGCGCTTCTTAGTATTGCAGCCGGGAAGGGCATGCAAGTGAAACACCTAGACGTTAAAACTGCTTTCCTGTATGGAGACATTAAGGAAAATCTCTACATGGAGCAACCACAAGGGTTTGAGCAAGGAGACAACCTCGTGTGTAAACTTCAGAAGAGCATTTACGGTCTTAAGCAATCTGCAAGGATGTGGAATGAGAAAGTGAACAAAGTACTTACCAGAGAGGGATTCTCAAGAAGTAAAGCAGACCCCTGTCTCTACTCCAGGAATCAAGAAGACAGATGGATATACATCTTTATCTATATTGATGACATTATAACTTGTTTTGAACAAGAAGGGTGCTTCCGTCAGTAATACCGCTTCCCCCAGTCTGACCATCAGAGAGATATATTATTATTGCTGCATTGAATACAAGTCTAGCTGAAAATAGCTTGTAGAATCTTGAATGATTTATTGGGCAGAATACAGCCTTTTTATACACTCTTAACACAAGGGGTTAGATAATGAGGTAGGGCTGTCTCATGGTCTCGTGGATACTTCCCCCTCCCCTCTAGCAACATCTTAGCAGACAATTATGTAATTAACATGTTAATTAACACAGCACTTAAGGCAGCCTAGGTGACCAGACAGTCCGTCTCCGCAGGTCAATGTGATCAGCTCTTTCAAGGATCATGTATTGTTCAGAATTAACAACCAAAAATAGTCTTTGGGCAAGTCCAAGAAAACAGTCTTTCAAAAATGTAACAAAAAAAAAGATTAATATAGCAATACCAAATAACAGGGTGAATGTGGAAAGAAAAGGTCCCTGCAGCCAGTGTGCGCGACAAAGGGGATTACATTTAGATAGTTCACAAGCTGAAATACATTTTGAAATCAAAGAGCTAGGGAACATTAGCTACTATCTGGGAATCCAAATAGAGAGAGAAGAAGATGGAAGTTACCTTCTCAACCAATCTCAGAAAGTCTCAGAAATCTTGGAACAATTCCATATGCAAGATGCAAAGGAAGTGAAAACTCCTATGGAACCAGGCTATCTAAAGCGCAATTAAGCAGAAAACTTGCTACCCAACATGTATAGCAGAGCAATTGGTAAGCTGATATATGTTGCCACTCTGACAAGACCAGACATAGCCGCAGCAGTGGGCATGCTATGCAGGAAAGTCTCAGTACCCTGTCAGCGTGTCTGGAACGCAGTAAAAAGAGTGATGCAATACCTCAAAGGAACAATTCAGATGAAGTTACGGTTACCAGCAACATCGAATCCAACACTGGTCGGATATGTGGATGCTGATTGAGCCGGAGACTGCACAGACCGCAAATTCACAAGTGGATTCATCTTCCAATATGGGGAAGGAACCATAAGTTGGTCTAGTCGAAAGCGATCTACTATCGCAACGATCTTCAAGTGAAGCAGAGTACATTGCAGCAGCACACGCATGTCAAGAAGAAATATGAATTTGTCAACTTTTTGAGGACATTGGGATAGACATGTCAAAACCAATTCCCATTTTTGAAGACAACCAGGGATGTATAAAGCTTACAAACTCAGAAAGAGTAAATTCTAGGACCAAACTCATCGACGTCAAGTATCACCTACTAAGGGACAATCAAGAGCAAGGTTTTATTGACATTCAATATTGCCCATCAGAGGAGATGACTGCTGATGCACTCACCAAGCCTTTGTTGAAGGAACGTCATAGTAAATTCCAGAAGAAGCTGAATATAATTTGACAAAGCACATGCTGTTGAGAAGAACAACAACATGTAATGTAAAGTTGCTTATATAAACTGATACTATGTACTGTATGCATTATACCTGTGTATCCAGCAGGTGGCACCGCAGTGTTTTAGTGTGTTATTCTATGGTAAAGTAATAACAGGATGTTCTGTCTATGTTAATTGTATGTACTTGGATGCACCTTGTTCCTGTGTCATGTTTCCTAATGCTGTAAGACATGCATTGCTAATCCTCCATAAAAGTAAAGTATTCTCTGCATACAACGAGCTTCCAAGTGCATGATTCAATAACCTACTAATACATCTTTGCCCTGCGACTTTCTTTCCGACTTGATCTGACTTAGATGCAATTTAAGAGCCTGTACAAGGGCTGAAATCACAGCCAAATCGGACCAAAGTAGCGCAGGAGCCTTTTCTAAAGTCGAAATGACTTGTGTAGTGTCAGTTAAGATGGCTCTCATAGGGAAACATTGGATTTGACATATCATGCGACCTGGGGTTTCAAAAGTCGGATCTCATGTTACAGCAGTGTGAACGGAGCCTAATTGTAACATCCTGCTTGCCAAACTCTAAACAATCAAAACAACAGCACACATCTAAGGAGAGACTAACATGGAGAGAATCAAAGCAAAGAGAAAGAAAGAGCCTCTGTTCACACTGATGCGATGCATGAAATGCAGCAAAATCTGTGCGTTTCCTGCATCACATTGAAATGGCATGGTGTCCATGCAATCTGCTGCAATTGTCAATGGTAAATTAATGACACCCCAAAACAGCTTTCAAAATGCAGTGCGATTGCATGATAATCAGATTGCATGAGTGTGAATGCCCATGCGATGCGATTCAGGCTTGGCAAAAAAAGGGTCCTGAACCATTTTGGTGCAGATACGATGCGATTTGAGCCATACAATGGTTACATATGATGTGGAGAGCTCAGAGCCATGTCTGTGGCACCAGGACAGCCGAACAGAGGGCCCCAAAGTATTCAGCATTTCACACATCTGCAGCCATAAAAGAATCATATGCCCAAGAACACGTATAGAGAGTCCAATTGAACTTTGAGTCCAATGGAACTGAATTTTTCCTTTTTTTGGATTCTTGAACTGCTACCATAAAGCTTTCCATGCGATAAATCTCGGCTACTCTGCAAAGCCAAAGTGCAGAGGAGGGAGGAGCTTCCCGCTTCCTGAGGGCTGGAATACAGGCCCCAGCAGCATTGACCAGGTGCATCAGCACTGTTTTCTTGTAGAGCTTCCTTGGCAAGTGAGACATGTGTAGGGCAGGTAGGGGGCAAGGAATATCACAAGAAGTGGGGGACTCCTTGTGCACCTCGCCATTTGGATAAACATAAAGTGGAGTGGGCCACCCGACAACCACCATTGTTCCAGATAAATTTATAGATCAGAGATTGCAGCTTCCGGAAAAACACGGATGGGACTGGGATCGGAAAAGACCGAAAGTAATTGTAACACAGATTTTAAATATATACATATACAAAGGCCAAATAAGCTATTGTGTAATTTAATGTTATAAAAATCACCTTGCATTGTAAACCAACAACTGATTTTCTTCTACTGCAAAAGTGACATTTAGAATTTATGCTCATTGTATTCTGATAATGGACTGAAAGTCTCTGGATTGTGTAGTCGAGTTCCAAGAATCATTATCCCCCTATTCCTGTAGTTTGCTCACTTCCTATCCTACAGCACTTTTCACAAAACCTGAGGTCTATCAATGCATGATAAATCTTTAAAATGAATTATAACAAAATGAAGCACAAATATAGAACTCTCATCTCAACCAGACAGATTCCTTACTTCATCCGAAAATACTGCTATTTTGCTCTACTTTACTTTAGGTATTTGTAAATTGAAACTGGGAGCCAGAACATTGACCCCCTCGCTTACCAGCAACTGACTGGTTGCTTGTAGCTTGTTCCTTCACTCGGTTACCCATAGCAACTACACTCCTCTTCTTGTCTTGAGTTAACCTTTGGTAGCAATGTTACTTCATACCACATAGTGCATGCACCCCTTTGAATAAATTCAGACCAGGCTTATATCAGTTAATATAACTTTATTGTAAAAATGCAGGATGACAGTACAAAATGATTAACGTCCTATCCCTAATCCTGACTAATTTAACGTAGTAGCCCAGGGTTACCTCCGTGAGGCTAGAGTCAAAAATGGCAATGTTCATGGCTTGGATGCTGTCGGCGATCCCCAGTCTGTTTGGCGGCAGGTGGGCCCACCAAAACCAAAAGCTCAGGAACTGAGCAGAAAATGTTTAACCCTTTCCCAAGCTTGGGCCAGCTGCCGAACGACTAACTGCACACACAGTGATGAAACTGGGTAACTCCACCCCCATGTCTACCTCTCATTGGGCAAGTGTTATTGCTGAATGACAGATAAACATGGGGGGCAGGGTTACCCGATGATGTCACTGGGTGATCCCACCCCATAATGACACTCGCCCAATATGACATAGGCATGGGGGATGGAGTCAACCAGCTATATTACCGGGTAAGCCATGTCCCGATGTTTACCTGTCCTTCAGGTGTGTGTCTCTGGACAGGGGCAGTCGTGTTCGACAGGTGGGCATTTTTATGTTTTCTTTTAAATAAAGGACTTGTTAAAAACTGGTGTTGTGTTTTTATTAACTTTAACTTTTGTTTAGGTGAATGAGTAGGGGTACTATGTACCCCTACTCATTCACATGGGGGGCTGGGATCTGGGGGCTCCCTTGTTAAAGGGGGCTTTCACAGTCCGATAAGTCACCCCCTTCACCCCCTTAACCACCGGTCCGGGGTTTTTGGGAAGAAGCTCTTGTCCCCATCAATGGTTACATGGTTACAAGGTGCTTTGTGGGGGGCAGAGCCCCCTGTTCCAAAGCACCCCCCCCCATGTTGAGGGCATGTGGCTTGGTATGGATCAGGAGGGGGGAGTGCTCGCTTGTCCCCCCCTTTCCTGGCCTGCAATGTTGCATGATCGAATAAGGATCTGGTATGGATTTTGGGGGGGACCCATGCCATTTTTTTCCATTTTGGCGTGGGGTTTTTCCCTTAAAATCCATACTAGGCCCAATGGGGGCCATGGTTGTCACATGTACATGCTTACAACAGGCTGCTAGAAAAACCTTAATTACCCTTCTTAACCACTTGAGTCCTCACACTGCATTAACTATTGAAATGTTATCTTCATATATCAATGTGTTTAGTGACCTGAGCTGTAGAATATATGTTCCGGTTTCTTGCATTACACCACTTTAGTAACTTCAGACCAGGTGAAGGCATAGTTTCAAAAGTTTTACTGAAGAATAATTTAGCATGATGTCATTCACAGGTAACAGTCCAACATTAAAGTGATTGTAAAGTAAAAAAAAATAAAAAAACAAACAAAAATGTTATACTTACCTGCCCTGTGCAGTGGATTTGCACAGGGCAGCCTGGATCCTCCTCTTCTCGAGTCTTTTTTCACTGCTCCTGGCCCCTCCCTCCTGTTAAAAGCCCCCACAGCAAGCAGCTTGCTAGGGGGGCACCCGAGCTGAGCTGCAGCTCCGTGTGTCAATTCAGACACAAAGCTGCGGTTTGACCCTGCCCCCTCTCTTTCCTGATTGGCTAACTGACTTTGATTAACAGCAGCGGGAGCCAATGGTTATCTACCTGGCAGCTATACATAAAGATAAAATAAAGTAAAAATGGAATAAATGAGAAACAGAATACAGAAATGTAAGTTCCCGTAAGTTGCTTCTTAACTTTCGCCTTAAAGGAAATATTTCCAGGGAGAAACCTGGAGGCTGTCATTTAAACTTTCATTCTGCAAATGCTAATGTCCTTGCTTTCACATCGTCCCACTTGCATTAATACTTTGCATCCCTTAAAAGGAACAAGCATACTCTACATATAAGCCTGTATGACTTTATCAGGAAGGATTTTTTTCCCCTGCTGGAGAAAATTTGATCATGCTTTATTGTTTTTTTTTTGCCTTCCTCTGGATCAACTTTGAGTATAAGATGGTAGTATAGGATTGTATATATAGGATTGTCATTTTTTTTCCTTCTATTGTTTGAACTAAATGGACTTGTGTCTTTTTCAAACAGAATAACCATGCAACTATTCTGACTTGATTCAGATCATTGACTCAAACCTTGCTAAGCCAAATTGTTTAGTGAACTAGCCAAACAACTAGCATTTTCAGTAGGGAATTGGCAATGTCAGTCCCATACGTCTCTCAGGAAAGATTTGCTTTAACAATTAACCCTTACACCTAACTGTAATATATTTCGACCAACAAGACCAATCAATTAAAACTTAACCTTTAAAATTTGCATTAACACTTACCCTTATCCTGCCACTTAACCTAACCCCTAATAGAACATATACCCTTCCCAACTAACACCTAAACTTAAACCTATATCTGAACTCAAACACTTAACCTGACCCTAACATTTAACCTTAGTACTAAACCTAACCATTTATAAAAAAAAATAGGCCCTGAGCAACATACAGCAATAAGAGGGCAGCTGTCAGTTCTTTATTAATATTGTAATGGATCACCTGAGACAAGAAAATGAAGAACAACAGAAACAAATAAACAACATACATTAGGATGGACAGCTGTTAGCTGCCACAGCAACTGGGTGGCTAGCAGGAACTGAAGGGGTGGAGCTCCTGATAAAAATTGCCTGGGGAGAACACAGCAGCACCATACAGTGTATGCTGGGGTATATGAGTTCTGGAGTGCATGTGCTATGTGTATTAGGGTATAGGCAATGTGTGTATTGTAGTGTGTGCATTGGGGTGTATGGTGCAGTGTGTATTGGAATTCATGATGCTGTGATAATTGATGGAGCAATATGGACTGTTATCAGAAAGCTTCGTACCTTCCAGTGTTGTAAACATTGTTTGTCCCCATGATTATTTGTGCAGCCAGTGACCTCATACCTGTGTGCCAGCAGCGAGAGTTATGGGGCATGTAGTCCTCTTTAAATCTGCTGCTATGCATCCATGTACCCTAAGACTACAAATCCAAGGGACCCTTGCAGTGGCCTGAAGGTTGCTGAGAGGGATGAATGATAAAAGGAGCTTAGAAGTCCGCACACGCTCTCTTCCTCCTGGGCCTGAGGCAAGACGGACCTCTCTGTGTGACAGAGAGAGAGAGGTTGCGGTCTATCACGCGGAATGCTACATCCACCACGAGACCTGAGGGGCCTAGTCCTGCTACCCGCTGTCACACAGCTTGTTATTAGCATCATTTACAGGGCCTACCCATCGGTGCGGACGCGTGGATAAAGTCACTACAGAAGGCCAAGACAGAGGATCCATTGCCAGGGTGTTGCCGTCCGTGTTCCTGTCTAGAAGACTGCATATCGATTTGGGTTCTTGATGAGAGAGCAAACTGCACAATCTTTATCTATTCACTACCACCATTACAGAACACATTGCGCACACATCTCTACCCAAGAACACTTTACTGCATAACTGGAACACTGTACCACTTGGAATCTATTGTTTCATCTGCAACCAAATGGATTACAGTTAATGAGCTCCAACTAGCTAGCGAAGAACAACAGATCTGCCACGTGGAACTCTACTGCCATTACTCATAGGAAGCCTATATATATATATATATATATATATATATATATATATATATATATACAGTTGGGACGGAAAGTATTCAGACCTCCTTAAATTTTTCACTCTTTGTTAAGTTCATTCTTTTTCCTCATTAATGTACACACAGCACTCCATATTGACACAGAATTGTTGACATTTTTGCAGATTTATTAAAAAAGAAAAACTGAAATATTACCTGGTCCTAAGTATTCAGACCCTTTGCTCCGTATTTAGTAGAAGCACCCTTTTGATATAATACAGCCATGAGTCTTTTTGGGAAAGATGCAATAATTTTTTTACACCTGGATTTGGGGATCCTCTGCCATTCCTCCTTGCAGATCTTCTCCAGTTCTGTCAGGTTGGATGGTAACCGTTGGTGGACAGCCATATTTAGGTCTCTCCAGAGATGCTCAATTGGGTTTAAGTCAGGGCTCTGGTTGGGCCATTCAAGAACAGTCATGGAGTTGTTGTGAAGCCACTCCTTTGTTTAGCTGTGTGCTTAGGATCATTGTCTTGTTGGAAGGTAAACCTTCGGCCCAGTCTGAGGTCCTGAGCACTCTGGATAAGGTTTTCGTCCAGGATATCCCTGTACTTGGCCTCATTCATCTTTCCCTCGATTGCAACCAGTCGTCCTGTCCCTGCAGCTTAAAAACACCCCCACAGCATGATGCTTCCACCACCATGCTTCACTTTTGGGACTGTATTGGACAGGTGATGAGCAGTGCCTGGTTTTCTCCACACATACCGCTTAGAATTAAGGCCAAAAAGTTCTATCTTGGTCTCATCAGACCACAGAATCTTATTTCTCACCATCTTGGAGTCCTTCAGATGTTTTTTTAGCAAACTCCATGCAGGCTTTCATGTGTCTTGCACTGAGGAGAGGCTTTGGTCGAGCCACTCTGCCATAAAGCCCCGACTGGTGGATTGCTGCAGTGATGGTTGACTTTCTACAACTTTCTCCCATCTCCCGACTGCATCTCTGGAGCTCAGCCACAGTGATCTTCGGGTTCTTCTTTACCTCTCTCACCAAGGCTCTTCTCCCCCGATAGCTTGGTTTGGCCGGACGGCCAGCTCTAGAAAGGGTTCTGGTCGTCCCAAATGTCTTCCATTTAAGGATTATGGAGGCCACTGTGCTCTTAGGAACCTTAAGTGCAGCAGAATTTTTTTTTGTAACCTTGGCCAGATCTGTGCCTTGCCACAATTCTGTCTCTGAGCTCTTCAGGCAGTTCCTTTGACCTCATGATTCTCATTTGCTCTGACATTGTGAGCTGTAAGGTCTTATATACAGGTGTGTGGCTTTCCTAATCAAGTCCAATCAGTAAATTCAAACACAGCTGGACTCAGGTGTAGAACCATCTCAAGGATGATCAGAAGAAATGGACAGCACCTGAGTTAAATATATGAGTGTCACAGCAAAGGGTCTGAATACTTAGGACCATGTGAAATTTCAGTTTTTCTTTTAAATTAATCTGAACAAATGTCAACAATTCTGTGTTTTTCTCTCTATATGGGGTGCTGTGTGTACATTAATGAGGAAAAAAATAAACTTAAATGATTTTAGCAAATGGCTGAAATATAACAAAGAGTGAAAAATTTATAGGGAGTCTGAATACTTTCCGTCCCCACTGTAAATAAATATTTAAGTTTTTACACTACGCAAGCCTTTTCTTACTCTATGGGGATTTAACCATCGTGTTCCATTCGGATGAGGATTATCGCTGCTGAGTGTAAGGAGTTTGGTGCACGCCACTGAGACCCAGGCTGGGCTATAAGCCATTTGCACTTCTGGGTCCCCTGTAATCAGGGGCCATATTGTTCTGGTAAGCGGCAGTGTGTGCTTAGGTGGAGGCACTTTCCTATTTCTTCACAGTTTCTGGGGTGTGTGGAATTTATGTCTTCGTGAACAAGCCACATATACATTGTGCATGGACTTTTTCTTCATTTTATTCTTTTTTCATCAATTAGTACATGCTATATGGACTCATTGTTTGTTACATATTTATTATAATCATTATACACTTGATTGATTATTTTCCATTATTGCCACATATGTTTACCAGTATTTGCTATCACTCACATTATCACATGATTGGGCTCTAATAATTTTTTTTTGCAGATGTTCTGTGTTTTTTTGTGATTTTAATTTTTTGTATCTGCTTTATCTGTTCACTGAGTATTTTCCATTTTTGAGTTGATTCACATATTGTTATACTGGTTTTTACCAGTTCTTTTATCAATCACTTCTTTGCACATCAACCATTTACCAGTTGTGAGCGCATTGGTTTAGTCTCTAATGGTTTGTGTCTCACAGATCAATTTTTTTTTTAACCCCCCCCCCACCACCACCACCCCTATTCTCTAGTACTAATCTGTGTGTTTAAATACATTATCCTACTCACTTTAATAGCTTAAAATCTCCTCGGCTCCTTGATTTTTTAAACAATACCCATTTGGACCATTTATCCCTGCAGTCTACTCCAGCCCCCGACACTGTATCTCCTTCCTCAACCCTCTTTAAGATGTAGATTTCATTAACCTTAGCTATCCAGTCCCGGATTTTTGGACCCTCTGCCTCCTGCCATTTTTTTGGTATTAAGCTTTTAGCTGAATTCAATGAGATGTGAATTATTGAGGATTTATATGTTCTAACAAGCCCCTCTGTCCCATGGAACAAACAGGCCCATGGATCTTCTGGAATAATCTTCCCTGTGATTTCTTCAATAAGCTGGAGTACTTCCTGCCAAAAATTTTTAATAATGGGGCAATCCCACCATAAGTGGACCATTGTTCCCAATACCCTACACTCTCACCAGCACTCAGAGGATTTATCCATTTGGAATTTGCTGATTTTATCTGGTGTCGCATACCACCTGCCAATATTATAATTTGTCTCAATCATTTTAGTGTCCACTGCAAAGCTATGTGTTGACTTCAAAATTGTCTCTAAAGTGCTTTTATTACACTGTGATCCCAATTCATATTCCCACTTTTTAATGTATGGCGTCACTTCCAGCCCCTCTCCGCTCATTCAAACTATAATATATTATTTTTTGATTGATCCCTTAGAAAAAGCTTCTCCAACGGCCTAAAATTTTTTTCATCTCTAATAGGCCCTGAAAGACTATTAACGAAATAAGACAGATCAATTTTTAGCGCAGCTTCATCTTTTTTACCTTTCTGTCCAGCGTCGTATAACGCCCTGAGTTGCAGCTTGATTTTTGAAGTTAATAGCTGTCATGGTTATGCAGTAATGTGTCTCTGTCAGCTCACCTTTCCTTCTGTGTTCACCTTTAGAGGCCAGCCACCCTCACCAGACTGTTTAAATAATCTTCCCTCAGCATAGCTCCACCCTGGTCTCTAATTAGGGAAACTATATTAACTTTGGCATTGCAAGCCAACCTTACTGATCAACCATTGTGTGTTAGCTTTCGTGTGTACTTGCTGTGTTTCCTATGTCTGATTCCAGTTACCGACTGTCAGGTTCCACACTTACCAGACAGGTGAGTCCACGTGGGCAGAGGGTAGGCTCCCTTACGTGTCCGATTCGGGGCCCCTGGTAGAGCAGACAGGAGGCCCGCGAGTGCGGAGTGGTATGAGAGCCTGAGGTAAAGTCCTGGAGCACAATGGTCTGGCAAGCAACCGGTAGAGCTTGAGATTAGGTGGAGCAGATGCAGAGCAGGAGTTGGCCAGACTTGGTCATACACAGGCAAGGTCGGTAACGGGCTGGCAGCAACGGTACAAGGGAGCAGGCAGAAGAGAAGTCAGACAAGCCGGGGTCGGGTACAGGCAGCAATCAAGGGAGGTCCAAAGGTAGCCGGGTCACAACAGGTAAACACTACGGAAGCACAGGAACACGGGATGATCACGGGACAAGACACGGAGCTGTTTGATCAGGCAGCACTGGGTCAGTGCAGAGGCAGGATTCAAATAGGCAGATTGGCGCCAAAACGCCGCGCACGTGCACGCGCCGATTCGCCAAAGCGCGCCGCGCACTCGCGCGCGCCCGAGCGCGCCCCCGGAACCAGCACGCACGCCCACACCACCAGACATGTCAAAGGCAGCGCCCACAGGCGGACGCGCGCTAACGCGGACGCGCGCTAGCGCGATCGCGCGTACGCACAAACGCCCGGACGCCACCCCGCACGCCACGGCCGGTGAGCCCAGGCACGCCGGTGCCCACAGGGACACGCGCCCCAGCACGCACAGGGACACGAGCGCCAACGCGCCCCGGCGCGCACCGGCGCCCAACCAGGTAACCTCTCTGACAGTGCCCCCTCCTCAAGGGCAGACTCCGGATGCCCAACTGGGCCATCTTCGAGGCATGAGAGGTTTTGAAGGACTGCAGGAGTTCTCTGGCGTGTAAGTTGCTTTCCGGCTCCCACGAATTATCTTCGGGTCCATAGCCTTTCCATTTTACTAGATATTGCACCTGATTGTGCCTTCTTCTACAATCTAGAATTGCTTCCACTTCAAACTCTTCTTCGCCATTCACCACAATAGGTTTGGGTGGGCCAATGTTGCGCCCAGAAAAGAAATTAGGAGTGACTGGCTTCAGGAGAGATACGTGGAACACTGGGTGTATCCTCAGAGAATTAGGAAGGTCAAGTTCGTAGGCCACGTTGTTGATCTTCCTTTTTACCCGGAAGGGGCCCAGGTATTTGGGGCCCAGTTTCTTGGATGGGCAGGCCAACTTGAGATTAGCGGTAGACAGCCAGACAGAATTGCCAGGTTCAAGAACAAGTTCCCCCCGTCTCTTCCTATCAAAGATTTTCTTATAATCTTCCTGAGCCTTGGTCATGGTCTCCTGCAGCAATTTATTGTTGCTAGAGAAAAAGTCCAAAGTTTGGGATACTGCAGGAACAGGGCATTCAGGGACTGATCCGGGCAAGAAGGATGGATGGAAACCGTAGTTGGCAAAAAACGGAGACTGGTTCGTAGCTGAATGTAGGGAGTTATTGTAGGAGAACTCCGCGATGGGAAGCAGGGAGGCCCAATCGTCCTGGGAAAAGGCAGAAAAACAGCGGATGTATTGCTCCAAAGTCTGGTTCGTCCTCTCGGTTTGCCCATTTGACTGAGGATGGTAACCCGAAGAGAATGACAGCTCGATCTCGAGCGCGCCACAGAGGGCCTTCCAGAATCTGGAGGTGAACTGAACGCCCCTGTCCGAGACTATGTTGGTCGGGACTCCATGCAGCCTGACGATCTCCTTTATAAAGATGGAAGCGGTCTCCATGGCCGAAGGGGTACCCTTCATGGGGAGGAAGTGGGCCATCTTAGACAGCCTGTCAACCACTACAAAAATGGCCGAAAAACCTTCTGATGGTGGAAGCTCAACAATGAAGTCCATTGATATCATGGTCCATGGCCTCTCTGGGACTGGCAATGGCCTCAACAAGCCCCAAGCTCTTGTCCGGCTAGTCTTGTTTCTGGCACACGTGTTACAGGACTCCACGTAGTCCTTGCAATCCTTAGTAAGACAAGGCCACCAAAAGGTGCGTTGGACGAGGTCGGTTGTTTTTCGAGTACCAAAGTGGCCGGCCAGTTTATGATCATGACATAAACTTAACACCTGTACCTTTAACTCCTCAGGGACCACAATCTTATTTTTGAACCAAAACAGACCATCTTTGGTACAAGACTCGGCAGGTGGAGACATTCCCATGGAGGCGCGTCTGATTCGGGAAATTAAATCCTCCTGAAGGATTAGGAAATTTCCAGAGGGAAGAATAGTATCCGGGGACACGGTTCTTTCGGAATCGAGGAACATCCTGGAGAGAGCATCAGGTTTAACATTCTTGGATCCGGGCCTGAACGTAATGTGGAAAATAAATCTGGAAAAAAAAGTGCCCATCTGGCCTGCCGGGGTCTCAATCTTTTGGCTGTCCTTAGATATTCCAAGTTCTTATGATCTGTGTAGATCAATATGGGGTGTGCTGCGCCTTCCAGAAGGTAACGCCATTCTTCCAGAGCCGCTTTAATGGCCAAAAGCTCCCGATCACCCACGTCGTAGTTTTTCTCGGAAAGAGAAAGTTTGCGTGAGAAGAATCCCACAGGGTACAGCAGTGATTTGGCACCCTGTCTCTGTGAAAGCACAGCTCCGACTGCAACCTCAGACGCATCCACCTCCAGGACGAAGGGCAAGGCAGGATTGGGATGCTTAAGGATAGTGGCTGAGGTGAATAGTGCCTTGAGTTTTTCAAAGGCCCTTTGTGCCTCAGGTGTCCAGCGGAATCGGCATCCTTGTTTGGTAAGCTCTGTGATGGGAGTTATGATCGCAGAAAATCCTTTAATAAATTTCCTATAGAAATTGGCGAAGCCAATAAAGCGTTGTACTCCTTTTTTGTCGGTCGTTGCAGGCCAATCCAGAATAGCGGCTACTTTTTGTGGATCCATTTTGATGCCATCGGGGGAAATAATCAGGCCCAGGAACTGGATAGATTGGAGCTCGAATTCACATTTCTCAAGTTTGGCGTATAGTCCGTGCTGTCTGAGCCGGGAGAGTACATTTCGCACATGTTTACGGTGTTCCATCAGGGAGGCCGAGAAAACCAAGATATCATCCAGGTAGACGATGACATAAAGATCCAATAAGTCGTGAAAGACATCGTTGATGAAATGCTGGAATGTCGCCGGTGCATTGCACAGACCAAAAGGCATGACGAGGTACTCGTAATGTCCGAATCGAGTACGAAAAGCCGTCTTCCATTCGTCTCCTTCTCTTATGCGGATCAAATTATAGGCTCCACGGAGGTCAAGCTTGGTAAAAACGGTAGCCGATCCCAGTCTCTGGAATAGTTCAGGAACCAAGGGTAGCGGGTATCTGTTTTTAATAGTAATTTTATTGAGCTCCCGATAGTCAATGCAAGGACGTAAGGAGTGATCCTTCTTTTCCACGAAGAAGATACCTGCCCCAGCTGGAGACGTGGAAGGACGGATGAACCCCTTCTTCAGGTTCTCGTCTATATAAGACTTCAGGGTGCCTAACTCCTGCTCCGTTAGAGGGAAGATCCTCCCAAAGGGAACTTCGGTACCTGGTAGGAGTTCAATTGGACAGTCATAAGGCCTATGAACTGGAAGGGTTTCTGCCCCTTTTTTACTGAAGACGTCCAGGAATTCCCGGTAGGGTTCGGGAAGATCTTGGCAGGGCTTAGCTTCAGAGTCCATGCGCAGGCATTGGGAGGGGGTTAATGGGGTCCCCCGTAAACAATGTTGTCTGCAGTATTCCGAGGAAAACTGAATCTTGCCTGTAGACCAGTCGATACTGGGATTATGGGCCTGTAGCCAAGGTATTCCTAGGATGACTGGGAAGAGAGGCGAGGCAATGACATCTAGGCGTAAAAGTTCCTGATGTTCCGGGCCAATGGTGGCCAACAGAGGAACCGTTTCTTGGGTGACGGGTCCGGAGCGGAGGGTGGAGCCATCCGCTAAGTAAACTGCCAGTCCTTGAGCTTTAGTCTGAGTGGGGATATGATGGGTTTCGACAAAGGTCCGGTCAATGAAACCACTACAAGCTCCAGAGTCAATGATGACCGGTACTGGGATGCTCCTTCCAGGTAACTGCAATACAATGGAAAAAGTTAGATGATTACCGGTACTAGGTAGGACAGGTGCACACAGAGAAGAAGATGGCAGACACTTACGTCTCTTGTTTGGGCATACTCTTGCAAAGTGACCAGACTCCCCACAGTACAGGCACAAATTAAGTGTGCGCTTGCGTGTCTTCTTTTCAGAAGTCAGAGAGGGACGGAGCAGACCCAACTGCATGGGCTCTGGGGCCTCCGGGCCCGGGGAAGAAGAGACCAGCGGAGCTTGGTTTGGGGCACAAGGAGCCCTAGGCAGCATCCAGGTAAGGCGTGGGTGACCTTGACTAGCAGACCTCTCAGAGCGTCTCTCCCTGAGGCGACGGTCTATCTGGATGGATAGGTTAATTAACTCTTCCAGTGTCTGCGGTATCCCCACTCGTGCCAGTTCGTCTTTTAGCGGATCTGACAACCCCAGCCGATATTGGTGACGCAAGGCTGCGTCGTTCCAGTTTGTATCCGAGCTCCAACGCCTAAACTCCACGGCGTAATCTTCAGCAGCTCTGCGACCCTGTTGAAGGGCATGTAAAGCGGTTTCAGCCGTGGTTGTTAGCTGGGGGTCCTCATACAGCTGAGACATAGCTTGGAAGAAGGCATCTAAGGAATCAAGAGATTGGGCCTTCTGCTGCAATAGGCGGTGGGCCCAGGTTTGGGGCTCACCGATCAAAAGGGATATGACGAACCCCACTTTCGTAGCTTCCAGGGAGAATGTCCGAGGCTGCAAAGCGAAGTAGAGCTCACATGCGCTGCGAAACGCTCGGAACTTACTGCGTGCTCCGGAGAATTTTTCGGGTGTGGGCACCCTGGGCTCTGGTGGTAACATTACTACGGAGGGTGCTGAGGCAGGGTTGGCGGAAACTGCCACTGGTGAAGAAGCTGAAAGAGCCTGGACTTGTCCTTCCAATCTGGTATAGCCTTCCTGTAGGCTTTTAACGGCTTGAGTAAGGCCCGCTAGGTGCCTACACAGTTCATCCATGGGGGAGGCCCCCTGCCCGGACTCAGTCATGGCTGCCTGATACTGTCAGGTTCCACACTTACCAGACAGGTGAGTCCACGTGGGCAGAGGGTAGGCTCCCTTACGTGTCCGATTCGGGGCCCCTGGTAGAGCAGACAGGAGGCCCGCGAGTGCGGAGTGGTATGAGAGCCTGAGGTAAAGTCCTGGAGCACAATGGTCTGGCAAGCAACCGGTAGAGCTTGAGATTAGGTGGAGCAGATGCAGAGCAGGAGTTGGCCAGACTTGGTCATACACAGGCAAGGTCGGTAACGGGCTGGCAGCAACGGTACAAGGGAGCAGGCAGAAGAGAAGTCAGACAAGCCGGGGTCGGGTACAGGCAGCAATCAAGGGAGGTCCAAAGGTAGCCGGGTCACAACAGGTAAACACTACGGAAGCACAGGAACACGGGATGATCACGGGACAAGACACGGAGCTGTTTGATCAGGCAGCACTGGGTCAGTGCAGAGGCAGGATTCAAATAGGCAGATTGGCGCCAAAACGCCGCGCACGTGCACGCGCCGATTCGCCAAAGCGCGCCGCGCACCCGCGCGCGCCCGAGCGCGCCCCCGGAACCAGCACGCACGCCCACACCACCAGACATGTCAAAGGCAGCGCCCACAGGCGGACGCGCGCTAACGCGGACGCGCGCTAGCGCGAACGCGCGTACGCACAAACGCCCGGACGCCACCCCGCACGCCACGGCCGGTGAGCCCAGGCACGCCGGTGCCCACAGGGACACGCGCCCCAGCACGCACAGGGACACGAGCGCCAACGCGCCCCGGCGCGCACCGGCGCCCAACCAGGTAACCTCTCTGACACCGACCTTGGCCTGTTCTCGACTATCCCTGTCTGCTTGTGACCCTTACCTTTGGCGTGTTATGTTTATCCTTGTCTGCTAGTTGCCCTGACATTTGGCTTATCCCTTACTTTCCTTGTTGTTCCAGCCTGCTGCCTCCTACCTCTTCTCCTGTAGTCTATCATGAGCGTAAGCTGTAAGACCCTGGGGGCCGCGACCTGGAGCCAGACTGCAGCGCAGTCCATCCTCACCGCTAGAGGCTCTGGTGAACACCTGCTGGCTCTTAGACTCCGCGCCCTGGGGAATCTATGCTCTAGCTCCCAGTGGGATCTGTGTCAGTGTTCCAGTAGACCTGCTTCCTGAACCTCCCAGGGTTCAATCCGCAGCAGTCAGTCCTAGGGTCCACTACCTTAGCGGTGCACTCCTGACTTCCACGGAGTGCATCTGTCACCTGGTATCAGGTGACCTGACAGTAGCGCAGTTTTTTTTCTTACCATTTCTCTTACCAGTAGATCTAGACTTTGGAACCTCCACTGATCACACCTCTCAAGCCTCTTACAAGGGCTAAGTTGATAGGCTAAGGAAGAATCTAAAAGTAGCCCGTGAAAAAGCAAAGGAAGCCTCTCACATCAGAGAACAAAGGAATAAGAGTAACTTTGATCTTAAAGTAAGATTTCAAGATCTGCAACCTGGGGATCGAGTGTTGTTACGCAATCTAAGACTGCCAGGAAAACACAAACTATCAGATCGATGGCAATCCCAACCCTACATTGTTTGTCACCGACTACCGGGACTTCCTGTTTATCAGATCAGAACAGAAGGGAAGATAGGGCCATTAAAAACCTGGCATCGAAATAACCTATTGCCTATTTCAAAGACTGTACGGGTACCTTCTGTCCCTTATTCCGAGCCATCTCAGCCTCCAACATTGAGGTCTCGGAATAGAAAACCATGTACCCTCACATCTCTAGAAGAGGAAAATGATGATGAGGAAGTACCTTTAGATTGGTTGTGGGTCCACCCTATGGAAGATGATCCTCTAGTCCCTGCAGCTGAATCAGAAGACTGTTTAGGGACAGGCCCTTATATGCCTTATACTGAGGCCATAGCTTCTGGTCCACTGTTGGAAGATGAAGAAGTTAAGCTGGAACTCAGTGAAGTACTTGCTCCGGTTGATGCACCCCTTCCTCTTACTGAAAGAACTGAAGGAGAGATAACACCAGAGCCTGAACCAGAACCAGAACCTGAAATGGAGCCAATAGGGAACTGAACAGGGACCTGATTCTGTAGAAGATATGCACCCTCGATTGAGACGGGAAATCTGTCCCCCAATGAGGTTGACCTATGATACCCTTGGAGAAAACTCTGACGAACTCATACCCACTGCTTATCGGCCGACGCAAGCACTTGCCTCCTTTGCCTAGTCTTTGGAAAAGGATGACCTTGATCCACCCCCTGACACTACTGGGTGGGCCTCTGATCTACTTTTGGCCTGTCATAAACTTAATATGATTTCCTCCTCTGCTGATGTGTATAGTTTATTATCAGAGGATCCTTCGTTAAGCCTTGTATTAGCTTAGTTTAGGGGGAGGATGTAGCACTATGGACTGTTATCAGAAAGCTTCGTACCTTCCAGTGTTCTAGACATTGTTTGTCCCCATGATTATTCGTGCAGCCAGTGACCTCATACCTGTGTGCCAGCGGAGAGAGTTATGGGGCGTGTAGTCCTCTTTGAATTTGCTGCTATGCATCCATGTACTCTAAGACTACAAATCCCAGAGACCCTTGCAGTGGCCTGAATGTTGCTGGGAGGGATGATAAAAGGAGCTTAAAAGTCTGCGCACGCTCTCTTCCTCCTGGGCCTGACACAAGACGGACCTCTCTGTGTGACAGAGAGAGAGAGAGAGAGAGGTCGTGGCCTACCACACAAAGCGCTATATCCACCATGAGGCCTGAGGGGCCTAGTCCTGTTACCCGCTGTCAGGCATCCTGTTACTAGCATCATTTACAGCGCCTACCCATTAGTGCGGACATGTGGAGAAAGTCACTACAGAAGGCCGAGACAGAGGATCCATTGCCGGGTTGTTGACATCTGTGTTCTTGTCTAGAAGACTGCATATCGATTTGGGTTGTTCGTGAGGGAGCAAACTGCTCAATCTTTATCTATTCACTACCACCATTACAGAACACAGTGCGCACACATCTCTACCCAGGAACACATTACTGGAACACTGTACTCAGATGCCTTATAGGGCGTACACACGGTCGGACTTTGTTCGGACATTCCGACAACAAAATCCTAGGATTTTTTCCGACGGATGTTGGCTCAAACTTGTTTTGCCTACACACGGTCGCACAAAGTTGTCGGAATTTCCGATCGACAACCACGCAGTCATGTACACCATGTACGACGAGACTAGAAAAGGCCGGTTCAGAACCAAGCGCGGCACCCTTTGGGCTCCTTTTGCTAATCTCGTGTTAGTAAAAGTTTGGTGAGAGACGATTTGCGCTTTTTCAGACTCGTGGCTTTCAGATCGTTTTCTGCTGTTCAGTTTGTGCTTGTGGGTTTGTATCTGCTCTTCAGTGCGTGCAAGCAAGTTCCGCGTGACTTAGTCATTGTATTCTTGTTCGTTCGTTACTGTTTTTCAGGTCGCTCTTCACAGGCCTTGCTGTTCTTCAGTGCGTTCTGTTACTTCGTTCTGAGCAGCCGACCGTTTTCTAGCCATGTTTTGTATGCGTACTCCTCGTACAGTTCGTGCTGTGCGGGGGCTTGGTGTTGGGGTCCTGACCTTGACACAAGTCCAGTCCATGAACAGGGTGGAGAGGAGTTCATGGACCAAGAATTGGTTGCTTCAGCGTGACCAGTTCTGTCATATGCCTTTGCTCTGTGAGATCCGTGAGAATAATCCTGATGATTTCAGGAACTTTCTCCGGATGACGGACCCCGTATTTCACCGTTTGTTGGATTCGCTGACCCCCTATATCAGCAGGCAGGATACCTGCATGAGGCAAGCCATCACTCCGGAGCAGAGGTTGGTCGCTACCTTGCGGTATTTGGCCACAGGGAGAAGCCTGCAGGACCTCAAGTTCTCGACAGGCATCTCCCCCCAGGCTCTTCTGTGTGGACATTTACTGCTTGTGTTTGTTTTAGCTGACCCTGACAGAAATGTGTGGAGTCCAGAAAATGTCGTGATTGTGTAACCTTATACAAAGCACTGTTGGCTTTTATTTACTAAATGCAAAGACACTTTGCACTACCAGTGCACTTGCAACTGCACTGAAACTGCACTTGTAGTGCAAAGAGGATTTGCCCTTAGGAAATTACCCCCATTTTCTCATAAAACAACAATTACATCACCCCAAAAGTGTTGTAGCGTTGAGACAATAATCCACACATTCTTGATGAGCAATCTTTTTAATACCTGCACAATCACATGGGCTCTGGTCTCCTCGGATGAGGGGTGTCCTCCGAGTCTTTTCTCCCCTATGTAAAACAAAAATGGTATAATTAGCACACAGATATTTGATGGCAGAACTATAAATAGGAAACATTGCTTGGAAGTGGGGTACAATGATCTATTTTAGCCGAGTTCCAAGATGTAGCTTTTTTAGTGTCCTTTGTCAACCTGCAATACTTTACCGGTTTAGTACAAGCTTCACAGATGTAGCCCCCCCCCCTCTATAGTATACACTGGAGCACCTGTGTGGCCCCCCTAATAAAAAATGGTGTTCTTTTGTCCCACACTAGTGCTCCAGTGTCCAGATGTGAAAACAGCTGCTCAGTGTCCTCTCCTTACACAGAATCTAGTTTGCATTTCATTCTAGTAACAAAGCCATCTACACAACCCAATTCTTTGAAGCCAAGTATAGGGCGTCAAAATGGTGGCCAAATGCATATGGCCTAAACAATGGTATTTTAGAGTCCGAAATAAAAATGTGTGATCCGAACGAATAATGTGCCCATGAACATGAAAGTTGCCATTTTAAACTGTACAACAGTTCCTAAAAGCACATGGAGCAGCACGAACGTAATAAACCCAAAAAGAATAGGAACACAGCACAAATACTTACTTTTTTGCAGCACTCTCCGGATCTTTCTGTACTGCTCATGTTCTCGTAATTTCAGGTCCGACCACCGCTTCCTGAGCTGATCTTTCGATCGTCGTACCCCGAATTTCCGGTGCAGACTCCTGACCACTTTCGCCATGATCTTGGCCTTTCGGACATTGGGGTTGGGGTAAGGCCCCTACTTTCCATCATAGTCGGCCTTCTTCAGGATGTCCACCATCTCCAACATCTCCCCAAAGGACATATTTGAGTCCTTTAATCTCCTTCTAGATCGGGACGTTTCAGGCTCCGGCCTTTCCTCCTCCTCGTTGCTACAATTAGCACGATCCTGCTGTCTATCCGCCATGTGCTCTTCCCCTACTGCGCCAAACGAAAAGGGGCGGGGAATAGACTAGAAAGAACGTCAGGGGCGGGCGGAGTTATACGCATGCGCAGTGTGTATAAATCGTAATGCGCGAGTCTTACGTACGATCTGTGAGCGGAGGAAGGAGCAACGGAGACGCCAATCGTGCTAACGAAGGTAGGATCTAAACTTGGGCCTATGCTGCTTCGAAATGGAAGCCTATATTGTAACAAGATTAGGAGAGTTTGGCCTGACATTAGGGTTTGTCTTGTGTTGTGTCTTGCAGAAAAAATGGATGGGTTCAACGACCACAATTTCCTGCCCCTGTTTATTGACAAGTACAGGGAGCTGCCCTGTCTGTGGCAAGTGAGACACCCCCACTATAACCACAAACAGAAGAGGCAGGCAGCGCTGGAGAAACTGCTGGAGTTGGTGAAGCCAGTGGTCCCCACAGCAACCATCCCTTATTTAAAAGCTAAAATTGGTGGCCTGAGGAGCTCTTATCTTAGGGAGTGCAAGAAGGTCACAGATTCCCAGAGATCCGGAGCTGCAGCAGATGACGTTTATGTCCCCAGGCTGTGGTACTACGAGAGACTGCGATTTCTGTCAGACCACACTGAAGTCAGGGAATCCCTCTCTACTCTTCCTTCCACGCTTCCTTCCATCCCAACTGAGGCTTCTGATGTCCAACCTGGGCCTTCCAGCCAGGAAGAAGTGGAGGAGCCCAGCTGGAGTCAGGTATAGCATTCTTCTACAGATTTCTGGGCAATAAATAAATGATGTTTACTAGATGTTATTATTGATCACTAATTGCTGATTAAAAAAAGTGTTTTACATATCAATAGACAGTAGTGGGCACCCAAAATTGGGACAAGAATGCAAAATGCTGGGCTCAGAAGGATAGTCTGTTATATTTGTTAACATTCAATTTGCAGCAGTCAGGAGGTGAAAATTGTGTGTGATTGATGAAAACAATACTAAAACTATGTCCCTTTTTCATACACAGGAAGACCTCAGCCAGGAGGAGGTTGTGGAATGTGGCAGCCAGGAGGAGGCGGGGATTAGTGGCAGCCAGGAGGAGGCGGGGATTAGTGTCAGCCACGAGGAGGCGGGGCTAAGTGTCAGCCAAGAGAAGCCTGGGACAAGTCGCAGCCTGACTGAGTCTCAGATTCCTCCCCTCCGCCTGCCATACAAAAGGGCCAGGAAGGCCACTCCCAGTCCTGTGCAGGATTCAGCATACAGGCTGATCCAGGAGGCTTTGGCGTCCCTCAGAGCCTTCCCCAGTCCTGCAGAGGCCTTTGCCTGCATGGCTGCCACCAAATTGCAGGGCATGCAGGAGGGCCAACGCAGGATCTCTGAGGACCTGATTTATAAAGTCCTACGTAAGGGGGAGAGTGGGGAACTGACACCCAAGACGGATGTCATTGAGATGGACGATCCTCCTCCTCCTCCTGCTGCCACAACTCCACCACCACAGCCAAAGCCTGTAAGGAAGCATGGAAGGAAGACCAAAGAGTGATGGCCCTGGGTTCAGTCTAGTCTGACAGAAGATGCAGTCTCTCGTATGACCACAGCCTGGGGACACAGATGTCATCTGCTGCTTTCCAGATCTCTGGGACTTCTGGACCAGACTTCCCTCCCTTAGATATGGACTCCTCAGGCCACCAATTTTGCTTTTAAATAATTGATGTCTGCCCTGGGGGTCCAAGGCTTCGCCCACTTCTGCAGTTTCTCCAGCGTTGCCTCCCTCTTTGTTTTTTTATAGTTGTGACCCCTTAATAAAATTTTTTTAGGTAAATTCTACTCTCCTGTGTGTGTTTTCATCCAAAAAGGACAGTTTGTTGGTGACGATTCAGGTACATTTCTAACATAAAATGTGAAATTAACAAGGGACAACAACACCAAACAATCTCCTACAGATTAAATAGAACAACATATTAGTGGTGTTGTGGGAACTTGTCACAAAAAACACACAAACATTTTCGGGAGTACAAATCAAAATCACCAAAAAAAAAAAAGAAAAAAAGAGAAACACAAAAAAAGATTCTACATTAAAGGTAAAAAAAATATATATATATACAAAAATATGTTGTCAGATGTGAGAAATCAAAATATATTGAGGGAATCCCGATAAATAGTAACGAAAGAAGTTTGTGAGTAGTGTGTGTGAATATGAGCAGCAAAACTACTTAATTCTTGTCACATTATAAAGAAGAAGAGAGTGCGCTGTATTAAACCATTTTGAACATTGTAGCGTGACGAAAGTGCTGTATCCATTGCGAACGCTAAGTTTACCAGAACGAGCTGTCCCGTGTCGGAATTTCTTCTGAGCATGCGTGGCACTTTGTGCGTCGGAACAGGCCACACACGGTCGGAATTGACGCGATCGGATTTTGTTGTCGGAAAATTTTATCTCCTGCTGTCCAACTTTGTGTGTCGGAAAATCCGATGGAAAATGTCCGATGGCGCCCACACACAGTCGGAATTTCCGACAACACGCTCCGATCGGACATTGTCCATCGGAAAATCCGACCGTGTGTACGGGGCATTAGGCTTTCACCACTTGGAATCTATTGTTTCATCTGCAACCAAATGGATTACAGTTAACGAGCTCCAACTAGCTAGCGAAGAACAACAGATCTGCCACGTGGAACTCTACTGCCATTACTCATAGGAAGCTTATATATATATATATATATATATATATATATATATATATATATATATATATATATATAAAACACCAGCGGGAGATTAGCTCTTCTATTAAAATAGCATAGGCTGTCTAGATTACATCTATCTCAGTGTGGCCACTTGTGTAGTTAACTGAAACATCCACTAGGGGGTGACTTTGGATCTGAATATAGTGCATCCTTGTGTGTATATAGCATTATTCATTTTTAAACATTATTGTGTCTTCGGGAGGAGTCTGTTGGCTGAGTTGACACTGTTATCGCTGCTCAGCGGATTTACTCCTCTCTTTGTGAAATAACTTTTCCTATTTGGTTCATGCAAAACATTTTAGAACCTTATACTACTAAGTTGCTTGGTTCTTGCTCTATAGTATTAACAGGATGAGAAAAAAACCTTGCGCCAAACAGTAAACTCTATACTAATACCTTGTGTGTAAAAGCTGCTCCCCAAAAAACAGTGTCACTGTGCAAGTGAAACACAATTGGGTAATAGGGGGCGCTAAATCATGATATTATATTTCCTATGTAACATAAGTTAAAGTGAATATGTGCATTAAAGTGCAATATTTTCTTGTATCATACACAAAGTGAAAAGATACATAAATTGTAATAACAGAAAAAATACATATATATATACATATATATATATATATATATATATATATATATATATATATATATATATATATATATATATATATATAAATAGTGAAAAAAAGTTAATCAAATTATGTTTTGAAAGTCCATAATTCCAATGATCCGCTTCCTGATGGCGTATTAATTACGTATTCATTTTGTTTTAGTATTAACAGGATGTCTGAACCCAGAGTGTCAGGTGGGTTAGAAGGTTCACTTGGTCATGGCTGTGCAGATGAGCAGGTAATTCTCAGCGGTCCCTAAGGGGGCCTGCTACATTTAGGTGCATGGCCCTATGCATTGAGGTGTATGGTGCTGTGTTTGTCAGGGTATATGGTGCTGTATATATTAGTGTGCATGGGTGTGTATATTGGGGGTGTATTGTGCTATGAGTATTAGGGGAGGGCATGGTAAGGTATGCATTGTTATTAGGACTTAACTTCACAGAATTTAGGGATCAACTCAAATTAAAGTGATTGTAAAGTCTTGTGTTTTTTTATATATATACAAAAATAACAAACATGTCATACTTACCTGCTCTGGGCAGTGGATCTGTACAGAGCAGCCTAGATCCTCCTCTTCCCAGGTGCCTCTTCGCTGTCCTGGCCCCTCGCTCCTGTTGAAAGCCCCCACAGCAAGCAGCTTGCTAGGGGGGCACCCGAGCTGAGCTGCAGCTCCATGTATCCATGTGCGGTTCAGCCCCACCCCCTCTCTCTCTCCTGATTGGCTAACTGACTTTGATTGACAGCAGCAGAAGCCAATGGCGCAGCTACTGTGTCTCAGCCAATCAGGAGACACTCATGGACATCGCCGGACAGAGATGGGGCTCAGGTAAGTATTGGGGAGGGCCAAGGGGGGCTGCTGCACACAAAAGGCATTTTATCTTAATGCATAGAATGCATTGGATAAAAACCTTCTGACGTTACAACCCCTTTAAGCAGGGACATGCAGTCAGGGGAGGCAGGTGAGGCAGAGCCTGAACATAAGAAAAAAAATACCAAAAAGTAAAAAAAGATCGAGCTTCGAGGGTCGTAGCTTGGCGACTTGTGATAGGTAGCTGAAGTCCTACCCCACCACTGGTCAAAATTTGGGGGTCCTGTCACCTATGTTTCCGGAGATACGGGGCTACTTGTGCAGCCTGTCAGAAACTACATAGAGAGCGGCCAGTTAAATACAAGCTGGCACACTCTGTTTGCAGCAGACTGAGAGGATGAGCTCACAGTGCCTCTCATTTCTTGTCACAGGCACTGAGCTTAATGGACAGCTTGGAGCCTTGGACCAATGCTAAAGCACCATTGGAACAAGCCATCCAAAAAAAATGCTGCAGTGGGAGCTGTCCTCTCAGGAAAATGCTTGGGTTTATGGGTATAGGATTTACCCATAATCCCATGTTTTTCTCACATAGTTAAGAGGGAGAAGGAGAATCAGCTGCCTGCTGAAAAGGTACTGTTTTAATCAAGCTAAATTATATATTATTATGCTATATCAGGAATATGCAATTAGCAGACCTCCAGCTGTTGCAAAACTACAAGTCCCATCATGTCTCTGCCTCTGGGTGTCATGCTTGTGGCTGTCAGAGTCTTGCCTCATGGGACTTGTAGTTCTGCAACAGCTGGAGACCCGCTAATTGCATATATGTTATAACATAATTTATTATTTATCTATTTACTGTGAAATTACTGGTTTGAAGTTAAAACTTCAAACTTCAGTAATTTAAGCCACCTGCTTGAGTACAGTTTTTGAAAATATAGTAAATGTCAGGTCACCTGCGACCAGGTGACAGATGCACTCAGTAGGAGTCGGAAGTGCACTGCTAGGTAGTGGACCCTAGGACTGACTGCTGCGGATTGAACCCTGGGAGGTTCAGGAAGCAGGGCTACTGGATCACTAACACAGATCCCACTGGGAGCTAGAGCATAGATTCTCCAGGGCATGGAGTCTAAGAGCCAGCAGGTGTTCACCAGAGCCTCTAGTGGTGAGGATGGACTGAGCTGCAGTCTGGCTCCAGGTTGCGGCCCCCAGGGTCTCACAGCTCACGCTCACAGTAGACTACAGGAGAAGAGGAAGGAGGCAGCAGGCTGGAACAACAAGGAAAGTAAGGGATAAGCCAAATGTCAGGGCGACTAGCAGACAAGGGTAAACATAACATGCCAAAGGTCAGGGTCACAAGCAGACAGGGAAAGTCGATAACTGGAATCAGACGTAGGAAACACAGCAAGTACACACGAAAGCTAACACACAATGGTTGATCAGCACTGCTGGCTTGCAGAGCACAGGTTAATATAGGGTTCCCTGATAGGGCCTGGGGTGGGGCCATGCTTAGAGGAGAGGTTATAAAACCAGCCAGGTGTGAGTGGCTGGCCTCTTAGTCTAAAAACATGAGGAGAAGGTAAGCTGACAGAGAAAGATTACTACATAACCATGACAGTAAATTACCTTAAAAACAATATATAATAATTATTTGTATATTATTTACGTATGGTAATTAACCACTTGCCACCCAGGCCAATTCTGACACTTTTCTTCTACATGTAAAAATCATGATTTTTTTGCTACTCAGAACCCCCAAACATTATATATATTTTTTAGCAGACACCCTAGGAAATAAAATGGTGGTTGTTGCAACTTTTTATGTTACACTGTATTTGCGCAGCAATTTTTCAAACACTTTTTTGGGGGAAAATTAATATTTAAAAAAAAGCACTAAAGTTAGCCCGACTTTTTTTTTACAATGTGAAAGATGATGTTACGTCAAATAAATAGATACCTAACACGTCACGCTTTAAAATTGCGCACACTCGTGGAATGGCAGCAAACTTCGGTACTTTAAAAATCTCCATAGGCGATGCTTTTTAAAAAATTCAGGTTACATGTTTAGAGTTACAGAGGAGGACTAGTGCTAAAATTATTGCTCTCACTCTAATGTTCGCATCATATGTAACCTGTGTGTTTCTAGCTCTGAAACTAGCCAGTGCCTCACCAGCCACTGTCCCTGCCTTTAAGCCCCACTCCTTGTGAATCTTTCCACTGAGAGTGCCTTTATTGGCCACTGAGGCCCTTAAAGCAATCCTTTCTTTGCATATTTTTAAAGAAATTGCTGCAAAATATAAATTATTGAAAATAATCAATTAACAAAAATAGGGCAGGTATTCTGCTAATAGTGGGCTCTTTATTAACAGCCTCTTGGTAATAGCTGGCCCTGTGAGAGCAGCAAGACAGATCTAGAACCCTGTAAGACATCCATTCTTTAGCCTAGCTTGCCCAGATATACATTCCAGCAGGACCTCCAGGGCATGTTCCTGACTGAAATAAGGCCCAAATAAAGAACATTGTAGGCAGACATATACGCCCCAGGAAGAACTCCATGAGCTGAAGATAACCCTCAGGAAAGGTGCTCCAAATGTTAACATCCCCCACAAATAATGTCTCTGAACATAAACCTCAGATCGGTTGGGTTAGGCAAATATTCATAACTCAGTAATCTTTTCCACACTGGAACAGCCTTAACAGTAAGGCATAAGCAATTAACGAACTGAGCTTAGGACAACCAGCAGTCCAGAGCTCAGGCAGATTCAGGGGCGGATCCAGAGTCTAGTCTCAGGAGGGCACTGCCAGAAGAGAAGGTTTTTTGCAGGCAATTTATCGGGGAAATGGCTGGTGTTTTCTAGCTTCAATCATCATGGCACCATGGTTGTTATGGTGTCAGGAGGATTGAAGCGCACTATTTCTATTATTACATTGGAATATAAAATAAAATAGTTTAGCTCACCCTAATGCAGAATCAGTGGGAGCCCTGAGTGTGTCACTTGCCACCGTCGCCTGCCACCAGATGCTGATAGTCACTTGCCATGTCACCTGCGACAAGCTGCAGATTGTCACATGCCACATCACCTGCCACACGTTGCGGATTGTAACCTGCCACCAGATGCAGATTTTCACTTGCCATGTCACCTGCCACAAGTGGCAGATTGTAACTTGCCACGTCACCTGCCACAAGTTGCGGATTGTCACCTGCCATGCCACCTGCCACACGTTGCGGATTGTCACTTGCCACACATTGCCGATTGTCCGTTGCCACGTCACCTGTCACAAGTTGCAGATTGTCTCTTGCCACATCACCTGCTACACGTTGCAGGATGCAACACGTTGCGGATTGTCACTTGCCACGTTACCTACCACACGTTGTGGATTGTCACCTGCCACATCGCCTGCCACATGTTGCGGATTGTCACTTGCCATGTCACCTACCACACAATGCAGATTGTCACTTGCTGTGTCAATTGCTACGTCACCTCGCCACCAGATGCAGATTGTCACTTGCTGTGTCACTTGCCTGCTACAGATACACAGTGAAGATTCTCACTTGCTGTGTTCCAGCGTGAAGGCAGGCAGCAGAGAGATGATGTAAGGAAAAAACAGGGAGGGGGAGGCGCCAACCTGAGTGTAGTATTAAAATGATGACTTTAATAGGATAAGATTAAAAACACTTACAAGATGATAGAAGATGCATGCTCGTCAAAGTAAAGTGCAGTCCTGGCATTCCACATGTCTCCGTGGGTCCCACTGCTGTTCTAGATAGCTGGAAAGGATGGAGAAGCTGGCTGGAATGGATCACAGTGTTTCTCCAGGAGCAAAGGAACCAAGCAGTTCCACACAGACCAACATGGATCATGGAACGGGAAGTTATGTTACCGGCATCTGATTGACCTAGGCAGGGCTGGAATCTTGTCAATCAGAGTTGCAGTGATGAAAGGCTATGCGCTCGGAGCTGGCTGCTCCTTCTATTGGAGTGCAGCCCTCTAGAGGAGGACAGCTATATATACACAATGGAGAGCATATGGGTGTGGCCGTAGAACTGGAACTTCCAGCAGACCAATCAGTAATTAATAAATTATAGCAAGGGGCAAGGTGAAGCAAGGGTTAACAGTCTCGGATTGACAAAAAATAAAATATATATATATAATTAAAAATAAAATAAAAATAATAATAATATATGTATATATATTAAAAAAAGTGATTTAAAATAAAATAAAATTAAAAAAAAAAAAAGGAAAAAAATTTAAAAAATGATACACATGGAAATATTTGAAACATAGTTCTCTTCTATATGTATAGAAGCCTATTGAGCCTATTGAAGAGGTTGATGATGTATGAAGGGCCAAGCAAGTAAAATAGAAAAAAGAGGGATTGTATGCATGTAAACATGAAGAGGTGATGGACGGGGAACAGGCTGTAATGTAAAGAATTATTATTAATAATAATAATAATAATGAACAGTAAAGATAAAGTTGGTGCTGCATTCCCCCTAGTTGGTATACAAGGGATGTATATGTGTCCCCTCATGATGTGGATACCAAATGGGGGGCACCTAATAATGGATCATGCAACATACATATATGTCTGCACATACACATATATACATACACACATACACACACACATACATATATACATATATATGAAATATTAATATAATATATTTACTATACCACTCCCGACTGGAAGTGCAGAGACAGACCTGTTTGTGGGGGGGGAGGGACGGGGCAAGGGAAAAGGTAGGAAGGAGGGGGGGAAGAAACAAACCAGAAATGGGCGTGTGATCTGTTATAACAGGGTGTATGCGTCTAACTCCTCCTTAAGTCCCCCTGACGAGAGGGAATTGAGGGAATATATCCAGAAAGTCTCCTGCTGGCAGAGTTGTTTGAAACGCTCGGCAGCAGGCAAACCTCCGGGGATGGCCTCTATGACCCACACCTTCAGGCCTTCGGTGGACTTTTGATGTTCAGTCAAAAAAAGACTGCACTTTACTTTGACGAGCATGCATCTTCTATCGTCTTGTAAGTGTTTTTAATCTTATCCTATTAAAGTCATAATTTTAATACTACACTCAGGTCAGCGCCTCCCCCTCCCTGTTTTTTCCTTACATGTCTTGCAGAGTTCTGGACACACTCTGAAGGATGGCTGCCTTCCTTTTTAACCCTTAATACCCCTTTCTATGGATATATCACCATCCAGCTATTACAGCCACAGACTATACCCCTAAGAATTACTCCATCTGGAGCGCCAGATAAACACTGACTATACTGCAGAGAGATGATGTAATCTCTCTGCTGCCTGCGGCTGCACAGTGAGGGCAGGAGAGCAGTGCCGACTGGCCTGTTTGGCCTCTCACTCGCTGACATGCTGACTGATCCACCCACCGTCCCCACTAAATGATCTGCCAGGTCACCCGCCGGCCCCGCTAACTGATCCACCGGTTCACCTGCCGGCCCCGCTGACTGATCCACCCGCCTGCCTCTCACTAATTGCTTGGGGGGGCAGCAATTTCCCCTCCCCCCCTGATCCACCCCTGGGCTGATTACAGCTTTGCTGCAAAACATACTAAATTAACCTCTTGCTGACCAGCCGTATAACTTTTACTGCTGTTCCGTGGCTTTGTTGTTCCCCCGTGTACCCATATGTCACAGGGAACTTCTTGGTTTACAGGTGTGCCTCTCATGCTGTGGTTGGACACACCATGAGTTTGTCAGCAGGCTCACAGCCAATGATTTTTGCTGTGAATCTGCTGATTGCTGTGGCCAATCACAGCACAGATCTCTGTGTGCTAGTAAACACAACTCAGACCTGGCTGTTTTTTTCTCCCTGATTTCACTTGCTGTTCAGAGCTGAAATCAGGAAGAAAAGCCAGCCAGTCTGAGTAAAATCAACATACATACACTTGTCAGGCACACAGTTAACCCTTTAATTGCCCTTCTGATCATCCCTGTGACCCAACCAATGCCATTAGTACAGTGACAGTGACCCTGCCAGTGTCAGTTTGCCTGCAACACTATCACAGTCACATTATGAGATGCTGATCACTGCTATTACTAGTATAGTGTCTATCTGGGTCTGTATCCTGGTCACAGTCAGAACTATACTAGTGTCCCCAATGGTATAATGTCCCAAAAAATGCAGTGTGCACTTGTGACATGTAGCAGAATACATCTTGGCCTAAATTTATGAAGAAATTAGATTTTATTGGATATGTTCTATAACAGAAAGTAGAAAATATCTTTTTTTTAAAGTCTTTTTTAAAAGCAATAAACAAAAAAAAAATGGTGATCAAATAACATAAAAAGAAAGCTCTATTTGTGTGAAAAAAAATGGTATAAATTCAATTTGGTTACAGCGTTGCCTGATCAAGCAGTTGCCAGTGAAAATAGCACAGTGCTAAATAGCAAACAACTGGTCTGATTATGAAAGGGGTAAAACCTTCCAGAGGTCAAGTGGTTAAATTAGCGACCACCAATGTAGGGCAGGGTCCCTACATTATGAATATATACAAAAAAATGTAATTTGACTGTCAGTAACAGAGCTGTTCAGTCTGCTTAGGTTGCATGTGTTATTGAAGGCGTACATTTGAAACAGATAAATGAGCAAAAATGATGGCACCATTATTTGCATATTTGTGGAATGAAACATTCACTTTGACATTAAATTCTTAAAGCGGAGCTCCAACCCCCCACCCCCACCACCACCACCAAAAGATTAAAAGTCAGCAGGCAGCTACAAATACTGTAGATGCTGACTTTTAATATTAAGACACTTACCTGTCCAGGGATCCCGCAATGTCAGCACCCCAGCCTATTTTTCAATCGGCTCTCGGGTGCTGCCATTCCTTGGAAGGGAAACTGGCAGTGAAGCCTCACGGCTTCACAGCCGGCTCTCTACTGTGCATGCGGGAAGCGCGCATCGCTTTGTGAATGGCCCAGCAGCGGGGGAAAACCAGGTATCCACTCCCCCCTTCCTCCAAATGGTATCAAATGTGGCGGCGGAGGGGGGGGGAGCAAACAAGCAGAGCTTCCCCTTTTGGGCGGAGCTCCAATTTAAGACATTGGGATTTTATTGGAAAGCCTGTGGGTAGCTTTATTTTTCAGATGAGAGATAAAATAGCTATGCATATACTTTGGAGATTAGTGGTGATATATGTCAGTACATTCATGCACTCCCACAAGATCTTGTTTGTCCATCTAAAACTAATATATTAGGTACTTTAAATGAATTACTATCACCTTTACTCTCTTGTGACTTAGGTCATAGATTCCCCATAAATGCTTTGACATCCAGAATAAATGTTTTGCTATGACATACTATGAAGAATGCCTCTATATAAGCGATACTCCATCAGTTGCCACATTTGTGATTTCAGGGTGGTGAAAACAGAGTTGTTTACTATGCAAAGATATCCTACTGTAATGCCCCGTACACGCGGTCGGATTTTCCGACAGAAAATGTGTGATAGGACCTTGTTGTTGGAAATTCCGACCGTGTGTGGGCTCCATCACACATTTTCCATCGGATTTTCCAACACACAAAGTTTGAGAGCAGGCTATAAAATTTTCCAACAACAAAATCCGTTGTCGGAATTTCCGATCGTGTGTACACAAATCCAACGCACAAAGCGCCACGCATGCTCAGAATGAATAAAGAGATGAAAGCTATTGGCTACTGCCCCGTTTATAGTCCCGACGTACGTGTTTTACGTCACCGCGTTCAGAATGATCGGATTTTCCGACAACTTTGTGTGACCGTGTGTATGCAAGACAAGTTTGAGCCAACATCCGTCGGAAAAAATCCTAGGGTTTTGTTGTCGGAATGTCCAATCAATGTCCGACCCTGTGTACAGGGCATAAGAGTTATCTAGATATGAAAAAAAAAACTGACAATGTTGGTTTTGAAATAACTAAGGCCAATAGGTGAAAAAGGTGTCTTGAACTGCAAGCTGTCCCGACAATGATTCTGATCACTAAAATATTAAATTCTTATGTAATGGCAGGTCATACCTGTATTATTTGTTATATATATATGTAAACTGTATACTTTATATATATATATATATATATATATATATATATATATATATATATATATATATATGTTTTATGTCATATATATATATATATATAGCGCTGGCATTTTTGCCATGTATTGTTAAATGGTAGACAATGCTATAAACTGGTAATTTGCTCCCTCCAGTGGTATACTTGTGAATAGACTTTTTTATTTTTTATATAATAGCTATACAGAAGGTGATTTAATGGCTTTGCTAAAATGGACTCACCTACCCACAATGCTCACTCACCTACCCATGAACATTGAGTGACTGAACTGCATGCTGGGTAAGTAATAAAATGCCCGGCGTGGCCATTTTCTAGTCTCTTCTGGACGCGTGGCCTGCCTGCAAGGATCTATGAGGAGGTGTTCCAGAGAGCGCGGCTTGCATCCTGCAGAGCGGAGCAAACCACGGACTCTGCTCTATCCCAGTGTGCTGGAGAAACAGTGTGATCGGATCGGGGAGGATCCAGAGACACTTGACGGAGCCATTTGAGGATCCCAGTCATCTTGCGGAGTGGAGCAGCGTGACGGAGCTGGCCGGCAGCAAGACTCAGAGTGCTGGAAGTGGAAAGGTGGCCAGTGTTAAGGCATTGTCACCCTGAGCACTAGTCCCACTTGTAGACACACTTGCAAGGGTCATTTAGGAAATCTTTGCATATTAATAATTTGTGAATACTTATAACATAGTCATATTACGTTTGTGTGACAGTGCAGTTATTGTAATTACTGTTTATGCCAGTCTCAGTAAAATTAAATTTTGGTTAATTACCATTGGTGTGAGGTGTTGTTCATTCCCCTACAGGTGGAACAACGGATATCCAGGTAATGGTAAAGGTACATTATTGGTATATTGTTATTATGGGATTATCCTTTGTTGTTTAGGTTCACATTAAAACTGTTCCACAGTTGTGCCAAGTGGGTTGAGCCAATTTATTGGGGGTGGAATAGCAGAGTACAGGCCCAATCAAATATCAGCAGCTCCTTCGGGGGTCAGTGCTACATATATAATATATATATATATATATATATATATATATATATATTTGTTTTGTTTTTAATTTTATCAGATATGCAGACGCAGACTGTGCTGGAGGCAATGATCCAACAAATTCCTGTCAATGGGGTGTAGTCTCTGCTTTCTGGCACAAGTTCTTAACAAGTTCATTATCTGCATCCTTTAGCCATTGACCCAGAGAAAAAAAAAATATATATTTTCATGGTGGTACTGTACTGTTTGTGCATATGATTCATTACTATTTAATTTTAAAACATTTATACTGTACAAATATAGAATTTACAGTAATGTGTAATGAGTGTAATCAGAAATCACAGGGCAACATAGCAATAAAATTTTGTTCAATGGCGCAGAAGGCAATAATCAAGAGTTCATATTCCTAAACCGGGGGTCAGCAACCCGTAGACACTTTTTCGGATCGGAGCGGGTCGGATGTCAGCGGACATGTCACTGCTGACATCCGACGCTCCATAGAGGTCTATGGAGCGTCCGTTCAGGTCCGCCTAAAAAACTAACAGGCGGACCTGAACGGATCGTCCGTGTGAAAGAGGCCTAACTAATTCCTGTGCTGTACAATCCCAAAAAAGTCATGGCATCCTCCACATGGTGAATTAACAAACCTTTGATTGATACTTGTATAAGAGATTGGTTTTCAATAATAAAACTATCCATAGACCAAAAAGGAAGGATGGACATGCAGGCATAACAACAAGCATAGAAAACTCCAGTTAACTTCATTATGGGCTATGTCATGTAACTTCTGTCATAAGGCTCCTTTCACACTGAGGCGCTTTGCAGGCGATAAAGTGCTAAAAATAGTGCCTGCACACCCCCCCGAAGGAGCTGCTAAATGCACACCAATGTGAAAGCCCCGAGGGCTTTCACACTGGAGCGGTGCACTTGCAGGGCGGTCTAAAAAGTCCTGCAAGCCGCATCTTTGGAGCGCTGTAGGAGCGGTGTATTTACCGCTCCTAAAGCACCCCTTCCCATTGAAAACAATGGGGCAGCGCTGCAAACCCGCCCGTTAAAGCGACGGTAAAGCGGCGCTATATTTAGCGCCACTGTACCACCAGCGCCCGCACGCCTCAGTGTGAAAGTAGCCTAAAGGAGCTGTTAAGGAAGTAAACTGGAATTTGGTATGCTTGTTGTCTTAGAATACAGAACTGTTATCACCAAAAGTATACTTACCACAAGTCTGGGTACTTCATTCCTTGTTATTGTGAGATTTGCTCTCCACTACTCTGATGGTTGTGACTTGAGGCCACTTGCTGACAACACCGTATTCATTGGTCACATTGACTTGGTGTATACTCCTTCCTCAGTTGCTCGACTTGTCAAGTTTTGTAACTTGGTTTGTTAACCTTTGCCTTTCCATAAATAAAGAATAACAAAAGAATAAAGAAGAAAAAATAATCCCCCTTATGTCATAGAAACAAGAAAAGGGGGTTGTTCTATTGTCAATAAAAGGAGATCTGGGCAAGGCTCAAAACACTGCTTGGGATCTCAGTGCAATAGAGGCAGCTTTGTCATCCTAATCAGGAAGTCAACTCAACATGTACAGTCAGGTCCATAAATATTGGGACATGGACACAATTCTAATCTTTTTGGCTCTATACACCACCACAATGGATTTGAAATTAAACGAACAAGATGTGCTTAACTGCAGACTTTCAGCTTTAATTTGAGGGTTTTTACATCCAAATCAGGTGAACGGTGTAGAAATTACAACAGTTTGTATATGTGCCTCCCACTTTTTAAGGGACCAAAAGTAATGGGACAATTGGCTGCTCAGCTGTTCCTTGGCCAGGTGTGTGTTATTCCCTCATTATCCCATTTACAAGGAGCAGATAAAAGGTCCAGAGGTCATTTCAAGTGTGCTATTTGCATTTGGAATCTGTTGCTGTCAAGTCTTAATATGAGATCCAAAGAGCTGTCACTATCAGTGAAGCAAGCCATCATTAGGCTGAAAAAACAAACCCATCAGAGAGATAGCAAAAACATTAGGCATGGCCAAATCAACTGTTTGGAACATCCTTAAAAAGAAAAAAACGCACCGGTGAGCTCAGCAACAACAAAAGACCCGGAAGACCACGGAAAACAACTGTGGTGGATGACCGAAGAATTATTTCCCTGGTGAAGAAAACACCCTTCACAACAGTTGGCCAGATCAAGAACACTCTCCAGGAGGTAGGTGTATGTGTGTCAAAGTCAACAATCAAGAGAAGACTTCACCAGAGTGTATACAGAGGGTTCACCACAAGATGTAAACCATTGGTGAGCCTCAAAAACAGGAAGGCCAGATTAGAGTTTACCAAACAACATCTAAAAAAGCCTTCACAGTTCTGGAACAACATCCTATGTACAGATGAGACCAAGATCAACTTGTACCAGAGTGATGGGAAGAGAAGAGTATGGAGAAGGAAAGGAACTGCTCATGATCCAAAGCATACCACCTCATCAGTAAAGCATGGTAGTGGTAGTGTCATGGCGTGGGCATGTATGGCTGCCAATGGAACTGGTTCTCTTGTATTTATTGATGATGTGACTGCTGACAAAAGCAGCAGGATGAATTCTGAAGTGTTTCGGGCAATATTATCTGCTCATATTCAGCAAAATGCTTCAGAACTCATTGGACAGCGCTTCACAGTGCAGATGGACAATGACCCGAAGCATACTGCGAAAGCAACCAAAGAGTTTTGTAAGGGAAAGAAGTGGAATGTTATGCAATGGCCAAGACAATCACCTGACCTGAATCCGAATGAGCATGCATTTCACTTGCTGAAGACAAAACTAAAGGGAAAATGCCCCAAGAACAAGCAGGAACTGAAGACAGTTGCAGTAGAGGCCTGGCAGAGCATCACCAGGGATGAAACCCAGCGTCTGGTGATGTCTATGCGTTCCAGACTTCAGGCTGTAATTGACTGCAAAGGATTTGCAACCAAGTATTAAAAAGTGAAAGTTTGATGGATGATTGTTAATCTGTCCCATTACATTTGGTCCCTTAAAAAGTGGAAGAGACATATACAAAACTGTTGTAATTCCTACACCGTTCACCTGATTTGGATGTAAATACCCTCAAATTAAAGCTGAAAGTCTGCGGTTAAAGCACATCTTGTTTGTTTCATTTCAAATCCATTGTGGTGGTGTATAGAGCCAAAAAGATTGTGTCGATGTCCCAATATTTATGGACCTGACTGTATTTTCTGTAAATGTATAAACCCTTCTGTGCTGATGAATATAATAAATTGTGAGAAAAGTATATTGCAAAACTGTGAACCAAATAACTTATTCTGCTAACAATAACCGGCTGCTATAAATAAATATAAACCTCAAAGTAATATAGCACAATAATAATTACAGCACTAATTCAAATACAATACAGTATTTAATATGTTAAAGTTGGGGTAATCCTTACACAAAATATATTATAATTCCTCATGCAAAATAATAAAAAAATATCAATACAAATCAAAAAGAATCATAAAATTCAGTCCGTGTTCTGTGCATCAATTAAAAGTAATTTAAAGTGCTTATTATCCTCCAGTGACAGTGATGTCAATAAAGTACCATGCTCCCCTCTTTATGTGCCCTCATTCACCGACTTATAGTGGGTTATGTGCCTGTATTGGAAGGGGGCTTGTAATCCGCCAATGGTTAGTGGGTAGCTGTATCTTTTCCTTCTTAGGGTTTCCAGCAGGTGGGTTAGAGACTCCTCACATGTATATGGGGGAACAGAACCAGGAGAGATCAATTACGTAATTCCGTTTTTATTGGTAAAAAAGCATATAAAAACAAATTGTACACTTACAAGACTCTCCTCTTGCATATGAGCATGTAAAGATGCAGAGTTCCGCTCTGGAACTCAAAGCTGCGATCTGCATTCCAAAGAGCGGATGAGACGTCACCCATTTGGGGTTCTACCATTACGGTGGCCCTTCGAAGGTTCTTGTGAGCCCTGATGGGAAGAGACCAGACTACCTCTTAGAGGGATGCCAGAAGTAGTTTTTGCTTGGGCGGCATGCAGACGACTCCCAATTGTTTGGACTACTCTCTGGTGAGCTTCATAGGCCCGTATCACCTTGAGCCACATAGCTCGCAGACTGCAGCCCCATACACGCCGGCCAGAACAGGGACCTGCCTTGAGGTCAGTGGCTGGTGAGGCACTGTCTAGTATCAGAGTCAGATATACACAGGTTACATACGCCGCGATTGTTAGAGCGAGAGCAATAATTCTAGCACTAGACCTCCTCTGTAACTGTAAACATGTCATCTGTAAATCCGTTGCCTATTGAGATTTTTAAGTGCTGAAGTTTTGGGCCATTCCACAAGTGTGCGCAATTTTAAAGCGTGACATGTTAGGTATCTATTTACTTGGCGTAACATCATCTTTCACATTAGACAAAAAAATCGGGTTATCTTTAGTGGTTTTTTTTTTTTACATATATATTCATGAAACAGTTTTTTTTTCCAAAAGAAAACGTGTTTGAAAAATTGCTGCACAAATACCGTGTAACATAAAAAGTTGCAATGACCACCATTTTTTTAGGGTGTCTGCTAAAACAATATATATGATGTTTGGGGGTTTTGAGTAATTTTTTAGCAAAAAAAAATATTATAGATAGAATTTTACATGTAGGACAGAAGTGTCAGAATTGGCCTGGGGGGGGGGGTCATTTACTATATTTTGAAAAAACTGTAAAAAACTGTAATCAAGGAGGTGGCTTAACGGACAAATTACTGAAGTTTAAATTTATAACTTCAAACCAGTAATTTAACAGTAAATAGATAAAATAATAAATTATTATGTTATAACATATAGCATGTTAATATATGATTAAGCTTGATTATAACAGTACCTTTTCAAAAGCAGCAGATTCTCATTCTCCCTCTTAACTGTGTTAATTGTGAGAAAAACAGGGGATTGTGGTTAAATCTTATACCCATGTATTTCCTTGTAGTTAACAGGGCTGGGCTGGAAGGGAGCATTTGTCTTTTAGACACATGCCCCTCCTATGACATTTTTTTTGGACAGCTGGATAGCTGGGGCAAATGGTACTTAACCATTGGTCCAAGACACCAAGCTGTCTATTGAGCTCAGTGCCTCTGACAAGAAGCAAGGAGTAGCAATGTGAGCTCATCGTCTCAGTCTGCTGCAGAGTATGCCAGCTTGTATTTAAACTGGTGGCTCTGTATGTAGCTTCTGACAGGCTGCGCAAGGAGCCCCATATCTCCGGAACCATAGGTCTTAGGAGCCCCTCGAAGCTCGATTTTTTTTTTTTATGTTCACCTGCCTCCCCTGACTGCACAACCTTGGGCCAGAATGTTCAAAGTTGGCCAGTAAACGGACTAAATCCATGTCCTTTAACACGTTCATTACCAGAACAATAGCCACTGCAAAGCTTACTGGTCCGCGAGTCAACACTACTCCTACTTGGGCCACCACTTGATCGTCATTCTGGATCCTCATCCAGGTGGTTTGAGGTGGAAGAAAAGGGAGATGGACTACTAATATACAGTATCTCACAAAAATGAGTATACCCCTCACAATTTTGTAAATATTTTATTATATCTTTTCCTGTGACAACACTGAAGAAATGACACTTTGCTACAATGTAAAGTAGTGAGTGTACAGCTAGTATAACACTGTAAATTTGCTGTTCCCTCAAAATAACTCAACACACCGCCATTAATGTCTAAACCGCTGGCAACAAAAGTGAGTACACCCCTAAGTGAAAATGTCCAAATTGGGCCCAATTAGCCATTTTCCCTCACCGGTGTCATGTAACTCTTTAGTGTTACAAGGTCTCAGGTGTGAATGGGGAGCAGGTGTGTTCAATTTGGTGCTATCGCTCTCACTCCCTCATACTGGTCACTGGAGGTTCAACATGGCACCTCATGGCAAAGAACTCTCTGAGGATCTGAAAAAAAGAATTGTTGCTCTACAAAAAGATGGCTTAGGCTATAAGAAGATTGCCAAGACCCTGAAACTGAACTACAGCACGGTGGCCAAGACTATACAGCGGTTTAACAGGAAAGGTTCCACAGAACAGGCCTCTCCATGACCGACCAAAAAAGTTGAGTGCACGTGCTCAGGATCATATCCAAAGGTTGTCTTTGGGAAATAGACGTATAAGTGCTGCCAGCATTGCTGCAGAGGTTGAAGGGGTGGGGGGTCAGCCTGTCAGTGCTCAGACCATACGCCGCACACTGCATCAAATTGGTCTGCATGGCTGTCGCCCCAGAAGGAAGACTCTTCTAAAAATGATGCACAAGAAAGCCCGTAAGCAGACTAAGGACATGGATTACTGGAACCATGTCCCATGTTCTGATGAGACCAAGATAAACTTATTTGGTTCTGATGGTGTCAAGCATGTGTGGCGGCAACCAGGTGAGGAGTACAAAGACAAGTGTGTATTGCCTACAGTCAAGCATGGTGGTGGTATTGTCATGGTCTCGGGCTACATGAGTGCTGCCAGCACTGGGGAGCTACAGTTCATTGAGGGAACCATGAATACCAACATATACTGAATGCCAACATATCCCTTCGGAAACTGGGCCGCAGGGCAGTATTCCAACATAATAACGACCCCAAACACAACTCCAAGACGACCACTGCCTTGCTAAAGAAGTTGAGGATAAAGGTGATGGACTGGCCAAGTATGTCTCCAGAGCTAAACACTATTGAGCATCTGTGGGGCATCCTCAAATGGAAGGTGGAGGAGCGCAAGGTCTCTAACATCCACCAGCTCTGTGATGTCATCAAGGAGGAGTGGAAGAGGACTCCAGTGGCAACCTGTGGAGCTCTGGTGAACTCCATGCCCAAGAAGGTTAAGGCAGTGCTGGAAAATATTGGTGGCCACACAAAATATTGACATTGAAATTGTGTGCCCAATTTGGACATTTTCACTTAGGGGTGTACTCACTTTTGTTGCCAGCAGTTTAGACATTAATGGCTGTGTGTTGAGTTATTTTGAGGGGACAGCAAATTTACACTGTTATACAAGCTGTTCACTCACTACTTTACATCGTAGCAAAGTGTAATTTCTTAAGTGCTGTCACATGAAAAGATATAATAAAAATATTTACAAAATTGTGAGGGGGGTACTCACTTTTGTGAGATAGTGTATATATGCTTTTTTTCACTATATATTTTTTTCACAATTATCATTTGCATATAAGTGGATGTTACACTGCCTTTTGGACTTGCTACTTTATATTTTGGGATTACATTTTTTGTTTATATATTTATTTTGTCACACCAAATTATTATTCATGCATTTGAAAGTTATTTATATCTTGCACTGGGGGAAATAATTATTTGATCCCCTCCAGATTTTGTAAGTTAGCCCTCTTACAAATGAAGGGTCTATAATTGTTATCATAGTTATATTTTAAATGATTGAGACAGAATATCAACCAAAAATCCAGAAAAAACAAATGATACAAATGTTATGAATTGAGTTGCAGTTCAGTGAGTGAAAAAAGTATTTTACCCACTACCAACCAACAATAATTCTGGCTCCCACAGACTGGCTACAGTATGTGCTATTGTGGTACACAGATTAGTCCTGTCAATTTAACAAGGTCCTCCTAACGACAACTGGCTATGTTTGTAAAGGACACCTGTCCACAGAATCTCTTTCTTCCATTCAAACCTCACTATCATGGGCAAGACCAAAGAGCTGTCAAAGGACATCTGGGACAAGATTGTAGACATGTACAAGGCTGGAATGGGCTACAAGATCATCAGCAAGAAGCTTGGTGAGAAGGAGACAACTGTTGGTGATTATTCGCAAATAGAAGAAATACAAAAAACCCATCAATCGCTCTCGGTCTGGAGCTCCATACAAGATTTGGCTTATGGGGTAATGATGATCGTGAGAAAAGAGGGGGATTAGCTAAGAAACACCATGGGAGGAGCTTGTGAATGATCTCAAGGCAGTTGGGACCACAGTCAGTAAACAAACCTCTGGTAACACAATACATTGCTATGGATTAAAATCCTGCAGTGCCCACAAGGTCCCCCCCTCAAGAAGGCACATATACAGGCCCGTCTGAAGTTTGCTAATGAACAACGAATTGATTCAGAGAAGGGATTGGAGAAAGTGCTGTGGTCAGGTTAGGCTAAAATTGAGCTCTTTGACTTTACTCGCCGTGTTTGGAGGAAGAAAAATGCTGACTGTGACCCTAGGAACACCATCCCTACAGTAAAGCACGGAGGTGCTTTGGGGCTGTGTCTCTGCTAAAAGTACAGGCCGAATTTGCTGCATTGAGAGGCTAATGGACAGGGCCATGTATTATAAAATCTTGTATGAGAACCTTGTTCCCTCAGCCAAAACACTAAAGATGGGTCGTGGATGGGTTTTCTAGCATGACAACGACCCAAAACCTACCGCCAAGGCAAAGGAGTGGCTCAAGAAGAAGCACATTAAGGTCATGGGGTGGTCTAGCCAGGTTCCAGACTTTAATTCTATAGAAAATTTATGGAGGGAGCTGAAACTTCAAGTTGCCAAGCAACAGCCAAGAAACCTTAAGGATTTAGCGAAGATCTGTAAAGAAGAGTGGACCAAAATTCCTCCTGAGATGTGTGCAAACCTGGTAACCAACTACAAGAAACGTCTTACCTCTGTGCTTGCCAGCAAGGGTTTCTGCATCAAGTACTAAGTCATGTTTTGCTTAGGGATCAAATAGTTTTTTACTCACTGAACTGCAATTCAATATATAACATTTGTATCATGCGTTTTTTCTGGATCTGTCATTTAAAATACACCTATGATAAAAAAGCATAGATCCTTAATTTCTTTGTAAGTGGGCAAACTTACAAAATCTGCAGGGGATCAAATAATTATTTTCCCCACTGTATGTATATGGTTTCATTTTGTTTGATTGCGCTGAGTTTTATTTATTTTTTATTGCAGTTTTTGGTGTGGGAACATATGACAACAGCTGCAGCAATCATTTATATTATTTATTAATTATTGAATTTGGTTCACAAATTGCGTGGTGACACCTTGTACTTGTAATTGATGAGCAAACTGTTGGCCGCCTTGAGGGATAACCAGGAGGGATCCAGTTGGTCTTACGTCCTAAACTGCTGGATGTACAAGTTGTCATCAATGACAATGACCTCTGAACCTGTATCAATTAGGGACCTAATGACAAGGGCAGCCACCACTGGACTTGGCGCAACCATAGACTCTGGTTTGCTGGGATTTTGTGTTGATGGTCCCAGAAGTCATCCCAATGCCGCGGGAGCCACTAGTTTAACGGTGGCTTGCATGAGCTTTTGAATTCAGGCTGGCCGCAGCTCTTGCTTCCATGTCTAAAACGGCCACACAAACCAGCACTTCTGATCCTCCTCTGGGTCCCTCTGTACTGGGTTCTCACCCTTGGGGTAAGAGGCCAGGTCTCATTTGAGTGAGGACAGTTCTTGTTTCAGGGAGGCCACGTTCAGGGTGAGTTTCCTTAACACTGTGTGTATGGCAAAGCAGTAAGGGGGCTAGGGCCTCCTCTTTCATGTGTGATGGATCATACTCTTTTGTCACTGCCACAGTTGCTTCTACATATTTCTGCTCTCATGAAACTGCATCCACCACAATATCATGAAAAGAGATGGTAGGTGGAGCACTGATCTGCTCTTGGAAGGCCATCCTGACAGGGCCAGCCTTCAATTCTACCACAAAATGATCCTTTAATAGGTGATCCGAGTCAGTGATACTGGCACAGCTGTGTGCATCCCTGTTCTCCAGCCGTTTCCAGAGAGAGAGTGCCATTGCAGGCTCTCGTGCTCCTGCTGCCTCTAAGAATACAGTGAAGACAAAGAATCCCTGCCTCAACTCTGGGACAATCACGTTCTCTCCTAACAGTCCTTCCAGGCATGTAGTAGCCCAGACCTCTTCCGGCAGTGCCATCACCACTCCTCCAAGGAGTTAATGGCCAGCTCTGTGATCAGCCAGACGGGAACCTTATACAGGCGTGCAGCACTTTCTAATCTCTCCTCCCACCCAGCCAAATGAATGTTGGAGTCAATAAACTTGGGCACCAGGGCCAAGGCTGATCCCAGTGGTGCCATGATGGTTCCTGTTTCTCCTTTCGCACCTGCTGCAAGAAGGGTAGATATCCTTCTGACTATGCCAAGTGTGGGAAGGTGCAGTGTGGTTTGACAACAGTAAACATTAATAGTCCAGTTGCAGAGAACAGAACTTGTATTAATGTCAACCGCTAATCACTGACCCTACCAGATGGGTGACCTGTACCTACACATGCGAAATGCGTGCCAAGCCTGGGAGCCAGGGCCCTAAATAGGCTCTGCCTGACCCAAGATGGCTGCCAAAATCACATGGAGCCCCAGTGACTCAGGAAACCATAGAGGAACCATGTTCCTTTGACTTCCCCAGCAACTGCAATGCTGCTGTGGGCGAGCGCGACCTACAGTGGAGAAAATAGACTGCACCTGCCTAACATTTTAAAAGCATAAAACATGGGAAATGTTCATGTATTGCAGAGATGGTCTAAAAATTTTTGTTTTTGTTTTCTCTAGTCGTAAACTTTTATTTCCTATTTTGACTGGTAGGTATTTTAAAAATTACGTTTACTATTTATACAAATGTAAAAGTCAAAGTGGACCCTAACTTGAGATCTTAAAACACATATGGTCAGAACTGAAAAAAAATCTTTAAAAATGTCCTAAAAAGGTAAGAAAATTTAATTAAAATAATTAAATAATTGTGTAAAATGCATGAGCCATGATCAGCTCTCAGATATCTTGGGACCTCCTATAGCTTTACATTTTAGTTTATCAGTTCCCTGAAAATTAGCCTCTTTCTTTTTATTTCTTTGCAGTCTGTTAATATATAAACTACAATAGGCTACACTCATATCTCAGTTGTATCCCCCATAAGTATTCACTTTAGAAGTGAACCTGTCATCATGTCAGAATAATGACCACTGTTATACCGTCTGCTTTTTATTTGTTAGTTCCTTGGTTGTCATTCCCATTCTCTGAAAGAGTCACTAAAATAAAACACCCATGCCTCCTGTCAAGTCAGATGTTCTCCTGAGCAATATATGTTTGTTCAGAGTCATTGGCTAGGTAGTAAAGTAAAGTTTATAGGAAGATCAAGACTACCAGAGAACTTCCTGCATCAGGTTTACTGTATTAAAGATTTGATGGCCCCGTTCTGCCATCTAGTGATCATTCTTATAATACAGGATCTGATTTGTACATACTGTATTTTTAAAGCTATCTAAATGCCTCCATAACATTAGGATATATTTGCACTATAAATTAGCAGTTCTGAATTGGCATTTGGACAGAAAGAGGAGGGGAGCAATGATTTGCATTGCTTCAGCCACTTTCCTGAAATGAGGACTACTCTACTTTTTTTTTTTTTTGGAATATTATTATTATTATACAGGATTTATATAGCGCCAACAGTTTGTGCAGCGCTTTACAACATGAGGGCAGACAGTACAGTTAAAATACAATTATAGAATTAATCAAGCCATGGTTCATGCCAAAACAGAGGCTATAACGCATGACAAAATTCCTAAATTCAAGAATATATGGCTTCCTTGGACGACACATTTCCTGCCTTCTAATTTCGATGCAACCTTCTTGATGCCTGGATAAATTTCTCATGCATTTTCATTTTCTAATATTTAATATACGGTTGAAAACACGCCTTACCTCGGAGATCCCTTCCCTTTCATTTCCTTTCCTCTCTCCTCTTTCCTTTCTTTTCTAACCCTTTCGCTATCCTACCTTTCTTTTTCCTTTCTTATACTCCTTGCTCTTCATCAGGTTCATATAGCGTCACTTTTAATTATATTTCATGTTTCTATGACGTTATTAACCATTGGAACTACCTCTTACTTGAAATATGAAAGCGACAATTCCTTAACGCTTCTTTTATTTAAAACTTTAGATATTCTCAAATTATAATTTTATTGAGATTCCATTATTCTATCATAGTCTATGTTTAGACATTTTTGCTTTCTTAACACTATAGGAAATGTCTCTCTGAGTTGACAATTTTTTTTTTTAAAGTAAGAGACAACTTTAAATTTTGTCATATTATGTTATACTGTACCTTACTATTGTATATTCCTGTATTGCTTTTGAACCTGTTCCCTGACTTATAAAACTTCAATAAACAAATTTGACAAGAAAATACAATTTAATACATGAGGGATATGTGATGAAATGAGACATATAAATACCGTCCGTTTTAATAAGACATTGCTTTGCTACACATTGATTGCAGTGAGGACTTTTTGATTGTTTTAATACATTCACACCATAAACTGTCATAGAACCCATAGGCATTTATCCTAACTGCAGACATGGTGTTAGCACTACTGACAAACAATCCGCCAAATCATCCCACTGCCAGACTTCATGCATCCTTTTCAGAGACAATGAACAATGTTTTTGTTGTTTTATTGGGGGGTACAACTTGGATAGGGACAGGGATATGGGATGCCCATAGAATTCATCATTGCCATCATATTTAAAGATTCCAATACACTATGAATAAAGTTAGAGCCTGAAGATTGAATGTGCATAATAGACTAGATATATATCTCCATGCAGACTGTTACTCCTCCTGCATCTCCATGCAGACTGCTGTTTCCAAGAGTTCTCCATCCATCACCGTGTGAGAGACAGAAACATCACTTTTGACCGTGTAAAAAAGCAATGGTCTTAAATCTTTTCACCTTTTGCCCAAACTTGCTTCTTCCTGTACATACTTGATTCCTCCTGCACAAACTTGTATTTGCTAATTGAAGTATGACACATCCTCTTCTATTGGGTAGTATGAACTCACTCTGAATAAGCCCCTCTACTGGCTCTGGTGGCTCGCTGCTACTAGGCCAGAGGCCTGCAGATCCTCTCCCCCGAGGCCTAGTAGGTTAAAAGCCTCTCTTCTAGGAAATGGACTACTGCTCCCAGCCAGCCCAACTTGCAAACCAAGTGCCCTCCGGTCACACTGATTTGACACAGATCCCCACAGTCTCTTCTCTGATCCAGGACTCCTCATCATCCACCGTGTGCATGATAAAGACTCTGCTAATGACCGTGTAGAAGCAGAGTTCCCTCACAGATTCCCTGGCACCTCCAGCCATCCACTGTGGCAACACTCACCAACCTTCCAGCCCTGAGTCCTTGATGAGGAACTTGTCCGGAGCATGCGTTTCGACAGCTTCTCCTGCCCCTCTGCTCCAGGAGTTCACTGCCACCGACCGTGTGGTGACAGAGACATTGCTAATGACGGTGTAGAGGCAATATTCCTTCACAGCTCTCCCCGGGCCTCCTCCTGCGATTGGTACCCCCCCCCACCAGACGGGGGTGTCCTCCTGCGGCTGTCTAGCACTCCATTCCTCACTTCACCCAGTCGACTCCTCCTCCCCAGTGACATGTGACCTCAGCTCATATATCATATAGGAGGCCCGCCTCCTGCCAACACCAGATAGGGATTGGTCAGGGGTCCCACATGTTCTACCTGCCACTCCAGCAGCTGCTGGCCCAGGCTATCCTCCAGAACATTCTCCCTGGAAGCAGGGGAGGCGCCTCAGAACTGGAGCACAAGTGATCACACCCACTGCTACTCTGACCACTCCCAGCCCCCAGACAGGCCTAGCTTGCAGCATAAGCCTGCCTAAATTTGCCTGTGCTGAACAAACCCTAGTAATATAACCCTTACTAGCACCTACCTACTGGTAGAGGGTGCTACATAACCTATCTTATATTATTTAAGAATAACATTTATTATTATATAACATACATATATAAAAGCTGAAGAGGGAGCATGCAAAATATGGCTGTTCACACCTCACTCATCATTCCCCCCCCCAAATCATGTAAATACAGACCATTTTTACAATGCAACACATGGCAATGCATTGTGGTGTGTTGGAGGCATGTTGTCTTATGCCCCGTACACACGGTCGTACATTGATCGGACATTCCAACAACAAAATCCTAGGATTTTTTCCGACAGATGTTGGCTCAAACTTGTCTTGCATACACACGGTCACACAAAGTTGTCGGAAAATCCGATCATTCTGAATGCGGTGGCGTAAAACACATACATCTGGACTATAAACAGGGCAGTAGCCAATAGCGTTCATCTCTTTATTTATTCTTAGCATGCATGGCACTTTGTGCGTCGGATTTGTGTACACACGATTGGAAATTCTGACAACGGATTTTGTTGTCGGAAAGTTTTATAGCCTGCTCTCAAACTTTGTGTGTCGGAAAATCCGATGGAAAATGTGTGATGGAGCCCACACACGGTCGGAATTTCTGACAACAAGATCCTATCACACATTTTCCGTTGGAAAATCAGACCGTGTGTACGGGGCATTAGTGTGTTGGGGTGTGTTAACGTGTATTGGCAAAACATGTACATTACTGCTGCAAAGCACAGCAAGTGAGGTGTATATAAGCTCTTATTCTGAGAATATTACCTAAATCTGACCTTAATTTTTCAACTTTATTTAACAATTTAACAATATTTAACAATATTCTGCCCTTGTTGTTTTAACTTTGGATAGTAAAACATTTTTCTTCTGCCAGTAAATACCTTATACAGCCCACTTCCTGTTTCTTGTCTGGTAATAAGCCTAGGCTTATGACATCATGCACAGCTCTCTCTCTCTCAGGCTACTTTTACACTGTAGCCGCTCGGGTTTGAGCCTTGTCTCTGTGCTAGTTTTGGCAGTGCTTTACTGTAGTTTTTGTCTCTGTGCTAGTTTTTAGTGTATAGTATACACCGCTCCCAAACCGCCCCAAATATGCTGCTTGCAGGACTTTTCAGAACGTCACCCCAGTGTAAAAAGTCACACGGAAATAAATGGGGAGGCTGTTTTCAAGCATTGTCCAACAAAACAAACATATAAAAGATGACGCAATGGCTACATCCAAATTAGCAAGACTAAAGTAGGGGGTTAAGAATATGAATAATCCCCGTTATAGTCATGGCATACCATCACCCCAGGGATTAGAACATAATTGACCATGGGGGCGGGTTCCTCTGAATTGAAGTGAGCATACAAGAGATGGAGGGAAGAAGGATTCCCAAAAGTATTCTTCAAGAAGGAACTGCCGGTATTATAAAAATAAAAAATCTTTATTGAAAATTTCACATAATACTGACAACTAGTGAATATATAAATATACCAACCTCCACCACATACATCTAAAGATAGACAATTGTCTTAGGGACACAGGTGGCCACCACAAACATACATACAGGCCTCTAAGTATCATGCATAACTAGTTCTCTTTATTGAGTCCTGATTTGGACATATTTGGATGGAAGCAAAGAAAAGTCCGCTCAATGTGCCAGACTGTATGATTGTTAGTATAAAGAGTTCATGCATTTGACTCCAGTCAGGTAAACTTGAGATTAGTGATGCCCACATTACATACGGGATATGGTTTCCTAGTGATATGGTCCACATAAATTAGACACGGGATTGGTGTTAAAGGATCCCCCCTGGGGTATGGAAGTATGCGTAAGCTACCCACTTGTCGGTAACAACTGGGAGCGAGCTAGTGAATTTTAGGAGGGCAGGTGAGTATACGTACTTATAGATAGCTCACAGCTGGAGATAAGAGTTGATACAGCTCACCACTTCACCACTCATCCGATATCCGAGAGGAGCGGAAAGATACAGAGGGGGTTGTCTGATAGGGGGATAGTCCATGCCCTCACAACAAGAAGCGTGATGGCGTCATCACCGCCGGTTTCCGCAGACGTCCTCTTCCAGTTACCCAGTCATTCACACAATAAACAGTAGTACTGGGAGACGACCCTGGAGTGTAAGCGAGGCACATATGACCAGTTGCATTATAATCAAGACGTGAACAGGAAAATAACAACCAAACCCGAAAATAAATTAATTGGGACGGAAAAAGAAAAAGATTTTTGAATAATAAAATAGTGTAAATTAAAAAATCCGTGATAGAAGACACACGGGGGGGGGGGGGGGGGCAATACAGCACTGCAGAAACGGTTATATATTAAATAGCATGAACTTATATAATTGGAAGCATAAAATTTGCGCCAACATGCCAAAGTACAGCCTTAGTGGTATGCTACTCGCAGCATTTACTCAAATAAATTCAAAGCTGTAGCGAATATATCCAGGCTGGCTACCAACTGTGTATGGTTAGTTTAGGAGCACCCCCCTGCTATGTTGGGTTTAGATTAGGCAAGCCCCCCCTCTCCTTTTGGTATTGGACAAAAGGAGGGGGGTAAGGGTGAAGGGGAAAAGGGGGAAGGGGAGGGGATGGGGAAGGGGGAAGGGGAGGAGGGAATTCTTTATGGTTCAAGGAACACTGACAAATTACATTCGTTATTGAGCCCCAGGGGCTGCATACTATTTAGTCTAAAGATCCACATTTTTTCTGTTTAATAAAGAATTCTGTCAAAATCTCCTCTTCTTTGTGGTAAATTAAGTTGATAAATTCCCTTAAACAGGAGTCCCTGGGGCTTACTATCACGAAATTTAATAAAATGAAGAGGAAGGGGACGCTCATCGTCTTTCTTAAGGATACTTTGGATGTGTTCGCCAACACTGACTTTGAGTTGTCTTTTGGTCTTGCCCACGTAAATCTTACCACATGGGCAAGTTAACATGTAGACAACCCAAGTAGTGGAACAGTTGATAAAATTATTCATTTTAAAGTTCTTTTTACCGCCAGAGCTGGCGAACACATCGGTCTTATCCACAAATTTACAGACCGTACACCTACCACAGGGATACATACCCTTCATAGGTGGTAGGTCAGTCAGCCAATTAGATTTGATTGATCTTTGATATTCAGAATGAACAAAACTGTCTTTGAGATTAGGAGATCTCCTGGCTGTTAATAGTGGTCGGTCACCTACAATCTTGCCCCCAAAATGGGTGCCCCTGATAAAATATGCCAGTGGTGGCTGAGGATGCTTTTGACCTGATCCCATTGTGCCCTGTATTTAGTTATTATCCTAATGGGCGCCTGTTGTTGAGTTTTTGGTGTCATACTCATTTTTTTTCCAGCTCTTTTCTCTCCGCTTGGATTGCTCTCTTTTTGGCCCTTCTAATACATTTATGCGAGTATCCTCTTTCTCTGAACCTACCATAGAGTTCCCTCGCTTCAGTCTCAAAATCATCTTCATGTGGTTCTAAGGAACTGGCCTACTGGTATTCCCTGGATAAGTGACCTGGGGTGATGGCTAGTAGCCAATAGCAAAGTATTGGCTGCAGTCTCTTTACAGAAAGTCTTAGTCGTTATCTTATTATCCTTTACGCCAATGGTCAGATGCAAGATCGAGATCATCAATTCAACAATAAATTAAATCAGTTCCTGATGTGATCCCCCCCCATATCATCAACACATCATAAATGTACCTCAGCCACATGATGCTGCGGCTGAGGTACAGTGACAAGGTGTAGACGATCTCCTCCCACAGACCAAGATGAAGGCAAGTGTACGAAGGAGCCCAAGGGGCACCCATCAAAGTACCCCTAATTTGCTGGTAGGGTATCCGAAACAAACTCGTTTTGGGCCCCCTAAAAGTGGAAACTTTTGATCAAGGAGATGGTACATGGCCCTTAACCCCCATTTGTGGGGGATCGACGTGTATAAAGACTCCAAGCGTTAGTTAGTTAGCTATTTATAGAGCTAAGATGCCTGAAAACCGCCTCAGTGTGAAAGCAAATAAAAAGTAAAATATGTGTTGAATGCGCTACTCTAATCTGGATACACCACTCTTTTAAGATTCATACCTGCGCAAACATCATAACCCCAAAACCTTATGTCACATGCAATAGTGCCTTATTATCCAACCAACTAAATATATACTGAATATATCTCAACATAAATAAGTCCAAAATTGATATTCAAACTATAATGTCCAAATTCTTGTGCAATATGCAGTATGCAATAGTTGCAGAGGTTTCTGTGAAAACCTTCCTTTAAATTTGTAATGTGTATTATCCGTGATTCTTCGTGACACTTCCACCACTTTAGTGACAATACCACCACCACATGGATTAGCCACTCACCAGATGCCAATGAAAATGCGCCTTTGGTTCATTTTGTAGGGATAACCACTCCATCTGCAACGTTTCTTTGCTGACCCTAATGCGCTATATATGAACCATGTCCTCCTCATAAAAAATAGACAGAGATCATTGTGCAATATGTAAAAGCTGTTTATTTATAACTAGGTTAAAAAAGAGACTGTACACTCACATTTCATGGTGCTTGTAAGCCAGAACCAAGCTATTCCAGCAGTTTGTAATGGGTGTAGAGATGGCGTCTTATGGTTCCTGTGCCGGCGTGCGGTGCAAGCCTTGTTTTCACCCGACTTGCGCTTCAAACCTCGCTGTCGCCTAGCCCGGAATTTACATATTGACGTGGTGAAAATCTCCCAGCAGCCTCTACGCGTTTCACATCAATGTTTGCATCATCAGGAAGCTGCTTGTGATTGGTGTGTCACCCTATTTATATCCTAAGCTTATTATTTCGGCCAGTGAATTGTGTTTTACCGGAAGTTGGTTCGCATTTTAACTATGGTATTTTTGCCCACACTCATTCCTATGTGTTTAACATACGTTCCCCAGGAATAGGTCCGCCGCCATTTTAGCTATGGTTGTTTGCTCACTTACTTGTTTTGAATAACCCTCTCCCAAATCTCATTGGTGATTTTACTGAGATGTGATTAATTCCTTTTCCTCGCCGGAGTCACCCATCTAAAGTGGCTGGAAAAGCTTTTACAAATACATTAACAACAAACTTATACTTTAAATATTTTTATATAAATCAAAAAAAAATTATTTTTAAAATCTTTAAGCTTATATTTGTTATTATTTATTAGGCCTACATACAAATAAAACGCTTGTTTATAATTAAAAAAACACAAAATTAGAAAAATTAAAAAAATTCAAAAATGAACAAAAATAATAAAAGAATAAATGTTAAAAAAATATAAAATGGAAAATGAAAAAGTAAAGTACCGGTAATGAAAAAAAAATGAAAAAATATATAAATAAAAATAAAAATAAGAAAGAACAAAACTATATCCATCAAGTGCCTAATAATCCTCTGAAAAACAGTTGACATCAAGTTCAACGTTCAACCCCAATGGCCTCGTTGTGTTTAATTTGAATATCCAGTAAGTCTCATTTTTTGACACCTCCCTTCGCATATTCATGTTTCTCCAGTTTTTTTCAATTTTGTCTATCCCGTAAAACTTCAAATGGGGGTTCTTTCCATGCACATCCCTAAAGTGTTTCGATACACTATGGTGTCTAAACCCTTTCTTGATGTTTCTGACATGTTCACCTATTCTTACCGAGAGTGCCCTAGTGGTTCTGCCTACGTACTGCAGCCCACAGATACACTCTAACACGTAGGTGACGTGCGTGCTGCAGCACGTAATAAGTTTGTCAATCGTATATTTTTGTTTACTTGAATTAGACTCAAAACCTGTTATCTTTCTATCTTCCCTATTGATGAGTCTGCAAAGTTTGCATTTACCACATCTAAAAAAAAACTTTTGGCTGAAAAATATTGACATTTTCTTAGGGGGGGTCAGGTACATTCTTCCTCTCAGTGTGAAAGCAGCCTAACTCTCATGAGAGTTTGCCAGGAAGGGAGTCATAAGAGGGCCAATAAGAGCTGCAGGGCTAGAGATGCGACTCTGTGTGTCTGTGTAAATCCAGGATGTGAACAGGCAGCAGCTTCAGCTGCCCGTAGTTAAAATGGTTGCAGCCAGACTCAGTAGAGGGAGCTTTCTGCAGCATGTTTAGCAAGTACAGAATCACAGTATACAGTTGTGCTCATAAGTTTACATACCCTGGCAGAATTTATGATTTCTTGGCCATTTTTCAGAGAATATAAATGATAACACAAAAACATTTCTTTCACTCATGGTTAGTGTTTGGCTGAAGCCATTTATCATCAATCAACCGTGTTTACTCTTTTTGAATCATAATGGCAACAGAAATTACCCAAATGATCCTGATCAAAAGTTTACATACCCTGGTGATTTTGGCCTGATAACATGCACACAAGTTGACACAAAGGGGTTTGAATTGCTATTAAAGGTAACCATCCTCACCTGTGATCTGTTTGCTTGTAATTAGTGTGTGTGTATAAAAGGTTAGTGAGTTTCTGGACTCCTGACAGACCTTTGCATCTTTCATCCAGTACTGCACTGACGTTTCTGGATTCTGAGTAATGGGGAAAGCAAAAGAATAATCAAAGGATCTGCGGGAAAAGGTAGTTGAACTGTATAAAACAGGAAAGGGATATAAAAAGATATCCAAGGAATTGAGAATGCCAATCAGCAGTGTTCAAAGTCTAATCAAGAAGTGGAAAATGAGGGGTTCTGTTGAAACCAAACCACAGTCAGGTAGACCAACAAAGATTTCAGCTATTATTTAAAGAGTAAACACAGTAGATTAATAATAGATGGCTTCAGCCAAATACTAACCATGAGTGAAAGAAACATTTTTGTGTTATCATTCATATTCTCTTAAAAATGGCCAAGAAATCATAAATTCTGCCAAGGTATGTAAACTTATGAGCACAACTGTATATCAAATAATATGCAAAGTGGTTGGAGGGAAGGTTCAGAATGGCAAATATGTTTTTATTACAAATTATGTGAGCAGACTGCAGTTACTCTTTAACCACCTGACCTGAATTCCCGGGAGGCAGTCATATGACGGCCTCCCCTGTGCACGCTCCCTGCAGGGCGCGCGCCGGGCGCGCTGTGATCACCGAGTCACTGAGACTCGGCTGATCACCGATCCGAGTAAGAGGCCGGTCCCGGCCCCTTACCATGTGATCAGCTGTCAGCCAATGACAGCTGATCACATGATGTAAGCAAAAGATCGGTAATCGTTTTTCTTTTTTACTCACGCTGACAGCCTGAGTAGAAAAAAAAGCCGATCACCGGCTGGGATGGAAGAGGCACATCTGCCTCATCAGTGCCACCTACTAGTGCCAATTAAAACAGCCCAGAGTGCCACCTAACAGTGCTCACAGTGCCACCTAACAGTGCCCACAATGCCACCTAACAGTGCCCACAGTGCCACCTATCAATGCCAACAAGTGCCACCTATCAATACCCAAAAGTGCCACCTATCAATGCCCACCTGTAGTGCCAATCAGTGCCACCTGGCAGTGCTGCCCATCACTGCCACCCATCATTGCCCATCACTGCCACCCATCAGTGCCCATCACTGCCGCCTATCAGTGCCCATCACTGCCACCTCATCAGCGTACATCAATGAAGGAAAAAAATGACCTGTTTTAAATTTTTTATAACAAAATATAAAAAAATTTTAATTTTTTTTTAAAAATTCAGTTTTTTACATTTTTTTAACAAAAAGTAAAAACTGCAGAGGTGATCAAATACCACCAAAAGAAAGCTCTATTTGTGGTGAAAAAATGATAAAAATTTCATTTGGGTACAGTGTTGTATGACCGCGCAATTGTCATTCAAAGTGCATCAGCGCTGAAAGCTGAAAATTGGTCTGGATAGGAGGGGGATTTAAGTGCCCTATAAGCAAGTGGTTAAAGATATTTTATGGTTTGCATTTTGAAGAAAGCACTGCTAGCCTGTAAGTAACATAAAAAGGTAATGTTAGCAGGGCAAATTGATCAACTTTTCAAATATGATTATTAGATCATTAATCCTTAACCACTTCACCCCCAGAAGAATTTACCCCCTTCCTGACCAGGCCATTTTTTGCGATACGGCACTGCATCACTTTAACTGACAATTGCGCGGTCGTGTGACGCTGTACCCAAACAAAATGTATGCCCTTTTTTTTATACAAATAGAGCTTTCTTTTGGTGGTATTTGATCACCTCTGCAGGTTTTTTTTTTTTTTGCTCTATAAACCAAAAAAGTCCAACAATTTTGAAAAAAACTAAATAATTTTTTACTTTTTGCTATAATAAATATCCCAATTTAAAAAAAACAAATTTCTTCCTCAGTTTAGGCTAATATATATTCTTCTATAAAATGTTGTAAAAAAAAATCACAATAAGTGTATACTGATTGGTTTGCGCAAAAGTTATAGCATCTACAAAATAGGGGTTAGATTTATGGCATTTTTATTATTTATTTATTTTTTACTAGTAATGGCGGCGATCTGCGATTTTTATTGGGACTGCGACATTGCGGCGGACAGATCAGACACTTCTGATACTTTTTTGGGACCATTGACAATTATACAGCGATCAGAGCTAAAAATAGCCACTGATTACTGTATAAATGTCACTGGCAGGGAAGGGGTTAACACTAGGGGGCGATCAAGGGGTTAAATGTGTTCCCTCAGCGTGTTCTAACTGTAGGGGGGATAGGACTGCATGGGGGAGGAGACCAAACGTTGCTCCTATATACTAGGTACACACGATCTGTCTCCTCTCCCCTGCCTCAATTTTGCAAAGATGATTATTAAATCATTAATCCTTAACCACTTCACCCCCAGAAGAATTTACCCCCTTCCTGACCAGGCCATTTTTTGCGATACGGCACTGCATCACTTTAACTAACAATTGCGCGGTCGTGTTACGCTGTACCCAAACAAAATGTATGCCCTTTTTTTTATACAAATAGAGCTTTCTTTTGGTGGTATTTGATCACCTCTGCAGGTTTTTTTTTTTTGCTCTATAAACCAAAAAAGTCCAACAATTTTGAAAAAAACTAAATAATTTTTTACTTTTTGCTATAATAAATATCCCAATTTAAAAAAAACAAATTTCTTCCTCAGTTTAGGCTAATATATATTCTTCTACATAATGTTGTAAAAAAAAATCACAATAAGTGTATACTGATTGGTTTGCGCAAAAGTTATAGCATCTACAAAATAGGGGTTAGATTTATGGCATTTTTATTATTTATTTATTTTTTACTAGTAATGGCGGCGATCTGCGATTTTTATTGGGACTGCGACATTGCGGCGGACAGATCAGACACTTCTGACACTTTTTTGGGACCATTGACAATTATACAGCGATCAGAGCTAAAAATAGAAACTGATTACTGTATAAATGTCACTGGCAGGGAAGGGGTTAACACTAGGGGGCGATCAAGGGGTTAAATGTGTTCCCTCAGCGTGTTCTAACTGTAGGGGGGATAGGACTGCATGGGGGAGGAGACCAAACGTTGCTCCTATATACTAGGTACACACGATCTGTCTCCTCTCCCCTGCCTCAATTTTGCAAAGATGATTATTAAATCATTAATCCTTAACCACTTCACCCCCAGAAGAATTTACCCCCTTCCTGACCAGGCCATTTTTTGCGATACGGCACTGCATCACTTTAACTGACAATTGCGCGGTCGTGTGACGTTGTACCCAAACAAAATGTATGTCCTTTTTTTCCCACAAATAGAGCTTTCTTTTGGTGGTATTTGATCACCTCTGTGGTTTTTATAAACAAAAAAAACAACAATTTTGAAAAATATTTTTTACTTTTTGCTAGAATAAATATCCAAAATTAAAAAAACAAATGTCATCCTCAGTTTAGGCTAATATATATCCTTCTACATATTTTTGGTAAAAAAATCACAATAAGCGTATATTGATTGTTTTTTTTGCAAAAGTTATAGTGTTTACAAAATATAGGTTCGATTTATGGCATTTATTTCTTACTAGTAATGGCGGCGATCTGTGATTTTTATTGAGATTGTGACATTGTGGCGGACAGATCAGACGCTTCTGACACTTTTTTGGAACCATTGACTATTATACAGCGATCGGAGCTAAAAATAGCCACTGATTACTGTCACTGGCAGGGAAGGGGTTAACACACATTTATCGGCATATAACAAGCACAGGCATATAACACGCACCCTAATTTTAAGAGGGAAGTTTCAGTACAAAAACTTTCCACAGCCCCCTTTACAGTACACAGACCCCCTGCACATTATGCAGACCCCTTTACATTACTCAGCCCCCCTCTGCACAGTACACAGCCCCCTCTCTCTGCACAGTACACAGCCCCCCTCTGCACAGTACACAGTCCCCTTCTGCACAGCACACAGCCCTCCCTGCACTCCCAGGAGACCCCCAGTCTCCTGGGACAGCCCTGCCAGCATAGTCTAAAGTTAAGAAATATCACTGCCAGCCCTTTCTCATACACTGCTCCTCTTGTGTTACTGTCATTGTAAATCGAAGCCCCTAACTACCTAATTAGCGCCGTTCTTTCATTGACCCAGTCACATGACTGCTCTCTTCTGACGTTTCATGGATGGTCACGTGACCGCTCTCCTCCTCCAATCTAAAGCTACCGTTGGGGGAGGAGGAGGAGCGGGAGGAGGAGAGCCGCTGGAAAGAACGGAACTAATGAGGTATTTAGAGGCCTTGTTTTACAATGACACTGACACAGGAAGAGCAGTGTATGAAAAGGGGCTGGCAGTGATTTTTTTCTTAACTTTAGACTATGCTGGAAGTGCTGTCCCCGGGCCAGGGGAAGCAGGGCGGCCGGCCTGACACCAACCCAATGTGTGCTACATGGAGCGGACCGCCTGATCCCGCCCCCCCCCCTACACTATTGGTGAAAAAAAATTATTGGCATATAACACGCACGCACTGTTTGACCTCTATTTTCAGGGGGAAAAAGTGCGTGTTATACGCCAATAAATACGGTATTTGGCATGATAATTTTAGGAAAACACACACATTGTACTGAACAGGGACCTAAAACAGAGAGGATGGAAGTAATTAATACATGTTTCTTTACTTTACATGCACTGGAGCAGGGAATAGAATTACACATGCATGAGATGAGAGGAGGGGGGCAGGGTAGAGTTAAAGCTCAGACTATGGTGGGCAGAGAGGGAGAGAGGGAGGGGGAGATGCAGGTGATAGCTGGATGATGGAGGCATGTAAACTGATCACGCTATCAGAGATCAGCAGCCATGATAAATGTGTTCGGTTTACAGAGGGGATGACAGGAACAGGCAGGCTTGATTTTTGGGACTGACTTACTAAATAGGTCAAGGCTGTTGGCAAAGTGCATGTTAACTTTGCAAAGTCTATCTTCATTTAGCTTAGTAAATAAAATGAATAAATGTGTTTAATAATAAAAAAAACACATATTATTAACCCAACAAAACTCATAAACATGGTGAAAAGCCTAGCCTCAGTAATTAGAGGTTAGGTAGTGACCTCATTACCCAAGGAACCAAAAGTAGGCTGTTTTAACATGCTTCCGAAAATCCATAAAGAGTGGAGTCCAAGCAAACCCATAGTTTCAGACTGAATGAAATGCTCACTGAAAATATCCCAAGCTAGGTCAAAAATATCTTAAAGCGATTGTAAGGGTTTGATTTTTAATTTATTAAAATAACAAACATGTTTTACTTACCTGCTATGTGCAATGGTTTTGCACAGAGCAGCCCCTGATCCTCCTCTTCTCAAGTCCCCCGCCAGCGCTCTTGGCTCCACCCCCAAGCCGAGTGCCCCCATAGCAAGCAAGTTGATTACTATTCAAATCTGTCAAGTAAAGATAGTTGTGCTTCATTTTTTGCTTCTCTTGTACGTGGACCTTTCAAAGGGACTGTCGCTGGAGATGAGGAATCTGTTTGAATGTACCCCAATAATGCTTCGTAACTCGCGAACATGTCCCAGTGTTGCCAACCCAGTCTACTACTGAGAGCTCCAGAGTGGCGCAGGCACATTCTCACTCAATCCTAGGCTGCATACATGCAACTGTGGGACAGGGAAAGTCTCGAATAGCTCAGATGGGTTCAAGCTCTTCACCGAACATGTCCATGCTCTTCCTTCTCTGCGCTCATCCCCAGTGGCCCTCCTCTCCGATCCAATGGGCATGTGGGTGATGCCAGGTGAGAAGGCGATACAGGATTGCCGGCAGGTTCAGGACATGTGGGTTTGCCACTGCACCTACCCTGCATTAAAAACAATGTATGTACCCTTCTAACACCCCAGCCCCCCTGACCTCTCAGCACCATGCTCTCCTGACCTCCAGCACTATGCCCTCCTGATCCCCAGTCCCATGCCCTCCTGACCCCCAGAACCATGCTCTCCTGACCCCCAGCACCATGCCCTCCTGACCCCCAGCACCTTGCCTTCCTAAAACCTCCAGCACCATGCTCTCCTGACCCCCAGAACCATGCCCTCTTGACCCCCCAGCACCATGCCCTTCTGACACCCAGCACCATGCACTCCAGAAAACCCAGTCCTCCTGATCCCCCAGTACCGTGCCCTCAAACTTTGGGTGCAGTGATTTATCATACGGTATGTTCATATTATACTATGAGCCAACTAAATATATTTAAAAAGAAATGTGTATCTTTTTGTTGAAGTTACATATTGTAATACAGCCAGGTAATAGATCAGAATGTAATTTTTTAAATTAATTTTAACATGTCGGTATATGTATTAAAAAAAAGTATTTTCTCTTTTTGCTCTGAAATTATGCTGTGGGTCAGTGGTAATGTTAGTTTTATCCTATAGTGGTGTTTTCTTTTTTCAAATATTGAATCTTTGATATTATGATGTATCCAAATCTGCGAATGACAAGAGTAACAAACTTTGTTCATTTGTTTAGTTTCATATATTTATTTTGGAACGAATTTCTAATTTCAGAATGATTGGAATTCGAATCAATCGAAAACTGATTGACCAATCCAAATTCTGTATGAAGGATAGCTGGTTGTTAAGGAGCAGGCATGCCGCCAACCACGTCTGTAACAACCAATAACTTCTGTCAGCCGAATGTAAACAAAACAAATTCCATTTAAATTTTTTTTTTTTTTAAAACAGCACGGATGTTGCCTCTGTCTGCTGCCCATCTTGATGTGCCTCTGCCTCCTCCACAGCTTGATGTGCCTATGCCCGCTGCCCAGCTTGATGTGCCTCTGCCCGCTGCCCAGCTTGATGTGCCTCTGCCCGCTGCCCAGCTTGATGTGCCTGTGCCCACTGTCCAGCTTGATGTGCCTCTGTCCGCTGCCCAGCTTGATGTGCCTCTGCCCGCTGCCCAGCCTGATGACCCAGAGCCCGCTGCCCAACCTGATGACCCGGAGCCTGCTGCCCAGCCTGAAGGCCCCGGAGCCTGCTGCCCAGCCTGCTGAACCGGTGCCCATTACCCAGTCTGCTGAGCCAGTGCCCATTACCCAGCCTGCTGATACGGTGCCTGTTAAAGCAGTTCCTGATGCCCAGCTTGTCGCTGATGCTTCCCGGCTGGATACCCAGCTTGCCGCTGTTTCTTCCCTGCTTGAGGCTCAGCCTGACTGTGATGCCCCTGTGTGGTCTGCCTCCGATGGGTTCATGCCCATTGCCCTGCTAATTTTCATTTCCGGATCCAAACATCCTGACCCTGGTGGTGGGGCGCATGTCCCATTTTCAGACTCGGGTGGCACGCCTCCCAGTGAGTTAAAAGACTCTGACCTAAAAAGTGTGAAGAAGTCCCCAGACTTTTCAAGGATTTTCCGTACTCATATGGACTGTCAAGTCAAGGGCAGAATGGAGCGTCCAGAGGCCACATCTTAAGGGGGGGAACTTTCAGGAACCATGTCATTGTGTGGTTCACCTGCTGGTGGCACTGTTGCGTTTAGCACCAAGGGGTGTAGTTCTGGTGGCAACCAGCGGGTGTCTCTCAGCCGAGATACTAACTTACAATCAAGCCACACCTCATGTGGGACTGCTGGACTATAAAGCCCGCCCTTCACCAAGGCTCATTGCTTCAGAATTCCTTTTGCAAGCCTGATTCCTGCCTGAGCCTGACCCGTACCTGTCTTCTGTCCTGGACCCTGTATCCCGAAATCCTGACCTGTACCTGTCTTCTGTTCTGGACCCTGTATCCCAAATCCTAACCCTGAGACCTGTCCCCTGGTACCTGTTTCCAGTCCCCCTTTATCTGTTATTCCTGTTTGTTCCTTGCATTTGTGTATACTTAGTTAGCTAGTAAGTTAGGTGTGTTCAGGGGTTCCGTGTGCTTTTTCACTTGTTTGTTGATGGTTTATTAGTGTTGGTTGTTTAGTGTGTCTTTATCCTTAATAAATACATTTATTTCACTTATTGATCTGTTTCCTGATTCCTTTATGGTGCAGCCTACTGATCTGATCACCAGTGCTGAATGCCTGTATATGGCACCCCTGACACAATGACATCATCACTCTACTAATTTACATACTTGTTTTCTCTTGCCTTGACTACTGCAACTCCCTCCCCATAGTGTTCAAGGCAGTGTGCCGAAATGCGTTAGACGGCTATAGCAACCAGTGACCAAAAGTAGAATCAGGGGGGGCGGAGCTGGAGCCGAAGCCAGCGCTATAACGGCTCAGTCCGCCCCTGTCCCCTGCATTTTGGACAAGAGACTCGGGGCTATTGGCCCCAGGCTCGAGGCTGTAGCCCCAATAGCCACTCCCTGGCGACGCCTCTGGTGTCATGGCATGGGCATGTATGGCTGCCAATGGAACTGATTCTCTTGTATTTATTGATGATGTGACTGCTGACAAAAGCAGCAGGATGAATTGTGAAGTGTTTCGGGCAATATTATCTGCTCATAATCAGCAAAATGCTTCAGAACTCATTGGACGGCGCTTCACAGTGCAGATGGACAATGACCCGAAGCATACTGCAAAATCAACCAAAGAGTTTTTTAAGGGAAAGAAGTGGAATGTTATGCAATGGCCAAGTCAATCACCTGACCTGAATCCGATTGAGCATGCATTTCACTTGCTGAAGACAAAACTGAAGGGAAAATGCCCCAAGAACAAGCAGGAACTGAAGACAGTTGCAGTAGAGGAATGGCAGAGCATCACCAGGGATGAAACCCAGCGTCTGGTGATGTCTATGCGTTCCAGACTTCAGGCTGTAATTGACTGCAAAGGATTTGCAACCAAGTATTAAAAAGTGAAAGTTTGATGGATGATTGTTACTCTGTTTGCATTACTTTTGGTCCCTAAAAAGTGGGAGGCACATATACAAACCCTTGTAATTCCTACACCGTTCACCTGATTTGGATGTAAATACCCTCAAATTAAAGCTGAAAGTCTGCAGTTAAAGTACATCTTGTTTGTTTCATTGCAAATACATTGTGGTGGTGTATAGAGCCAAAAAGATTAGAATTGTGTAGATGTCCCAATATTTATGGACCTGACTGTATCTCTACACAGGCTATCCCTCCTTCAGTCTATCATCAATACTGATGTCAGACTCATCAACCTTACCTACCACTTAGTGTTTACCACCTCTCCCTACCAATCCCTTCACTGGCTTCTGATTGCCCAACGTTTAAAAATATTAAAATGATACTAAACCCATGAGTTTAAAGTGGTTATAAATGCAAAACATTTTTACTTTAAAGCGGACCTTTTTCATCTTTCTATCTATATAATCTTCTGCCCTTGTTGCTTTAACTTTAGATAGTAAAACATTTTTTTCTGCCAGTAAATACCTTATACAGCCAACTTCCCGTTTCTTGTCTGGTCATTAGCCTAGGCTCATGACATCATGCACAGCTCTCTCTCACTCTTGTTTGCCAGGAAGGGAGGGGGGATGAGTCATAAGAGGGCCAATGAAGGCTGCAGATCTGGAGGTGTGCCTCTGTGTGTCTGTGTAAATCCAGGAAGTGAACAGGCAGCAGCTTTCAGCTGCCCATACTTAAAATGAATGCAGCCAGACTTAGTGGAGGGAGACTTCTGTAGCATATTTGGCAAGTACAGAATCACATTATATATAAAATAATATGCAAAGTGGTTGGAGGGAAGCTTCAGAATGGCAAAGATGTTTTATTACAAATGATGTGAGCAGACTGCAGTTCCTCTTTAATGCTATCTCTGAGCTAAAAAATAGCCCACTAATTGTACCCCCCCGTATCCCTACGGTCAAAACAGTCAAATTCTTGTGAGGAGTGTCTTGCTGGGGCCGTGTGTGTCTATGGATGCACACAGGATGGAGTCCTATTTACTGGTTGATCGACATCTGGGATGTCTTGGATCTATTAATGCTTGTTTTTACCAGATTTCTGTAAGTGTTTAGCACTGATTTATTTTAATAAACTGTTAAGCAGTTTTACACTATGTGGCTGTTTTATCTTTCCTTCATGGGCCCTACCATGGAGTAAACTTTAACATCAGCCATGACAGTACCACCACCTGCAATATAATAGAGGAAGCTGATTGGATCTTCTATACTTGCATATCACGCCTGTCTAGACTCCTATAATTTGGAGTCTAGACCTCTGGTAAATTTTATATCAATATCGGTGGAGGTGCACTTGGGTGATCAAAACGCACATCAATTATACTCATTGTTACTGAATGTTTATCAAGGAATTCATCTGCACTATTTAGAACAGCACCAGTTGTTCACACTTTATGGACACTTGTTTATTCAATATCTATATTTAGCGCTGCAACATTTTTTATTGTATCCATGGATGCACACAGCCCGGCTCGGAATTGAGTGTGCACAGGTGACCTTTTTATTTTAAGAAAAAAGAGCCTTCGGAATCACTTTAAAGTGGGACTTTAGTCAGACAATTAAGTCCTGATAAAGCACTTCAGGTTGGCCCCTTTTGCAGGTATAGCTACGGAAAACAAAAAATATACTATTTTACTGTTTAACCACTTCAACAGTTCAACGATTTTACCTTGCAATTTGGCACTGCGCTGCTTTAACTGGTAATTGCACGTCATGCAATGCTGTACACAAACTAAATTTGCATCCCTTTTTTCCCACAAATAGAGCTTTCTTTTGGTGGTATTTGATCACCTTTGAGATTTTTATTTTTTGCGATATACACAAAAAGGCATGTTGAGCCCATTGAATATATATATTTTTTTGGAAGTGAAATGCAGCGCTAATGATAATAACAAATGGTGAAAAACACATCAGTAATGGTAATCATTAAAATATACACATGACTGAAACACATGAAACATGAACCAAAAGTTCAGTGTTAAATGAGATGTGGTAATGTCCCAATATATAGCTATAAGTAAGACACAAGAAAGTCCCAAACATAAGCTGGGTATAGATGTTAAACTGGTGTGGGAATCTTCTCCTGTATATCGTGGTAATATCCCAATATATAGCTATAGGTAAGACACAAGAGAGTCCCAAACATGGGCTGGGTGTAGAATGTTAAACTGGTGTGGGGATCTTCTCCTGTATGTCGTGGATTATACGGTCATGGAATATAAATGGATGGAATACGCTTACCAACAGGAGTGGATTCGGATGTCGGTGACACCGAATCAAGCGGGCTCTGAGATCCTTAATGGACGATGGTTGGTCCTGGAAACCCCGGATCTCAAGGGGGATCTATCTTTTACGGTCCACGTCACAACTGTCGGTTTGAAAGCCCAAGAAGGGAGTCTCTGCCACAGGAAAGTCTCTGGAGCATGGATGGTTCCCAAAAAGATAGATAGGATGCCAATAGTGCAAATCAAATGACGTATTTTATTGGATATAACCAATAATAAGCAAACGGTATAAAAAGCGTGATCACGAATAAAACAATAAAATCAAGTGTAGGAAAGAGTAAGGCTCGCCCGCCGCGTTTCGTCCACATGGACTTCAACAGGGGCATGCTTTTTAAAGTTTTAAAAATTGAAAAAAGAAAGAGAATTTTTTTTTCCAAAACAAATGAGAGCTGCAAAATACTCACCATGCCTCTTAGCAAATACCTTGGAGTGTCTACTTTGCGAAAAGGGGTAATTTGGGGGTGTTTTGTGCTAGCTTGGCATTTCATGGCCTCTGAAACTGTAATAGGTAGTGAGGAGTAAAATCACCATATTACGCACTTAGAAAGCCTGAAGGTGGTGATTGGTATTCGGGGTCCTGTATGCAGCTAGGCTCCCAAAAATTCCCCCACATGTAATATCCCCGTACTGCAGAGAAGCAGCAGAATGTATTTTAGGTGTAATTTTACATATACCCATGCCATGTGTGAGCAATATATAATTTAGTGACAACTTTGTGTAAAAAAAAAATGTTTTATCATTTTCCCGAAACTTGTGGCAAAATATAAAATATTCCATGGACTCAACATGCCTTTCAGCAAATAGCTTGGGGTGTCTACTTTCCAAAAATGGGTAATTTGGGGGAGTTTTGAACTGTCCTGGCATTTTATGCCCAACATTAGAAGCTCATGCCACACATCACCCACTCTTCTAACCACTTGAAGACAAAGCCCTTTCTGACAATTTCCATTTACATGAAAATCTCTTTTTTTTTTTAGCTAGAAAATTACCTTGAACCCTCAAACATTATATATTTTTTTAAAGCAGAGGCCTTACAAAATTAAAATGGTGGGAGTTGCATTTTTTTTTCACAAAGTATTTGTGCAGCGGTTTTAAATGCAATTTTTTGGGGAAAAAAAAACACTTTTTGAATTCTAATGCACAAAAACACACTATATTGTCCAAATGTTTGGTAAAATATAAAAGATCTTATGCTGAGTACATAGATACCAAACACGACATGCTTTAAAATTACGCACACCCATGCAGTGGCAACAAACTATATACATTTTTTAAAACCTTTAAAAGCCCTTACAGTTTACCACTTTAGATTTACAGAGGAGGTCTACTGCTAGAATTACTGCCCTGGATCTGATGTTCATGGTGATACCTCACATGCATGGTGCAATTGCTGTTTACATGCAACACGAGTCCAATGCTTGCGTTTGCCTTTGCGTGTGAGAACTGGGAGACAGGGATGCTTTAATTTTCTTTTTTTATTGATTTTGCTTTTTCATTTTATTTTTACACTGTCCCTTTAATTTATTTTTTTTTAGCATTTCTATTGTTATCACAGGGAATGTAAATATCCCCTATGATAGCAATAGGTACTCTTTTTTTGAAAATTAGACTCTAGATCTCTCCTCAGCCCTTAAAGCATCTGACCACCCCAATATCAGTGTGAGAATTTGCTTTCCCGACTTCCCAATGGCGCTGTTTATATCTGGCGAAACCAAAGTCATGAAATGCTAGTAGCCTCCGGTTTCTTAAGCCAAAGAGATGATTGGAGCCATTCTGGTCTCCGATCAGATCTATGGTCAGCTGGCGGAACCACCAGCTGCATTCTCGGGTTCCCTAGTGGGACAGGAGAGCCAGAGAAAATCATGGAAGATGGCAGGAGGGGGTGTCGTTCCCTCTCACTATTTGTAAAAGCAGTCTAGCAGCTAATTAGCGGCTAGGATTGTTTTTACATGAAAGCCGACTGCCGGCTGAAAAAAACGATACCAAAATGGTACCTAAACCTGCAGGCATCATTCCAGTATAACCACTCAAAGTCCAGCAACATACCAGTACATCGCTGGTCCTTGTTGGGCATATATTGTATTGTTATTTTTTTTCATGCAGCCTGTGAGCTGAACCAAAAAAGAGAACCTAACAGATTTTTCCATTCACATCGACTGATCGGTGGTATGCCCACCATTAGAATACCGCCCTGCATCCACCCACTTTTAATGATGGGAATACAATAAATATAAAAATATATGCCGAAGCATAGGGGCGATTTGCTCCTATGTCCACCCCTGCCCCTATGCTTCGGCATATATACTCTTTTTTTAACTGTGGTGGTAAAATCACCTCCTACAGCACTGGAATCACAGATTTAGGTATCGTGAGAGCAAACCCTGTTGCTGTCAAAATAAATAAATCTGTGCTGCAGCTGAATGGCGTACCTGCAAAGCAAACAATGGTTAACAGTACAGTATAACAGTAGAATGACATACCTGCAAAGCAAACACGATAAAAGACAGTAAAAATAAAACATTACAGTATAGCATAAAATACAGTAAAACTAAGAAAAACAGAGAGAGAAGAACAATAAAACGACAACTATTTTTAGCTTTTTTATTTTATTTTATTTTTTTAATTTTGATTACACTTTTATTATAACTGTGAACGTTCCAGCTTAGGGTCTCTCAAAATGTGATGGTCATCTCATCTTTCGAGACCCTGTGTGATAGTGTGTCCCAGGACTGTGCTGTACCCTATGCTAATACTCCGCTAGTGTGTGGTAGCGACGGAAACAGTCCTCGATGCAGAGACCAGGTTGGTCAGGACAGGAGGGACAATAATAGTGGGTGTCACGCCTATCTCTGCGTTTTCTACAGACACATCTTCTTTGGGGTGCTCTTAGGGTAGGGTAGGGGTACCAGGGAGGGCATCATGCAGGCGGCTCACTGCATTTAGATTGGGAATTAAATTCTGTATCCTGCTGGATACAGAAGGGCTGTGATAATCTCTTCCTGGAATTTTAGGAAGGACCCAGTTCATCCAGATGCTTTGTATAGTACATAAGCATTGAACAGAGCCAATTCCAGCATCTGGCCATATGGGCATTTAAGTACGGCACCATCATCTGGTCGTTGAAGTCTACCCCTCCCATTTTAAGGCTGTATTCATGGACACAAAGAGGCTTCTCAACAATACCAGTAGCCGTAGTAATTTGGACTGCCGTGTCTGCGTGAATGGAAGCCAGAACGAAAATGTTCCATTTGTCCTTCCATCTCACGGCAAGCAATTTGTTGGACCTCAAGCAGGCTCTCTCCCCCTGTCTAAATCGGGTATCTACAAGCTGTTGGGGGAAGCCCAGGCGATTAGATCAAACTGTGCCACATTTGTAATCGAAAGAGGTGTCTAAAAATTGGCACGCTTGTATAAAAATTGTCTACGTATAAATGGTACCCCTTTCCGAACAAGGGTGAAACCAAGTCCCAGACAATCTTGCCGCTGCTCCCTATGTAGTCTGGGCAGTTGGGGGGGCACCATACTCTTATCTTTTCTCTCGTAATCCAGGAAACTATATGTATAGCATGTTGCCCTGTCACAGAGCTAAAACATCTTGACCCCATATCTGGCACGCTTGCTAGGGAGAAACTGTTTGAACACAAAGCGGCCAGAAAATGTAATCAGGGACTTGTCAACACAGACATCTTGATCGGAAATAAACAAGGCTGCAAATTGTTTGTTGAAGTGGTTTAGGAGGGGCCAGATTTTGTGGAGCCGATCATATTCAGGGTCACCACGAGGACAACAGAGTTCATTGTCATTGAAATGCATGAACCGCAAGATTTGAGACCTGGCCATGGCAGCAGAGTACACGGGCATATGATGAATTGGGTCAGTGGACCAATATTACCGTAAATCACTCTTTTTAGTAAAGCCCAAAGAGGGATAGGCCCAGAAAGGTCTTAAATTCGGGAACCGTTATAGGTTTCCAGCCAAATTCTCTAGCAAGGGTCAAATTTGGATTTACAGTGATAAATTGACCAGCGTATAAATTGCTTTGGTCCACAATAGATCTGTATAGATCTTCTGTGAAAATATCAGATCTTCAGTGCATGAAAGTCAAGGGAAGTAAAATCCGCTGTTTCCACCTGGATTCCAGGTTGGCCAGTGAAGGGGGAAGTACGGGCGCTGCAGAAGCGGTGGGCTGCCAATCAGGATTTGCAAGCGCATCAGGAAGGGCACTATGGGCTCTACGGACCTGTCTTTGAATTCCTGTTGCCTGTGGGACACTACTTGTGCTAGCCACAGCACCAGCTTGAACTGCACTTATGGGACTTGCCATGTCACCAAGTGTTACTGCAGTGCTGGTTTGTCTATGACCAGGATGTACTAGGCCACTGGTGCTTGCCAGTTCACTAGAAGGCTGAGCGTCACTAGCACTGGCTCTCTGCTGCATACGAGAACCATGCAGTAGTTGCACCTCAGCAAAAGAAGAATGGAGTCGGGTATGCCTGACCTTAGCAGGGACCTCTACCTAGTCGTCAGAGCTATCTGTCAGGGTGCCGCTGCTCTCTACAGGTTCGTATAGTGAGCCTGAATCAGATTGTGATTCTGATAGTGAGGCTTTCCCTGCAATCTCATCTGTCATGCTCAGTATCCTGTAGGCCTCTTCACTAGTGTACATTTCCTTTGACATTTTGGCCACTAAATTTACAGGAACAGCTAATGTGACTCACAGGTAAAAAAGCACCTGGTTATCAGAGACAGCCTTAATCGCTACAAAAAAATTTACTGTTAGTGCTAGCAGGGATCAGGCGTGACTCTGCTAACGCTGCAGTTTTGTGTGCTGTTTTTTGTAAAGTTACAGTGGTCTATTGATCGTGCAGTTTGGGTGGGCTGAGTGCAGGGGCTAAACGCAGGTGCTGGCAGCTGTCTGGGCTGATTCTGCTAACGCCATGTTTTTGGGAACACTATACTACTGGGGACGCTAGTATAGATCTGATCAGAGCAAAGATATTGATCCATTACTCTACTAGTAATAGAGGTGTGTGTGTATGTGTGTTAGTGCTACTGGCAATCAAAGGGTTAAAATTGGACGGTGTCTGGGATTGACACGGTCATTAACTGATGCCACCCATGACACTAATACAGTGATAAGAAAAGAGATCTGTACACTATACTAATGACACAGTGACAGGGAGTGAAAGAGTTAACTGGGTGGTGATCAAGGGGTAAACCTTTATTGGGAAATATATGGCGGGTACCCTGATGCTATACAAGACAAACGCTGCCGCTAACTAGCTAACTAGCATCACTGGTGATAGTGTAGTGTGTTAGTGTAGTGTTGGTGTACTCATTGTAGATGTCTTCTCCTCGCTCTCTGGAACCGAAAAAGGCTCCACGAGGGGAGATGACATAACTTCCTCTGCTGAGGTATAGGCTTTACATTTGCCAGAACCGATCAGCTGGTCCAGGCCAGAAACTGGCCTGGACCTGTAGATCGATCGATTCAGTTTGCGCAGCCGGGCCGCCCTGCTACAGTTTTGCCCCGTACACACGGTCGGACATTGTTTGGACATTCCGACGTCAAAATCCTATGTTTTTTTTCCGACGGATGTTGGCTCAAACTTGTCTTGCATACACACAGTCACACAAAGTTGTCGGAAAATCCGATCATTCTGAACGCGGTGGCGTAAAACACGTACGTCGGGACTATAAACGGGGCAGTAGCCAATAGCTTTCATCTCTTTATTTATTCTGAGCATGCGTGGCACTTTGTGCGTCGGATTTGTGTACACACGATCGGAAATTCCAACAACGGATTTTGTTGTCGGAAAATTTTATAGCCTGCTCTCAAACTTTGTTTGTCGGAAAATCCGATGGAAAATGCGTGATGGAGCCTACACACGGTCGCAATTTCCGACAACAAGGTCCTATCACACATTTTCCGTCGGAAAATCCGACCGTGTGTACGGGGCATATATGTGCGGTGGGCGGTCCAGAACTGGTTAAAATGCAGTAACACACTGTCTCATCCTGCTCTGCACATGTTCAGTTGCTCTCTATTCTTGGCACTGTGCCTAAAATCAGAGCCGCTAGAGGCCGATCAGCTGACAGCTTTAGGATTTGCTGTTGCTGAAGGGGGGAGAAAACCACAGAAATAGCACAGACTGTGCAGCGAGAACACAGATTAGGGAAGGAGAAAAGAGCAGGAGATGACAGGACAAACTCTGCTGCCAGGCTACCAGGCTGCCCATATGTGGATCGAAATTCGGTTCAGCAGGGAATGGCCAAATTTAGATACACGTATGGGTAGCCTGGTTTTACAGAGGCTGGATTATAGATTGACTTCTGTACAACAAAACTGTATTCCCAAATGAATGGCTATAGCTGGCAACACCGGTTCTGATGTCTCTGCTGCCAGAACACAATAGCTCGGCAGGAGTAGTTCATAACTGATGAATGCAGCTAGGTTCCTAGGCTCGGAAAAAACAGGGGGGTATCTATCCCTGTAATACGATGCAAAAAAAACACAATGGGGTATGGAAGGGGATTGGGACTATACGATACCCAGGGGATAATATAGAAAATGAGAATAATGTATAGATAAAAAATCCAAAATGTATTATGACAATATATAAAAAAAAAACACAAAAGAGGAAAAACATTTAGACAACACTGTTAGGCCCCATTCAAACGGGCGGATAGAATTGTGCTTTTAGTTGCGGACAGATGAAGTTTTCTACCGCAGCTAAACACACACAATGCTTTCCTATGGCCCCATTTACACACTGCATTTAGCGACGGTTTCGTTACATGCGGTTTTGTGCAGATAAATATAATAATAAGGTCGACTGCATCCAGGAAAAATTTAGCGCAGCTATCTGCACATAACTGCAGGTAATCACAGTGTACTATTTCTCCTGCAGATAGCAGCGGCAACAAGGAAAGAAAAACAACAGGAAGCACATCAGAAATGGCAAGAATGTTCGAACGCAGCTAAACACAGCCACATGTAGACGCACGTAAACACAGCTAATCGCAATGTACAACTTCAAGTGAACGCTGTGCCAGGATTCTCTGAACTTCAAAATAACAAAACATGCTTTTAACAGCGGCAGAACAGCCGCCCGTGTGAAAGGGGCCTTAGAATAAAAAGTCACACAGTAATTTCCATTCCACTTGTACTATGATGTTTGGCAATATATGCATGTCTTTACATTTTTGTAGTTTGGATTATTATCCTACATGTAACTTCTTTCTAGATATCCTTTTCAAGTGGACATCTTTATCCTAAAGAAGACAATTTGTTGAAACACGTTTTTTTTTATGTCCGCTCAGTTCAGTTATACATGCATGGGGCTCACCCCTTTTGTACTCACTATATAAATAATTACTGTGTGTCTAAATGCTTTTCCTCTTTTGAGGTTTTTTATATATTGTCATAATACATTTTGTATTTTTTTTTATTATCTCTACAATATTCTAATTTTCTATATTATTTCCTGGGTATCGTATAGTCCCAATCCCCTTCCATACCCCATTGTGGGTTTTTTGCAATTCATAACTGATCTCGTGTGCAGCAACTGGCGATCAAACAGTAGCAAAGTTGGCAGCTTGGCTGTAAAGGATAGGATGGTTTAGTTCTATAACAACATGCAAAACCATCCACAACTCTTCCCCCAGCTACATCACCAACCACATCTCAAAAAATCACCCAAATCATCCTCTTCTCTCCACCCAAGTCTTCCTGCTTTCTAGTCCCATGTCACCTTCTCCCATGCCTGACTTCAGGACCTGGTGATCCCTGAAAACTCTGTTTAAGGAATCCTATCTAGCCTCTACCTTCCAACTGGAATTTTACTTTCTCCAACAATTCTCCCCCACTTGTATCACTTGCAGACATACCAAGTCTCCCGCATTTCTGTGGCGGCTCCCGCACACCCGCAAGCGCCTCCCGATCTCCCGGAAATGATCGGTGAGGCGGGGAACAGCTGTGAACACCGATTTCCTTGTATAGATTTTTAGCTGACAGCCGCTTCTCCTTCTTTCCCTCCCGCGGCTGTCAGCTAAAAGGCTATACAGGGAGATCGGTGTTCACAGCTGTCCCTCCCGCTGGACCGATCATTCCCAGCTGTTCTGTGTGCTGTTTCCCCGGCCCCCTCCGTGTCCTTCTCTGCCCCCCCCCCCGTTCTCCCCCGGCCACCGTGTTCTCCTCTGCTGTTCCTGTCCTCCTCCTCTGCCCCCCCCCCCCATCCCCTGTAACCAACTCCTCTTCTCTCACGCCGGCTGCGGAGGGGATCTGTCAGGAATTGGAGGGACACAGTGAGCAAGATCGCTCCTGTGATAAATTAGCAGAGTAAACTGTGTTTACTCTGCTCAGTTTATGAATGAACAGGAGCCTCTGTCTCCTGTTCATTCATCTTTAGTGCTGAGAAAGGGACTGGGGAATCTGTGTCTGTTTAGACCCCTGACATCTCACCAAAGCCCCCCAAAAAATTCTAAAAAATAAAAAAGTGTAAAAAAATAAAAAAAAAACTACTGAAACCACTCTCCCCTGCCCTACCAACACTGTCCACTGCCCCAACCCCCCCCCCCCCCAAAAAAAAAAAACATTGTGAAAAAAAATTAAAAACAAATTAAATAGTAAAAAAAAAAAAATAAAATAAAAAAACAACTGACACCGTCCACTACCATATACCATCCACCCCTTCCCCAAAAGCACTGTGAAAAACCATTGAACAGGTGATTTAAAAAATATTTTGTTGAAGGGGTGGGGTTGTGGGCGAGAATCGCCACTTCCCTGAAATTAGTTTTTGCAGGTTGGAATGTCTGCACTTGCTCCTTTTTTAGATTATAGACTCTGGTAAGCAGGGCCCTCTTAACCCTCCTGTATTGAATTACTGTATATTGTACTGAACCCCTGTATCTTGTAAACTGCTGTTCACAATCTTGTATAATAATGATGATGTAGCATACCCTCGGTATCCACATAAGTAAACACAATCTACTTCTTTCCTCTACAAGTAGCATTGCTAATCCTGGCAGATGTTAAATAATAAAAAATAAAAATTGCTGTGCTACCCACAAAAAGTCCCCAAAATGTGTCTTATGCCGCGTACACACGAGCGGACTTTACGGCAAACAATGTCCACTGGAGCCCACACACGATCGAATTGTCCGACGAAATCCCTTCCGCCGGGCAAAGTCTGCCGTAAAGTCCGCTCGTGTGTACGCGGCATTATATATATGTAGGCAGGTCTAGTTCTTACTCCTGTATGGCACCCCCTAAGGAGCCACAAGTAGAATAGGATCCCCCACCCTGCACAGCCAGGCACATCAAATTTCCAAAGGCCCTCAGAGTCAGCGAACTGTCCATGACTTTGGTTTTTTTTTTGTTTTATTGGGGGATATAAACTTAGATAGGGATTGGAGATTATGGGATGCCCACTTGACTTCAGAATAACTTCAGGGACAACTCTTTCTATATATAGTCCTATATACAGTACACGCCATTTCTTCCTCCAGCACTCACTTGCTTGCAGAACCCAGCTATGTCACCTTGTTGCAATTTGGTAGGAAAGGCCCATTGCAGGCAGGGACTCACAGCCCCTATATTTGAAGAAAAAGTGACACAGCTTACATTTTCCAAGCACTTCCTCTCTGTTGTCACTGATCCCAGCACCACCTCCTCAGGCACTGCCAATCCGCCTGGCTGCAGCTGTCCCTTTCACTAGCCCTCCAGAATAACTCAATACCTCCCAACTTTTTGAGATGGGATTGAGGGACACCTATCAGCAAAAGTATGCAGGCGTAGGACACACCCCCTGTCACGCCCCCTTAAATGAGAATTCTACAAAAAAAACAAGATTTATTAAACCCACAAGTGCTTTTTTTACCACTAATATTGCTTTATATTGGCTTTTGGAATTTACAAATGCAGCAATTTAGAATTCCGATGAAAGGTTTAGCACTGGGAAACATTTTTTGAAAGATAAAAAGTGCATTTTTTATACATCTATATAGATCAGACCAAAATGAGGGACAAATGGGGAGGAATGAGGGACAGAGGGACATTGCTCCAAATCAGGGACAGTCCCTCAAAATCAGGGACAGTTGGAAGCTATGTAATTCTCCACAGTCCTCCAGACTAACACTTTCTCTACAGTCCTCCCAGACTGAACACTCACCAGCCCACCTGGCTGACTTCTCAGCAGATCTCCCAGGCATGCTGACCTGCTCCTGCTGTTTTCCCTCCTTGCTCTTATGCCTCCAGGAAGGGTTTCCTCCGTGTGTTTTGGGGGATCCTTCTAGCACCCAAGCCCCAGGCCCGAGGTCACCCCCCCAGACTAGGGGGCGCCCTGCAAGTGCCTCCTACAGCCTCCTCAGCACTCCATCTCCATCTTCAATCTGACTCTCCTTGCTTGCATGACTCATGTCTATTTATGAGGTGAGTCTGCCCCCTGCCAGTCCATTTGCTGGCGATTGGCCAGGGTCCTCATAATTATGCATGACAGCCCCTCCTAGCCTTCACCCACTACATATAGAACCTTCTTCAATGTTCCAGAAAACAGGGGGAAGCACCATAAGAGCTGTTAGATTAGTCTTCCAGCCTGCCTGAGTCACTCAACCCTGACCCAGATTCAGCCCACGCCTGGCTCTCAGCCAAGCCCATTTACCTACACTAACAGATAACTATGTACATCTAGCACACTAGCTAGAGGGTGCTACACTCCATTCAGTAGGTAGTGTCTGACTGCTTTGTTGATAGAATGGAAACTTGTGGAGATTATATTCCTTTGCAGCCTCCATAGGTATCACAGGGGGAGCAGCTGTCTGATTGCATGCTGCTATCCCCAGTGACCTTCCGCAGACATCTTGGAGTGGCAGTTCTTATAAAAATGGGACCCTGCTATCATTTGGCTTGTATTGGCAAGTAGACAGAGTAGAGACAGGAACCCTCTTGTTGGGGATAGAGATTTAGCATCAGGTAAAGGTTCTCAGGCAAAGGTTCCAGCATGGGGATGACAAGCATAGGGATACTGCTGAACAATACTGCCACCACCTTTTTAATAGCCTCCCTGAACTGCCAGCTGAGTCTGCCACTCTGACAATCAGCCACACATCCTTCAAATGCTGTTCCAGTAAAGTAGGCCATGCCTATAATGGGCCTTACTGTGCCTGAAGTGGCAAAAGAGAAGGTCATAAACGCTTAATCCAAAGGCTCAGATATGCTCTCCAAATAGTAATCCATCAACAGACCTGCTTCTTGCCCAGCAATGCTACTAGTTACGCTCAATAGAATAGATAATGCACACAAGGAAAAATAAAATCGGGCTGTAGCCAAGTCGGGACTCTATTGTTTATTGTTTTTTTATGGATAACTAGAAAGTTGTATATATTGATTTTTGCTGGAGCACACTTGCAATTTTAAAGGGAGATAGCACCAAACCTTATTGTTTGTAACTGTAAATGTCAACACACTTAAAGAGGCAGCTACACTTTTTTGATATAGAATAAGATTTTTTCATTTGGAAGGATAGGCGCCCACTATTTATTATCACAATAAAAAAGATTACTTACCCACCCCATGACCGTGCTATAGCCAACAGACGGCTAGAGCGCGGCTCTCTCTTTCTGGTAGGGCGTCCATTGACGTCCTCCCAGAACCATGGCCCCCGTGTGCCCCCGGGGGCGCGCATCAGGATTGCTCTGTGACAGATTGTGGTAAAGGGCCAATCAGAGCGCCCCTTACCATGTGATCAGCTGTGTCCAATCACAGCTGATCACATGTAAACAGACTCATCAGTGCAACATCATCAGCGCACATCAGTGAGGAAGAAAAATTACTTATTTGCTCAATTTTATAACAAAAAAGGTTTGTTTTTTTTTTTTAAATTATAATTTTTTTTTAGCAAAAACTAATAAAAAAACAGTGGTAATTTAAATACTAGCAAAAGAAAGCTCTATCTGTCTCAAAAAAATAATAAAAATTGAATATGAGTACAGTGTTGCATTACCATACAATTCTCATTCAAAGTGTAACAGCTCTGAAAGTTGAAAATTGGCCTGGGCAGGCCACTACTATTCCTTTATATTAGCTTTTGAAATTTACAAATGCAGCAATTTAGAAATTGGAGGAAAGGTTTAACGCTGTGAAACACTATTTGAAAGATAAATAGTGCATTTTATATACAACTATTTAGTTTAGACCAAAATGAGGGAAAATGAGGAGGTAAGAGGGACAGAGGGACTTTGTTCAAAAATCATAAGCACTTGGGACCGGTGGTGTTGCTACAAGTACTCGGGTGACCCTTCTGTCATACTACCTTTCCAAATACAAGAGCTGTCCTATTTGGGAGATTGCCCCTCACTACGTGTCCCATGGTCAAAACAGGAAGTGAGAATAAATCCCTCAAATTAAGGGAAACCATCCCCCCCCCCCCCAATTTACTAGAACCAGTGTCCCATTGTAAGATTTCCCCTCTAGTAGTGTTCTGATGTCAACCCAAAATCTGGGATTTTCTTTTCTTTTAACTTTTGATGATAATGGTAAACAGGAAAACTGGAGAGGGTGAATCTACCATACAGGGGCAGAAACAGAAAAAAAACCTGACAGATGTATCCATCTCCACCCTATCCAAAACTATATATATATATATATATATATAAAAAAAAAGTGTGTCTTTAGTTACACTTTAAAAAGTAACTTTAGTCAGAAAATTAAGTCCTGCTTGATCACCTTAGGCTGGTTCCTTTTGCAGGTATAGCTATGTAAAACATTAAAAATAGGTGTCTATAATGTTTTAAAAACAGTATTACACTGCCTCACCTTGATCTGCACATGCTCAGTTTCTCTCTATTTGTAAGCACTGCTGAAGTTATAGAGGCCAATCTGCTGGCAGGATTAAAGCAGAATAAAACGCACTTATCCTTTACAGCCAAGGAAGCTGCTTCTGTTTGATCTGTAACTGCCATGGTGATCAGTTATGATAGCAGCCATTTAATGGTTTGACAGTTTGGTTGAGGAAACAAGCAAATGTGACAGTTAGCAACCCCGGCATTCCAGGAATGTACTTGCTTTTTTAAACAGTTAAATTGATGGGTTTAGTTCCATTTATTATTTACTGCTGCTCAGGGGCTCTGGGCTTCAGCAAAATTGTAGCCTCAAGCAAGAAGAAACCAGAGCAATGCTGGAGGCAATTTACAGCACACACTCATTTTGGTAGTATAATTATTCATGCAGAATATATGTTCCTTGCTAAAGAATATTAATCTTTATGGAACTGTAAGGTTCCACGTTAACTCTTCTTGGTCTGTGTGTGCCATTCTGTCTGCATTAGGTACCTTAGTTCCCAACCCACCCCACATATTTGTGGGTGAATTATTAAAAATTCTTCCAAAAAGTGAATAAAAACTTCTTGTATGTGTGAATATGTGAAATAATAAAACGCAGTTTAAAAAAAATGGTTTGAGTTTTTAATCCTTGCAGATGATGTCCTCAAGCCTGGAGCCATTTTTCTGAAGCCTAAATATTTAGCACAATAACCACTGGGTGGAAGAAGTTATTTCTTAACCAGAACTGCAGCCTATTATATCCTAAGGAGCAATGCTTCTTACAAATGCATGTTCCTACTCGTTTCCTGGGGAAATTAGCTTCCTTATGTTTATGCCCTTTCCAAGATGCACAAACTGCCCACAGCGCATACGCAGCGCGTTCTTTTCTGCGCTCCCGGGGACGCGCACGGCATCGAGCACGCAGGTAGGGCTTCTTTCATGCTATAGGTCCCTCTGTCTCTGACTGGATTGGCTACTGGTTGCCTTGGTGAAAGCAAAAGGCGTGGCCGGTAACCGGGGAGCTGTTGTGGGTGCTGGAGGAGAAGTAACGGAAGAGCGGGTGGATTGGATTGTGGAGTGGGATGGTGTGCCGGTGTTTTCCTTCAGTTATTATGGAGGGCAGCTCAGTGCCGGTGAGCAGACTCTTCTTCTTCGTTGTGTTCCATGCTGTGTGTTTAGTATTAGCCGTCCTTGTATGGGAACAGTTCATATACGGCATAGTTTCCCTCACAGCAGTGTTACAATGTGTTGTTAGGCTGGGCAGTGGCCACTTACTGACCAAGGTATTCCCTACAGGGATGTGAGGGGAGGAGGACTTGCAGGCTCTTCTAGTTCTGACAATAATATAAATAACTTCAATACTGGGCACTTTTACCTGACAATTGTGCGGTCATGCTACACTGTACCCATATGACATTTTTATCATTTTCCTAACACAAATAGAGATTTCTTTTGGTGGTATTTAATCGCCACTGGGTTTTTATTTTTTGCTAAACAAACATAAAACGACCAAACTTTTTTTTATGGAAAAAAAAAAGTATTTATTAGTTTCTGTTATAAAATGTTGCAAACAGGTACGTTTTCTCCTTCACTGATGTGCGTTGATGAGGCTGCACTGATGAGGAGGCACTTGTATGCAGCACTGATGGGCACTAATAGGCAGCACTGATCAGCTGCACTGATGAGGAGGCACTCATATGTGTCACTGATAAGTAGCACTGATGGGCATTGATCGGCTGCACTGATGAAGAGGCACTTATGTGTGGCATTGATAGGCAGCACTAATAGGCAGCACTGATTGGCTGCACTGATGAGGAGGCACTCATATGCAGCACTGATAGGCGGCACTGATGGGCACTGATGAGCACTAATAGGCGGCACTGATGGGGCAGCACTAATTGGCAGCACTGATTGGCTGCACTGATAAGGCAGCACTGATGGGCACTAATAGGCTTCACTGATGGGGCTGCACTGATGAGGAGGCACTCATATGTGGCACTGATGGGCACTGATGGGAAGGCACTCATATGCAGCACTCATAGGCGGCACCGATGAACACTAATAGGCAGCACCGATGAGCACTAATAGGCTGCACTGATGGGTCTGCACTGATAGGCGCTGATGAGAAGGCACTGATAGGTGCTGGTGAGGTGGCACTGATAGGCAGCACTTTTCAGCTGCACTGATAAGGCTGCACTGGTGGGTACCGATGAGGCGGCACTGATAGGTAGCACTGTAGGGGCTGCACTGATAATAAGGACACTGCTGGTGACGTCACATGCTCATATTTAATATTTAGTCAATGAACTGATCCTGGCCTCAGCACATTGGATTAGAAAATAGCAGGAAGCCCAGGTTGGGATACAGATTAGTTCAGAGGATGCTAGAGCTCATCTTTAGTCTGGAATCTGATCATATGTCGATCAATCAGATTATGAGATTACATGGAAATGGAAGTAGAAATAGAGATGCAATCGATAAACTGTAAATATATATAAAAACAGGGAGGGCGCACCGACCTTGCGCATTACTATAGATACATTTTATTTAAATAAAAACAAGAGTCATACTCACAAACAAACGTTAAAAAGAAGGCTTAACCACTTCAGCCCCGGAAGAATTTACCCCCTTGCTGACCAGTGCGTTTTTTGCGATTCGGCACTGCGTCGCTTTAACTGACAATTGCGCGGTTGTGCGACGTGGCTCCCAAACAAAATTGACGTCCTTTTTTTCCCACAAATAGAGCTTTGTTTTGGTGGTATTTGATCACCTCTGCGGTTTTTATTTTTTGCGCTATAAACAAAAAAATAGAGACAATTTTGAAAAAAACACATTATTTTTTACTTTTTGCTATAATAAATATCCCCAAAAAATATTTAAAAAAACATTTTTTTTCTTCAGTTTAGGCCGATACGTATTCTTCTACATATTTTTGGTAAAAAAAAAAAAAAAAAAAACGCAATAAGCGTTTTATTGATTGGTTTGTGCAAAAGTTATAGTGTCTACAAAATAGGGGATAGTTTTATGGCATTTTTATTGATAATTTTTTTTTTACTAGTAATGGCGGCGATCAGCAATTTTTATTGTGACTGCGACATTATGGCGGACACATCAGACATTTTTGGGACCATTTTCATTTATACAGCTATCATGCTATACAAATGCACTGATTCCTGTGTAAATGACACTGGCAGTGAAGGGGTTAACCACTAGGGGGCAGTGTAAGGGTTAAGTATGTCCTGGGGAGTGTTTCTAACTATGGGGGGGCGTGGCTACGTGTGACACGCCACTGATCTCTGCTCCCGATCACAGGGAGCAGAGATCAGTGACACTGTCACTAGGCAGAACGGGGAGATGCTTGTTTACATTAGCATCTCCCCGTTCTTCCTCTCCGTGAGCTGATCACGGGTATCCTCGCGGCGATCGAGTCCGCAGGACCCGCGACCCGACTCATGGAGTTCCTGGCCGGCGTGCATTTCCCTCGGCCGCTAGCGGGGGTTAAATGTGCCCCCCTAGCAGCCGAAAAGCGACGCTTTGTCGCTAACTGACCCACCTCCCCAGAGTGAAAGGGGTCGTAGGGATTTTGCTTCCTTTGGATCCTTGATCGCAATATTGTATGATCCCCATGGATTTGAAGCGGTACTAAGCCCTCTTATCCTTTCCAGCCAAGGAAGCTGCCATCTTATCCTACAGTGGGGACAGAAAGTATTCAAACCCCCTTACATTTTTCACTCTTTGTTATATTGCAGCCATTTGCTAAAATCATTTAAGTTCATTTTTTTCCTCATTAATGTACACACAGCACCCCATATTGACAGAAAAAAATAGAATTGTTGACATTTTTGTAGATTTATTAAAAAAGAAAAACTGAACTATCACATGGTCCTAAGTATTCAGACCCTTTGCTCAGTATTTAGTAGAAGCACACTTTTGATCTAATACAGCCATGAGTCTTTTGGGAAAGATGCAACAAGTTTTTCACACCTGGATTTGGGGATCCTCTGCCATTCCTCCTTGCAGATCCTCTCCAGTTCTGTCAGGTTGGATGGTAAACGTTGGTGGACAGCCATTTTTAGGTCTCTCCAGAGATGCTCAATTGGGTTTAAGTCAGGGCTCTGGCTGGGTCATTCAAGAACAGTCAGAGTTGTTGTGAAGCCACTCCTTCGTTATTTTAGCTGTGTGCTTAGGGTCATTGTCTTGTTGGAAGGTAAACCTTCGGCCCAGTCTGAGGTCCTGAGCACTCTGGAGAAGGTTTTCGTCCAGGATATCCCTGTACTTGGCCGCATCATCTTTCCCTCGATTGCAACCAGTTGTCCTGTCCCTGCAGCTGAAAAACACCCCCATAGCATGATGCTGCCACCACCATGCTTCACTGTTGGGACTGTATTGGACAGGTGATGAGCAGTGCCCGGTTTTCTCCGCACATACCGCTTAGAATTAAGGCCAAAAAGTTCTATCCTGGTCTCATCAGACCAGAGAATCTCATTTCTCACCATCTTGGAGTCCTTCAGGTGTTTTTTAGCAAACTCCATGCAGGCTTTCATGTGTCTTGCACTGAGGAGAGGTTTGCGTCGGGCCACTCTGCCATAGAGCCCCGACTGGTGGAGGGCTGCAGTGATGGTTGACATTCTACAACTTTCTCCCATCTCCCGACTTCATCCCCTGGAGCTCAGCCACAGTGATCTTTGGGTTCTTCTTTACCTCTCTCACCAAGGCTCTTCTCCTCCGATAGCTCAGTTTGGCCGGATGGTCAGCTCTAGGAAGGGTTCTGGTCTTCCCAAACGTCTTCCATTTAAGGATTATGGAGGCCACTGTGCTCTTAGGAACATTAAGTGCAGCAGAAATTTTTTTTTGTAACCTTGGCCAGATCTGTGCCTTGCCACAATTCTGTCTCTGAGCTCTTCAGGCAGTTCCTTTGACCTTATGATTCTCATTTGCTCTGACATGCACTGTGAGCTGTAAGGTCTTATATAGACAGGTGTGTGGGTTTCCTAATCAAGTCCAATCAGTATAATCAAACACAGCTGGACTCAAATAAAGGTGTAGAACCATCTCAAGGATGATCAGAAGAAATGGACAGCACCTGAGTTAAATATGAGTGTCACAGCAAAGGGTCTGAATACTTAGGACCATGTGATATTTCAGTTTTTCTTTTTTAATAAATCTGCAAAAATGTCAACAATTCTGTGTTTTTCTGTCAATATGGGGTGCTGTGTGTACATTTATGAGGAAAAAAATGAACTTAAATGATTTTAGCAAATGGCTGCAATATAACAAAGAGTGAAAAATTTAAGGGGGTCTGAATACTTTCCGTCCCCATTATATGTTTGATCTGCAGATGTCATCTTGCTGCACATGTAATCAGTAATGACAGCAGCCATTTGATGGCTTGACAGTACTGTTGAGCGCACAAGCAACTGTGACCGTTATTAATCATGTCGTACCTTGAATTCAGCTGTTTTAGGAAACGCATAAATCGAGGTTAGTTACACTGCAGCCTGCAATGGTTCTGTTATTTTTTGTAAGGTATGAGCATCTGCTGGGACCAACTCTCCTTCATTCCATGGGAGGGAGCGCTGCCCTGTTCTTTTGGGCTCTCTTCTGTCACGGAAACTGAGCTCATCACAGTAGAGAGTACACACTGTGCATGTGTGGCTTGGAAGAACAGGATGGTGCTGTCTCCCATGACACAAGGAGCACTACAATAACTTGGGACGGAGCCATCTCAGGCTGTATAGGATTTTGGGAAGCTTCTTTTAAATGCAGTTTTGGACTCCATTTCTGTTTAAACAGAAACCGAGTCCTGGCTGGTAGGTAGATTTAGCACACTGTGCTGCTATACCCTTGTGAGATAGCATAATGTACTTTCTGGTGAAGCTGAACTTCTAATGATTTGTATTCAAAGTAACACTGAGCTGCACATTGAAGTGGGCTTAACACTAAGCTCAGTTGTAGGTTTTACCTGCGTGCAACAAATACCTCTAATACAAAATTAACTTTTTTTTCTTCTGGTGTGACTCTGGTGTGGACCTTTTTTAAGAAGGAATTGGCTACCTGTAAGGCTTACCTGCTCTCAATGTATTCGTTTTCATTGCTATATATGTCCCAAATTGGGATCTATGTGGACTAGAGTTAGGGACCTGACTTGGCAGAGGGACTTTGATGTGTCCAGTGCGGCTTCAAATATATTTGCAAATGTATGCAACAAAACCATCTATTTTTTTTTTTAAAAGAACATGTTTATTGTCAACAAAAAAACATCATACAAATAGAAGAAGCATGTCATGTCATCAGCATCAGTGGTTATGAGCAGTACAAATATTCTATCTTGCAATTCCATCATTGTTTACATTGGATTGAGAGGGTAATGGTGCGTACATATTTTGGGCAATATACCTTAGTTAGCCGTTTACATTGTAGTGTTAATATAAAATAGAAAATAAAATTGGATATTTCCCAAGAATTTCTAGCTAGAGTACAGACAGGCGTATCATCTATATTCTTGCAGGTATACCTTAGTGCTTATGTAGTACAAGTATTATCGTTGGTTAGCCACGTGTTCCATATTTTATGGTACTTTTTGGGACAACCCCTATGTCTGTATAGTACCTTTTTATACGGCAGGGAAGCATTCACCTCTCTCAACCAGTCCTGGATAGAAGGAGAGGCGGCTCTCAACCAGTGTTTGGCAATTAGTTTCCTAGCACTGAAGAGTGTTTTACTGAGAAGTGTATCTAGGGGCCTGGACAAGGTGTCTGGGAATAGGCCCAGTAGGCACGGTCTTGGGTCTAGTTGCAATGGTGAGCCCATATGGTCATGGAGGAATTTTACAATCTGCGTCCAGTATTCACTTATTACTGGGCATGACCAGATCAAGTGAAAGGAGCATGGGGTGCCTAGGCATCTGGGGCAGTTCAGGTTCTGGTTTGGAGAGAATTTGGCAATTCTGGCAGGTGTGAGATAGGATCTATGGATAATGTATGAATGAGTTGGGTCAAGCGTTCAGGTAGTTTAGGTGAGGTTTTCCGTACATTACCCAATATAGTGTCCCAGTCAGTGATGTCTATTTGGCCGAGGTCCATCTCCCACCTGAACCTTGCTATGTTTACGATTCTGGACGTGGTAACAGTACGTAGTACGAACTCTTCACAGAGTGTTTGGAAATGTCTGACCCCAAATATGTTGATAACCTGGAAGAGGAACACTATGACCCTTGCAGCCCACCTGTTAGCTCCCTGCAGGGTCAGTAGTTCCCTCATGAGGGGGTTGTGCCATAGGGGTGTGTGTGAATGGAAGGAATCGGTGCTGGACATTTTAACCGCTTTTCCCCAGACATAGCGATGCTGGAGTAGCAAAGGGTGACGCTCCTTATTAGTTCGTTTTCTGCGCTCGTTTCTAAATAGAACTTGTAGTGGGGAGTGCGCGTCATCATTCGGTCTTTCGCATACCAAAGTTTGGTATCTGAGTTCATTGGTCTTGTGAATGTGATAGAAATGAGAGAGCTGTGCGGCTACATAGTAGGTGTGTAGATCTGGTGTGGCCGCTCCACCTGATGAGGTTGGATTTTTAAGCGTGTGCCAAGCCAGTTTGTGCCTGCTGGACCCCCAAACGAATGTGTTGATGATTTGATCCATCTTTTTGAAGATTTCTAATGGGATTAGCACTGGAGAGTTCCAAAATATATACAAGAGTTTTGGAAGGAGTATCATTTTAAATAAATTGACTCTCCCCATCACTCCTAGAGGGAGTCTGGCCCAGGATTGAGTACGAGATTTTAGGAGGGGAAAGAGTGGTTCGATGTTGTTTGCTATGAAGTCATTGGGATCTCTTGTGACAGTCACGCCCAGATATTTAATTGAGGCCACTCTTTGTAGTGGTAGGGAGGCCGCATAATGAGGGGGGGGTGAGTGGTCAAGGGGGAGTATTTGTGATTTGGACCAATTCATGATCAGCCCCGAGTGCTCTCCGAACGCCCCGATAATATCGAGGACTTTTCGGAGTGAAGGGCCAGTGTCCTCTAGATATAGGAGCATATCGTCGGCGTATAAGCTCAGTTTTCCTGTTAGGGGTCCTTTGGTCAGTCCTCGTACGTTTGGGCTTAGTCTGAGTGAAATGGCCAGGGGTTCCACCGCCAGGGCGTATAGTAGCGGGGACAGCGGGCATCCTTGTCTGGTTCCACGGCCAAGGGGGAAAGGGTCAGATGTGTGTCCATTTACTACCACTCTAGCCAGGGGGGAGTAGTATAGTATTTTACCCCATTTGATAAACTTGGGCCCGAATCTGAATCCCTTGAGGCATTCCCACAGGTACCCCCATTCCACCGAATCAAAGGCCTTTGCGGCATCTAACGCCACCACCGCCCTGTCACCCACATTCTCATGGTCAGCTTGAACGTTCATGTATAAGCGTCGTAAGTTCATGGCTGTGTTCATGCCGGGCATGAACCCCGTTTGGTCCGAGTTTATTAAGGAGAGGATGTTTTGGTTAAGGCGCATAGACAAGATTTTAGCTAGGATTTTAATATCTGCTTGGAGAAGCGAGATTGGGCGGTAGGATTCCGGGAGATGGGGGTCTTTGCCTGGTTTGGGAATCACTATGATCACTGCCTGGCGAAGGGATTCAGGTAGGGTCCCGGTTTCGAATATGTGGTTAAACAGTAGCAATAGCTCGGGGACAAGGATTTCCGAGTAGGCTGCATAAAAGTCGAGTGGCAGACCATCACCCCCAGGGGCTTTCGCTGGTGCAAGGGATGCTATGGCCAATGCTATCTCGTCTACGTTGAGAGGGGCTTCTAGCTCAGTAACCTGAGACTCCGTCAGTTGGGGAAATGGGATGTCCTTGAGAAAGGCCTGGGTCTCTTGTGTAGTCACTTGGACTTTCGAGGAGTATAGGTCCATGAAATATGTTTGAAAGGCCTGTGCCACTGATGGGGGGTCTGAGTATGTGATGGAGTCTGGCCCATAGAGTGTAACCACCACTGGGGGACTCATGTCTTGGCGCGAGAGGTATGCCAATAATTTGCCCGCTCGTTCACCCTGTTCAAAGACCCGTTGCTTCACAAAGAAAAGTTTTTGTTTAGCCTTCTCAAAGTGTAGCTGATCTACAAGGCGGGTTTGGAGCTTGAGAGCCGATGCCCTCTCTTGAGAGGGATCTTTTTGGAACTCCCCAGTGATTAGGTCCAGTTTAGCAGAGGCCTGGCACAAGATAGTCTTGGAGGAGGCTTTGGCTCTATTTATTCGGGAGGACAATATAGTGCGGACGTGAAGTTTAAATGCCTCCCATACCATACCCACAGGGGCTGTGTTCCTGTTGGTGGCAAAGTAATATTTCCATTCATTGTGAATATCCTCTTGGTCTTTTAGTGTAGCTAGCCAGAAGGGGTGTAGGCGCCAAGTACGGGGGCCACTGGCTGGAGCAAGTTTTAACGTGGCCCAGCATGGGGCGTGGTCTGACAGGGATCTAGTGTGGTATCCTGAGTCAGTCAGTAGGGGAATTAGGGTGTCTGATATTAGGATAAGATCAATCCGGGACATAGTGGAGTGTGTCGCTGAGAAACAAGAGTATATCGTGGTGTTGGGGTATTTGTATCTCCAAGTGTCAGTTAGTGAAAATTCCGTTAGTGTACGCCCAAATCTAGTGGTGTCCGGGGGGTGGGGATTTGAGTGTGTTTGTAGTCTGTCTATGCGAGGGTTGAGTACCATATTGAAGTCCCCTAGCCAGATGCTTTGGATGTTGGGATGCAGTGTCATAAACAATAAACCCTCAGTGATTAAGGTGGAGTTGTATGGGGGGGAATATAAAATGCCATTATTAAGTACTGTACTCCGTTAAGTGTGCAGTGTAGGAATATATACCTGCCTTGTGGGTCTGTACAAACCGAAATTATTGCAAATGGGGTGGTTTTGGCTATAAGAATTGAAATTCCCCGGGAGTGCGGAGTGTGGGTGGAGTGGAAAGCCCAGCCAATCCAGGGGCGCCTCAACGCTCGTTGAAGTTGGCCTGTGGCATGTGTTTCTGCAAGGACTATAATGTCTGCTCTATAAGATTTAAGTATATTGAATATCGCCGTGCGCTTAATTTTGTCTCGGAGCCCCCGGACGTTCCAGGAGAGGAATTTTACATTAGCCATAGTACCATATTGACAAATTTTGGAGGGTTGGGCGTGAAGTATTATGGGGGCATGCACCCCAGCCCACTCCGCACTTTGGTATATATCCCACCGTCTCCCTCTTTGCAGGGGAGTGACTGTGCATTAACATTCTGAGACATGAAATAGCATTAAACATGTTACTTAACTTAACATTGCCCTTTAACCCCCTCCCAACCCTCAGCCTCCCGAACTTGGCTGGGGTATATATCCCAAAACTAGTGCATTGACACAAAATTGAGCGCATGTAATTGTAAGGATTCAAAAATAGAAAAAGAAAAGGGTAATGCACTTTTAAACGTACCTCCCCCAGCGGGAGCCTATTTGGCAGCGCCGGTGGGAGTATAACTAGCAACCGTTGGGTGCGAACAGATTCTGGATAGATATCCAGCAATGGAGAACGTGTAGCCTTTGCAGCCCACTACCGTGGGTATGGCACATTAACCTGAGCCTATGCTCCGCTGTGGCATCTGGGCTTGGGGTATTGCCACCAATAAGAAAAGGCAAAAAGGAAAACTAAGAAAAAACCCCCAAAAGGGAAAAAGGGAGAAGCAAAATGAGGACATGTGTCCAGGGTTGTGGCGTGGTCTTGAAGTACCCCCAGTGGCTGGGTGTGGTGATTCAGCGGTGGGATGAGACGGTCAGTTCCATGTTCCAGATTGTGTGTTGTCGTCAACTGCAGCTTGTCCACTGTGGGGGGCTATCTGTGGAGGTTAGTTTACAATTCTGAAGTAGGGCTAGTGGACGTTCTGAATGTTAGCACGACTTGGTGACGGAAGTCTCATCAGTACTGTTCGGGGCCAGGGGATTGGGAAGCATGTAGTTGTTAGGCATAAGTCGTTGTGGGACTATGGTGTTCCTGGTCATCAAAAAGAAGAAGGCACTTACTTCAGGATTGGGGCGCTAGTGCTGTTGTGCTCGGCGATTTCTTGCAGCGTCTTGGTGGTCTATCCAGTCCGAGGCCAAAGCAGGATCCTCAAAGAAGTGCACTCGGTCTTCTCCAACCACGCGGAGACGAGCTGGGAACAGCATTGCATATTTAATGTGTTGCACACGCAACCGGCGCTTAACTTCCGTGAAGCCTGCACGCTGCCTCTGCACCTCAGCAGAGAAATCCGGGAATGCGGATATGAATCCAGATTGAAAGGGAATATTACCCTTGAGCCTAGCCATTCGCAGTACAGCGTCGCGATCTTTAAAGTTCAGTAATTTTGCAATAAAGGTGCGGGGTGGTGCTCCCTCAGGTGGCCGGCGCGCCGGCATGCGATGGGCGCGCTCCACCACGAAGGTGGTGGAGAAGGTATCTCTGCGATAGGCGTTTATCAGGATTTTCTCCAGGAAGGTGGCAGGGTCTGTACCCTCCGCGCCTTCAGGCAGGCCGACAAAACGCAGGTTGGACCTGCGAGACCGGTTCTCAAGGTCGTCATGTTTCTGTGCTAGTTGTTGTAGCTGTCTCTGCAGATCTTCATGAGAGTGCTGCAAGGGGTGTAAGATGTCCTCCGCCCGCCCTATCCTGGTCTCAGCTTCAGTGACCCTCTCCCTTAATTTAGTCATGTCGTGCCTAATAAGGGATATGTCCACCTTAACTTCCTCAATTTTAGATGTTAGGGTAGTCTGGCATAGTGATATAGCTTCCAGTACCTTAGCTGTTCCGTCTGCTGTGGAATCTAAAGGGGGTGCCGCGTGTGTTGTTGGCGCGGCGCCATCTTGCTCCTCTGTGTCCCGCTCCGTCCTTCGGTATCTGTCCAGGGAAGAGGAGCCAGCGTTGTTTCTCTTTGTAGGGGACATGGTCCGGAGTGACTGCGCCGCCGGTACAGAGGGTTTTGGATAGGTTACAGGCCGGTTTTTAGGTGCAGGATGAGGGTTGAAGGATCGCCACGAGCGGAGCTCCGGTCACACACGTCCTCTCACATTGCCGTCCAGGCCACGCCCCCCATCTATTTTTTTTAAATGCAGTAACAGTTTAGACTTTGCATTTATGCTGACTAGCTGGTAAATGTGCCGGGGATTTTTTTGTTTTTTTAGTGTTCTGTAGATTGCCTTACTGATTTTTACTTTGCTTGCACAGTGTACCTGATCGCAGCCTTTATTTTTTTTAGATAAACTTCAAACAGCCAAATACACAGATGAAATGCATATAAGAGGGTAGTTTTACATTTTAAAATATGTGTTTCTTTCACTCCAGTCCTGAGGTTTACACAACTTTGCCACACAACATGGAGCAACATATATCCAACACTGTGGCTATTATTGTGTTTGTGTGCAGTAAAACTCATTAAAAGAGAAGTATGTTTTTTTTTTTTTGTATTTATACTTATATATAAGTATAATTTTATACTTCCCTAGCTGGATGCAGCATCGGTCCAATGCTGCATCTGTCCCCAGCCGCCTCTGCACTGCGAACCGAGCGATCGAACATCACTGATGGCTCGGTTCTCACAGATCCCTGAGCAGAGAGCTGCTGCCTGTCAATCAGCAGCTCTCCTGCTCTGCTCCTCCACGCTCATTGGAGCGCTGAGCTGTGGAGGGGTGGGGAGCGGCCGTCTCAGGCTCTTAGCGGCTCGCTGGGAGGCTGAGACAGTCAATAGTCCAGGCACCTGGCAGATCCAGACTTTATTGACGTAATGACGCGGTGCCTGGACTGATTGCAGTGACATCAGCAGAGAGTGGCCTTCAGACCAGAGTTTCTGCTGAAAACGGGTCACAGGAGTGCAAAACGAATTGCACTCCTGTGACCTATAGGAGAAGCCCAGCCAAACGAGCTCAGGCTGGACTTCTCCTTTTTTAAAATGTAACTTTTTCAAAAAATGTTCATTTAAAAAAACTGCTGCACCAATATCGTGTGACATAAAAAATTGCAACAACCAACATTCCCCCCCAGGCCCTTGATTTCAGAAAACTTATAATGCTTTTACATATATATGAGAAGTGTCAGAATAGGCTTGGGAGGTAAGTGATAAACTGGTGGGGCATTGATCAGGGGCAATATGACTGGTGTGGTGGTGATCATGGACATTTTGAATGGTGTGGCAGTAATATGGGACACTTTGAGTGTGTGGCTGTAATTAGGGACACTGAGCCTCGGTTCACACCAGAGGCGGCACGACTTGCAGGTCACACCGAGGCGACCTGCACACGACTGCCGGGGCGACTTGCAAGACGACTTCTGTATAGAAGTCTATGCAAGTCGCCCCCAAAGTAGTACAGGAACCTTTCTTCTAAGTCGGAGCGACTTGCGTCGCTCCGATTAGAACGGTTCCATTGTACAGAACGGGAGGCGACTTGTCAGGCGGCTAGGTCGCCTGACAAGTCGCCCCCGTGTGAACCGAGCCTTACTGGTGACAGTGAGTTAACAAAGTTTTATGTTTTTTTTTTTTTTGTTTTTTTTTGTTTTTTTTTACATACTGTCACTCTAGCAGTACCTTGGGTGAGGTGATCAAGATTTTTTTTTTTTTTTACGCTGTGATTGCTTTTACAGCCACCATGGCTGTAAAAGCAATAATTTCTCACTCTCTCTGGCTACATTCCTGCATCCATTGAGAAATACTGTGAGAGCTGTGATAGGTCACAGCTATAACATGGTACAAGACTGCTGTGAATGGCCTTGTACCATATGATCACTGTGACCGCTCACAGTAGTAAACAATGATGCCAGGAAATTACATCTTGTTTACTACTGTGCACGAGATCGCTGACTGCAATCAGCGATCACATGCTACCCGGGCCGCACATAGGCTGGGTAGCAGAGGGATCTTCAGGTATGTCGACCCGCTTCGGCGCTGCTCTGGTCTGGCAATTTAAGTATGTGGGCCAGACAGGAAGCATTTGGGAGGCATAGTTCACCTTTACCAAATGACTGACTTTACAGAAAAGGGACGTGTATCAATGAAAACATGCTGTGCAGCTTTGACCAAAATTAGATAACACCCTTGCTATAGGTGTAGGTCATTTACGTACATCGTGAAGCCTGACTGGAAAACTCCCAGCATGTTGCTAAGGACATTGCTAAGTGAGGCCCATCTATTACTACTCCCCTCCACCATTGCAGGAGTGAGCTGTTTCTCTGATTCAAACCCCCCACATGTGCCTTTTCTCCCCTAATGCAGTAGTTTTGAGATCAGAGTTTGAGAGCTCAATCCTGTGATGGTGAAGGTGAGCAGTAATAGCTGGGCCTCTCAGCAATGTCCTGGGAGTTTTCCAGTCAGGCTTAATGAGGTATGTAAATGGCCTACACCTATAGCAAGTAGGGGTGCAACGGATCAAAAAACTCACGGTTCGGATCGTTCCACGGATCAGGAGTCACGGTTCGGATCATTTTCGGATCAACAAAAAAAAAAATCTCCCCCACTGTAATAACCACAATCTCCCTATTGGCAGGGTGTGGCAGGGTATTGGCGGGTATATTGGCAGGGTATTGGCAGGGTATGGCAGAGTATTGGCAGGGTATGGCAGAGTATTGGCAGGGCATTGCAGCAGAGCATTGCAGAGTATTGGCAGGGCATTGCAGAGTATTGCCACTGCTGCCATCTGATCTCTCCCCTCCACTGTACAGATCAGTACACAGAGGGGAGAGAGGAACCGGCGTCATGACATGACGCCGGTTTGTTACAAGTGATCGCTCCGTCATTTGACGGAGCGATCACGTATTAAACGGCCGCCGGGTGTACCAAGGTGGCCGCCGCTCCGGAGCTAGGCCGAGGCCACAGAGCTCTCCGCGGATCGCGGGTTCCCGTACGGATCAACCTCCGCGGATCGGATCACGGATCGATGACGATCCGTTGCACCCCTAATAGCAAGAGCATTCTACAACTTTAGTCACAGCTGCTTAGTATGTCTTTATCTATAGACACCCCTAATCTGCATATTCAATTTTTAGGTAAAGGTGAACTAACCCTTCAAATAAATCCTGTTTTACTAGAAAGGGTTGCCTTATCTGATATCCAATTCCTTTTTTCTATGAAGTAAATTAGATTAGAGATCTCTGAAAGAGAAGCCTTGTTAATATTTAACTCTCAGTTGCATTCTTTGAATATTATTTGTGGCCTGAACCTAGTTTTCGCTTCTTCGAATTTCTCGGGGCATTGCCACTTTATACTTTTATTTTGATCCAGGGAATATACAGTTGCCTCTCATGGGATCAGGAAGGAATTTTTACCCCTGCTGGAGCAAATTGGATCATGCTTTGCTGGGGTTTTTCGCCTTCCTCTGTATCAACTGTGGGTATAGGATTGTGTATATGGGATTGTATGACTTTATTTTTTTTATTATATTTTTTTCCCCTTTTATTGGTTGAACTAGATGAATTTGTGTCTTTTTTTTCAACCAGACACAAACTATTTAACTATGTTATAAATCTCAGTTGCAAAGGTGTAAGTCTCCTTTATTCCATCTTGTTTCTAGTAAGTTGATTCTGTGGAGAAAGGCATTTGTAATAAATATTTCTATGAATATCACTGATCACTTTGCTTTTTTTAATTTTTTTTTTTAGGCCATTTCCACACTGGAGCGTTGGCGCCGCCGGCGGTAAAGCGCCGCTATTTTTATGGGGGTTTTCGGCCGCTAGCGGGGCGGTTTTAACCCCCGCTAGCATGCCCATTCAGTTCAATGGGCAGGAGCGGTGAAGGAGCGGTGTATACACCATAATGCTGCTTGCAGGAGTTTTTTTTAATGTCCTGCCAGCGCATCGCCTCAGTGTGAAAGCCCTCCTGCTTTCACACTGAGACTGCAAGAAAGCCGTTTTTCAGGCGCTTTACAGGCACTATTTTTAGCCCAAAAGCGCCTGAACGTCTGTGTTAAAGGGGTGTGTTAAAGGTCTTGTTTAAAGGGGTTGTAACGGCAGACCCCTTTTTTATTATCTTAATGCATTCTATGCATTAAGAGAAAAAGCCTTCTTTGTGCAGCAGCCCCCCCTAATACTTACCTGAGCCCCATCTCTATCCAGCGATGTCCATGAGTCCCTCAGCCGTCCGGAACTCTTCTTTCTGATTGGCTGAGACACAGCAGTGGCGACCCTGGCTCCTGCTACTGTCAGTCAAAGTCAGTTAGCCAATCAGGAGAGAGAGGGGGCAGGGCTGAACCACAGCTTCATGTCTGAATAGACACACGGAGCTGCAGCTTGGCTCAGGTGCCCCCTTAGCAAGCTGCTTGCTGTGGGGGCACGCGACAAAAGGGAGGGGCCAGGAGCAGCATAGAGGGGGCAGAGAAGAGGAGGATCAGGGCTGCTCTGTACAAATCCACTGCACAGAGCAGGTACAGTGGGGAGAACAAGTATTTCATACACTGACGATTTTTGCAGGTTTTCCTACTTACAAAGCATGTAGAGGTCTGTAATTTTTTATCATATGTATTCTTCAACTGTGTGAATCTAAAACAAAAATCCAGAAAATCACATTGTATCATTTTTAAGTAATTAATTTGCATTTATTGCATGACATAAGTAATTGATGCATCATAAAAGCTTAATATTTGGTATAGAAACCTTTGTTTGCAATAAGGCCCCTTTCACACTGGGGCGGTGGGGGCGTCGGCGGTACAACAGCGCTATTTTCTCCCCTCGTCTTTCAGGACAGCACCTGGAGAGCGCAGCTCCACCCACTTTTCCCAGGAAACACTGCAGTCAGTTTTTTCTTTAAAGACCGGACACTTCCACCATGGCCTCAGTTGTAGTGTTTCCTCCGCCATGGTGGAAGCGCTGCAGGGAACCAGGGGTGTGCTGCGCTGTCTCCAGGTGGAGAGAGTTGGGGCATACCGGTATTTCTGTTCTTTTGTGGCAGACCAGCCCAGCTTCCTCCCTTCACGTGCGGGGGTTGCTCCGGCGTCCTCCCCTCTTCATACCCGGCGAGGGTCAGGCTGCAGGGGGTCCCAGCTCCTTTAGACCGGCGGCTGGCTTGGAAGGAGCGGCGTCTCCTCTTCAACCCCATTGCTCAGCCTTCCGGGTTCCGGTGGCGAGCGCGTCACTACGGCCGGGGGCGGGACCTCCAGCGGCGCGACGCGGCTTCCGGTTCCGGCCGCTGGAACGCAGGAGGGGAGGGCAGGTCTCTTCCGGCTGACGTCATTTCCGGCCCTCGCAGTGGCGAGTGGACCGGGAAAGTTTAAAAAACAAGCACCAAACGCCATTGCAAATCCTGTCAATATGGAGGAGGAACAATCGGTGGTGGCAGGAGCAGGAGCCACACAAGTCAGCCAGGCCCAGGTAAGCGGGGACAGCGTGTCTCTGTAACTTACTCTATGGGCATGTTTTAGTTCCCTCTTTGGTAAATGTTTTAAAGAGCCTGCAGCATTCTTCCTGGGTATTGAAGCAGGAAGTAAATGTGTTTAAGATTGTGAAGTAAATCTGTGGGGGGATTTACTGGCTGAGTGAAGGAGGGGGGTTAAAGTGTTAGCTCTCCACTCTTTTTCAGCATGCTGTTTATAGGTGTTTTTCTGTTTGTGTATTTCAGAAGGCAAAAGAAAAGACCAAGCATTCGTCTTTTCCTGTTAAAAGAAAATGCCCATCTTGTAAAAATGTGCTTAAAGAGTCTTGGGCTAAGGTGTTATGCAAAGGGTGCATTGCAGACTTAGTTAAGGAGGAAACCACTCCTAGTGTACCTGTGGTTCAGCAGGACTTACTGAGCTCATTTAGGAAAGATTTGGCGGAGACTTTTGAGTCATTTAAATCCTACCTTGACAAACGTCCAGCCGCAGGCAGCTCAGTACCTCGTTCCCAGTCTTCTGTTTCCGCATATAGGGGTGACAGTGACTCGGAGGAGGAAAATCGTAGCGTGGCTACGGAATCAGAGGAAGAAGCAGAGGAAGAGAAAGAATCTTCTTCTTCTTCTCGATATAAGTTGTCTCTAGAGGAGGTGGATGATCTACTAAAAACTATCCACACTACTCTTAATATTACAGAGGACAAGGCCCAGCTGTCGTTACACGATAAGATGTTTCAAGGCATGGGTGAGGTGAAGCACAGGATGTTTCCGGTGCAGAAACAGTTAAGAGAGAATGGAAGGACCCAGAGAGGGCCCCCTTCTTTTCTAGATCCCTCAAACGCAGGTTTCCCTTGAGGAAGATAGCGCACAGGTCTGGAACAAGAAGCCTAGACTGGATGCGGCCTTCTCTCAGGTGTCGAGAAACACTGACCTCGCGTTTGAGGACATGGGTATCCTCAAGTACCCCATGGACAAGAGGGCTGACTCCCTGCTAAAGAAAGCTTGGGATTCCACCCTAGCAAATTTAAAGCCAGCTATGGCATCAACAGTGGTAGCCAGAAACCTGGAGCACTGGTTGGAACAGCTAAAGGTTCATATCGAGGCAGGTACACCTCGTAAGGATCTTTTAGAGACCTTACCAGTGCTTATGAAAGCTGTTGGATATATAGCAGATGCTTCGGCAGAATCAGTTAGGATGTCGGCCAGATCATCTGCCCTAATCAACTCAACGCGCAGGGCTCTGTGGGTCAAGACTTGGACCGGGGACACAGCCTCTAAAGCCAAGTTATGCGGTTTACCCTTTGAGGGGGATTTGGTTTTTGGCCCAGGTCTTGAAGCCATTCTTGAGAGAACGGCTGACAAAAAGAAAGCCTTCCCCATTAAGAAAAAGGTGGTTCCTCAGGGCAACAAAAATTTTCGTCCTTTTCGGAAAACCACAGACTCAAAGGAGACAGGATATAAAAGACCTTGGAGGTCTCAGAGAGGCAGGGGCAAGTCAGGGGTACTCTTTCGCCCCCCTACCCCAAATACAAAGAGCCAGTGACGGTCCCCAGTCTGTGGGAGCAAGGTTACAAACCTTCTTCCCACAGTGGCAGAGGATAACAGACAGTCCATTTATCCTAAAAACTATAAGGGAGGGTTACGGACTGGAGTTTGCCCAACCCCCTCCGGTTCGGTTTTATTTAACTCAGGCTCCCAGAGACCCGGAGAAGCTTACGGCTATGTCAGCAATTCTGCAGGAGTTAATTCAGCAGAAGGTGGTAGTAAATGTTCCCCCCAACGAGGTAGAACAGGGGTGCTATTCACACATCTTTCTGGTGAAGAAGCCTTCAGGCAAGTTCAGATTGATCCTGAACCTGAAGATACTCAACAGAGCGGTCAGGTACAAAAGGTTCAAGATGGATACGATCTTTTCGGTAAAGGGTCTCCTGACCCCAGACTGCTTTATGGTATCCATAGACCTAAGAGATGCATATCTCCATGTGCCTATAGCCCCAGCATCACAGAAGCACCTCAGATTTGCGATCAGGATAGGGGGATCTGTCCTACATCTGCAATTCAGAGCTCTCCCTTTCGGGCTGTCATCCTCTCCGAGGATATTTACAAAAATTCTGGCGGAGGCCTTAGCCCCTCTCAGAATAGAAGGAATTTCGATTGTCCCATATTTAGACGATCTGCTAATATTTGCCAAATCAAGGCACATATTGGAGAGAGATCTACAAAGGACGAGGAGGCATCTGGAGAGCCTAGGGTGGTTAATAAACGAGGAAAAATCGAACATGATCCCATCACAGGCAATAACCTTTCTAGGTTACACTATCGACTCCATACAGGGAAAAATGTATCTCCCAGAGGAGAAGATAGTAAAGCTTCAGAACGCTGTAAAAAAGGCCCAGACAAACCTGCCAATTTCTATCAGGGCAGTGATGTCTGTTTTGGGGCTCCTTACTGCAGCAATACCTGCAGTACAGTGGGCACGGTTGCACGCAAGGGAACTTCAACAGACAATTTTGAAAAGTTGGTCTTATGGAGAGTCCCTAGAAAAGATGATAACGATATCTCCCCGAGTTCAGAGGAAGCTCTGGTGGTGGAGGAGCCACTCCAATCTGAACAAGGGCCTGCTCTGGTTTTTTCCCCAGGAGAGGAGATTAACAACAGATGCGAGTTCCTGGGGGTGGGGAGCCCACCTGGAAGGACAGATGGCTCAAGGCAATTGGACAAAAAGGGAAGCCAGGAGATCCTCCAATTGGAGGGAATTAAGGGCTATTCTCCTAGGACTATGGGCTTTCGAGGAAATAGTCCGGGGGCATCATGTTCAGGTGCTATCAGACAATGCCACAGCAGTGGCATATGTTACAAGACAGGGGGGCACGAGAAGCAAGGTCTTGCTAGCCTTGTCAGTTCAGTTGCTATCCTGGGCGGAAGGCAACGTAAAGTCCCTAACAGCTGTACACCTAAAAGGAGAGCTGAATCTAGTGGCAGACTTTCTAAGCAGAGAAAGGATACTAGAGGCAGAATGGAGTCTGAACAAGGAGGTATTCCAGGAATTAACAAAGAAATGGGGAACTCCTCAGATAGACCTGTTCGCATCCCACAAGAATGCAAAGGTGAGAGCCTATTACTCACTAAACAGGCAAGATCAGGCGAAAGGTTTGGATGCGCTGGCACAACCATGGAACTTCCACTTGTGCTACGCCTTTCCCCCCTTTCAAATGATCCCTTGGGTGTTGAAAAAACTACAGCGAGAGACCACAAGTTTGATCCTAGTGGCTCCTTTTTGGCCCAAGAGACCCTGGTTTGCAACCATACAGAGGTTGGCAGTGGAACCACATTGGGTTCTCCCACTTCGAAAGGATCTGCTATCCCAGGGACCCCTTCAGCATCCAAATGTCAATCAGCTCAGGCTGACAGGTTGGTTACTGAGGAGCAGCTGCTAAAAAGAAGGGGCTTCTCAGATAAGCTGGTATCAACCCTGTTAAATAGCCGAAAGAAGGTTACCAGGGGTATTTATTTTAAGACATGGAAGCAGTTTAATTCCTGGTGCATGACTAAAAAATGTTCACCACAGGAGTTGCCCTCAATTTTAGAGTTTCTCAATGAGGGTATGGAGATGGGGCTGGCAGCCAGTACCCTGAAGGTCCAGGTAGCTGCCTTGTCGGTGTTTCTTGAGAGAAAGTTATCTCAAGAACCATTTATAGTGAGATTTTTCAAAGCATTGGCCAGGCTTAGGCCAGTACCTTTCAAATCCTTTCCTAGATGGGATTTATCTCTGGTGCTACAAGGGTTGATCAGATCACCCTTTGAGCCACCACAGGAAGCAACTTTAAAAGTATGGACGCTTAAACTGGTTCTTTTGGTGGCAGTTACCTCAGCCAGAAGAATTAGTGAGTTACAGGCTCTATCTATAGTAGAACCCTTTTGTTTGATATTTTCAGACCGGGTAGTGCTGAAAACTGACCCGGGCTTCTTGCCAAAGGTCGCAACCTTTTTTCATAGGGCACAAGAGATAGTTTTACCTACTTTTTGTCCTACACCATCCAACTCTAAAGAGGAGGCTTTTCATACCCTGGATGTGAGGAGATGTTTACTCCATTATTTAGAGATTACGAGAGAGTTTAGGAAGACAAATTCTCTTTTTATTCTTTTTTCTGGATCACGCAAGGGTCATTGTGCTTCTAAAAGCACTATAGGCAGATGGCTTAGAATGGCGATCAGTGAAGCCTACAGGGCTGCAGGGGCTGATCCTCCCACAGGGGTAATGGCCCATTCAACAAGGGCAGTAGCAACGTCCTGGGCAGAAAGAGCGGGGGCTTCTCCAGGCCGGATCTGTAAAGCGGCCACGTGGACAAGCTTCTCCACCTTCACCCGCCACTACAGGGTGGACTTGCTATCAGCAGCGGATCAATCGTTTGGCAGGAAGGTCCTGCAGGCGGTGGTCCCACCCTAGAGTAAGTACTCTTTTATCATCTCCAGGTGCTGTCCTGAAAGACGAGGGGAGAAAAACCCTAGTTAGACTTACCGGTAACGGTATTTCTACGAGTCTTTCGGAACAGCACCGATGACCCGCCCTAATTGGTTTATAAAAATGTGGTGTTATTGCTATGTTCTGCTTATCTAATTTCAGCATGGCTGGAGGTACTCTATGAACAACTGAGGCCATGGTGGAAGTGTCCGGTCTTTAAAGAAAAAACTGACTGCAGTGTTTCCTGGGAAAAGTGGGTGGAGCTGCGCTCTCCAGGTGCTGTCCTGAAAGACTCGTAGAAATACCGTTACCGGTAAGTCTAACTAGGGTTTTTTAGCGCTGCTGTACCGTTGTTCTTGCAGCGGTATTCGGCCGCTAGCGGTGCGGTTTTACCCCCCACTGGTGGCCGAAAAAGGGTTAAAATCCCTCGTACAGCGCGGCTATAGCCGCGATATTGCCACGGTATAGCCGCGCTGTCCCATTGATTTCAATGGGCAGGAGCGGGGAAGGAGCGGTGAATACACCGCTCCTTCCCCGCTCCAAAAAAGCGGTTTGCAGGACTTTTTTCACCGCCCTGCCTGCGCACCGCTTCAGTGTGAAAGCCCTTGGGCTTTCACACTGAACAAACAGCGGAGGCTGTTTAGGGGCGGTTTTCAGGCGGTATTTTTAGCGCAATACCGCCTGAAAACCGCTCCAGTGTGAAAGGGGTCTTACAGAGATCATACGTTTCCTATAGTTCTTGACCAGGTTTGCACACACTGCAGCAGGGATTTTGGCCCACTTCTCCATACAGACCTTCTCCAGATCCTTCAGGTTTCTGGGCTGTCGCCTGGCAATACGGACTTTCAGCTCCCTCCAAAGATTTTCTACTGGGTTCAGGTCTGGAGACTGGCTAGGCCACTCCAGGACCTTGAGATGCTTCTTACGGAGCCACTCCTTAGTTTCCTTGGCTATGTGTTTCGGGTCATCATGACCCAGCCACGACCCATCTTCAATGCTCTTACTGAGGGAAGGAGGTTGTTGGCCAAGATCTTGCGATACATGGCCCCATCCATCCTCCCCTCAATACGGTGCAGTCATCCTGTCCCCTTTGCAGAAAATCGGCCCCAAAGAATGATGTTTCCACCTCCATGCTGGGGTTGTACTCATCCTTCTTCTAACTCCAAACACGGCGAGTGGAGTTTAGACCAAAAAGCTCTATTTTTGTCTCATCAGACCACATGACCTTCTCCCATTCCTCCTCTGGATCATCCAGATGGTCATTGGCAAACTTCAGACGGGCCTGGACATGCGCTGGCTTGAGCAGGGGGACCTTGCGTGAGCTGCAGGATTTTAATCCATGACAGCGTATTGTGTTACTAATGGTTTTCTTTGAGACTCTGGTCCCAGCTCTCTTCAGGTCATTGACCAGGTCCTGCCGTGTAGTTCTGGGCTGATCCCTCACCTTCCTCATGATCATTGATGCCCCACGAGGTGAGATCTTGCACGGAACCCCAGACCAAGGGAGATTGACCGTCATCTTGAACTTCTTCCATTTTCTAATAATTGCGCCAAAAGTTGTTGCCTTCTCACCAAGCTGCTTGCCTATTGTCCTGTAGCCCATCCAAGCCTTGTGCAGGTCTACAATTTTATCGCTGATGTCCTTACACAGCTCTCTGATCTTGGCCATTGTGGAGAGGTTGGAGTTTATTTGATTGAGTGTGTGGACAGGTGTCTTTTATACAGGTAAGTGGAGAACAGGAGGGCTTCTTAAAGAAAAAATAACAGGTCTGTGAGAGCCAGAATTCTTACTGGTTGGTAGGTGATCAAATACTTATGTCATGCAATAAAATGCAAATGAATTATTTAAAAATCATACAATGTGATTGGATTTTTGGCACCTTTAGTGCAAGAAAAGCTCAAGAAAAATCTATCCCTTTAAATTCTATGTCTGTTTTCACACTGGCCCGTTGCACTTCTGTTGTGGTGTTAAAAATCTTGCTTGCTGCATTTTTGGTCAGTTAAAAAAAACTGACGCACCAGTGTTACATTTTTTATGCGGTTTTTGAGTCACTATGAAAAACACACCATAAACACAATAAAATTGCATGCGCTTTCTGCGCCATTATCGCCATCTTTTTCTCTTATCTGCAAAATGCAGATAACACCATTTTCACCCGATATGTTTCAATGGCTGAAATTTCGGTGCATCTCTACTCAAAAAGGCATCGATTCTTCTACATACACTTTCACACAGTTTTTGAAGGCACTCAGCAGGTAGGTTGTTCCAAACATCGGAGAACTAGCCACAGATTCACGATTCGAATCGGGTTTTTTTTTTTTCTTTGGAAAAACGCGCCGGTCCCGAGGCGCATGAGCTTTTAGGCGAGGCCGCGGCTTCGGCCTAGTCTGCGTCGTCCGGCCTTGCGGACTAGGCCGAATCCGCGGCCTCGCCTAACAAACTCATGCCCGCAGCGCCTCGGGACCGGCACGGTGAAAAAAAAAAATCTAAAGAAATCGATTTGCTTAAATTTTGAATCGATTTGACCTCTCAACTCGATTCAAGATTTAAATCGATTTTTTTCCCCAGCTCTAGTCAGAGGTATGGCTTTTTGGCCGCAGTTCTTCCATGACCACTTCTGGCTAGGCTTCTTCGGATAGTGGATGGGTTTACCTGAGTCCCACTAGTTTCCGCCAGTTCTGTGCTGCTGGACATCTTCTGATCTCAAAGCGAAGTAGACATGAGGTGTCTTTCATCTGCTGAATTAAGTTTCCTTAGCCAGCAGCTACGGTCCTCAGCATTGTCCATTTTGTTGTGCTTCTATAAAAGAACTTGAACAGCACATCTTGAAACCCCAGTCTGATTTGAAATTATTGCCTGGGATAGGCCTTGCTGATGCAGTATAACTACCGTGTGTCTTCTTGCTGTGCTCTTGCTCTGGTGTATGCCGGTGGCATGAAACCGCCTTCCACAACCTCACCTTAGTAGCAGAGTTTGGCTGTTCCTCACCTAGCTTGAAACCTTCTAAACAGCTGTTTCTGTTTTGTATAATGCTGTTTTAACCTATATATAAAGTTGATCATTAGCACCTACTTGGTATAATTGAATAACCCTTCCCGCCTGTGCTATAGCTGAAAGATGGCTACAGCGCAGCTTTCCAGTTCTGGGCAGATGCTCATTGACGTCCTGCCATATGCGCACCTCCTGCACGCCACCTGGGGCATGCATCGACCATGCTCTGTGACCACAGTGTCCTTTTGGACACAGTGATCACAAATCGTGGTAAAAGGCCAATCACAGTAGCCCTTTACCATGTGATCAGCTGTGTCCAATCAGACTTACCAGCTATCGACATTCCTTTCCTCACACGCTGTCTCTGTGTGAGGATAGGAAAGTTGATAACTGGCACGTTTGACAGGGCACAGTACATTGTTTACACTAATAATTAGGGCACTGATCACATCAGTGCAGCTCATCGGTGCACGTGAATTAAGAAAAAAAAAAATACTTGTTTAAAATTAAAATTTTAGGGTAAAGGTGATAAACTGGCCAAGCATGTCTCCAGACCTAAACCTCTATTGAGCATTTGTGGGGCATCCTCAAACGGAAGGTGGAAGAGCGCAAGGTCTCCAACATCCACCAGCTCCATGATGTCGTCATGGAGGTGTGGAAGAGGACTCCAGTTGCAACCTGTAAAACTCTGGTGAGCTCCATCGGGTTAAGTTAGTGCTGGAAAATAATGGTGGCCACACAAAATATTGACACTTTGGGCCCAATTTGGACATTTTCACTTAGGGGTGTACTCACTTTTGTTGCCAGCTGTTTCGACATTAATTGCTGTGTGTTGAGTTATTTTGAGGGAACAGCATATTTACACTGTTATACAAGCTGTACACTCACTACTTTACATTGTAGCAAAGTGTAATTTCTTTGTGTTGTTACATGAAAAGATATTGTGCTGCCCCAACGGGGCATAGAATTTACCGTATATAGATTGTTCCCTAACCATTTTGTATGGACTTTTATATTTAGTTCACATGCTGCCATCTAGTGACCTTTTGTGGTAATGCACTTGTTTTCTCATGTTCCCATTCCTGATGTTATGACACACTTCCTTTGTATGTAATGCTCCAACCTTCTTCCTATTATTGTACTTCCTGTGTCATGGATGCAGCTATAAGCCACATGTAGCAGGGCACATGTATTCTGCATTGTAAGCTACAGACAATATTATCTTTTGACCGCATAAATACTACAACCTATTAATCTGTTTGTATCCTGTCATCTGCTGTAACCTGATCTTCAAAATAAAAACATCTTATGGATGGAATCAGTATTTGGTGAGTTCAAACTATCTGATGAGGATTGTCCTCAGTGATTATATCTTATACATGACAAGATAGAGGTCTCACAAGGGATAGTCAGAATAGTCAAAAGATGTATAGAATTCCCACAGCCTGCTGTGTATATGTGCGCCTGATCTGCAATCCAAGCTCAGTGCCATCAGTCATCTTGTGAAGCACATGGTCGCACGAGTTTACTGCACCTCATGTGAATGTTAAAAACTGTTTCTCTACATTGAGCTTTGTCACCCCACCTGTCTAAGCTGCCTTTCGTCTTCTTAAAGAGTGGATTTGGTAAGTTCAAACTATCTGATAAGGATTGTCCTCTGTGATTATATCTTTATACAGGCCAGGCCTGAGGTCTCACAAGGGATAGTTGCTTCACAAATATTTACAAAAATGTGAGGGGTGTACTCAATTTTGTGAGATACTGTATGTAAAAATCAGTGTTTTTTTTTTTCTGCTAGAAAATTACTTAGAACCCCCAAACATTAGATATTTTTTTTGCAGAGACCCTAGAGAATAAAATGGCCATTGTTGCAATTTTTTATGTCACACGTTATTTGTGCAGCGTTTTTTTAAACACAATTTTTTGGGAAAAAATACACTTTGATGAATAAAAAAAGAACAAAACACAATATAAAACCCGACTTTTTGGGTAAAATATGAAAGATGATGTTACGCTGAGTAAATAGATCCCAAACATGTCATGCTTTAAAATTGCACACGCTCGTAGAATGGCGGCAAAGGACAGTACTTAAAAATCTCTATAGGCGATGCTTTAAAAATGTATACTTGTTACCAGAGTTATGCCGCGTACACACGAGCGGACTTTACGGCGGACTTTACGGCGGACTTTGCCCGGCGGACTGGATTTCGTCGGACAATTCGATGTGTGTGGGCTCCAGCGGACTTTGTTTTCTCAAAAGTTGGACGGAATTAGATTTGAAACTTGTTTAAAATTTATCCGTTGAAATCGAGTCCGGTCGAAAAGTCCGCCGTCTGTATGCTAGTTCGACGGACAAAAAGCCACGCTAGGGCAGCTATTGGCTACTGGCTATGAACTTCCTTGTTTTAGTCCGGTTGTACGTCATCACGTACGAATTCGACGGACTTTGGTGGATTGTGTGTAGGCAAGTCCGTTCGTTCACAAAGTCCGTCGAAAAGTCCGCCGGGCAAAGTCCGCCGTAAAGTCCGCTCGTGTGTACGCGGCATTACAGAGAAGATCTAGTGCTAGAATTATTGCTCTTACTCTAGCGTTCGTGGTGATACCTAACGTGTGGTTTGAACAGCGTTTACATATGTGGCCGGGACCAGTGTATGTAAAGCATTAGTTCAAATAAAATAAAATGATATATAGGGGTTATTTACAAAAGGCAAATCCACTTTGCACCACAAGTGCACTTGGAAGTGCAGTCGCTGTAAATCTAAGGGGTAGATCTGAAATGAGGGGAAGCTGCTGGTTTTATCATCCAATCATGTGCAAGCTAAAATGCTGTTTTATATTTTCCTTGCATGTCCCCCTCGGATTTACAGCGACTGCACTTCCAAGTGCACTTGTGGTGCAAAGTGGATTTTCCTTTCCTAAATAACCCCCACATTTTTTAAATTTTTTAAAAAGACCTTGTTTACATTGGGCAGGTACCGGAAGTGACGTCGTGACGTCTGCCGCTCGGACCACTTTTATTGGTTAGAGAATTGCCAGCTGAAAAAAACAATACAGGTTTATGGCATATTGCTGCAGCCATAACCCCGTTATTCCACTGCTTTCATTTCTCTCTGGCTCGGTTGGCAAGCAGTTAAATTCCACCAAACAAAAGCACTATTAGTCTCAAAATTATAAAAAATGAATTTGGGTACAGTGTTGCATGATCACGCAATTGTCATTCAAAATGTGACAGCGCTGAAAGCTTAAAATTTGTCCTGGGCAGGAAAGGGGTGAAAGTGCCCTGTATTGAAGTGGTTAATCATACACCTGACTCTAATCCTACAAAATCTGACCTTGTGCAAGTGCAAAAATTGATGCTGGTCTGAAGCCAAAGGGTAGTCACACCAAATTATTAATTTGATTTAGATTTTTCTTCTGTTCGCTCACCTTGCATTTTGTAAATTGATAAAAATAAACAATTAAAATATATATTTTTGAAAGCATTCTTCTAAGGCCCCTTTCACACATGCACGCCATTTGTCAGTTTTTCATCCATCTGTTGACAGATGAACAACGGATATCAATGCCTCTTTGTGGAAAAAACGGATGTAAATGGATGATTCATTTACATTCGTTTACGGATCAAAGCCCTATTTTTCTTCTGTTTTTAAAAAAAATTGATCGGATAAAAGACGGATGTAAATGGACAAGTGGTCTGTTTTTTTGCATGAAAAAATGGCTCCAGGACTCCAGTGGTTAAGGACTTTAGCTGGAGGATGTTAAAAACTAATGTAAAAACGGATGAAAAATAGGTGACAAACTGATGTAAATGTTATCCATTTTTTCTTTGAAAAAACGTGACTGAACTGATGAAACAAATGGTCCGCATGTGGGAAAGGTGCCTTACTTTACAGCATTTCTTCACACCTATGTAAAACGTTTGCACAGTACTTTATGTCTAACACACTGATATAAAACAGGCTGATGTGAACTAATTCTGTTGAAAACTTTTTTTCTTCTTATGTTTATACATTCTTATAATGCATAATGTGTATATGAGCTCAGAGGGAGCTGATGCTTTTAATGCAATGCAGCATTTTTACCTACTAAACATACTAATATGAAGAAAAAAAAAAAAAACGACTGGAAACCAGCAAGTCAGCACACTTTTTTTGATTTACTGGAAACACTCTTGTTGCTTAGTAAAGGGAATTCTTACTTTTTTACAGTCCAAGGGATCAGTCCAAGCTATTCTGAGATTGCCTGAGAGCTGCTCTGAGGCATCCTGAGGACGCTGAGCTGCTTTACTTTTCATAGCACACAGCAACTCCAGCCTATGAAACTAAGTAATAATAACACTGTGCTAAAACATTGCACAAAAAAAGTTTACTCTCCAACTATTCAAGCTGCCAAATGTTGCTCTTTAAAGTGGCTGTAAAGGCTTAAAGTGGTGTTCCGGCCGAAATTATACTTTTTAAATAAAAATACCCCTATAATACACAAGCTTAATGTATTCTAGTAAAGTTAGTCTGTAAACTAAGGTCTGTTTTGTTAGTTTATAGCAGTAGTTTGTTATTTTATAAACTTACAGCAGGCCGTGGCCATCTTAAGTCTGGGCATCTGAAGCCAGACTGTATTTCTTCCTGGATCTCATCCTTGCAGATCTCACACATGCTCAGTGTAGCACAAGCAGTGTAATAGGTTTCGGGTCAGGTTTCCATAGCAACGGCCGTGTCAGAGGAAGTTGCCACCCCTTCCCAGAAGGTATTGCAAACAGGAAATGATGCGATGGGCCGCGGCCAGGGAGGAGGAAGTGAAAAATGAATACAGCAGATATAAAGTAAGTGCTGAGAAAATTTTTTTAAAAATATCCAATTCGTTTACAGTGCACAGTTTAGTGAGGGATGCTGAAGAGTTTTAAAAGTGGGTGGAACTTCACTTTAATTTTTTTTTTACCTTAATGCATTCCATGCATTAAGGTAAAAAAAAAAAAACATCCTTGGTCAGCCCCCCAAAATATCTACTTGTGCCAGAGAGCAGCTTTTCTTTATTTTTTTATTTTTTTTTCTCTCTCTTGGTGGCAGCGGGAGCCATTGCCTCTTGCTGTTGTCAATCAAATCATACGAGGAGGGGATGGGGCCGAGCCACGCTGTATGTGTCAGTAGACATCCACAGACCGGCTCCGGATTGAGCACACATGTCTGCCCCCAAAGCAAGCGCTTTGCTATGAGGGCGGACGGAGAAAAGGAGGAGCTGAGAGCATTAGTGGGTGGGGGCAAGAAAAGGGGGTTCGGGCCACACTCCAAAACCATTGAGCAGGTAAGTATGACATGTCTATTTAAAAAATATACATTTTTTTTAAATCCCTTTTATGCACCTCCACATTTGCACTGGTTCTGTACACCTTTTTAATACTTTTATGATGGTGTTTATGGTGTCTATGGTGTTTTTTTTTTTTTTTTTATTTTTTTTTTTATGTCTTATTCTGGAAAATGCATCAGGAGGTCTTGGAACATGCAAAACCTATTGCAAACGCCCAAAATTCTCAGTTGGACATAAAAAGTGTCCACCTGTACTGTAAAGCTACAGTACATCTTCAGCAGCCTGCCAGACTCCACATTAATACAAATTATTTTACAGCTTATGTCCTTGTACTACTGATGCTTGCATGCTTTTTCCTTGTCAAAAGAAGTTTATTGAGTATACAATGTTATAAAGATACATAAAGTAAGTTTACAAGGATCTATAAAGTAAGCTCATTGTTTTACAGTAGGGTTTATATAGGTAAATATCATGAAATTTCAAATATTAAACATTGGGTTCACGTAAACCTAAATTAAAGATATATATCATTTCCTTAGTTACTTTTGTAGGTATTTAAATGATTTATACCTACTATACATATTGTTTACAAGTAGAGTGTGTATAGGTCAAATAAATTCTGATAATGAGCTTTAATCGTAAGGTGGAGAAAAGGAAAGAGAAAGAAGAAAAAGGGTTGAAAGGTAGAGGTATGGTCCACAAGGTTGTCCTGCTCGTCAGTTTATTATTCTTTTTAGTTCTCTTTGAAGCCTTAAAATGGGTGTCTCTGTAAGTCATTTAATCTGTTACCATGGCAACAGGACAGAGTCATTGAAATTTGACAGGAACTGTTGTTTTATCCAAGGGTGCCAAAGTTTTTCAAATTTTGGAATTTGATTTTGATCGATGGCTACCATCTTAGCATGGGACATTGTATTATTCATTCTGTGAATTGTTTCTGCTAGTACCAATGTAGGAGATTTCCATGCCTTGGCCACTGTTTGTTTTGCAGCCGTTATTAGTTGGATCATAAGTTTGAATTGAGAAAGTGTTTAACCATTCCGGTTTTAGATTAAGTAAAGTTAAATATGGATCTGGTTGTATTATTTTTTTAAATATTTTAGATGCAATCACGAAAACTTCCTTCCAGAAGGTTTGGATTACTGGGCACGTCCACCATATGTGTAAATATGTGCCTATTTCTGGGCATCCTCGAAAACAAAGAGCTGAGGTATTAGGTGAATATTTTGCCACTCTAGCGGGTACAAGGTACCAGCGAGTTAGGACTTTATAATTTGTCTCCAGTGCTAAGATGTTGGGTGAAGATGACTTAGATGTGAGCCATATGTTAGACCAGTCCGTGTCTTCTAAAGTTCGTCCCAGGTCCTCCTCCCACCTCTGAACGTAAGAGGGTCTATTAAGATTTGCTACTCCATATAATTGATTATAAAGTGATGAAATTGTACCTTTAGCAAATGGATCTTTTGTACAGATTGATTCAAAAATGGATAATTGGGATAATGGTGTATCCCCCTTTTAGGAATGGTGTATAGAAATTTTTGATTTGGAGATATCTAAATATCTCAGAGTTTGGTAGATCATATTTTTCTCTAAGCGATGGGAATGAAAGGAATGATTTAGATGCTATGAAGTCATTTAGTGTCTGAATGCCTGATGTTGTCCAAGCTTTAAAAGAATTTGGGTAGATCCATGCCGGATAAAAGGCCGGATTTCTGATAAAAGAAAGGAGAGGATTGTGTGGAGATTGTAACTGATATTTGGTTTTTAGTTTATCCCAGAGAGATAAGAAGTGTTTAGTTATGGGATTATGAATTTTAAAGCGGTCTTTAGGATCAAGCCATAATAAATTTGATATTAATAGAGGGTCATTTTCTGAAGCCTCTATAAATACCCATAATGGGATTTCCTGTTTTGCATGGTATTTGGACAGACTGGCCAAATGTGCTGCTCTGTAGTAGTTAGTAAAATTAGGGTATCCCAGGCCTCCTTTATTTTTGGGAAGATGTAGTGTGTGTGTATAGGTATACGTGGTTTAGAAGAGCCCCATATAAACGAAGTTGCTTTTTTTTTTGTACTATTCTCAAAAAATAGGAAGGAATTGGAATAGGGAGGACTCTGAATAGATAAAGCAATTTGGGTAGAATAGTCATTTTGATTGCATTAATTTTCCCTATCCAGGATAAAGGAAGTTGCGACCATTGTTTTATTAGATTTGTGATCTGTCTTAATACAGGAGGATAATTGGTTGAGAATAAGTCAGAATGAGATGCTGTTAAATGAATTCCAAGATATGGGATTGATTTTTCTGCCCATGTGAATGGGAGTGCAGCCCTAGCCGGGATCAATTCCATGTTTGTGAGTGAAATATTAAGCACTAGGCATTTCTTAGGATTAGGGCCCGGATAGGGCTGCAAATCCATCAAGAGCTGGTATTAAGTTAGGACCAGAGACCTGTGGTGATGATAGAAAAAGTAATATATCGTCTGCAAATATACATAATTTGTGTGTAATACCTCCTACTTCAATGCCAGTTATAGTTTGGTTTGTTCTGATGTATTGGGCCATGGGTTCGAGTATAAGGGCAAATAATAAGGGAGATAATGGGCAACCCTGTCGGGTACCTCTTTCGATATTAAAGGCTTCAGATTTGTATCCAGCATATTTTATATAGGCTTTGGGTTTATTATATAATGCTTTGATCCATGTTAAAAAGTGGGGTCCAAAACCCCATTTTTGTAATGAATATTGCATATATTGCCAGGATACTGTATCAAATGCCCTCTTAATATCGAGAGATAGAAAACATAAAGGGATTTTCCGTTTTTTAGCAATATGTGCCAATAACACTGCCCTGCGTATATCATCGCCTGCCTGTCTATTTGGCATGAAGCCTACTTGATCTCTATGTATTAATTTTCCTATAATGCTATTGAGGCGTTTTGCTAATAATTTAATATCGAGGTTTAACAGAGAGATAGGCCGATAATTCACACAGGAAGTATCATCAGAAAGGGGTTTTGGGATCATACAAACAATTGCCATTAGTGTTTCTTGCCGAAAAGAATGTCCATCTAGAAGTTTGTTAAAAGTTTCAGTGAGAATGGGAGAGAGTATTTCTGAGAATGTTTTATAGTATAAAGCCGAGTAGCCGTCTGGGCCTGGTCTTTTGTTAAGTTTTAGGTCTTTTATGGCGTTAGCAACTTCATCTATAGTTATAGGCTCATCCAAACTGCTTTTTTGATTCTGAGATAACTCAGGTAAGGTTATTTTTGAGAAGGATTCAGCCTCTGTAGGATTAAATTCATTGTTTGTCTTGTATAAAGTTGCGAGATGTGAGTGAAATTTATGGACTATTTTAACTGGATTACAAGTGTAAACATTTTTTGATAATTTCAAACGTATTGGTTTGAAAGATTTGTTAGTTGAATTTAATGTCCGAGCCAAATATGTACCTGGTTTGTTTGTATTCATGTAGAAATTGTGTTTGGAGCGTTTGAGGGATTTATCAACTGACTCAGTGAGAAATAGATCGTATTCCAATCTAGATTTTTCCAGATGAGATTTTGTACTCTGAGATGGATTATCTTGAAATGATATGTAGGCTGCATTAAAATTGAGTTCTAGTTTTTTTGCTAGATTTTTGCGTTCCCGTTTTAAATAGTGCCATTTGTCTTTGTATTGTACCACGCAAGACAGGCTTATGAGCTTCCCACAGTGTTATTGGGGAGATGTCTGTTGTATTATTAATTGATATGTATTCCTTTAAAGCTTGTTCAATGGCCATCTGATGTAGGGGGTGTTTGTGCATTATGTCCGGTAAGTACCACGTTGGGTCATGCGCTTTTGGTATGGCTGAGGCTATAGTAGTGTATACTGCATTATGGTCAGACCACGGAATCGGAATTATATCTGATGCAATAATTTCTGGTATCATTCCTATTGTTAGAAAAATATGATCTATTCTGGTGAAGGTTTGATGAGGGTGCGAGAAATAAGTGAATTTCTTTTTCATTGGGTTACTTTCTCTCCATGAATCTACCAGATTGTATTTGGAAAGAAGTTGAGAAAAAGGTAATCTAGAGGTTATTTTGGATGGTGTAAAAGGTGATTTATCTAGAAATGGGAGGAGGACCTGGTTCGAATCCCCATCACTGTTCCTATTTTGTGTGTATTAATCACTTGTAATATATGTGAGAGGAATGGTGTAGGTTGTTAGGAGCGTAGTAGGAAATCACCGTGATTGCTGTATCCATTATATAACCCATTAGTATCAGGTATCTACCTTCTGGGTCTTTAATTTCTGATGATAAGGTGAATGGTGTGGATCGGTGAAATGCAATTAGAGTTCCCCTTTGCTTGGTACAGGCAGAAGCCGTGTAAATTTGTTGATAAAAAGGAGAAATATATTTTGGAGTAGAATCTTTGGTGAAGTGTGTTTCTTGGAGGCATACTATGTGAGCCTTCTTGTTATGGAAAGTACGGAAGGCTTTGGTCCTTTTTTGAGGGACATTTATTCCCTGAACATTCAGGGAAAGTATATTCAGTGGTGCCATGGCAATAGATCAAATAGTTTTGACTTACTTTTTGTTATGCAGAGCTGACTGCGCAGATCAACCTGTGTGGACTGAAGAGATGAATAGATAGAAAAGAAACCAGTGAATTCTGGAGTAAAGAGTAAACAAAAAACATATGAGATTAAATGATACATTGTATAAATTATTTTTTGCAAGTAATCACAATTTACCCGTGAAAGAGAATAAATATCTCTCTCAGGGTAATAAGTGCCTTCGTCACACTCCCACATAATATGGTTGGGAGAATGAGGAGGGCTAATGGGGGTACACGGATCTTCCGCTTACAGGAGAGAAGTGCTATGTCAAAAGACATCAAAATGATGTTTCATTAATTGGAGTGCAGAATATAGTTTTTGTTGAAATTATTTATTCCAGGGTGGTTGTTAGGGGTGCAACGGATCAAAAATCTCACGGATCGGATCGATCCTCGGATCAGAGTCACGGATCGGATCGATCCTCGGATCAGCATAAAAAACAAAAAAAAAAAAAACACACAAATCTTGTTACGCCCACCGGAGTTTTAGATTTAAAAGCCATTTTCAACACAAAACCGAGCTTATATGCATAAATACAGTATTTGTGCATATAAGCTCAGTTTTGTGTTGAAAATGGCTTTTAAATTTAAAACTCCGGTGGGTGTAACAAGATGTCCGCTTGCCCCCTTCTCACTCTATCATTATTGTAGTGTGCAGGAGTGTGGGGTGTAGCAAGATGGCGGCGACGAAATGTCACTTCCTGTCGAGACAGCGGCCACTTCCGGGTGTACCAAGATGGCCGCCGCTCCGGAGCTAGGCCGAAGCCGGGGCCTTTCCTATGGCTGAGGCCCGAAAAGTGCTCCGCGGATCGTGGGTGTGCCGATCCGCGGAGGGTGATCCGTACGGATCACGGATCGGCAACGATCCGTTGCACCCCTAGTGGTTGTATATGGTTAGTCTTGCCCTAGGCTAAATAATTCAGTTAGAAAGGTACTGTTAATAACTTTGGTATTGATGAAGATAGTTTGAATTATTTTGGGATTTTAACCCTTTTAGAGTAAACCATTACATATTTTATTCATATGTAACTGTTTAGATATGTTAACTCATAAAATTGAGGTTGTATTGCTTCAGATTAGAATAAACAAAAACATAATTCTAGGAACTAGTTAGGTAATAATATATTTGTTTTAAGAAAAGAAAGAAAGAAAAAGCTTCCATTACTTCTGGATTATTGAACATATTTGTCCTAAAAAGTAATAAATCTATTGTTATTACCTGATAATATATAACTGAACAAGAATTTCCTTATTTCACTTATATATTCTAAGGCTATATGAATCAGAAGTAATAAGAAATATAACTGGAATGTAACATGATCCCACACAGTGTGCGACTATCAGAATGCAGTTACATTTAGTTATAAATATAGTTTTTTTAAATAGAACCATCTCTTAGTATAATAAATGAAGAGATATCAGGAATTAGGATGTCAGTCCATTGAATCTTCTTGGTCCATGGATGATGTGGCATAACAGCCTCTTTTGTGAGAATGATGATTCCCATTTTGTTCTGAAATTTTCTGGGTGCTGCCTGAAGGTGAAGATGACGCCATTCTTCTGCGTGTGGGAGAGTTGCTGCTTGTGGGTTCTGTCAGATTTAATTTTAAAAGGGTTTGTTGTAGTTCATCTGCTGATCTGCTTCTGTAAATTGTACCTTGGTAGTTAAATCTGACTGAAAAGGGGAAGCCCCATTGATACATAATGTTGTGGCGTTGCAGTTCCATTATTTGGGGTTTCATGGATCGTCTTTTAGTAATAGTAAGTTGGGATAAGTCAGCAAAAATTTGATAATTGTGTCCTTGAAAATTAAGTTCCTTTTTTTCTCTTGCAGCAATTAGTATTTGTTCTTTCGTTCTGTAATAATGAAATTTTGTGATTATATCACGTGGGGGTCCATCTTTCTTTTTGGCTGTGAGGGCTCTGTGTACTCTGTCCAGTTCTAAACGTTCAATAGGGATATCTGGCTTTAGTTCTTGTAATAGAGCAGTAATAGTAGATTGCAGGTCTGTCACAGTTTCAGGTATTCCCCTTATGCGCAAGTTTGAACGTCTGGCTCTATTTTCGTAATCTTCAAGCTTAGTTTGAAGTATTAAATTCTCTTCTTTTAATTGTTCCAATTCTGTTATATTTTCTTGGGTTGTAATTTCAATTTCATCCATTTTTTATTTCTAAGGCTGCGGTGTGGTTTCCCAGCTCTCTTATTTCTTTGGTTAGGCTTTTTGTTATTTGGTCTGAGGTTTGTTTTAAAGCCTTATGAAGCATCTTTTCAAACTGTAATAATATTACTGGGGATACTGAGGAGGCTTGTGGAGAAGTTTGTGAGAGGATTTGTTCTGTATCTGACTCAAATGGAGAGTCTTGCTGTGACATTTTCTGTCTGTGAGAGCTCCCTGATGCTGTATATTGTGAGGTGACTGGAGCTGCTTCAGCTGCAGTGAGTGCCTGTGAGCTCTTTGTGAGGTGATTTTTATTTCTGCCACGGTTTCCTCCCAGTACCATATTTCCTGCCCAAACTTTCACAGTTTGTTCCCTGGGGCAAAAAGGTTCAAATGGATACCTTTTGAGCCTGCAGGCTCCGCTTTGTCCTTCTCTTCTCTCCTCAGCGGTGTGGAGCTCTAACAATGTATGTCTGCTCCGCTAGGCTCCGCCTCCTGCCCCCCGCTTGCATGCTTTTTCAAGATATACTATAACTTCATTATTTTTAAGACAGCAGTTTCTTTTTAACATGTTATCATTTTGAGCACATATCAGCATTTTGCTAAATGGCTATAGAATCAAATGTGGTGAAAAATGTAGGGCTTTGCTATCCTGTAAGATTTTGCAGGTCTGGGTTTTCAGTCCATGCAACTGAGCTGGCTTCATCTTTTAAAGTAAATCTGTAGTGATTCTGTACATACGTTATTTTTCTACCTATTTACTATGCTGAGGACTATTTATTACAGTAAGTGAAATTAAAGCCTAGCAATAACTATTCTACCCCCCCCCCCCCTTCCTTATGTATCCTGCCTACCCCCTGTAAATAAAGATCTGTATGCTTATGCCTTTTTAAGTCTGGTCATGTGTTCCTGCAGCCCCGACAGGGGAGAGGAGATTGCATCGTCAATGGCTAAGCCATGGGAGCCTATGAGTGATGTCATGGCTCCTTGAATTTCCAGCCATTGTCGAGCGCTCCATGACACAAGGGAGTTGGAGCTGCAGGATCACATGACCAGACTGATAAAAGGTAAGTGCCTAGATCTTTTTTTTACAAGCAGGATAGATAGGAGGAGGGGAGATAATAATAATGTTTAATAATAGTAATAATAATAATGTTTAATAATAGTTAGTGTTAAGCTTTAATTTCACTTTAAATATGTTTAGTAATGTAAATATGACATTTTTATAGTTTGCATTTTTCTTTTAAAACAGCAGGTGGAGCTTTAGTTTTCCACATTTTCTTGCCTTTCTGTCTGCTTCTAATAAGAAAAGCCGGTTTAGAGATCTTAGGGGGGCTAAGTTTGAAGTTTCTTTTGCAGAATGTTTTTTGAATGTTTAAGCAGAGTAAGGGCCTCATTAACAACATAGAGAGGGTTAAATTAAGCAAATAAACCGGGTGAAATCATACAGTTGTGCAATTGTACAGTTGCAAAGCGAAGATAATGAAATATAATGTAGTACATGGTCAGAACAAAGACCCGTTTTTACTTTCAAGTGTAGTGTAAATCTAGAGATCGTCATACGTTAATTGTCATAATGAAAAATACAACAATGTATCACATACCTGGTTAGAGGGCTTCCCTTGCAGCTAAGTTCCAGACTCCCCTGAAGGTGGAACAGGAGGAGTCCGGCTCAAAGAAGCACTGGTCGCCTGCTAAAACTACTTGCAGAAATGTTCTGACTGGAGTGTGGTCAGACAAGATGTCCAGGTTTTTCACATGAGACACCAGGATAGTGTCTGCAGACAGGTGGCGCCTTTGGGAAGTAGCAGGACTCAGGAAGAGCAGAAGTCAGAAGAGGAGCCAGTTCAAAGTCTACTTTGAAGTTAGGGGAGGACATTTTCTAGGCTCTTGGTATTTTCAGTCTGAAGGCCAATAAGCTATGGTTCATTTGGCGAATAGGGACAGTTTTGGTAAATTAAAGGTTTTTTTTTAACGTAGGTTTGTAAGAATCTGTGTTCAAGTGAGATTGTATACCCGTACCCAAAGTTGGCTCGCTATTGAGCTTGTCCACCAAATGTGGGTGACTGTACCTTTTATAACTGCAGCTGTGAAAAGTAGTTTTGTTTAGATACAGTAAATGGACCCTAAAAACAGAAAAAACATTATTTGCTCTTTGAATAACCCATATTGCTCTGGGAATTTTTTTTTTCTTACATATATACAGTATATACAACTACCGTAATTTAAAATTAACCCAATAACATTAGTTTCCTTTCAACTTCTGATAAATTGCTAGATTGAGCCACTGGGATTGAATAACAGCTTTGTTTTCTGTCAATATAGGCCAGAATGTGTATTCGTTAATGATTCTTTCCACAAAAGAGCATCTATATCTATATGTTATAGTGCTGTACCAGAAATTTAGACATTGTTAAAAATGTTTTTCTTCAGCAGATGGCTGGATAGTGTCCTAAATGAAAATTACTTGTTGGAACCTTTATTTGGATCCTGGACTGAGAAAATGCCTGCAAGTGAGACTTTTCACAGTTTTATTTCACTTTTCTTTTTAATGTACTTCTCAAGATTGATTTTGTGTTTGCTTATTTGTTGCTTGCTTTAGTTTATTATCCACAGCTCAACAATTTTACATGCAATTTTACACTTTTACTACTTTCCTGTGAAAATAGCCAGAAACCCAATGTGGCTAATACAAATTACAATCTGCATATACCCTCTTTGATGTTTAATATATGTCTTGTCTTCCATTACCTTCTGGTTCGTGGTATTAAATGTTGAATAATGCAATAACTGGGGTGTAAAGTTAAACTGTATGTCAAAATATTTAGGTTTTTACTACTACCTGGGCCTTTGTTAGACTTCATGCACACCCTGCCTACATTTACAGCGGGTGTAGGAAAACTCAAAACGCGGCAAAATCGAGCCACGATTTTGCTGAGGCTATGCTGCATTTTGCATTTTCTCGCAGTCAAAATGTTCCTATCCTGAACGTGATTCCTCTGCTTTCAGGAGAGGGAGGTTGTATCTCACTCACCTAACCACAGCAGCTCCTAAACTCTGCTAAAAGCTTATGTGTACATTGACACATAGGCTTTTCTGACTTTAGGAACTTTGACAAAAAAATGTTTAGGGGCTACTAGTGTACATGAAGCCTTATCTACATTTCTTGTCCTGCTGACAGCCATTTCACCTAACAGAAAGCAAGGGAATATATACAACAGAATGTCTAACCTTCCTCTGCTCTATTAAAGAAAAACATTCATCTTAATTGTACAGTACAGGACACATGCTAGATATTCATAGACATAGGGTTATAGGCTGCTAACTTCAGGTGATCGAACACTGATAAAAGCTTTGCACCCCCTGGGCATACACCTATAACCCCACCCTACTCTGCAAGTCCACTGTTTTTTTGCTAGTGTCCTTGGCGATGGACCTCTTCTCCCTTTTTGGAGACGTTCACTATGCTTTAACCAAGTTAGTTTTCTGGTTTTTTTTTTTTTTTTTTTTTTTTTATGGATTCTTCAGTTGATTCTTCACTGGCTTCTACTATAACAGTAGAAGTAGTGCATACAGATAGGTGTAACCTCTGTAATACCTTGGGGACATTATCTGGACCCCACACTGTGAGGACTGTCTGTAATGTTGTTCAGGAATTGAATCCTGCTTGGTTGCTCACCTTTAACTGAGTGCAGCAAATGTATTTTGTGCAAGGTGCTATAGACCCTGAAGATCCCTCTGGTGGTATGCCCACCATGACAGATCAAACCTGGACACATATAGGGACCAACGACATGGAAAGGTAAGACAGGTTCTGTCCCCCCACATTGTCGTTAGATTGAAGAGGGAGCTTCAAGCAGTATGCTTTTTAAGGTTGAAAAGATTCTAAGCTACTAAGCCTTGGCATAGTGCAGGTTGACTCTCCAATCTTGCCATGCCCTTTTAGGCACAAAGAGACCTTCTGAAAAACAATCCCTATTCATATACAGACACAATGTGTAGTCTATGATCATTGGGTCACTCCTGAAAGGTTTTTCAGTCCCCCAAAAGTCTTTGCTGAACTTTAACAAGTGGAGAAATAGTTTCCAAAAAAATGGGCTATTCCTGTGGTAGACTGCCATCTTTGTCCTAACAAATCTTTCACTGAACCTATAGAAGATGAACTTTCTTTTAAAAAAGATGCACAGAATCATATGGCTAAAAGTTTGGGCAACACAACCTGCCTGTAATAGGTACCTCACACATTTGCTTTTCCAGAGAGAATGTCTGTTTCTGTGAAGCACTTGACCCGTTCATCAAAGAGATCACAGGTGAGAGGGTTTTACTACCTCAGAGGAAAGTACCAAAACCACTCTCCTAAGGAGCCCATTTTATTCACAGGGCACCTCCATGCTCTACCAAGGCTTCAGATTTAAAATCCAAGTTCAGCTTTTCCTTTCCATACAAGGTTTGGCCCACAAAGGCCCACCAAGCTCTCTTCACAATAAAGGGGGACCCTCGCCCTTAAGAGTGGTGGGAACCTCTGGGTCACAGATATCCCAGACCTGTGCGTTCAGCCAGTGATTTCAAAAAGGTACAAAACTCTTACCACCTCATCGCTTTCTTTCCTCAAATCAATCAAAAACTGCCCAAAGACAGTCAGGTTTGCAAAAGGCCATAAACCACCTCTTTTCACAGGGAGTTGTCGTACCAGTACCAATAAAAGAAGAAATTAACAAAGTCCTCATAAAATTTAACTTCCACCAACAATCATAATCATCCCGTGTCTTCACACAACTGCTCAGTGCTCACAGAACTCTTACCTCCATGTAGTGAAAAATCAGCCTTAAGGACACATATAAGTACTAACGATCTCCAATCTCCAGGCTCCAAGCTGACGGCTCTTGATGTATCACTCCGGGCTCCAGATTACATGTAGAAATGGAATAAAATGCCTCCCATAGTGTAAAATGTTTCAAACATGCAATGGTTTATTAAAGACAAATGAAAGCTTACATCACAAAGAAATGCAATGGGATATAAACAGCGGCATTAGAATGCCCTTTCACATAACATTCGGTCTGCGACTCACTCCGGCCACGCTCTTTGTGTTACGTCAAGTGACTTCATCAGTCCCTTTAAAGCCCTTAATATCATTTTAATGTTGTTCTTAAAAAGACATGTTATTGCAGACCTTTTTTTAAGATTGTGCCTGCTTTTTTGTAGTCGAGAGTGAGGCTAAAGCAAGAACAAAGACACACTTTGAGGAGGTCTTCCACAACTACTCAGGTCTTTCAGAAGATAAGAAGAAATTCAGAAAGAAGAAGCAACCTGAAGAACATATAGTGGTAAGCTTCCCAGTCCTCACTTACCTAGTCATATGAATGGGTGACGGACAACATTGTCAGCATACTGATCTTTTCCATTGTGTTTTAACTTCACCCACCTAAGATGCAGATGACCCAGAGTTACGGCTGAACCCCTATGAATTAAGCAAAATGTACTTCTGCAGTTCAACCTCCCGGCGCTTTACCGTCGTTTTAGCGGCACTTTTCGGCCGCTAGCGAGGCACTTTTAACCCCCGCTAGCAGACGAACGTAAGGGTTGAAAGCGCCCGATTTGCGGCGCTGCCAAAGTGCTTTGCAGGCACTTTGGCAGAGCTGCACATTCATTTCAATGCGCAGGGCATTTTGGGAGTGGTCTATACACCGCTTCCAAACCGCCCCAAAGATGCCACTTGCAGGACTTTTCAGAACGTTCCTCAAACGCACCACCCCAGTGTGAAAAGTCACACTGAAATGAATGGGGAAGCGGTTTTGAGACGTTAGTTCAGGCTATTTCTAGCACTAAAAACCGCCTCAGCAGGAAAGCAGCCTTATTGGGCGGGTTTCCTTTTTTAGTTTTTCATTTTAGCTGTGTTTGATATGCTTTACCTGATGTCTGGGTAGTGTTTTCTCTGTCCTGTTCATTTGCTAAGTATACAGAGTTCTATTTCTGCTTGTAAAATCTATTTGAATGCTACCACACATTATATTGCACGGAACTGGATAGTTTAATCTGAGACACATGTCGGATTTTGAATTTAGAGGTGTCTAGTTAACCATCTTAACTTATGGACATTCGTATATGACCAGGTTGATGCTAACGTTCTGAAAAATTCTCCTTTGGACAATTTTTGGATACATTAATATACAGTATTATGGTCAAATGATATAGCGGATAGATGCATTAATTTATGTTAGTTATTTTTTTATCAGATTTTGTTATTTGGTAATTAATTTTGGCTAACCTAGTATTCAGTGGGAGACACGGGTATTGGGGATCTCTGGTATAGTGTGTAGCTATTTGCCTTTGTCCGTTCCTTGTGATCCTAATGGCTGGATGAGACTTTGAACCTCTCTTGAACTAAGTAGGTTTCTTTGTAATCAATTCTTAATATCAGGAGTACATATGGTGCCATTGACATTTGTTCACTTTAGCTATAAGGACACTATTTGGCTGGGCTAGTACGTCTTCCATGTCCTGATGTCTGTTTACATCCATACTTTAAAAGCACATCGTTTAGCAAGTACCCCTCGGGTATGTCTGCAGTGCTTTTGTGTTTATTTGCAATAGCATTTAGGACCATCTCGACCAGTGATGGCAAACCTTTTTGAGCCCGAGTGCCCAAACAGCGACACAAAACCAACGTACTTATTTCAAAGTGCATGGAATTAAACCTACCAGCGGCTCTGAACAGAGGATGGGACTGATCATCCCCGTATGATTCTGCCCAGAAAAAACCTTTTGTTTTTTTTTCAAAGGAGTGTGTTATGCTCAGAATACAGAGATCCGGAATGCGTTGTGCTCAGAATACAGGGATCAGGAATGAGTCGTGCTCAGAATACAGGGTTCAGGAATGCGTTGTGCTCAGAATACAGGGATCAGGAATGCATTGTGCTTAGGATGCAGGGATCAGAGGAGGTGCTGTGAAGGTCAGTAGAGGACACTGCTAAGGGAGTGGCCCTTCCCAAAGCGGTGTGCTCTGCCCCCTTCACATCACCCCCCCCACACACAGTAGTGTCCTCTCCCCCCTTCCCTTCCCCCACACACAGTTCCAAAATTAAGGTAATTACCGCTCCAGGTGATCCCTCTTGTATTCACACCGTCCTGATCTATAGGAGATGAAGGGTGCCAGATCGGCAAGGTCAAGTGGCAGAAAAAGAAGCAAAGGACGGCCGCACTCCAAAATAACGCCTTTATTGAATAAAACTTCATCCATACATCAATCAGAGACACAGGTCCAGGTGATCACTGACGCATTTCGCACCGTAAAGGGCACTTAATTATACCTGTGATTCAGCGCCATTAATGGTGCGAAACGCGTCAGAAATCACCTGGACCTGTGTCTCTGATGTATGGATTATTCAATAAAGGCGTTACTTTGGAGTGCGGCCGTCTTTTCCTTCTTTTTCTGCCACCCCACACACAGTAGTATGCCCCCCCCTTTCCCCCATAGCACTGTCCTACCTGTGTATGTACAGCCTCAGTCCTCCATATGGTCATGCTTCTGCGCCCGAGCCCCTGCACAGGCAGACACTCTCCTATCGGCTCTCCTATCGGCTCTCAAAGTCCAGGAAGGGAGGAGTCACTCTTCTCCTCTTTTCCTTGGTATCCAGAGGCATCGCGGCACTGGTTACAGCAGCAGACACTCCATGTCGTTCCCACTGGGCTGCCCTCGGTGCATCCATGGAGGGTTTTATTCACATCTGCTGCCCAATTGCACTGATGTGAGCAAGGGAGCCAGCTCCTCAGTGCCTGCACCACCAGTGCAAGTGACTGCCTGGCTGGGGGATAACCCCCCCCCCATCCCCCCTGTGCCCACAGAGAGGACTCAACATGCCAGCTGTGTATAGGTGTAGCTGTAGGTTCGCCATCGCTGATCTAGACCCTTTCTAAGCAGATACCCAATTCTGGGGGCTTTTACTTGGTCTCCTACTCACTGTCATTATTATTAAAATGTATTTATTTGGGGTTGGTGCTGTAAATACCTATGTGTAAAGTATTCTACATGTGGTCAGTATAGTACCCATTTTAGTCTGTGTGGAGTTCGTAAAAGTGATGATGAGGTCAGATCTGTATGGGTGTGACCTGGTTTTCTAAGTTTTTCAAGGTCGAGGTATCTGCAGATGCTAGTTTTAGCTGAAAATGTTCTGCAAGCGGCTGTTTAAGTTTGAGGTATGTTTTAAGCCAGAGAACTGAATGATCACATGACCGCTGATTGCTCAGTTCTTGGTCACCCCTGAGCAGAGAGTGATGACTGTCGGCACTGGAGTGCTGGGCTGGAGAGGGGGCGGGAGCAGCTGGCTCCGGATCTCAGCTACGCACTGAGAGACTGAGCCAGCTGCCGTCCTGTGCCCCCCCACAGAGCCCTGATCTCAACATCATCAAGTCTGTTTGGGATTGCATAAAGTGATAGAGGGATTTGAGGCAGCCTACATTCACAGAAGATCTCTGGTTAGTTCTCCAAGATGTTTGGAACAACCTACCTGCCGAGGTCTTTCAGAAACTGTGTGCAAGTGTACCTAGAAAATTTGATGCTGTTTTGAAGGCAAAGGGTGGTCACACCAAATAATGATTTGATTTGGATTTCTCCTCATTTACTTTCCATTTTGTTAATTGATAAAAATAAACTGCAGCATTTTGCACAGTAGTGTATATAATTCAGTAAGTTTATGAATTTGTAACTGTTTTGGTGTGACCGCCCCTCTGTTTAGACTGCTTTTGGTTGTCTGTAGGTTGCTTATTGGCATCAAGTTGTGTGTCTCAATGGGTTAAAGAGAAAGTAAGATTTTTATACTGACTGTAAAATGCTTTTCTTGGGGTCCATTGAGGGATACCACTCCTTCCCCTTGTATGCTATCATTCTCTCTTTCATTCTTTGGACTGCTGGCTACAACTGAGTAGTTGGGAGGGATTATTGCTTCTAGGAGGGTATCCTTCAGTAATAGATGTGTCTTGTGTCCATTTCTCCTGTAGGTGCCAGTATAACACTAGGTTACTTATACTCATCCAACTGTGTCCCTCAATAGACTCCAAAAGAAGGATTGTACATTGTGTACAAAATCCTATTTCCTGGCACCAGCATGGCAGCTTACTACCACATGTATGCTGCCATGGATTGGTGCCAGGAAAGTAAAATTACGGTAAGCATTTGACACAATTTTCCATTTTCTTGGCGCCAACATACATATAGTATTATGCTGGTGTGGATTGGTGCCAGGAAAGGAAGATTACGGTAAGTATTTTATACAATTTTTTTGTTGTGGGTTTACCAGTGAGCATGAATTTACTGTTCTGTTCGTCAGGGAGGATTTCAAAATAATTGCTGCTACTATTTTCACATTTATAACACGCAAAAGCTTTACAGTAAAATTTGAGACATGCAGTAGAATAGATTACTGAATAGTAAAAAAAAAAAAAAAAATTAAAATCTTTTGCATGTTTGTTTTTTTTTTTAAATGCATCAAAGGAAGCTTTGTGCACTGTAATATTTTATTATCAGTATCTTGGGATCTTATTCGTCTTACATACAATGCAAGTATCACATTTAATTAAAAAAAAAATGTTATCTAATGTAATATTTATTCATTTTTTTTTTTTTTTTTTTTTTTTTTTTAAGCTTGAAACTTTCAATCGATCTTCCAAAGATACTTCTAGTGAAGTGATTACTGACCATACAAACAACACAGAGGAAGGACCTTTTAGGAAAAATATATTTAGGGAGCAGATAGCAGCTGTTGAAACAGAAAACAATGCACGCAGCAAAGAACACAGGCAAGCAAAGAGTGAGAAAAAGAAGAAAAAGAGAACAGAAGTGGGTGAGAGCCCTAACACAAATGAATCCCAACCTAAAAGCTCAGAGGACATCACTCATATTTCAGGTTTTGAAGAGGATTGGGTAAAACGTGGTAAGAGGAAGGAGAAAAGTGTCTTAGAAAAAGAAAGTCACCCAACTGATTTTGATAAGGAAGACCAGCTAATTGAAGCTTATCAACTTAACGTATCACAGGCGGAGACCAATGAAATCAAGGAGAAGATTAAAAAGAAACTACAGGCTCACCTTACAGAACATTTTAACAGTGATGAAAATCCAAATCCTGTATTGGGAAATCCAACTGGGAAAAAGAGTAAACGAAAGAAGAAAAAAGACTTGGTGGAAACTGCACCAGAAACTAGGTATTTATTCACTGGAATGAGGAGAAACATTGTGATATTGATAAAAAAATAATTTGGCTAATAAGTATACAGTATGTACACGCTGCATAATAAAATTACTTTTGGATGGATGTATTGGGTGCTAACTGTATGTATTCTTTAAAAATGCTGCCTCCCACCTATTCTGCATGATCTGTATACAAAAGTTAAAAAAAGGTATTTACACAGATCTTTTTTATACCGGCTATGAAACAGGTAGGAACAGTTTTAGGAATACTTATCGTCTTATACGTAGCCTTTACTAACACCTTAAAGTGATACTAAACACACACTATTTAATTTACATTGTTCCTTCTATTTCTGTATGTGGATGATGGCACTGTAATTAATTATTATAATAATAAAAATAAAAAAAAATGAAGTACCTTTTTCCTAATTGATATAAAGCTATCATATGGCCCAGATGTTCACAGCCTGCCTGCAGGGAAACATAAGCAAAAGGAGCTTCTATTCCTCTGCTGCTGATCACATGTTAAAAGCCTTTGGAATACAGAGTAAAAATAAATAATATCAATAAACTGTTTTAAATTGTCATACAAATATATATACATTGAAAATCAACTCTTTATTATTTTGTGGCAATAACACATGCTGTGGTTGGATTTCTGCCAGTCACAGGCTGTGTCAGCCCATCTAGCCTGTGTCTTGGAATTAGAGAGAGGTGAAACCTCCATCAATCTACATGTAATATCCCACCCCTTTGTGTTTAGCTGGTTGGCGGGCATGGGGGAGGAGGGAGGGAGTGGGCTGTCATTTACCACTGTGTATACACCCACATGTGTGACTCTATAGTCACATGGGCTACTCCGATGTGAGAGGGAGGAAATACTCAGCAGAGAAATTTGCTGAAAACTTGTGCAGAGCTGCCAACACTGCTCTGCAAAATCCCTAGCTGCATTGGGGACTTGGACAGAAGGGGGAGAGAGAGAAGTAGGATGAGAGTAGGATCAACCAGGTTTTTTTTTTTTTGCAGAATACAGAAAACAAATCCCATAGTGACCCCATAGTGATTGCAGATTGCGTATGCACAGCATGTAATAAAGCACTCATTTATATATATATATATATATATATATATATATATATATATATATATATATATAATTTTTTTTATGTGGGTTTAGTGACACCTTAATGATGTCAGCTGTCTATTCACATTTTGTAGAGTGATCATAGTTGTATTTTGTGCTTTTACTTAGTGTTATGTCTTTGTCTGAACTGCAACACACGCCAGCAGAAGCCTTCGATCAATCTCCACTTGAGTCCTTTCCGGAAAAGTTTCAAAAAACTGATCTTCCTAAACGTAAAAGCAAGAAAGCCAAAAAGAGATCCCACACAGGTCAGCATTTGGTGGTATCTTTGTTAGTCTTGTATGAGTATTGGTTGTGTGCTTTAAATTGTGCTACAGAAGTGTGGTTATGTTTGTATGGAAATTGACACTACAGGTTAGGCTGTTCGATAGACAATATTAAGATTCAAGACAAGATAATATTTCCATTGTAGAATTTTTTTTTTTATAGTAATGTTCATAGTTACAATAGACAGTATCTGAAAAATGTTTTAGCGTTTTGATAGAATATGACATTGACACAAAGTCTAAAGCTGGGTACGCAATGTGAGGTTTTTTTTATTTTATTTTTTTTATTCAACCAGCAGGCTGAATGAAAAAAACTCATATTACTGTTTCCATACAAGTGATGTGGCTGCAGGAATCTCCTCTAATGTACTATTATATTCTGACAGTGGGGACTCCTTCCCTGACACTGATCAACACTGCAGCGGTGATCAAGAGCTGGTTTTCCAGCAGAACCGTTCAACAGATCCCCATTTAACGACCAGCTTCTGCTGAACAGCAAGGATTACACAAAGATCAAAATTCGATTCATATGTACCCAGCTTTAAAGTGGACCTTCAGTCATTTTTTTCAACTTTCCTTCTATTAAATCTTCTGCCCTTGTTGTTAACTGGTGTAACTTTGGATAGTAAAACATTTTTTTTCTGTCAGTAAATAACTTATACAGCCCACTTCCTGTTGTCTGATAAAAAGCCTAGGCTTATGGCATCATGCACAGCTCTCTCTCTCAATCTCATGAGAGTTGGCCAAGAAGGGGTGGGGGGGAGTCATAAGAGGGCCAATGAGAGCTGCAGGGCTGCAGACCTGGATGTGTGCTTCTGTGTAAATGCAGGAAGTGAACAGGCAGCAGCTTCAGCTGCCCACAGTTAAAATGGATGCAGCCAGACTCAGTGGAGGGAGATTTCTGCAACATGTTTGGCAAGTACAGAATTACAGTATATAGAACCTTCAGAATGGCAAAGATGTTTTTATTACATTATGTGAGCAGACTGCAGTTCCTTTTTAAGCTGACCATACACCATACAGGCTGATTGTACAATCTCCTTTGGATCTACTAATGACTATGTCCTACAGTGGTTTACCTGATTGGATACAAATTGAGTGGATAGATTACATAGGTCCTTGTATTACATAATTTTGGTAAATATAAAGTTTATTGTACAGAGATTATATAGTCAGATTGTAGCGTGTATGGTGACCTCCATGGACATGCACTATATTACCAAAAGTAACACGCACATGAACTTTAATAGCATCCCAGTTTTGGTCTGTAGGGTTCAATATTGAGTTGGCCCACCTTTTGCAGCTATAACAGCTTCAACTCTTCTGAGAAGGCTGTCCACAAGGTTTAGGAGTGTGTCTATAGGAATATTTAACCATTCTTCCAGAGAAGAGGTGAGGTCAGGCACTGATGTGGACAAGAAGGCCTGGCTCGCAGTCTCTACTCTAAATCATCCCAAAGGTGTTCTATCGGGTTGCAGTCAGGACTCTGTGGAGGCTAGTTAAGTTCCTCCACCCCAAACTCTCTCATCCATGTCTTTATGGACCCTGCTTTGTGCACTGGTGCGCAGTTATGTTGGAAAAGGAAGAGGCCATCCTCAAACTGTTCCTACAAAGTTGGGAGCATGAAATTGTCCAAAATGTCTTGGTATGCTGACGCCTTAAGAGTTCCCACGTAATGATTAAGTACATTTGTACAGTGTGAAACGCTTCTTCAAGATTGTGTGTTCATGTCCCCTGGTGTCACCGTGGTGATTTAATAAACGTCATTTGGAACCTACCCAATGTGCAGCCATTTCTTCTTTATCTCGACTAATATCCACGGAGGCGGGCCAGGGCTAGCACTCGTTTGGAGGTTACATGAGGCACACCCATCTCACCTGGAACAGCGAGTTCTTTTTATCTTTTAAGAGTTCCCTTCACTGGAACTAAGGGGCCAAGCCCAACCCCTGAAAAACAGCCCCACACCATAACCCACTTCCACCAAATGATTTGGACCAGTGCACAAAGCAAGGTCCATAAAGTCATGGATGAGGGAGTTTGGAATGAAGGAACTTGACTGGCCTGCACAGAGTCCTGACCTCAACCCGATAGAACACCTTTGGGATGAATTAGAGTGGAGACTGTGAGCCAGGCCTTCTTATCCACATCAGTGCCTGACCTCACAAATGCACTTCTGGAAGAATGGTCAAATATTCCCATAAACACACTCCTAAACCTTGTGGACAGTCTTCCCAGAAGAGTTGAAGTTGTTATAGCTGCAAAGGGTGGGCCAACTCAATAATGAACCCTACAAACTAAGACTGGGATGCCATTAAAGTTCATGTGCATGTAAAGGCAGGCGTCCCAATACTTTTGGTAATAAAGTGTATTTATAAAGCAGTACAAGTGACATTCACTAAACATTCACTGCAGGTTTTCCAGTCACTGTAATTTAAAACGCATGCACCAGGATATAACATTAAGCAAATGTTTAGTGAATGCCACATTCTCTTCCTTAAAAAAACATGCCCATTTAGTCTAAGGCCCCATGCACATGGGGCATTTGCTTTAGCTCTCCTAAATGCTTTTCCTCCTGGCAGCAGCATTTTGGCAAGCGATTGGGCGTTAATTAATTTCATTGGCCAAATTAACAATTTATTCTGGCAGTTTGAATGCTTGATGTGCCTAATGTATTTTTCTGGCAATTTGCCGCTGCTCCTGGACGCGCTGGCAGTGTTTTGCTCAGATTCTGGTATTACAGCAGAAGATTCTGTGGTGTTTTTTCTTGGTTATATAATCCTACTCTACCCTGCTGGGGGCACCCTAGTGTTCACTATGCACATTCTGCTGGATCCTGCATTTTCAGGGGCTCTCTTTGGTTTCAACTTTCACCCATATGTTTGAAGTGTATGGGTCTTATTCTGTACTTGACATGGGCCACAGGCTTCTGCTGATGGACGAGTTCTAGGGATACATCCTTGGTTCAGTTGTTCCTATCCTGCAGGTGGTCATCTCTGAGTTTCTGCATGCAAGTGTTAGGCCTTATGGTTCCCATCTTCTAGGCGGTCCTGTATGCTCAGTTCCACACAAGTTCTGCAGAAGAAAATTCTAAATATAAAAACTGTCTGGCCGAAAATCTAAGCTGTCAAATTTTGGACAAAGGAGAATGGTTCTGATACCTGGAGGTTTTCCATCAGATATGCCTGCAGTGGGATTCTTGAGAGGTGGATATCCCAATAAGTGTATATTGATTGATTTGATTAGTTTGTGTGAAAGTTAAAGCGCCTACAAACTATGGTGTAAATATACTGGATTTTTAATTTTTTTTAATTTTATGCTACTAGTTGCGGCGATCAACGACTTATAATGGGCCTGCGGTGGGCGATCTCAACAGGAGGGTATCCAAATTTGTGGTGAGGATCCGCTAGGGAAAATTCTGTGTCTTGGACTACGGCATCTGTGCCTTAGTTTCTGAAAACGCTTCCTGTTTTTTCTGCCCATGCTTTATACTGGGTTTTTATATGTTTGTTGTTTTGGCATCTTTGAATGTGGGATTTGGCTGCTGGTTTCGATGGCAGTGGTTTGAGGTTTGTTTTCTTCCTGGAGGTTTTCTCCTGAGTTGTTTGTCCTGCCTTTCCACCCCTCAGTGATCACTGCTTTGGGACTGTCCTATGGTTAATAATATTGCTGCCCTATGTCCTTCAATGAACAAAAGAGAAAACTGAATTTTGTTTTTTCTACTGACTGTAAAATCCCTTTCTCAAGTTCATTGAAGGTTTTAGCTCCCTCCCCTCTCATTTTCCTTTCTGTACTGCTTTGTAACTAACTGAGATGCCACTAGAAGGTGAGGGGTTTAGCCTCCAATAAGGACTGCCCACAGGTGGTACGCTCAGATTTACCGTATTTATCGGCGTATAACACGCACAGGGGTATAACACGCACATTCATTTTAGGAGGGAAGTTTCAGGAAAAAATCTTACATTTTAAATAAGGAACTTTGAAACAAAATAAGGGTCAGTGCCCATTTGCAGGCTCACCATTGCCATCAATGCAGCCTGATCAATGCCCATCTGCAGCCTCACCAGTGCCATCAATGCAGCCTGATCAATGCCCATCTGCAGCCTCACCATTGCCATCAATGCAGCAGCCTCACCATTGCCATCAATGCAGTAACCTCACCAATGCCTTCAATGCAGTAGCCTCACCATTGCCATCAGTGCTGTCTGATCGATGCCCATCTACAGCCTAGAGGGGAAAGGGAGGGGGGTGGGACGAGCACCGACAGATTACATACAGTGAGAATCTCCTATGATAGACAGAATAGTGGTCCAATGGCGGCCCAGGAGACAGGACTTCCTATTACAGAGGACGTAAACAGGAGATTCTCATTGTATGTATTCTGACGGCGCTTTTCCCACCCCCCTCCCTGTCCCCTCCGGGGCAGCTAAAATTGAAGTATTGGCGTATAACACGCACACGCTATTTGCACCTGATTTTCTTGGTGAAAAAGTGAGTGTTATACGCAAATAAATACAGTAATTTTTTTTCTCAGCCTAATGTCTTTTTCCTGAAGGAGGTGCTACACCCTCTCGCTTTCTGTTGAGAAACTTCTACTGGACAAAAAGGGAAATCTCCCTAAAGGTCACCATACTAATCTGATTGTACATATTCCTTTCTATGTACCTTTTATATGTATCATAAACTATGTAGCGCAAAGGCCTGCCTGACTGGATAAAAATTGAATGGATTGGTTAGTCCTCATACTAAAGCTAGTAAATCTAAAGGAGATGGTATAGTGTGCGGCTATCTTAATGGGACACAGATGTAAAAAAAACTGACAGCAGTTTTAGTCCACTCCTGTTCTATTCAAAATGAACTAAAGTTTTGGCTTTAGATCTGTTTTAACCACTTCAGCACCAGAAGATTTTACCCCTCCTAATGACCAGGCCATTTTTTGCTATTCGAAGCAGCGCTACTTTAACTAGCAACTGCACGTTCATGCAATGCTGTACCCAAATGAAATTTTATATCTTTTTTTTTTTTTTTATGCATAGAGCTTTCTTTTGGTGGTATTTGTTCACCACTGGGTTTTTTTCATTTGTTTGCGAAAATTTTGAAAAAAAAAAACAATATTTTTTTACTTTTTGCTATTAAGCATATTTAACAACAAAATTATATAAAATCAAACTTCTTCAGATTTGATGGCCAAAATGTATTCTGCTACATGTTTTTGATAAAAAAAAAAAAAAATCACAATAAGTGTATATTGATTACTATATTTATCGGCGTATAACACGCACCCCAAGTTTAGGAGGGAATTTTAAGGAAAGAAACTTACATTTAAAGCGGAGTTCCACCCAAAAGTGGAACTTCCGCTCATCTGATTCCTCCCCCCCTCCGCTGCCACAATTGGCACCTTTCAGGGGGGAGGGGGGTGCAGATACCTGTATTAGACAGGTATCTGCACCCACTTCCGGGAATAGACTCCCATGGGAGTCACGGCCCCTCCTGCACACCCCCCGCTGTCTCCTGGGAAACGCACAGGTCCCAGGAGATAGCGGAGACCACTTAGGATGCGCAACGCGACTCGTGCATGCACAGTAGGGAACCGGGAAGTGAAGCCGCAACGCTTCACTTATTCCCTCACCGAGAATGGTGGCGGCAGCAGCGGAGAGCCGAGCTATTGCTCGGCTTCGGCTGCCAACATCGCTGGACTCCAGGACAGGTAAGTGTCCGTTCATTATAAGTCAGCAGCTACAGTATTTGTAGCTGCTGGCTTTTAATTTTTTTTTTTTCAGGTGGACTCCCTCCTTTAAATGCCCATTAATGCAGCCTTGTCAGTGTCCATCTGCAGCCTTGTCGGTGTCAGTGTAGCCTTGTCAGTGTCCATCTGTAGCCTTGTCCATCTGCAGCCTTGCCCCTGTGTCATTTGCAGACTTGTCAGTACACTGCCGTTTAAAAATGGCGCCACCGTTCTCGGCGGCTTTTGGACGCTCTCGGCCGTTCTCGGCGGCTTTTGGACGCTCTCGGCGGCTTTCGGATGCTCTCGGCCATTCTCGGCGGCTTTCGGCTGTTCTCGGAGTCTTTTGGACGTACTCGGCCGCTCTTGGTGGCTTTAGCTGGCTCATGCGGGACTGCGAGAGCTGCCGAAAGCCTCTGAGAATGGCCGAAAGCGGCCGAGAGCCGCCAAAAGGCTCACAATCGGCGGGGGATCAGCGTATAACAAGCACCCATGATTTTCCCCTGATTTTAAGGGGGAAAAAGTGTGTGTTATACGCCGATAAATACAGTAGTTTGTGTGAAAGTTAAAGTGCCTACAAACTATACTGAAATTTTTATTTTCTTTATCGTACATCACGGGACACAGAGCCATAGTAATAACTATAGGGTATATAGGCCACCTTTTAGATGATGGACACTGGCACACCCTAAGACAGGAAGTTCACTCCCTATATAACCCCTCCCATTACTGGGAGTACCTCAGTTTTTTCGCCAGTGTCTTAGGTGTTGATCAAGACTAAAGATGTGCTATGCAGAGGCTCCACTGGAGAATTCCTTGCTGGAGCAAGCCTTTGCAACCGGATCCATCCAAAGTGCCATTGAGGCCAAGGTGGTTGGTACCCGGGCCTCGTGCTGGAAGAAACAAGGTTTTGCCTGTAACGCTTCTCTTTTGAGAGCTGGACCCTGGGATTCAGTGCTTTGGTCAGATTGCTGTGACATAAAGCTTACTGACAGGGTGCTATATGGGTCCAGGGCAGTGGAACCCTGATAAAAAGGGACCCCAGTCCTTGAAGGTTTTTAACGGAGCCCGCTGTGATGGGCGAAGATTGGGTCTGTTTGGTTGTACAACAGAACCCTGCAGCGGGATAAGGTAAGTGGAGATTTCTAAGGAATTAAAAAGAAAAATTTCCTTTGGATTTCTCCTATACAGTACATGTTGTCATACCTAAAGTCACCACTGGAGGCTGTAAAGAGCACGTACCTGTTTCCATGCTTTCAGATCTCACTCTGTGTCAGCTGAAGCTGCATGGCTTCCTCCAGCTATCCGTCCTGACCACCGGTAAGAGGTTGGGGGGGGATTTGGCTGAAGTTTCTCCATCCGGGAATGCTTTTTTCTCCCCTCTCCAGGAGCAGGCAGGGGAACGCTGTATGGTCTGGTGGTTTGCCGCTCCACTCCCCTCTCCATCGCGTTTAGCAACGGCGGCTCTCCTCTCCCCTGTGCTCTCCTCCTCCACCCCCCCTCCACACGCCGATCTGATCGGAGACCCTCATGCGGGAATCACTTTTTTTTGAAAATAAAGAAGAGGAGGCGTAGTGAGGAAGTAAGAGGGGGTGGCTTAGCGCTGTTGGCACGGGCGTCACAGTGCAGGGCGGATTAGCTTATAAAAAAGCTCCATTGTCAGTCTCATTTGGACCAACGGAGGGACACAGAAGCAGTCCTGGGCATGTGAGTGTGGAACACAGGCATTCCCCAAGGCACATTTACTCCGCATCAGGCCGAGCGCATAATAGCAGTAACGATTACTGAACTATTGCTCAGCAGTGGGTGCATTTTTTTCCTTGTAAAGTACCTCTGCATTTCTGGTTAGGACTATGCATTCCAGAAGGGGAGGTACAAATTCCTCAAAGAGATGACCAAAGGTATCACCTTCAGGCTTTGAGGACCCTAGTCTCATCCCAGCAATGCCATCCTCCCCTGAAGATCCAGAGGTAGCTGATCAGGGTGAGCCATCGGGTTTGTTAAGTGTTGTAACTGTTTCCAACACTTCAGTCCCTGTCTACATTACTGAGGATGTTTTTCTCCTTGGCTTTGGTGGGGCTGGAGGAAAGACTGACTGCTCTAATCGCATCTTCCCAGCATGGGAGAAAGCGCGATAGGTCCCCTGCTACCGCCCAGGACCCTCAAGCAGAGGATCGGTGGGCAGGGGAGAATGAGGCCCCCTCAGGGGACCGTGAGGAGGCTGACTCCTCTTCCAAGGAGTCAATTGTGGAAGAGCCTTTTTCAGCTTCACAATCTTAAAAATTGGTGGTGCAATCGCTGACAGAAATGGTTCGCTCCACATTTAACCACTTCAGCCCCGGAAGAATTTACCCCCTTCCTGACCAGAGCACTTTTTGCGATTCGGCACTGTGTTTAACTGACAATTGCGCGGTCATGCGACGTGGCTCCCAAACAAAATTGATGTCCTTTTTTCCCCACAAATAGAGCTTTCTTTTGGAGGTATTTGATCACCCCTGCGCTTTTTTATTGTTTGTGCTATAAACAAAAAAAGAGCGACAGTTTTGAAAAAAACGCATTATTTTTTACTTTTTGCTATAATAAATATCCCCCAAAAATATATAAAAAATTTTTTTTTTCCTCAGTTTAGGCTGATACGTATTCTTCTACATATTTTTGGTAAAAAAATCGCAATAAGCGATTATTGATCGGTTTGCGCAAAAGTTATAGCGTTTACAAAATAGGCGATAGTTTTATGGCATTTTTATTAATAATTTTTTTTTTCTTTAAATGGCGGCGATCAGCGATTTTTTTTTTATTGTGACTGCGACATTATGGGGGACACATCAGACATTTTTGACACATTTTTGGGACCATTGTCATTTATACAGCAATCAGTGCTATACAAATGCACTGATTCCTGTGTAAATGACACTGGCAATGAAGAGGTTAACCACTAGGTGCCAGTGTAGGGGTTAAGTGTGTCCTAGGGACCCGTTTCTTACTGTAGGAGGGATGGGCTGTGTGTGACACGTCATTGATCTCTGCTCCGATGACAGGGACACTGTCACTAGGCAGAACGGGGAGATGCTTGCTTACATTAGCATCTCCCTGCCGGGTATCCCCACGGCGATCGAGTCCGCGGGACCCGCGACCCAACTCATGGAGCTTGCCGCGGGCGCGCCCACCGGCCGCCTCCTAAAGGGGAACGTACAGGTACGTGATTCTGCCTGTACGTACCCTTCTGCCGCAGTATATCTGCGTGAGGCGGTCGGCAAGCGGTTAAGCTACCTTTTTAAATGAGTCAGCTGAAAAACCCACTTCTTCTTTGGGTTCCCTAAAGCCTCCCCAAGCTATGCATGCTTTTCCTGTCCATCCATTGTTGGAACAGCTTATGAATTCTGAATGGGGCCACCCAGATAAGCATTTTCTCCCTCCTAAAAAGTTCTCTACGCTTTATCCTATGGAGGAAAAATTCACAAAAAAATGGAATATACCGGCAATTGATGCAGCTATTTCCTCTGTGAATAAAAATTTAACTTGTCAGGTAGACAATGCTCAAATTCTTAAGGATCCAACCGATAAAAGATTGGAATTCCTGTTAAAAAGCTAATTTTCTTTAGCAGGAACAGTAACTCAACCTGCAGTGGCGGCAATAGGTGTATGTCAGTCCCTGAAGGACCAGTTGAGACAGGTGCTCAAGGTCATCCCTGATCAACAGGCACGGGATTTAGCCAAGCTACCAGGGGCATAATGTTTTGCTATTGACTCTATTAGAGATTCTATCCTTCAGGCTTCACGCCTGACGCTTGTACTTGTGCATATGCGTAGGATCTTATGGTTGAAAAATTGGTCAGCCGAAGCGCCATGCAAAAAACTCCTGGCTGGTTTTCCTTTTACGGTGAATGGCTGTTTGGAGAGGATTTGGATAAATACATCCAGAAAATTTCAAGTGGGAAAAGTACCCTTTTACCAATTAAGAAAAGGAATAAACGTCTTTCATTTAAACGGGCTTCTTCTCCAGGGTCAGGGGCCTTAGCCTCTAGGCAGTCGCGACAGTCTCTGTCATCAGGTTCAAGGGGTAAACCTCAAGGTCAACCCCAAGGACAGAAGAAGTCCTGGGGAAGGAAACCTACAAAGCAGAATGCTAACGCCTCTTTATAAAGGGGCGCCCCTGCTCGCGCGTGTGGAGGGGAAGACTTCTACAGTTCTCAAGGGTCTGACAGGAAGAATTTCGGGACAGATGGGTGCTCTCCACAGTAGCTTTAGGTTACAAACTAGAGTTACGGGAGTTTCCCTCTTCTGAGGTCAAATGTCCCCAAAAATCCAGAGAAAAAGGAGTCTCTCTTTTAAGCTTTAGACCGGCTTTTTTCTCATTGAGTGATCATGGAGGTTCCCACGGAATAGCAGGGGTTGGGGTTTTATTCAAACCTCTTCATGGTGCCAAAACCAAATGGGGATGTCAGACCCATTCTAGATCTCAAGGATCTGAACCGATTCCTAAAGATCCGCTCGTTTCGCATGGAATCAATCAGGTCCGTAGTCTCCATCTTGCAAGGAGGAGAGCTTCTGGCATCAATCGACATCAAGGATGCATACCTGCATGTGCCCATTTTTCCCGCTCATCAGAAATTTCTACGTTTCGAGGTAGAAAAACTAAATTTTCAGTTCGAAGCTTTGCCTTTCGAACTAGCCACTAGGTGTTCACAAAAGTTCTAGCCCCTTCTCTGGCCAGACTGAGGGCTCAGGGTATAACAGTTATTGCATACCTGGACGACCTGCTCTTGATAGACAGGTTAGTAGCCCACTTAGATAAAAGCGTGGTCACCACAGTCAACTACCTGGAAAGTCTAGGTTGCGTTCTCAACCTAGAGAAATCTTCCTTAAAACCATTAAGAAGGCTAGAATACTTGGGTCTGATCATAGATACGAGACCAGAAAAGAGTATTTTTGCCACAAGCAAAAATCAGCACCATAAAAGGAGCTGGTCCGGGTTATCAGAGCACAGAAAGACCCTCCTATTCGCCTTTGCATGAGGTTGTTAGGGAAGATCATGGCTGAGTTCGAAGCCATTCCCTATGCTCAGTTTCATTCGAGACTGCTGCAAAACAGTATCCTATCCTATTTGGAAAAAAAATGTCCAAGCCTTAGACCTCCCAATGCATCTATCTCCAAGGGTGCGCCAGAGCCTCAGTTGGTGGTGGTTAACCAAGAATCTCCAGAAGGGGAAATCTTTCTTACCAGTCACATGGAAAGTGGTAACAACAGATGCCAGCCTTTCGGGTTGGGGAGCAGTCCTGGAGGAGGCGACTGCCCAGGGGAAGTGGTCCAGATCCGAAAGGACCTTGCAAATCAATATTCTAGAGATTCGGGCAGCACGCTTGGCCCTGAGGGTCTGTCCAGATTACAGAATTGTCCTGTCAGAATCCAATCCGACAATGCCACGGCAGTGGCCTATATCAATCACCAGGGGGCACAAGATGTCTTGCGGCCCAGAGAGAAGTAAACCATATACTAGCTTGGGCAGAAAATCATGTTCCTTGCCTATCGGCAGTCTTCATTCCAGGAATAGAAAATTGGCAGGCGGACTACTTGAGTCGCCAGCAGCTGTTCCCGGGGGAATGGTCCCTTCACCCAGATATCTTCCTGGCAATATGCCAGAAATGGGGGATCCCGGACGTAGACCTATTTGCGTCCAGGTTCAATTAAAAGATCAACAACATTGTGCCAAGAACAAGGAATCCTCTAGCATGCGGAACAGATGCCTTGGTGACCCCATGGGATCAGTTTTTCACTGAATTATGCATTCCCTCCTATTTTGCTGCTTCCCCAACTTCTTTGCAGGATCAAGCAGGAAAGAAAGTTGGTGGTTCTTGTAGCCCCGGCATGGCCCAGAAGATCTTGGTATGCAGAGATTGTAAAGATGGCGGTAGGGGACCCATGGACCCTTCCATCGCATCCGGACCTGCTCTCGCAGGGTCTGGTATTCCATCCTACCTTACAAGCGCTAAATTTAATGGTTTGGCTATTGAAACCCACATTCTGAGGAAGCGTGGGCTGTCAGGATCAGTTGATTGATTAATGCAAGAAAGCCGGCCTCCAGAGTCATATATTATAGAATCTGGAAGGCATATGTTTCCTGGTGTGAATCCAGGGGTTGGCATCCCAGAAAGTATGTCATAGGTAGAATCCTTGCCTTTCTACAAATAGGGTTAGAGATGAAGCTGGCCTTGAGTACTATCAAAGGCCAGGTCTCGGCCTTATCGGTATTGTTTCAACGACCACTTGCTTCGCATTCTTTGGTCGGTAATTTTTTACAGGGGGTAACGCGGCTTAATCCACTGGTTAAGCCACCCCCGAACCCTTGGGACTTGAATTTAGTTCTGTCTGTATTACAGAAACAGTCTTTTGAGCCGATAAGACATATTCCCTTGGTCCTTTTGACAAGGAAGCTAATTTTTCTGGTAGCCATATCTTCTGCAAGAAGGGTTTTAGAGTTGGCTGCTCTTTCTTGTAAAGAGCCATATTTAATTATTCACGAGGTTAGGGTAGTATTGCGTCCATATCCTAACTTTCTACCGAAGGTAGTGTCAGGTTTTCATCTAAACCAGGATATTTTTACAAGGGGTGTGACCTGTCTCAACCCGGAACTATACACTAACAAGCCTCCATCCCTGTATATGTGTATATACATATGTATATACATATGTATATGTGTGATGTACGATAAAGAAAATAGGATTTTTTAAAACCGCTTACCTGTAAAATCCTTTTCTTGGAGTACATCACGGGACACAGAGGTCCCTCCCCTCTTTGGTTACACGTGTATTGCTTGGCTACAAAACTGAGGTACTCCCAGTAATGGGAGGGGTTATATAGGGAGTGAACTTCCTGTTTTAGGGCGTGCCAGTGTACATCACCTAAAGGTGGCCTATATACCATATAGTTATTACTATGGCTCTGTGTCCCGTGATGTACTCCAAGAAAAGGATTTTACAGGTAAGCTGTTATAAAAAGCCTATTTTATACTACTAATTGCGGTAATCAACTACTTAAAAATGGGCCTACGATAGTGCAGTGGGTGATCTGACACCGACACTGGAGGGGGGGGGAACGACTAACTGTTAGCCTCGGTTCACACCAGAGGCGGCACGACTTGCAGGTCGCCTCACCGAGGCGACCTGCACACGACTGCCGGGGCGACTTGCAAGACGACTTCTGTATAGAAGTCTATGCAAGTCGCCCCCAAAGTAGTACAGGAACCTTTCTTCTAAGTCGGAGCGACTTGCGTCGCTCCGATTAGAACGGTTCCATTGTACAGAACGGGAGGCGACTTGTCAGGCGGCTAGGTCGCCTGACAAGTCGCCCCCGTGTGAACCAAGCCTCACTAACCTCATTAGTGACATTTATACAGCGAAAAGTGATAATACTATACGCTGTCATTGTACTAATGACACTGGCTGGGAAGGGGTTAGCATCTAGGGTAATGTGTGTAAAGTGTGCTGCTTTTTCTAACTGATCTCTAAGTTTCCACATCGTTCCCTGTGTGGAGAGTTCTGTGTTGAATGTCAACACAGAGCTCTGGGCTGTGAATATACACAGCCGATCAGCATGTCCAGGCCGCAAATCATTGGCAAGGACTTGCTGACAGGCTCACGCTGTGTACAATCACAGTGGGTGCTGTGTGCGCCCTACAACCGGAAGTAGGCAACAACGTACCAGTATGTCGCTTTGCCTACAGCGGCCACTCGTCCGCAGCACAATGCGGGTGGACGATCGCTAAGTGGGTTGACTAAGCATGTTTTCTGCTTAGTCCTTAAAGAAATACAGACTATTGATGCTATATAAACACAATGTGGTTCATCTAATCTGCAAGTCTTTTGTATTTATGAATGCTTTATAGGGGTATATACCAGATATTTACAAAGTGTGTTATTGTTATTTACCCATTACATTGACTGGTGGTTGGGTCCAAGCGTCTCTTACGCTTTACAACATTATTTCAGATGTTTTCAGTTGACCATTCCATGCCGATTGCTGACTCCTTGTTCTAGAACTCATTCTCCTTTGTAACCTAATTTAAACACTTGGTTATTTAAGGTTTGAATCACAAAATGGCTTTTTTTATTCACAGATGAAGTGGGAGATAACGGTCAGGAGACTGATGAAGAGAAAAGCAGCTATAAACGAGTGTATGATGATAGCCTAGCTTTAGGTGTTTATGTCCATCGGGCTGATAAATTGAAGACTGACCTTTTGACATCTCGGCCCATGGTCAAGATTTACCTAATCGACCAAAAAACTGGTGAATATGTCAAGAAGGAATACAGGTAATTTTATTTTTGCTCTTTGGAATCATAAGCTTTATTTTGGATTATTCCTACATTTTGGGATGCTAGTCCTTGCTGAGTGCCTTTGTAAGGGTCTCTTGTGTGGCTTGTAGTTTTTTAATTTGACTATGAAATGCACTCTTTTTTATAATGGGGCTCATTTTCTTCTATACACATATCCTGTTCTTTTGACACAGTGCACCTAACGTGTACTGCCATCATTATGTATGTGATTAATTGGGTGTGTTTACCTACAATAAGGGGAATTTATCAAAACTGGAGCAGCCAGATGTTTCATTTACAAAGCTTAGAGTAAAACTAAAGGCAAAACCTTTTTTTTTCATTCTGGATAAAGAAGGTAATAATCACTGTCAGTTTTTTTTTTTTGCCATCTATGTCCCATTGGGGAAACTTCCCTAGAGTTCCTGTTCCATAGCCAAAACAAAAAGTGAGAGGAAATCGCACTAAAGAATCCTTTTGCAACCTTTTCAACACAAAGGAACCCTTGGAATGCTAAAGATTACCATATCTACAACTCGTGATTCATTAGTGTGATGGTCAGTGGGAAGCATACTCCTGGCAGTTGTGGTCACTGGGAAGAATTCCCCCACTTACAGATAGCTAAAAAGATCAATGGTGTCAGTGGGAACTTATCTGAGAGGCAGAAATCACTCATTGCTCATGGAACTCCTTACAACCTCTGGAGGAACCCTAAGGTTTCATGGAACCATAGTTGAGAAACCCTGCTCTAAATTGAGGGAATCCCTGGTTGTCACCAGAACTAGTGTCCCTATTGGAAGAGTTCCCTTGTGCTACTTTTCCAGGGACAACCCAAAGTGTGGGATTTTTTTTTTACTTTCACTGTTGATGATAACTAAACATGACAACCTAGAGAGGGTGAACCCTCCTAACTGGGGCATAGGCAGCAATAAAAACCTGAAAGGTGATCTAATTCATCTCCATTCTATCTAAAACAAAACAAAAAAACTTACTTTACTTTAACTAAACAAATTGAAGATAGAAGCTAATGGCAGATTGTCTGTCTGCTCCAGACAACCTGACTTTCTTTTTCATACATCATGGGACACAGAGTTAGGCTAAAATTTATTACCTGCTGGGTTATACTTCATCTTCAAGTGAATGGACACTGGTAGAACAAAGGTCTTTTAGACAGGAAGTGATCCCCTATATAACCCCTCCCATACAGGAAGTACTTCAGTTTTTTTTACCAGTGTCTGCAAGGTGGATGGCACGGTTGTTTGAGCTCTGAACACCAGGTCTCTAGTCCCACAAACGGTTCTTAAATGAATCAAGGGATTGACCGATTTGACACAGGCTTTATATGCTTAGATAAATTGTACCCGAGCCTCGCAAAGAAGACTCAAGATTCTGCAAGGTTTTTCCTGTAATGCGGCCTCCGGGCGCTGGACCCTGCAAAGTGGAATCCTGGACACTACAGAGCTAAGGCATTCTTGCAGGGTGCTGTACAGGTCCAAGGGAGTGGACCCTGAACATGAAAAGGGTACCCAGTCCTTGAAGGTCCTCAAGTGACAGGAACCCGCCGTGAAGGGTGAAGATTGAGCTCTTAGTTTCTAAGCTGCCCTGCGCCTGGACGGGTAAGTGAAACCCCATTATTATTATTATTATTATTATTATTATTATTATAGTGGGGTGTCCCAGTGATTGTAGCAAACAGTCAAGCTAGCTAGAAGCTGGACACCTGTGTGCGGTGACCATACGGGGGAGTTTTTGGGCTAGCTGTGGTGTTTGCAAAGTGTACCTTTTGTTTGCTTGTGTCTGTCTGTTTTTTACCTGTATGATGGCGCACGATGGTGCGCCATTTTGCCATGGCGTATGTGCGTTCGCAAAAGCGCCGCTGGGCTCAGCGTGTGGCGGCCACGGCGCATACGGCTTCGCCGCACATGCGCCGTAGCCTTTATCAGGGCGTTCTCTGGGACCACACACGCATGCGCAGAACGTTCCGGCGCACAGCCAGCTTATTTAAGCTGTGTATGCCAAGCATGCAGTGCTTCCAGAAGGCAGCAATGGGACACAGAGCAGGCTCTGAACCAGGCACTTGCAACGGTTCATTTCTCCTTACACGGGTCACGTGAGTCAACAGGTGTTGCTTGGCAGGCTAAAGGTGCTTAGCAGGATTGTTGCATAGAGCTTGGTGAGCCCTATTAAAGGGTCTTCCTTCTGAGGTGTGTTAATACTACACCCAGGTACTCCCTTTTTTGTGGCTAGTAAACGTCTTCAAAAAAGAGGAGCTGGACTAACGCTACAGGGAAGGGCACACCTATGTCATCAGTAGTTCCTGATGAACCTAGTCGTATCCCTAGTGTTGTATCCCCTGAAGGACCAGAGGCTTCCGGGCAATCTGAGCCGCTGCACCTATCTGGGATTGTGCCTACAGTCAACGCTGCTGCTTCACCCTTTATCACTAATGCCGCGTACACACGACCGGACTTTACGGCATACTTGGTCCGGCAAACCGGAGTCCGTCGGACAATTCGATCGTGTGTGGGCTCCAGTGGACTTTGTTTTCTAAAAAGTTTGATGGACCTAGAAATGAAACATGTTTCAAATCTGTCCGATGGACTCGAGTCCAGTCAAAGTCTGCTCGTCTGTATGCTAGTCCAAACAACAAAAACTGACGCTAGGGCAGCTACTGGCTACTGGCTATGAACTTCCTTGTTTTCGTCCGGTCGTACGTCATCATGTACGAATCCGTCGGACTTTGGTTGATTGTGTGTAGACAAGTCCGTTCATTCGTAAAGTCCGTCAAAGTACGCCGGACAAAGTCTGCCGTAAAGTCCGCCCGTGTGTACGCGGCATAAGGATGAACTAGCCAGGTTAGAGCACATTATTGCCTCCATCCCGCAGGGTGGCAAGAAGCATGACAGATCCACCTCCCCGGAGCCTCCTAGTCTTGAGCAAGAATGGATTGAGGATGGGGAAGAGCTTAAAGCTCAGGATTCTGTGGATGGCCTGGCGGATGAGTCTGCTTCTGAGCAATCTGGAAAAGAAAATATCCAGTTGGAGTCTGCCACTCAATCACAGAGGCTTTTGATCCTGACTTACCGAAATGGTTCATTCTGCCTTTAAGTTGTCTCTTGCAGAGGTCACTGAGCCTCCCTGGTCCTCTTTGGCCACACAGGCTTTCCCCTTACAACCTGTGTTGGAATATGGCGGTGTATGCTAATTGGGAACATCCTGACAGGATTTTTGTTCCTTCCCAATGCCCTGTACACAAGGTCGGACATTGATTGGACATTCCGACAGCAAAATCCATGGATTTTTTCCGACAGATGTTGGCTCAAACTTGTCTTGCATACACACGGTCACACAAAGTTGTCGGAAAATCCGATCGTTCTGAACGCGGTGATGTAAAACACGTACGTCAGGACTATAAACGGGGCAGTAGCCAATAGCTTTTGTCTCTTAATTTATTATGAGCATGCGTGGCACCTTGTGCGTCGGTTTTGTGTACACACGATCGGAATTTCCGACAACGGATTTTGTTTTTGGAAAATTTTATAGCAAGCTCTCAAACTTTGTGTGTCGGAAATTCCGATGGAAAATGTGTGATAGAGCCCACACACGGTCGGAATTTCCGACAACAAGGTCCTATCACACATTTTCCGTCAGAAAATCTGACCGTGTGTACAGGACATTGGAGGTTTTCCCTTTTTATATCCCATGGATGAAAAGTTCGTTAAGTGGAGCATGCCAGCCGTAGATGCAGCAGTCTCTTCCTTGAGCAAGAACTTGACTTGTCCAGTAGATAACGCACAGTGCTTGAAAGACCCTGTTGACAAGAAATTGGAGTCATTATTAACCACTTCAGCCCCGGAAGGATTTACCCCCTTCCTGACCAGAGCACTTTACAATTTGGCACTGCGTCGCTTTAACTGCTAATTGCGCGGTCATGCAATGCTGTACCCAAACGAAATTTGCGTCCTTTTCTTCCCACAAATAGAGCTTTCTTTTGATGGTATTTGATCACCTCTGCCGTTTTTTTATTTTTTGCGCTATACACGGAAAAAGACCGAAAATTTTGAAAAAAAATGATATTTTCTACTTTTTGTTCTAAAAAAAATCCAATAAACTCAATTTTAGTCATACATTTAGGCCAAAATGTATTCGGCCACATGTCTTTGGTAAAAAAAAGTCTAAGTGTATATTTATTGGTTTGCGCAAAAGTTTTATAGCGCCTACAAACTAGGGTACATTTTCTGGAATTTACACAGCCTTTAATTTATGACTGCCTGTGTCGTTTCTTGAGGTGCTAAAATGGCAGGGCAGTACAAAACCCCCACAAATGACCCCATTTTGGAAAGTAGACACCCCAAGGAAATTGCTGAGAGGCATGTTGAGCCCATTGAATATTCATTTTTTTTTTTTTTGTCCCAAGTGATTGAATAATGAAAAAAAAAAAAAAAAAAATTACAAAAAGTTGTCACTAAATGATATATTGCTCACACAGGTAATGGGCATATGTGGAATTGCACCCCAAAATACATTTAGCTGCTTCTCCTGAGTATGGGGATACCACATGTGTGGGACTTTTTGGGAGCCTAGCCGCGAAAACCAATCACTGCCTTCAGGATTTCTAAGGGCGTACATTTTTGATTTTACTCCTCACTACCTATCACAGTTTTGAAGGCCATAAAATGCCCAGATGGCATAAAACCCCCCCAAATGACCCCATTTTGGAAAGTAGACACCCCAAGCTATTTGCTTTGAGGCATGTTGAGTCCATGGAATGTTTTATATTTTGACACAAGTTGCGGGAAAGTGACAATTTTTTTTTTTTTTTTTTTTTGCACAAAGTTGTCACTAAATGATATATTGCTCACACAGGCCATGGGCATATGTGGAATTGCACCCCAAAATACATTTAGCTACTTCTCCTGAGCACGGGGATACCACATGTGTGGGACTTTTTGGGAGCCTAGCCGCGTACGGGGCCCCGAAAACCAATCACCGCCTTCAGGATTTCTAAGGGTGTAAATTTTGGATTTCACTCTTCACTGCCTATCACAGTTTCGGAGGCCATGGAATGCCCAGGTGGCACAAAACCCCCCAAATGACCCCATTTTGGAAAGTAGACACCCCAAGCTATTTGCTGAGAGGCATGGTGAGTATTTTGCAGCTCTCATTTGTTTTTGAAAATAAAGAAAGACAAGAACATTTTTTTTTTTTTTTTTTTTTTTTTTTTTTTTTTCTTTTTTCAATTTTCAAAACTTTGTGACAAAAAGTGAGGTCTGCTAAATACTCACTATACCTCTCAGCAAATAGCTTGGGATGTCTACTTTCCAAAATGGGGTCATTTGGGTTTTTTTTTTTGCCACCTGGGCATTCCATGGCCTCAAACTGTGATAGGCAGTGAAGAGTGAAATCAAAAAGATCAGATATTGATCCGATCAGATACTATACCACTAAGGGAGGTGTATGCTGCATGCGTGGGTGTTAGCGGTACTGGAGCTAACCTGACGCTGCCTGGGGCTGGCGCTTGCCAGTTCACCAAAACGTTACCAAAAAAACTGTTAGCGATCGCAGGGATCAGGCCTGACTCTGCGAACGCTGCAGTTATGCGTTTAGTGTTTTGTTAGTGACAGTGATCGATCGATACTGCACTTGGGTGGGCTAGGCTAGGCCGGGCGGAGGGGCAAAATGCAGGTGCTAGCAGGTATCTGGGCTGGTCCCGCTAACACTGCGTTTTTGGGAACCCTAAACTGCTGGGGACGCTAGTATAGATCTGATCGGATCAGATATTGATGCAATCAGATACTATACCACTAAGGGAGGCGTATGCTGCGTGTGTGGGTGTTAGTGATACTGGCGCTAATCTGACGCTGCCTGGGGCGACGCATATCACCGCCGGGGGATCAGGGGGCTAAACCTTTATTCGGTAATAAACGGCGGGTGCCCTGACACTATAAAAAATAAACGAACTAACCAGCGTCAACCGTAACACTTATACGGTGATCAGTGGTGAAAGGGTTCACTAGGGGGCAATCAAGGGGTTAAAACATTTATTAGATAGTATATGGGGGTCCCTGTCGCTATAAAACGCTGACGGCAAACCTAAATATTTACGTCCCTAACCAGCGTCACCAGCGACACTAATACAGCGATCAGAAAAATGATCGCTTAGCGACACTGGTGACGGGGGGTGATCAAGGGGTTAAAACTTTAGGGGGGGTTAGGGGGGTACCCTAGACCTACAGGGGGCTAACACTCACTGCCCTACCACTTCTAACTGTCACAAACTGACACCATGCAGTAATCAGAAAAAAAAAAAAAATACTGCTTGGTGTCAGTTTGACAGGGAGGGGGGAGGGGTGATTGGGGGGGATCGGGGGTGTAAAGTATGCCTGGCATGTTCTACTGTGTGTGTATGTGTTGTGCACTCACATGTCTTCTCTCCTCGGCGCCGGAACGGAAACTGCCGAGCCGAGTAGAGATGACATTACATCCTCTGCCTGTGTGAAACTACACACAGGCAGGGGAGGATTCCGATTGGCTGGGAGCGATGGCGAGGGGGGGGGGCCACGATCAGATGGCCTCCCCCTCGCCTCTCAACGCTCCCAGAGAAATGCTGACCGCCGCTGGCACCGGGGGGGGGGTCCGATCGGACCCCCCCACCCGCGGGAGGCAGATCACGTACGGGTACGTGATTCTGCCTGCCCGTGCCATTCTGCCGACGTATATCGGCGTTAGGCGGTCGGCAAGTGGTTAAAGGCTTCCTTTTCTTTGGCCAGTTAAGCTATTCAGCCAGCTGTTGCAGCAATTGGTATCTGCCAGTCCGTACAGGATCAGATCAGACAGCCTGACAGGGCCTAACCAGGAAGATGATCTGCCTGAAAATAAGGCAGATATTCCTTGAGCTCGGTATTTTGCTGTTGACCCCTTAAAGGATTCAATACAGCAGGTTTCTCGTTAGGCTCTCTTGTCTGTACATATGAGCAGGCTTTTGTGGCTTAAGAACTGGTCAGCCTAGCTTCCTTGTAAGTTATTGGCAGGTTTCCCCTTTCATGGGGAACGTTTATTTGGTGATCATTTGGACAAATATATATCCAAAAGCTTTCCGGAAGGAAGAGTTCTCTACTTCCTGTGAAGAAAAGCACCAGGCGTCCCTCGTTTTAAAATCTCAGGGACTGCTTCCTCAAATGTCTCAGCGCCAAGGCAGTTCCGCTGCCAACAGGGCCAGGGGCAAGCCGCAAGGCCATTGCCAGAAAAAGCCCTGGGTTCAAAATTCTTCTAAACCCAGCACCAAGCCCTCCTTTTGAGGGGACACCCCCACTCCATCAGGTGGGGGGAAGGCTGCTGCACTTTGCGGACATTTAGAGAACAATAGTTCAGGAGGAGTGGGTCACCTCAACTATATCCCGCGGTTACAAGCTGGAGTTGGGAGGGTTCCCCCTCAGAGATTTTTAAGATCCAACGTTCCCTCGGATCCTCCAAAAAGAGACTTATTGCTTCAGGCAATACATCATTTTAAAAGAAAAATAGAATTGTGCTAAACCATAAAATCATAAATAATTATCAGTTATATAGATTCCAATTCAATATAAAGTCCACCAATGCTCAAATAATACAGTTTTCTGATGCTTCGATGTTGCACAGAAAGCGTTGTGATAAATGTTACATTGGTTTTTCTACTAGTAGCGACAATGTTCTTGTTAATTCTGCAGATAGGTGGTATTTATGTTTTGTCCACTAGGTGTCACTTTGCTTTAAGCGCTTAGTATGGCACCAGTGCAAACATTGGACCCACTTCCGTTTTACTTTTGCGGGAAGGAGGATCATCCCAAATTTTTTATCTCCTTATTGTGTCCTATCTATTATGGATGGGTCAAATAATAAATATTTGGGAGCTTAAGATAAGCAGTGGTCTTTTATGCATCTATATGCATGATTGTTTAAACTGCAGAAGTCTTTTTTTGACTGGGCTCGATAGCGTGATGGATATTCTCATTAGAGATTGTGTTCACGCTACCGCGCATGTCCGCTGGGCGAGTCGCGGCTCAGAGCGAGGCCTGGTGCCCCTGGACAACGTCATCTCTGACGAAACGCGTAGGGTGGAGCGTCGTGCTGACGTCACCTCGTGTCTACTATTCGTTTCCCGGAAGGATGGGTTTGTCTGTGCGCCGGCCGGCACATCAGACTTAAGGCTCATATTGACGCTACCATTGTAAGTGTAATACTTTGTATTTTAAAGTTTTAATAAATGTAAAAGGTTTTACACTATTTGGAGCCTTTATTTTTTATGTACCATGCCCACCCACCCATCGGTCTGAGCTTATAAGAGGCGACTTGAGGACTATTGAGCGTGCTCACTGTGTATTGTAACCAAGCTGTGTTTTAACTACAAATGCTTACCCTGATCCTCTGTAACGGAGGATCATGGCAATCTAGTAACAAGTGATTTCTTCTAATTGGTGATGGATTCAGCACAACTTTTTGACAGCATCGGGAGACACCATCACACACGTGGATGGAATATATTTTTTGAGCACTGGTGGACTTTTTATTGAATTGGAATCTATATAACTGATAATTATTTATGATTTTATGGTTTAGCGCAATTCTATTTTTCTTTTGATTTATTCCCACTGTGTTTATGTTTTATACAGGAGAATTGCAGCTTCCGATATTCCTTAGAATTTTTACTTATTAGTTTTTCTTAGAGCAGTTTCTTCACTTTTTTCTAACTACATCATTTTAGTGCATCAAGGAGTGATTGTAAAGGTTCCTGTACCTGAAAGGGGCGCGGGGGTTTTACTTGAACCTATTTACGGTTCAAAAACCAAATGGGGACACAAGGCCCATTTTGGACCTAAGATCCATGAACCAGTATCTACTGATCCAGTCCTTTCGGATGGAGTCTGTCCGCTCAGTAGTAGCCTCACTCCAGATGGGAGACTTTCTAGCATCCATCGATATAAAGGATGCATATTTACACGTACCTATCTTTCAGCCTCATCAGAGGTTCCTGTGATTTGCAGTAGAGGAACATCATTTTCAGTTTGTGGCTCTACCCTTTGGGCTTGCTACAGCTCCCCGGGTGTTCACAAAGGTCCTAGCACCAGTACTGGGTCTTTTAAGAGCCCAAGGAATCCTGGTGCTTGGGTATCTGGACGACCTCCTGCTCAGAGATCACTCACTACAGGCTCTAGAACAGAGCATAACATGCACAGTGCGGCATTTGGAAAGCTTAGGCTGGATCATAAATACCAAAAAGTCAACCTTGAGACCAGTTCAAAGTCAAAAGTATTTAGGTCTGATCTGAGATACGGTCCAAGCAAGAGTATTCTTGCCACCTGCAAGGATCTGTGCCCTGAAGGATCAGGTGCATCGGATAAGAGGCACCAGACAACCCTCCATTCGGCTCTGTATGGGTCTTCTAGCGAAGATGGTATCCTCCTTCAAGGCGGTGCCCTATACCCAGTTCCATTTCAGGCCTCTACAACAACACATCTTGTTGGCTTGGAAGAGGAGAGGACAAACTCTGGATTATCCAATGTTCTTATCTCCTCGGGCACGCTTAAGCCTAAACTGGTGGTTGCAGGATCAGAACCTGCGAAAGGGAAGACTTTCCCCGATAACTTGGAGAGTGCTGACTACAGATGCCAGTCTCTCAGGCTGGGGAGCGACCCTAGAAGGGCTCACAGCTCAGGGGAATTGGTCAAGGACAGAACAGATCCTGCCCATCAATGTCCTGGAATTACAGTCAGTACGTCTAGCCCTATGGTCCTGGACGGCAGAGCTTCAGGACTGCCCTATTAGGGTTCAGTCCGGCAATGCCACTGCAGTGGCCAATATAAACCACCAAGGCGGTACCAGGAGTCGTTTAGCTTTCAAGAAGGTGAACCACATACTAGCCTGGACAGAGGGACATGTGCAGATTTCTGTCGGCAGTCCATATCCCGGGAGTAGAGAACTGGAAGGCAGATTATCTCAGCCGCCAGCAGATCTTCCCAGGGGAATGGTCCCTACACCCAGGGGTGTTCCAGGAAATTTGCCAATGTTGGGGATGGCCAGAGGTTACGACCTGTGCCATTCTTTTTTGCCAAAAGTGGTGTTGGCCTTTCATTTAAATCAGGACATTATTTTGCCTTCTTTTTTCTCTCAGCCTCATTCAGCGGAAGAGAGATGACTGCATTCTTTAGACCTCCGGGCAGTCAAGGTTTATTTGTCTAGATCTGTGGAGATTCAAGGATCAGACTCCTTTTTTTGTTTTACCAAAAGGACCCAAGAAGGGGCAGGCAGCTTCCAAAGCTTCCATTGCCAATTGGGTCCATCAGTTGGTCATTCAGGTCTATGGTCTGAAACTTAAAGCTCCTCCCTTTAGGGTGAGAGCTCATTCTACCAGGGGTGTAGGAACCTCCTGGGCTTTTTGCCATCAGGTGTCTGTGGCTCAGATTTGTAAGGCTGCTACCTGGTCTTCAGTGCATATGTTCACAAAATTTTTTCAAGTGGATGTTTGAGCAGCCGAGGATTCGGCTTTCGGCCGCAGTGTACTACGAGCTGCCGTATAAGGTCTGATGGCTGTTGTTTGGCAGGGTGTCTCCCTCCCCTCAAGGCTATTGCTCTAGGACGCCCCAGCAGGTAATGAATATTAGCCTAACTCTGTGTTCCATGATGTATGAAAAAGAAAATAGGATTTTTTCATCATACTTACCTGTTAAATCCTTTTCTTTGAGTACATCATGGGACACAGAGGTCCCTCTTTTTGAGGATTCAGTGCTTGCTACAAAACTGAAGTACTTACTGTATGGCAGGGGTTATATAGGGGATTACTTCCTGTCTAAAGCTCTTTGGTCTACCAGTGTCCATTCACCTGGAGATAAAGTATAACCCAGCAGGTAATGAATATTAGCCTAATGACGCGTACACACGGTCGGACTTTTCGACCGGACTTGTCTGACGGACGCCGGCGGACCAAATCCGGCGGACAATCCGATCGTGTGTGGGCTTCACTGGACCTTCAGCGGACTTTTCCAGTCACAAATCTGATACGGACTTGATTTGGAACATGCTTCAAATCTTTACATCGTAACTCCGCCGGACCCAGAAATCCGCTCGTCTGTATGCTAGTCCGACGGACAAAAACCTACGCTAGGACAGCTATTGGCTACTGGCTATCAACTTCCTTATTTTAGTCCGGTGTACGTCATCGCGTACGAATCCGTCGAACTTTGGTGTGATCGTGTTTCGGCAAGTCCGGTCGTTAGAAAGTCTGTTGAAAGTCTGTCGAAAGTCTGTCGGACGGGCTGTCTGACTTTTGTAGCTGAAAAGTCCGACCGCGTGTACGTGGCATAACTCTGTGTCCCATGATGTACTCAAAGAAAAGGATTTTACAGGTAAGTATGATGGAAAAAATCCTATTTTACACATCAGTTAGCCTTAAAATGTGTATATAGACTGCGCTGCCAAAAATGTGAATCAAGAATTCTAAACAGTTTACCACATGTAAAAGTGGAAAAAATAAATAAATCCACGATCCGCCAGAATATACAACTAATGTCCCATTCAAATAATAATGCTAAAAAAACAAAGGGCAAGTGAACAGATGCTGGTGCCATTAGTAACAGATAAACACGTGACCACTTCCAGGTGCTCCAGATGGCCCCACATGGATTTCCACTCACCACAATGGATGGACCTTCTATTACTAGATAGGTCTGATTACACTTTTTTAGTTGGACCCACTGTGTATCTTGCCACCAACTTGACCATTTACATGTACCAGGATATGATTCCTTCCAATGCCATCTATCTATCTATCTATCTATCTATCTATCTATCTATCTATCTATCTATCTATCTATCTATCTATCTATCTATCATTTTAAATCTGTTAGTACTGTATGTTGAAACCTTCTGTGCATCCCTGTGCAGCCAGTCCCATTGCTGAATATTAGGATACAGTGGCTGCATGGACACAGCTGCTGCTCCCAATGTGACATGCCCTGTGTGGACAAGTCCTTAAACAGGGCAGGCACTGACAAATTATTCTGGCTGTCTGGTTAAAGCAGTTCTAAAGGCTATTGTTTTTTCTAATTAAAATTATAAACAGGTTACGCTTGCTTTGTGTACTGCCTATTCCTCCCTTTTTGGGGTCCCCTGGTGGCACTCTCTGCTCTCCTTTTCTGTGTGTACCTTCATGATAAGCTGTGTGCTATGGGGGCACATGTGCGGCCATCATCTTTGCCAAAAAGTATAATGCATGTAGTTAGGGGCAGAGTGCTTTACAAGTCCAGGGCCGTGGTCCAGTTCTGTGGTTCCCTTTAAGGGTATGCCCTGGACCTCTAGTCGGCTCAACATTGTAGATAAGGTAAGACAGGGCACCCCGGTATATAGACACAGATTCACGGCTTTTATAGGCAGAGGAATAGCGAGCTTTTCACTTTAATGTGGTTCCCTCTATTATATTTAAAAGTAAAAAATCTGTTGCGCTAACAATAAACAATAAGCAAATAAAAAGAAGAGCAGCTAACACTAAATTGCTGGACTCAATAGTGCAATATAAAATAGAAGGTGTTTCGCTTAAAAAGATGAATAAACAGTAAAGTCATCTATATAGAAAAAACTAAAGATCTTCATCCAGAGCCAGATAGAGCAGATAGAATAGCCACCACCAGCACCCAAAATAACTGACCCTTACTGTCAGTGTATAGGGTACACACACAATGTAAATATTGATTAATGGCCCCAGCAGTCCCTGTGCATCGATCGATCCACTCCACTGATAGTTTAGCCTATTTCTCTCCACACAAATAAAATGCACCCAAAGACTGCTTCTAATCTTAAGCTTCACTGGATCACTCCCACATCCACATAAAGGTACAAGAGATAAAATGGCTCATTGCGCAGACATCCAAATGAATAAGATGTTTATTAAATAAAAAAGGCTGATACACTCACATTGATGATAGAACCGCCAAGCATATAGAAACAAGCATTGTTTCAAACCAATTAGATGGCCGCCATGTCTCCAGTCAGCGTCCTGCGTCACACACGTCCTTTAGGTGCAGTATCATAAGACTATATTTTTATTAAAAGCAGGCTAACACTAGCCACTCACATGATGCAGGAGATGAGGGCTCATATGGGTAACTCCGTTGGGCTGTAGGGTCACTAGGAGTGGGATCAGTAGCCACCAGGAGCAGTCCCAGGAGTTGAAGGAGGACCTGCTAAAGAGTCTCTATGAGGTGGATGTAAGCTGGAAGCTCTGGAGGACAGTGGAACGCACCATGGACCATAACGTCAGACAGGAAATGGGCAGGAACCAGAAATTGAGCAATGTATTTTGGCGCATGCATGGTACATGGATCGGTGTATGTGGCACACTCCTTTCTCAAGCTCAAGAGCTTAAATTTGGAGCGCGCCCCATACACTGGTGTATGAGTGGCTAGTGTTAGCCTACTTTTTAATAAAAATTATATTTCAAAACTGCACTTAGAGGCGCTCTTCCTTTCTTGTTCTACATTTATACAGAGCTTGCTTCATACTCTAAGGATCAGCTGCCATTAGTGGATTATCTTCTCCTCTCCATATTGGACTTTGTTACCATGGACTTTTAACTAGTGATTACATCCCACCACTAGGCGCATACTTGATTTTTGCCTTGTTTAATCTGCCTAGAAGTCCTCTTCACAATGAAGGGGCATCTCCCCTCCTTGGAGGGGACGTTTGTTGGCATTTGTTCAGTATGGCTCTGAGAACTTCTGTACCTTTGGGTCCAATCTGTTGTTCCAAAGAGGTACAAAATAGAATTTTTGTTTCTGCCCCCTCTTTTGCATTCAAATCAACCTCCTTCAGATCCAAAGAAATAAAATCAGATTTAATGATGGCCATAAGACAACTTTAGACACAGAGTGGTTGTGCCAGTCCTAAAACTAGGTGGGGCATCTGCCTAATTGAGATAATCTCTTAATTACATCTAAAAGGGATGTAGAGAATGCAACTTTCCTTATTAGAACTCTATAAGTGCATCAGCTGATTATGTTGAACACAGAAACTACCATTCAGGTATCGGTATTTCAATGTTGAACATACAGTTTTTTCTTTAAAGAGAAGTATGGGTTTAACAAAAAAAAATACTCACCTAGGTCAATGCAGCACTGATCCTAGCTGCATCTGCCCCTCACTGCTTCTAAGGCTGGGTTCACATCTAATGCCCTGTACACATGAGCGGACTTTTCGACCGGACTGGTCCGACGGACCGAATCCGTCGGAAAATCCGACCATGTGTGGGCTTCTTCGGACTTCCGACGGACCTTTTCGGTCAAAAATCCGACGGACTTTAGATTTGAAACATGTTTCAAATCTTCCCGCCGGAACTCTCAGTTCCTATTGGGAAGCCCGTTCGTCTGTATGCTGGACCCAATACGATGCAAGGGCAGCTACAGCACCTGCCTGCGAGAATGTTTCGGCGACAGGGTACTATACATCTCGCTGCAATAGGAAAAACACATTTTCCTATTGCAGCGAGAGGCGACAATGTCCCTTAGGTCTGGTATGGATTTTAAGCGGAACCCCCTACGCCGAAAAAACGGTGTGGGGGTCCCCCCGAAATCCACACCAAACCCTTATGCGAGCACGCAGCCCGGCCGGTCAGGAAAGGGGGTGGGGATGAGTGAGCGCCTCCCCCCCTCCTGAACCGTACCAGGCCGCATGCCCTCAACATGGGGGGTGGGTGCTTTGGGGAAGGGGGGCACCCTGCGGCCCCCCACCCCAAAGCACCTTGTCCCCATGTTGATGAGGACAAGGGCCTCTTCCCAACAACCTTGGCCGTTGGTTGTCGGGGCCTGTGGGCGGGGGCTTATCGGAATCCGGGAGCCCCCTTTAGTAAGGGGGCCCCCAGATCCTGGCCCCCTGCCCTATGTGAATGAGTATGGGGTACATCGTACCCCTACCCATTCACCTGGGGAAAAAAGTGTCAGTAAAAAAACACACTACACAGGTTTTTAAAGTAATTTACTAGGCAGCTCCAGGGGTCTTCTTCCGACTTCGGGGGTCTCTTCCGACTTTTGCGCTCTCTCCGGCGTAAGAAGACAGCGGAGAAGACTGGGCCACCGCTAGCAAGAGAGCGGCAAAAGAGCAGAAGATAGCGGAGGAGCTCGGCAGAAGAACCGGAGAGCGGGAGAAGAACTGGACACCGGGAGAAGAGGCCGGAGAGAGCGGAGAAGTCAGAAGAGACCCCCGAAGTCAGAAGAAGACCCCCGGAGTTGCCTAATAAATTACTTTAAAAACCTGTGTAGTGTGTTTTTTTTTTTTTTTGACACTTTTTTTTTCCCCAGGTGAAAGGGGGCTCCCGGATTCTGAAAACCCCCCCCGCCCGCAGGCCCCGACAACCAATGGCCAGGGTTGTCGAGAAGAGGCCCTTGTCCTCATCAACATGGGGACAAGGTGCTTCGGGGTGGGGGGGCCCGCTCGCTCGTCCCCACCCCCTTTCCTGACCGGCCGGGCTGCGTACTCGGATAAGGGTCTGGTATGGATTTGGGGGGGACCCCCAGGCCGTTTTTTCGGCGTAGGGTGTTCCTCTTAATATCCATACCAGACCTAAGGGCCTGGTATGCCCCTGGAGGGGAACCCATGCCCCGCACCAGTGTAAACCCGGCTCGCAAGGTGTCAATCTCGCCAATAAAAGTGGCGAGATTGACACAATATCAGACAACAATACACAAGTTGACCAAAGGGTGGTGGTAAAGAGCTGAAAAACCACGTGATATGGTGAAAGTTGGCTGGAAAAGTCCTATCGTCTGTATGCAAGACAAACCTTTGGGCAACACCCTTTGTACAAAAATCCAAGGGAAAGTTTGTACAAAGTCCTATGGTGTGTATGGGGCTTTAGAGTTACACAGGAGGTGTAATGCTAGAATTATTGTTCTCGAAGCGATACCTTACATGTGTGGTGCAAACAACATTTACATATATGTGTGTGACTTACATATGCGTTTGCTTCTGCGCACGAGCACGGGGAACAGGGACGCGTTAAAATGTATTTATTTATTCTTTACACTGTCCCTTTTTTATTTATTTTTTATTCCTATCACAAGAAATTATAAACATCTCTTGTGATAGAAATAAGGCATGACAGGTCCTCTTTATGGAGACATCTGGGGTCTATAATACCCCAGATCTCTCTTCTACCCTGAAAAGCATGAGATAAACAAAAACAAAACCTTGATTTCATGCTTTCCAGAGCAAAAAAATGGCTGCGTTTACATCTGCCAGAACCAGAATTGACGTCATGACATCGCTACTGGCCTCCCAGGACCATAGAGATGGCTTGGGACCATCTGGTTCATGGCCGGCTCTGTGATAACCTGGTGGCACCCCCGAATCGGATCCCGGGCTCCCCGATCACACGGGAGAGCCCGGGAGGGGACATCTAATTGGGCGCTAGGATGGCTTTTACATAAAAGTGAATCACTGGCTGAAAAAAAACAATACCGGGATGATGCCTGTAGCTGCATGATCCCAGGTATAACAACTGAAAGTCAAGGATGTCCAATGGGGGGAGGGGGACGTGGTTAAAATTTTTGTTTTACTCCTCATTTGAAAAAAAGCATATTTTCTCCTGTTCTGTCTTTTTGTCTTTGGGGTACATAAAACAAAAATGTTTTCAAAGACGGTACTGACAAAAGAAAGCATTGTTTGTTATCCAAACAGCAGGCCCGTAGTTAAAATGTAAAATTTGCTGTGGTGCTTATAGTGGTTGTAAACCTAGTTACACCACTTGTACCTACAGGTAAGCCTATAATAAGGCTTACTTGTAGGTACTGTAAATATCTCCTAAACCTGCACGGTTTAGGAGATATTTACCATATACGCATGCGCCAGTGTCATCGGCACATGCGCACTGAAGAAACGGGCCACTGCTGTGACCGGCGGCTCCTGTGCGCATGTGCAGAAGTGACATCATCGTGGCTCCGGGCAATCACAGCGCCGGAGCCCGCAAACCCGGAAATAACTCCAGGAGACATGTTGCCGGGCACAGCGGTGTGTGGGCCGCTGTAACAGCTTCGATCTAAGGTAAGTATTTCATAATGAGCTAGTATAAAGTTAAAGCGGTGCCTTTTTTTGTTTGTTTTTTTTTTTTCGGGTTTACATCCACTTTAAGGTTTAATAGGTGCAGCTGCTAAATAGGTATATATAGAATCTTATCATCTCAGTACATTTGCAAGTCAGATGAAGTATCCTGCATTTGCTGTGACCAAAACCTCTTTAGCTCAGCAGCAGTAAATAAGGACTAATTTTCTCTTTTTAAACAAAATTTCATTCTGTTTTGCAGTACTGAAGAAGCTTCATCATTGCACGACCAAGAAAGAAATGAATATATTCCCCCTATGTTTACACAACCGTATGACTTCAAGCAGCTAAAGACGCCTGCTCCCGAATGGGATGAGCAAATCATATTTAATGAGCGGTTCACTCATTTTTTGCACATGAAGGAAGAGAGTCCAAATGTTATCATTTTCTTTGAGGTATTGACAATTTTTCACAATATTATTTTCCAGTGCATGAGTTGTTTTTGTGTCTCCAAAGGTATGTGAGATATGAGTTTGTTTTTTGGATGAAGCAGGTTAACTGCAGGTCAAATGCACCTGTCAGTACATTTTAATAGTCTCAGAAACATCTCAAACCTATGTCAATCTAAGGGCTATACGCACAAACCAGAACCGTGTTGATACAGGCACAAACCTTAATTATTAAACAAAACCAAAGAAATTCCCAGCTCAACTTTCCGACCAACCTGCAACCAACCAAATTATCCTTTCTAACAGTATGTGTTAAAAACGGGTTTAGTTTGCACACATTTGCAAATACATGCGTAAGCTACAGAGCCCCGTCAAGGCACTGGTGCTCAGTCATGTTGGAACAGGAAGGGACCATCCTCAAACTGTTCCCACCAAGTTAGGAGCATGAAATTGTCCAAAATTTCTTGGTATGCTGACGCCTTAAGAGTTCCCTTCACTGGAACTAAGGGGATAAGCCCAACCTCTGAAAAACAACCCCACACCATAATCTCCCCTCCACCCAATAGAACACCTTTGGGATGGATTAGAGTGGCAACTGGGAGCCATGCCTTCTCGCCCAACATCAGTGCTTGACCTCACAAATGTGCTTCTGGAAGAATGGTCAAACATTCCCTTAGAGACACTCCTAAACCTTGTGGACATCCTTCCCAGAAAATTTGAAGCTGTTATAGTGTCAGAAACCATGAATCAGACTGAGACAGAAGTACAGTTAAATCACACTTATTAAATAAAAAAAGGTAAACAGAGTAAACGTAGTCAAAACATAGCCAGAGTTCAGGAACCAGAACGGATAGTCAGACAAGCCAAAACGTCAGGGAGCCAGAAGGAATGTCAGCCAAGCAAGTCTTTAACAGGAACACAGGAGAGCGTCTCTAGAGATGTGACCAAGGCGAAGGCAGAGATCATCTGGACTGGACAGCTTAAGTAGGCAGGACCGACGAGCAGGATCATCAACAGGTGAGTTAGGAGCTGGCAATTAGCTGACAGCTGAGCGGCCAGCTCAGAGAAGGAAGGGCTGAGCCCAGCCCTGACATATAGCTGCAAAGGGTGGGCCAACTCTTTATTGAACCCTACGGACTAAGACTGGGATGCCATGTGTGTAAAGGCAGGCATCCCTATACTTTTGACAATTATAGTGTGTGTGTATGTATGTATGTGCGTGTGTGTGTGTGTGTGTGTGTGTGTGTGTGTGTGTTTATATTTATATATATATATATATATATATATATATATATTTATATATATATATATATATATATATATATATATATATATATATATATACACACACAGTATCTCACAAAAGTGAGTACACCCCTCACATTTATGTAAATATTTTAAGCGCTACGTAAACTGTTGGTGCTATATAAATCCTGTATAATAATAATAATAATATTATATCTTTTCATGTGACAACACTGAAGAAATGACACTTTGCTACAATGTAAAGTAGTGAGTGTACAGCTGGTATAACAGTGTAAATTTGCTGTCCCCTCAAAATAACTCAACACACAGCCAATAATGTCTAAACCGCTGGCAACAAAAGTGAGTACACCCCTGAGTACAAATGTCCAAATTGGGCCCAATTAGCCATTTTCCCTCCTCGGTGTCATGTGACTCAATAATGTATTACAAGGTCTCAGGTGTGAATGGGGAGCAGGTGTGTTAAATTTTGGTGTTACCACTCTCACTCTCTCATACTGGTCACTGGAAGTTCAACATGGCACCTCAAGGCAAGGAACTCTCTGGGGATCTGAAAAAAAGAATTGTTGCTCTACATAAAGATGGCCTGGGCTATAAGAAGATTGCCAAGACCCTGAAACTGAGCTGCAGCACGGTGGCCAAGACCATACAGCAGTTTACCAGGACAGGTTCCAGGACAGGTTCCACTCAGAACAGGCCTCGCCATGGTCGAACAAAGAAGTTGCATGCACGTGCTCAGCGTCATATCCAGAGGTTGTCTTTAGGAAATAGACGTATGAGTGCTGCCAGCATTGCTGCAGAGGTTGAAGGGGGTCAGCCTGGCAGTGTTCAGATCATACGCCGCACACTGCATCAAATTGGTCTGCATGACTGTCATCCCAGAAGGAAGCCTCTTCTAAAGATGATGCACAAGAAAGCCTGCAAACAGTTTGCTGAAGACAAGCAGACCAAGGGCATGGATTACTGAAAACCATGTCCTGTGGTCTGATGAGACCAAGATAAACTTATTTGGTTCAGATGGTGTCAAGCGTGTGTGGCGGCAACCAGGGGAGGAGTACAAAGACAAGTGTGTCTTGCCTACAGTCAAGCATGGTGGTGGGAGTGTCATGGTCTGGGGCTGCATGAGTGCTGTCAGCACTGGGGAGCTAAAGTTCATTAAGGAAACCATGAATACCAACATGTACTGTGACATACTGAAGCAGAGCATGATCCCCTACCTTCGGAGACGGAGACTGGGCCACAGGGCAGTATTTCAACATAATGACCCCAAACACACCTCCAAGATGACCACTGCCTTGCTAAAGCAGCTGAGGGTAAAGGTGATGAACTGGCCAAGCATGTCTCCAGACCTAAGCCCTATTGAGCATTGGTGGGGCATCCTCAAATGGAGGGTGGAGGAGTGCAAGGTCTCTAAAATCCACCAGCTCCATGATGTTGTCATGGAGGAGTGGAAGAGGACTTCAGTGGCAACCTGTGAAGCTCTGGTGAACTCCATGCCCTCAAGGGTTAAGGCAGTGCTGGAAAATAATGGTGGGCACACAAAAAAATTGACACTTTGCGGTGTTCTCACTTTTGTTGCCTGCGGTTTAGCCATTATGTGTTGAGCTATTTTGAGGGGACAGCAAGTTTACACCGTTATACAAGCTGTACACTCACTACTTTACATTGTAGCAAAGTGTCGTTTCTTCAGTGTTGTCACATGAAAAGATATAATAAAATATTTACAAAAATGTGAGGGGTGTACTCACTTTTGTGAGATACTGTGTGTGTAAATTATATTTTATATATATATATATATATATATATATATATATATATATATATATATATATATATATATATATATATATATATATATATATATATATATATATATATATATATATATATATACACACACACTATATTGTCAAAAGTATAGGGATGCCTGCCTTTACACACATGGCATCCCAGTCTTAGTCCGTAGGGTTCAATAAAGAGTTGGCCCACCCTTTGCAGCTACACTTAAATGTTTAATGCAGAATTAAGTTACAAAAATAAATATTAACAACTTTATCAGTGCAGCCTCACCTGTGCCCCTCAACGCAGCCTTACCTGTGCTCATCAATGCAGGCTCACCTGTGCCCACCATTGCAGCCTCACCTGTGCCCATTAATGCAGCCTCACCTGTGCCCATCAATGCAGCCTCACTGTGCCCACCATTGCAGCCTCACTGTGCCCACCATTGCAGCCTCACTGTGCCCACCATTGCAGCCCCACTGCCCACCATTGCAGCCTCACTGTGCCCGCCATTGCAGCCTCACTGTGCCCGCCATTGCAGCCTCACTGTGCCCGCTATTGTAGCCTCACTGTGCCCGCTATTGTAGCCTCACTGTGCCCGCTATTGTAGCCTCACTGTGCCCGCTATTGTAGCCTCACTGTGCCCACTATTGCAACCTCATTGTGCCCATTGCAGCCACACTGTGCCCATTGCAGCCTCACTGTGTCCACTATTGAAGCCTCGCCTGGGCAGAGGAATGCATGACTGGAGGAAGAGGAGAGCCGCGGGATCACAGAGCAGGATAGCACGCTGCTACAGCTTACAATACAATTGTCTCCGCTCTGCTCGACACAGCCCCGCCTCCTCCTGACCCCGTGCCTGGGATAGACAGAACGCATCCCAGCATTGGACCAGCAGGCACCAACTTTATCAGTGCAGCCTCACCTGTGCCCCTCAACGCAGCCTTACCTGTGATCATCAATGCAGGCCCACCTGTACTCACCAATGCAGGCTCACCTGTGCCCACCAATGCAGGCTCACCTGTGCCCATCAATGCAACCTCCCCTGTGCCCATCATTGCAGCCTCACTGTGCCCACCATTGCAGCTTGGTGGTGCCTACCATTGCAGCCTCGTGGTGCCTACCATTGCAGCCTCACTGTGCCCACCATTAGTGTCACTGTGCCCACCATTGCAGCCTCACTGTGCCCACCATTGCAGCCTCACTGTGCCCACCATTGCAGCCTCCCTGTGCCCACCATTGCAGCCTCACTGTTGCCACCATTGCAGCCACACTGTTCCCATTGTAGCCTCACTGTGCCCACTATTGCAGCCTCCCTTTACCCAATGCAGCCACACTGTGCCCACTATTGCAGTCACACTGTGCCCATTGCAGCCTCACTGTGCCCACTATTGCAGCCTCATCTGGGCAGAGAAATGCATGACTGGAGGAAAAGGAGACCCGCGGGATCACAGAGCAAAATGGCACGCTGCTACAGCTTACAATACAATTGTCTCCGCTCTGCTCGACACAGCCCTGCCTCCTCCTGACCCCGTGCCTGGGATAGACAGAATGCATCCCAGCATTGGACCGGCGTTCTGTCTATCACAGGCACAGGTCACAAGGAGGCAGGGCTGTGTCGAGCAGAGCGGAGACAATTGCATTGTAAGCTGATACAGCGCGCTATCCTGCTCTGTGATCCCACGGCTGTCCTCTTCCTCCATGCTCTCTTCCCCACGGGGGGTGATTGCTGGGAGAATGGCTGCACACTTTCAGCTTTAATTTGAGGGTATTTACATCCAAATCAGGTGAACGGTGTAGAATTACAACAGTTTGTATATGTGCCTCCCACTTTTTAAGGGACCAAAAGTAATAGGACAGATTAACAATCATCCATCAAACTTTCACTTTTTAATACTTGGTTGCAAATCCTTTGCAACCAAATACAGCCAGAAGTCTGGAACGTATAGACATCACCAGACGCTGGGTTTCATCCCTGGTGATGCTCTGCCAGGCCTCTACTGCAACTGTCTTCAGTTCCTGCTTGTTCTTGTGGCATTTTCCCTTCAGTTTTGTCTTCAGCAAGTGAAATGCATGCTCAATCGGATTCAGGTCAGGTGATTGACTTGGCCATTGCATAACATTCCACTCCCTTCCCTTACGCAGTATGCTTCGGGTCATTGTCCATCTGCACTGTGAAGCGCTGTCCAATGAGTTCTGAAGCATTTTGCTGAATATGAGCAGATAATATTGCTCAAACACTTCAGAATTCATCCTGCTGCTTTTGTCAGCAGCCACATCATCAATAAATACAAGAGAACCAGTTCCATTGGCAGCCATACATGCCCACGCCATGACACTACCACCACCATGCTTCATTGATGAGGTGGTATGCTTTGGATCATGAGCAGTTCCTTTCCTTCTCCATACTCTTCTCTTCCTATCACTCAAGTTACAAGTTGATCTTGGTCTCATCTGTCCATAGGATGTTGTTCCAGAACTGTGAAGGCTTTTTTAGATGTTGTTTGGCAAACTCTAATCTGGCCTTCCTGTTTTTGAGGCTCACCAATGGTTTACATCTTGTGGTGAACCCTCTGTATTCACTCTGATGAAGTCTTCTCTTGATTGTTGACTTTGTCACACATACACCTACCTCCTGGAGAGTGTTCTTGATCTGGCCAACTGTTGTTGTGAAGGGTGTTTTCTTCACCAGGGAAAGAATTCTTCGGTCATCCACCACAGTTGTTTTCCGTGGACTTCCAGGTCTTTTGGTGTTGCTGAGCTTCTTTCTTTTTAAATATGTTCCAAACAGTTGATTTGGCAACACCTAATGTTTTTGCTATCTCTCTGATGGGTTTGTTTTGTTTTGTTCTGTTTTGTTTTTTCAGCCTAATGATGGCTTGCTTCACTGATAGTGACAGCTCTTTGGATCTCATATTGAGAGTTAACAGCAACAGATTCCAAATGCAAATAGCACAATTGAAATGAACTCTGGACCTTTTATCTGCTCCTTGTAAATTGGATAATGAGGGAATAACACACACCTGGCCATGGAACAGCTGAGCAGCCAGTTGTCCCATTAATTTTGGTCCCTTAAAAAGTGGGAGGCACATATACAAACTGTTGTAATTCCTACACCGTTCACCTGATTTTGATGTAAATACCCTCAAATTAAAGCTAAAAGTCTGCAGTTAAAGCACGTCTTGTTTGTTTTATTTCAAATCCATTGTGGTGGTGTATAGAGCCAAAAAGATTAGAATTGTGTCTTATGCTTATGGACCTGACTGTGTGTGTATGTGTGTATGTATGTGTATATATATATTATAAAAAATGTTGTCTTTATTAACCACTTGCCGACCGCCCTAACGACTATATACGTCAACAGAATGGCATGGGCAGGCAAAATCATGTACCTGGTACGTGATTGCCTTCCCGCGGTGCCAGCGGCGGTCGGCTTTGGTCTGGGAGCGTTTAGAGATGAGGGGGAGGCCATCCGATTGTGCCCCCCCCTCGCGATCGCTCCCAGCCAATGACAATCATCCCCTGCCTCTGTGTAGTACACAGAGGCAGAGGATGTGATGTCATCTCTCCTCGGCTCGGCAGTTTCCGTTCCGGCGCTGAGGAGAGAAGTCATGTGAGTGCACCAACACACACACAGTAGAACATGCCAGGCACACTTTACACCCCTGATGCCCCCCGATCACCCCTCAATCACAACCCCCCCCCCCCCCCACACTGACACCAAGCAGTTTTTTTTATTTCTGATTACTGCATGGTGTCAATTTGTGACAGTTAGAAGTGGTAGGGCAGTTAGTGTTAGCCCCCTGTAGGTCTAGCGTACCCCCCTAACCCCCCCTAATAAAGTTGGGACGTAAATATTTAGGTTAGCCGTCAGCGTTTTATAGCGACAGGGACCCCCATATAATACCTAATAAATGTTTTAACCCCTTGATTGCCCCCTAGTTAACCCTTTCACCACTGATCACCGTATAACTGTTACGGTTGACTCTGGTTAGTTTGTTAATTTTTTATAGTGTCAGGGCACCCACCGTTTATTACCGAATAAAGGTTTAGCCCCCTGATCGCCCGGCGGTGATATGCGTCGCTCCAGGCAGCGTCAGATTAGCGCCAGTACCGCTAACACGCAGCATACGCCTCCCTTAGTGGTATAGTATCTGAACGCATCAATATCTGATCCGATCAGATCTATACTAGCGTCCCCAGCAGTTTAGGGTTCCCAAAAATGCAGTGTTAGCGGGATCAGCCCAGATACCTGCTAGCACCTGCGTTTTTCCCCTCCGCCCGGCCCTGCCCAGCCCACCCAAGTGCAGTATCGATCAATCACTATCACTTACAAAACACTAAACGCATAACTGCAGCGTTCGCAGAGTCAGGCCTGATCCCTGCGATCGCTAACAGTTTTCTTGGTAGCGTTTTGGTAAACTGGCAAGCACCAGCCCCAGGCAGCATCAGATTAGCGCCAGTAACGCTTACACCCACGCATGCAGCATAGACCTCCCTTAGTGGTATAGTATCTGAACGGATCAATATCTGATCCGATCAGATCTATGCTGGCGTCCCCAGCAGTTTAGGGTTCCCAAAAATGCAGTGTTAGTGGGATCAGCCCAGATACCTGCTAGCACCTGCGTTTTGCCCCTCCGCCCGGCCCGGCCCAGCCCACCCAAGTGCAGTATCAATCGATCACTGACGCATAACTGCAGCGTTTGCAGAGTCAGGCCTGATCCCTGCGATCGCTAACAGTTTTTTTGGTAGCGTTTTGGTGAACTGGCAAGCACCAGCGCCCTAGTACACCCCGGTTGTAGTCAAACCAGCACTGCAGTAACACTTGGTGACATGGCGAGTCCCATAAGTGCAGTTCAAGCTGGTGAGGTGGCAAGCACAAGTAGTGTCCCGCTGCCACCAAAAAGACAAACACAGGCCCGTCGTGCCCATAATGCCCTTCCTGCTGCATTCGCCAATCCTAATTGGGTACCCACCGCTTCTGCAGCACCCGTACTTCCCCCATTCACATCCCCAACCAAATGCAGTCGGCTGCATGAGAGGCATTTTCTTTATGTCCTCCCGAGTACCCCTACCCAACGAACCCCCCCAAAAAAGATTTTGTGTCTGCAGCAAGCGCGGATCTAGGCGTGACACCCGCTATTATTGTCCCTCCTGTCCTGACAATCCTGGTCTTTGCATTGGTGAATGTTTTGAACGCTACCATACACTAGTTGAGTATTAGCGTAGGGTACAGCATTGCACAGACTAGGCGCACTTTCACAGGGTCTCCCAAGATGCCATCGCATTTTGAGAGACCCGAACCTGGAACCGGTTAGGCCCCTTTCACACTTATACGACTTCAAAGTCGCGCGATTTTACTGCGATTTTGCGGCCCCGATTTTGCCGCGATTTTACCGCGATTTGCCGCGATTTGGGAGCAGTACTACTTTGCCACGTTTTTGGCATTAACAAATGAAAACACAGTAGTTGGTATAAATCATAAGGGGGAACTCCACGCCAAGTTTTAAATAAAAAAACTGGCGTGGGTTCCCCCCAGGGGCATACCAGGCCCTTAGGTCTGGTATGGATTGTAATGGGGAACCCCCTACGCCGAAAAATCGGCGTGGGGGTCCCCCCAAAATCCATACCAGACCCTTATCCGAGCACGCAGCCCGGCCGGTCAGGAATGGGGGTGGGGACGAGCTGGCGCCCCCCCCCTTCTGGACCGTACCAGGCCGCATGCCCTCAACATGGGGGGAGGGTGCTTTGGGGCATGGGGGGCGCAGTGCGGCCCCCCCACCCCAAAGCACCTTGTCCCCATGTTGATGAGGACAAGGGCCTCTTCCCGACAACCCTGGCCGTTGGTTGTCGGGGTCTGCGGGCGGGGGGCTTATCGGAATCTGGGAGCCCCCTTTAATAAGGGGGCCCCCAGATCCCGGCCCCCCACCTAATGTGAATAAGTATGGGGTACATGGTACCCCTACCCATTCACCTAGGGAAAAAAAGCGTCAATAAAAAACACAGTACACAGGTTTTTAAAATAATTTATTAGGCAGCTCCGGGATCTTCTTCCGACTTTGGGGGTCCTCTTCCGACTTCGGGGGTCTCTCCGCCGTCTCCTCCCGGTGTCCGCATCTTCTGCCGGCTCCACCGCTATCTTCTGGCGCTCTTTTGCCAGCGGTGGTCCGGACCTCTGGATCGTCTTCTTCCCTCTTCTCTTCCAGAGATGTTGACACGACGCTCTCTCCAGCCAGAATGGTCTCTGTGCGCTCCGCACCGGACTTATATAGGCGGTGATCCCGCCCCCTTATGCCGTCACAGTCCCTGGGCATGCTGGGACTGTGACGTTTTAGGAGGCGTGGTCACTGGGTGATGACCACGCCCCCTTATGACGGCACAGTCCCAGCATGCCCCGGGACAGTGACCTCATAAGGGGGCGGGGCCACCGCCTATATAAGTCAGTTGCGGAGCGTTCAGAGACCATTCCAGCTGGAGAGAGCGTCGTGTCAACATCTCTGGAAGAAAAGAAGAAGGCAGAAGTCCGGACCACCGCTAGCAATTGAGCTGCAGAAGATAGCGGAGGAGCCGGCAGAAGATGCGGACACCGGGAGGAGACGGCGGAGAGACCCCCAAAGTCGGAAGAGGACCCCCGAAGTCGGAAGAAGACCCCGGAGCTGCCTAATAAATTATTTTAAAAACCTGTGTACTGTGTTTTTTATTGACGCTTTTTTCCCTAGGTGAATGGGTAGGGGTACCATGTACCCCATACTTATTCACATAGGGTGGGGGGCCGGGATCTGGGGGCCCCCTTATTAAAGGGGGCTCCCAGATTCCGATAAGCCCCCCGCCCGCAGACCCCGACAACCAACGGCCAGGGTTGTCGGGAAGAGGCCCTTGTCCTCATCAACATGGGGACAAGGTGCTTTGGGGTGGGGGGGGGCCGCACTGCGCCCCCCATGCCCCAAAGCACCCACCCCCCATGTTGAGGGCATGCGGCCTGGTACGGTCCAGGAGGGGGGGGGGGGGCGCTCGCTCGTCCCCACCCCCATTCCTGACCGGCCGGGCTGCATGCTCGGATAAGGGTCTGGTATGGATTTTGGGGGGGACCCCACGCCGATTTTTCGGCGTAGGGGGTTCCCCTTAGATCCATACCAGACCTAAGGGCCTGGTATGCCCCTGGGGGGGAACCCACGCCGGTTTTTTCACTGCCTATCACAGTTTCGGAGGCCATGGAATGCCTAGGTGGCAAAAAAAAACCCAAATGACCCTATTTTGGAAAGTAGACACCCCAAGCTATTTGCTGAGCGGTATAGTGAGTATTTTGCAGACCTCACTTTTTGTCACAAAGTTTTGAAAATTGAAAAAAGGAAAAAAAATTTTTTTCTTGTCTTTTCTTCATTTTCAAAAACAAATGGAGCTGCAAAATACTCACAATGCCTCTCAGCAAATAGCTTGGGGTGTCTACTTTCCAAAATGGGGTCATTGGGGTGCCACCTGGGCATTCCATGGCCTCCGAAACTGTGATAGGCAGTGAAGAGTGAAATCAAAAATTTTCACCCTTAGAAATCCTGAAGGCGGTGATTGGTTTTCGGGGGCCCCGTACGCGGCTAGGCTCCTAAAAAGTCCCACACATGTGGTATTCCCATACTCAGGAGAAGCAGGCTAAATGTATTTTGGGGTGCAATTTCACATATTCCCATGGCCTGTGTGAGCAATATATCATTTAATGACAACTTTGTGCAAAAAAAATTTTGTCACTTTCCCGCAACTTGTGTCAAAATATAAAATATTCCATGGACTCAACATGCCTCAAAGCAAATAGCTTGGGGTGTCTACTTTCCAAAATGGGGTCATTTGGGGGGGTTTTATGCCATCTGGGCATTTTATGGCCTTCAAAACTGTGATGGGTAGTGAGGAGTAAAATCAAAAATTTACGCCCTTAGAAATCCTGAAGGCAGTGATTGGTTTTCGGGGCCCTGTACGCGGCTATGCTCCCAAAAAGTCCCACACATGTGGTATCCCCATACTCAGGAGAAGCAGCTAAATGTATTTTGGGGTGCAATTCCACATATGCCCATGGCCTGTGTGAGCAATATATAATTTAGTGACAACTTTTTGTAATTTTTTTTTTTTTTGTCCATTATTCAATCACTTGGGACAAAAAAAATGAATATTCAATGGGCTCAACATGCCTCTCAGCAATCCTTGGGGTGTCTACTTTCCAAAATGGGGTTATTTGTGGGGGTTTTGTACTGACCTGCCATTTTAGCACCTCAAGAAACGACATAGGCAGTCATAAATTAAAGGCTGTGTAAATTCTAGAAAATGTACCCTAGTTTGTAGGCGCTATAACTTTTGCGCAAACCAATAAATATACGCTTATTGACTTTTTTTTTACCAAAGACATGTGGCCGAATACATTTTGGCCTAAATGTATGACAAAAATTGAGTTTATTGGATTTTTTTTAGAACAAAAAGTAGAAAATATCATTTTTAAAAAAAATTTTCTGTCTTTTTCCGTGTATAGCGCAAAAAATAAAAATGGCAGAGGTACCATCAAAAGAAAGCTCTATTTGTGGGAAGAAAAGGACGCAATTTTTGTTTGGGTACAGCATTGCATGACTGCGCAATTAGCAGTTAAAGCAACGCAGTGCCAAATTGTAAAAAGTGCTCTGGTCAGGAAGGGGGTAAATCTTTCCGGGGCTGAAGTGGTTAAAGTGATTGTAAAGCCTTGTTTTTTTTTTCCTATAAAATGAACAAACATGTTATACTTCCCTGCCCTTTTGCCGTGGATTTGCACAGAGCAGCCTGGATCCTCCTCTTCTCAGGTCCCTCTTCTGTGGTCCTGGCCCCTCCCTCCTGTTCAGTGCCCCTACAGCAAGAAGCTTGCTATGGGAGCACCCGAGCCAATCAGGAGGGACAATCTCGGACGGCTGAGACACTCGTGGAGAGAGAGGGAACTCAGGTAAGTATTAGGGGTGCTGGGGCGGCTGTTGCGCACACACAATGCTTTTTATCTTAATGTAGAGAATGCCTTAGGATAAAAAACCTTCTGACTTTACAACCTTTTTTAAGTTTTGGAATAGGAGTGCTGGTCTATACACTTACCGCATTCAGGGACGCACAGAGGTAAATCTTTTTTTTTTTTTTTTTTTTTTTTATTGACGCAACTCCATTCCTTTAGTTCCGGGAACTTCTCAGGCATTCCACAATCTGCCTATCTGACTAAGGCAGGCAGATTTCACTGCAATTATGTTAGACAAAAACAATTCCATTGCTCAACTCACCAATCAGTCTGCTGACCAACCAAATTAACCTGTCTAACCGTCTGTTAAAAGCAGGGGTTTAGTTAGCAAACATTTGCAAACGCATGTGAAAGCTGCAAGGCCTTGTCACGGCACCCTGTGTTGCTTGCAGTCCTAACACTACAAATTTATAAGTGTCTCCACAGTGGAAGCACATGCATGGAATGGATAGATGTAGGGCAGGTGAGCCTGGAGGCAGCCCAAGCCCCCTTAAAGGAACAGGAGCACACTGGACACCCAGCAAGAACTGGCCACTGCCCCCACCTATAACTGGCCTTCACTGCAATTATGTCTTTCTTTGGGAAACTCTCTTACCATCTAGAGCCTTTTGGCTCCAGGGCAGTGATCTGAAGTGTGAAGGTGCAGTAATTGGGCTGATCTGAGGTGTAAAGGGGCAGGAATTGGGGCTGATCTAAGGTGAGAAGGTGCAGGAATTGGGGTGATCTGAGGTGTGAAGGTGCAGGAATTAGGGCTGGTGTGAAGGTGCAGGTATTGAGCCTGATCTGAAGTGTGAAGGTGCAGGAATTGGGCCTGATCTGGGATGTTATTTCACAGAAGTCCTTAGCTGGTACATTCATTTCAACCTTACAGTACTTGCCTCACAACACACCTCTTTTGGAATAAGATTAAGTTACCATTGATCTTTGAAAGCTTGATGTTAATTTTGTACTATTATGTACTATATAAGGAAGTAGTTCTTCCTTATCGTGATTGAGAATATAAAGTCGACTTTTCTTTATCGTACATCATGGGACACAGAGCCTTAAGTAATTACTTAATGGGTTATAGGCCACCTTCAGGTGATGGACACCGGTATACCTAATCCAGGAAGTTCACTCCCTATAACCCCCTCCTCCTTCCAGGAGCATATCAGTTTTTTTGCCAGTGTCTAAGGTGTTGGTCACGAGTGAAGATGTGCTCTAAGGAGCTCCAGGAGGGATCCATGCTGGATTTAAATAGCCTCCATAGACCAGACCCATCCAAAGTGCCACTGAGGCCTAAGTGGATGGTACCTGGGGCCTCGTATCCGTAGCACAAGGTTTTTTCCTGTAACGCCTCTCTTTGCAGGGCTGGACCCCGGGACCCAGGGCTTAGGTCTTTCTACATTACCTAAAGCTTTCCCGGTGGGGTGTTTTTACAGATCTAAGGGAGTGGAACCCGGATATCAAGGGACCCGGTTCTTGAAGGTTTGCTAAACGCAGTTCGCTGTGATGGGTGAAGGTTGGATTGTCTGTTAATTCAGCAAATCCTGCGGCGGGGATAAGGTAAGGGAAGAAACTGAAAAGTCCACCTATGTATTCTTCTATTAGGGAAAAAATGTCATTCCTTAATTCTCCACTAGAGGGAGTCTATGCACATACCTTAATCTGTAATGCTCAGTCAGTCTCTGTGTGGCCGCAGCAGCGTGTGCAGGGGGACTTTTCTCAGGTAAAGAAATCTGCCAAATGCTTTCTTTTTTCCCCCCTGAAGGGACCGGAGGGTTCGCATCCTCCATTCAAATGGATAGGAAGCGTGCTAGATCCCCCTCCCCCACTTCAGACCCCTTGCAAGGGGAACAGTGGGCACAGGATGAGGTGTTACCCTCAGGCGATCAGGAGGAAAAACAAACCGATGATTCCTCTGCGGAGGAAACAATGGTAGATTAACCTTTTTCAGCCTCACAATCTGAGAAAATGCTAATACAATCTCTTACGGAGATGGTTCGTTCTACTTTCATGCTACCCCTTACGGAGTCTCCTGAAAGCTCGGCTTCTTCCTTGGGTTCCTAAAACCCTCTCAGCCTTTGCATGCCTATCTTTCCATGCATTATTAGAACAGCTTATTTTTGCTGAATGGGATCACCCGGATAAGCATTTTCTCCCTCCTAAGAGATTTTCAGTTCTTTATCCCCTGGAGGAGAAAATTCTCCAAAAAATGGAAAGTACCAGCAGTTGATGCTGCGATTTCCAGTGTAAATAAAAGCCTAACTTGTCCTGTAGACAATGCACAAATTCTTAAGGATCCAACAGATAAAAAGTTGGAATCCCTGTTAAAATCTACTTTTTCCATGGCATGTGCCGTTACTCAGCCTGCAGTCACTGCAATAGGCATCTGTCAATCCCTAAAGGACCAATTTAGACAGGTCCTTAAAGAGGTTCCTGCACAACAAGCCTGGGAATTGGCTGAACTACCAAAGGCATTATGCTTTGCCATTGATGCCATTAAAGATTCTATTCACCAGGCGTCCTGCCTTACGCTTATGCTTGTACATATGCGTAGAATCCTGTGGTTAAAAAATTGGTCAGCCGAAGCACCATGTAAAAACCTCCTAACCCTAACCTTTTCATGGGGAGCGGCTTTTTGGAGAAGATTTGGACAAATATATCTAAACAATTTCTAGCGGGAAAAGTACTCTATTGTCAGTCAAAAGAAAATAAAATATAAACGTCCTTCATTTAAACAGGCTCTTTCCCCTGCACCAGGGGCTACCGCCTCTAGGCAGTGGCGACGGCCTCCCCCGTCAGACTCTAGAGGAAAACCTCAGGGTCAGACCCAGGCTCAAAAGAAGTCCTGGGGTTGGAAACCTGCAAAGCAGAATCCTAAAGCCTCATCATGAAGAGGCAAACCCCCTCACCAAGGTGGGGGAAGACTTCTGCAGTTTTCAGAAGTCTGGCAAGAGGAAATTCAGGACAGATGGGTCACCTCCATGGTAACGCTGGGGTACAAGCTGGAATTTGGTGACTTTCCACCATCTCATTTCCTGAGGTCAAGCATTCCTAAAGATCCAGAGAATAGACAATCTCTGTTTCAGGAACTAGACTGATTTAATATATCAAGGGGTTATCATACAGATCCCCACAAATGAGCAAGGTTTGGGGTTTATTCAAATCTTTTTATGGTGCCAAAACTAAATGGAGATGTCAGACCCATTCTAGATCTAAAAAATCGAAATCTGTTCCTGAAGATCCGATCCTTTCGCCTGCAGTTTTAGGAGGAGAACTTTTGGCATCTATCGAAATCAGGGATGCATATTTGCATGTTCCTATATTTCCCACTCACCAAAAGTTTCTGCGGTTCGAGTTAGAACGGCAGCATTTCCAATTTGTAGCCCTGCCCTTTGGGCTAGCAACAGCACTCTGGGTGTTCACAAAAGTGCTGGCCCCACCTCTAGCCAGGTTAAGGGCACAGGGCATAACAGTCATAGCGTACCTAGATGATGTATTGCTAATAGACCAGTCGGTGGCTCGTTTGGAGCAAAGCGTACGCATTACAACCAGTTACCTGGAAAGTTTGGGTTGGATTCTCAACCTAGAGAAATCTTCTTTTATACCGCTAAAAAGACTGGAGTACTTGGGTCTGATCATAGACACAGCCCAGGAAAAGGTGTTTTTGCCTTAGGCAAAGATCAACTCTATAAGAGAGCTGGTATGGATGGTCAGGTCAAAAGGCGATCCCTCCATTTGCCTTTGCATGAGGTTGCTAGGAACCATGGTGGCTTCATTCGAAGCAGTTCCTTATGCCCAGTTCCATTTAAGACTGTTGCAAACCAGTATCCTGTCCGTGTGGAACAAAACAATTCAAGCTTTAGACTTGCCAATGCGGCTGTCCCCAAGGGTGTCACAAAGCCTCAGTTGGTGGTTACTAACTCAGAATCTGCTGAAAGGAAAATCCTTCAGACCAGTTATCTGGAAAGTGGTAACGACAGATGCCAGCCTTTCTGGCTGGGGAGCAGCACTAGAAAAGACAACTGTTTAGGGACAGTGGTCAAGAGCCGAAAGAACCTTGCCCATCAATATCCTACAGATTCGGGCAGTGTGTCTGGCTCTAAAAGCCTGGACTTTCAGGTTACGGGATTGTCCTGTCAGGATCCAATCCGACAATGCCACAGCTGTGGCCTATATCAATCACCAAGGGGGCACCAAGAGTCTCTCAGCACAGAGAAAGGTGAACCATATTCTTACTTGGGCAGAAAGGAATGTTCCGTGCCTATCGGCAGTCTTCATTCCGGGAGTATAGAATTGGCAGGCGGACTACTTGAGTCACCAGCAGTTATTCCCAGGGGAATGGTCTCTTCACCCCGACATTTCTTGGGCTGTTTGCCAAAGATGGGGGACTCCGGACGTAGATCTTCTAGAGTCCAGATTCAACATGAAGTTAGTCAACTTTGTGGCCAGAACAAGGGATCCACTTGCATGCGGAACAGATGCGTTGGTGATCCCGTGGGATCAGTTCTCACTGATCTATGCATTCCCCCCTATTCAGTTGCTGCCTTGACTTCTTTGCAGGATCAAGCTGGAAAGAAAGCCGGTAATTCTGGTGGCACCAGCATGGCCCAGAAGGTATGCAGAAATCTTAAAGATGGCAGTGGAGGGCCCATGGTCCCTCCTACTACAGCCAGATCTGCTCTCACATGAACCGATATTCCATCCTACTTTACGGTCTCTAAATTTAAGTGCTTGGCTATTGAAACCCACATTCTGAAGAAACGTGGGCTTTCCGGGTCAGTTATCTATACCCTGATTAATGCAAGGAAGCCAGCTTTCAGAACTATATATTATAGGGTCTGAAGGGCTTATGTTTCCTGGTGTGAATCCAAGGTTTGGCACCCTCGGAGATATATCATAGGCAGAATTCTTGCCTTTCTACAATTAGGGGTAGAAATGAAATTTGCCTTGAGTACTATTAAAGGCCAAGTCTCAGCTTTATCGGTCTTATTTCAAAGACCACTTACTAAACATTCTTTAGTCCGGGGTTTTATGCAAGGGGTGATGCAGCTTAATCTTCCAGTCAAACCTCCCTTGAACCCTTGGGACTTGAACTTAGTTTTGTCTGTGTTACAAAAACAGCCATTTGAATCGATACAACATATTCCCCTAGTCCTTCTGACAAGGAAGTTTGTATTTTTTGTTGCTATATCCTCAGCAAGGAGGGTTTCGGAATTGGCTGCTGTCTTGTAAAGAGCCATATTTGATTTTTCATGAGGACAGAGTGGTGGTACGCCCTCATCCAGACTTTTTGCCAAAAGTGGTTTCAAGTTTTCACCTGAACCAAGATATTGTCCTGCCATAGTTTTTTCCAAAACCGTGTTCCAGGGAAGAAAAGTCACTACATTGTCTTGATGTGGTGAGAGCAGTGAAAATCTATTTAACGACTTAAGGACCGCCTCACGCCGATATACGTCGGCAGAATGGCACGGGCAGGCAAAATCACGTACATCTACGTGATCTGCCTCCCGCGGGTGAGGGGTCCGATCGGACCCCCCCGGTGCCCGAGGCGGTCCTCTTTTTCCCCCGGCGATCGGAGGTGAGGGGGAGGCCATCCGTTCGTGGCCCCCCCCCTCGCGATCGCCGCCGGCCAATGAGAACATTCCTTTGCTGCTGTATGCTAAACAGCAGCAAAGGAAATGATGTCATCTCTCCTCGGCTCCGTATTATCCGTTCCGGCGCCGAGGAGAGAAGACTGCACTGTGAGTGAAAACACACTACACACACAGTAGAACATGCCAGGTACACAAAACGCCCCCGATCCCCCCCAATCACCCCCCCCCCGTCACAAACTGACACCAAGCAGTTTTTTTTTTTGTTTTTTTTTCTGCTTGCTGCATGGTGTCAGTTTGTGACAGTTACTGTGTTAGGACAGTTAGGGTTAGCCCCCTTTAGGTCTAGGGTACCCCCCTAACCCCCCCTAATAAAGTTTTAACCCCTTGATCACCCCCCGTCGCCAGTGTGACTAAGCGATCATTTTTCTGATCGCTGTATTAGTGTCGCTGGTGACGCTAGTTAGGGACGTAAATATTTAGGTTCGCCGTCAGCGTTTTATAGTGACGGGGACCCCCATATACTACCTAATAAATATTTTAACCCCTTGATTGCCCCCTAGTTAACCCTTTCACCACTGATCACCGTATAACTGTTACGGGTGACGCTGGTTAGTTCGTTTATTTTTTATAGTGTCAGGGCACCCGCCGTTTATTACCGAATAAAGGTTTAGCCCCCTGATCGCCCGGCGGTGATATGCGTCGCCCCAGGCAGCGTCAGATTAGCGCCAGTACCGCTAACACCCACGCACGCAGCATATGCCTCCCTTAGTGGTATAGTATCTGAACGGATCAATATCTGATCCGATCAGATCTATACTAGTGTCCCCAGCAGTTTAGGGTTACCAAAAACGCAGTGTTAGCGGAATCAGCCCAGATACCTGCTAGCACCTGCGTTTTTCCCCTCCGCCCAGCCCAGCCCACCCAAGTGCAGTATCGATCGATCACTGTCACTTACAAAACACTAAACACATAACTGCAGCGTTCGCAGAGTCAGGCCTGATCCCTGCGATCGCTAACAGTTTTTTTGGTAGCATTTTGGTGAACTGGCAAGCACCAGCCCCAGGCAGCGTCAGGTTAGCGCCAGTACCGCTAACACCCACACACGCACCGTACACTTCCCTTAGTGGTATAGTATCTGAACAGATCAATATCTGATCCGATCAGATCTATACCAGCGTCCCCAGCAGTTTAGGGTTCCCAAAAACGCAGTGTTAGTGGGATCAGCCCAGATACCTGCTAGCACCTGCGTTTTGCCCCTCCGCCCGGCCCAGCCCACCCAAGTGCAGTATCGATCGATCACTGACACTTACAAAACACTAAACGCATAACTGCAGCGTTCGCAGAGTCAGGCCTGATCCCTGCGATCGCTAACAGATTTTTTGGTAGCGTTTTGGTGAACTGGCAAGCACCAGCGGCCTAGTACACCCCGGTCGTAGTCAAACCAGCACTGCAGTAACACTTGGTGACATGGCGAGTCCCATAAGTGCAGTTCAAGCTGGTGAGGTGGCAAGCACAAGTAGTGTCCCGCTGCCACCAAGAAGACAAACACAGGCCCGTCGTGCCCATAGTGCCATTCCTGCTGCATTCGCCAATCCTAATTGGGAACCCACCACTTCTGCAGCGCCCGTACTTCCCCCATTCACATCCCCAACCAAATGCAGCCAGCTGCATGAGAGGCATTTTCTTTGTCCTCCAGAGTACCCCTACCCAACGAACCCCCCCCCAAAAAAGATGTCGTGTCTACAGCAAGCGCGGATATAGGCGTGACACCCGCTATTATTGTCCCTCCTGTCCTGACAATCCTGGTCTTTACATTGGTGAATGTTTTGAACGCTACCATTCACTAGTTGAGTATTAGCGTAGGGTACAGCATTGCACAGACTAGGCACACTTTCACAGGGTCTCCCAAGATACCATCGCATTTTGAGAGACCCTGGAAGCGGTTACAGTTATAAAAGTTAGTTACAAAAAAAGTGTAAAAAAAATAAAATAAAAAATATAAAAAAAAAAAAATAGTTGTCGTTTTATTGTTCTCTCTTTCTCTATTCTCTCTCTCTATTGTTCTGCTCTTTTTTTACTGTATTCTATTCTGCAATGTTTTATTGTTATGTTTTATCATGTTTGTTTTTCAGGTATGCAATTTTTTATACTTTACTGTTTACTGTGTTTTATTGTTAACCATTTTTTTGTCTTCAGGTACGCCATTCACGACTTTGAGTGGTTATACCAGAATGATGCCTGCAGGTTTAGGTATCATCTTGGTATCATTCTTTTCAGCCAGCGGTCGGCTTTCATGTAAAAGCAATCCTAGCGGCTAATTAGCCTCTAGACTGCTTTTACAAGCCGTGGGAGGGAATGCCCCCCCCCCCACCGTCTTTCGTGTTTTTCTCTGGCTCTCCTGTCTCAACAGGGAACCTGAGAATACAGCCGGTGATTTAGCCAGCTGACCATAGAGCTGATCAGAGAGCAGAGTGGCTCCAAACATCTCTATGGCCTAAGAAACCGGAAGCTACGAGCATTTTATGACTTAGATTTCGCCGGATGTAAACAGCGCCATTGGGAAATTGGGAAAGCATTTTATCACACCGATCTCGGTGTGGTCAGATGCTTTGAGGGCAGAGGAGAGATTTAGGGTCTAATAGACCCCAATTTTTTCAAAAAAGAGTACCTGTCACTACCTATTGCTATCATACGGGATATTTACATTCCCCGAGATAACAATAAAAATGATTTTAAAAAAAAAATGAAAGGAGCAGTTTAAAAATAAGATAAAAAAGCAAAAAAATAATAAAGAAAAAAAAAAAAAAAGCACCCCTGTCCCCCCCTGCTCTCTCGCTAAGGCGAACGCAAGTGGCGGTCTGTCGTCAAACGTAAACAGCAATTGCACCATGCATGTGAGGTATCACCGCGAAAGTCAGATCGAGAGCAGTAATTTTTGCAGTAGACCTCCTCTGTAAATCTAAAGTGGTAACCTGTAAAGGCTTTTAAAGGCTTTTAAAAATGTATCTATTTTGTTGCCACTGCACGTTTGTGCGCAATTGTAAAGCATGTCATGTTTGGTATCCATGTACTCGGCCTAAGATCATCTTTTTTATTTCATCAAACATTTGGGCAATATAGTGTGTTTTAGTGCATTAAAATTTAAAAAAGTGTGTTTTTTCCCCAAAAAATGCGTTTGAAAAATCGCTGCGCAAATACTGTGTGAAAAAAAAAATGAAACACCCACCATTTTAATCTGTAGGGCATTTGCTTTAAAAAAATATATAATGTTTGGGGGTTCAAAGTTATTTTCTTGCAAAAAAAACCCCAACTTTTTCATGTAAACAAAAAGTGAAAGGGCTTTGTCTTCAAGTGGTTAGAAGAGTGGGTGATGTGTGACATAAGCTTCTAAATGTTGTACATAAAATGCCAGGACAGTTCAAACTCCCCCCATTTTGGAAAGTAGATACCCCAAGCTATTTGCTATTTGCTGAGAGGCATGTCGAGTCTATGGAATATTTTATATTGTGACACAAGTTGCGGGAAAGAGACAATTTTTTTTTTTTTTTTTTGCACAAAGTTGTCACTAAATGATATATTGCTCAAACATGCCATGGGAATATGTGAAATTACACCCCAAAATACATTCTGCTGCTTCTCCTGAGTACGGGGATACCACATGTGTGAGACTTTTTGGGAGCCTAGCTGCGTACGGGACCCCAAAAACCAAGCACCGCCTTCAGGCTTTCTAAGGACATGAATTTTTGATTTCACTCTTCACTGCCTATCACAGTTTCGGAGTCCATGGAATTCCCAGGTGGCACAAACCCCCCCCAAATGACCCCATTTTGGAAAGTAGACACCCCAAGCTATTTGCTGAGAGGTATAGTGAGTATTTTGCAGACCTCACTTTTTGTCACAAAGTTTTGAAAATTGAAAAAAGAAAAAAAAAATGTTTTTCCTTGTCTTTCTTCATTTTCAAAAACAAATGAGAGCTGCAAAATACTCACCATGCCTCTTAGCAAATAGCTTGGGGTGTCTACTTTCCAAAATGGGGTCATTTGGGGGGGTTTTGTGCCACCTGGGCATTCCATGGCCCCCGAAACTGTGATAGGCAGTGAAGAGTGAAATAAAAAATTTACACCCTTAGAAATCCTGAAGGCGGTGATTGGATTTCGGGGCCCCGTACGCGGCTAGGCTCCCAAAAAGTCCCACACATATGGTATCCCCATACTCAGGAGAATCAGCTGAATGTATTTTGGGGTGCAATTCTACATGGGCCCATGGCCTGTGTGAGCAATATATCATTTAGTGGTAACTTTTTGTAAGTTTTTTTTTTTTGTGATAGGCAGTGAAGAGTGAAATCAAAAATTTACACCCTTAGAAATCCTGAAGGCGGTGATTGGTTTTCGGGGCCCCGTACGCGGCTAGGCTCCCAAAAAGTCCCACACATGTGGTATTTCCATACTCAGGAGAAGCAGCTAAATGTATTTTGGGGTGCAATTCCACATATGCCCATGGCCTGTGTGAGCAATATATCATTTAATGACAACTTTGTGCAAAAAAAAAATGTGTCACTTTCCCGCAACTTGTGTCAAAATATAAAATATTCCATGGACTCAATATGCCTCTCAGCAAATAGCTTGGGGTGTCTACTTTCCAAAATGGGGTCATTTGGGGGGGTTTTGTGCCACCTGGGCATTCCATGGCCTCCGAAACTGTGATAGGCAGTGAAGAGTGAACTCAAAAATTTACACCCTTAGAAATCCTGAAGGCGGTGATTGGATTTCGGGGCCCCGTACGCGGCTAGGCTCCCAAAAAGTCCCACACATGTCCCCATCCCCAAACTCAGGAGAAGCAGCTGAATGTATTTTGGGGTGCAATTCCACATAGGCCCATGGCCTGTGTGAGCAATATATCATTTAGTGGCAACTTTTTGTAAATTTTTTTTTTTTTGTCATTATTCAATCACTTTGGACAAAAAAAATAAATATTCAATGGGTTCAACATGCCTCTCAGCAATTTCCTTGGGGTGTCTACTTTCCAAAATGGGGTCATTTGTGGGGGTTTGTACTGCCCTGCCATTTTAGCACCTCAAGAAATGACATAGGCAGTCATAAACTAAAAGCTGTGTAAATTCCAGAAAATGTACCCTAGTTTGTAGACGCTATAACTTTTGCGCAAACCAATATACGCTTATTGACATTTTTTTTACCAAAGACATGTGGCCGAATACATTTTGGCCTAAATGTATGACTAAAATTGAGTTTATTGGATTTTTTTAATAACAAAAAGTAGAAAATATTTTTTTTCTAAATTTTCGGTCTTTTTCCATTTATAGCGCAAAAAATAAAAACCGCAGAGGTGATCAGATACCATCAAAAGAAAGCTCTATTTGTGGGAAGAAAAGGACGCAAATTTCGTTTGGGTACAGCATTGCATGACCGCGCAATTAGCAGTTAAAGCGACGCAGTGCCAAATTGGAAAAAGACCTCTGGTCCTTAGCAGCATAATGGTCCGGGGCTGAAGTGGTTAAAGGCAACTGCTCAGATTCGTAAGACTAATGTCTTATTTATTCTGCCAGAGGGTCCTAAGAAAGGACAGGCAGCGTCGAAATCCACTGTCGCTAAGTGGATTCGGCAAGTTATAATTCAAACTTATAATTTAAGGGGTAAGATTCCCCCTTTTCAAGTTAAGGCGCACTCTACCAGGGCGGTTAGTGCTTCTTGGGCAGTACATCATCAGGCCTCCATGGCTCAGATCTGTAAGGCCGCAACTTGGTCTTCAGTGCATACATTCACAAAATGTTATCAGGTGGATGTAAGGAGGTATGAGGATATCGCCTTCGGGTGCAGTGTGCTGCAGGCAGCAGTATAGGTCCTCAAGTCTTGGGGTACCCTCCGGGTTGTGTCTCCCTAGCCTCAAGTAGCATTGCTATGGGATGTCCCAATAAGTAGTTACTTAAGGCTCTGTGTCCCATGATGTACGATAAAGAAAATAGGATTCTTATAACAGCTTACCTGTAAAATCCTTTTCTTGGAGTACATCATGGGACACAGAGGTCCCTCCCCTCTTTTTTGGGATTTAAGTATATTGCTTTGCTAAAAAAACTGTTGTGCTCCTGGAAGGAGGGGTTATATAGGGAGTGAACTTCCTGGATTGGGTATACCAGTGTCCATAACCTGAAGGTGGTCTATAACCCATTAAGTAATTAGTTAAGGCTCTGTGTCCCATGATGTACTCCAAGAAAAGGATTTTACAGGTAAGCTGTTATAAAATCCTATTTTTTTTTATATAACCGGCACTCTCAATTTCTTGTCAAAAATGTTCGCCACACTCTGCTCAACAGGTTGCCTACACCTGCTCTGCTGCTTTCTGTTTATCTGCTATTTTGTGCTTGCGTTTGCCTCCATCTAGCCTTTTATGCTACCATGGTGGTGCTAGAAAATGACAGGGGAAACCTATAAGTGACTGGCTGACTGTCATTTAAGCATTTTAGAATATTGTTGTAAGTGACATTAAACTCTTTCACTTCTTATAAGTCATACAGCTTCCATGGTAATATGCACTTTTGAAAGAGATGGAAATGTATATCTGGTGTGAGGCTTTATTGATATTATAAGGGAGGGAGTTGAGTATAATTGTGTATAGGAGGTGGCATAACTTAAAGGTTTTAGTGTTTCTACACTGGTAATTGTATAATGGATCATCACTACCAACCATGGTGACAGTATATTACTAATTGCAAAATGATAGGTGTACACTGTACTTCAATTAAGCCAAACAGGGAAGTTGTTTACGATTTTGTGAATTCAGCATATTCTCATATGTTAAATGGTTTTTAAATGTTTTGATGCATACTCCTATTCTGAATTTCAAAACATTTGTTTCTAGATTCTTGATGTAGCAAGTGAAGATGGTACAGTCACAAATTCAGATTTTCACGTAAAAGAGAGAGGATTCCATAAGATTGCATGGGCTTTTTTAAAGGTATTTCTTTGTCTTTTTTCAGGCATGTGATATGCATTTTTGCTGTAACATAGTTAATTTATAAAGACAAGTTCTCATCGCATAATCTATTTTCATACATTAGATCAGGGGTGTCCAAATTTTTTTCAAAGAGGGCCAGATTCGATGAAGTGAACACGCGTGAGGGCCGACCAGTTTGCCTGACATTCTTTTGAACCATTAAAATTCGGTCTAAGTGTGTTTGTCCGAGCACTAATACACTGCCCAACAAGAATTCTCCTGCCTTTGTGGCGGTGTGTGGGGAAGAGACAAGCTTTGGCTTGTTATTTGGATATACCATATTTATCGGCTTATAACACGCACCTTCACTTTAAGAGGGAAGTTTCAGGAAAAAATCTTAAATTTTAAATAAAGAATTGTGAAGCGAAATAAGGGTCAGTGTCCATCAATGCAGCCTAATCAGTGCCCATCTGCAGCCTCATTATTGCCATGAATGCTGCCCCACCATTGCCATGAATGCAGCAAACCCCGTTGGAATGAATGCAGCACCCCTGTTGCCATGAATGCAGCACCCCCGTTGCCATGAATGCAGCACCCCCGCTGTCCTGAATTCAGCACCCCCCGCTGTCCTGAATGCAGCACCCCCCGCTGTCCTGAATGCAGCACCCCCCGCTGTCCTGAATGCAGCACCCCCCGCTGTCCTGAATGCAGCACCCCCCGCTGTCCTGAATGCAGCACCCCCCGCTGTCCTGAATGCAGCACCCCCCGCTGTCCTGAATGCAGCACCCCCCGCTGTCCTGAATGCAGCACCCCCATTGTCATGCATGCAGCACCCCCAACAGACTTACAGGAGAAACTCCTGTTTTCTCGGTGGCCTCTTTAATAGAAAGTCCCGCCTCCTATGATGGACAGAACAGTCATCCAGTGGCAGTGCAGGAGACGGACTTCCTTTTTCAGAGGCCGCCGTGTAAACAAAAAATACTCCTATATGTACAGAACTCATCCTGCCCCTCTCTGTACCCTCCAAGGCAGCCAGCATGTACATCTTTTGTGGCCCCTAGCACTTGGGTATTCGTTGGGGGCCACAAAAGATATACATGTTAATTACCAGGCGGGCCGTCCGAAACTGGAACGCGGGCCGCGATTGGCCCGCGGGCTGGACTTTGGTCATGCCTGCATTAGATAAACACAGTGCCAAAAAACTTTAAAAAACATGTTTGGCTACTGTGATCTGTTACAATAATTTGTGCTGACAGGTGGTCACCATGTTGAATTATTTTTTCAACTGCCTTCTTAGTAGTTGCTGTGTGAAAGAAAACATACCTAAAAAATCTATAAGGGGGGATATTTATAAAGTAACAGTATGAACATACTTCTGCTTAAAGTGTAAGTAAACCCCCCTATCGTTTTCAGCCAAGGAAGCTGCCATCTTTGCCTCTGTTTAATCTACAACTGTCATGATGCTGCACATGTGATCAGTTATGACACCAGCCATTGGATGGCTTGACAGTTTGGTTGAGAGCACAACCAATGGGAGTGTTACATTTCCGGCACGTGCCGGAAATGAAACAGTTTTATGGATGGGTTTACTTCCGCTTTAACCACTTCAGACCCAGGACGATTCTGACATTTTATGTAAAAATTCGATTTTTTTTTTTTTTTTGCTAGAAAGGTTCTCAGAACTCTCAGATATATAATTTGTGAAAGCAAAGGCCCTGGAGAATAACAGCTGTAGCAAGTTTTTTTTTATCACACGATATTTGCGCAGCATTTTATCAGATGCAGATTATTAGGAAAAAATACTTTAATTTCAGAAAATCAAAAATGAAAAAAGTGAGTGCTGTGCATTTGTAGAGCAGCTGACACATAAAGGTGAACATACAACCTTCAAATAAACATATCAACAACAAAATCAAAAAAAGGAGGGAATAAAGGGGATTTTTGCGGTGTCAGATGTAGAGATATACAATGGACTTCTTATGAATAAAATATAATATTTATTATCAAAATATATTTAAAAGATGAAAGAAAACAAGGCATACTGTGACTTGACAGTATGAAGTTACAAGCATTTTGTGTTCTACATCACATACAGAAGAGTATTGAATCACAGCAAAAAGATATTGCACACTAGCCCGATATGTTTCGCTACTCAAGCTTCCTCAGGGGATGTGCAAGGAGTTTGTTATGTTGAGACCACTAAATAGATGAAAAAGCAGAATTATAAGGACAGTTCACAAAATATACAAAATTTACAGGAAAATTATGTATACAAAGTATTGAATAGAGTATGAACCCAGTTGCACGAAATAGATACTTACCCCATGCGGTAATAATACCCATGAGCCACCTGGCAAAGCCCCTGCCTTGGTCTCAAATGACCGGATCCCAGGGGGTCAATTTGGCAAGGTCATAGAGGGCTGATAGGGAGACACTGAGAAATAATAATAGAATTGCCAAGAATTAAATTTCTGGATTGAATATATATGAAAGGTAATTTGATGTGGATGATGTGGATAATTCTGCTTTTTCATCTATTTAGTGGTCTCAACATAACAAACTCCTTGCACATCCCCTGAGGAAGCTTGAGTAGCGAAACATGTCGGGCTAGTGTGCAATATCTTTTTGCTGTGATTCAATACTCCTTTGTATGTGATGTAGACCACCAAATGCTTGTAACTTCATACTGTCGAGTCACAGTATACCTTGTTTGTTTTCTTTCATCTTTTAAATATATTTTGATAATAAATATTATATTTTATTCATAAGAAGTCCATTGTATATCTCTACATCTGACACCGCAAAAATCCCCTTTATTCCCTCCTTTTTTGATTTAGTCTTCACTGGGATGAGGTGTCTTTATAAAGGGTGTTGTTTTCACCAACCGGACCAACAACTTAAATATCAACAACAAAGTGCAGCGCTTCCTGTAATACAGTGAATCAATTTACGACAGTCCTGAGAGCTAATTAGAGTCCTATAATATATCCGTGACTTGATCATATGCTCAGTGAATAACTCCAGCAATATGTCTGATAATTTATGCGCTTACTAGAAAGTGGAAAAAATTCAGCATACAAGTAAAACACCCAGTGTGTCTGGAAACAATTTGTCACAACACGTCCACCCCCACCAATCTATGCACTCACCAGATCAACAGTGGTAATACGCCTTAAGAAGTTACTCTGAGACATCCCATCCCGGTGTGCCGGTAGAATGGTGGTCCACAATGGGATTGAGCACTATAAAAAATGCTCATATAGTGTAGAATTTATTTCAAATCAAATAAAAACCGCTGCAGCATAATACAAAATAGGCCAAAAATACTTACATAGTGTGCCCCTGCTCCCTCCATGAAGAAGCGATGGTGATAGCATCGGTATGTAGGCCCCTCCCGACATGTTTCGTGCTCTAGCATGTTATCAAGGGAATCGCCAACCAACTAATTTTAGAGCATACAAACACAATATAATACCCACATTTTGGTAAATATAAAAAGGAATGGTAACAAACTGCGACACATTAACCCCTTCATGCCTAAGCCTTTTTCTGACACTTGTTGCTTACAAGTTAAAATCTGTATTTTTGATGGCAAAAACTTAGAACCCCATACATTATATATTTTTTTAGCAGAGACCCTAGAGAATAAAATGGTGATTGTTGCAATATTTTATGTCACACTATATTTACACAGCGGTCTTTGCAGGGACTACTTTGAATTTGCTGTGACGCACAGATATAAATGGTACTCATTGGAAATCATAGGGTACGACTTGTCATGCGACTTTGTAGTCCCAAGTCACAGGACAAGTCGCACAAGTGTGAAAGGGGCCTTAAAATTGAACACACTCGTGGAATGGCGACAAACTACAGTACCTAAAAATCTCTATAGGCGACACATTAACATTTTTTTACAGTTTACCTGTTTAAAGTTACAAAGGAGTTCTTGGGTAAGAATTATTGCTCTCGCTCTAACGATCGTGGTGATACCTCACATGTGTGGTTTAACTTCTGTTTACATTTGCAGGCGCGACTTACATATGCGTTCGCTTCTGCACATGAGCACAGAGGGATGGGGCGCTTTAAATTTTTTTTTTTTCTTGTTTATTTAAATTTTTTTATTTTTACACTGTCCCTTTTTAAATGTTTTATTTTTGATCACTTTTATTATTTTCACAAGGAATGTAAACATCCCTTGTGACAGTAATATGCAATGACAGGTACTTTTTATGGCCCTTTAAAAACATTTGAAATGCCAAGTTAGGCTGTTTTTTGAATGCTGTAATTTTTTTAAATTTGGCGCCTTTAACCACTTGAGCCCCGGACCATTATGCTGCCTAAGGACCAGAGGTCTTTTTCCAATTTGGCACTGCGTCGCTTTAACTGCTAATTGCGCGCTCATGCAATGCTGTACCCAAACGAAATTTGCGTCCTTTTCTTCCCACAAATAGAGCTTTCTTTTGATGGTATTTGATCAGCTCTGCGGTTTTTACTTTTTGCGCTATAAACAGAAAAAGACCGAAAATTTTGAAAAAAAATGATATTTTCTACTTTTTGTTATAAAAAAAATCCAATAAACTCAATTTTAGTCATACATTTAGGCCAAAATGTATTCGGCCACATGTCTTTGGTAAAAAAAAAATGTCAATAAGCGTATATTTATTGGTTTGCGCAAAAGTTATAGCGTCTACAAACTAGGGTACATTTTCTGTAATTTACACAGCTTTTAGTTTGACTGCCTATGTCATTTCTTGAGGTGCTATAATGGCAAGGCAGTACAAAACCCCCCCAAATGACCCCATTTTGGAAAGTAGACACCCCAAGGAAATTGCTGAGAGGCATGTTGAACCCATTGAATATTTATTTTTTTTGTCCCAAGTGATTGAATAATGACAAAAAAAAAAAAATATTTACAAAAAGTTGTCACTAAACGATATATTGCTCACACAGGCCATGGGCCTATGTGGAATTGCACCCCAAAATACATTTTGCTGCTTCTCCTGAGTATGGGGATACCACATGTGTGGGACTTTTTGGGAGCCTAGCCGCGTACGGGGCCCCCGAAAACCAATCACCGCCTTCAGGATTTCTAAGGGTGTAAATTTATGATTTCACTCTTCACTGCCTATCACAGTTTCGGAGGCCATGGAATGCCCAGGTGGCACAAACCCCCCCAAATGACCCCATTTTGGAAAGTAGACACCCCAAGCTATTTGCTGAGAGGCATATTGAGTCCATGGAATATTTTATATTTTGACACAAGTTGCAGGAAGGTGACACTTTTATTTATTTATTTATTTTTTGCACAAAGTTGTCACTAAATGATATATTGCTCACACAGGCCATGGGCATATGTGGAATTGTACCCCAAAATAAATTTAGCTGCTTCTCCTGAGTATGAGGATACCACATGTGTGGGACTTTTTGGGAGCCTAGCCGTGCACGGGACCCCGAAAACCAATCACCGCCTTCAGGATTTCTAAGGGTGAAAATTTTTGATTTCACTCTTCACTGCCTATCACAGTTTCGGAGGCCATGGAATGCCCAGGTGGCACAAACCCCCCCCCCCAAATGACCCCATTTTGGAAAGTAGACACCCCAAGCTATTTGCTGAGAGGCATGGTGAGTATTTTGCAGCTCTCATTTGTTTTTGAAAATGAAAGACAAGAAAAAACATTTTTTTTTTCTTTTTTCAATTTTCAAAACTTTGTGACAAAAAGTGAGGTCTGAGGTCTATTAGACCCTAGATCTTTCCTCTGCCCTCAAAGCATCTGACCACACCAAGATCGGTGTGATAAAATGCTTCCCCAATTTCCCAATGGCGCTATTTACATCCGGCGAAATCTAAATCATAAAATGCTCGTAGCTTCCGGTTTCGTAGGCCATAGAGAGTTTGGAGCCACTCTGGTCTCTGATCAGCTCTATGGTCAGCTGGCTTCCCTGTTGAGACAGGAGAGCCAGAGAAAAACACGGAAGACGGTGGGGGGGGGGGGCATTCCCTCCCACGGCTTGTAAAAGCAGTCTAGAGGCTAATTAGCCACTAGGATTGCTTTTACATGAAAGCCGACCACTGGCTGAAAAGAATGATACCAAGATGATACCCAAACTTGCAGGCATCATTCTGGTATAACCACTCAAAGTCGTGAATGGCGTACCTGAAGAGAAAAAAATGGTTAACAATAAAGCACAGTAAACGGTAAAGTATAAAAAATTGCATACCTGAAAAGCAAACATGATAAAACATAATAACAATAAAACATTTCAGAATAGAATACAGTAAAAAAGAGCAGAACAATAGAGAGAGAGAATAGAGAGAGGGAGAACAATAAAACGACAACTATTTTTTTAAATTTTATATATATATATATATATTTTTTTTTTTACACTTTTTTTGTAACTAACTTTTATAAATGCAACCGGTTCCAGGTTTGGGTCTCTCAAAATGCGATGGCATCTTGGGAGACCCTGTGAAAGTGTGCCTAGTCTGTGCAATGCTGTACCCTACACTAATACTCAACTAGTGCATGGTAGCGTTCAAAACATTCACCAATGCAAAAACCAGGATTGTCAGGACAGGAGGGACAATATTAGCGGGTGTCACGCCTATATCCGCGCTTGCTGCAGACACGACATCTTTTTTGGGGGGTTCGTTGGGTAGGGGTACTCGGAAGGACATAAAGAAAATGCCTCTCATGCAGCCGACTGCACTTGGTTGGGGATGTGAATGGGGGAAGTACGGGCGCTGCAGAAGCGGTGGGTTCCCAATTAGGATTGGCGAATGCAGCAGGAAGGGCATTATGGGCACGACGGGCCTGTGTTTGTCTTTTTGGTGGCAGCGGGACACTACTTGTGCTTTCCACCTCACCAGCTTGAACTGCACTTATGGGACTCGCCACGTCACCAAGTGTTACTGCAGTGCTGGTTTGACTACGACCGGGGTGTACTAGGCCACTGGTGCTTGCCAGTTCACCAAAACGCTACCAAAAAATCTGTTAGCGATCGCAGGGATCAGGCCTGACTCTGCGAACGCTGCAGTTATGCGTTTAGTGTTTTGTAAGTGACAGTGATCGATCGATACTGCACTTGGGTGGGCTGGGCCGGGCCGGGCGGAGGGGCAAAACGCAGGTGCTAGCAGGTATCTGGGCTGATCCCGCTAACACTGCGTTTTTGGGAACCCTAAACTGCTGGGGACGCTAGTATAGATCTGATCGGATCAGATATTGATCCGTTCAGATACTATACCACTAAGGGAGGTGTACGGTGCGTGCGTGGGTGTTAGCGCTACTGGCGCTAACCTGACGCTGCCTGGGGCTGGTGCTTGCCAGTTCACCAAAATGCTACCAAAAAAAACTGTTAGCGATCGCAGGGACCAGGCCTGACTCTGCGAATGCTGCAGTTATGCGTTTAGTGTTTTGTAAGTGACAGTGATCGATCGATACTGCACTTGGGTGGGCTGGGCTGGGCCGGGCGGAGAGGCAAAACGCAGGTGCTAGCAGGTATCTGGGCTGATCCCGCTAACACTGCGTTTTTGGGAACCCTAAACTGCTGGGGACGCCAGTATAGATCTGATCAGATATTGATCCGATCAGATACTATACCACTAAGGGAGGCGTATGCTGCGTGCGTGGGTGTTAGCGGTACTGGCGCTAATCTGACGCTGCCTGGGGCGACGCATATCACCGCCGAGCGATCAGGGGGCTAAACCTTTATTCGGTAATAAACGGCGGGTGCCCTGACACTATAAAAAATAAACGAACTAACCAGCGTCACCTGTAACGGTTATACGGTGATCAGTGGTGAAAGGGTTAACTAGTGGGGCAATCAAGGGGTTAAAACATTTATTAGGTATTATATGGGGGTCCCTGACGCTATAAAACGCTGACGGCGAACCTAAATATTTACGTCCCTAACTAGCGTCACCAGCGACACTAATACAGCGATCAGAAAAATGATCGCTTAGTGACACTGGTGACAGGGGGTGATCAAGGGGTTAAAACTTTATTAGGGGGGGTTAGGGGGTTATCCTAGACCTACAGGGGGCTAACCCTAACTGTCCCAACACTGTAACTGTCACAAACTGACACCAATGCAGTAATCAGAAAAAAAAAACAAAAAACTGCTTGGTGTCAGTTTGTGACGGGGGGGGGGGGATCGGGGGGCGATCGGAGGGGGGATCGGGGTGTTTTGTGTGCCTGGCATGTTCTACTGTGTGTGTTTGTGTTTTACACTCACATAGATGTCTTCTCTCCTCGGTGCCGGTACGGAAACTGCCGAGCCGAGGTGAGATGACATCACTTCCTTTGCTGCTGTTTAGCATACAGCAGCAAAGGAAGATTCTCATTGGCCGGCGGCGATCGCGAGGGGGGGGCCACGAACGGATGGCCTCCCCTTCACCTCCGATCGCCGGGGGACAAAACAGGACCGCCTCGGGCACCAGGGGGGGGGTCCGATTGGACCCCCCACCCGCGGGAGGCAAATCACGTATATGTACGTGATTTTGCCTGCCCGTGCCGCCTTGCCGACGTACATCGGCGTGAGGCGGTCCTTAAGTGGTTAAGTCTTCACTAGATTCTGGCATTGGTCGGGTCTCCATCCAACTGGGGGATGTGCTGGCTGCTCATTTGGGCCTCCTGGTGGGACAGGGGAGCCTGGGCAAGCTGCAGGAGGGGGATGTCCTCTCCCGCTGCCTGTAATAACAGCCGAGCGGCTGCTTAGCCACATTGGTTGTTGTTACAAGAAAGCCGACTGTCCACTCTAAAAAGCGGTACCGGGGTGATGCAGCTGCAGGCATCACCCCAGTAAAACCCCTTAAAGCTGAAGGCCGCAAATTTGCGTTACGTCGGTGTCAAGGGGTTAAATTATTCATATGCCCCGTACACACGGTCGGACATTGATCGAACATTCCGACAACAAAGTCCATGGATTTTTTCCGACGGATGTTGGCTCAAACTTGTTTTGCATACACACGGTCACACAAAGTTATCGGAAAATCCGATCGTTCTGAACGCGGTGACGTAAAGCACGTACGTCGGGACTATAAACGGGGCAGTAGCCAATAGCTTTCATCTCTTAATTTATTCTGAGCATGCGTGGAACTTTCTCCGTCGGATTTGTGTACACACGATCGGAATTTCCGACAACGGATTTTGTTGTCGGAAAATTTTATAGCAAGCTCTCAAACTTTGTGTGTCGGAAATTCCGATGGAAAATGTGTAATGGAGCCCACACACGGTCGGAATTTCCGACAACAAGGTCCTATCGCACATTTTCCGTCGGAAAATCCGACCGTGTGTACAGGGCAATAGGTGTCTCTTTAAGAGTCTTTAACCACTTACCCACTGTGCACTTAAACCCCCTTCCTAACCAGACCCATTTTCAGCTTTCGGTGCACTCACATTTTAAATGACAATTACTCAGTCATGCAACACTGTACCTATATGAAATTTTTGTCCTGTTTTTCACACAAATTAGAGCTTTCTTTTGGTGGTATTTAATCACTGCTGGGTTTTTTATTTTTTGCGCTATAAAAGAAAAAAGACTGAAAATTCTGAATTTTTCTTAGTTTCTGTTATAAAATTTAGCAAATTAGTAATTAATCTTCATATATTTTGGCCAAAATTTATACTGCTACAAATCTTTGGTAAAAATAACCCAAATCAGTGTATATTATTTGGTCTTTGTGAAAGTTAGAGTCCACAAGCTATGGTGCCCATCTCAGAAAATTGATCACACCTGATGCACTGACAGCCTATGTCATTTGCCTGTGCTGCCGAAGCGCCTGCAAAGCGCTCCGGCAGCACTTCGGCAGCGCCGCAACACGGGCACTGTTAACCCTTTCTTCGGCCACTACTGAGGGTTAAAAGCGTCCTGCTAGCGGCCAAAAAGCGCCGCTAAAATTAGCGGCGTTTTACAGCTAACGACAGCTCCGCTCCACTGTGTGAAAGGGGTCTTAAGGATCATAGCTGCAGCCATGATCCTTGTGTCACTGCTTCCCGCTAAGAACATTTATATACCTATGGCAGGAGGGAAGCAGTTAAAAAAATATATAAACAAGCACTAAGCATTCATAAGGCACAGTGCATGCTTTACAGATACACTGCGCACCACTGGATTCAGGATTCCAATGCTGAAGAAGTGAAATGGAAATGAATGTTTGAAAAAAAAAAAGCCAGGTAGAGAGTGCAATGATGTGATGTGTCAAAGTCACTTGACTGACTCTCCTCCAGCCATATAGCTCTCTTCTATGTTTTGCAGAATACAGTATGTGGGACAATAAAATTCTAATATGGAATTGCATGAGGGGCTTTTTGGAAAAGGTTGCTGAGGGTGAACTTACACTTTAATGCCCCGTACACACGAGCGGAATTTCCGTCAGAAAAATCTTCGATGGTTTTTCCGACGGAATTCCGCTCAAGCTTGCCTTGCATACACACGGTCACACAAAAGTTCTCTGAACTTTCGACCGTCAAGAACACGGTGACGTACAACACTACAATGAGCCGAGAAAATGAAGTTCAATGCTTCCGAACTCGCGTCAAATTGTTTCCGACCATGCGTGTTTTTTTGCGCGTCGGAATTGCATACAGATTAACGGAATTTCCGTCAAGAACTTTTTCCGTCGGAAAAATAGAGAACCAGCTCTCAATCTTTTGCTGGCTTAAATTCAGACAGAAACAGTTGGATGGAGCATACACACGGTCGGAATATCCGACCAAAAGCTCCCATCACACTTTTTTTGACGGAAATTCCGCTCGTGTGTACAGGGCATTAGTCTTGAATATGGATTATATGTGGCAACGTTGCTGCCCCTGATCTCTCCATAAAGAGTACCTGTCACAAGGGGTTCTTGCGTGTAATTGCAAACGCGCATGTAGGTTCCCACATGGATATGTAAATGGTGATTGATTCACGCATGTAAGGTATCACCTGGAACATCAAAGTGAGAGCAGCAATTCTAGCATCTGAGCTCACGTAAAAAGTAGAACTATAGGCAAAACTTTTTTTTTCATTTTGGATAAAGTAAGGCAGGGTTATAACCCCTGTACGGTTTATTATTTGCCATCTGTGTCAAGATTTACCTTCACTTCCTGTCCTATAGCCAAAACAGAAAGTGAGAAGAAATCTCTTGGGGACCCCCTGGTTAACAGAACTAGTGTCTCCATTGGAAGATTTCCCCTCTATTACTTTTCTGGGGACAACCCAAAATGTAGGATTTTCTTTTACTTTCACCTTCAATGATAATGGTAAACAGGACAAATGGAGAGAGTGAATCTTGCTAATGGGGACACAGACCTCAGTAAAACTGACAGATGTTCTAATCCCTCTCCACTCTATCCAAAACAAAAAAAAAGTTCTGCCTTTAGACCCCTTTCACACTGCAGCGCTGCTAAAACAGCGCTAAAGCCCGGTTGTTTTTGCGGTGCTTTAGCGGCGATTTAGCGGCGCTAGCGGGGTGGATTTTGTGACAATGTGACCCTAAAAAAATGAAAAAAAGTCCCGTTATGCGGCACTTTCAAAGTGCTTTTAAGGTGCTTTGGAAGCGCTGCCTATTCATTTCAATGGGCAGGGGCGTTTTGGCGCTCCCATGCTGCACCAAAGATGCTGCTTGCAGGACTTTTCCTAATGGCCTGCAAGCGCACCGATCGAGTGTGAAAGCACTCATTGCAAAGAATGGGAGGCAGTTTCAGGCGCTTTTTAGAGGCCATTTATAGCGCTAAAACGCCGGAAAACTGCCTCAGTGTGAAAGTACCCTTAGTTATACTTTAACTTTTTTAACCAGTTGACAGCCGCGCTATAGTCGAATGACGGCTACAGCGCGGACCTGAATTCCCAAGAGGCCGTCATGTGATCAGCTGTCAGCCAATGATAGCTGATCACATGATCAAAACAAAAGCTCTGTGATCACCGGCTCATCAGCAAGGGACATCGGTGCCAAAGAGGAAGAGACAATAATGCCTCATATGTGCCACCAGTACCCCCTGCCAGTGCCACCAGCCATTGCCACCTGACAGTGCCCACCAGTGCCACCTATCAATGCCCATGAGTGCCACCTATCGATGCCCACAAGTGCCATCTATCAATGCCCATCAGTGGTGCCAATCAGTGCCACCTAGCAGTGCTGCCTATCAGTGTAATAGATCAGTGCCCATCACTGCCACCCATCAGTGCCCATCACTGCCACCCATCAGTGCCCATCACTGCCACCTATCAGTGCCGCCTCATCAACGTACATCAATGAAGGAGAAAAATTAGCTTTTTTAAAATTTTATAACAAAATATAAAAAAAAAAATTTTTTTTTAATTCGGGAGAAAGATGGGCTCACAGCAGTCCCGGACCGTCAGCAGAGAAAAGCAAGGGAGGAAGTGGAGGTACGCCAGGTGAATAGCCACATTCGTGGAGCGGAAGCGGGAGCAGAGTGCAGCCTTCTCTGGGCCTGGCCTGGATGTATCTCAGGCTGGATTTCTTTTCCCCCATCCCCACCTCCAGGAGTCTAATAGTTTCCGTCCTGTAGCTGAGCCAAAGCAATCGGATTGGGGCCGAGTTAAAGCTTGCAATGCGCCTGGAAACTGGAGATAAAAGGTATGAAAGTTTTTTCTACTTATAAAATGAAGACTGACAATGAAGAGTGATTTGGTCAGAGTCCCTAGAAAGGCTGTCAGAGACCGGTGTATATCGGTCACCACAGAACCAGACTTTCCTTGTTTGTTTTTTGTTTCTGCGTGCAATGCGTGGATGCCCATGAGTAGGGCATGATAGGACCCCAGGAACAAGGGAGTAGCGTTGCACCCTGGGTGTGTGCCAGTTTAGTCAGGCACAAGGGGGGTGAAAAAGTGGGGCTTGGTCGCGTCAGCGTATAAGCGGCACCAGCTGACCTAGGCGGGAAAAAGCACGGAATATAACGGTGTAACAAGGCAGCGGGCGTTATACGGAAGACTGGGAGACCATAAATAAAATACCTATACCAACCACCATTGGAAAAAGATCTGTTAGGAAGATCAAACATGAGAGGTCGGCCCCAAAGGACAACAGAACCCAAGACCCCAAGGGAGAGTCTAAACTCCAGCTCAATACAAAAATATCTTAAGCAAGCTCAAAGAGCCCCGGAATTGGCACGAAACAAGCAGGAACAAAGGATAAAAAGAAAGACCAACAGAAACAAAAAGGGGGACAGGGGGAGAGGCCCAGGGAAGAGCCGGAGCTTGAAGGAGCGTATGCCAGCAGCGACACTGAGGAGCAAAGAAGCATGGCGTTTGTTCCTAATAAAACAGAAATGATGGAAATGTTCGCCAAACTTGAAAGCAGAAATATTGAACGTGTGGATGGACATGGGACATCTGTTGCACAGAGTGGAAGAGGCAGAAGAGGTGTCAGGAAAGCAGGCAAAAGAAATCTTAGACCTAAAAGCGCAAGTGAGGAAAATGCAGAACGAAAACAGCATGTTGGCATATAAAATGGGAGAACCAGAGTCGCCGCCAAAATCTGCGCATTAGATCTATCCCGGAGGAACATAATGAGGACTTAGGGGAGAAGATGAGAAAAATATTCAACCCTATCCTAGGAATGCGTGAAGATGAGGTCCTGAGGATTGACAGGGTACACAGGGTTAGAAAACCCCCAAATTTAAAACAAGACATTCCTAGAGATGTAATTGTGAAGTTCCATGCCTACGAGGACAAAGAAAAGATCTGGAATAACCTTAGGGGTGCTCCTCCGATATGCTTCGAGAATAAAAACCTTCAGGTGTTTACAGATCTTTCTGCGGGAACTTTGGCTCGAAGAAGGCAGTTTAAACCACTGCTGGAACAATTGAGGAGGGCCAATTTGAAATATAGCTGGGGGTTTCCAACATCCCTGATCATTATTAAAGAAGGTAGATCCTATAAGATGAGATTTCAGGAAGAGATGCAGGACTTTTGCGACAGTTTGGGTATGCCAGTCCCGGATGCGGCAAGGATAGAGGGTCGCTGAGTAGAGTGTACATTAATACATCATTCAATAGATGAACTGGGGGAAAACCGGGGGGGAGGGGAATTGGGGGGTGTTTTTTTTTTTTTTTCTCTCTCTCTCCCCCCCCCTCTGCTTAGGGGAGCCCACAGGAAACGACTTTGGACTTGAATCATAGGATTGCCTGGACTGGGGAATAAGGGGGAGGGGAAAGTAACTGGGGGTCGCTGCTGGGCGGGCGGGGGGTTTGGGGAGGTTGATATTCCTGGTCGGGTTGTTCGTTTTCGCCCTCCTGTCCCCCCCTCCATCCTGTAAATAGGGCGGGGGGGGGGGTACCGGAGGCTGTTGGCGGAGCTCCACCCTTGGAGATGAGGCACGCAGTATGGGATCAAGTGTATCCCCTACGTGTGGGCCATGGGCTGTTGTATGGCCAGGGGGAGGGATGGGGTGGGGGAGTGGGGGGGGACGAGAGAGGGAGGGGGGTATTTCCTGCAGGGTTGGCTATAGATAAGCAGCTGATAGGGGAGCGGGGACAATGGTTATTGAGTTAAATGACAGATCTTAAACTCTTGACGTACAATGTGAGGGGATTGAACTCGCCTGCGAAAAGACACAAAATACTTAAGGAACTTCAACACTATAAAGCAGATATTGTATTTTTACAGGAGACCCATCTGGCCATTGAATCTGAAATTAAGCTGTTCTCCCCAGGCTTGCCGCTGTGGTTCTATGGAGACACGCTTATTAAGAGATCCAAGGGAGTGGCAATAGGGTTTTCAAAGGCCTCTAAATTTTCGCTAGTGGATAGGGTGACGGATCCAGACGGCCGATTTATTTTCCTGGAGGGTAACCTGGGGAAAAAAATGTTTACCTTAGTGAACGTAAAAACCAGGTGCTGGCCAAACTAATGGAGTTTAGGGAGGGGGAGGTGGTGCTGGCGAGGGACTTTCATTTTTGCCTTGACCCTGTTTTAGATAGTACGTCCCGGGCACAGGGGACAAGGAAGGCCCAACTCAGCGTGATAGGGCGTCGGTTGCATCGCTGTCATCTGATGGATGTCTGGAGGGTGCAGCATGCAAAGGTTAAGGATTATACCTTCTTCTCCCCTGTGCACAGGACGTATTCAAGATTAGATTATATACTTACGGACCACAGTTTGCTGGATTGGGTGGAGGAGACTCGAATAGAAATTATCTCTATATCTGATCATTCACCGGTCACGATGAGGTTAAGGACCCCGGAGTTGCAAAGGCAACCCTTCTCGTGAAAGTTGAATGAAAATCTATTTAAAGATCAAAAAGTATTAGAAAGGGTCCAGGAAGAAGTCGACTTTTTTTTTAAATCCAACGATACAGGAGAAGTCTCCCCTCCCATCCTATGGGAAGCACACAAAGCGTACATTAGAGGGGTCCTCATCTCCATTGGGGCGGGGGTGAAAAGAAAGGGAAAAGTTGATCGAGGAAACCTTCTTACTGGAACAGAACCATAAAAAACTGAAGGGTCAGAGTCAGGAAGTCTTCCGCCAGTTAGCCGCCAAAAGGGAGGAGCTAAGGGACTGCATGGAGCTAGACTCCAAAAGGGCCCTTAATAAGATAACAAGAGATAATTATTTCTGGGCGAACAAGTCGAGCAAGCACCTGGCAAGGATAGCAAGAAAGAAAAGGGACCGGAATTTCATTGAGAAAATACAGAATAAAAAAGGGGAGATAATAGCCACCAGTAGAGGGATTGCGGAGGAGTTCAGAAAGTTCTATGAAGCCCTATACTCCATTGGACAAAAAGGACCAGGAGATCAGACTATGGGGAGGGTGGAGAAATTCCTGAGGGGGGCGGGGGTGGCTGAGCTATCAGAGGAAGATAGAGGTATCCTCGATAGGCCTATAGCGGCAGAGGAAATCTTGTCAGCTTTGAAAAATTCCCCAAAGGGTAAGAGCCCAGGTCCCGATGGGTTCACTACCCTGTACCTAGAAAAAATGAAACATATTTTCGTACCTAGGCTTTGTCACTTTTGGAATGAGTTTGGGTCTAACTGTGCAATGGAGAGAGAAGCTCTAGCTGCCTCTATCACATTGATATTAAAAGAAGGTAAAAATAATAGGCTCTGTTCGAGTTATAGACCTATTTCTATGTTAGACGCAGACGTCAAACTTTATGCCAAAGTTCTGGCTAGCAGACTGAAGGATAGAATGACCACTCTGGTACATGCAGACCAGGCGGGTTTTGTGCCGGGGAGACAGAGTAGGGACAATGGGGTGCGAGCAGTGCTACTGCTGAAGTCCAGTAAACTTGGGGGGCCCCCAGTTCTATTCCTGTCAGTGGACGTGGAAAAAGCGTTTGACAGGGTAGACTGGGGGTTCATGATTAAAACCCTGAAAGTAATGGGGGTTGGCCCCAGATTTATTTCATGGGTCAAGATACTCTACAATAATCCTTCGGCATCCGTGAGGGTGAACGGGGTTCTCTCCAGACCCTTTTGGATGGAAAATGGCACTAGGCAGGGGTGCCCTCTGTCCCCCCTCCTATTTGTCTTGTCCCTAGAGCCTTTATTGGCCACCATTCGAAACAACCCAGACTGTAGTGGGGTGAAGATAGGAGCAGAGGAACATAGGCTTGCGGCTTTCGCCGACGATGTTATGTTCTTTATTTCGAACCCCAGGATTACCATACCGAATGTGTTACAGATTTTAAAAAGATATGGGGAGATCTCAAATTTTAAAATAAATCTGAAGAAGTCCGAGATCCTAAACATTAATGTGGGCAAACAAGAGGAGGCGAGTCTGTCAGAGGTGTTTCCCTTTCCCTGGAGAAAAGAAATTAAGTATTTGGGGATTAAACTATCCAACTCATTCAAAAAATTGTATGTAAATAACTACATTCCGCTGCTGGACGAGATCAGGCAGGAAGTTAGAAGTCTATCAACGAGGCCCCTTTCATGGTTTGGCCGCGTGAATGTGGTTAAAATTATGTTAACACCTAAAATATTGTATAAATTTTAGATGCTGCCAGTTCCACTCTCCCAATCATATCTAAGAGCTCTACGAGGTTTGATAGCAAGATTTGTGTGGGGTGGCAAAAAGCCACAAATTTCCTACGCAGTTCTGAGCAGAGAAAAAAAAAAGGTGGACTAGCTTTGCCAGACTTTAAGTACTATTTATCAGTAATATTGTCACGAGTCATGGAGTGGTCAAAAAAGGGTTTGGAGAAGAGATGGGTCAACATAGAACACTATTTGAGCAACACTGATTTAGCTCACATTATTTGGAACCCCCCAAAATACAGAGCACTGGGCACTAACACGACGGTATTGACGCATAACACTCCTAAATATTGGGATCAGATCCACACACAGAAAAAATGGACACACAACTCACCTTTGATTTATATGAAAGGCAATACATTTTTTGAGCCTGGGATGAGGGAGGTGGGGGGGAATTGGATAAAAGAGGATTATATTCAACTAAAAAATTTCATTAGCCAGGTGGAAATACGCATGTATGCCGATTTGAAGGCTGATTCGGAGTTTTGGGTGATTGATGGGTGGAGGTATTCCCAGCTCTCGCACTTCATAGTGAGGTTACCAAAACCACTCAGAGGCGAGGAAGAATGTAGACCACTCGAGCAGCTCTTTGTGAGGGAGCAATCGGGTGGCTCTATTGCTCAAATCTATAGGATTCTGGGGGCTAGGGGGGAGCTGGGGGAGCCTCCATACATCAGGAACTGGGAAAGGGAGTTAGGGTCACAATGTAGTAAACTCACATTAGAAAAGATTTTGAGGATGGTACATTATTCGGCACTAGATACTAAGAGGACTGAAATAAATTTTAAATGTCTTGCAAGATGGTATGCCACCCCAGACAAATTAAGTAAGTTTGACCATACTAAATCGGAGACATGCTGGAGAGGGTGTGCTTGCTTAGGAACAATGGCCCATATTTGGTGGGAGTGCCCCATTATTAAAACATTTTGGAAAAAAATCATAACATTGATTAAGGAAATTACAGACAAAGCAATTCTAGAAGATCCATGGGTATGTCTATTTCACGGTACGGAGGAGCCGGTGAAGCGATACCAATCTTCTATTGTCCCTATATTGTTGGATTCAGCCAAGAAGCAGATTGCAATGAAGTGGTTAGATACGTCAAGCCCAAATGAAATCTACAATGTGGAGTGTATGGACAGTAGGGGATTGGTACCTGATGATGGGGATGAACGGGTGGATAAATGGGCAGTTTGGCAAAAATTTTAAGTTCACTCTGCCCCACCCTGTTATAAATTGAGTTGCAGTGCAGCGAGTAAAATAAGTATTTGATCCCCATGCAAAACATGACTTAGTACTTAGTAGAAAAACGCTTGTTGGCAAGCAAGGTAATCAATATTGGTAATCAATAAGTGAGGTGACTGATAACTGATAACTATACTATGGATAAGTATTGGTTCATGGGACTTGAATTTATCTATTCCTTATCCATGCAATTTTTCACACTAAAGGTGAATCTGCCTTTACGGCAAAAAATCGGGAGGTGTATATCACTAAAAACCATAGTGAAAAAGCCCGACCTGAAGGCTTTACATTACTTTCTGACAAAGTCCTCTATGGTATGAAATGCCTCAATGTTATTAGATGTGATGTGCCATGTTGGTTGGCAGGACAAGTGTTCTAGCATCCAACGTCTTCCTTACCATCCTGCAAAGGAGTCTTGAATGCGATAGGCAGGCTGTCCAACTAAACTCCTAGGAGGAAAACACTTTATGCATACAACAGGTAAGCCCATACATATATGGCAGAAAAGCTGGACTGTAAGTACAATCCTTATATCTATCTGCAGTACTGGAGGAGCAGAAATATGTTGATGTATACACCCCTCTATATATGCAGTAGGTGCATGCCAGGTGCTATTTCTGCTGCTATTTTCAAATGCTTCATATGGTTGCTGCTGTGTTCTATGCTGCTGCTTCTTTTTCTGTTGCTGAGGGCATTTATTAGAACAGTTAGCTACAGATGATTGTTACTTCTTTTTCCTGCTATGTACATTGCTTGGTTTATTGGTGTAGATTTGCACAGCATATTTGTATGATTGAGATGCACAGGAATAGCAGAGTTGGCCTTAACTAGTCACATCAGAAGTGGGCAGGGGGTGCTATTTTCATAATGAATATCATTGTTCAATTTTTATTACATGGGGCAAGGGTGTGTTTGTTTAGTATACACATATAGAGTATAGTTTTTATTTGCAATGTATAATATTTATTGGATTTCATAATAATACTTTTTAAAATAGTTTGGGTTGGCTGGATTGCACAGTACAGTGACCAAATCCACAATTTATTCTACTTGTATAGTTCTGGATCAGCATTTGGCTTTGAGTTCCATAAGAGGTCAAATCTTGGCTCTTGTGATTCTTTTCTAAAGACCACTGCAGTCTTATTCCCTGATGAAAACCTTTGTACAGGTGTCCACCTGTATATCCACCTGTGACTCTGAGGGAACTTTAACCTGGTTCAGTTGGTTCTTCAAGAACTTCTTTAAATCCACTAGAGAGATTCCTACATCTACTCTCCCTCACAAGTGAGATAAACAAGAAGAATGCATGTTGCAATTTGGGACATATTAACAGATACTTACAATGGGCTATATTGAATAAGTACACACTTTTGAAGGTTCTGGTTAGCAAGAGTCCTGTAGAATTGTTTTTCCATCTATTTTTTTTTAAGCCCTGATGAAGAGGTTTTTTGGCCCAGAGACAAGTTGCATACATTTTTCCTGTGGTTTAAATTGTAACAACAATAAAATATGTATGGACTCCTAAGAGGAACGACTTGCACTCTTTTTGTAAGATATCCTAGCATTGTTTGGATGTGGTAAAAGCAATTAGAGTTTATCTCTCAGCTACAGTTTTAAGCCCTGTACACACGGGCAGAATGTCGGGAGACATTTGTCGGCTCAAAAAAAAAAACGGCCGACATTCTGTCCATGTGTATGTCGGTCTTTCAGACATGCATGCTGGAAAACCAGCAGCCGACCAACTCCCAATCAGTGCTCTCAGCCAATAGCAGCGAGCACTGATCTGAGTGTTCTGGCGGGGTGGCGTCCCCCTGTCAGAACACAACAGCTCAGCAGGGGAAACCGCTGGACTAACCTCGCATGGTTAGTACAGTGTCTCCCACCGGAGCTGTCAGTTTTTTTTTTGTGCAACTGTGTACCCGGCTTTACTCTGAGGGGACAGACTTTTCATCATTACTGAGGGCCTGGAAGGAACATACTGCCCACTCACACAACTATTGCTTGGAGGCTTAATCAGATCATCATTTAGACCTAAGGACAAGGTTCCACCATTTTCTGTCAATGCAGACTCCTCTAGGTTAGTGAATGCCTTATGCGCTTTTCAGAATCAGAAACTATCTTTTACCAGGTGGATGTTCAGACTTTTTCAGACTTAAGGTTCTAAAGGTAGCTCCTGGAGCTTCAAGCTTCCTAGTTGTATACTGTTATTTGGAGGATTTGTTAGCGTTAGGTTTGCTGTGTTCACCCCTCAGTTGGGTTGCTTTTGAATGTCACTCTTGTCCCAGAATTACCCCTGTGTTCCCTAATGACCAATAAAGAAAATATTTCTGTACTTGCCATAAAATCCTTTGTGCGTTCATTTTATATTCTGCTACTACTATTACTACTGCTTTTGCACAAAATTGGAGCCTAATGAGAGTGGGAAGGATTATAACTCTGAATAACGGCTTTGTTTCTAGCGTCAATTCTCTTGTAGGCATCATAATCCTCATGTATCAGAATTTACCTTGTCCCCTAATGAACTCCAAGAAAAGGGTTTTACAATAAAATCCTCTTTTATTTCATTTCAGATTGTAGGGGCCAATGAAGTGCTCAACATAGATAAAAAGTTACGTTTACAGCTTTACTATCCTCCTCGATCCCGTATTACGTCCATCACTCCTGTTTACGATTGGTGGTTAAAGTATCCCAGAAATCAGTACCCTTCCACTTTATATGTGACCATTAAAGGGCTAAAGCTGCCAGACAATGTAAGTATCTCCTAGTATCATTTAAAATATGCAAAATATAATTTAAAGTGCTCCTGTGTCCAGCCTATGGTAAGTTTTTATTATTTTACACATTCTTGACAAGCAGCAAAAGGGCTTTAAAACATGACTTTCAGACCTCTGTAACTATAGGCACTATGGAGAAATTAATCTCCAAAACTCATAGCTGAAGCACTGAAATCACAGCTCCTCTCCCCTAAGGCTAAATTTACATAGATGCTGAATTTTAAAACATACTTTAACGCTCCTATAATGTTAATGTGTGTTTCTCAAATTCTTAAATATCTTGTGAGATTGTTATTATTTTTTTTACAATGCTAAAATGGTAACGTATCACTTTTGACGCTTTGCAGCACTATATAAATATGCTGTAAAAGGTGCATTTGTATGGCATGTTTGCAGGGCATTTTTTTTTAAGTAAATGGAGGAGGTTTAAAGCTCAACTACTGTCGAACTCTGCAGGCAACATTATTTTTGCCTTGCTGTGACGCAAAGCATTGCTACTGTGTGTACACCTCCATCTGCTCGCTGTTTTAATAGCTGTGAGTGGCATGGATAGATGACCAGGAAATGACAAAAACATGACTCATGTACCTATTTTCAATGCCAATGGTAATGAGGCCTTATTTTCCCTGGCAGCCAGGACTTGCCAGCCTGGCAGGTTTTTATTACACAAATAGCAGGTGCTGTAAGCTGTTAGAAATTACCCAAAGCAGTTTTGAACCCAAAACAAAAATGTAATATGTTTCAGCTTTCTAATTCTTAGATATGGTGGCTGCATTTGTTTTCTTTGTATGGCTGTTTTTTTTTCCTTTTCTTACCTGTTGATCCAGCCAGTAAGCCTCTTTTTTAAACTTAATTTAACAGACTAAGCTACCCAGCAAAAGTGATATACCATTTTTACACTGACTGCAGTGCTTAAAACAGTCAACTTTTATTTATTTATGTGAAACCTTTATTCCCCCCACCCCAAAAAAATGCTTACTGTCACTGCTTCAAAAATGTTAGCTGGAGTTTGTCTTTAATTTGTTAATCGGGTCCATCCCCTCTCCTCAGATTCACAATGCTGCTGTCAAAAGGTGTAGTTAGCCAATTGACTGAAGTTTAGGTCTATGCTTATTAAATGGTGAGCATATTATTGTGTGTTGGTTTACTTGTCTTAAGTGAAAATAATTTATTCAGTCTGTGTCCCTTCAAAAAATGATAGCATTACATATTCCAGTATGAGTGTTGCATGTTGCTAATTGTAGCTCCTAGAATGTAGGAAAAGTACATACAACCTTTCCAAACACACTGGATTATGTGGCAAACAATAGAAGCCATGAGATGGTAGCTGCATGCACTTAAACAGTCTTTTTACCCTGGAGAAACCCCTGAAATTTTGAGGTCTTAGGGAACCCCTGCTAAAATCATTCTACCAACATTTCATGATAAAAAGGCAATTATTTTACAACACTCCCTTGTTCTATATATAAATAATTCAACAAGTGAATGATAATGGCAAGCAAACAGACTGTAAAAAGGGCCTTTTTTTGTCCTCTGGTCAGTAAAAAAAGTGTCCCCTGACACTTGAATGAGTGGTCAATGGAGAAATCGGTGGCTAGCAGTGATGGGCTCGGGCGTGTTCGAATCGAGCCCGCCAGGAAGTCGTCACTCACACTGCCAATCATAGACAGTGAGGCATTTCTCGACCAGCAGCTGCACACGCACATGCTGCCTATGATTGGCGGTGTGCTGTGCCGGCTTCCTGGCAGGCTCGATCCAAACATGCCCAAGCCCATAGCTAGTGGCTAGTAGAAAAATGCCCCTTAACATTGGTAATCATTGGAGGGAAAAAAGCCTTGCACTGGAGGTTTAACGTAGAAGTGATTCCTTACATTACATGTCAGTGGAACATTGCCTCCTTACATTTTGTAGTCACTGTATTTGGGAAATCAGTTTGTCACCCCTTGCAATCTCTGGTGTAATCCTGCAATAAAGCATGCAGACTGTTACGTACCTGGGACGTGAGCCTGACGTGTAGAGGAAGGCCTCTCGTACAACTCCGGCTCGCGGACCACTGGTAGTGATACAGCAGCCACAGGAGCACGGTGGGGTATGAGTGCCTGTAAACAGTTCAATAGTCCGTGTAGTAGCGGTGATCAGCAGGCAGATAGTAGATGAGCTGACACGATGCTTGACTGGTGGCAGGCTGGGATGAACCACAGAGCAGTACCAGATGCAGGCTTGCAGGGCTGGGAGCTGTAGCAGGCTGGATGATCGAGATGCAGGGTCAGACAGGCCGGGTCGGTAATAATCAGGCAGATCAGGCATAGACGGTAGGCAGAAGAGAGGTCAGGTCACAAGCCAAGTAGTACCGGAAGATCAGCAGACAGAATCAGCAGGCAGGATCAGAGTCTATGGGAAGCCGGGATCAGAACAGGTAGCAGGCAATCACAGGTAACAAGCAAGCTGGATCAGAATCAGAGGTCACACAGGAAACAGGATACAACACAGGAGCTGCAGACCAAACAGCAATGAACCTCTGTAGGAGCCCTGTTTAAATAGCCCGCCTGACTTCAGTATTAGTGACAGGTGTGTGTCTTAAAGTGGTGGTACGCATGCGTGCACGCCGGGTGCTTACATGGAAAGCCTGTCTTCCCTGACATTGCCCCCTCCCTACGGGCAACCTCCGGGTGCCCAACCGGTTCCTCTTTTGCGGGTTCCTGCGGAAGAAGGCACGGATCAAGTCTGTGGCATGTACATTTCGTGCGGGTTCCCAGGAATTTTCCTCTGGACCATAACCCTTCCACTTGATTAAATATTGTGTCTGCCCCCTTCTTTTCCTGCAGTCTAAAACAGCCTCAACCTCAAATTCTTCATCCCCATCAATAATAATAGGTGCGGGAGGACCTGGTCTATGATCCGGAAATGGATCTGGCACAACAGGCTTTAGCAAGGATACATGAAACACTGGGTGGATTTTAAAAGACTCAGGTAAGGTTAATTCAAAAGAAACATCATTGATTTTTCTCCTTACCGGAAATGGTCCTACGAACCTTGGTGCCAGCTTCCTTGAAGGACATAGCATCTTCAAATTTGTTGTTGAAAGCCATACTTGATCTCCTGGTTGCAAAATCAGTTCCCCCCTTCTTTTCTTGTCAAATGATTTCTTGCTGTCCTCCTGCGCTTTCGCGATGGTTTCCTGTAACAACATATTATTGCGAGAGAAAAAGTCCACAGTATCCTGGACAGCTGGAACGGAAGATTCTGTGACAAGATTAGGTAAGAAGGTGGGATGGAATCCATAATTAGCAAAGAACGGAGATTGCTTGGTGGCAGAATGGGTGGCATTATTATAGGCAAATTCCGCCAGTGGTAATAATGATACCCAATCATCCTGGACAAAAGAAGTAAAACAACGGATGTATTGTTCTAGGGTTTGATTAGTCCTCTCCGTCTGCCCATTAGTTTGTGGGTGGTAAGCAGAAGAGAATGAGAGTTCAATCTGTAGGGTCTCGCCCAAGGCCTTCCAAAATCTGGATGTGAACTGGACACCGCGATCAGACACAATATTTGCGGGGACTCCATGGAGTCTGACAATTTCTTTTATAAACACCCGAGCGGTTTCTGCAGCCGATGGTGTACTCTTTAGAGGAATGAAATGAGCCATCTTTGTTAAGCGATCCACTACCACAAAGATAGCGGTACATTCTTCAGAAGGTGGAAGTTCAACTATAAAATCCATAGCAATCATCTTCCACTGTCTGTCGGGTATAGGCAAAGGTCTGAGTAATCCCCAAGCTTTGTTACGGGAACTTTTACTCCGGGTGCAGGTGGTGCATGCATTTACATAGGCTCTGCAGTCTTTCTCCAAACCTGGCCACTAAAATGAGCGTTGTACAAGTTCGACAGTCTTATGAACCCCAAAATGGCCTGCCAAAGGGTGGTCATGACAAACCCCCAAGATCATTGCTCGAACCTTTTTAGGTACAAAAATCTGCTTACCCCTCCATAATAGCCCATTCTCTGCTTGTAGTGTGACCCCTGGAGGACTGGGTGTTTCTGCAGAAGCTTGCTGTAACTGAGACATAAGGTCAATGTGTAATAGTAGGAAATTTCCAGCTGGTAAAATGGTGTCTGGTATTAGGATGTCTCTTGGATCTTCGAACATGCGCGACAACGCATCAGGCTTAGTGTTCTTTGATCCGGGCCTGTAGGTAATATGGAATGAGAATCTTGAGAAAAAGAGTGCCCAGCGAGCTTGGCGTGGTTTGAGGCGTTTAGCGGATCGCAGATATTCAAGATTCTTATGATCCGTGTAGATCAGAATTGGATGGGCCGCTCCCTCCAACAAGTACCTCCATTCCTCCAACGCGGCTTTGATCGCCAAAAGTTCCCGATCCCCTACATCGTAGTTTCTTTCAGCTGACGTGAGTTTGCGTGAAAAGAATGCCACTGGATGGGTCACTTCTTTGAGGCCTTGACGTTGTGATAGAATGGCCCCAACTGCACTTTCTGAAGCATCCACCTCCACAATATAGGGCAAGGTAGAGTCTGGGTGACTTAAGACAGGAGCAATGGTAAACCGTCTCTTTAAGATTTCAAACGCAGCTTGAGCCTCAGAAGTCCAACAGAAACGGATACCTTGTTTGGTCAGCTGTGTAATAGGGTGAATGATAGCAGAAAAGTTCTTGATAAACTTGCGATAAAAATTGGCAAAGCCTACGAATCGTTGTATTCCCTTCTTGTCTGTGGGGGCTGGCCAATCTAGTATCGCTGAGACTTTCTGTGGGTCCATCTTGATCCCTTCGGTCGAAATGATCAGACCTAAGAACTGGATGCTCCGTTGCTCAAAGTCGCATTTCTCGGCTTTGGCATAAAGTCCATATTTGCGGAGCCGGCACAATACGCTTTTAACATGCCCTCGGTGTACCTCTAATGATACAGAGAATATCAAGATGTCATCAAGGTAGACAACCACAAAAATATCCAGAAAGTCTTTGAAAATGTCATTAATAAAGTACTGGAAGGTGGCAGGGGCATTACAAAGGCCAAAGGGCATAACTAGATATTCAAAGTGCCCAAATCGGGTACGGAAGGCAGTTTTCCATTCATCCCCTTCTCGTATGCGAACCAGGTTATAGGCCCCTCTTAAATCCAGCTTAGTAAAAATGCTTGCTGATTTGAGTCTTTGGAACAGTTCAGGGAATAGAGGAAGGGGGTAGCGATTTTTCACTGTTATTTTATTTAGGTCACGATAGTCCACACATGGTCTCAGGGAATGATCCTTTTTTTCTACGAAAAATATACCGGCACCGGCCGGTGAAGTAGAGGGACGGATGAATCCTTTCTGCAGATTCTCATCAATATAGTCCTTCAGAACTCCTGATTCCCGCTCAGATAAAGGGAAGATGCGCCCGAATGGAATCTCTGCCCCAGGAAGGAGCTCGATGGGGCAGTCATAAGGTCTGTGTGGAGGAAGGGTGTCTGCTCCTCGTTTACTGAACACGTCCAGGTATTCGTGGTAAGAATTCGGAACTACTTGACATAATTCAGGGTCTGCGTCCATACACAGCAGGGTAGCAGGTGATGGTGGTGAAGTTTCCAAACAGTGTCTCTGGCAATATTCTGACTGGAACTTGACACTTCCGGATCTCCAATCTATCTGTGGATTGTGGGCCTGTAGCCAGGGTAGGCCCAGGATGATGGGAAATAAGGGCGAAGAAATTGCGTCTAAACGCAGCAGCTCTCGGTGGTTGGTGGAGGAGATGGTCAGCATCGGTGGGGTCTCCTTGGTTACCAGTCCAGACTTAATACGAGACCCATCGGCCAGAAATACAGTGAGTCCCTGTCCTCTGGTTTGTAGAGGAATGTGTTGCTGAGCTGCGAAGGACTGGTCGATGAAACAGCTGCACGCTCCAGAATCAATAATAGCGGTCACTGATACGGTTCTTCCCGGTAGTTGGAAGGAAACAGGCAGAGCGATATGAGCTGAGCTGGCAGACAAGGCAGGCATGGGTGACTGCTTGACTGAAGAAAGGGAAAGACACTTACGCAGCTTGGCAGGACAGGTATGTACGAAGTGACCGGCTTCTCCACAGTACAGGCAGAGGTTATTTACTCGTCGGCGTTGGCGTTCTTCTGGAGTCAAAGAAGAGCGAATCAGGCCCAATTGCATGGGTTTAGGCACCTCTGGAGTGGGGAAAGTGGAATTTCCAGGAGCCGGGTTAGGAGAAGCAGGGATCTTAGGTAACATCCAGGCTGGACGGAAGTGCTGTGTGGTTCTTTCAGACCTGCGTTCTCGTAGGCGGCGGTCAATCTGAATGGACAGAGTGATTAGGGCTTCCAGAGAGCTTGGCACCCCGACCCGAGCGAGCTCATCTTTCAGGCTTTCCGAGAGACCCAGACGAAACTGATGACGCAGGGCTGCGTCATTCCAGCTAGTGTCTGCACTCCAGCGTCTAAAGTCAGTGACATAGTCCTCTGCCGCTCTATGGCCTTGCTGGAGTGTATGAAGAGCGGCTTCAGCAGTGGTGGTACGTTGTGGGTCATCCTAAATCAGCGCCATGGCATCAAAGAACATTTGCATGGTGTTTAGTTGTGCGTTGTTCTCTTCTAACAGCCGGTGGGCCCAAGACTGCGGTTCCCCTTGGAGGAGGCAAATAATGAATCTCACCTTGGTGGTCTCCAGGGAAAAAGTCTGTGGCAGGAGAGCAAAGTAGAGCTGACAGGCATTGCGAAAGGCTCTAAATTTACTCCGATCACCGGAAAACCTCTCAGGAGTAGGTACACGAGGCTCAGGGGGTAACATCATTACTGTATGGCTGGCTAAAGCCCCAGTTTGGGTGATGGAGGAGGCAGGATCAGATGCAGGAGCTATGGTTGCTGGATTGGACAGGGACTGTACCCGCTCTTCGAGACGCACGTATCCTTCCTGCAGCGACTTAACCGCCTGTGTAAGAGCAGCAAGGTGCTGACATATTTCATTTACTGGAGAGGGTCCTCTTGCAGGCTCAGACATGGCTGTTTGGTACTGTTACGTACCTGGGACGTGAGCCTGACGTGTAGAGGAAGGCCTCTCGTACAACTCCGGCTCGCGGACCACTGGTAGTGATACAGCAGCCACAGGAGCACGGTGGGGTATGAGTGCCTGTAAACAGTTCAATAGTCCGTGTAGTAGCGGTGATCAGCAGGCAGATAGTAGATGAGCTGACACGATGCTTGACTGGTGGCAGGCTGGGATGAACCACAGAGCAGTACCAGATGCAGGCTTGCAGGGCTGGGAGCTGTAGCAGGCTGGATGATCGAGATGCAGGGTCAGACAGGCTGGGTCGGTAATAATCAGGCAGATCAGGCATAGACGGTAGGCAGAAGAGAGGTCAGGTCACAAGCCAAGTAGTACCGGAAGATCAGCAGACAGAATCAGCAGGCAGGATCAGAGTCTATGGGAAGCCGGGATCAGAACAGGTAGCAGGCAATCACAGGTAACAAGCAAGCTGGATCAGAATCAGAGGTCACACAGGAAACAGGATACAACACAGGAGCTGCAGACCAAACAGCAATGAACCTCTGTAGGAGCCCTGTTTAAATAGCCCGCCTGACTTCAGTATTAGTGACAGGTGTGTGTCTTAAAGTGGTGGTACGCATGCGTGCACGCCGGGTGCTTACATGGAAAGCCTGTCTTCCCTGACACAGACATTCCATGAGTTCTGCCATCCTGGTTTGGGTGGCACAGATGATGTTCCTTAAAATATATGTATCAGCATATGCATAGGTGATAAAGCCCTGTCCTTGTTCTAGTCACACACACCAATTTTTTTAGCTAGTTAACCCACTCTCAAACTGCTTTTAGTCACATAAGGCTTCATGTACTGTATTTTCCGCACTATAAGGCGCACCTAAGAGCCTTATATTTTCCTCCAAATCGGCCGTGCGCCTAATAATCTGGTGAGCCTTATGTGTGCACTGAGTTCCAAAATCATTTCCCGCTCTGACACAGGGACGTACGCTGGCAGCGATAAACCAACCACTCCACTTTGAAGGAGATCTACAATCTAAACAGATCCATCAAACCCCTTTTACACCTGGGCACTAGCACACTGTTGATGCGCTCTGAGTCTCCTCCTGGAGCCACATCACGTGTGTTCCTACTCCAGTGTTACACGGCTGGTGTGTGTATCGCTGTGTGAGCGGAGTGCCTCGATCTCAGTGAGACTACTGATTATCCGCGTACGGACCGGGAAGTCATTCGTCCCTTCACATGAACTGTATCTCCAGCGCAGTGTGGCCGATGTTTCTCCTACCTGTGAGCTGGGTGATCTACTTTTGGGGATACCGCTGATCAGTAGGAAATAGTAGAATAAAGTACAAGTAAACTCACTGTTTTGCTTCCGTTACCTTTTTTTTTTGTAGACCGTATGTTTTAGCATGCGCCTTATAATACAGTGCGCCTTATGTATGGGTCAAGTACAGAAATGGTCCCCGTAATTGAGACTGCGCCTTATAATCCGGTGCGCCTTATGGTGCGGAAAATACGGTACATGAGGTGTTTTCAAAACTCCCCTGAACGATTTAACGTGACAGATAGTAACCGACGTTTAAAAACTTCTGTTGTGCCGTGTTTCCATGCCGCGTTTGCGTTTAGAAGCGTTTTTTCCATTGAAAATAGTCAAAAATGTTTCTCCATTAAAACCACCTGTAAACGACATGCGGCTTAACGCGAGATACCACGTTTACAAGCTATTACAGGCATTTGGCGTTTCAAATGCCTCTGAACATCTGTCCTAAACGCATTTTTTTGCTTTCCAAAAAATGCTTCTAAACTTAACTGCCTAGAAACGACTATAAACGACCCTGTGTACATGTACTGATAAGATAACATAGGGAGAGAGTTCAGGGGCAGCTGAAAAAATGTCCCAACTGTTTCTAAACATCCGTTTACCAGCAGCAGTGTACATGAAGCTTAAAGTGTCACCACTTGTACCAACAGATAAACCTATAATAAGGCTTACTTGTAGGTACTGTAAATATCTCCTAAACTTGCTCGTGCCGTTTCTTCAGCAGCGTGCCGTGACCGGCATGCCGTGACATCATTGCGGCTCTGGCCAATCACAGCGCTGGAGCCCGCGAACCTGGAAATAACTCTGGGAGACATGTCGCCGTTCACAGCGGTGTGGGGGGCCACTGTAGCAGCTTCGATCTAAGGTAAGTATTTCATAATACTTTCATAATAAATTCAAAATACTAACCACAACATACAAAGCCATTCACAACTCTGCCTCAAGCTACATCACCAATCTTTTCTCCAAATATCACCCAAACCGTCCTCTCCGCTCCTCCCAAGACCTCCTACTCTAAAGCTCCCTCGTCTCCTCCTCCCATGCTCGTCTCCAGGATTTCTCCAGAGCCGCTCCCATTCTCTGGAACTTGCTACCTCAACCTGTCTGGCTATCCCCTACTCCTGCTACCTTTAGGCGATCCCTAAAAACTCATCTCTTCAGGGAAGTCTATCACGCCTCCAGCTAATCTTTTACCACTTCCATCAGCTCATTCCCCAGTTAGAACCTTTTGTACCACCTGCCCTACCATATTAGAATGTAAGCTCTTTTGAGCAGGGCCCTCTTAATCCTTTTGTATTTTATTGTATTATAACTGTATTGTCTCCCTTTTATATATAAATCCCGTATTATAATAATAATAATAATAATAATGAGCTACTATGCAATGCGTACTAGCTCATTATGCCTTTGTCTTGCGGGGTTTTTTTTTTTTTTCTTTTTTTTTCGGGTTTACAACCGCTTTAGGTGATCAAACCGGTCAAGGTTACATTTCAATAAAACTAGTGGTACCATATGTTGCTTTGATTGTTTGTTTGTTTGTTTTCTTTTCAAAACTTGGTTGAAAGTGTGAAATAGCTGAAAATTGTAGGAAGGTGTATATTTTCTGTTTTATGATGTGGTATCAAAAAGTTTTGAGACTATCTCTATTTACAAGAAAGTACTTTATTTATCTACGTTTATACATTATCCCCTTTAAAATACAGCGCTCCCAGCATTTCTGCCACTTCTGAAATGTGTCCTGGAAGTCTTCTTTTCGAAGGGTGCCAACCCCATTCTGCTATTTGTGTTGGATCTCTACAATGGTGTCAAAATGGCTACCTTTGAGCCAGACCTTCAACTCATTGCAGCATCGCCGTAAACTTGCGGAATAATGTCAAATGTTTCTGTGGCAGATTTACCCAGTTTCATGCGGGATTCTATGTTTGCTCTTTGTGCTAACTTACTGACCATGATGAAATAGCAGAAGTGGTAATGCACGTGGTCAGAATAGCACCAGTTGCAGAGCTCCCGATGTACACAGGACGATGTCTTTTGGCAGACTGACTTATGAAGGTCGGTGCTCCCTGTTACTGTGTGTGCAGCCTTGTGCTGCCATCTGATGGCGTGTTATAAAACTAGTCTTGAAACTTTTTGATACCACCTCATATGTTCTACCATCTTTTCTTCATTCTATTTTTCACTCTTAGTTTATTAATGCCTATTGTAGATGTACTATGTGAATATCAATACTATGTCAACTGAAAGTATGATTTCATTGCTTCTTAATGTTTAACCCAAGTGTAAATGTGTCAATTTCCCCAAAGTCGTTCTTTTTTAAATCAAAGCCATTAGACATGAATTTGTAAACCTCAGACATGAAATATGAAAAAAAACATATCCTATACTGTGTACTTGCCTCTCTCCAAAGCATTGAGTGTGATTCTCTCTGCTGCCTGGTTCCTTTGTTATCAGCATGAGCCACTTCTGGCATCTTTTCCTAAGTTAAAAAGGTGAAGGAGCTCTAGCATCCAGCCTGTGATTGATATTCACAATTGTGCTTGTTACTGTGTGAAGGGGGATGTGTCCCTTTCCTCCTGTCAGGGCTCACAGCTATCCTCACTGAGATTGGCTCTGTTAAGACTTTAGATCCCTGCCCTCTGCTGCTGGAGTTGAGAAGAAATCCTTTTATCTTCGTGTTTTCAGAACAATTTACAGAAGAAATAACTGCAGATACACAGGTACAACTTGTGTAGGAGGATTTGTTTCATCTCCGTGTATCACGTAATGCTAGTCACTTCAATAGGTATATGTAAAAGTTTTCAAGCACTTTAACATTAAGATTTATTCTATGCATTAGTGTCATGACAAGTCAGTGATTTCTGCTTAAGTTGTACAATAGCCAGTTACTAAAGACACTATCTGATTGGAATTAATTTCAGGTAACTTCAACAAATATGGACCTTCCATTTGGGAGCAGCTTATCAAATGCTGACCTACAGCATGATGTTGCCACGAAGGGGCCAGATTTAGGCGAAAGTAAGCATAAGGAACCATTTAAGTGGACTCGGCTGCCGGGACAGGTAAGTCTTAATAAACCTTTTATTAGCATTAACATATAAAAGTAACAGGCTTAAATATGTTTTAATGAGAATGTATATGTTATCTCAACAGGTATGAAAGCTTAATTTTAGCAAAAAATATTGTATTTTGGTAGCTGTATGTGGTTAAAACTTGTAAAATAGTATGCAGGATATTACATTTTTTTTTTTTTACGGTTTCACATGACATTTTCTATATTTTATTCAAAATCTACATGTTGGCCAAGCTGTCCAGCAAAAGTGGTAGTTACTGGGGTTGGGCAAAACTATAGCATCGCCAGGGGTGCTTACAGCAGTCACCTGTCTGGTTTTTACTGTTATTTGGGGCTCTGTTAAAGGGATTTATACCCACTTCCTGCCATGCTGGCATCAGTTTAACAAGACAAGAAGTAAGGGAAAATCTGCAACAGGGACACATGGGGTTTTAGCCCCCTTCTATGCAATTATACTATACAAAATTAAAAATCATACATTAACCACTTCAGATACAGTATCTCACAAAAGTGAGTACACACCTCACATTTTTGTAACTACTTATATCTTTTCATGTGACAACACTGAAATTACACTTTGCTACAATGTAAAGTAGTGAGTGTACAGCTTGTATAACAGTGTAAATTTTCTGTCCCCTCAAAATAACTCAACATACAGCCATTAATGTATAAACCGCTGGCAACAAAAGTGAGTACACCCCTAGGTGAAATTGTCCAAATTGGGCCCAGTGTCAATATTTTGTGTGGCCATTATTTTCCAGCACTGCCTTAAACCTCTTGGGCATTGGGTTCACCAGAGCTTCACAGGTTGCCACTTGGGTCCTCTTCAACTCCTCCATGATGATATCACGGAGCTGGTGAATGTTAGAGACCTTGCGCTCCTCCACCTGCCGTTTGAGGATGCCCCACAGATGCCAGACTATCGCCTTTATCCTCAGCTTCTTTAGCAAGGAAGTGGTCGTCTTGGAGGTGTGTTTGGGGTCGTTATCATGTTGGAATACTGCCCTGCGACCCAGTCTCTGAAGGGAGGGGATCATGCTCTGCTTCAGTATGTTACAATACATGTTGACATTCATGGTTCCTTCAATGAACTGTAGCTCCCCAGTGCCGGCAGCACTCATGCAGCCACACACCATGACACTCCCACCACCGTGCTTGACTGTAGGCAAGACACACTTGTCTTTGTACTCCTCACCTGGTTGCCGCCACACACGCTTGACAGCATCTGAACCAAATAAGTTTATCATGGTCTCATCAGACCACAGGACATGGTTCCAGTAATTCCATGTGCTTAGTCTGCTTGTTTTCAGCAAGCTATTTGCGGGCTTTCTTGTGCATCATCTTTAGAAGAGGTTTCCATCTGGGACGACAGCCATGCAGACCAATTTGATGCAGTGTGCGGCGTATGGTCCGAGAACTGACAGGCTGACCACCCCACCCCTTCTACCTCTGCAGCAATGCTGGTAGCACTCATCTGTCTATTTCCCAAAGATAACCTCTGGATATGATGCTGAGCATGTGCACTCAACTTCTTTGGTCGACCATGGTGATGCCTGTTCTGAGTGGAACCTGTCCTGTTAAACCGCTGTATGGTCTTGGCCACCGTGCTGCAGCTCAATTTCAGGGTCTTGGAAATCTTCTTATAGCCTATCCCATCTTTATGTAGAGCAACCATTCTTTTTTTCAGATCCTCAGAGAGTTCTTTGCCATGAGGTGCCATGTTGAACTTCCAGTGACCAGTATGAGAGAGGGAGAGTGATAACGCCAAATTTAACACACCTGCTCCCCATTCACACCTGAGACCTTGTAACACGAACGAGTCACATGACATCGGGGAGGGAAAATGGCTACTTGGGCCCAATTTGGACATTTTCACTTAGGGGTCTACTCACTTTTGTTGCCAGCGGTTTAGACATTAATGGCAGTGTGTTGAGTTATTTTGAGGGGACCGCAAATTTACACTGTTATACAAGCTGTACACTCACTACTTTACATTGTAGCAAGTGTCATTTCTTCAGTGTTGTCACATGAAAAGACATAATAAAATATTTACAAAAATGTGAGGGGTGTACTCACTTTTGTGAAATACTGTAATATTGGAAAAATTTGGTACTGGACTTTATAGGCACTGAGATACACAACATTAAAGATTAAAAAAATATTGTTTATTACAAATCGATTAAAAAAAGAACAACCAGACACTAGTTAAAGAACTTTGCAAAGTAGGAATTGCCTATGGGATAATACACCGCACAACCCATAACCAAGCAGTAGAGCCCTGAAAATTCTTTTGGATGTCCTTTTGTGGAGGCACCAATTAATTGTTCTATCAGGCTTGGTGTGAGTTGATCATAGTGTGCAGTAGCTTGGCTCTACATGTTGTGCGCATAGTTATACGCTTCTTCAGGAGCTTAGGCATACATTATTATGAACGTCCTATAGGAATGAGCAACAGCATAGGTAAGTATCCAAAATATGACGGTTTTTGCAGACTCGTGTCCTCAATTGTATAACTGATCCAAATGGATAGAAACAGTGTTGAACCCCAGTTTAGAAATGGCTACAGAAATAACACAGTATAGCAGGTTGGGTAGAGGAGGGGCATGTCAATTGCCTTAAGATCCTGTACGACAGTCAGAGCTTCAAAACATCTAGAGAAAGGTCTTCTTCAAAAACTGCAGGAAGAGGGCTTAACAGAGTACCATGGTCATAGGTGCCTAGCAACATCTGTCGCTCCATAGATCGCTCAGCATAGTAGTAATGAGGATATGTACTGCGGCCGGTCGGCAAGTGGTTAAGGATGTAGGGGCCACAATCGTACATCTATGCCCTCTCCAAAGTCCACCTCTGATTACAAGAGCATGAAGAGGAATGTACCTTTTTTGTGTTTGATAACTTGGTACTAGAGGAGTGTCAGTCCTCTGATCTACCGTAACTCTAGCATAAAGATATAATTTCGATCCTTATTGACATTGACGCATAAGCCTTGGCACCTAAAATTTCCCAGCCTGTTAAAACCCTTCCTGCACATTTACTTTTTCATTGTGTTTTGTTTAGTAATTGTCCTAATCCTGAAAAATCTGCACTCTTCACAAACGTTTTACCCAGCAGTATTTATTTTATTTATGTATTTATTTCAGGTAATTACATTGCACTGTCCATTTACGCAGCGCTTTACATATACATTGTGCATTCACATCAGTCCCTGCCCTCAAGGAGCTTACGATCGAAGTTCCCTAACTCGCATTCATACATCCACATACTAGGGCCAATTTACATAGGAGCCAGTATCTTATTGAGGAGAGGTTCCTTAACCAGTTCCTGACCAGCTCACGCCGTTATACTGCGGTAGAATGGCACCACTGCACAAATCGCTGTACCCGTACAACGCTCGTGACGATCGGATTAGTTACAGAACCAATCAGTCTTCAGGTCCAGGCCAATGATTTCTGGCCTGGACCTGCTGTTCGGTTCTGGCGAATGAAATGCTTCCTCTGCCTGTAAGTGTAAACACAGGCAGGGAAGTGATGTCATCTGCCCTTGTGAAATCCTTTTCAGTTCTAGTGAGAGGAGAGAAGACATCTAACTGTGAGTTGCACCAACAGTACACTAACACCAGTAACCGTAGGCACACATTTCACCCCCGGATCACCCCCCGATTACTCCCCCCACAGTTAACCCCTTCACTCCCTGTCACTGTGTCACCAAGTGCAGTTTTCAAATTTTTCACTGATCACTGTACTGGTGTCACTTGTGACTCTAATCAGCGTTAGGGCAGTTAGTAGTAGGCCCAGTTAGCTTTAGGGTACCCCCCTAATAAAGGTTTAACCCCTTGATCTCCCCCCAGTTAACCCTTTCACTCCCTGTCATCAGTGTCACTAATATAGTGTACAGATCTATAGTCTGATCGCCGTATTAGTGTCACGGGTTAGCCAGTTAGTTGGTTAGTTTCACCGTCAGTCTTTTATACCCCCATATATAACCTAATAAAGGTTTTAACCCCCTGATTGCCCCCTAGTTTACCCTTTCACCCCCTGTCACCAGTGATCACCATATTAGTGTCATGGGTGATGCTGGTTAGTTAGATTTTATATAGCGTCAGGGTAACTGCCGTATATTACCCAATAAAGCTTTAACCCCCTGATCACCCAGGGGATGAAATCAGTTTGTGTCAGTTAGGGTCAGCGTCAATCCCAGGCAGTGTCAGATTAGTGCCAGTAGCGCTAAAACCCACGCACGCACCATACACCTTCCTTACTATAATGTCTGAATGGATCAATATCTTTGATTTGATCAGACCTATATTAGCGTCCCCTGTAGTTTAGGTGTTACCAGAAACGCTGCGTTAGTGGGATTAGCCCCGACACCTGCTAGCACCTGCGTTTAGCCCCTCCGCAGCCCAGCCCACCGAACTGCAGTATCAATCGATCACTATAACTTACAAAACACAACACACATAACTGCAGCGTTCACAGAGTCAGGCATTATACATTATACTAGTAAGGGAGGTGTATGGTGCGTGCGTGGGTGTTAGGCCTGATCCCTGCGAACGCTAAGTTTTTTGGTAGTGATTGAAGCAGGCTCTGACATCTGGTGCTCTTTTTGCCTGTGAGTCGCACTAGTTGTACCTATAAATTTAGAGGCCAAAATGTCCAAACAGAGGTACACTAGTGAAGAGGCATACACGTTGCTGAGCATGACAGATGAGAGCGAAGGGGAATCCGCCTCATTGGCAGATTCAGGCTCAGTATATGAACTGGTAGACAGCAGCGGCACCCTGACAGATAACTCTGACAACAGAGTAGTGGTCCCTGCTAAGGTCAGGCGTACCCGACCCCATTCTTCTGTTGTTGAGGTGCAAGAACTGCAGGGCTCTCGTATGTAGCAGAGATCCAGTACTAGTGTCTCTCATCCTTCCGGTGAACTGGCAAGCACCAGCGGCCTAGTACATCCTGGTCGTAGTCAAACTGCAGTAACAGTAAAACGTGGTGACGTGGTGTGTCCCATAAGTGCAGTTCAAGTTGGTGTGGTGGCTAGCACAAGTAGTGTCCCGCAGCCACCAAGAAGACAAACACAGGCCCATCGAGCCCATAGTGCCTTTCCTGCTGCATTTGCCAATCCTAATTGGGAGCCCACCACTTCTGCAGCGCCCGTACTTCCCCCCCCATTCACTGGCCAACCCGGAATTCAGGTGGAAACTCACTGTTTTTCACGGAAGATCTATTGTGGACCAAAGCGATTTATATGCTGGTCAATTCATCGCCACTAATCCCCATTTGACCCTTGCCAGAGAATGGAAACCTATTATGGTTTACGATTTTAAGACCTTTCTGGGCCTATCCCTCCTCATGGGCATAAAAAAAGTGAGTTGCGGTCAAATTGGTCCACTGACCCAATTCACCATATGCCCATGTTCTCTGCTTCCATGACCAGGATACGATACGAGCAGATCTTGCAGTTCATACATTTCAATGACAATGAACTCTGTTGTCCTCGGGGTGACCCTGGATAGGATCGGCTCCACAAGATTCGGCCCCTCGTATACACATTCAACCAACAGTTCGCAGCCTTGTTTACTCCCGATCAAGTTGTCTGCATTAAGGAGTTCCTGATTAAGTTTTCTGGCCGCTTGTCTTTCAAACAGTATCTTCCCAGAAAGCGTGCCAGATATGGGATCAACATGTATAAGCTCTGTGACAGGGCCACAGGCTATACATAAAGTTTTATGGTTTACGAGGGAAGAGATAGTCACGTAGAGCCTGAGAACTGCCTAGACTAAATAGGAAGCACTGGCAAGATTGTTTGGGAATTGGTGTCACGCTTATTCAGAAAGGGGTACCACTTGTACGTGGACAATTATTACACAAGCGTGACACATTTTAGCCACCTTTTTGATTATGGAATTGGCGCATGTGGCACTGTGTGATCTAATTGCCGGGGCTTCCCCCAACGGCTTGTAGAATCCTGACTTAGACTGGGGGAGAGAGCCTGCTTGAAGTGTAATAATTTGCTCGCAGTGAAGTGAAGGGATAATTGGAATGATTTCATTCTGTCCTCCCTTCACGCAGATACGACATTAATTCATAATTAATTAATTAATTCGTCTAAATTCCAACGGCGACTGGTGTTTTTAAAAAACCCCTCTGTGTCCACGAATACAACCTTAATATGGGAGGGGTGGACCTCAACAACCAGTTGATGGCACCGTACTTAATTTCCTGTAAGGCCAGATGCTGGTAACTGTTTCAATTGGGTCTTCTGAACGCTTAGGTGCTATACAAAGCGTCAGGATGAACTGGATCCTTCCTTAAATTCCAGGACAGTGCTGTGCCCCAACTTCCCAACGCAAATGCAGTGAGCCGGCTGCATGAGAGGCATTTTCCGTATACCATCCCTGGTACCCCTACCCAATGAACCCCCAAAAGAAGATATTGTGTCTGTAAAAAACGCGGATATAGGCGTGACAGCCGCTATTATTGTCCTTCCTGCCCTGGCCAACCTGGTCTTTGCATCAGTGAATGTTTCGAACGCTACCACACACTAGTGGAGTATTAGCTTAGGGTACAGCACTGCACAGACTAGGGCACACTTTCACAGGGTCTCCAAAGATGCTATCGCATTTTGAGAGACCCGAACCTGGAACCGTTACAGTTACAAATAAAAGTGTTAAAGGAAATTTTTAAAAAAGTAATAAAAATATCTATGATCAGCTGGGTTCCGCCAGCTGACCATAGAGCTGATCTATGGTCAGATTGTCTCCAATCATCTCTATGGCCTAAGAGACCGGAAGTATTTCATGACTTCGGTTTCGCCGGATATAAACAGCGCCGTTGGGAAATTGGGAAAGCATCCTGTCACACGATCTTGGCGTGGTCAGATGCTTTGAGGGCAGAGGAGAGATCTAACGTCTAATAGAACCAGTATCTGTGCTGCGTGTAGATGAAAAGCTGTAGGTGAGGAGAAAGTGATAATCCTTCACATAAGATAAATCCAGCTCCCCACACCCAGGTGAGAGTAAGTAACCTGCTTACCAGCTCTCTGTGACCACTATTATTATTATACATGATTTATATAGCGCCAACAGTTTACGCAGCGATTTACAATGTAGAGGGGGGACAGCACAATTACAGTACAGTTCAATACAGAAGGGACAGGAGGGCCCTGCTCATAGAGCTTGCATCCTAAAGGGAGGGGGTGGTGGTACAAAAAGTAATAGATGCTAGGAATGATTTGATGGGGGTGGCTTGGGGACAGTTGTTAGATGGGTGTGGCATAGGCTTCCCTGAATAAGTGAGTTTTCAGGGATCACCTAAAGGTGGACAGGTTAGGGGCTGATCGGATATACCGGGGCAGGGAATTCCAGAAGATGGGAGAGGCTCTGGAGAAGTCCTGAAGGCGAGCATGAGAGGAGGTAAGAAGGGAGCTAGAGAGCAGGAGGTCCTGGGAGGAGCACCAGAATAATGGTCTCACCAAGCACAGAGAAATGGGTCTCCCCAGGAACCTTAATAGTGACTGCGATCCCTGCTTTGCAGATGGAACTCGGAAATATAAAATAAAAGAAATGCTCCCATAGTGCAGTACTTTAACCAGTTCAGCCCCGGAAGATTTGGCTGCTCAATGACCAGGTAATTTTTTGCGATACGGCACTGCGTCGCTTTAACTGACAATTGCGCGGTCGTGCGAAGCTGTACCCAAACAAAATTGACATCCTTTTTTTCCCGCAAATAGAGCTTTCTTTTGGTGGTATTTGATCATTTCTGCAGTTTTTATTTTTTGCGCTATAAACAAAGAGCAACAATTTTGAAAAAAAAAACACAATATTTTGTACTTTTTGCTATAATAAATATCCCAATTTTTTTTAAAAAAAAAGCTTTTTTTTTTTTCTCAGTTTAGGCCAATATGTATTCTTTTTAAGCGTATATTGATTGGTTTGTGCAAAAGTTATAGCGTCTACAAAATAGGGGATAGATTTATGGCATTTTTATTATTATTTTTTTTACTAGTATAGGCGGCGATCTGCGATTTTTATTGGGACTGCGACATTATGGTGAACACATCGGACACTTTTTGACACATTTTTGGGACGAGTGCTATAAAAATGCACTGATTACTGTATAAATGTCACTGGCAGGGAAGGGGTTAACACTAGGGTGCGATCAAGGGGTTAACTGTGCTCCCTAGTGTGTGTTCTAACTAGGGGGAGGGGACTGTCTATAGGAGATGACAGATCGTGGTTTCTAGCTATTAGGAACTCACTACCTGCATCTGCTCTGCTCACAGAACAGGGATGTGTGTGTTTACACACACGCACATGTCCTTGACTGCCTCTCCTGCCCACGATCGCGCGTGGCCGGCGGTCATCGCGACCGTCGGTCACGAGCATCGGCACCCCCCGCAGTGCAGTGGGCGTGCATGCGCCTGTTATCCCACTTAACCACCTCAATACAGGGCACTTTCACCCCCTTCCTGCCCAAGCCATTTTTCAGTTTTCAGCGCTGTCGCACTTTGACAATTGCGCGATCATGCTACACTGCACCCTAATGATATTTTTATCATTTTTTTTCCCCACAAATAGAGATTTCTTTTGGTGGTATTTGATCACCTCTGTGGTTTTTATTTATTGCGCTATAAACACAAGAAGAGCGACAATTTTGAAAAAACACAATATTTTCTACTTTTTGCTATAATAAATATCCAATTTTTTTTTTTTTAAACAAGTTTTTTCCTCAGTTTAGGCCGATATGTATTCTTCTACATATTTTTGGTAGAAAAAAATCGCAATAAGCGTATATTGATTAGTTTGCGCAAAAGTTATAGCGTCTACAAAATAGGGGATAGATTTATAGGATTTTTATTTATTTATTTATTTATTTATTTATTACTAGTAATGGCGGCGATCTGCGATTTTTATTGTGACTCCGATATTGCAGCGGACATATCGGACACTTTTGACACATTTTTGGGACCATTCACATTTATACAGCGATCCGTGCTATAAAAATGCATTGATTACTGTGTAAATGTGACTGGCAGGGAAGGGGTTAACACTAGGGGGCGATCGAGGGGTTAATGTGTGTCCTAGGGAGGTGATTCTAACTGTGGGGGGAGGGGACTGACTGGGGGAGGTGACCGATCGATGTCCCTATGTACAAGGGACACACCATCGGTCTCTTCTCCTCTGACAGGACGTGGATCTGTGTGTTTACATACACAGATCCGCGGTCCTGCTCTGTTACCCAGCAATAGCTGGTGCCCGGCGGACATCGCGGCTGCCGGGCACGCGCACCGGGTCCCGAGCGATGCAGCGGGCGCGCGTGCACACCCCCCGCGGCGTTCGCGCGCCCCCTAGTGGCTCGGGAGGGCGATCACATCATATGACGTCCGCCCAGAACAAGAGCTGCCTCGTCCTGCCGTCATATGACGGTGGGCGGTAGCCTAGTGGTTAAAGGAGCCGACATACAGCTACGATCGAGCCAACCTGCCGCTGTATAATGACAGCGACTGGTTGGCAAATGGTTAAGTATCCAAATTTAATGATCTAAGTAGATTGCACTTACAGGATGAAAGCATCGAAACAGCATGTCATATAGTAGAACCGCGGCGTCCCTACGAACTTAGGTTTACTTCCTGGTTTGCTTGTCTGTAAACCTCTTGGGAGGTGTAGCGTGATGACGTCATCGTCGTAGGCCCCACCCTAGGCGTTTCTTCACAAAAGAACGTCGCCTGGGGATTGACCTGGCCAATCCCCAGACGACGGTCTTTTGTGACGAACCGCACATGGTGAGTATTTTGCAGCTCATTTGTTTTGGAAAATGAAGAAAGAAAAGGAATTTTTATTTATTTTTTTTTTTTTAAACTTTGTGACAAAAAGCAAGATCTGCAAAATACTCAACATGCCATGGTTTTTTTGCTATCTTGGCGTTTCATAGCCTCCGAAACTCTGATAGGTTATACTGCCCTGCCATTATAGCATCTCAAGAAATGAGATAGGCAGTCATAAACTAAAATCTGTGTAAATTCCAGAAAATGTGGCTGAATGCATTTTGGCCCAAATGTATGACTAAAATTGAGTTTATTGTATTTTTTTATAACAAAAATTAGAAAATATTTTTTTTTTAAATTTCGTTCTTTTTTCGTTTATATCACAAAAAATAAAAACCTCGAAGGTGATCAAAATAAAGCTCTATTTGTGGGAAAAAAAGGACGCAAATTTCGTTTGGGTTCCGCATTGCATGTCCGCGCAATTACCAGCGCAGTGCCAAATTGTAAAAAGTGTCAGGAAGGGGGTAAAATCTTCCATGGCTGAAGTGGTTAAAGGAGAAGTATGGGATTTTTTTTAAATTTTAGAATCATACTTATCTAGGTGGCTGCAGCATCGGTCCTCCGCTGGCTCTAACGCTGAGAACCGAGCGATCAAACACCGCTGATAGCTCAGTTCTCAGAGCTCTCTGAGCAAAGAGCTTGTAAATGTCAGTCACCGCTGTCTGCTCTGTCCCCTGCGCTCACTGAATCGTTGGGCTGTGTGTGTGTGTGTGGGGGGGGGGGTTGTGACCGGCTCAGGCTCTCAGCGGCTCATTGGCATATATGGTCGCGATCGTTCCTGAGCCTGGACCGGGTCTATGACGTCAGCCGACAGCAAGCATCAGCTCAATGTCTGCTGAAAACAGGTCGCAGAAGTGCAGAACCAACTACATTCCTGTGATCCACACAAGCTTTGACTGTACTTCTCTTTTAAAAAGTGGACTATCTTTGTAATGGATCCAGCCCTTTCATGTCTTAAGAGAACTTATACTGTCCCTGTAGAGGACATCCTGGTGTTTAGAGACATTGTGGATAAAAGGGCTAGTCCTTTCCAAGGTTTTATTCTCCCATCCAATTTGCAATAGTTTGAACACACCCTAAAAATGTATTTCTTAGTATCTGCAACCACAGATGTCAGTAGGGCTTTTTTTAAAGCCCTTTTGCTGTTTATTCTAAATCCAGTTACTGTGTGATGCACAAAACCTCATTAAGTAAAGAAAAACCTCCTTTACCAATGATTATGTCAAATCCACCTTAATTTGTGTCTGACATGCTCACTGTCCCTAACACTGCAGCTGAAAGTGGGAGGGTTTCATCAACAGAGCCAACATTGTTAATACAGACAGAACTGAGCAGAACTGTGTGGCCAGGAGTTGATTGTAAAAACTACAAGCTTGTTATTCAGCAGCAGCAATGCGGATAGCCATGTCCCCTGCAACATTTTTTTTAACCCATTGTAGTGTAGGCAGGCACAGCCTACAAAACTCTTCTCTCCATTCAGGAGCAGTGTTACATTAGGTATATTTAATTGGCAGGCGCAACTGTTTTTGGGACTTTGCAGGGCCGGTTCACACCATGAATCACACAGGAACGCACTGCACATTTCTGTGCAATTCACATGTGATCTGGGAGTAGTGCGATTTGAAAATCTTGAAGGACCGCAGTAAAAGTAGTGCATGCAACTGAATCACATGGTACCATGCGATCCGCTGCAGACAAACCCACTGTTTGCGACCTGCGTTTGGGGTATCATTAGCATTGCACTGACATTCTCTGCAGATTGCAAGTGCAGGGCATTTTGAATGCGGTGCAGGAAACGCACACGGAACAAGGGTTTCCCACACCGCGCTGTTTTGGGAATTGAGAGAAATCTGAGAGAAAACTGGAAGTGCAGATGCACTTATAAATAAGTGCTGCAGCACGTTTTTTTTTTAATGGGAGGCCATAGTTCTAGGAATATGTAAATATCATGTAAGTAGTCTGTGCTGTTTTTTCCTCAACCTTTTATGTATTTTATTTTTTCATGCATATATTGTGTGTTTTCATAAGGCTTTTTTATTGGAAGCATACAGGCAGAAAGTTACATGCTTATATAATATATATAACTATCTTGTCCTTCCTTGTAGGCATGTCACATTCCAAACAGGAAGTTTTTATCTTTACGTGGTGGACAAATGGGATGTTCTTTCCTGTGTTTCTCCTATGATGGGAGGACACTGGCGGCAGCATGTGCAAACAGAGATGGTTATCCTATATGCTGTAAGTTTTTTTTTTTTTTGTTTGTATTTTTCCGCTTTTCATCCTTTGTTTAAAAAAACAATATAGCACTTTTTAGGTATGAAGGTTTTAATGACATTTTAAGAGCAATTGTTGGTCTTACCTTCTGTATCATTTAGGCCATGCTTATTACAAAATTAATGTGTATGTAGTCCCAAAATCTATTTTTTATCATCTTTGACATTGTGCCTCGCTGTATATAATTTACCTAAGCACTTGCCTGGAGATCCTGCCAGTAACAGCACTTACTTTTGCATGCTGAAAACGCTGAGCCACTGGCTCGGATATAGGATCAGCATTGTTGGCCTGTTGTGTGCATTCCTTCAGGTGATCATTGTGCTGCCAAAAGGGCTATCATATAGGCAGACCAACAGCCCACTAAAGAACGATACTGAAAGAACATTGACTCTACGAATAAGCTGTTGATAGACTAAAACCGGTTATACAACAGAGGTTCTGGTAGAGCTGCCAGTGTACCAGAAGGATCAATACATTTTTTATACAAAACTTTTAAGATGGAGAGCAGCTTTCTTTTCATTGCACGAAAATTGAATGGTGTATGGGACTCACTTACTTTATTTATGGACTTTTTATTTATTTATATTTATATATATATATATATATATATATATATATATATATATATACATACATACATACATACATACATACATATATATATATATATATATATATATATATATATATATATATATATATATATATATATATATATATATATATATATATATATATATATATATATTCTACCACTGTTGCAGTTTATATTGACTTTGGAATGATTATATTTATTATCACTGTGACATATGGATTAATTATGCTATTATTTAATGATTTACATCATTCATTTCACATTTTTATAGTTCATTGTAGATGTATTGAGGTTTGATCTACTCATAGATGCATTTATTTTATTTTAATAGTATTTATAATTTATTGATTTGGAATATTTGCACTGATAGCGCTTCACTGTTTGTAATAATTTTTCTGTTTTACTGTAATGAGTGCACATTTTGTAGTGATAACTTCTTTCTGATTATTTATCTTTTTTATATTTTTGAATAGCACGTGGGGGTTTTTATTATATATTCCTTTTCATTGTTTGAACATCCTGGTTATAAAATGGACAGCCAACCTCCAAAGTGGGGGAGTGGGGGTAGTAGGGGGTTGTGGCAGAAGTGCCTGTAGCTGAAGAGTTTATACTTGCTTCAAATCTATCAGGTAGGACTGAAAGGAATGAAAATTAGATTTTTACTAGAAAAGAGATTTAGGGTTTAGGTTTTCGCCTTTGTTCCCTTTGTATATGCATGCTACCTTGGTAGCTATATAGGGTTAGCTTATGATGGAGTTAAATAAGCCTAAGGCTCCGTTTCCACTACTGCGAGTTGTTGTGCGACTTGACACATGTGAAGTCGCATAACAAGTCAAAATCCATGTATTTCAATAGTCCCCGTTCTAATTGTTGCAACTCAAGTCACAGCAACTATAAAAAAGGTTTTTGTACTACTTTGTTTCGACTTCGGTGCAACTTGTTCTCCCATGGTTCTCACCAGTCACATGACATTGCATCAAAAATCGCATTGCAAAGTTGCACTGTAAATCGCGCGACTTTGGGATCGCAATAGTGGAAACCGAGCCTAATGGCATGTTTACAACTAAGATACTGTTGCTAGAATACATTAAAGTAGTTCCAGTGAACTTCAAATTCAAGTTAAGTAAAAAACATTCTTGTTTCTATACAGGTATTGAGATGTCAAACAATGGGGCTGAATCATGAAAATTTTAAAACAATTGGCAAAAATTAATTGGATCTCCTGTTTTACTGCAGTCTTGCTATTTGGTAAAAAGGTTATTCCCAGGACAGTGAGGGGAAACCTCCCTAACAGCAGCACAGACTGAAATCTCTGCAAGGCCTGGTTCACACTTGTGCGGCTCTGACAGCTGCGTTTTGTGTGGGCAAGGTAATCCATCCATTTAAAAAAACGCAAGGAAAGGGATATTATTTATCTTTTTTTATATTTTTGAATAGCACGTGGGGTTTTCATGCACTTGAAAAAGCAGCAGCGGCTTGCTGCACTTGCAGTTTCTGTGCCGACTGTGATTTTTTAAATCTCACTGCTTTTTCAAGTGCATGAAAACCCCACTCGCTATTCAATAATATTAAAAAAGATAAATATTCAGAAAGCAGCTATTACTACAAAATGTGCACCAATCACACTAATAGCATTTATCTTTTTTTATATTTTTGAATAGCACGTGGGGTTTTCATGCACTTGAAAAAGCAGCAGCGGCTTGCTGCACTTGCAGTTTCTGTGCCGGCTGTGATTTTTTAAATCTCACTGCTTTTTCAAGTGCATGAAAACCCCACCCGCTATTCAATAATATTAAAAAAGATAAATATTCAGAAAGCAGCTATTACTACAAAATGTGCACCAATCACACTAATAGCACCCGCACACATCTCCTGCATTTTGTTTGTGCGGGTGGTTGTGGCTGCGGGAACAGATGCGGACCTACAGCAGGATTCGGAACCACCCGCACAAGTGTGTGAACCAAGCCTAATAGAGGCCCAGATAGCAGTAAATCCTGACATGGGTTTTAAACTTTCCCTATTATATACAAAACCTGTAGAAAAAAAAAAAAGGTTTCATGCCGCGTACACACGAGCAGACTTTGGGCAGACTTGGTCCGGTGGACCGGACTCTGACGGACAATTCAATCATGTGTGGGCTCCAGCGGACTTTTTTTTCCCAAAAGTCCGAAGGACCTAGAATTAAAACATGTTTCAAATCTTTCCGACGGACTCGAGTCCGGTCGAAAAATCCGCTCGTCTGTATGTTAGTCCAACGGACTAAAACTGACGCTAGGGCAGCTGTAGGGTACTGGCTATCGACTTCCTTATTTTAGTCTGGTCGTACGTCATCACCTACGAATCTGTCAGACTTTGGTGTGATCGTGTGTGTCCAAGTCCGTTCGTTTGAAAGTCCGGCGGGCGTACGCTGCAAAGTCTGTCAGAAAGACTGTCGGACCTTGTCTGTCGAAAAGTCCGCTTGTTTGTACGCGGCATTAGGCATATATACACTTCAAAGCAGTAGTAGCCAATCCATTTCCTCTTTATTCTATGGATACTTAAGGTATAACCAAACCCAAGAATATAAATGTATTATTTTTCAGCCTACCAGTCGACATATATAGCGGTTGCATTCATTTTCATTTTCAAGCTAGGAACATATTTATCAATTGCAGAAAATACCTATTGATCTTTACCATAAATGGCAGTGTCCTTGTCGCTTCCTGTGAGGTGAACTGGAAGCAAAAACAATGCTATTTTTTCTGTGTAAATGACAAATCCCTCCCCCCTTCCTCACGCGATGAAGATGAAAAAAATGCAGAAGCCCAGCCTGGGTGGCAACTGTGGCTGCCTCCATGGATAGAGTCCCCCACCAGGGAAAAAAGTCTGACAAACAAGAAAACGAATGCAATCACCTCATCTGTAAACTGGTAGGTTGCAATATATATACATCCCCCCCCCCTCAAAAAAATATTGTGTGTGTGTATATATATATATATATATATATATATATATATATATATATATATATATATATATATAATATTATAATATAATTTATGTGCTTTAAACTAAATATTTAGCTTGTTTCCCTTTTTCAAGTTTTCACAAATTACCCACATTTTATTCATAGGTGTGATAAAGTATGATTTAACAGGATATCATAGTGCTTCCTATTGTAGCAATGCATTAAAACATTTTGGTATTTACTGCCTTGAAGGCAAGGATAGGTTACTTTTGTGCATTTATTAAGGAGACTTTACTCTATCCAGCTGAAAACACTATGGTTGTCTCTATCACTGGGCAAAATGCCTAATTGTCTCTTTTTACTGTACATAATAAAGACACCTAGGACCATAATATATAACAATGAAGCAGGTGTGTTCAGATTGGAAAATCCCTTTTTTTGTATAGTTGTGTGACATAATAGTTCATTTTATGTACATCTAGACTGGGGGACGAGGGATGGCAATTATATCATAATAAACAATAACTGCGTTGTGAAATAGTGTAGTAATCTGCCTTTTGATAGCTTGCACAGTGTTGATATATACAGATGTAGACTTTTAAAATTCAAAAAAGCTACTTTGAGCCAGCCCAATTCTTTTGGTAGTTCCTCTGTACAGCTCTGTTTAGCTCATCAGCTCTTTAAAGACTGTATGTAATCCAATTACTCATTAATCTTCTTTCTGTAAGCCTTAGCCAGTGTACCTGGATTGTGTCCTCCTTACTATTTACACTATTACCCTTAATTACCACTGCTGGTTACATTTTAGTGAAATACATGATATGCCATGCTGTATACCCTGTACTATACACAAGGGTTTTATGTGTATCTCGTGATACATACTGAATGATCAAATTTAAAACTAGTAAACCCCAAAAACAAAAATGGAATATATTGCAGTTTACCAAATGTGGTGGCTTTATTCAGTTTTTTTTAAAGGCTTTTCTTCCTTTTATTTTCACCTGATGACTTGGCTAGTAACACAGTTCCTAGGCCCCTTTCACACGGGGTGGAATTTGCTTCGCTGATTCCCGCTGAGCCGGCTCACTGTGCAGAGACGGATCTGTCAGAGTTCCGCTCTCCTCTGTAGGGAGATCTGACGAAAACCGACCACCTGTCCATTTTTTATTCGATCCACCAGAGGATGAAAAATGGGGCCACCATCCGTCTGGATTTGGCAGGCAGGATTGGATAGCAGCGGGTGTCAGCGGACATGTCACCGCTGACATCTGCCGCACCATAGGGGTGAATAGATGATCCGATCAGGTTCGCCTGAAAAACTGACAGGTGGACCTGATCGGACAGCCTGTGTGAAAGGGGCCTTAGAATGTCTCCACTTTGGGTGGAGGAGCAGTGGAGACCCCTTTGGACAGGAATACTGTCAGTCTGTGGAGAGGGTAGTGTTAGCTGCACTAGCAGATTTAGATGGACTTGATTGACAAATTACAGCTGAACTCCAGCTAATCATTTTTAAGCAGTTAAAGTAAGTTTGTTTTTTGTTTTTTTTTTCCCCCTTTTGGGATGAAAGTTTACATAAATGAATAAAAGCTGACCATTGTAAACACCCCTGTCAGTGGTAAATGATCTGTCTCAACCCTCTAACTATTAAAAAAAGTTGAAAGATACCAGACTTACTGTGCAGATCACCAGGTGAAAATAAAAGGAAAACGTCTAAAATTGAAAACAATTGCAGCCAGTGCTTTTAAGAATTGGTAGGCTGTGATATTTTACATTTTTGTTTTTGTGCTTACTACCACTTTTATCTGATGTATACACATTTAATACAGTGCAATGTTTTCAGTTTAAGGCCCGTTCACACCTGAGCGATTTTCAGCTTGAAACTTGTAGCTCTAAAATGCATATCAAGCAAAATCCCATTCATTTCATTGGCCCCTGATCTGAGTGTTCTGTATTATGAAGCAAAACACCTGTCCCTCAAAGAAGTACTTGAGCTTCTTTTTGGCAGATTGTAGACAAATTGGACCCTATAGACTTCAATAGGAACACCTGAAAATGTGCAACATGAGCAATTTACAAGTGTTTTGTCGCTTCTTTTCTGCTTGAACAGCAGCCTAATCTCCTTCACCTCCCCCCCCCCCCAAGTGCTTTCTATTGGCTAACAAACCCCCCCCCCCCCCACCACCACCAGAACACTCCGATCAGCGCTGCCAGTAATTGGCTGAGAACGCTGATTGGGAGTCGGTCAGCGGTTGGTTTTCCAGCATGCATGTCTGACAGAAGCCGGACAGATTTTATCGGACCTGCTGGCATAAATATGGGGCGAATTTCAGCAGTTTTTTTTATTGAACTGGCCAATGTCGGCCGGCAATTGGCCTGTGTATACGGTGCTTAAGCTACAGAGCTTTTTCAAATATCCTCATTCTATAATAACAGTTGAAACAACGTGTGCCGCATACGTGTGCCCCAAAGTATGTTGTAATTTAGTGGGATTGCGGGCCACTAGATGGCAGTATAATATCACCAAAATGTTTACATAGTGGAATTTATACATTGTGTCTTTTCCCCCGATAGTGTTGTCATTTTCAAATTTAGGTATGTTTGCAATTAAAAACTGTAAATATGTTCAGGCTTGTGTGTTTATTATCCAACTTTCCCAACTTTCCCAGTGCTGTGTTAGTAGAAACTCCAGTAAAAATGCCCATTAAAATGTATTTATACCTTAACAATTAACTTTTATATTTGATCTGTTAAATATACAGTTGAAATATTGTAAACTTAAATATCAAGCTATGACAAAGATTCTAAACTTAAATATCAAGTAATGACAATTATAATGCAAAATATTACATGGGCAACATACAATATAACGTTATTACATCTTTGAAGAATCTGTAGAACCTGGGATTTTGGATTTCGAAATGTGGTGGATGGAAACAAAGCGGTAAAAATGCAATAAAAAATTCTGATTAAAATACATATATATACAATTGAAAGCATGTTGTATTGAATTCATACATTTAATGTTTTATAAATGGGAAAAATATTCTTGTTGTCAGCAATTCCGAGCTGTCCTAAATCTTGTACTCTTGTGTGCTCCCGTTCTTGTGCTACCTGTAATGAAGTATGTCCCACGATGTGCAGGCTGCCGGATTAGAGCTACCCTGTCCTCTTCCTGCTGCGGGTCTCTGGGCTCAGCCGAAGTAGGAAGATCTGATAGGGACACACCCCTCCTGGCCTGTCCTCCATTGCAAAAAGTTATTTCACTGATTACACTGCCTTTAATACAAGGTGTGAATGATCAGTCACAGGATCCCCCCCCCCCCCCTCAACCATTCACAGATCATCTTACAGGTAGTGTAATCAGTAAAGAAGAGGGCAGAAGGGGGTGTGTGTCCATCATCTTTAGTGGAGATGAGCCTGGCGGCACAAAGATCAGCAGCAGGAAGAGGACAGGACAATGAAGATTTGTACAGAATGCAGCAGCCCATACATCATGGAACATATGTGTTTACAGGTAAGTAATGTAACTAAAGCTGTAGAGACAAAAAATATTATTTAGCTAAACTTCAGCTTTAACCAATTGCCGACCGCACACTGTAGTTTTTACTGCTACAGTGCGGGTCAGCTGCGCAGAATCATGTGTACAGTATGTGTGTGTGTATGTATATGTGTGTGCGTGTGTATGTATATGTATAGATAGAAAGATATATATATATATATATATATATATATATATATATATATATATATATATACACACACAGTATCTCACAAAAGTGAGTACACCCCTCACATTTTTGTAAATATTTAATTATATCTTTTCATGTGACAACACTGAAGAAATGACACTTTACTATAATGTAAAGTAGTGAGTGTACAGCTTGTATAACAGTGTAAATTTGCTGTCCCCTCAAAATAACTCAACGCACAGCCTTTAATATCTAAACTGCTGGCAGCAAAAGTGAGTACCCTAATTGAAATGTCCAAATTAGGCCCAAAGTGTCAATATTTTGTGTGGCCACCATTATTTTCCAGCACTGCCTTAACCCTCTTGGGCATGGAGTTCACCAGAGCTTCACAGGTTGCCACTGGAGTCCTCTTCCACTCCTCCATGATGACATCATGGAGCTGGTGGATGTTAGGGACCTTGCGCTCCTCCACGTTCTGTTTGAGGATGCCCCACAGATGCTCAATAGGGTTTAGGTCTGGAGAAATGCTTGGCCAGTCCATCCCCTTTACCTTCAGCTTTAGCAAGGCAGTGGTCATGTTGGAGGTGTGTTTGGGGTCGTTATAATGTTGGAATAATGCCCTACGGCCCAGTCTCCAAAGGGAGGGGATCATGCTCTGCCTCAGTATGTCATAGTACATGTTGGCATTCATGGTTCCCTCAATGAGCTCCCCAGTGCCGGCAGCCACCACCATGCTTGACTGTAGGCAAGACACACTTCTTCTTTGTACTTCTCACCTGGTTGCCTCCACACACGCTTGACACCATCTGAACCAAATAAGTTTATCTTGGTCTCATCAGACCACAGGACATGGTTCCAGTAATCCATGTCCTTAGTCTGCTTGTCTTCAGCAAACTGTTTGGGGGCTTTCTTGTGCATCATCTTTAGAAGATGCTTCCTTCTGGGGCGACAGCCATGCAGACCAATTCGATGCAGTGTGCGGTGTATGGTCTGAGCACTGACAGGCTGACCCCCCCCACCCCTTCAACCTCTGCAGCAATGCTGGCAAAACTCCTATGTCTATTTCCCAAAGGCAACTTCTGGATATGACTCTGAGCACGTGCACTCAACTTCTTTGGTCGACCATGGTGAGGCATGTTCCGAGTGGAACCTGTCCTGTTAAACAGCTGTACGGTCTTGGCCACCGTGCTGCAGCTCAGTTTTAGGGTCTTGGCAATCTTTTTATAGTCTGGGTCATCTTTATGTAGAGCAACAATTTTTTTTTTTTCCCGATCCTCAGAGTTCTTTGCCATGAAGTGCCATATTGAACTTCCAGTGACCAGTATGAGAGCAATAACACCAAATTTACCACATCTGCTCCCCATTCACACCTGAGACCTTGTAACACTAACGAGTCACATGACATCTGGGAGGGAAAATGGCTAATTGGGCCCAATTTGGACATTTTCACTTAGGGGTGTACTCACTTTTGTTGACCATGGTTTAGACATGAATGGCTGTGTGTTGAGTTATTTTTTTTCTACATTTTGAGTATATTTTTAATTGTTATAGAGCAAAACAAAAAAAAAACCCAGTGGTGATCAAATATGACCAAAAGAAAGCTCAATTTCTGTGAAAAAAAGTGTAAAATTTGTTAGCGTACAGCATTGCGTGACTGCGCAATCGCCAGTTAAAGTAGCGCAGGGGCAAACTGCAAAAAAAATTAAAAATGCCCTAGTCATGACAGGGGTAAAATCTCCCGGAGCTTAAGTGATTAATGTTTTTTAAAGTGTATTTAAAATCTCGAATTAAAATGTGCCCGTATAATTGTTTCATATAATTGTAACTCACCTTTTTTTTTTTTTTTTTTTGTGAAGAATTGACATTGTTATATTTTGGTTTATGTTGATGATTTACTATTTTCCCTATAGTGTATGAAATACCCACTGGGCACTATTTGAGAGAACTTCATGGCCACCTCAATGTTGTCTATGATCTGTGTTGGTCCAGCAACGATCAGAATGTACTTTCTGCTTCATCTGATGCTACAGTCAGGTTTGTATGATAATGAACTTGCATGTGTATATTTCCCCTTTTCTTTTTTGGCTCCAAAAGACAAAATTTACATGTGGCTTGTGGCTGATGCCAAGTGGAGACCTTTGAAAGGTCTGTTTTTGCAAGACAGGTATTTCAAGTAGTCTCACTCAGCAGCCTGCTTGTATGATTTTTACAGGACTCCCAGCTGCATTATGACAATTATAAGGGGGTCTCACTCTCACCACAGTTTTTTCGGTATAGCTTACCTTTACCTTTACCTATAGCTTGTCTTTACTTTGAAGGAGTGAAATCAGGAATTCAAAAAGGATATCTCAAAATTGAAGGGATCAGAGTATCAGAAGACCCTTTGACATTCCGCTAAAGCTAGGCATTGATGGATCGAAATTCGACCGGTTCAGAATGGACCAGCTGAATTTCGTTCCATCTATGGGCAGACCATTGTTCAGAAGTCGATCTCTTGATCAACTTGGTCAGCTTGGTCACTGCCACTGGCTATAGCCGGCAGTGTTGATGAGTGTATTCTGACAATGGGGAATCTCCCCACTGTCAGAATACAATAGCTCTGTGGGAGAAATTCCCCCATCCACCTCAAATGTGTGAATGGGGTGTCAATCATGTATGGCCTGCCTAAGACTCTAATATCAGTTTGGGATTCATTGGCTTTTCAATCAGGGTTCACAAAAAATCCACTATATGACTTATGTTTGGTAGAGCCTGCAACTGATGTTAGATGATTATTAAAACTATTAGGTATATACTCAAATTAATGTTTTACAATCATTTGTAAGAACTTTTACAAAAAGCGTTACAATTAAATTTAGTTTCTTTCAAATAATTATTTATTTGACAGCTTTCCTTTTAAAGAAAACCAGTTAGTATCAACATTGAATGGATTAAAGGAACTGTTGTCTAGAGCTGCACAATTGTGGATAAAATGAGAATCACAGTTATTATGCTTAGGATAAAGATCAAGATTCTTAGCATAACATCATCTTTCACATTATACAAAAATAATGGGCTAACTTTACTGTTTAGTTTTTTTTTTATTCATTGAAGCGTATTTTTTCCCCAAAAATTGCTTTTGAAAGACCGCTGGGCAAATACAACAATACTTGAAACAACTGCCAATTTATTCTCTAGGATCTCTGCTAAAAAAAAAATATATATATGTTTGGGGGTTCTAAGTGGTTATAAAAGAATACTGATTTTAACTTGTAAGCAACAAGTGTCAGAAAAAGGCTTATGCCCCGTACACACGGTCGGACATTGATCGGACATTCCGACAACAAAATCCTAGGATTTTTTCCGACAGATGTTGGCTCAAACTTGTCTTGCATACACACGGTCACACAAAGTTGTCGGAAAATCCGATCGTTTTAAACGCGGTGACGTAAAACATGTATGTCGGGACTATAAACGGGGCAGTGGCCAATAGCTTACATCTCTTTATTTATTCTGAGCATGCGTGGCACTTTGTCCGTCGGATTTGTGTACACACGATCGGAATTTCCGACAACGGGTTTTGTTGTCGGAAAATTTTATCTCCTGCTCTCCAACTTTGTGTGTCGGAAAATCCGATGGAAAATGGAGCCCACACACGGTCGGAATTTCCGACAACATGCTCCGATCGGACATTTTCCATCGGAAAATCCGACCGTGTGTACGGGGCATAAGTCTTTAAGTGGTTAAACTGACCTCATTTGCAGACTGAAGTTCATCCCTTTGATCGAAAAAAAACAGATGATGATACAATTTTTCTTTTTATCTTAGCACTGAGCAATGTTGTGATAAACTTCGCCGGCTGCCTTTTTTTTTTTTTTGACAGCACTGATCAAAGAACGGCTCTGCACTTGTTGCACGAATTGTGGAAATGCCGGATTAAGATCGTGAGGGGGGGTTGAATCAACATGGTGATTTTGTAATGATTAATCGTGCAGCTCTACTGTCGTCTTAGTGCTTGTTCACACTTGGTGTACTGTTATGCATTTTTGTGCATTTTTTGATGCAGACAAAATGCATGGACAATAAAAAATCTTTTTTTTTTCATTTTATAGAACCAGTTCACACCAGTGCATTGTGTTGCAGTGAGTTGGAAACAAAAAGTGCTGTCTTCTGCATTTTGGATTTGTTGACCTGTATTTTGTCATTAAGTGCAACTGAAATGGGGTCCTTGAAAAAAAGCAATGAGCAATAGTTTCTCCGCAGCAATACTGAACTTTTGAAATAGCTCTACTTTGTGCCATAGGAGGAACATAGGGGAAGATTTAATAAAACTGGTGCACATAGAATCTGGTGCAGCAGTGCATTGTAACCAATCAGCTTCTAACTTTAGTTTTTTTCAGTTAAGCTTTGACAATAAGCCTGGGTTCACACTGGTATGACAAACTGACATTGGGAGCACATGTCACATGACGTATATAAAGCAGTCCTAACTGGTCCGACACAAGTCGTTCTGACTTTGAAAAAGGTTCCTGCACTGCTTTGGTCCGACTTTGTGATATTTAATGGGCTGAAGTAGGATCAAAGTTGAATCAACATCTTAACTGATCCGACTTTGGCATGCGACTTGTGCTCTGATGATCTTGACTTTTACTGTTTTTTTGTTTTTGACACTTTTTTTGGGGGGTAAATGGGTAGGGGTACAATGTACCCCTACCCATTCACATAGGGTGGAGGGCTTGGATCTGGGGGCCCCCTTGATAAAGGGGGCCTCTAGATTCTGATAAGCCCCCCCGCAGACCCCCGAAAACCAATGGCCAGGGTTGTCGGGAAGAGGCCCTTGTCTTCATCGACATATGGACAAGGTGCTTTGGGGTGGGGGGTTGCATGGAGCCCCCCCGCCCCAAAGCACCCACCCCCACATGTTGAGGGCATGTGGTCTGGTATGGTTCAGGAAAGGGGGGGCCATCCCTCGACCTCACCCCCTTTCCTGACCTGCTGGGCTGCGTGCTCGGATAAGGGTCTGGTATAGATTTTGTGGAGGGGGGCATGCCGTTTCTTTGGGCATAGGGATTCCCCTTAAAATCCATGCCAGACCAAATGGTCTGGTATGGTCTTGGAGAGGGAATTCTATGCTGTTTTTTTTAATTTTGGTGTGGAGTTTCCCCCTTAAGATTCATACTAGACACAAAGGGCCTGGTATTGTCGGGTTCAAAGTCGGATCCCATTCATTGAAGTCGGATGGATGTCGGCCTTTAGGTCGCAGGGCAAAGTCAGATCCACAGTCGTACGGCTGTCGTGTCGTACCAGTGTGAAACAAGGCTTAAACCTACAAGCTTATTGGTAACCATGCACAGCTGCACCAGATTTTGTGTGCAGCAGTTTTAGTAAATCTACCCCAAAGTGTATTCTACTTGTAGTAAGATATTTGTCAGAATGCTTAGCTCAGTAAATTTTTAGCACATTTCTCAAGCTGAACACAATGCAATCCTGTATAATTGATAATTAATGTTACACTGATAAATTTATTTTCCTTAAAGACTGTGGAGAGTTGCTATGGAAGCTTCATCTGCCATCAAAGTATTACCTCACCCGTCTTTTGTTTACACGTCAAAATTCCACCCGATGTCTGATGATCTGGTTGTGACTGGATGCTATGATGCTGTGATTAGGGTGTGGAATGTAAAGGTGAAGGAAATCAATGGCCAGCTTCTGCAAGAGTTTGAGGGTCATAAAAGTTTCATCAACACCCTTTGTTTTGATGCAGAAGGTACGTTCCATATATCTATGCAATTTTTTGAATATTTGTGGCTGGGTTATATCTATGTGTATTGCACCGCAAAGTGTGCTCCAAAAGACTCCGAAGCATGTCAAATACAGATTAGACAGTATGACATGTCGCAGCCCCTTGATTTTTATGGCACCCGTTCCAATCTATGCGACTTAAAGATGCAACAACTTTGAAAAGGTTCCTGCACTACTTTGATGCGACTTTCTTGTAACTTGCCTGCCAGAGAGTGTAAAGTGCATGAAAGTCACACTCAAAATCGCACAACTTTGGAGTCGCACTAGTATGACCCGAGCCTTACTCCTGCTTGTAAGCACTGCCCTTATTCATAACTTTGACTTACAAATGTAACGTTCCAGCTGTGCTGATCCCTGGAGAAATCGTGCAGGCATATGGCTTTCCAGCATCCGTAGTAGCAGTGGGCACCTCCTGGATGAAGACTTCAGGCAGGAATAGTCCTGTGTGGTACAATAAAATAATGTACAGTATGCTGTAAACTGTTTTCCCTAGTGTGCAATAAAAAGACACATTTTTTCTTTGGCAGTAACAGTCTGTAAACAGTGGTGTTTAACCCCTTCAAGCCGAAGGGTAAAACAAATACTGATTCCTAAGCACAATCATATATCATCACAATTACTTTGTGTATCCAAGTGGCTTATAACTTTTTTGTTTTTTTAGGATAAATTAGGATTTCATTTGGTGGTAAATGGAAATGATATCTTCTGATTTTTTATTATCAAAGGAAAACTGTCCCAAAATAGTAAAAAAAAAGAACAACGCAAAATAATTTTTCCTGCTCCTGGCAATCGCGGTGATGCCACATATGTATATCCTATTTGTTTGTACCCATATTAAAGCCCAGAAACAAGAAGCATTTTGCTTTTTTGTTGTCCTACCTATAGCACACTGACACTAACTGACACCGATACAAATTATTGTTTTTTTAAATCCCACACACAGAGTGGTACAGGTTTTGCCCAAGAATATCCCTGTATTCAGCACCATCCATTTTTCCTCAACTCTGACCAGTTTCCCAGTCCCGACTGCTGAAAAACATCCCCACAGCATGATGCTGCCACCACCATGTTTCACTGGATGGTGTTCTTTGGGTGATGGGTTGGGTTAGCGCCAGACATAGTGTTTTCTTTGATGGCCAAAAAGTTAAATTTTAGTCTCATCAGACCAGAGCACCTTCCTCCATACATCTTGGGAGTCTCCCACATGCCTTTTCACAAACTCAAAACGTGCCATTTTGTTTTTTGCTGAAAGTAATGGCTTTCTTCTGGCCACTCTGCCATAAAGTCCAACTCTATGGAGCGTGTGGCTTATTGTCGTCCTATGTACAGATACTTCAGTCTCTGCTGTGGGACTCTGCAGCTCCTCCAGGGTTACCTTAGGTCTCTGTGCTGCCTCTCTGATTAATGCCCTCCTTGCCCGGTCCGTGAATTTTGGTGTGCAGCCGTCTCTTGGCAGGTTTGCTATTGTGCCATGTTCTTTCCATTTGGTTATGATAGATTTGAGGGTGCTCCTAGAGACCATCATAAATTTGGATATTTTTTTATAACCTAACCCTGACTTGTACTTCTCAACAACATTGTCCCTTACTTGTTTTGAGAGTTTTTTGGTCTTCACAGCAGTGTTTGGTTAGTGGAGCCTCTTGCTTAGGTGTTGCAGCCTCTGGGGCCTTTCAAAAAGGTGTGTATATGTAATGACAGATCATGTGACACTTAGATTGCACACAGGTGGACATCATTTCACTAATTATGTGACTTCTGAGGGTAATTGGTTGCCCCAGAGATTTTTATGGGCTTCATAACAAAGGGGGTGAATACATACGCACAATGATCAGTTTTTTATTTCTGAAAAATAGTTTTATGTATGTATTTTTCTAATTTTACTTCACCAACTTAGACTATTGTGTTCTGATCCATCACATATAATTCAGATTAAAAAAACATTAAACTAAAGGCTGTAATGTAACAAAATAGGTAAAAAGCCAAGGGGGTGAATACTTTTGCAAGGCACTGTATATGCGTCCCCAAAGGAAAAAGCCCAGTGCAGTGAGGCCGCATTTGTGTTCTGTCAGCATTAAGGGGTTAAAAGAACAATTATGGATCGTACTGAGCACACACACCTTCCCTAACATTTTAACCTAACTCTAAAACGTAACCCAACCTAAACTGAGCCTTTAAAGTTATCACCTATCCTTAAAAAAATATTTGTTAAAGAAAAAAATTGATCCTGTTCCCATAGTCAGTTTACAGGTTTACATGCCTCTGCCATCTGCAGCCCTGCTCTTTGTTCTCCCCTCTCCCCTGCCTGCCTGTGAGCTGGAGACACTGTCCGCCCCTCCACTCCTGCTGCTATAAAAAACTATATGTATACTATCCCATCTGTTATATAACACTAGTCCCAGTGCCTGTGCTGTATAAAAAATATGCCAATTTATACCTTATCTCAGAGTGTCTCCAGGCGCTCACGTGACTGCTAGTCTCTCTGCTCCTCTCCTCCCAGCTGACGTCAGCAGGAGTTCTCGGCCCCTCCCACTATAGCTGTCAGCCGGGAAGAGGACAGAGCCAAGGAGTCACATAAGTGGTGGGTGTCACTCCAAGATGAGGTAGAAATCAGCATAGTTTTTATACAGCACAGGCACTGGGACACATATCATTATATAACAGATGGGATGGTATACATATGATATAGTGGCTTAACAACCACTTTTACCTCATGCAGAATATCCTGACCGTACCCTTTAACCCTAACCTATTTATAAATCCTAGATGATGAGCTTACCTTAACCTCATCAAAAATATTCCAACCTGTCAGGCTTGTGTTAGAGGCCAATGAGAACTCCTTTGCCAATTCCAGCTTTTCAAAACCCTTTTACTTTATAAAGTTAATGAAGCAAAATTATCAATGCTTCCTATGTGCTGTTTTCACTTTATCTAAATAGATTTTAATAAATTGAAGCGGGTTCAGCTAAACATAAAAAATGTTCTTTAGACTTTCCTGTGGTCACAACTTCTCTTCTGAGGCCGCAGTCAGCTACATTAACTGTCAAAGGATAACTATGTTACTATTGTATCCGTGTGATCTCAGCAGTCACTTTCCTGTACACAATGGAGGTTCTTATAGGTACCAATTTAGGAGAATTTAAACAGTTGAAGGAATCAGAATTGAACAGTGAAGCAAAGAAGAATTTAAATGATGGAGACCGAGTGATTAAATATGGCTATAGGAACGCACAGCAACTTTGGAACAAAAACATGTGTAAAAGGGGAACTTGGGCTTTAGAAATCATCTGTTAGTTTGGAAAAGTAAATTGCATGCATGTAATGCCCTTCTGGCAAGTGACAAAAGTTTGCTAATATTATAACAAAGTATCTTTTATAAAGCCTTTCTGTTCCCCAGGCACTTACTCATGGGTACATAGAAGACAAGATTATAAATTCTAGTTTAGTTTACATCAGACAGATGCCCATATTTACATTTAGAGCAGAATAACCCTAGGTCATGTTCAACAAACCTTGTTCCTTCTGGGTTATGTTGACTTTGGCTTTTGCAGCACTGCCAGATTCTGACTTTGAGATCAGTATATGCACAAAAGGTAACAATAGTAGATTTTTCTCACAATGCTTGTATTTACAGTCAGTTCGAAAATATAGCGTTACTTAAGTTACATAATTATTGACCAATAGTCTCTAACCACTTTTTTTTTTTTTTTTTAATCTAATATATCAGTTTCCATTACACTTTTGTGCTTGAAAACTGCAAGCTGTTGTGTGTATGTTTTGATAAGCATGTATTGATTCATCTTTGTACTTTAATTCTTATTTTTAATTCACATAGACATTTGTTTTACAAATGTTTATTGCAATGATTTTCCTATATATTTCTTATTCCCTTCAGTTTGATATTTGCACTTGAAAAGTTTGATATTTACATTTTGCTCATGCATTATAAATTTGCTAAATACGTGTTTTGTACTTAATTATTGGCCCAGGAAGGCACACTATCATGGAAGAATGCAGCAGGGTTTCCTGTTTTACACCAAGTAAGACCACAGTGATGTCAAGGACCTCAGATAAAATTGTGTTATCAGCACCTTAGGGAGCTTACTGCCAACTCTCAAATGTCATTAAAAAAAATAAATAAATAAATAAAAAAAGTAAAGGGTCAAAGAGCTTTTCTTGGCTAGTTGGCAAATGGAATATATATATATATATATATATATATATATATATATATATATATATATATATATATATATATATAATCCCTCCCCGATCTAAACAGTACTCCTTTATTGTAGTGCCTATCTGCATTGAGTACTAGTACTTTCGAAGGAGTGCACCTATTTAGGGGACCCCTCAAAGCACCCATCTGATGTGAAGGTTACACAAGCTGATTTTAGCATGGTAGATGGCTGCATGCTCTTTTCTTTTTTTTTGCCTAGGAAATACCAGCCTTAATGATTGTGCACAGCTTACTACTGCTTGGGGAATGGGGCAGAAGCTAACTTTGTAACTGCTAAAAATAGAAAAAAATTCTCTAGAGCCGATGCAGTGAAGTCAGAGGACCCCCACTGTTGGCAGTTCATATTTGCCTTAATTGGTAATAATTAAAATGATTGGCAAATTAGTATGTGTTAACACAAACTGTCATATACATTTTCAGAAATACAAATTCCCATGAAAGCATATCCATTGCAGAAAGATTTATGCATGGACTGATCGAGTTTTAGTAAATCGGGTACTATGTTAAGTAAATGGCAGAATATGTGCTCTGCACAACACATAGACTTCTGTTGTTTTGCTTTTAATGATTATGACAGTATGATTGAGAAGAGTTGTGCAGTAGCCATATCATTATTGAAAAAAAAGAAAGCAATTGCTAACCACAGTCCATGGTGTGCTGGGTGGATCGTATATCCATTGTTAATATCTTGTTATAGCGAATCATGAGAATTTTAGCATCCTCATAAAACCAATGATTTTAGTTTGTACCTGTTTTTGTATTTTAGGGCTACATATGTTTTCAGGAGACAGCTCTGGACTTATTATTATGTGGAATGCCGGGATTAGCCGAAGTTGGCAACATAATCCAGCAGAGCACTGGGCTATTTTGAAGGTAGGTGGTGGTCTGGATTTTTCTTGAGTCAAAGGGTAAGTGGCTGCTGGGAAAGAAGCAGAATGCTGGTGAAATAAAGGGGATGTGTACCTGGGGACATCACAAAGCTGAATTGGTTAATTCTGGCACTTAATACTTTCAGTGTGGGAAGTGTGTGCCATTGGTACACAGGCTTCCAGCACAGGATGAGGTGAGTATGGAAAATACTAGTACTGTTAGATATATGTGTTAAAATGTTTTTGGTGATTAGTGTTGTGGTGAGGTTAAAGTGTGCCTAAACCCAAAAACAAATAAATTATTTATTGCAGCCTTCCAGTTCTTAGATGTGTTTTTTTTTTTATGCCTTTTTCCCTTTATTTTCACCCGGTGATCCCACTGTTAATGTACTTCATGTAACCATAACACTCACCATACTGTGTCAGGACAGCAGAAACAAGCAAGGGCTAGCAACAACGCTCCATTCCTCTTATCCATAACATAGAGGGCGTGGTTCTGTAGTCCCCATCCATAGCAAAGAACAGTGCAACTGATAACAGTCTTTAGAGGCAAAGAGCAAAATTAGGCCTCATGCACACTGGTTTCTGTAAAAGCTGTTTATCCTGACAGGAGAAGATCAGCGTTATAAACTCAAATAAGCTGCATTTTTTCAAAACAGTTTAATAAGATTTAACAGAGTTTGGGAGTTTATTTAATTGGCCAGAATTTTATTGTATTCTGGCCATTAAAATAAATAAACGCTGAAGTGCTTAACTTGTCTAGAATTTATGCGTGTTTATGAGCATTTAACAGCATTCAGCGTTTTTTGTGGTCAGAATTCCTGCTCCTGAACGCAATTTTAGGGCGTTCAGAAAACAGCCCATGAACTGCTAAAAGCATCCAGGTGATGCATACTAGCTCATTATGCCTTCGTCTTGCAGGGTTCATTTTTTCTTTCTTTCTGAGGTTTACAACCTCTTTAAAGCGGAGTTCCACCAAAAAAAAATTAAAGTCAGCAGCTACAAATACAGCAGCTGCTGACTTTTAAAATAAGGACACTTACCTGTCCAGGCGCCCGCGATGTCCTCACCCGAAGCCGACCCAACCCTCAGTTCCGGTTGGAGGCGTCGGCATCTTCAGTAAGGGAATCAGGAAGTGAAGCCTTGCGGCTTCACAGCCTAGTTCCCTACTGCTCATGTGCGAGTCGCGATGCATGTTCTGAGTGGTCCCTGCTGTCTTCTGGGACCTGTGTGTCTCCCAGAAGACACAGAGGGGGGGCCAGACATGGCGTAGATCTTTTGCCGGAGGTGGGAGCAAATACCTTGATTAGACAGGTATCTTCTCCCCCCTGAAAGGTGCCAAATGTGACACAGGAGGGGGGGGGGGCCAGATCAGCGGAAGTTCCATTTATGGGTGGAACTCCGCTTTTAATACAGGCTCTGGACCGGTCATAAGCACTTGTCAAGATTGCCAACTATGCTCACCCTTTCTGCCCCGCTCCTTCAGTCATAGAAGCCGTACTGTAGCATCCATGAATGAGAGCACTCTATGAATGGAAGAGGCAGACATTTCTTTCACCCACCCATCCTCTATTCATAGAGTGCTTTTCATTGATGGAAACTATAGTGAGCTTCTATGAATGGAGGAGGGGCAGAAAGGGCATCCATAGTTAGCACCCTTGACAAGTTTTTATAACAGGTACAGCTGCTGTATTTATCCACACAGCACCAGAAATTACAGCTGTGGGGATATTGAGGGGGAAAGGGAGCACAGGATGGATGATTTCGGCTAAGATAGCAGCCACCAGCACATAGGACACATCTCATTCGATGCAAGTACCATCCCCTGTGCTGATTAAAAAAACTAAAAAAAAAAACTAAACTTAGACTTCAAGACAATATTTATCTTTTGCACAATTTGAAATATTTTGTTAGTACTGTAATATACCTTTAATTATTTTTCTACTAGGAGTTGATTTAGGAGAATTAAGCTCTTCTGATATAGATTGGCTGGCTGACAGTACATAGACTAGACTTTTTCAGTGTAGAGCGCACAGCTGTTATGTGGTAATTTCTCTTGCTTTGTAACTTTAAAAGACATAATTGTATTAAGTAAAATGATTAATGTATTCAGCACTATAAGACGTACTGGAGGTTAAAGCGGAGTTCCACCCGAAAGTGGAAGTTTAAGTACTCCTCGCCCCCTGACATGTCACAATGACAGAGTGCAGCGTGACTCGCACATGCGCAGTGCGCACCCAGCTGTGGAGCCACAAGCTATCACAGCCGGGCGCCCACACTTACAGTGCCGGCACCACGGAGAGGTGGGGGAGAGGAGGAAGATATCGGGCGGCCGCATCGCTGGACCGTGGGACAGGTGAGTGGTTGTTTATTAAAAGTCAGCAGCTATACTTTTTGTAGTTGCCGACTTTTAATAAACCTAAACTAGTGGAACTACTCTTTAATAAGAAAAGAAAAATTATTGATTATTGATGCAAAAACTAATGCTAGCATTGTTTACTGCTTGAATGAATAAACATTAATACAAATTTAGAGATACTGCATACTACTAGCCATAACTAGATATACTACTGCATTAGACTTTCTTTAATTAAACATAAATTGACAAACGTTTCCTTTACCCTTTATTTTAGGAAATAAAAGAAAGTGATATGAAAGGGATTGCAGTGAATCACTTACAGGTTCATCCAAATGGAAGACGTTTGTTAATTCATACAAAGGATAGCGCACTCAGGATTATGGACCTCAGAATGTAAGCTAGTTTTTTGTATTTTTCTTGTACTAATAGACCCTCTTTATTTCTTGTTTGGAGTCTATAAAATCATTCAAACATAAGATGCAGATCACACATTACAGTGTACCCAACACTAACCACCCCACAACTGTGCATTTGTATGTAACCATCAGATTCCCCAGGTACCACTCTTTTTTATTATGAACAAATGTGTGGCAATTTAACAAACATTTCCAAACTTACTGATAGGGCTAAATATGCTGTCGCCTGTTTGAATAGACAAAATTTGCTTTCTTCTGCTTTCCATGTGATAGCCCTAAGGCCAAGTACTCGAACACTGAGCACACAACTGGGGAGGCAATCCAGTGTTTCTGGTTTTCCCTATACGCTAAAGCAGTGTTTCTCAACTCCAGTCCTCAAGGCGCACCAACAGGTCATGTTTTCAGGATTTCCACTATTTTGCACATGTGATTTGATCAGTTTCACTGCCTTAGTAATTACCACAGCTGTTTCATCTGAGGGAAATCCTGAAAACATGACCTGTTGGTGCGCCTTGAGGACTGGAGTTGAGAAACACTGCGCTAAAGTACTGGGCTGTTTACTGTGGCCTGGGTGTAGATTGTATGGTGGAGAATGCCGACAAGGCTGAGTACTGGTTTAATTTACCCTGGCATAACAAACAAGCATACCACATTTGGGTCTACTCTGTAGGAAGGAGTTGAACTACTTTAGTGAGGAATTCCTTTTCTTGAATTGTTTTTTTTTTTTCCTCTTATGATCTTGGGAAGGGTAATTGTAAAATGTAATATCTGATCCACCCAGACCAAATGGGCTTCAATTATAATAGAAAGGTGCCAAATAAGATTAGGAAGCTGTTAAATGTTAGAAATGTAGAGCTGATATAAACTTCTAAACAAGATGTCCAATTCTGGGCACTCAAGCTTTTTGCCACAATATGCACTGCATATTTGCATAATATGACAGACCTACCAAGCAAAACACTTCCTTCCTCACCTAATCTTCTTGGATCGTCAGCCATCTTGATTGACCCGGCTGGGGAGACATGACTAAAAGGCAGCAACAGTAAAGCAGGGTGGAAGATCAGTCCTTGGGACAGAAGATCCTCTTGGGGATGTCTGGGACCAGCCGCACCACATCTGTGTACCAGAGTCACGGAGGCCAATCAGGAGCCACCAGAATGACTAGCCTCTATCCCGCACATCGGAAAAGGGAGAAGCTAGAGAGGGGAAAAGGCGTTGGTAATAGCTCCATGGTGCAACTAGAGTTTTTGTCGCATTCCGTCATGGGATCCGTCACTCTCGCCACAAATCTTGACACCTTGTTGAGAAGGGAGGCCAGCAGATCCATGTCCAGTGTGCCCCACCGCAAACAGATTTTACGAAACGCGTCTAGGTACAGTGACCACTCTCCTTCATCCAAACTGGTTGACGACTGAGGTAGTCTGTCCACCAGTTTTCTATGCCCGGAGTGTAAACAGTGGAGAAAACTGGCATGTTAGTTCCACCCACCGAACAATGCGCACGTTCTCCAGTGCCGCTGCCAAGCTGCTTGTCCTACCAGGTGTTTGACATAGGTCACCACCAGGGTGTTGTCTGACTGGATACTGACCAAGCAACCTCAAACAAGCTCAGTCTAATGAGTTAGACAAAGTCTGATCGCCTGTAGCTCCAGGATATTGATTGGTAGCTGAGATATCTCCAGCATCCAACAGCCCTGGGCCGACCTCAGAGGTCCTGCTCAATTGCCCCATGTAGATATGGTTGTCCAAGGACACAAGAGACTTATCACAGGATAAGATTTCCTACTGCAGGACCCTCGTATGGAACTGCACACATCGAAGGTTGACCCCATGAGACCCAGAACCTGACTAACTGTCGGATAGCATCAACCAGACCGCAGTCCAGAATTTCCAAAACTTGTCCAATGGGAGGAATACCTTGGCCCACGCCAAGTTGAGAATCGGCTCTAGATATTCCAGATGCCTGGTTGGGGTTGGAGCGGGCTTCTTGAGGTTCAACACCCAGCCAAACTCCTCCAGCATACAAGGTGTTTGCTACATTATCCATCAGCATAGAATGAGACTCCACTCCCAGGAGGAGGTCATCCAGATAGCCTATCACAGCAATCCCCCACTATCTCACCAATGCCAGGACTGGAGCAAGCGTCTTGGCAAACACCTGGGGATCAGAGGCCAGACCAGAGGGGAGCACCACAATCTGATAATGCATGTGTCTGCCTGAAATGCAGGAAGTGCTGGTGTCTGGCACAGATGGGAGCATGTAAGTATGCTTTCTTGATGTCTGTGGAGGCCAGGAAACTCCCTGATGAAGGGGGGCCACCATAGAACGGAGGCATTCCATCTTGAACTTTTATACTTTCACAAAGCAATTCAGGTCCTTGAGATCCAATATCGGATGGACTTCTTCCATTTGTGGAACCTTAAACAAGTTGGAGTAAATGCCCTGGGAAAGCAGATCCTGCACCACCTTGTAAAGGGCCTGCAAATGAGACATAGAGTTTGGAAGGAAAAAATTGGTATGATGGATAGGAAAGAAATTCTATTTTGCAGCCTGACAAAATCGGTTTGTGGACCAATTAGTCACAAAGCAGAGAAGTACACGGCTCCTGCGAACCAACGAAGGCAACCCCACACCCTGGAGACAGGTGGGACCAGCCTTCATGCTGAGGAGGGCTTGTCTGTGGGCTTGTGAGGCCTGGAGCGCTTTGTGCCATGCTGAAGGAAGGATGGATGATGCATCCAGAGTGGAACCAAGGAGCCGCTGATACTGAAAAGGGAAAAATTGGCCAGGGCATGCTCAATCCTCTGGTCCACAGACCAATACACTGTGTGCACAATTATTAGGCAAGTTGTATTTTTGAGGGTTACTTTCATTATTGAACAACTACAGTGCTCTTGGTCTATCCAAAATGTTAATAAACCTCAAACCTGAATATTTAAGAAAGTACAATTGAGGTTTTGGCTTTCTTAGGAGAATATCTATGTGTGAACAATTATTGGGCAACTATTAGTGTGCAGAATTATTATGCAACTAAATGAAAAATGAAAATTTTCCCATCTCGCTTGGTTTATTTTCATCTGTTATAGTAAAAATAATAAACAAACCACTCAAAATTTACAAATGAATATTTCTGACATTTCCAAAAAAAATCGGTGACCAATATAGCCACTCTTCTTTTCAAAAACAGTCATAAGCATTCCATTCATGGAATCTGTCCATTTCTTGATTTGTTGACAATCAACTTTTTGTGCATTGGCAACTACAGCCTCCCAGACACTGTTCAGAGAGGTCTACTGTTTTCTTTCCCCGTAAATATCCTGTTAAAGAAGAGCCCACAAGTTCTCAATAGGGTTTAGGCCAGGTGAGGAAGGGGGTCGTGTCATCATTCTTTCTTCTTTAAGGCCTTTACTGGCTAGCAATGCAGAGGAGTACTTCAATGCATGCGATGGAGCATTGTCCTACATAAATATCATGGACTTCTTGAAAGATGCAGACTTTTTCTTGTCCAACTGCTTGAAGAAAGTGGCAGTAGGTTTGTGAGTTGATTTTGAGCTCATCTTCAACCCGAAAAGGTCCAACTAGCTCATCTTAATAATATCAGCCTATACCCCATCTCCACCTTACTGGTGAGTCGAAGTAGAGCTCTGTGTCCTTTACTGATTCAGCCACAGGCCCACCCATCTGATCCGTCAAGTCACTCTCATCTCAAACCATAAAACCTTTGGAAACTCTGTCTAAAGATATTTCTTGACCCAGTCTTGACGTTTCAACTCATGTGTCTTGTTCATTGGTGGTCGGGTTTCAGCCTCCCTTACCTTGGCCATGTCTCTGAGCACTGTACACCTTGTACTTCAGGTAGGTTGCAGTTCTGGAATATGACAGCAATGGAGGATGTGTTCCTGGTAGCTTCATGTTTAATTCTTCTTAAATCTTTGACGGTTATTTTGCGTTTTTTTTTTTTTTCTCAACTAGTTTCTTACGACCCTGTTGACTAATTGCAACAAAACCTTTTGGTTCTGTGAATCAAATTTCAAGAGAGCTGCATCCCTCTGAAATACCTTTTACAATTTTTGACTTTTCAGAGTCAGTTAAATCTCTCTTTTTTGGCCCATTTTGCCTGAGGAAAGGAAGCTGCCTAATAATTATGCACATCTTGATATAGGGTGCTGATCTCTTTAGACCACATCCTCCATCATTACACAAATACACATAACTTGATATGCTTAAATCCAATAAGCATTCAAGTTTATACAGCTTGGGATTGGACAATATGCATAAAAATTATGATTTGGTCAAAATACTCGCCAAATAATTTTGCACACACTGTATTTAAGCCAGACAACTCCCTGAAGCCCCTACAGTTGAGAGGGAGATCTTGGCAAACAGCGGAACCACATCCAAAGACTCAGCATACTGTACCTGAGACCCTGGCCCAAGTGATCTGCCAAAGCCACGTATACCAAGGAGACTTACTCTTTACCCCAACCTTGGTGTAAGATCTTAGTGCACATAGTGATTTTCTGGGACATCAGGACCTTGGTCAAACCTAGGTGACATGCTGACCTAGTGACTGTAAACATAGTGCAGGCATCTGATTCTGCCATCCTATCCACTGGACCATGAGATAGGGGAGTATGGAATATGGTCACCGGTTCAAGCCAGTGGAGGGAGAAACCACAACAGAGGTAGAGGTCCACTTCCCCGAAAAGCCTCCGTACGGAACTACTTTCTTGTGAAAAAATGAGGGGCTACCAAAAGCTGTTTTGAACATCCCGAGTGCTTGTATGCAAGCTGCAGGATAGGTAGGGTAAGGAAAACCCTAGCAGGATGTGATGGCTTGTGATTAACCTTGCCCCCACATTCATAACTTCACTAACACTCCCCCCCCAAAAAAACACCTTTAAACTAAAACAACCAAATATCCACATTGCAAACATTCAAGCCTACAGAGGCGGGAGGGGGGACCAATACGCAGATTGTTCGTCAAAAAATCACAGCTTCACCTTAAACTCCCCATAAGGAACAAATCATACCATTAACATGTAGTGGGCATGAAACAATCCTGTGGATAGGTCTTTCCCCAAGAACTGCACCAATATCCTGTGGAGATGAAGACCAACCGCAGGTATTTATACCTCTTGAATGATGGACTAATACAAGTGTCTCCACTTGGTCCATGCAATTGCATGGACTGCGTGGCTTCCGATGTCCTCAACACGCATGTACGCGGGTGTGATGACACACTTGCCGTGTCCTTAATGCCTTACAGCGTGTGCCGCGCTTCTGGTTTCAGGCTTACGCGGTGTAGCTGGATGGAAAACAAAGGGGTACCCCCTCGGAGGACAACTGCCGACACAGCACTTCCATTCAAGCCCCTAGGAGAACAGGGGCCACCGGAGCCACTTCACCACAAGGAGAAGTGAACCCATTCATCTAGGCGGAGCAAAAAGGCCCAGATCAAATTTTATGGGCTTTACTGTGTGGGGTGAAATTGGGCCAACAGCTCCCATGCTGCATTTACCAAAGTGGGTATAAAATACCAAGGGACCACAAATACACAAAAATACATTTTTCAAATATAAGACGTTCCTCAGCCTAAACTACTATATGAAAAATGGAGAAAGAAAGACCAACTTATGGGAATCTATATCTACTTTCATGTTGCCCAGCAGAGTTACGCAGGGTATTTTTGCTATCAACAACTGAATATTTTAGTATTCAAAAATTAGTAACCCCAATATTTTGATGGAACTTTACAGATACATGAGGTGGGGGAAGAAAAAAAAAGGGTGAACATTCTGGGTAAAATGTGTTTCTTAAATATATTCTCAAATATTATATATATAACCTAGCTTTCTTTTAGTCCTCCTTATTAGAGCTAAAGCCTTCTAATGCCCTGTACACAGGACCGGTTTTGCCGTCGGAATAAACTCTGAAGGTTTTTCCGACGGAATTCCGCTCAAGCTGTCTTGCATGCACACGGTCACACCAAATTCCGACCGTCAAGAACACGGTGACGTACAACACGTATGAGGGGACTATAAAACGGAAGTTCAATACCCAGGGCGCCACCCTTTGGGCTCCTTCTGCTAATCTCGTGTTAGTAGAAGTTTGGTGAGAGACGATTCACACTTTTCAGCTTTCGTGGATATTTTATTTTCTGAAAATACATGCCTATGTGTTTTTCTACAAAAAGGACAGTTTGTGAGTGAGCAGGTACATTTCAAAAAGACAATGTCAAATTAACAAGGGACACCAACCTCCTTGAGGTTAAAAAATACAAAATAATAATGTTATTATGGTAACTTGACACACAAAAAAAAAATGATATATGGAGATCACTAGAAAATAATTTTTCAATAATCCAAAAAAAAGGAGATCTTGATGAAATAAAAAAAAAATGACTATAAAAAATAATCCTAAACATTATTATGGAGATCTGGCTTTTAAAAAAATAAAAGATTATTCATGAGATCACGAGAAATAATAAAGAAATAAGTTTGTGAGAACTGTGTGAATATGAGCAGCAAAACAACTTCATTATTCTAGCATTATAAAGAACAAAATAATGTGCTGCATTAAAAGATCACAGAATTTGCAGCATGAGGAATGTGCTATCTCTATAACGAACGCTAGTTTTACCACACGAGCACTTCCGTCTTGTACTTGCTTCAAAGCATGCGTAATTTTTGGTACGTCGGAACAGCATACAGACGAGCGGCTTTCCGCTGTTCTGTCAGAAAAGTATAGAACATGTTCTCTAAGTCCATCTGAATTTTCGACGTAAAAAGTCCGATGGGGCATACACATGGTCGGAATATACGATGAAAAGCTCCCATCAGCCTTTTTCTGTCGGAAATTCCGACCATGTGTACGGGGCATTAGAAAGGCTGATAATTCTCAGTGGTATTGCAGCCCCAGGTTATAAATCCAATGTAGTTCTTTTTGAAGTAGAACTTTATTCCAGTCACCTCCCCTGTTAGAGTACATGTACCTTTCTAAGCCACAAAGGTGACTTTTGGCATTCTGTATCTATGAGTTCTAGCAACATGTCTTCCCAATGTTAGTTAGAGATTACCAATTTGCATAGAATAAAGGTGCTTGTACATCCCTTCTCCAAAACTCGTATTGGGTCTTTCCTACATAGTAGGACCTGCATTCGCACTTGATAAGGTAAACGCCTTTTAGTATTGCAATTTATAAAAATGCTAAGACTCAAACCGCTCTCCATTAGGTAGCCTAAAACCTATTTGGGCACATATTGACAATATGGGCAGTTTCCACATGGGAAGGTACCTTTCATTTTTCATGGGTCTCCAATGTTTTTATACTCGTAGCAGACAGTCCTTTTACGGAAATCATCCTTTTAAAAGTAATGGCTGGTATGTCGGAGATAAATTCCCTTAAGTTCGGATCATCTTTTAGAATGGACCAATATTTAGTATATCAAAATATGAAAATAATTCTAGCTGTATGGTCCTCTCTTCTCTTTTTTTTGTCCAAAGACCAATTTTTCTCTATCTTGGCAGCTAGCCCTATTAAAGGCTTTCTTTAGCAAGGTTTTGATATACCCTCTATTTATTAATCGTGCTGTTAACTTGTCCGCCTCAGCCTGAAAGTCTGACTGGTTCGTACTGTTACAGTTTAATCTAAGAAATTGGCTATAGGAAATAGATTTTTTAACACATATGGTTGAAAAATTTGCGCATGCAGGATTGTGTTTCCTGCAGGTTCCTTTCTATATAAACTCATATATAGTTGTTCATTTGGCCCCCTCTTTACGGGTGTGTCCAAATAACAAATTGTTTTTCTATCAAACGTCATTGTAAAGAATAGGTTAAATTTGTTGACATTCATCAGTTCCCAACATTTTTTCAGCAACTCCTCCTCTGGACCTTCCCAGATCATAAAAATGTTGTCTATATATCTATACCATGTCAAAATATGACATGTATAGATTGACAGATCATCCTCAGACAGGAAGGATTGTTCCCACTACCTCAGGTACAAATTGGCATAGGATGGCGCACATTATGTGCCCATTGCGATGCCCTGTACCTGGAAGTAGTTGGACCCTTTAAACATAAAAATATTGCTGTGCAGAATAAAATCCAGCATTTGTAAAATAAACTTGTTGAAGGACCAATCAAAACTACTTCTTTGTCTCCGAATGTGCCTGATGGCGCCCAATCCCTTTCTCGTGTGGTATAGAGTTGTATAGACATTCTACGTTGATTGTGACTGTCAGAAACCATGAACCAGACCGAGACAGAAGTACAGTTAAATCTCACTTGTTTATTAATAAAAATAAAAAGGTAAATAGAGTAAGCATAGTCAAAGCATAGCCAGAGTCTAGTAACCGGATCGGGTAGTCAGCCAAGCCAGAGTTCAGTAACCAGATCGGGTAATCGGCAAGGCCAAAAGTCAGGGATCCAAGTGGAGGAACAGCAAGCAGGATAAAGAGCCAGAAGGGATGTCAGCAAGCCAGTCTTTAAACAGGAACACAAGAGATGGTTTCTTGTGATGTGACCAAGGCGAAGGCAGGAAAGAAGTGAGCTGGACGTCTTTAAGTAGGCGGGACTGACGAGCAGATCCACAACAGCTGGTTAACTGTGGAGAGAGAAGAGAGCTGGCAATTACCCGACAGCTGAGCAGCCAGCTCAGAGAAGGAAGGGCTGAGCCAGCCCTGACAGTGACTAAGAAAGCTGAAGTCAGGATCATTAGATTTTCGAAAAGTTGTAAAAAGTGGATTGTGGCTTTAATATATGAGCTGAGACCGGTAACATAGGGTCTTTAAATATAGGTCAATCATTTGACTCGATTTTAGTCAAGCTCCTATTTCCTGAAGTTATTGGTCTCCCAGGTGGCTTTTGCGGGATTTTATGGATTTTCGGGAGTGAAAAGGTGGGTACCCTAGGGTGTTTCGTTCTGATATATTCCCATGTTTTTTTGTCTCACTCTTGATCTCAGGGCATCATCAGCTAAATTATAGAATTCCATATTGAATTTACTAACAACTAACGCAGAAATTTCCTCACAATTTGTTTTATTTTTCTAATGAATTTGAAGTGCCATCCTTTCATTTGTCGGTTAATTTTGTGTGATATCTAGTTTAAATTGTTTTTAACCCAAAAAAATAAAGCTCCTGTTCCTTTAAAGCATGTTATACAGAACAGTGCTTGTGCTGTGTCATTTGGCCCCCTGTAACACCTAAAAAAAACCTGGCTGATCCTGCCAATTTCTGCCCCCCCCCCCTGTAAACTGACCACGGTTTATCATGGCTGCTGAGCCCTGACACCGTGGTCAGATTATGTGCCTCTGTCATTCGCAGCCCTGCTCTGTCTCCTCTGTCCCCCTCTCCCCTCCCCTACCTGTCTGTGAGCTCCATGTCCGTGCCCGCCCCCTCCCCTTCTGCTGCTCAAAATTAGAGTACAATTTACATTATCCTTTTGGTTGAAAAATGCAGCTATATACCTTGTTTACAGAGCGCTGATCGTTAATCATATGACCCACTATCTTTCTCCTCACTTGCATGACAGCTGCAGCAGGCATGGTCGCCTCTCTCCTCCTCCTCCCCATCTGATTGATGTCAGCGGGGGATCCTCGGGCCCCGCCTGCTATAGCTGTCATGCGAGAGAGGAGAAAGATGGTGGGTCACGGGATCGCAGATCTGCGCTCTGTAAACAAGGTATATAGCTGCATTTTTTATAAAGCACAGTCACGGGGGGACATTAGATTCATCAACCAAGAGGATAATGTAAATTGTACCCTTTTTTATGGTGTCAAATTTGTCTATTGACTGGTTTGGACAGAAGGATAGACCAAGGAATAATACCCTAGCCTCATCCAGTGAAAAGACCTGCATGAGGACAAATTGATTATATTTAATCCTTGATTTTGTGCTTGGTGACATAGGGTTCGATCCCCTTTCCTATTTTCGGGGGAATTCTGTGTTGGGTCTAAAAAACATCCTCAGGTTTTTGTGTTTTAGATACTGCACCCAGATCCTTATGTGAGTAATTGCATTTTTGTGCAGAAGTTGATTTTAGAGAATGTGTTACCGTGTTTTTGGGCCCACCCATGTGTGTGTGGTATACCCACCACCAACAGCCTGATTGGACATATCTATTATTACAACATATACAAGTTTCAAATCATGACTAGAGTGATGAATTTCACTCACCCCTCTTATAAATTTAGGAAAACCACCCAACATACTATAATTTATGCTATGCCAAGCCATTGTGCAGCATCTCACCTTAGATGTCAAATATATTGATCAATACACATTATGTAATATGTACAGATGTTATGAAAATTATTTTAGGTTTAAATGCTTCTCTTTGGTTTTAAGATAAAGAAATAAAACATAAAGAAAATAAAAAATGAAAAGCAAAATATATCAGGAAAAGGGAGAAAAATAAAAAATTAGGGCGTTGAAGAAAAAAGAAAAAAAAGGTCCATTGCTTGATGAATTCTTTATAATTCCTTGTTGTCTATTCAGCATTTCTCCCATAATTCTCCCCCGCTAGCCAGCCAGACTGTGCTTCTGCTATTCACCGTCCTTTAAATGTCAATATCTGAAAGACAAAAAAACTCTCCAACAAAACTAATTAGCAAGGTCCTTAAACATTGTTTGAAGTTAAAACAAAACACTATTTACACGTTTACAGTTTGGAGCTAATTCACCCCCACTGCTAGAGAAGTGTCATTTGCATTCAAAAACAGATCTGGAGAATGTACATCTTGTACACCCTTCAGCTGCTCTAATAATTTATCACGTTCCCCTCTCATCTTGTCATACTCAATCTTCAGGTGGTCATATTTCTGTTTTAACTGAGAAAACGATATCCAAGTCTTGGACCTTTTCTTATTATTATTTTGGTCAGCTCTGTTTTTCATCTTAATATCACCTATGTTTGATCCAGTGTGTCCTCTCTGGGTATTTTCATAGGATATTATCTTCTGATCTTTATGTTCAGTATTTGTCCTAAACAATGTGGCTAAATCAATTTTGACTTTCTCCATAAATGGTCTGCTCTCAACAATATGTCTTTTAAATCATGAGGATTTGGGGTAACTAATAAAATATTTTGTTTGATATCTTCATGCAAAGCATCTAGAACAGTGTTTCTCAACTCCAGTCCTCAGGACCCACCAACAGGCCAGGTTTGCAAGATAGCTGAAATACATCACAGGTGATATCACTTGCTGCTCAGTGATTGCAGTATTCTAGTCTGCAACTCCCCAAGGTAATACTTAAAATCTGGCCTGTTGGTGGGTCCCGAGGACTGGAGTTGAGAACCACTGATCTAGAAACATAGTCATATGTATCAAGCCCCCACGCTCAAATGCAAGATTATTACCAACCAATAATTCCATAATAGTTGCTATCCTGTGTGACAATTCATATGGAGATTCATTTTGCATCTGTTGGATCCTCCCATGAATAGTAACATCAGAACGTACACCATACAAAACACATAATAATTCCAGTAATATGTCCCTTGTCCTCAGAGGCTGAATACAGATCTGTTTAATTCTCATCCAAAGACCACTTCCTAAAGAATGTTGCAAAACTCTAAGTCAGATGGGTTGAGATTGTACATATCTCTGACCTGCTGCACGTCACAAAACCATTTTAAAAATCTGTTTAAATCATGGTATGGAGCCATTCCTATTTCTTTAAGAATTGTGTCTAATTCTTTTGGTTTCAAAGGCTTCATTACAAGCTGAACTTTACCTGTATTATTATTATTGTTATAAACTGTGGTAGTCACAGTGGGGGCAGCTGGTAATGAATTATCAGATTTAATATGAGGTTCTGTTTCATCTGATAGAAAGTATGTGTCTGCATCTTGCTGCAGATTGCTGAATCCAAGATTTGATGCATATCTGCATTCCTGAGATCTCTTCTCTAATTCCATAATTCTTAATTTTAATCTCTCATTTTCCTCTGATAATTCATCACAACGTTTAGATTTCTCAAGCAAAGCTCCCCCAATGGTAACTGCATGCAATTTTAAATTTACTGTCTCAGTGTCTGGTTTTGTAACCTCTCACAAACATTGTTGCTATTATCAACTGCCTTCTGTAACTGGGTAATTTCCTCAACCTTACCCTTCAAAGAACTTTCCATTGTTAAACAGCAAGATAATAAGCCCTGTATAATACAACCTTTTCTTTTACTTTCTGAAATTTTGTTATCAAAAACATTTTTCTCTAAAAAAAATGTCTGCTTAAATTTTTCTGGAATTTCATAAGGACCGCCATGGCGCTTAATACATTTTAATACCCATCTGTTAACTTTATCAGAACTGACACTAGCTTCACACTGAGTAAGCATTTTGACTATATTACTAAAAATAAAAAAAAAAGGAAATATTTTACTCACCGCATTAGTTACTCCTTCAGCTTCCAGGTCTTCTGGTACTTGACACAGTCCTTTTTTTTTTTTTTGTTGTTGTTTCCAGTCTCCAGAGAATAATTCTGGGGTTCCCAACTTGTTTAAATTTGTAGACCAGACTCTTTTATGTCACAACCAGACATTAGAGTCACAGCACAGCTCTTGGTTCTTCATCAGACTTCTGTCCACCTCACAGGATTGTTGTCACCACCGACTTCTGTTACTAAGTCCGAAAATGCTCTCCTGGTCACTTGAACGGCACCAATGTAGTGATATAAAATGTAATGTAGTAATTTGATGTATTGGGTGTATAGTGGTATCATGGGTATGATAATCAATTAGTTGTTATTATATTGATGATGTAATTACTCTTCCGCAGCAACCCAATTCTTCCAGAGAGATGCACTTTATTGACTTCCAACACAGAACAAAGTCCAAAGTCCACAGATGACAAAAAAATCCAGCAGAGTATATCATTCAGAGGCCCATGTCTTAGGTCTGAGTGTGCACACACAGACAAGCCTAACTTAAACTATAGACTGAATGCCGTGTTATTATTATTATTATTATTATTATTATACAGTATTTATATAGCGCCAACAGTTTACGTAGCGCTTTACAACTTGAGGGTAGACAGTACAAATACAATACAATTTGATACAGTAGGAATCGGAGGGCCCTGCTCCTTAGAGCTTACAATCTAAGAGGGAAGGTCAAGAGATGCAAGAGGTAATAACTGTGGGTGATGTGCTGATTGAGAAGATAAATGTACAGTTGTTAGGTGGGGGCCAGATAGGCTTCTCTGAAGAGATGAGTTTTCAGGGATCGTCTGAAAGTGGATAAAGTAGGAGAAAATCGGACGGATTGGGGTAGAGCATTCCAGAGGATGGGGGAGGCTCTGGAGAAGTCCTGAAGGCGAGCATGGGATGAGGTGACAAGGGAGTTTGAGAGCAGGAGGTCTTGGGAGGAGCGAAGAGAACGATTAGGTTGGTATTTTGTGACTAGGTTAGAGATGTAGCTAGGAGCCAGGTTGTGGATGGCTTTGTAAGTTATAGTTAGTATCTTGAATTTAATTCGGTGACTGAGTGGCAGCCAATGGAGGGATTGGCAGAGGGGTGTAGCAGACGCTGAGCGGTTTGTGTGGTGGATGAGCCTGGCCGCAGCGTTCATGATGGACTGAAGTGGGGATAGCCTATTTAGAGGTAAACCAATGAGGAGGGAGTTGCAGTAGTCAAGGCGGGAGATGACCAGGGAGTGGATTAGAAGCTTTGTGGTGTCATTGGTTAGGAAGGGGCGTATCTTGGAGATGTTGCGAAGACAGAGGCGGCAAGCTTTGGATAGTGATAGAATGTGGGGTCGAAAGGTTAGTTCAGAGTCCAGGATTACACCTAGGACCTTGGCGTGGGGAGATGGGTTGATAGTTGAGCCGTTGATCTTGACAGGGAGATCAGGGGAAGTGGCACCTGAGGGAGGAAATATCATGAGCTCGGTTTTGGATAGGTTGAGTTTGAGAAAGTGATGTGACATCCAGGCTGATATGTCTGCTAGTAAGTTGGTAATGCGTGAGGAGACAGATGGAGAGAGCTGGGGGGTGGAGAGATAGATTTGGGTGTCATCAGCGTAGAGATGATATTTAAAGCCGTGGGAGGCAATCAACTGACCCAAGGAGGTGGTGTAGATTGAGAAAAGGAGAGGTCCGAGAACAGAACCTTGGGGGACCCCAACAGAAAAAGGAAGAGGAGAGGAGGAAGTAGAGTTGTAAGTGACACTGAAGGAACGGTGGGATAGGTAGGATGAGAACCAGCGAAGAGTACAGTCACGGAGACCAAAGGAGTGGAGTTTTTTGAGGAGGAGGGGGTGGTCCACTGTGTCAAAGGCAGCAGAGAGATCCAGGAGAAGTAGAACAGAATAGTGTCCATTGGCTTTAGCCATTAATAGAGTGTTATATTCACTAGACACTGAATGGCTGAGCAATTTGATTGGCCGTTTCAATTTAGGACTTTGATTAGCTTTAGTCTTTCAAACAGACAACAACTCTCAGCCGTGAACAGCTGTAGTCATAAACCGCCCCAATTTGCACTCCTGCATATCAACATCAACAAGTCCCCTTAGATATGTGTAATTAGATTAGATTAACAGATACCACCTGACCACCCTTTTGAGCCCTTGGAATACCTACATTCCTAATCTGTATTCTTGCATATTAATATCAATAAGTCCCCCTGATATATTAGCCCCCCAGGAGGGAGCCTCCGCTAGGCCAACCCAAAACACTCCTTGATCCCATTGTTACCCCCTCAAGTCTAAATACCATCAATAAATACTACTTCTATGGTCCTTTAAACAATGTACCCTTTGAAATGTTCAATTAGGTTAACAGCCCATACCTCACACCCCTAGGTAGACTTGCATAAGACTAACAAATCAAAGGGTTTTCAGCTGTTATATTAAAATTGAGTTGGCTTGGACAAATCGACCATTGTCAACTCAATTCTGGCCTGGTTAATATTGACTGTGTACATACATATAATAATGTCCCACATACATCGGTGAACATATTACAACATATACAACATCCATATCTTGTGAATCATTAGTGCCCTTTTTTTGAGCCTTGTGATGCTGTCCCCTCCTCCTTAGAACGTTTGAAAGGACGATCGTTCCTTTTCCTGAACCACACATCAGTCTGGAAAGAGGTTATGAAAGATGCAGATGATGAATCTGACAAATAGTTACCAAAATTGTCAGTATTATATGCAACATTATTCCTATGCTTGCTATTTGCATTTATATTTGTCCATTTCTAGGTTCGTCCTTCATTGAATGCCATCTTATCCCTCTAACATGCATTTTCTTTTTTGTTGATTTGTTGAACCGATCGAAATGTTCTAAACGATTGAAATCCTCCAACTTCTTATCATAGTACAGTAAAATAGTAGCAGCAGGAAATTGGGATTATGGCAGTACTCATGTAAAGAAATATACGTAGATAGTTAAATTTTAAATGTTATTACATAAAACATCAACAAAAAAAAGGGGGAAACACATAATAAACATTTGTCACGATTCAAAAACGCCCCAATTCCCACCAAACTTACCCAAGGAGCACCAAATGAGGGCCCCAGGCCAATCTGCAATGGACAGCAGGGGAGGCTGTGCGTTACCACAGGGGGCATAAAAGAACCAGGCTACAGGTAGAAAGGAAGGAATGATATTTAGTATGTCATATTGGGCATAAATCAATATCCAATGTAAGGGCTAACATAGCCTCAACATGTACTTGCTATGCATATATATATATATATATATATATATATATATATATATATATATATATATATATATATATATATATATATATATATATATATATATATATATATATATATATATATATATATATATATATATATATATATATATATATAGAGAGAGAGAGAGATTAGTACAGGGGTGCCAGAAGAAACTGTAGTAATTGGATCGATATATTGCTGTGTTGCTTTAAATAGCCACTGACAAAAATACAAAATACATTTAAATTAGAGTGGCTCAATACTGTAGCAAACTCCGCAGTTGCAAAAATCAATACATAGGCATCAGGGTTCTTAAATAAGACAGATCTCATTGTCAGCCAATTTGGGTAAAAACTGGAGCAACCAAACCAAAGGGAGGGGATGGTGCAGATCATATACATAGTATCATGACCAGCATAGACAGACAACCAAAGGAACATAAATGTCTACAGTGAAACTTAAAAAATAAGCCAAAAAGTGACATCCTAGATGGTGAGTTCACAATGCAATCAAAGTAATCCTCCACAGATGATAGTTACCTGCAATACCATAGATGCATAACATGGTCGCCCCTACTCTCCAGCTGATGGTGTGCTGGAGTGGCCAGCCTAATATACCCCCACTTGCTCGGCGTCTGATGTCATCGAGCGAGTGCGGACGAAATGCGCCCACCGCGCAGGCGCCAGTGCAGATCCTCCGCTCGCCTACAGAACCCAGAATCCCAGGCAGTGGGACGGAGTGGATGGATCACATGATTCGAGCGTCGTTACCCAGGGATGGATGACGCGGGCGGTGTCACCCAAGGGAGGCTGGACAAGCCATACAGCTATACAGTGTATGTGTCCTTAAAGTGGTTGTAAACCCTTTTGTGTGACATTTACCTATAGGTAAGCCTAGAATAAGGCTTACCTATAGGTAGTGGAAATCTCCTAAACGTGCGCCGTTTAGGAGATATTTCACTTGTAGTGTGCCGATGTCGTCATCGGCACATGCGCTGTGAAGAAACTGACCACCATGACATTTCTTCCCCAAGTGTGTGCCGTGACTGACGGCTCCTGCGCGCATGTGCGGGAGTGACGTCACACGGCTCCGGCCAGTCACAGAGACGAAGTCCGCAGCCCCCCGAAGGAGGAGGGGCGAAGATGGACGCGGCCTGCACAGGGGACGGCGCGGGCTTCGTTTGCAGGTAGGTGTCATAATGGGCTAGTATGCGATGCATACTAGCCCATTATACTTTTAATTTGCAGGCCTTGCGGGGATTGATTGTAAACTCTTAGATTATCTTCCCATTCCTTTTTCAATTATGCGCTAACCTCCTTTAGTGTAGGGAAGATTTGAAATTCTTAGGCCTATTGGATTAAAATCCTCCTTTAACCACTTCAGCCCCGGAAGGATTTACCCCCTTCCTGACCAGAGCACTTTTTGCGATACGGCACTGTGTCGCTTTAACTGACAATTGCGCGGTCGTGCGCCTTGCACCCAGACAAAATTGACGTCCTTTTTTTCCCACAAATAGTGCTTTCTTTTGATGGTATTTGATCACCTCTGCGGTTTTTAATTTTTGCGCTATAAGCAAAAAAAAGCGACAATTTTGAAAAAAAAAGCAATATTTTTGACTTTTTGCTATAATAAATATCACCAAAAAATATTTTAAAAAAAACTAATTTCTTTCTCAGTTTAGGCCGATATGTATTCTTCTACATATTTTTGGTAAAAAAAATCGCAATAAGCATATATTGATTGGTTTGTACAAAAATTATAGCGTCTACAAAATAGGGGATAGAGTTATGGCATTTTTGTTATAATTTTTTTTTTATTAGTAATGGCGGTGATCTGCGATTTTTTACCGTGACTGCGACATTATGGCGGACACATCGGACACTTTTGACACTATTTTCGGACCATTGTCATTTATACAGCGATCAGTGCTATAAAAATGCACTGATTACTGTGTAAATGACACTGGCAGGTGTTAAAGGTGTTAAACACTAGGGGGCTATCAAGGGGTTAAGTGTGTCCTAGTTAGTGATTCTAACTGGGGGGGGGAATGCCTCACTAGAACATGACAAAAATCACTGCTCCCGATGACAGGGAGCAGTAGATCTCTGTCATGTTGCTCCATGACACAATCGTGGGCCCCCCGCGGACATCGAGTCCGTGGGAGCGGTTGCAGAGTACACCCACAATGCCGCGATTTAAAGGGGAGAGATCAATCAGAGTCCAGACTCTGTTTGTTCCTTTTTCTGAAAATCATTTTGGTAAGAAAGCACCTGAGTCTCCCATTCCTTTCCTGCATCACGAATAAATCCCAATGTGCAATCTAACAACCATATTCAAACATTAAACAGCATATTTTTTTCATGCAAGGTTCTAAGAGAATGTCCCTCGCATTTGAAGAACAAATTGTGGAATGTTGGGTGTATTCTCCACCCTGGATTCATGCAACACATATTTTTGTCCCTCATATGTGGGTTACTTGCCACCATCCCCAATGTATCGAATTGGGGTCACATGTGAACCTGTAGATGTTCACGATGTAAGTTGGAAAAGGTTATATGTGATCAAAAACATTTTTTTGGTAAAAACAGTATCTGAGCATCTGTGTTTTTGACAATAATGTCATTATTTTGTAGTGTGGTACTTCCTCGATGAAGAACGTTAGATAATACATTTTCGAAACTCATTGGTTTCTTCCATTTTAAATGGGCTGTGGTGATGTTATCTCAGTCTACAGATCACAACTGGTTGTGCCACTGTCTATTCAGTATTAATCTGACATTTATTGCTCCCTTATGTTCTTTATTTTCTGTAAATGTGTAATGTAATGCTGTCTTTTTAGGATAAGGCCAATGTTACTGGCCATTTTTTTTGAATGTTATTAATAAAAAGTATTTTTACATAACTTCCTATGCTCATGTGTTTGGTTGCCGATAAAGTCCCTTAAGAGGTTTATAATCAATTCCAATTTGTATACATTGATAGAATACATTGCTTACTCTGAATGGTTGAGCGCTGCTGTGGTAGATTCTACTGTGTTCTGGGTATGAGACAGGAATTCTTGGCTCAAATCCGAAACACGGTGCGGTATGCTTTATGTGGCCGCAGCTACATACAGTTTATACCGCACATCCAGCATCCTCACATGTTAGTGAGGGACTTAGTATGTAAAGTAAATCAAAAGATATGGAGTTCAGCTTTAGTAACAGGTATCCCAGTATTTTCCATCTTTATCAGCCACTTTTTATAGCATAGGAATAAAGAGTGCTAATATAAATGGGATGCAGCACTAAAAATGATCAAAAAAAGTGACAATAGTAAGTAGCATAAGAGAGGGGAATGATGAAACCCTCATTCATATAAACAAGTAAAGCAGAATCCACAAAACATCGAATGTCCTCTGTGCTCAGTGATAGATGACAGACAGGTGTAGAAAACTGTGATGCTGATCCAGATTGGCAGCAAAAAGAAACCATTATTGAAGCTGCTTCCCAGATAACACTGACCACTAAATTACACTCCTCCCCCCTCTGGTACCACATTTGGCAGCTTTCAGGGGGGAGGGGGGAACAGGGATCTGTTTTTGACAGGTCCCCTTCCCCACTTCCGGAGATGGCGCCGTCTCTCGGAAGTTCGGCCTCCCTCTTTTCTCCGCCAACAGGTCATTTAGAAAGCGCAGCACCCTTTGCGCAAGCGCAGTAGGGAACCGGCTGTGAAGTCAAAAGGCTTCACTGCTGGGTTCCCTTACCGGCAATGGCAGTGGATGCACCCTGGGCTGTCAACATTGCGGGCTACCTGGACAGGTAAGTGTCCATATATCAAAAATCAGCAGCTGCAGTATTTGTAGCTGCTGACTTTTAATTTTTCGTGGGGAGGGCGGACCTCCACTCTAAGGTCTCCCTCCAACCGTAAATAGATCATGATGCTCCAACAGCACTCTAAGGTAAAAACCTAGTGCAATATAGTATAAAACGTTTATTTGGCAAGGTAAAAAGAGGCACTTACAAGATTCCAGGATAAAAAAGCTCAGCAAGTATCCAGAAAAGGACATGTGCGGTTCCCCTCCGGGCATAGATTAAGCCGACCAGTCAGGGATGAACAACGTGATGACCTCGCCGTCTGCCCCATTCTACGCATTTCATTATAAATAACATTGTCTGGGGATGGTCCGAAGTGACGCCTCATCACGTTGGCCGGTTATAAATAGAGCGGCAGCACCATCTTGACTGCTGGCCGCTGAATGTCCATACTGGGAGATAAAGTACATACTCAAATAGTGCCACCAGTGGAGGGAGGATAATGCATAATAAGAACCCGCAGTAGGATGCAAGATTATCTCCATGTAATGGAGAAAAAGAAGACACATTTAGTCTCCAAAGATGGAACCAGAAATTCAACTGCAGCAAAAGCAAATATTTATAAATATTTAAAAAATAGAATTTATAGGTTCCAACCAGAAAACATTGCTTAAAAAAACATACTGTAAAACACCCAAAAACACACAAAAAATGATCCAATAAAAAACAATATATTAAAAAATATATTTTGTAAAAATACGCTATTATTAATAAAACATTTTAAGTCCCAATCGACTTTAAGACTTTATGTCAACAGGTCTCCAACCTAGTTATGGATCTAACCATATTATTATCCCTCCAATGAGGAGTGATTTTATCCAAAGCAAAAAACAAGGTACCCACTGGGTTTCCGCCATATTTAGCATAATGCCTAGATACATTATAGTCCTTGAACCCTCGTTTGATATTAGCAACTTGTTCTGCTAGGCATAGTAGTAATGCACGTTTAGTGCATCCTATGCTGGCGACTATATATTATTTCTTAGCGCTGTGGTCTCCCCCCCAATAAGTAGTGCTATTTAACTGAACTACCAGCTTATCATTTTGGTTGTGGTACACGGAGGTAAGTAATTTTCAACAACCGACACAGCTCTTTAGGAATTACTCTTTTGCTATGACCTTAGAAGATGTGTTTTTGAGGTTTGCTTCTGTATACTGAGTGACAAAGTCAATGACTACCAATATGTACTGGTGCTCCTTAATGGACTTTGGCAGTGGATTGACCAGATCCATAGCAAGCTTCTTAAAAGGGACCTCTATTATAGGCAAGGGTGCCAGCAGACTTCATAAATGTGCCTGTGATGCATTAATATGATGATCAAGGCAAGATGTACAATACTTATCTGCTGCTTTGTGAATAATGGGTTAGAAAAATGGCTCCTCAAACTGCTCTTTTGATTTTTCTCTACCTCTAAATTACCACCCAACACATGAAAATGAGCCAGACTCAACACTATGAGTGAGGCTGGAGAACTACCATTTGCTCTACACCTTGCTCCAGTTCTTTCTTGCCATGATACAGTTAGTCATGGTATACTACAAAATAGGGTATACCAGGTTAACTTCTGATTTCTTTAGGTATCCAGAATATCACCTTATCTTTTTTAATGCATTTGCCATTTTGTAATCCTGCAACTGATTGGTCCCAAAATTTTCCCTGACCACAGTCAGGGTATATCTGTTATTTTTGGCTCTGGAGAAGTTTCCTCTGACTCCCCAACCATGACTGGTAGTTGAAAGTTGTCGTGTACCTCTGAAGTAGGGGTGTCAACATGCCTCTCAAATTCATGTAAAAATAATTTACTTCACACACATTTTCAATACTGGTCACCTGTTTTTCCCACTACTGAAAAGTAAAAATGAGTCATGACTGCAGAAGTTCCAGCTATGTACTGAAATTGTACCTTAATCTCATTTACCACACTCCTTGGCTGAAGTTACTGTATACACTGTATTTTAGTTTACCGTCATATGGAAAACTGTAATACATTTTTATTTTCATTAGATTGGCTGCCAAAAAATATATTGGTGCAACAAATTACAAGGAAAAACTTCACAGTGCCTTTACGCCATGTGGAACATTTGTTATAGCAGGGAGTGAAGATGGGATGGCATATGTCTGGAATGCAGAAACAGGTATGTTTCACATCATATTTGATGTGTATTTGCTAATTATATTAGACTGTTTAAAATATTGACGTGGAGAAATTGCTGCAGCCTAGGCATTAGGACACTAAAATATATACATATATATGCCAGATCACATCTGTGCAGTGCGATTTTAACGCAGTGCTTTTTAAGCGCATTTTACATGTGTTTTATGCGTGTTACAATTAAACACTTTAGAACTGTAAGGTAACTGTGAATAGGTAGTGTCCGAAGTGGAGCTTGTGTGCTGAGGATTCAGGTGAAAACTTAGGCAGATCAGGATGGCCACAGTTCAGGCAAAGTGGTACACGATCGAAATCCAGAGATTTGTCAGGCAGGCAAAGGTCATACACGAGCTGGCGGTGAAGTACAAAATCAGCAGGCTAGAGAGTAGTCAGGAATTCAGGCAGAAGTTCAAATACGGTATTCAAAGTCAAAAAGCAGTCAAAACACCCAGGAAGCTAGTCCAAACAAACGGGCACTGAGAGATAGGAAGTGCTGCTATTTATGGGATGCTTTGATTGTAGATTGTCCACAGCTGGCAGCAGGTGGGGCTAGTGAGTCCAAGGTAATGCATCAAACTAAGAGAACATAGCGATAACTCCAGAGCTCCTCTGTGGCACAACAAGTAAGACTGCAGCTGTGGGACCAGGAAGATCCCAGTTCAAATACACCCAGGTACATGACAACAACACTTGTTTTGATGAAAGTGCATCAAAGATGCAAAATGCAGGACTTTTTTAGTGCACCACACCTAAATGCACATAAAATACACAAGTGTGAATGGAGTCTAAGTGTGTGTGGTGTTACTTTTGTGTGAAGGGAACTTGGTAGCAGCAGTTGACTACCTGTTATGTTAAGCTGTTCTTGCTCTGCGTAGGATTTTTCTGCCATCTCGTCAAAATAAAGGTTCAGGCTTTCCTTTGCAGTACTTAGATTCATGCAAACACTCATATTTCACTGATTAATGAAGGAAGCTCAGATCTGTTTGCATACCACAAATCCATGATCACCAAAAGACCAACAAGTTATCTAACGTACTACTTGCTTGACATTAGGGTTGCAACGATACCAAGCATTTGCATGAGTACTTGTACTCATGCAAATTCTCTAATGCTTGACTCGATACCTGGCAGGAGGCCAGTACACCCAGCATCCTCAGTGTAGCAGTGGGGGGGGGGGGGTTCGGGTGGGCAGCCTCACAGATGATCGGTGCGGCGATGGGGGCAGTTACAAGCACCGACCATTGATCGGTGTGGCAATGGGGGCAGTTACAAGCTCCGACCATTCATCTTCAGTGCAACTGAGGCTGCTGTGAAAGGGACTGGGGAATATGTGTCCTCAGTCCCTTTCCCTGTCTCAAAGGGGAGATGTCAAGGGTCTGTTTAGAAAAAGCCCCCCCCCCCCCCAAACATAACTTGTAAAAAATGTATTGTAAAAAATAAAATTGAAAAAAAAAAATAAATAAAAAACTTCTGACACAGTCCACACCTCATTAGTGACCAGCAGTGCTGCATATTAGTGCCGCTGTCACATGACATAAAAAAAATCAGTAATCGGCATCGGCGAGTACTTGAAAAAAAGTATCAGTACTTGTACTCTGTCTTTACTCTGTCTTTAACCACGTGCCGACCGGGCCATAGCCGAAAGACAGCCACAGCGCGGTCGGCTTATCCTGGGAGGGCGTCCATGGACGTCCTCCCAGAATACTGCTCTCGCGCACCCCCCTGGGGCGCGCACCCGAGAACTTCTGTGACCCGGCGCATCACGGATCACGGTGAACAGCCGCTAATCGCGGCCGTTTACCATGTGATCGCTCCGTCATTTGACGGAGCGATCACATGTCAACAAACCGGCGTCATGTCATGACGCCGGTTTCTCCCTCCCCTCTGTGTACCGATCGGTACAGAGGGGGAGGAGCGGGGGACGGATTGGATGGTAGCAGCGTTGTGGGCTGCATCTGTAGTGCCCACAACGCTGCTCTGTGACAAATACAGTCACATCCATCCATCCCTCCATGCTCAGCCATCCCTCCATACTATAATACCCTGCAATGCTCTGCAATACCCCACAATGCTCTGCAATACCCCACAATGCTCTGCAATACTCTGCAATACCCCGCAATACTCTGCAATACCCCGCAATACTCTGCAATACCCCAAAATACCCCACAATACTCTGCATTACTCTGCAATACTCTGCACTACTCCGCAACACCCCAGAATACTCTGCAATACCCCGCAAGAGGGGACCTTCCCGCCGCCCTCCGGTGCTTCAACCGTCTCACCGCTACGATCGAAGCCAGGATCGTTTTTTAAATTTTTTTAATTCAGGCTTCCCAGCCTAGAGGTGAGATGTGGGGTCTTATTGACCCCATATCTCACTGTAAAGAGGACCTGTCATGCCATATTCCTATTACAAGAGATGTTTACATTCCTTGTAATAGGAATAAAAGTGATCAAAGATTTTTTTTTTGGGAAAACAGTGTTAAACTAAAATAAATAAAGTAAAATGAACAATAAAAAAAAAAAAATTTTTAAAGCGCCCCTGTCCGTGTGCTCGCATGCAGAAGCAAATGCACACGTAAGTCCCGCCCACATATGAAAACGGTGTTCAAACCACACATGATATCGGTGCGAACGTTAGAGCGAGAGAAATAATTTTGGCCCTAGACCTCCTCTGTAACTCAAAACATGTAACCAGTAAAAAATGTTAAAGTGTCGCCTATGGGGATTTTTAAGTAGCAAAGTTTGGCGCCATTCCACGAGCGTGTGCAATTTTGAAGGGTGACATGTTGGGTATCTATTTACTTGGTGTAACTTCATCTTTCACATTATGCAAAAACATTGGGCCAACTTTACTGTTTTTGTATTTTTTTAAAGCACAAAACTGTTTTTCCCCAAAAAAAGCGTTCAAAAAATTGCTGCGCAAATACAGCGCAAGATAAAAACTGCCATTGTATTCTCTAGGGTCTTTGCTAAAAAAAACATATATAATGTTTTGGGGTTTTATGTAATTTTCTAGCAAATAAATGATGATTTTTACATGTAGGAGAGAAATGTCAGAATTGGCCTGGGTGCTCCAGAACGCCTGGAGGTGCTCCGTGCATGTTGGGCCTCTGTATGTGGCCACGCTGTGTAAAAGTCTCACATGTGGTATCGCCATACTCAGGAGTAATAGCAGAATGTGTTTTGGGGTGTAATTTGTGGTATGCATATGTGGTGTGTGAGAAATAACCTGCTAATATGACATTTTTGTGGAAAAAAAGAAAAGAAAAAAAAAATCTTGATTTTGCAAAGAATCGTGGGAAAAAATGACAACTTAAAAAAACTCACCATGCCTCTTACTAAATACCTTGGAATGTCTTCTTTCCAAAAAGGGGTCATTTGGGGGGTATTTGTACTTTTCTGGCATGTTAGGGTCTCAAGAATATAGATAGGCCGTCAGTAATTCAGGTGTGATCAATTTTCAGATATTGGCACCCTAGCTTTTGGACTCTATAACTTTCACAAAGACCAAATAATTTACACCAATTTGTACTTATTTTTACCAAAGATATGTAGCAGTATAAATTGTGGCCAAAATTTACGAAGATAAATTACTAAAATTGCTAAATTTTATAACAGAAACAAAGAAAATTTCATTTTTTTACAGAATTTTCAGTCTTTTTTCTTTTATAGCGCAAAAAATAAAAAACGCAACGGTGATTAAATACCACCAAAAGAAAGCTCTATTTGTGTGAGAAAAAAGGACAAAAATTTCATATGCGTACAGTGTTGCATGACTGAGTAATTGTCATTCAAAATGTGAGAGCACCGAAAGCTGAAAATTGGTCTGGTTAGGAAGGGGGTTTAAGTGCCCAGTTGTCCAGTGGTTAAAAAGTACTTGTACCCGGTCTTTAAAATTACTACTTACTATTAGTTACTTGAGATCTCTCTGATCTTTTTTTGGGCTCTGATTTACCTTGACTTGACTGTACTCTGAATTTGAAACAGTTTCCGATACTGGTTTCAAGGTGTCCATGCATCTACTTTACCTTTGGAATTAATAGAGCTGCAGGAATATTTTTAGCCCTGAACCCTTTGGCTGCTATTCAGCTTACATAGTTAAATGTCTTGGAAAAAAGTAGGCGTGATTTTAGTGTTCTTATTCACAGCTAAACATCTTGGTAGAGTAGTAATTTTTTTGAATTCTCTTTTGTTTTAATATGTAAGGCCCTTTTTCATAACTAGACATAGTTGATCTTCTTTAAATGTAATATTTAAACTGCATTCTCTAACAGCTTTATTTCACGATTAGTACAGCAGTTTTTATATGTACTTGAGCATGTTTACATGGATAAACAGTATGAATAATGATTTGTTATAGTGTAGCTTAAATGTTTATAAGCCAAAGTATCTTTTATAAGTGCAATTTATAGTCTAGTGGTGTTTCAGTTAAAAAAATGATCTTAGTCATAGAGTACAGGACACAGGCAATTGATTCATACACTCTGAGTTATCGGCTTGTAAGTTCAAGTGATTGGACACTTTACAAGCTTTTGAGGACACACCCTCCCCTATATCCCTACCAAAGCTCCATGAGTCCTCGTTTTTTGCTAGTCTTTGTAGATGATGGACCTCGTCTCCTTTATGGAGAAACCAACTTTACTACAACTCTAGTTTAAAAATGTTTCTTTATTATTTTATCTTCTGATTCTTCATTCACCCCCCCACTGTCCTCTACTTTCTATGCATAAGCAGTGTATATGGATCAGTGCAACCTCAGTTAAACCTTTGGAACTGTACCCAGGCCCCACACTGTAGCGACAGCCTGTAAGTTTGCTTGGCACTTGGTGAAGGACACTGAGTTAGCTGCAGGGTGCTATACGGATCCAACACTATGGAACCCAGTCCTGAGGACCCCTTCTGAGGTATGCCCACAGTGATGGGCAAAGCCTCAACTTTATATACAGTCCAGAGTCACGGATATGTAAGACATAAAGCCCCCTGTTCTCTAAAGTTATCCGGGACAGGTCTTGAAATATCAAGATTGTGTTGTCATTAAAAGTTATTGCATCATTTTGTCTGGCATTGACCACGACTTCTTCTTTGGCGTTTCAATATATTATTGAAAAATTTTGTGCAGGGCCAGTTCTGGTTTGACCAACTCTGGGACCCCCCTTACCCGAAGGTTGTTTTGTCTCCCCTGATTATCGAGGTCTTCTAGATGTCTACTGACATCAATGAAGTGTTGAGAGTGAGTAGTAGTAATCTGCTCCATACTTTTGATAGCCCTGTCCCTGTATTTCGCTGCCTATTGAGCTGCAGTTAATTGTTCTGTCAAAACCAGTATGTCGGCTTTCAGGTCTGTAATTTTATGCCTGCTGCTATCGTTGTCCTAGCTGAAATAGTGAGGTGCATGTCTGCAGGAGATTCTCTGCTTACCATGTTCTTTGATGCTGAGGCAGACTCCTCATTGTTTTCCTCATCTCTGCGGGCCGGCACCATCTTGTTTCCTGACATGCTGTCTCGTGAGGAGATTTTGTGATTTAGAGATGTTTCTCACTGCTGTTAAGGTGAAGAAATGCTGCTGTCGGTTGTGCACTGTGTGTCGGGTCAATCTGCCCATCACGTGGTCCTTATGAGGCCAGGGGAACGAGCAAAAGAGCCGCTGTAGCCAAGGAGCTCCTTAGTGTGTCTCCATCCTTGCCGTGTGCCAAGCCACGCCCCCTCGTATGTGTTTGGAATGTGTTCAGTGTGAACTTTCTAAACTTGCCACTAAAATTCAGTCACTCATGGCTCATACTCAGGGGAGGATCACATCACACCACTGGTTGCACACATGCCACTGTTACCTAGAGACCATATAAGGTACTGAGGTGCTTCCTCCCTCCCTTTCACTATGAGGATTCTTTGCAAGATGGTTTACACTTGAGTGATGCGTAATCCTAACGGACATTTTTAACCTTTAATCTCCCACACAACTCCATAAGTACCTCACAAGGGAATGCGTTTACTTGTAACTATAGGGAAAAGACTCACCCAAGCTCTACGGCTATATGGAAGTTGAAGAGCGGAGTTGATGCACTGGCTGTGTAGTTCACTGTGGGGGAGATTTACTAAAACTGGAACACTCAGAATCTGGTGCAGCTGTGTATGGTAGCCAATCAGTTTCTAACCTCAGCTTATTCAATTAAGCTTTGACAATAAAACTTGGAAGCTGATTATTTTCTGTGCAGAGCTGCACCAGATTTTGCACCCTGCAGTTCTAGTAAATCAACCCTTGTTAGTCCATAATAGAAGAAATCGCCGGCAACCCAATGCTTTTTCTTATAAGAATTTTATTTGGCACAGTAGCAGTGTGCAAGCCACATAATGCTAATGCATTTCGGCCGAAGCCTTACCCATAGCATAAGTTAGCATTAAAATCAAACTTTTATAACAAAACAGACTCTTTGAAAAAAGGGAAAAGGGGTGGTACAATACTCGACAATCATGAAATTGATTAGTCAAAACATGTGAATAGACCAAGTGAGATGAGATAGCCAGTGGGAGGGAAAGGTAGAAAAACATTCTGAAAAGAAAAAGGATGACAAAACAGAAAAAATAACCTTATAAATCCCAGGGGGGAGTATATTTATTTCAAAAATCAAATTTTATATTCATCCTATTATTCATTCCCGCCGGAATTCTTTTATTAAGTGTGGAAATCCACAAAACTTCTCTCTGGAGTAGGGTGCAGTTTATGTCACCCCCTCTTGGAGGTCTCTTGATTTGTTCTAAACCAAAAAAAGAAAAATGGTCAAAGTTCCCTGCATGTACTGTTCTAAAATGTTTAGACATATTCTTGGCATTGGAAGTCAGTGTGTAATTATAATGCTCCGATATACTGACCCTCAGTGGACGCATTGTACATCCTATATACTGCATCTGATAGGCTTTGCATTCAATGACATAGATTACTAGATTGTAAATTACTAGATTGTAAGTTGTAACGAGCAGGACCCTCTGATTCCTGTATTGAATTGTATTGTAACTTTACTGTCTGCCTTCATTTTGTAAAGCTCTGCGCAAACTGTTGGCGCTATATAAATCCTGTGTAATAAGAAGAAGAAGAATTACATGCTTAGAATTACAATTAATGTAATTCTTAAGGGAATATACCTCACCTGTAGAGAAAGAAGTCACTGTTTTGCTCTTATTATGTCTACAACACTGACAATATGTGCCAAAGCCACGTGGATATGATCCTGGAATAAGCAGTGACAAAATGAGCCGCTCTGGAATTATGATGAGAGTGCTTAGTTGTCTTACTGCTTGTACCAATGCCAATAAGATCGTTGCGATCTCTCCGCTCTGCCCGTTTCCTACCCCTCTCAATCAAAAAAATCATTGTAGCCCCATTGTCTACGTCTATCAGTGACCATATTGCATTCATGATCAAAATCTGATTGTGAAGAGCAATTCCTCCTTGCTCTCACAAATTCCCCAATGGGGAGTGCTTTGATTGTATGTGGTAGATGAAAACTTGTGGCAAATAAAGGGGAGTTACCAGCATATTCCTTTCTAAAACGTTTTGGTACTGACCAATCCATTCTGAGTAAGGGTTAAATCCAGATAATCGATTTGCTCAAAATTATAATTTTAACTGAACTCTAGGTTGAGGTGAATAAAAAAATCGATTTCATGGACAGGACCCTACCATACAAGTATCAAATCATCTATAAAGCGACAGTACCAGTCTATCTACTTTCTGAAAGGATTGTTATGGCTAAAGAGAAAATTCTCCTCCCACCAACCTATGTATAAATTTGCCAGAGACAGTGAAAACTTTGCCCCCATGGACGCTCCTAGGCATTGGACAATCAAAGATAAAATAGTTATGCTTCAGTAAAAATGAAATCACCCTGTACAAAAACTCATAGTTCCTCATTATATGAGCTATAATGTGTAAGCTGGTATCTGACAGCTTCTAAAGCTAATGTATGGGGTATACAGTTGTGCTCATAAGTTTACATACCCTGGCAGAATTTATGATTTTTTGGCCATTTTTCAGAGAATATGAATGATAACACAAAAACTTTTCTTTCACTCGTGGTTAGTTTTTTGTTGAAGCCATTTATTATCAATCAACTGTCTTTACTCTTTTTAAATCATAATAGCAACAGAAACTACCCAAATGATCCTGATAAAAAGTTTGCATACCCCAGTAATTAATACTGTGTATTGCCCCCTTTAACATCAATGACAGCTTAAAGTCTTTTGTGGTATTTGTGAATGAGGCTCTTTATCTTCTCAGATGGTAAAGCTGCCCATTCCTCTTGGCAAAAACCTCCAGTTCCTGTAAATTCTTGGGCTGTCATGCATGAACTGCACGTTTTGAGATCTTCCCAGAATGGCTCAATGATATTGAGGTCAGGAGACTGAAATGGCCACTCAAGAACCTTCACATTATTCTGCGGTAACCAATGACAGGTCGACTTGGCCTTGTGTTTTGGATCATTGTCATTTTGGAATGTCCAAGTACATCCCATGCCCAGCTTCCTGGCTGATGAATGCAAATGTTCCTCCAGTATTTTTTGATAACATACTGCATTCATCTTGCCAACAGTTTTGACCAAATTTCCTGTGCCTTTGTGGCTCACACATCCCCAAAATATCACATATATCCACCTCCGTACCTTTCATTGTAGGCCTTGTTGACTCCAAATGTAGCGTTTATGGTTGTTGCCAAAAAGCTAAATTTTGGTCTTTGACTTTGTGCCAGAAGGTTTGAGGCTTGTCCCTGTGCTGTTTGGCGTATTGTAAGCGGAATACTTTATGGCATTTGGGCTTTCTTCTGGTGACTCGAGCATGCAGCCCATCTTTCTTCAAGTGTTTCCTTATTGTGCATCTTGAAACAGCCACACCACATGTTTTCAGAGAGTCCTGTATTTCACCTGAAGTTATTTGTGGGTTTTTCTTTGCACCACAATTTTTCTGACAGTTGTGGCTGAAATTCCAGTTGGTCTACATGATCGCGGTTTGGTTTCAAGAGAACCCCTCATTTTCCCCTTCTTGATTAGAGTTTGAACACTGCTGATTGGCATTCACAATTCCTTGGATATCTTTTTATATCCCTTTCATGTTTTATATAGTTCAACTACCTTTTCCCGCAGATCCTTTGACAATTCTTTTGCTTTCCCCATGATTCAGAATCCAGAAACGTCAGTGCAGCACTGGATGAAAGATGCAAGGGTCTATCAGGAGTCCAGAAACGCAATGACCTTTTATACACACACACTACTTACAAGCAAACAGATCACAGGTGAGGGTTGTTACCTTTAACCACTTCAGCCCCAGAAGATTTGGCTACTCAATGACCAGGCCATTATTTGCCATACGGCACTGCGTCACTTTAACTGATAATTGCGCGGTCATGCGACGCTGTACCCAAACAAAATTGCCATCCTTTTTTTCCCCCACAAATAGAGCTTTCTTTTGGTGGTATTTGATCGCCTCTGCAGTTTTTTATTTTTTGTGCTATAAACAAAAGAAGAGCGACAATTTTGAAAAAAAAACACTATCTTTTACTTTTTGCTATAATAAATCAACATTTTTTTATCAAAAAAACAAATTTCTTCTTCAGTTTAGGCCGATATGCATTCTTCTACATATTTTTGGCAAAAAAAACGCAATAAGCGTATATTGATTGGTTTGCGCAACAGTTATAGTGTCTACAAAATAGGGGATAGATTTATGCCATTTTTATTATTATTATTATTATTTTTTCTTGCTAGTAATGGTGGTGATCTGCGATTTTTATCGGTATGGCGATATTGCGGCAGAAAAATTGGACACTTTTGACACGTTTTTGGGACCATTGACAATTATACAGCGATAAAAATGCACTGATTACTGTATAAATGTCATTGTCCAGTAAGGGGTTAACACTAGGGGGCAATCAAGGGGTTAACTGTGTTCCCTAGGTGTGTTCTAACTGTAGGGGGATGGATCTGTCGAGGAGGAGATAGAGATCGGTATTCATACATAGTATGAACACACGATCTGTCTCTACACCGCTGAAAGAACCGGGATCTGTGTGTTTACACACACAGATCCCGGTTCTCGCTCTGTCACGAGCGATCGTGGGAGCCCGGTGGTCATCATGCCCGCCGTGCACTCGCATCTGCTCTGGGCGCGCGCCCCTAGTGTCCAAAAGGCGAATCGACATAAGGTAATTTGGGTAGTCATTTGGGTAGTTTCTGTTGCCATAATGCTTTACAAAGAGTAAACATAGTTGTTTCATAATAAATGGCTTCAGCCAAACACTAACCATGAGTGAAAAATGTTTTTGTGTTATCATTCATATTCTCTGAAAAATGGCCAAGAAATCATAAATTCTGCCAGGGTATATAAACTTATGAGCACAACTGTACATGAATATAGAGCTTTCACATCAACAGTAGTCTATGTACACCCTAAGGACCACCTAATTTCATGTGTATGGGCTAGGAGATGTCCCATGTCCCTGAGATATCCTGGTAAGCGTGTAACGAGCGGTTGTAGATGTTCATCCACCCACTCGCTTAGTCTTTCCAGCAGGGACCCTATTCCTGCCACTATAGAACGACCCTGAATGGGAAACTGGTCCTTATGAACTTTTGGGAGATGGTGGAAAATTGCAGTAATAGGTTTGGTCACTAATAGAATTTCTAAAGTTTTCTGATCAATTACTCTCAATTCTTTACCCTCATCTAGCAAGTGGAATAATTTCAATTTTAAATCCGTAATTGGATGGTGTTTGTATTAGCTAATTGTCTGAGTGCTTCAGCCTTGTAGCTGTCAGTATCTAACACTACCACTGCACCATCCTTATTAGCCTGGCGGATGGTGATATCCTTCCTATCTTTCTTTCCTTGTAGAGACAGGAACTCGGGTTTTAGTTCAATTAAATTTATTGGAGAATTAATGTAACCTAGATTTTGCTTTCAGTTTCTTCAGTTCCGTCTATACAATGGTCTGAAAGGAATAAACCACCTGCAGGGGGTAAAAATACTTGTCTCCCATAGGGATAGGGCTGCTATCAATACCATATAAATCTCCCTCAGACTGAAGGCTGCCAAGAGTAGATAACATAGACAAATGCCTAAATGAAAAGGACGATGCACCATGTATTGAGTGCAATCCGGAACATCACCAACCTTAGAGTCCCGTGCAAAATCTTTTCTCAACATCAAATTCCTGACAAAACAATTAATGTCCAAAATGGTTGAAAAGACATCACATTGATGACTGGAGGAAAAAGATAATCCTTTAGACAACAACGAAATTTCATTGTCAGATAAAGTGATGGAAGAATAGTTTAACACATTGACAGTACCTATTCCTTGGGTTGTCAATTGCGCCTCATATATCTCCTGTAGCTTGTTTTGTCCTTTCTTCCTTCCACCTTGTGTCCTTTTATTTGTCCTTTTTGTTGCTGTGTGGTGTTCTGCATGCTTTTTGGAGGAATGGCAGGGGAGCTGTGTTTGGAAATAATAGAACCGACTGAGCTGGATGATGCATTCAGAGATCTAGAATCAGCTGTATTAGAAAACTCTAATTACCCTCTTTATAATCTTTCAGATCTCGTTAAAAACTTTGATCTTTTTCTTTCTATTATTTCCATCTCGAGATTTTTTATGTTTGTTTGGAGATCCTGATTTAAACTCTCATATGACGGTACAAAAGTAAGTTGCGCAATTTGTTCCTTTAAAGACACAATGTCCTGATTCACTTGAATAAGCATTTTTTCTTCATAAGACATAATAAGTTTCATAAGACTTATAGAATACTTAGTGAGCATATCATTCCACTCCACTAATGAAGATCCACTTGAAATAAATATACTGCCCTCTGGGATTTATATGGTTAATTTTTTCTGTTTTGTGCTCCTTTTTCTTTTCAGAATGCTTTTCTCCCTTTCCCACTGTCTCATCTCACTTGGTCAGTTCACATGTTTTGACTAATCAATTTCATGATTGTCAATTAAGTATTGTGCCACCCCTTTTCCCTTTTCTCAAAGGGGCTGTTTTGTTATAAAAGTTTGATTTTTAATGCTGTTAAGTTATGCTATGAGGAAGCCTTTGGCCGAAACGCGTTAGCATTATGTGGATTGTACACTGCTATTGTCCCAAATAAAATTCTTCTAAGAAGAAGCTTTGGGTTGCCTGCAATTTCTTCTATTATGGACAGTAAACTACACAGCCAGTGCACCAAGTCTGCTCAACTTCCATATAGTAGTAGAGCTTGGGTGAGTCTTTTCCCTGTACTTCTTTGCTTTAGTTCCAGCACTCGCTCCTGATGAGAGAGACTTGCATATAATTTTGTGAGCGTGAGTTCAGCTTCAGTCGCATTATGTCGAATATGAGCACACAGCAGGATACAGAGATCCAATTGACAGACCCATCTGAGATTATTCAGATGATTCTAACAATACCAAATCCATGCATCAAGCTAACACAGGTTCTCACTAAAGAGGAGAGCATACCTACATCAGAAATTACATGTAAATCTTCTTTTGACAAAATGAAGACTTTGATAAGTAAAGAGATGAGATTATGATGGCACTATACAGGCTTACAGAGATATATCGATGAGAGCATGATACCTAGAGGACTAAGAATTAAAAAGAACACCATCAATGGTATACTCTGAGGCTTTTCAAGTGGAGTGGAACGATATACTCACTGAGTGCTCTATAAGTCTTATGAAACTTATTATGTCTTTTGAAGAAAAAATGCTTATTCAAGCGAATCGGGACATTGTGTCTTTAAAGGAACAAATTGCACAAATGTCTTCTGTACCATCATATGAGAGTTTAAATCAGGATCTCCAAACAAAATCTTTGAGATGGAAATAATGGAAACAAAAAGGTCAAAGTTTTTACGAGACCTGAAAGATTATGAAAAGGGGACTGTGTATGTGTCGATGTGTTCGGAGGTTTCCACATTCAATCCTTAAAAAGAGATCTGGATCAGTAACGGACAAGAGAGTGAACTTCAGCTCACCAGAGGCTTCCGATATTCAATTAGAGTTTTCTGATACAGCTGACTCTAGATCTCTGAATGCATCATCCAGCTCAGTTAATTCTGTTTTTTCCTAACACTGCTCCCCTGTCATTCCTCCAAAAAACTTGCAGAACAACACACAGTAACAAAAAGGAAAAATAAAAGGACACAAAGTGGGAGGAAGGAAGAAAGGACAAAACAAGCTACAGGAGATATCCAAGGCACAATCGAAAACCCAAGGAATAGGTACTGTCTTCCATCACTTTATCTGATAGTGAAATTTCTTTGTTGTCTAAAAGATTTTCTTTTTTCCCCCACTCATCAATTTGATGTCTTTTCAACCATTTTGGACATTAATCGTTTTGTCAGGAATTTGATGTTGAGAAAACATTTTGCACGTGACTCTGAGGTTGGTCATTGAGCAGCCAAATCTTCTGGGGCTTAAGTAATTAAATGACAACTACCTGAACCTAGTGTTCAGATACAAATATGATTTTGAGCAAATCGATTATCTGGATTTAACCCTTATTGGACATACGGTGCCTTGCAAAAGTTTTCACCCCCCTTGGCATTTTTTGTTTTGTTGCCTCACAACCTGGAATTAACATGGATTGTTTGAGGATTTGCATCATTTAATTTACAGAACATGCCCACAACTTTGAATATGTTTTTTTTTATTGTGAAGCAAACAACAAATGGGACAAAATAACAGAAAAAGTCAATGTGCATAACTATTCACCCCCCTAAAGTCAATACTTTGTAGAGCCATCTTTTGCAGCTATCACAGCTCCAAGTCACTTTGGATAAGTCTCTATGAGCTTGCCACATCTTACCACTGGGATTTTTGCCCATTCCTCCTTGCAAAACTGCTCCAGCTCCTTCAAGTTGGATGGTTTGCGCTTGTGTACAGCAATCTTTAAGTCTGACCACAGATTTTCTGTTGGATTGAGGTCTGGGCTTTGACTAGGCCATTCCAACACATTTACATGTTTCCCCTTAAAGTGTTGCTTTAGCAGTGTGTTTGGGGTCATTGTCCTGCTGGAAGGTGAACCTCCGTCCTAGCCTCAAATCACACACAGAGTGGTACAGGTTTTGCTCAAGAATATCCCTGTATTTAGCACCATCAATCTTTCCCTCAACCCTGACCAGTTTCCCAGTCCCGACTGCTGAAAAACATCCCCACAGCATGATGCTGCCACCACCATGTTTCACTGTGGGCATGGTGTTCTTTGGGTGATGTGATGTGTTGGGTTTGCGCCAGACATAGCATTTTCTAATGGCCAAAAAGTTCAACTTTAGTCTCATCAAACCAGAGCTCCTTCCTCCATACATTTTGGGAGTCTCCCACATGCCTTTTCGCAAACTCAAAATGTGCCATTTCGTTTTTTGCTGAAAGTAATGGGTTTCTTCTGGCCATTCTGCCATAAAGCCCAAATCTATGGAGCATATGGCTTATTGTCGTCCTATGTACAGATACTTCAGTCTCTGCTGTGGGACTCTGCAGCTCCTCCAGGGATACCTTAGGCCTCTCTGATTAATGCCCTCCTTGCCCGGTCTGTGAGTTTTGGTGTGCAGCCGTCTCTTGGCAGGTTTGCTGTTGTACCATGTTTTTTCTATTTGGTTATGATAGATTTGATGGTGCTCCTAGGGATCATCAAAGATTTTGATATTTTTTTATAACCTAACCCTGACTTGTACTTCTCAACAACATTGTCCCTTGTTTCGAGAGTTCCTTGGTCATCGTGACAGTGTTTGGTTAGGGGCCTTTCAAAAGGGTGTGTATATGTAATGACAGATCATGTAACACTTAGATTGCACACAGGTGGACATCATTTCACTAATTACAGTGGGGACAGAAAGTATTCAGACCCCCTTACACTTTTCACTTTTTGTTATATTGCAGCCATTTTGCTAAAATCATTTAAGTTCATTTTTTTTCCTCATTAATGTGCACACAGCACCCCATATTGACAGAAAAACACAGAATTGTTGACATTTTAGCAAATAAAACTGAAATAACACATGGTTCTAAGTATTCAGACCCTTTTCTCAGTATTTAAGAGAAGCACCATTTTGATCTAATACAGCCATGAGTCTTTTTGGGAAAGATGCAACAAGTTTTTCACACCTGGATTTGGGGATCCTCTGCCATTCCTCCTTGCAGATCCTCTCCAGTTCTGTCAGGTTGGATGGTAAACGTTAGTGGACAGATATTTTTAGGTCTCTCCAGAGATGGGTTTAAGTCAGGGCTCTGACTGGACCATTCAAGAATAGTCATGGAGTTGTTGTGAAGCCACTCCTTCCCTATTTTAGCTGTGTGCTTAGGGTCATTGTCTTGTTGGAAGGTAAACCTTTTGCCCAGTCTGAGGTCCTGAGCACTCTGGAGAAGGTTTTCATAAAGGATATCCCTGTACTTGGCCGCATTCATCTTTCCCTCTATTGCAATCAGTCGTCCTGTCCCTGCAGCTGAAAAACACCCCCACAGCATGATGCTGCCACCACCATGCTTCACTGTTGGGACTGTATTGGACAGGTGATGAGCAGTGCCTGGTTTTCTCCACACATACTGCTTAGAATTAAGGCCAAAAAGTTCTATCTTGGTCTCATCAGACCAAGGAATCTTATTTCTCACCATCTTGGCGTCCTTCAGGTGTTTTTTAGTAAACTCCTTGCGGGCTTTCATGTGTCTTGCACTGAGGAGAGGCTTCCGTCGGGCCACTCTGCCATAAAGCCCCGACTGGTGGAGGGCTGCAGTGATGGTTGACTTTCTACAACTTTCTCCCGAATGCATCTCTGGAGCTCAGCCACAGTGACCTTTGGGTTCTTCTTTACCTCTCTCACCAAGGCTCTTCTCCCCCGATAGCTCAGTTTGGCTGGACGGCCAGCTCTAGGAAGGGTTCTGGCCGTCCCAAACGTCTTCCATTTAAGGATTATGGAGGCCACTGTGCTCTTAGGAACCTTAAGTGCAGCAGAATTTTTTTTGTAACCTTGTTTAGATCTGTGCCTTGCCACAATTCTGTCTCTGAGCTCTTCAGGCAGTTCCTTTGACCTCACGATTCTCATTTGCTCTGACATGCACTGTGAGCTGTAAGGACTTATATAGACAGGTGTTTGGCTTTCCTAATCAAGTCCAATCAGTATAATCAAACACAGCTGGACTCAAATGAAGGTGTAGAACCATCTCAAGGATGATCAGAAGAAACTCAGCACCTGAGTTAAATATATGAGTGTCACAGCAAAGGATCGGAATACTTAGGAATACTTAGGATCGTGTGATATTTCAGTTTTTCTTTTTTAATAAATCTGCAAAAGTGTCTACAGTTCTGTGTTTTTCTGTCAATATGGGGTGCTGTGTATGCATTAATGAGGGAAAAAAATGAACTTAAATGATTTTAGCAAATGGTTGCAATATAACAGAGTGAAAAATTTAAGGGGGTCTGAATACTTTCCATCCCCACTGCATGTGACTTCTGAAGGTAATTGGTTGCACAAGAGCTTTTTATGGGCTTCATAACAAAGGGAGTGAATACATACGCACATGCCAATTATCAGTTTTTTATTTCTGAAAAATAGTTTTATGTATATATTTTTCTAACTTTACTTCACCAACTTAGACTATTGTGTTCTGATCCATCACATTAAATTCAGATTAAAAAAACATTGAACTAAAGGCTGTAATGTAACAAAATAAGTAAAAAGCCAAGTGGGTTGACTTTTGCAAGGTACTGTACACAGAATGGATCAGTCAGTACCAAAATGTTTAGAAAGGAATGTGCTGGTAACTCCCTTTTATTTGCTACAAGTTGTCATCCACCACATACAATCAAAGCACTCCCCTTTGGGGAATTTGTGAGAGCAAGGAAGAATTGCTCTTCACAATCAGATTTTGACCATGAACGCAATATGGTCACTGATAGATTTAGATAACGACAACGATACAATGATTTTTTGATTGAGAGGGGTAGGAGACTGGCAAAGAGGAGAGATCGCAACAACCTAATTGGCATTGGAACAAGCAGTAAGACAACTAGGCACTCTCATCGTAATTCAAGAGCGGCTCATTTTGTCACTGCTTATTCCATGCAGTATCAGGATATTTTAAAAATTGTTAAACAGTGTTTCCCCATTCTGTATGCTGACAAAGCATTATATGATGTTCTCCAATAGAGATGCAGTTTCTCAAGTAGATCTCCCATTTTGGGATCGGTCCTTTCTCCCAGCCTTTTCAGTTCCCATACTTCACAACCCTCTCATACATGGCTGAGTGTCACAGGGTCATATCCACGTGGCTACGACACGTGTAGACAGTGTTGTAGAAGTAATAAGAGCAAAACAGTGACTTCTTTCTCTACAGGTGAGGTACCGTATATACTCGAGTATAAGTCGAATTTTTCAGCACATTTTTTTGTACTGAAAGTGCCCCCCTCGACTTATACTTGAGTCAAGCAGTTTTCTGCAGCAAAAAATGTCATTTTCCAAACCGACTTTGGGGCCCCGTATCTCAGGGCCACTTAGTGCTAGGAACCCCAAATTTGGTGTGCAAACCCCCTGGAACTGGTACCACAACATATCCAAAGCTGAAGTTCCTAGCACTAAGTGGCCCCGAGATACGGGGCCCCAAAATCGGTTCGGAAAATGTCATTCTCTGCTGCAGAAAAGTGCCTGACATTTTCTGAACCAAATTTGGGGCCCCATATCCCAGGGCCACTTGGTGCTAGGAACCCCAAATTTGGTGTGCAAACCCAGTGGAACTGGTACCATAACATATCCAAAGCTGGGGTTCCTAGCACCAAGTGGCCCTGAGATACGGGGCCCCAAATGCGGTTCAGAAAATGTCATTCTCTGCTGCAAAAAAGTGCTTGACATTTTCTAAACTGATTTTTGGGGCCCTGTATCTCGGGGCCACTTGGTGCTAGAAACCCCAGCTTTGGAAATTTTATGGTGCTAGTTCCACTGGGTTTGCACACCAAATTTGGGGTTCTTAGCACTAAGTGGCCCCGAGATACGGGGCCCCAAATTCAGTCAACTGTGTCCATCTGCAGCAATGTCATTTCGGGACCCTTTGGGTTCAGAGACCCCAAATTTTGGCTGCAGCTAGGGGGCATCTGGGAACCCTTAACTACCGAGTTTGAAGTTCAGGGGACCTATGGCTGCAAATGGGCACAGTGAGGCATGCAAATGGGAACAGTGATGCTGCGAATTGGCATTGTTGACCCTCTTTTCCACTTACAGTAGCTGTGCATTTCTCACCCTCGTCTTATACTCGGGTCAATAAGTTTTTCCCATTTTTTTGTGGTAAATTAGGGCCTCGACTTATACTCGGAACGACTTATACTCGAGTATATACGGTATATTTCCTTAAGAATTACATTAACTGTAATTCTAAGCATGTCATTTATGTAATTGAATGCAAGGTCTGTCAGATGCAGTATATAGGATGCACAATCCGTCCACTGAGGGTCAGGATATCTGAGCTTTATAATGACACACTGAAATCCAATTCTAAGAATATATCTAATGTGTCTAAATATTTTAGAACAGTACATGCAGGGAACCTTGACCATTTTTCTTTTTTTGGTTTAGAACAAATCAAGAGGCCTCAAAGAGGGGGTGACATAAACTGCACCCTACTCCAGAGAGATGTTTGGGGTATGTACACCCTTAATACCAGAATTCCGGCAGGAATGAATAATAGGATGGATATAAATTTTGTTTTTGAAATAAATATACTCCCCTCTGGGATTTATATGATTCATTTTTCTGTTTTTGTGCTCCTTTTTCTTTTCAAAATGCTTTTCTCCCTTTCCCTCCCGCTGGCTATCTCATCTCACTTGGTCTGTTCGTATGTTTTGACCAATCAATTTCACGTTTGTAAATTTAGGTTTTGTACCGCCCCTTTCCCCCTTTTTAAATAATAAATAAATAATTTTTTGTTATAAAAGTTTGATTATAATACTGTTAACTCATGCTCGCACAGAATTTTACAACATTTCCATTCAAGAGAAGCTTATTGTTAAATTAAATCTATAGTGGGAATGGCCATAAATGGGTTGAAAATTGGCCAGCATCTGCACAACTGGACAAATTTTGAATCTTCTATGGCCAACTTGAATTCAGCCATATTTTTCAGAGTTATGCCTCGTACACATAATCGCACATTCCGACAACAAAATCCATATGATTTTTTTCCGACGAATGTTGTTTCAAACTTGTCTTGCATACACACAGTCACACAAAGTTGGTCGGAAATTCCAAACGTCAAGAACGTGGTGACGTACAACACGTATGACGAGCCGAGAAAAATGAAGTTCAGTAGCCAGTTCGGCTCTTCTGCTGGATTCTGAGCATGCGTGGCACTTTGTGCGTCAGAATTGTGTACACACGATCGGAATTTCCAATATGGGACTTTGTTGTCGGAAAATTTTAGGTCCTGCTCTCAAACTTTGTGTGTCGGAAATTCGGATGGAAACTGTCCGATAGAGCCTACACATGGTCGGAATTTCCGACAACAAGCTCTGATTGCACATTTTCCGCCTGAAAGTCTGACCGTGTGTACGGGGTATTAGACATGCCCCAACTCTTCTCCAACTCCTGTTTCTCAACCAAAGTCAGACCCTGATATGCCAGGCCTAGAGGATGCTGAATCAGAGGGGAATTAATTAAGCATAGAGGCAGTGTTGGAGGAAGTTGCAGACGATTTCTCTACCCCACACTGTCACCATATTGAAGAGGGAACTTCATGCAACATGCTTGCAAACGTTGAAAAGCTCATTACCTCTGCAAAAGCCTTGGCATTGTGCAGGTTGACTCTCCTCCATGTTGCCACGCCTCTTTGGACATGAAGAGACTTAGAAAAACTTGCAAAACATTTGCCTGTTCATGAACATGTAAAATATACAGTCTGTGATGATTGGATCACTTCTAAAAGGATTTTCACTTCTCCCAAAAATCTTTGCTGAACTCTACTACAGAAGCAAACCACTTTTTTTGCAAATGCTTTTTCCACTGGATAATCTAGATGTCTGTCCTAAACAAGGATCTCACTTTACTTATTTAAAATGTTCTGCTTTTTAAAGCCCTGAAACCAGCTCTTCCTGCTATTGCTGTATGTCAAACTGCAGCTAACTGGACTAGGACAATGCATAACCAACTTTACCCTGTCTTTCAGAATGGTACTGTTGCAGAGCAACTGCCTTCTGCTCTTCTTTTCTGTGTAGATGCCCTAGGACACCATATGAAACAAAAAGCCAGAATAGCCAGAATAGCTCTAATCTCCATTCAGTTATGCAGTTATGGCTAAAGGGTTGGACCTCAGAAGCTGCCTGTGCAAGGCAGCAGTAATCAAAATGATCTCCCTGCGCTTATGGTCTAACACCTAACCCCTCAAAGGCTGAACACACAATACCTGCCCAGATATTATTCAGTTCTTGACAAAACATTTTGTCTGTGAAAAGGCACCTCACATGCATGCCTTTTCAAGGAGCACATCTGTTTGGTGAAGTACTTGACCAATTCATCAAAAAGGGTCACGGGTGGGAAATGTAAATTCCTCAGTGGAAGGTGACAAAGCCCTCCCCCTCTTCAGGAGCTGCTAGCTCCTCAAAACATAAAGCACCTTCATGCTCGAAGCAGGCTTCAACTTTAAAAAGTTCAGCCCTTTTGGTGCAAGGCTTAACCCACAAATGCCACCAAGCCCTCCTCACAATGGCGTACCCTTACTACTAAGAGTATCACAAACCTGTGGGTTCATTGGGTGGTTTCAAAAGGGTACAAGATAGAGTTAAAACTGTGTCTCACTGCTTTTCTTTTTCTAATCAACCAACGGGCATCAGATTTGCAAAAGGCCCTGAACCACCTCTTGTTCCAGGGAGTCACTGTAACAGTACCTGCACAAGACCGATTCAAGGGAGTCTACTCAAATTTGTTCATGGTACCAAACCAAAAAAGGTATCTGTCCTATCCTGGACTTATAATCCCTAACAAATTCCTTCACATTCCAAAATTTTGTATAAAAATCTGCAAGGTCAGTAATTGCCTTTCTGAGACAAGGGGAACACATTGCATTCATGGACATCCAAGATGCCTATCTGCATTTTCTCATTTAACCACTTCACCAGCGATTTCTATGCTTTGCAGTGGCAGACGGCCACTTCTTCCAATTTGTTGCATTGCCTTTCAGCCTGTCTTCTGCTCACAGGGTGCTCACAAAGATCTCAGCACCCCTGCTTGCCCTTCTCAGAACTCAGGGTATCCAGGTGACAGGCTATCTAGTCCAGCCTTTTTCAACCAGGGTGCCTTTAGGTTTCTTCAGGAATGCCTTGGCAAAATGCCTAAAAATTGCCCAAAAATTGTATATATGCCAGCAGATGGATCAAGCCTGTCTTTTAGTTACACAAAGCCACAGGTTTTCATTGTGCACCATTACAACCGTCCAGCTGCGGGCGCCCTATTAACTAATGATACCATTGGTTGATAAGGGGAATGTTGGGTGTCTGCACAGCATCCTTGTTTGCCCCTCTCCATCAGCACTGGGGTCACATTAGCTGAGTGAGGGAGAGAAACTTAGGGAGAAGAGAAACATTGGAATGGAAATCAGTACCAATGTGCAAAGGTGTATTTGCTTTGGAAGAATAAATTACCTCTAACTTTGGGTGCCCAATATTTGTGGATATTCTTGCATTATGCAGTTTAGTGGTTTACATTTTAAAATGGGGTGCTTCGAGATTGTGCAGAATTTTAAAACGTGCCTTGACTGAAAAAAGGTTGAGAAACATTTGTCCAGACGACCTTCTGTAAAGGATTTATATCTCCTTTTACAACTTTCAGGAAATGTTAAAAAATCAATTCAGCTGCTTGTCAAAAAATCTGCTCCCTAGCCTTCCCTGCACCTAGATTGCTTGGGTCTGATCCTGAATACATCCCAGGCACAGATCTTTCTTCCAGAAAACAAAGTTCTTTCTCTAAGAGCTCTTGTTCAGCAACTGAGATCCAAAATAAATCCCACTGTGAGATTTGCCATGGGAGTTCTTGGTGTAATGGTGGCCTTCTTCGAGACAGTACTTTTTACCCAGTTCCATTCAAGAAAGTCCTTGTCCTGGTGAGTCACTACTTCAGCTCTAAGAGTAGGAAAATCTTTCCTTCTCTACAGTTTGAAAGTTCTTACAACAGACACAAGTCTGTCAGGTGCCTTCCAATTCTTGACAGCTCAGGGAACATGATCAGGAGATGAGGTCAAGCTTCCTATCAACATCTTGGAGGTCAGAGCTGTCAGGTTGTTGCTCCAGCACTCGACCCCCCTTATTGAAGAGACGCCCGAATCAGGTGCAGTCGGAGAATGGCATCACAGTGGCATATATCAAACCACCAAGGGGAGGCAAAGAGCCTGGCTGCCTTAAAGGAAGTAAACCAGATATTATGTTTTGTGGACAGAAACTCACTGCCCAGCGATTTTCTGAAGTCCGGACAGTGGCAAGTGGATTATCTCAACCGCCACTGATTGGACCATGGAACATGGTTTCTTCATGCAGATTTGATATGCCAAAATGTGGACTTCCAAGCCTCCATATACAACAACAAACTACCTGTGTTTTGTATCCAGAACCAGGGATCATCTGGGCTCTGGCCTCAGATGCTCTAGTTATTTCCTGGTCTCAGTTCAGGTTAATCAATGCCTTCCCTCCCCTTAAAATTCTGCCACACTTGCTCTACAAATGCAGCAAGAGTGGAAGACGGTGATTCTTCTGGCACTGAACTGGCCCAAAAGATAGTGGTACATACTGTAGACATGCTCAGACTTCTTGCAGAAGACCCCTGGCCTCTTCCCATCAGGCTGAATCTCAAGTCCCTTTATTCTACCCTGCTTTATCATCCTTTTCTGTGTTTAACAGCATGGATGTTGAAGTCCAGATGTTAAGGGATAGAGGGATTTCTGAGTCTGTGATTCATACCTTGGCAAGAAAAGCTACCAAGAAAATGTATTATCATTTCTGTAAATTTTACTTCTGTTGTGAGCACAGTCAGTTCAATCCCAGAGATTACTCTGTGCCGCGCATTCTGGCCTTCCTACAAACATGTCTTGATAAGAATCTTGCTATCCATGCCTTTTTAATGGGAAGGTATTGGCCTTATCCATACTTTTTTCCAGTGTCGTTGGTTTCACGTACTTCTCCCTTGGAGATTCTTGCCAGCTAAGTAGACTTTCTGGAGGCTATCATATCTGTCAGCCATGTCTCTGAACTGGCAGCCCTTTCCTGTAAAGAGCCTTTCCTCACACTTCACAACAAGAAGGTTGTATTATGGCCTAGACCAGTGGTTCTCAACCTGCTAGTGCCGTGACCCCTTGATAAAATTTCCCAAGTTGTGGGGACCCCTAGCAGTAAAATATCTTTGCAGCGTGGGTTGTCAGCACCCAAGGCAAGACAAGGGATTTGTGCCGCTAACCCACGGACATTTAGCACTCCCTGAGTCCCTTCCACTCGTACAGTATTACAACCCCTTATGGTACATTTTAGGATGTACCACTCTTTCTTTGTTCTCCTTTTATTTCCCTTCTATTTCTCTCTATCCCTATTTCTTGTCCCCCCCCCCCCGTCCCTCTCTCTAGCCGTCGTTCTTGTTCTTTCTCTTATTCTTTCTCTCCCTTTTCTTTGTTCCTCCCCCTCTTTTCCTCTTCCTTCCATTTATTCTCTATTTTTATTCCTTCTCTTACTCCTTGGTGGGGGGAATGGGATGAGTGAGTGGCAGTGCTGGGGGGGGGGTTCTGATCAGCCAACTTAGGTGCTCTTTATCAAGCTCATCTTTTGATCTGAGAACTTTAGTGGGGACTTTTAATGGCAACTATACCCCCCCCTCTTTTCTCTCTCCCTATCCCTTTCCTCTATCCTTTCCCTCCATTTTCCCGTCCCCTTCTTTCTTTACCCCCTCTCCCCCTATTCCCTTCTTTTCCCTTTTCCACTTTTCCTCTTCCTTCCCCTTCCTTCTGTATCTTCCTACCCCCTTCCTTCACTCCCCTCTTCCTTTCCTACCCTTTCCCTTTTTTCCTCCCCTCCCCTTCTATATTTTATATATGCATTATCAATACAATATTTTATCTGATGTCATCTTATGATACAGCTAATTTCACAATTTTGTATCTCTAGGATATTCTTAATATTTATATGCTGCTTGTGCTGTTCCAAAAGGCCCTAACAAAGTGGGGTTCCCGGGAAACGCATAGGCCACATTCCTGACATTCAATACCAGGACTCGCAGAGCCTGGAGCAACAAAACAGTAAACTGTACTTTCTTCCGGATTGTAACATGTTTTAAAATATTTCCATCCAAGGATGGTAAATAAAGTATCTCTACGTTTCTTTTTAAAAATTGTGTTAAATCATTATTTACACTCCACTGAGGCACATGTAAAGTCCCACTCCATGTTTTTTTAGAATTTTATAATCATAGGTAGTGTTATTCACTGCGTCTCCAGCTGCACTGCGTTTCCGACTTCGTGGTGTCTCGCAGCAGTGACACCTATGCCGAAATCAGGAGATGGGGTCTACTCCAGCCCCTCCCACTTCACATTCCTCACCAGTCAGCTGACCTCTAGTCTCTACCCCCCAGCCATGCCATAAATTGAATGGGCGGCTGCGAAGAGGCTGTGTGGGTGGCCGCGGGCTCCTGGAACGGCCCTGCTGGGTAGCCACAAAAAGGCTGGGAGATCGGTGTGGGCTTCAGGAACAGCCCAGTATTCAGTGCACCCTGGTAAATCATCATTCGACCCCCAGGTTGAGAACCACTGGCCTAGACCATACTTTCTTCCAAAGGAGAATTCAGTGTTCTATCTCAATGAGGACATTGTTTGACCCTCTACATCACCTGGACGTAGTGTACCTAAATGCTACTTTTTCCATTAGAGAAATGGATTCCCTGTTTGCGCTTTCATCGAGACCTCACAAGGGGCACCCTGATTCAAAATCTACCATTGCACAGTTGATGAGGAATGTGAAAAGAGCTTATGCTCGCAAACAAAAATCTTTTTGCGCTGTTACGCGCACACTCCACCAGATCTGTTGGGGGGGCCCTGGGACTTTAGCCACTAAGTCTGTCGCCCAACTCTGTAGTAGTAGTCTACCTGGTCTTCTGTTCATACTCTTTCAAAGTTCTACCAGGTGACTGCCCAGTCTTCTGCGGATACAAGGTTCTTGCAGTGGAACTCTGAACATGGGCATTTTACCCCTGTTGTGTTTGGGCCTGTTGACACATTTCCGTTTGCCTAGTTGTTGCTCAACCCTGTATTTATTGCTCTGGGACATGCCATGGTGTATAAGTAAGTCACCAGAGTCCTGCATTGTATGATTAAGTGCAGTAGAATTTCGACCTACCTGTAAATTCCATATTTTAGAGTACAGTACAGGACACAGGCCACCCTTCCCTAAATTCTCCTTGTTTGCCTGCATTGTTTGCTCCAAAACTGAGGACTTGCAGAGGGGGATAGGGTTATAGGGGAGGTGCCCGGGAATGAGGGCATGGAATAAATGGCATGTATGCATAAACGTATCACGTATGCCCTTTTTCCTGATAAGAACAAGAAATTATGGGTCTATTTGTAAAAAAAAAAAAAAATTTGCTGTATGAATGTGACAAACCTTCGCACAGCCAGAATGAAAAGGTTCTGTGTTTTGTCTATTATGGTTATCTCCAATGGTTCTCAGTGCCATATAGTGGACATTGTGGTATGTTTCCTGATTGAGCAAAGTTTTTTATAAATAGACCCCTTAGTATTTAAAAAGGAACGGTTTAGGAGCCTACGAATAAAGTATAAAGCTAAGTATTTTTGTTCCATTATATGTTGGGTAATACTGACTGTAAATTAGGAAATATTACTAAGAAAGTACATGCAAGTAGAGGACTAGTTGCTCTCCACTTTGCCTTGGTCGTCTTAGTGACTTTTTTGTCAGTACAGTAGTACCTTGGTTTACGAGCATAATTCGTTCCAGAAGCATGCTTGTAATCCAAATCACTCGTATATCAAAGCGAATTTCCCCATTGGAATCAATTGAAACTCAGATAATGCGTTTCAGTGCCACTGCTGTGTATGCAATACCGCATGTGGCCAGAGGTGCGGGGGCGCTTGAGAGACAAACTGAGGGTTTCCACGTGGTCTCCGAGCATCACCGGCGCCCCCGCAGCTCTGGCCACATGCAGTACTGCACACCCTAGGTGCTTGAATCCTGCTCGTCTTGCGAGACAACGCTCGCAAATCAAGTCAAGATTTTTTTTAAAAAATAGCTTGTATTGCGAAAAGCTTGTAAACCGGGTACTCGCAATCCAAAGTATTACTGTATGTGATTTAAAGCAGTGGTCATCAGCCCTGTCCTCAGGGCCCACTAACAGGCCAGGTTTTATGTGTTTCCTTGGGGAGATGCAGACTAGAATACTGCAATCACTGAGCAGCAAATGATATCACCTGTGATGTATTTCAGTTATCTTGCAAACTTGGCCTGTTAGTGGGCCCTGAGGACAGGGTCGATGACCACTGATTTAAAGGGTTTAAAATAGATAGGCGTTTTGACATGACATGAAGAATCTCATCATTTTGTGTTAAAGATGTTTCTCTTACGTTCATTGATGGACTTGGGTTCTCTTCTTCATTCTTGACTATAGGGTTTATAGTGCCACCTACAGGAGTAGGACACTAGGCAGAAAAAAACAACACAGCACTGCCTATGGCACTCCTAGCTGGTATAAACTCCCTCTCTGCTATAGGCACGCCAGTTGTTTGTTTACCCACCTGTCTTTTAGGGACTGCTTTGGGATGTCCCCATGGTCAAGAATGACTAAAAGCTGTGTTCGTCATATAAGAAAACAGGATTGTTATGGTTATGCAGTAATGTTTGTCTGTCAGCTCTCCATGTGTTCAGACTAATGCCCTGTACACACGATAGGATTTTCCGACAACAAATGTTCGATGGGAGCTTATTGTCGGAAATTCCGACCGTGTGTAGGCTCCATCGAACATTTTCTGTCGGAATTTCCGACAAACAAAATTTGAGATCTGGATCTCAAATTTTCCGACAACAAAATCCATTGTCGGAAATTCCGATTGTGTGTACACAATTCCAACACACAAAATTTCAGGCATGCTCAGAATCAAGCAGAAGAGCCGCACTGGCTATTGAACTTCATTTTTCTCGGCTTGTTGTACGTGTTGTACGTCACCGCGTTCTTGACGTTCTGAATTTCCAACAACATTTGTGTGACCGTGTGTATGCAAGACAAGTTTGAGCCAACATCTGTCGGAAATAAATCCAGGATTTTGTTGTCGGAAAATCCTGTAGTGTGTACAGGGCATAAGAGGCCAGCCACTCTCCCCTGGCTGCTTAAGTAATTTCTCCTCAAAGCATGGCTCCACCCCAGCGCCTATCAGGGAACTCTATATTAACCTGTCCACTGCAAGCCAGCTCTGCTGATCAATATTGTGTGTTTAGCTTTCATGTGCGTCTTGCTGTGTCTTCTACATCTGATTCCAGTTACTGATCTTGGCTTGTTCTTGACTATCCTTACCTGTTTGTTCCCCTGATATTTGGCTATCTCCTTACTATCCTTACCTGCTTGTTGCCCCGACCTTTGGCTATCTCCTGACTATCCTTTGTTGTCGCTGCCTGCTGCTTCCACTCTACCTCCCTGTAGTCTTCCGTGAGCATGAGCTGGGAGGCCCTAGGGGTCGCGACCTGGAGCCAGACTGTAGCTAAATCCATCTCCACCACTAGGGGCTTCTAGTGAACACCCGCTGGCTCTTAGACTCCGCGCCTTGGGAAATCTCATGCTCTAGCTTCTAGTTTCATCCATGTAGGTACTACAGAGTACCTGCTCTCCTGTATATCCTAGAGCTCCATCCGCAGCAGTCAGCCGTAGGGTCCACTACCTTGTGGTGCACTCCAGACCCCAACGGGGTGCATCTGTCACCTGGGCTCAGGTGACCTGACAAGGATTTATATTACTTACTGTAAAATCCGTTTCTCGAACTTCATTGACAAACACAGCATCCATTCCCCCCCCCCTTTTTTTTCTTTCTTGTGTTGTTTTGTGACTTGCATATAGCAGAGAGGGGGTTTATACCAGTCAGGACTTCCCATAGACAGTGCTAGGGTCTTTATTCTGCCTACTGTCCTACTTTTATAGGTGGCACTATAAACCCGATGGTCAAAAGTTAAGAGAAGCTATGTCCATCAGTAAACTCAGAAAGGAATGTATTAAATGTAATACATAATTTTCCCAGTTGAGTTTACCTCAGCAACATGGGAGGATACAGGACTGAAGAGGGAATAATGGGCCTTTTCTATGGGTGCAGGAGAAGGGGCTCTACTGTATCAAAAAGGCCATACAATGTTCAAGGAGTATGGAAAGACCCGCCTTACACTCGGTTCACACTAGGGGCGGCACGACTTGCAGGTCGCCTCACTGAGGCGACCTGCACATGACATCCACGGCGATTTGCAAAACGACTTCTGTATAGAAGTCTATGCAAGTCGCCTCAAGTCGACCCAAAAGAAGTACAGGAACCTTTTTCTAAGTCGGAGCGACTTGCGTCGCTCCTATTAGAACGGTTCTATTGTACAGAACGGGAGGCGACTTGTCAGGCGACTAGGTCGCCTGACAAGTCGCCCCTGTGTGAACCGGCACTGACTGTTATGTTTAAAGAAAAAAGTAAAAACTGTTTTGTTACTAAAGTTTAAAGTGTTGCATGAATTTGTACCAAAGATGTCATGTACTGTATTTTGTATAATGATTATTTTTGTATTGTGTGTGTGTGTGTGTGTGTGCACAATATTATCTCAATGAAGTATTTGATTAAAAAAAAGATATTTTTCTAGTTTTTTTTTCCATTGATAACTTAATAATGATAACTTTGGTGACAATGAGCAATGAGACATTTTTAATAAGTTTTAGCCGATTTTTATGTAACATTTTTAGATTGGTGTAGATAGACTGTTTCTTACTAGTTTGTGGAACTGACATTGTAATTTTATTTTTCTAAACCTTTTTATGGTATGCCTTTTATCACAGGGGATCAAGTAGCAAAGTATTCCGAGTTATCCTACACAGCCCCTCTTCGTGATGTTGTCTTTCATCCTCATGAACATATGGTTGCATTTTGTGCCTTTGGACCAAATCAGCCTATCCTTTTATATATTTATGACTACAAAGGTAGGTAATAATTCAAAGTAATGCCAAGGCCAGCCCCTATTAAGAACTGACTGCATTCAGAAAGTTGTTTCTTGGGAAAAAAAAAAATACTAGAACAGTCTGCGTGTAATGAGAGTATGAGACAAAAAATAAATGTAACTGTTTAAATGAAGCAAACTTTGTTGCCAAGACTTATGCCACGTACACACGAGCGGACTTTAAGGCAGACTTTGCCCGGCAGACTTTTCGACGGACTTTTCGACGGACTTTTCGACGGACCTTCTGAATGAACGGACTTGCCTACACACAATCCACCAAAGTCCGTCGAATTCGTACGTGATGACGTACGACCGGACTAAAACAAGGAAGTTCATAGCCAGTAGCCAATAACCAATAGCGTGGCTTTTTGTCCGTCGAACTAGCATACAGACGAGCGGACTTTTCGACCGGACTCGAGTTCGACTGAAAGATTTAAAACATGTTTCAAATCTAAGTCCGTCCAACTTTTGAGAAAACAAAGTCCGCTGGAGCCCACACACAATTGAATTGTCCGACGAAATCCCGTCCGTCGGGCAAAGTCTGCCGTAAAGTCCGCTTCTGTGTACGCGGCATTAGTTGCTTAGTTTCCCCTTATTGAGCTAGCTTTTCCATCATATTGTGTTTTTTCTGCATTTCATGACGTATTCAGCTCGCACAGTGCAATGCAATGTTTACAAAGTAATGTAAATAGATTTTTTTATATTGTATGTGTAGACATGATTATATGCATGTATATGTGTGTGTGTATTCATATGATAAATACATATCTGTGTATTTATGTACGTGTGTGTGTGTGTGTGTGTGTGTGTGTGTGTGTGTATATGTATATATATATATATATATATATATATATATATATATATATATATATATATATATATATATATATATATATATATATATATATATAATATGTATGTTTCTGTAATACATACAGTCTACATTAGGTAAAATACATATTGAACACGTCAACATTTTTCTAGGTAAATATATTTCTAAGGTTGCTATTGACATGACATTTTCACAACGTCAGTAACAGTCAATGCAATCCATACATACAAAGAAACCAAATAAGTTCAGAAATTAAGTTATGTGTAATAAAATGGAATGACACAGGGAAAACTTATTGCACACATGAAGAAAGAGAGGGGCAAAAGGCATGGAAAGCCAAAACACCAGCTAAAATCTATCACTAATTCGAAATCCTGCCCCTTGTCAGTGCAAATTAATATCAGTTGGTTCAGTCTCAATTGATGGCCTATAAAAAGGTGTCGCATTACCATGGTGCCACACAAGAAACATCTCGTGATGGGTAAAAGCAAAGAGCTCTCTCAAGACCGTTGCAATCTAATTGTTGCAAAACATACCAATAGCATTGGTTAAAGAACAATTTCTTAACTTCTGAAGACGTTCCAGTGAGCACTGTTGGGGCCATAATCAGGTAGTGGAAAGAACATATTTTCACCATAAGCCAGCCATGTCCAGGTGCTCATCGCAAGATTTCTGACAGAGAAGTGAAAAGAATTATCAGAAGAGTTGTCCAAGAGCCAAGGACCACTTGTGGAGAGCTTCAAAATGACCTGGAATTAGCAGGTACAATTGTTCCAAAGAAACTAATAAGTAATGCACTCAACTGCCTTGGCCTGTATGCACGCCCACCATGCAAAACTCCATGCTGAAGAAAAAGCATGTTGAAGCTCGTTTAAAGTTTGCTGCACAATTTTTAGACAAGCCTGTGAAATACTGGGAGAATGTAGTTTAGTTAGATGAGACCAAAATTAAACTATTTGGATGCCATAATACACACCATGTTTGGAGGTCAAATGGCACTGCACATCACCCCAAAAACACCACACCAACAGTGAAGTTTGGAGGTGGGGAACATCATGGCATTGGGCAGTTTTTCAGCATACGGTACTGGCAAACTTCATGTCGTTGAAGGAATGATAAATGGAAAAATGTACCAAGACATTCTTTATAAAAATCTGCTGCCATCCACCAGGATGATGAAGATGAAACAAGGGTGGACATCTCAGCAAGACAATGATCCCAGATACAAAGCCAAGGAAGCTCTCAATTGGTTTCGAAGAAAGAAAATCAAGCTACTAGAATGGCCCAGCCAATCACCTGACTTGAATCCAATAGAAAATCTATGGAAAGAACTAAAGATCAGAGTTCATAGAAGAAGCCCACGGAACCATCAGGCTGGGTTCACACTTATGCGAATTGGACGCTGATTTTCTCCGCATCCAATTGGCATGACAGGAGAGTGTGACTGGTTCTCAATAGAGCCGGTTTACACATCTCCGGGGTGGCTGAGGAGCGCACTGCAGAAGGGTCCTGTGCGTCCTTGGCTCTGTTTCTAATCGGGCACAAATTCGGACCTGATTTGCCGCTGAAACAGAGAACTGGGACGCATCTGACCCCCTGCTGTGAGCCGCTCCGCAAACACTGTGAACCGAGCCTCAAGATTTGAAGACTGTGTGGAAGAATGGGCCAAAATCAGACCTGAGCAAAGCATGTGACTAGTTTCTCCATACAGGAGGCATCTTGAAGCTGTCATTACCAACAAAGGATTTTGTATGAAGTATTTAATAAATTTCAGTTAGCGTGTTCAATACTTTTTCCTTGTCATTCCATTTTATTACACATAACCTATTTTCTGAACTTATTTGTTTTGGTTTCTATGTATGGATTGCCTGGGTTGTTACCGACATGTGGTGGAAATTTCATGTCAATTGCACCTTTAGAAATATATTTACCTAGAAAAATGCTGACGTGTTCAATACTTATTTTATCCGCTGTAAAATAAATACATATCTGTGTGTGTGTATACTGTACTGTATGTATGTGTTTGAATAATACATACAGTATACAGGAAATACATATTAAGTATGTATCAAATGTATATAGATTTGATTTTTTTTTTGTACAGGATTGTGTAAAACTCTATTCATACACTTCTTTCTTACTTGTAAATTGAGGGCACTGGAAGTCATTCACCTTTGAGTTATACTCCCTAATACAGGAGGATAAAACACTGGCAAACAAAAAAAAACAGTAAGCAGCACAAGATAAATTTTCCTACTGCCAGCATGCTTTAGTTTTTGCAAGTGTCCTATAAAAATGAACATCCTTTCTTCAGCTCTGGTGTGTAAAAGATAAACCTATTTTGGTGGCACATTTTTTTTCTTCACCAGCTTTTTTGTTTGGTGAGTAACCATCTGCAGCTTGGCGTTTGGAATGCTGCGTCCAGACTCTGCTGTGATAGCTGCTGCAGGGATAGCCTGAAAGTGCCCCTTGGGCACTGGGGTCTGTGTAGAGCACTCTCCAGACTCCTTTCCAGTAACAAGTTAACCGTAGAGTCCTTTCCAGGTCCAGAGCCCCCGGCATTGCCTCAGCGCTTGCCCTGTCTCTGAAGACACAATTTGTGAGTGAGCCGGTTGGGAAAAGCATCTGGAGCTACCTCAAGTACATAGCTCCCTGGGGACCTTTTATAATCTCCTGTTTTTCATTTGGTTTCCATCATAGTTGGGGATAATGCTATGAGATTAGCGCCAACTTCATCTGCTGGGTGGAGTGTTGCGTGCACACACTCTCTACTCTTTTCCACCATACAGAGTCAAGGAAGTATCTTCTGGCTGCTGCTCTGCCTTGCAAGGTGTCATGAGAAACTTTTTTATGTTTGACCTGCTCCTTCTGGCCCATACAGTGGTCATCTCTGGCCATTGGACTCTCACCTGCTATCAGCTGTTGGGATTTCATACCAAAGGCCTTACCCTGAGCCTTGCCATCACACGGTTGTAACATGTATGATTTGAGACATAGGGGCAATCCCAATGTTCCAGATGCCCCCACCTCACACTACTAACAGCACCAGTTCTGATGTGGCTGACGTCTGCAGCCTGGAACCCTGTTGCCCTCTACATCTTCGAGTCTATCCTGTCTTTAGAGTGTTCCTTAGCTTCATCAGGTGTGGCTGGTCTCTATCCTTTGAGCTGAGGTTTTTATTAGTCATGACTTTATGGTCCAAATCACCCTGTTCATAATTCCAACCACAAAGGGAAACTAGAGCACTCCACCTTCTGCTGATTCTGTTCTTGATCTACTGGTGGCCTCTGAGCTATCAGCCCCTGAGACTGTGTCTGTTACCAAGCTGCTTCAGTCTTTATATAACAAGCTTGTCTCTGAGATTTTGCAAGAGTTAGACTGTTTCAGCTCTTAATGATACAGTACACTCCACTTCAAAACTAGAGGATCAACCTGTTGCTTCTACAAGTAGTTATTCATTTTTCAGTCCTTTAGTGCCTCTAAGGCTGCAGAGACCTTTCTTTGCAACTGCTGTTCCAAGTATTCCTCTAGAATCAAGATTGGAAACCCCCCCCCCAACAAGATGTTTGCTTCTTCCCAGGTGCTTTGTAGCCTTGTACATGTTTGAAGAGGGCTATGTTAAAATGTGGCCTGCCCCTATTTTGGATTAGGAAGTGTCCTGGCTGAAAAAAACAATTACCATGCCGGTGGAGGATGCACCTGTCTTTAAGGACCCAAATGATAAATGGTTCAAGGTCCTCTCTAGGGATCTCTGTTATCGTTGGCAGGAACTGTTCTTCACCCCATCTTAACTGACCTTGCTTTGCCATACCCTGTCTGACTGGTCAAAGTCTCTAAAAGGCATCTTGCCACTACTATAGCTGATCCTTTAGTCATAGATGGTCTGGCGAAAATGGTTGTCGCTTTAGGACTCATTTGTACCAGTGGCCACATTATACCGTGGCTGCTGGTGTGTGCTCTAAAGAACTGATGCATTGCACAGTTTACTTTTTTTTTTTTTTTTTTACAAAATAAGCGGTCCCCAAGCTTTGCAAGGCTGTTACCTGGTCTTCTGTTCACCCATTCTCCTCCTTCCACCAGGTGAATGTTGCATAGTAATATGATGCTAGCCTCTGGTATAAGGTCCTTCAGGTGGCTCTTTCTAGTCCTCAGTTTCTGTTTTATATGTAGGCCTATTAGCTATTGTTTGCTGTGTCCCCCACCTTTCAGTTGGATGGCTTTTGGACATGCCAAAGGTGAATGACTTCCTGTCTCCCTCAGAGTACATGTAAGAAAGTTGGATTTTTTTCATTCAACACAGCAGGCTGAATGAACAAAAAAACTTAGAGATCGTTGTAGTAACAAGCAATGTTGGCAATCTCCCCCCCGCTGTGCCTTTGTGTCTCCCCCCACCTTGCCTTCCTCCAGAACACACTGATGAGCACTGGCAGCCATTGGCAGCCATGTCCGTCTGATGTGGAGTTTGGGTGATCTGGGGTTAGTGACCGGGAGCAGTTTGAGACATATAAAAGGGCGTGAAGTGGGTGCTGTATGATTAGTTAGCAGCTAGCACACAGTGAATATAAAACCTTTAAAAGAAATCTGTGTAATCAAAATAATTCCAGTGCTGAGTGTGCTGTGTTCTAACCATTTACCAGAAATCAGAAATGGTTTGAACACAGCACACAGCACTGGAATTACTTTGATTACACAGAAGATTTCTTTCAATCATATCATGGATTAATATATATTTCAGGACTATATTTGTTCACTAGTTAATCAGACTCTTTTGTACATTTATCACCGCAAAGCGCTGCACACCATTTTTTTGTTTTATTGTCATATCTGCATGCTTGCTGTGTAGAGGTGTAGGGGGGAGCACAGAGCGGAGGTGGGGTGGGGGGGGGAACAACAGAGAACTGTGTGAATGCTGGTCTAGAAGGATGGGAATTGGTCCGTGGTGACACTGGGCAGGGGAGCGCTATGGTAATAAGCAGGGTTTGCAGCTGGAACCGTATTATATTGTGACAGGTTGTTGTTGGTGGGGGGGGGGGGGGTGGATTGACCAGCTTGGACAGGACAGTCTGGCACCTCCCCTACCATGTTCAGTCCCCTCAGTGTCTTCCCTGCGGCCCCCTCACCTAGCTCTGCCGCTCTCCTGGCTCTCTCCCGGCGCGGCCTCGTTGTCCTCCACCTTCACACCTTTAGCTGGGAACGCTACATCCGCCCGAACACTAATTCAACCAATCTACTGATGGCTCTGCTCTCATCCCCGGAGCTCCTTGCTCCACAAGCCTGGCCGCAGCCACTGCCGCCACTCAGCTGCAGCGCCAGTGTGGACAGGCTGAGCTGTGCCAGCCCCGGCCCTCCATGTCCCCACCAACATGTGCACTCAGCGTGGCTCCTCACGGCCATTAAGATGAATGTGACAAGGGGGAGGAGCCACAATGACATCAGCACACATCGCTGATGTGAACCCGGCCTTACACTCTAATGGTGTTCATAGTAGCCTTCATTTATGAATGTATCTAAGTGAGGCATTGTCTTACCATCAGTTTTGCCCAGCAGCAACTAATTACAGTTTTTTCTTTGCTCATGGCCATAAATGACTGGTTTTTTTTTTAACCCCTTCAATACCGGGCCTATTCTGGCACTTCTCTCCTTCATGTAAAAATCATAATTCTTTTGCTAGAAAATTACTCAGGCCCCCAAAGATTATATATTTTTTTTTAGCAGACACCCTAAGGAATGAAATGGCGGTCATTGCAACTTTTTATCTCACATGGTATTTGCGCAATAATTTTTCAAACACCTTTTTTTTAAAAAAAAAAACGGTTTCATGAATTAAAAAATAACAAAACAGTAAAGTTAGCCCAATTTTTTTGTATAATGTGAAAGATGATGTTACGCCGAGTAAATAGATAGCATGTCACGCTTTAAAATTGCGCACAATCATGGAATGGCGCCAAACTTCATTACTTAAAAATCTCCATAGGCGACGCTTTAAAATTTTTTACCGGTTACCAGTTTAGAGTTACAGAGGAGGTCTAGTGCTAGAATTGTTGCACACGCTCTAACGCACGCGGCGATACCTCACATGTGTGGTTTGAGCGACGTTTACATATGTGTGCCGAACTTACGTGTACGTTCGCTTCTGAGCGTGAGCTACCGGGGACAGGGGTGTTTTAATTTTTTTTTTATTTTTTTTTTTGTATTACTTAATTTTTTTTATTTTTACACTTTTTTTTATTACATTCCCTGTAATAGGAATAAAAGTAAACATCCCTTGTAATAGGAATCTATGTGACAGGTCCTCTTTATGGAGAGATGTGGGGTCAATAAGACCCCACATCTCTCTTCCAGGTTGGAAAGCATGAGATTGGGAAAAAAAAATTCACCTATCTCATGCTGACAGCCGCGATCGCGGCTTCATTTATTTTCGGGTCATAACGTCGCGCCCAGGCCTCCGACGGTCATAGAGATGACTGGTGACCATCTGGTCACCAGTCATCTCTATCGTCTTCATCTGGCACTGGCCAATTCTTTCTGCGGGCCCCCGATGGCACGGGAAAGCCCGGAGAAGCACCGGATGGCGGTGGGAGGGGGGGAGGTCCCCTCCCGTCGCCTATAAGAACGATCAAGTGGTGGAACTGCCGCTATGATCATTCTTATCGTGCACAGAATTGCCGACTGCAAAGAATGATATCTGAATGATGCATCTAGCTGCAGGCTTCATTCAGATATCACCCCACAAAGTAGAGGACGTCATTTGACTATAGCCGGTTATCCAGGAGACTGATAAAACTGAATCCATTCCCCCATCCACACAATCAAGGTGGACAGAGGAATCATCCCCACTTCGTTATTGTAATCTCACATCAGGACTCCTCCGCTGTCAGAATACAAAAATAAGTGCTGCCGCAGATTGGCTGCAGACACTAACGGAACAAAAATTTACCAGCAGGCCTGTTAGAGAGGAGTTGATCTTTAGATCGACTCCTCTCACATGGGGATGGCCATGACAGATCGAAATTTGTCCAGGCCCTTTTGAACCAGCCGAGTTTTGATTCATCTAATCTGGTCAGTTTAAGAGACTAAGGGGGTTATTTACAAAAGGCAAATGAACTGAAAGCGCACTTGGAAGTGCAGTCGCTCTAAATCTGAGGGGAAGATCTGAAATGAGTGGAAACACTGCTGATTTTATCATCCAATCATGTGCAAGCTAAAATGCTGTTTTTTATTTTCCTTGTGTGTCCTCCTCGGATCTACAGCGACTTTACTTCCAACTGCACTTGCAGTGCAAAGTGGATTTTCCTTTAGTAAATAACCCCCACAAATCTTCGCTCAGAAGGGCACTTGTTCTGATCACAGCTATTGTAGAGGGGATTTTTTCTTTTTCACTAACTTTCTATTGTGTCTATTTGACAGAAAGTGATAGTAATTGGGGCACAGAGGTTGACAGAGGGTTTAACTGCTCCCTTCTTTATCCACAATTAGAAAAATATGAAAAATATTTGTATATAAATATATATTTTTACAATCTGAAAGAGTACTGATTCGCTCTGTATGATTCTTTTCTAAATTGTTTAGTTGCTCAGCTTGAGGCAGAAACGGTGCACAGTGATGTCAGTAATCATACTGATGTTCTCACACTTCAAGATTCTATCTTTGCTGCGAGATCTTCAATGCGGATGATGAAAGTAAAACAGAAACTGGATTCAGTTTTGGTATGTTCATTCATTTCTCATAACATTTTTCCAGAGCACCTTTATATGACACTTTGCAGATTTTATGTTTCTAAAATGACATTACATGCATAATATTATTTGAAAGGGACTAAAAGAAAGGTGTCTGTGTTTCTTAAGGCAAATACATGTTTTTGTTCTCTTCAAACATGTCCTGGAAATAAAAGCTGGAATCTATAAGGTTACTATGAAAAATACAGACTTTTACATACACATCTAGACATGCTACACAGTGGGTTCATTTACTAAAGGCAAATAGACTGTGCACTTTGCATTGATTTTCCCAAGATCTTAATGAATGCGGTGAAGCTTCAATTTGTAAAGAATACCCAAGAAAAAAAAAAGCATTTTTTGTTTGCACGTGATTGGATGATGGAAATCGGCTGAGCTTCACCACATTCAATAAGCTCTGGGGAAAATGAGTGCAACTGCATTTGCAGAGTACATAGTCTATTTGCCTATAGTAAACCCCAATGTATACGGGACGTGAGGTTGGGGAGAAGGGATAACAGTTTTTTGGAAAATTATATTAACATGTGGCTTTAGTTTCAAGTTTATAAACTGGTCTTTTATGTCATCTTTTTTTTAACTTGTTAACATTACTGTAGAACTGCACCTTACGTAGGCTGCAATCGTCAACCTGTCCTCTTCAGGAACTGATGGGAATCTGATATTTTTTTTTTTTTTATCCTCCGTGTTACATTTCTGTTGTGCACAGTCTGTTATGTTTTTGGATTTTTTGGGGCTATGGGTCAGTGAATGTTTACTTTCTTAGGGTTGTTTAACCACTTGCTGACCAGCTCACGCACATATACTGCAGCAGGTCGGCTCTCCTGTGCGAATCGACGTACCTGTACGTCGGTCCGTGCAAGAAGTGTAGCCGGCGCCCGCGGATCCCGCGGTCTCGATGTCCGCCAGTAACCCGCAATCACGGTGTAAACAAGGCGATTACCCATTCTGCCTAGTGACATGACAAAGATCTACGGTTCCCAGTGATCGGGAACAGAGATGTCTGTCATGTTCCTGGCAGCCCATCCTTCCTACAGTTAGAACACACCCAGGGAATGCTTAACACCTTGATCGCCCCCTAGTGTTAACCCCTTTCCTGCCAGTGTCATTTTTACATGGATCGGTGCATTTTTATAGCATTGATCAATGTAATAATGTCACTGGTCCCCAAAAAGTGTAATTTGGGGTCAGATTTGCCTGCCGCAATGTTGCAGTCCTGCTAAAAATTGCAGATCGCCGCCATTACCAGTAAAAACAATAAAAAAAATTGAAAGTCCCTAAATCTATCCCATAGTTTGTAAACGCGATAACTTTTGCGCCAACCAATCAATATACGCCTATTGCAATTTTTTTTTTTTTACCAAAAATATGTTGCAGAATATATATCGGCCTAAACTGATGAATAAATTAGTTTTTATTTGTATATATATATACTGTGTTTATCGGCGTATAACACGTACTTTTTTCCCCTTAAAATCAGGGGAAAATCGCTGGTGCGTGTTATACGCCGATCCCCTGCTGACTGTGAGCGGAGCGAGCACCGGCCACCGATATACATAGATAGCCGAGTGTACCTAGACGAGTAAGCGCTTGGCTCCGATCACAGTCACACCCATCCCGGGCGGGACTACGAGAGGAGCTGAAAGCGGTCAAGAGTCGCCGAGATACGCCGAGATACACAGGACCGGCTCTGTATGTCTCGTGGGCACCATTTTCAAACTGCAGTGACACTGACGTGTCCCTGCAGTTTAACTGCAGCCTGGGCAAGGCTGCAAGTGGGCACTGTCAAGGCTGCAAGGGTGCAAATGGCCACTGATAAGGCTGCAAGGCTGCAAGTGACACCAAGGCTGCAAGGCTGCAAATGACACCAAGGCTGCAAATGACACTGGACAAGCATGCAGATGGACGCTGTGCAAGGCTGCAGATGGACACTGATAAGGCTGCATTGATGGGCATTTAAATGTAAGTTTTTTTCCTTTAAAACATTTTTTTCCTTAAAATTCCCTCCTAAACTTGGGGTGCGTGTTATACGCAGATAGATAGATATATATATATATATATATATATATATATATATATGTATTTATATATATATATAAATAATATTTTTTTTTGGATATGTATTATAGCAGAAAGTAAAAAAAAAATATTTTTTTTTTTAATTGTTGGTCTTTATTTGTCTATAGTGCAGTAAATAAAACACAGAGGTGATCAAATGCCACCAAAAGAAAGCTCTATTTGTGGATAAAAAAAGGACATACATTTTGTTTGGGTCTAACATCGCACGACCGCGCAATTGTCTCTTAAAGCGACGCAGTGCAGTATCGCAAAAAATGGCTTGGTCATTAAGGGGGCAAATCCTTATGGGGCAGAAGAGGTTAAATGCAGTTGAATTCTGACAACACATTTGGTTTAAATGTTCAGGTCTCATTCACACAGATGTACTTAAGCGTACAACCTTGTGAGGGCTGTGTTTGTCTGCATGGGATTCACAAGTGTTCTATGCATCTATATACAGGCAGTTCCATTCATGTCAACTGGGACACAGCAGCTCCACAAACACAAACGCTGCTCCCAGTTTGACATCTGTGTGGGTATGGATGTGTCTCCCTGAATGCAGACCGTGTGAGTTCTGCGTCCCAGCTGACATGAATAGGACTGCCAGCACATGGATGCACGGGACACCTATGCATCCTGCGCAGACAAATCATGACCCTCACGCAACTGTATGCTGAAGTACAGCTGTAAACTAGGCCTTATTTTTTACTACTATTGTAATGTCAGAAATATAAAGAATAGTATTTTTCTTACTTTTTTCCCAGTGTTTTTGTCTACCTTTTAATTTTAGGTTTTCTCAGGTCCTCTTAGCTGTTCTATTTTTCAAGCAAACATTTGCTAAAGCGACAGAATGTTCATGTATTCACAATATAGAGCCCTACAGTTATGTGTTGCATCATTTCTGCTGCTGGGTATCCAGGTGGTTATCTATATTCTCTTACTCAATCATCCTTCCAACAAAGATTACTTAAGTCAGAATCTGCTGTATAAAAGCATTTTACATACATGAATAATTCTACTTTGGAAATGACACAAATTATACTAAATTAAGCTGTTTTTATAACTTTTAGAAATTTTAAATAAATGTACTTTAATTTAGGGTTACATTTTTTTCTGTTTGGAGTGTTGTGTTTAGAACTGAACTAGTCTAGGCAGATATAAAGGACCCAAATGAATACTTAATTAAATGTATTTTGTTAAATACAAGCAACAGGTTTAAGTACCTGGATCTGACCTAGTATCAACCTCTTACAGTCCCTGTACAGCAGGTCTGGAGTGTGAGAGGGGAAGCAGCACAAGGAATCTCAAGTTGCAAACATTTAAAAAAAAAATTCCAGGACGCATTTTTTCACTCTGTATCTAGCAAGCCATTGTAGGTAGAGAATTACATTAGTTATGGGTGGGGCATTAATTTAAAGGCATGCAGGATTTTTTTAGAGGCATATTGTTACCTTAATGCCATACTTTAATTAAACATATATAAGGCCCCTTTCACACTGCTGTGACTTGAATTTTGCGGCCAGGATTTTTCCACGATTTCAGGGAATGCCTGTGTAAACTTGAGGTCTATGGACCTCAACCCGCATCAAAGTCAGACCAAAGTAGTACAGGGACAAGGTTTTGAGGCTGGGGGGGCGTGACCCGATGCTGAAGTGAGAGGTCGTTGTGGTCCCGGACCTCACGCTCGCTCCAATGCTTGATACAGTGAGGTGTAGGAAGTAGGAGAGAAGAGGGACGCCGGGAGGGGAGACAGAACAGCGGACGGTGTATTGATGCACCAGAGCCTGGGAAAAGGAAGCGAGCAGTGACCTTCCCTGTGGCTCTCCCGCGGCAGTCTATAACGGTGCACACCCCGGTGAGAGTGGGGGGAGGTGACGCTTTTGCAGGATAGAGCGGCCGCCCATGACTTCCACAACATTCGAACGGACCCACTGCCTAGTATGTCTAGGAGACGAGGGGTGGAGGAGGCGGCCACACACGATGGAGCAGGAGTGAGTGCCCAGTCACTGCGTGGATCCAAGGAAAAGGCAAACCAGGCAAGCCAGGCTGCTGCAAAGCTGGAGCGGTATGCTCAGACGCCGAAGAAGGGTGGACAGGCAGGAGAGCCACAGCATCAGGCCCGCTCGCGGCCCACTCAGTGGGGAGGAAAAGTCAAGGCTCAGCTGTAGATGCATCAACAAAACCAGCAGTAAAATCAGCAAAATCAGCAACAGCACCAGCAGCGCCAGTAGCACCAGTAATAATGGCACTTACAGCTCCGGAGAGTGAACAGGGAGTGAGTATGGAAGCAGAGGAAGGTATGTCTGTGTCAACCTTAGCAGCGGAGAAAGAGCCATCCCTGAAGGAGATTCTCCTGGCAATCAACAATTGTAAGTCATCTTTAATTGAATTATTTGATCAGCTCAAACATATCAGATGTATTATTAGTAAGACATGACATACAGGAGGTATCCACATGGACAACAGTTCTTGAGGGGAGACTTAGATAGAAGACGATGTGAACCCAATGAGACAGGAGGTGCAATTGATGCGAGAACAGTTAAATATGTGCATCCATAAAATGGACGAAATAGAAAACAGATCACGCAGGAAAAATGTAAGGGTACTAGGTCTTCCCGAGAGAAGTGAAGGTAATAACCCCATAGAATTTATGGAGGCTTGGTTTAAGGATATGTTTGGCAGAGAATCTTTTTCAAATTTTTTTGCTACTGAACGTGCACATAGTCCCTTTTAGGATACCGTCCTCAGGAAGCCAGTCAAGGCCTATGATTTTTAAACTCCTGTATTATAAAGATAAGACTACTGTTCTTCAAAAAGCAAGAGAGATGAGGAACTTACAGTACAATGGTGCAAGGATCTCATTATATCCAGATTTTTCTCCTGAGCTACAGAAACAAAGAGCAAAATTTACAGAGTGCAAGCGCAGACTGCAACAGCTTAAAGTTAGTTATGCATTACTGTTTGTCTAAGAGTAATAGCTCTTGGGGAAACCAGGTTTTTCAACACACCTGCAGAAGTGACATTATGGTTGGAAAAGAATGAAGGGACGATACAGCGGGTTAAGACATGAAGATGATTGCAATGTGGATACATTTTCTTAGTTGAACCTTGGGCCTCTTTTTTCCCTTTTTTTTTTTTCTTCACCCAAGGGTTGTATTTTTGGTCTGGGGTTTTGTGCTCTTTTTTCTTTTCTTACACCTGTATTATTTTTGAGATATATACATGGAGATGGGAGTGGGGGAGAGAGGGAAGGAGATGGGAGGAAGGGAAGAGGAGACATAAGATAGAGTGTGAAGGTGTTTGGGTCTCTTTTTTCTTTGAGGGGGGGGTATTGGCGTGCTATTTTTATAGATTTTGTACTAATGGATACATCTGAGACACTGGGGATCGATCTCCTTTCACTAGATTTGGGCCACAATGCACAGAAAGTTCTTTTAAAAAAGATGAGACATGTCACTTTGGGGAAGAAATAAGGTCACTTTAGAAGCCCTCAATATGGGCCCCAAGATGGGCAAGGGAAGAGGAGAGGAGAGAGGAGAGGGGGGTGGGGAGGCAAGTGTGGGGAATGGGAGGAGGGGAGTGAATGGGGTGAATATAAGGATGAAAAGGAGAATGGGGGAAGAGGAGAAATTTATTGGTATAAAATAGGAGAGAGGGGGGGGGGAGGAGAGAATGAGGGATGTGCGATGAGGATGGGTTGTAAGAAAGAATATGGTAAAGGCTTTGAGTTTACACAGAAGGAAAAAACACTAAAAAGATCACAGTAGACAGGGGAAAAAATATTTGAGAACACTAAGCACGAAAGAAAACGAAACAAGTTTAAGGAATTACTTTGATAGGGGAAAGGGAAATAGGATAGTAGAATGATAGGGACTAGAGACGGAAGAGGAAAGGCCCCAGATCAGACCAGGAAAGTTAAGAAAGTCAAGATATGCTCTTGAAACATGTGGGGGGTAAGGGACCTGTCTAAAAGACTGGTAATTTTTTCGGTGGCTAGTATAGGCGGCTCAGGGATACTTTGCCTGCAGGAGACACACCTTGAGAAAGGAACAATTAGTGTTTTAGAACATAAGAAATATAGGGTGCAATATCATTCAACACACACCTCCTATTTAAGGGGGGTGAGTACTTTGATAGATCCCGGAGTCGTTTTTACCTGCAGGCAAAGTAAGGTAGATGAGAACGGAAGGTATATTTTTCTTTTTTGTGTGATTGAAGCTAGAGAATGTGTGTTAGCCAATATATATATCCCTCCGCCATTCAGTACGGAAATTCTGTGTGATTTGATGAGGTTCATCATGGACAAGCGGGGAGTGCCAGTTATAGTAGCAGGAGATTTTAATATAACCATGAATAAGAACATAGATAGGTTTCCACAGAGGGCTCCTGCTAATGAAGCATCTAGTGGCTCGTGGTTCCGATTCTGTGAAAAGACAGGATTGGTGGATATATGGAGGAGGTGGTATTCGGGGGCAAAGCAGTACTCTTGCCACTCTAGAACACACTCTACCTTGTCCAGGATTGACCTCTTATTGTGCACTGAAGAAGCCTTGAAGATCATGGAGGAGGTAGATTACGAGCCAAGGGGGATCTCGGACCACTCACTGGTAGTTTGTTCAATAAAAGTAGGGGCAAATTATAGTAGAGGAGATTGGAAAATAAACCCCTTCTGGCTGGAGATAATTGAGGATACTGGGGAGGTTGTAGCTAGCCTGAGGGAGTTTATAGATCTAAACTCAGGGACTGAGTCATCAGGAATAATTTGGGACACCCTGAAAGCGTTTTTGCGGGGCGTGTTAATACAAAAAATAACCCATGTCAAAAGGCAATCACAGGGTGGAGAAACAAGAAGAATATAAAAGATTAGTTCTGGAGAAAGTAGAGAATAAAAAACTGTTTCAGAGGCAGAGTTTTTTTTGGGGAGGGAGAACGAGTGGGGAGAATCCTGGCCTTAATAGCCAAGGCAAATAGCCCCCCAGCTATTATACCATCAATACAGGATAAGGAAGGTGAAATTAAAAGGACCACTCCAGAAATAGTAAATGAGTTTAAAAACTACTATGAAGATTTGTATAGCACGTCACAGATAAATGTAGAAGGGGAAATGTGGAAAATACCCCCACTGTCAAAGGAAGATAGGGAGGGATTAGAGGCTCCATTGACACTTGAAGAGTTACAAAAAGCAACAGCAGATATGGCAAACCAGAAAGCTCCAGGACCAGACGGTTTGCCAATAGAATTTTGTAAAAAATATGGGGAAATATTATTACCCAAACTTTTACAGGTGTTTAATGGAGCTGTAGAGGAAGGGAAATTACCATTTTCCATGACAGAAGCAACAATAATTGTAATAGCAAAAGAAGGGAAAAATCAGTTGAGACGGCTTCATATAGGTCTATATCCCTTTTTATGCTCGGATGTAAAAATCCTTGCAAAAGCAATGGCAGCAAGATTGAATAAAATAATCGCTAAGGTGATACATCCGGATCAAACCGGCTTCATACTGGATAGCGCTACAAGCCTAACTGTAAGGCAAGTGTATCTAAATATGCAGATCCCGACAGAAAACGGAGGGAATAGAGCTATTCTATCATTAGACACGACTAAAGGTTTCGATAGCCTAGAATGGCACTATTTGTGGAAGGTATTGGCGGAATTTCAGTTTGGATCCCAATTTGTCCAATGGATAAGATTATTATATGAGAGACCCAAGGCTAAGGTAAGAATACATGGGGAGTGTTCTGACTGGTTCAAGCTGGAGAGGGGGACGAGACAGGGGTGTCCTCTGTCCCCCTTGCTCTTCGCCCTCGCAATGGAGCCATTGGCTATTGCTTTAAGAACCTCCCAAGAGGTACAGGGATTTAAAAGGAAAGTAGGAGAGGAAAAGGTCACTATGTATGCAGATGACAAATGAGATATCTGGGTATTAATATGACAAGAGACCCAGGGCAGTTTATAGCAGGAAATGTAGTCACACTTATGGCAAAACTGAGGGAGAAGAGCAGGGTGTGGAATTGTCTACCTCTCTCGGTAGCTGGACGTAGCAATTTAATAAAGATGGTGTGGATGCCGCAAATATTATATGTAATACATAACTCGCCAGTATGGATCCCAAAACATTGGTTTAAAAAACTAAACGGAGCAGCAAGGATCCGCATACAGGCACTACAGCGGCCGAGGGAAGTAGGAGGCCTGGCACTGCCAAATCCAAGGTATTATTTTCTGGCGGCACAATTACAGTATATGAGGGGAAGCAACTTATCAGTAGAAAGGGAGGTAGGCAACAAGCTGTTGCTGAATGATACTGGTCATAGTACAGTAGTGGGGGTGGTGGAAGCGGATTCCTTTGGATATAGATGTCCAACAACCCAATTAATGGTGAAGATTTGGGAAACTGTTAAGACTATGTTGGGTCATGGCAGATTCTCCGAGTTTTCCCCTATATGGGATAATAAAAATCTAAAGGAACTTAAGGTAATGGGAAAAATAGAGGAATGGGATCGGAAAGGCATCCACTACCTAGCACAGTTGTACAGGACAGGCAGATTGAAATCATTTCAGGAGATAAATGAAGAATATGAAATTTCAAACCGATTATTTTACAGATACCTACAAGTCAGGCATGCCCTAGATACACAATTTAGAGGGAATATACCAAAGTTGAGTGAAGTGCCCTCTCTTAGGAAACTGGTCAATGCTAGAACATCTAAAGGGTTAATATCTGATATGTATGAGCATATAAGGGGAGCAGGACAGGAAGGAGAGGTGGAACATGATAACAGGGTTAAGTGGGAGAAGGATGTGGGGACAATAACAGAGGAGCAATGGAGGCGGGTCTTGGCATTAGGACCTAAGGTCTCGCTCTCCCCCTCACAAATTGTATCCCACTTATACCTGGTACACAGGTCTTATTATACACCCGTGAAGTTGTTTATGTTTGGGAGGAAGCCGAATGCAGAATGCCAAAGGTGCGGGGACAGGAGAGGAGACTTGGTACACATGATCTGGCAATGTCCCAAGCTACATAGGTATTGGAGTGGAATAATAGGAAAAATAAATTCTGTGTTTGAGACATCATTGGATACGGAGGCCAAGGTGTGCCTTTTGGGTCTAATAGAAGAGGAAGGAGTACTAGGATCTACACAGATAGCAATAACCAGATGCTTGTTTCAAGGAAGGAAACTAATTGCTTGTAAGTGGCAGAAGAGAGGAAGAATGGGTGAGAATGTAAGATGAATGTGAGGAATACATGGGGGAAGGGGGGGGGGGGAAGCGGGAGGGATGGAGAGATGAAGGAGAAAGTATGTTTGGTTTTTTTCCTTGTTCCTTTTTTTTTTCTCTTTTTCCTCGCACCTTGTTTTGGGAAATGTACACTATAAGTAATGTTGTTATAAGAATGGAAAACAAATGTATTTTCTCAATAAAAAGTATATATAAAAAAAAAAAAAAGTAGTACAGGTACTACTTTGAAGTCGGTGCAACTTATAGTCACACAGATATGAATGGTTATCATTAGGAATCATGGGGTACGACTTGTTATGTGACTCTGATTTCCAAAATCGCAGGAAAAGCCGCACAAGTGTGAAAAGAGCCTAAGGCTGGGTTCACACGGAGTGGATCTGTTGGACAGACTCCACTAGCTCAGCAGGGGATCGCTCTTGATCCCCACTGAGCAGGAGGACGACAGGTCTGTCTCTGCTCACTGTGCAGGGACAGACCTGTCAGGGCCCTGTTGTTCTCTGGGGTGATCGGATGAAAACAGACAGCCTGTCCGTTTTCATCTGATCCGCTGGACGAATGGCGAACGTATTGCCATCCGTCTGTTTTGACTGGATCTTGTCGGATCAGATGGCAGGCGGGTGTCAGCAGACACATCTCCGCTGACATCGGCCTGCCCATAGAAGTCAATGGGTGGCCTGCTCAGATCCGCCTGAAAAATGGACAGGCGGATCTGAGCAGGCCGATCATGTGAAAGGGGCCTATAGGAGACGTAGCTGTGGGGCTTATATAATACAAAAGTAAACAAAAACACCAAAACATTAGTAGTAACGGTAAACATGAAAACACTACCCGATAGTTTTAAAGAAGGACCACAACAACTGGCGAGTGAGGTCTGTTGGAGGGGATCAGAGTGTGAGGTGGCTGGGGAAATGTCTCTTGGTGGAGGGGAGTCAGTTTTGGACCTGGGAGATATATTGGAAAGGTAAAGCTGTTAAGTTGGCTGCAAGTGATGTAAGCGGGGGAGAGAGGGGGTGGGGGGTTGTTGGGAGCTGAGAAGTGGTCAGATAATGAAGTGTGCCAGCTTAGGGTGTAGGCAATGGCTACAGAGAAATGGCTGGGGAGTGAGAGCCTAAATGGTGATGGGTGTGAAAAAGTTGATTTTTGTCAGCGTTTGCATTCCTGAACCTCTCCCATGAATAGGCAGGGCTCTAAACACCAGTACTGTTCAGCACAATGTTCAGCCCCATCATGCAGCAACCTGCCATAGACTTTGACAGGCTGCCTACAGTGGACCTGGATGCTGCACCTGTCCCTTCCAGGCACACTGCATTTGAACGTGTGCAAGGGGCCTTTAGGGGTAGAGGATGGAGTAGGGAAATGGCTGCAGGGATATATCAGCTGAGAGGGAGTATAAGTAATTTAATGGCCCCTTAGCTCCAGCACTGCAGTGACATGCACAGGGGCAACTCTGGCTGCCTGGAAAGATATTCAAGAGTTCCCAAATAAAATAAAAAACTTAACACAGAGGACAAGGGAGAGCTACAGGCAGCCCTCAGCTAGGTCCCCTTGCTGACCTGATCAGTGTCCCAGCCTGGTGGTGTGTACAGTGCCTTGAAAAAGTATTCACACCCCTTGAAATTTTTCACATTTTGTCATGTTATAATCAGAAATGTAAATGTATTTTATTGGGATTTATGTGATAAACCAACACAAAGTGGCACATAGATGTGAAGTGGAAGGAAAATGATAAGTGGTTTTCAAAATTTTACAAATAAATATCTGAAAAGTGTGTATTCATATTCATCCCCCTTTACTCTTATACCCCTAACTAAAATTTTGTGAAACCAATTGCCTTCAGAAGTCACCTATATGAATTTGGGAACAAACCAAGTAGGATGCTGGCAAAGGCCCTCAAGGATGCCTCAACACAACCTCATCTGTCGGGTATCAAAACACAGAGGGGTGAAGTGGCGAATTCGTCACAGGAGATGGCACAGATTTTCAGAGAATATTATGAGGGTCTTTACCAGCTGGATAGTCATCAGTCCCCACAGAGGGGTAGAAATAAACAAGAGAGGGTAAAAGAATACCTACATAATTCAGAAATGCCAAGGTTAACGGAGGAGGTAGCACGAGAACTAGACGTACCAATCTCAATTGAAGAATTTAAGAAGGTAATAAAACTCCTAAAAGTAGGGAAAGCCCCGGGACCGGATGGCTATACCCTTTTGTACTACAAACTTTTTGCTGAGAAACTGGCCCCGAGATTTACAGCGGCTTTTAATTCCCTACGGGAAGGACGGAGGATACCTAGAGAGACTCTGATGGCACATATAGCAGTAATTCCGAAGGAGGGAAAGGACCCATCCCAATGTGCTAGTTATCGGCCAATTGCGCTGCTGAACGTGGATTTAAAATTTTTTTCTAAGATCTTGGCGTTAAGATTAGAAGAGCATATTCCGGCACTGATTCACCCAGACCAAGTGGGATTCACGGCGGGAAGGGAGGGGAGGGAAAATACGCAGAGAGTAATAAATGCAATATATATTGCACAGAGCAGACAGGAACCCCTTATATTGTTCTCAGCGGACGCAGAAAAAGCTTTTGATAGGGTTGATTGGATTTTCCTTGAAACAACTTTACAACATATTGGATTGGGTGAGGGAATGCTGAGCTGGTTCTCAAACCTTTACTCAATTCCTAGTGCGAGGGTCAAGGTTAATGACAGATTGTCGGATCCTTTTATGATACAGAATGGAACGCGGCAGGGATGCCCCCTATCACCAATTATCTTTATTCTCACATTGGAACCTTTTTTAAGGAAAATACGCGCTGACTGCAATATTAGGGGTATCAAGACAGAGAGAGAGGAACACAAGTTAGCAGCATATGCTGACGACCTGATCTTCTTTATAACCTCTCCTATCATATCCCTCCCTTCCCTTCTAAGCGAGATAAATAATTTTGGAGATTTGGCAAATTATAAGGTTAATTATACTAAATCCGAAGCCATGGGGTTGGAAATGAAGACAATTGAAATACACCAGATAAAATCACAATTCAATTTCAGGTGGACAGACTCCCACATAAGTTATCTGGGGACTAAAATCCCAAAGAAGCTCAGTAGAGTGTTTGAACTAAACTATGCCCCATTGTTAAGACAAATTAAACAAGATTTTAAGAGATGGGACAGGCAAACCTTCACTTGGTTTGGAAGGACAAATATTATAAAGATGAACGTGATGCCGAGAGTCCTCTATTTGTTGCAAACATTACCAATAAAGATCCCAGCGAACTTCTTAATAGACCTTAGATCAAGGTTCTTGAGGTTCATTTGGGCAGGTAAACCAGCAAGGGTAAGGAGAAACATTTTAGCACTCCCAAAAGGAAAAGGTGGTATTGGTTTTCCAGACCCAGTACGATACAGGGAAGCCTCACAACTAGCGAGAGTGGTGGAATGGTGTGCCTCCGTAAGGAAGCCACACGTACAGCTAGAACAGGCAACGACTAAAATCCCATTGGAAGGAATAGCATGGATAGAAAAATCAGAATTACCTACTATAGTGAAAAAACATCCGTTAACAGGGGCAACCATCCGCTCCATTTATATGATCTTTAAAAAAACAAATCTTTCACCAAATCCGAGCCCAATGACTCCGGTATTGGGCGCCCCGGATTTCTTACCAGGCCTAACTGACCGGAGGTATGAGGTATTAAAACATAAAGGGAAAAGTAGGCTTATAGACTTTTCTAGAGACTGCCGTCTGATGACACGAGGCGAGATAGAAGGTGAAGTGACAGAAGACCTGGACTATTTCAGGTCCATGCAGCTAGGAGCGTATATCCGCTCAAAAATCAAAACATTCCCAGTAATACGGGGGCTATCTAGCTTTGAGCGGAATTGCTTAAATGGTGAAAGTATGAGACACCCCCTATCATATTTCTACGAAACATTAACAAATCTGGAAGCCCCACAGGAGCTCAACTTCATGCAAGCCTGGGAGAGAGAGTTAGGAGTAACGTTCACCCAAAAACAGAAGGCCAAAATGTTAAAATCAGTACATAAAACATCTATTGCTAGTAGATATCAAGAGGGAGGATATAAAATCCTTACCAGATGGTATAGAACACCATCAGTTCTTCAAAAAATCTTTCCACAGGTATCAGATAGATGTTGGCGTTGTAAGAGAGGGGTGGGTACGATGTTACACATATTTTGGGACTGTGAGTAAATTAAGAGCTTCTGGGAAATGGTTGAGGAAACGATTAAGGATATTACAGGTGTGTCTCTTGGGAGTAACCCGGCTGCATTTTTACTAAATGATGTTCCCCTATCGGTGGAAAAATATAGGAACTCCCTGCTTAAACATCTTCTCACTGCCGCAAGGGCTTGTATACCGGCTCTGTGGAAGAGTACAGTCCCTCCGACCAAATTCCAGTGGTGGGCTAGAATTATAGAAATTCAACAAATGGAAAATTTGACTATGACGCTGAAAGAACAAGATGAGAAATATCGGAAGATTTGGTCCCCTTTAGTAGAGTATAGAATTAGAGAACAGGAGAAGGGGGCTAGGTAGGATCGTATGGAACCGAGGAGGGGGGGCTCCCCCCCCCCACACCCCCTTGGGGGGGTGGAGAGAGGGGGAGAAGGGGGGGGAGAAGAATATATATATATATATATATATATATATATATATATATATATATATATATATTTTTATTTTTTTCTCTCGTGGGTAGGGGGGGGGGGGGGGATATAAGGGCTATGGGAAATGAAAGGGGAAAAGATATGCTTGCCCTTGGAACAGAAGAGATTTAGAATTATTTTGTAAGGAAACGAGTTAAGTAGGTATAAGATGACAAAAAGAAGCTGTTTATGTTGATATGATGTTTAAAAGAAATGTTTCATGTGGCATGTGATGTTTGACTGTCAGAAAATAAAGAATTTATAAAAAAAAAAAGAAGTCACCTAATTAGTAAATAGAGTCCATCTGTGTGTAATTTAATCTCAGTATAAATACAGCAGTTCTGTGAAGCCCTCAGAGGTTTGTTAGAGAACCTTAGTGAACAAACAGCATCATGAAGGCCAAAGAACACACCAGACAGGTCAGGGATAAAGTTGTGGAGAAGTTTAAAGCAGGGTTAGGTTATATAAAAATATCCCGTCTCACGGAGCACTGTTCAATCCTTCGTCCAAAAATGGAAAGAGTACGGCACAACTGCAAACCTACAAAGGCATGGCCGTCCACCGAAACTGACAGGCTGGGCAAGGAGAGCAATAATCAGAGAAGCAGCCAAGAGGCCCATGGTAACTCTGGAGGAGCTGCAGAGATCCACAGCTCAGGTTGGAGAATCGGTCCATAGGACATCTATTAGTCATGCACTCCACAAATCTGGCTTTTATGGAAGAGCGGCAAAAAGAAAGCCATTGTTGAATGAAAGCCAAAAGAAGTCCCATTTGCAGTTTGCGAGAAGCCATATGGGGACACAGCAAACCTGTGGAAGTAGTCAGAGGAGACAAAAATTTACCTTTTTATCCTCAAAGTAAAACGCTATGTGTGATGGAAAACTAACACTGCACAGCACCCTGAACACACCATCCCCACCGTGAAACATGGTGGTAGCAGCATCAAGTTGTGGGGATGCTTTTCTTCAGCAGGGACAGGGAAGCTGGTCAGAGTTGATAGGAAGATGGATGGAGCCAAATACAGGGCAATCTTAGAAGAAAAGAGTCTGCAAAAGACGTAAGACTGAGAGGAGGTTCACCTTCCAGCAGAACAACGACCCTTAAAATACAACCAGAGCTAAAAAAGAATGGTTTGGTCAAAGCATATTCATGTGTTAGAATGGCCCAGTCAAAGTCCAGACTCAAATCCAAATGAGAATCTGTGGCAAGACTTGAAAATTGCTCTTCATACGCTCTCCATCCACTCCGACAGAGCTTGAGCTATTTTGCAACGAAGAATGGGCAAAAATGTCACTCTCTCTAAATGTGCAAAGCTGGCAGAGACATCCCCAAAAAGACTTGCAGCTGTAATTGCAGAAATTAAAGGTGGTTCTACACAGTATTGACTCGGGGGATGAATACAAATGCATGCCACACTTTTCAGATATTTATTTGTAAAAAAAATTGAAAACCATTTATCATTTTCCTTCCACTTCACAATTATATGCCAATTTATGTTGGTCTATAAAATAAAATCCCATTAAAATACATTTATGTTTTTGGTTGTAATATGACAAAATGTGAAAAATTTCAAGAGGTATGAATACTTTTTCAAGGCACTCTACATATGTAATTGCAAGGACATGGATACTGCAGCTGTTCCTGCGGCTAGGATCTGGGGGTACAGCAATCATAAGCCAACTGACTTAAAGGCAAGACTGCACCAGCATATCTGGTACAATTAGCAAGAATGGGAACCAATCAGTTCATATTCATAGTTTGTATTGCTGCACCTTTCACTGTCCAGTAACAGATAGTGGTGGGTCCAGAATGACCTGGTCTCAGAGAGGGGGTTGAATGTGCTGTCTAAAATACTGCAGGGGAGATCTCTGGATTGAAGGTGAATATTACAGCAAAAGCTAATTTTATTTTGACTTTTAATGGGCTCTTGTGTTTTTTTTGTTTTTTTTTGGTTTGAGTTCTGCTTTAAAACCTATATAAAGAGGGGCCTGCGAAAAAGAAAACTCTGATATATAATTCAGCAAATGCTACAGGTCTTGGGTTTAGTTTGAGCAGATTTGAGACCTTTGATTGCTGGCCTTACATATAGAACCTTGACCCATATAAAGAACCACTCTTTACTCCAGTGGTATATTGTATAAAATAAAAACAGTATTTTCAAATATAGCTAGTGTAAGTACACGTTTTTTTGTAACCCCTTGCCCAACAGACTTGGTAAACAAAGAGCAGCAGCATGCTCTAGCCATGCTTTACTTGATACCTAAGTACTGTCACTTAACACTGGGAGCTTTCTGACCCTGAAACCTTATTAGTTAGACAACCTTAACGTGATGAAGCTCCTTCATTATTCAAGCAGCAGGCTTGGGACAAGTGAGTGACCAAGCTTTATTGGTCATTGTCCGTGGAGAAAAAAAAAGATGCCAACCTAGGTATGCTATTTGGCAGGGTTCTGCTTCAATTATCCTAAGACTGAAACTTTCTTATTGTTGTTGGTGGGCCTGAAGGGCTTATTTCCACTCCCCTGACAAAGGAAGCATATATACTTTGATGTTAACGCTTTATCAGTTACTAGATGGTTTGGACAGAAACACCTTTCAATATTATTACTCTCCTTGTTAGGAACTCAGGGCAAAATTGTTTTATTTGTAGCATTCCTCACCCCAGTTAGTGGTACTTATCTTTTTCATGATTGCTTTGCAGCCAACAATCCTGATATATCAGGAACTAAACCTTGGTTCTATTTTTGGGTTACAGTTCCTGTAAACTGTAGTTGTAGCACTGCAATAAAAGTGTACTTCCTGTGTCACCACAGAGTGTGCAGTGGAGAGGACACATAACCGGCAAATAAGGGGCATAAAAACCTTGCCAACTCTCCCTCCATCTATAGCGGCTGATTGCCCTCCCGGTGTCATGCCTGTTGATTGTTTGCAGAACACTGACTATAACGCTAGCCTCTGCAGCAATTACTTCAACTAGGTAGCATCTTTTAAAATAGGAAGAAGTACTGCAGGACCATGAGGCCTGATTCTATAAGATCTTGTACTTTCCAAACTTATTAGGTGAAGGTTTTCAATATAATATATCGGGTTTATCGCCTTTGTGCTCTTTATTTTAATCCCTTGACATCTACTTTAATAAAGGCTGTGACCAGACAGTGCCCTCAAATCTCATAATGGGTAAAAAACAAAGATACAGCAATTATTTTATGGTCTTGCTGGTTTTTATAGTGTTCTCAACAAGATTACTTGATAGCTGTAAGTTGAATTCAACTTAGCCATGCCAAGTAATTGCATCCTATAAAAAGTCTGTAAACCTTGTTTGAGTGTGTGCGTGTGTGTTTGAAGAGTGACTCATCTCTCCAAATAACTGTTTTCACAGCTCAGTAGTTTAATATTTGTCCTCCATACCAGTTTTTTGTAAATGTACATTTTTAGCTGGTGTGAGGAGTGCATGTAACCAAATCCTTGCCTATGGTATTGTTCTTCATAAAAGATTCAGATTTCTTTTGCAAGAGTCCCATTTTAATCACAATCTAACTTCCAGTCTGGAAGATATTTTCCTTCTCAGCATGCACACCAGTGACCAAATCACCTCCTAGACTCTTTCTTAAAAAAAAAAAAAAATTAGATCTTTGAGTGCAGACATATTTTATTTCAGTCTTTTATATGTGTGTAATCATTGTATTTGCTTGTGCCTAGGCTAGGCGTGAATTTTCTTATTAAATGAGATAAAAAGAAGGGGCTCTCGTGGGGTACATTTTTTTTTTTTTTGTTAGCATACTGTATCTAGACTTACCGAGACTTATCAATGTGATCAGAAAATTCCCATGCATGAGCTAAAAGCCTTTTTGTAACCACTTTTTTAAACTTACCTAATTATTAATTTACAGGCATTGCTGTATTCATGATCATCCTTATAATTTTCAGGCTACTTAGTCTTGCTAGGGTCAAGGAAAAGTAGACTGATGAGCCCTTCCTTAGGGATCCAAAGTGTTCCAGAAATAATAAAAGGCATCACCCTCCTAGCATGTACTGGGTACCTCCCAAAGGCCTCTTTTAATTCGCATATACAGTGGATATAAAAGGTGTACACACCCGGTTAAAATGTCAGGTTTCTGTGATGTAAAAAAAATGAGACAAAGATAAATGATTTCAGAACTTTTTCCACCTTTTAATGTGACTTATATATATGTACAACTCAATTAAAAACAAACTGAAATCTTTTGGGGGGGGGGTAAAAATAAAAAAACCTAAATAATGCGGTTGCATAAGTGTGCACACCCTCTTATACAGTGGGGACGGAAAGTATTCAGACCCCCTTAAAGTTTTCACTCTTTGTTATATTGCAGCTATTTGCTAAAATCATTTAAGTTCATTTTTTTCCTCATTAATGTACACACAGCACCCCATATTGACAGAAAAACACAGAATTGTTGACATTTTTGCAGATTTATTAGGAAAGAAACTGAAATATCACATGGTCCTAAGTATTCAGACCCTTTGCTGTGACACTCATATATTTAACTCAGGTGCTGTCCATTTCTTCTGATCATCCTTGAGAGGGTTCTACACCTTCATTTGAGTCCAGCTGTGTTTGATTAAACTGATTGGACTTGATTAGGAAAGCCACACACCTGTCTATATAAGACCTTACAGCTCACAGTGCATGTCAGAGCAAATGAGAATCATGAGGTCAGAGGAACTGCCTGAAGAGCTCATAGACAGATTTGTGGCTAGGCACAGATCTGGCCAAGATTACAAAACAATTTCTGCTGCACTTAAGGTTTTTAAGAGCACAGTGGCCTCCATAATCCTTAAATGGAAGACATTTGGGAGGACCAGAACCCTTCCTAGAGCTGGCCGTCCGGCCAAACTGAGCTATTGGGGGAGAAGAGCCTTGGTGAGAGAGGTAAAGAAGAACCCAAAGATCACTGTAGCTGAGCTCCAGAGATGCAGTTGGGAGATGGGAGAAAGGTTTAGAAAGTCAACCATCACTGCAGCCCTCCACCAGTCGAGGCTTTGTGGCAGAGTGGCCCGACGGAAGCCTCTCCTCAGTGCAAGACACATGAAAGCCTGCATGGAGTTTGCTAAAAAAACACCTGAAGGACTCCAAGATGATGAGTAATAAGATTCATCAGTCTGATGAGACCAAGATAGAACTTTTTGGCCTGTGTGTGTATGTGTGGAGAAAACCAGGCACTGCTCATCACCTGTCCAATAGAGTCCCAACAGTGAAGCATGGTGGTGACAGCATCATGCTGTGGGGGTGTTTTTCAGCTTCAGGGACAGGACGACTGGTTGCAATCGAGGGAAAGATGAATGCGGCCAAGTACAGGGATATCCTGGGCGAAAACATTCTCCAGAGTGCTCAGGACCTCAGACTGGGCCGAAGGTTTACCTTCCAACAAGACAATGACCCTAAGCACACAGCTAAAATAACAAAGGAGTGGCTTCACAACAACTCGGTGACTGTTCTTGAATGGTCCAGCCAGAGCCCTGACTTAAACCCAATTGAGCATCTCTGGAGAGACCTAAAAATGGCTGTCCACCAACGTTTACCATCCAACCTGACAGAACTGGAGAGGATCTGCAAGGAGGAATGGCAGAGGATCCCCAAATCCAGGTGTGAAAAACTTGTTGCATCTTTCCCAAAAAGACTCATGGCTGTATTAGAACAAAAGGTTGCTTCTACTAAATACTGAGCAAAGGCTGCAAAGAGTGAAAAATGTAAGGGGGTCTGAATACTTTCCGTCCCCACTGTAACTGGGGATGCAGCTGTGTTCAGAATTAAGCAATCTCATTCAAACTCATGTTAAATAGGAGTCAGTACACAGCTGACATCATTTAAAATGCCTCTGATTAACCCCAAATAAAGTTCAGCTGTTCTAGTAGGTCTTTCCTGGCATTCTCTTAGTCGCATTCTACAGCAAAAGCCATGGTCCGCAGAGAGCTTCCAAAGCATCAGAGGGATTTCATTGTTAAAAGTTATCAGTCAGGAGAAGGGTACAAAAGAATTTCCAAGGCATTAGCTATACCATAGAACACAGTGAAGACAGTCATCATCAAGTGGAGAAAATATGGCACAACAGTGACATTACCAAGAACTGGACGTCCCTCCAAAATTGATGAAAAGACGAGAAGAAAACTGGTCAGGGAGGCTGCCAAGAGAACTACAGCAATATTAAAGGAGCTGCAGGAATATCTGACAACTACTGGCTGTGTGGTACATGTCACAACAAAATCTCCTTTATTCTTCATATGTCTGGGCTATGGGGTAGAGTGGCAAGAGGAAAGCCTTTTCTTACCGAGAAAAACATCCAAGCTTGGCTAAATTTTGCAAAAACACATGACGTCTCCCTAAAGCATGTGGGAAAATTTGTAGTGGTCTGATGAAACCAAGGATGAACTTTTTGGCTATAATTCCAAAAGATATGTTTGGCGCAAATACAAAACTGCACATCACCAAAAGAACACCATGCCCACTGTGAAGCATAGTGGTGGCAGCATCATGCTATGGGGCTGTTTATCTTCAGTTGGAACAGGGGCCTTAGTCAAGGTAGAGGGAATTATGAACAGTTCCAAATACCAGTCAATATTGGCAAAAAACCTTCAGGTTTCTACTAGAAAGCTGAACATGAAGAGGAAGTTCATCTTTAAGCATGACAACGACCCAAAGCTTACATCCAAATCAATAAAGGAATGGCTTCACCAGAAGAGGGTTAAAGTTTTGGAATGGGCCAGCCAGAGCCCAGGCCTGAGTCCCATTGAAAATCTGTGGGGTGATCTCAAGAGGGCTGTGCAAAGCAGATACGCTCGCAATCTGACAGATTTGGAGTGTTTTTTGCAAAGAAGAGTGGGCAAGTATTGCCAAGTCAAGATGTGCTATGCTGATACTCATACCCAAAAAGACTGAGTGCTGCAATAAAATCAAAAGGTGCTTCAACAAAGTATTCGTTTAGGGGTCTGCACACTTATGCAACCATATTATTTCATTTTTTGTTTTTACTTCCCTCCGCCTAAAAGATTTCAGTTTGTTGTTCAACTGAGTTGTACAGTTTATAGGTCACATTAAAGGTGCAAAAAGTTCTCAAAGGATTGATCATTGTCTCATTTTTTTTACATCACAGAAACCTGACATTTTAACAGGGGTGTGTAGACTTTTTATATCCACTGTACATGGTACTCCTGAGCAAGCCTTCCAAGAGTTATCCATTAAAATGTATTTTAATTCTAGGAGCATTTGCCACTTAGAGCATTAAAGATTCTGCAAAACGAATTACCCTTTCACAAACACTAAAGTCCTACAGTTTTGTAAAGGAACCTCATTTTTGCTATTTGAAAAATTAAACTTTTATAATCCTTGTCAGCTTGTAATCAGAAGCCTTTTTCAGTTTATACTTGCTCTCCCTTTGCTCCCCTTCCTCTCTAAACATTCATGGAAGAAATAAGAATAAACTGTGTAAACTCCAAGTCACGACTTACACAGGGCTGAGGACTCCCTACCCTTCTGAAACAACACTGAGTATTTAAACGACTAGTTGCTAAGCTCCACTGTTGTCATGTGGGGGAAAGGGGTGTAAGTTACCTGCTGTCCTGTATGTGAACGTACTAAATTTTTCCTCTTCCATTCTGGTAGCAGAATTTTGCACAATTTCCTGAATGAGGGTGAAAAGGTCTGCAAAATGTTACGGTTTACAATATTTACTTTTAAAGCAGCCTAAGTGTTTTAAAGCATGCATTTAGAGTCTTAAGAGGTATAGTTGTGTAGGAGACTATAATGTAGGCACTGCCAGTTGAGATTGTGACGGTGTGGCAAGCCATCCTAATAAATTATATTGTGGGTTATCATTTAATATGCGGGTTTCCGGAGACATACACAGAAGCATGTTGTGTAGACTTTGGGGGTTATTTACTAAAAGCAAATCTATTTTGCACTACAAGTGCAAAGTGCACTTGGAAGTGCAGTCGCTGTAGATCCAAGGGTGACATGCAAGGAAAATAAAAAACAGCATTTTAGCTTGCACATTATTGGATAATAAAATCAGCAGAGCTTCCCCTCATTTCAGATTTTCCCTTCAGATTCACAACGACTGCACTTCCAAGTGTACTTTCAGTGCAATTTCAAGTGAACTTTGCACTTGTAGTTTGCACTTATAGTGCAAAGTGGATTTGCCTTTTATAAATAACCCCCTTTGTGTTCCTATAATAAATCATTTGCCCTTTAGCCGGTTAGCAGGGGACAGCAAGTATCCATGGCCAATAAATTCTCAGTATCTGTTGTCCCCTCTCCAATCTCATAAATACAAAACCATCCACAAGGTGATACTCTAAAGTTAATATGTCGGAGCATGCTTCTCTCTCATGAAATTATCACTTTTGAAAAATTAGCCAGTCTTGCCTAAACACAGAAGGTTAACAGCAAGACTCGGAGCAAGTGACTTATGTGAAACTATGGTAGAAGCTGTTGTCATGGGGGAGCACACAGTCTAGGTACAGGTAAGAGGAAACGTCAGCATCAGCCACTCCTCTGCACATAACTTTTGTTGGAAGCAGCATTTAGCTAACCTTGGCCGCTCACTTGTTGAAAGAAATGGCTACACCCCATTGAAGATAGAATTTGTACTTTAAATGGGGCTTTCGGCTCGGTTCATTTGCGCTCCTGCTCTAGTCTAAAGTTCAAATACCGGTACTTCAAACTTAAAAAAGGTTACCATGTTGTTTATCCCTTATAGTTTTTAAGGGAACTATAAGGGATAAACAAATCTAAGGTACTTTGTCCTTTTGCAAAATGTCTTTTAATTTTTGTGACATTTGGATTAAATATTAAATAAAAGTACACAGTGTTTTAAGGTATTACCACTCTCTTGTCCTCATTTGAAGCAGCTTTGTTTTGGGTTGGACGACTTTGATTCCCCTATTTTTTTGGTTATAGGTTCATATATACTTTAACTGTCTATTCACAACCATAGTGTTATTTAAAGTTTTTGATAACTTTGCTGACTTTGCTTTCACTGCCTCTTAATAAATCTGAAATTTACCTCTACATAAGCTGTGTGAACATCGACTGCAAACCCAAGGTTTAAAATTTATCTAAACCCCATTTTTAATATATTTTTCATCAGAGTAGGGAAGGATTAGACCCACTGTCGGGTTTTTATTGCTGTCCTCACATCCCCTCGGTTTGTCTTGGTTGCTCTTGTCACAAGGACAGAAAGTGTTTAGAGACCCGAATTTGTCACCAGAACAGGTGGTAAGGGGAAATTTTTCAATGGGGGCATCTGTTCTGGTGACAACTAAGAGTGGATTTTCCCTTACTTTCAAGATATTACCTGTCATTTTATGCAGGAAATCCCCCCTCTGGAACATAGACAGCAAAATTAAATAAATGACTAAACCTGACAGCACTTTTAACAATTTCCTGCTCCTTCCAAAATGGAAATTTTCAGGCAATATGCTTGCAATTAAATACAGTGATTAACTTTGCATAATGGCAGTTAGCTATGGCCACAAGTAATAAACTATAGTTGTTAACATGATTTTGCTTTTCACTAGACCTAGAACATATCAATTCTGTCAGAGTAGCTTTATTACATAATCTCATTGTTTGTTGCTGGGATTTAGTGACAGACAGATTTGATGCTAAAATGAAATCTTTCAATACAACAAATGACTCCATGACATCTGTATTGTTTTACACCTTAGGATAGTTGAACAGGACTAACTAGTATATTTTAGGACCTGGTTCCAGCCAAACTTAGGCCAGGGATCATGATAGGAAGCACACCAGCATGCTAATGAGACAGGATATTAGGGCAAGCTGCAGACACTGGGAACCAAATTACTACTAGAAAAGTCATATACAGGGGCAGTAATATTTTTTTGGCAGAAGTGTACACTGAGCCGTGCATGCGCGAATCAGTGTAGAGTCTTGGTGCTATTCTGTGTTGACACAAAGTAACTTTTGTGCATGTGTGGGAGTAACGTCATCCAGGCCTGGCCAAGCAAGAGACCAGAGACTTGAAATCTGAAAGAAGACCAGGAGAAGATGGAAGTGACGCTGATAATGCAGCTCTGCATGGTAAAGCTTTGCCAGGTGAGTCTGCCATAATGTGCAAATATGCGCAAATATGCTATGCTAAAGGCCCAAAATGGTGCAGTTTAGATCTGCTCTAAACTGAAGATGATGGGTGCTCTAAAAGCTTCATTTGTAAAAGCTTTCTGTACACACTGCTTTTCTATAAGGGTATATTTTTACCCTTCTCTTTTTGGTTATTTGTAATAAATTCTACAAAATTATAGTGCTGTTTGGTGTAGGGATGTATTACTTTTAGCCCTGTAGTGTATGTACTATTTGCAGGGTATTTTAAAATTATTATTTGCACATTTGTGTGTGCTTTTCAAAAAGTGAACTCTACAATCAGACACCAACAAATTGTATGCTTTTCATGTGAGTGTGGATGTGAAATAGGTATTAATCTTTTCCACATTTTCTCCTACCCATGCTCTTATGTATGTGTACTTTTACATACATACTTCCACATTTTGGTCTGTGCACAAAGTTTGCTTTCTTTTTTATTAGTAAGTTATTGTTCCTCTTGTGTTATGGAATCAGACACTCTTTGTGACAGGTGTTTTGAATCGTCCATCTTTGCACAGGTGCATTCTTGGTGTGGGTGTGATGTTGGGAATTCTGCCAAGTGCAGTCAATTCTATAGAACTGCATGAACAATCAGAATCAAAGGGATGTACTATATAAACAAAGGTGAGAGGGGCAACCAGAAAATATGAAAAATTATTAAAAGTAAGGGAGCTACAAAGGACTGATAATTATCTTTGCACTTAAAGTTCCAGAACTTAGCTTTTTTTTTTTGTTTGTTTTTTTGTTTTTTTATTTTGTTACCTGTTAAATGGTACATTGTAATGTATTGTAATACTTTGAAATTTTTTATTGCTATTTCGTGGAGCTGAATTAAAAAAGTGACTGCAAATAATTGCAAATCTATACCTCCCAACTACTTGCAGAAAAAGGCACATTTAAAGCAAACCTGTGAGATGTTCAGACATTTAAAGGAGAAGTATGGCAAAAACTATTTTGGCTGTATTTCTCCTTTTAGGTCACAGGAGTGCAGTTGGGTTCCATCCAGATGCCTGGACTGACAGTTGGAGCGAGTCACAGGGAGACTGAGCCAGCCGCTTCTGCCCCCTCCACAGCCCAGCGTTCCAGTGAGCGCTGAAAGAGCAGAGCTGAGAGCCAGTAACTGACAGTCACCAGCTCTCTGCTCGGTGAAGACAGCAGTCTTTTATCGCTCAGTTTTTAGTCTTAGAAGTGACGGGGGACAGATGCAGGATCAGATCAATGCTGCATCTACCTAGGTAAGTATACATTTTTTTTCTGAAACTCAAATTCTGATCCAGTGCCTCCATTTGCCTGCACTTCAGTTTCCACAGTTATCCAGGAATTGCAAAACTTGGTGCTTTACTATGCAAATCTCAACTCAAGCTTGCATTGTCACGCCCTAGTTAACACACTTTTGCACAATGTACCTTCATATTAGTTACCAAGTGTGATAGGCAACCTCATTAGCCATTCAGGAGGGGGTTGACCAAAGCACAACTATGCAAGCACTAGTTGCAGTTTACACAAGCGTGCTCCAAGTTTTAAAGCTTTCAGTACACTCTGAAAACTGACAGGTGCAGGTAGTTCCTGCTGTATTTAGATGGGCAACCTTGTCAGTAGGGACATGTGGAACAGGGTACAGCCATGCAAGTTTAGATTGCAGTTTATATAATAGAGTACCCCAGGTTTTGGATCTGGTGCACTCTGGAAATTAAATCTAAATGCTAGTTATATGTATTCATATATTCTAGAAGTCCAATATAAATATGACACCTAATCGGCCAAAAATCCCTACCCAATTTACCCATATTGAGCCTAAAAATTGCAACCATTACAACCGTTCAAGTGTTCTATAATTTATCTTGTATGTACAGTATAGGTTTCAGTAAAAAAAAAAAAGAAGCCTAATTGAAAAATCACTACTGCAATTAAAGAGGTTGTAAAGCCATTGTGCCTACAATCCCCTCCCTGTGTTACATTAAATTACCGTATATACTCGAGTATAAGTTGAATTTTTCAGCACATTTTTTTGTGTTGAAAGTGCCCCCCTCGACTTATACTCGAGTCAAGCACTTTTCTGCAGCAAAAAATTTCATTTTCCGAACCGACTTTGGGGCCCCGTATCTCAGGGCCACTTGATGCTAGGAACCCCAAATTTGGTATGCAAACCCAGTGGAACTAGCTGCATAACATTTCCAAAGCTGAAGTTCCTAGCACTAAGTGGCCCCGAGATAAGGGGCCCCAAAATCGGTTCGGAAAATGTCATTCTCTGCTCCAGAAAAGTGCTTGACATTTTCTGAACCGATTTTGGGGCCCCATATCTCAGGGCCACTTGGTGCTAGAAACCCCAGCTTTGGAAATTTTATGCTGCTAGTTCCACTGGGTTTGCACACCAAATTTGGGGTTCTTAGCACTAAGTGGCCCCGAGATACGGGGCCCCAAATTCGGTCAACTGTGTCCATCTGCAGCAATGTCATTTCGGGACCCTTTGGGTTCAGAGACCCCAAATTTTTGCTGCAGCTAGGGGGCATCTAGGAACCCTTAACTACCGAGTTTGAAGTTCAGGGGACCTATGGCTGCAAATGGACACAGTGAGGCATGCAAATGGGCACAGTGATGCTGCAAATGGGCACTGTTGACCCTCTTTTCCACTTACAGTAGCTGTGCATTTCTCACCCTCGTCTTATACTCGGGTCAATAAGTTTTTCCCATTTTTTTGTGGTAAATTAGGGCCTTGACTTATACTCGGAACGACTTATACTCGAGTATATACGGTATGTGCCCCAGTGTATATGCTTTTTAAAAAATATGCCACTTTATACCTTATTCCCCTGACTGCCTGCCACTCTCCTTCAATCTGATAAGTACATTGGGAGAGGCTGAGAATCCCCCATTTACATCAGCGGGGAGGAGAGGAAGAGAGCAGTGGGCGATCACATGAGCAACGGTCGACGATATGAAAAAAGGTATGAAGGGGCATATTTAAAAAAAAAACATACACAGGGGCACATAATCTAATGTAACACAGTGGATTGTAGGAAGATTGGATTCTAGCAGCAGGAGGGGTGGGGAGCCAAGTCGGCACTGTCACTAGCTGACAGGCAGGGAGGGAGAGCAGGAGCAAGGAGAGATAGCGGGATGATGGAGCCATGTAAACTTACCACGTCGTGATCAGTTTACAGAGGGGTGAGCACTGTGCTGTTATTCATGCTTTAAAGGAACAGAATCAATTTTCCTTTTTTTTTTTTTTTTTTTAGGGTCACATCCGCTTTAATGTATTATAAAGCTAAAAATTGAAAAAGTATCCTATTCATATTTCTGATAATATATCTCTGCTCTGTCTATTTGCCATTAAGGAATCTCACATATGTAGTATAGTCATACTTGGGATTAGGGATGCTGAAATTAATCGCAGCATCGATGCATCGCGATTCGGGTGTCCCCGATGCGGCATCAATGCATGCGACCGGAAAAATCGATTACTTGCCCCGCCCCCTCCCGGGAGAGCGCTCCGTGCGTATAGCTGTTACTTAGTGTGTGTATATCGCGGTCATGTGACTCCCGGCCCGCCTCTCTCCTCTCACGTCTTTCCTGATGTCAGTCCCCCCCACTGACTGGAGCTATCAGGTCAGAAGAGAGGCGGGCGGGGCTGACATCAGGAGAGACATGAGAGGAGAGAGGCGGGCCGGGAGTCACATGACCGGGAGTCACATGACCGGGATATACACACTAAGTACTAAGTAACAGCTATACTCCCGGGAGAGCGCTCCGTGCGAATTCACTGCTGACATCAGGAGAGGACACCGGCGGCTGGAATGGAGATCGGGGGGAGATGGTGAGCAGGCAGATCGCCCTTCTTATTTCAGGCTGCCATGGTCAGAGTGACAGTCACAGCAATGACACGTTTCTTCAAGTAAGTTCCCTCCAATGATTCTCTATCGCCCGAGTAGGTTTACCAACTATACGCACGGAGCGCTCTCCCAGGAGGGGGCGGGGCAAGTAAGCGATTTTTCCGGTCGCATGCATTGATGCCGCATCGGGGACACCCGAATCGCGATGCATCGATGCTGCGATTAATTTCAGCATCCCTAATCCCAAGTATGACTCCTCCTCCTGTAGCATGTCCGCAGGCTCTGACCATCTCCTGTAGCATGTCCGCAGTCTCTGATCATCTCCTGTAGCATGTCCGCAGTCTCTGATCATCTCCTGTAGCATGTCCGCAGTCTCTGATCATCTCCTGTAGCATGTCCGCAGTCTCTGACCATCTCCTGTAGCATGTCTGGAGCTCTGGAGCTCCTCTGCTGTCTCTTTTTTTCTTAAGAACAGATAGAATTAAAAAAAATGGAGTTCTCCTGACTACTTGAATTTTTTTTGATGAAAACCATGCGCACTTGCGGACTTGCGCTGTAATCGTGATGCATCGTGATGCATCGCGGAATCGAATCGAATCGTTGACATGATAATCGTAATCAAATCGAATCGTGAGGCCAGTGAAGATGCGCACCCCTGCTTGGGATACTAGCAAAAAAAAAAGAAAAAACATATTTGTTGCAAGAAATTCAAGTGTTATGAAAATGCAAATGCTAAAAAAAAATGTGCCAAGAAAAGAGTGTCCATCAGACCAAATAACGGATTGCCAAAATTCTTCACTTCAGGTGTGCCTCTGAAAAACTTGCCCCTGTAGTCACCACCACCTCCACTCCTGTAGGTATATACTCATCTCCTATGTTGGACCTTCAAAATTATAAAAGGTCTGGAGTGCGGAGTCCTCTTTAAAGGCGGGACAAGCTATATTGGAAGATTTTGCCTTATTTCACCATAAAGAAAGGAAATATCCATGGTGCTCTCCATTTAAACCTAAAGCCCAAAATGTTTATTAAAATTGAACTCACATTAAATACACACAGGTTTGCTTATCATTAAATCTGTGTAAGAGCCAAAATCTTGTTGGCAAAATCTAGGCAAGAAAATGGAGACTCGCCTGGATATTCAGTTAAACCAGCATAGTGGCACTTCTTTGGTATATTGCCTTGTTTGACATATTCTGTGCACAGTTGACCATATTTCAGAATACCAACAGATCTCTATATCTGATTGCATTCTTGGAATTGCCTAGGCTCTCTCGCATTCACAGCCAATTGTCAATTCTTAACAATAAATCCATATCCAAAAGCAATTCTGTATTCAGTACCTGCTACACGAATGTCTTGATTAATTCCTAAAGTAATGGGAGTAAAATATTGTGAAAAGATTGAACAGGAAAGCAAATGGGATACGTTCATACACCACACTGAGCAAAGATGTAACACTCACACACTTGCATTCGCAAAATTGAAGTATGTTTTACCTGTGATTCCATATGATGATCCCATGTTAAGTGATAATTCCAGATGCTGCATGCATGTATGACGCTAGAGCTCAAATTTTCAAACTGTAATCCTATTCCTCAAGGTGGCTTCTGTTTATGTTCAAATACGTTTAACCACTTGCCCTCCGGAAGATTTACTCCCCTTCCTGACCAGGCTATTTTTTATGATACGGTGCTGCATTACTTTACTTACTCTAACCCAGAGCCCAGAAATATGAAGAATACGGGAGATTGTTGTCACATGTACCACACAGCCAGTACTTTCCAGATATTCCTGCAGCTCCTTTAACCAGCTCAATACAGTGCACTTACACCCCCTTCCTGCCCAGACCAATTTTCAGCTTTCAGCGCTCTCTCACTTTGAATGACAATTACTCAGTCATGCAACACTGTACCCACATGAAATTAGCATTTTTTTCACACAAATAGTGCTTTCTTTTGGTGGTATATAATCACTAGTTTTTTTTTATTTTTTGTGCTATAAATAAAAAAGGTCACTTTAGGGTTTGACCCTAACATGGGAATCAACACTGCTCTGTATGGGGAAAAAAGTCAGAAAAGGCTCCTCTGAACCTAGATTTCTAATTTCGGACACTCTTGGCCGAAGTCACAGCTACTAGAAAAAGTAGTCTTGAGTGTGAGGTCTCTTGTTGAGAGGTTTATCAGGATCTGATCCGAGATTGGAGAGAAAATCCAAGACAAGAGGAAGGCCCCATTTGGGGAACCTAGGTCTTCTTTAAGGTCTAAGCCTGATGGCTCCTTTAAAGAACTGGCGGACCAGAGCATGATTTGCCCATGAAACTCTTGTGAAGGCCGAGATGGCGGTTACTTGTACTCCTAGTGAGCTGACTGCCAGAGATAGGTCAAGTCCCAATTGAAGAAAACTCAGTATGTCTTGGACTGCTGGAGAGATACAAGGATTCGACCTGGAAGACATGTGATCAGTGAAACTGGACCATATATGTTCATATACCCTATTAGTACTTTTCCTTCTGGCACTGAGAAGGGTCTGAATAACTTCTTCAGGGCAACCTAGAGCTTCGAGCCTTCCCCTCTCAAGAACCAAACCCTGAGGTGTAGGAAGGATAGACAAGGGTGTAGAGGTGAGCCTTAAGATAGTAGATCCAGCCTAAGAGATAGGGGAACTGTGTCTCGATGGCTGCGGAATATTAACAGAGGGAACCACGGCCTGTTGGGCCAGAAAGGAATCACTGCTATGATTTCCACCTTCTCTGTTCTGAGCCTCCGGAGAAATTGAAAAATCACCAGTACCGGAGGGAAGGCATAGGCCTTCTGAAACCTCCACTGATCCGTGAGAGCATCTGTCCCATATGCCTGAGGGTCTCTGAAAGTTGAATAGTATTTGGGCATTTTGTGATTGCATGGGGAAGCAAACAGATCGACCTCCGGAGACACTCCCAGGGTCAGAAGCCATTTGAACACCTCTCTGTGTAGAGACCACTCGTCCATTTGAACACGAGAAAGGAAGTCCGCCTGTACATTCTGAATCCCTGGAATGTAAACCGCAGAGATGTTGGACAAGTTCTTCTGAGCCCAGCTCATTATTGGCTCCACTTCCTGTATCAGGGACCAGCTGCAAGTTCTACCCTGCTTCCTTATGTAAGCCACCGCGGTTGTATTGTCCAACCTTAGCATTACTGACAAATTCATTATTAGATGGCGAAATGACAGGAGTGCCTGAAACACAGCCCTCAGCTCCAGTATATTGGAGACAATCCCCCGAGAAGAGGAATTCCATCTGCCCTGAGCCACTTCTGATAGACAGTGAGCACCCCAACCCCGATTGCTGGCATCCGATGTTATCGTGACCCATGAGATGGGAATGATTGAATGGTGATTGCGCAGATTTTTCCCTTGAAGCCACCAAAGGAGGGACGCTTTCATGGTTGGAGTAAGGTGTATGCGCTGAATTTGGCTGGAGGAATCCCATTGTTGAAGGAAGCCTTTTTGGAAGGGCCGTGTATGCCATTGGGCCCACTTCAACATAGGAATGGTGGCTGTCATCGTGCCAATTGCTTTCAGGCATTGGAGGACGGAGCGGAGAGGTGAGACAACACGAGGGCTTCATGTATTCTGTCTTGAATCACTCCAATCTTCTCTTCTGGAAGGAGATGGTGCTTTCCACTGTATTGAAGTGAGCCTCTAGAAACACAAGGGATTGTGTTGGCTCTAGGTGGCTCTTCTCTAGATTCAGGAGCTACCCAAATTCCTACAGGGTGGAAATGAGTAAGCTCCTGTGCTCTAAAAGTTGGTCTTTGTTCTGAGCTAAGTGAAGTAGCTCGTCCAGATAGTTTTGGAGACGAACCCCTTTGACACGGAGAAGAGCCACTATGGATAATAGGATCTTGAAAAAGACCCGAGGTGACGTTGTTAGAACGAAGGGTAGACACATGAATTGCAGCTGCTGGATGCCTACTGCAAAGCGGATGAATTGTTGAAAGTCCATTGCCACTGGCACGTGGAAGTAGACCTCTTTTAGATCGATTGAAATCAACCAGTCTCCCAGATGTACTGACTGTTGAATTGTAAGTAAAGATTCCATTTAAATTTTTCCTTCTGTATGAAGGAATTGAGATGGGTTAAGTCTATGACTGGCCTCCAGGTGCCGTTGTTCTTTTGTATCATGAACAGAGGAGAATACATGCCTTTGCCTCGTTCGTCTTCTGGAACAGGAATGGCTGCACCCTGATCCAATAAACAATTCACTTGGGCTAACAAGACCTGCTTTTTCTCTTCTGAACCTGGAAGAGTTGTAGGAACAAATCTGAGTCTTGGGGTGTTGTTGAAGACCCACGTATGACCAGAGTAGACCGTCTTGACGGTCCAGTAATCCCGGATTGAGGCCGCCCAGACATGCCGGAAGCAGAGAAGATGAGCCCCCACCTGGCCTGCCTGAGTGGGCCCAATCTCAAAAGGACTTAGTGGAGTCCTGGTTGGAAGCTGGATCCGCCAACCATGGACGGAGCCATAAGGCACGACATGCTTAAACAGCCGCCAACATAAGCCGGGACATCAGGCGGATGACATCAATAGAAGCCTCCCCAAGAAAGACAGACGCCAGCCTGATCTCCTGGATAGGAGAATCTTTAGCTGTTTCAACAGAGATACCTCTTAGGAACTCCTCAACATTGTCAGACCAAGATTCCATAGCTTTGGATACTTGGTACTACTGATACTGTTACTGGTTTGCATGCCATTCCTGATGTCAAATAAATCCTTTTTAGAGTCAAATATGTTTTTATTGTCATTAACAAAATAAGGTAACATAAGTAGTAGTCAGATGTCAATATCATAGATAGTACAAAGTATGTCACATTTCCAGTATACAACACGAAACCTTGTCAACGAGAGCACCAATATCCCGCCACCCATCAAGAGCAGATGGTAACAATTTTGAGGGCTAATCTGGTTAAAGGATATAACATCTGACAATGGGGTGAAAGGTTATATTTGTGAGAAGAGAGGAGGGAGAAGAAGAGTTGGGGGAGAAGGGGGAGGGAAAGAAAGGACAAGGGTAAAGGTGAAGGGGGCTTGGGCAGACCTTGGTGCGGCAAACCTGTATGGTATATTTAGGGTATGTGTCCTGGTTGACCTTGGGGCATCAACAAAGTTTTCAGGGAGTCTGATGTAGAGTAGTCGATCCATATGAGCCATAGGATCTTAAATTTTGTCAAAGGTGTCATTAAATAAATCCTTTTTAAATCCAAATCAATCCGTCTTTCCAAGGGATCTTTAAAAGATACAGTATCAGTTACATATCTTACTAATCTCATAAGTGCTGTGTCCACCAAAGGAGCTGACTCAAGGTGTTTTACTTCCTCTTCCTTGAAAGGATACAGATTCAAGACTTTAGATTGCATGGAACTCTTTTTGTCCATCTTGCTCCATTCATCAGATATGATGTCACCCAGCTCAGAGAGAAAAGGAAAGTATTGTCGCTCCTTATTGAGCTGCTTGAAAAATTTTCTCTGTTTTGGGAGGAAAGTAACAGGGTCTTTCCACTTCAGAGCCTCTCTTACTGCTTTCACCAAGGAAGGAACTAAAGCATATTCAAACCCCATTCCTGGATCTTCCAGATCCGATTCGCTGTCTGAGATAGGAGCGGAGTGGAGTCTTGGCTGGGAAGATTCCCATGCCTCGTGTACTAAACCTTCTCCCACCGGAGGGCATAATGGGTTTGATGGGGAATCACGGGGCTGTTGAGCCTCTCTTTCCTGTAGAGATTCTTTCACAACCCGCCTCACCATAGATTCTAAACGCTGGTCTGTGCCATCCCTCTAATCTGCGGCTTTAGAGAAGCAATGAGATTTGTCTACTGGAACAGGCATCCTACACCCTCAGCATAATTTTTCTGGTCTCTTGCTAGAGTAAGATGAAGGGGGGGTGAGGAAGATCTTTACTGTGCTGTTCAGATCTGAAAGGAGACCTACGATGGCTAGACCTGGAGGAAGATTGCCGGTGGTTTGATTTTGATGGGAACTACGCTGTGGATCAGACCTAGAAGGGCTGTGAGGAAAGAAAACAGAAAAGACAGAGACAGAAATCAGCTAGTGTCCTAAAATCCTACTCTCTTCCCTTGCACAGGCAGAAAAGCATACCTGCAAACATACCTGCTACAAGCGGGCTGGCCACTAGGGGGCAGTGAGGAATCCATGGTGTCAACACAATAGGGAACTGCAGAGACAGATTAAACATCAGCTGACTGACAAAGAAATCATACCCCAGACAATAGAGCTTGGTCTTACCTTGAACCGCCAAATTAGTAGCCCCGGGAAGTCGCCGTAGAGCCCACAATCATTCCCGGGGCTCTGTAGGCTTCCTACAGCTGTTAAAAGTGGCGCCCATGATGTCATTGACGGCGTCAGATATGAGACGCTTGCGCGAACCAAGCCCCAACTTCGTATTGGGTCCGCGCATGCGCAGAGCGCACGCCGATACCCGGAAGTAAGCGAGAGAGCGGCTGCTGGAACGCAGAAAGCTTCAGCGGCAGGCATAGGACACCAGTGATGCTGAAAACAATGAAAATGAAGGTACAAGCAACACAAACACTGCTGCCATGCATATATGTATAAAAACGTACCCCTCCACCTACGAACACCTGAGACGAGGGAGCTGCCATACACACACACCGGACTCATAGCAGATAAGGGCCACCTAATAGCAATAAGCAGATAGGCTGTGCGCACTTAGATGAACAGATTTCCAATCCTTCAGCGCTACTCCGCTGTACACTCCATACTCTGCTTAACAGTCAGGGCCTATCGGAGGAAAAACATGGCACTCAGCTGATTTTGATCGTAGGGAAGTCATCTTCAGGTAGGAGAACCAACCTGGTCCTACGGAGGAGGACAAAAAAGGAACATGGATAGCAGCCTAGATTTTTGGGAGAGGGGTCCTATTGGGTAGTTATGGAGGCGGGGCTAACCCACATGTTGCTGCCATGGAGTCTGTCAGGAAATGCCTTTTTCTTTGTTTCTGTCATAAAATTTTGCAAATTAGTAATTTTTCTTCTTTCTTTAGTAAAAATAACCCAAATTAGTGAAAATTATTCTTTGTGAAAGTTATAGAGTCTACAAACTATGGTGCCAATCACTGAAAATTAATCACATCTGATCACACCTGATGTACTGAAGGCCTATCATTTCTTGAGACACTAACAAGTCAGGAAAATACAAATACCCCCCAAATGACCCCTTGTTAGAAAGTAGGCATTCCAGGGTATTAAGTAAGTAGCATTGTGAGTTTTTTTAAGTTGTAATTTTTTCCCACAATTCTTTGCAAAATGAAGATTTTTTTTTTTTTTTTTTTTTTTTTTTACAAAATTGACATATTAACAGGTTATTTCTCTCACAGAGCACACACAGCCTGGCTCCAACATTGAAGTAGCACCATCAGGCGTTCTACGAGCATAAATGACACAAATTTCTCAACCACCTATTGCACTTTTGAAGGCCCTGGAGCACCAGGACAATGGAATTGCCCCCAAAATGACCCCATTTTGAAAAGCAAACACCCAACATATAATCTATGAGGCATAATGGGTCTCCTGAACGGTTCATTTTTTTCCAGAAGTTTTTGGAAAATGTGGGAAAAAAATGAGAACGCTTTTTTTTTTTTTACACAAAGTTGTCCATTTATCAGATATTTCCAACACATAGCATGTACATAGCAAAGATGACACCCCAAAATACATTCTGCTACTCCTGAGTATGGCGATACCACATGTGTGAGACTTTTACACAGCCTGGCCACATACAAAGGCCCAACATTGAAGTAGCATCTTCAGGTGTTCTACAAGCATAAATGACACATCTCATTTCTCAACCACCTAATACATTTTTGAAGGCCCTGGAGCACCAGGACAATGGAATTGCCCCCAAAATGACCCCATTTTGGGAAGCAAACACCTCAACGTATATCAAGGGGGGTTGTGACCAATCCACACTGTTTTAGCGGGGGAGCACCAACATGCCTCCATCCCAAATATATGTAGCAAAATGAGGGGACAGAAGCGGGACTTTATATGAGGCATGTGGGTGAATATGTTGGGCCAATGATAAAAGTGGAGTGAATAAGAATGAAAAATAAAAAATAAAATAAAAAATATATAAATGAAATAAAAATGATAAGATGTGTATAGTCAACATAGATGATGATAAAAGATCATAATGGTAAAAAAGTTTATTGGCATTGATATTCGGACCAGATGGAGTCAAAGAGAAAAAGAGCACATTTGAGACCAAAATAAAACATGTTAGCAGCGATGTATGGACAAGCAGGGTTCATAAATAGTTATACAGTTACAGGAACGCATATACATTGTACAGTCAGTGTATACATCAATGGATCTGGACTCTAAAACATGTTAACAGCAATATATGGACGAGCAAGGTTCATGAATTGGTAGTACATTTACAGGAACACACATGCATTGTACAGTCGAATGCATCAATAGATCTAAACTCAACGCGTTTCTTGGCTTTAAACCAATCGTCAGGAGTCCGATGCGATTAAACTATATCAAAAACAATGGAGTATCTATTATTGTATGAATAAATATTTGTAGAGGACATATGCTGAAAATGTAATTTTCTGCATACTCACAAATTTATGCAATGATTGGTCTGTGATGACCTGTGTGTTGCAATGTGATGTAGATCTGGGTCCATAGAGTCTCCCCCGGGGTTGAGGCAGAGAGCGCACCCCAGTGAAACCGGCCACAGTGGCCCAAGTGACACAAGCACCCACAAAACCGGCAGGCAGGGACGTCCGGCGAGGACAGGGAGTGTAGATGAGCTGGGGAAAAAAGGTGAAAAAAGTAGAGATATGAGAGATGTGTGAGATGGTAGATCAATGGTGTTGAGAATAAGTGGGATGGGAGCGATAGGCGTGGCCCTAAGTGTGTGGAAGGGAGCTAGAACACAGCAGGAGTGAAAGTGATGGGAAAGATAGAGGGCATGTGCGAAAAAACATAGTTGCTGAAGTGGGTGAAGAGAGGTGACAAGGTGTGAGAGAATTACCTGAGTGATGAATGCCCAGCCGAGCCAGACGTCTAGCGTGCATGGCGGAATCGCGGGATGCCCGGCCGAATGGAGCCTCATATAGCTGCAGACATGCGGCGCGCTCACGCCAACGTCACGCGCGGGCGTGATGACGCGGTGAGGGGAGGGGAGGCCAATGGGTGCGGCCACCTATCACCCGTACAGCGCTTGAGCCCGGAGAATGGAAGACACTAGACATCCCGTATGCGGCGGCAGAGACGCCGCAAGCGGGGTGTAGGAGGCATGACGCCGAGGCCAGGGCCCGCCCACGTCAATGACAGGAGGGTGATGGGTCCTGGGCTGGGCGCGTCGCAACCCCAGGGAATAGACAGAACGGATCCCAGCATCACAGGTGTGCAAAAATCAAAGGGATAGCAAATGTGTGAAAAAAGGAAAAGCAGCCGGGGCGACACAATGTTGAGTACAGAAGCATTAACAAAAACGAGCGTGTCTTTGCCGTAATTGTATAGCAAAGAACACAATAATATATTTTTATTCCCAGCGCAGGAATCTTTCTCTGTGCAAGGGAGTATAGAACATCATATATTAATCCTTGTACAGGAATCTTTCTCTGTGCAAGGAAGTATAAGAGATAAAGAGCTTTAGCCCTGAATTGAATCAGTATTTATCTGGCTAAAGAAAAACAAAAAATCAAAAAATATAAAGAAGAAAGAAAAGGGAATGAACAAAGGTAAAAAATAAATAAAAAACTTTAGCCCTGAATTAAATCAGTAGTTTGCTTAGCTAAAGAAATAAACAAAGACAAAAATAAACAAGAAAAATAAAAATAAAAACTTTAGCCCTGAATTGAATCAGTAAATTGCTTAGCTAAAGAAATAAACAAAAATAAATAAAAAAAAGAGAAAACTTTAGCCCTGAATTAAATCAGTATTTGTTTGACTAAAGAAAAACAAAATAAACGAATAAGACACTCCCTGTCCTCGCCGGACGTCCCTGCCTGCCGGTTTTGTGGGTGCTTGTGTCACTTGGGCCACTGTGGCCGGTTTCATTGGGGTGCGCTCTCTGCCTCAACCCCGGGGGAGACTCTATGGACCCAGACCAACATCACATTGCAACACACAGGTCATCACAGACCAATCATTGCATAAATTTGTGAGTATGCAGAAAATTACATTTTCAGCATATGTCCTCTACAAATATTTATTCATACAATAATAGATACTCCATTGTTTTTGATATAGTTTAATCGCATCGGACTCCTGACGATTGGTTTAAAGCCAAGAAACGCGTTGAGTTTAGATCTATTGATGCATTCATCGACTGTACAATGCATGTGTGTTCCTGTAAATGTACTACCAATTCATGAACCTTGCTCGTCCATATATTGCTGTTAACATGTTTTAGAGTCCAGATCCATTGATGTATACACTGACTGTACAATGTATATGCGTTCCTGTAACTGTATAACTATTTATGAACCCTGCTTGTCCATACATCGCTGCTAACATGTTTTATTTTGGTCTCAAATGTGCTCTTTTTCTCTTTGACTCCATCTGGTCCGAATATCAATGCCAATAAACTTTTTTACCATTATGATCTTTTATCATCATCTATGTTGACTATACACATCTTATCATTTTTATTTCATTTATATATTTTTTATTTTATTTTTTATTTTTCATTCTTATTCACTCCACTTTTATCATTGGCCCAACATATTCATCCACATGCCTCATATAAAGTCCCGCTTCTGTCCCCTCATTTTGCTACCTCAACGTATATTCTATGAGGCATAATGAATCTTTTGAACCATTATTTTTTTTCCAGAAGTTTTTGGAATATGTGGAAAAAAAATGAAAACGCATTTTTTTTACACAAAGTTGTCCATTTAAAATGATATTTCCAACACATAGCAAATACATAGCAAAAATGACACCCCAAAATACATTCAGGCATTCTAGGAGCATAAATGACATAATTTTAAAAAAAAAACAGCCGCCAGCCAGTCGGTGACTAGCAGTGTTCCCGGGAACACGCCGCCTCTGACGTGCATGCTCGCGCGCATGCTTTGTGCTTCTGTGCTCAGTAGGGCGGTAAACAACCATGCCTGATGGCTGTTCACCCCCCTCGGTGGCGAGCGGTGTCTCCGTGGCGCACCGCCACCGAAGGTACAGGGATGCGCATGATCGCGCGCATTACCTGTTTAAATGGGCGGACATCATATGATGCCCATCCAGAATGAGAGCCATGCCGCCTGGCCGTCATATGACGGATGGCGGGCGGAAAGCGGTTAATCTTGCTGTAGGCCTCTTGGCAGCCACCCTGACCAATTTTCTTCTCATCTTTTCATAAATTTTGGAGAGACGTCCAGTTCTTGGTAATGTCACTGTTGTGCCATATTTTCTCCACTTGGTGAAAACTGTCTTCATTGTGTTCCCTGGTATAGCTAATGCCTTGGAAACTCTTTTTGTACCCTTCTCCTGACTGATACCTTTTAACAGTGAGATCCCTTTGTTGCTTTGGAAGTTCTCTGTGGACCATGGCTTTTGCTATAGGATACGATTAAGAAAATGTCAGGAAAGACCGACTAGAACAGCTGAACTTTATTTGGGGTTAATCAGAGGCACTTTAAATGATGACAGGTGTGTACTGACTCCTATTTAACATAAGTTTGAATGTGCTTGCTTAATTCTGAACACAGCTACATCCCCAGTTATAAGAATGTGCGCGCACTTATGCAACCACATTATTTTATTTTTTTATCCCCCCCCCCCCCCAAAGATTTCAATTTGCTTTTTAATTGAGTTGTGTGGTTTATAGGTCACTTTAGAGGTGGAAAAAGTTCTGAAATCATTTATCTTTGTCTCATTTTTTTACATCACAGAAACCAGACATTTTAACCAGGTGTGTAGACTTTTTATATCCACTGTATATTTATATTTCGCGTTTAGCGTTCCTATGACAACGTCCAATAGGACGAAACGTACGTCGGAAGGCAGACGCGCTGACGTCATCATTTCTACCCCACTGTGAATGGGTGCATGCAGGCCGGCCGGCTGATTTATAATACATGCTGTTACTCGAGATTTTAATGTGAGTGTGCTACTTTCATTTTTTACTCATTAAATTGTTTATACCGATTCACACTATGGAGGATGTGTCTTTTATTCCCCTGGGTTCCTCATGCTGAGTTTTTGGCTTGTATGTTGGAGAGTTCCGGGCGATCCTCCCTCTATGCTGTGATCGTTGGTGGTGTCCCCGCTGAGTGGATTTCATACACAAGCCTTATGAAAGCTTGCCTTCAGTAAGCATACATCCTTATAGGTGGTGGATCTTTCTCACGAGGTGTTTTTTGTTCATCAAGCCCGTAGTCACTATTGGTGAAATTATTTGCAATAAGGACTGTCTTTATTTGAAGTCACTATTGGCCACGGACTTATTTCCTTTTTTTTCATCATTTTTTATCATCCTTTTTTTTCACAAATTTATTTACCTATAGTCACAATATTTAATGTTTACAATATTAATCACGATCATGTTGTGTTGATATTTGTTTTGTTTTGTTTATAACGCTATAATCAAGGTAATAGGTTGATGGGTATTTATTCACTATAAGATTTATAGCGCGGTTCTGTTGACTGCTTTATTTATATTTCGGGCACTGTAATATGCCACAAAATGTAAAATACCTATGAATTCCAAGTATTTGTATGTTAATTCACATGAACTTTTCCATAATAATACTGTATGTATGCAAGAATGAGTCTTAGGCTTACGATACCTTCACATCAGAAATATATTAAGTAATTCATGTTAAAAGGAGTTTGATTTTCAGCACCCCCTTCCTTCCCTAGTCAAGTTATGTTGTAAAATAAAAAGAATTCACAGGAAATAAATATAAGTTTAACTACTTGCCGCCTGCGCTATAGCCAAAAGATGGCTAGAGCGCAAGCCTTAATCGCCAGGAGGGCGTGCATGGAAGTCCTCCCTTGCATGAGCTGCCTGCGCGTCCCCGTGGGTCGCTAATGTTGCGCTCTGTGATCACCGAGTCTATGAGATCCTGGCTCCTTACCACCTGATCAACTGTCAGCCAATGACAGCTGAACATGTGATGTACACAGAAGATCAGTAGCTGGAAAGTAGTGAGGGAAAAATAAAGCCGATCATCTGCTTCTGTCAGAGGGACATTGGTCCCTCACACAGAGAGCCGCGGCTGACTCATCAGTGCCCACCAGTACCACCTATCAGTAGCCACCAGTGCACACAGTGCCACCTAGCAGTCCCCATAGTGCCACCTGACCTTTGCCCACCAGTGCCACCCATCAATGCCCACCAGTGCTGCCAGTCAATGCCCACCGGTGCCTCATCAGTGCCACCGATAAGTGCTGCTTATCAGTGTCACCTACCAGTGCCCATCATTGCCACCTAGCAGTGCCCTTCAGTGCCACCCATCCGTGCCAACCATCGGTGCCACCTCATCAGTGCTGCCTCAGTGCAGCCTATCAGTGCCCATCAGTGCAGCCTCATCAGCGCACATCAATGAAGGAGAAAAATTACCCATTTGCAAAAATTTTTAACAAACTAAAAGTTTTTTTTTTTTTCGTTTTTTTTCAAACTTTTCAGTCTTTTTTAGTTTTTTTTAGCAAAAAATAAAAAACCCAGCAGTGATTTAATATCACCAAAAGCTCTATTTGTGTGAAAAAAAAGATAAAAATTTAATTTGGGTACAGTGTTGCATGACCACGCAATTGTCATTCAAAGTGTGACAGCGCTGAAAGTTGGTCTAGGCAGGAAGGAGGTTTAAGTGCCCAGTAGGCAAGTGGTTAATCACATGCAGATTATCCTGTTGACAGCCGTGAGTAGCATCAATCTAGGTATTTCTGAATGGTAGCAGTACCAAGCCATTGCTTTTTTTTACCTCCAGAATTTCAATTTTTTAATATTTGAATTGAGTAAGCTGTCATTGTCTGTCGTGAGCATTCTGACAACATTACGTTTGTGAAATGCAACTCTGCATTCAATTGCAAAGCATTGGTGGTATTCAATATATGTAATACATATATGATGTCTGCTTTAGACTATGATTATAATGTAGTGAGTGTGGTACTCACCCTATGGGTAGAAGCAAATAACCTTAACTTATCTAATATGTACTCCACTGGCTTCCCAACTAATTAAATTAAAAATTTAACAACTACTTAACCACTTGCTTACTGGGCACCTAAACCCCCCTCTTGCCCAGACCAATTTTCAGCTTTCAGCACTGTCACTCTTTGAACGACAATTGCGCGGTCATACAAACTGTACCCAAATGAAACTTTTATCATTTTTTTTTCACACAAATAGAGGTTTTTTTGGTGATATTTGATCACCTCTGGGCTTTTTATTTTTTGTTAAAAAAATTAAAAAAGACAGAAAATTAAAAAAAAAAAAACAAAACCGTATTATATTTTGTTATTAAATTTTGAAAACAGGTAATTTTTTCTCCTTCATTGATGTAGGCTGATGAGGCTGCACTGATGGGCACTGATAGGGTGCACTGATGAGCACCAATAGGCTGCATTGATGGGCACCGATAGGCTGCACTAATAAGGTAGCACTGGGGGGCACTGATAGGGGGCACTGATGGGCACTGATAAAGTGGCACTGGTGGGCTCTGAGAGGTGACACTGGGCGGCACTGAAGGGCATTGATAGGTGGCAGTAATGGGCACTGATGGGTGGCAGTGATGGGCACTGGTAGGTGACACTGATAGGAAGCACTGCTAGGTGGCACTGATGAGGCATTGATTGGCACCACTGGTGGGCATTGATAGGTGGCACTGATAAAGACTGGTGGGCACTGATATGCACTGAGGGCACTGGCAGCCGGCACTGGTGGGCTCAGATGAGGTGGTTGTGCCTCTTTCGCTTTGGGACCAATGTCCCTTACACAGAAGCCAGTGATCGGCATTTTTTTCTCCTCACGCGAGATAAAAAATTTACCGATCTTCTGTTTACATCACGTGTCATTGGCTAACAGCTGATCACGTGGTAAGGGGCCGGGATCGGCCCCTTACTCCGATCTGTTATCATTCGGGTCTCGCTGACACGGTGATCACAGAGTGCGCCGGGTGCACCCTGCAGGGGGCGCGTGGGGGGCGTGCAAAGGGGAGGATGTCTATTGACGGCCTCCCGGCAATGTATGTCTGCGCTGTAGCTGTCATTCAGCTATAGCGCGGACAGGAAGAGGTTAAAAATCCAACCACAACTCAGCCCCAAGCTACATCACTAACCGAGTTCCTCCTAATGTCTCCTGATCTCTAGCTCCTTTGTCACTTCCTCCCATGCTCGTCTCCAGGACTTTTCCTGAGCCTCTGCCACTTGAACTCCCTACTCTAATCTGTCCGACTATCTCCTACTCTGTCCACTTTTAGATGATCCCTGAAAGCCCTTCTCTTCAGAGAAGGATATTTTGCCCCGGCTTAACAACTGTACTTTTATTTTCTCCATCCGCTCATCGCCCACAGCTAATACCTTTGTACCACTTGACCCTCCCTCCTAGATTGTAAGCTCTAACGGACAGGGCCCTCTGATCCCTCCTGTGTTAAATTGTATTGTAACTGTTTTTGTTAAAGTGTACTAAAGCGCTGATATGCAAAGTGAATAATTGTGAACTGGTGCTAAAATATTGTGAATAAAAATGTGAAAAAAATAGTGAACAAATGTGCAAATATCGGCAACTGGGATATAAATAAATAATATACCAACAATCCTCAACCTCTAAAATATAAGTGAGAAATAGGAAATATCCAAATAATTAAAAGCTGCTCTTATGAAAAAGTGCTCTGATTACCACTAAAATAAAACTATTTTTAAAATTTATATAGGTGCGCTAATAATTAACTTCCTATTTAAATATATTGTTAAGGATATAATATAAAGAAAAAAGTTCAGTGCGCTACTCAAATAATAATGTGAATATAAAGAAATGAAAAAATTATAGTTCATATGGAAAATGATGGTATCATAAACCGGAGGTGTGATTCCTCTTTAAATCTTCAGTAAATCTTCTATGGATCTTCTAAGACAGTGCAGAAATAGGAAAAGGGGTCTGCTTACCAGATTTGATGGATCCCCACCACAGAGATCATGCAAGCCTGAACAAAACTCCTCTCGGGGTCAGGAACAGCTGGTCTTTGAATAGAGACAGACTTCCCTCCACGCCTGGTAGTTGAAATTTCAGAGGTGGCAATCCGGAACACTCTCCTCCATTAGCTGCTCCAGCAAGACCACTCGTAGTAGGAAATAGTATATTTTAAAAGAAAAAGAGGCGCTTCATTGTGCAGTAGTTTAAAATGCTTTAACCCATGAATGGACAACTGACATCAAAGCATTGGCAGGGTAAAACACCGTAGCAATTAAAAAACATAGCCGAAGCCGATCAGCTGAGAGTGTAGTGACGTCAGGTCGTCTGGCTCCACCCAAGGTACGTTCCTCCTAAACAGGCATCGACTGGGAGAGAAGGCTATCGGTGGTCGGGAGGAGCCAGTGACGTCATCAGAGATACACTGTCAGCGGTGAGAGGAAGGAAGACGAAACTGTTCCTGATTGTTTCACAAGCGCTGTCTATTTGCCTTGAAAATGTGAGTGAATATGCTGCGGATGTAGATGACCTTTTATAAGTAGCTTCATTGCGCAATGATATCTTTTTTTCTTCTTTTTTTCTTTGCACTATATAATATAAATATGAAAATGGGAGGATTCTAATTCACCATCTATAAGCCTCAGAACTACAGGGCAGAGACTCACAGCCCCATTTAATTGTTTGATTGAAGTAACTGGCAAAAACTTCTATGATGGATGGTTTCCTCTGAACACACAAAGAACATTTGTTGATATATAGGATTGAGATATATCATATTTTTGCTGGTATTATTTTTCCTATCTTTCTTCTGAATTTTACCTGGATGTTCTTTATGAAGACCGCTATGGATTTTTAATATTTTAATTATTATATCATTATTTTAATTTCTAAATTTGATTGTGGATCACATATCACATAATATTTCTTACTTCACGGTATATTATATGCTTAACAATATATTTAAATAGGAAGTTAATTATTAGCACACTTATATAAATTTAAAAAATGTATTGTAACTGTGCTGTCTGCTTTTATTTTGTAAAGCGCTGCGCAAACTGTTGGCGCTATATAAACCCTGTATAATAATAATATGTACAATGCAAAAAAACATTCTTGCAAATATGTTTTAGAGAGTTGAACTTTAGGTCAAATGTCCATCTTTAAACTCACATGGGAATTTTTTTGCCATATGAACTTTCCCAAAAGAACTGTTTGTTTAAAGTGTCATCTGTCTTCAGTTTAAGGTTCCATTAGCTGAAAAGGTGTATTTTGCAACTTTGGCAGAACACAGGGATAAAGAACAATGTTGTGACGTCCTTTATAAATGTCAGGTTGAAAAATGATTGTAGAGTAAAGGTATGAGCATGGGGACTGGATTTTTATTCAGTAGATGAACTGGAGCATGTTGTGCACTTTCTTGGTATTAGTCATGGTCTATAGCATACAACTTTAACACATGTATTTATTGTATGTGCTTATTGCCCACAATCTACTGCACCAGTCTATAATATCAGTAGAAAAACAGTGCCTGCTTTGTAGAATTTATGATCTAATACACTCTTCGTAGGTTATTATTCTAAATAAGCCACAGACTTACAAAGAGGTAGAGCAGTAAATAGGAAAATAATATTCTCAAAATGGCGGCCCTTTGAGATATACTTTGTAACAGCATTTATTCAAAAATGGGCTAGTTTTGTATTCTTAGAGATACTTTAATTAGAAGTGTATGTAAATCCAAGAAATAACTTTTCTTATTTGCTCCCCTTTAGTCTCTTAAATTTACCATTGAAAGGCTTTCGTTTATATCTGTTGATCTTGCCTGAAATCTAATCAGCTCCCGAGTTATCTCAAGCAATGTTATCAGGCCTGTCCACTTCAACCCTGTGAAATACAGAACACCTCAATATTTTAGAGATAAGGGAAGGGGAGGTGTCTTGCAGTTCTAACACAAATCCTGCTGCTTTTATGCTCTTTTAGGGCAGGAAGTGTGTTACTGACAGGATCAGAGTGAAAATAAAGGTAAAAAAACAAACAAACCAGTGACCACATCTCAAGACTCATGCGCTTCAATAGAAATATTTTTTGTTCTTGGGTTTACACTTTAATCAGTCCCAATTAGCCCCTTTGGGTGAAACATGCTGGGCAGAACTTGAGTGAGTTTTTAGAAGTTTTTTAATGTTTAACCACCTCGCGCCCGCGCTGTAGCCGAATGACAGCTACAGGGCAGGCCTTAATTGCCGGGAGGCCGTCAATAGACGTCCTTCCCTTTGCACACTCCACGTGTGTCCCCGCAGGGAAGGAATGGGGAAGATTTGTGATGGCTGTGTCCCTAGGACACAGCCAATCACAGATTGCAGTATATGGGCATTCACAGCGGCGATTTACCACGTGATCAGCGTGTCCAATGAGAAATGATCTCAAACGTAAACATATGAGATCAGCTCTCATTGACAGCTCTCCCTCCTCACACAGAGTGAAAGCGATCTGTGCTGCAGCGTGAGTGATTTTACTTTATTCACCGGCAAATACAGTGCCCAAAACAGTGCCCATCAGAATCAGTGTCACAGTGCCCATCAGGGTCCATGCCAATCAGTGTCATAGTGCCCATCAGTGCCAGTCATCAGTGTTATCAATCATAAGTGCTACAGTGTCACTGTGTCATCAGTGCCATCAGTCATCAGTGCACATCTGTGCCGCCTCATCAGTGCAGGCTTATCAGCACACATCTTTGCAGGCTTATCAGTGCCGCCTCATCAGTGCCCATCAGTGCAGACTCATCAGTGCCGCCTCATCAGTACAGGCTTAGCACACATCTGTGCAGGTTCATCAGTGCAGGCTTATCAGCACACATCTGTGCAGGCTCATCAGTGCCCATCTGTGCAGGCTCATCACCACCAACGTCTAAAAAAATATTTTTCCGCCGAGGAAGCGTACCAAATTCTTAGTGCGGCCGACGAGAGCAATGGGGAGCTCTGTACTTTGGATTCCTCTTTTGGATTTGGATTCTGAGTCTGTTGTAAATTACGAGCCAGTCTTAAGCAGTAGAACACTGACAGACTCAGAGGAGGAAGATAATCTACCCACCAATCAAAGGCGTTCTGGTGAGGAGGTAGTGCCATCCACCAGCACCGCAGTACCTCGGCAAGAAAGGCCAAGTACTAGTGGGGTATTACCTCATCCCCAAAGGGTTAGGACCCATGCCAACCTTCCCTATTCCCTTCAGAACCCCTTATGACTTCCTCCTAACTCAGGAGAAGCTTACATTCCCCCTTTTACTGCCCAGCCAGGAGTCCAGGTGGACACAGACTTTTTCCCCAATCGATTTATTTCATTACATTTTTACAGAGTACATGCTAGCATCAATTGTGGCCCAGTGCAACCTGTATGCGCAACAATCTATTTTGAGTAACCCAACGTCTTATTCCCTCCCCTTTGAGTGGAGAGCCCTAACAGTGGAGGGGTTTAAGTTTTTTTGGGGCCTCACATTCTGTATAGGTCTCACCAAAAGAAAAAATGAATTACTATTATTTGTATTGGTCAACCCACCCCATCCACCACATGCCGATCTTCTCCGTGGTAATGCCCAGAACCAGATATCTTATGATAATGAGGTTCCTACATTAATGACTTACTTAACTAAATTATTAGTTAAGTATGGTAAACGTGATCCTCAATTCCTGCCATTTACTTTCACACCCCTTATGCCACTGCATGCTCCTGAACTGACCCTGGCCTGTTAGTTGACTACGCCTTTGCCTGCCGCTTTTGTACATACCTCTGCCTGCTCCAAGACTAACCCTGGCCTGTTATTGGACCACGCTTCTGCCTACTGCATCTGTAGATAACTCTGCCTGATCTGGAACTGACCCTGGACTGTTTGACCATGTTTTTTGCCTGCCTCTTGGACTGATCTTGCACCCTGCTACTGGAGTGGTGGGATTTATAACACAGGGGTCTCACATATGTAAGGGGCTCCAGAATTGTTTTTCTGGATGAAGAAAACTATTTTTTTTGTTTTCTCCTGCCTAGATTAGGGTCTGGAGACCGGAGGCTTCAAAGAGGATTGGGCGGGAGAAACCTTTATCCCTGTCCCCATTCTGTCCGGAACAAGGCCCTACTTCTGCCTGCTGCCTGTAGAACTTACTGCCATCATGCCTCTGCCTGTCACATGAACTGACCACACCTCTGCCTGCTACCTGTGCTATGGACCATGTTCCTGCTTACTACCAGGACCAATATTTTGGCACTGCTGACAATATCTTTGCCTGCACTGACCCTGGACTGTATATGGACAGTATACCTGCCTGTTGCCTGGACAATTGCGTTCGCTGTTTCTGACCAAGTCCCTGCCTGCTGCCTGGACCAGTGCTATCCTGTGGACAACTGGGCTACTAAAACCACAGGTAATCTTTTGTTTACCCTTTGCTCAGCAGAATGTATTTTGGGGTGTAATTCTTGGTATGTGCATGCTATGTGTCCCTAGAACACCTGACGATGTTCCTTGCATGTTGAGCCTCTGTATGTGGCCAGGCTGTGTAAAAGTCTCACACATGTGGTATCGCCATACTCAGGAAGAGTAGCAGAATGTATTTTGGGGTGTCATTTTTGCTATGTACATGCTATGTGTTGGAAATATCTTATAAAATGCGTTTTCGTTTGCTTGCCAAAATGGGTTCATTTTGTAGGCGTTTCCATTGTCCTGGTGCTCCAGGGCCTTCAAAAGTGTAATAGGTAGTCAGCAAGTTAGATGTGTAATTTATACTCCTAGAACACCCGAGTGCTCCCTGCATGTTGGGCCTCTGTATGTGGCTAGGCTGTGAAAAAGTCTCACATGTGGTATTGCCATATTCAGGAGGAGTAGCAGAATGTGTTTTGGGGTGTAGTTGCAAGTATGCATATGCCATGTGAGAGAAGTAACTTATTACAAGGACAATTTTGTGGGGAAAAAAAATCTTCGTTTTGCAAAAAATTGTGGGGAAAATGACAAGTTAAAAAAACTCACCATGCCTCTTACTAAATACCTTGGAATGTCTACTTTCCAAATAGGGGTTATTTGTGGGACATTTGTACTTTCCTGGCTTGTTAGTGTCTCAGGAAATGAGATGGGACACCAGTACATCAGGTGTGATCAATTTTTATGATTTGCACCATAGCTTGTAGACTATCTATCTAACATTCACACAGAATAAATAATATCCACTAATTTGGGTTATTTTGACCAAAGTTATGTAGCATTATACATTGTGGCCAAAATTTATGAAGAAAAAATACTAATTTGCAAAATTACAGAAACAAAGAATTTTTTTTTTTTCAAAATGTTCGGTCTTTTTTCATTTATAGCGCAAAAAATAAAAAACCCAGTGGTGATTATATACCTCCAAAAGAAAGCTCTATTTGTATGAAAGAAAAGCCAAATAATTTGGGTACAGTGTTGCATGACTGAGTAATTGCCGCTTGTTGTCGGAAATTCCGACCGTGTGTAGGCTCCATTGGACATTTTCCGTAGGAATTTCCGACAAACAAAATTTGAGATCTGGATCACAAATTTTCCAACAAAATCCATTCCGAACGTGTGTGCACAAATCTAACACACAAAATTACACGCATGCTCGGAATCAAGCAGAAGAGCCTCACTGGCTATTGAACTTCAATTTTCTTGGCTCGTCGTATGTCACTGCGTTCTTGACGTTCGGAATTTCCAACAAGATTTGTGTGACCATGTGTATGCAAGACAAGTTTGAGCCAACATCCGTCGGAAAAAAAAACATGGATTTTGTTGTCGGAATGTGCGATCGTGTGTACGCGGCATAAGTGTTAGAGCCTAAAATTGGTCTGGGCGGGAGGGGGGTTTAAGTGCCCAGTAGACAAGTGTTTAATAAACTTTTGAGAATGATTCTTGTGCTATCTTTGATTATATATTATGCATGTAACCATGTTTTTGCAAGCAACATCATAATTCCTGGATGTGCTGCTGAAGGCACAGGTGATCCCTCCACACGACTGACTTCTTTTTTTTTATTTGAGGTGGAGGTCACAACTTAACTTGTACACCGAGGTGCAGAGTGCACTGACAAAAAAGAGCTGTAAGGGCTCTTTCACACAGGCATTGAATTCTACAGCAATCTTAAGGCGGAGTTTCACCCAAAAATGGAACATCCGGTTCCCCCCCCCCCTCCGGTGTCACATTTGGCACCTTTCAGGAGGGAGGGGGGGAGCAGATACCTGTCTAATCCAGGTATTTGCTCCCACTTCCTGCGGTAGATCTACGCCATGTCTGGCCCCTCCCCTGTCCCCATGCTGTCTTCTGGGAGACACACAAGTCCCATAAGACAGCAGGGACCAGTCAGGACATGCAGCGCGACTCGTGCATGTACAGCAGGGAACCAGGCTGTGATGCAGCAAGGCTTCACTTCCTGATTCCTTTACTGAAGATGTCGGCGCCTCCACCCGGGAGCCGAGGGATGGGTCAGCTTTGGGTGAGGAACATTGCGAGCACCCTGTACAGGTAAGTGTCCTTATTTTAAAAGTCAACAGCTGCAGTATTTGTAGCTGCTGACTTTTAATTTCTTTTTTTTTCAGCAGAACTCCGATTTAACACACGTTAGCGTTCATAAGCATTTTGGTTGCTTTGCACAGGCATTCATGTTGCGTCAGGCAAAACCCCTCAAACACCCTGTGAGATGTTTTTTTTTATTTGTACGCTGCTAAAATGGGGAATGATCACTTTTGACTCTATGCTTGAGGTGCATTTCAAAAGAAGTGAATGGAGGCAATGCTAATGCTGCAGTGTGAACACCTCCATCTATTGGCTGCTCAATGACCAGGCCATTTTTTGTGATACAGCACTGCATCGCTTTAACTGACAATTGCACGGTTATGCGACGCTGTACCCCAAAGAATTTGACATCCTTTTTTCCCACTAATAGAGCTTTCTTTTGGTGGTATTTGATCATCTCTGCTGAAAAAAAAAGCGACCATTTTGAAAAAACACAATATTTTGCACTTTTTGCTGTAATAAATAGCCCCATTTTTTTTTTTTTTTTAAAAAGGCTTATATTTTCCTCAGTTTAAGCCAAAATGCATTCTTCTACATATTTTTGGTAATAAAAATCGCAAAAAGCGTATATATTGATTGGTTTGCGCAAAAGGTATAGCATCTACAAAATAGGGGATAAATTTATGGCATTTTTATTTTATTTTATTTTTTTACTAGTAACGGTGGCGTTCTGCGTTTTTTATTGAAACTACGACATTATGGCGGACACTTTTGACAGGATCAGTGCTATAAAAATGTACTGATTACTGTATAAATGTCACTGGCAGGGAAGGGGTTAATGCTAAGGGGCGTTCAAGGGGTTAAGTGTGTTCCCTAGGTGTGTTCTAACTGTAGGAGAGATGGGCTGCCAGGAACATGACAAAGATCACTGTTCCCGATCACTGGGAACAGTAGATCTCTGTCATGTCACTAGGCAGAATGGGGAATCGCCTTGTTTACATAGGCAGTTCCCCATTCTGCCTCTCCTCACCACGATCACAGGTTACCAGCGGACATCGAGACCTCGGGACCCGCGGGCGCCGGCTACACTTTTTGCACGTACCAATGAACTGTGTTCCCTATGTATGTATTCTAACTGAGGGGGGTGGGACTGAATATAGGAGATGAGAGATTGTGGTTCCCAGCTCGTAGGAACTCACGATCGCTCTCTCGCCTCTCCTCACAGAACTGGGATGTTTACACACGCACGTCCCTGTTCTGCCTCTCGTGCCTGCGATCGCTTGTGGCTGGCAGTCATCGCAACCGCCGGTCACGAACATTGGCACCCCCGCTGTGCAGCGGGCGCGCGCGCCTGCTGTCCCACTTAAAGGAACCAACGTATAGCTACGACGGTTCACAGGATCGTGCTGACCTGCCGCAGTATAATGACGGCGGCTGGTCATCAAGTGGTTAAACAGTTTTGAGTGCCATTGATAGGCGGTCAAGAAGCTGTAAAAATGTGACCCAGCCACCTATTTTCAATGCCTGTGTGAAAGAGCCTTTTGTTTGTGTTTATGATCTAAGGGCTTATGTACACACAGACTCTTCCGCGTTCAGGAGAGGGTGATTCAACCTCCCCTAACTGCAGCAGCTTCTAAAGTCTTGTAAAAGCTTATGTGTTCATGGACATGGGGAAAAAAAATGCCAAAAGCTCCTAAACTTAAGTTTAGAAGCTGTATTGTACATGAGCACTTAGTTTGTTTATATTCATCTTGGATTGCAAGCAGCTATTTTCATTTTTAGTGCATTTTTAGTAGTTAAATGATCACTGTATGCAATTAAATTTTATAACATCATAATTGTAATAGCAATGCAAACAATAGTTATTTTTGACAATCCACTATAAACTTACCTGAAAAATCTCCTTTCATGTTGTAAGTGATTACTGTCTGCTGACCATTTCTTTCCAACTTCCTGGATTCCCTGAATGCTTTGCAACATCTTCTCTGATAGTTCCTTTGGTTTGCATTCGATTTCTATAGACTACATATCTAATGGTGCTTTGCTGCCTGCCCTCAGAGATTCCTGTACCGACTCTGCCTCCTGAAATTTCTCCTTTTAGCATCTCTGTAGTTCAGAAGGCAAGCTCTGTGAATTCTGTGATACATCAGTGCCCACTCATAGGGCATAGTGAATATGTAACAGAATTAAAAAAATTAAATGTGTGGGATTCTCAAAAATGTAAGTTTTCAAACTTTAATATTGTTCAGATTAATGTGGATATGATATGATTTTAAATGTGGACTATAGATATGCTTTAACCACTTGCTGCCCTGCCACAGTACATTTATTGCGGCGGGGTGGCAGCTGCAGGCTCAGTCACGTATATACAGTATCTCACCAAAATGAGTTACACCCCTCACATTTTTGTAAATATTTTATTATATCTTTTCATGTGACAACACTGAAGTGACACTTTGCTACAATGTAAAGTAGTGAGTGTACAACTTGAATAACAGCGTAAATTTTCTGTCCTCTCAATATAACTCAACACACAGCCATTAATGTCTAAACCGCTGGCAACAAAACTGAGTACACCCCTAAGTGTAAATGTCCAAATTGAGCCCAATTAGCCATTTTCCCTCCCCGGTATCATGTGACTCGTTTGTGTTACAAGGCCTCCGGTTTGAATGGGGAGCAGGTGTGTTAAATTTGGTGTTATCGCTTTCACTCTCATACTGGTCACTGGAAGTTCAACATGGCACCTCATGGCAAAGAACTCTGAGCATCTGAAAAAAAGAATTGTTGCTCTACAGATGGCCTAGGCTATAAGAAGATTGCCAAGACCCTGAAACTGATCTGCAGCACGGTGGCCATACAGCAGTTTAACAGGACAGGTTCCACTCAGAACAGGCCTCGCTATGGTCGACCAAAGAAGTTGAGTGCATATGCTCAGCGTCATAGCCAGAGGTTGTCTTTGGGAAATAGATGTATGAGTGCTGCCACCATTGCTGCAGAGGTTGAACGGGTAGGGGGTCCGCCTGTCAGTGCTTAAACCATGCGCCGCACACTGCATCAAATTGGTCTGCATGGCTGTCGTCCCAGAAGGAAGCCTCTTATAAAGATGATGCACAAGAAAGCCCACAAACAGTTTGCTGAAGACGAGCAGATTAAGGACATGGATTACTGGAACCATGTTCTGTGCTCTGATGAGACCAAGATAAACGTATTCGGTTCAGATGATGTCAAGCGTGTGTGGCGGCAAGAAGGTGAGGAGTACAAAGACAGGTGCCTTGCCTACAGTCAAACATGGTGGTGGAAGTGTCATGGTCTGGGGCTGAGTGAGTGCTGCTGGCACTGGGGAGCTACAGTTCATTGAGGGAACCATGAATGCCAACATGTACTGTGACATACTGAAGCAGAGCATGATCCCCTCCCATCGGAGAATGGGCCACAGAGCAGTATTCCAACATAACGACCCCAAACACCTCCAAGGCAACCACTGCCTTGCTAAAGAAACTGAGGGCAAAGGTAATGGACTGGCCAAGCATGTCTCCCGACTTAAACCCTTTTGAGCATCTGTGGGGCATCCTCAAACGGAAGGTGGAGGAGCGCAAGGTCTCTAAAATCCACCAGCCTTGTGATATCGTCATGGAGGAGTGGAAGAGGACTCCATTGGCAACTTGTGAAGCTCTGGTTAACTCCATGTCCAAGAGAGTTAAGGCAGTGCTGCAAAATAATGGTGGCCACACATAATATTGACACTTTGGGCCCAATTTGGAAATTTTCACTTAGGGGTGTACTCACTTTTGTTGCCAGCGGTTTAGACATGATAGAGATAATGGTTGTGTGTTGAGTTATTTTGAGGGGACAGAAAATTTACACTGTTATACAAGCTGTACACTCACTACTTTACATTGTAGAAAAGTGTAATTTCTTCAGTGTTGTCATATATAAAGTAAAATTATTTACAAAAATGTGAGGGGTGTACTCCCTTTTGTGGGATACTGTATATATGATTGTGCCTCTCCCGGGTTAGGAGCATGCAGCGCACTCCTCTTTTGACTGTTGTGTCCGGTAGACACAGTGGATTAATGTTAATGGTAACCAGGTATCATGTGATCGCTAAGATTGGTATAGTGATCACATGATAACAATGTAAACAACCTGTCATGAATATCTTTCTATTCATGAACAGCTTGCTTATTGTTGTGATCTGTAATTGGCCCGCAGCAGTCACATGGTACCTGGCTACCTGTACCATGTGATTAGCTGTAGCCAATCACAGATCACAACCATAAACAAGCTGTTCATAAATAGTAAACCCATTCGTGACAGTTAAAGTGGTTGTAAACCCTTACACACCACTTTTACCTTCAGGTAAGCCTATAATAAGGCTTACCTGTAGGTACTGGAAATACCTCCTAAACCTGTACGGTTTAGGAGATATTTACCATAAACGCTTGTGCCAACGTCATCGGCACATGCGCACTAAAGAAAGGGCACGATCGTTCCTATGGGGCCCGTGCCGTGACCGTCGGCTCCCGTGCTTTCGCAGTAGTGACGTCACGCGACTCCGGCCAGTCGCAAAGCCGGAGTCCACGGCCCCAGAAGGAAGAGGGGTGAAGATGGATGCAGTCACCAGCTGGGACATCACAGACAGCGTGGGCTTCATTTGCAGGTAAGTGCAACATAATGGGCTAGTATGCCATGCATACTAGCCCATTATGCTTTTACTATGCAGGGGAATCAAGCGGAAGTAAAACCCATAAGGGTTTACTTCCTCTTTAAAACTATGGCTTATAAAGTGATCATCACTGTATAAGCAATAACATTGTACAAAAAAAATTCCCTGATATTATTATTATTATACAGGATTTATATAGCGCCAACAGTTTGCGCTGCACTTTACAACATGAGGGCAGACAGTACACTTACAATACAAATCAATACAGGAGGGATCAGAGGGTCCTGCTCGTTAGAGCTTACAATCTAGAAGGGAGGGTCAAGTGGAAACAAAAAGGTAATAACTGTGGGGGATGAGCTGATGGAAAAAATGAAAATACAGTTGTTAAGTGTGGGTAAGATAGGCTTCTCTGAAAAGAAGGGTTTTCAGGGATCGTCTAAAAGCTAAGAGAGTAGGAGATAAGCGGACAAATTGGGGTAGGGCATTCCATAGGTCACCCTGATCACCCAAACCCCTCCCCCCTGATTGGTACAGTGTCACTTTGGACACTGAGCTACTCTGATGACCGGAGAAAAAGAAAACAAAAATGTTAAGTAAGAAAAAATTTTTTTAAAAATGTAATAAAAAAAATGGTGACAGTATGTAAAAAGCAAATTCATTTAATTTCTTAATTTTCCAAAAAATGATAACAAAAACTACTTTACAACTTCGAAAAACTCATCATGCCTCTTACTAAATACTTAAGACTATCTACTTTCCAAAAAAGGGGTCATTTGGGCGGTATTTGTATTGTCCTGGCATTTTGGGGCCACAAGAAATGAGATATATCAGGATTGATCATTTTTCATATATACACAGAGTTTGTAGACTCTCTAACTTTCACACATATCCATTAACATACACTTATTGGGATTTTTTTTTTACCAAAGACATGTAGCAGAATACATTTTGGCCTAAATTTATGAAGAAATTAGATCTAGTTGGATATGTTCATAACAGAAAATAAAAAATATTGTTTTATTTTGGTTTTTGTTTTATATTATTCGGTCTTTTTTCGTTTATATAGTATAAAATGAAAAAGCAAGTGGTGATCAAATACCACCAAAAGAAAACTATTTGTGTGAGATTTTTTTTTTTTTTTTTTTAATTGAAAGTGGTTGTTAAGCCACTGAGTGTTCTTGCAATCTCCTCTGTTACATTAAATGATGTGCCCCAGTTTATGTGTTTTGTAAAAAATAAGCTGCTGTATACCTTATTTTATAGTGCCGCTCGGCGCTCACATAACTGGCTGCCTCTCTCCTCTCTCGAACTGACAGCTACGGTGGGAGGGGCTGAGAATCCCCTGCTGATATCAGCTAGGAGTAGAAGAGAGGCAGCTGATCACGTGAGCGCAGAGCGGCGCTAGAAAATAAGGCATACAGCAGCCTATTTTTTACAAAACACATATACAGGTAATACTCGAAAAATTTGAATATCGTGCACAAGTTAATTTATTTCACGAATGCAACTTAAAAGGTGACACTAATACCGTATATGAGATAGACTCATTACATGCAAAGCAAGATTCAAGTTCAAGCCGTGATTTGTCATAATTGTGATGATTATGGCTTACAGCTCATGAAAACCCCAAATCCACAATCTCAGAAAATTAGAATATTACATGCAATCAATAAAACAAGGATTGTACATAAAACAATATCGGACCTCTGAAAAGTATAAGCATGCATATGTACTCAGTACTTGGTCTGGGCCCCTTTTGCAGCAATTACTGCCTCAATGTGGTGTGGCATGGAAGCTATCAGCCTGTGGCACTGCTGAGGTGTTATGGAAGACCAGGATGCTTCAATAGCGGCCTTCAGCTCTTCTGCATTGTTCGGTCTCATGTCTCTCATCTTTCTCTTGGCAATGCCCCATAGATTCTCTATGGGGTTCAAGTCAGGCGAGTTTGCTGGTCAATCAAGCACAGTAATCCCACAGTCATTGAACCAAGTTTTGGTGCTTTTGGCAGTGTGGGCAGGTGCCAAGTCCTGCTGGAAAATGAAGTCAGCATCCCCATAGAGCTCGTCTGCGGAAGGAAGCATGAAGTGCTCCAAAATTTCCTGGTAGACTGCTGTGTTGACTCTGGACTTAATGAAGCACAGTGGACCAACACCAGCAGATGACATGGCTCCCCAAATCAACACAGACTGTGGAAACTTCACACTGGACTTCAAGCATCTTGCAGTGTGTGCCTCTCCATTCTTCCTCCATACTCTGGGCCCTTGGTTTCCAAATGAGATGCAAAATTTGCTCTCATCAAAAAAGAGGACTTTGGACCACTGAGCAACAGACCAGGCCTGTTTTTCTTAGGCCCAGGTAAGACGCTTCTGACGTTTGTTGTTCAGGAGTGGCTTGATAAGAGGAATACGACATTTGAAGCCCATGTCCAGGATCCGTCTGTGTGTGGTGGCTCTTGATGCACTGACTCCAGCCTCAGTCCACTCCTTGTGACAGTCCCCAACACTTTTTCATGGCCTTTTCCTAACGATCCTGTCCAGGCTGCGGTCATCCCTTCTGCTTGTGCACTTTTTCTTTAACACTTTTCCCTTCCACATACATTTTTATTAATGTGCTTTGATACAGCACTTTGGGAACATCCGACTTCTTTTGCAATTACCTTTTGAGGCTTTCCCTCCTTATGGAGGGTGTCAAAGATGGTTTTCTGCACAACTGTCAGGTCAGCAGTATTTCCCATGATTGTGATTCCTACTGAACCAGACTGAGAGACCATTTAAAGGCTCAGGAACCCTTTGCAGGTGTTATGGCTTAATTAGCTGATTAGAGTGGGACACTTTGAGCCTAAAACATTGCACCTTTTCACAATATTCTAATTTTCTGAGATTGTGGATTTGGGGTTTTCATCACAATTATGACAAATCACAGCTTCAGCTATCTTGCTTTGCATGTAATGAGTCTATCTCATATATTAGTTTCACCTTTTAAGTTGCATTAGTGAAATAAATGACCTTTTTTGCAATATTCTAATTTTTCGAGTATCACCTGTACACTGGGGCACATAATATAACAGAGGGGATTGTACAAGAACACTCTTATACCTTGTACACACGGTTGGACTTTCCGATGGAAAATGTCTGATCGGAGCGTGTTGTCGGAAATGTGTGGGCTCCATCGGACATTTTCCATCGGATTTTCCGACACACAAAGTTTAAGAGCAGGATATAAAATTTTCCGACAACAAAATCCGTTGTCGGAAATTCCGATCGTGTGTACACAAATCCGACGGACAAAGTGCCACGCATGCTCAGAAAAATTAAAGAAATGAAAGCTATTGGCCACTGCCCCGTTTATAGTCCCGACGTACGTGTTTTACGTCACCGCGTTCAGAATGATCAGATTTTCCGACAACTTTGTGTGACCGTGTGTATGCAAGACAAGTTTGAGCCAACATCCGTCGGAAAAAATCCTAGGATTTTGTTGTCGGAATGTCCGAACAAAGTCCAATCGTGTGTACGAGGCATTATGATTGCAGCAGGAAGGGAAGGCCAGGAAGCGGATCGAAGCCGACAGGCAGAGAGAGGAGGACAGGGGAGAGCTGTAAATGATAGAGGCACGTAAACTGACCACGGTGTCAGGGCTCAGCAGCCATGAAAAACCGGGGTCAGTTTACTAAGGGAAGGGCAGAATCAGCCAGGTATTTTAGATGATACAAGGGGCCAAATGACACATTTTTATGGTTTCAAACCTTTTAATTTGCGTACAGTGTTACATGACCACATAGTTGCCAGTTAAAGTAGTACAGTGCTGAAAAGCAAAACATTTTCTGGTCATGAAGGGGGGGGGTAAAAGCTTCCAGAGGTCAGGTGGTTAAAGGTGGAGAACATGTTTTTTTCAGTTCTTTTTTTTGGCTCTTATTGTGCTGCGACTTGTCCCCAAAGCTGTTTTTGTAAAAAAAAAATTTCCTTAAATAAAACACTAATTTGTTACACTATACATCAGAAAACCTCATACCACAAATGTATGTCATACCTTCACAAAGGCTGCATGCAGAGACATGGGCCTTCTTGACAGTTTTTGTTGTGGATGGCACCTAACTAATGTCTAATTCTGAGAACTTGCTTGGAATCTGCATAATACCATCTACCAATAACACCATAACTCAGTCATACCCCACACCTCCTGCCCTTGACATCAACAGACAAGTAACATTGATTCTTATAAGGTAAGGGTTCTTTCAGACAAGTGTTCCAATCAGATCTGCCTGTCCATTTTTTAAGGCGGATCTGTACCAAATCTCAATGCTAGGCTATGGGGAGGTAGAAGTAAACGGATGTGCATTCGTTTACATCTGACTATCTCTAAGTCTGTCTAGGTTGAAAAAAAAAAAAACAGAAAAGGTTTGAATCCTTGTCCGTTTTTTTCAGACGTAAACATGATGGATCAGAGGTAAAAAGATGTAAGTGGATGCATTTCCATTTACTTTCGCCTGCTCTTAGACCTAACATGGATCCATTACAAGATGTAGGGAAGAAAACTTAATAATCAAAAGTGACATTTGTTTAATTTTGCTCCAATGCAGCAGGGGAGATATGTTTAGAAAACCTCTGCTGATCAAAATGGATGCCACTCATCTGAAAGGATCCTTACTCTGATTGATGGATCACTGCAAGCCTTAAGCTGGCCATACACTATACAATTTTCCTGTTCAAATTTCCTTTAGATTTACCAAAACCATATAATATGAGGTCAAACCTAAACCCTTTCAATTTGTATGCAATCAGACAGGCCCTTGCACTACATAGTTGAAGGTAAATCTAAAGGAAATTGAATCAGAAAATTGTATAGTGTATGGCCAGCCTTAGTAAGGATTATGACCCTGAAAGTGTAACAGTCAACACTGTTAATCACCTAGGTAGTTCTGAGTAGCTTGACAACAGCACTGATGAAATGACGTTCTCTTGTAATAATTGTTTGAATTCCTGTTAAGTGTCTATTTACACTGCAAAGTGAATGGTTTAATATATGTTATGCACATTACCGATAGTCACCACATAGACAAGTCAACAGTAATGCTGTTCGTTTATTTTTGCTGTGGGAATAGAACTGCTTGTAGTTTTTATCTATCAGCATGTGTTTGCCTTGACCACCTTTTGTCTAAATACATTTTGGTGTTTTCCTGTGTCTCATGCCACACATCAAAATGGGAATGGCTTGTTATAAATAAGTAAATGTTTTGCATAATAGGAATGCTTACAAAGTAATCCGTTTTGCTTATCATTTGGATTTCAAGTAATTCATCCACATTCTAACCAAGGCTGGGTATCTCTCCTGAGACCTACAGGTAGAAGGTTTTACTTGTGTTAAGCCATAGAATAGAAACACTGCCTGATCCTCTATTAGAGCCGGGCAGAGCACACAACAGTAGTCTTTTATAAAAAAAATGTAAATGCAGATTTACATCGATCTCCTGGACGGTCTTGTGACTCGCGGCCACTGCATACATTGGGATGCAACGAAGTGCTGGCCTTGAGGTGGAAGGATAACAGGAGCGTGCACATGTTGTCCACCATCCATGATGACACTACAATTAAGGTTCAAAGAAGACGAGGTCCTATTGAAAAGCCAACATGTGTCCAAGATTACAATCTACATGGGGGGGGGGGGGGGGGGATTTCAATAATCAAATGATTCAGCCCTATTTGTCAATAAGGAGGTCCCGATTCTGGTACAAGAAGGTAGCAATTTATCTCATCCATTTGGCCATTTATAATTCCTACATAGAATACACCAAATCCACAGAAAGCACCGCCCCCTTATAACTCATAGAAGAATTTGTCACGTCCCTTATCTATCAACAAAGACCCCTCCAGAAGACCTTCGCTCTGATGCTGTTAGCCGACTTCATGAGCGCCACTTCCAGTACAACATTCCACCATCTGAAGCAGTCCGGAGACGGCAAAAAATGTCACGTGTGCAGCAAAAGAGGATTTCGAACAGATACCAGCTACCATTGTCCCCAGTGTCACTCCCAACCTGGCCTTTGCAGTGGTGAATGCTTCTAACTTCATCATGCATCCCTAAAATATTAGCCCACATTTTTAACCATTTCCCCATTTTCTTCATCTGTGCTGACCATTTTCCATGCTTCCCCAAATAACCATGCCACTGCTTTCCACATGAGCTGACCCTGGCCTGTTTTTTGACTATGCCTCTGCCTACCGTTTGGACTTCTTCCATGTGAACTGATCCTGGCCTGTTTTACCAACTACACTTCTGCCTACCACTTGGACTGCTTGCACATGAACTGACTCTGGCCTGTTTTATGGACTGTGCTTTTGCCTACTGCTTGGACTGTTCTGTTGCACTGCTACTGTAGTACACAGGGGTCTCACATATGTGAGGGGCTCCAGTATTGTTTTTCTGGATGGAGGAAACTATTTTTGTTTTCTCTGGGTTTCGTAATTGCCGGATTAGGGTCTGGAGTCTGGAGGCTTCATAGAGATTTGGGTGGGCGAAGGCTCTACCCCTGTGCACAGGTCTTACCTGATTGCGGCCTTCAGCCTGCTTCTGACTTACTGCCATCATGCCTCTGCCTGCTGCGCGAATGGACCACACCTCTGCCTGCTACCTGGACTATGCAAATAGTTAGCTGTAGCAAGAGGCAGGCAGTATGTTTTTGAAGGGCTGGAGACCGGTACAATAATGAGTGTCTGCAGGTAACAGTGTACTAGGACCAATATTATGGCTGTGCTGGCTGTCTGCCTGAACAATTTCTATGGACAAATGCTTTGGCCGTGCTGACAATATCCTTGTGCTGACTATAGACAATATTCCTGCATGCTGCCTGGATAATTACTATTGCTGTCGCTAAGCACATCCCTGCCTGCTGCCCAGACCAGTGCTCTCCTCTGTGGACACTACTAAAAGCACAGGTAATACTTTTTATTTTTTTACCCTTTCCGCAATAGAATTTATTTTGGATTGTAATTCTTGGTATGTACATGCTATGTGTTAGAAATATGAAGGGCCTTCAAAAATGATAGGTTGCCAGGAAATTTTTGTCAGAAACCATGAATCGGACTAAGACAGAAGTACAGTAAATCACACTTGTTTAATGATAATAAAAAAAAAAGGTAAACAGAGTAAACATAGTCAAAACATAGCCAGAGTTCAGGAATCGGAACAGATAGACAAGCCAAAACATCAGGGAGCCAGAGATGAGCATAGTAGAACAGCAAGCAAGATCTGGAGCCAGATGGAATGTCAGCCAAGCAAGTCTTTAACAGGAACACAGGAGAGTGTCTCTAGAGATGTGACCAAGGCAAAGGCAGAGATCATCTGGACTGGACTTCTTAAGTAGGCAGGACTGACGAGCAGGATATCATCAACAGGTGATTTACTGTGGAGAGATAGGAACTGGTAAAAGCTGACAGCTGAGCGGCCATCTTTGAGAAGGAAGGGCTGAGCCCATCCCTGACAATTATCTATGTAATTTATGTTCCTAGAACGCCTGATGGTGCTACTTGGATGTTGGGCCTCCATATGTGGCCAAGCTGTGTAAAAGTCTCACACATGTGGTATCGCCATACTCAGGAGTAGCAGAATGTATTTTGGGGTGTCATTTTTGCTATGTATTTGCTGTGTTGGAAATATCTTATAAATGGGAAATTTTGTGTAAAAAAAAAAAAAAAAACGCATTTTTTTCCCACATTTTCCAAAAACTTCTGAAAAAAAAAGATCCATTAAAAAGACTCATTATGCCTCACAGATTATACGTTGGGGTGTTTGCTTTCCAAAATGGGGTCATTTTGTGGGCAATTCCATTATCCTGGTGGTCCAGGGCCTTCAAAAGTGTAATAGGAGGTTGAGAAATGAGATGTGCAATTTACGCTCGTAGAACACCTGAAGGGCCTTCGTATGTGGCCAGGCTGTCTAAAAGTCTCACACATGTGGTAACGCCATACTCAGGAGTAGCAGAATGTTTTTTGGGGTGTAATTTGTTGTATGCATATGCTCTGTGAGAGAAATAACCTGTTAATATGACAATTTGTATTAAAAAAAAAAAAGAGGAAAAAAAAAACGTAATTTTGCAAAGAATTGTGGTAAAAAAATACAACCTAAAAAACTCACCATGCTACTTAATACCTTGGAATGTCTACATTCTAAAAAGGGGTCATTTGGGGGGTATTTGTATTTTCCTGACTTGTGTCTCACGAAATGAGATATGCCTTCAGTACATCAGGTGTGATCAATTTTTAGTGATTGGCACCTTAGTTTGTAGATTCTATAACTTTCACAAAGACCAAATAATATACACTAATTTGGGTTATTTTACCAAATATATGTAGCAGTATAACTTTTGGCCAAAATTTATGAAGAAAAATTACTAATTTGCCAAATTTTATGACAGAAACAAGTCGGATCCGTTATCTGTTATTTAACAAAAGTATTATTGTGTGGAGAACAAAAATAATCAAATGCTAGTGAACACGCAGGGTGTTAGCATGGTTGGGATTTGAACTCATGACCTAAGTGCCTTGTTCATTAGTGCAAACCACTAAGCCATTGTGCTGAGCACAACTAGACTTGCATAATAGTTTAGTATGATTCAAGAATGGACATGCAATTTTGCGATTAGGTGATATTCTGCTGACTTCCATTATCCAATCTTGTGCAAGCAAACATGTTTTTTTAATTATTTTGCTTGTACATAGATAAGTATTCTTAGCAAACATTCACTAAGCTAAGGGAACATTCCCTTGCAAAGTGAGCAGCCTGTTCGCCTTTAGTAAATCAACACAATTGTCCCACCTAGGGGTAGATGAATGAAAAGTTGTTTCTTTTGACAGCAAAAATGGGAGTTCTTTACATGTCCACTAAAACATATGATTTGGTGATGGGAGTAGCTATGCTACAGCATCTTAAAGCTGTCACAAAATAAAGGAAGAATGTCATGCTCTGTAATATTGCATACGTGTCTGCAGGTCAGAAAATGGCTTACACAGTGAAAGTATGGGCTGTAAAATTTGAAATCGTTGTACACCTATCTGTTTTGTGTTTGCATGACTGTAGTAGGACATTATAATGTTTTTTTCATTCAAGCCAGGGACATTGGTCAAGTGTCAGTGGTCTTTCAATTCAGTAAATAACTTGCCCTTGTATATGCTGCTCTGACCTTAGTCACACAGATTCACAGTGGATGAAGATGAAAATCCAACTCTTGTTTATCCACTAAAACACAAGCAGATCACAGTATTCAACATCTGTTTCATGGTCTACATACAGTATCTCACAAAAGTGTGTACACCCCTCACATTTTTGTAAATATTTTATTATATCTTTTATGAGTTATTTTGTGGGGACAGCAAATTTACACTGTTATACAAGCTGTACACTCACTACTTTACATTTTAGCAAAGTGTATTTTTTTCACTGTTGTGTGTACTCACTTTTGTGAGATACTGTATATGCATTTTCTGTTTCAATATTTTTATTGAAGTTTCAAGAATCATAACAAGCCATGGTTTGCCCACGCAGGGGCAACATCTGATAGGCATGTAAAGAAACAGTGTATGAACGTGTAATGAGTAACATAATAAAAAACTGTTACCAGGACCATAAAGGGTAAGTTAGGAATTAGGCAGATTACATATATGCATTTTCAAGCTTGTTAGAGAAACACTGGGAAAGCCAGCTTGGCTATCAAAGGGTACTATTTGTTCCTGACAAGTTGGCTTAATCAGACCCAAGTATGCCTATGTTTATATTCTGCTTTTTATAGAGGAAGCAACTGCCATCACAAAGTGTCTGTCTGTCTGTCTATATTTGAGGAAGAAACCAAGAAATGCTAGCCTGCAGAGATTGAGAAACTCTGGGGGTATCTTTGTCTGCAAGAGAATGCGGTGTGTAGGAGAGAGGATCTACTATGATCTACTAACTTTCCTAGTAGTTTTGAAGCACAGGTAGGTGCTTACAATAAAAGTAAGGAAAATTAAGGAGGAAGTCTAAGCAAATATATTATAGAAAACTGGCTTAAATATTGATACCTCATCCAGAATGGATATTGTAAAAAACAAACAGCCAGAGCTTATAGACTTTAATTGTACCAGAGAAGGACTAAACCACATTAAGCTCACAAAAAAGGTATTTTATTACAAAAACTATTACATATAAAATAGAATATATATAGAGCTTGTGCTCTTAAAAAAAAATCATATGATTGTCGTATATGCTAGTACATATACTTCACATATTGTTTCTTTGTAAAGCTGGCCAGGAGGTCGACGCGTTTTACAAACAGCTTCCTCAGGACCTCAATTCCTTGACCACAAAGAAACTGATCTATCTATGAAAAAAAATTCACAGTAATTATATATTATACAAAATATACATCATGCAACACATACAAATTATATATATATATATATATATATATATATATATATATATATATATATATATATATATATATATCTATCTATCTATCTATCTAGTATTGGTGGAGTGATCAATTACTGGACGTTTTCTGTTTGAGCTACAGGTAATGTATACTAAAACAAAAAGGAGGGACTGCTACATATATAGGATGTATTATGTTTCAACTTACCAATTTAAGATATTATTTTTCTGAAAAAGCAAGAGAATGGTGGTCCTGAAGATTAGTAAAAATCCTAAAAATCGTTATGGTAATTATACTGAGGAACCTGTAACGCCCATCAAGGCACAATTCATAAACCAATCACCATAGCTCTACCTACTTTATATATGCACCAAACAGCTAGCTGAGAGATCTCTATTCTCCTTACCTACAATACAATAGCAGTATTCCACAACCAACTGGGTCAGAAAAAATATATTATCGCTGTATTTCTCTAAGCCTTATCACATAATGGAATCAAGTAGGCTTCGGCCTATAAATATATAAGGCACACAAAACCCGATCAAAATTCATGTTATCCTTATAATGACATACCAAACTAAACTGTTAATTTCCCACACGGGAGACTTTGATCCATCATACTTAATGGCCAAACAATCACTTTTATGAACACTCACCTAAAATAATGTCCGCCTTCAAGTAGTACCAGAAATATATTATTTTTCATGTGTTAACCACTTCAGCCCCGGAAGATTTGGCTGCTGAATGACCAGACCATTTTTTGCGATTCGGCACTGCGTCGTTTTAACTGACAATTGCGGGGTCGTGTGACACTGCATCCAAACAAAATTGACTTCCTTTTTTTCCCACAAATAAAGCTTTGTTTTGGTGGTATTTGATCATCTCTGCGGTTTTTATTTTTTTGAGCTATAAACAAAAAAAAGAGCGACAATTTTGAAAAAAAAAACACAATATTTTGTACTTTTTGCTATAATAAATATCATTTTTTTTAAAAAAACTTTTTTTTTTTTTTTTAAAAAGGACATTTTTTGTCAGTTTAGGCCGATATGTATTCTTCTACATATTTTTGGTAAAAAAAAAAAAATCACAATAAGCGTATATTGATTGGTTTGCGCAAAAGTTATAGCGTCTACAAAACAGGGGATAGATATATAGTATTTTTATTATTTTTTTTTTTCGGACACTTTTGACACAATTTTAGAACTATTGGCATTTATACAGCGATCAGTGCTATAAAAATGCACTGATTACTGTAAAAATGTCAAGGGGTTAACTGTGTTCCCTGTGTGCTTCTAACTGTAGGGGGAGGGGACTGACCTAGAGGAAATGACAGATCGTGATTCCTAGGTATTAGGAACTCACGATCTATCTCTCCTCACAGAACAGAACAGGGATTTGTGTGTTTAAACACACATGTCCCTGTTCTGCCTCTCGTGCCTGCGATCGCTCGTGGCCGGCGGTCATCGTGACCGTCGGCCACGATCATTGGCACCCCCGCAGTGCAGCATAGTGCACACGCGCCTGCTATCCCGCTTAAAGGAGCCGACGTATAGCTACGATGGCTCGCGGGATCGTGCCGACCTGCTGCAGTATAATGACGGTGGCTGGTCGGCAAGCGGTTAAACCTCCTTAGTTTACCAAACCATCTCTAACAATAGAGACATTGCTATGCTACTCACTTGATGTATCCATAGATATTTTCAGCACAAGAGAATAAACAAAGGGGGAAGGAAATCTTTTCATTGCTTACCTCTCCAGTGCACAGCCAGACTCACACAGCCTCCAGCATCACTCCTCTCCCGACCTACACCACTTATAAGTACTGAATCATGCCTAATCACAGGCTTCTCCAATTTGCAATCTCCACATGCCTGAGTTAATTAGTACTCACCTCTGCTGTCTGAGAGCACATCATTTCCTTCATATGGAGCAGACATACAGTTTCCTCTAGGAGAGGCTATTCCTCTGAGCTTACCAGGCACAACATGCAAAATGGCCACTAGGGGCTGCTCCTGCACACCGGTGCGGTGACAGCCAAAACTCCTGATTAATTATTTAGCCTACACACAAAGCAGGCAGGCCAGTGTCATGTCACCATCCGGAACAGCCAAACACACCAACCCCGCACTTTTTGCTACAAACTGACAGGGGTAAATCGCTGCCTGCATTGTCAGCTTGCCATGCACACTCTTTCAGTTGGCTATTGGGTTGCAGCCCAAATGTCAATTGATGGGTACACTTTACAGGCTGACAATACTGTTGCTAAAGCTAAAACAAGCTTGGAAAGCTAAAACAAGGACTGTAAAACAGATGCATAAAAAAATATTTGCAACAGATTCATAAAAATTGCTTATAAGACTGTATAAAGTGAGGCATGCCAAAGCATACTGAGAAGAAGATTTTGGTTTACATATACTTTAATGAAGAGACACATAATCCGCAAATAAAAAAGAAATGGAGTAAATTTATCTACAACCAGACTGTCAGAGTTAGTGGCCATTGGCTGGTAGTCCAGCAGTGAGGACTAGAGGTTGCTAAAACTCCAGTGTTCTCCCAGTGAAAGACCCATCCACTTCTATCATGTAGGTACGGTAGCTACAGTGGATGCTAGGAAAGAATTTCCTCTTGTAATAGGGACATGATCGACATCAGTCTCTGCTTCATAAGATTTTAGAGATTCTGCCACATAAAACATAAAAGGTAACTGTTTTGGGATTTTAGGGTCTATAATATGTTTTTGTTTTTTTTTCCTCCTGGAGACACTGCCTAATTTGCTAAGATGCTGGAAATGTTGCCCATGTTCATTTAGGCTCCATTCACACTAGCGCGTTTTTTGATGCATTTTGCAGAAATGTATGGGAATTTTTTAACATGGGTTCCTATGGAACGTGTTCACATCAATGCATTTTTGTACCGCTGCGTTTTTGTTAGGGTCAGGGACATTTTTCATGCAAAATGCAGCGTTTTGCATGTAATAGAATTCAATGGACCAGCATCAAAAATGCAAGTACAGCGTTTTTGCAGCGTTTTTACAGCGTTTTTGGCTTTTTTTTATTTTTTAGCCTGTATACAGGCTAAAAAAAAAACGCAAAATGCTGTTCAAAAACGCAGCAAGCACCACAAAAAACACTGCAAAAACGCTCAAAAGCAACATGCATAGATGTGAATCGAGCCTAAGTACTGAAAACTCAATAAAGATATTACCACCAGTTTAAACTTGAACTGTAGACTGCCTATACAAAAAGCCTTTGTACCTTTCCAAAAGACAGCGGAAGCACAGCTGCCGTAATAACAGGTCATACCCATTACACATCTTACAATGCAGGGTGGTCATATTCAGTTTCTTGTTTATTTCAATTACCTGTTAAATAGATTGCCTGGTAATTTAAAATAATATAAATTCAAGCGTAATTCTAGCCCACGCTTTTTTTTTTTTTTCTTGAGATAAGTTGAGTAGAGGCTATCACTGTTTAGGACCACTATCGCAAGCTTTCAGCAACGCGTTCTTATTTGAAATATTTTAAGTAATTTATTTTAGTATCCTAACAACATTTGTTTTCAAAATCATTTGTTCGGTGGGTACGTTTTTTTGTATTCAGATATTTGCTTTGTAAAAAAATAAAAAAATAAATAACATGGTAAGGAGCTAAATGACAGGTGAATGGCAAGTAACCCACCTAATTGGACGCTTTTAACCCCAGAAGGGGGAGAAGAATCTGGTGAGTGCAGCTGCAATAGGAACACAAACTTAAGATATGCACAGTGTATTCACTCACTGAAAAGTCCATCTGACTAGAAAGAGGATTTTCTTCACGGGCACAAGAGCATTTTATATTCAATTTAATTTTAAAATTATTATCATTATTATTTTCATTTTGTTCATTTTATTTATTATCCAGTAATTTTGTTTTTTTTTGATGATTTTTATATTTTTTATTTATAATGCACACTATAGAAATGCAGACCCAGAAAATCTGCTTGTTTGGTGGTTTTTAATAATTAGCACTTTGAAATATTCCATGCAAGCATAGTAATTGCAATTGCACCTTAGATTGTTTCAGTATGTATCACAATTTTGTTTAGTGTTTTATCCTTTATTTTAACGGATAATATATATACTGACTTTTCACACCAGGAATCACTCACTTTGTTTGATTTTAGTTTTAATGCAAAATCACAGTGTACAAGTAATTTTTGGTTTGGTTTATTTGACAATACACAATTGATACACATTGGTAATACTTATCAATACACGGTATAATATCTTCTTAGTCTCTAGGATTTTCCAAAGGAAGCACCCTATGTATTTTTATACCACTATGTGTTAGCAGTAGAACAGCGCCATATCTACTTTGTTTTCTTATCATGTGTCATTGCTCCACTTAGTGGTAGTAATTGGTAGAGGCAGCAGTTCTGTTAACCCCCTCCAACTCTTCATTTAGCACCTAGTTCGTTGCTCGGAGACTTTTTCTTTATTTCCACCTAACTTAGGCCCCTTTCACACTGGGGCGGGAGTTGCGTCGGCGGTAAAGCGCCGCTATTTTTAGCTGCGGTATTCGGCCGCTAGCGGGGGGAGAGGTTTTACCCCCCGCTAGCAGCCGAGAAAGGGTTAAAAACCACCGCAAGAGGCGCTTTGCCGGCGGTATAGCCGCGGTGCCCCATTGATTTCAATGGGCAGGAGCGGTGTATACACCGCTCCCTCACCGCTCCAAAGATGCTGCTAGCAGGACTTTTTTCAGCGTCCTGCTAGCGCACCACTCCAGTGCGGAAGCGATTTTTCAGGTCGGTTTGCAGTCGCTATTTTTAGCACAATAGCGCCTGCAAAACGACCCAGTGTGAAAGGGGTCTAAGTGTGCCTGATAGCGCTAGTAGCTCCTTGGCTTTCTGTGAAATTTGTTGAAGCAGCTCACCTCAGTCTTTATTTTTGCTACCAGGTAACTCTTGCATTCAGAGATATTTCTTCATTTACCTACTGTAAACTTGCAAAGAAGCTACTTTATATGTATGTACGGAATATACAAAAATTTGGTCAAAAATCAAAACCGTCATTTTACATTATTTCTAAAATGTATGCTAGACCAAATGAAAAAAAAAAAAAAATATATATATATATATATATATATATATATATATATATATATATTCAGTACATCTTTGCAGTGCTTGCACATTTTCCAGAGTTTTATCCCTTTAAAAATGCTGCATGTACTGAAAAATACCCGTTGATCCTGACAGAATTCCAGTGTGCCCCTAACTACCTATTTGGGCAGACAACACAGTGCTTTTTCTGCACTGAAATTGCAACCAGCATTGTTAGCCCCAGTTTCTGTACTACTGAACTTTACCTATCATCCACCCCTCTCTGTCCCAAAAAATGGCTACATTGATTTATTTACCATTAAATCATTGCTGCTGCCATGACTCCCAAGAGCCTGCCCACACATTGTTTGTAGAGAGCGAGCTAATGGAAGATGTGGTTCTGGGGGCATGTCTACATGAGTAGTAACTGAGCTCCCAGAAGCTGCCTAAGCAACAATTGTGCAAGTCCAGTGATGTCACAGGACCAAGGTAAAATAAAAATTAAATGTCAGGAGATGTGCTAGTGGGGGATAGGGAGGTCAAAGGGTATATTTAGGTAATGCTAGAACGTACTCTTTAAATACAGTCTGTATATGTTTATTGCCCTGATTTTTTTTGTTTTATAGTGTTCATAGGGTATACTTGTGTTTTGCATGTTTTGTATTATTTTGTTTTTTCGGTCCTGTAACACGTGCATTTCTTTTCTACATACAGTAGCCAGTGTTGTATGTGTTTAAAATGGAACTAAAAATGTTCTAAGGAAAAAAAAATTGATATGGGGACTAATATTACAAAAATCTTTTTTAGATTTTTTTTACTAGAAACTAATTTGACTTGCAAGCTTGTATGCAAATAGAAGGTTTTATCGGTCATATAACTGAAGACTTTGGTAACAAAGAAGAAATTCTTTTCATATCTTAAATTAATGTTTTTTTCAAAGCTGTTAAAGAACTTATTTTGCATGAATTTTAGGAACACTGCACAGTCATTATTTGCATTAATTAAACAGAGGTTTCAAAAGGCAAAGCAGTTTCCATGAACATAAACACATTATTTCTCTGTGCTCTTGAACTCCTTTGATTACATAAAAGTACTTTTCTCATGAAGTTTTATCTTTGTGTAGCACAGATCGTAGTAAACATTCATTTTGACAGGACTGTGGTTTTTTTGCATGAAGCAAGCAGAAATAGGTTGTGAAAAATTAGTATAATGTACTGGCTATCTTAACCAACACTACTACTTGTTTTGAAGGTGTTAAGCAATCTTTTCCACAACCTATATTTCTTCAAAAAGGTTGCTTCATAATACACAAACACATTTTTTAATTCAGTTACCTATAATGTTAAAGCATTTGTGGGTTGTCATAAGTGTTTAAAATCTATTTAAAACCAATAATTAAATAAACACGTTAAAGTAGATCCAGGCCCAATCACTAAAATCTCATATAAGCTTTAACACATATATATAAATATGCAGCTGTCATTAAAACAATACCTGGTGATCTTGAAGGTCCACAGGTAGTTCAGTTATGGCGTGACACCTCTCTCCCATTATGCTCTTGCATTTTCACCCTATCACATGTAGTCTTCAAGTGGTCATATTATGAGGGAATGGTATACCCTAGAGCTGCACAATTAATCATTAAAAGATTGTGATCTCGATTCAACGCCCCTGATGATCTCTATTGCAGAGTTTGCCATTTCATATAACAAGTGGAGAGACTTATCTGCTCACTCAGCTGTCAAAAGAAAACATCCGGCAGTCTGCCAAGTTTTTAACATGAAACATTGTAACTAACTCTTCCTTCTTAGATCAAAGGGATACACTTCTGTGTGTGAAAAAATCCAGGCAGTCTGCCAAGTTTTTTGTAGATGCAGGAAGTTTAACCACTTAAAGTCTAAATCTTTTTCTGACACTTGTTTCTTAAGTTAAAATCAATATTTTTTGCTAGAAAACTACTTGGAACCCCCAAACATTATATTTATTTTAGCAGAGACCCTAGGGAATAAAATGTCAAATGCTACTATATTTTATGTCGCACTGTATTTCCCCAACGGTCTTTCAAACGCAATTTTTTGGGAAAAAATACACTTCAATGAATAAAAAAAAAAGAAACAGTAAAGTTAGCCCAATTTTTTTTTTGTTTTAGGGCCAGTTCACACCACATGCAGTCCAGTGCGTTTTTTTTTCTGCATCAAAAACGCATAGAAAGTAGGTTATATGGTTTTCAATGGCATAGTTCACACCAGTGCTTGCAGTTGCAGTGCGTTCCAGTTCCAGCAAAAAAAGTAGAACGTGCTGCATTTTTCCTGCACTGGACTGTACTGGAACGCTGTAAAAAGCACCAAAAACGCACTGGAACACCCATGTTCTTATTTAAGGTTAAGGAAAAAAAGGGGGGGAAATACACTGGACTGCACCAAAAACGCGCATGCAAAAAGCATCTGGAGCGCATCCGGACTGCGTTTCTATGGTGTGAACTGGCCTTAAATGTGAAAGATGATGTTACGTCGCGAGAATCGTGAGAGAATCGTGATCTATCTTCTAAGCAAAAAAATTGTGATTCTCATTTTAGCCAGAATCGTGCAGCTCTAGTGTACCCTTGCACTATTGGGAAATCAGTCCAAAAACAGTGATGCATAGCTGCTACTGAAGCATATGTATGTGTAATGGAAGTAGCTAAAAAGGCCAGAGGATATAATCAGCACCGCTATGAAAAAAGGGTAACAAATAGTATTTCATAGTAGAAGAAAGACAACAATCTCTTATTATACATTGTGCTTTAGAAAATTAAATTTCATCAGGGTAGGGTTAGGGTTCTAGATCTGCTTTAAGGTAATATCAAAAGTTGTTTTAAATCTTGTTTAAATCTATAACATTGATATAATACCTGAGGATCCTGCCATAAGGTCCTTGTGCAGGCACTTCTGGTATAGGGTGACAGAGTTCTTTCCCGGTGTCCCAATTGTTCTACTGTGTTTTCCTCCTGTCACAAATTTTCCCAATGTAGTCTAAGAGTGACTGGTCCAACAGACATGGCACAGACATGATCCTTTGTGGCAAACTAAATAGTTCTGTTAGGGCAGTGGCGGCTAGTGGTCAAAATGTTTGGGGGAGCGCAAACAAACGGAAAAATTCTGAACAAAAAACATCAATTGCAGTCTCACTGTGCCCATGAAACGCAGCCACTGTACCTATCAAACGCAGCCACTGTGCCATCAAACGCAGCCACTGTGCCAACAAACGCAGCCACTGTGTTCATCAAACGCAGCCACTGTGCCGTCAAATGCAGCCTCTGTGCCATCACACGCACCCACTGTGCCCATTAAACGCAGCCAATTTGCCCATCAAACGCAGCCATTGTGCCATCAAATGCTGTCACTGTGCCATCAAATGCTGCCACTGTGCCCCATCCAATGCTGCCACTGCGCCCATCAAAAGTTACCACTGTGACCCCGCCATCTATCCAGCTGTCAAAAGAAAACTTACCCTATCTCAGTGGTGGCAGGTCAAGGAGCGGGGGACCGTGGCCAGCTGTGGGACCTTGCAGCGGGTCAGACAGTGGCGAGCTGTGTCCTCCATGTGTCTCCTCCCCTCCTCCTTTATAGGCGTACAATCACAGCATCTGTCCTTTCAGCCAATCAGGTGACGGGTAACAGACCCATGCTTCCTGATCGGCAGAGAGGTGGTTCAGTGTTAGAAAAGCGAATAGTCATTTGCTTTTCCAACACATCTGGGTGGACTCCGAGTGCAATGTTTTGCTTTCCGAGTACACCTTTTTTGAAGCTTATAAGAGCCTGAATAGGGCTTGGATAGGGCTTGGCGACGGCAGCCATGGATAGATTCATGCAATGCATGAATCTATCAATTAGTCATAGAGTGGGGTAGCCGGAGAGGGGGGTGGCACCTGTGCGCTCTTGATGGACACAGCGATACTGTGTTACATGTACTAGAACAGAAGTCTGCATTTTTAGCTTTGGAATTTAAAGAGACTTAGTCCTTCTATTTTTTTTTATTATCTAAAATGATTGTAATTTAATTAAAAAAAAATATATATAACAGAGGTTTATACTTACTTGCTCCGTGCACAGAGTGGCTTCAAATCTCCTCCTCTTTTCGGGTCCCCTGCTGGCGCCTCTGGCTCCTCCCCCTTCCCATTTCCTATGAAAGTACTCGTGCAGGCTCACTCCCAAGCCTCCCTGTCTGCGTCTATTGACTTAGACAATGGAACTTGGCCTTGCCCCCTGCTCCTTCACCACTGGCTTTGATTTACAGCAGTAGGTCTCAATGGCTCCCGCTGCCTCAGCAAAGCCTGTGTGACCAGGAAGTGAGGGGAGGGAGGAGCTGCTGATGAGTACAGTGCTGGAATGAATGAGGATTGAGAAAGTGTAAGGGGGGTACTACTACCTAAACATTTTTTACCTTAATGCAAACACTCACTTTCTCTTGAGATATGTCAGTAGGGACGTTCAGAAGATATCCATAGATATATATTTCCTCCTGAGTGTCATCTCATGTTTTTTTTGCCCACTCCCAGTGATGTCACACCAAGTCAAGTGTTGGGGACATGCAGAATACCCAGGGTACTTGCTGATGGCACTTTGGTTCCTGAACTAATGTGGTTACATATTTTCCTACTTATTATTGAATATGATGTATGTGAGTGTCATTGATTACTTTAAATGTATGTCACTTTCTTGAATGGTAAGAATGCTGAAAAATGGATACCCAATAATTAATGATATTGGAATATATCCTAACAGTGTTAAAATGTATACCTTTATTATAACCTATGTTGAGTATAGGTTGTTCCTAGATTTACTTAGCATTTCACTTTTTTTACAGAATGGTTCCAGTGTCTCGCTGCCTGCTCCATCATTGCTGTCTCCTCATTCTAAGGTCAGACTAGGACCCAGCGCACAACTGCAAGCAATTGCCACAGGCTCATCAGGTAAGGAATATTTTTTATTTTATTTGTATTGTATAGTTGATAATGCAGTATGTATGGACATGAAGAAAACAGAAAGTATGGTGATATTCTTATCAAGAAACCCAAAGACTTTTAGGTTCTGTTCACAAAGACCTTACAAGGTAGCCCTTCACTAGGCAGACATTTTAAAAAACAGGGGTACAAGACCCAAGTCTCATGATTTGCCAAATCATGTGACTGACCTCTCATCCAATTACAGCTGGTTCTTTGCAGAATTATGCAGTATACCACAGGCATGACTTGTAAAATTCAGGCACAGTGTGGAGTAAACACTACAGCCTCCTAATTTTACAATGAAAGAGCAATAGGCTCTATCCATCTGCTCTTTTTCTATCAGCATGTTCTATGTCAACAAGTTGCAGACTCATGAGGTTATCCATCTGCTCTCTTCTTCTACCAGGACTTTCTATGCCAACATATTTGCACACAACATAGCGTATTAGTTCCTAGTCCTATACTTACGTCTCTTTTGCTGACTTTGGGGATGGTATGGGGCTGATATGAAGTCAAATCCAGTTGTATAAGGAATACAGTGCTGCATTAATTTCTTAGTTTCTTTTCTTAGTTCATTAGTTTCTTTTATACACCTCCTATATCTGTCTAGAGTATAGCTTTAAAAGAGAAGTATGGGCAAAGCTCTTTCAGCCATACTTATCATGTGGGTCACAGGAGTACAGACCAGATGTTTGGTGAGAGTGCAGTTTGTAGCAGAGGTGTGCTCAAGGGGTACAGAGGTGTGTGAGGTGGCTACAGTGGTGAGAGAGGTGTGTGATGGGGTACTGTGGTGATAATGGTATACGATGGGGTATAGTGGTGGAAGAGGTTTGTGATGGGGTACAGTGGTGGCAGAGGTGTGCGATGGAGTACAGTGGTGGCAGAGATGTATGAAGGGGTACAGTGGTGGTAAAGATGTGTGATGGGGTACAGTGTTGGCAGAGGTGATGTGCGATGGGGTACAGTGTTGGCAGAGGTGGTGTGCGATGGGGTACAGTGGTGGCAGAGATGTGCGATAGGGTACAGTGGTGGCAGAGATGTGCGAAGGGGTACAGTGGTGGCAGAGATGTATGAAGGGGTGATAAGGGTGTGTGATGGGGTACAGAGGTGTTTTTGTGAGGTGCACAGTGATGGCAGAGGTGTGCGATGGGGTACAGTGGTGGCAGAGGTGTCTGGGAAGGGTACAGTGGTGGTAAAGGTGTCCAATGGGGTATAGTGGGGGTTAAAGGTGTGTGATAGGGTACAGTGGTGGCAGAGGTGTGTGATATGTCTACAGTGGTGACAGGTGTGCAATGGGATTCAGTGGTGATAAAGGTATACTATGGGGTACAGTGGTGGCAGAAGTTTGTAAAGGGGTACAGTGGGGCTAAATGTGTGCGATGGGGTACAGTGGTAGCAGATGTGTCTGATGGGGTACAGTGGTAGCAGAGGTGTGTGAAGGTGTACAGTGGCAACAGAGGTGTGTGAAGGGGTACAGGGGTGGTAAAGGTGTGCAAAGGTGTCTGGGGTGGTACAGTGGTGGCAGAGATTGCGTGAAGGGGCACAGTGGTGGTAAAAATTTGCAATCGGTACAGTACTGGTAAAGGTGTGCAATAGGATAAAATGGTGGCAGAGGTGTAGTGGAGGTACAGTGGTGGCAGAGGTGTTCAACAGGGATACTGTGATGTTAAAAATGTGCTTGGGGTGCAGTAACCCTTGGCACCCCAAATGGTTTGGAACTACATTTCCCATGATGCACAGCTACACTGCAGATTGCATAAGCATCATGAGAAATGTAGTTCCAAAACTTCTGGGCTGCCAAGGTTTGCCATCATTGATCTAGACCCACGCATTCTATATGATATATTGTAATTACATACTCTAGACCAAAGTGTGTAAGCTCAGGGTGTTCACATAATGCTGGCCTTAAAGCACTTTTTTTATTTGATCAGCCAGTGGGCTAATTAAAAAAAAAAAAGCAAATGGATTTCTCCATCCACAGAAGAAAAGGTGGATCGAAGAATCCCCCCCACTGGGACATTGTACTGAACAGAGGCTGCAGGCGATTGACTACAGCCGCTGATCATTCTACACACTGATTGAAACTTGGTCCCTGCTGAACTAGCTGAATTGACCATCTATGGCCAGATTTAAAGGACAGGTTCACCTTTATCAACATGTTTCATGTTAAACCAAATAAAAAGCAGCACCGTTCACATACTCCTGTCACATATACTGTCCAGTTCAAACACTGATGCTGGGTGCTTGGTTACTGCTTAGTTACTGATAAGAGCACGTCAAGCCCGTCCATATAGCCATAAATGTTTCCCATAACTGCACACTAATATAGTAAACCACAAAATAAATGGAACAAAATAGATTATAGCGCACACATACAAAAATGACATTAAATCCTGCAAGGCTATTTAAAACACCTGAACATATTTAAAAATATGGGGATTTGGTCACACCATATTGCCATATAGTGCTAAGCCCACTACTGCCTCAAAGTACCCCATTATTAGTCGGTCCTACACTAATCATAGAATGAAAGATCTTTAGTGGGCTTAGCACTATATGGCCATATGGTGTGACCAAATCCCAATATTTTTGAATATGTTCAGGTGTTTTTAATAGCCTTGCAGGATTTCATGTCATTTTTGTATGTGTGCGCTATAATCTATTTTGTTCTGTTTGTCAGTCAGTCACAATCTTGAATGTAAACACATTTTTAGGGTGTGCCCCCAAGTCTGTTTTTTCCACAAAATAAATGAATGAATGAATGAAGGATTTGTAGAGCGCTGCAAATGCGAACTAAATCGCCTCAAGGCTCTAGAATGCATTCTCTGTTGCCAGCTTCTTAGAAAAGGAAGGTCTTTAGTTTTTTCCTGAAGGCCTGATGGTTTTCTTCCATGCGGATGTGGGTCGGAAGAGCGTTCCATAGTCGAGGTCCTTGGACTGCGAATCTTCATTCTCCCTTTGCTTTGTAGCGATATTTTGGAATGATGAGGAGGTTTTGGTTAGCTGAGCGAAGGCTGTGATTGGGTGTGTAGTGTTTTATTTTCTCCTGCAGATATAGCGGAGCATTTCCTTGTATGCATTTGTGGGTGAGGCAGAGGGTCTTGAATTTGATCCGATTCTTTACGGTTAGCCAGTGTAGGCACTTTAGGGATGGTGAAATGGATTCCCAGGGTTGTTTTCCTGTTAACAGTCTTGCCGCCGTGTTTTGAATGAGTTGTAAGCACGCAAGCTGATATTGGGGTAGTCCTATGTAGAGCGAATTTGCATAGTCGAGTCGGGAGTTGATGATTGTTCCCACAACTGCCGGTTTGTCTTCTTCTGGGATGAAAGGGATGAGTCTGCGTAGGAGGCGGAGGAGATGGTGGGATCCGCTCACCACTGATCCTATTTGAGCATCCATTGTCATTCCTGAGTCAAAGATGACTCAGAGACTCTTGGCTTTGAGGCTTGGAGTGATGGTCTGTCCGAGGATGGTGGGGGGTGTCCACGGGGTCTTCATTTTGGAATTTTTGTTGGCATGTAGGAGAAGAAGTTCTGTTTTCGAACCGTTAAGTTTGAGGGAGCTGATGGTCATCCAATCATCAATTGAACAGAGGCATTCTTCTAATTGTTGATGGTTTTTTTGACCGGTGATGTGAAAGTAGAGTTGGGTGTCATCGGCATATGAGTGGAAACAGAGGTCTGTTTTCCTGATGATATTGAGAAGTGGGCGGATGTAGATGTTGAATAGCACTGGTGATAGGGGTGAGCCCTGGGGAACTCCGCAGGAGACTGCCCGGGTCTCTGAGGTGAATGTTCCTAGTTTCACTGTCTGAGAGCGATTCTCTAGGAAGGATGCAAGCCATTTTAGCGCCAGACCTGTGGCTCCTGCCACTTCTGAGAGGCGGACAAGTAAAGTATTGTGGTTCACTGTATCAAATGCTGCGCTGAGGTCCAACAGTACCAGGAGACTAGATTCTCCGTTATCTGCTGCTTCAAGGGCGTCGTCCCATATTTTGAGGAGTGCTGTTTCTGTGCCATGGCCCGGGCGGAAGCCTGATTGCAGTGGGTCCAGGAGTTGATGTGTGTCCAGGTGGCGTTGTAGTTGTAGTACTACTGCTTTCTCCATAATCTTAGAGATGGTGTTGAGGCTTGTTATCGGTCTGCGGCAGTTGGGGTCCTTAAATGATCGCAAATGACTTCAGCTGGCTCTCAGAACATCAGGAAAGCCCCCTAACATGTTTCGCCTGTGTAGGCTTTAAGCATAGAGGCCCTATTTAGGGTGTAATAGGACCAATCGCTCTTACCCCATGAACCACTGTCACATTAAAAATTGGCTCCACCCGAACAGCGTCATCATTTATTCACATTGATCTGTGAATGAGAAAAACTACAAGTCAAGCCCCCCAGCGGCAGACAGACTTCTGGTTCTCAAAGGACTATGAGTGTGCTGATCAGCACACTTGCGTCCCGTGAATCTTCCTCCAGTATTAAAAAGTGGAAGACTGTACAGAGATAACCCGGTTAATGGAACTCGCTGTATTTGACTTGTTAAACTTCAGGCTGCCAATAGTGTAAAAAATGGCCTGCTACTATTGCTCAAGGAGTGGAAATTTCAATATTTTTACACAGAACTGCTTCAATCAAATAGGGCATTACAAATCCACGCAAAGGGTAACTCCACTTTCATGGGAAAAATGGCAAATACAAAAAATAGCATATACAATTGCTACACTAGTCATATTGTAATTTAATGTTATAAAAAATGAGCTTTCCTTTTCAATCTGTATTTTTCTGTGAGATGCAATGCAACATGGCAACCTGAGGGTGTTCTGTAAACAGATGGTGTTCAGAACGCTCCCCCAGAAATATCAGTTCTTGCTTTTGTGATTGGCTTACTGATTTGCCGATAAGTCTGCACTAAGATCCCCTGTAACATGTAATTTTTGGTGAGATACTCCCAAAGGGAAATCACGTCTAAAGGGATGCAGACCCAGCAATTTTCCTCAATAGAGTCCTGCAAGTGCAGCAGCTGATTGACGATTATGGAATCACTTTCATGCACATTCATTTTGCACATAGACATAGGCAAACAAACAGCTATTTCTTCAGAATAACAAAAGGTAGGAACCTGCAACAACGTATTTAAAATCCTTGCACTGTACATAGATCACCCAGAGGGGAATATATTTCTCAACAAAAAGTGGAGTTACTCTTTAAATTTACATTTATCATTGCTATGTCCAGCATTCAATTATGTCATAACCTTGAATTTGAAACAGTATTCTTCAGACAGAGACCTGAGTTGGGGTACTGTAATGTAACTAGCTGGGAGTGTTTGTCAGTCATATAATTTATTACATAGTATTGTAATATTTATATTGTGCATGTAAAGAACTACGGAATCATGTTTTATTAAGATTTATTTCTGGGCTAACAGGAAATATGGATTAATGTATAATCATTTTATTTTTGTGTGAGTTACCACACAGTAGGTAAGGAGCCTGTCACGTTGCCCATGCACAGGACAATGATCGGTTCCCTTGATATCCCACATCTCTCACTGATTCTCACCTTTCCTGATGCTCTGTTCACCTGCCTCTTAGCCCAATCAATGTGTGAGCTCTGTTGCAGTTCATTCGAGTTACCAGGGGGTTATTGACCTCCGACAAATAAATGGAGTAGCAAGGGGACCATTACAAGGGTGAGTATCAGCAGCACTGGGGTGTTATTAAGAGAATCTGTCTCCTTGCCCTGAACGGCCAATGAGATACCTTTTAAAGCTCATATCAGACTTGCAGTGGGGTTGTCTGATCTGTATTCTGATGGGTTGGTGGGGAAGCTTAGATGGATTTACGGGAAGGGGAGAGCTTAAGGTGGCTTTCGTTAGTGTGATAATGTCTCCTAATACGACAAAGAACAGGTAGCAAACAGGGCATTGGTACAGAATTCAGCATTGTAGGATTTGTACTGTGAAGCTGTAAAGTCCAGGGTGGTTAGAGTTGAAAGGTATCTGTATTCCTTTACTGGCAGGCAAATCAGAGACGAGCTTAGAAAATGTAAACATAAAGTAAAGTCGTGACACCTTTCAGGATACTTTAAAAATTTCTGCTAGACAACCAGAAAATCTGGACTTCTGGAAGAGACTTTTAAAAAGAATATGATGTGTAAATATGTTTTACCATGATAAAATGTGCACAGTATTTATCTCAACCTTTGTTCTGGTGTCAGTACAACACAGATGAATTAGAAAAAGAGAACCGGTCTCTTTAGATAATATTCCTTGTTGTAACATTTGCATTTGTCAATAGCATTGAGGGAACTGGGCAAACTTCGGTTTGCTGCATGTTCACTAAACCCGCTGGTTAATTCGCAAATAGCGCACATAGCACTGAACCTCAGTGAAGTCTATGGGAGCTGAGTCTTGTTGTTTTCTTTTTCTCAAGGCAAAGGCTTTTATTTTTAAAAGGGCATGGATATCTTGGTATTACCACAGGAACACGTACCAATGCGAAAAAAAAAAAATTTCAAATGTGGTGAGAGGATCTTTTAATGAGACTTAAATGGGAACAATAAAATACAAAAATCCTTTACATAACATGCTTTGGGGGTGCCCTAAACCTGCATGTGAAGTTGCAGATGTGGCATGATGTGCTTCTTTAAAAGTGACGTTGTTTGCAAAGAGCAGCCAGACATTAATGCCACTAAATTGAAAATTGCAAATTTAATTTGTAACCAAAACCAGGAGATCTGTGGCACTACCAACACAAAATGACAGATCCCTGCTGGCTTCTATTTGGTAACAAATGGGTTGGGGGTCCTGACCAGATATAGTCATGCTTAGAAGAGTGCCAACATTAATAATAACGTACAGAAAAGGGGTACCTTTGTCATGACTAATAGAGGAGAGGTTTTTTGTGAGGTTGAAATTTACTTTTATGGTACCGTACAGAAGCTTGGGATACACAAAGTAGGTATAAAAAGTTAAAGTTTTATTACAATAAATTTTAAAAAGACTGAAAGAAGCCAATGGCTTTATATGGTCACAAGTATGGTGACACCGAAAGGATGAAACAAATCCTTTCAGTGTCCACCATACTTGTGTAAAATAGCAGACTTAATGTTTAAGGCTGGACTTAGCTGAGTTGAAAGAGTGTTCAGTAGCACTGTTTAGAACTATACTACAATGTCATAATTTATAAAGGGTAATACTGTATATATTAACCTTGCTTGCCTCTTTGCAACAAAGATACAGGTGACCAATTAATATATAGTCTTTGTTTCATTTACAGTGCCTTGAAAAAGTATAACTACCCCTTTAAAATGTTCCACATTTTGTCATGCTACAACCAGAATGTATTTTATTGGGATTTTAGGTGATATACTAACACAAAGTGGCACATAATTGTGAAGTGGAAGGAACATGATAAATGGTTTTCAATTTTTTTTACAAATAAATCTGAAAAGTGTGGCGTGCATTTGTATTCAGCCCCCCTGAGTCAATACTTTATAGAAGCACCTTTCACTGCAATTACAGCTGCAAGTCTTTTTGGGTATGACTCTACCAGCTTTGCACATCTAGAGAGTGAAATATTTCCCATTCTTTCTTTGCAAAATAGCTCAAGCTCTGTCAGATTGTATGAAGAGTCTGTGAATAGCAATATTCAAGTCTTGCCACAGATTCTCAATTGGATTTAGGTCTGGACTTTGATTGGGCCATTCTAACACATGAATATGCTTTGATCTAAACCATTCCATTGTAGCTCTGGCTGTATGTTTAGGGTCGGGGCCCTGCTGGAAGGTGAACCTTTGCCCCAATCAAGTCTTTTGCATACTCTTAACAGGTATTCTTCTAAGATTGCCCTGTATTTGGCTCCATTCATCTTCTCATCAACTCTGACCAGCTTTCCTGCCCCTGCTGAAAAAAAAGCATCCCCACAACATGATGCTGCCATCACCATGTTTCACGGTGGGGATGTTGTGTTCAGGGTGATGTGCAGTGTTAGTTTTCAGCCACACATAGCGTTTCTTCCACATGTTTGCTGTGTCCCCCACATGGCTTCTCGCAAACTGCAAATGGGTCTTATAGCTTTATTTCAACAATGGCTTAGTTCTTGCCACACTTCCATAAAGGCTAGATTTGTGAAGTGAACGACTAATAGTTGTCCTGTGGACAGATTCTCCCACCTGAGCTGTGGATCTCTGCAGATCCTCCAGAGTTAGCATGGGCCTCTTGGTTGCTTCTCTGATTAATGCTCTCCTTGCCCAGCCTGTCAGTTTAGGTGGACAGCCATGTCTTGGTAGGTTTGCAGTTGTGCCATACTCTTTACATTTCTGGATGATGGATTGAACAGTGCTCCGTGAGATGTTCAAAGCTTGGGATATTTTTTTAGAACCTAACTCTGCTTTAAACTTCTCCACAACTTTATCCCTGACCTGTCTGGTGTGTTCTTTGGCCTTCATGATGCTGTTTGTTTACTAAGGTTCTCTAACAAACCTCTGAGGGCTTCACAGAACATCTGTATTTATACTGAGATTAAATTACACACAGGTGGACTCTATTTACTATTTAAGTTCCACTAGATTTTAGTTAGTAGTATCATAGTAAAGAGGGCTGAGTACAACACACTTTTCAGCTATTTATTTGTAAAAAAAAATTGAAAACCGTTTATCATTTTCCTTCCACTTCACAATTATGTGCCACTTTGTGTTGGTCTATCACATAAAATCCAAACAAATAAATTTACGTTTTTGGTGGTAACATGACAAAATGTGGAAAATATCAAGGGGTTTGAATACTTTTTATGTACTGCCATTATATAATTACAGTAGTAGTAAGAATAACTATGGCCAGTCTAAGTACTTGTGTGTTGCACAGGGTGTACCCAAAATGTGAATGTTTTAGTTATTTATAAAAATGGATTAACAACATAAAGTATGCATATTCCATTCTGGTTCCTTCAGTTTTTAGCAGGGGCATCTGTTCCCTCAACTTTTCTTTCCTATCTGCTTAATAGCAGTTACCTCACCTCCCCAAAGAGTGCTAAAGAGCTAGAGACTGTTTTGCAGTCTGGCAAATGTTAATGGTAAAGCAGAGTTCCACACAATTTTAGAAGTTCACCTTAATAGCTTCCTATCATTACAGACATTGTCAAATGGAATTTTTTATTTTTTTTTCCTAAGGGTTACCTGTCTAGCCTTTATTTCTGTGGCGTTTCCTGTCTCAGCCACCCGCGGGTATCCGCATCATATACGGTGGCGCACTGTTTCCTGGGAGCTATGAATCATTCCCAGGAGTCAGTGAGTCTAGCCACTGCTAATTCTCGAGATCTTCCAAAACCGGAAGTGACGCGATGGCGCCAGTCACGTCTTGGAGACATATCTTTGTTGTCATCACAACAGGGCGGGCGCTTCCGACGACGACGCCCATTGTGATGGCAACGTCGGAAGTTTACGGCGATGCGCACAGCACATAATGCGCATGTGCAGTAACCAGCGGTGCATGCTGGTAGCTCAGCATCACCGTATCCCGGAACTGTCTGCTTGTGGGCTTCACATACCCACAGGCAAGATGAAAACGGCCAGGAAGAAATAATATAACTTACTTTTTTAGACAAAACCGGATATCGGGGGATATATTTAAAAAAAGAAGTGAGTGTTACATTTAAATCACATGAAGGTACGAATTGTTTAAAAAAAAAAATGATTTGACGTTGGAACTCCACTTTAAATCAGTACATCTCTAAAATATATGCACATTTACACTTGTTTTATCCCAAGACCCTGCAAGTACAGAAAATTACTTGTTAATGCCTGCATTTTGCTAAACTAACTCAACCAATCCATCTCACAGATCTCTACAATATAAAGGCTAATGATTCTGTAATCCAGCATAAGAATTAGGAGGATATAAAGGTTAATGATTCTGTAGTCTAGTATAAGAACTAGGAGGGATCCTTGAGATAGCTCTTTGAGTTGCACAGGACAGCTCTAAATTTAACAGTTTTTTTCACTTATCAAGCAAATATAACACAATTTATCCAATGGTATATTTAACAAACCAAAAGGAAGCAAATACACCGAGTTCATTTTTAGAATGTACATACTTTAAAGGAAATCAGTCATGAAAGAAATATAATGGCTGTCTGATCTTTTCTGAAAATGCCAATTTCTTAGCTATCATGCTGACCTTCTAGTGTTAATGGGAATTAAGTGCACTAGAACAAGTATGCAAATCAGCCGGTCTGACTTCACTAACCGCATGTTTGTTCTGTGCGACCGATGTGTGACTGGCAAAGTATTGAAGCCAGACAGCAAAGAAACTAGCATCTTCATAATGAAGTAAGTCATGGCAGCCCCAATATTTCACTTGTGACCGTTTTTTTTTGTTTTTTTTGTTTTTTGTTTTTTAAACAAGCTTCTGGTAATTTAAGTCAAATTAAAAATAGTTAAATGTGGTCTCTGGGTTGTTGCTAATTTGTTGGTAGTTAGAAGGAAAAACCACTGATATCAATGAAGTATGCTTAGAACATAGATTGCCTAAAGAGCTATGCTACAGTAAAACCTTGGTTTGAGAGCGTTTTGCAAGACAAACAACATTTTTAAGAAATTTTGACTTGATATACAAGCGATGTCTTGATATATGAGTAACGTCATGTCACAACTGGGTATAAAAGAGAAGAAAGGCACCTCTAAGTGTAGCAATATGGTTACATTTAATGAAGGTACAGCATTTAGCAACTCACATGGTTGATGATCAAAACTGGCACATCTAAGTATGCAGGTATCCGGGGTAAAGCTGTCCACATAGACCATCCTCCTCACCACCATCAACGTCATCCCTTCCACGCTACACTCCACGAGTGGTTCAAGCCACGCTTTCAGATCGATATACTGCAGGGTAGTCTTCCCAATTGCAGACTGACAGCAATCATAATTGCAGACTGACAGCGGTGAGAGCTGGCGGTGCGGGGGATGGTGTATGTGGACAGCTTTACCCCAGATGCCTGTATACTTAGATGTTCCTCTTTTAATCATCAACCATGTGAGTTGCTAAATGTTGTACCTTCATTAAATGTAACCATATTGCTACACTTAGATGCGCCTCTCTTCTCTTTTATACTCTCTAGCTCCTGCTGGATTTTGCTTCTAATCCCCTTGCGGAGGCTTCCATTTGTGGATAGACATTTTATGGTTACACAACCTATAACATTGCTATAATCTTTTTATATGGAATATAAACTGAAGGACTTATGAATAAATGGTTGTGGAACAAATCATTTGAGTTCCCATTCTTTCTTATGGGGAAATTCGCTTTCATATAAGAGTGCTTTGGATTACAAGCGTGTTTCTGGAACGAATTATGCTCGCAAACCAAGGTTTTACTGTATTTCTTTTTACAATAGATACATTTTATACCATCAGCTAAATTACATAAAATGCTGTGTCATTAGAAAATAACAATTACTAATGTAGAAGGAAAAGATTAGTCACCTACTAGTCCTGCTGGTCCTAAATATTATATGAGGACAATATGGTGCTAGCAGTAGCCAGGATAGTCATATCTGGTGCCAAGCGAATGTCCTTACCCAGTTTAATTACTTCTAATAGTCATGCAACTTGTCAGACAGGTAAAAGGTTTTAAAAATAATTCAGTACCCAGCCTATTTGGCTTTGGGCATTGGCAGCTACTCAGCTTGCTCCTCTTTCCTCTGCCAGAATTTAGGTGCTGTAGAGGGAATATCTTGATGTTGAAAATGATTTTAACAATGTCAGTATGAGCAAGGTTTTCCAGGGCCTTTCCACAGCTGTTAACAGAAGACTGCCGCATGTATTACTCTTTAATAAAATGTTACTTTAAATGAAAAACATTTTGTGGTAAGCTTGGGGAGCTTTTGCACTTTGTTTTGTATACCTGTTGCCTTATATAAGTAGTACCAAAGGAAATGTTTTTGTTTATTATATTGCATAAATATCTACTTGTATGTACTGCATAGGTCGGGTTCATTATATTTTTTAGAAGGAAAAGTACCCTCATTGGAAAAATTACCCTCTTCTCTTGTTCTGTTAACAACTGTAAAATGGTAAACTTCTCATCACATTCTGTCCAGGTAACAGTGGTCACCAGGACACGTAGATATATATTGAATCCCCCCAAGCAGGGGCACAGACAGCAATATAATCTTGGAAGTGTTCTATCCCTTCCCTAATCTATCTTAAACTAAACAAAAAAAAATGTTTTGGCTTCACGTATATTGAGCCACTGCAGATCAATGTTAATGCTATACACTGAAGGAATAAATATCTAGGGGTAATGGAAGGGTTAACGACGTGCCTAACAAGTGTATTGTGGGCCATTTGTGCTTATTTTACTAATAGATGTGGCTGATGGGAAAAAATAAAACAGCCACATCGTTGCTCTCTGTACAGAGCCCTGTGTTGTTAGTAAATCATTGGCTGACAGCATAGCTGGGGCGGGGGGCACGCGCCATATAACCAGAAATGCCAGATCACATGCATATACGTAATCTGGCGCAGCGGAGCCGCACGTCCGCTGTATGTATACTGTGGGCTGGCCTTAAACAATTAATAATGTGTTTTATTTATGCTGTATAGCTTTTGGTGGATAATTGGGTTAGACTTTATATGAGCTGTACCAAAGAAAGTTAGAGTTTATGCCCATGCTAATCATTCAGGTTTTATCTATAATTGTTCTGGTGCAAACAGGAATGATACATCGGAGGGACCTTTCCTGTGGGTGGAGAGCAGAGCTGAAGCCATCTTACATTACTAGTTTAGTTTTGGTCAGAGTGAGTTGCTATTTTTCTGTAGCATATTGTAGCCTGATGAGCGGTTTTATGCAATCTGCACTAGTTCATTACATGTCATGTTGGCTGATATCAGTGATAGGTAACATTAGAGCGGTACTTTTTTTCTTTTGTTCTTCTACAAATAACAAGGTATGCCATATGTAGAACAAATACATTATGTATTTCGTAAATATAGACCACTTTATTTAAAGAAATTTTTCTTTGTAAGTCCATAACTGAATAAAACTACAGAAAATAAACCATGTGATATATTCAGTAATACTTTTCACAGTTCTCTGTAACCTTCACAAAACCACTTCTCATTTCAAGCAATGTACAGGTGCGCAAAACAATTCAGGACTCAAGGTCCACATGCAATTTTATATTGTGCTGATGTCACCTAAGACTAAAACTGTACTCTGGCCGCAAAAACTTTTATTGAAATATATTCCTCAATAGTCGTAAAGGCTAGACACTTAGCATCAAACACCTGTGCAAACCCAGATATTACCATATTAAAGTAGCAATAACGTCATCCTTGTGCTGCACATAACTTGAAAGTCCCACCCACTACAGGCTTCCCGTAGAAAACTGCAAGACCAGTTACCCTGTGAAAAGAAAAAGAGCGACATTGACTGGTCTTCATTACTGGAAGCTCCTGCTCAGAGACAAAGTTTTACACTGAATTACTGCACAGATCTGGAAAAAATATGGAATGCACATGAAAATTAAAGTAACAATACAACAATAGTTAAACATTATTTGCTTATCCCAGAGTTTGGGTTACCGTAATTTTATTTAATAATCAAAGCTACAACCTCTGGTTAACTGCATTTAATGCCACAATTGCTTTTGAACAATTACAGGTCAGCTCTCATGTAGCCTGTCTGAAAGACCTATATTACTTTGGGTAGTCTTGAATAATTCCACAATTGGTTGTCTGTGCGTTGTTTTGATTGTGAATGCATGAAAATAGACATGTAGCTGAACTTAGACAAAAAAAAAATAGAAGCATTTAAGTTTAGCATCTGTATCTCAATGGATTAGTTGGGCACGTCTGTATGGCTACCAATAGGATGGTAAGTCGATATCATCCCAACTGCCCAGCTGGCAAGAGTACATTTGTTTTGCAACAGGAGCTGGGTGCAAATGCATGTATTCTATCAATCACTCTTTATTAATAAACGCTTTTTTTGTTGCGATTTTCTAATAAAAATACTGATCCATTATGACAAACATATGCTTTATGTTTATTCATCTCAACAACTTTTGTTGTACTTTTGTGGAACAGATCATTTGGTTAAACATTCAAGTTGGAAATTCCTAATGCAGTGATATAAAATGATCTTGATACCTAATGGAAGCAAGAACAGGCATGTGCTCCATTAAAACTGACAACTTTGTAAAGTAGTTACACCTAACATGAGACTGTAAGGGGAATTTCCAATCTTGATTATATTCATCACTTTATCTTTGAGCGTGTGCCCATTCTGCTGCTACATGAGGGATTACAAGATTCCAGCGCTTGTTCCTCAGGCACTTCATCAATTTCTTCATGTACTTCTCCCAATTATGACGATCTTTGTGAACTCTCCATGCTAATGTACTGTTTAAATCCACTTTATACTACCTATTTGTAATCTACATGCTGCTTAAGCTAGTCTCATTCTACATCTATCCTGATCGACGTATGCCCAGAAAGTAAAATTTCCGTACCCAGACTCCACTGGACTGGAAATGGAATCTTTGGGTACTGGGCTCTGCATTCTGTACTCTGTGTTAGTTAGCCACAAAGCTCCTTCTCTGTCCAGAGCAGCGGCACAGCCTCTGGTGTGAAGCAATCTGTGAAGATCCATTCTAGGAGTGGGCCATGTGAGCAAAGCATCAGAAGCTACTTCATTTATGAGAATTGTTTGGTGCTATTATTACTATTGCTAAGGAATTACAACAATGGACAGATTTGTTGGTACCCTTCTCAAAAAAAAGAAGAACCCACAATCTTCCCTGAAATAACTTGAAACTGACAAAATTAATTATTATCATCATTGTTTATTCTGTATTTAAAGTGATTGTAAAGCTAAGTTTTTTGTTTTTTTAAATAACAAACATGTCATACGTACCTCCACCTTGCAGTTCATTTTGCACAGAGTAGAAAAAAAGATAGTGTGTGGTGGTCCTATCCCTGGTGCAATAGAACAAAGAGAAATACCCCCTAAATGGGACTTTGAAAGACCACCAACTCTGATGTAAAAATAAATATCTTTAATATTGAGATGTAAATCTATACAAATGAGTAAAAAGACGTATACCGTCTACACAATACATGCATACATTAAACAAAAAACCAAAACACAGAGAAAAAAAAAATTGTACAAAATGACATCAATACTCTCCAATGGGTAGTGTACCCTGATATGGTATCAGGGTAATGAAAATGGTTTGGACAAAAGTGATAAGATCCTTAGCCTAATACAAGTTTTTTTTTTGTTGCACAACCATTAGAGGCAATGACTGCAAAAAAAGCAATATCTGTATCTCTTCATAAAACGTCTCCACCTGCCAACAGGTACTTTGACCCACTCTCCAGCTGTCTAAGGTTGGAAGGGTGCCTTCTCCAGACTGCATGTGTTAGCTTTTCCATACACGTTCAATGGGATTCATATCTGGGTGCAAAGAGTACCACTTCAGAATTGTCCACCCATTTTTGGGTGCTTTTAGTTGTGTGTTTGAGGAAACTATAATATTACAGGACCCATGGCATGTGATTAGTCTGCTTTCTGACTCTAGGAAATTAGTTTCGCTCCAGAATGCATTGATAGTCTTGAGATTTTAGTGTGCCCTGCACAGATTCAAACCTTATAAATACATAAAGGAGTGCCAGATCAAAACCAGGTAAACAAGTCCAAGGTGATTTTAATTGGTAAAAAAAAGTCATAGAAAAAAAAAAAGCCAATGCGTTTCGGAGGCACCCCACCTTCTTTAGGACTTTACACAAGATAAAACTCCCCACATGTAGTAACAACTTGATAGCAGTTGCTGCCCCTGAAATGTGTTGAATGTTGTTGATCTTGGACTCTTTAATCCAGTTTTGGTCTGGTGCTCCTTTCTGTATCTCTTTGATTTGAGCTACTTTTGAGGGCCGGCGAGGGAACCTTTTCTGTGTGGAAGCTGCCTGACCAAAGCTTATTGAGCTTGTTTGAAGTTTTCCTTCACCTGACTACACTTGCAAGCCTAAACGTTTCTGTCACTTCTTTAATTATGATGTTCTGCTGCACAGATTCAAGGCACCATGTTCTAGATGCAGCATAACATTTAACCAATTTAAATTTAGCCATGTAGCCTTCATGTTTTACACTAGATACAGTGTTTTTATGCCTCATTTTTATGTCTATGAACATAGAGCTTATGTGACATGCCGTAAAGCTCCACTTTTGTCTCATCCATCCAAAAGACATAGGGGGTTATTTACGAAAGGCGAATCCACTTTGCACTATAAGTGCACTGCAAGTGCACTTGGAAGTGCGGTCGCTGTAAAGCCGAGGGGGACATGCAAGGATAATAAAAAACAGCATTTTAGCTTGCACATTATTGAAAGATAAAATCAGCAGAGCTTCCCCTCATTTCAGATCTACCCCTCAGATTTACAGCGACTGCACTTTCAAGTCCACTTGCAGTGCAAAGTGGATTGCAAAAAAAACAATATTTTTTCTTTTTGCTATAAAACATATCCAACAAAAAAATGTAAAAAAATCTAAGTTCTTCCTAAATTTAAGCCAATATGTATTATGCTACATATTTTTGGTAACATATATCCTAAAAAACGTATATTGATGGGTTTGCACAAAAGTTACAGCGTTTAAAAACTTTGGGATAAATACTGGGATTTTTTTTTTATTTTTTTATACTAGTAATGGCAGCGATCAGCAACTTATAGTGGGACTGCGATATTACAGTGGACAATCTGACACTTTTGACACTTTGTGGAAACCAGTGACACTAGTACAGTGATCAATGCTTAAAATATGCACTGTCACTGTACTAATGACACTGGCTGGGAAGGGATTAAACATTAAGCCCCGGTTCACACAGGGGCGGCATGACTCGCAGGTCGCCTCACCGACCTGCACACGACTTCCACGGCGACTTGCAAAACGACTTCTGTATAGAAGTCTATGCAAGTCGCCTCAAGTCACCCCCAAAGTAGTACAGGAACCTTTTTCTAAGTCGGAGCGACTTGCGTCGCTCCTATTAGAACGGTTCCATTGTACAGAATGGGAGGCGACTTGTCAGGCGGCTAGGTCGCCTGACAAGTCGCCCCTGTGTGATCCGGCACTTAGGGTGATCAAAGGCTTAAATGTGTGCCTAACCAGTGTTTTTGTGTACACAGTGTGCTGTGTTTACTAAAGGATGTGCTAGATTGTATTACCTGCTTTGCAAGGAAACAAAATCCAGCACATCCCCACTGACAGGACTCAGGTCTGCATTGTTTACATATGGCAATCCTTACCCCTTGGTGATCAGTGGGTGCCGGCAGCCGATCACCCACTGATCGGCTTCTGCTTTGACTAAATACCGCAGAAGCTGTGCACCCTCTACCCGGAAGTGGAGAATCACATTTATATACGTGATTCTACATAGAACGGCTGCTATAGGGCAGTCGGCCAGTGGTTAAAAAAAGAATAAATCCTATTAGAACAGCCAGGGGTGCAAGTACAAGTTTTGGTCAGATGTCTGACAGTAATTCTACAAAAAAAAGTTTTACACCTACATACAGGACCTAAAGCAAAAACTGCTAGAAAGAATTCTCTAGATGCATAAGATAATGATTTTGTTCATAATTGAAAGGTAAATCTGGATATTTATATCCACATCACAATATTTTCCTCTGTGCTTCCTCAGGGAAGATGGCTCACGGAAGGCCAAAGAGTGGTGTTCTCCATAAAAGTGAATGTACATATATTTGGACATATGTGTAAATGTAATCAGCTTGATATTAATCTTTTAAACATGTGTAATGTTTAAAAATCATCTGTCTATGCTAATTTTGTAATTTAATTATGCACATGGGGACAGCTATATTCGTTCTTTGCAAAGTGAAGTCTGCAAAATGTGTCTTCCCACCTCCCCTCATCCTCTCACCGTCAGGAAGCCTGGCCACAGAAATGCCATACTGAAGCGAGTGTATGTAGACAAGAAGTAGCTGCAAAGTAGCTGCAGCCCCCCCTGCCCCAAAGCACCCCCCCTCCATGTTGAGGGCATACGGCATGGTTCGGGGGGGTGCCCTTGTCCCTTCCCTTTTCTGCATGCTCAGATAAGGGTCTGGTATGGATTTTGGGGGGGGAGCCCGCACCATTTTCTTTCTTTGATTTTGGTGTGGGGTTCCCTTCCAGTTCCATACCAGACTTGAAGGGCCTGGTATGGATTTGGGGGGGGGGGGGCGGCACAACATTTTTTTTCTAATTTTTTACATCCTGCTGACATTTGATGACTCATCAGATGTGGCGGCCGGCTTCTCAGCCCGCTTCTTAGCAACCAGCTATACACAGTGTTTTTAACTGCTTGCCGACCAGCCACCATCATTATACTGCGGCAGGTTGGCATGGCTGTGTGAATCGCCCTAGGTTTACATTGGCCGATTTAAGAGCTATAGGGGGCACGCCCATGACACTAGAGCCGATGTGCATGGCCCGCTGCCGCGATGTCCACCGGCGACCCGCGATCGCTCCTCAGAGCCAGAAGGGGGATCTGTCAATGTAAACAGACACATCCCCGTTCTGTCAGGGAAGTAGAGAGAGACATGCTGTTCCTAGTGATCAGGAACAGCGATTAATCGCTACTCCCTGTCAGTCCACTCCCCCCACAGTTAGAAACACCTCCCTAGGGAACACTTAACCCCTTGATCGCACCCTAGTGTTAACCCCTTCACCTGCCAGTTACATTTATACAGTAATCAGTGGCTATTTTTAGCTCTGATCGCTGTATAAATGTCAATGGTCCCAAAAAAGTGTCAAAAGTATCCATTCTGTTCGCCGCAATGTTGCAGTCCTACTAAAAATCGCTGATCACCGCCATTACTAGTAAAAAAAAAAATTATAATAAAAATGCCAAACTATCCTAAACTGATGAAGAAATTTGCATTTTTTTTGGGGTGGTTAAAACAAAAAATATGCATAAAAAAATCAACGCTTGTGTTTTTGGTGCGACTCCATTGAAGTCTGTTACACGCAAAATGCAATTTGCTATGGGAAAAAAAAGTCCTTCACCCTTTTCAAAAAATGCAGTGCCGCAAAACGCACATATGTGAACTACATCTATAGGAAACCATGTTAAATTGACTGTAGTGCATTTCTGCAAAATGCACCAAAAAGAGAATAGGTGTGAATGTAGGGTAAAGGTGTAAAAAACAATTGTAAGCAAATGTCAATTCATTTATTTGAGTTTTCCTTAAGGTAATAAACTGTAATAAATTCACCCCATCTCACCAATAGATTGCTACCATTTACTGTTCTTCTAACTAATTTATTCATTTTTTGAAATGCAGCTTTAGGAGACATACATTTCATATTTTATCCTTTATATGCAGTAGAATTATCTCAACAAACCACAAGATGGAGCTAAACCAAAAGCGCTTCATGTCTGTGATTTGAACTTTGTTCTAAACAGCTTTATATTATCAGTTTGTGTTTCTGTGTGCCTTTTAATAGCTTCTCCTATTTAACTACATTTCACTATGTTTACAGCCTGTGATATATTTTGTACATGCATTTTGCCTTTGCATCCTATAGCATAGTTTTGTATGGTGAGAACATTTTCTTTTGCACAATGCAGAGCTCAGGAATCTGCACAGCAACAATTGTTTTCACGCTGAATGTTCTGTCTACTTTAAAATTTGAAAGTGAAGAATAAAAGGAGGGAAATGTAAATATCAGTTTGTGGGTTGGCTCCGATAGGCACTGTGTTATTTTGTAAAAAAAAATGAATACAAGAACTACAAGTTTTGTCCTTTGGTATACTACTGGTGAAGTGAAAATTCAGGAAACATTCTTAAAGAAAATCTGTAAGGGTACAGAATAACAATTGTACATGCAGGTTAATGCAATGTGTACTGCTGGAAGCCCCAAGGTTTTCTGTGCTCCCTTCCTGCTGAAGAGCAAAGTTTTGTTAGCATTGTAGATGGTATGTGTTACTGCAGCATTCCAGGCATTTTTTTTCTCTCCAGTGTAAAAAAAAAATTTAAGATAAATTTAGTTCTTTTTCCAGAAATCCTACCTACCTAGGTGGATGCAGCATTGGTCCAATGCTGCATCTGTCCCCCACCAGCTCTAAGGCTGAGAACTGAGCGATCAAAAGGCCGCTGATCACTCCGTCACCAGCTCTCTGCTCACAGAGTACTGAAAACTATCAGTCACCGGCTCTCTCCTCTAACACCCCCCCCCCCCCCCCCACTCGCGTTAACTGGAGCGCTGTAGTCAGGGATACTACATGCAGGCATCCAGCATGGGTGATCAGATCAGTTGGCTGCACCTAAAGGAATCAGGACTCAGATGAGTAAGTGAAAGTATGTTAATTAAAGCAATAACACGCTTCCAATACCAACACCAGTAAAACATAAGCAAGTAAGTGAAAAGTAAACGTAACAATGCAAAACCCTTAACAATAACTTAACTAACTATATACTAATGAAGGGAGCACACATGAGCAAGACAGGACAGAGACAGGAGACAAGGGGAGCTGGAACTCAGGTACTGGGAGTAGAAAGCAGGTTACAGGTCTCAAGATCAGAGTACAAGGATCAGGAACGGATAAGACTCAGGCAGGTACAAAGCTTGCAGGAAAATACTGAAGCACTGAACCTCAGTGAAGGGTGGGCCTATATACCCCCAGCTGTCAACAGGCCACCTAATTCCCTGTATAGTCCATCTGCTGGGAGACACCTGATGGCCACCAGTACTACGCCATTGGGTTCCAAGAACAGTGACACCAGCAGGTGACCCAAGTAATGACACAGGTCCTGACAGCTGTGCTGTGGAGAGGGCGGGAGCGGCTGGCTCAGGCTCTCAGCGACTTGCTGAGAAGCTGAGCCAGGTGCTGGTGCAGGCATCTGGGGGAATCCCAACCCATCCCATATGGTCATGATCTTTCCCTGCTTTGTGACGTTAACCGACAGTGGGCTTTAGTTGGCTGTCTGCTGAAAATGGGTCACAGGAATGCTGAAAGAACTGCACTCCTGTGATCCACAGAAGAAGTACAGCGAAAAAAGGCCTATTTTGTGCTGTGACAATGAAAGCTGCGCTGTAGTTTGCCCCTCCTCTCTCCTTATTCAGTCACAGAACACATTTTTTTTTGTGATCCATTCACATAATACAAAGTAGGGGAGAGGGACAGTCAAACAACACTGGCTTCCATGTGTTAGAGTTGCAACTCTCACAGCCACAGCAGACTGGAAGTATAGCAACAGTTGTACTATCTAGCTTGAATGAAATAGTCAAAAATTTCAAACATACATGAAGTGGCATACATCTCAAAAGACGTAAGCTATTTTTACAATGTAGATTATAAAAAATAGGCCTAGAGTTCTGGTTTAAAAAAAACTTCCAATACCAATTCCAATCATGTCGCTCACAGCAAGGCTGAATTCTTTCGGCTACTTCTTTAGAATCAATATGCAACCTACTAACTGACGTTGGCCATATTAGTCGGCAATACACATGGTTTTCACACGCTCTCATTAGCAGAAAGCCTTACAGCTTTTTGACTGTACACTAAGTACACTCATCTTGTTGTATTTTATTTCTTTGTAAGTAGATGGATATCTTTTGTTTTTCCAAACCTCTGATTTCTTAGTTAGAACAAAAAATGCTGAACTCATTAAGATCAGAAGACCTCTGGAGACAATTTATACAATGACAATAAATAAAATGTGCTGAATGATTACTGAATAATGATTTAGTTGGGATTTCTTCTCTAATCATTCTCAGACCTAAAAGTGACCATGTCACTATTGTAAATATTTTAAACACAGCCATACCTGTAAAGGAAGTCCATAAATACTTGCCCTGCTACCCATGCTGCCCAACTCTGGTCCAATCCTGAAAAGTCCTTTGCTGAATCCAAAGGGAAAACCAACATTTGGGTTCCTGCACAGCTCTTACTGGTCCCTCCTGCTGACCTCCATGTCATTACTTGTATCCTGTAATGGGTTAGAGGTTCTTAGAATTAACCAATTAAAGCTGCAGAGGTTGTCACAAATATAATGAGCTGCAATCTGCACCAAATGGACAAGATAATTTTCAACTCTACTAAGCTGCAGTCATCCACTGACAAAAATTAATTTTTTGTGTAATAACAAAAAGCGTGACCGCGCTATATCAACTAATCTACCAAAAATGTGTATTTAATTGCACAATTAACAATAAATACCTAAAATTATATGTGCCAAAAATGTAATTTAAAATTCTGTAAAATCACTACAATATATAAAAAAAAAAAAAAAAATATATATATATATATATATATATATATATATATATATATATATATATATATATATATATATATATATATATGTGTGTGTGTGTGTGTGTGTGTGTGTGTGTGTGTGTGTGTGTGTGTATATACACAGTGGGACAGAAAGTAAAAAAAAAAAAAAAACTGAAATATCACATGGGCCTAAGTATTCAGACCCTTTGCTGTGCCACTCATATATTTAACTCAGGTGCTGTCCTTTTCTTCTGATCATCCTTGAGATGGTTCTACACCTTCATTTGAGTCCAGCTGTGTTTTATTATACTGATTGGACTTAATTAGGAAAGCCACACACCTGTCTATATAAGACCTTACAGCTCACAGTGCATGTCAGAGCAAATGAGAAACATGAGGTCAAAGGAACTGCCTGAAGAGCTCAGAGACAGAATTGTGGCAAGACACAGATCTGGCCAAGGTTACAAAAAAAATTCTGCTGCACTTAAGGTTCCTAAGAGCATAGTGGCCTCCATAATCCTTAAATGGAAGACGTTTGGGATGACCAGAACCCTTCCTAGAGCTGGCCGTCTGGCCAAACTGAGCTATCGGGGGAGAAGAGCCTTGGTGAGAGAGGTAAAGAAGAATCCAAAAATCACTGTGGCTGAGCTCCAGAGATGCAGTCGGGAGATAGGAGAATGTTGTAGAAAGTCAACAATCACTGCAGCCCTCCACCAGTCTTTATGGCAGAGTGGCCCGACAGAAGCCTCTTCTCAGTGCAAGACACATGAAAGCCCGCATGGAGTTTGCTAAAAAAACACCTGAAGGACTCCAAGATGGTGAGAAATAAGAAACTCTGGTCTGATGAGACCAAGATAGAAATTTTTGGCCTTAATTCTAAGCGGTATGTATGGAGAAAACCAGGCACAGCTCATCACCTGTCCAATACAGTCCCAACAGTGAAGCATGGTGGTGGCAGCATCATGTTGTGGGGGTGTTTTTCAGCTGCAGGGACAGGATGACTAGTTGCAATCAAGGGAAAGATGAATGCGGCCAAGTACAGGGATATACTGAACAAAAACCTTCTCTAGAGTGCTCAGGACCTCAGACTGGGCCGAAGGTTTACCTTCCAATAAGACAATGACCCTAAGCACACAGTTAAAATAACAAAGGATTGGCTTCATAACAACTCCATGACTGTTCTTGAATGGCCCAGCCAGATCCCTGACTTAAACTCAATTGAGCATCTCTGGAGAGACCTAAAAATGGCTGTCCACCAACGTTTACCATCCAACCTGACAGAACTGGAGAGGATCTGCAAGGAGGAATGGCAGAGGATCCCCAAATCCAGGTGTGAAAAACTTGTTGCATCTTTCTCAAAAAGACTCATGGCTGTATTAGATCAAAAGGGTGCTTCTACTAAATACTGAGCAAAGGGTCTGAATACTTAGGACCATGTGATATTTCAGTTTTTCTTTTTTTTTTAAATCTGCAAAAATGTCAACAATTCTGTGTTTTTCTGTCAATATGGGGTGCTGTGTGTACAATAATGAGGAAAAAAAATGATTTTAGCAAATGGCTGCCAGCCAAATGTCTCTACCAGCTTTGCACATCTAGAGTGAAATTTTTTTCCCATTCTTCTTTGCAAAATAGCTCAAGCTGTGACAGATTGGATGGAGAGCATCTGTGAACAGCAATTTTCAAGTCTTGCCACAGATTCTCAATTGGATTTAGGTCTGGACTTTGACTGGGTCATTCTAAAGGCCCGTACACATGATCGGACTTTTTGACAACTTACATGCAAATTAGCTGTTTTGGAGCAACATCCAACTGTGTGTACGATCCATCAGACAAACTTTTTCTATTTCCATCGGACTTTTGTTGGCTGTGCGAATGGACAAACTTTCCGGCAACAAAAGTCCGATCAAGCAAAGTCCGATCGTGTGTACACAAAAGCATCACACTTTTGTACAAACTACAGTACGCGGCCGTGAGAATATTTCCATCGCGCTGGTTCTCGGCGACAGGGTACTGTACATCTTGCGCTGGCTGCAATAGGAAAAACACATTTTCCTACTGCAGCGAGCGTGAGAGGGAATTCCCCTCCAGGGGCATACCAGGCCCTTAGGTCTGGTATGGATTTTAAGGGGAACCCCCTACGCTGAGAAAACGGTGTGGGGGTCCCCCCCAAAATCCATACCAGACCCTTATCCGAGCACGCAGCCCGGCCGGTCAGGAAAGGGGGTGGGGACGAGCTAGCGCCCCCCTCCTGAGCCGTACTAGGCTGCATGCCCTCAACATGGTGGGTGCTTTGGGGGAGGGGGCACCCTGCGGCCCCCCACCCCAAAGCACCTTGTCCCCATGTTGATGAGGACAAGGGCCTTTTCCCAACAACCCTGGCCGTTGGTTGTCGGGGCCTGCGGGCGGGGGCTTATCGGAATCCGGGTGCCCCCTTTAATAAGGGGGCCCCCAAATCCCAGCCCCCTGCCCTATGTGAATGAGTATGGGGTAAAAAAGTGTCAATAAATAAAACACACTACACAGATTTTAAAATTTAATTTTTTAGGCAGCTCCGGGGTCTTCTTCCGACTTCGGGGGTCTTCTTCCGACTTCAGGGGGTCTCTCCAGTGTCTTCTCCCTCTCTCCGGTGTGGTCCTATGACCATGCCCCCTTATGACCTCACAGTCCCAGCATGCCCCGGGACTGTGATGTCATAGGGGGGCAGGGTCACCGCCTATATAAGTCATTGCAGAGCGCACAGACAGCATTACAGCCGGAGAGAGCGTCGTGTCAACATCTCTGGAAGAGAAGAGGGAAGAAGACGAGCCAGATGTCAGGGCTCTTCTGCTAGCAAAAGAGCGGCAAAAGAGCAGAAGATAGCGGAGGAGCCCGGCAGAAGGAAGAAGGCACCGGAGAAGAACCAGAGAGCGCGGAGACGACACCGGAAAGAGGGAGAAGACGCTGGAGAGACCCCCGAAGTCGGAAGAAGACCCCCGAAGTCGGAAGGAGACCCCGGAGCTGCCTAATAAATTAATTTTAAAACCTGTGTAGTGTGTTTTATTTATTGACACTTTTTTCCCTAGGTGAATGGCTAGGGGTACAATGTACCCCATACTCATTCACATAGGGTGGGGGGCCGGGATCTGGAGGCCCCCTTATTAAATGGGGCTCCCGGATTCCGATAAGCCCCCCGCCCACAGACCCCGACAACCAACGGCCCTTGTCCTCATCAACATGGGGACAAGGTGCTTTGGGGTGGGGGGGCCGCAGGGCACCTCCCTCCCCCAAAGCACCCACACCCCATGTTGAGGGCATGCAGCCTGGTACGGCTCAGGAGGGGGGACGCTCGCTCGTCCCCACCCCCTTTCCTGACCAGCCGGGCTGCGTGCTTGGATAGGGGTCTGGTATGGCTTTGGGGGAGACCCCCATGCCGTTTTTTTGGGCATAGGGGGTTTCCCTTAAAATCCATACCAGACCTAAGGGCCTGGTATGCCCTTGGAGGGGAACCCATGGCGTTTTTTTATTTAAAATTTGGCGTGGAGTTCCCCCTCAAGATTCATACCAAACACAGTGCCTGGCATTGGCGGGGATCCAAGTCGGATCCCCGCACCAGTGTGAACCCGGCTCACAAGGTGTCAATCTCGCCAATAAAGGTGGCGAGATTGACACATTATCAGACAACAATACAGAAGTTGACCAAAGGGTGGTGGTAAAGAGCTGAAAAACCACGTGATTTGGTGAAAGTTGGCTGGAAAAGTCCTGTCGTCTGTATGCAAGACAAACTTCTGGCCAAGGGAAAGTTTGTACAAAGTCCTATCGTGTGTATGGGGCTTTACACATGAATATGCTTTGATCTAAACCAGGGGTCTCAAACTGGCGGCCCTCCAGCTGTTGCGAAACTACAAGTCCCATGAGGCATTGCAAGGCTGACAGTTACAAGCATGACTCCCACAGTCAGAGGCATGATGGGACTTGTAGTTTCGCAACAGCTGGAGGGCCGCCAGTTTGAGACCCCTGATCTAAACCATTCCATTGTAGCTCTGGCTGTATGTTTAGGGTCATTTTTCTTCTGGAAGGTGAACCTCCGGCCCAGTTTCAAGTCGTTTGCAGACTCTAACAGGTTTTCTTCTAAGATTGCCCTGTATTTGGCTCCATTCATCATCCCATCAACTCTAACCAGCTTCCCTTCCTTGCTGAAAAAAAGCATCCCCACAACATGCAGCTGCCACCACTATGTTTCACAGTGGGGATGGTGTGTTCAGGGTGATGTGCAGTGTTATTTTTCTGCCACACATAGCGTTTTGCTTTTTAGGCCAAACAGTAAAATTTTTGTCTCATCTGACCAGAGCACCTTCTTCCAAATGTTTCCTGTGTCCCCCACAGGGCTTCTCACAAACAGGACTTCTTATGGCTTACTTTAAACAATAGCTTTCTTCTTGACACTCTTCCATAAAGGCCAGATTTGTGGAGTGCATGACTAATAGTTGTCCTGTGGACAGATTCTCCCACCTGAGCTGTGGATCTCTGCAGATCCTCCAGAGTTACCATGGGCCTCTTGGCTCTGATGAATGCTCTCCTTGCCCGCCTTGTCAAGTTAGGTGGACGGCTATGTCGTGGTAGGTTTGCAGTTGTGCCATACTCTTTGCAGTGAGATGTTCAAAGTTTGGGATATTTTTTTATAACCTAACTCTGCTTTAAATTTCTCCACAACTTTATCCCTGACCTGTCTGGTGTGTTCCTTGGACTTCATGACGGTGTTTGTTCACTAAAGTTCTCTAACAAATCTCTGAGGGCTTCACAGAACAGCTGTAATTATACTGAGATTAAATTACACACAGGTGGATTCTATTTACTAATTAGGTGACTTCTGAAGGCATCTGGTTCCACTAGATTTTAGTTAGGGGTATCCGGGAATACAAATGCACACCACACTTTTCAGATATTAATTTGTAAAAAAAAAATTGAAAACCATTTATCATTTTCCTTTCACTTCACAATTATATGCCACTTTGTGATAGTCTACCACATAAAACCCCAATAAAATACATATACGTTTTTGGTTATAACATGACAAAATGTGGAAAATTTCAAGGGGTATGAATTCTTTTTCAAGGCACTGAATATACAGTGTGTATATCTCCTAAAGTTGATTCTACCATAAATATGCAGTTAATCACCAATTACCGTAGTTACATGTGCCACACCACAAGTAAACGCAAATGTATTCAAAGTAAACAATATAAAATCCCTAATACAAAAACATAAATTGATAAAAATTCCATCGGCCTTGTGTAAATTATTGTGAATCAATAAATGTCCATCAATAGTGATAGAATTAATAGTGTCCCAGAAGTCCTGTGTTAAAGAAAAAAATCCCAAGTCTTGCCATGTGCAGTCCAAACACCACGTGATTACCCAAACCACTCCAGTTGCTCACCCCAAATCACTAAAAATTCATGAATTAATCACCTCAATACTGGGCACTTTCACCCCCTTCCTTCCCAGACCAATTTTCAGCTTTCCGTGCGCTTGCACTTTGAATGACTATTACTCAGTCATGCTACACTGTACCCAAATTAAATTTTTATCATTTTGTTCACACAAATAGAGCTTTCTTTTGGTGGTATGTATTCAGCACTGGGTTTTTTATTTTTTGCGATATAAGCGAAAAAAGAGTGAAAATTTTGGAAAAAAAACCCAATATTTTCTACTTTCTGTTTTAAAAGAAATCAAATAAAATCTAATTTCATCATAAATTTAGGCCAGAATGTATTCTGCTAAATGTCTTTGGTTAAAAAAAATCCTGATAAGTGTATGATAATTGGTTTGTGTGAAACTTTTTTGCTTGCACGTAATTGAAAGTCAGCACCGTTTCCTCATTAAGCTAAGGCAAAATTCCCTTATAAAGTGAATAATCAACCCCATAGAATGACTTCACCTTATGGAAAAAAAAGAATGACCAGAATTACCTAACCTATGAATACAAGATTCTTATTGGTTGAAAATGATGTCCTTGGAATATCATTTTTTTCATCCTACATGTACATTTATAAACATATATCCATCCTATTAGAAAGAAACTATTTGGGGCAAAACATTCCTCACTAATATATTGATATTGAGGGGAGTGACCCTTTAGGTATTATACTTTCAAGAGTTATAATTGATGTTATTTGTACACCTTGCATTTTAGGATTGTTGTCTATTGTGAGTCAGACTTATTTGCGTTGTGCATCAGCAAATGTTTCTTTTGTTATAAATTCCTAATTTTAGGCTTGGTACACACTGCTGTGACATGGGACCCCAAGTCGCATGACATTTCAAATTCGGTGTTTTACTATGAGAGCCGTCTTAACCGATACTATACGAGTCGCTCTGACTTTAGAAAAGGTTCTGTACTACTTTGGTCTGACTTGGGTGCAATTTCAGCCCTTGTACAGGCTCCTAAATCCTATCTAAGTTGGATCAATTTGGAAGGAAGTCACAGGGCAGTCGTAAGACTTTGCCGTTCCAGCAGTGTGAACCGAGCCTTATGCTGGAGTTAGTACTTCTGATTACTCTCCCAACCCATACATTTCTTTGATCATTTATTCATACAAATTATTCTTTGTATAGCATTTAGTTGGCATGTGGTTATTTAACTTTTTGTGATTATTTTACTTTTAATGTCTAGTACACACTATAAGAAAATCGGATAAAAGTACTGCTTTTAAACTGATCGTACGATAATCTGATCATTGGTAAACATCTTTCAAGAGCCAATCACAGCCGTTCATGTGAAAATATCTGAAGAGACAAGCAGGAAAAAATTTCTCGTTTAATACCAAAACTAACGATTTTTGTGTAATTAGCATAGAATTTGTACAAAAAAATCAATGACCATGACCACGCATGCTTTTTTAAATGAAAGCATCCATTACAATACATTACATCAACTCTGAATTTGTATTCTGTTGTACGAGAATTTTCGTAACTTTAGTAACCTATTGGGTTTCGATATGAGACTAGCATGCAAAAAAAAAGGACACTCATTCGCCCGATATTCTTTTTGTGTGTACAAGGCTTTACTGTGTGTCTTACCTTATTACTGCCTGTCACCACTAAAGCATAAAAAAAATGTAAACATTACAAATTATGTTTATTTACTTAACAGTTACCTTGCAGCCTGTAATGATGACAAACAATGTCAAGTATTTGCAGTAGCTTATCTAGCTACAGTGTATGTAATCTGTATCCCTAACTAATGTGTCTTTCTCTCGTCAGTACATATTCTAGAACAATATACCTTACAGTTCCCTTTAATTAAGTTTAAAACTGTTCAGGCAAATGAACACAAAAGTGTTTAAATATTACTGTGATTCACAAGACTCTATTCACAAGACATACACTATATTGTCAAAATGATCTGGATGCCTGCCTTTACACGCACATGAATTTTAATGGCATCCCAATCTTAGTCCGTAGGGTTCAATATTGAGTTAACCCACCCTTTGCAGCTATAACAGCTTTAACTTTTCTGGGAGGGCTGTTCACAAGGTTTAAGAGTGTGTCTATGGAAATGTTTGAGTATTCTTCCAGAAGCGCATTTGTGAGGTCATGTACTGATGTGGACTAGAAGGCTTGGCTCGCAGTCTCCGCTCTAATTCATCCCAAAGGTGTTCTATCGGGTTGAGGTCAGGACTCTGTGCAGGTCAGTCAAGTTCCTCCACCCCAAACTCGCTTTATGGACCATGCTTTGTGCATTTAGTGGAGGGGGGATTATGGTGTGGGGTTGTTTTTCAGGGGTTGGGCTTGGCCCCTAAGTTCCAGTGAAAGGAACTCTTAAGGCTTCAGTATACCAAGACATTTGGACAATTTCATGCTCCCAACTTTCGAAAAATAATTAGAGTCCACACTAGTTTAAGCCAGTGTTTCTCAACTCCAGTCCTCAAGGGGCCCCAACAGGTCATGTTTTCAACTGACAAGTGGGAATGGTGCTGCGCTAATCCTAAAATGAACTCTAATCAATAGGTGTACTGGATATCCTAGGGTAGGGGGCTTAACTCTTGCCTTCACTGAGGCATATGGTGGTGGTCTTGAACACAATGAGGAATATAGCACTGTGTGAACGTGCAAGCAGTATATGCATGAAAAATTAAGGGGTGGTGCCCACCAAAACAGACTATATATATATATATATATGTATATATATATATATATATATATATATATATATATATATATATATATATATATATATATATATAATCTCAGCCTAAGTAAATAAAATGAAACCATAGTGAAGTCTGAAATCATTTTTAAAAAAATTTGCAATAAGGCAGTGATTGCCACTATAGCATTTAGTGCCAGTACAAAGTGCTGTAAATTAATATACGAGAATTATTGTAGTTCAATCAACCGTGATTCATACAAATAGGTCATGTTTTGATGTTTTCCATCAGTAATTACCACAGCTGTTTCATCTGAGGGAAATCCTGAAAACATGACCTGTTGGGGCGCCTTGAGGACTGGAATTGAGAAACACTGGTTTAAGCAGTGAGTGCCATGGGTGGCTGGTCTCAGACATTCTTGGAGGTGAAACTCACTCAAAACTTGCGAATCTGTGGCATTGTGCTGTGTGATAAAACTGCACATTTTAGAGTGGCCTTTTATTGTGGTCAGCCTAAGGCACACCTGTGCAATAATCATGCTGTCCAATCAGCATCTGGATATGCCACACCTGTGAGGTGGATTGATTATCGCACATTCCGACAACAAAATCCATTTGATTTTTTCCGACGGATATTGGCTCAAACTTGTCTTGCATACACACTGTCACACAAAGTTGGTCGGAAATTTCGACCGTCAAGAACACGGTGACGTACAACACGTATGGTACGACGAGCCGAGAAAAATTAAGTTCAATAGCTTGATTCCGAGCAGGTGTCGGAATTGTCTACACACGATCGGAATTTATGCGAACGGATTTTGTTGTTGGAAAATTTTAGAGCCAGCTCTCAAACTTTGTGTGTCAGAAATTCTGATGGAAAAAGTCCGATGGAGCCCACACACGGTCGGAATTTCCGACAACAAGCTTCAAACACTGATTACGGGAATGAAATCGTGCAAGTTCAGCTGAACTCGCACGCTTTTAGTCCCGCATGTCAGTCCTGACATCAAGGGCGATTTCAGAGACATCTGTGCGTGTTTCTGCACAGATGCCAATGGACGTCGCACCCCGAAATCGCCAATAGTAGTACAGGAACTATTTTTGGACATCGGTGCGGTGCTGCAAATGCGGTGTCGCACCGATTTGGGTGCTGCTATTACTGGCAATTGCCAGATCGCATTAATGTGAACCAGGGCTCATAGGGATTTCCAGGTGTTCCAGCAGCAGTCAGCGCATCAGAAAAGTTGGAAAAGTCAGACTTTCGAGTGATGCTATAAGACTTGGACGTTAAGTAATTTTATGTTAATGGACGTTAATACCCTTCATGTGCTTCGTCCTTGAAAATAGTTGCTCACAAATATAGGTGCTGCTGAAAACTGCTGAAATGAATAAGGTGTGATTGTAAAGAGGGGGATTTTTTCTTTGGGAAGATAAAACTTATTGTATAGAAGTCCAGTAAAAAGACACTGTCATGTGTTCGCTAAGCGTAAATGCATTTTTCCCCAAAAAAATGTTTTTAAATCCAAAGTTTACAATTTTGTGTTGGGCTGCATTCTTAGCCGCCTTGGGCTGCAGGTTGGACACCCCCGATCTGATCTATAATCTAATATATAGTAAGCTTTATTATGTTAATGTAAATTCAAAATAAATGTTCCATATTTTTTTTTATTTACAAAATTTTTTATTGAAAACTATTTTTATGACATTTAACAACATTTGCAGGTCAGTACAATAAGTAGCACGCTATAAAAAAAAGTATTTGTTACAAAATCATCAAACTCTAATACAGTAGGTGGCAATTCCTTATTAGTACAGAGGTAATGTTAAGCAGTAATAGCTAAGAAGGTCAGTATATCCATATAGGTGGGGAGGAATTTCACCTAGAGGGAAAGGTCATAGGAAAAGTCATGTGGGAAGGGGGAAGTGATGGCGAGGACATCTAATGTTGTGGGTGGTTATAATGGGAATGCAGGATGTACAGATGTGATAATTTAGAGGGGGGGTGAAAGCGATCACGGAGATAGGAGGATGTGGGGGATGTTCACTAATTTTTATAGTGCATTTTCAATTAAAATAATACTTGATGATCCTGCTATGAATGTCTATATTCAGGCACTTCATGTTTTAGGATAACAACACCCTGTTCCCTTCCCCCAGTTGTGTTTCTATTTGGTCACCCTGTCACACGGCTTCAAATGGAGACTATAAATGGCCGTGTCACATATTATACAAGCATTATCTACTGTTGTCACCATCAGGAAATCTTTTTTGAGAAAATGTCATACAGCCATTGCAGAAGTGCATGAATGCAAACAGAGGGTGGCTGCAAAGAGGTTGCAGGAGCTCAGCAGCACAGAAATTACAATTAGCAAGCTAAATGTCATTCAGTTGGAGATTAAAACATTTTTCTTCATACATACAGTATGGAAGGGGGAAAACCCCTGTCAGGTTATTTATGCAGTCTATTTACCGCTAGCAAGATTTCCCTTCACTTCCTGCCTTGATGATGCAACATAAAGTGATAAAAAAAATCTAAGATGAGGTGCATTCCCATTTTTGACAATTGTCACAGGGGCATTTGTCCCCATTGAATAATTTCCCCTGACCTTTTGCTGTTATGACAATTCTACATTTTAGGATTTGTGCCCGTGTTGATGGGAATTAGTTGGAGACTATTCTGGAATAATGTAGAATTCAGCGAAAAAAAGTGCATTTTACCTGCATTTGCCCTGCTGCCCTGAATGCAATCTGGCTTTGCTTCAAGTATGTTTAGTATTGCCATGCCAGACTATAGGAATGCAAACAAAGCCTGTCACCACAGGGTTCTTTTTTACTTTCACTGGTGCGGCAGAACCAGTGAAAGCAGAGGGTCCCATTTAAGTGGTTGAGGCTCCCACACCTCCACTCTACTCCATCCAGGAGCCTAACCACACAGCGGATAGAAGGAAGTGACCTGCACACTGCAGTGACCACTCCACAGCTCCAACAGACGCTCTGACTGATAGCACTGAGAACGGCCCCGCAATTAGTGGTGACCCTCAGCACCTACACAACCGTAAATAGCACCAAAGTGACACTTTCCTAACTGGGACCAATCTTATTCAGTGCTGAACTTTCACGGAGGTGGTGAAGGGGAGTCTGTGATTCCATTTAGTATATATCTGAAATGTCCTACCCAGTGACACTTCACTTACGAAGGAACTGCACCTCCAACCCTCTTATTATTGTCATACTGCTATCATAGCTATTACTTGGGAGGCCTTAGGTAAATGGTGAGAGCAGATGTCCACAGTGTCTCTGTATAGCCGTTTAAAGGCTGACACCACTGCGGTTTCCTGTGACTCCACCAAACCTCATCTCTAGCTCTAGCTCAAAAATGCCATTTTTGTACTGTACATTTGTGGTGTGCCAGTGAACCCAGGATGTGTGTGTTTTTAGTGGCAATGTTGTCCAATATTTTAAAACCTTTTTGTGTAGTCTGCCATTTTGTTTTTGTTATTGATTTCCAATTTGCTATCAATAAAGTTTATCCTTAGGTTGAGACTGCGGTTTCCTAATTCCCCTCCTTACCCATAGAACTCCTATGGGTTCTCTCACCACTTGTTGTTTGACAATATTTTGTGTTGAGTTGAAGGAATAGGCGCCACCTTTTTCAGTGAGACAGTACCTCCTATGGTGATGGCATACATAATTACCCAACACTCGGATCCACTGGTGTGCTTTTTATTTCCTTCTCCATTGATCCTTTTTCTCTTAGTGGCACGGGTCACCAAGACAAATAGATGGGTACACATGGACACAAACTGCCAAAAAAAAACTAACCTTCATCCACCTTATCTGAAACTTAAAACATTTTTGCCTTTACGTACACATCAAGTAAATTTAGTTCTAAGCTAAAACTTTTCCTTTAGGAGGGAAATTTTTAAGAAGATCAGATAAGGCCTAAACAAAACGGTTATTTTTTTCATGCTAATTTCCTTTTTTTAACTTATTTTAGTATGTTTGGTTACTGTTAATCTGTGAAAGACAAAAATATATCCTTTAAGCAATCTTCCAGGATGCAAAAGTAGGACAAGTATGACGTGCACTGTAAAAAAGCCTTTGCACTGTAAAAAAACCTTTGCTTTCTTTCTCATGATGACAGAATGTGTACATATCAACTGTTTGTTTAGTCAAGTTGCACTCATGCGAACAGCTATCAGATCTAGTCTGTTGTTTTTTTATATTTTTAGTATTTGTAAATCTGCAGCTTTCATTTTCAGGCACTCCAACTGCTCTGTTCCTGTCTTCAAATTGCTCTCCTGTATTTTCACTCATGCTCTTCCAGTGTGCTGACATACATTCTGCAGGCATATCACCATCAGAGAAAACCTACCCTGAGAAAAATAACAGTTCTTAATCAGCAAACTAAATGTCATCCAGTGCATTACGTACATGTGCCGTTAGGTAGTTACATATGTGTAAAAAAAAAAAAAATCACACTTTATTGCCATACATGGTCAGCATCTAGCTGGCTGGCATGCTGGCTCATAGGTAATGCAAACATTCTATCTGGCTATAAAGGTAGTGTTTCAGACTGTTCATTGGGGAGAGGAAACTAAAATTATGGAATATTTATATTGTTTGTGCTCCATAGATTTTTGATAAAACATTATTGATCATGACTACTGGCATTGCTATGGCTATTTGATGGTACAAATACATCTGTTAGGAATGGAGATCCTTAGTGCAGGTGGTTTTCAGCATTATGGAATTAAAATCTAAAACATATAAAGCAGCATGACATTTTGGTAAGGCAGATTGAAAAAGCACAACCAATAATACAACTAATAATAGTAAAACTTAGCAGTCAAATGGGATTTCCCTTCACTTTTACTTCCTGTCTTGTTACAGGGGGAAATCTACTTAAAATGATTCTAAAGGAAATAACTTTAAAAGAAAGAAACAAACAAACATTGTTATACTTACCTGGAATGGTTTTGCACAGAGCAGCCCCAGTCCTCTTCTTTTTAGGTCCCCCACCTGTGGTCCTGGCTCATCCCCTCTGCCAAGTCCCCCCAATAGCAAGCCTCTTGATATGGGGCTACTCGAGTAGGCTTGCTCCCGAGCCACTTTCTGTGTTTCCATGCACACACTCGACCCCATTTTCTTCTCATTGACTTACTGGCTCCCACTACTGTGAGAACCAGTGGGGAGAGAGAGATCAGGGAGAGCCGCTGCTCTCATGCACATTGATGGATTGAGATGGGGCTCAGGTAAGTATAAGGGGTGGGGGCTGCATCCAGAAGGTTTTTTACCTTCATGCATAGAATGCATGAAGGTAAAAAAAAAATCTTGAACCTTTAGAACCACTTTAATGAGGACGTACACATCTGATAGAGGGGTACGTCCTCTAGAATAGGATATGCCTGGTACTCCACTTCAAATCTTTGACTGTAGGAAACCTTAATAGAAACATGAAGCCTCATTGCAACATAAACGTGAAAATTGACAGACTTGCAGAAACATGCTACATATGCACATCTACACTTAGGTTACCAAATTTTCAGAATATAATCCAGATAAACATACTGGCCATGCCCCTTCACGACCCTTATTTGTAGCCTCACCCACAAACAACACCCCCATGTTTAACCACTTCCCTACCCGCCTATAGTAATATGACATCCACAGATGGGATCTCCCATCCTGGGTGGACGTCATATGACGGCCTCGGGTTCCCGGCCGCCTAGGGGGCGTGCGCGCGCACGCTTGCCGCGTTGCTCGGGACCCGGTGCGTGTGCCCGGCGTTCGCGATGTCCGCCCGGCACCTGCGATTGCCCGTTAACCAGGCCGGACCGTGGATCTCTGTGTGTAAACACACAGATCCATGTCCTGTCAGCTCAGAGGAGAGCGATCTGTGTTCCCAGAACGGAGGAACACTGATCGGTCTCCTCCCCTTGTGCATCCCCTCCCCCTACAGTTAGAAGCATTCCCTAGGAAACACATTTAACCCCTCCCCGCCCCCTAGTGGTCAACCCCTTCACTGCCTGTCACATTTACACAGTAATCAATGCAATTTTATAGCATTGATCGCCGTATAAATGTGAATGGTCCCAAAAATGTGTCAAAAGTGTCCGATGTGTCCGCCATAATGTCGCAGTCACGAAAAAAAAATCGCGATCGCCGCTATTATTAGTAAAAAAAATAAATATTTTTTTTATTAAAAATGCCATAAATCTATCCCGTATTTTATAGACGCTATAACTTTTGCACAAACCAATCAATATACGCTTATTGCGATTTTTTTTTTTACCAAAAATATGTAGAAGAATACGTATCGGCCGAAACTGAGGAAAAAATTTGTTTTTGTTTTTTTTTTAAATTGGGATATTTATTATAGCAAAAAGTAAAAAATATTGTGTTTTTTTTTTAAATTGTCGCTCTTCTTTTTTTTTTTATAGCGCAAAAAATAAAAACCGCAGAGGTGATCAAATACCACCAAAAGAAAGCTCTATTTGTGGGGGAAAAAATGACGCCAATTTTGTTTGGGTACAATGTCGCACGACCGCGCAATTGTCGTTTAAAGTGCGACAGCGCTGAAAACAAAAAATTCTCCTGGGAAGGAAGGGGGTGAAAAGGCCCGGTATTGAACCGGTTAACATGCCCCGCAACAGTTGGGAAAAATAAACATTGTAATAATGCCAACCACTGCAGCAAATTGTGGAAATGCTCAGAATGCGGTAACAGTGGGAGGGGCTTAAAGGTGTATGGTTAAGTATAATTTTATCCTACTCTGCTGTGAGTCAAGAGTGTGTAATGTACAGAGTGCAGGGGTCAGGGGTGTGTAACGCACATATTGCAGAGGCGATGAGTGTGTAATGAATCTAGTGCAGAGGTCAGGAGGGTGTAAGATACACATTACAAAAAAACAAAAGATTTCCCAACACACTTACCAGACAGCCTGCAAAACAACCATGTGTAACCTGTCTAACAGTTTACGTTAAAAACAGGATTTTGTTTGCACACATTTGCAAATATATGCATAAGCCACAGTGCCAATGCCAAGGGACATCTGTATATACTGTGGTCCTAACTCTAAATTTACAGAGTCTCCAAAGTAGGAACACATAAAAAAATGGATAGATTAAGGGCAGGTATGCCTGGAGGTAGCCCACCCCTCCTTAAAAGCACAGGGACACACCAGCAAAAGCACAATGGCAGCGAAAGCATCCAGTGCATCCCTGCACCCAATTAAACTAGCTGTACAAAAATGTGGCAGCCACCCCAACCTATAACTGGCTTTTGCAGCAAGATGCACATGGAAGGGCAATTCACATCACAAACAAACAGATTGCAGAGGTCAGAAAGGTGTAACACACCGATTGCAGTGGTCAGGAGGGCATGATGCACAAATTTTTCTTTGATGCTGGTCCACAAGCCACTTGAAAGGCTGGCATCCATTTCTTCCTTCCTTCAATTCCCCTCATTGCTTCTCTTCTCCTCTCACATTCTCCCTGGCTGCGGGCACACAGTGTAAACTGCGCAGGTGCTAAGTCAACAGTCCCTGGCTTCCTGGCAGTAAACAATGCACAGCACAGGCACCCACTCTGCAATGGCCCTGCAACATTCATTAATCCAAATTCCAAAAGGGAGCCACTTGAGCCATCTATGCATATGAGGCCAGTGGGAACCAGCTGTGCCCTCTTGGAATCTGAATTGCCGATTGCACTGGACAATCGTTGAGTAGGCACTGCACTTTGCATTATTCACTGCTGGGATGCCAGGGATGCCGTTTTCAGTGGGACTGCCCCCTTACAACAGGGATGAATGGCAATCATATTATATACATCAAAGACCTCTATTCTTGGTGACAAACTCCCTGTAGAATTTCTATTGCAGGTTTTTTCAAATAAAATGTTGTTTAGCAAATCACAAAAGTTACCAAATGTAGAATAAATGATTCAGTCCCATTTTGCTTAATTGTTAAAATATAGTATGCCCCCTCATGAAAGCCTTGGGGGCTGAATGTGTGGTCACAAGAAACTGATTGGTTTTAGTATTCTAGTTTGGAGTACACACATTTTAATTAATCTACTTGTGCTTGACTTTTTAAGCATTGTGACATCTGTATAGGCCCCTTTCACAAGAGCCATCTCTCAACAGATCCATGTACAGATCTCCTGCTGAAACTGAGCTGAACAAAACAGCTAAAACTTTGTGACATTTTTCTGCTGCATGTAAATACTGGAACTTTCCAAACTCATATTAGTTCTATGGGCAGAAGGATGTAAACTGATTTACATTCATTAAGGCCCCTTTCACACGATCGGACCGTTCAGGTCCGCCTGTCAGTTTTGACGGCGGACCTGACCGGGCGCTCTATGTTAGCCTATGGGGCGACGGATGTCAGCGGAGACATGTCCGCTGACATCCGACCCCGTCCGATCTGCTAAAAGCAGACGGATGGCCCTACGTCCAGATCCGTCGCTATTGGATCGGGTGAGATCTGACGAAAACAGACATGCTGTCTGTTTTCATCCGATCCCTCCATAGGCAGCAGCGGCGCCTGACAAGCCCCTCCCCGCTCAGTGAGCAGAGAGGGACCTGTCATCCGCTGGCTCAGCGGAGATCAACAGACTGATCTCCCGCTAAGCCGGCGGACCGAGGCGGGCTCCGTGGAGTCCGCCTCGTGTGAATGAGGCCTGACATCTGATAAACTCTGATCCATCACAAACAGGTCTGAACAAACAGTAAAGGATGCAGACCTGTTTCCTTTTTTTTTCTCTGGACAGACTGGGAGTAATCAGCAAGTCTGTTTGCATCTGAATATCCATAGACTAAAATGAAGCTTCTGATCAGGTCCCCCTGAAAAACTGACAGGTAGACCTGATCGGACTGCCCGTGTGAAAGGGGCCTTGTTTTTTGTTTTTTTGTTTTTTTTTTCAAAAAAGGGATGCTGCTTTTTCAGAGCTTAAGTTACTTAAATTGCAAATAGTATGCAGTTTGTTTTAATTTTCATTATTAAAAAAATGCGTCCTTTCCCATGCAAACTATTCAATACCAGGCCTAAATGACCTTTTCTTCTAAACAAATCTGTCTTTTTTTTTTTTGGTGAAATAATTGCTTTCTAGCCTTTGGGCTCAAAGGAAGCACCTGCTGCCAACTCATACATGGGTGTAGAATAATGAGAAAGGCTTTTGTTATACTCCTGGCAAGAATGGGTTCTTTGCTGTATTTCGAATATCTTACTGATAAGTAGCAATCGAACAGGCCTATTTCGCTGTTAAACTTGCTTAACACTTGTGGAATCACTAAGCCAGAGTAAGTGTGCAGTGCAGTCCCCTACCAGTCACACCATATGTGGAGTAAAATGCAGCAGGGGACTACAGCTGAGCCTCATTTCAAATTTTGATTGTTCCACCCCACCACTTGCCCCTACTTTTAGAGTGAAGTCTCTGTGGCAGCTGGCATATTTGTACCCCTAATAATAAGCCCCATTACCACTGCTGGCTAGTAGTCTGTACCACAACTTATACTCTCTACTTACTCCAGCTATTTGGAAGTCTATGTGCCCCTCTTATTTTCACCGCACTTATATTGATAGGCACTATGTTCCACTATTATGTCTGTCATTTTATTATCCCCTGAAGATTTTTCTTTCAGTAGTCGAAACGTGGGATTTCATGGCCTAACAGTCAACAGTTATCTGTTCAGACATATTACGATGTCTAATGTACCCATGTTGTGAGCGTAACATTTCATATTATCTTGTACATGTACAGGGACTAGTGCTTTTTACTTGGAATGTTTATCCCTTTTTGTATAATAAAACTTACCTTTTATAATTAGTGTTATATTTTTGCTTTATTGGCTGCAACAAAGTCCCATGGGAGATGTCTTTGGTTGTACTCCAGGTATAGAGCAGCCCTAAACTCATGGTCTATTTACCACATTCTTTAGCACTTACACTACCGTTCAAAAGTTTGGGGTCACATTGAAATGTCCTTATTTTTTAAGGAAAAGCACTGTACTTTTAAATGAAGCTAACTTTAAACTAGTCCTAACTTTAAACAAATATACTCTATACATTGCTAATGTGGTAAATGACTATTCTAACTGCAAATGTCTAGTTTTTGGTGCAATATCTACATAGGTGTATAGAGGCCCATTTCCAGCAACTATCACTCCAGTGTTCTAATGGTACAATGTGTTTGCTCATTGGCTCAGAAGGCTAATTGATGATTAGCAAACCCTTGTGCAATCATGTTCACACATCTAAAAACAGTCTAGCTCCTTCCAGAAGCTACAAAACTGACCTTCCTGTGAAGAGATTGAGTTTCTGGAGCATCACATTTGTGGGGTCAATTAAACGCTCAAAATCGCCAGAAAAAGAGAACTTTCATCTGAAACTCGACAGTCTATTCTTGTTCTTAGAAATGAAGGCTATTCCATGCGAGAAATTGCAAAGAAATTGAAGATTTCCTACAACGGTGTGTACTACTCCCTTCAGAGGACAGCACAAACAGGCTCTAACCAGAGTAGAAAAAGAAGTGGGAGGCCGCGTTGCACAACTAAGCAAGAAGATAAGCACATTAGAGTCTCTAGTTTGAGAAACAGACGCCTCACAGGTCCCCAACTGGCATCTTCAATAAATAGTACCCGCAAAACACCAGTGTCAACATCTACAGTGAAGAGGCGGCTGCGGGATTTTGGGCTTCAGGGCAGAGTGGCAAAGAAAAAGCCATATCTGAGACTGGCCAATAAAAGAAAAAGATTAAGATGGGCAAAAGAACACAGACATTGGACAGAGGAAGACTGGAAAAAAGTGTTGTGGACGGATGAATCCAAGTTTGAGGTGTTTGGATCACAAAGAAGAACGTTTGTGAGACGCAGAACAAATGAAAAGATGCTGGAAGAATGCCTGACGCCATCTGTTAAGCATGGTGGAGGTAATGTGATGGTCTGGGGTTGCTTTGGTGCTGGTAAGGTGGGAGCTTTGTACAGGGTAAAAGGGATTCTGAATAAGGAAGGCTATCACTCCATTTTGCAACGCCATGCCATACCCAGTGGACAGCGCTTGATTGGAGCCAATTTCATCCTACAACAGGACAATGACCCTAAACACACCTCCAAATTGTGCAAGAACTATTTACAGCAGAAGCAGGCAGCTGGTATTCTATCGGTAATGGAGTGGCCAGCACAGTCACCAGATCTGAACCCCATTGAGCTGTTGTGGGAGCAGCTTGACCGTATGGTACGCCAGAAGTGCCCATCAAACCAATCCAACTTGTAAGAGCTGCTTCTAGAAGCGTGGGGTGCAATTTCTCCAGCTTACCTCAATAAATTAACAGCTAGAATGCCAAAGGTGTGCAATGCTTTAATTGCTGCAAAAGGAGGATTCTTTGATGAAAGCAAAGTTTGATGTAAAAACAATGTTATTTCAAATACAAATCATTATTTCTAACCTTGTCAATGTCTTGACTCTATTTTCTATTCATTTCACAACGTATGGTGGTGAATAAGTGTGACTTTTCATTGAAAACACAAAATTGTTTGGGTGACCCCAAACTTTTGAACGGTAGTGTATATTGATAGGCACTGCATAGACCCCCTGTAATAAAAATCCCATGTACACTGGTGGCCAGTGGAAAAGACAGGAGGACCCCAAATAAAAGACTTCTTGAATTGGTGGCCAGTGTAGGGCCTCATTCTCATGGGCATACCAATCTGCACACAAACTGCATTCTGATACATGCATCGGACCTGCACAGATGTACCCTCTTGGATTCATAAAAAAAAAATAAGTGAACAAACACCAGAAAATTAATATATATAAATAGGCCAAAAACCCAACCTATAAATTGCTAAATGTGGTAACATTAAATAACACCTATAAATGCATATAAATGTGAAAATATTATTATTGATAAAGAAGACATCACGTATGATGAAACATGTCGGGCGGAGCTACGCGCTGATGTCATCACGCCCCACGTGACCCCGGAAGTGCGGGTGTTTTTTATTGCTGGCAAGTGTTCTTTACGATGTTTGTACATGCAACTAGAGATTTTTTATAATAAAACCAGTTTCAAAAGATAACACACTATTGGAGCCTTTGTTCTTCCACACGCTCTGTGCTAATTTGGATGATTACGATCTCAAGGAGGGTAGCTGCACACTGGGAAGGTCACCCTCAGACTGCTAGTGTATCTTGGAGCCAGGATTCATCCCTAGACCCCGCAGAGGGCTATTTCTGCAGGTGTGTGTGACATCGCTGCTACAGGAGGTCCGCTCCTTCAGGTGATTGCTACACAGAGAGCTCCATCTTCTTCCTTTGGTGGTGGTGAAAGCCCCGAGAACTTCCCATTCTGCTGGAATCTTTCTATTGCTGAACTTGTTTCAGTCCCTATCTTTCAGAGACTTTTTCTTTATCGATAATAATATTTTCACATTTATATGCATTTATATGTGTTATTTGATATTACCACATTTAGCGATTTTATAGGTTGGGTTTTTGGCCTATTTTTATATTTATATATTTTTATATATTACTTTTCTGGTGTTTGTTCACTTATTTGATTAGCGCAACTTTATTATTATTATCACTCCTGTGTACATGATTATAGCTCATGTTTATGTCACTGCTTTATTCTTCACAGTTCTTTTATAGTTTTAGTTATAATTAGTGTGGTATACCACTTCCACCCTCTGGGATTCGCTTGAAGATGCGTACAGCTACATGCAGCTGACCACCTGTCATTGATTTGAGCAGGCTGCCTGCATGGGGCTGCAGACGTGCCTTTGTACGGATCAGTATGCTTGTGTAAATATGGCCTAAATGTCTCTTGTTTTATTGCTATGTAATTGCCCATATTATATTTGTAGTCAATGTAAATGGCCTTCTTACATTGATGGTCAGTGTAAATACTCACATATATTGGTGGTTTTTATAGAATTTCCCATTACATTGGTGGTTAGTGCAGAAGTTCCCCCTTAAACCAAAGGTCAGTGTAAATGTCAATGTTATACTAGTTAGTGTGGAATATCTCCATTTTATTGGTGATCACTGCATGTTTTGATAGTAAATTGAGATGTGCCCTCCTTTCATCAGTGGTCATTGTGAAGGTATCAGGTGACATATCATATGTTATTTTCTGCACTATGGCAGCCATGGGGCAATGGGTACCACATTTGGATACAAAATGGAGCACAAAGGACAGTAGCACAAATGTAGGCCACACAAAATGCAGCTGGCAGTATTGGAGAGAGTGAGAAAAAAAAGTCTTCCCAAAGGGCCAGATATATACACTTTTTTTTTTCCAAAGTATAATCGGTTTCTGCTACTCGTTACTTTAACTTGCAAAAAATGTAAACACTTACAATAAGCATTAGAAGTTTATTTTAGCTCAGAGTAATCTCTCACTTAGACTACACATCCTAATGTGCTGATAATTTCCAACACCTGTATGTCTCTTGGGAAGTAAATTCTGACATGTTTGTAGAGAATGTCATTGCTCATTCATTCAACAGCTATTGGATTCTAGAGTAAATATGTTCCAGTATCAGTAGTAAAACACATCAACACACCTTGCCAAGGCTGAATGTATGTATTGTATGAGCTAAATGACATGTATGTTTTTACTTATAATAAAAGTTCTAAGCATTTCATTACCAATCTCATGTCAGAAAAGAGTTTTGACAGGAAATAGTATTTTACATGGTCTCTTTGCATTAGGATAAATTATATAAAATTATCTTTTCAATATGTCTAGGCATGTAAGAGTAAACACAACTTGTGGATCTGTGCCTTACTGTTTCACCTTGTGGCGCTTCAGTGTTTATTTGTATATCTGGACAGTGCTGCCAGCAGGAGATGAGCTGTTGGCTTCAATAGTAAGTTTGAATTATGATGAGTCTGCCAGTATTGCTTATGGTTTTTGTAACAGCATGATTTAATGTGGGATTTGCAAGATGTTGAGCAAGTCCTAATATTGGAACATTGTTATATTTAGTGCAGAAATAGGGTTAGGCTCTGAGAAGACCATCAAAGCTTTTGTGAGAAAAGTTCAGTTGGTACTCTGAAGCATAACGGGTGGAACTGCCTAAGATCAAAAGATATTAATCTAGAACAGGGGTTTTCTAACTATGGCCCTCCAGTTGTTCAGGAACTACAATTCCCATCATGCCTAGTCATGTCTGTGAATGTCAGAGTTTTACAATGCCTCATGGGATGTGTAGTCCCACAAAAGCTGGAGGGGCCTTAGTTTGGAGATCCCTGATCTAGAACATACTAGTAAATCTACACAGTCATCTGCATGATTATTTACAAAGACCTATACAAGGCATTACTTAACTACTTAAGGACTGGAAGGATTTGCCCCCTTAATGACCAGGCCATTTTTTTGCGATACAGCACTGTATCGCTTTAACTGACAATTGTGTGGTCATGCGACATTGTACCGAAACAAAATTGACGTCCTTTTTTTCCCACAAATAGAGCTTTCTTTTGGTGGTATTTGATCACCGCTGCATTTTTTTAATGCGCTATTAATAACAAAAAGTCCGACAATTTTGAAAAAAAAACAGTTTTTTACTTTATGCAATAAAAAATATCCCCCAAAAAAGTAAAGAAACAAATTTCTTCATCAGTTTAGGCTGATATGTATTCTTCTACAATAGGCGTATATTGGTTTGTGCAAAAGTTATAGCGTCTACAAAATAGGAGATAGCTTTATGGCATATTTATTTGATTTTATTTTTTTTACTAGTAATGGCGGTGATCAACAATTTTTAGCGGGACTGCGACATTGTGGCGGACAGATCGGACACTTTTGACACTTTTTTGGGACCATTGACATTTATACAGCATCCAGTGCTAAAAATAGCCACTGATTACTGTATAAGTGTCACTGGCAGGGAAGGGGTTAACACTAGAGGGCGATCAAGAAGTTAAGTGTTCCCTAGGGCCCCTTTCACACTGGGGCGGTGGGGGCGTCGGCAGTAAAACATCGCTATTTTTAGCGCTGTTTTACCGTCGTTTTTGCGGCGGTATTCGCCTATGGAGGTTTTTAAGTACCGAAGTTTGGCGCCATTCCATGAGTGTGCACAATTTTGAAGCATGACATGTTAGGTATCTATTTACTCAGCTTAACATCATCTTTCACATTCTACAAACAATTGGGCTAACTTTACTGTTTTGTTATTTTTTTAATTAAAAAAAAAAAAGTGTTCGAAAAATTATTGTGCAAATACCGTGCGAGATAAAAAGTTGCAATGACTGCCATTTTATTCCCCAGGGTGTCTGCTAAAAAAAACATATTAAATGTTTGGGGGTTCTGAGTAATTTTCTAGCAAAAAAATTATAATTTTTACATGTAGGGGAGAAGTGCCAGAATAGGCCCGGTGTGGAAGTGGTTAAGATGATGTGCTTTTATCACTACACACCTAACCCACTAAGACTTATATTGGAAAGTTCCCCCAAGGGGGTTTTTTAGCAGCAGGATAAGTAATTGAAATAAGCAATACGATATCAAAAAGTTTAAATTCTTTATTAGAGTTGACATATCATAATACCATGGCAGTTAAAATTTGAGCTCTGGTAGGAGAAACACAGAATTTACATGGCAATTACATATCAGAATGTCAGTGGTATAAAAAATACTGACGCATTTCGACCCGTGCAGTTAGGGTCTTCTTCAGAGGATTAGTTTGCTGCAAAGAAATTACATTTCGCATGTCAAATTTTGACAAATATTTCTTAAATCTTAATATGGAAAATATAGATATACAGCTTACAAGAAGTCACATTCAAGACGTGCCAGGTTGGGTGGTCAGCAACTGCAGCAAATTCCCATTTAGTCTGCATACTTTCTCTAATATATCATTCAGTTACATTCAGGGAATTTGCTGCAGGTGCTGACCACCCAACCTGGCACGCCCTAGGGGGTGCTTGAATGTGTGACTTCTTGTAAGCAGTATCTTGAAGTGCCATCTTACCTTGGGGTACTATCTGGCGGGTGAGCATGCGGGATCATCTGACAGCTTTTAAGGGAATTCTGGTTAGGAGTGTTTTTTTCTGAAAACACCTTCTATTTGGTAATTATATGTAATATCTATATTTAAGATTTATGAACTATTTGTCAAAATTTGACATGCGAAATGTAATTTCTTTGCAGCAAACTAATCCTCTGAAGAAGACCCTAACTGCACGGGTCGAAACGCATCAGTATTTTTAATAACACTGACATTCTGATATGTAATGACATGTATAATTCTGTGTTTGCATTTTATGCATTTTGAATGGTTCTTAGTCTCCTACCAGAGCTCATATTTTAACTGCCATGGTATTATATGTCAACTCTAATAAAGAATTTATACTTTTTTATATCTTATTACTTATTCCAATTACTGCTAAAAAAAACCCTTGGAGGAACTTTCCCATATCGTAATATTTGGGGTGTGCAGCACCACTACTCTCGTTTTGTGTCTTTCCCATGCTACCCACTAAGACTTAAACCATAGCTTTCATTTTGAATACTAATAAATTATAAATGAATTCCGGACAATAAACTACGAAAATGGCTACAGAGAGAATAGGACTATTTCAGCATGGAATATGTTAATTCCCTTACTTCTTTTTCTGTCACAGTGACTTTCTCCAGAATCTCCACCAAGTCTTAGTTAAATACTCACAATATATATGAATCTGTTCATTACTATATTTTCCAGCTGTGAATATTAACTCTCGGTACTTTTACCGATAACAAGCGAAGTGAAGCTTTTTGGGTTATTTGATCAGTTCAGATGTTATCAGAGTGTAGTGAGAGTTATTATTAACTATTATGGAAGTAAAGGCAAAACCTAACTAACTCTAAACCTGCTCTCAGCCACATTCTAAGCCTAATCTTTCTAGCGCTGTAAAGAACAAATCACTATACTTGCCTGTTCTGCAGCTGCTCCGCTCCGGTCCCACACTGAGCTGTCAGTGGCACCTTCAGTGTGTAGGCGTGTGCGGGAGAGGCAGCCAACAATGGAAGCCCCATAGTAACTCTATGAGGATGTCACTTTCCAGGCATTTCTCAGCCAATGTCGGTGGTCTCCTGTACACAGGGGGTGCCGCTGGAGACCAGAGCGGCTGCACAACAGATAAGCATAGCGATTTCTTTCTTTACAGAGCTAGATAGATTAGGCTTAGAATGTGGCTTGAGAGTAGGTTTAGAGGTAGTTAAGTTTTGCCTTTACTTCCACTTTAAGTATGTTCTACTGTATCTAAATCATTTTTACCCTTTGTATGTGTCTATATCATTATTGGTAATTTAATGTGGCTTTATATAGCATTGATCACAGTTGATAAACCGAAAGAAACCAATTTTTTTTTTCGTGTTTTTTTTATCATTTTTGTTGCATGACCCAAATGGATGTGGTAGAACCAGTGACGTCAAAACGTTTCTTGGTAATGTTTTTAGTAAATTGTGTTCTATTCTATAAGTGTGAAGTCAACATGGAATGCTGACAGATTTGCACTGACCAGACTCCACATGCAAATGTTAAAGATAATCTATTTTCCAAAAGCTGGCTGTATGTTGGTTTATTTGATAATGCCTTCAAGTATGAAATTTAGTTTTATTTTTCACTTTAGGATCACTGCTTCGTTATTTGATTCACACAACAAACCTTGCTAACTAAAGAAGATGAGACATTTAGAAACCTACATTTCTGTTATACTTGGCCATTCTTGTAACTGAAGGGGATTTTGCATTGCTGATGCTTGTTAAAAACCTAGCACAACATTGTGTTTGACTTATTTGTACATATGATTTCCTGAAAATGATGGCAAAGACTTGCACTCATGCTGTTTCAAAACACTAGACCTACACAAGGCTATAACAAAAAAGAGGATTTTAACTCTAAATAACAAAATCTAAATTACACACAGCTGCAAATGTGAGGGAAGTTTAGGTTTATTTCAGTTAGTATTATGGATCAGCTGTAAAATAACTTGTCAGTTAGCATTTTGGTATGTAAGCTTTAATGCAATATGGGGCAGCTTATTAATTTAGGCATCCAAATCATCAGTAGTCAAACTCCATGTGCATTGTTAAAAAATAAAAAATCTTGCACAATTATTTAAAGTTTTGAGGGGAACATAGATAAAAGCTGTCTGACAAAGGAAAGCACGCTAACAGATCACAAAAAGCCACACATCATGCCACAATCTAAAAAAAATTGAGAACAGATTAGAAACAAACATGTATCGGTCTAGGAAGGATTTCCAAGCCATTTCTAAGGCTTTGTAACTCCAGTGAACCACAAGGAGAGCCATTATCCACAAAATAGAGATAACTTGGAACAATGATGAACCTTCCCAGGTGTGGCTGGCCTACAAAAATTACTCCAAGAGCAGGACGACGACTCATCCAGGAGGTCATTAAAGAACCCAGAACAACATCTAAAGAACTGTAGGCCTCATTTGCCTCAGGTAAGATCAGTGTTCATCCTGTTACATCTGGCATAAAATTAATACAGCATTTCATAACAAGAACATGATACCAACAGTCAGACATGGTGGTGGTAGCCTGATGGTCTGGGGCTGCTTTGCATCTTCAGGAGATGGACGACTTACCATAATTGATGGAACCATGAATTCTGAGCTCTACCAGAAAATTCTAAAGGAGAATGTCCGGCCATCAGTTTGTGACCTCGAGCTCAAGTGAACTTGGATTATGTAGCAGGACAATGATCCAAAACACAACAGCAAGTCTACCCCCAAATTATACAAACAACGCAAAATTAAGGTTTTGGAGTGACCTAGTCAAAGCCCGGACTTAAATCCAATTGAGATGCTGTATCATGACCTTACGCAGGCCGTTCATGCTGAAAAAGCCTCCAATGTGGATGAATTAAAACAATTCTGCAAAGAGTGGGCCAAAATTGCTCCACAGCAATGTGAAAGACTTATTGCCAGTTATCGCAAACGCTTGATTGCAGTTGTTGCCACCAAGGGTGGCACAACCATTTATTAGGTTTAGGGGGCAATTACATTTTCACATAAAGCCAGGTTTAGGTTAGATTAGGTTTAGGTTAGAATCTTCCATATGATTCGGTACGTTTCGTCGTTCATTTTTCAACATACGGTCCCCTGACTCTCGCTGGCATGACCACTGTGCTCGTCTACAATCATTCTTGTTCATTCTTGTTCTCTGTCTAAACTTTGCTTTTTTTTACATCCAGGATGGTTGGTTGTGACACTTCCTCACATATGCACTGCAACTTCTTCAGCCACTTTGTTTTCCACAGCCTCACTCATGAGGCTCCATGTTAGGTAGCTCTCAAGTCGCAACTTGCTTTATTCATTGGCATACATTCACGGTCATTCGTTCTCGCATGCGTTGCTTCGATTTGGTACGTTCCGTTGTTCATTCATCAGCATATGGTTCCCTGCCTCTTGCTGATAAGACCACGGTTCTCTGCTAGAATCATTCTCGTTTGCTTTTTTTTTCTCAGTCTAAACTTCGCTTTTTCATCACATCCAGCATGGTTGGTCATAACAACTCCTTACATATGCACTACAAGTTTTTTCAGCCATTGGTCCAACAGCCTTCCTCCTGAGGCTCTGGGCCCATGCAGCACTCAAATCGCAAATTCACATCAGTCACTCACTGTCAGGGCTGGGTTCAGCCATCCCTTCTCAAAGCTGGCCGCTCAGCTAATTGCCAGCTCCTATCTCTCCACAGTGACTCACCTGTTGATGTTATCCTTCTCCCCAGTCCTGCCTACTTAAGCCGTCCAGTCCAGATGATCTCTGCCTTCGCCTTGGTCACATCTCTAGAGATGCTTTCCTGTGTTCCTGTTAAAAACTTGCTTGGCTGACATTCTTTCTGGCTCCAGATCCTGCTTGCTGTTCTACTACGCTCATCTCTGGCTCCCTGATGTTTTGGCTTGTCTGACTATCCGTTACGGTTCCTGAACTCTGGCTATGTTTTGACTACATTTACTCTGTTTACCTTTTTTTATTATTATTAAACAAGTGTGTCCCCTTTAAAAGTAATTTTTTTTTATTTTTTTTATTCTATGGCGAATGTCTGAGACCTTGTGCTAAAAAGAAACAAAGCTGATGTCTGCTGATGTGTATTAAGAGAGATAAGAATTTGGACGAAGGATCAATAAAGAGTGCGAGTGTCAGAAACCATGAATCTGACTGAGACAGAAGTACAGTTAAATCAAAAAATAAAATATTTTACTTTGAAGGGGGGGGTTGGCGCCAGGGCACACATTTTCCTTCATGCCAGGCTCATGCTCGGGCCTTTATGTCACCTTTTATCTCATGCATTTTCCTCCTAAAATATACGTATACAAAGTACAAGTTTAGCATCCTTACCATACGTCATACGTTGCAAATAGGTGGCATACCTACTTAGGCCTCAACCAGACACCAGGTTCTCAGTCCAGTACGGGGAGGGGGGCTTTGTACTGTAAAGGGGGCTGTGAAAAAATGTTTTCCTCAAACTTCCCTCTTAAAACTGGGGTGTGTGTTATTCGCCTGTGCGTGTTAAAAGCTGATAAATACAAGTACACTTTTGATATATATCTAGTGGCGAAAAGTAGTGCATCATCAGATGTAATCCTGTGTAAGGAAATCGGCTATACGGCAGAGGTATCCCACCTTGGTATTGTGTGTGTGTGTGTGTGTGAATAATGTTTGATCTTTCCTTTAATACCTGTAGTGAAACATAAGGTTTTATAAAAAGCTCATCTTATGATCATTACTAAATGCACAGGGTCCTGTTATGCCGTTTATGAGCTCTAGTGTGCATAAAGCCTAAAGGCAGTTTTGTCTTTTCCTGGGATCTAGTTCTGTGTAAAACTGGATTTTCTGTGTTTGCTTACTATTTGGTAGCATAGCTATTATTTATTTCAGAAAATGGTGGTTTTTGTAGAAGGCTTAAAATACAATGAAGATTTTTAATTTTTGGTGTGTTTATAAGAAAAAATATATTGTGCCATACATTTGGGGGACTACAGCAGGAAATGAAGGCTGTGACTTATTTCTTTGGAATCCAGATAGCAAAATTGTCATTAAACACAAGAGCTGGACCACCTCAGTCCACTTCTTTTTATTAAACAAAATGGCTGTTTAAGACCTTCAGTTGTTTGCACTCTCAATATATTCTATCACAGTTAGATCCAAAAAAAATGCTAAGACTATAGTGTTGGGAGAGAGGTGGGGACATTATTTTTTTTTATTTTTAAAGAAAAACTATGATAGTATTGGGTCAATTTTTTTTTAAGTTTGTAAGCTCCTAAACTGATGTGTTATATACATACTGTATAAATATATTGCATGGTGGTTACAGTACAAAGCACAACATTTTTACATGTATTCTTAGTGCAAGCGTTGTACAAATAAACATTTAAAGTGATTGTAAACGATCAGCTTATAAAACAACCTATTCAATTTAAAATTGAAACGAAAGGCAAAACAGTTGTGTATAGATTTTTTAAAAATTTCATCGAGACCTTTTTTCCCTTTTTTTTTAACAGTGATTACATTCCCTCTGTTCTCAGCTGTATAAAAGCTGAGGGGAAGGAAATAGACAGTACACTGGTCTTCCCAGTGAAAGACATGTCAGGACAAGTTTGATCATTGGAGGAGAGCAGGCTAAATTACCAGCAAAGCTTGAAAACTGACCATGCTGGGCTTTCATGCCTAACGTGGTCATTTTTTAATAGGAAAGCAGAGGGACTGACAGGAACATCAGGGATTTCACACAAAGGAAGCAATACAAAGAGTACAGGAGACTTCACCATACAAGTATATGGTACAGCAGGCACATATCAGGAATATGAAATGCTGGGGTAACAAACCCTTTAATACAGGATAGCCACAGCGCTATGGGTTTTCTAAAGAAAAGGAATAGCACTAGTATCACTTTCAGATTACACAGTAAGTATTTTTTATTAACCACTTCAGCCCCGGAAGGATTTACCCCCTTCCTGACCAGAGCACTTTTTACAATTCGGCACTGCGTCGCTTTAACTGCCAATTGCGCGGTCATGCAATGCTGTACCCAAACAAAATTTGCGTCCTTTTCTTCCCACAAATAGAGCTTTCTTTTGATGGTATTTGATCACCTCTGCCGTTTTTATTTTTTGCGCTATAAACGGAAAAAGACCGAAAATTTTGAAAAAAAATGATATTTTCTACTTTTTGTTATAAAAAAAATCCAATAAACTAAATTTTAGTCATACATTTAGGCCAAAATGTATTCGGCCACATGTCTTTGGTAAAAAAAATGTCAATAAGCGTATATTTATTGGTTTGCGCAAAAGTTATAGCGTCTACAAACTAGGGTACATTTTCTGTAATTTACACAGCTTTTAGTTTATGACTGCCTATGTCATTTCTTGAGGTGCTAAAATGGCAGGGCAGTACAAAACCCCCACAAATGAACCCATTTTGGAAAGTAGACACCCCAAGGAAATTGCTGAGAGGCATGTTGAACCCATTGAATATTTATTTTTTTTGTCCCAAGTGATTGAATAATGACAAAAAAAAAAAAAAAAATTACAAAAAGTTGTCACTAAATGATATATTGCTCACACAGGCCATGGACATATGTGGAATTGCACCCCAAAATACAGTCAGCTGCTTCTCCTGAGTATGGGGATACCACATGTGTGGGACTTTTTGGGAGCCTAGCCGCGTACGGGGCCCCGAAAACCAAGCACCGCCTTCAGGATTTCTAAGGGCATAAATTTTTGATTTCACGCCTCACTACCTATCACAGTTTTGAAGGCCATAAAATGCCAAGATGGCACAAACCCCCCCCAAATGACCCCATTTTGGAAAGTAGACACCCCAAGCTATTTGCTGAGAGGCATGGTGAGTATTTTGCAGCTCTCATTTGTTTTTGAAAATGAAGAAAGACCAGAAAAAAAAATTTTTTTTTTCAATTTTCAAAACTTTGTGACAAAAAGTGAGGTCTGCAAAATACTCACTATACCTCTCAGCAAATAGCTTGGGGTGTCTACTTTCCAAAATGGGGTCATTTGGGGGGGGGTTTTGTGCCACCTGGGCATTCCATGGCCTCCGAAACTGTGATAGGCAGTGAAGAGTGAAATCAAAAATTTACGCCCTTAGAAAGCCTGAAGGCGGTGCTTGGTTTTCGGGGTCCCGTGCGCGGCTAGGCTCCCAAAAAGTCCCACACATGTGGTATCCCCGTACTCAGGAGAAGCAGCAGAATGTATTTTGGGGTGTAATTTCACATATTCCCATGGCATGTTTGAGCAATATATCATTTAGTGACAACTTTGTGCAAAAAAAAAAAAATTTGTCTCTTTCCCGCAACTTGTGTCACAATATAAAATATTCCATGGACTCAACATGACTCTCAGCAAATAGCTTGGGGTGTCTACTTTCCAAAATGGGGTCATTTGGGGGGGGGGTTGAACTGTCCTGGCATTTTATGCACAACATTTAGAAGCTTATGTCACACATCACCCACTCTTCTAACCACTTGAAGAAAAAAACCCTTTCTGACACTTTTTGATTACGTGAAAAAATTATTTTTTTTTGCAAGAAAATTACTTTGAACCCCCAAAAATTATATATTTTTTTAAAGCAAATGCCCTACAGATTAAAATAGTGGGTGTTTCATTTTTTTTTTTCACACGGTATTTGCGCAGCGTTTTTTCAAACGCATTTTTTGTGGTAAAAACACACTTTTTTAAATTTTAACGCACTAAAACACACTATATTGCCCAAATGTTTGATGGAATAAAAAAGATGATCTTAAGCCGAGTACATGGATACCAAACATGACATGCTTTAAAATTGCGCACAAACGTGCAGTGGCAACAAAATTGATACATTTTTAAAAGCCTTTAAAAGCCTTTACAGGTTACCACTTTAGATTTACAGAGGAGGTCTACTGCTAAAAATACTGCCCTCGATCTGACCTTCGCGGTGATACCTCACATGCATGGTGCAATTGCTGTTTACATTTGACGCCAGACCGACGCTTGCGTTCGCCTTAGCGCGAGAGCAGAGGGGACAGGGGTGCTTTTTTTTTTTTTTTTTTTTTTTTTTTTTTTTCTTTTCAGTTTGTGACAGGGGGGGGGGGGTGATTGGGGGGGGATCGGGGTGTTTAGTGTGCCTGGCATGTTCTACTGTGTGTGTTTGTGTTGTGCACTTACTTACATGTCATCTCCTCTCGGCGCTGGAACGGAACTGCCGAGCCGAGGAGAGATGACATCACATCCTCTGCCTCTGTGTACTATACAGAGGCAGGGGATGTTTCTCATTGGCTGGGAGCGATCGCGAGGGGGGGGCCACGATCGGATGGCCTCCCCCTCGTCTCTCAACTCTCCCAGCCAAATGCCGACCACAGCTGGCACCGGGGGGGGGTCCGATCGGACCCCCCGCCCGCGGGAAGGCAATCACGTACCAGGTACGTGATTTTGCCTGCCCGTGCCGCTCTGCTCACGTATATAGGCGTGAGGCGGTCGGCAAGTGTTTAAAACCTGAAACGTAGCTTTATAGAGGTTGGAGTTATGAAAGGGATGCATCACTGCTTTGGCTGGCATGTGTGTAAATTTCAACTTGATATTTTGCGCATGAGTGACAGTGTGCCAAAGAGCATGGGAAAGGTAGGCTGATTTCTTTGCTTTTGGACATTACTGGTGCAAGTACATAAAATGATTATGTTAAAGAGGAAGTAAACCCTGATGGGTGTTACTTCCTTGTTTCCCTGCAAAGGTAAAGCATAATGGGCTACTATGCATCGCATAGTAGCCCATTATGTGACACTTACCTGCAGGAGAAGCCCGCGATGTCCCCGTCTTCCTCGCTAGTAGCGAGCATCCATTCTTCACCCCTCTTCCTTTCGGGGCCGCAAACTCCGGCTCTGTGACTGGCCGGAGTCGTGTGACGTCACATGTGCGCGGGAGCCGCCTTTAACGGCATGACCCGAGCTAGAAACAGCACAGCGTGCCCTTTCTAACTCTGGCTCATGCGCAGAAGAAATCTCCTTGCAGGTCTGGGAGATATTTCAAGCAGCTACAGGTAAGCCTTAATCTAGGCTTACCTGTAGGTTAAAGTGGTTGTAAAGGGTTTACCACTTTAAATAAACCATTTTTTCTATAAAGCTGATTTTCCTTTTGGGCTATTTAAGCATTCACTTCATAAAAGAAGCAGAATATAAATGATTTTTTCCGTGTTTTTAAACCATCTTTTTCCCATATACCAGATTATTTACATGGACTTTGCTCTAGAAAAATGGACAATAGTGTTGATTTGGTAGAACATGGTAAATATTTGAGACTTGTCATTGCTGCTGAATGACGTAGCCTTTATTCATCAAATTCGCTATTGGTAAACATTTAGAATATGTCCATAAGCTTATTCTGCCAGTATTAAAACGCTGATAATAAAGCTCTTTTAGAAGTGCTTCCTGTGGAAATACTACAGACTTATTCAGATATTTGGTTCTGATTGAATTGACAGTCCGATTGTTGTTAACCTATTGTGTTCAAGGAATGCTGCATCACCTTTTTTTGTAGTTTTTCTATTGTGCATGAAGTAAAAAAAAAGTTAGGTTGATGCAACATATTCATGCTATAGAGTAGGGGTCTCCAGTTGTTCAGGAACTACAATTCCCATCATGCCTAGTCATATCTGTGAATGTCAGTTTTACAATGCCTCATAGGACATGTAGTCCTGCAACAGCTAGAGGGCCGTAGTTTGGAAATCCCTGCTATAGAGGTTAACACAATTTAAAACAAATCTGCAAGTATACAGGATAATGACAGCAGTTTAATGCCTAATCACATCTAATGAGCATGTGTATGAAATGTAACTAATTGGGATCACTACTCATTTTTTCTACATTGACCCTTCATTTATTTTGTGCTTGTGGTCATTGTAGGCGCACGTTTATTGGCATATTAATGTGAAAATCTACTTAAATGTCATTGATTGGATGCATTCATGGTTAATGTAGCAAGTCCCTGTTGGGTTACCTTGTTGCAAAATTTGTTAATAATGGTTTAAAACTCATGGAAGCTACACTTATTTACACAAGCTCTAAAGCCACTCAGACACGGGAGGCTAGTTGGATGTGTGGGCATAATCTGAAAGCACTTGGTCATCTGTGCTGGCTGGCTAAATATGAATAGTCACATTGGGCAACCATACTGTATAGGTGTAGGCCTATGTAGGGATATGGGGGAATTGTACTGCAGGTAACTTGGCAATATTGGAATATTGGCAATCGAACAAGGTCTTTTTAACCTATCCTATTTTCCCCAGGATTCATAACTGACAGTATCTCCATAGACATTAGATTTTCACCACATCTGGCCATTCAGTGCAACAAGTGAAACCAATCACTGAGCTACTTAAGCCTAGTACACACAAGCCAAATATCGGGCGACATAGTTTTTTTTTTTCAATAAAAATGTGTATGTCAGTCCATGTGTATGTCAGCGGGTCTGACAGAAGCCGAGCGTTCAGCCGGCTTCTGTTGGATGAGCATTCGGACGAGCATGCTGGAAAACCAGCAGCCGACCAGCTCCCGATCAGTGCTCTCAGCCAATAGCTGAGAGTTCTGACCGGAGTGTTCTGGTGGGGAGGAACACAACAGCTCAGCAGGGGAGATTGCTGTACTAACATTGTATTGATCTGAGTTGTCAGGTTTATTTTCATTCAAAACGAGTGGTTTGAACTAGGCTTAAAACTTTCATACAAACACTAAAACAATGCTAAAGTCTAATTTATCTTATAATCTAATTTCAATAGCAATAGGAGCTTTTCTTCCTGTAGCTCCACCCACAAGCTTGTTAGGGAACTACTCTTCTGCATGACTGACAGGGGTTCTAGGATGAAGTATTGGGGTAGATTAGTGCAATGCAAAAGTGTTTGGATGTGTGTGTATAAATAAGGGGGACAGGCTCAAATGGTATTGGCAGTGGTAAAAAACATACATGAGACGGGGACACCTAGAAATAGTTTGAGCAGGTTTGATTCAGCAAAGCGGCAAACAAACATGGTTTCAATACAGGAGGGCTTTCTATAGTCCATAGTCTAAGTCCATAGTATAAAACAAAGAAAACATCTGCCATGGCCCCCAAGGACATCTGTTAGTGATTAACTGTGTAGAGTGGAGCTCAGGACACTGAGCACACAGTTTGTATCATAGTGGTGGTACGAGTTTTGGAATTTGGCTTGCTTTTATTTTGCAATTCACATTTTTACATTTTATTTGGATGATCTGCACTATTTGAGCCTTTTTTCCTTATATGTTCTGGGGACATGGGATGGTTTGCTGGAGTGGTGGCTGCTGTCTGTTTCCAATCCTGTATGGGGATTTTACCATACACATACTAATCACTATTCCTAGGGGTCTATCCCTTCAGTAAACCTTCTGTCCATATTTCGTGGCTCTGGTCGAATTTGACACATTAATGCGTCTCATCCATGTTGCTGCATTTCACACAGATTTTGATGGATAATTTATGCTTTTTTTTTAAGACTTCTCTCTGCATTAATGACAATGTGGTGGATGATATATTGTCAAACATACAGCAAAAAGTCTACCTTTTAAGTGCTGCAGTTGTTATACAGTGTATATTTGTATGATATATATATATAAATAATTCTGTATGCAAAAAGCTTCTTTATTTTGTTTTAGATAAATTGTGGTACACTTTCATGATTGTTTGCATATTAGCATGGATTCAATTTGTATTTATTTTTGATAGATATATATCTCAGGATATACTGACCCAAAATGTGTTCTACAACTTTAACCTAGAGTGATTAATTTAGGTGTGGACAACAACATACCATCCTCAATAGTATACAAGTTGAGTACTTAGAAGTTTGAGATTGTGGCTGTTGATTGATGATGCTCACCATGCTTTTGTGTGTAACACCTCTAGTGATCCTTCCACAAGTATGCATTGTTTTCAAAACATTAAACTACTGACTAGGTCCAACACGACAAAAAACAAAAACAATTTTTGTCCTTTTTTTTGCAGGTAGTTTTAGCCCAGTTGGACAGCCACTTAGTAGAACACCATCAATCAGACTACAGATGGTAAGTTTTTTTTTATATTTTACAGGAACACTTTTTGTGGTGATCTCCCACTGATCATACATATTAAAATGATCTGATTCCCAATTTCCCCATCATGCGCCCTCTATATAATGCATTCTATTATTTCATCTTTGCTTTATCAACAGAACATTTTTTTTTCGTGTGCTTTAAAGGTGATGCTTTATGTATCAAAACTTTATTGTAAATATTTTTATTGTTAGAATTGCTATTTCAGTACTTAGATTCATGAAGATCTGACTACATTATTAGTGTGACTGATAAACACTAATGTGTCACTAAAGAATCAGTGAAACAAATGACTTGTAATACAATTTTGTAAAGTAGCACAAAACATATTTCTTACAGTGTTTTGCCATGTTATCCTGTTGCATGTCACTAGCTTTTCTTTAGAATACACTTATTAGTTATATAGCTATATGTATTGCACAGGCATACAGTAATTACAAGCTCAGAAAGTGATTGATTTATTGCGTAAGTGAGATCTGAGCAGTCAGCTAGGATGTTGCTTGAATTTCATACACAACACCTGTTATTAGAAAGCTAAGTGTTTATCTTTGCTGTTTAGGTTAAAGAGGTATATGATCAATCATTGCTGACTTAGTTACCTAGCAGGTTCAGATTCCTTTAGTGATTTGAAATGTCAATCTGAACATATTACAACATATTATACAGACAATTGTATTTTTTCAAAATCAAATAAAATCAGAAAAATTATATGGCTCTATGATCTCTATAAAGAAACTCTGTCATATGACTTTTTTTAATACAACAGTATTTGGGGGACAGCATCTCAACCAAGCAGACTTGACCCCAAATATATTGGATTTGCGTTCTGAGCTTGCAAGCCAAGCTCCTGGATCATGCAGTGCATAGAAACAGTATTATGATTGCATCTGGGTCTCTTAGACATATAGGCAAAAAAAGGAGCAATGAACTAGGGCCCATTGGTTCAGGTGACCTACTAGACCTATGGCTGTTTTTGTTTTTTTACTTTGGAGGGAACCAGCATTAACTTGAGAATGACAGGTCTGAGAAGTCAGGAAAAGCATCAATTCAAACAAGGCATGCCTGTGAGGGCTCTTTCACACTGCCCCGATGGGCATTGGTCTCAGCACAGGTGCAGCGAATCAGTGGTGCAGTTATGCACAAATACATGCAAGACTGGCACCACTATTTAGAGTAGTGAAATAATTTCATCACTCTGACTTTTGGACCACCAATATATTAAACCAGTGCTGTAAGTATGGCAGGGTCATATAAAAGTCTGTACCTTGAGCCTAACAATGTCTTGTAATAACACTGGATTACATATATTCACAGGCTAGCTGTTGTTTTACTTTATTTCACTTCTATTTGATACTCCAAAAGATTTGAAAGGGAGTGAAGGTGGGGGTTATTGGTAAAATGGTTCAGCTGATAAATGTTGCACATATAAGAAAATAAGGAGCTCCTATTATACAATGTTAGATACTGTAGTGCCAAGGTCAGCAACCCGTCAATCGTGGCCAGGTGACGGGTAGATTGAGTCTCTGCATTGCCGACCTGGGGCTAAACTGCTCCTTCCCTAATGGTGAGAAGTCCGGGGTAGAGAAGGAGAGCGTTGGACGGACCGATCACAGAAGGAGAGCACCGGTTGGGCAGCTCAAGAAGGAGAGAACCAGGGGAGTGGGGGGGGGGGGGGCATATCAGGAAGGCAAGAACTGGGCAGGAGGGGCAACAAAGGCGAGAGTCGGGCAGTTAAGGAAGGAGAGAACTGGGCCAGCGGGGCAACAAAGGAGAGAGCCAGGCGGCGCAAGGGAAAAGAGTTGCTCAGGTACTGAGCTAGCTTTTTCGTTGAAGCAGCAGGTGTGGGCTCACTGGAGCTGCGACAGCTGTCGGATTGAGGAAGGAGAGAGCCCGGCAGGCAGATCAGAGATAGAGAAAGCCGAGCAGGCGGGTGGATCAGAGATGCATAAAGCCCAGCAGTCAAAACAGATGATGAGGGAGCCGGGCGAGAGAAGTAGAGAGCCAGCAGGGCGGAGCAGTGAAGTCAACTTGCTCTGGCACTGAGTTAACTCTCTCACTGAAGCAGCAGTACTGCAGGTGTGGGCTCTCTGGGGCTGCTGCAGCTGCCTAAGTTTCTTTAGCAGTGTGTGACACCAAAACAAAAAACACTAGTGGTTGGGGGGTATTAAAACCCCTTAGCTGAGCTGCAGTTTTACAACCTCCCAACCACTCCCCCTTAAGCTGCAGAGACAGCAGCTGGGGGTGTGCACACACTGTGATCACTATGCTTTGGTTCGTGGCCACGGAAGGAATTCTAGGTCTTTACTTGTTATTGGGGCTTGCTAGTAAATCGTTTTCTATAAATAAATAAAAAGGCGCACCCCGGAGATTTTTGATCTCCTCTATGTTAGCGTAGACCTCCACCTCCTGAAGGTTGCCTACCCCTGCTGTAGTGGATGAACACACCTGTAAGAACTACTAGTTGTAAAGGCTGCTGAAAATAAAATAAAACTCTAGTTACAAAATTAGGAAATAATGATGAGATTATATTGCTTTGGGCTTTTAATATAACTATTTATAATTGGACAAATGACATTTAATTTTTCATTGTGTTCTAACCATCTCACATCATGCTTAAAAGGATTACCCAGGTTTGATTTACTTATGCATCAGATTAACTACTTCATCTCCAGTACTTATATAACCTTTCAGGCACTGTGTAGGATAAATGTCCATGGTGTTAGAGGTTTGTCCAAGGTGTTTGGCTAAGCATTTTTGGGTGTACCTTGTATGCGCAAGGGGAGGAATTTACAAAGCTTGATGAAAATATATTGCTTGCACCACACTTTTAAGCATAAAAAATTGAGCAGATGCTGCTTCTAAATAACATTTAAGGGGTAAAGTTTAGTTCAAACCCCCAAATATTATATTGTATAGGCCGCTAGCTTTCAACAGGCTGTAAACACTGTTGAAGAAATGGATTCTGGACAGCCGCACTCCGATAAAAGCCTTTATTGTAATAGTCAACGTTCATGTGAAAACAGAAGCAGGACAGACACTGACGCGTTTCACAACATCATTGTTGCTTAGTCATAGCTAAATGACCACATATTATTTGACAAATATATACCAGATTCAAACATGTCACATGATGTATTCAATGATTTTAACGTGCAAACACGTGGCCAAAAAAGGGGGGAGGGGAGGAAGAGATACATACATACATGCAAGGCCCCTGATTAAACATGGAAAACATGGAAATAGACCACAAAACGAGATGGTTAACATAAACAAAGAAAGAAAAAGGGATGCTATGTATACATGTACATATCAAAGATACACATATATAAGAGAATTCAATATCTCGAAATAGTCAAAAAAGTAAAAACATAATAAAGATATAGTAAACCATCACCATGTATAATACAGGTGAACGCATGAAAACATGGAATCGTAACAATAAAAACTAGATACATTTATAAACAAAAGTACATGTGCAAATTGTTGTGAAGCAACCTTTAATAGTAAAACCGTGTTTATAAATAATGTCTAAAAATCTACCAAAACATGTTGGAACGTGTAGGAACGTTCAGTTCATGGGGTGGCACTAAGGAATAAGGGCACAAATACAAAGTGGCGGTGTGATGATGTCTACTAAATAGTTTTAAAAACTCTATTAATTAGTGATGACTACATGAAAGAACACCATCATTTAACCACATGAACATGCAAAAATAATATTTAGTAGAACCCCTACAAATATCTAAATCTCTGGAGACCTGAAGACTAATTGGGATATATAATCACCAGCAAAACAGCAGGAAAGCAGCAAAAAAAAAAAACCGCATAAAAAAACAGAGAATATGCAAAAAAAAAAAAAAGAACCAGAAAAAAATGCAGGAAAAAAACATATAACACATCAGTTTAAACATTTAAAAATGTATATATGAAAAAAAAAAAATTTCTAACTCAATTGAGAGTTAATCATAATAATATGAGACATCCCACTCAAAATGTAATCCTGCTGGTTTCCTGGTATTGAGGGGAAAAATATAGTAAACTTCCTTCTTGCAAAGCGCTCTAAATCTATCGCCTCCCCTAGGGGGTGTCACTGTAGCTTCAATTCCCTGAATAAATAAACTGGAAACATTCTTGTTATGGACTATGATCCAATGTTTGGCTATATTCGTGGAGTGTTTTTCTCAATGTCTCTTCAGTCTCTTCAGATCCTTCAGTCTGCATGTCATGTGACCCACATACATGATGTTGCATAAATCGCATGTAATTACATATACCGGAAACCTGGTGTTGCAGTTAATAAATAAAGAAACAATAAGACTTCTACCATTAGTAGTAGAACAGACCGAAGGACCTCTCTTGATATGACAACAATAAGCACATCCTCATATTCCACATTTGAGATTGCCTTTGAAATTCATCCAGTGAGAGCCAGAGCTCTCACTGGTGAACAGACTGGGAGATAAAAATCTGCCTAGCATTGAAGCCCTGTGAGAAACGGTTTTGATGCCTCTAAAAAGTATCTGAGAGTAAATAATCTTTAAACAAAACGGGAAGATATTTATTAACCATGTTTCTTATTTTGTTATATTCTATACTGAATGGGGTAGAAAACACCGGAATACTAACTGTAGAAGATGAGGGATGCCCCCTATCTAAGTGCTTCCTAGAACGTGTGTCAGACAGCAAATCATTCCTGGTAATTTCGCCAGCGATGTGTAAAGCTTGATTCAAAATCGCATCGGAATAACCTCCTGCTTTTTAAATCTGCAAACCATTTCTGTGGTCTCCCTGGCAAAGTCGGTGTCCTTACTACACACACGTTTCAATCGAAGAAACTGGCCGACCTGTATGCCCCTGATAGTGTGCCTTGGATGGATAGAATATGCCAGCAACAGAGCATACTGGCGGATAGTTTCCTATATAAACCAGTGACAATGGTGTTGCCCTCACCAGACAACTGTACATCAAGGAACTCGATGGATCTGGCAAGGGAATGGCCCGTAAATTTTAAATTAAGTTCATTGTCATTCAAGTAGTTAAGCCATACATCAATATCTATTTGGTGTTTGGATACAATGAACAGCAGACCATGTAACGAGAATAGAAAACGGTGTCCAGACGGCGGGGGCCTATTATGTCCAAAGATGTGGGTCCTCTCCCACCACCCCATATAAAGGTTGGCCAATGAGGGCGAAAATTTTGCCCCCATGGAGGCACCGCATCTCTGAAGATAATAGCACCCGTCAAACATGAAAAAATTATGTGTGAGCAAAAACTCTAGACTAAATAAAATGAACTCCTGAAGTAACAATGAATATCTACCAGCCTGTAGTCCCAAAGAATGTGGAATACTGCTTGACCTTCTTGCAGGGAGAGGCTGTATATTTATTCAAAATTCAAAATGCAGTTACTCTTTGATCGACATAACTAGTTCGATGAGTAATAATCTTTAACACCTACTGTATGCACAGGATAATGTTGGAAAATATTTCTGTACCATTACAGCACACCAAGAGTCAAATCTAATAGACCTCAGGGGGGATCTGTGCCATGAGGAAATAGACACGCCCTGCCTAAAAATGAAAAAGCTCTTAATTTCACAAAACAAACAGAACTTAATAGTAACCTTGGCTATTGGTGAATATGTGGGCAGGAAGGAATTAAAGAAGCAAAACTTGTTTTCTGCAAACACCTGTTCCTAGTGTAATAAGTGTGCCAATCAAAATAAGAAAAGAGTCTACCTATTCTATTACATTGTATGACAAAGAAAGCTAAGTAGTTTGAATCCTACCCACTAGCTACACAATATTGCAAAGTTTGTTACATAGGATTGAGCGACACAAGAACTTAGGAATTCTGAAACAGTTGGGGCTATAAGATGTCATCTACAAGGGTTTTGGACACTGGCAAACAGAAAAAAACATTAAAGGTCAGTCTTCATATAACCCTGCCTGTTACCATCATGCCTTTTGCTGGTGTCCTAGCAGATTGGATGCCTTTTCCTTAGCTTTACTGAAAAAAAAGTCAACTATAGGTTTTACTAACCTTTTATTTTTTCATAAATGGCTTCAATTAAGACCCTTGATACACCTCTGCTTTGGCAATGGGCTTTGCATTGTGGTGTTTTCCAAACCTGAGTGTACTGGTTAAGTTAGCCACAGATCTAACTTAAGGTTCAGAACTGTGCCACAGCCTCAGGTGTGACACGGACTCTGAAGACTGACTTTGCGAGTAGGCCTGTGGACTGCTGAGGCTAGCCTCTCAAATGTGACCTTCAGCCACTGGGCTCTACATTGTGACGATTTTTTCAGACCTTCCTGTTCTGTGCTTGTTGGCCACAGAGTGCTTTTCGTGTTCAGAGCCATAGCATAGCCTCTGACCCTGTCTTTGAACAGTGTGCAGTGGATCGTGTGGCCCCTGATATAAACCTTTAGTCTTTTAGGGTCTCTGGAATAGTTCCTTCCCCCATCATGGTAGCACTCTTGCCTCAGGGCTTCCCTCTTGTCTGGAAATCTAGTCTGGTTCCCCATAGCAGTTGGTCTACAGGGGTTTCCACTGTAATTGGTAATTGTTCTTAGCTATCTGGTTAAGGTTCCTTCCCCTTGCTCATAGATCTGTGGACACTTTGCTACATCAGGGCAGTTGTGAAGACTTGTAGTCCCACCATGTCCAATATCAGGTAAACAGGCCCTATAGGGTTCTTCCTTGTTGGGTTTTTTTTTACATCACTGGGTATCCTTATCATCCTTGTATCCAAGTCATCTTGTCCTACTGTTTCATGGTGTTGTTGCACCAATATGGGGTGGTTGTCTTCCAACTCTTGTCTGTTTTGGTGGGGGGGGGGGCTTCTTGTATCCTTTTTCCCCTTTGTCAGTCAACTGTAAAATTATGGATTTGCAATGACTTTCTCTCTCAGTGACATTGGTTAGTAGGGTAAATAGAGAGGGTCAATCTCTCCAGGAGGGACACAAGCAACAATAACAAAAATTTGAAAGGATTTCTAATCTCTATCCCAGAATGACAAAAATGGCTATACATACACTTTAAGCAGTGGGGTCCTGCCTGCAACACTTTATTATCGATTAAATAAAATGTACTGTAGACAGTAGAATTGTGTACTGTATCCATCTTCTAATGGTAATTTACATGTAATGTAGTTTTATAAGGAAAAAAAGAGATCATATGCATTAAAAGTTATTCTTGTTGATCTTTAAAGAGGAGTTCCAGCCTGGAAAAAAAAGAAACAAAAGTCAGCAGCTACAAATACTGTAAGGTGCCACATGTGGCAGCGGGGGGGGGGAGCAAAGCAAAGAAAGCAAACAAGCGGAGATTCCCCTTTTGGGTGGAGCTCTGCTTGGCCTATTGAGCAGAGCTCCGCTTTAAGGCTTCAAATTACTATATACTCAGTAATCTCTTGCAAATGCCTTTAAATTTAATTGAAAGGTGGCATATAATGGATAGAATCAAAATAAACCTGTGGGCATGCTATGAACATGAATTATTTACATAATTGTAATAAACAGTAAATGAACTTTAACTTTAAAACAAGCCCTCACTGATCTCTGTATCTATAGGCAATGTAGAGCAAGTCCTCCTCAAAATTCACAGTGGAAATACTGAAGTGGGCTCTACTGGGACCCTCAGCCCCACTTCATCTCCCAGGCACCAGGCTATGAACTCAATAAAAAATGTAACTGCTGAGGAACTAGCAATTTTAGAAGTTAGCAGTGGAAGCCTTTACTTGCAACTTTAAAAAGTGATTATAAACTCAAAGTTTTTTTAAATAACAGACGGTTTATACTTGTCTGGTTGGTGCAATCGAATTGCTCAATACTGTGAGGAGAATAAGGAGGAGCATTGAGCACACTGCAAAGGGTTAACTGCTCATGAAGTTAATGGGAGATACAAAGAGACAGTACTATCTACCTTCCAAGCTGCTCCAACATGGTCCTCTTCTCCCCCAGGCTCCAGCCTGTGCTATTTAACCTGCATTGTGCTCTACATGGAGGAGGCTGGAGTGCCCTAAAGAGAATGCAGTGCAGGACCTACTGTTTAGGTTAAGGGAGTCTGCCGGAGCCGAGAGTAAGGTATGTATCACTCTTGATTGTAGCACTTTAGTCTTAACAGGCAATATAGGGGCACTGCAAAGGTCCTTTTTGCCTGATTCCAAGGATTCAGCTTTAAAGTAGTAGTAAACTCCACTTTGTCACTTTTTCCCAAAGGTAAGATTACCTGTAGGTAAAATGAATATCTCATAAACTTGCACCGTTTGATATATTCCCATGTTTTGCAGCCGGTGACATCACTGGCGCATGTGTGGCATATTCGAGTGTACCGTCCATTGAGAGTGCTGTGCCACGTCTGTGACTCCCATACGCATGAGTGGGAATCACATCATTGCTTGTCAGTCATTCAAACGGCCGGAGCCCACAAACCCAGAAGGAAGACTGGATGAAGATGGAAGCCCTGTCAGCAGTGATAGCGCACCTCTGAAGGACTTAGTTTTACGGAAAGTCTTTGATAATGTGCTAGTATGCAAAGCATATGAGCACATTATGACATTACCTTGCAGGAGAACCTTTTTTTTTTTGGAAGAGTTTATTACCGCTTTAAACTTGTTTTACATACAGCTGACATAAGTGGCTGAAACTTTATATCAGCATCAAGTTATCTCCTGGATAACAGTATTCAGACTGGAGGGGAATAAGAGAGCAGAAATTACCTCATCACTATACCACTGCTCCTTCATTGTTCAATCACAGGCTAGGGTGGGTCCTAGACCTGAGTATTTTACGTAAAGAGATTGTAAACGCATTTTTCTTTTCTTAATTAAAATAAAACAGATGTTACATACCTGATTTTTGGAGTGGTATTGCACAGAACAGTGCCTTACGTCTTCTTCTAGAGTCCTCCGCCATCGATGTCTCATCCTGCTTTCCTGCGGGTGCCCACTCAGCAAGCCATGTAATGAAATGGGGCACCCCTGTGGGTGCACTACCAAGCTGGGCATATAGCCACACACACAGCCAGGCTCGGCCACGCCCCAGCTCCCTCCCCTTACAGGATTTGATTGACAGTTCCAGGAGCCTATGGCTCCCACTGCTGTCTGTGTCTCTTTTGAGACTAGGAAGAGTGGTACTGCAGAAGGGACAGCGATGGTTTGTGAGAGGAGATAGGTACTGTAAGTGTTTAGGGGGACAACTAGTGAGGAGTTTTTTAAGCTTAATGCAGAGAATGCTTTATGAGCCGGTTCACACCAGAAACGCACAAGAGCCCAATCTGCAATCCTGTGTGGTTTGGCAGCCTATTCATTTGAATGGGCTGCAAATCGCCTTAAAATGCGCAAAAAGTAGTGCATGCACTTCTTTTGAAAAACGCACTACACCACATTGCATTGTACTGTGGTTTGTATGGGGTGCCATTAACAATGTATTAGAACCTGCTGTAGAGCGTTTTGAACTTCGTGCGGGGAACCCGCACAAAGCCCCCCTTACCTGCACCGTGTTCTGGTGTGAACCCGCCCCAAGATAAAAAAACTTTTTTACTTTAGAACCACTTTAACTGCAATGGAGGGTGCAGCTACAAGAAGGTTTAAATGCTAGGATGTTTTGCCTGACAGGTATGCTTGGATCACATGTACGCCTGAACAGAATTGCAGATCCCTTAGCAGATAAGGCTACTCATATATGTGTGTATTTTTAAAATATAAAGATAAGAACAAAACTGAATTTTACTAGATTTAATTCCTCTTTCACATATATTTCTTTGCTGTATTTAAAACTGAAAATTATGTTCATATGATCTCTGTATAGATTAACACAGAAGCAAAGGTTTCCTCTTTGAAAGTAGAAGCTGATAGTGGACTACCTATTCAGGAAACCGTAAGTACTTTTAATTATATAGCATCTTTGTTATTATATAAATGAGTACTGTATGTTGTTCTTGGTCCTATTCTGACTAAGCTTTTTAATCCCTGTACAATCCCCCTTAGATTTACCAACAGCTATGAGGTGTGTGGGCCATCTTAAAAGGGTTCCATTGAGTTTTTATCCAGTTAGGTCCTTGCAGTGCAAAGTTTTGGCAAATCTTAAGGAGATTGTACAGATTGTAACATTTGTGGTCACCTTTTAATTTGCTTCCATCGTGGAATCATCAGGTGTTATTTTAATGAAAGTTGCATATTTTTAAATATTGACTATTACTTTTAATACAAAATCTTATATGAGCTTTGTAATGGTTGGGTTTAGACATACTTTAAGAGGTCTCCTTTGCTAGCCATCAAACCTGAGTTATGCCGCGTACACACGAGCGGACTTTCCGGCATACTTGGTCCGGCGGACTTTTCGATAGACTTTGACCCGCTAGGTGCGCTGGACTTAAAAACGGACGGACTTGGACACACACGATCACTCCAAAAGTCTGATGGTTTTGAACGCGGTGACGTACAGCACGTACGATGGGACTAGAAAAAGGAAGTTCAAGCCCCACTACGGCACCTTTTGGGCTCCTTCTGCTAATCTCGTGTTTATCTCGTGTTGGTAGAAGTTTGGTTAGAGACGATTCGCGCTTTTCACACTTCAGCTTATTTCGATCATTTTCTGCGGTTCAGTTTGTGCTTGTGAGGTTTGTATCAGCTTTTCAGTGCGTGTTGGTCAGTTCGTAACCTGCCTAGCAGGCTGTTCTGGTCCGCTCGTTCCTGATTTTCAGGTCGCTCTTCATAGGCCTTGCTGTTCTCCAGTGCGTTTGTTATAAGTTTGTTTGTTTGACCAGCCGACCGTTTTGAAGTCATGTTGCGTGGACGTACTCGTTCTCGAGTTCGTGCTGCGTGGGGACTTGGTGTTGGGGTTAATACTTTGACCCAAGTCCAGTCCATGAACAGGGCGAGGAGGAGTTCATGGACCAAGAATTGGTTGCGCCAGCGTGACCAGTTCTGTCACATGCCTTTGCTCCGTGAGATCCGTGAGAATAATCCTGAGGATTTCAGGAATTATCTCAGGATGACGGACCCCGTTTTTGAACGTCTGCTGGCTATGCTGACCCCCCTATATCAGCAGGCAGGATACCTGCAGAGGCTAGTTGCCACTTTACGTTACTTGGCGACTGGGAGGAGTCTTCAGGACTTGAAGTTCTCGACAGGCATCTCCCCCCAGGCTCTGGGGATCATAATCCCAGAGACCTGTTCTGTCATTATTCAGGTCCTGCAGAAGGACTATATGAAGGTAAGTTTTATCCTTTAACATTACATGATATGTATTTAATGTTTGCTAATGTATTGTCTAAATGTCCTCGTTACCTAATTACCATGCTTGGAATATGCTGTGAATGTCCCTTTTATCTTCATGCATGCCTGCTTTTTTACATTAATCATTTTTTGCCCTACATGCATATTTACCTTCAATAACCTCCCCACCATGCAATCCTCGGTCCATTTATATCTCTAGCCTATAGTCCCTTGAACAATGTATATTGTCAGCTCCATTGTACTGTTTGACCCTCCCCCACCCCCTCAAATGTTTGCAACTGTCAGGTGTGTTTTTGACCCAAATTCAAACCCCTCCCCCACCCCCTCAAATGTTTGCAACTATCAGGTGTGTTTTTGACCCAAATTCGAACCCCTCCCCCACCCCCTCAAATGTTTGCAACTGTCAGGTGTGTTTTTGACCCAAATTAGAACCCCTCCCCCATCCCCTCAAATGTTTGCAACTGTCAGGTGTGTTTTTGACCCAAATTCGAACCCCTCCCCCACCCCATCAAATGTTTGCAACTATCAGGTGTGTTTTTGACCCAAGTTAGAACCCCTCCCCCACCCCCTCAAATGTTAGCAACTGTCAGGTGTGTTTTTAACCTAATTAGAACCCCTCCCCCACCCCCTCAAATGTTTGCAACTGTCAGGTGTGTTTTTTAACCTAATTAGAACCCCTCCCCCACCCACTCAAATGTTAGCAACTGTCAGGTGTGTTTTTTAACATAATTAGAACCCCTCCCCCCACATTCAAATTGATCAATGGGCCATCAGAGGGGGTGAGTAATCTTATAAGTGGGCCTTATGTTTTTTTGATTTTTTAGAACACAATAATGTTCGACTGCTGTTGTTCAAGTTATATCAAAGTTATGTTTAAAAGTACTTATCTTATTTTTTTTCTGGTTTCACTCCACAGTTTCCTTTGAGTACACAGGAATGGCAGACTGTGGCCTCCCAGTTCGCTGACCGTTGGGACTTTCCCAACTGTGTCGGGGCGATTGATGGGAAGCATGTCCGTATTGTGCCACCGCCCCATTCGGGGTCTTATTTCTACAACTATAAGGGGTTCCATAGTGTATTGATAAATGGTAGGGTGATCCTCTATGTTATGCAGCACCTCATCCCAAGATTTATAAAATCTTTGCAAAGGAAAGGGAGGTATATGGGGATTATAGCAGTGCCAAAGACAACAATCTCATTAAGGTAAAAACATGTATTTTTATTAACAAAAAGACTAAAACACAAGTTACAAAATATAGGTGTGCAATAAACCATTTAAAATCATTGGTAGCAGTTCTAAACGAGATTCGGCCTGGAAGTGTAGTGGCCCGTCCCGTGAATAGGTATTAGAAAGTCCTACATGTTTCGCCGAAAAACGGCTTCCTCAGGGACAGATGGTATACCTAGTATGCTACTCTGTAATCTGTAGAAAAAATGACAGTCAGATATTTTGTATATACTAGTAACAAATACAATAGTATGGAAAATATTTAGCAATGTTTGAAAAGTATTGTTAAGTTTGCGGGTCGTCATGCATGAGTCCAAACATTCCATGCCCAAAGGAGTGGTCACAGGAGCCAACACCCACACCCACGTGTCATCCTTCACTCATTCCCCTAAACAAAATCACCCACAGGGGGAAAAAAGTTTTGTGACTACCTTGAACACCGGGCATGAACACTGACAACTCAGGAGATGCTCCCAAAAGCGCCGAGTACACTAGGTGGCTGCAGGAGGCAGAGAAGAGCGATCCTGGCAGGAAAATATCCAGGTATACTGTTTTTTTGAAAAAAGATTTTTTCAGTTAATTAAAAATAATAATAAATGAAAAAAGTGGGGCCACCAATTAAAAGTGGAGTCCACATATAAAAATATGTTAACAGTAGGACTAACATAGTCTCAAACTTGTACTTACAGTATTTAATTCTGAAGTTTGTATGCAGGACAACGGGTATGCATATATCAGATGTGGGAAACCATATTTAAGGAATAGGATCAATGGTTATGTTAGATCTATAGTAATAAAAAAAGGGGGAAGAAGGAATGAAAGGGAAACATTATATGAGAAAAAAAAAAAAAAAAAAGGAAAAACCTGCCAAAATGGACAGGTGATGACTATAAATGCAAGAGCATAATTATAAGAATTGTGAACTATGTTCAAAGTATAAGGCAGTTCCATAGTGTAGTTTTATAAGGTTCCATAGTGTAGTTTTGATGGCGGTGGTCTCGGCACATTTGAAATTTATGTTCGTGGACGTGGGGAAGAACGGGCGGATGTCTGACGAAGGAGTCTTTGCACAGACCGAGCTGTGCCAGCGTCTCCAGACTGGTGGCCTAGGATTGCCACCTGATGACCAGAATGTGGATGGACTCCCCTCAGTTTTTATCGCTGATGAAGCATTTGCTCTCCGGGAGCACTTGATGAGGCCGTTCCCCCAAAGGACAGTCACCCCTGAGAGGAGGGTATTTAATTACCGGCTGGCCAGAGCAAAAAGAGTTGTGGAGAATGCCTTTGGGATTCTGGCCAGCCGGTTCCGTTTGTTCCCCTCGGCCATAAATCTGGCGGAATATAAAATAAATCATGTGATAATGGCTTGCTGCATTCTCCATAATTATTTGAGAAGACATTCTGCTACATATATGACCTCTGTTGGGCCTGAGGCCGAACTTGTAGTTGAACAACCACTCACAGGCCTGGAAAGTGGCCTATTGGCTTGGCCCCCCAAACCGCACGTCAAGTGCGTGACCGATATGTTAATTATTTTAATGGTGGGGGGGCCATTGCAATGCAACAAGAGCTATAATTTATTCCAAAAATAAAGAAAATACATTTTTGCAAAAATATCTTGTTTTTAGTCTTGTTTGCATTTAGTTTTGTCTGTCTCCTAGTGCACTTTTAGTGGCAAGTGCATTTCCCTTTAGTTAATAAGGCCCTTTGTCACTGTAACCACACAAAAATTAACCAAAAATCGTATTGATAAATAATCAGCCACACACATTGTAGTAGTAAAAACATTTTACTGTGTGCACATTGAAAGGTGCATTTTTGGGAAACGTGTTTTTTTTTTTGTTTTTTTTTTTGTTTTTTTGGTATTTTAGGCATATTTCAACAAAAATAGACCTTGTTTACAAAATTTAAATTAACAGGGTTTTTAAAAACCTACAAAAAAAAAGGAACTTACAAAGTTCAACATGTTAATAACGGTGCTGGTGATGTCACCCTTGTAAAGCCAAAAATTTGCAGATGCTCAAAATTGTGGATTAAGAAAGGTTCTAGTCAACATGTGCTATCTCCCATCATGGGGGAGCAATGTACGTGTTTTGTGTGTGCAATCCCTTTATTCCTCTCACAAACTTACATTTGATGATGAAGGGGTTGCAAACACAAAACAAGTACATTGATATCCCCTGATGGAAGATAGCACATGATGACACCGTGTGCATCTGCAAATTGTTTGAATTATTTTTTTAAAATGTAAAACATTTCAGAAAAAACAAACTTAACAATGAAATGAAGAACATGATTGATGTTTTTAGGCAAAAAGTTATTAGATTCTGCCCAAAACATCAATCATGTTCTTCATTTCCTGTTGCATGGTGTCCAGCCGATTCCTCATGCTGTCAATTTGGCCATTCCACACCATTATCTGGCCAATGAGTCTTTGTGCACTGTCTGTGCTAAATGGCTCCGCCGCTTGGCCTTCCACAACCAGAACATCACCTAAAATGTGTGGATAAAAAAAATTGGTTAAAATATGCACGCCTAAATAGATTACCTTAAGCTGGGGTGTCAGTCACTCACTTGCTGGGGATGAAATCTCGCACACTTCCTCCACCTCTCCTTCCTCCACCTCTCCTTCCTCCAGCTCATCGGGTGAGCGTGGTCTTGGGCTGGGGCTTGGGGTATATTCAGCTTCAGGCTGGTGACTTGTGGGGGGTCCTGGGATCCTTGGACTGTTGTCTGAGTCTTTTCTCCCCTATGATAATTAAACAAAAGGTATAGTTAAAACAGTGATATTTCTTTTTTCAAAAAATAATATGAAACGTTGGTTAGGAGTTGGGGACAATTGTCATTTTTTGGCCACAAAAATTTAGAATGAAAATTCCCTCTGAACAAAAATTATAAACAATACACATTTTCATGCACGTTTCACAGATGCAGACACCTCAATGATCTCCTATGTGTATTACCGCTCAAAAATTTCTTTAGGGTCACATAGTACACTAGTGCTCGTGAGTCCAGATGTGGAAACAGCTGCTGTGTCCTGTCCTTACATTACACTGAATCATTTTTGAAGAAGCATTATATTTTCAAAAACATCTACACAACATCACCCCATTTTTGGAATACGACAAATTCTCAAGACCTAAATGTATGTCCAACCCTGTACCATCGTTTTTGGCGAAATTTTTTTTCAATTTTCTTAGTATCATATGTATTTTACAAAGAACGGTATTTACGAACGTTGCTGTATAAACGAAAAACATATGGATCAGCATGCAAGTTAAGTATCTCAATAGGAACACACAACAAGTACTTACTTTTTTTAAGCAGCTTCTTTATTCGCCAATATTGTTTAGGCTCCCTACTTTTGAGGTCAGACCACCGCTTCCTCAATTGATCTTTAGCCCGTTTAGTGCCAAATTTTTCTTCTAGAGCGGTGACAACTGAGGCCATTATTTTGTCCTTCCGCATATTGGGTCGGGTGTATGGTCCTTTTTTCCCATCGTAGTCCTCCCTTCTCAATATGGACACCATCTCTACCATCTCTTCAAAAGCCATGTTGGTGGCCTTATATCTCCTCCTGGATGTAAATGGTTGTGGCTCCGGGCTTTCCTCCGCACTAGTTACAGAGAATCTTTCCGCCATCTTTCTCTGTATACTCCCACTGTGCAATGAAGAGTAAAGGGGCGAGGACAAATCGTAATAAAGAACATCAGGGGCGGGCGACGCAGGCGGAGCATGACACATGCGCAGTGTATATAAAGGTATTACGATGGCCTACGTATGTCCATGCGGAAGTAGCGAGCGTCAGAAACTAAGGTAAGATGAAACGTGGGGGTGTGTGTGTGTTTGGTGAATGTGTTTTGTGTGTGTGTGTGTGTGTGTATGTGTCCCCTAGATTCTGCCAAAAATAATCCTGGGAGTTCTGACTGACATTACAGTTTTTATCTTGTGTCTTGTCTTTCAGCAAAAATGAATCCCTTTAAGGTGGCTGAATTTTTGTCAAGATTCATTGATTTGTATCAGGAAAACAAAAACCTGAGGGAGGTCAAACACCCATTATATTCCAACAGAGATGTAAGGAAGGCAACACTGGGCACACTTTTGGAATTTGTGAAGACTCGAGTCCCCCAGGCAGACCTCAAGTTTGTGGACAAAAAAATTAGTATCTTGCGCAATATGTACAAGCGGGAACACAATAAGATGCAGGAGTCGCTCAGATCCGGAGCAGCAGCAGACCAGGTTTATGTACTCAGGCTGTGGTACTACCAAAAAATGTGATTTCTGGATGACCAGACAGAAGCAAGGCAATCACTTTCGACCCTTCCTCCCACCCATCCACCCACCCTTCCCTCCAGCCTTCCCCCCACCCTTCCCTCCACCTCCACCCCAGCTGAGGAGTCCCAGGAAGAACTGGGCCCTTTCATTTTTGATGAAGTGGATGCACCCAGCTTCAGCCAGGTATACTTTTTTTTTTATTTTGTGATTGTGTAAATATTAATGATGTAAACGTCTCAAATTTTTAAGTGCTTCACCAAAAATGACTTCATCACAAATATTAATATGTAGACATATCACTAGACAGTAGTGGCCAAAAATAAACTTCAGATATTGGTGAGCAGCGAGAGTAATGGTGGGGTCAAATAGATAGCATTTACTATTTGTTTAGAATTATATTTGCAAGTCATGAGCTGAAAATTGTGTGTGATTGCGTAACCCAAAATTAATGTCCCTTTTTTTTTACCCAGGATGAGCTCAGCCAGGAGGAGGCCTTGCCCAGTGGGAGAGAGGAGGAGGCCTTGCCCAGTGAGAGAGAGGAGGAGGCTGTGGCTGGGCCCAGTAGAAGCCGCACGGAGTGTCAGGTGCCTCCCCTCCGCATTACCACCAAAAGGCCCAGAAAAATGACCCAAACTGAGGAGGAATCGCTAGCCCTCATTCGTGAAGCCAGCCAAATCCTCAGCACACCACCCAATGCAGAAGAGGCGTATGGGACATATATGGCCACCAGATTGCTGGAACTCGAAAAGGGGCAACGCCTCCTCTGTGAGGGTCTTATTTTTCAGGCGTATCAGAAGGGCTTGAGAGGGGATCTTACTGCTAAAACATATCTAGCAGATGAAGCCACTCCTCCTCCCCCTCCTGCCCCAAGTACACCACCAGAGGCACAGCCTCCAAGGAAGGCTGCAGAGAAGCATGGAGGGAAGGCTGCAGGGCAGTGTGCAGGGAAGGCTCCACGGAAGAGTCAAAAGTGATTGCCTGGCTTTTGTCTGGTCTGACTGTGCTCCCTGTGCTCCCTAGTCGCAAGATAACAATTTTTTTGTCCTAAAACTTGATGTGTGTCCTGGGGGACAAAAGGCTTCACAGATTCCAAAAGTCTCTCCAGTGTTGCCTTCCTCATTTTTTTTTTCCTAAATAAATGGATATTTTCTTTAGCTTACATTATTGACTATGTGTTTTAATTCAAAAACGACATTTGGTTTGGGAGTAGGCAGGTACAGGTCAAAAAGACTATGTGGGTTTTTTACAAAAGGCTAAATCAAGTGCAAAGTACTAGAGAAAAGTGCACTTGTTGGAAGTGCAGTCGCTGTAAATCTGAGGGGAAGATCTGAAATGAGGGGAAGCTCTGCTGATTTTATCATACAATCATGTGCAAGAGAGGTTTTTTTTTTTGTGGTTCCTTGCATGTGCCCCTCGGATCCACAGTGAATGCACTTCCAAATGCTCTTTCTGTGCAATTCCAAGTACAATTTGCACTTGTAGTGAAAAATGAATTTGCCATTGGAAAATAAACCCCCCTATGTCTAATTAACAAGGGACACCAACCTCATTAAGGTTCATTAAAACAACACAAAATATTAAGGTTATTGTGGTAACTTGAAACTCCAAAACTAAAAAAAAAATAAATAAACATTTTGTATAATTTAGCACACATTGTAAAATAGATAGTGTTTAAATCTAAAAAAAAGAAATATGAGTCCAAAATCTAATTTAATACTTTATGGAGATCTGGCTTTTGAAAAATATCATATTAGTCATGGCATGAGGATAAATCATGAAAAAAGTAGTTTGTGAGAACTCTGTGTGAATATAAAGCAGCAAAACAACTTCATTCCTCTCGCATTATAAAGAAAAAAAAAGTGCTGTATTAAAAGATCACAGAAGAGGAATGTGCTAGCTTCAATACGAAGGCTAGTTTTACCAGACCGAGCGCTTTCGTCTTGTACTTACTTCAGAGCATGCGTGAGTTTTGGTCAGTCGGTCTAGCACACAGACGACCGGTTTGTACGCTAGAAAGCAGAGTCCGTCAGACAGATTTGAAACATGTTCTAAGTCCATCAAACGTTTGGGGAAAAAAAGTCCACTGAAGCCCACACACGATCGAATTGTCCAACGGACTCCGGTACGCCGGACCAAGTATGCCGGAAAGTCCGCTTGTGTGTACGCAGCATAAGGGACATTTTGTGTTGTACACTTATAGTGAATTTACTCCATTTTTCTTTTACTGGATATGGTTGTGCATCTAAGAAGTTTAGCTGGATACGTGTTGTTGTACCAGGTAGTGAGGAATAGGGTAGCCTCCATGGAAATTTGTTCCCAATATTATATTTCGCAACTTTTGAACTTGTCAAAGAAGGACAACTTGCAAATGGGTAAAAAAATGGGTGTGGTTTAAAGATAGGTAAGGATTTAAGTGCAGCGCTATGTAACTAATGACATGTGTAATAATACAAACATATGAGTGACAGTGCACAATTAAACATCCATAAATGGAATTGCCTATGAAGCAAAACTAGTATGCAAAATAGTGAAACAACATATATATAAACATATTAAGAACCATAATGTCCATTAAACTTCCTCAAAAGACACATGGATAAGTCAAAAGTAAAAAAAAACGAATTTTTCAAACGGTGCAAAATGGGTAAATATTCAGACGACCAACAGAGGTAAGTTCTCGATTCAGCAGAGAAACAGATTCACTATCAAATGTGCTACCGCCACCAATGAAGGTAATAGGGTACTAATAGGCGAAACTGATGAGGTCTTTAGCGTCACAGGAACCAGCATGTGGGTTGTACAGCAGTGCAGATTCGGCAATCAAACTTTCCAGGACCAGCATCAAGAAAGAGTAACGTTCCAAGCTCAGCATATAGAGACTCATTGTCTCCACCAAGCAACAGGAAGGAGTCATGCAGGAAAAAAAGGATAGCCACATAGCATAAAATCTTTGGCTAAAAATCTATTAAATAAAGTATTGCACTTACATCAATGTAGATAAAAACGGGCCTTTGTATAATGTGATCACAAGGAGAAGAATGCAGTGTTGTGGAGCCAGCGCTGTATGTACCGATGCATTTCGTCTACCAAGACGTCATCAGGGGTATGTGCTGGCCCCCCCATAAACTGAGTTTATATATAGTGGCATTCATAAGCAATTATTAGAACATGTTTCAAGACTTAGAACATGTTTCAAATCTGTCCGACAGACTCTGCTTTCTAGCGTACAAACCGGTCGTCTGTGTGCTAGTCCGACGGACCAAAACTCACGCATGCTCTGAAGTAAGTACAAAACGGAAGCGCTCGGTCTGGTAAAACTAGCCTTCCTATTGAAGCTAGCACATTCCTCTTCTGTGATCTTTTAATACAGCACTTTTTTTTTTCTTTATAATGCGAGAGGAATGAAGTTGTTTTGCTGCTTTATATTCAAAAGTGTGGGTGTGGTATACATCCCCCACAGGAAATGGTATCCACATGGCGTCTAGTGTGCGCTCCACACCTCTCTCTGAAAGATATAGTATCCTAATGTACAAATAAAATGGCACCTATGAGGCGGACCAAGCCTTGTTCTGGTCAGTCAGCAAGTGATCAGCCTTATTCAAATAGGGTCAGGGCAAAATGGAGTAGTGTGAACCAAGCCTCACTTTGGTTCAACTAACATGTGACCTGCCAGCCAAGCCTCACTTGAGTTCTGCTGACATGTGACCTGCCTGGCACATCAGCCTTATTCAAATATAGTCAGGATAAAATGGTGCCCGTAATGTGAACCAAGCTTCACTTTAGTTCAGTTGACAGGTGACCTGCCAACCAAGTCTCACTTGGGTTCTGCTGGCATGTGAACTGCCATCTTCCTATTAGAGCTTATTCTGTCTAGTGAAAAAATCGTCATCTTTAACAAATTAAGCACACATATACATTAAGCTAAATGGAGATAGCACATAACAAATCGGTGTTGAATCAAATTAGTAAACTGAAGTACATAATGACAAATGGGTGCGATCTTCAAACCCCTTGGTGGTCAGGACAATCGTTATAGAATACAAAGTGGCCCCAACGCATGAATGGTAGAGATTCATTAGGATTTATTAATAAACGCGTTTATATCCCAATCTACATTCATACCGTGGGGCCAGTAAGATTTCAATTTGTATATCCAGAAGGTTTCAAGACGCGATACACCCCTAATACTGGACTCACCCCTCTAGTGTGAAATAAATTTGTCTATGATTAGAAATTGTGGTGACGGAGATAATGTTTGGGGACATTATGATTGGTTATCCCATTCTAGATATTAGTAATATGCTCATTGGCCCTAACCGAAAATGGGCGTATGGTACGACCCATATACTGCTTCTTGCACGGACAGGTTAGTACATATACTATATGGTGTGTAGCGCAGGTAGTGAAGTGTTTCATTGGATATGATCGGCCCGTTGTAGTGGTCATGAAAACCTCAGTTTTTCTCCTACCACAGGCATTGTGATGGCATACATTGCACCTGTGGCAAGGATAGAAACCCTTCAATTGATAAAAGGAGGTTCGCTTGGGAGGGTCTACAACATTTGGCGCCACGCTTCCCTGCATAGACGTTGCTCCCCTATACGTGATTGTAGCACGGTCAGGTAGTACAGGACCTAAGTATCAGTCATTTTTCAGGACCTTCCAATGTTTTTTCACAATATCCTTGATCTGCCTGTGCTGGACTGAAAAGGCTGTGAAGAAGGACCATTTAAACTTTTGGTCATCCCTCGGTATGATCAGCCAACGGTACTTTTCTGTCCAGAATTGACACTCTCTGTATTTCAGTCTCAATATCATAAGATGTGTATTCCTTATCTATGAACCGTTAATTAAGGATCTGAGATTGGTCAATAAATTCAGATAAATTTGTGCAATTACGACGTAGCCGCAGGAGTTGACTACGGGGGACCAATTTCAACCAAGCGTTATGGTGGCGACTGTCCACTGGGATGTAACCGTTCCTCTCGGTTGATTTAAAATGTTTTTTGATCACCAACTGTTGATCGACAAAATTAATTTCCAAATCAAGGAAATTAATGTTAGTTTTACTGGCCTCATGCGTCAGCACGATGCCCCTATTGTTGGTGTTTAGAAATGTAATTAAACTGTTAAGTGAATCGTGGTCACCATCCCACAGAAGGAGTATGTTGTCTATGAATCCTGCCTAGATGCTCCTCCAGGCATAGATGACACCCTCCTCCTGCTTGGCCATGAACAAATTTGCCAAATTGGGGGCAAATTCCCCCCCCCCCCCCATGGCCACCCCTTTCTGTTGTATGTAAAAAGTATTTAAAAAGTATTATTGAACCAAAAATAGTTGTGTTTGGTTGCAAATTCTAACAGTTCCATGATAAAATCTTGCTGCTGTGGTGGTATTATGCCATCTTGGACAAGGTGCTGTCTAACAGCTTCGAGACCCAGCTGATGGGGAATGCAAGTGTATAAAGCAGCAACATCTGCTGTTACCAGAATGCAATCTTTGGGGTAATTGATATTCTGTAATAATTTGATGACATCTTTAGTGTCTTTTAGCTAGTAGGGCATCTTTCTAACAAGCAGCTGTAGATGGAAGTCAATGTATTTGCCGACTCTTGCAGTGACAGAGTCAATGCGACTTACTATCGTTCGGCCGGGTAGATGTAAAGGGTCTTTATGTACCTTAGGAAGGTAATAAAGAATGGGGATTCTGGGAGCGATGGGTACAAGATAGGATTTCTCCTTATTATCCAAAATCCCATTAGTTGCTCCATTATTGACCAAATCAGTGAGTTCTCTCTTGCAGTGGTGGGGAGTATGTCATATTAAGCCCAGCGTCCAGAGTGCACTGGTCAGGAGTATGAAATGTAGTTCAAGCGTGCATAATGCACAGGATCCAGGGCTCAGGAGTGTGTTAAGCTGGGTACACGCAGCCAATTTCCGATCTGTGTATAGCTCTCTCTGTTCAACAGAAGCATATTGTTGGACTGGCTTCTGTCGAACTGTCCTGATGAAAAACCACCATTCAATCAGCCACTGCAGCCAATACTGATCATCTGCTGCAGCACTCGTTATATTGGGATGGGGGGGGGGGCTGCTGTCAGAACACAATAGCCCAGCAGGGGAGATCCAATCCCTTGTGTAGATGCAGGAATCTGTGAGTTTGTTTTTTTTTTTTTCCTTTCAGCCCGCTGGTTGAACGAAAAAAATGTTAGTGTGTTCCCAGCCCAGAAGTGGAAGCGGGTACCTGGTTTTGACAGGTATCCGATCCCCCTCCTCCAGAAAGGTGCCAAATGTGGCAGCGGAGGGTAGAGGAAACAAGCGGAGCTTCCCCTTTTGGGTGGAGCTCCGCTTTAAGGCGTATGTGACACACAGAGTGCAGGGGTCAGGTGTGTGTAATGTGTGGAATTCAGGGGTAATAGTGGTCAACAAATCCCCCCACTTCCCCCAGCCCATAAACCCCACAGTACAGATCACGACCATCAACCCCCATCCCCCACCCAGCATAGATTTTACCTGACAGCCCTAAACCTCCATCAGCACACATCCCCGCTCCAGCCCAGCTTCCCAGTGCAAAACCCTCCAGTACTAACACCCCCCCCCCCCCACCAGCCCAACCCCTCAGTACAAACTCTCCCCAGCTCCTTTTTAGTACAGACCCCCAGCCCAGCTCCAGTACAAGAGCGCCTTCCTCCCCACCAATACAGACCTCTTTCCCCCCCTAAATTCACTCACCAAGTGCTGGAGACCTGACATTGACACTGGCAGTGGAAGAGGGACGTTTCAGCTCCAGAGGTGACAGGTGCTGAGGAGTAGCCCCCCTCAGCTTTGCATTTGAATGAGCTAGAGGTGGGATTTGCACTTTAGCTCATCCATATGCAAATCATGCCAGCAGATCATTTATATGCAATTACACAGCAATAATATTAATATGCAAATCCTGAAGCCATTTAACATATGAATTTACCAAGGACACAGTATACAGCGACAGTCTTTGCGAGACAAAGGACAGTCCCGCACAAACCCAAAACTGGGAGGTATGCAACATATTTATTTTAGTATAATGTCCTGGTGATGGCGTTGTCAGTTAAGAGCAGGATCACTTGACATGGATGGGACTTGTTACATTGCCATGTTTGTGTCACTGCAGTTAATATTATTATATTTATCCATAAAGTGCAATAATCAATACTGTAAAATACATGATTCTTACAAATCTTTTAGAAGCAGTGTTTTACATAGCATAGTTCAATGATTTTAGTGACATGTACCATTATTTTGTAGTTGTGAGTTTTCTGGAGGGAATAGCGACCATTTCAACATTTTCTTACAACATCTGTTTCAGTTGTAATATTTTTGGAGAAGCAATTTAAAAAAAAAATATTTTCTGTCATGTGAAGCCAAGCGATGCTGTGTGTATATTGGCCTTGCTTCATTGTACATGTTACAAGGACCACCAAATCACCGAGGCATTTCCAACAAACTAGGCACTGCATATAGCCAATCTGTTTGGGTGAATGTATTTATTTACACCTGTTTTTGCATTACTTGATAACAACAAGGCAACCAGATAATGAAATATTATATAGAAATATATAGAAATATTGTAGAAGTATAACATTTCTATAATGATTATATTTTGTTAATTGCTGGATCTTTTGACGTGGGACTCACAAACAGGAAGTACTTAAACCATAATTTTGATCATAAATGCTTTCCCCCCACCCAGCTGATTAACAAGGTAAAAATAAAACTTTAAAACTCCTTTTTACTAAAAAAATCTATAATCATGTGCTGGGTCCCATGTCTTCTATCTTTTTCACTGCAAAGCAGGAAGTTCTTCGGTTGTCAAACTCGCTACCTGGGTGATGTGGTTATATTGGATGTCCAGCAGTGGGGTCTCTTCAAGCTCTAGAAAACTGCAGCATGACATCACAAAGACCCCTGTCATCTCCCCTCACTTTGTTCCCGCTGTCTTTGTGGGGTTTTTGGCTATTGGAGGACACTGATTATGTCACTCTTGCCTGTCTCAAGCAACCCAGTTTGATTCTCTACAGCTTTCAGATGCTGAGAATTAGCCGGTTATGTACACTCACTGTGTCGCAGCCTGTGTACACAAACAAAAATCTAATAAACAAGTGAAGCAGTTTTTTGGTAGAAAAGTATAATAAAGTTATTAATGATCGGTAGTACCTGTTATCATTTTCTTTTCTTTTTTTTTTAACTTAAAGTTTTTTTTGTTTTTTGTTTTTTAAAAAAGAAACATTTTATACTTGCCTGCTCTGTGAAGTGATTTTGCACAGAGTGACCCAAATCCTCCTCTTCTTGGGTCCCTCGTCTGTGCTCCTGGCCCCGTTCCCCCCGTTGAGTGCCCCCACAGCAAGCAGCTTGAGTTCAAGAAGAGAAGAAAAGATTGATCACACACTTAAATCAAAAAGATGCTGTAGAAATTTCTTTATTTTCATGAGCCAGACAAAATTGCAATGATGATCAGTTGACGCGTTTCACACGAAAAGAACCGTGCTTGTACACAGCTTGAGTTCCACTCAAATTTTAAAAAGCATCATTAAATACAATTATGTATTTATTTAAAAAAAAATGTATTACATATATTTTAAAGTTTATGTAAATCCTATTAATGTATTAATGAACTCATTTTGTTTGTGACCATTTGATCAGTTAAATATACCACTGGAAGTATTTTTTGTTATATTGATTTGATATATGAAAAAAATACCTGTTAATCATCTCAGAATCAGAGCTGTTCTGTGTCATTTGCGCAACACTTGGGTTTTCTTAAAATGATTGTAAAGGTAAAAGGATTTTATCTTAATGCATTCTTTGTGTTTAGGTAAAAAACCTTCTGTGTGCAGCCCCCCCTTCCTATATTTACTTGAGCCCATTCTCGATCCAGTGCTGTACTTGAGAGCAGTGGCTCTCTCCACTTACTGGGCTCCAACTTGAGCATGAGATATTTAGGTGTCAGGACGCATTTAGCCTAAATATCGCATGTAATCCTGAAACTGTCAATTCAGTAGACTTTTACCAAGAAACGCTGAAAACGCTCAGTATGTACCATATGAAAAAGCGTTAATTATTTATTTCCTTCTGTTAATGGATTTTAAGTCCATGCAGAAATAAAGTAGTGGTCCAGGCATGCGGTATTTGTGGAATGTGTACTGGTTGTAAGGAGTGGATGGCTGCCTGCTCCTTAATGACCAGTAACGTGGTTGTTAAGGAGGAGGCTGCCGCCGCGTCCTTGATATCCGATGAGTCATCAATTGTCAGCAGGGTTCCCCGCTGACAGCTGAATGCAAAAAATACAATTGCTGGCAATTAAAACATGTGAAAAAAAAGAGTGGGGTCCACCCCAAATCCATAGCAGGCCCGTATCTGAGCACACAGCCCAGCAGGTCAGGAAAGGGAGAGGACGAGCGAGCGCCCCCTCCTGAACCATACCAGGCCACATGCCCTCAACATAGGGGGACACTTTGGAGCAGGGGGGTTTCTGCCCCCCCCACCCCAAAGCACCTTGTCCCCATGTTGATGGGGTAAAGGGCCTCTTCCCGACAACCCTGGTTAGTGGACGTGGGGGTCTCTGGGTGGGGGGGTTTATCAGAATCTGGAAGTCCACAGATCCTGCCCCCCATGTGAATGATTACCCCTACTCATTCACTGAAAAAAAAGACATTGGACATTTTTTGACAGGTCCATTATTTAAAAAAAAAAGTCCCCTGGTGTAGATCCATCGTCAATCACGATGCCCACCGCCACCAACCGGAAAAAAGAAAAAAAAAGTCAGCTGAAGGCTCCCATCGTCTGACAGTTCTTAAATAGCTAAGGGGACAGGGTCACCCGGTGATGTCATCAGATGACCCCACCCCTTGTTACATCATTGACCCAGAATGCCTCTGGCCAATGACGCCACAAGGAGGGTAGTCATTTAAGAACTGTCAGGCGACAGACTTTTTTTTTTTCGGGTCGGCGGCAGGCATCATGATTCATAATGGATCTACACCGGGGACATCAGGGGACATTTATTTTTATTTGTTAAATAAAGGACCTGTCAAATACCGTATAATGTATTTTTTACACTACATATGCTGGTACTATTTAGCCTATAATTATTCACATGGGGGGGAGCCGGGATTTGTTATTGATTTGTTATTGATTTGTCTATTAATATACAGTTGTGCTCATAAGTTTACATACCCTGGCAGAATTTATGATTTCTTGGCCATTTTTCAGAGAATATGAATGATAACACAAAAACATTTCTTTCACTCATGGTTAGTGTTTGGCTGAAACCATTTATTTTCAATCAACTGTGTTTACTCTTTTTAAAACATAATGACAACAGAAATTACCAAGATGACCCTAATCAAAACTTTACATACCCTGGTGATTTTTGCCTGATAACATACACACAAGTTGACACAAAGGGTTTGAATGGCTATTAAAGGTAACCATCCTCACCGGTAATGTTTGCTTGTAATTAATGTGTGTGTATGAAAGGTCAGTGAGTTTCTGGACTCCTGACAGAACCTTGTTCAAACTCTAATCAAGTAGTGGAAAACAAGAGATTCTGTTGAAACCAAACCACGGTCAGTTAGACCAACTAATGTTTCAGCCACAACTGCCAGGACAATTGTTCGGGATGCAAAGAAAAATCCACAAATACAGGAATCTCTGAAAACATGTGGTGTGGCTGTTTCAAGATGCACAATAAGGTGGCACAAGAAAGATGGGCTGCATGGTCGAGTCCCCAGAAGAAAGCCATTATTACGCAAATGCCACAAAGTATCCCGCTTACAATACACCAAACAGCACAGAGACAAGCCTCAAACCTTCTGGCACAAAGTCATTTGGAGTGATGAGACCAAATTGAGCTTTTTGGCCACAACCATAAACACTTTGGAGAGGAGTCAACAAGTTGCTGATGTTTTGGGGATGTGTGAGCTACAAAGGCATAGGAAATTTAGGTTAAAATTGATGGCAAGATGAATGCAGTATGTTATCAAAAAATACTGGCGGAGCGTTTGCATTCATCAGCCAGGAAGCTGCGTATGGGACGTACTTGGACATTCCAACATGACAATGATCCAAAACACAAGGTCAAGTCGACCTGTCATTGGCTACAGCAGAAATAAGTGAAGGTTCTGGTGTGGCCATCTCAGTCTCCTGACCTCAATATCATTGAGCCACTCTGGAGATATCTCAAACGTGCAGTTTATGCAATATAGCCCAAGAATTTACAGGAACTGGAGGCTTTTTGCCAAGAGTAATGAGCAGCTTTTCCATTGGGGATGATAAAGAGCCCCATCCACAAATACCACAAAAGACTTGCTGTCATTGATGTTAAAGGGGGCAATACATGGTATTAAGAACTGGGGTATGTAAACTTTTGGTCAGGGTCATTTGGGTAATTTCTGTTGTCATTATGATTTAAATAGAGTAAACACAGTTGATTGATAATAAATGGCTTCAGCCAAACACTAACCATGAGTGAAAAAAAAAGTTTTTGTGTTATTATTCATATTCTCTGAAAAATGGCCAAGAAATCATAAATTCTGCCAAGGTATATAAACTTATGAGCACAACTGTATAAAGTGGAATTACAGCATACACCTAACTAGCCTTGAAACTGTCCCCCCCCACTTAAGAAAGATGTATATACTTACCTATTTTCAGGCCAGTCTGGTCACATGATCTCACCTGTGTCAGCCAGTGGCAGCTGCAGGAGAGAGTGATCCAACAATGGCCAGTAAAGCCTGAAATGGGTACATTACCCATTGGCTTCAACAGCCCATCTGGTGTTGGCGCTTACTTTTCTCCCCAGAAGCCATGCTGTCTGACTCAGGAAAGCCAGATCTTGTGACCGGTCCGGAGTGGCCTGAAAATAGGTAAGTATATATACAGTATCTTTCCTACACAGGTTAGTTAGCATAGGTGTTAGGAGGGGAGGAGCAATAGTTTTAAGGTTAGTTAGGCGTATCGGCAATTCCACTTTAATATGTGTTTTCACATCTCAGCTCATTATAGCTCTGAGACCTAAAGTACTGGAAGGGAGTTATTATTAAAATCACATGCAATCCACTAACCCTAAAATGTACCAAATGAAACCAAGCTTGCTTAACCACAATCTGAAGTGGTTGCCAAGGTAGAAGTGTTCAACTTCTACAGTGAAAGCATTGTACTAAGATTAGGTGGGCACTGTTTGTGAACCATTTTTAGAATTGTGTTTATATTTGATTTCCTCCCTTTGCTTTATTATATTGAAGGCTGGGGCTGGTCATAAATGGACAAATTCCTTCATGAGAACATTTGCCAGTCCTCAAAAAATTGCAATTTATGAAACTTTTTCAATGAGAGGAAGCTGTGTGCCACTTCTCTATGGTCACAAACTCAGTGCATTACCAAAATCCAAAATGTATTTAATGGACTGGAGATAATCAGCATTTCCAAGTATAACTCTGTAGCAAAGACAAAAATGTCAAATAATTCATTGAACTGACACAGTGGGTTTTATACACTGGGGACATTCACATTATATGCATATAAAGGCTTTTACAAAATAAATAAGGCACTTCAGGAGCAAGAGTTCTTCACTGCTTACCTGACAAAGAAATGTGCCCAGCACTGCTACAGATGGTTGGCAGTTTCTAGCAAATGCAAATGGAAGGTATATTTTATATGAGATAAAAATAGATCTGATTCTTAAGCTGGCAATAGTGATTTTTAATTTCCCCATCAACATAGTTAGCGTTGATGAGAGAAACCCTTTCACAAAACTATTGTGTACTCCCAGCAGGGGGGTGCAGGGACCCATCCTGGCCAGGAGAACACACAGCGATTATTGATCGTGGCTATAGCTGCTGGCAATAGTTGCATGAAAAATCTGACATGCTGATTGTACCCAAGTTCATTGATCGATCAACTTGGATACAATCAGCTTGCCCATACATGGTTCGAATCTTGGTCGGTCCCTGCTGAACTGGCAGAGATTCAAACTATCTATAGGTGGCTTTAGCGTCAATCTAACCTCTAAAACTCACCAACAATGTACCTCTAAACCAGTCTTCTCCAATTATACGGTCCTGATGAAAATTAGGATTACACTAATTCTAGTGCTAATATTAACATTTTACTAAAAATTTCATATTGCAAAACATTTCTATGAGTTATTGAAGCTGAATTACTAAAGCAGAAGTATAGGCAAAACTTTTTTCATTTTGGATAGAGTAAACTAGGGTTTTAACCCCTGTCAGGTTTTTGGCTATCTGTATTATATTGTGGAGATTTACCTTCACTTCCTGTTCCATAGCCAAAACAGTAAAAGGAAATTCCTGCAATTTAGGGAAATCTCTTGGGACCTCCTAGGTCACCTCCTATTACTTTTCTGAGGACAGCCCAAAATTCGGGATTTTCTTTTAGATTTTCTTTCACTTTCAATGATAATGGTAAACCGGACAAACAGAGAGGGTGAATCAGGAAAAAAATAAAGATTTACCCAGGGGGGTTTTCAGGCAGCAAAAGATTGATTATGTAAAAATCTTTTATTAGATCAGGAAGTAAGTGATAAAAAATACACATATACAATGAATATGATTTTAAAATACAAGCTCTGGTTTTCGACACAAACAATGACATAAAACAACGCTCGCGGCAAAAATCATCCCAATGCATTTAGACCCTTTCATTTCTGGTCTTCAGGGGGGTTTTTAATTCTGGGAAAATATATCAAAAAGTTCTGATTAAGACATTTAACAGTATACGAAACATTGTTTCAACATTTCGAACTGTGCAAAAGATATCTCTCCATACACCTAAAGGTATATTTACCATGGGGCAGATGAAAGAGTGAGGATGTATCGCACAAACCAGATTGCTAAAAGAGCATTTGCGTTCAGTGATACCATCGTCTCCACATGTCCCCTCCACGAACTCCAGATGAGTCCACAGTCCACCAGGCTTGCAAGGGGCCACGTTCTAGGACCTGGAGAGGAGGACGGGGGGCAAAGCACCTGCTAGGGGATATTCAAAAATCTCACTAAGTAGTCCTCAGGTATTCTATGAGTATCAAGTACAGCTTTATGATTCCAGACTGGCTGGTACTGGATCAAACATGAAATTTATGTGTTTGAGTTGCCTATTTATTTTATTATATTACATAGTTTATTCATTTATTAAATTGATTTGTAATTCAGTTGTAGTTGACTTTAAAAAAATATAATAAATTATGAATTGAAATTAAAATAAAGTCGAAAAATGGGTATTGTTACTCAATTGATAAAGATATAAAGTGGATGTGAGTGAGGTGAAATGGTGTGAGTGAAAAAGTGCCAAACGAACAGAAAGTGTATGACAATATATACAAATATAAAAAAGTGTTTAAGCATAAAGACTATCTTTATTAAATTTAAATAGTAATATATTAATTAATTTGTAAGAAATCACAAAAGGAAATATGAATAAGTGTTCATAAGGTATTCATATGGGGTGCCATAAAAAAATGAAGTGTAAGACAATGAATAGGAAAAATCAAAATATTTGAGAGTAAAGCCATAGCTATATGAAATTGAAATAATCGTATATTGATTTCTTTGTAGACAACCCCACAATGGGAATTGATTAAGCAAAATATAAATATCAGCCAGTCTGGTATGTTCAAAACGCTGCACCTACTTGGTACTCCATCCTTGTTAAGTATATTAGCCGCTCTCCAGAGATCACCTCAAGACGGTCTGGGAGCTGTGGATTAAATAGTATCTATTTTAATTGCTCATTGCTTGCAGGTGCTGAACCACTCTCCTTCCACCCTCCCCTAATAGTCCTCGCTGCCACAATGGCGGCGTTCGTGTGGTCCCCTCGGCAGAGAGGGTGAATCTTCCTAACAAGGACACAAACAGCAATAAAAAAACCTAATAGGTGTTCTAATCCATCTCCACTCTGTCCAATACTAACATAAAAAGTTTTCCCCACATTAAATTTGCATTGCAGGAGATTGTGACTGGCTCTCTATGGATCTCCGAAGCGACTCCAGTGTGAATTGCACAAGAGTCCTGTGCGTCTTTTGGTCTGTTTCAGGTCCGAATTCAGCCCAAAATTCGGGCTGAAATCGGACCTGAAACGCTAAATGGAAATGCACCGGACTCCTGTTGTGAGCCGCTGCGTTCTGCAGTGTGAACCCAGAATAAAGGACTTTTTTATTCAGTATATTGTGGCTGTGTTCACTTTAAATACCCTATTGTATGCAGAGGAAATCAATAAACATGAATTTGTTTTTCACATTATTGGATAATTAGGGTAAATCTTTGAGTGAAGATTCTCAACTCCTTAAGTAAGTTAGCATCAATATATCAATAAACATGTTGGCACCAATATACAATAATTAGTAGCAGTGACAAACCTTTGCCAAAAGGTTTGCACCAAAAGCAACGGATGTGCCTTCTCTTCCTTCTCCTCTAGCATGTATAGTGTAGTAGGTGCTCGGTATTAAAGTGGTCCTAATAATAGGGAAAAGAAGATAATTTTTAGCTGTGTGAAATGCCACATGAGATGGGTAGAGCATAAGCCTATAGGTCCACATTGATGCGATTTGACATGTTAAATCGCATTCCAAATCTGCGGATATTGCCGGCAATGGCACCGCCTGAATCGGTGCGACGCCAATTCCCAAAAGTAGTTTCTGTACTACTTTTGGCAACTTCAGGTGCAATTTCAATAGACATCTAAAATGGCCCCCAAAGTCGGACTGACATGCGGGCATGAAATCGTGCACGTTCAACTGAATGCGCACAATTTCAGTCCCGCTGTCAGTGTGAACCTAGGCTTAAGGGGAGAAGGTATATGGGCTTTTTTTGTACTAAACATATAATGAATGATGCCCAGTCAAGAAGGACTTTGCAAGGGAATAAAAATGATTTGGATTATTTTTTTAGTGGTTATAACCGCTGCCTGGAAGCATTAGCACTGTCAGTTTGAATCCCAACCATTACACCTGCCTGGAGTTTGTATGTTGTGTCTGCGTGGGTTTCCTCCAGGTACTCCAGTTTCCTCCCACACTCCAAAGACATGCTGGTAGGTTAATTGGTTCTTGTCTCAATAGGCCCTAGTATGTGTATGCATGAATGTGAAGTAGGGACCTTAGATCAGTATTTCTCAACTCCAGTCCTCAAGGCTTCCCAACAGGTCATGTTTTCAGGCTCTCCGATATTTTGCACAGGTGATTTGATCAGTTTCACTGCCTTAGTAATTACCACAGCCATTTCATCTGAGGGAAATCCTGAAAACATGACCAGTTGGGGCACCTGAAGGACTGGAGTTGAGAAACACTCCCTTGGATTATAAGCTCCTTGAGACCAGGGAATGATGGGAATGTATAATATATACAGTATATGTAAATTGTAAATATAATAAATTGTCAGCGCTATACAAGTACCTCAAATAAATAAATAAATTCTGTTGGGATACCACCAACATGATACATCAAAGCTTATTTACTAAAAGACATAAATGTTCAAGCAATAAATTAAATTACATTTTTACATAAATTATCCAATCATGTGCAGATGAAATACATGAACAGGGATTTTTTTATGTTATTGAATAACTATAGTGAATATTTACACATTTTGTTGTCAAGTTTTTGAGTAGTTTATGCGCCTCATTGTGTTAAATCACTTGGTTCTAAATGACAAGAAATGTGTGTGTGTGTGTGTGTGTATGTATGTATGTATGTATGTATGTATGTATGTATGTATATATATATATATATATATATATATATATATATATATATATATATATATAATTTTTTTTTTGTGTATATGTGTGTGTGCTCATCAATCAAAATGAAAGAAGCTGTTTTGAAAGTTGTACAGTACTAGGTTTGATTAGTGTGCAAAACCATTTTTCATGTTTCCCACAGTCCATTATCTTGTGTCTCATACCGTGTTCCCACCACCTTGATCCTTTTAGTGAGTTTAAAAAGCCTCAGCTTTTACCAAGGTAGAGCTTTGGTTTCAGCTGTGTTACTGTGAGAGGAAGTAAATGCTCAGGCCTTTGTTTGTGGCATTAATGTGATAAAGTTGTGGTGTTGTTATCTCTCTTGTAGGTTGTGGCTCTGTATGACTACACTGCACATCGATCAGATGAGCTAAGCCTTCATCGTAGTGACATTATCCATGTGTTGTACAAAGATAATGACAATTGGTGGTTTGGCATTCTACAAAATGGACAACAGGGTTATTTTCCAGCAAATTATGTGGCTACTGAAAGTAAGTTAGTTCATCTTTCCAATATAGGCTAATGTGGGTTTAACTGATTGTTTCTGGCCCGGACAGCAGAAATTCAGACATTATACCCATTTTCTGTTATTTTTTTCAGTCCCTTATGATGAAGATCTCACTACAGAATCAAAGTCACAATTTACCTCTTCCCAGGAAGTTTTTACTGCCGAAGGGCCTGAACAGAGTCCCCAAAGGGTAAATATATATGTGTGTTTAACTAAGGGAGGCACTGTCCAATTTAATTAAGTCTATTAGTAGAGTTTAGCAAACTGATCTGTGAAAAAAATGGACAAATTTGCAAACAGTGGATTTCTAATCTGCTAAATATCAGCAACACCTGCCTATTTTTTCAAATGATACCAACTCTGATTATCAAGCATATACCCTAATATCCCCATAGGAAGCTAAACCTCAACAAGGGCATCCACCTAGTATATACCAGCCTGTATACCCTTACCTTTTTACCTAAGTGCTAGTTAAAGTTTAAAAAAATATTATTTTTTTAAAAAAGTTTGCAATAAAATAACATTCCTTACTTTTTATTCACATGCATTAAATAATTAAATATAGGGGAGCCTACTAACTTTCCTAGTTCTTTTTTTTTATTCTCCGTTTTTATTAAAACATTTCATCCAACATTAGAACAGCTCTTATCCATCTTTGCTGTGAGCGAGTTTGATTGGATCTCAAAGAGTTTTATTATTACTGGAATGTGACTTTCTTTCAGATTCCCATGTTCCGGTTTCTTGCTGTCACCCCTAAAGTCTATTCATTTAACAGAAAGCATCATAGAGTGATAGCAATATTATATATTGAATTGTTGAAATATTTATGTTACTGTTATTAGAACATAGTAAATGTAAATATCCAAATATACCTCCCTACAGAACTGTAAGACTGGAGAGCGACTTGTTCCAACTAGAATCAATTGTATTCCCACATACTGCTGCAATATACAGTATGTACCGCAGAACCATTAAAACCAAATTGTGTCATTTGATGTCCTTAGAAAATTCAGATTCAGAATACTTTATTGCTCCCAAAGGGAAATTGTTGAAAACATACCACACTTGCAGAATACAACCAATTTCTGGATTATGTTTCAACCTAAATGTCCCCATAAGGAAGTCCACCTACACTTTGAATAGATATTTGGTTGAAATTAACCTCTATAAAATGGCCTTACTTTTGTTAAAAATGCAACGAGGTATTAATTCTTCATAAAATACATTGTGTGAATACTCACCTGGATTTTCCAATCATGTGAAAAGCAAGTTACTGTTTAATTATTTCAGTACATGACTGGATAATTAAAGTGCATTTTCAAACTATGTATTGTGTTAACTTTCTCAACTCCTTTAGTATATCAGACCAAATGTGTAAAAAAAAATTTAGGAAATCTTTGTTTTAAAAATAAACATTTACTACATTACAATTATTTTCATAGTGCTGTAAGTTAAGCAGCAGTAGCTCTCTCATTTCAGTCATAGTCTCTAAATGAAAACTTAAGGCTGGTACACACGGGCCGAATATCGTCCGGTTCAACAGAAACTGGCCGACATTTGGTCAGTGTGTACAGCAGCCAATGACTGCGAGTGCTGTCCGGTGTGTTCTGGCAGGGGGGGCTGCTAGAACACAGCTCAGCGGAGAGATCGCTGTACTAACATCACATAGTTAATACAGTGAGCTCCTCATTTTTTTTTTTTTGGTTCAGCACACGGGTGAATTAAAATAAACTTAGTGTGTACCAGCCTTTAAACAAAGTTGTGAGAAGGGGTGGAGTCACCATTCTGATTCATGGGGGTTGATTTACTAAAGGCCAAATAGATTGTGACGTTTGCCAGTGCGGTTGCACTCATTTTCCCAAGAGCTTTGTGAATGTGGTGAAGCTCTGCTGATTTCCATCATCCAATTATGTTCAATCATAATGTGTTTTTTTTTTTTTTTTTTTTTTCCAGACACCTTGGTATTTTTTTTAAAGTGAAGCTTCACCACATTTGCTAAACTCTGGGGAAAATTAGTACAAGCGCACCTGAAAAGTGCACAGGGGGTTGTTTTTTAAAGCTGGAAAGTGCAAAATCTGGTGCAACTCTGCATAGAAACCAATCCGCTTCCAAGTTTTATTGCCAAAGCTTAATTGAACAAGCTGAAATTAGCCAAACCAATCTATTAACCTTCCATGAGGAGGTGAGCTGCCATCTAGATAAAGGAAGACCTGTAGACTAGGTGTATCAGGATTTTGCAAAGGCATTCGATACAGTTCCCCATAAATGTTTACTGTACAAACTAAGGTCTGTCAGCATGGACAAAAGGGTGAGTACATGGATTGAAAACCGGCTACAGGGGCGAGTTCAGTGGGTGGTGATAAATGGGGAGTACTCAGAATGGTCCGGTGTAAAAAGTGGGGTCCCCCAGGGTTCTGTCCTGGGACCATCCTATTTAATATATTCACAAACGATCTGGAGAATGGGATAAACAACTCAATCTCAATATTTGCGGACGATACTAAGCTAGGCAGGGCAATAATTTCTCCGCAGAATGTGGAAACCTTGCAAGAAGATCTGAACAAATTAATGGGGTAGGTAACTACATAGCAAATGAGGTTTAATGTAGAAAAATGTAAAATGATGCATTTAGGTGCCAAAAATATGAATGCAATCTACTCACTAGGGGGGGAACCTCTGGGGGAATCTAGGATGAAAAGGATGCAATGCCAAGCTGCTGCAAGCAAAGCCAACAGAATATTGACATGCATTAAAAAGGGGATTAACTCCAGAGATAAAACGATAATTCTCCAACTCTACAAGACTCCGGCCACACCTGGAGTATGCTGTCCAGTTCTGGGCTCCAGTCCTCAGGAAGGATGTTCTGGAACTGGAGAGGGTCCAGAGAAGGGCAACAAAGCTAATTAACCACTTGCCGACCGCCTCACGCCTATATACGTGAGCAGAGCGGCACGGGCAGGCAAAATCACGTACCTGGTACGTGATTGCCTTCCCGCGGGCGGGGGGTCCGATAGGACCCCCCCCCCGGTGCCAGCTGCGGTCGGCATTTGGCTGGGAGAGTTGAGAGATGAGGGGGAGGCCATCCGATCGTGGCCCCCCCCTCGCGATCGCTCCTAGCCAATGAGAATTGTCCTCTGCCTCTGTATAGTACACAGAGGCAGAGGATGTGATGTCATCTCTCCTCGGCTCGGGAGTTTCCGTTCCAGCGCCGAGGGGAGATGACATGTAAGTAAGTGCACAAACACTACACAACACAGTAGAACATGCCAGGCACACTAAACACCCCCGATTCGCCCCCCCAATCACCCCCCCCCCTGTCACAAACTGACACCAAGCAGGTTTTATTTTTATTTTTTTTTTCTGATTAATGCATAGTGTCAGTTTGTGACAGTTAGCAGTGGTAGGACAGTGAGTGGTAGCCCCCTGTAGGTCTAGGGTACCCCCCTAACCCCCCCTAATAAAGTTTTAACCCCTTGATCACCCCCCCTCACCAGTGTCGCTAAGCGATCATTTTTCTGATCGCTGTATTAGTGTCGCTGGTGACGCTAGTTAGTGAGGTAAATATTTAGGTTCACCGTCAGCGTTTTATAGCGACAGGGACCCCCATATACTACCTAATAAATGTTTTAACCCCTTGATTGCCCCCTAGTTAACCCTTTCACCACTGATCACCATATAACTGTTACGGATGACACTGGTTAGTTCGTTTATTTTTTATAGTGTCAGGGCACCCGCCGTTTATTACCGAATAAAGGTTTAGCCCCCTAATCGCCCGGCGGTGATATGCGTCACCCCAGGCAGCGTCAGATTAGCGCCAGTACCGCTAACACCCACGCACGCAGCATACGCCTCCCTTAGTGGTAAAGTATCTGTACGGATCAATATCTGATCCGATCAGATCTATACTAGCGTCCCCAGCAGTTTAGGGTTCCCAAAAACGCAGTGTTAGCGGGATCAGCCCAGATACCTGCTAGCACCTGCGTTTTGCCCCTCCGCCCAGCCCACCCAAGTGCAGTATCGATCGATCACTGACACTTACAAAACACTAAACGCATAACTGCAGCGTTCGCAGAGTCAGGCCTGATCCCTGCGATCTCTAACAGTTTTTTTGGTAGCGTTTTGGTGAACTGGTAAGCACCAGCCCCAGGCAGCGTCAGGTTAGCGCCAGTACCGCTAACCCCCACGCACGCACCGTACACCTCCCTTAGTGGTATAGTATCTGAACGGATCAATATCTGATCCGATCAGATCTATACTAGCGTCCCCAGCAGTTTAGGGTTCCCAAAAACACAGTGTTAGCGGGATCAGCCCAGATACCTGCTAGCACCTGCGTTTTGCCCCTCCGCCCGGCCCAGCCCAGCCCACCCAAGTGCAGCATCGATCGATCACTGTCACTTACAGAACACTAAACGCATAACTGCAGCGTTCGCAGAGTCAGGCCTGATCCCTGCGATCGCTAACAGTTTTTTTGGTAGCGTTTTGGTGAACTGGCAAGCGCCAGCGGCCTAGTACACCCCGGTCGTAGTCAAACCAGCACTGCAGTAACACTTGGTGACGTGGCGAGTCCCATAAGTGCAGTTCAAGCTGGTGAGGTGGCAAGCACAAGTAGTGTCCCGCTGCCACCAAGAAGACAAACACAGGCCCGTTGTGCCCATAGTGCCCTTCCTGCTGCATTCGCCAATCCTAATTGGGAACCCACCACTTCTGCAGCGCCCGTACTTCCCCCATTCACATCCCCAACCAAATGCAGTCGGCTGCATGAGAGGCATTTTTATGTCCTCCCGAGTACCCCTACCCAACGAACCCCCCCAAAAAAGATGTTGTGTCTGCAGCAAGCGTGGATATAGGCGTGACACCCGCTATTATTGTCCCTCCTGTCCTGACAATCCTGGTCTTTGCATTGGTGAATGTTTTGAACGCTACCATTCACTAGTTGAGTATTAGCGTAGGGTACAGCATTCCACAGACTAGGCACACTTTCACAGGGTCTCCCAAGATACCATCGCATTTTGAGAGACCCGAACCTGGAACCGGTTACCGTTATAAAAGTTATAAGTTTGCAAACAAAAATAAAAAAAAATAGTTGTCGTTTTATTGTTCTCTCTCTCTCTATTCTCTCTCTGGTGTTCTGCTCTTTTTTACTGTATTCTATTCTGCAATGTTTTATTGTTATTATGTTTTATCATGTTTGCTTTTCAGGTATGCAATTTTTTATACTTTACCGTTTACTGTGCTTTATTGTTAACCATTTTTTTGTCTTCAGGTACGCCATTCACGACTTTGAGTGGTTATACCAGAATGATGCCTGCAGGTTTAGGTATCATCTTGGTATCATTCTTTTCAGCCAGCGGTCGGCTTTCATGTAAAAGCAATCCTAGCGGCTAATTAGCCTCTAGACTGCTTTTACAAGCAGTGGGAGGGAATGCCCCCCCCCCCCCCCACCGTCTTCCGTGTTTTTCTCTGGCTCTCCTGTCTCAACAGGGAACCTTAGAAAGCAGCCGGTGATTCAGCCAGCTGACCATAGAGCTGATCAGAGACCAGAGTGGCTCCAAACATCTCTATGGCCTAAGAAACCGGAAGCTACGAGCATTTTATGACTTAGATTTCGCCGGATGTAAACAGCGCCATTGGGAAATTGGGGAAGCATTTTATCACACCGATCTTGGTGTGGTCAGATGCTTTGAGGGCAGAGGAGAGATCTAGGGTCTAATACCCCAATTTTTTCAAAAAAGAGTACCTGTCACTACCTATTGCTATCATAGGGGATATTTACATTCCCTGAGATAACAATAAAAATGATTTAAAAAAAAATGAAAGGAACAGTTTAAAAATAAGATAAAAAAGCAAAAAAAAATAAAGAAAAAAAAAAAAAAAAAAAAAAAAGCACCCCTGTCCCCCCTGCTCTCGTGCTAAGGCGAACGCAAGCGTCGGTCTGGCGTCAAATGTAAACAGCAATTGCACCATGCATGTGAGGTATCACCGCGAAGGTCAGATCGAGGGCAGTATTTTTAGCAGTAGACCTCCTCTGTAAATCTAAAGTGGTAACCTGTAAAGGCTTTTAAAGGCTTTTAAAAATGTATTAATTTTGTTGCCACTGCACGTTTGTGCGCAATTTTAAAGCATGTCATGTTTGGTATCCATGTACTCGACTTAAGTTCATCTTTTTTATTCCATCAAACATTTGGGCAATATAGTGTGTTTTAGTGCATTAAAATTTAAAAAAGTGTGTTTTTTCCACAAAAAATGCGTTTGAAAAATCGCTGCGCAAATACCGTGTGAAAAAAAAATGACCATTTTAATCTGCATTTGCTTTAAAAAAATATATAATGTTTGGGGGTTCAAAGTAATTTTCTTGCAAAAAAAAAAAATTTTTTCACGTAATCAAAAAGTGTCAGAAAGGGTTTTGTCTTCAAGTGGTTAGAAGAGTGGGTGATGTGTGACATAAGCTTCTAAATGTTGTGCATAAAATTCCAGGACAGTTCAACCCCCCCCCCCAAATGACCCCATTTTGGAAAGTAGACACCCCAAGCTATTTGTTGAGAGTCATGTCGAGTCCATGGAATATTTTATATTGTGACACAAGTTGCGGGAAAGAGACAAATTTTTTTTTTTTTTTTTTTTTGCACAAAGTTGTCACTAAATGATATATTGCTCAAACATGCCATGGGGATATGTGAAATTACACCCCAAAATACATTCTGCTGCTTCTCCTGAGTACGGGGATACCACATGTGTGGGACTTTTCGGGAGCCTAGCTGCGCACGGGACCCCGAAAACCAAGCACTGCCTTCAGGCTTTCAAAGGGCGTAAATTTTTGATTTCACTCTTCACTGCCTATCACAGTTTCGGAGGCCATGGAATGCCCAGGTGGCACAAACCCCCCCCCCCAAATGACCCCATTTTGGAAAGTAGACACCCCAAGCTATTTGCTGAGAGGTATTATGAGTATTTTGCAGACCTCACTTTTTGTCACAAAGTTTTGAAAATTAAAAAAAAGAAAAAAAAATTTTTTTTTCTGGTCTTTCTTCATTTTCAAAAACAAATGAGAGCTGCAAAATACTCACCATGCCTCTCAGCAAATAGCTTGGGGTGTCTACTTTCCAAAATGGGGTCATTTGGGGGGGTTTTGTGCCATCTTGGCATTTTATGGCCTTCAAAACTGTGATAGGTAGTGAGGCGTGAAATCAAAAATTTATGCCCTTAGAAATCCTGAAGGCGGTGCTTGGTTTTCGGGGCCCCGTACGCGGCTAGGCTCCCAAAAAGTCCCACACATGTGGTATCCCCATACTCAGGAGAAGCAGCTGAATGTATTTTGGGGTGCAATTCCACATATGCCCATGGCTTGTGTGAGCAATATATCTTTTAGCGACAACTTTTTGTAAATTTTTTTTTTTTTTTTGTCATTATTCAATCACTTGGGACAAAAAAAATAAATATTCAATGGGTTCAACATGCCTCTCAGCAATTTCCTTGGGGTGTCTACTTTCCAAAATGGGTTCATTTGTGGGGGTTTTGTACTGCCCTGCCATTTTAGCACCTCAAGAAATGACATAGGCAGTCATAAATAAAAAGCTGTGTAAATTACAGAAAATGTACCCTAGTTTGTAGACGCTATAACTTTTGCGCAAACCAATAAATATACGCTTATTGACATTTTTTTTACCATGTGGCCGAATACATTTTGGCCTAAATCTATGACTAAAATTTAGTTTATTGGATTTTTTTTATAACAAAAAGTAGAAAATATCATTTTTTTTCAAAATTTTCGGTCTTTTTCCGTTTATAGCGCAAAAAATAAAAACGGCAGAGGTGATCAAATACCATCAAAAGAAAGCTCTATTTGTGGGAAGAAAAGGACGCAAATTTCGTTTGGGTACAGCATTGCATGACCGCGCAATTAGCAGTTAAAGCGACGCAGTGCCGAATTGTAAAAAGTGCTCTGGTCAGGAAGGGGGTAAATCCTTCCGGGGCTGAAGTGGTTAAGGGACTGGACGACCTTAGTTATGAGGAAAGATTACGAGCACTGAACTTATTCTCTCTGGAGAAGAGATGCTTAAGAGGTGATATGATTTCAATTTACAAATACCTTACTGGTGACCCCACAATAGAGATAAAACTTTTTCACGCAAGGGAACATAAAAAGACATGTGGCTATTCACTAAAATTAGAAGAAAAGGGGTTTAACCTTAAACTGCATAGAGGGTTCTTTATGGTAAGAGCGGTAAGGATGTGGAATACTCTTCCACAAGCAGTGGTTTCAGCAGGTAGCATTGATAATTTCAAAAAACTATTAGATAGGCACCTAAATGACCACAACATACAGGGATATACAATGTAATATTGACATTAAAGCACACACACAGGTTGGGCTTGATGGACTTGTGTCTTTTTTCAACCTCACCAACTATGTAACTATGTAACCCTATAGACTTGTGTGTGTAAATTTTAGCTTCAGATTATGAGCTTATAAACAACAGAATTTTTATAACAGGTGGTAGGAAGAAACTGGAAAATGCGAAAAAGATCCTAAATTAATGTGCAATAGTTCATAGTTAATTACATATTACTTTTTGTTCAGTCTTGACCATTCTAATCAAAACTCTCATACGTTCTCTTCAATCTACAAATATTGAAAGCATCCTAAATATATCTCTAGCAACTAAATAAATAGACAGTTAAAATATAAAATGACGTAATGCCCATGTGTTCTGTGGTGCTCTCCGTCTGTAACAATGGAAGAAAATGACAGAACTTTAGTTATTTGTTGGTTTACAAACCTGTTAGACCAGACAAACTACATAGATGAACAATGACTAGGTGTACATAATCGTGTAGAAGGATTCTTAATCCCTTGTGCTGTATTCTTCAACATGTCTCATTAAAATACCCCTGACGTTCAAATATAATGTGCTTGAGATACAAAGGTGTATTTTAAACTGAAAAAATCAGGTATCCAGGAGCCAGAATGCCTTGTAAAGCTGGGGTTGTAAGCACTTAATGAAGAGAGACCACATACTCAATTAGATGTATGATGAGGGGGTAAAGCTGGCCATACACTGTACGAAATATGCTTAGTGGGAAGGCCCTGTAGGGCCCCTTCCATCCGACATCCTTTGGTTGAGAAACCTAAGGAGTCTAGCAGAAAGTTGTTGGTCATGCAGAGGTTGCCGATAGCCCAACAGGGGGGATTCTTCCATCTGTGCTGTTTTTTTTTTCGTTTACCTTTCAGAAATCTTCGGCCTCTTTGACACAGTTGGGTAACTGCGGCCGCTGGATTCCTGCAGCAAGATTTGGTGGATTCTTGCTTCTTGAATGATCGGGTTATGCGATCAGCAGCGGACGCTCAGCCCGTTTAAGCTAATTGTGGATTGACAGCGGCCTTTTTGTAGCCGCACAGAGAGCAGATAGCTGCAGAGTTAGGGACAGATGTCCAAGCCTGGACACAGTCAGCTGAAATGATTCTTGCTGCAGGAATCCGGCCTTAGCTGCCCGTCAGTGTGAAAGAGGCCTAACAGTGTATAGCCTAAATCAACATATTTTGCTGATAAGAAACAATAAAGTAATAATATTGCCATATCAAGACAGTAGGAATTTCAACCATCCTCTTTGCATTTTTTGTTCCTATTGTTCCATATTGTAAGCAAGAAAAGAACAGACCAATGCAATTCACAATATTTATACAAATCGTGCAATACATGTGTAAGGTATAAAAAATCTATCTAAGTATATAGTAATAGATGGACAATCACGTCTACAACTTTGCAGAGTTGTGGAGAAGATTGATACAAGCCATGGCATTCTGATAATGCAAGCAAGGGCAGTCAGATCACGTGTAAACTTGGAGCGCCGCTCAAAGCTGGAAGATAACAGGTGTCCCTAACAGTATTCAGAAAGAGGGAGCAGGCGCCAGGAACCAATTCAGAAGCTTGGACATATGTGGGATAAGACACTGCTCAAACCAACCCAGTACTTCAGATGTGGGTATGGCTGCGTTTGGCCTCAGCCAGCACTGCACCTGCCATGCCCACTGACATGCATCACTCCCTCCTCTGTAATCAGGCCCCGGCAGGCGGGGTGATACATGTCAGGGTGTGTGGCTGGAGCAGTGCTGGCTGAGGCCAAACACAGCCATATCCACATCTGAAGCACTGGGTTGGTTTGAGCGGCAGTCAAATGTCTCTCTAATAATGACAGTCTGTCTGGTTTGTAAAGGTACACACAAAAACATTCAGGAGCTTATTGACAATTCCAAATAGTTAACAATTCCCTGTACATTTTATTCAGTCATTTTCTTTTTGTTGATATTTTGAAAATTTATATTTTTTTTCAAAATTGTTTATTTATCTCAGGAGACGGGCCCTCAAGGACCATTACAAAACACTCAACATAATAGTATTACAAAGACAGAGAGGGTTACATGGTAACAGGGTGCAAAGCCTATAAATGATGTTAATTACGTGATGATAAATTCCTATAAAGCAAGCCGTTGGGGTTAGTAGGATGGATGGATAAGTCTCCTGTCTATAGCTATGTATAGTTCCCCCTTCGGATTCTTGGTAAGGCTGTCTTAGCCTTTATGTGGTTATTTCCTGTATCCGGAAATGTTTGCAATCTATGCTATGTTCTGGTGGAGTCGTCTCCCATTCTTTTTCTGATTAAATTAAATAAAATAGAGTAGAAATATGGAAATATAAACAAAATTCAAAAGTGGTAAGAAAGAGTGGCACGAAGTAAAGTGCATTATAAAATAGAAAGGTGAAAATACGAAGGGGGGGGTTGTGTATATACTTGAGGTGGGGTGGAGGGGAGCAAGATTGGGCGTGGGGGGGGGGGGCTCACGAACAAGGCATTATTCATTGTAAATTATTTCTTCAGTCTAAAGTGTACTATGTATCTGGTATTGTGAGTGGTTATGTGGTCGAATCATGAGGAGCCTCTCTGAGGTTTTGTCCTTCTACTGAGTATTTGAACATATTCCATAATTGCCATGTCTTGGAATATGTCTCCTGTCTATTTTGGTTTGTTAGAGTAAGGTCTTCCATTTTGTTGATCTCTTCTATTTTTTTAAACCATAAGTCTATAGATGGAGGGTGTGTTGACTTCCAGTGGAGCGGAATACAAGCTTTGGCTGCATCTAACAGATGGCATATTACCGATTTTTTTATATACGCGTGCTGGGGTGTCCGTTGCATGTAGGAGGAAATATGCTGGATCGTCTGGGACTGTACGATCTGTGAATTTCTGTGTTATGCGACGTACCTCTCTCCAGAAGTTCTGAATCTGCGGACAGTACCAAAAAATATGTAACAGGGTCCCTCTGTCTTTTTGGCATCTCCAGCAGAGATCCGAAGTGGCTGGGAATATTTTGTTCAGTACTGACGGGGTCCTGTACCAACGTGTGAGAATTTTGTAATTGGTCTCTTGTATTTTGGTGCAGATAGATGATTTGTGTGTGAAGGTCACAATATGCTGTTTCTTGTTTTGGGTGAAGTGGCAGTTTAGGTCTCTTTCCCACTTGTCAAGACATGGAAGCTGATAGTTTCCAGGTGGGGTGGTTAGTAAGTTGTATGTGAGGGAAAGTGTATGTGAGATTGTACCTGTCTCTGTGCAAATCTCTTCTAGAGTCGTGAGATGTTGGTCAGTAATGCTAGGGGGAGTCATGGTATTAAGAAAATGGTTTAGTTGTCGTGCTCTCAGGAAGTCAAGTTTGTATTGTCCTGTGGAGTCTAGGAGTTCTGCTAGTGTTTTCCAATGTCCTTCAGTACTGAAATGTGAGGCTTGGTAAAATCCCGATTCGTGTAGAGCACGGAACTTCGTGTCTTTCATACCCGGAACGAACCGGGGGTTTCCTAGGATTGGGCGGAGGGGCGAGTGACGGGAGGATAAAGAGGTTTGAGATATTAGTTGGTCGCTTAGTTTGATGGTGCAGCCTATTAATGGTTGACGTTTCACTTCCGTTGGCATGTCCTCATGGCACCACGGAGCTCTATGCAAAGGAATTTCACTTTGGGCTTGTTCAATCTGTGTCCAGATTTTGGTATCTTTATGTCTGCACCAATCAATGATTCTACTTAAGTGTATCGCGTGGTAATAAGTTCGGATGTCTGGCATTGCCAGACCTCCGTGTTGTTTCAGGAGTGATAATATTTTTTTGTTTAACCTAGGTTTTTTTCCCCGCCCAGAGGAATGTTATGAATGCTGAGTGTACTTGTTTGAAATACATTGCAGGTATATTTATAGGAAGTGCCTGTAGTAGATAGAGGAACTTAGGTAAGATTGTCATTTTAAGAATGTTACAGCGGCCAAACCAAGAGTGTAGGCCGCTGTCCCATTGGTTGAGTAGTTTTTGGACTTCTTTTAGTAGGGGTGGGAAATTGAGTTTAAATAATTGGGAGATTTTTGGTGAGATATGTGTTCCCAGGTATTTCAAGGCTGTATTCGTCCATTTAAACTTAAAATTGGCTTGGAGTCGTGTGAGTTGTGTTGGAGGTATTCCTACACTCATTGCTTCTGATTTACTGAAGTTTATTTTTAGATTGGAAAGGTTCCCATAGGTTTCGAATTCGTTCATCAGATTGGGGAGGGAGATGATTGGATTAGTTATTGTGAATAGCATATCATCTGCATATGCAGATACTTTATGTTGTATGTTGTCAATTTCTATTCCCTTCACATCAGGATTTGATCGGATATGGCACAGGAATGGTTCTAAGGATAGTGCGAAGAGTAGGGGGGAGAGTGGGCAACCCTGTCTAGTCCCGTTGGTGATCGGGAATGAGTCTGAGATTACACTTTTCGTCCTAACCCTAGCCGACGGATTGGAGTATGCTGCCGTTATCCAGTTTAGCATCTTTTTGCCTATGCCTATGTGTTTTAACGTCGTAAACATGAATTGCCAACTCACCCGATCGAACGCTTTTTCAGCATCTGTTCCCAGGAATACGCTAGATGTTTTATGTTTGTTGGCTATATGAAGTAGATTCAGGACTTTTATGGTGTTATCCCTGGCTTCTCTGGTCGGGACAAAGCCAACCTGGTCTAAATGTATTAGGTAAGGGAGGTGCTGTTGTAGTCTGGAGGCTATGATCTTTGTGAAAAGTTTTAAGTCTGTATTTAACAGGGAGATAGGGCGATAACTCCCGCATTGTGTAGGGTCTTTTCCTTCTTCTGGTATTATGGATATCTGTGCTTGTAACGTGGAGTTATGAAAATTTGCTCCTGTACTAAGGCCATTAAATAAGTTAACCATGTGATTGCCTAGGGAAGGGAGCAAGGTTTTGTAATATGTGATGGTAAATCCGTCCGGTCCTGGTGCCTTACCTGGTTTGGTGTTACCTAGTGCAGTTTGAATTTCTGGTAATGTAATCGGGTCCTCTAATAGGTCTTTAACCTCGGCTGGTAGGGTTGGCATATGGGAGTCAGTTATGTACTTGGATGTTGCTTCCTGATTTGGTGTCGGAGTGTTCAGATTGTAGAGGGAGTTGTAGAATGTTCTGAACTCCTGTGAGATATGTTGGGGTAAGGAGAATTTCTGGCCTTTGGAGGAATTTATATACGGTATGTATGATACCAGTTTTTGTGTTCGTAGGGTCTGGGCTAATAGTCTTCCACACTTGTTTCCCGACTCATATACTTTTTTCCGGCAAATTTGGAGTGCTGCTCTGGCCTTGTAGTGAAGGAGGTCTGTGATCTGTTTGCGGGTGATGTCTAGTTCCGTACCTACATCTACAGATGAAGTCTGTTTATGTTTAGTCTCCAGCGTCTGTAATTTGTGGAGCAATGAAGTCAGTTGTGCTGTCCGTTGTCGTTTGAGTCGGGATCCGTGCTTTATAAGTACACCCCGGATCATTACCTTGTGTGCTTCCCATACTACACCTGGGTCACTATCAGGAGTGGAGTTGGAATGAAAGTAATGTCCTAGTTCTTTTGAAAATTGATATTTTAAATTTCACAGCAATTGGGTTTTGAAAAACCTGGAGCTATGCAACAAATGTATTGTGTTTACTAAATGAATAACTAGGGATGTCCAATAAACAAACGCTAGTGACACACCTAGGCTGCTACTATATGGCCCACAGTTCAAGACAGATTGCTCCATCAATCACTTGCAACAGCTGACTTTGAAAGCATTTGCTGAAGTCAAGTAACTCTAATAAATCACACACTTGCATTTTGTTATGTAAAATAGCTACTGCACTTCACTTCTTGTGTATTTTTAAAATGTCCCCCATAGTTTGTTTCCCTAGTATTCCTACATTTCTATGCCCTTCTTTGATAACATCATAAAACCCCTATTTTATTTTTTTCTTCCCAGAACTAAACAGTAAGGGACAAATCAAGATTATTGATGTGAATACTCTGCTGTCTAAAATGGTGCTGTACCAGTCAATGTAATATTAGGAGGGTTTGGTATCTCCTCCTGCTGGATATATGTTGTACTGCAGGATTTGTGCTTCTGATATCTGTCCATTTGCCTAGCCACAACATTATTAGTGTGCACTGACATAACTGAGGTTAATGCAGTTGGTGAAGTTAATTCCAGTTACACAAAATAGGATGGTGCTTGAGCTGCTTAATGATTAGTGCCATTGGTTGTCCTTTAGGGGTCTCTGTCCATTATTCCCATGGGTATAGAAGAAATAACTATATTACCTTTTAAGTAGAAATATTTATATATTAATTTATGTAAACAACATATTTTTAATCACTTCAAATCATACTGCATCAGCAAAACATCTGTAATATAGTGTAGGGGGTGCAGGGTGTCAAGGTAGTATGGCATGTATCATGGACTGTATATTTTTGGGTAGATGAGTGCATCTTGCATGATTTGCACATGCTGGTTGGACGCAGCTAGATTTTTACTTTTTTATATTTCTGCATGGTGCTTATCTGCAGTTGTACTTTGCTGTTTGAGGTGACAACTAGAGTGTCGTTCACCAACTGAGAATTTTAGTATTAATTGTCTAGTCTTAGAAAATCGTGTTCCTTTTTTTAAATAGAGCTATATTTATAGGACCACTAAGCCTTAACCACATGTTACCTGTCACAAAGAATCTAATAATAACAATAAGAGTTAGTGAGATGTGAAAGTTTCCATACCTTGACAATTTGAGGTAGACAAGCTATATCTTCTATGCATCAGGGTATCAGCTTTTGTTTTCACCAAACTCAGGGCAAAAGCCTCCAACCTGCTGAGATGAGTTGGTTTAGTGGTATAATCATATGTTTTCTTTGTGTTGATTCTTGACCTTTCATCACCATATACATTTAAAATATTTTTTTTACCCTGCAGGATTTATTAGGTAAGAAAGGATTACAGAAAGGTAGTAAACATATCAAAAACAATAAACAACAAGATGACATGGTACAAAACAGCAGATAAATGATACATAAATAAAACAATACAGAGTCTATCACAGGGGTGTATCATGAAATCCGTCAGCCCATGTGCAAGATTGAAAGTGGGCCCTAGGCATTGATAAGAAAAAAAATGCGGGACACGAAAGCGAACCATGGCGAAGGGTGGATGTGGTTTAAATTGCAGCAAATAATTAGTGTGGCTTAAAGGGGGTGTGGTTAAATAGAGTCTACGATGACTTGCATAGTGCAGAATATGATAATGTTAAATAGGGAATGTACAGTGCGAAGTGTACGGTGGTGGGTAGTATGTGCAGTAGGGGGGTATGGAGTGTATGGCGATGGGTGTTATGTGCAGGATGGTCAGTAGTTCTTTGTTTTTATTATTTTAATTACTATTATTCTTTACCATTTTATTTTGTATTATTTTTTTACATTTATTTTTTAATAGTTTTTTTTTCATAGTGCTTCTGGGGGGGGGGGGGGGGGCTAGGCAGCGGGTGGCGTCAGTAGGGCAATAGACAATATAAAATAAAATTTTAAAAATTATAATTTTTTTTTCAAAAAGCTTTTTTGTGTGGGGGAGCAGTGGACAATGTCAGTAGAGCAGTGGATGGTGTCAGTCGTTTTGTTTTTTTGTTTTTTTTTTATTTAATTTTTTTTTTGTTTTTTAGAATTTTATTTTTTGCTTATTTTTTACAATTTGTTTTTGAAAAAATTCCACCCTGTTGGGGGGCTGTGGTGACATATTAGGTGTTTAAGCAGACCTCTGACATCTCCCCTGCCAGTTTTTTTTAAATATTTATATGCTTATATATAATTGTATTATATTCGACTGTTTAATATCATCAATTTAAATGAATATGAATTTATTGGCTGCCATTATTGGCACCTTTAGAGCAAGAAGGCTCAGGAAAAATGTATCCATTTAAATTCTATGTATGTCTGCACAGTGGTCCGTTGCGCTTTAATTGTGGTATTAAAAAACACACCATAAGCACAGTAATCAAAATCAGCATGAATCAGGCTCAAAATCAGCGTGAATTTGCAGCAAAATCGCAGTGAATTCACAGTAAAATTGCTGCAAAAACGCGGTGTGTTTTTGGTGCCATTATCAGCACCTTTTCTTTTATCGGCATTCTGCAGATAACACCATTTTCGGCGACCAACATTTCGGTGCATCTCTAAGTACAACTTCAGTGGAAGTGAAAAATCCCAGCAACGTGACGTAAAGTCATATCACAAGCAAAAAGATAAAGGTAGAAGGGGAACGGGAGAAGGGAAGGGAGAGGATAGGAAGGAACAAAAAGTGAGAAGATCAACACAAGGAAAGAGTTAAAGAAAAAGGGGCAAAAAACGAAAGCTCAAGGCTTCTGGTCAGACCAAGGGTGCCAGACCTCGTCATATTTCCAAGGATAGCCACGGTTAAGGTAGGTTAACGTATACAATGGTAAGGCAGCATCAATCATAGCTTCCCAGGATGATACAACCGGAGGGGAGAGCGAGGCTTACTTGCACAAAATGTCCTTTTTAGCGTAGTACACAGTGGCGAAGCTAGACATGCTTTCACCTGGGGCATAGACTTAGTTTGGTGCCCCCCCCCCCCCCAGAGAGAAGTTCTCCATCCATACACTGCCACCCCCCTGCCCAGAGAGGGAAGTGTAATAGTAATAGTGATTTAAAGCCTTACTTCTGTAGTGGATTAGGAGAGGCACCACCAGGAAAGAAGAAGTGAGCCAAGAAACTGGTCTTTATTAAGGCCTGCTTCTGTGTGCCCTTCTTCCTTTCCAGCGATGCCCCTCCCAATCTACTGTGGGAATGAGGCTTGAAGTCTCCACATAAAGCGCTGCTGCTTTCTTCTGTCATGGCGGCTAGGGCTGCCACCTTTTCTTCAAGCCAATCCCGAACACTGTAGTGGCACATGCCAATTTATTTTCTACTTTTTTCAGCATAAACTATAGGATTGTAAAAGACCTGGAACACCTTTGGGTGCTCCAAGGAGAGCAGCAATGTGGTGAGCATAATCCACCACAGTGAACAGAGGGTGTGGTCAAATAGCGTTAAAAGATGGAAGGACTTAAGGGGGCATGGTTATGTAAAACAAAAGCATTCTTGTGCCCATAAAATATACTAATATCACTAAAACAATTGTCACTGTAAAAATATGAACCTGGCCTACTTTATAAGTTGACAGTGTCACTCAGTAGAGCAGTGTATGGTGTGTGGACAATGTCAGTAGGACATTGAATAATGTGTGGACATTGTCAGTACTTCACTGGACATTGTCAGTAGGGCAGAGATTGGTGTCAGTAGAGCAGTGGACGGTATTAGTATAGCAGTGGATGATGTCAGTAGAGCAGTGGAAGAGCTCAGTAAGGGAGAGGATGGTGTCGGTAGATCAGTGGACAGCGTCAGTAGAGCAGTGGATGGTGTCAGTATTGCAGAGGTTGGTGTCAGTAGGGCAGGGGACAATATCAGTAGAGCAGTGGACAGTGTCAGTAGAGCAATAGATGGTGTCCGTAAGGGAGAGTTTGGTGTCAGTAGGGCAGTGGATAGTGTCAGTAGGGGAGAGGTTGGTGTCAGTAGAGCAGTGGATGGTGTCAGTAGGAGAGAGGTTGGTGTCAGTAGGACAGTATCAGTAAAGCAAAGGATTGTGTCAGTAGAGCAAAGGACAGCGTCAGTAGGGCAGAGGTTGCCAAGAGTAGGGCAGTGGATTGTGTCAGTCACTAGAACAGGGCATGGTGTCAGTAGAGCAGTGGATTTTGTCAGTAGGGCAGTGAACGGTGTCAATAGTTTTTTTTCTTTTTACTTTTTTTTTATTCTTTTTTACAGTTTCTTTTTTACAGTATTGTTTTTTATTATTTTATTTTTTTTACAATTTTTTAGGAGCCTGCTGGGGGTCTTTGGTGAAATATCAGGTGTTTAAACAGACCCCCCATGCCTCTTTTTGAGACTGAGAAAGGAATTGAGGACACAGATTCTTCAATTCCTTTCTCTGCAGCCTCAGCTGAATGGAATGAAAGTGCTCTGTGCTGAGCGGCTTCCCGTTCTTTCACAAACTGAACTATAGTAAACAACACAGTTTACTATGCTTGAGTTATTAAAGAACAGAGTGAGTGATCAGTACTGATCACTCACACTGTTCATTCAGAAGAGGAAGGGACCAGTAAATGACTGGAGATGATGACTGTAAAGATGACTGTGGAATTTGGGTGCGCTGTGGAATTTTTATTTCCAAAAATCTATTTGGATTTATCATATTCCAACTGTGATGGCAGTCATTTTTGGGATTGACATATTTCAGGAAGTGTGGCCTAATAATTCTTTAGGTTTAGTGCATACACTAAGACAACTTTTCTGCGCTCAAGTGCAATAAATCTGTGGCACACAGTTGAAGAACACAACTCAGTGGATATTCTCCTATTTTGGATTTTCCACTGGTCACCTCCAGGCTTGCAGCCTTCGTCAGATGGGAGATCCCAAACTCTGGACAACAAAAAACAAGAAGGGTGCACCAGCCTGGTGCATTACCAATGGTAAAATTTAGACTATAAAACAGTTAAATATACTCCCAAAGCCAGATGAGTGTAAGGCACATTACATAAATCAAAAGGTCACTCCAATTGTGGCCTCAATTAGTAGCTCTAGATAATCACAAACACCCAATTCAGAGCTGACTTCTTTCATGTTTTAAGGGTAAACCCTCTTACTCGGAGCACATTCTAATAAACAGTACCATTGGTAATGCACTAGGCTAGTGCACCTTTCTTGCTTTTTTTTTGTCTTTAGATTTAGTGGCTCATTGTCATCAGTAGTTGCTTGCTTTTTCAGAATCTTGTGTAATGCAAACAGGTCATATAATCATTTTGATTCAGTTTAAATACTTTACCTTAAATATGGTTATCTTTAAGATTCGGGCCTCCCCTTATTCAATTAAGTCTTCCACTTACCTGTTCAGGATCCATGGAATTTTTGCTGTAGGCCCACAGGGTGCTGCATAGCCTCTTCACAGAAGGGAATGAATGGAAATTCTATTGCAAATGCCTAAACAGCCCAGGAGACTTTTTTTTTTTTTTTTGGATAAAGCAAGGTAGGTTTATAACCTGTCAGAAGTACAGTGAACTCATTGTCATGTTTAAGAAACCAGTGGTGAGATGATTTGAGCTTTGTGACATGGTGCATTATCCTGCTGGAAGTAGCCATCAGAAGATGGGTACACTGTAGTCATAAAGGGATGGACATGCTTAGCAACAATACTCAGGTAGGCCGTGATGTTTAAACGATGCTCAGTTGTTACTAAGGGGCCCAAAGGGTGCCAAGAAAATATCCCCTGCACCGTTACACCACCACTGCCAGCCTGAACTGTTGATATAAGGCAGGATGGATCCATGCTTTCATGTTGTTTATGCTAAATTCTGACCCTACCAGCTGAAATTGAGACTCCTCAGACCAGGCAAAGTTTTTCCAATGGAAATATACCACACACAATTACCAATTAAATAATAATGATAATAAAGTGCACAAAAATTATGAAAAAGAAAAAATGGCAGGAAAGTCCAAACAATATATGATGTGCTGAATTCAAGATACTAAAGTGCAATCTTCCATCACCAGTGATAGAACACCAAAGCAAATGCGCGCTTACCAGAGGCAAGCGAAAGAAAGCTTGTGGCTTAAACACAGCCAGGGCCTTTCTAGAAAGTGTCAGGCAACAGACTCCCAGGGAACACTGATCCAGGATCGGTATGCAATCAATGGGAGGAAGGAGCCCTCCGGTGCCGTAACATCAGGGCATGGAAGAAAAAATAATCCCCATAGTGTGATACCGTAAAAAAAATTATTTAAATAAGAAGAGTAACACTTACAAAATAGGTAAAATTTCAAGCATGGCCGGCCAGCCTGCGAGCGCCCGTGACTCTCTGGAGACAGGAACGCAATACGTCAGCACGTCCCCCCGCCCAATGCGCGCTTCGTCATACAACGTCGTCTGGGGCACGGGCGACGCACTGACGCATCGCGTATACATGCATACAAATAAAAACCACGCCTCAATCTGAGATGAGCACAAAGACGAGTGATATCCAACATGGCGGACCAGGAACAATGCGTGTCCGCCATCTTGACTAATGGCAAACCAATAGAAATGGAGGAAAAATTTATTAAAATTACATAATATAGACAAAAAGTATGTTAACTCGATGTGCACTGAGGACCGAGATTTGCTAATCACTTTAAGAATCTCATTTATTAATAATAATGGATAATCGATTCATTATTGTAGGTGAGGGTGTTTTTGACAGTTTTCATGTTTCTGGGGACTGGTGCTGAATATTTTTCCAGTCCATAATTCTGATAACTGTTGAGACCCCCCCTCCCCCTTTCTCTCTCTAATTAGAGTGTTAGGTGGCCTACTCTTAACACCCTCCTATTATCCCCTCTTTTCCATTTAATTTTTGCCTATATTATGCAATTTTATTTAATTTTTCCTCCATTTCTATTGGTTTGCCATTAGTCAAGATGGCGGACACGCATTGTTCCTGGTCCGCCATGTTGGATATCACTCGTCTTTGTCCTCATCTCAGATCGAGGCGTGGTTTTTATTTGTATGCATATATACGCGATGCGTCAGTGCGACGCCCGTGCCCCAGACGACGTCATTGTATGACGCAATGCGCTTCGGGCGGGAGGACGTGCTGACGTATTGCGTTGCTGTCTCCGGCACCGGAGGGCTCCTTCCTCCCATTGATTGCATACCGATCCTGGATCAGTGTTCCCTGGGAGTCTGTTGCCTGACACTTTCTAGAAAGGCCCTGGCTGCGTTTAAGCCGCAAGCTTTCTTCCGCTTGCCTCTGGTAAGCGCGCATTTGCTTTGGTGTTCTATCACTGGTGATGGAAGATTGCACTTTTGTATCTTGAATTCAGCACATCATATATTGTTTGGACTTTCCTGCCATTTTTTCTTTTTCATAATTTTTGTGCACTTTCTTATCATTATTATTTAATTGATAAATGTGTGTGGTATATTTTCACTCAGATCACTCTTTAGCGCAGCTGTTTTTTACGTAGTTATTGTGCATATGTATTGTGTTTCATATGTCAGTTGTTGCTTTACATAATTTATTTTTACTTATTTTCATTTCTAATTTTTTGAGCGCTGTATTTACTCTTTTCCTATAAAGTTTTTCCAATCTTCTATTGTCCAGTTTTGGTGAGCCTATGTGAAATTGTAGCCTTAGTTTCCTGTTCTTAGCTGACTTCAAGGTTCGATGTGTTGTGCATTCAGAGATGGTATTCTGCTTACCTTGGTTGTAATGAGTGGTTATTTGAGTTGCTGTTACCTTTCTATCATCTCCAACCAGTCTGCCCATTCTACTCTGACCTCTGACATCAACAAGGCATTTTCGTCCACACAACTGCCACTCACTGGATATTTTCTCTTTTTTTGGACCATTCTATGTAAACCCTAGAGGTAGTTGTGCATGAAAATCTCAGGAGATCAGCAGTATTTTAAACACTCAGACCAGCCTGTCTGGCACCAACAACCATGCCACATTCAAACTTACTTAAATCCCCTTTCTACCCCATTCTGATGCTCGGTTTGAACTTCAGCAAGTCATCTTCACCACATCTAGATGCTTAAATGCATTGAGTTGCTGCAATGTGATTGGCTGATTAGCAATTTGTGTTACCAGGCTTTTTTACAGGTGTACCTAATAAAGTGGCTGGTGAATGTATATATACTGCCTTTTGGGAAAAAGAACATTCATGAAGCCTAAATGGTGATTCCACTCAAAATAATATTTCAGTTTTTAATACATGATGAAGAGACCAACTACCTGACATGTTTCTGAGACCTCTGCTTTTTGCTTCTGGGTATGAACTCTGGCTGTGGTCATTAAAAATTTTGAATTATTTGTATGGACAAGAATACACAAGGGCAAGAAAACCCTAAGCTCAAAGGTTTACAAGATTCTTGAATTATAGCGAGAACATCTCACTGTTAGATTATCCAAGCCATGTAAAAAACAGTAACTAATTTGATCTATCAGGCCCCTACTATAATTAAAAGACTTATTTTTGGGTAGACTGAGCCTTTAAGATTATATTTTTTTTAATGCATTTGAGCCTGCAAGGTATTACAACTGTTATCAGTGAATTGTGGGTATAGTGCTCTGGCTCCTGCAGACTCCAGCTCTGATTCATACCAAGATAAGGACCTTCAGCTACAAAACTGGATGAAGTTTTGATGGCCTACAAGTGTGGTGTTATCAGTGCAGCTTGATTGAGAACTACAATCCCTCTGCTGCAGTGGCTTTGTAGTGTAGTTGTTTTCTGTCACAACTCCATGTAAGTGAATGATGCAGATGAAAGGTGGAAATCACCTTAACCACTTGCCGACCGCCTCACGCCTATATACGTGAGCAGAGCGGCACGGGCAGGCAAAATCACGTACCTGGTACGTGATTGCCTTCCCGCGGGCGGGGGGTCCGATCGGACCCCCCCCCCGGTGCCAGCTGCGGTCGGCATTTGGCTGGGAGAGTTGAGAGATGAGGGGGAGGCCAATCCGATCGTGGCCCCCCCCTCGCGATCGCTCCCAGCCAATGAGAAACATCCCCTGCCTCTGTATAGTACACAGAGGCAGAGGATGTGATGTCATCTCTCCTCGGCTGGCCAGTTTCCGTTCCAGCGCCGAGGAGAGATGACATGTAAGTGCACCAACACTCACACACACACACAGTAGAACATGCCAGGCACACTAAACACCCCCGATGCCCCCCCGATCACCCCCCCCCCCGTCACAAACTGACACCAAGCAGGTTTTTTTTTTTTTCCTGATTACTGCATAGTGTCAGTTTGTGACAGTTAGCAGTGGTAGGACAGTGAGTGTTAGCCCCCTGTAGGTCTAGGGTACCCCCCTTACCCCCCCCTAATAAAGTTTTAACCCCTTGATCACCCCCTGTCGCCAGTGTCGCTAAGCGATCATTTTTCTGATCGCTGTATTAGTGTCGCTGGTGACGCTAGTTAGGAACGTAAATATTTAGGTTCGCCGTCAGTGTTTTATAGCGACAGGGACCCCCATATACTATCTAATAAATGTTTTAACCCCTTGATTGCTCCCTAGTTAACCCTTTCACCACTGATCACCGTATAAGTGTTACGGGTGACGCTGGTTAGTTCGTTTATTTTTTATAGTGTCAGGGCACCCGCCGTTTATTACCGAATAAAGGTTTAGCCCCCTAATCGCCCGGCGGTGATATGCGTCGCCCCAGGCAGCGTCAGATTAGCGCCAGTACCGCGAACACCCACGCACGCAGCATATGCCTCCCTTAGTGGTATAGTATCTGAACGCATCAATATCTGATCCGATCAGATCTATACTAGCTTCCCCAGCAGTTTAGGGTTCCCAAAAACGCAGTGTTAACGGGATCAGCCCAGATACCTGCTAGCACCTGCGTTTTGCCCCTCCGCCCGGCCCAGCCCAGCCCACCCAAGTGCAGTATCGATCGATCACTGTCACTTTTTTTTGTAGCGTTTTGGTGAACTGGCAAGCACCAGCGGCCTAGTACACCCCGGTCGTAGTCATACCAGCACTGCAGTAACACTTGGTGACGTGGCGAGTCCCATAAGTGCAGTTCAAGCTGGTGAGGTGGCAAGCACAAGTAGTGTCCCGCTGCCACCAAAAAGACAAACATAGGCCTGTCGTGCCCATAATGCCCTTCCTGCTGCATTCGCCAATCCTAATTGGGATAAAATAATAAACGGTTACAGCGCTGATAATCATACAATAACGTGCTATGTGCTAAAAGATATATTGGGTATTGGCTATATTTCAAATATAACTACTAGTTACCACAATGTGAGTGATAAAACAACCAGTATTACCTGATTAGACACAACCTGAAAAATGTATTAGTGAATGGTTAACAAATCAAAATAAGAGTGAACTCTAATCACAATATAACAGTGCAAGAAATAGTGTAAAAAAGGAAATAGTCCCAAAACAACTAGCACCAGCTGGACATGGAACTCAGACAGCCAACTTAATGGTATCCCAACGGCTCCTATGTGGACAAGTCAATCCGTAACTCTAATCCAACACCAGGTGCTTCTATATGGATAAGTGGATGTTTAGACTGATACTTCAACCAATGGAGCCATATATCTTGCAAACGATCACCCAAAAATAGAAGGAGAGAAAATATATATATGGTGAAGTACTGCGGGATGTAAGAGCCAATCGCGCTACAAACCGCTACTCACGCTTTCCCTGGTGACAGTCAGGCATGACAGGCATATCAGATGCTTCCGCGATCGCCGCTTGGTAGCGTGCGTTCCACGAAGCCAGTCATCCTTTGATGACGCCCTGGGGGAGGGGCGAAACGCGTAGACGTCACATCCGGCCTTCATACAACCAAGTGACGCTTTTTTTATCTTCCTGGCTTCGTGGAACGCACGCTACCAAGCGGCGATCGCGGAAGCATCTGATATGCCTGTCATGCCTGACTGTCACCAGGGAAAGCGTGAGTAGCGGTTTGTAGCGCGATTGGCTCTTACATCCCGCAGTACTTCACCATATATATATTTTCTCTCCTTCTATTTTTGGGTGATCGTTTGCAAGATATATGGCTCCATTGGTTGAAGTATCAATCTAAACATCCACTTATCCATATAGAAGCACCTGGTGTTGGATTAGAGTTACGGATTGACTTGTCCACATAGGAGCCGTTGGGATACCATTAAGTTGGCTGTCTGAGTTCCATGTCCAGCTGGTGCTAGTTGTTTTGGGACTATTTCCTTTTTTACACTATTTCTTGCACTGTTATATTGTGATTAGAGTTCACTCTTATTTTGATTTGTTAACCATTCACTAATACATTTTTCAGGTTGTGTCTAATCAGGTAATACTGGTTGTTTTATCACTCACATTGTGGTAACTAGTAGTTATATTTGAAATATAGCCAATACCCAATATATCTTTTAGCACATAGCACGTTATTGTATGATTATCAGCGCTGTAACCGTTTATTATTTTATCTAAGTTTATACACTTTGCTACAGCAGCGATAGCATCCAGCATAACTTATTTTTTGTTGCGAGCGCTGTTCTTTTTATTTATTAATCCTAATTGGGAACCCACCGCTTCTGCAGCGCCCGTACTTCCCCTATTCACATCCCCAACCAAATGCAGTCGGCTGCATGAGAGGCATTTATATGTCCTCCCGAGTACCCCTACCCAACGAACCCCCCCCAAAAAAGATGTTGTGTCTGCAGCAAGCGCGGATATAGACGTGACACCCGCTATTATTGTCCCTCCTGTCCTGATAATCCTGGTCTTTGCATTGGTGAATGTTTTGAACGCTACCATTCACTAGTTGAGTATTAGCGTAGGGTACAGCATTGCACAGACTAGGCGCACTTTCACAGGGTCTCCCAAGATGCCATCGCATTTTGAGAGACCCGAACCTGGAACTGGTTACAGTTATAAAAGTTACAGTTACAAAAAAAAAGTGTAAAAAAAAAAAAAAAACACAAACAAAAATAAAAAAAAATAGTTGTCGTTTCATTGTTCTCTCTCTCTCTATTCTCTCTCTATTGTTCTGCTCTTTTTTACTGTATTCTATTCTGCAATGTTTTATTGTTATTATGTTTTATCATGTTTGTTTTTCAGGTATGCAATTTTTTATACTTTACCGTTTACTGTGCTTTATTGTTAACCATTTTTTTTGTCTTCAGGTACGCCATTCACGACTTTGAGTGGTTATACCAGAATGATGCCTGCAGGTTTAGGTATCATCTTGGTATCATTCGTTTTAGCCAGCGGTCGGCTTTCATGTAAAAGCAATCCTAGCGGCTAATTAGCCTCTAGACTGCTTTTACAAGCAGTGGGAGGGAATGCCCCCCCCCCCCACTGTCTTCCGTGTTTTTCTCTGGCTCTCCTGTCTCAACAGGGAACCTGAGAATGCAGCCAGTGATTCAGCCAGCTGACCATAGAGCTGATCAGAGACCAGAGTGGCTCCAAACATCTCTATGGCCTAAGAAACCGGAAGCTACGAGCATTTTATGACTTAGATTTCGCCGGATGTAAACAGCGCCATTGGGAAATTGGGGAAGCATTTTATCACACCGATCTTGGTGTAGTCAGATGCTTTGAGGGCAGAGGAGAGATCTAGGGTCTAATAGACCCCAATTTTTTCAAAAAAGAGTACCTGTCTCTACCTATTGCTATCATAGGGGATATTTACATTCCCTGAGATAACAATAAAAATGATTAAAAAAAAAAAAATGAAAGGAACAGTTTAAAAATAAGATAAAAATGCAAAAAAATAATAAAGAAAAAAAAAAAGCACCCCTGTCCCCCCTGCTCTCGCGCTAAGGCGAACGCAAGCGTTGGTCTGGCGTCAAATGTAAACAGCAATTGCACCATGCATGTGAGGTATCACCGCGAAGGTCAGATCGAGGGCAGTAATTTTAGCAGTAGACCTCCTCTGTAAATCTAAGGTGGTAACCTGTAAAGGCTTTTAAAGGCTTTTAAAAATGTATTAATTTTGTTGCCACTGCACGTTTGTGCGCAATTTTAAAGCATGTCATGTTTGATATCCATGTACTCGGCCTAAGATCATCTTTTTTATTTCATCAAACATTTGGGCAATATAGTGTGTTTTAGTGCATTAAAATTTAAAAAAGTGTGTTTTTTCCACAAAAAATGCGTTTGAAAATCGCTGCGCAAATACTGTGTGAAAAAAAAAAAATGAAACACCCACCATTTTAATCTGTAGGGCATTTGCTTTAAAATAATATATAATGTTTGGGGGTTCAAAGTAATTTTCTTGCAAAAAAAAATAATTTTTTCATGTAATCAAAAAGTGTCAGAAAGGGCTTTGTCTTCAAGTGGTTAGAAGAGTGGGTGATGTGTGATATAAGCTTCTAAATGTTGTGCATAAAATGCCAGGACAGTTCAAACCCCCCCCAAATGACCCCATTTTGGAAAGTAGACACCCCAAGCTATTTGCTGAGAGGCATGTCGAGTCCATGGAATATTTTATATTGTGACACAAGTTGCGGGAAAGAGACAAATTTTTTTTTTTTTTTTTTGCACAAAGTTGTCACTAAATGTTGCTCAAACATGCCATGGGCATATGTGGAATTACACCCCAAAATAAATTCTGTTGCTTCTCCTGAGTACGAGGATACCACATGTGTGGGACTTTTTGGGAGCCTAGCCGCGCACGGGACCCCGAAAACCAAGCACCGCCTTCAGGCTTTCTAAGGCCGTAAATTTTTGATTTCACTCTTCACTGCCTATCACAGTTTCGGAGGCCATGGAATGCCCAGGTGGCACAAAACCCCCCCAAATTACCCCATTTTGGAAAGTAGACACCCCAAGCTATTTGCTGAGCGGTATAGTGAGTATTTTGCAGACCTCACTTTTTGTCACAAAGTTTTGAAAATTGAAAAAAGAAAAAAAAAAATGTTTTTTCTGGTCTTTCTTCATTTTCAAAAACAAATGAGAGCTGCAAAATACTCACCATGCCTCTCAGCAAATAGCTTGGGGTGTCTACTTTCCAAAATGGGGTCATTTGGGGGGGGGTTTGTGCCATCTTGGCATTTTATGGCCTTCAAAACTGTGATAGGTAGTGAGGAGTGAAATCAAAAATGTATGCCCTTAGAAATCCTGAAGGTGGTGCTGGGTTTTCGGGGCCCCGTACGCGGCTAGGCTCCCAAAAAGTGCCACACATGTGGTATCCCCGTACTCAGGAGAAGCAGCTGAATGTATTTTGGGGTGCAATTCCACATATGCCCATGGCCTGTGTGAGCAATATATCATTTAGTGACAACTTTTTGTAATTTTTTTTTTTTTTTTGTCATTATTCAATCACTTGGGACAAAAAAAATAAATATTCAATGGGCTCAACATGCCTCTCAGCAATTTCCTTGGGGTGTCTACTTTCCAAAATGGTGTCATTTGGGGGGGGGGGTTTGTACTGCCCTGCCATTTTAGCACCTCAAGAAATGACATAGGCAGTCATAAACTAAAAGCTGTGTAAATTCCAGAAAATGTACCCTAGTTTGTAGACGTTCTAACTTTTGCGCAAACCAATAAATATACGCTTATTGACATTTTTTTTACCAAAGACATGTGGCCGAATACATTTTGGCCTAAATGTATGACTAAAATTTAGTTTATTGGATTTTTTTTATAACAAAAAGTAGAAAATATCATTTTTTTTCAAAATTTTCAGTCTTTTTCCGTTTATAGCGCAAAAAATAAAAACGGCAGAGGTGATCAAATACCATCAAAAGAAAGCTCTATTTGTGGGAAGAAAAGGACGCAAATTCCGTTTGGGTAGAGCATTGCATGACCGCGCAATTAGCAGTTAAAGCGACGCAGTGCCGAATTGTAAAAAGTGCTCTGGTCAGGAAGGGGGTAAATCCTTCCGGGGCTGAAGTGGTTAAACGTGTATGTAAACCCAAACAATGAACCTTCTTTATTCACAACCTTTTCATCTGTTATATATGCAATTGAAAGTGTTTTGCTGGAAGTGTTTTACTGCACAAAAATATTTGTTGAACATGCCAGAAATCCTGCGCGCTTGTACATTCCTCTGCTGCACTAAAATCTTTAGCAATGTTATCTGCCTGCCCTGTTCACTTCCATACTTACAGAACAACACCCCCCAACTCATACACACGAATGTTATGGAGAAGGTGAGGTGTTCTGTAGTCCTAACATTTTAACATTTCCGCTGCTTGATCACCAGGTGAAAATAAAACAAAGATAAGCATAAAAGGTAAGAAGTGCAGCCACAACATCCAAAACCTGATAAACTGCAATTTACTTTAACTTGTATATATATGGTAGGAACATTATTTTGTATGCTGTTTTGTGGGGGATAGGGACTGAATCAGTGGCTCTGCATGCCCTGTAAAGCATGTAAATATAGGACATAGATAAAAAAATACATTTTAAAACGGGATACTCACAACACACACACAACAGGGGCTGAGTGCTTGTCAGAAGCTAATGGAAAAATCAGAATGTTTTAATTATTCTGTGTTTGGGCAATAAAATAGCCTTTCTTTAAAGACAGGATTAAATCTATCTCTAACTGCATGGTATACTAATGGTATCAGGAACAAGTCTTCTGCCATATCACCACTGTCCATTTACCTCAGATGGAATTTTCATGCATATGTAGAAAATTACTATATCTTTCTTTCTTGTTTGTGTTGTGAGGTTGGTTACAAATAGTCCCCTTTTTTTAGTATAGGGCCAGGTGCAAGTAAGAATTTGCTTTTGTACAATCTGTAGTGCTTGCTTCTCACCTGAGAATTGCTTGTCTGAGGTAAAATGGGGCCTGAGCCTGTTTCCTTCCTTGTAACCACATAACAAACAACAGACCCCAAGTGAAACCACGTGTTGGAAATGGGGTATATTCTTCTCTTACCCAGGAAGCCGGTGGCTTTGTGAGATACAAAAAATTGGCCTTTCTTTCTTTTACAGTGTGTATTTGTTGTTTTTTGCAGATGTCGGTGGTCCCCAGCAAGTCAAGGGATCTGAAATTTATGTCACAGCATGACACAGATGCAGATTCACCTGTGACACAGTAAGAAACATTGGTTAAAAGACTTCTTCTCATGTCTTTCAGTGGTGGCAACTAATATTCCCATGGAAAGTGCTTCATTATCTATATAACAATGAATTTTGAACACTGCCAACAATCACTTCAGAATTTTGTTTTTTTTATTGTATAACCTGTACATTTTTTACTTCTGTTTACTTGTATACAATAATTGTTTTATTTATTTTATACATTTTTAACGTGTTGTAGCAGGAAGCAATAAACTTTTTTTTTATTAACATGTATACAACATGTATTCCAGTCATTGATTAACTTACTGTACATTACATTATTTAAAGATACTTAACTATTAAATTATATGGAAAACAGTAATTAAGGAGATTACTGGAAATCTATGGACATTGCTGGCAGAAACTATTTACTATATAAGACAGGCTTCTGTGCCCAGTAGCTAAAAATATTGTCTTACATTATTCTTTTGCATGTGTCCAGTTCAGATAAAAAAGTATTTTTAAATCTATGACAAAAACAATATAGGGCGCATCAAATGTGCAAAATGTTACAATGTACGATGTAAACCTATAGATTATACAAAGAAAGTGCTATAGTGCATGAACAATAAATGTACTGCATTTGCAATAAAGTGAATCCAATATATTATGCAATATATTATGATGTGAACCAATAGATTATACAAAGAAGAGTCTTTCTGTCAGGATCTGGGAAAGATACCTTTTTGAAGATACATGGTTTTTCTTTCTTTGTATAATCTATAGGTTTACATCGTAACATTTTGCACATTTGATGCGCCCTATATTGTTTTTGTCATATTGTTTATTAGTACTGTATTTATTGGCGTATAACACTCACTTTTTCACCATGAAAATTGGGTGCAAATAGCGCGTGCATGTTATACGCCAATACTTTAATGTTAGCTGCCTCGAAGGGGACATGGAGGGAGGCGAGATGAGCGCCGTCAGATTATATTCAGTGAGAATCTCCTGCTTACTTGGCGGCTTTTGTAATAGGAAGTCCCGTCTCCTGGGCCGCCATTGGACCACTGTTCTGTCTATGATAGGAGATTCTCACTGTATGTAATCTGTTGGCGCTTGTTCTGCCCCCCCTCCCTGTCCCCTCTAGGCTGCAGATGGGCATCGATCAAGCTGCACTGATGGCAAAGCTGAGGCTGCTGCATTGATGGCAATGGTGAGGCTGTTTCATTGATGGCAATGGGGAGGCTGCATTGATGTGGACTGATGAGGCTGCATTGATGGCAATGGTGAGGCTGCAGATGGACACTGACCCTTATTTTGCTTCAAAGTTCCTTATTTATAAGTTTTTTTCCTGAAAACTTCCCTCTTAAAATGAATGTGCGTGTTATACACCTGTGCGTGTTATACGCCGATAAATACAGTATTTTTACTAATTTAGGAGCAGCATCAGTTTGGTATAGCACACGTAGCACATAATCTTGGCGCCGTGCCCATTAATTATTTGTTCGATTTTTAAATCTATATCCTCTTACAATAATACTTATTGGTCACCACTTTTGCATGTTTAATTTGTTGTATTTTTCCTGGCCATATGTACTGGAGCATTTGTAGTAGGAAGAATGACTCTTCTTGCTATCTGTTGGCCTTTTTGGGCAGTTAACAGAACGCCTGTTTCCAATTATTTACAAAGCATATTTGACAGCTGAGGTGGATAACATGTTAACACCATGACATCGCCCTTTATATGTGGAAAAGTGCCCACAGCCTTGGTGGTCAGTTGTAAAGTCTCCTTTTACTTTAGCTTAAAGTGGTGCTGTGCTCCCCTTCATTTGTGGTCATTATAAAAGTGCCCACTTACATAGGTGGTCAATGGTGAAGTTCCCTCTTACATTAGTAGTCATGAGTGGATTGCCTCCTTTAACTAGTAGACAGTGAAAAAGTGCTTACATTGTTGGTCAGTGGAAAAGTTCCCCCTAACATTGGTGGTCAGTGGAAAAGTTCCCCCTGGCACTGGTGGTCAGTGTGGAAGTGCCCTCTTACATTAGTCATGAAGTGCCCTCTTACATTGGTGGTCAGTAATAAAGTGTCCCCTTACATTGTGGGTCAGCCCTTTGTTGATTATCAGTGGGATCTAAATAGATCTTTGGTATCAGTGTTTACTTACCTGGCAGGAGACAATACCCATGCTGAGTACTGTGGTGCAGGTGATTTTGCTACTCAAAATCAAATTTCAGTTTGTGTATTCAGATCATGGTTATACTGTATGAATTCTAACTAGTTACTGTGCAAGATACTGCACTTTTTACTGCTGAATAAGACCAAAAATATTTTTAGAAAGGGTTGAAGTGCCAAAAAAGTAAGCAGGAAATCATGAGAGGCTTTTATATTTTGAGAAATTATCATATCATGTAGGTCAGTGTTAATTTTGATGTCAAATTTTTATTTATTTTTAGGCATAGTCTTTTGACTAAAATGCCATGTTAGTTTTAGTCATCTTTTAGTCAATATAATTGTTTTAGTTCTAGTCTTATTATTGTCGACTAAAATCTACATTTTAGTCTACTAAAATCTAAAAGGGTTTAGCTAAATTGTAATGTATTATTTAAGCATTTGTCTAGAATTTCCAATCTCATTATATACTCCTGAATTAAAAATCAAATAACATGTAGTAGGAATGGAGAAGTAAATGGGAGTGAGGGGAAGGAGGCTGTTATTTTACACAGTGCTAAGCACTGCTACCTTTTTTGGGAGTGGAAACACTCACCATGTTGTTTGCACGGCATTGCTCCAGAACTTCCTAGCAGCAGGCACACAGAGAGAGCCTGTGTCTCTCAGTCAATACAGCTTGTCAGGGGGCTGGGGCTTTAACAGATAGGTGGAGCTCCAAGGAAAGCCGAAGTTCAGGTGGGTAAATGTCCCTCCCTCACATTTCCATTCCGTTTTTCATTTGTTGACAAAAATTGGGAATTGATTTTCTTCATAGTTTTCGTCAATTTTATTAATTCAAATATTTATTTTCGTTTAGATTTCCTCACTGAAAACCGGCAGCTGACGAAAATTATGACAAAAATATTTTCATTGACTAAATTAACCCTGCATAAGGCTAATGTCAGACATTATAATAATAATTTTATTTATTGACCCTAGGAATTACTTACCTTGTTTTCCAGACCTCTGGCTTCCATTTTAACAATAGAATGTTTGAACTGACATTGGTTTTGCTTTATTACTCTATTGTCTATTGAAGGGCACAGCTGGATAGTAGGAAACCTAGGCCTATGCTGCCATTTACTGGAGGTACTAGGCACTAAAGGCCAACCTCCTTCTCATCTCACAGCTGCTCAATTCTGCTTAAAGTGGGGTCTCCAAAGTTTTTTTTCTTTTTTTTTTTTGTTTTTTTTTGCAAAATGACAAAGATTATGATATATAAATATAGAACTCACTTGTCCGTTTTTAGTGATTAGTGCTGTCCGTTTTCTCATAATAAAATAAGTTATAAATTTTAATCTTGCCGGCTGTCATCTTGCCTGTGGGCATGTGAAGCCCACAGGCATCCTCTTCCGGGATACGGTGCTGCTGATCGACCAGCATGCACCGTCCGTTCTATCCCTGATCTCGTGCATGCGCAGTAAACTCAAATCGGAGCGCCGTCAAATGATGTCATGTTATTTGAAATCCTGCAAGATTTTGCAGCGGCTCTCCGCACTGACTCCTGGGATGAATGACACGAGATCCCAGGAGACAGTGCAGCGATGACAGGAAATGATGCTTATACCTGCAAAATCCCTGCCCACAGCCGCAGGGACCAAACACAGGCAAGATAGACCTGGCCACATATCTGAAGGTACGAACAAAAAAAAAAAAAAAAACAGTCCATTGAGCACTCTATGCTATATTTAGAACCCAGTGAGCTTAACTTGAAAAACTGTGTAAAGATCCGCTTTAATGTCTTCAGAAGAAAGTATGTATCCCCTTCCGTCTTGATGTACAGTGCCTTGAAAAAATATTCCCCTTGAAATTTTCCACATTTTGTCATGTTACAACACTTTACAACTAAAAGTAGAAATGTATTTTATTTGGATTTTATGTGATATACCAACACAAAGTGGCACATAATTGTGAAGTGGGAGGAAAATAATAAATGATGTTCAAAATGTTTTACTAATAAATATCTGAAAAGTGTGGCGTGCATTTGTATTCAGCCCCCTTTACTCTGATACCCCTAACTAAAATCTAGTGGAACCAATTGCCTTCAGAAGTCACCTAATTAGTAAATGGGGTCCACCTTCGTGTAATATAATCTCGGTATAAATACAGCTGTTCTGTGAAGCCCTCAGAGGTTCGTTAGAGTGCCTTAGTGAACAAACAGCATCATGAAGGCCAAGGAACACACCAGACAGGTCAGGGATAAAGTTGTGGAGAAGTTTAAAGCAGGGTTAAGTTATAAAAAAATATCCCATGCTTTGAACATCTCACGGAGCACTGTTCAATCCATTATTCAAAAATGAAAAGAGTATAACACAACTGCAAACCTACCAAGACATGGACGTCCACCTAAACTGACAGGCCGGGCAAGGAGAGCATTAATAAGAGAAGCAGCCAATCGGCCCATGGTACCTCTGGAGGAGCTGCAGAGATCCACACCTCAGGTGGGAGAATCTGTCCACAGGACAACTATTAGTCGTGCACTCCACAAATCTGGCCTTTATGGAAGAGTGGCAAGAAGAAAGCCATTGTTAAAAGAAAGCCATAAGAAGTCCCGTTTGTAGTTGTAGCCATGTAGGGGACACAGCAAACATGTGGAAGAAGGTGCTCTGGTGATTACCCTGCACACACTATGACCACTGTGAAACATGGTGGTGGCAGCATCATGTTGTGGGAATGCTTCTCTTCAGCAGGGATATGGAAGCTGGTCAGAGTTGATGGCAAGATGGATGGAGCCAAATACAGGGCAATCTTAGAAGAAAAACCTGTTAGAGTCTGCAAAAGACTTGAGACTGGGACAGAGGTTCACCTTCCAGCAGGACAACGACCCTAAACGTACAGCTAGAGCTACAATGGAATGGTTTAGGTCAAAGCATATTCATGTGTTAGAATGGCCCAGTCAAAGTCCAGACCTAAATGCAATTGAGAATCTGTGGCAAGACTTGAAAATTGCTGTTTACAAACGTTCTCCATCCAATCTGACAGAGCTTGAGCTATTTTGCAAAGAAGAATGAGCAAAAATTTCACTCTCTAGATGTGCAAAGCTGGTAGAGACATACCCACAAAGACTTGCAGCTGTAATTGCAGTGAAAGGTGGTTCTACAAACTATTGACTCGGGGGCTGGATACAAATGCACACCACACTTTTCACATATTTATTTGTAAACAATTTTGAAAACCATTTATCATTTTCCTTCCATTTCATAATTATGTGCAACTTTGTATTGGTCTATCACATAAAATCCAAATAAAATACATTAATGCCGCGTACACACGAGCGGACTTTACGGCGGACTTTGCCCGGCGGACTGGATTTCGTCGGACAATTCGATGTGTGTGGGCTCCAGCGGACTTTGTTTTCTAAAAAGTTGGACGGAATTAGATTTGAAACTTGTTTAAAATTTATCCGACGGACTCTTCTTTCTAGCGGACAAACCGATCGTCTGTGTGCTAGTCCGACGAACTCAAACTGACGCATGCTCTGAAGCAATTACAAGACGGAAGCGCTCGGTCTGGTAAAACTAGCCTTCGTCTTGAAGCTAGCACATTCCTCTTCTGTCGTCTTTTAATACAGCCTTTTTTTAGGATTGATAATGCGAGAGGAATGAAGTTGTTTTTCTGCTTTATATTCACACAGAGTTCTCACAAACTTCTTTCTTCGTGATTTATCCTCCTGCCATGACTAATATAATATTTTGTAACAGCCAGATCTCCATAAATTTTTAATTTTAAAATATTTTTTTTTTTTTTTTGTTTTTTTTTATTTCAACACTTTAGCTATTTTACAATGTGTGTTAAATGCTAACCACATTTTTGGTGTGTATTTTCAAGTTACCACAATTAACATTCATATTTTGTGTTGTTTTAAAGAACCTTAATGAGGTTGTTGTCCCTTGTTCATTATAGACATAGGGGGGTGTATTTAACAAAGGCAAAATCATTTTTCACTCCAATTGCTAATTATACATATAATTCCACATAAAGAGCATTTTGAAGTGTGTTCGCTGTGGATCCGAGGGGCACATGCAAGGAAGCCCAAACCAAAACAATGAATTTTTTTTTTACATGTTTTTCTGAAAAAATCAGCAGAGCTTCCCCCGAGCTTGTTTTTGACAAAAGGCTTAAATCATTTAAGAATATCAAGTGAAACGTTCACTTGAGAAATTGCACACCAAGTGCACTTGTTGGAAGTGCAGTCGCATAAAAACTGAGGGCAAGAGCTTAAATTCGGGGAAGCTCTGCTGATTGATTCCTAAAATCATGTAAAATCAAAATACATTCTTTTTATTTGACAAAAACACACATAGGGGTTGCTTTCATAAAGGTAAAAAGGCTGTGCATTTTTGAAATTGCATTTGCCCTCTGCAAGAGCAGTTGCTCCCAAGCTTTATTAAATGTGAAGCAGCTCTGCTGACTTCCATCATCCAATCATGTGCAAGCAAAAAGGTTATTTTTTTGGTTTTACTTGCACAGGATTGGGTACTCTTTGCAAAGTCAAGCTTTTAACTAATTTCTGATGCTCTGGAGCAATTGCACTTGCAGAGGGCAACTGCCCTCTGCAAAGTGCACAGACTATTTGCTTTTCTAAAATCAACCCCATAGTCTTTTCGACCTGTACCTGCCTACTCCCAAACAAAATGGCGTCTTTTAATCCAAACACATAGGCAAGAATGTAAGGTAAACACAAAATTTTTTTTTTAATAAACACAAAAATTAGGAAGGCAACACTGGACACACTTTTAGAATCTGGGAAGCCTTTCGTCCCCCAGGACACACATCAAGTTTCACGACAAGAAAATAGGTATCTTGCGACTATAGGGAGCACAGGGAGCACAGTCAGAACAGACAGAAACCAGGCAATCACTTTCGACTCTTCCGTGGAGCCTTCCCTCCATGCTTCTCTGCAGCCTTCCCTCCACGCTTCTCGGCAGCCTTCCTCGGAGGTTGTGCCTCTGGTGGTGTACTTGGGGCAGGAGGAGGAGGAGGAGGAGGAGGAGTAGGAGTGGCTTCATCTGCTATATATGTGTTAGCAGTAAGCTCCCCTCTCAAGCCCTTCTGGTAAGCCTGGAAAAATAGACCCTCACAGAGGAGGCGTTGGGCCTTTTCCAACTCCTGTAATCTGCCGGCTAGATAGGTGCCATACGCCTCCTCTACATTGGGAGGTTTACTCAGGATCCGGCTTGCTTCCCGTATGAGCTCTAGGGATTCCTGCTCTGTTGCAGTCATCCTCCTGGGCCTTTGGTGGAGAATGCGGAGGGGAGGCACCTGACACTCTGTGCGGCTTCTACTTGGCCCAGCCAAAGCCTCCTCCTCTCTCCCACTGGGCAAGGCCTCCTCCTCTCTCCCACTGGGCAAGGCCTCCTCCTGGCTGAGGTCATCCTGTGTAAAAAAAAGGGACATAGTTGTAATTTTCTGTTATGCAATCACACACAATTTTCAGCTCCTAAACTTTCAAAGATAATTACACAAAATAGTAAAGGCTATCTATTTGACCACACCATTATTTCAGATGATCAACAAGATCAGAAGTTACGTATATATTTGGCCACTACTGTCTAGTGATATGTCTACATATTACTCTTTGTGCAGAAGTGATTTTTGATGAAGCACTTTCAAAATTAACACCTTAACATCATTAATAACATTTACACAATCCCAAAATGTTCCAAAAAAGTATACCTGGCTGAAGCTGGGCGCATCCACTTCATCTATGGTGAAAAGGCCCAGTTCATCCTGGGACTCCTCAGCTGGGGTGGAGGTGGATGGAAGGCTGGAGGGAAGGCTGGAGGGAAGGCTGGAGGGAAGGGTGGAAAGGGATTGCCTGGCTTCGGTCTGCTCATCCAGGAATCGCAATTTGTGGTAATACCACAACTTGGGTACATAAACTTGGTCAGCTGCTGCCCCGGATCTCAGCGACTCCTGGATTTTTCTGTGTTCCCGCTTATACATATTACGCAAGATACCTATTTTCCTGTCCACAAACTTGAGGTCTGCCTGGGGGAGTCGAGTCTTCACAAACTCTAAAAGTGTGCCCAGTGTTGCCTTCCTAACATCACGATTATAATATTGGTGGTGTTTGACCTCCCAGAGGTTTTTCTTCTGCTCATAGAGATCAATGAAATGTGTCAAAAACTCTTCCTCTTTAAAGGGATTCATTATTTCTGCAAGACAAGACACAAGATCAAAACTTAAATGTCAGTCCCAAATCTCAGGATTAGTTTGTGTTGTAATCTAGGGGACACACACAGGGACACACACAAACACACACACACACACACACACACTTTAATCTTACCTTCGTTTGTTCCGCTCGCTACTTCCGCACGGACATACATAGGCCATCGTACTAGCTTTATATACACTGCGCATGTGTCATGCTCCGCCTGCGTCGCCCGCCCCTGACGTTCGTAAGTACGATTTGGCCCCGCCCCTTCACTCTTCGTTGCGCAGTGGGAGTAGATAGCAAAAGATGGCGGAGCGAATAAGTGCAAGTAGCGTGGAGGAAAGCCCGGAGCCCCAAACATCCACATCCCGGAGGAGATATAAGGCCACCAACATGGCTTTTGGAGAGATGGTGGAGATGGTGTCCATATTAAGAAGGGAGGACTACGATGGCAAAAAAGGACCGTACACACGACCCAATCTGAGAAAGGACAAAATAATGTCCTCAGTTGTCACCGCTCTGGAAGAGAAATTTGGGACAAAACGTTCGAAAGAACAATTGCGGAAGCGGTGGTCTGACATAAAAAGTCGTGAGCCAGAGCAATATTGGCGAATAAAGAAGCTGCTGAAAAAAAGTAAGTACTTGTGTTTTACTATTGAGATACAGAACTTGCATGCTGATCCTTATTTTTGGCGGTTTTTCTGCATCGTTCGTAAATACCGTTCTTTGGAATAGATCGTATACTTTAGAAAGTGACGTTATTTTTTCACCAAATACGATGGGACAGGGTTGGATATACATTTATGGCTTGATAATTTTGCGAATTCCCACAATGAGTTGATGTGGTGTAGATGTGTTTGAAAATATAATGCTTCATCCAAAATGATTCAGTGTAATGTAGGGACAGGACACAGCAGCTGTTTCCACATCTGGACTCACGAGCACTATAGTTAGTGGGAATGATTTAGCAGTCCCACTATTGTTCTTCGATTTTATTTGTGTCTAAATTTTTAGACTTTTCTTCCGTACGTTTTTTGGCTCTGCGTAACTTCTGCATACTTTCAGCTATTAAAACCATTCAACTATTAAAATGTTCGTCTCTTTTAGCTGATGTGTGGTCATTTTAAAATTTGTTAATAACATTTATACTTTCTTAAATATTAATTTTTTATTAACTTTTTTCAACATTGAATTCAATGGAAGCATGCTTGAAATCCTCAAATTCTTCTTCCGCTCCCAAAAGTTTCCGGTCCTTCATACTTTCACCTAGAGACACCAAACAAACTTTACAATGTTCACTAAATATTCATCTATCTGGCTATATCCTTTCTGTTTGATATTTTTTTTAATTTTGGAGAAAAAACTTTTTGTTTAGAGGTCATTTCGTGACATTTTAGACATTAATCAGAGTGTACTGTGTTTGTTTTGTTGCCATGGTTACCCAAGCTTCTGTTATACACAGGGGGGAGGTGGCTGGAGCATCTCAGCTCTGATTACAGAGCCCGGGGGGAGGGGACAGACACACCATGTACTGATTTATAATATAGGAATATGATGGGGCAGTTTTGATGGCGGTCATTTTAGCCAGGTAGCTATTCTGCATTCCCACGCATTTTGCGAAGGAAATGCATTTTCTAGTGTACTATGTGACCATAACGAAATTTTTGAGGGGTAATACACATAGGAGATCATTGAGGTGTCAGCATCTGTGAAAATTTCCAAAAAATATTAAACAACGTTCTACTTTATTTATTAAAACATAAAAGATCAGTGTTTTTTAACTATACCTTTTTTTCTAATCTCATAGGGGAGAAAAGACTCAGACAACAGTCCAAGGATCTCAGGACCCCCCCAAGTCACCAGCCTGAGGCCGAACCTACCCCAAGCCCCAGCCCAAGACCACGCCCACCCGACGACCTTGAGGAAGGAGAGGTGGAGGAAGTGTGCGAGGTTTCAAGCCCACCAAGTGAGTGACTGACACCCCAGCTTCAGTTTTACTGTATTTTGGCGTGCATATTGTAAACCTTGTTTTTATTCACTCGTTTTAGGTGAGTTTCTGGTTGTGGAAGGCCAAGCGGCAGAGCACTTCACCACAGACAGTGCACAAAGATTAATTGGCCAGATTATGCTGTGGAATGGCCACATAGATCAAATGCGTGAACAAATTCACAGCATGAAACTTCGCCTGGACTCCATGCAACAGGAAATGAAGAACATGATTGATGTTTTGGGCCGAATATAATCACGTTTGGCCTAAAAACATCAATCATGTTCTTCATTTCCTTGTGAAGTTATTTTGTTAACAAAAATTTTTTGAATATTTTGGGGGTATACCCAAATTTAAAGTGTGTGATGCACACGGTGTGTCATCATGTGCTATCTTCCATCATGGGTTAGCAATGTACTTGTTTTGTGTTTGCAAACCCTTCATCCTGAAAATTCTTTGGTGGTGAGAGGAACCAAAAATGGGATTGCACACACAAAACACGTACATTGCTCTCCCATGATAGGAGATAGCACATGTTGACTTGACCTTTTCTTAAAGCTCAATTTTGAGCATCTTATAAATGAACAATTTCCAAGGGTGACATTACATGCACCGTTCTTGAAATATTGTTGAACTTTGTAAGTTCATTTATATTCTAATTTTTGTTTCTAAAAACACTGTTGTGTATGTAAATCTTGTTAGATAAAGGTCTATATTTTTGATAAAAAATGGCTTGAAGAATTTACTAAAATAGTATTTTTTTACACAACGTAAAATATTTTTGAAAAAAAATAAAAAAAAAAAAAAATTAAAAACATATGGTAAAAAATGCACCTTTCAATGTGCACCAAGTAAAATTTTTTACCCGAAACAATGTGTGTGGCTGTTTCTTGAAGTCAAAATTTAGGGGTTGTTTTTGTGGGCCTGATTAACTAAAGCGAAACGCACTTGACACTACTACAAGTGCACTAGGAGACAGACATAACTTAAAGGTAAACAACAATAAAAACAAGATATTTAGATAAACCAATTTTCTTTTTTATTTTTGATCTAAACTTACAGCTGTTGCTGAATAGCAATGGCCCCCCGACCATTAAAATAATTGACATAACGGTCACGCACTTGACGTGCGGTTCGGGGGGCCAAGCCAATACGCCCAATTTCTAGGCCTGTTAAAGTGCTACTAGACTCTTCCAGTCTGGGCTCAGGCCCAACAGAGGATAGATATGTAGCTGAATGTCTCCTTAAAAAGTTATGCAAGATGCAGCAAGCAAGGATGACATGGTTGATTTTATAGTCCGCCAAATTAATAGCCGTAAGGAAGATACGGAACCGGCTGGCCAGAATACCAAAGGCATTCTCCACAACCCTTCTTGCTCTGGCCAGCCGATAATTAAATACCCTCCTCTCAGGGGTGAGTGTCCTTTGGGGGAACGGCCTCATCAAGTTCTCACAGAGAGCAAATGCTTCATCAGCAATAAAAACTGAGGGGAGTCCATCCACATTATCGTCATCAGGTGGCAATTCCAGGCCACCGGTCTGGAGACGATGGCACAGCTCGGTCTGTGCAAAGACTCCTCCATCAGACATCCGGCCGTTCTTCCCCACATCCACAAACATAAACTCCAAATGTGCCGAGACCACCGCCATCAAAACTACACTATGGAACCCCTTGTAGTTAAAGAAATAAGACCCCGAATGCGGTGGTGGCACAATCCGGACATGTTTCCCGTCAATCGCCCCGACACAGTTGGGAAAGTCCCAACGGTCAGCGAACTGGGAGGCCACAGTCTGCCATTCCTGTGGACTTGTGGGAAACTGTGGAGTGCAAAAAAAAAGATAAGGACTTTAATAACAAAAATTTTAGTTCAGATTACACCAAAACATTAGTAAACAACAGCAGTCAAATATTATGAATATGTGTGTTTGTAATTGAAATGTTGAAAAACATAAGGCACACTTATTAAGATTAATCACCCCCTATGATGGCCCATTGATACATTTGAATGTGGGGGAGGGGTTCTAATTAGGTTAACAAACACACCTGACTGGCTGAAACATTAGTGGGGTGGGGGAGGGGTTCTAATTAGGTTAACAAACACACCTGACTGGCTAAAACATTAGTGGGGTGGGGGAGGGGTTCTAATTAGGTTAACAAACACACCTGACTGGCTGAAACATTAGTGGGGTGGGGGAGGGGTTCGAATTAGGTTAACAAACACACCTGACTGGCTGAAACATTAGTGGGGTGGGGGAGGGGTTCGAATTAGGTTAACAAACACACCTGACTGGCTGAAACATTAGTGGGGTGGGGGAGGGACAAACAAGACAATGGAGCAGACAATATACATTGTTCAATGGACTATAGTCTAGAGATAAAAATGCACCCAGCATTGCATGGTGGGGAGGTTAATGAAATAAATTAGGCATGTATAGGGCAATAAATTATTAAAATAGGCATTCACAAAGATAAAGGGGACATTCACAGCAGATTGAAAGCATGGCAATTAGGTAAAGAGGACAGTTCTACAATACATCAAAAAACATTTAATACATATCATGTAATGTTAAAGGATAAAACTTACCTTCATATATTCCTTCTGCAGGACCTGAATAATAGCAGAACAGGTCTCAGGGATTATGATCCCCAGAACCTGGGGGGGAGATGCCTGTCGAGAACTTTAAGTCCTGAAGACTTCTCCCTGTCGCCAAATAACGTAACGTGGCAACTAGCCTCTGCTCCGCACTGATGGCTTGCCTCATGCAGGTATCCTGCCTGCTGATATAGGGGGTCAGCATAGCCAGCAGACGCTCAAAGATGGGGTCCGTCATCCTGAGAAAATTCCTGAAATCATCAGGATTGTTCTCACGGAGCTCACGGAGCAAAGGCATGTGACAGAACTGGTCACGCTGGCGCAACCAATTCTTGGTCCATGAACTCCTCCTCGCCCTGTTCATGGACTGGACTCGGGTCAAAGTATTAACCCCAACACCAAGTCCCCACAAAGCACGAACTCGAGAACGTCCACTCGACATGGCTTCAAAACGGTCGGCTGCTCAAACAAACAAACTTATAACAAACGCACTGAAGAACAGCAAGGCCTATGAAGAACGACCTGAAAATCAGGAACGAGCGGAGCAGAACGGCCTGCAAGGCAGGTTACGAACTGACCAACACGCACTGAAAAGCAGATACAAACCTCACAAGCACAAACTGAACCGCAGAAAACGAACGAAATAAGCTGAAGTGTGAAAAGCGCGAATCGTCTCTAACCAAACTTCTACTAACACGAGATTAGCAGAAGGAGCCCAAAGGGTGCCGGAGTGGGGCTTGGACTTCCTTTTTCTAGTCCCGTCGTACGTGCTATACGTCACCGCGTTCAAAACCAGCGGACTTTTGCAGTGACCGTGTGTGGCCAAGTCCGTTCGTTTTTAAGTCCGGCGCAAGGAGCAAACAAAGTCCGACGAAAAGTCCGCCGGGCAAAGTCCGCCGTAAAGTCCGCTCGTGTGTACGCGGCATAAGGCTTTTGGTTGTAACATGACAAAATGTGGAAAATCTCAAGGGGTGTGATTACTTTTTCAAGGCACTGTATTTTGTGGAATTGGAAGACTTTCTCTTATCAACAGCTACTGGTAGATTTATTCTACTGTCCTATGTAGATTTTCCATGTTCCGTTAACTTCATTCTCCATTGTATATAATTGGCAGACAATGGGGGTTATTTACAAAAGGCAAATCCACTTTGCACTACAAGTGCACCTGAAAGTGCAGTCCCTGTAGATCTGAGGGGCACATGCAAGGAAAATAAAAAACAGCATTTTGCACATAATTAAATGATAAAATCAGCAGAGTTTCCCCTCATTTCAGATCTTCCCCTCTACAGCGACTGCACTTCCAAGTGCACTTGTAGTGAAAAGTGGATTTGCCTTTCGTAAATAACCCCCTAATGTCTGACCAGGACACATGGTTTGTCCATCCGGAGGTGTTCAGAGACATATGTCTGGGTTTGGGAATAATTATAAAAATCATAACATCATAAAGCTGGATGGGTTGTTTTCAGGACAAGGACCCTGCAGCAGATGCACTGGTAGTGTTTAGGATTAGTATACCCTGATCTATCCATTACCTCATGTGGAACTTTGCCTTGCCTACTATATAGGGCCAATGCTGAGATCCTTCCAGTCATTCCCATAACTCTGGATGGGCCTCAGAAAGTCTGGTATGTGAACCCTGTTTGTTAGCTGATGCTTGATGGCCCCTAGCAGATCAACCTGATCTGTAACTCAGAGGTGGGAACAACAACAATTTTGAACATTTTGTAAGCTCATAAATCATCTTCCACAACAATTAACATCAAATGCCACAGGCTTTTTTAATGGTGGAAGTCTCTGGAAGTTTTTTCCCAAAAGTGTTTTCCAGTAATCACTGCGTTGCCTTCCTTGTGTGTGGCACCAGTTCACCCCATGAGGTTTTTTTGTCCATTGCCTGGATGGTGTGAGGGCAATAACAGTTTACCTTTCTGTCACTACGTTCTTTTAGACAGACTGATTCCTTTCCTGTCATTTTAGACTCAAAATGATTCTTTCTTTTTCAATTCCACTTTCTTCAAGGGTGGCCATACATACATGAAAATTTGTGTGGTTCTGCAGGAGCTGGTCGTATTTCAATCAATGGTAACACTGCACTTCTCTGGTGACCGTATGTAAAAAAAAAAATTTATTTTCTTTTACATATTTTTACCCGAGCAAGTGCAGTGTCACTATGGTGATATTGTACTGCTATGGTGGTGATCATCATGTTCAATGGCTGGCTACTCTGATATTACTGTATGTTAGTGCTGCCAGCCATTGTCTCTGATCACTGCCACAACAGCACAGTGTTACCTGACCACCAGTGCTGCCAGTCACTGCAGCCGTGTCCCTAATCACTACCACAGCATTCAGTGTCTCTAATCATCCCTGTACCAGTCAGTGTCCCTAATCACTGCCACACCAGTCACAGTGTCCCTAATTGCCTCCACACCAGTCCAAGTGTCCCTGATCATGGCCACTCCAGTCCCATTGTCCCTGATCATGGCCACACAAGTTTCAGTGTCCCTGATCACAGCCACACCAGTCCCAGCCATCCTCTGTAGACAACTGTACTCCTGGAACCACAAGAGCAGGCTTTCAATCCATGGCGGTATATTGTGTTACCTATGGTTTGTTTGGTGACTGTGGTGCCAACTGATTTGAGATCATTCAAAAGCTAATCCAGTGTAGTTCTGGGCTGATCCCTCACTTTTCTCATGATCATGCTTACCCTATGAGGCAAAATCCTGCATGGAGCTCCAGACTGAGGGCGATTGGTTATTTTTTTATTTCTTCCATTTGCGTATAATTACTCCAGCAGTTGTCTCCTTCTCACCAACCTTTTGATGATGGTCTTGTAGCCCATTCCAGCCGTGCACAGGTCTACAATCTTGTCCCTGACATCCTTTCACAGCTCTTTGGTCTTGCCCATGATCGTGAAGTTTGGATGGAAGAAGATTCTGTGCACAAGTGACTTTTTTACACCTAACAAGTTGTCGTTAGGAGCATCTTCTTAAATTGGCAAGGCTAGTCTGTGTATCACATGAGCACATACTGTAGCCAGTCTGTGGGAGCCAGAATTATTGTTGGGTGGCAGGGGGATCAAATACTTATTTTACTCACTGAACTGCAACTTAATTTATAACATTTGTATCATGTGTTTTTTCTCTATTTTTGGTTGATATTCAGTCTTTATCATTTTAAATATACCTATGACAGCAATTATAGACCCTTTGGGGTTTATTTACGAAAGGCAAATCCACTTTGCACTGCAAGTGCACTTGAAAGTGCACTGAAAGTGCACTTGGAAGTGTAGTCGCTCTAAATCTAAGGGGTAGATCTGAAATCAGTGGAAGCTCTGCTGATTTTATCATCCAATCATGTGCAAGCTAAAATGCTGTTTTTTTTTTCTTTGCATGCCCCCCTTGGATCTACAGCGACTGCACTTCCAAGTGTACTTTCAATGCACTTTCAAGTGCACTTGCAGTGCAAAGTGGATTTTCCTTTAGTAAATAACCCCCTTTGTTTCTTTGTAAGTGGGCAAACTTACAAAATCTGCAGGGGATCAAATAATTATTTTCCCCACTGTACCTTGGGGTGTTTGCTTTCCAAAATCTGGTTATTTTATTTTGTGGGTGTTTCCACTGTCCTGGTTTGTCAGGGTCTCCAAAACTGTGATAGGTATTCAGGAAATTAGATGTGTAATTTGTGCCCTTGGAACGCCATAAGGTGTTCTCTGGATTGTGGGCCTTTCTATGCAGCTAGACTGTAAAAATGTGGTATTGCCATGCTCAGGAGAAATAGCAGAATGTGCTTTGGGTGTAATTCTAAGTATGCCTATGGTGTGTGCCAGAAATATCTTAGTTGACAACTTTGTCTAAACAATACATTTTCATTTTCTTTCTCACATTTTCCAAAAACTTGTGGCAAACAAATGATCTTTTCAAAAGACTCACTATGCCGTTTAGACTGCTTGATTTCCAAAATGGGCTCATTTTGTGGGTGTTTTTTCTGCCCTGGCACTTCAGGGGCATAAAAAATATGATAGGTAGTCAGGAAATTAGACATGTAAGATGTTCTTTGGATTGTGGGACTCTCTATGTATCAAGGAAATGAAATTTCACATGTGGGATCTCCATACTAAGGAGGTGCAGCAGAATGTATTTTGGGGTGTAATTGTAAGTATGCCTATGCTGTGTGTGAGAAAAAACAACTTTAACCACTTCAGCCCCGGAAGATTTGGCTGCTGAATAAAAAAAAAGAGCGACAATTTTGAAAAAAAAACACAATATTTTGTACTTTTTGCTATAATAAATATCCCCATTTTTTTTTTTAAAAAAGCTAATTTTTTGTCAGTTTAGGCCGATATGTATTCTTCTACATATTTTTGGTACAAAAAAAATCGCAATAAGCGTATATTGGTTTGTGCAAAAGTTATAGCGTCTACAAGATAGGGGATAGATTTATAGCATTTTTATTATTATTATTTTTTTTACTAGTAATGTCGGCGATCTGTGATTTTTTTTCAGGACTGGGACATTATGGCAGACACATCGGACACTTTTGACACATTTTTGGGACCATTGGCATTTATACAGCGATCAGTGCTATAAAAATGCACTGATTACTGTAAAAAGTCACTGGCAGGGAAGGGGTTAACACTAGGGGGTGATCAAGGGGTTAACTGTGTTCCCTGTGTGTGTTTCTAACTGTAGGGGGAGGGGACTGACCTAGAGGAAATGACAGATCATGATTCCTAGTTATTACACGATCTGTCTCTCTTTGCAGAACAGGGATTTGTGTGTTTACACACACGTCCCTGTTCTGCCTCTCGTGCCCACGATCGCTTGTGGCCGGCGGTCATCACGACCGTCGGCCACAAGCATCGGCACCCCCGAGTGCAGTGGGCGCGCCTGCTATTCCACTTAAAGGAGCCGATGTATAGCTACGATGGCTTGCGGGATCGTGCCGACCTGCCGCAGTATAATGACGGCAGCTGGTCGGCAAGCGGTTAAATTAAAAAAAAATCACCATGCCTCTCTCTAAATACCCTGGTCTGTCTACTTTCCAAAAAGGTCATTTTGGGGGTATTGGTACTGTCCTGGCATTTTTAGGGCCTCAAGAAATGAGATGGGATAGTCAGTACATGAGAATTCGTCCATTTTCAAATATATGTAGCATAGTTTGTAGACTCGCTAACTTTCACACAGACTAAATATTATACACTGATTCTGGGTTATTTTTACCAAAGAAATGCAGCACAAGACATCTGACCGAACGATTATTTATAAAGTTGTATAACAATACCTAAAGAAACACATATTTTTTCATGTATATAGCAAAAAATAAAAAATAAAAAAACAAGTGATGATTAAATACCACAAAAAAAGCTATTTCTAGAAAAAATTATATAAAATTAATTTGGGTGCAGTGTTGTATGATTGAGTAATTGGCATTCAAAGTGTGACAGCACTGAAATCTGAAAAATGGCCTGGGCTTAAGGGGATGAAACAGTCCGGTCTTGATGTGGTTAAGAGGCAAGGGTCCTTCCCCTCATGTGTTATTATTCTCTATCTGGACTGTTTGCTACAATAGGTTTTTTACCATCCAGCTGTTTCCCTCAATGAACTCGAAGAAAAGGGTTTTACAGTAAATACAAAAATACCATTTTTTTTTTGTGTACTTTTTCAGTGTGTATTAGTTCTTGTTATCCAACAAATATATTACATTTTATCTTGTTAACCATAGTGGGAAAGACTATAGTAAAAAGAATGTTAGCGCGGTTGTACGATTGTAAAAGTTGAGCCGGGTACACACTACAAATATTTTTTTTTTTTTTTACAAACCAGCATCACCGGTCGGAGACTCTGTACTAACCATCCGACATTAGTGCAGCGATCTCCCCTGTTCTGACAGGGGGATGCTTTATTTTGAACCAGCCGATGTCTCCCAACATTCACCTCACGTGTACACAGATTTAAATAAGCAGATTCAATTTGTTACTTGGCTTTTACTGGCTGCCAGTTGTCTGTCTACCATGTACACCACACTGGTCGTCTCCTTTTTTTCAGGCCCTTTTATGATTGTAAGAAATCATCCTTATATACTCACAAACAGGGATTAGCTTGACCATAGATAAAGATTTAAAAACAGAAAACAAATCTGTCACACACTTGAAGTACTCATTATTCTCTGCAACAACAAAAGGACTTGTTACTTCTGTGCTGGTACTTCTACTTTCTGCTTTGTAGTGGTCATGTTTCCTCCTGGTTTACTTATTTTCCATTATTGGACAGTCAATGTGCCCAAAGGCTGTTTTAGTGCAAAGCTAAAGTCAGGTTGTAAGCAGTTACAATGTATAAAAAAATAAGGGTTACTTCCTTTAGTCAGTCTAATGAAGGTCTAGAGGAAGTTATTATTGCACCCTAGAAGAACAGGCTTTTCTTGAATCTCAAAGAACTCTACAATTGGATCCTTTATAGTAATAAAAGCAGTTTCTCTACATTGTAGACATTTTAGAATTAAGTAGTGAAAACTGCAAGATATTGAGAATAGTAACTAAGGAACAATAGTCTGGTATTGTGTAATTTGTCACCTATAAATAAATATTTTCCATTATATTTTATAAACCTAGACACCACTAAGCACTAGTTGCATCTAAAATGGCATTTTAACATAACCATTTTTTCGTGTAAGTTACCTTTATTTTCACCTGGTGATCCTGCCAGTAACACTTTTTTTCACTGCACTATTTTTTTGTAGGTGCAGTGATGTTCCCTAGACTGTTCTCCTTATTTGAACTACAAACCTCACTTCCTTTCCTTTTCTTTTTTACATCAGGCTGAGGGTGTTTGACGTTCACATATGACAGCTGGGAAAGCTGATTACATTGTTTTTAGGGTTTTATGCACAGGGAGTTACAAAGACACTGAATTTCTGGTAGGATAAACAGGATTTTTTCTGTACTTGCAGAAAATGTCTTTAGCCTGAAAAAAGAAAATTAATGCAGCCACCACATCTAAAGCTGGCCGTAGATGGACAGAATTTTGAACAAAAATTCTTAGGAAAAGAATGTCCCCAGTAAAGTTTGTTTGTTTTTCTAATCATTAGTGCGTTAAATTGACATTCATTATCAACTGCAATGACAAGAAAATTGTATTTGAACTAACGACTTTCTAACAGTGTCTGTGGTTTTTCGTTTGGTAAAGTCCATTCTTTCCAAAATGTTAAAGTGTTGTGTCAAGTGTTAAAAGCTTACAAAATCTTTTAAATTACATTGATCCGACAATTTTTTTCTTTTTTAAATTCTGTCCATCTATAGCCAGCTTAAGAATGGGTAGATACAATAGAATACATTTGTTTTTCTTGATTTTAGATACACTTTAAGTATGAGCCATTAATATGTAAATTCAAGGACGCAACTCAACTATCATGTTCATATCGTAATAAGCTTGTGCGCACAAGTGTTTTTTTTTTCAACTGCTGTGGTCACACTGGGGGTCATTTACTATAACTCCAGGAAGTACTGGGCACTATGGCAAATAATAGAGCCAATTTTAGCCAAATGGAAACAAAACGGCGAATTTGCGCATGAAAATCAGCGATAGAAGTGGAGAACAAACGGTTGAAAGTTCTAAATTGCCGCTAATTAGCGCTTCCGCGTATATACAAATGCTAATTCTTATCAAGTTGTTATATAGCAGTGTACTGTAGCCATGATCCATGTATGTGAAAGAAACATTTTTATGTGAGATGTGCTCTACCTCGTGTGCATCTATTGATGTATGTTGCAAGTAGTATTCCTATTTCTTTCCTTCTTTTGCTAACTAATGCAGTTATGAATGATTATTACATAGTAATGTCTGCTATTCTGTAAAGTTACATGTATTAAACATTTAGGTTACCTATTTGTTGTATGTTGTTTTTTATTTTTTAATTTAGGTGACTATAAAGCGGTAATTATTTATATTCATTCTTTAATCATACTACACTATTATGCAGGTCTCATACTTAGCACAATGGCTTAGTAGTCTGCTCAGATGTCTCCACAGCACTCACGGTACAAGTTCAAATACCAGCCAACCTACCATCCCCCAGCTGTGTTTATTTTTTCAGTGCACAAGCAAATTAAAATGAACAAACAAAAAAATGTAATCTGCCCATTAGTTAGTGAGTGGTGTTTGGAATTTCACACCATAATAGTATTGAATACTTACATATCATTGCATGCATTTGAAGAGTTAATATTATCAGCCAAATTTAAAGTGCATTGGCTAATTGGCATTCACCTATTTGCAGCATATGCTGCTTTGGCTAATTGGCTAATAGTCATTTGCTTTTTTTTCACCAATTCAATCTTTTAGTATTTCTCTGTGGGATTTGAACCCATGAGTTCTTCAAGGTAGAAGTGCTGACTGCTAGCCTATTGGGTGTAGCACAGTCATACATAGAAAATACATTCACTAGTGTTTGATGTTTCTTCTCCCCAAGCTGTCTCTCCTGCTGCCACCATCTTCCCCCGCTGATGTGTTCTTCAGCGCAGCCGGTTACCCACTAATAAAAAAAAAAGCCGCTCTTCTTGTGGCGGTCTTCTGTGGCCATCCGATAATGTCACCCGGAGAGTCCGCTCCATGGCTATGTAAGAGACGCCACACAGCGGGTGACAACACAGCAGAGGAAGACCACCATGGAAAAAGAGCAGCTTTTTTTTTATTAGCGGGTAACCAGCGGTGCGGAAGAAGACAGCAGATGGAGAACATGGCAGCGGCAGGAGAGACGGCTCTGGGAGAATACAGCTCGGGGAGAAGATGGAGGAGGGAGAGACAGCGTCTGGAGAAGATGGCCAAGGGAAGAAGACAGCTCGGAGCTATTTTACAATAAAGGACTTGTCAAAAACCGGCTATTGATTTTTTTTACATTTCACTGCTTTTTTTGGTGAATGGGTAGGGGTAAAATGTACCCTATACCTATTCACATAGGGGGCAGGATCTGGGAGCCGACTTTTTAAAGGGGGCTTCCAGATTCTGATAAACCCCCTGCCTGCAGACCGACAACCACCGACCAGGGTTGTCGGGAAGAGGCCCTTGTCCCCATCAACATGGGGAAAAGGTGCTTTGGGGCATGTGGCCTGGTAAGGTTCAGAAGGGGAGGGTGCTCACTCGTCCCCCCCTATCCTGACCTCCAGGCTGCATGCTCGGATAAGGGTCTGGTATGAATTTTGGGGGGCCCCACATCAAATTTATTTTACAATTTGGTGTGGGGTTCCCCTTAAAGTCCATACCGAAGGGCCTGGTATGTACTGGGGGGACCCTACGACATTTTTTTCCTTGAATTTTGGAATTCCATACCATAATATTATTGAATAAGTACATACCATTGCATGCATTTGAAGACTTAAAATATGGAATAAAGCAAGCTGATGTGCTTTGGCTAATTATGCTTCTGAGTACAATGCACACTTCTAGGAGGTAATGCTGTCAGTGGGATTTGAATTCCCACTGGCTTGAACTTTTGGGGGCAGCAGGGTATACCGCTATGCTACAGAGCTGAGCACTTACCTACAGAGAAAATACATTTACTAATGTTTGATTCAATACAATAATGTTTTGCATTTCAGGCATTAATATTATAGTAACAACCATGCTCATGCCGATGTGCCGATGTGGCATTGGCTAATAGGCGTTCGCCTCTTTTCAGCATACGCTGCTGAGTACAATGCAAGCTTTTAGTAGGTGATACCATCTGTGTGATTTTCAGCCATTTGAGCACAATTATATTGAGAACATATGTTTACTAGTGTTTGATGGTGGGACTACTTTATATTCTAGGTATAAAATAGTACTCAGCACAGTGACTTAGGCACCTTTCATACTTGTGCGACCTGAAAGTTGCGAGATTTTAATGCGACTTTAAGCAATGCCTGTGTAATCTTGAGGTCTATGGACGCAGGAGTCGCAGGGAAAGACACGCAACTTTCCCACGATTTTGCATCAGCAATTTTGCCGCAATTCCAGGGAATGCCTGTGTAAACTTGAGGTCTATGGACCTCAACTCGCATCAAAGTCAGACCAAAGTAGTACAGGGACTACGTTGAAGTCAGTGTTACTTGAAGTCGCACAGATATGAATGGTACACATTGAAAATCATGGGGTATGACTTGTCATACGACTCTGATGTCCAAAGTTGCACAAGTGTGACTCAGCCCGACTTTGTCAGCGATTTCAGAGACATCAGTGCACTTTCCTGCACAAATGTCTAGTGAAATCACATAGGTCCCAACTGTTCTCCTTTAAGAAGGTGTCCTATGCCTACCTACTTTTGCTAATAGGTGTCCCTTATACCCATCTCAAAAAGTTGGGAGGTAAGAAATCGCCCCCTGAAGTCGCCCAAAGTAGTGCAGGAACTACTTTTGGGAATTGTTGTGGCGTCGCACCAATTTGGACAGTTCCATTACCATCAATAGGCGCCGATTTTGCCTACAATTTGACATGTCAATTCAGACCTATGTGAACATGGGTGAAGTTGCATAGATATTAGAGCTGCACGGTTCTGCCCAAAATGAGAATCACAATTTTTTTGCTTAGAATAAAAAGATCACGATTCTCGTGACATAAAATCTTTCACATTATCCCACAAGAAATTGGGCTAACTTTTCTTTTTTTTTTAAAATCATTAAAGTAATATTTTCCAAAAAAAATTGCATTTGAAAGGCGCAAATACAGTGTGACATAAAATATTGTAACAACCACCATTTTATTCTCTAGGGTCTCTACTAAAAATATATATATAATGTTGGGGGGTTTTAAGTAATTTTCTAGCAAAAAAAAAATGATTTTAACCTGAAACCAACAAATGTCAGAAAAATGTTTAGTGTTTAAGTGGTTAAACTTTCCTCACTTACACAGAATTCTATTTAATTGACAAATTGTTACAAGGTTTCTAGTCAAGTTCACTGATAAAGAATGTTCTAATTCTTGGCAGACTTCCTGGTTTTTCGGCTGTGGCTTCAGAAGAGCAGAGAGAGTTCTTTGCAATAGCAAGAATCGTGAAACGCTTTTTTCAAGATCGTAAAGGGGAAAAAAATTACGATGACGATTAATCGTGCAGCTCTAATAAATATTAATGGAAATCAAGGGGGACAACTTTTCATGTGACTCTGAGGTCCAAAGCTCCATGAAAAGTCACCCAAGTGTGAAAGTAACCTAATGTGATTAATTGATAACACCTTTGAATAAGGCCCCATTTGCACTTGTGCGACCTTAAAATTGCACAGCTTTGTCATGACTTGAAGCAATGTCTGTGTAATCTTGTGGTGTATGGACCTCAAATTGCATCAGTCAAACCAAGGTAGTGCAGGGACGAATTTGCTACACTTTCCGGATGCACAAGTGACAATAGGGCCAAATTCAAAGGTGATATCCTTGAATCTCATTCACACTGCTGCGACCTGAAAGTCACACTATTTTGCTGCCACTTTGCCGCTGCAACTTGGCCCCAACTTCTGGGAATGCCTGTGTAATATTGTACCCGATATACCTCAAGTCACACCAAAGTAGTACAGGGACTACTTTGAAGTTGGTGCGACTTAGTAGCACAGATATGAATGGTTGTCATTGAGAATCATGGGGTACAACTTGCCATGCAACTCAGAGGTCCAAATTTGCTGGAAAATTTGCCCAGCTGTGAAACAAGTCATATATATTTTAATAAAATGATCTCTCATTTATACTTGCATAGTCCTTACTGATTTACATCAGCAGAACAAATGCAGGAATTGATGTGTGCACATGGGACGGAAGCAAATGTGTGGTGATGCCAAACAAATCAATGAACCCCACCCACACCAAATCTAACTTTGACATCCACCCCTGCATTGATTAAGTACAAGTACATATCCTACACTTACCCGGCCAATGAGCAGCGCCTCCTCTCTGCTAAAGAGACCTCGCCATGTCCACCTAGATTGAGATCCTGACCAGCACAAGAACTTCCGGGTGCATACAATGACTAATTTCCAGGTCAGAAGGTGAAACCACACTTTTGATTGCAGCTGCGAATATTTGATCTCAACCATGATTAGTATTTTTTTATTTTCAGATATACAAATCTGTATTTCTACATATATTTGAAGGTAAACTTAAGGGAGTTTGCTAAGAAATGGTGTCCCTAGGTTAGCAGCAGGTGAATTACAAAGGCAAAAGGCCCAGTTTGAGCCCTGGTTCACACTGACAGCAGGAGGAAAGCGTGCAGCTGAACTCCCACAATTTCATTCCTGCATGTCAGTCCCGACTGTGGGGGCAACATCAGAGACATCGTTGCAGGTTTCTGCACCAATATCAATACAAATCGCACTAATTAGAACAGTGCAATTGCCACAGATTTGACATGTCAAATCACACCAATGTGAACCAGAGCTGACACATTCAAACACTGCCTATCCACCAGCTGAATTCATTACCTGCAATTCTCCACAGCTGTTAATGATAAAGGTGGAATCTTTATATATAACTTGCAGTTGTGCAGAAGCCTAGGTTTACATTGGAGCGATTGGTCATGCGATTTCAGAGATCAAATCGCGTGACTCTTGGCAATGGCACTGGCACTGTTCCAATTGATGCAACATTTTTTTTGTGGCACCGCATCAATTTGCTAAAGTAGTTCCTGCACTACTTTTGCCGATTTCAGGTGCGACTTCAATAGACATTTGTGTATGAAGCCACCTGAAATCACGCTGACCTTGCTACTTTGAAATCATGCTACTTCAAGTGAAGTAGCACAATTTCAAAGTAGCATGTGAACCAGGGCAAAGAGATTAGTTTTTTGGTGCACAAATACATATTGAAATAAAATATAAAAGAGATATTGCACTTTCCCAAAACCACCACCCACAAAAACTAAAGAAAGAAAAGTAGAAGGAAAAAAAAAAAACCCAACACACCACAACAAGAGCTCAATGTACTTTATTTTACCAGCAGAAAAAAAATAAATTTACATTTACTAGCTTCAAAAAAATTTGGACAGGATATATGGTACTACATTTAGCAACGGAATTTCAAGGGCCCTGCTCATAGGAGCTTACAATCTAAAATTAGACAAAACCTTAGAGTGGACACAGCTTTAATTTCAGTGTATAACGGGCAACACATCACATTATTATCTGAAAGATTATAGAAACATACTTAACAGTCATTCTTACAAAGCATTCCAACATAATATTGCAAAAGACTTATTCAAAACACCCACCACCAGCCCACAATCCACACATACATACATTGGTGACCATGTTCTACTGGAAGCTGCATTTCGGTGTACACAATTAAACGAGATCAAAAACAGTAGGTCAGCAGATGCTTCCAAACGATGTTTGCATGATCAGACAGGAACAATACACACACAACATTGACAGCATGGCCACATAAACCCACTTTTGATTGAAAAAATGCACAAGAATTTCATCAAATCTCCCAATATCATTCCTTCTCCATCACAACAAAAAACCTGACCTTCTCAGGCCAAACGAACCCCCCTACTGCAGGCCTTTATATAAGAGAGGTTGTATTGTTAGCACACTGACACACCCAATAGAAGTACACGCCCACCAGTATCTTTCAATCTGTCTCTTCATGTATGTCTAAAGTGATTGCACCTGATGAGCAGGAACACATAATAGGATTTGCAACTGTGTTAGCCTTGGCTATGTGCATCAAATCTCCAACTACAGGACAAAGATCAAAGTCCATTTGCATCCACATAAACAAAGCAACAGTTTTCTAAGCATATGTACCTGTGCAGTGTAAACCCTAAAATTTGAAATGTCCAAGTCCCTGGGCATGATTAGTGCTAATAAACATTAACATCAGTCCCTGGCTGCAATGAGCTTCCAATATAAAGTCCAAAATTAACTTTCTTACATTAGAACCTATTTCGACAGGAGACAAATAAGATGCCAGCATGTCTTTAGATTGTGGTGAGAAACCCACACAGGGAGAACATATAAACTTCAACACAAGCATTAGCATGTTGGTGGAGGTGAACCAACATCCCAGGTGCTGCTAGATAGAACTGCTACCCACTTAGCCACCAGGGCAGACCCACACATGTTCTCTGCATCTCTGTGGTGTGAACTAGCCCTAAGTCCATAGCCATGCTCAGTGTCACAAGCAATATACAGTATATTGGCCTAAGTATTGGGATGCCTGCCTTTAAACACACATGAACTGTAATGGCATCCCAGTATTAGTATTGGGTTCAAAACTTATTTGGCCCACCCTTTGCAGCTATAACAGCTTCAACTCTTCTTGTCCACAAGGTTTAGGAGTGTGTCTATGGGAATGTTTGACCATTCTTCCAAGTGCATTTGTGAGGTCAGGCACTGAAGTTGGACAAGAAGGCCTGACCTACAGTCTCCTCTCTAATTTATCCCCAAGGTGTTCTGTTGTGTTGATGTCAGGACTCTGTGCAGGCCAGTCAAGTTCCTCCACCCCAAAATCACTCATCCATGTCTTTATGGACCTTGCTTTGTGCACTGGTCCAAATGATTTGGTGGAGGGGGATTATGGTGCGGGGTTGTTTTTCAGGGGTTGGGCTTGGCCTCTTAGTTTCAGATAAGGGAACTCTTAAGGCATCAGCATACCAAGACAATTTGGAGAATTTCATGCTCCCAACTTTGTGGGGACAGTTTGGGGAAAGCCCCTTCCTGTTCCAACATGACTGCACACCAGTACACAAAGCAAGGTCCATAAAGACATGGATGAGCAAGTTTGGGGTGGAGAAACTTGACTGGCCTGCACAGAGTCCTGGCCTCAACCCGATAGAACACCCTTTGGCTGAATTAGAGTAGAGACTGCAAGCCAGGCCTTCTCATCCAACATCAGTGCCTGGCCTCACAAATGCACTTCTGGAAGAATGATCAAACATTCCCATAGGCAGACTAAACCTTGTGGACAGCCTTCCCAGAAGCTGTTCTAGCTGCAAAGGGTGGGCCAAATCAAATTTTAACCCTACGGACTAAGACTGGGCTGCCATTAAAGTTCATGTGTGTGTAAAGGCAGGCGTCCCAATACTTTTGGCTATATAGTGTATCTGGAAAAGACTTACAATGGTGGTGGAACCCTCCTACAATTAGACATAGTTATAGGACCTGGGAAATGAGACAACTTCTCTACATGAAGTAACATGGTTGGGATTTGAACCCAGACCCTCAGAGATACTAAGCAGAAGTTCTAACCTCTAAGCCACAGAGCTGCCACGTGTGAGACCCTCCTACACATAAATACACATAAAAACACATAAATACTGCATTTCTATGGACATACAGGTGATGGAATTACATTACTCAAGAGTTATTCTACTTGATTTATTCTGTGATATTTGGTGTTTTTTTGTGGGTGAGAGTAGAATATTACCCTCAAATTTTTGGGAATTACATTTTGATTTCTGATGTTTGTACACATATCACATTTTTGGGCTCAAATTATGAATATTTGCAAATAATACAAAGCACAAAAAAATGTGATTCATTTTAAATTTTCATCAGCAATGGTATTGTTTGTGGATTGTAAAGACGCCTGTGTGAGTTTGGGGTAAAGATGGTTGTGAGATGAAGAAAAACAAGTGAAAGTGACAGAGAAAAATATATTTTACCAAAACATCAAAACATTCCACATTGTAGCATTCCTAAAATCAAAATATTTTAAGTAGAAGCAACAATGTTGCAAAGGAAAATGTATTTCACAGAAAGATACATTTCATCTCAACATTAAAAGGGTTTTTTTGTGAAAGTTAGAATTGTTCCATTAGAATCAGTGACTGAAACTTCATTTGGACTAAATTAGAGCAGATTTTAACTCCCAAAAAATGCTCTCTAATTAGCTCTCATTTTGGTATTTACTATACCTCCAGGTAAAAAAGACACTTGAGTTAAAATGAGAGTTATTTTCAGGTCTGAGCATGCTCAGTTGTGTTGGCACCTAGTTGTCCAAAACGGGGAATTTTTCACTTTTCAGACTTTTAAAGATATTTCAGTGTAGAAATCACTTTTTCACACAGTTTAAAAGCAGATAATCTTTAAATAATATACCGCATATTTCAGTACCATTTAGGCAATTATATCATGCTCTAAACATTATTTCCATGTGCAATTCTCTAGGTTTTAGCAGAGTAAGGGTTTGGGCTCTATTTAGTTTCAGGGAGCTATAGTAAATTCGATTTTGGGAGAATTTTCTCACCAGCGCTATAGTGAATACCGTTTTCGCGCGAATTACCGCTATTAGCGCTAATTCGCGCTAAATTGCCGCGAATTAGCGCTAAATTGCCGTGAATTCGCGCTAATTCGCGGCAATTTGCGCGAATTAGCGCCATAGCGCTATAGTAAATGACCCCCACTGTCACACTGTGGCCAATCATGCCTCCTTTGCTCACCATTCTGTTATATCTTTACCCCACCCATAACACACTGACACCAATAGAGAAGAGACGATAGAAGAATATTGTGGTCTCAGTGTGACCATAGCAATTCTGGTTACTTTTTGATTTTTAGAGCAATCTGGGTTGTGGGTTCTGGCCTTTTTAAGGTAATTATTTAACCACGTGTGTAGGTATTGGGAGGTGCGTGCAATAAGATCTTGCTGCTAATTCAGAACCTGGCCAGAGGTCACAGGTTTACTCCTAAAGTGTATATAATCCCAGAAACGAAAATGTAATATATTACAGCTTACCAGTCCTTAGATGTGGGGGCTGCATTATTTTTCATATTTTTCAGGCCTTTTTCCTCTTTTCCTGATAGTCCTATGAATAACACACTTCATGTCCCTTCATGTCCCTTCATGTTTACATAATGGATTGATGGGACTAGTAAAGTAGTTTACACAATAAAGATAAGGTTCTTGTGCTTTCTTTTAAGCTCACAGGAAGTAACAAGGACACTGCATTTCTAGCAAAATTAACAGATTGTTTCTGTACTTGCTGAAAATGATTTCAGCATGAAAAATAGACTAAAGCAGTCACCACAACAAGGGCAGGTGCAATATATTACTTTTTTGTTTTTATGTTTAAGATAAATTTTAAAATAATAATGAAAGATATGACCCCTGTGCTACAAAAAATAAATTAAAAATGTGCAAAAAATAAAATATAAAATAATACCAATAAACAACAGCTAAAACTTAAAGGAAAAAATAGCGAAGCGCTTTAATTATCTCCAAAACATTTGTGCATAAATAATTACATGTGTTAACATACAGTATGTACCGTGCGTTAGCAACCACAGTTGACATAATGCACATATCATATGAAAAAACTTAGGCGTAGATTTACACTCTTCAGTTTTAGTAAATCCCCCCAGTAGTGTCCTTTGTGAAAAAGTACAATAAAAAGTTCACAGTAACAGCAGATATTTTGATGTCCCAATTTGTTAATATATCCAATATAGTGCACCAAAACCACCACCCTGCTATTCAAGTTATACTCTCACTATTTATACAAATAAAAGGTCTTATGCTCTTAAAGCGGGGGTCCACCCACACCGCCAAAAAAAAAAAAAATTAAAAGCCAGCAGCTACAAATACTGCAGCTGCTGACTTTTAATACATGGCCACTTACCTGTCCCAGGGTCCAGCGATGTTGGCAGGCGACGCCGAGAACCCGCTCGGTTCTCGGCAGCTGCCGCCGCCATCCTAGGTAAGGGAATCGGGAAGTGAAGCGTTGCGGCTTCACTTCCCGGTTCCCTACTACGCATGCGCGAGTCGCGCTGTGCGTCCCTAGTGGTCCCTGCTCTCTCCTGGGAGCTGTGTGTTCCCAGCAGACAGCGCGAAGGGACGGGAAGAGGCATAGACTCCCATGGGAGTCTATGCAGGAAGTGGGTGCAAATACCTGTTTTAGACAGTTATCTGCACCCCCCTCCCCCCTGAAAGGTGCCAAATGTGACACCGGAGGGGGGGAGGGTTCCGAAAAGCGGAAGTTCCATTTTTGTGTGGAACTCCGCTTTAAATGTAGTTGTTTCCCAAAGAGCTCCTTATCGACAAATAGGTATCCACCTATATCAGAATGATCTATAAACATATACCTATATAGTAATATAAGAAAGAAGTCCCTCTCCACATCATTCTGATGTAGTCTGTATCTTTTCATTTTGGGCTCCATTGTTTATCCTGCAGAGCGATTATTGCAGGAATGCATTTGTATATTTAATTTCTATTTTGACTTTACTGGCATTGAATTGACATCGGGCTTAGGTAAGTATTGGGGGGGGGGGGGGGGCTGAGGGGGGAGCTGCACACTGAAGGTTTTTTACCTTCATGCATAGAATGTAAAAAACCTTCAGCCTTTAGAACCACTTCAACTCAATCCTTTTCAGTTTGCCTACTGGTGTCATTGGTTTGTGTGTTGTATATTTCTGTGAAGAATTCACTGAAGAGCACTTCATACAGTATTTTTTTGCTTAGATTTTGTTAGATTTTCAACAAGAAAGAAAAGACTAGATGGGGATCAAACCCTACCTTGCTCCATCCAATGTGGAAAAATCCATTTTGGTCAGGGTTTCTAAAAAAGGTGATTCATTTGCTTTAAGGTATTCCTTTCTTTTAAAAGTTAAGGCCAGATCAATCAGCATGACAGCCAGGCAACAAGCAGCCCAGATGAGATCAGCCACTCTGGCCTAGCCACTCCAGCCAGACACAATCAGCAATAAAAACGGATACAGGCTTTAACCCCTCCCTTGTTATATCCCAAACTAATCATAGAGTTATAACGTTTTTGTTGAAGTTGGTCTTTAAAAATAAATATGAATGTTTTCAAATTTTGTAATTCATTTTGTTCTTGTTATATTTTTGTTATATATTACCTTCTGAAATGTATTTTTTTCTTACTTATTTTATTAGAAGAACAAGGCAAAGAACACAGGACATGTCAAAATTAACTGATGTAAGTTCACAGCCGGGGGCCTTTCTGATTGAAACTACAACTTCTATGGGTTCTGAACGGGATCTCCCAAGACTGGATCACAGTGTTAAACCAAAAAAGAAGACCAGTTTTAAAAAATCACCTACAGTTGGGAAAACAAATGTTGCGTTTGAGCCAGATGAGTGAGAGTCAAGACCATGTCTGTGAATTCAAGTAATGTGTACTATAACAGCCTTAAAGAAAACCAGTCACAATTGGACTTGAGCAAAAATATTTAATTACAGATTATAACCATGCAACTTTATTTTGAAATGTTTGTTTCTCCTTCATTGAAGGATAGGAGATTCAGAGGCATTTGGGTTATACTGCCACCTACAGGACACTTGCAAATAAACAGTGACCAGCCCAATTTAATCCCTCCCACTCCCAGCATGCTCCAGTATTTTGCCAGTGTCTCAGGATAGATAAAGTTTAACTGGTTTTACTAGCCATTTTTCTTCAAGATTCATTTTTTTCTTCCATCAACCTTTTCTTACATGCGGCTTGAGCTGGTCTCTCTATACACATCTATTAGGATCAGTGTATTATCAGCAGTAGCTTTGGAGCCCCACCCAGACCCCACTGGACTGACTGATTGCGCTTCTCTCCCAGGAGAATTACACATAAATACTGTAAGTATTTGGACATTTTTGGAAAACACTATCTTAATCATACAGTAAAGGACTTCATAGACAGTGGGTTATATGCAGACTACCTTCTGGTGATTGGAAACTTGCTAGAGCCAGCCTTACTGCACAATCTTATTACCCCTCCCACTCCAGTTTTGTGAGATTCCAGTTTTTGCTAGTGTCCTTGGGTGATGGACCAGTGACTCTCGGTGTGTATCTTAGAGACCATACCCGGACCCCGTTGTGTGGGGGCCAGGCTGTAATGTTTGTTTCAGGCTGTGTAAGGCGCTCACCTTGGCACAAAATGAAATGTGTGTAGTTGACCGCAAGGTGCTATATAGGTCCAGAGTTGTAGTCCGTGTTTATGGTTCCCAGACCCTAAAGACCCCTTCAAGGTTATGCCCACCAAAATGGGCAAGTAGGCCCAACATTGTGGATAAGATAAGACAGCTTTTTTATGTATCTTAACACCAGTTCCTGGCCTTTAATAGTGCATGCCGCAATGTGTAGCACAATACTATTCAGTTTCACAGGAATAGGATTTGTGAATTATTCACTTTTTCTGTGGTACCCGCAGCCATTTGGTTTCCAACATTTCTCAGTGCAAGCAATTTAAATTTGTTTTTTTTCCCTTCCCTTCTGGACTCGGGAGGATGAAGAAAATGCACACAGCTTGTTGCTGCACTCCTATTGCCATCTTCTACAGAGACACAACCACAGGAACAAGGTCAGCTCTTTTACTTTAGGATATTATGCAGGACAGTATTTGTAGCGTAGGCTGCACAGGATTTTCCTTACCCTGCATTTTATGAGGTACAAGCTACAGCTACATACCAAATGCTCTCCTCTGTGGACACATAAATTGATGCCGTGTGCACTAACCTTTGCCTAACAGCACCTGACTCCACAGCCAAAAGAAGACATTATGGGCACTTAGTCCTGGTTCACACTAGAACGCAGTGAGCGAAAACCACAATCTGTGTGCAACACAACATTCAAATTGCACTATCCTTTGCAACCTGCAGTAGGTGGCAGTGCAATGTTAGCGACAGCTCAAACTCGGGTCGCAAAAGCAGTAGGTTTGTCTGCAACAGATCGCATGGTACAAAATAAAGTGAACTGGTTGCAGTGCGATTCATAGACAATTCATAGTGTGAACCAGGCCTAAGACTGGCTAAGTCAAAATAGACTTTCAGTTCTCAATAAACACCTTACAGTTCCTATTAAGGGTGGTTTAATCTTTTAAGGATTCTGTTGATATGCATTTTGAAGCCCTGTTAAAGGCCTTATTGCATATCCAGCCCTGCAGCCAGCAAATGCAGACATGTCTATTTGCCAGGGTACTGGTAACTGGACAAGACAAATTAACAGATGTTTTGATGATGAATGCCTAATTGGGGTATTCCTTGATAAATTCATCAAGGATGTCACTAGGGGAAAGTTACTCTTACTTCACAAGAAAAAGCCTAAGGCAGGCCATTCAAACAGCAGTTTATATTAAAAAAATGAACCAAAATGAATCACCCCCGCTGAGCGAGCTATTGTATTCTGCCAACAGGGGGCCTTCCCCATTGCCAAAAGACAATGATCAGTGTTGCTGACTATAGCAGGCAGCAATAATCCAGGAAAAACCTGGCAGCCTGGTTGTACACAAATCGCACAACCAGCTAGCCCATACATGTATTGAAATTCATCTGGTCCTTACTGAACCGGTGAAATTTAAATGCATGTATAGCCGGCTAAGTCTCCTCCGCCTACCACCAAGCCTACCCAGAAGCCCTCCTCACAATGAAGGGATGCCTCCACTGCTTAGAGTGGGGGAATGTCTGTTGGCATTTGCCCCAGTCTGGATCCAGACCTCTGGGTCCAATTTGTCATTTAAAAGAAGTACAAAATAGAGTTTCTATCTCTGCCCCCTCTTGGTTTTTTACTTTCCAATCTGCCAGCTTTAGACCAAAAGAAGGTAGAGTTAATGACCCCCTTGCACCAGTTTCAGGGACAAGGAATGGTTGTACCAGTTCCTACAGAAGAATGATTTAAAGGTTTCTGTTTGGACCTATTCACAGCCCCAAGCTAAATGGGGGTAGCCGCCCAATACTGGACAATCAGAATTTCAAAGTCTGCTCTCCAACCCTCACACCATCTGAAGTATCTGGGTCTAACCATAAACACAGCACAAGCCATAATCTTCCTTCCGCAAGAGTAGTTTGGTTCCCTTAGTCCCTATGGTAACCCCCAGTTCTTTTCTGCATGAGAGTTCTGGGCTTAATGGTAGCATTCTTTGAGGCAGTTCCTTTTGCCCAGCTTCACTCCCGACCAATTCAGTCCAGCATACTAATGATGTGAAACAAGCAGGGCACTGGTGATCATCCTCGTAGTTCCTTGAATCTTCCTGAACCGAAGTAGCTGCGAGCCCATATTGATGATACAGGCAGACAGCTACACTGAGTCTGCAGGAACCTGACATTGCACTCGTGATCTGCTGATCACGTGGGTGCAATGCTTTACATGCTCCTTAGAAAATAATAATAAATGCACATTTTTTTACCTGCAAAAAAATGTGCATTTATTTATTTATTTTTTAAGGTGAACTTATTCTTTAACAGGGAAGGAAGGCAGTCTGGCCTCTATGGACTACAAGGATGCATAATTGCATGCCCTCTATCTTCCCATCTTCACATTAGGCAACATTTTCCTACATTTGCAAGGCTGCTACCTGTTCCAATATTCAAAAGTTATACAAGGTGGATGTCCAGGCTTCTTCTGATGGCAGTTTCAGGCATAAGGTCACAGCTCTTTAGGCTGCAGAGCCCCCAGTTTTTTTTGGGAGGGGGGCTGTTAGTGTTTTGTTACAGTTGCCCATCCTTCAGATGCCCCTAAATCCTATATCCCTCGATGAACAAGAAAGACAATCTGATATTTGCATTTCCTGTAAAATCCATTTCTTTAATGATAGCAGGTCACACTTGGTGTGGCTTCATTTAAATATCACATGTGCATTTAAAAATGCTGCCAGCAAAACATTAGAGAATGTACACTGGAACATATATTCCATAGCATACCATAGTGTATTGTATATACATTCTGTACACATTTCCATTTTGCTTTTCCATACAAAATCAATGCACCAGTGAACGCATGTGCCCTTTAGTAAATCAGCCCCACTGCCTCCAAAATTCTGAGGCTTTAACAGGTCAGTAACAGAGCCCAGGAGTAAAGATGGTTGTAAACAACTGTCTTGCTGTGTTATTTGATGCATTTTTTTTATAACACACAACAACACACCGGAACACATGAAAAACGCGCATGCGGAAATTGCGGTACGAAGCGGCCCTCAAAGTTGAAGGGAAATCCCCTTTAGATAGTTTTCACCAGAACTGGTGTCCTCTTTGGAAGATTTACACTTATTCTTATTTTGCTGACAACTGTAAAAAATGTGTGTTTAGTCCACATGACGATGATTACCAGGAAGAACAGAAAAGGTTAATATCCCCAGTGGGTGCTCAGGCAGTAATAAAAACCTGACAGGTATTTTAACATTATATCATTCTAAAGGTGCTGGGCTTAACATGTATGCAAATCCTGGCATGTACTCTGCACCTAATGAAGCCTTCAAGGACACATGCACAAGGCCTCATGCACACTGAACGTTTTTAACGCTGTTGTTAGGGGCGTCTGTCGTTTGTTTTTTTCTGACTCTAAATGCGCCCGCATGTTAGTATATACAGTATGTCCTTGCACACATAGGCGTTTAGAGGCTTATAGAAAAAAAAAAAGCCACAAATTTTGCACTCAGCCCCTTTGCTGGTTGCCATATCATAATATCATGTGCATAAAATGTGTTTTTATTTATTTATTTTTATTTGCTAGCAATTGGGTATTCTTTCACCGAGCTCTGGGGAAACATCCCTTCTCATACATTTTTTTTTATCCCAAATTACTTTGAACCTGAAACTAGTTTGCATCCTGTGTGTAAAGTTTAAAGTACAGTATGATTGACATTTAGTATGGATATTGAGTAAATCTATTTTATTACTATTGCCAAAGTCTATATTCTTTTTCAAATCTTTGCTACATGTTTTACACAAACAAAAAAAACAGGCAAAGATGTTCAGAATGCATTCTGTGATAAAATGTAAATAAAAATCCAGTCATAATATTTGTACAATAGGTATGATTGCAAATAGGCTATTATTATATACAGTATCTCACAAAAGTGAGTAGACCTCTCACATTTTTGTAAATATTTTATTATATCTTTTCATGTGACAACACTGAAGAAATGACACTTTGCTACAATGTAAAGTAGTGAGTGTACAGCTTGTATAACAGTGTGAATTTGCTGTCCTCTTAAAATAACTCAACACACAGCCATTAATGTCTAAACCACTGGCAACAAAAGTGAGTACACCCCTAAGTGAAAATGTCCAAATTGGGCCCAATTAGCCATTTTCACTCCCTGGTGTCATGTGACTCGTTAGTGTTACAAGGTCGCAAGTGTGTTCAGTTTGGTGTTATCGCTGTCACTCTCTCATACTTGTCACTGGAAGTTCAACATGGCACCTCATGGCAAAGAACTCTCTGGGGATCTGAAAAAAAGAATTGTCTCTCTACTTAAAGATGGTCCCTAGGCTATAAGAAGATTGCCAAGACCCTGAAACTGAGCTGCAGCACAGTGGCCAAGACCATACAGCGGTTTAACAGGAAAGGGTCCACTCAGAACAGGCCTCAGTATGGTCAACCAAAGAAGTTGAGTGCACTTGCTCAGCGTCATATCCAGGGATTGTCTTCGGGAAATAGATGTATGAGTGCTGCCAGCATTGCTGCAGAGGTTGAAGGGGTGGGGGGTCAACCTGTCAGTGCTCAGACCATACGCTGCACACTGCATCAAATTGGTCTGCATGGCTGTCATCCCAGAAGGAAGCCTCTTCTAAAGATGGTGTGCAAGAAAGCCTACAAACAGTTTTCTGAAGACAAAACGACAAAGGACATGGATTACTGGAAGCATGTTCTGTGGTCTGATGTGACCAAGAGAAACGTATTTGGTTCAGATGGTGTCAGGCATGTGTGGCAGCAACTGGGTGAGGAGTACAAAGACAAGTGTGTCTTGCCTACAGTCAAGCATGGTGGTGGAAGTATCATGGTCTGGAGCTGCATGAGTGCTGCCAGCACTGGGGAGCTACAGTTCATTGAGGGAACCATGAATGCCAACACGTACTGTGACATACTGAAGCAGAGCATGATCCCCTCCCTTTGGAGACTGGGGTGCAGGGCAGTATTCCAACATAACGACCCCAAATACACCTCCAAGACGACCACTGCCTTGCTAATGAAGCTGAGGGTAAAGGTGATGGACTGGCCAAGCATGTCTCCAGACCCAAACCCTATTGAGCATCTACGGGGCATTCTCAAACAGAGGGTGGAGGAGCGCAAGGTCTCTAACATCCACCAGCTCTGTGATGTCATCATGGAGGAGTGAAAGAAGACTCCAGTGGCAACCTGTGAAGCTCTGGTGAACTCCATGCCCAAGAGGGTTAAGGCAATGCTGGAAAATTTTGGTGGCCACACAAAATATTGACACTTTGGGCCCAATTTGGACATTTTTACTTAGGGGTGTACTCACTTTTGTTGCCAGAGGTTTAGACATTAATGGCTGTGTGTTGAGTTATTTTGAGGGGACAGCAAATTTACACTGTTATACAAGCTGTGCACTCACTACTTTACATTATAGCAAAGTGTCATTTCTTCAGTGTTGTCAAATGAAAAGATATAATAAAATATTTCAAAAAATGTGAGGGGTGTACTCACTTATGTGAGATGCTGTATGAGTACTTTCAGAATCATGTGTAACTTTTTGTACTTTTAAAATGAGTTTATTTTCACATAGATGTTTGACAGCATAGTTTGGTGTTTGTCTTTTTTTGTGAATACGGAGAATGGGTAGTGAAGGTATAATTGATTTTTAATACCTGTTCATGCTGGATCCCTACGATTGTCTAAACTAGTACAGCTCTTGCTCATAAATGTAATGTTGATCTGTAATGAAGATTTGATGACAGAATAATTTATGCAATATATAGGTCACATTGTATTTATGGCAATTAGAAGTTATGTTCTAAAGGTTAAAAATGGGGCTCTGCAAGAAGCTCACTATACAGTATGTATAATGGGTATGGAGAAACATAGACATCAATTGCATTTAATGTTTGCTTATTTGTGCTCTTGGAAAATGAAGGATGTGTCTACTTGTTTTGAATGAAGGGACTTTAAAGCTATAAAAAAACGATGTAATATATTGCAGTGGCAGTGTGAGAATCGTTAGATGTGATGACTGCCTTGGTTTTCTTTTTGTCTTTTCTCCCTCTGTTTCACTTGATGGTCAGGCCAGTAACACACCTCCTGTATTAGAGTGCCCCCACTCTAGATGAAGGAGCACAGGGGGCACCTTTGGACAGCAGCGTTGTCAATCTGGGGGGAGGGGAGTGTTAGATGGAGTAGCAGCTCACACTACAGTTACACAAGCAGTTACAGCAAGCATCCCTGTCAGTAGTAAATGGTTTGTCTCTGATAACTGATACATCTGCAGGACAGCTTGTTTTTTTTGCAAAACAACAGATATACTGGCAGGATCACCAGATGAAAATAGCAGAAAGAAAGCCCAAAAAAGAAAACAAATGCAGCCATCACATCTAAGAATCGGTAAGCTGCAATATGTTAAATGTTTGCTTTTAGGTTTAATACTGCTTTACGTAACCAGCATAAATAACTATTATAGCCTTCCTGAAGTTCTTGTTCAGGCAGTTCTGCCTGAACTCTCACTATACATTGCATTTGTCCATTGAAGTATATGAAGAAATTGAACTTACTCTACATTGGTAGAGTACACCAGAGGTACAACAGTTTGGTAGATTAGAGCAATTAGAAGTGCAGATAATTGTTTACCTATGTTGCCCACCATATCTTCTGTACATATGTACCTATCATTTGATGGCAGTAGTATTCTGAGACCGAATCGTTGGTTGATTGTAAATGTTTGTTTCAATTGGTGGTATTATTTAAATATTTAAATTAAAATGTATTTAAATTTTGGTGTTTCCTTCATAATGAAACCCCAAATTTTCTACCTTGTCCATCCTTAAACATCATATGTTAGAAAGTGTGTTTTTTTATTGTTCAGTGTTGCCAATAACCCTATTTTTATACACAGCATAAATTATTTGTATTAATTCCTTTATATGTAGAATTTAGATGCTGGTGTTTCTAAACAGATTTTGTACAATAAAATGCACTTAAACTAAAATTATTTATATAATCTATTTTGTACATTTTAACAAAGGTCTATTTAAATTAAATAAGCGTTTACTGCTAGAACCTGTTTTTGTTTAAGTTAAATCTCCTATCTTTGGTTACTTCTAAATTATATATTTTTTAGCTTGTTTTTAATTAATTTTATTGTTCTTGTTTGCTGTGTAACATTGTTTTCAGTTTACTAATGTTTAAATGATTGCATTGTTTTTCCTTTGTGTTAATGTTTGAAAACTGATTTTATTCACAATTCTTTTGAAGCACTTTGAAAGTTATCACCTATTAAATTTGTTATGGAAAATTTTAATAATTTGTTGGTGTTCATATTTGTCGCTAACATGGTTGGCTGACATTTTCTCTAGGGAGGATGTCAACTGAATTAAAATTAGATAATCCTGTGTAAGCTGTGTGGCACACTTCAAGCCCATTGATAAAAAGGAAGAAGTGAGACTAGCAGTATTTGGGCATTCATGTGTGAAAAATTCCCCAGACACAAACCACAGCAATCCACACATATGTTCCTGGGTTAAAAAAAGGGCAAAAACAAACTGATTGTGGAGTTAAGCCAAGCAAAGTATAATTGTAATGAGTTTAAACATGTACAGAGTCTAAAAACCTAAATAATTGTAAGACCATATTCTAATTAGAGGATAAGGAAAGTGAACTATTGTTTGCCCTCAACAGATTCTTGTTTTATAGAAGATATCTTCAAAAGCCAAAAACATTTATATTCCTTTTTAAGACAGTGGGGCTCTTTATCAAAGCCATGTAAAAGAAGAACTATCTGAACAGTTCAGTGCAACCAATCATTTATAAAAGGATAAGTACACTATTTTCCCACCTCGAAGGTAACATTTACTCAATTGCTGCTCTATGCTGCTTTCAATGTCAGCCACATATAGGCCAGTTTTCTCAACCCTATTACCACAGAAGAACCGTTGAAATAGTTTTCAGGTCTTAGAAAACCTTGGCTGAAAATTATCAAGTCAACAGCTTGTGTTAGGTACACTGGCCTGAATTAGCACTGGTAGGTATAATATTAACCACTTGCCACCCGCCATATAACAAAATGACATTGGCAAAGTGGTTGCGATATTCTGACTGGACGTCATATGACGTTGTCAGGATATCAAGCCTCTGTGCGCCCCCCGGGGGCGCGTATCGCGGTGATCATTGTTGCGGCGTGTCAGTCTGACAGACTCTTTACCATGTGATCAGCCATGTCCAATCACACCTGATCACGATGTAAACAGGAAGAGCCGTCGATCAGCTTTTCTTCAATCGCATCTGACAGACGCAAGTAGAGGAGAGCCGATTGGCTGCTCTCCTGATGGGGGTCTGTGCTGATTGTTTATCAGTGCAGCCCTCCTCGGATGCCCGCCCAGGACAACCAGGATGCCGCCAGGACCACCAGGGATGGCCACCACACTGGACCACCAGGTATGCCACCCTAGACCACCAGGGAAATGCCAATTAGTGCCCAGGCAGCTGCCAATCAGTGCCAATGAAAAATGCCTTCCAATGCCACCAGTGATGCCTATCAGTGAAATCTATCAGTGCCAGCCATCAGTGCCGCCTTTCAGTGCCCATCAGTGCGCATATCAGTGCCACCTATGAGTACCCATCAGTACCGCCTGTCAGTGCCACCTCATCGGTGACGCCTTATCAGTGCCCATCAGTGCAGCTTATCAGTGCCCATCAGTGAAGGAGAAAACTTACTTATTTACAAAATTTTATAACAAAAACAAAACCTTTTTATTTTCAAAATTTTCGGTCTTTTTTATTCGTTTATCAAAAAATAAAAACCACAGAGGTGATCAAATACCACCAAAAGAAAGCTCTATTTGTATGAACAAAATGATAAAAATTTAGTTTGGGTACAGTGTAGCATGACCGCGCAATTGTCATTGAAAAAGTGACAGCACTGAAAGCTGAAAATTGGCCTGGGCAGGAAGGTGCAAAAGTGCCCTGTATTGAAGTGGTTAAATAAAAGATAGTTGCATACCTAGCCTATTTGATAGCAAAATTGAATAATTTTTTCTTTATAATAATTTTATTGAAATTCGTGGTGATAATGATAGTTACAAAAAAGACAATGAACAATATATGACTATTTCCTGTGGGTTCGCATTTTAATTAATCGATGCACAATATAAGGGATTGTTAACAACTATTGTTTAATATAGTCCAAATGGTGAATATTCGTTAATTTAAGTGACACATCCCCATACAGGTTAAACATAGGCAACACAATTGAATAGTAGACTGGGCCTTTTAAGGCACAGCATGTGTTTTCAATAAAAAATATATATTTTATTAATCACTTTAAAATATAATGTATAGTACTGTTACATAGAACATTTCTTGCAATGCAAAACCATAAACTATGAATCAATCATGAACAGTGTGCTGCGTCTTGTCCGTAAGAAGATATGCTTTTAGGAGCTTGAATTGTTTCCTGGATGCAAGTCCACTTCATCAGGAGCCATCAACATCTAATTTACACAGCATATAATCTAGATAGAACGATATTCATTAATAGTCATTTCTTTAAGAAAAACATCTATATGCACAACCATACATGGCAGAACACCTTAATCTATTTATTCCAATGGCATGGCAGCACATAACATGGGAGACATAAGAGGACAGGGGACCAAACACCCAGCGGAATTGTGGGGAAACCTCTCACCTACATTTGTTCAGTGATTATGTTTGAAAGTTATCAGGGTGGTCATTATAACCACTCAACATATATATTATAGGGGATTTTTACATATAATGTATATACATATTTTAAAAAAATCCCCTATAATATATACAGCATCTCACAAAAGTGAGTACACCCCTCACATTTTTTAAATATTATATTATATCTTTTCATGTGACAACACTGAAGAAATTAAACTTTGCTACAATGTAAAGTAGTGAGTGTACAGCTTGTAAAACAGTGTAAATTTGCTGTCCCCTCAAAATATCACACAGCCACAACCCCTAAGTGAAAATGTCCAAATTGGGACCAATTAGCCATTTTCCCTCCCCGGTGTCATGTGACTTGTTAGTGTTACAAGGTCTCAGGTGTGAATGAGGAGTAGGTGTGTTAAAGTTGGTGTTATCGCTCTCACTCTTTCATACTGGTCACTGGAATTTCAACATGGCACTTCATGGCAAAGAACTCTCTGAGGATCTGAAAAAAAAGAATTGTTGCTCTACATAAAAGATGGCCTAGGCTATAAGAAGATTGCCAAGACCCTAAAACTGAGCTACAGCACAGGGCCAAGACCATACAGTGATTTAACAGGACAGGTTCCACTCAGAACAGGCCTCGCCATGGTTGACCAAAGAAGTTGAGTGCACGTGCTCATCGCCATATCCAGAGGTTGTCTTTGGGAAATAGACGTATGAGTGCTGCCAGCATTGCTGCAGAGGTTGAAGGGGTAGGGAGTCAGCTTGTTAGTGCTCAGACCATATGCTGCACACTGAATCAAAATAATCTGCTTCACTGTCATCCCAGAAGGAAGCCTCTTCTAAAGATGATACACAAAAAAGCCCACAGTTTGCTGAAGACAAGCAGGCTAAAGATATGGATTACTGGAACCATGTCCTGTGGTCTGATGAAACGAAGATAAACTTATTTGGTTCAGATGGTGTCAATCGTGTGTGTGGCGGCAACAGGTGAGGAGTGTGTCTTGACTACAGTCAAGTGGGTTGGTGGGAGTGTCATGGCCTGGGGCTGCATGAGTGCTGCCGGCACTGGGGAGCTACACTTCATTGAGGGAACCATGAATACCAACATGTACTGGGACATACTGAAGCAGAGCATGATCCCCTCCCTTCGGAGACTGGGCCACAGGGCAGTATTCCAACATAGCAACCCCAAACACACCTCCTAGATGACCACTGCCTTGCTAAAGAAGCTGAGGATAAAGGCGATGGACTGGCCAAGCAGGTCTCCAGACCTAAACCCTATTGAGCATCTGTGGGGCACCCTCAAATGGAAGGTGGAGGAGCGCAAGGTCTCTAACATCCACCAGCTCCATGATGTCATCATGGAGGAGTGAAAGAGGACTCCAGTGGCTACCTGTGAAGCTCTGGTGAATTCCATGCCCAAGAGGGTTGAGGTGCTGGAAAATTATGGTGGCCACACAAAATATTGACACTTTGGGTCCAATTTGGACATTTTCACTTAGGAGTGTACTCACTTTTGTTTCCAGCGGTTAAGACATTAACCTCCCTGGCGGTATGATTCTTTCTGATTTTAGGTGCTGAAAGCGGTACAATTATTTTGCATTGAAATTTGGCGTTTTATATTGTAGGTCTGTAATTCTTAACAATAACACACTTCAATCTGTCCAAACAAGAGTCTAGTAGATATCCCGGGTATGATAAAGTTTGAAACACAAAAACATAAATTATAATATAATAAAAAAAAAATAATAATTAAAAAAAATAAAAATAAATAGTAATAAAATAAATTTTCACACGATTCACTATCGCTCAATTCTGCAAGTGTTCTAATTTACTATCGCTGTTTTCTAGCTGGTCTAAAGCCATTTTTGACGTAAAGGGACACTTTTTGGTTGCTATGGACAATCTCCAGTTTCCAGGCAGAAAGAACAGTATATGCAATATAAAACTGCATGCAGGGCATGTGCCAGAGCACTGGGGACAAATGGGATGTGAAATGATTTCATACAGTACTGTAATCTGTAAGATTACAGTACTGTATGTGTTATGATTTTTACATTTTTTTGAATTTGCCGCCAGGCTCCGCCCCCGTGCGTCGCGACGCTCGCAGGGAACGGAGCCTGGCACAGAGAGGCTTCGGAGGAGGACACAGCCCTCGGACACTGCGGGGGACATCGCAGGATCCCGGAGACAAGGTAAGTAAGGAGGCACCAGGATCCTGCGATGCAATCCCGAGTGTGGCTCGGGGTTACCGCTAATGGTCCTGAATTTTAACCCCGAGCCACACTCGGGAATACCGCCAGGGAGGCTACTGGCTGTGTGTTGCGTTATTTAGAGGGGACATCCAATTTACACTGTTATACAAGCTGTACACTTACTACTTTAAATTGTAGCAAAGTGTCATTTCTTCAGTGTTGTCACATGAAAAGATATAATAAATATTGTCAAAAATGTGAGGGGTGTACTCACTTTTGTGAGATACTGTATGTTGAGTGGTTATAATGATCACCCTGATATCTTCCAAACATAGTCACTGAACAAATCTAGGTGGGAGGTTTCCCCACAGTCCTGCTGGGTGTTTGGTCCCCTGTCCTCTTATGTCTCCCATGTTATGTGCTGCCATGCCATTGGAATAATTAGATTATGGTGTTCTGCCATGTATGGTTGTGTATATAGATGTTTTTCTTAGAACGATATTCATCAATATTCATTTCTTTATCTAGATTATATGCCGTGTAACTTGGATATTGATGGCTCCTGATGAAGTGGACTTGCGTCCAGGAAACGTGTTGAGCCCCTAAAAGAATATCATTTTCCGGACAAGACACAGCACACTGTTCATGATTGATTCATATTTTAAGGTTTGCATTGCAAGAAATTTTCTATGTAGCAGTAATATATATTACATTTTAAAGTAAACAGACGGTGACCTCTGTGGTGTATTCATAAAGTAAACAAAATTAGGGACTTGTACCATCATCCAGGAATCTAGAGCTTAAGGATATTGGGAGCCTGGCCCCCAATCAGGCTGCCAAAGGAAATATGGGCATTTGGACTATTAAGGTACAGTAAAACATGTAACAATATAAATAATATAACAAATAAAAATTGCAAAGATAAAAACTTGATTTATTGATGCAGAAAACAAATCATCAGTTACAAGGTAAAACATGGTAGCGACAGTGAAGTCATTGACCCCGAAGGGGGAAGATTATACAGTAAGGCGATTAATCACAGATATCATGTTCCTCGACTAGTTTCGCGGATACTGGCTGCTTCATCAGGAGGGAATCTGTAGATTATGTTTCTGACTAAACAGTCTAACCTAACAAGTAGTAAAAATATGCATGGTAAAGTTGCTGAAAAACTTCATAATACAGCATCAGAAATAAACAGGATATTGACAAGGTTGAGAGGGGAAAAGGAGCGGAGCTGCTTTCCCATGTCCCAGCAGGCCCCTAGTGCAGGGCTCATATCACCAAAAATGATCTCCCGCGGCGACCTGGGGGAGCTACAGAAATAATGAAAATAGATCAGGGTAATCAAGACCACTTGGGTATATTAAAATAAAACAAGGAAGAGGGGCGCCTCTGAGTATATATCAATAATCATTTATTTACAACAAACAATATCCACTCACATGGAAGACTGTAGTATTGCGTTCTGGTGCATCTCTGAGTAGAGAAGAGGCTGGAGGATCAGAACGCAATACTACAGTCTTTCATGTGAGTGGATATTGTTTGTTGTAAATATTGATATTGATATATACTCAGAGGCGCCCCTCTTCCTTGTTTTATCTTCCTCAGCCTATTGGACCCTGCTTCTGGTCTTTTTTTGGTGGCAGCCCTGATAGACTTCCTCCTGTATATATATCTATATACATCTACATACACCTACCCTGCCATTGGACTATTTAGGATCTGTTATGTGAGGTATACCTGCTTTGCGCCTTTCTACTTGTTACTTGGGTATATTAAAGTGGCCAACCTAAAGATAGTGGATGGGTGGGGTGTCTTACAATAGAAGAAATACTAAGAATAAGAAGGTGACAATTGTGAATAGGTGGTAATATGGTGTGCATGGTGAGGGAAAAAGAATTGGTGAAAAATAAAATGAACAGAGAAAGATAAGTGGTGAAACGCGCAAACATCATGAATTGTATAGGGTAGAAAAAAGTGGGTGAACAGATGCAGAAGGGGATGGCATGGGGGGGGGGGACGGAAAAGAGGGGGGGGGGAAGGGTGGACATGATGGTGGGTGGATGGGAAAGAGGGGGAAAAAAAAGGGGGGTGAAATAGGGAAACAGAAGGAGGGATAAGGACAGAAGGAAGGGAGGGGGGAGGGGGAAGGGAGAGAGGATGAAAAAGATAGGGAGGAATGTGGCATAAGAGGTGATTAAGAGGCGTAGTAATACCTAGTACTAATGTAAGAGTTGTGAGGGTTCCCGGGGGAGGCATCACTAAAGGAGCCAGTGCCTGTACGTAGCCAGCAGCGATAACATAAGGGACTATAGGCACAGAGTGGAGGCATGATAGGGCAATTCCACCTATGCCCAGAGTGCCTATAGAGAAAAGAAACGGTATCAGGTGTAAAAGGAAAGCAACGATGCCAGTGCCTAGAATTAAGGGACTGCAACGTTGTAATAGTAAGGCTGAAGGACTTACAATGAGCTGGCTAAGGTATGTAATCCCAGGGACTGAACATCCAAATCAATAAGCAGGCCGAGGCCTGTTATTTGTAGCTCCCGACCGTGCGACGCTGACCCACGCACCGGTAGGATGTCGGCCCATGACGTCGCAGGGTCAGAGATCCCACAAGGTGCGCGCGCAACTAAATCGCGCTCATACATGCGCACCGCCGCCAAGGCCAGGCAAACTATCCCCGCCGGAGGCAGTGCAAGAGAAGAAGGCGGCCCCGTATTCGAGACCGACTTCTCCGTCAGGGATCTCACCAGGCCGCCGCGGGAGAGCACCGGTGGAGAGCCCAGCGCTGGCGCCAACCAATAGGGACAAAGCAAGGAAGGGGAAGCAGAATGCTCCAGTATCAAGACAGGATAAAGCAAATAATCATAGAAAAATACACGAAAATATTAAATAATGACAGGGAACAAATAAACATGTCATACAAAGTATTGTAAGCAGTAAGTGGGGACTAGTAAAGTACCCCACCAGACCGATGCGGTCACATACATAGCATAAGCCCATTGGGAACCTTAAATACATATGAATGCATATAAGAGAAAGTTGGCCGGAGACAATAAACATAATAGGGTATAACATGTAAAGAATTGGGCGGGTAGCCTATATAATGGTAGAGATATATCATTTTAAAGTAAGTAATAAAATATATTTTTTTTATTGAAAACACATGCTGTGTTAACCTCCCTGGCGGTATGATTATTTCAGATTTTTGCATCTCAAAGCGGTACAATTATTTTGCATAGAAATTTGGCGTTTTATATTGTAGGTCTGTAATTCTTAGCAATAACACACTTATATCTGTCCACCAAGAATCTAGTAGATATCCGGGGTATGATGAAGTTTGAAACACAAAATCATAAATTATAATATAATAAATAAATATAAATAATTTAAAAAAACAATAATATAATAATAATAAAATACATTTCCCCACGATTCACTATTGCTCAATTCTGCAAGTGTTCTAATTTATTATCGCTGTTTTCTAGCTGGTCTAAAGCCACTTTTGACGTAAAGGGACACTTTTTGGTTGCTATGGACAATCTCAAGTTTCCAGGCAGAAAGAACAGTATATATAATATAAACCTGCATGCAGGGCATGGGCCAAAGCACTGAGGACAAAGGGGAAGTGAAATGATTTCATACAGTACTGTAATCTGTAAGATTACAGTACTGTATGTGTTATGATTTTGTCATTTTTTTGAATTTGCCACCAGGCTCCGCCCCGTGCGTCGCGACGCTCGCAGGGAACGGAGCCTGGCACAGAGAGGCTTCGGGCAGAGGATGGAGCCTGCAGACAGCGCGGGGGGACATCGCAGGATCCTGGGGACAAGGTACGTAACCAGCACCAGGATCCTGAGATGTAATCCCGAGTGTGGCTCGGGGTTACCGCTAATGGTGCTGAAATTTAACCCCGAGCCACACTCGGGAATACCGTCAGGGAGGCTACAAAGTCCCAGTCTACTACTCAATTGTGTTGCCTATATTGCTCATATATGCGATTTCTGATCATCATTTGTTTTCTTTTAATATAGATTGCTCACAGATTTTGTATAGTCAGAAAAGATATATGAAATATATACCCAAACCAAAACCTTTTAACCTTTTGGGCATGTCCACCAGATGTGATATTTTTGTCCACATTCCCTAAAGCAGTTATGGGAAACACTTGGGGCATATAAGGTTATAGTTGTAGGTACCATGTAGCATCCTAAAAGCACTTTATAGGTCACTTCTATTCATGCAAATCATGATCCTTGTCCAGATCTTGCGCCCACCTTGTCATATAAGGTAGCTGTTAAGATTTTTAATTGAGCAAGACCTATATTGCTGAAATGTGACCTGTTATCTTGACATTGTTCCTGTAAAGGTACACCATTCATCATAGACGTAAGGTTTTAGTGCTGTTCTAATTTACGTAAGAAATGCATTACCTGTCCATAGCAATAGTGCTCCACAGAAAGCAATTTATATTTTTCTTGTCGATGTTTCAACAAGATACCCTAGTCATTGCAGAGATCAGCTATTCACAACAAACCTTTCTTAGTCCACCACATAAAATTAGATGGAGTGAAGCCTGGTGTGAAAGCTGAATTGTTTAATATAGGGGCTAACAGGCTATGATAGGATTTGAATTTATGGGCTGTAATTAAATGATCATACATATTCAGTGAAAATGACAAGGACAGGCATAAAATTAGAAGCCCTTCTTTAGCTGCCATCCACATAAGATGTTTGACTGGTCTTGGATTACAAGACAATGATTCAATGGGTATCCAGGCTGGATTTGGATGTATGAAATGGTTTTTATAGAGATGTGACATTAGAGAATATAGGGTTTGCTCAATTTTCCTGGGTCTTTTATCTCCCCATATGAATTTGAGTAATTTATTTTGGAATACTCGTATATCACAACCCAGGATCCCTATCAGCAAAGTCGTAAATAAAGAACAAATTCTAGAAAGACTATTCAACTTCACCAAGTGTATTCTGCAGAACAGGGACGGGGGATACTCTTTCCTCCTTTCCAAATCATCAGCTAGTGTTTTGAATAACGGGATAATATTTTTTTGGCACAAAGTATGAAGCGAGGGTGTTAAAGGTATTCTAAGGTAGGCAAAGCATCTGACTGCCATTCAAAATGAAAATTGTACTTAACATTTTGAAGAGTTTGTACATCTATGGAAATATAAGAACTTGGGATTCGGATTGATTGACTTTAAGGCCCAAAATCATAGAGATCTGTTGTAGGGTATTTAGCATATTGGGTATAAAGATAATGGGAGAAGAAAGCATCATTATAATGTCATCTGCAAAAAGTGTACTTTTATGCTCCCGTCCCCCACAAGGCCTGATATCTGGGTTTTCTGTATTTTTTTGCCAGTGGTTCCATTGCCAATATTAATAGAATTGGAAGCAGGAGGCATCCTTGACATTGCTCTTGATCATTAGAGATGCTTTGAGTTCTTTAGATAAAAATTTAGTCTGGAACTCATATTTCTCTAAGGTATAAAACAAATACCCCCAGGATATACAGGTGCATCTCAAAAAATGTTGAATGTCATCAAAAAGTTAATTTCTGTAATTAAATTTAAAAAGTGAAACTCATATAATATATAGATTCATTACACACAGAGTGATATATTTCAAGCATTTCTTTCTTCTAATTTTGATGATTATGGCGTACAGCTAGTGAAAACCCAAAATTCAGTATCTCAGAAAATTTGAATATTGTGAAAAAGTTCAATATTGTAGACTCATGGGGGGTTATTTATGAAAGGCAAATCCACTTTGCACTGCAAGTGCACTTTAGAGTGCAGTCGGTGTAAATCTTAGAGCCCTTGCACACTGGGGCGGGGGGCGGCGTCGGCAGGAAAACGCCGCTATTATTAGCGGCGTTTTACCGTCGGTATGTGGCCGCTAGCGGGGTGGTTTTACCCCCCGATAGCGGCCGAGAAAGGGTTAAATACCACCGCAAAGCGCCTCTGCAGAGGCGCTTTACCGGCGGTATAGCCGCGCCGTCCCATTGATTTCAATGGGCAGGAGCGTAAAGGAGTGGTATACACACCGCTCCTTCACCGCTCCGAAGATGCTGCTGGCAGGACTTTTTTTACTGTCCTGCCAGTGCATCGCTCCAGTGTGCAAGCCCTCGGGGCTTGCACACTGGAATGAAGGCAGCGGCACTTTCGGGGCGGTTTGCAGACGCTATTATTAGCGCAATAGCGCCTGCAAACCGCCCCAGTGTGCAAGGGCTCTAAGGGGTAGATCTGAAATGAGTGGAAGCTCTGCTGATTTTATCATCCAATCATGTGCAAGCTAAAATGCTGTTTTTTATTTTCCTTGCATATCCCCCTCGGATTGACAGCGACTTTACTTCCAAGTGCACTTGCAGTGCAAAGTGGATTTTCCTTTAGTAAATAACCCCCATGGTGTCACACTCTAATCAGCTAATTAACTCAAAACACATGTAAAGGTTTCCTAAGCCTTTAAATGGCCTATCAGTCTGGTTCAGTAGGTTACCCAATCATGGGGAAGACTGCTGACTTGAGAGTTATCCAGAAGACAGTCATTGACACCCTCCACATGGAGGGTAAGTCACAAAAGGTCATTGCTAAAGAAGCTGACTGTTCACAGAGTGCTATATCCAAGCATATTTTTATGTTTTTAATTTGTATTAAACATTTTACAAGGGTAACACTCAGAGTACATAACCAGGGACAATGATCGTTATATTATTGGAACAAAGATTATATTAATCCTACATAACACTTCTTGCAAGCTAAAATGAAATTTCAGTATAATATATATATTTCTACGTGTTCTTCCAAAGCATCTATACTGTGCTCTCGAGTATTCCCCAGGGGCAAAGGTCTACCCAGAGACATAGATAAAGGAAAAAAAGAAGAGAGAAAAAAAAACACAAAGACACATATCTGGGGGGCCCCTTCCTGACCAAAGATAATACCACCAAACTACCAATCCAGGTCCATACCATGCTCGAAGATATAAACTATTCACAAAAAGGACCTCAGGATATCAGATCAAGGTGACCATACCACCATATATTTAATATCAGAAATCTCCAGAAATAGCTCTACTTTCTATTTATCCAGGATTTGAGAGGCATGGAGCCCGGTCCCCTGTCCCCTTATCTCTCCCATGTTATATGCTGCAATGCCATTGAAATAAATAGATTATGGTGTTCTGCCATGTATGGTTGTGTATATAGATGTTTTTCTTAGAACGATATTCATCAATAGTCATTTTTTTATCTAGATTATATGCTGTGTAACTTGGATGTTGATGGCTCCTGATGAAGTGGACTTTCTCCTGATGAAGTGGACTTTCTCCTGATGAAGTGAACTTTGCTGTTATTTTTTCCATTCTCTTTAAGTGGTTAATTTTGGTTACCCACTCTTTTATAGTGGGAGCAGCTGGTGTACTCCAATGTCTAGGTATAAGTAATCGTACTACGGAGAAGAGAAAAGGCAATAGTCCTTTTTTTGCCTCTCGCATGGAGCCCGGATAAAAAGAAAGTAGAGTTAGTTCTGGAGATTTCTGATACGGCGTGCCAATGAGCAAATTTGGACTACGGACCCCCAAACTTCTTTAATCCGAGAGCAGGTCCACCATATGTGGATCATTGTACCTACCTCTCCCCCACAGCGACAGCACTTCTCAGGGTAGATTGAGGATATTCTGTGCAGCTTTGCCGGGCATCTATACCATCTAGTTAATATTTTATGGTTCTTCTCTTGTCTATAAGTTGAGAAACTAGTTTTAATAATTAGAGAAAAACATTTCTTCTTTTCTGCAGTGATCATATGGCCCAATTCGCTCTCCCAGTCTCTGGTATAATTCGGGCGTAAACTACTGAACCCCCCCCCCCCCATTTTACTCACCTGAACCCGTTCGTTCTCTCTCCGCGGAGACGCGCTCACCCTCTCTGTAATCCAAAGCACTTGTATATCAAAGCAAATTTTCCCATAAGAAATAATGGAAACTCAGATGATTCGTTCCACAACCATTTATTCATAGGTACTTCAGTTTATATTCCATATAAAAAGAATAAAGCAATGTGATCAGGTTGTGTAACCATAAAATGTCCATCCACAAATGGCAGCCTCCACAAGGGCATTAGAAGCAAAATCCAGCAGGAGCAACATAGTATTAAAGAGAAGAGAGGCGCCTCTACGTGTAGCAATATGTTGCTAAATGTTGTACCTTCATTAAATTTAACCATATTGCTATACTTGGAGGCGACTCTCTTCTCTTTTATAATCAGTTGTGACATGACGTTACTTGTATATCAAGTCAAAATTTATTAAAAATTTTGCTCGTCTTGCAAAATGCTCTCAAACCAATTGTGGTTTCTTCTGTGATATCTTTGCTTTCTGAGAGAGCCTTGGCCTGGGCAAACCCTCTATGGGAGATGCACAAACCTGTTGTCTTGAGTTACCCTGAGTTTGTGGCTTTAAAAGGGTATTTGACGCTCCGCTTCTGCTGCCAAGTGCCTCATGTCCATCAAACAGATTACAAGAACTGTTGCCGATTACGCCATTGAATTCCATACTCTGGCAGCAGAGGTTGCCTGGAACAATGAGGCCCTCGTGGGTGCTTTTTCTCATGGTCTCTCGGATACCATCAAGGATGAGATAGCAGCCCGAGATATACCCACTGAGCTGGAGAAGTTGATCACGTTTGCCATCCTCATTGACTCCAGACTCAGAGAAAGACTCTCTTTTAAAGAGCGCTTGTGGAAGCCTCCTATATATTTGTCTCCAAACTTTGCAGTCCCACCCTTGCTTCCCTCACCTCCCATGCCTCCTGGTACCGAGCCGGTCAGTGAAGATGAACCCATGCACTTGGGTTTCACGCATCTTTCTGCGGATGAGAGAACTCAGAAGAACTTAGGAGGAGGGAGAGCTTGTGCCTTTAATGTGGCCAGGCAGGTCACTTTTCAAAGTCTTGTCCTACCAGTCCAGGGAACGCCCGAACCTTGAGGTCCCGTCATGGAAATAACTTAAGTGGCGTTGTTTCGTCCACCAGTTATCCAGAAGGATAAGCCCCTGGTTTCGGTTACCCTTTCTTGGGCTGAGTCGTCCGTCGAGATACAGGCTCTAATGGACTCTGGGGCTGCAGGCCTGTTCATTGATGCTGCCTTTGTATCAAACCACTCGATTCCCCTGCAACTGCGTCACACTCCACTTGCCATTGAGGCTCTTGACGGGAGACCTCTACAGCCTGCCCATGTGACTCATGAGACTGTTTCGTTGTCCATGGCCGTAGGGGCTCTTCACCATGAGATAATCCAATTCCAAGTTATTTTCTCACCTAAGTTTCCACTGGTTATTGGTTATCCTTGGTTGCAGAGGCACATCTCTTTTGATTGGCTCCGTGCTGAGGTTCTCTCCTGGTCGCCACAATGCAGTAAGACATGCTTCCAGGAGGTAGTCAAGGTCCTGTCCGATTTTAGCGATGTCTTTGCAAAGGTCAAGTCGGTAGTTTGCCTCCGCACCGGTCGTTTGTGCAATTGACCTTTAACCTGGTGCCATACCCCCTCATGACCAGGTTTACCCTTTGTCGGTCTTGGAGGATAAGGCCATGGAGGAGTATGTTGCAGATGCACTTTCTCAAGGTTTCATCCGCAAATCCTAGTCTCCTGCTGGTGCTGGTTTCTTCTTTGTGAAGAAGAGTGGTGAACTGAGACCTTGTATTGATTATAGGGGTCTCAATCGTTTCACGATTAAGAATGCCTATCCGATTCTGTTGAATATGGAGTTATTTGACCGCCTTAATGGAGCAACGGTTTTCACAAAGCTTGATTTGAGAGGGGCATACAATCAAAGGATTAAGGAGGGCGACGAGTGGAAAACTGCATTTAATACCAGAACAGGCCAATATGAGTACCTCGTAATGGCTTTTGGCCTTTGTAACGCCCTGGCAGTTTTCCAGGAATTTTATTAATGATGTCCTCCGAGATTTGTTGCAGTTTTTTGTTATGGTTTATCTCGACCATATCCTCATATTTTCCCAAGTCCCTGGAGAGCCACCACACAGATGTCTGTCGTGTGCTTCAGAAACTAAAAGAGAATAATCTCTATTGTAAATTGGAGAAGTGCAAATTCCATCGTGAACAGGTTCAATTCCTAGGTTATGTCATTTCCACTGCTGGTTTTTTGATGGACTCAGAGAAACTTTCAGCAGTCCTACAGTGGCCCTGACCCGTGGGTTTACATCCTCTGCATCGTTTTCTTGGCTTTGCCAACTATTAACGGAAGTTTATTCGTAAGTTCTTGTCTCTCGTCAAGCCCCTGACTGATATGACCAGAAAGCACGATAACCCACAGTGTTGGTCTCCGGAGTCCATTAAGGCCTTTGAGAGTCTCAAGGCTGCCTTTGTTTCTGCTCCTGTGTTGGCACATCCTGATCCTACATTACCTTTTATCTTTGAGGTTGATGCTTCTGAGATTGGCATTGGCGCCCTTCTGTCTCATTGTCCTACCTCTGAGGGCGCTATGCATCTTGTGGCTACTTTTCCAAAAATTGTCACCTGCGGAGTGCAATTACGAGATTGGTGACATAGAGCTATTAGCGATCATTTTAGCCCTGAAAGAATGGAGACATCTCCTCGAAGGTACCACTGTGCTGGTTCTCATTCTTACTGACCATAAGAATCTCACATTCTTGTCTGAGGCTAAACGCCTCTCTCTCAGAAGGGCGCAATGGGCTCTTTTCTTGTCTAGTTTCAATTACATTGTCTCATTCTTACCTAGTATTAGGAATGTAAGAGCTGACGCTTTGTCACGAAAATTTTCCTCCACTTCCAAGTTGGAGTCGGTTCCGATACCTGTGATTCTTCCTGATCGTATTCTGGCTATGGTTCGCACCAGTCTCACTTCTCCTTTGGGTGACAAATTTTTGCTGCTCAGGTTCATGCTCCTCCTGAGAAACCTTGTGACTGCTGCTTTGTCCCATAGAGTCTCTGTACTGCCGTGCTCCAGACTTACCATTCTCCCAAGGCTGCTGGCCACCCTGGTAAGAATCAACTCTTTTGGGCTATTTTCCAACAATTCTGGTGGCCTAGTCTACTTGGTGATGTAACTGTCCTTTGTAGCTGCCTGTTCCGTGTATGCTCAGAGTAAGACTCCACGACACCTTCCAGCGGGCCTCCTACAATCCAATGGAGAGAGGCCCTGGACCCACCTGTCTATGGATTTCATCGTGGCGTTACCCAACTCCCAGGGCAACACAGTTATCCTTATGGTGGTTGACCGGTTCTCGAAACGTCTCATTGTATTTCACTTAGTTTGTTGCCCACTTCTAAGAAACTGGCTTTGATATTTGCTCGGAAGATCTTTCGCTTACATGGGCTACACAAGGTGATTGTCTTGGACAGGGGTAGGCAGTTTGTGTCCCGGTTCTGGTGAACAGTTGGGAATTCAGCTTTCTCCTCTGTGTACCACCGGTAGTCTAATGGGGTCGCAGAACGAGCCAATCAGTTCTTGGAGCAATTCCTACGTTGCTATATTTCTGACCATCATAACAACTGGTCTGACCACTTACCATGGGCGGAGTTTGCTAACAATAGTGCCTTGAATTCTGCTTCCCGATTGTCCCCGTTTATGGCGAACTATGGTTTCCAACCTTCCATGTTGCCAGACTTATTTGTTCCACAGAGTATTCCTGCATTAGAGGAGAATCTCCATGGTCTTCGTTCCACTTGGGCACAAGTCCAGGAGGCTTTGCGACATGCTAATGATAGGTACAGACTCCATGCTGACCGCAGACACCTGCCTGCGCTTTCCTACCAGGTTGGGGACAGGGTCTGGCTTTCATCTCGCAACCTCTGACTTTGTGTCCCCTCTCAAGTTCGCACCTCGGTTTATTGGGCCTTTCCGTATTCTTTGCAGGCTTACGAATTAGACCTTCCTTCTAATATGCGTATCCCAAATGTATTTCATGTCTCCTTATTAAAACCTTTGGTCTGTAACCGCTTTACCACCTCGGTGCTTAGTCCTCACCCTGTACAGGTTGAGAACCATGAGGAGTATGAAGTACAGTCCATTGTTGACTCCCATAAGTGCATACTGTACCTGGTGCATTGGAAAGGGCACGGTCCGGAGGAACGCTCTTGGGCTTCATCCTCGGAAGTACATGCCCCTGTCCTCCTCTGTGATTTCCATAAATGTTTTCCCTTCAAGCCTGGTGGTCCTCCGAGGGGGAGGGGTCATTGAAGAGGGGGTACTGTCTGGGCTGGGCTCAGCCCTTCCTTCTCTGAGCTTGCCGCTCAGCTGTCGGCTAATTGCCAGCTTCTATCTCTCCACAGTGACTCACCCGTTGATGATATCCTGCTTGTCAGTCCTGCCTACTTAAGCCGTCCAGCCCAGATGATTTCTGCCTTCGCCTTGGTCACATCTCTAGAGACGCTCTCCTGTGTTCCTGTTAAAGACTTGCTTGGCTGACATTCCTTCTGGCTCCAGATCCTGCTTGCTGTTCTACTAAGATCATCTCTGGCTTGTCTGACTATCTGTTCCGGTTCCTGAACTCTGGCTATTTTTTTACTATGTTTAACTTTTATTATTATTATTATTAAACAAGTGAGTTTTAACTGTACTTCTGTCTCAGTCTGATTCATGGTTTCTGACTTTCTGACACCTATCTAGTGTTTAGTCCAAAAAGATACTACTGTCCTCTCCCATTATAGTATGGTCAATCATATGTGGTTGCAAATAATGCAACATTTGATGAAAAGATTCAAATTGTCCCAAATTCGGGGTATAGTAAGAGATTAACGTAACTGTATGATTGTTAATTTTCCCCATTGTTAGCAGATGTCTGTCCTCACCATTTCTATTTTTTTATTGTGAAAATTACACCATCTTAAATAAACAAACAGTTGGGGTATTTGTTGTGAAGGTATCTTGGTGTGGAGGACTGAGAGAAATGTGTCACCTGTAGAGGATAAAAGGTAAAAGGATATCAAGACCTAAAGCATGGAAATTTTGAAAAGCCATAGACCGTTTTTCTTATAGAATTGAGACCTTTTACAGTGCTAGTTACTACCTTAAAGTGGCACTATACTCACCTTCAGTCCAGCGATGTGACATCTCAGAGCTCCCCGCTGGCTGCTGACTTCTTTGGGTGACCAGCTTCCGGGTCTTGATCGCTGGCCATTTTCTTTGGCTGGGCCAAGATGACAGCTCACAGCTGTACAGGGGCAGACAAGTAGGTAAGTAACTTTAATGCAAAGAGTATACAAAGCGTCTCTTCTGCATTAAAATTTCTGCCTGTTCACCCATTTTTATTTTACCCATGAAATTCCACTTTAAAGTTAAACACATAATTACTTGACATAATAATTCAGCTTGTAGTACTTGCCAATTATGGAACCACTCTGAGTTTTGTGTAGTTATCTAATAGTGTTCGGTGGAAAGAATGCCCTGTTAACATTGGTGTTCGGTAGGGAGAATGCTCCTTACATCGTTGGCCAGGGTTTTGCACAGGGAAACCCCGATCCTCCTCCTCTGGGATCCCCCACCGATGCTCTTGGCTCCCTCTACCCCTCCCCGAGTGCTCCATAGCAAGCCGCTTGCTGTTGGGGCACTCGTATGTGCTTGCTCCCGAACCACACCCTTTGTCCATTACCACACAGCGTAGCTTGGGCCCACCCCCCTGTCTCCTCACTGGCTGTGATTGACAGCAGCAGAAACTGCTGCCTTGATTTACAGTGAGGAGAGCAGAGAGAACTGATGCTCTTGGGCATAGCTCTGGATCGAGATCGGGCTCAGGTGAGTATGAGGAGGCTGGGGGGTGGGAAGCTACACACAGAATGTTTTTTACCTTAATGTCGAGTGCAATGTACTAGTAATAACAAGTTTGGGAATCATATTTGTTCTAGTAATGATGGTTCATTTTTGGGATTTCTGGAGACAGAGGTAGCAGATGAACTGGCTCAGTTAAAGCTTAATAGATCAATGGACCCTGATGTTTATCCCAGAGTTCTAAGGAATAGTTGTTGGACCATTAACTTTTTTTAATCAATCTCTTCTAACAGGAGAAGTTCCCCATGACTGGTAGACAGCTAATATTGTACCTATCTCCAAGAAGGGCAGTAAGGTAGAAGCTGGCAATTACAGGCCAGTAAGTTAATATCAGTTCTAGTCAAGTTAATGGAATCATTGATGAAAAGAATGATCATTGATTACTTAAAATGCACAACTTGCTGGACCCAAAGCAGCATGGCTTTACTGAGGGCAGATCATGTCAGACTAATCTGATTTCATTATTTGACTATATCACCAATGTTTTGGACCAGGGTGGTGCTGTGGACATAGCCTATCTTGATTTCAGCAAGGCATTTGATACAGTTTCACATAATGATCTAATCCAAAATCTGTACAATCTAGGACTTAACCCTTGGGTGGTTCAGTGGATATGCAGTTGGCTAAAAGCAAAGATACCAGAATGTGGTTGTAAATGGGGTTCACTCGGAACAGAGACCAGTCACTAGTGGTCTACCACAGGGTACTAGGTCCTGTTCTATTTAATCTATATGTAAGTGATATACGGTAACTAAAGGGTTGTTGGGTAAGGTATGTCTTTGCTGATGATACAAAGGCGTGAAATAGGGTTGATATCCCTGCAAGGGTCTGTAACATGAAACATGGTTTGGCATTGCTGGAAGATTGGGCAAAGCAGGAGAAACTACAGTTCAGTGTATCTAAATGTAAAATAATGCACCTAGGGAAAAAGAATCCCTTGACACAGTACAACATTGGGGATACGGTGTTGGCCAGCACTACAGAGGAAAAAGATTTGTAGATAATTAGATCAGATGATTTCAAAAAGAACAAACAGTGTAGCTATGTAGTGGGGAAAGCAAATAGAATTCTCAAAAACGTCACTAGAGGGTCACCAGCAGGAGGAAGGAGGTCCTGATTCCCCTATATAGATCTTTAGTGAGACCTCATTTAAAAAACTGTGAGATATCACTTACAAAAAGATATTGAAAAGACAGAACGAGTCCAAAGACGGGTAACCAAAAATGGTGAAAGGTCTGGGGGATAAAACTTAAAATATGTACAGTCTATAGAAGGGAACGAGGGAGGAGGGCAGGGGCATGATTGAAACCTTTAATTACATCAAGGGGGTGAATACGTTTCAAGAGGGTAGTATTTTTAATATTAACCCAAGATCAAGAACACGGGGACAAAATCAAACTAACTGGAGAAAAATGAAAAACTAATCTTAGAAAGCCTTATTTTATTGAAAGGGTAGTTGATGCTTGGATGACTTCCAGCATTGGTAGAGAATCAGTAAACAATATATGGCTTCAAACATGCTTAGGACAAACAAATATATACTCGGACAAAAAAAGTTTAAAAAAAAACAAAAAACTTAAAAACATGTATGAATTGAAAAAAAAGAAAAAGCAGATTCGACGGACTACTTGGTCTTTTCCTGCTGTCACTTTTTTATGTTTCTATATTCCAGAGAGTACATTGAAGTAAAAAAACCTTCTACCTTTAGAATTACTTTAAGGCCGCTTGCACATAGCCATAAAGTATATCTTATGGGCGTACAGTACATATTACATGTGTTGTTGTGGTGCCCAGCTTCTAGTTTATCGTAAAGTATAAGAAATATGCATTAAAAAAAATGGGGTATAAGACGATAACCGAACATTTCACTTTCGTGACCCTTCCTGCACCCTCTTCATAAACATCACAAGGATATTTCTTATGTTAATGGTCACAATTGCTTAATACAGAAACGTTTTGTGTGGAAAACAGTACCTATATAATTAGGAACAGCGTTATTATCACGTTCTAACTTTAAAACCTCTGTTATTCCTATACACCTGTCTATTTCATGCATATTTCTTCTACTATATTATAAACAAGAAGCATTGAATGCAGCAAGGTTAAAAAGATGTGTTTTGCTTCAAGTAAATTATTCACACTACTAATAAATGATTTTCCTGTGTTGTGAATTTTAAAGCATAATTTGCATGCAATGAACTTTTTGCCTAGAAATACATCTTATACATTAAACAAGCAGCCTTATGCTCCTAGGCAGTTCAATTAATGATATCTGCCATGGTATTTTACTTCAGGTATGTCTGTTTTTTACAGAAAGACAAAGGTATGCAAATGTCTGGATTGTAAAAACTGGCCAAGGCTTGCAAAGAATAATACTGAGATTTGCATTTGCTCAAGTACACTTCAGCCCTTTATAAAAGGGCTTGTAGTTAAACAGAGAATGGGGTTCTGTAACCATCCTATTTACATTAATGAACATGCAAATATTGGCTTATAAGTTGCAAGCCAAATAATTGTAGTCAGGGTTGTTTAAGCACTGGATTCAGTAGGCATGCAACCTATAAAACTATACATCCACCAGGATCTATTAACTGTGTTATCCTGTCATATAGCAGAATAAATTGACACTGCTCATCTTTTTTTTTTTCGGTTTGCTTATTTCACAAGCCAACATTTAGGCTCCGTTCACATCTAGGAGTCCCGGATTGCATACAGAATCGCCACGATTCTGCCCGCGACCCCAAATCACGGCAAATTGCAGGACTTCGTGACGCGATCGAGGTGCTATTGGAAGTGACAAGGATCGCAAGGGTGTCCCGCTATTTGCCATGATTTGGGATAGCGGGCAAAATCGTGGCATTTCCACCCATGATCAGATCACGGGTGGAAATGCCACGATTTTGCCCGCTATCCCAAATCATGGCAAATAGCGGGACACCCTTGCGATCCTTGTCACTTCCAATAGCACCACGCCTAGATGTGAACCTAAAAGGTAGCTGATTACTATGGCTATTGCATTAGGAAGGAAGGTCTGTGGACATTGTGGAGTTGACTTACTAAAACTGGAGAGTGCAAAATCTGGCGCAGCTTTTCAAAGAAAACCAACGAGCTTTCAGTTTTTTTGTTGAAGCTTAATTAAACAAGCTAAAGTTAGAAGCTGATTTGGCTACCATGCCAAATGGTAGTCAGTAAATCAACCCCTGTGTATCTAGGTTTCGCTAAAGTATTTGATACAGTACCCTATAAACGCTTAATTTACAAATTAAGATCTTTTGGCATTGATGAGATTTTATGTACTGTACAGGATAGAAAACTGGCTAAAGGAGCGCATCCAGATCTTGGTGAATAAAGGCATATTTTTTGGTCTGAAGTTGTAAGTGGATTACCCCAGGACTCTGGGAACCAGTTCTGTTTAACTTTTTCAATAATGATACAGAGGTTGAAAAAAATAGTTTAAACTCAGTGTTTGCTGATGATACAAAGCTAAGCAGGGTGATAACTTCACAACAGGATATAGCAACTTTACAAGAAGACCTACTTAGAATTGAAGGGTGGGCAGCTGTATGGCAGATGAGACTTAATATTGAAAAATGTAAAGTAATGCACTTTGGAGCTAAACATATGAATGCAAGTTACTTGCTAGGGGGCAAACCTCTGGGGGAATTGAGGATAGAAAATAATCTGGGGGTCCTAGTAGATGATAGGCTCAGCAATAGCATGAAATGCCCAGATGCAGCAAGCAAGCCAGCAGACTATTAGCATACATTAAAAGGGGGATTTACTCTAGAGATAAAACAAATTCTGCCATCATACAAAACTCAGGTTTGGCCAGATCTTGAGTATGCAGTCCAGTTCTGCTCACTGATGCTCAAGAAAGATGTGCTTGAACTGGGGAGAGTCCAGACAATGGTAACAAAGCTCAAAAGGGGGCTGAAGGACCTCAGGTATGAGGAATGACTACAGGGCTCATGTACACAGGGCAGTTGAAAACCTTTTCTAAAAGGTTGTAAACTGACAACTGGAAACCAACGGTGAAAAATGTCCAATTTACAGCTTTTATACACCACCTTTATGCAAGTTTAGCTGCAGTTATGAGCGTTTAAAGTTAGAAGCATTTTTAAAGATAACCTCAGGAGACCCTCCCAAATGTCCACAATGCATGAAAACAAGTAAATTATTAACTCTTTCAGCCATTGTGAACAGCTATTTTATCTAAAAGAAATTCCCAAAACATGGCCTGTTGGGGGTACTTGAGGACAGGGTTGAGAACCACTGCACTAGACAACTACACTACAAGTGCTGGGTCCACTTTAACTGAGCAAAAAACAACAGAGAAAACTAGAACCGTAAATTGCATCTCCCACCAGAATATCCATCTTAGAGACATTTAATTTAGTTTCACTGGTATTTTGCAATCACAATCAGAAGACAGCGATCATACGAATAGTATTTTTTTTCTTCTACCTTAAAGTCTGTGGTCTTTACAAAGTAATTTATTTTACTTTTTATTACATATACTGTAAATGTAAAATCAGCTTATACACATACAATACTACTTAATGGTCCTGTAATCTATTTTTAGTTTCGTGGTTTCTCACTGTGCTTTTTTATCTCCTTGTAAGGTCCTCCATGAGTCTCCAAATCTCTCCTCTTCCTCCTCACTTCTGTTTGTTTGGAACAGGTAGTGCCCGTTAGTTGCAGTCATGTGCACTACTTTGTGCACACTATACATTACATCCCATTGTCCATATGGGGAGAGAGCAAGAGAGGGTGGCTAAGTTCCTACATACAGTGGGACCATTGAGAACAAATGTAGCCAACCCTCCAACAGGAAATCAGATTAGAACAGCAAATAAGGATTTTTGGAGGAGGCTGAGAACAATAAAAAAAGTACTTTTTTTAATTATTATTTAGGACTTTGTAGCTGTAATTTCTACAGTGCCCAGGAGCTTGGTGCCCATCAGCATTGTGCATTGGTGCTTATAGGGAGGATTACCCTTTCTTTATAAATGTAGCAAATGCAAATATTAATTTTTATTTGCCATAGCAGAAATACATCAGTTGTACTCATTCTATATGTTATTTTGAGCTGAACATCCAAATATTATCTCCAATATACAAGTAGTTCTGTTTCTATTTGGAAATCATAATACAGTGCCTATGTATTCTTTTCTGCTATCATATTACCTTCTCATTTAGTTTTCACCTGCTCATAATCATTGCACAATATTCATGTGACAGGAACACTCAGCTTATCTTAAACTCTTCAACCTGCACTGGAAAACAAACTAATGTTAAAATAAGATCAGGTGATTGGACCACAATCTGTACTGACAAAAGAAAACACACATTAGATTAGTGGACATGCCTGCACATGACTCGAGTCTACAGCATTTCACCATGACTGATATTCATCCATTAATTTGCATAAAATGTGGAGAACCTTGCCCAGTATTAGGAGTGATTGAATGGTTATGAATTACATCACTCACTGGCTAGAAATATAACCCGAGATTCATAACCCAAGTCTCTTTTCTTTATTATTCTATTCAACAATATTCACCTGAGTGCATATTCTTCTCTTTGCCCCATAATAACTACATTTATCCTATTGACAGCATAACTACAATATACACTATATTACCAAAAGTGTTGGGATGCCTGCCTTTACATGCACATGAACTTTAATGGCAACCCAGTTTTAGTCCGTAGGGTTCAATATTGAGTTGGCCCACCCTTTGCAGCTATAACAGCTTCAACTCTTTTGGGAAGGCTGTCCATAAGGTTTAGGAGTGTGTCTATGGCAGGGATATGCAATTAGCGGACCTCCAGCTGTTGTAGAACTATAATTCCCATGAGGCATAGCAAGACTCTGACAGCCACAAGCATGAGAGGCAGAGGCATGATGGAACTTGTAGTTTTGCAACAGCTGGAGGTCCGCTAATTGCATTTCCCTCGTCTATGGGAATGTATGACCATTCTTCCAAAAGCGCATTTGTGAGGTCAGACACTGATGTTGGGCAAGAAGGCCTGGATCGCAGTCTCCACTTTAAAGAGATTGTAAAGTTGAGTTTTTTCACCTTTATGCATCCTATGTATTAAGGTGAAAAAACAACTGGCAGTCACCGGCCCCCTAGCCCCCCCATTTTACTTACCTGAACCCCTTCATCTTCTTCAGCGGGGACGCGCTGTCCTTCTCTCTACGGAGACCCAGTATCACGTACCTTACAGCAGAGCCCGAAATGATGAGGTTGGCCTCTTGCACGGTTCCGGTCCAAGTATCCCTGGTGGTGGGTACAGGGAGTGTGAGGGCAACGAAAGGGTGCAGGTGCCTGCAGGCAGGAGGCTGGAACTTGGAGATACAGGAACCTCTGCTGAGGAGATGTGGACACTGATCACCAGACTTGTTTAGCGGGAGCCAGATCAGGATCAACTGCAGAATCAGGAACAGGCAGGAGTCGACAACAGGCTGGCAGCGGGGTACCGAATCAGAAGGCAAAACTGTAGTCAGAAACAGGCAGAGGTTGACAACAGTTGGGCAGCAGTATACAGAATCAGAAGGCAGAGCCGTAAAGTCAGTATTGCAGGTAGAGGCAGGTTCAGCAAGCAGGGGAGATCCAAGAGAATGGTCAGAAGATAGCCGGGTTTTCAGGAACAAGGTCAATCAGGCAGAGTAACAACAGGAACACAGGAACAAGCTGAAGACAATCCAGCACTGATGCTAGGCAGACTCTCTGTTTATATAGGGTGCTGTCTGCCAGGATTCGCACCAGCGTACATCCGTGCATGAGCACATTAGCACCTTACCGCATGCACGTTAGCGCTATGGCTCTCGTGGGTGCTTGTTAGCGCGCGTTCGCATAGAGGTGCCATTGTGCATGCCCACCCTGGATCTCATTTGTCTCTGGCTGCACAGAGATGGGTGCTTGCTGTGTGAGTTCTCTGACACCCAGCTTTGATTGGATAGATAGCCATTGGCTCCTGCTGCTGTCAATCAAATCCAATGCCCCAGAGGGGTGGGGCCGAGTCATACATTTGGCTTCTATGGGAGATGCTGGGAGAAGCCACGAGAGCCGCCGTGGGACCCCAGAAGAGGATGTTCGGGGCCACTCTGTGCAAAACGAGCTGCACAGTGGAAGTATGACATGTTTGTTATTTAAAAAAAAGCAAAAAAAAAAAAAAAAAACAACAAAGCTTTAGTATCACTTTAATTAATCCCCATAGGTGTTTTATCGGGTTGGGGTCAGGACTGTGCTGGATAGTCAAGTTCCTCTACCCCAAACTCATTTATACATGTCGTTATGGACCTTGCTTTGTGCACTGTTGCGCAGTCATGTTGGAACAGGAAGGGGCCATCCCCAAACTGTTTGGAGCATGAAATTGTGTACAATGTCTTGGTATGCTGACGCCTTAAGAATTCCCTTCACTGGAACTAAGGGGCCAAGCCCAACCTCACACCAACCCCTCACAGCCCCACACCATAATTCCCCTCCACCAAATGATTTTGACCAGTGCACAAAGCAAGGTCCATAAAGATATGGATGAGCGAGTTTGAGGTGGAGGAACTTGACTGGCCTGCACAGAGTCCTGACCTCAACCCGATAGAACACCTTTGGGATGAATTAGAGCGGAGACCAGTACAAATCCATCCATTTGCTGAAATCCCCCCCCCAAAAAAAAAAAAATCAATTCACCCCTCCTAGCACAAATCCTCTACCCCTAAAATGTCTCTTCCTAGTACCCCCACTTCAAATCCTTCCCAGCACAAAATCCCCCCTCCTAGCACAAACCCCTCCCCCCAGATTGCTGAACCCCAAATCCCCCTTCCAACACAAATACCATACTCCCAATCACCTTGTGGGACCCCCCCACCTCACATGATACCATAGTGCCCAGGGAAGCCGCCCCTCCAGCACAGCCCTGTATATACTGTATCTATCTATATATGTAAGTTGTAAAATATGAAGCAGGTGCACTCATTGGAACTTGTAACAGGAGTTGCAAGTCCCAAGTGCATCTGCTGTCTGATTCATATTCCACATACCTCCAACCTTCATGAATTGCACCTGGACCAATGTCCCTATATACATATGCGTTGGCCCACTTCTACACTACCTTTGTAAGTTGTTTTATACCATTCGTATTTATTATTACCGTCATCATAATCCTTTATTATAAGTGACATACCGTGCTGTACATGAAATTAACAAAATGTGTATATTACAGACAGAACTATAAAATCTGTGGCAAAAAAAGTCAGGCAGAGGGCAGTGTCATCTGTGGGTCCCTGCAGCTGATCTTCTCCCCATTACAGACTTACTATGCCATGTTCTGCACTGTCTGTCTGTTGAGGCAGTCCATCCCTGTATAGAAGAGCAGGATTTTGCTTCATAATGTTAGAGTTGCCCCCTTAATGACTGGTGGAGAATAGCAAAGATGTGGAAGCAGGAATATGTATACAGTGCAGGTCCCCAAGTACAGATTCTTCTCCAGCAAGCAGCACAGGAGGAACATCACCAAATCTTACTCCAATTCTTGCGAGACTAATAGAGACAACAGTTCCTTAGACCTCACACTGCAGATACACAGCTAAGAAGCTGTACGTACACCCAAGAAGTGCACCATTTTTCAGGAAGAATTCCAAACAAAGGGTAGATTTTTCAGGGTAACGCTTCGCACAATTAACATTTCTAGATGTTCCCTATGACATAGCAAATCTTCAGTTTCTGAGTTCACGTCTAGTAAACTACAGACATTTGTGTTCAGAATTAGTGCACTACATTTAATCAGCCAAAGAATGTGTGTTTCTAAATAATGGGATGAGCTGACAATTCTAGGTATGTAAATTCCACACAAAACAAACATACATAAAAATATGATACAGAATATTAAGGCACAACCTGAACAAGTGGAGGAACTAGGTGAAGAAAGGCTGTGATGGCATTGATTGGAGTTGGATATAGAATGACTAGAGTTGAAGAAGGATAGGATCACTGAAGTGTTGATTTTAAGGTGCTGCTTAAATATATAGGTGAGAGCTGGGGAAGTATCATGAAGGAGACACTTGCAAAGAAAGGTAGGGGGTCACGAATAAAATTGTATGGCATGAAGGTATTAACTAAAGGGACATTGGTAGGTAGATGGGGAACAGAGAGGGCAGATTGGAGAGCTTTTGTAGAGGTTGAGGTGTGAAGTGTTTTAAAACCAAAATATGTTTTCTATTCTCATCTCAGATTGTAACCAGTAAAAATAGATCAGATGTGCAACCAGACTGATAAAGATTAAGAAGTGAGTTAAACATAAGGAAGAGGCAGTCAGATAAAGTTAAGGCTTTCATGTAGCTTGGATCCATATGTAAAAAAGAAATTAAGCGGGAGCTCGAGAGTAGAGAAAGATTGAAAGAGCTTCTCATTCAATGTATGATTGTCTATTTGATTACAGAAGGGAAGGCACCTGTGAAAAGTGTTTGAATCGTATTAATGCAGCAACCACAGGAGAAGAGTGAGTAAAGAATAGGTCAGAAGGGATAAGGTTATGTAGACAGGTTTTGGTGGTAAATGACGACAAGAGGAAGACTGCTTATAATCCCAATTTCACAAAGGGTGCCTAAAATCTACATCTGGGAACTGAGGAGACCAGTTGCTGGAGTTTTGGGAGAGGAATGTTATACCATTCTTACCTGATACAAGATTTTAACTGCTCAACAGTCCTGGGTCTTCTTTGTCGAATTTTTAGTTTTAAGATGCTCCAAATATTTTCAATTAGTGAGACATCTGGAATAATGCAGTTTGGCCATGTCCTGCTAAAATATGCAAGGCCTTCCCTGAAAAAGATGTCATCTGGATGGGAGCATATGCTGCACTAAAACCTGGATATATCTTTCAGCATTAAGGGTGCCTTTCCAGATGTGAAATCTGCCCATTCTATACGCAATATTGCCCCCCCCCCCCCCCCCATACCATCAGAGATGCAGGCTTTTGAACTGAGCATTGATAACAAGCCGGAAGGTTCCTCTTCTCTTTAGTCAGAAGGACACATCGCCCATGGTTGCCAAAAATTTCAACTTTTGATTCATCTTACAACAGAACAGTTTTACACTTTGCAATAGACCATTTTAAATGAACTTGGGCCCAAAGAAGACAGCAGCATTTCTGTTCAGATATGGCTTCCTCCTTGCATTTTTGAATGACACGTCTGTGTTCAGACAGTGATTTTGGAAGTATTCCTGAGCCCATGCAATTCTGTCTGAGGGCCTGAAGATCACAGGCCTCCATTATTGCGCTTCTGCCTTGTTCCTTGCACACAAAGCTTTCTCAAGATTTTCAGAATCTTTTGATGATATTATGTACTGTAGACCATAGGGAAACAAAGGAGAGTGGGGACAAGGGGACAGTCGCTGATGTTGACCCCATAACATTGCCACCCTGAGAGTGGCTGGACTATATCGGTACTGATTGACAATAAGAAAATGATATAAAAAGGTTTATTACAAAAAGGAAAATACATAGTATACTTATTAAAATTGCAAAATAGAAGCTCAGGATTCCCCAAGGGATATCTGTTGTTACAAAGTATAGAATGGTCTGGGTCTCGACTAGTTTTGAGGTATTACCGCTTCCTCAGGAGGACCAATCTATGAAACAGATAATACAATGAAATACAAGAATAATGAATACAATGATCATAATACAGCATGTACGAAAAAAATAACAAAAAAAATAATAATATATATAATTATTCCCCTCCCTGCTTCCCCTTCCCAATTCCTTCCCATCCTTTCCTCCCTCCTCTCTCCTTGCTCCTACTATCTCTCTTTTCCCAACCCCCTCCCTACTATGTGAATTGTTTAATCTCCTTTATCTTTCAACCAGCCAACTCATTAGGCCCCATACCTGTTTTATGTTCTTTATTTAGAGAATTCCGCACAATCCCCCTTGTCCGCCGCGGGGGGAATTTATTTGGGCGGCTTGATGCCGCACATGATCACCTAGTTATAGGGTAAGCTAGTTCCTTATATATATTTTTTTATTATTTTTTTTTGGTTATTTTCTTTTTCTTACATGCTGTATTATGATCATTGTATCCATTATGCTTGTATTTCATTGTATTATCTGTTTCATAGATTGGTCCTCCTGAGGAAGCGGTAATACCGCGAAACTAGTCGAGACCCAGACCATTCTATACTTTGTAACAACAGATATCCCTTGGGGACTCCTGAGCTTCTGTTTTGCAATTTTAATAAGTATACTATATTTTCCTTTTTGTAATAAACCTTTTTACATAATTTGTTAATTGTTGTCAATCAGTACCAATATAGTCCAGCCACTGTCCCCTTGTGGGAATGTTATGGGGTCAACATCAGCCACTGTCCCCTTGTCCCCACTCTCCTTTGTTTCTCTATAATAATTTGGATGATGGTACGTTTTTAGGATTAGTTATCTTTGACTACATGAGGCCATACTCAAAATCCTTGTACTGTAGACCATGATATAAAGTCTTTGCAATTTTACATTAAGGATTTTTAGATGCAGCTTTTGAAAGATTGGTGAACTCCTTGCCCATCTTTACTTCTGAGACACTCTGACTCAGTGGCAAAGCTAGACATTCTTTCCCGAAACTCTGACCCAAGGCAAAGACTCGTTTTGGCGTCCCCCCACCTCCCTGAAAAGGACGGTGTCAATAGAACAGAGGTTGGTGTCAGTAGGGCAGTGGACAGTGTCAATTCAGTGTAGTTTTTAATTCTTATTATTTTATTACTTTGTGTAAGACATGGAAAATCTACTAGCAGAACACATTTTTTACAGAGAACCTAAATGACAGAAACTCCTAATATAGAATCAGAGAGGTAGAGGGGGAGAGATTGAGAGAGGCAGAAGTGGGTGGAGGGAGAGAGATAAAGAGGAGAAATGGGAATAGGAAGGAAAGAGAGAGATGGGAAAGTAGGAGAGATATGAATAACGGGGAGAGAGAGGAGGAGGGGAAAGAGGTGAAGGGAGGTGAGAAAGGGTGTGTGTGTGAGAGAGAGAGGGGGGTGAGAGAAAGAAAGGTGAGGGGGCAGAGGGGAGGTGAGAGAGTAAGGAAGGTGAGGGAAGGTGTAAGAGAGATAGAGGGGTGAGGGAGAGGATGTAAGAGAGAGAGCGGAGAGAAAACGGGGGTTGAGAGAGGGTGAGAGAGAGCGGTGAGAGAGTGTGAGGGAGAAGATGTAAGCGAGAGATGGGGTTGAGAGATAGAGAGGGGGTGGGAGAAAGAGGGGACGAGAGAGAGGGGGTGGGAGAAAGAGGGGACGAGAGAGAGGGGGTGAGGGAGAGGATGTAAGAGAGAGAGGGGGTGAGAGATGGTGAGGGAGTGGATGTAAGAGAGAGAGGGTGGTGAAAGAGGGTGAGGGAGAGGATGTAAGAGAGAGGGGGTGAGAGATAGGGGATGAAAGAGAGTGGATGAGTAAGAGGGGGGTGAGAGTGGCAGGTGAGAGAAAGGGGGAGTGCGAGAGGGTGAGGTAGAAGATGTAAGAGAGAGGGGGTTGAGGGTGAGAGAAAGGGGGTGAAGGTGAGAGAAAGGGGGTGAGAGGTGAGAGAGAGAGGATGTAAGAGAGAGAGAGGGGGTGAGAGAGTGGTTGTGAGAGAGAGAGAGATGGAAGAGGGTGAGGGAGAGGATGTAAGAGAGAGAAAGGGGGTGAGAGAAAGGGGGTGAGAGAGAGAGGATGTTAGAGATAGAGGGGGTGGGAGAAGAAGGGGGTAGAGAGAGGCGGGGGGAGAGAGGGGGTGGGGGAAGAGCGAAGGGGGTGAGAGAAGGAGTCAGAGGGAGAGGAGAGGTGAGAGAGGGGGGGTCAGAGAGAAAGTGTCCTTGAGTTGGTTCCCTACTACTTTAGCCACTGGGGAACTCCTATACAGTATGTATACTTTCACTGCCGTAATCCCTACACTCTTCCAAGTTTTACCAACACTAAATCACAAAAAGACAACCCCTAGGCTGTTTATTGGAGGTGGAGTGAATGGACTGTTGCTTGGGTGGCTCTGTGGTCTTTGTGCTGTTTAAGGAGAACCAGTTAAAAATCAGCAGGAGTCTGCAGGAGTAGCACGGCATGGGGGTGCTCATTCCATGATCTCCCTCAGTGCACACTACTGCCACCATTAGCAGGAGCCGGGTGCTGTCTTCCGGCCGCTGCCGCCACCTAGAGGCCTTTGCTGTCCCACTCCCCGCACCTGCTCCCACTGGACCGGATGCTCTATGATGAGGCCATGATGAGGTCGCTATTGACCCAGTGCCCTCGGCCAGTACCCGATTGATCAGTCAGCCCCCGGGCCACAGAGTCCCAGCGGGGGTAGGGTGAGCCACCGGCGCCGTAATAAGTGAATGATCACAGGCAAATTACGCGGTCGCGAGGCCCCGTGAGTGCAAGGCCTTAGGTGGCTGCCTAATTATATAGCTGCCTATGAGTATGGGCGTTAGACTTGCATTGATAAATTTTTGTATGGGTGTTAGACTGGCGTTTTCCAAGCATTTATGACATGTTAAAAATGCACCCTAAACGCACTATGGGCAGTTTTGAAGTGTTTGATGATCGTTAAGGTACGTTAAAACCACTCCATAAATGCCTATTCCATTACAAGGAATAGACTTATCTTAATGCCCCGCAACTGCAGCAAAACTGCCTGCCAGAGCATTTGCAAAGCATTACCATAGACTTAAATGGGAGGCATAGAAAGGCTTCAAACTCCTCCTGACCCGACATGACCATGTGCTGTCCATTGTATCATTTGCGTAGGCGTTTGAGGGGGGTTTTAACGCCTCTCAAACGCCTGCTTTTAATGCCAGTGTGAACTTAGTCTAAGATTAACAAAAAAAAAAAATGTGTATGATAAAGATTATATAATGCATCAAAAATGTGATACCACAATAAAACTAATTACACATGCAAATGGTCCTGTAGAGTGCAAATAGTTCAAACCCTCAATTATAATATAGTAATATCTGCGTATAAATTAATGTAAAAAGGACCAAGTTCATAAAGTAAAGTGCATCAAGTCTAACCGAAGATCAGTGAATAAATAAGTAACTGTGATCTCCACCATGCAGATACCATCACCAATACTCCGCACTCACCAGATTAAATGGCTGCCTACAAATTAGTAGCCACTGCGCTTTATCACATTCCAGGCAACACTCCACTCTGGTCACGGTCCCTTTAAGATGACATCCAAATGACAGCCAAATGACAGTAGAAATGACCAATATATGTCACCCTTCACAGGAAACAGACAGGCCACGTAACTGTGTGGAGTGAATGCTCACAAACCAGGGCCAAAAAGGTGTCTCAGAGTGTAATATTTATTAAAATGTACCATTAAAACACATATAAGGTGATAAGACAACGAACTGTCAGCTAGGTGAAGTGTTTATACATGAATATATGTTGGCTATTATATCCCCATTTGCTGTAAGCAGTGTCTTACCTAAATATAAGAGCGCCAATATATTTATAAGTAGTTAGTGAGTGTAACATTGTGTGCCAAACATGCTTTTAATTACTTTTTCTTGACTGTGTAGGTAGCTGCTGGAAAAAGTTTCAAATTTCCGCCCACTCAAGAAACTGCATGAATGTAAAAAAAATTACTTACATAGCTGGGAGAGTTCTCATGTAATCTTATGGGTGTCTTATTCTTGCTTTTAGTGAGGTCTTAAAGAAAATATGCTGCCTTTTCCCAAATAAATTGATACCCCTCCTCACTGATGCTTGCCTTCCTCACATTCCCCCACCTGTCTGTTCAGCTTCCTGTGAGTCTGTGTTGGAGTTTAAATGACGCCCCCCCCCCCCTCACACGATGATGTTTGCCTAGCAATGGGTCCTTAGAAGATGTGAGGAAGCTTACAAGCTAACCTATACTTGACTAGAACTGGATATTTCTGAGGACTCTGGCAAAGCAACAGAACAGCAGTTGAGCAGGCAATGGTAAACATCAGCTAGCTGCTATTAAAGCCCATCTCTGGGCAAAATATGAACCCCATCCTCTCTAAAGGGAAGATCATATTTAAATAATAGATTATCTTTAAAAGTCTGTGTAGGAGTGTCTCAAACTTGACTAAATCTGAATAGCATTGCAATTGCTTGCCATATAGTTCTGATTTTGGATTAAAGGTGGGAAGAAAGAGGGTGCATGTAAAGGACTTACAGATGGCAACTTTTTAAGCAACCTTTGACCCACCCAGGACTAATTAGATCTTTATAACCTATTGAGCCCTAGGACCTATCAATCTTTGGTCACTGAGCAGTCGGGGAAGACTCACAGCCCACAGAGAAAGAGTATTGCACCTCCAAGTACACAAACTGTCTCTACTGCAACACTTGCAGAAATCCTTGAATGCCACGTTTACCTGCTCACCTCACGAGTGCACTTAGGGAAGCCACTGTCACTGTCACTGTAGGCCACCCAGGACTAATTAGATCTTTAAAACCTGTTGAGCTCCAGGGCCTAACATGCTTTGGCCCCTGAACAGTCTGGGAAGGCGTACAACCCACAGAGACAGAGCATGGCAACTCCAAGTACGCGAACTGTCTGTGCTGAGAGACTTGGAGGAATCCTTGAATGCCATGTTTACCTGCTCCCCTCACAAGTGCACTGTTGGAAGCCACAAAAGACCTCCTAAAACAATTTAATGATATGCTCTAGACAGCACTGAACAAAATGTCCAAGAAGATGAGCATAGGCCCTGCAGACCCACTGCAACAACTTCACCACAGTTATTGAAAGTCATGAGGAGGACATTGAACATATTACAGGTTTTCCCAAAAAAGCTTATGAAGTAAAGGGGCCTCAGTAGATATTACAAAACTGAGCAGCTTTGAAAAAAGTTGATTCATTTTACTGTCATACCTTTAGGCTATTTAAGTTCCCCAAGAAGTCTGGCTGAAACCTCCCAGTTAATACCTACATCCTGCCGTGTTGCTAGGACATGAAAACAGTTGGTTTTTGCTACTGTAGCACTGGGAGTGAGTGCCAATGGTTTTCACATTCTAGCCACAAGGTAGGACGTGGGGATTGCTAACTAGTAGTTTTTCAGCCAGGCTTCTGAGTGGGAGGCAAATGGCCTACAGGTGCAACAATAACATTAATAAACATTTTACAAAGCTGCATAGTTTTTCAATATCTGCTGGGGCCTCTTAATTGCATAGACTATTTTCTGGAAGAGGTGAACTTAACCTTTAAAGCAAAGAACAAGTCCCCTGACACTCCACCTTCAGGACTCAAACACGAGGCCTCCCAGCATCTATCAAGGACTTGAATTCCTCTGTTACTGCCCTGTTTCAAGAACTGGCACCTGAAATACCTTTGGGGTGACTGGAATTCAACAACATTTATAAAGCACTTACAAGGAAAAAGCCAGATGGGCCACCATAGGACATTATCGTCTGATGTCCCTGCTATAAGGGAAAGCGTCTGGCTTCTGGATTTGGCTCACAACCAATCCTTGAAATACCAAGGAAACAAATACCAGCTGTTTGTAGACCATTCCCCCACAACTAGAGAGATGACTGCACTTCCAAACTTACCAGCTGATCCTACACGGACGCCAACTTTGTTACCAATGAGGCTTTCTTCTAAAGCTTCAATTCTTTTACCAGAATAAACCGTATTCAGTGAGCACAGTGGATGAAGAGCCTCTTGGATTGCTTACATCTTTAATTGCTTCCAAATACCTCAACAACTGCCAAAGCAGACAGACCTGCATTTCCCAGAGACCCCCTACCTCAAAGTGCTCCCCATGACTCCCCAACATAGCAATCTTCTATATGTAGCACCCTGGGTTTTAGTCAGGGATGCTCCTCACAAATTTACTTGTCAGGAGTAGTTACCCTGGTCAATTGTTAGAGATCTATTAATTTCTTCCTACGCTTGGCCTGGTTGTACTTTTCTCTTCTACCACTAGGTGGCCGGGCACTTGGTGGTACTAGATATGAGAAGGACAACTCAAGGTCAGGTTATGGGTATATGGGGTATCTCAGCCAATGGGCAGGGGTTTTCTTGGATCCCTTTGCCTGCTGGGAGAGCCTATATATTCGGATGGAGTCAGGTGATCTATGTTCTGTGCCACCTGGATGGCTGTCTGGGTGGACATGTGTCGTGTTCCCCGGGCTGCTAGGCCGGAGATTGGGCTTATCCCGGGGGCATCTGGCTGCTAGGCTGTGTGAGGGCCTATCCAGAAGTAAGAGAGCAGCACAGGGTTGGGATTGCTGCTTGCAGTCTAACCAGATGTGACGATTCTGCCAGCCGGAGAACCTGTCAGTGGTCGGAGGTAGAAGGGAAGCTGTCGCCACAAAGGGACCAACCACCTTATTACCAGGGACCACAGTGAGTAACTGAAGCAAGTACCGGAGCAGCATTCTCACCGTACAGGCACAGTGGAGAATCGGGAATCTTCAGGCGGTGATCAGGGACCCAACCAGCGGAGGTGACACTTGCAACTATGTACATAGTTTAAGTGTCTAGATACATTAGATACATTTATGTCATCATTGTAGGTAGCACCATTATAGTGTTCAGCAATTCGGGTTCAAAGGTGTCTGGAGGTGCACCCCACATATTGGAGTTCGCATAAAGTGCACTCCATGGCGTATACTACATTTTTGGTGCTGCTGTAACTTTCTATTGTGAGTTCTCTACCATTGGACCAAAAAACAATAGTTTTATGGCTCTTGCTGTGTTTATTGCAATAACGGCATGAATTAAGGCCACAGCAAAAAGAACCATTTGTTTCCAGCCATGAATTTTGGTGAACTCGAATATATAACATATAACATACGAACATGTAAGCATTTTATCTACTCTTGTGCAAGAAATAAAGATATTCATATGGATGTTGGCGTTGCCGGCTACTACTTTTGCTTTATGATAACCCTTTACGTGCTGTGGAGTATTGTCAGGGTTTTACCACCCGATAGCAGTTACCACCCTGGCCACAAATGCATGTGTTTGTACCCTGCAAACTAGATCTTATGCAGCTATGTACACTACAAGGCAATGATATTAAGCTGTTTGACACCCTGCTCAATCTTCTATGCTTCTGTTTAAAAAGGTAAGGCTAGTACCCTAAAGGTAAGGCACTTTCTCCTGGGAGGAGATCTCCGCCCTGGCCAGGGAACGTGCAGGAAACCACGCCCCTGATTGGTCACTCTGCAGCCTGATCACATATTTGTGGTGTCTACTGAGGAAAGGGGGTGAGGGGCCCCAGGATGGTTGATGGAGGAAGAGAGGACCCCTGGGTGGCTGGGGGAGAAGGAGAGGACCCCTGGGGGGCTTAGGGAGAATAAGGCCCCTGGATGGCTAAGGGAGAAGGAGGGGGTGGCTGGAAGAGAAGGAGAGGGCCCCTGGGTGGCTGGGAGAGAATGATAGGGCCCCTGGGTGGCTAAGGGAGAAGGAGAGGGTCCCCGGATGGCTAAGGGAGAAGGAGAGGGCCCCTGGGTGGCTAAGGGAGAAGGAGAGGGCCCCTGGGTGGCCATCTGGAGAAGGAGAGGGCCCCTGGGGGGGTCACCTGGAGAAGGAGAGGGCCCCTGGGTGGCCATCTGGAGAAGGAGAGGGCCCCTGGATGGCTGTGGGAGAAGGAGAGGGCACATGGATGTTTGGAGGAGAAGGAGAGGGCCCCCAAGGTGGTTGGGGAAGGAGGAGAGGGCGCTGGGCAGTTGGTTGTATATTCACCGTGTGCTAGCTGCTAACTAATCATACAGTGCCCACTTTATTTTGGTTTTTAATGCAGATATGACAGCATGTTCCCCAGCTGGCTGTCAAACTGCCTGATATCCTCCACAACCTGTTCCTGCTCCCTCAAGTCCCACTGTCTCTCGCCCAACCCCACTATATGTCTCAAAATGCTCCTATTCACTAACCCCAGATCACCGAAACTCCACATCAGACGAATATTGCTCCTGGCCCATTCCTCTTCCACCTCCCTATTCAAACCAATGGCCATCATCCTCACACACCCAACTCCATTGGGTCTCCAACCCTCACCCCATGCAACCCTGAACAATCTGAGGTCCCATCCATTCTCATCTCTGGACCCCCCATCCTTCAGTTCCTATCACCCTTTCCCCCCAGACTCATCTATTGAATAATATTCCTAGACTCTTCCAGCCTTCCATTCCTATTCATCAAATTCTTCAATCCCTTCTTTCTTATTCATTAGTTCCTCCTTCCCTATCCCCAGACTCTTTCATTCTCTATCCATGGATTTCACCATCTTCCAATTGTTATCCCTTGATCCCTCCATCCTTCAGTTCTTCTATCCCCTGACTCTTCCATCCCTTAGTTCCTATCCCCAGACTCCTCCATCCTTCCATTCCTATTCATGGATTCCTCCTTCCCTATCCCCAGACTCCGCCATCCTTCTGTTCCTATTCATGGATTTCCCCTTCTCTATCCCCAGACTCCTCCATCCTTCCGTTCCTATTCATGGATTCCTCCTTTCTTCCTTTCCTATTCATGGTTCCTCCTTCCTTCCTTTCCTATTCATGGATTCCTTCTTCCTTCCTTTCTTATTCATGGATTTCTCCTTCCCTATCCCCACACTCCTCCATCCTTCAGTTTTCCTGACTGCTTGAATTTGTTGATGAAAACTGTCAGCAGTAATCGTGATGCACCGTGATGCATCGCGGAATCGAATCGAATTCCGAATCCAGTGATACAATAATAGAACAATTCCTATTCAACAACATCACGGGCATAGAACTTATTCCTAATTGATACTAGTTATTAAATTACCTACTCATTCTCCCAGCACAGATATATACTGTTTTTCCTTTTTCCCTCCCTTCCCTCTCAACCCTCCAAGAACACATCCTGGTTCTGCCTCTGTAAGCAGGTAGATACCCCAAGAAAGATACAAAAGAGAGAAAAAAAAAGAAATTACAGTATCTGTTCCTCTCCATCCTCGTCTCCCCCATCCCCCTCTCCCTTTTTCTCCCAAATATCTAAGTCAGTTATGATTACTGTCCAGTCTTTAACCCTCCCCATGAGGATATATCTTCCAAAGTCTCTGCCCACTATTCAGATAGGAGGAACCGTTTTCTGTATTGAAAGTAGAGAGCCCAGGTCCTCTGATATTTCTCCTCTTGTTCTTTCAGTGTCATAGTCAGATTCTCCATTTGTTGGATTAGTTGGAGGCACATTACTTTTCCACTAGACTGGAATACATGCCTTTGCTGCAGTGAGCAAACAATTCGTTTTTGTACTTTTCATTCAATAATGGGGTATCATGTAGTAAATAAGCTGCTGGATTTTCTCCAAGAGACACACCCGTGATCGTTTCTACCGTTTCCTCGACCATCTTCCAAAAATCCCTCAACATTGGACATTCCCAGAAGATATGAATCATGGTACCTTCTGATTCCTCACATCTCCAGCATACTTCAGATACTTAGGGAAACATCTGGTGCAATGCTGCTGGGGTTCTGTACCATCTAGTAAGGATTTTGTACCCTCCTTCTTGATACCTACTCGCCAATGAGGCTTTGTGGGCAAATAATAAAATCCTGTCCTTTTGAGCCTGTGAAAAAGACACCCCCAGGTCTCCTTCCCATCATTGTAGGAAAGGCAATTCCTGTAGAGTCCCTGCTTCAATTAACAGGGCATATAAGTATGATAATGAGTGCCTCAGAGCTTCACCCTTTAAGCATAATTGTTCAAATATCGAAGGGTCACCTATTGTAATTGAAGTTCCCATCTTAGACCGGATATTTGTACTCAACTGCATCTGGCAAAGAAAGTCTAATTCTGTTGAAAAGTTTCTTTCGATCTCCCTACTAGACATTACTCGCCCTTCTATTGAAAAATGAAAAATCCTACTGATACCCTGTCATAACAGGGCCTTGAAACATGGGTCTGTCATGCCTGGCTGAAAGGTCAATGTACCCAGGACTGGAGTCATTGGAGTCGGATCTAGAGAAATGGGGGTGGTTTTGAAGATCCTTTTGGCCGTTCGCAGAGTTACACCCACCACTGGATGTCTCTTAACGGATTGCGGAATGTCTATGTTTGGGAGCCAGACAATTCCCTCCAGAGCAGGGGCGGATCCAGGGGGGGGCAACGGGCAATTGTCACCCCCGAGAAATCTGTTGCAGGCCGGGGAGGTGAGCTCCACGGGCGGCTCCGCCGCGAGCGGCTCAGAGAGCGGGCGGCTCCACCATGGACGGATAAGAGAGCGGGCGGCACTGCGGGAGTGTCGGGCAGCTCCGTGTGAGTGCGGGCAGGCGGGAGAGAGAGCGGATTGGCCGGGCTGCTCCGTGTGTGGATGGGCGGGTGAGACTGAGGCTAAGCAGGTTAGGTGTGTGAGGGTGGCTGGCCAATCAGCGAGCCAACGGGCAGGGGAGCAGAGAGATGACATCATCTCTCAACGCCCCCACATCTCTGCATTAACTTCCGCCCTCACTGTGCAGGTAGCGTAGGCAGCAGGGAGATTACATTATCTCTCTGCTGCCTGTCTCTGGGACAAGGAAACAAGAAACAAGCAAAACACCACCTTACCTGGCACGTGACAATCCACATCTGGTGGCAGATGACGTGGCAAGTGACAATCTGCATCTAGTGGCATATGACGTGGCAAGTGACAATCCGCAATGTGTGGCATATGACGTGGCAAGTGACGTGGCAAGTGACAATCCGCATCTAGTGGCAATTGACCTGGCAAGTGACAATCCGCAATGTGTGGCATATGACGTGGCAAGTGACAATCAGCATCTAGTGGCAGATGACGTGGCAAGTGACAATCTGCATCTAGTGGTAATTGACGTGGCAAGTGAAAATCCGCAATGTGTGGCATATTACGTGGCAAGTGACAATCCGCAATGTGTGGCATATGAAGTGGCAAGTGACAATCCTCATCTAGTGGCAATTGACGTGGCAAGTGACAATCCGCAATGTGTGGCATATGACGTGGCAAGTGACAATCCGCATCTAGTGGCAATTGAGGTGGCAAGTGACAATCCGCAATGTGTGGCATATGACGTGGCAAGTGACAATTTGCATCCAGTGGCAGGTGACGTGGCAAGTCACAATCCACAAGGTGTGGCAAGTGACAATCCGCATCTAGTGGCAGCTGATGTAGCAAGTGACAATCCGCAACATGTGGCAGGTGTAAATCTGCATCTGGTGGCAGGCAAGTGACAATCCACAAAATGTGGCAGGCGACGGTGGCAGGTAACACGCTCGGGGTTCCCACTGATTCTGCATTATGGTGAGTTGAATGATTTCATTTTATATTACAATGTATTAATAGAAATAATGCGCTTCAATCATCCTGACACCAATCCGCATGACACCAATGTCACCAAACCATGGTGCTGGGATGATTAAAGCACCAACAACAGCCATTTCCCCGATAAATTGTGCGCAAAAAAAATGTATATTTCTGGCAGTGCCCCTCCCGAGACTAGGTTCTGGATCCGCCCCTGCTCCAGAGGAGGATCAATAGTTGCCTGTTCCATTTGAATCCATGATTTCTTTACATGAACACGCCAATCCATGACCCTTGCCAGATGCAAGGCCTGGTAGTATTTAACTGGGTCTGGGACTCCAGCCCCCCTTTCTCCTTTGGGAGCAAGAGGATATTTCTGCGCAATCTCGCTGGTTTTCCGACCCAGATAAACCTCATAAACTCTGATCTAATATCCCTCAGAAAGCTTATTGGAATTTTTATGGGTAGTGTTTGAAATAAATACAGCAACCTTGGCATAATATTCATTTTGATGATATTAATCCTACCAAACCATGTGAAAATCTCTCTGTTCCATTGCTGAAAATCGAATCTAAATAGGCGCACCATTGGGGCATGATTTAATACAAACACTCTAGATAACTTTTTCGGTATTTTTGTTCCCAGGTAGCAGACATGTGAGTCTGTCCATTTGAAAGAGAATTGGGAGGCGTTCTGATGTTGATGGGTAATACCCAGCTCAACCCCCATTGCTTTCGATTTTTCATAATTCAGCTTAAAATTGGACAGTGCTCCATACGTGCAAATTTCCTATAATAGCAATGGAAGGGATATCAGTGGGGAAGTGACAAAGAACATCAGATCATTTGCATAAGCGGCGATTTTATGTTCTCCGCTCTTTGTCAGAATCCCTCTAATATCCCCATTAGCTCTATCCATTCTTATGCCCTGTACACACGATCGGACATTGATCAGACAATCCGACAACAAAATCCAGGGATTTTTTCCGACGGATGTTGGCTCAAACTTGTCTTGCATACACACGGTCACGCAAAGTTGTCGGAAAATCCGATCGTTCTGAACGCAGTGACGTAAAACACGTACGTCAGGACTATAAATGGGGCAGTAGCCAATAGCTTTCGTTTCTTAATTTATTCTGAGCATGCGTGGCACTTTGTGCTTCGGATTTGTGTACACACGATCAGAATTTCCGACAACGGATTTTGTTGTCGGAAATTTTATAGCAAGCTCTCGGAAATTCCTATGGAAAATGTGTGATGGAGCCTGCACACAGTCGGAATTTCCGACAACAAGGTCCTATCACACATTTTCCATCGGAAAATCCTATCGTGTGTACAGGGCATAAGAAGTGGTTCAAGAGTAAGAATAAAAATAATAGGTGATAGCAGGTAACCCTGGCGGGTCCCATTTCCTATAGGGAAGGGCTCTGACAATATGTCATTGATCCAAACTCGGGTCGTCGGTGTCGAGTATATATTTGAAATCCAGCACTGTATCCCTTCCCCCAGTCCAACATGTTGTATCATAGCTTTTAAAAATCTCCAGTCTACCCAATCAAAAGCTTTCTCCGCATCAGTGGAAATCAGCACTAGAGGAATATGTTGGGTTTGAGAAAGATGTATAGCCCTCTGGGTGTTCTCTCTACCCTCTCTATCTGGAGTAAAGCCCACCTGATCCGGGTCTATCAGACTAGGGATATGGCTCAGTAATCTGGTAGCTATGATCTTTGTAAAGATCTTTAAATCCACATTGAGCAGGGATATTGGACGATAACTGGGGCAGATAGATGGATCTTTCTCTTCCTTGGGAATAACTGCTATATGGGCTAGCAATGTCTCTGCTGGTATTGTTTGCCCTTCTCGCAGACAGTTGAAGGCGGTCACAAATCTCTGTGCCAATTTCTCTGAAAATACTTTATAATAAGATAGAGTAGAGCCACCCGGTCCGGGGGCCTGACCTGATTTCAGAACCTCCTGAAACTCCTCCACCGTTAGAGGTGCCTCCAGCTCTCTAATTGTCTCTTCTGATAGCTTCAGCATCCCTGAGGCTTGGAAATATTCCTTTGCCTCCTCCAATCTACTATTTGTTAGATCATACTGCCCCTCCAGTTGATATAGGTTTGCGTAATAATCCCTAAAGGCCTGCGCTATCTTCTGTGAGGAGTCCACTAGCACATCTCCGTGTGTTTTAATGTGGGGGATATAATTCCGTGCCCTCGTCTCTCTTAGGGCATTGGCCAAAATCCTACTTGGTTTATTACCATATTCATAGAATGTTCATCTACATCGGGTTAGTTTAGCCTTTGCCTTCTCTATAAGTAGTGAGTTCAACTCTTCACGTAGCCGCACTCGTTTTTCCTCTGTGGGGTTTATGATTTCCTATGCGTGTTTTCCCAAGTCTTAATATCTTTAAGTAACAAATCTATCTGCGCCTTCAAAAGATGTTTCCTACTCGCCCCCAGGGATATCAAGATCCCTCTAATAACACATTTGTGTGTTTCCCACAAACAGAAGGGTGACACTTCCTCTGTGTCATTAGTTTAAAAAAAAATCCAGTTCTTGAGCTATCTGTTTCTCATATTCTGGATTTTTCAGCAGTGTCTCATTGATTTTCCAATGCCATTCCCGGGGCGTTGATTTTCCTACGTCTATAATACAACTAGTTGGCACATGGTCCAAGAGAGTGAATGATCCTATAAAAGCCTCGGATAAGTCTATCAGAACGTTCTGTTATACAAAGATGTAATCAATCCTAGTATATGTCTTATGATTAGCTGAAAATAATGTATAATCTCTATTGTGCATGTAAGGTTCTCCAGGTATCCACCAACTGCAATTCCTGTAAACTTCTTTTGGCTCTATTCAATTTAGTACTTGAAATATGGGAAGCTCTCTTCGACACATCAAGTACAGGATTAAGTGCTATATTAAGGTCTCCTCCCATCAGTAACGAGCCCTCCTTGTGTTGATGTACCAAGTGAAGATATGTCTCTAATATAGAGACCTGGTCCTCATTTGGCAAAGGTTTACAAGAGTGACTTTTTGGTCACGGAAGAGCCCCTTAACAATAAGGAGACGTCCTTTTTCCTCTGTAACTACTTTTAATTCCTTCCATGGAGTTTGTTTCGAAATTAGAATTGAGACCCCGCTTGATTTAGCAGACTGTGAGGCACCATAATACAGAAATCTATAATTTCCCAATCTAGGGATTTTATCTTTTCTAAAATGTGTCTCCTGGAGAAAAATTTGAGATTTGAGTCTCCACAATTTGTCCAATAGTCTAGTCCTTTTCACTGGGCTATTTATCCCTTTCACGTTGTATAACGTCAGAGTTATCTTGGTCATTTTGTCCCTGCCACGTGGAGTCTACCCGCGGCGTGGGGGATGAGGAAGTACCAAAAACTAGAGAGAGGAGAAGAAAAAATAAAAAAAAATAAAAAGTCAGAAACTAAAACACATCTTGTTTTCCACCCACTGGAGGAGAGGTGCTTTATAATGGGGAAAGTAATCTGGCAAGATGGAGATTTGAGATGTAACACTAGCATCGGTGCATTCCCAATCTACTTAATGCCTTTATTTTAAATATGTCACCGTCTGAACACTCAAGTGTACGCATAATACTCATAATATAATCTTAAGTTCACATCCACATCAATTCTAAATTTGCCTTAAGAACCCCAGCCTCCTTAATAGGCACACCGTATTTCCTGGTCCCCCCCCCCACCCCCCATTTTTTTTCAGAAAAGGAAAAAAAAAATCCTCCTCCATTCCTTTCCTATGAGAGAGGAAGAGAGAAGAAGAAAGGAAAAAAAAACCCACAAGAATATTTTTTTCCTTTTTCTTTTATTTCCTCCAATCCTACTCCTCCCACCTTATCACTTTCCAAGTGTTCACCAAAACATAAAACCCCACCATGAGTATGCCCCCCTATTTGAGAGGTCATCTTGTGACATCTTAAACAAAAGAAGAAAAAGAAAAGAAAAAAAAATAGAGTCTTATTCCCCACACATTATGACCTTTCCCAGGTGTACCCACCAATTCTCAATTCCAATTATTAATCAAAAACGTAACCCCCCCCCCCCCTAGATATACCACCCTAGTTGGAAAGTCATCTTGTGAGATCTCGAGAAAGAAAAAAGAGAGAAAAAAAAACAAAAACACATTTTTACATCACCTTCTATTCATTGTGAAAATACATATACACCCCTCACCTTAACACGTTATCACTTTTCTAAGTGTTCACTCCCTAACAAAACCCCACCCTAAATATACCCCCCTAATTAAGAAGTCCTCTTGTGAGGTCTCAAAGAAAAAAAAAATTCTTTTTTTTTCTTTTTTTCTTCTTTCTGAACCCACTTCAACATCACTCCAATCTGTGAGCCAGACCATAATAGATATCCCTCCAACATCCCAACCCCCCCCCCCATCATTTTACACCTATTACCCCTCCTCCCCATCCCCCCACCCCCCAATCTCTCCCCATCCTCCCCTCACACCCCCACCTCCTCCATCCCACCTTTCCTCACCAGCCCCCCCCCCTCCCCCTCCATCCCTAAATCTCCTGTTACACAAATAAGAGATCTCTATTAAACATATTGTGTCAGTGCAACATTCTTAAGTTCTGGTCTGTACATCGGAGGGTACACACCTCTTTCTCCCCCGTCCAGACCATCAGATAGTGCTATTTGCAAAATTCTATGATAAAATGTTTGTGAGAAAAAAAGTATATATAATATCCCCCCTTTTAGGAAATGAACCAGTCCCGTATATCAAACCATATACAGAACCTTGACATATTATCACACTATTTTCCTAAGGGGAGACGAGCATCTGGGGGGGGGTTCTCGGGGTCCCCTTTTTTTTCTTTTTTCTTTTTTTCTTCTTCCCTCCTCCCCCTTCCTTTTGGAGGCTATACCTACTAGTCAATTGTCCAGTTCAGAAATCAAAAAGTCTCTAAAACACCTAAATAATCCAATTGGCTGGGTATTTTAAGCAAAATCTCTCATTCCATTAAGACCTCTTCTGTCACTGGGGAGCCCACTCCCCTAATGGTGGCAGCTCTGTCTATACCGGGACTTCGATAGCTTCTGTACCCAAAAAGTGAAACAGGTCTGGTAACTGAGCAGAATCATACAAATTAAAACTGTGTTCCTCTTTCTTAATATGTAGTGAAAGTGGGTATCCCCAATGATATGTAGCACCCTTGGAGTATATTAAGTCCAAAATGGGTTTCAACAGGCGACGTCACTTTTTTGTTTGAGGACACAGGTCTGGGTATATTTGTATTTCTGCGCCATTATAGACCGCTGGGCCTTTTTTCCATGTCGCCCTTTTTATGTTCTCCCTCGTCCTAAAAAAGTGTACCCGACACAAAACATCACGGGGCTTAGCATGGTCTATGTTGCTGGTAGGGGGTACCCTATGTACCCAATCTAATTCAATCAGATTTTCAAGTGGTTTCTCCATTATTTGATTAAAAATCTCAGTCACTATTTTACGTAGATCAAACCCCATAATCCTTTTAGGGATCCCCCATTACCCGAACATTGTTCCTCCTACTTCTGTTTTCTGCCTCTTCAGATTGTAGTTGCAGCCTAATCAGTCTCTGATGTTGGATGAACAGCTTCTCCTCCATAGCCTGCAAGCGTGTGTCAGATGCACCCTGCTGTGTTTCTAGGTGAATCACTTTCTGTTCTATAATCACAGTTTTAGCCTGGACCTCCTCTAGCTCTCCTCTCAGCACCCCGTTATACCGCTTATCAGCGTCTGTGTGTCTTCCTTGGTAGGAAGGGCATGTATCAGCTGCCATATATCCGAGTCATGACTCTGAGGACCTGGGCTGCTTGGGTTTGGCACCCGTGGCTGTGTATCTGCTTGTCCAGGTCCCTGGCCAGGTTCCTGAGCGGGTGGAGGAATACTTTGTTCCCCCACCTCCAATCGTGCAGCTACCATTACCTCCGCTGGTCGAGCAGCTACATCCAGTCCACGCCGCAATTCATACATATACACTATATATCATAAAAAAATATTTTTTCATAGAATTCAATTGTGCAAAAAAACATTACATTCCTGGCAACAAAGTGCAATAGTGCTTTCTTCAAACTGCAATCAGTGCTCCAAATCTTCTTATGTGTGATAAAGTGCTGTGCTCTCCTTTTTTGCCATCACTCACCAAGTTATGAGTGTAAATGCGCCTGTTACAGATGAATGCTCAGATGTCCATTCTCCAGCTCCTCCACAGATTATGAATGTGAATACACCTATCATAGGTGGATGTGCAGATGCCATTTCTCCAGCTCTTCCACTTCTCTCAATAGGATGGCAGGTTAATGGTCACATAAAAAGGTAACAAAATCTTCATAGTGTAATTCAGTTTTATTGTTAAGAAGATTTAAAACATACAAATTTCCCACTCAGAAGTTTCTGTGCTAACAAGCATGTAACACCGGTACAGAACCAGCAGAGTAGCCTGCATGCTTAACGCTGATCGTGATGTCACCGAAAGTTCCCTCCCACTTGGCATCTTCAGAGGTCAATGCACTGGTCCAAATCATTTGGTGGAGGGGGGATTATGATGTGGGGTTGTTTTTTAGCTAAAAAAGAAAGAAGGACGGCGCCCTCTAAGTGCAGCATGTATGTTAAAAATATTTATTACAATAGATAAAAACACTCACATTTGAGTTGCTAAAAACCAGCATGTAAAGTAGTTTCATCCGCGTGCTCTCGGGGGATGTGGGTGTCACGGGCCAGTGGAGGGGTTCCTGGGATGTGAGTCCTGTAACCTGGGTCCTGGTAGCTGTTCCAGTGGTGCCGAGGGTCCTCAGAGCCTCAGGGCGGCCAGGATGTCGGTCATGGATCCTCCCTGGAGCGCCGTGCTGACCTGCGTCTTCACTTCCGGGAGCAGGGTGAGGCGGGCGGTGCTTCGCATTCGGAGCATGCGTGCTCCTTCATCTGATGAAGGAGCACGCATGCAATGGCATAGCCTGATGAAGGAGCACGCATGCTCCGAACGCGAAGCACCGCCCGCCTCACCCTGCTCCCGGAAGTGAAGGCGCAGGTCAGCACGGCGCTCCAGGGAGGATCCATGACCGACATCCTGGCCGCCCGGAGGCTCTGAGGACCCTCGGCACCACTGGAACAGCTACCAGGACCCAGGTTACAGGACTCACATCCCAGGAACCCCTCCACTGGCCCGTGACACCCACATCCCCCGAGAGCACGCGGATGAAACTACTTTACATGCTGGTTTTTAGCAACTCAAATGTGAGTGTTTTTATCTATTGTAATAAATATTTTTAACATACATGCTGCACTTAGAGGGCGCCGTCCTTTTTTCTTTTTTATTTGTTCCAGAGCTTCTTCTAGCTTTTATAGACTGGCTGCCTTCAATTTATTCAGCATCATTTTATCCTTACATGGACTAATACCCGAACTTGTTGTGAAACATTAACTACCACCATCAAGTTCCCCCTCTCAGGAACCCCCAACCCACCCCCTTCCTCCCACCATTTTTAGTTATATGTACTCGGCTACCTCCATTGTGCGCCATATTAACCCCTTGGTTGTTTTTTAGCGATTGGGCTTGGCCCCTTAGTTCCAGTAATGGGGAACTCTTAAGGTGTCAGTATACCAAGACATTTTGGACAATTTCATGCTCCCAACTTTGTGGGAACCATTTGGGGATGGCCCCTTCCTGTTCCAACATGACTGTGCACCAGTGCACAAAGCAAGGTTCATAAAGACATGGATGAGTGAGTTTGGGGTGGAGGAACTTGATTGGCCTGCACAGAGTCCTGACCTCAACTCAATAGAACACATTTGTCATGAATTAGAGCGGAGACTGTGATCCAGGCCTTCTCGTCAAACATCAGTGCCTGACCTCACAAATGAACTTCTGGAAGAATGGTTAAACGTTCCCATAGACACACTCCAAAACCTTGTGGACAGCCTTCCCAGAAGAGTTGAAGCTGTTATAGCTACAAAGGGTGGTAAAACTCAATATTGAACCCTATGGACTAAGACTGGGATGCTATTAAAGTTCATGTGCGTTTAAAGGCAGGCGTCCCAACACTTTTGACAATATAGTGTATTTATTGACCCATGGCTGCCAGATTTTTAAATGCTATGATACGTAGGCCAACAGTGTAGCCTCAACTTTGCTGTGTATCACAAATTGGGTTATCCTGTGTTTCGTCTTAATGGTGCATAATGAGGTTTTTTTTCAAGATTTGGCAATGGTCTGCTTGGAGGCATTGGTTACATACAGGTCAAAAGGATATTTTCAATAAAAATACACTAAAATCATTATTAGAGGACACAAACAACACAAACATAACATAATTTACAAAAATCCTGCTAGATCTAAAAGATAAAATGTATTGAGTTAATAAAGTTAGTCTACGGGGGATGCACGATCTGTACGAACACAGCTGCAGGTCCTAATTTGACAAGCATGTGGATGCCGTTGTATGGCCACCAAACACTGTCCGTGTGTATTTGGGGCCAGTCACCCACACCTGCACACTTATCATACTAGGACTTGCGGCTGTATTCATACACATAGAGTAACAGAAGCCTCCAGCCGCACAAACAAACCACTCATTTACACTGTATGGGCCAGAAAACTGTAATTTACACTGTGAATGAGCCCTTCATTTTTAAAAATTTTGAAAAAAGTTTTTTACAATTTTTACAATTTTTTTTTCAAATCTTTTGAAGGGCTTGGGTGAAATATCAGGGTTCTAAACAGACCGCTGACATCTCACCTTTGGGACAGGGAAAGGAACTGAGAATGCAGACTCTTCAGTTCCTTTCTCTGTAGCCTCAGCTGCACTGCAGATAAATGAACAGGAGTCACAAAGCAGGGGGAATCAGATGTGGGCAGAACAGGGAGAGGGATCAGTGCAGCGGTGGGGCAATGATAGGAACAATGCCCTGTGTGCCTGAACCTGCAGAAGCTGAAAGCGGGTGAGAGGGAAAGGGTGAATAAACAGGCTTTCAGCTGCTGCAGGGAGAGACACACAGGTGATTGTTCCTGTAATTACCCCCCACTGCAATGATCCCCCTCCTTGTCCTGCCCACATCTGATTCCCCCTGCTGTTCGGGCCCTCTACAGGAGGACTGGTGGTACCCCCTAATCGGCAGCCCTGAGCAGGATTAAAGTAAAACAGGTCACACATCTTCACAATTAAGCTTGCTATACACTATTACATTTTCAAATGAACGTTCATATGAACATTCGTACAAAAATCTCAGTACATTCCATGGCTTGAAAAGAAAATGTCTGCTAGTTAACAAAGCCTCAATATACAGTGCCTTGAAAAAGTATTCATACCTCTTGACATTTTCCACATTTTGTCATGTTATAACCAAAAACGTAAATATGTATTTTATTGGGATTTTATGTGATAGACCAACACAAATTGGCACATAATTGTGAAGTGGAAGGAAAATGATAAATGGTTTTTAACATTTTTTACAAATAAATCTGTGAAAATTGTGGCATGCATTTGTATTCAGCCCCCCCCCCCCCCCCCGAGTCAATACTTTTCTCTCATTTCACTGCAAGTCTTTTTGGGTATGTCTCTACCAGCTTTGCACATCTAGAGAGTGACATTTTTGCCCATTCTTATTTGCAAAATAGCTCAAGCTCTGTGAGAGTGGAGGGAGGGTGTCTGTGAAGAGCAATTTTCAAGTCTTGCCACAGATTCTCAATTGCATTTAAGTCTGGACTTTGACTGGGCCATTCTAACACATGAATATGCTTTGATCTAAACCATTCTATTGTAGCTCTGGCTGTATGTTTAGGGTTGTTGTCCTGCAGGAAGGTGAACCTCTACCCCAGTCTCAAGTCTTTAGCAGACTCTAATGCCGCGTACACACGATCGGACTTTACGGCATACTTGGTCCGGTGTACCGGATTTTGTCTGACAATTCGATCGTGTGTGGGCTCCAGCGGACTTTGTTTTCTCAAAAGTTTGATGGACTTAGATTTGAAATATGTTTCAAATCAATCAGGTGGACTCGAGTCCGGTCGAAAAGTCCGCTCGTCTGTATGCTAGTCCGACGGCCAAAAACCGACGCTAGGGCAGCTATTGGCTACTGGCTATGAACTTCCTTGTTTTAGTCTGGTCGTACGTCATCACGTACGAATCCGTCGGACTTTGGTTGATCGTGTGTAGGCAAGTCCGTTCATTCGAAAAGTCAGTCGTAAAGTCCGTCGAAAAGTCCGCCGGGCAAAGTATGCCGTAAAGTCCGGTTGTGTGTACGCGGCATTACAGATTTTCTTCTAAGATTGCCCTGTATTTGGCTCCATCCATCTTCCCATCAACTCTGACCAGCTTCCCTGGTCCTGTTAAAGAAAAGCATCCCTACAACATGATGCTGTTACCACCATGTTTCACGGTGGGGATGGTGTGTTCAGGGTGATGTGTAGTGTTAGTTTTATGCCACACATAGCGCTTTGCTTTTAGGCCAAAAAGTTCAATTTTGGTCTCATCTGACCAGAGCACCTTCTTCCACATGTTTGCTGTCTCCCCCACATGGCTTCTCGCAAACAGCAAACTTCTTATGGCTTACTTTCAACAATAGCTTTCTTCTTGCCACTCTTCCATAAAGGCCAGATTTGTGGAGTGCATGACTAATAATTATCCTGTGGACAGATTCTCCCACCTGAGCTGTGGATCTCTGCAGCTCCTCCAGAGTTACCATGGGCCTCTTGGATGCTTCTCTGATTAATGTTCTCCTTGCCCGGCCTGTCAGTTTAGGTGGACATCCATGTCTTGGTAAATTTGCAGTTGTGCCATACTCTTTCCATTTTGAGATGATGGATTGAACAGTGCTCCATGGGATGTTCAAAGCTTGTTATATTTTATTTAAATCCAACCCTGCTTTAAACTTCTCTACAACTTTATCCCTGACCTGTCTGGTGTGTTCCTTGGCCTTCATGATGCTGTTTGTTCACTAAGGTTCTCTAATGCCGCATACACACGATCGGACTTTCCGGCATACTTGGTCCAGCATACCAGAGTCCGCCGGACAATTCGATCGTGTGTGGACTCCAGCGGACTTTGTTTTCTCAAAAGTTTGACGGACTTAGATTTGAAACATGTTTCAAATCTGTCCGACGGACTCTGCTTTCTAGCGGACAAACCGATCGTCTGTGTGCTAGTCTGACGGACTCAAACTGACGCATGCTCTGAAGCAAGTACAAGACAGAAGCGCTCGGTCTGGTAAAACTAGCCTTCGTATTGAAGCTAGCACATTCCTCTTCTGTGATCTTTTAATACAGAACATTCTTTTTTTCTTTATAATGCGAGAAGAAGGAAGTTGTTTTGCTGCTTATATTCACACAGAGTTCTTACAAACTACTTTCTTCATGATTTATCCTCATGCCATGACTAATATTATATTTGTGAAAAGCCAGATCTCCACAAATAAAGTAGCAAATTTTTTTTTGGACTCATCTTTATTTTTGACAGATTTCAACAATATAGATTTTACAATGTGTGCTAAATTATCCAAAATGTTTTTGTTTTTTTTTTGGATTTGCTAGTTTCAAGTTACCACAATAACCTTAATATTTTTTAGTGTTTTAATGAACCTTAATGAGGTTGGTGTCCCTTGTTAATTAGACATAGGGGGGTTATTTTCAAAAGGCCAAATAATTTTTCACTACAAGTGCAAATTGTACTTGGAATTGCCATGAAAGAGCATTTGGAAGTGTCATTCGCTGTGGATCCAAGGGGCACATGCAAGGAACCCCCAAAAAAATAATTACTCTTGCACATGATTGTATGATAAAATCAGCAGAGCTTCCCCTAATTTCAGATCTTCCCCTCAAATTTACAGCGACTGCACTTCCAACAAGTGCATTTGCAGTGCAATTTATCATATGCACTTTGCAATAGTACTTTGCACTTGAATTGCAAAATGATTTAGCCTTTTGTAAATAACCCACATATAGTCTTTTTGACCTGTACCTGCCTACTCACAAACCAAATGTCCTTTTCGAATCAAAACACATAGTCAATAATGTAAGGTAACGAAAATATCCATTTATTTGGGTCAAAACAGAAATGAGGAAGGCAACACTGGAGACACTTTTGGAATGTGTGAAGTCGTTTGTCCCCCAGGACACACATCAAGTTAAAGGACAATAAAATTGGTATCTTGCGCCTAGGGAGCACAGGGAGCACAGTCAGAAGTCAGACCAGACAGAAGCCAGCCAATCACTTTCTAGTGTTCCGTGGAGCCTTCCCTGCATGCTTCACTGCAGCCTTCCTTGGAGCCTGTACCTCTGGTGGTGTACTTGGGGCAGGAGGAGGAGGAGTAGCAGGAGGAGTGGCTTCATCTGCTATATATGTTTTTGCAGTAAGCTCCCCTCTCAAGCCCTTCTGATAGGCTTGAAAAGTCAGACCCTCGCAGAGCAGGCGTTGCCCCTTTTCTAGTTCCAGCAATCTGGTGGCCATATAGGTTCCATACGCCTCTTCCGCATTGGGTGGTGTGCTGAGGATTTGGCTGGCTTCGTGAATGAGGGCTAGTGATTCCTCCTCTGTTCGGGTCATCTTTCTGGGCCTTTTGGTGGTAATGCAGAGGGGAGGCACCTGACACTCCGTGAGGCTTCTACTGGGCCCAGCCACAGCCTCCTCCTCTCTCCCACTGGGCAAGGCCTCCTCCTCTATACCTCTGGGCACAGACTCCTCCTGGCTGAGCTCATCCTGGGTAAAAAAAAGGGACATACTGGTAGTTGTAATTTTTGCTTACGCAATCACACACAATTTTCAGCTCATGACTTGCAAATATAATTCTAAACAAATAGTAAAGGCTATCTTTTTGACCCCACCATTATTCTAGCTGCTCACCAATATTTGAAGTATATTTTTGCCCACTACTGTCTGGTGATATGTCTACATATTAATAATTGTGATGAAGTCATTTTTGGTGAAGCACTTCCAAAACTTTGAGGTTTACATCATTAATATTTACACAATCCCAAATTCACCAAAAAAGTACACCTGGCTGAAGCTGGGCGCATCCACCTCATCAAGGATGAAAGGGCCCAGTTCTTCTTGGGACTCCTCAGCTGGGGTGGAGGGAAGGGTGGAGGTGGAGGGAAGGCTGGAGGGAAGGCTCGAAAGTGATTGCCTTGCTTCTGTCTGGTCATCCAGAAATCGCATTTTTTGGTAGTACCACAGCTTGGAGACATAAACCTGGTCTGCTGCTGCTCCAGATCTGCACGACTCCTGGATATTCCTGTGTTCCCGCCTGTACATGTTGCTCAAGATACCAATTATAGTGTCCACAAACTTAAGGTCTGCCTGGGGGACTCGAGTCTTCACAAATTCCAAAAATTTGCCCAGTGTTGCCTTCCTTGCCTCTCTATTCGAATATAATGGGTGCTTGACCTCCCACAGGTTTCTGTTTTCATCATACAAATCAATAAAACAGGTCAAAAATTCTTGCTCCCTAAAAGGATTCATTTTTGCTGAAAGACAAGACACAAGATAAAAACTGTAATGTCAGTCCAAACTCCCAGTATTAAATTTGGCTCAATCTAGGGTACACACACACACACACACCAAACACATTCCCCAAACACACACCCACGTTTAATCTTACCTTTATTTCTGATGCTCGCTACTTCCGCTCGGACATACGTAGGCCAGCGTAATAGCTTTATATACACTGTGCATGTGTCATGCCACGCTAGCGTCATCCGCCCCTGACGTTCTTTAGTACGATTTGTCCTCGCCCCTTCACTCTTCATTGCGCAGTGGCAGGATATACAGAAAGATGGCGGAGAGATTATCTGCAAGTAGCGCGTAGGAAAGCCCGGAGCCACAACCATCCAGATTCAGGAGGAGATATAAGGCCACCAACATGGCCTTTGAAGAGATGGTGGAGATGGTGTCCATATTGAGAAGGGAGGACTACGATGGCAAAAAAGAACCGTACACCCGACCCAATATGCGGAAGGACAAAATAATGTCCTCAGTTGTAACAGCTCTTCAACATAAATTTGGCACTAAACGGGCTAAAGAACAATTGAGGAAGCGGTGGTCTGACCTCAAAAGTAGGGAGCCTGAACAATATTGGCGAATAAAGAAGCTGCTTAAACAAAGTAAGTACTTGTTGTGTTTTCCAAATGAGATACTTAACTTGCATGCTGATCCATATGCTTTTCGTTTATACAGCATCGTTCGTAAAGACCGTTCTTTTGATAAAACATGATACTAAGAAAATGACGGGTTTTTTCGCCAAATACGATGGTACAGGGTACAAGGTTTGGACATATATTTAGGTCTTGGTAATTTGTCGTATTCCAAAAATGTGGTGATGTTGTGTAGATGTGTTGGAAAATATAATGCTTCTTCAAAAATGATTCAGTGTAATGTAAGAACAGGACACAGCAGCTGTTTCCACATCTGGACTCACGAGCACTAGTGTACTATGTGACACCAGAGAAAATGTTTGTGGGTAATACACATAGGGGCTCCAGGGGATACTTGAGGTCTCTGCATCTGTGAAACTTGCATGAAAATGTGTATTGTTTGGCATTTTTGGGCAGAGTGAAAGTAAATCCTGTCTTCAAAAGTTTTTGGGCAAAAAAATGACAATTGTCCACAACTTCTAACGAACGTTTCATATTCCTTTTTCAAGACTGAAATATCACTGTGTTTTAACTATACCTTTTGTTTAATTCTCATAGGGGAGAAAAGACTCAGACAACAGTCCAAGGATCCCAGGACCCCCCCAAGTCACCAGCCTGAAGCTGACATTACCCCAAGCCCCAGCCCAAGACCACGCCCACCCGACGAGCTGGAGGAAGGAGAGGTGGAGGAAGTGTGCGATATTTCCCCACCAAGTGAGTGACTGACACCCCAGCTTAAGTTCATCTATTTAGGCGTGCATATTTTACAATAATTTTTTATCCACAAATTTTAGGTGATGTTCTGGTTGTGGAAGGCCAAGCAGCAGAGCCATTTAGCACAGACAGTGCACAAAGACTCATTGGCCAGATAATGGTGTGGAATGGCCAAATTGATCGAATGCGTGACCAAATTGACAGCATGAGAAATCGGCTGGACAGCATGCAACAGAAAATGAAGAACATGATTGATGTTTTGGGCAGAATCTAATAACTTTTTGCCTAAAAACATCAATCATGTTCTTCATTTCATTGTCAAGTTTTATTTTTCTCAAATGTTTTAACTTGCTAAATACTAATGTCTAAATTTTGCAGATGCACACGGTGTGTCATCATGTGCTAGCTTCCATCAGGGATATCAATGTACTTGTTTTATGTTTGCAACCCCTTCATCAGAATAATGTTAGTTTGTGAGAGGAACAAAGGGATTGCACACACAAAACACGTCCATTGCTCCCCCATGATGGGAGATAGCACATGTTGACTTGAACCTTTTTTCACCTGCAATTGAGCATCTGCAATTTTTTTCGTTTTACATGGGTGACATCACCAGCACGGTTATTAACATGTTGAACTTTGTAAGTTCCTGTTATTTTTTTGTTCTTATGGTTTTTCAAACCCTGTTGTGAAGCACAATTTTGTAAACAATGTATATTTTCGACAAATATGCCTAAACAAAAAAACAAAACAAAAATATTTCTACAAAAAAAAAAAATAGGTTCAAACAAAATGCAACTTTCAATGTGCACACAGTAAAATGTTTTTACTACTACAATGTGTGTGGCTTATTATTTATCAATAACAGGTTTTTTTTTTGTGTGTGGTTACACTGACAAAGGGCCTTATTAACTAAAGGGAAATGCACTTGCCACTACAAGTGCACTAGGAGACAGACAAAACAAAATGCAAGCAGGAATCAAAACCAGAGATTGTTGCCAAAATTTTTTTATTTTTTATATTAAAAAAATTAAAGATCTTGTTGCATTGCAATGGCCCCCCGACCATTAAAATAATTTACTTATCTGTCACGCACTTCACGGGCGGTTTAGGGGGCCAATCAACACCAAGTCCGGCCTCAGGCCCAACAGAAGATAGATATGTTAAAGAATGTTGTCTCAAAAAATTATGCAGAATGCAGCAAGCAAATATCACATAATTGATTTTGTATTCAGCTAGATTTATTGCGGAGAGGAACAAACGGAACCGGCTGGCCAGAATCCCAAAGGCATTCTCCACAACTCTTCTTGCTCTGGCCAGCCGGTAATTAAATACCCTCCTCTCAGAGGTGAGTGTCCTTTGGGGGAATGGCCTCATCAAGTGCTCGCCAAGAGCAAACGCTTCATCAGCGATAAAAACTGAGGGGAGTCCATCCACATTCTGGTCATCAGGTGGCAATTCCAGGCCACCAGTCTGGAGACGCTGGCACAGCTCTGTCTGTGCAAAGACTCCTCCGTCAGACATCCGGCTGTTCTTCCCCACGTCCACAAACATAAATTCCAATTGTGCCGAGACCACCGCCATCAAAACTACACTATGGAACTCCTTATAGTTGTAGAAATAAGACCCCGAATGGGGTGGTGGCACAATGCGGACATGCTTCCCATTGATCGCCCCGACACAGTTTGGAAAGTCCCAACGGTCAGCGAACTGGGAGGCCACAGTCTGCCATTCCTGTGTGTTGGAAGGAAACTGTGGAGTCAAACAAGAAAAAAATATATAAGTACTTTTAAACATAACTTGGATATCAGATTACACAAAAACATTCTTGAACAACAGCAGTTGAACATTATTAATATGTGTTATTTTTCGAATTAAAAAAAAAAAAGGGCCACTTATAAGATTACTCACCCCCTTTGATGGACCATTGAACAATTTGTATGTGGGGGGAGGGGTACTAATTGGGGCCAAGAACACACCTAACAGTTGCAAACATTTGAGGGGGTGGGGGAGGGGTACTAATTGGGGCCAAGAACACACCTGACAGTTGCAAACATTTGAGGGGGTGGGGGAGGGGTACTAATTGGGGCCAAGAACACACCTGACAGTTGCAAACATTTGAGGGGGTGGGGGAGGGGTACTAATTGGGGCCAAGAACACACCTGACAGTTGCAAACATTTGAGGGGGTGGGGGAGGGGTACTAATTGGGGCCAAGAACACACCTGACAGTTGCAAACATTTGAGAGGGTGGGGGAGGGGTACTAATTGGGGCCAAGAACACATCTGACAGTTGCAAACATTTGAGGGGGTGGGGGAGGGTAAAACAGTACAATGGAGCTGACAATATACATTGTTCAATGAACTATAGGCTAGAGGTATAAATGGACCCAGGATTGCATGGTGGGGTGGTTATTGAAGGGAAATATGCATGTAGGCCAAAAAATGATTAAGGTAAAAAAACAGCCATGCCTGAAGATAAAGGGGACATTCCCAGCATATTCAAAGCATGGTAATCAGGTAACGAGGACATTTAGACAATACATTAGCAAACATTAAATACATATCATGTAATGTTAAAGGATAAAACTTACTTTCATATAGTCCTTCTGCAGGACCTGAATGATGGCAGAACAGGTCTCTGTCATTATGATCCCCAGAGCCTGGGGGGAGATGCCTGTCGAGAACTTCAAGTCCTGAAGACTTCTCCCAGTCGCCAAGTAACGTAAAGTGGCAACTAGCCTCTGCTCCGCAGTGATGGCTTGCCTCATGCAGGTATCCTGCCTGCTGATATAGGGGGTCAGCATAGCCAGCAGACGTTCAAAAACGGGGTACGTCATCCTGAGATAATTCCTGAAATCATCAGGATTATTCTCACGGATCTCACGGAGCAAAGGCATGTGCAAGAATTGGTCGCGCTGGCGCAACCAATTCTTCGTCCATGAACTCCTCCTCGCCCTGTTCATGGACTGGACTCGGGTCAAAGTATTAACCCCAACACCAAGTCCCCATGCAGCACGAACTCGAGAACGAGTACGTCCACGCACCATGGCTTCAAAACGGTCGGCTGGTCAAACAAACAAACTTAGAACAAACGCACTGAAGAACAGCAAGGCCTATGAAGAGCGACCTGAAAATCAGGAACGAGCGGACCAGAACAGCCTGCTAGGCAGGTTACGAACTGACCAACACGCACTGAAGAGCAGATACAAACCTCACAAGCGCGAATCGTCTCTAACCAAACTTCTACTAACACGAGATTAGCAGAAGGAGCCCAAAGGGTGGCGTAGTGGGGCTTGAACTTCCTTTTTCTAGTCCCGTCGTACGTGCTGTACGTCACCGCGTTCAAAACCATCAGACTTTTGGAGTGATCGTGTATGTCCAAGTCCGTCCGTTTTTAAGTCTGGCGCACCTAGCGTACAAAGTCCATCTAAAAGATCGCCGGACCAAGTATGCCGGAAAGTCCGATCGTGTGTACGCGGCATCACAAACCTCTGAAGGCTTCACAGAACAGCTGTATTTATACAGAGATTAAATTACACACAGGTGGACTCTTTTTACTAATTAGGTGACTTCTGAAGGCAATTGGTTCCGCAAAATTTTAGTTAGGGGTATCAGAGTAAAGGGGGCTGAATACAAATGCATGCCACACTTTTCAGATATTTATTTGTAAAATTGAAATTGAAATTGAAAACCATTTATCATTTTCCTTCCACTTCACAATTATGTGCCACTTTGTGTTGGTCTATCACATAAAATCCCAATAAAATACATTTTTGTTTTTGGTTGTAACTTGGAAAATCTAAAGGGGTATGAATACTTTTTCCAAGCACTATAACATTATACACATTATAACTGAAGGTGCCACCTAATGTTCACCACAGTATGATTGCAGGATACAATATCTTTGTACAGCAACTACTACCACTAATGCTTACCAGTAAGCCCTAACTAATGAATTTACAGTACCAATGAAGAGCCATGGCAGGACAAATCCATGGCCCCAACAAATTTCATCTGTTGATGGAAACGTTGGACCAGGCTTTTCTACAGGCTCATACAGATTTCCTTATCTATTATGGAGGGGATCTGATGTGGTCGGTCAAACTTTAAAAAACTCTGACATGAAAATAATCTGTTTTACTCTATTCACTGTAACTACATTAAGACATTATGGAACCTGCATGTTTACATAATTGTGCAGTCTTCTTGACTGTGTAGGCTGGTAATGGACACAGTTTCAAATTTCCACCCACTTGTGGATGTGAAGGAAATGACTTGCATAGCTCAGTGTTTCTCAACTCCAGACCTCAAGGTGCCCCAACAGGTCATGTTTTCAGGCTTTTCATTATTTTGCACGGGTGATTTGATCAGTTTCACTGCCTTAGTAATTACAACAGCCATTTCATCTGAAGGAAATCCTGAAAACATGACCTGTTGGGGCGCCTTGAAGACTGGAGTTGAGAAAAACTGGCATAGCTGGTGGATTCTTCAGCTAACAGATTGCTGTTGCATGTTCACCTGAACTAACTAAACAAGTGGGTCATGTGTTAAATTGCTCCTACCCTGGACCAGAGTTGGGAGAAATGCCAGAAGGAAGACCTATATGTGGCATATTTATGAGTATTGTACTAAAGGTAAGTATACCAAAAATGACCAGTACTCCAAAATGACCAAAGTCCAAAGCAACATATATTTTTTTAATGCCTATTGACTAGGGGGGCTAAATGTTATAACAGAGAATGTTTGCATACTGTATATTCCCAAAGGTATGTAATACAATTGTATTGATAAAGAGGAAGGTATTTATTATATGTACACAATAATAATATTATATATATATATATATATATATATATATATATATATATATATATATAATATTGATAATAATATTGCCCTAAAACCACTAACACCAGCTAATAACATTAGGAATATATGTGCAGAAACTAGTGCATTTAATTGAAAGCAGATGTAGGCAGCATAAATCCATACAAACACTCCTTTGTTTTTGTTTTTTGTGTCTTTTTTAGTAGTGGGGATGGTTGCTTGGTTAGAACCTCTATGACCATTGCCTTATGCAATTAATAAATTCAGTAATTTTAATGTAATGTTAGGTCCTCTGGTGGTCCCCGTAATAGAACACCACACTCCCATTGGATTTATCAATACAACAAATCGTGGGGAAGTTTTGATATGTCACTGTGTCATATATTATACAACAGATATACATTCTCATAAACATAACTTTTATTTACAATTTGTGTAAAACTTTTTGTCACTAAAATATAAAATGTTATGCATTACATAAAAGTATGCATAACTTGCCCATCCTGGTTCACTATCTACTTGAAGATCAAGCCTTTTCTAGCACTTTTTAGTAAATATCAGTATTTTCTGACTGAATTACATAGAACCCCCAAATATTATATATATATTTTTTAGCAGAGACCCCGAAGAATAAAATGGTGATCGTTGCAGTTTTGTATGCCACGCGGCTGTGGTGCGAACAACGTTTACATATGCGTATGTGACGTACGTATGCGTTCACTTCTGTGCACGAGTACAGAGGGATGGGGATTTTTCTTATTTATTTTATTTTTCTTTTTACACTGTCTCTTAATTTTTTTGGACACTTTTTTTCCTATTACAAGGAATGTAAACATCCTCGATCTTTGGCTATTTCTGCCCTAGCCTGGAAGTGATGCCATAACGTCGCTCTGGTCCTCCAAGATCATAGAGGTGATCAGAGAAGATCTGGTCTCTGTTCACCTCTGTGGCTAGATCCACAGACCGTGAGATCATTTCCCGGGTTCACCGGTAACAGCAGTAAGCCTGAGAAACACCGGCAAGTGGTGAGGGGGCACCTGCTGCTTTTGAAAGTGATTCAGGGGCTAATTAGCAGCTCAGACCACTTTTGTGAAAAAGCCTATCACCAGCTGAAAAAAAAAATACCAGGGTAATGGCTGATATCTTCAGCTATAACCCCGATAAACCATTTGCAAGCCACAAAGTATATATACTGTACGTATTGCAGTCGGCAAGTGACTATATCGGCACAAAATATAGGTAAAATTTTGTGTATATGGTAGTATACACTATGATGGAAATGTTCTCACTCCTCCCCGAGCAGATGCATTGGGAACACTGCAGAGTCCATTCCAATCAAAACATGAAGAAAAATGTTTCAATTTTGTTATTACTATTACAGAAAATAAAGAAAAAGGAATATTAGGCGTTTCTAAAAAAAATAGCAGTGTCTGCATTTTTCATTACAAACTCAAACATTTACCTATATACTGAAAAATGCTTGAAGATTGAGTTTTCCTGTGAATCACAGAACTGATATTTAGTTGTATAACCACTGTTTCTGAGAAATGCTTCACATTTGTGTTGCATTGAATCAACCAACTTTTGTTTTCTAAATAAACGGGGGGGCAAGGAGTTGGGACTTTAAATGAAGCACGTAAGTATACAAGTTTAATTTTATTAAAATCAGTATAGTAATATATTATGGTAATCATAAGTAAATATCCAATACAATGCAAATAAATCACTGTAATTATAATGAGGGCAGTTGGCCACATGATTGCAGACAGTTGGTATCACATAATACATATACTAAAAAATATATATCAAGTAAAACATGTAATACATGAGAACACTGCATATAATAGCTCTATGCATTTCGTGGATTTATCCACTCTTCAGGAGCATGTATGTGGATTGGATGAGTAATATAATATGATGGGAATAAACTCTAATGGTCTGACCCTGCCAAGGAGAAAAAAGTATGAAGTAAATTGTTATTCGCTTTTATCACTAGTCCCTATTGGCACATTTAGGTTGATCTTTATCTCTTCTACTTGGTGATTTTGTCTCTCATTTTAATTATTCCAACATATTTTTTAGTATATGTATTATGTGATACCAACTGTCTACAATCATGTGGCCAACTGCCCTCATTATAATTACATTGATTTATATGAATTGTATTGGATATTATATATTTACTTATGATCACCATTATATATTACTATACCGATTTTTAATAAAATTAAACTTGTATACTTACGTGCTTCATTTAAAGTCCCAACTCCTTGCCCCCCCCCCCCATTTCATTTAGATAAGGCAGGAGGCAATCGACCTTACCAGGTCACAGCCTCATTTAAAGTCCCAAATGTTCTTTCCTCTTTCAACTTCTGTTTTCTTTCATGTCTTTCTGGTTTTGGTAGCCATTGTAAAGCATTTGAGATCATTTTAGCTGAGCAACCTACCTATGACGTAATTTCGCGGCCATCTCTGCATCTTGCTGTCCTGTCGTTGTGTATGAGAAACAAACGATTCATGGTTAGCACTGCCAATAGTGCCATTTCTTGTAAGTGCAATATTTTATCCTTTATTAAATGTGAGCTTTAAATGGAGAGCACTAGGGTTCTATGCTTTTTCTTCTTGCATGTATGCTGTTGGGATCTGAGATCCATTTATCCATCCATTCATCCATGCATCCATCTGGATAGGAGACGGTGAAGAATTGGAGATATTAGCTGGTTTCTTCATCCCCAGAGAGGGAAAACTCAGTGGTGTGACCTACTGGTAATGCAGGGGTCATGTCAGTGAGGTAAGAGGCCAATCTACATGGGTGGTGGATTCACTTTGCTTAATACATGTCACAGTGGAATTTTCAGTGGATTGAAGCTCAAAATCATTTATCTTTTTTTAACATTTTTGCTTGTTTGGACATTTATTGGACCTTATTTGTATAAATGTGTATGGTACATAGAGAATATTAATTATCATTTTTGGTATGCACAGTTTTTTTATGCATATTGTTTTTTTCACATACCATTGAAATTTTGTACTGACAAGAGGTATTTATTTATTTTTATGAGATTTGCACTACACCATTTTTGGGTAATAGTCAGGAAGTGACCTGAGTTTGGATAAGCAGCCTTTTTTTGTGTTATGCTATGGATTTGCTATACCAATGCCTCCTGCATTGAAAGTCAGTTTTGTTTACTGCCTTCCTGATTAACCCCTTTAGGCCACTTTCACATGGGACAGATCCATTTTGACGGGCTCCGCTGATCCCTGTGCAGAGACGGACCTGTTAGAGTCCCGCTCTCCTCTTTTGGGAGATCGTAAGAAAACGGACAGCCTGTCCGTTTTCATCCGATCCCATCCGACTTGACTCGCTGGACAGATGACGATACCTTCGCCAACCGTCTGTTTTTAGTGGATTTTGTCGGATCGGATGTCAACGGACACATGTTCACTGACATCTGCCTCCGCTAAGAGTTTAATGGGTGGCCCGATCCGGTCCGCCTGATAAATGGACAGGTGGACCCGATCGGTCCGATCGTGTGAATGGGGCCTTACGCTGCAGTACCACATATGTACGGCGGCAAAAAGCTGGGCTTTAACTCCCACATGCTACACATATGCCTTGCTGGGTGGGAAATGTTTGTGCAAGCTCGGATTGCCGATCCTAGGGTGGGCGAGAGAAGGGGTTAAAAGTATGGGACAAACCTGCTTGGACTGTTCCTGGGTATCCCTGTCTTGAGCATGGTTTACTGCCCAATACAGCACCTTAGAAACAGACACCTCTTGTTGAACAAAATAGAGGATCTTCTAAAACAAATCATATTGGTAAATGCTAATCAGCAACAGTTCAGTGTTTCTCAACAGTTGACGTTGACCAATCAGCTACTGCTAGAGTCAAACCACTTAACCTCTCAACAATGAGACATCTGACTGAAACCCACCAGGCCTCCTTAGAGGGTCAACTGCAAGTGAATCTGTCTCTATAGCAGCAGATACAGGGCCTGTCAGAGATGCAGCAGGTGGCAAAGGGCTAAGGTCTGCACCACAACAGCTGGTACAGTGTGGATTATGGAAATTGTCCCTCGGGATAATGTGGAAGAGTTGCTGATTTTGATAAGCTACCGAAGAAGCAGTGGGCTGATGTGCTAGCTCACTTTTAACACTGGGCCCCAAAAGACCTACTGTGACTTGCAACCATAGGATGCCAAGGAGTATACCATTCTCAAAGAAGAAATCCTTGCCAGGCTAGGTGTTACCTTAAAAAAAAAACACATGGGAATATGACCCAGGGAAGTCTGTGAGGTCCCAGATGTGTGATTTGAGCTAGTGTACTGCTACCGAGGATTATTTCCAAGATCTGCTCTCCAATCTAGTAACCCCTGTAAACAGGAAAACATCAACCTTGGATTAAACTGTTCCTTTTTATTAAAAAGGTAAACTGGCTCCTAAGGAGAGTAGCTGAGAAACCCACAGGGGCCAGATATGAACAGCCTCCTAACCCAAAAGGAGTCTCTTTCTTGAAGGGGCAATGTATATTAGGTGCTGGGGGTGCCAAGGACTGGGACATGTTATTCCAAATTGTCCCATGTTACATGATCCTATGTGACCTGAGAGGCATATTCGCCAACCAGTTCTGGTAGGATACCTAGGAACACAGACTGAATGGCGGATTTGTCCTATTACAATAGAAAGACACCAATTTCCGGTATTATTTGACTCTGGAAGCCTTATCACGTTGGTCCATGCCAGTCTGGTGGACCCTGAACTTGGCTCAGGCGGAATGTGAGTACTTTGTATACATGGAGATGCAAATCCCTACCCTACTGCAGTGCTGACCCAGTGCAACTGCAAAGCATGATGTCATAAGTGTGGGTAAGAACCTACTGCACAGTGTAATGCTGAGCTGTGATTTTCCTCTGTTTTGGAACTGTGGGGGGAAATAGGTAACCAGTCCTGAAAAATTAACTGAAGTAAATGATGTTGCTATTTTGAGTGAACTTGAGGGGAATGTTGACACCTCTGCATTGGCACTACATAACAGATTACCACCAGCAGCTATAGTTCAGAGGAAATGTCCCCAGTGCCAGAAATAACAGATATACTCCGTTGGTCAGAGAAGATATTTGGGAACACACAATTGCAGGACCCCAGTTTGGTAGATGCAAAAAGAAATAATATAAAAGTGTTGAAAGGGAGTTACTAAAGAAATAAGTTAGTCTGGCATACTCCCAATTTACAGTATATTGTGACTTAGTATATTGTGAAAAAAAGGAATGGGAGCAAGTTTTGGAACAGCCGGTGGTTCTGCAGTCTTACATAAGGATAGTGTTGGATCTGGCCTATTCTCATGTGTTGAGTGGTATTTAGGTGTAAAAAAAAACAAGAGTGGCTTGAGGCGTGTTTTTTCTGGCAAATTAATGCATGCCAACCACATTTGCAAAGTCCACTGGTACCTTTGGATGAATTAGCTGTATACCTGCTCAACCCTGTCACTCTATCTTCTCCAGAGGAAAGCACTGATGCAGAAAAGAATCACATGCATTTCCTCGCATGTCAAGGCAAGTAGTAAATCTCTCCTCCAGTTCCAAGTTCCAATCCATTATTATTTAGTATAGACCTATTAACAATAGAGAATTGGAACTCATAACTGGATGCAAATTTTTTTTACGTAGAATTGGTACCCTTGCCTATGTTTAGGGTCTCTTAAGAGGGTTTCTATTGATCTGGTTGGGCTACTGCCTAAGGAGCAGTACATATTTATAGTCCTTGACTGTGCCACGTGATTTATAGAAGCAAATCCTCTCAGAAACACATCCTCTAAGGTTTTTGCAAAAAAAGCTGTTCCACGTGCTTTCCTGTAGTAGTATTCCTAAGAAAATTTTGACAGATCTAAGAACCACTTTTATTTAAAAGGTAACCAAAGAGCTGCGTCAATTTTTGGAGTGCCACTGTCCTTCATATGGTTTCTGCCATTTGAAATTTGATATGGTAAACATCTGTGAGAGATCATGAATATAGCCGGGGAAACATTAATATATGCAGCAAGCCCAGGAGGCACAGCCCAGTGTCTATACCCAGCTTGCCAAAATCAGAACCTTTACCCCAGTAGACAGTGTTAGTTTTGGTGCCTGCTTAAATGTATGGCTAAGTGGCAAGACCCATATGAAATCAGAGTGAAAATCATTGATGTCAATATGCCAGCCTGAAAATAGAAAGCCCTTTCAAATATACTATGTTAACCTAATGAAATGCTGTAAGGATCGTAAGGCTCTTTCAGCAGAAGTGATCCCAAAATATCACCAGAAAGAGGTATATCAGACGTTAGGATGTCAGAGAACCTGTCTGCTACTCAGATTCAGGAGGTGAAAGAGTTCTTACAGACAAACCAAGAAGTGTTTTCACAATTACCTAGCTGAATTAACATAATTTACTGTGACAATGAGACTGAGCATCATGTCAAAGCTAAGTGAATTAACTGAAGCTCAGAGAAAAACCATCTCAGCAGAGGTACTGAAAATGTTAGAAATGTTAGAAATCTAATAGTAAGTGGTCAGATCCCATGGTACTCATGCCTAAGCCAGAAACTACTACAGAAACTACTCAAATATACAGATTTGTTGCTTATTCCATGTCTTAGTAAAGGGTGTTGAGAATTTCCCTTAACAGACAGGGCACAGGAAAGGACAGCTTGTGAGACTCCCAATGGGCTGTACCAGTATGTGGTCCAACCTTTTGGCTAACATGGGGCCCTAACCTAATTTCAAAGAATAATGAACTGTATTCTTAAGCTCCAAAAAGCATATATTTTGGCTGACCTAGATGATGTTGTCATTTTTAGACTTGACTGGAGTGCCCACCTACAGAAGGTCCAGGCAGTTTTAGATTTCATTCATAGGGCTGGTTAACAGCCAATCGAAAAATCTTCTTTTTTTCTTTTTTTGCATTATTGAAATTTGCACATTATGCACTGGACACTTTATTTTTTGATTTTATATTATACAAATACTTATTATGATACTTTGATTAATTGACACAGTATATGTTTGACACCTTTTATGAGGAATTATCATGATTATGTGTATTTACAAAAAAACAAAAGAAGAATGAATAGCTTTTTAAATGGTGCTGTAAACCTCCCCACAGAGTACACTTAAGAAGACATATGTATATAATCAAGAACTTTATTACAAAAAAAATATTTCATTAAAAGAATTGGGGGAGGGGGGTTCATGTATCAACCCCCCAAAATACAGCTATGTATTAATCAGCTCAGCCACCCTTCCCTCGCATAACATTAAATATAGAATCTTAATAGTTGTAATTAAAAAAATGATACAGTAGGAGGAAAATAAGGGGGAAAAATTATGATGTTCCAATGCAGTGATAGCTTCTTCAGGAGTTCAGAGAGTGTGGTTGAGAATGATTGTTGAAAATAAAAGAAACACTGTAATACTAAACAGGAAAGATACATATTTATATAGCACCTAATGGCGTATAGCATAAAAACATACGAAACATATAAACATTATGGTACAACACTTACAACAAGTTCCCCAAAGGGATGTATGATTTGAGCTGATGAAAACCTCTCAAAATTTGGCTTTGGGTGTAAAAAGTGAAGGATAGAAAGTAGGTGGGGTGCCCACATGTTGAACCTCGAAGCCCAGCGGGCTATGCATAAAGGAGAGGAATTGCAACTCAATCCATAAAATCTATAAAGGAAAGCATAACTGGTGGAAGCGGAACAAACCACAAACTGCAAAGACACAGATATAAGGAATATAAAACATATGGCTTATAACAATGAGGCACAGTTAGGTCCATATATATTTGGACACATGCACAATTTTGGCTCTGTATGCCACCAGAATAAAATTAAAACAAAACAATCCAAATGAATTTGAAGTGCAGACTTTCAGCTTTAATTCAAGGGGTTGAACATAAATATCAAGTACAAATTTTAGGAACAGCAACCATTTTTTTACACGGCTCCCCAATATTAAGGGACTTAAACGTAATTGGACAAATGAATATAATCATAAATAAACTGTTCCTTTTTATTATTTTGTTGAGAATCCTTTACTGGCAATGACTGCCTGACGTCTGGAACCCATGGACATTACCAAAGAATGGGTTACCTCCTTTCAGGCTCTAACTGCAGCTGTCTTCAGTTGTTCTTTGTTTGTGGTCATTTCTGCCTTTAGTTTTGCTTCAGTAAGTGAAATGCATGCTAAATTGGGTTGAGATGATCAGGGGATCAGGTCAAGATCAGGCGATTGACTCAGCCATTGAAGAATATTCCACTTTATTTCCTTCAAAAGCTCCTGGGTTGCTTTTGCAGTGTGTTTTGGATCATTGTCCATCTGTACTGTGAAGTGTTATCCAATCAACTTTGCTGCATTTGGCTAAATCTGGGCTGACAGCATATCTCTAAACACTGCAGAATTCATCCGGCTGCTTCTGTCTTCTGTCACATCATCAATAAACACCCATGACCCAGTGGTCACTGGAAGCCATGCATGCCCATGCCATCACACTGCAAGCTCCACCATGTTTTACAGATGATGTTGTGTGTTTTGGATCATGAGCTATTCCAAGCCTTCTCCACACTTTTTTCTTCCCATCATTCTGGTACAGATTAATCTTAGTTTTATCTGTCCAAAAATGCTTTTCCAGAACTGGTCTGGCTTTTTTAGATGATTTTTGGCAAGGTCTAATCTGGCTTTTCTATTCTTCAGGCTTATGAATGGTTTGCACCTTGTGGTGAACCCTCTGTATTTGCTTTTGTGAAGTCTTCTCTTGATCTTAGACTTTGACAATGATACGCCCACCTCCCGGAGAGTGCCCTTCACTTGTCTGGGTGTTGTGAATGGGTTTTTCTTTACCATAGAGAGGATCCTGCGATCATCCATCACTTTTGTCTTCCGTGAACATCCAGGCCTTTTTATGTTGCTGAGCTCACCAGTGCGTTCTTCTTTCCTCAGAATGTACCAAACTGTTGATTTGGCCACTCCTAATGTTATTGCTATCTCTCTGATGGATTTGTTTTTGAAGCCTTACCATGGCCAGTTACACTTGCATGGACAGCTCCTTTGAACGCATGATGTTGGTTTACAGCAATAGCTTCCAAATGCAAATACCACACTTAGAATCAACTCCAGACCTTTTACCCGCTTAATTGATGAAGAAATAACAAAGGAGTAGCCCACACCTGGCCACGAAACAGCTTTTAAATCAATTTTCTGATTACTTTTGGTCCCTTGAAAAGGGGGGGGGGTGGCTATTCTTAAGAGCTGTAATTCCTAAACCCTTCCTTCGATTTGGATGTACATACCCTCAAAATAAACCTGAGAGTGTGCACTTTCAGCCCATATCCATTATATAACTATAACTTGAATATGTTTTGGTAAATACCTGAAAAAAACTAACTTGTGCCTGTGTCCAAATATATATGGACCTAACTGTATATCCTTTAGGTAGTCTACAGCAATAGTGGACCTCATATATTATTATTATTATTATATAGGATTTTTATAGCACCGACAGTTTACGCAGCGCTTTACAACAATTATATGGGAGACAACACCTAGGATGCAAACACCAAGGGATGTGTTCATCAAAGGAACACTGTCAGATGAATAAATGCATCCATCTGAATAATGAATAGCCCAGTTGTTGCAAAGAGCACATCCTCTCCCTGCCCATGCTGTCCTTGGTGTACTCACACCAGAAACCGTCAGCATGGGTGGATGTGTCACCACGCATGCAGTGACGGCAGGGATACGGGTGAAGAATCCCGACCTCTGCCACCTCCACCACAAAAAAAACAAATCCACCGGCCCATAATTGGCTCAGCAGAAGTGGATAAGTCCAATTACTGAAAAAGTATGATTGTGTGTGTTTAATCATAGGTGATAGTACTGTCCAGATATTTGTTTTATGTAGCAATTAAATGCTGGTTCCAGCCAGTGTGAAAAAAAACACACCTTAGAGCCTTTCTAGGAATTGTAGAGTACTACTGGAGTTCTGTGCCTACCTTTGCTACTATAGCAGCTCCACTTATTGAGCTCACCAAGGGGATTAAGTCCACCAGAATGAAATGGAATAAAGGGGCAGAGACAGCTTTTCAGTAGCTGAAGGCAGTATGATATATAGCAGTGGTTATCAACCCTGTCCTCAGGGCCCACTAACAGGCCAGGTTTGCAAGATAACTGACATACATCACAGGTGATATCATTTGCTACTCAGTGATTGCAGTATTCTAGTCTGCATCTCCCTAAGGTAATACATAAAACCTGGCCTGTTAGTGGGCCCTGAGGACAGGGTTGATGACCACTGGTGTATAGGAACAATGTTACCGACCCCAATTTCAGTCAAGATTTTCATGTAATAACAGATGACTCCAATGTGCTCCTTCTCAGAGGTCTGAGCAGAGGGGGAGGGTAAAGCCTAGTACACACAATGAGATTATTGGACGAATGATCGCCTGTTTGTTTTTTTTGTATGCTAGTCTCATATCGAATGCGAATAGGTTACTAAAATACGAAAATTCTCGTACGACAGAAAAAAAGTGAGGCACTGACTGTCAGGACTGTGGATGGTGCATATGTCTCACCTAGGTTTTTCACCTACATATTGTAAGGGGTTTCAGGGTTTGTGGAGATAAAAGCTTTTTGTTTACTTCAGGAGAAAAGAAGAGAGAAATAAAAAAATATATCACTATAAACTACATAAAATGCACTCACAGGCACAGTGTTGAACAGCCATGCAATTCAGAGTGAAAGCCAGAGCTGTGGTGAGCTGCAATAGCTGCAGGAATGCTTTACCTGGCTAGGTTGTGCACAGCTGTGCAGCCAAGTAGCTGTAATGGATGAAACCGTACTTGCAGCCGGCCTCACACTGGAGCTCACTTGAGACTGTGGGAGTCTGCTTTGTGTGTGTGTATATCTTTCTCTTCCTGGTTTCTAAGGCAATGTTTTTTGGGGGTGTGCCCCCTTTGTGAAGCCTTGGTAACTAGGGGTGCTATTCATTACATTTGGGGAAACACATTTAGATGCAGTATTAGTTCAGAAACCTTCTTACCCTAGACAAGCCACTTATTTTTTCAGGAACAGGCACAGATTAAATTTCAATTCAAGTAAATTTGCACAAACCATAGCAAGTCATCACCCACCATCACCACAGTGGACAAAATTTGACCATCAGTATGCCATCTCAAGCAACACTAGAGTCCTTACTCTGCTCTACATTCCCGTCAATACACTGTATCCCATAGTGAATAACTTTGCACAATAACACAATGTCCAGTCAAGTCTTTGTATTGTAAAATGAACTTCAACTTTACTTAAAATAAGAAGTTGAAAAACATCTTAAAAGAAGAATAATCACATTACTCTTGAAAGTCACTATTCTAGTGTTAACTTTAGGGTAACCTCTTCCAATAGAATTATACATAATTCTCCACATGACACATTTGGAGTTACCTTTTTTCCTTGTTTGGAATTCCAGCCATTCTAGCTCCTTTTCTCCATAATAGAACTTAACTTTCTATACAGTTGGAACCCCAACTCAGGTTAAAATCACTAATTCTGGATTTCCTGACTCTTTGTTCACTCTGACTTGAGTTTCTTCAGGGGTGTCTCTGTGGCATATCTCCCTGCCTATCATTCTACCCACTGCCTTATACGTATATCCCAAGGGAGACTGACAGGCTGCAATTATATAACCATATAACCATAAAAAGGCAGACTTATATTTAAAGGGTTCCATTAGGTTTTTAGCCAAGCATTAACAGGTTAAAGGATTTTTTGTGTGGCTTATCTAGAGTAGTCATTCTCTTTAATTCCCTGAATGATTCTGTAGTTAATTATGGCTTCACAGGAAGGGTGGCAATTTGGTTTGCAAATGGGGCAGGCATCCTAAATCATTGTCACCCACACACCCAACAGTTCTTTCGGTAGACTGAGGCAGTGGATTACGCAATAAAGGAAGGTTTGTGAGATACATAAGTATATTTGTGCAACAATAATAAAGTTTTGCCTGGAATTGTGCCTTATTGAAGAAGACACGGGCTGTGACATGCACAAAAACAGAATGGAAAATATTTTCCATAGGCCTTACTGATTTTTGGCATGAAGTTTATCGTGTATACATAACTGTAACATTATTATGACCTAGAAAAAGAGAGTGTACATTTTAATTACTGTAATATTTGTTCCAGGTTTATATTGTAGACTGTTATTAGCTTATATTGCAGTATTTACAATACATGACTACTCCATTCAAACTAGTTGTTGGCTGTTTCAGCCTTTTCACCATATGAGTACTAGACCTGATATTTTGATTTGGTATTTTTACAAATGTCACTGTTTACAAGCCACATTAACTAGTCACTAACCCGTGACTGTTAAAGAGCAGCTGTGAGTATGTTTGTCAAAGGCATCAGCTGCATCCCCCACAACACAGCATGTTTTTGGTGGAACCAGTGTGGCATAGTGAGCAAAACAGAATTTGTCATTAGGTGTGGGAGAAAGAAAAAAGACTTGTGTGCTTGAATATTTTTCTTCATTTTTAAATACCATTGTGTAAAATATTGATTACTTGTTTTGGGTTGTGCAGTGCTCACATTTATTATTGTATCAAGTCTGACAAACATACCAATTAGATTTCAAAAGCTTGCATTGTTAGACTATTCAATTTCAGTACTTTCAATTGTATTTGTAATTCTATTTTTTTGTGCTCTTAAAAATCTTTAATACAGTAGTAGTGAAGCAGGTTAAAAAGCTGTAAGATTTATGCTTTGTTCCTTTGGTGAAATAACAATCCCCTAGAAGCATAGGGCATACTATGAAATAGCTGAGCCCAGGTTAAAATGCCATGTTGTATTTCCATTGGGTTCACTCCTTGAGTTCTGGACTTTACATCATCTGCCAGCTTTCCTTTCCTTTTATTGTCTGCTACCTGACCTCTCACTTGTACTTGCACAAATGGATGAAACAGTGGCAGTCACAATTAGGGAGGAGCAAACCTGGATGTGACCATATGTGTCAAATAATAGGTTTGTTTTTCCCTCCCAGGAGGTACCCCAATGCTGCCTTACAAGCTCATACAGCGTCCCATTTCTTTCATCAGACAAAACCCTATATCACAAGTTTTGAAGAGCTCAGTGGTTGCCATTTTTTTTTACAACTGTTCACTTACATGTAGTGTTCTCAGTGACATAAGTGCTCACAGCCATAACGTCACACATAAAGAAGCTGCAGGTTGCGGCTAAGTTAATGTTTGAGAGAGAGGCAGAGGGGCAGATGTAGGTAAAAAATAGAAAACTCTAGTGACTGCTTTAATAAAAAGCTCTGGAGAAAGTTTAAGGCATAGTCTGTTGTTGGAACTACCCCGTGCGTTGAACTGAACCTATGATCAAAGCAGACACTGATCGAGTGTATATCTTTCAGGTCATGTTCAAAAATATTTTTCAGTGGTGTATCAGAGAGACAGCCACCCAAACAACTCATGCACCATATTAAAATAAGAAGAAATGCGTATTTTGTTCCAACAGGTTGATTTTCTAAACCGACATTTCGAATTTACTGCTTTCCTAACTAGCAAGTTCTTCATATTTCTTTATTACTAGCCTCAGGGGAAAAATTGCTTGTGCCTGAGTCTCTATCCCCTTTTTTCTCTTCAACAAAATCAGACAGTCTAGAACCCATGCATTTATGCCTTTTTTTATTGTTTTTGTTGGACAAACAACAGACCAATCTGTTTGTTCTCCAGGAATCGTCTTCCTTTTTCTTTCTTTCTTTCTTTCTTTCTTTCTTTCTTTCTTTCTTTCTTTCTTTCTTTCTTTCTTTCTTTCTTTCTTTCTTTCTTTCTTTCTTTCTTTCTTTCTTTCTTTCTTTCTTTCTTTCTTTCTTTCTTTCTTTCTTTCTTTTTCCTTCTTTTCCAGCACAAACTCCCCTAGAAGAGCAACAGGTGGTGCAAAGGTACCTGAATGAGTTGCTTGAGGCAACTGGAACTTGCAGCACAGCAGAATCAGCAAGTTGTGTAGACAGCAAAGTAAGGTGTGGAGCACCTGTGTGTGATATGGTTGGCGGTGCCAGCTAAACAGCAATAAAGATCACTAGTAGAGGTTAAAACTGAGCCCCAAATCCACAGCATGATGGCTAGTAGCGGAGATTAAAACCACCAGCAAATCAGCATCAGGGTACCACAATGAAGACAGAGCAAGATACTCAGAAAGGCTGCAATCAGTGGGCAGACAGTGAGGTAACAAATCAGGGGGTCACTGGGCAGTTGGTATTGAGTACAGAACAGAGTACCAAATCAAAAGCAGGCTCAAGATCAGCTGAAATCAGTAAAGGAAGAAAAGGCCTGGCTGTGCTATTGGCATAGGACATTACAAGAACAGGTTAGAAGAAAGCTAAGTCAAAAGCAGTAGACCATTTACAAGCACAAGGCAGGTCAAGAAACACAGGAACAGTAGAGGACCAGTCAACAATGATCAAGAGTCAGGCTGAGCCTTAGCACATGCCTGGCTGCAACCCTTTTTTTTGAAAAATTATTTTTATTCAATTTTATAAACAATACACAAAATGCAACCCCAACAACCACCCCCCATCCCTGTTGTGCAATGTCCCAAAAATTACAGGAAGTTAAACAGTGTGTATTACCCTTCCAGCATTTTTACATCTGTTAAGGCAGTATAGATTAATGAGATATAGACCAGTGAGCCAGAACACTTGGTCGTTGCTAGGCATGCCAGGTTACTCCACTAATGGAGATTCTGTTTACATATTACTTAAACCCTTCCATTGCAGCGTGTTATCTGATGAGAGCCAGCATTGCCATATCTTCTCAAACTTTTTGGTGCAACCTCTACTCAAGTACGTGGCTTTATAGAAGGGCAGTGCCTTATTCACCAGGCCCTTCCAGTAGGCTAGGGATGGGGCTTCAGGCTTTTTCCAGCATAGTAGTATAGCTTTGCGTGCATAGAATAGAGTGAGGAAAAACACAGTTCTCTGCGCCCTAAGTGGCGCCACCTCCTCCACCAGACCAAGCAGGCACACTGATATTGTTACGGGGACAGGTAGTGAGATTAGTCCCTGAATGGTTCTTCTAACTGCCATCCAAAATTCCTGCATTGATTGACAATGCCAGAATATATGGTCGAAATCCGCCATGGCGGTAGTACACCACCAGCAATTTGCGTAACACGAACCATAAAGGCTGGCTATTCTTGCTGGGGTATAGTATACCCTATGGAGTATTTTAAATTGGATATATCGATCACGCGCCGACACCAGAACCTGAAATGGTTGATCCCACATATCGTCCCAGTCGTCCCCTTGAAAATTGGGGACCAGTGAGCTCCATTTATCCCTACACTTTCCAAGTGTCTGGGGCCTGTCTACAAACAGCTCTTTATAGGTTTCTAGCAGTGTTTTTCGCATGGATTCGTCACAAAGTAATTGCTCCAGGGGTGAAGTGTGAAGTTCCCCCGGGCCTGCACCATACTGTGCGGTGAATGTGTACTGGAGCTGCAGATAACAGAATGTCAATGTTTCCAGGCATCCAACTGTGTCTTAACCTTTGTAAGCAATGGCATTAGATTTAGTGATAGGTAGTCCCTAACTTTGGGGCTAACACGAACACCCAAATATTTAAATTCAGAAACCCAAGCTATAGGGACCAAGGGTGATGTCTGTGCCTGAGCTCCATCATCAATGGCCATGACATTGGACTTCTCCCAATTAACTTGTAAGCCCGAAAACTTTGCAAAGGTGCCTAGGATTTCAAATGCTGCTTCCAAAGAAGGTCCTGGATCCCCTAAAAAAAAAGAAGTATGTCATCTGCGTACAAGGCAGTACATTCACAAATGCCTCCTATTTCAAGGGCCTTCACCTCTGTGGGTGCTCTTAGAGCAATAGCTATAGGTTCTATGGCCAGGGCAAATTAAGCCGGGGAGAGTGGGCACCCCTGTCGTGTTCCCCTACCCACCGAAAACTGTGTGGAGACTGATGTGCCTATCTTAATGGTCGCCTTGGAAAATCCAGGTAAGGAAAATATTTCCAAATCCCATATGCCGCAACACCGTGGTCATATAATGCCAGTCCACAGAATCAAAGGCTTTGGCCATGTCTAAGGACGCTATCACTCTGGCCCCAGGGTTAGTATGGTTGATCTGTAAGTGCGCAAACAGCCTGCGGAGATTGGTGTCGGGGGATTTCTGGGGGATAAAGTCTGTTTGATCTATATCTACCAACGTGGTGATCGATAATCTAGTGGCTAGTATGTTTGTGAGAATCTTAAGGTCCTGGTTAAGGAGAGCTATGGGTCTATATGAGGAACAGCTCAGAGGGTCCTTGCCCGGTTTGGGCAGCAGGACCACCTGAGCCTCAATGAGAGAATCTTGTAAAATATTGTTTTCAAGGCAATATTGGAGGAAGGTCTTAAGTCTTGGCCCAAGAGTCTCTAAGTGTAACCTATACCATTCTAGGCAGAATCCATCTGGCCCTGGTAACTTGTACGGTGGGAATGATCTGATAGCAGTTTCAATTTCTTTTGATCTCCACCTCTAGGCTATTTTTATCCCCCTCTGATAATTTTGGAATGCCTATGGTGGTGAGCAGGAATTCAAGATCCTGTTTGTCATATACTGGGATAGGTGTGTAGAGTGTGCTATAGTAGTCTACAAAGGTGTTTAGAGTATCATTTGGGTCTGACAACAGAGTTCCCTGAGAATTGGTAATACAAGGGATATTGGTCTGGACTCTGTTTCGCGACCAACATAGCTAGGAGTTTTCCATTTTCATCTCCTTGCTCAAAGGGGGACTCTGCCCTCTTCTCCTAAGAAGTGTGTGTTAGCTTGGTGAAGTGTAATGCCAGGAGACGCCGAGCCTCAAGCAGTTCAGTGTAAGTGACGTCTGACTGATTAGCTGCATGTGTCAGCTCACACATCCTCTCTTTTTCCTTCAATTCCTGCGACTCAGCGTTAAATTGTTTGCGTGCCTGCTTGATTGCGGAAATATATTGTCCTCTCATACACGCCTTAAAGGCGTCCCAGACTACAGGCAAGGCGGCCGACTGCATGTTGTCCTCCAAGTAAGCAGAAAAAACTGGTGCCACCTGGGAGTCAACCGATTCTACTACCAACCATCCCGGACTTATCCGCCACGCACCCCCTCTCACCTGTAAAGGCAAGCCAACATTCAACAGTATGGGTGTATGATCCGACAGGCCCCCCGTTAAGATAGTTAGCTCACCTCACCAACTGCAGCATTGAAGCGTTTGCGAACACCAGATCAATCCTTGAGGATGACATATGTGTTTTGGATAAGTGTGAAAAACTTTTTGTAGTGGGATTTTTCAATCTCCATCTCAGAGCATCCATCTCAGCCCAGGCTGAAAATTCTACAGACGCGGCCCTCCTGGTGTTAGAGGAATCTAGAGTAGCATTTAAAATAGCATTAAAATCACCAGCCACAATGAGAGGCAGATGTAGAAAGGGAGCCAACTTACCCAACAGGTCATACAGCACCTGAACCTGAAATGGCAGTGGAACATATACATTTACTAACACCATCCTATGCATGTAAATGTCAGCTACAACAATTGCGTACCGGCCCCCTGTGATAACTTGTTGAACAGTGCATGGAACTGTTTTACTGATCAGAATAGTTACCCCCCTGGCATACGTGGAGTATGTAGCATGTACAGCACGTTGGATTCAGGAGCGCCGCATAGTCAACACCCTGTTACCATCTAAATGAGTCTCCTGTAAGAAGACGATGTGCGGTTTAAGAGGTTTTAAGTATTGGAACATTAGGGCACGACTGAATTTATTGTTAAGGCCTCTAACGTTCCAAGACAACAAATCGATTACTGTTCCAGCCATGGATATACCTTAAACAAATGATACAAAAAAGGACATATCTTTTCTATTAATGCTAGTGACCAGTGACCCCTGAGAGTCTCATTCATTGTATAGATCTCAGCTGGCCAAGGGTGGATTATGGCACATTGCACATTCAAATACAAGAAAGTCCCCAATCCCACTCTCTGCTGCTGAGTAAAACATTTAACAATACATGCAGCGTAATCCCAAAACTAGATCAACTTACAAGAAACGTGACCAAGAAAAAGACAAATTTAGGCCCAAAACATTGTCTATAGTAAAAAAACTACGAAAATAGAGAGTCCAAAAATAGGAAGAGAAAAATCTGTTCTCGTGTTAACTCCTGTCCGTGCCCCTGAAAAGGAGCAATGACCACCCACAGCCCACATATTGTCAGGAGTGTCACTGTCCGTATACACCCGATGTAGGAGCACCACTAGCAGGGATATGAAAAGGAAAAGCAGGTGTCCTCTAGGGATTCCTAGCCCTGCCAGCATTGCGGTGCCAGGGAGTCAATATGAATTAATACATCAGAATATTAGGGTGTAAACATGGCCCCCTTGATGCAGGCCATCCCCCCCCCCTTCCCAGTAAATAACAAGTCCCCAAAACTGGACGAAAAAATTGGCATCTTACTTAATGTTTCACAGGGTGTCAATCCACTCATTGGCCTTTTCATGCGTATCAAAGAATCGAGCCGTGCCTTTGTAGGGGATCCTCAGCCGGCTGGGATAGAGCATACCGTATTTGATATTCTTTTCCCGGAGACGGCGTCTCACCTCGTTGAAGGATCTGCAATGTTTCTGGACCTCAGCTGAGAAGTCCTGGAACAGCATCAACTTGGTGTTTTCATAGGGTAGTTCAGGATGCTTCCCTGCCTCTGTCAGGATCATGTCCCTATCTCGGAAGTTCAGAAATCACACCAGGAATGGTCTGGGTGGCCCAGCCTCCGGGCGTTTCCCCGTTGGTACTCTGTGTGCCCTCTCAACCACGTATGTGGGCGGCATATTTGGTAGATTCAGCAATTGTTTGAACAGGTTTTCAGCAAACATGGCAGTTTTCTGGCCTTCAGCGCCTTCCGGAAGGCCTACCACACGGATGTTATTTCGCCTCTGCCTGTTCTCGGCGTCATCCATTTTATGCACCAGGGAACTCACCAGCGATTGCAGCTCTGCAATTTGTGTGGTGTGCGAGCCTTGCTGATCTTCCACCATGCTAATCCTGTCCCCTGTTTCAGTGATCTTCCCCCTTATTTTATCTAGATCATGGCGTATCAGGGTGCACTCTGACGCCAGGTGATCGAAGCGGACCATCATCATGGATTTAAAACCTTCAATAGCATCCAGAATTGGTTTAGTAATTTTCTCGGATGCTGTCTCCAGCGCTGCAGCAGGGAGAGCAGCCTCATGTGCAGTAGAGGGGGATACCGACATGCTTGAGGGATATGCAGACATTCCTGGGCTCTGCACTGTCCCCAGCCTGCTTCGTACACCGGAAGTGGAGGCCGTCATGGCGCCTGGGGAACTTGCGTCTCGCCCCTTCACAGCGCGCTGTGTTTTCAGGTCCTTGTGTGGCCCACCTTGGCCTTTAGCCGACATGATCGCTGCTGCGGGAGGGTCCTGAATGCCTACGGGAGCTGCCGTGTGCTTTGTGGGCATGTAGGTGCCCGTAATCAGGCTGTTTGAGTCGGATAGGCATGGAGCTCTGAGATCCCACGTCCGTCTGGTCTCACATCCCAGCCACGCCCCCCCTGGCTGCAACCCTTAATGCAAAGCCATGGGCAGAAGCATGCACATACACAGATTTGTGTGCCAACAGGAATTTTATGACACATGCCATCTTTTAAACCCTGGTGCTCTGGACATCTGTACAGAAACTCTCCCCATCACCTACAGTATATTCTTTGTGCATATTTAAAATATATAAAACATATAATCTTATATCATAACTTAGACAAATAAGTAGACAAAATACCATCACTCCCATCATTTATTTTAAAGCAGAACGTCACAATTTCAATCAATATTGACAATTTTTAAACCTTATACCGCTTAGTAAATATTATATTTACTTGTTTTAAACTTTTTTAACATTTCTTCAGTTACTTCCTGATTTGGCAAACAATGTCATAAATACTAGGAGTCTTTAGGAGAGGAGGAGGTTTTTTTTTCAGCTAACCACACCTTTCTGCCTGCATGCCCAAGCTAAGGGCAGATGGTTTTCAGGAAGTAATAGTTATATTAATAATCTGCCTGTATGCAAGATGGCCACAGTCAGAAATGCTATGGGGGTGTTTTTCAAAGTGATTTCTCAGCAAAATAAAGAATGGAGATATGGATGGGTGAGTGTGCTTTGAATATTAACCACTTGCTTACTGGGCACTTAAACCTCCCTTCTGCCCAGACCAAGTTTCAGCTTTCAGTGCTCTCACACTTTGAATGACAATTACTTAATCATGCAACACTGTACCCAAATGATTTTTCTGTCCTTTTTTTATATACAAATAGAGCTTTAATTTGGTGGTATTTGATCACCTCTGAGTTTTTTATTTTTTGCGCTATAAATTAAAGAAGACTGAAAATTTAGAACAATAAACACATTTTTCTTTGTTTCTGTGATAACATTTTGCAAATTAGCAATTTTTCTTCATAAATCTTGGCCACAATTTACACTGCTACATATCTTTGGTAAAAATAACCCAAATTAGTGGATATTATGTGGTCTGTGTGAAAGTTATAGAGTCTAGAAGCTATGTTGCAAATCATAAAAAAAATGATCACATCTGATGTACTGGCGGCCTATTTAATTTTTTGAGACCCTAACAAGCCAGGAAATTTCAAATGCCCCCCAAATGACCCCTTTTTGTAAAGTAGACATTCCAAGGTATTTAGTAAGAGGCATGGTGAGTTATTTGAAGTTGTCATTTTTTCCGACAATTCTGCAAAATTAAGATTTTTTTTTTTTTTTAACAAAATTGTCATTGTAATAGCTTATTTCTCTCACATGGAGTGTGCATACCACAAATGACACCCCAAAATACATTCTGCTACTCCTGAGTATTATGATACCATGTGTGGGACTTTTTCACTACCTGGCCACATACAGAGACTACCTATTACACTTTTGAAGGCCCTAGAGCACCAGGACAATGGAAACGCTCACAAAATGACCCCATTTTGGAAAGCTAACACCCCAACGTATAATCTATGAGGCACAATGAGTCTTTTGAATAGTTCATTTTTTTCCAGAAGTTTTTGGAAAATGTGAAAAAAAATGAAAACGCATCTTTTTTTACACAAAGTTGTCCAATTATAAGATATTTCCAACATATAGCATTTACATAGCAAAAATTACACCCCAAAATACATTCTGCCACTCCTTCTGAGTATGGCGATACCAAATGTGTGAGACTTTTACACAGCCTGGCAACATACAGAGATCCAACATATTTCCAACACATAGCATTTAAATAGCAAAAATAACACCCTGAAATACATTCTGCTACTCCTCCTGAGTATAACAATACAACATGTGTGAGACTTTTACATAGCCTAGCCACATATAGAGGCCTAACATTGAAGTAGCACCTTCAGGCGTTCTAGGAGCATAAATTACACATTTCATTTCTCAACCACCTATTACAATTTTGAAGGCCCTGGAGCACCAGGACAATGGAAACGCCCACAAAATGACCCCATTTTGTAAAGCTAACACCCCAACATATACTCTATGAGGCATAATGAGTCTTTTGAATGGTTCATTTTTTTGAGAAGTTTTTGGAAAATGTGGAAAAAAATGAAACCGCATTTTTTTTACACAAAGTTGTCCAATTATAAGATATTTCCAATATATAGCATTTACATAGCAAAAATTACACCCCAAAATACATTCTGCCACTCCTTCTGAGTATGGCGATACCAAATGTGTGAGACTTTTACACAGCCTGGCAACATACAGAGATCCAACATATTTCCAACACATAGCATTTAAATAGCAAAAATAACACCCTGAAATACATTCTGCTACTCCTCCTGAGTATAACAATACAACATGTGTGAGACTTTTACATAGCCTAGCCACATATAGAGGCCTAACATTGAAGTAGCACCTTCAGGCGTTCTAGGAGCATAAATTACACATTTCATTTCTCAACCACCTATTACAATTTTGAAGGCCCTGGAGCACCAGGACAATGGAAACGCCCACAAAATGACCCCATTTTGTAAAGCTAACACCCCAACATATACTCTATGAGGCATAATGAGTCTTTTGAATGGTTCATTTTTTTGAGAAGTTTTTGGAAAATGTGGAAAAAAATGAAACCGCATTTTTTTTACACAAAGTTGTCCAATTATAAGATATTTCCAATATATAGCATTTACATAGCAAAAATTACACCCCAAAATACATTCTGCCACTCCTTCTGAGTATGGCGGTACCAAATGTGTGAGACTTTTACACAGCCTGGCAACATACAGAGATCCAACATGCAAGGAACACTGTCAGGTGTTCCAGGGACACATAGCATGCACATACCAAGAATTACACCCCAAAATACATTATGCTGAGCAGAGGGTAAACAAAAGATTACCTGTGGTTTTAGTAGCACAGTTGTCCACAGGAAGATAGCACTGGTCCAGGCAGCAGGCAGGGGCTTGGTCAGCAACAGCGAACACAATTGTTCAGGCAGCAGGCAGGGATACTGTCCATATACAGTCCAGGGTCAGTACAGACAGAGATATTGTAAGCAGTGCCAAAAATATTGATCCTGGTAGTAGGCAGGAACATGGTCCATGTGCTGTGGTCAGTGCGACAGGCAGAGGCATGATGGCAGTAAGTCCTAAAGGCAGCAGGCAGAAGTAGGGCCTCGTTCAGGACAGAATGGGGACAGGGATAGAGGCTTCTCCCACCCAAATCTCTTTGAAGCCTCTGAGTCTCCAGACCCTAATCTAGGAATGAGAAAACAAAAAAAAATGTTTTCCTCATCCAGAAAAACTATTCTGGAGCCCCTCACATATGTGAGAGCCCTGTGTTGAATCCCACTAGTCCAGTTGCAGGGTACAAGGTCAGTCCAAGAGGCAGGCAAGTAATATGGTCAAACAGTCCAAGGTCAGTTCCAGATTAGGCAGAGATATGTACAGAAGCGGTAGGCAGAAACATGGTCGAATAACAGTCCAGGGTCAGTTCCAGATCAGGCAGAGGTATGTACAGAATCGGCAGGCAGAAGCATGGTCGAATAACAAGCCAGGGTCAGTTACAGAGCAGGCAGTGGCATAATGGGTGTGAGGGTAAATGGCAGGAGCTGAGGCTTACGTTTACCATACTTTACTAATAATTTACTGAAGTATGGTAACGGAGAAAACAGTCACCTATGCAGAGGCCTGGTTGGGAAGGACGATGGGGACAATAATAAGATGTGTCTCTTCTGACTCCTCTTTTTTTTCTTTTTTTTTTTCTTTTTTTTTTTTTTTCCACTCAGCAAGATTATTTGTCTGGGACTCGTTTTTCAGTTATCAGTACTTCCAACTTCATCCCATTCCTGCTTCTCATCATCGTGGTAATGCTGATTGTACTTTTTTTTTTTTTTTTCTTAAATTGATCTTACAAAGTTTGTTTACATTGTATTTAACATTTTATCTTTATATATTTCTCCCCTTCCCCCCCCTACCCCCCCTTTACCCCCCCCCAAGACCGTGGATCCCCTCCTGCTCCCCCCTCTCTCCCCATCCCCATCCATTCCCTCTGTTTCAGCTTCCGAGGTCATTGAATTATTGCTCGCTGGGTCTCTTTATCTCTTTATCCTCCTATCTCGGCTGTCCATATTTCTGCCGCTCTCAGGGACACTTTAAACTCTTCCCACCTTTTCCATTTTTCCACAAAGGCACCCATTTTCATCCCCTCACTGTATCTTAAGTATTCTAGGTTGTGTATTTCATTGACTTTCTCTAACCACTCCTTCATAGCTGGTCTCTCTATTCTTCTCCAGTATTTGGGAATCAAACTTTTGGCCGCATCCAGAAGATGCGGCGTTAAGGTTCTCAAGTAGGCTTTATTGGGCATTTCGCTTAGATGAAATAGGCAAACCCAAGGGTCATCTAGAATGTTAATCCCTGTTATGTCTTTAATAAATCCCCTCACCTCTTTCCAAAATATTTTTATTGTCGGACATTGCCACCAGATGTGGGTCATTGTTCCCACCTCCCCACATCCCCTCCAGCAATGTTGTGGGGGTCCGTTGTGGAATTTGTTTAGACGTTCTGGGGTCAGGTACATCCTGGTGAGGCATCTATAGTTCAACTCCAAAATTTTACTATTAACTGACGTAGCTGTTGCTCTCTTTAGGATCAGTGACCCCTCTGGGGTAGTAAGCTCCCTCCCCAACTCCTTCTCCCACTTCTTTATAAAAGAGGGGGTTTCCGTGTTCCCTAGCCCTATCAGTAGTCTATATGTCTGGGCAAACCCCCCCTTCCTGTCTTTATCCAGGCACATTTTCTCTAGTGGGCGTAGGTTTCCCATTGATCTAATTGGTTTTGGGAGGGATCTGATAAACTGATTCAGTTGGTTGTACCGCCAGGGATTTATTACCAGCAAGCCTCTTTTTTCCTTTAATTCTTGGAATGTGCATATTTTATTTTGTTGCATAACATCTTTTAACTGTATGTTTTCGTCTAGTAACCAACTCCCAAACCACTCCCCCCTCCCTGGTGCGAAGTATGCTGAATCCTTAAGTGACATTAAAGGGGAATTGTATCCCCAGTGCTCCTTCTTGTGAACCTTGTCCCATATCTTTAGTGCGTGTTTAGTGATCTCGTGCGTGTCGGAACTAAATTCTCTTAAATGTGGGGGTATCCAAATTAATTTATTCAACCTTGCATTACTAATCTCCCTCTCCATTTTCACCCAGTGTTTATCTGCTTTATTTTTTACCCAATCTATTACTCTGGCTAAGGCTATAGCTTCATAGTACTTACACACATCTGGTGCTCCCCATCCCCCATGGCCCTTCACTTTTGTCAATTGTGTAAATTTTAAACGTGGTGCTCTCCCTCTCCAGATAAACCTTAAAAAAATTGATTGTAGTTTTCTTAAATATGTCGGCGGAAGTGCCACTGGCAGCATTTGCATTACGTAGGTAATTTTTGGTAGCACAACCATTTTATATATATTTATTCTCCCACCCCAGGATAATTGTCCTATGTGGATTCTACTAAGTTCTTGCTTGATCTTATTAAGGAGGGGTATGAAGTTGGCGTGAAAAAGCATCTCATATGAGGTTGTGATCTTAATCCCTAAATAGTTTAACTCCTTTTGCCCCCATAAAAAGGGGAAGTGCTTCTGATATGAACGATCACTGGGTTTACTGGTGTTAAAGGTTAGTGTTTCCGACTTATTTGGATTTATTTTAAAATTGGAGAGCTTACCATATTCTAACAGGATTGACATTATATTCGGAAGGGATATCCTTGGACGTGATATATATAAGAGGATATCATCCGCGAATCCGGCTAGTTTATATTGTTCTTTACCTATTGTTACCCCGCTGATGTCCGGACACCGCCTGATCGACTCTAGTAGGGGCTCTAAGGCTAATACGAACAAGACGGGGGAAAGCGGACACCCCTGTCTTGTCCCATTATACATTTCAAACGGCTCTGAGAGGACTCCGTTTGTTCTTACTCTAGCCGTGGGTCCCGAGTACAGTGCCCCTATTCTTCTCCGTATCTTGATCCCGAAGCCCATCTCCTCTAGTGTGCCCATCATGAAGTCCCAGTCTACCCTATCAAACGCTTTTTCAGCGTCTATTGACAAGAGTAGACTTGGGACTCCATTTTTCTTCATCTGCTGCACCGCTAGGAGGGTCTTGATGCTATTATCTCTGCCTTGTCGGCCTGACACGAACCCAACCTGATCTGGGTGCACTATCCTTTCTATTAAGGGTTTTAATCGGTCCGCGATTACCTTAGCGTAAATTTTCGTATCGACGTTTAGGAGAGAAATCGGCCTGTAGCTTGAGCATACTGTGTTGTCTTTGCCTTCCTTTGGGATAACTGCTATTATAGCTTCTAGGTCTTCCTTTCTCAGTTCCCCTTTTTCCCCGGCGTCGTTCATATAGGAGCACATTCTTGGTATTAGGAGATCCTGGTATTTTTTATAGTAGAGCACCGTCAGTCCATCCGGACCTGGGCTTTTTCCCGTTTGTAACCCTTTGAGCGCTTTCTTCACTTCAGGTTCCGTGTATGGGGCTTCCAAGTTGGTTTGTTCATTTTCTGAAAGTTTAGCCAGGCCACTATCTTCTAGGTATTTTTTAATTTTCCCTTGCTTTTCTACCCTCTCTTTCATGCTAATTTTTTTATTTATAGCGTACAATCCCCCATAGAACTCCTGAAAGGTCCTAGCAATGTCTTTGTCTTTATAAGCCGTCTCGCCTGATTTAGTTCTTATTTTATCGATATAGTTCTTATTCCTCTTTTTACTTAGGACCCTCGCCAGGAGCCTCCCAGGTCTATTGCCTCCTATATATCTTTCTTTCTTTACCCGGTTATATATCTTTCGGTTATCTATTTCTATGAGCTCTCGCATAGCCTCTCTTTTTTTATGTAATTCTACCAGTATCTCCACTTCTCCCCTTTGCTTATGTCGTTGTTCCAACTCATGTATACTTTTCTGTATGATTAGTCTTTCCTTGGCCTCCTTTTTCTTCTTTTCTGAGCCCGCCTTTATTAAAATGCCTCTGATATAGGCTTTATGGGCCTCCCAAACTACGGCTTCTGAAGTTTCCTCAACCAAATTTGTTTTGAAGTAAAGTTCTAATCCTTCTTTAATACGCTGGTCTATGGCTCTATCATGTAATAAATCCTCGTTTAATCTCCAGCTGCTGGGAGGCTGGCTGCCTTTAGTTGCTTTCCACAGAAGGCTCACTGGCGCATGGTCGGAAAATGTAATTGACCCTATTCTTGTGGCTTCTACCTCGTCCACATGTCTATGTTCCACCAAAAAGAAGTCTAGCCTAGAGTACGTCGAGTGTACGTGGGAATAGTAAGAGTAATCTCTTTTATTTGGGTGCTGTAACCTCCAAATATCTACCAGTTGATACTGATACAGCTTCCTTTTAAGTTTGTTCATCCATATCCCTCCTGTCCCACGGACACACGACGTACTGTCTTTCCCTGGGTCTAGGCATATATTAAAATCTCCTGCAATGATAGTCCTCCCCCTTTTAAATCCTTCTAGTTTTGACAGGATGCCCAATAGGTACCCCCCGGGATTGGTGTTTGGGCAGTAGATGTTTGCCAACGTACATTCCACCTCATTCAGCTTGCCCCTGAGGAATAGAAACCGTCCCTCAGGGTCAATCATTCTTTCATCTACACCAAACCTAATATTTTTGGCAAAGCCTATCGCTATACCCTTTGAGCCCTTGACTGGGGTGTCCCCATATTCCCAATTTGGGAAGTCCCTCGAGCATATTCTTTGATTCCTACCCACGAGGAAGTGTGTCTCCTGCAAGAAGACTACCTCCGCTTTGAGGAACCCCAACTCCCCTACTATGTTTGCACACTTCGCGGGAGAGTTGATGCCCCTCACGTTATATGAAATTAAATTTATCCCGGCCATCCTGTTGGGGCACCCCCCCGTTGACTGGACCTCCCTTTTGGGTCTGGAGAGCGGGGAGCAGTGCTATGCCCACCGGTCTTGCCCTCACCTCCCACCCCCCCCATCCCTCCCCCCCCCTCCCCCCGTCATCCCCCTCTGGGGTAACGGACCTTCGCCTGGCCCTTTTAACCGTGGCCCCACTCACTCCTCCTGGCCCCCCGGTTCTCCCCCTAGAGGCTGAGCTCGGGGGTGCCATCCTTGGATCTACCTGCCTTCCCCTGAGTACCGGACTCCCGCCCTCCTCCCCCCTCCCCTTCGTCACCTTCCCTGGAACCCCCACCCGACAACCCTCCTCCCGCTATTCTCGCTCCCCCCTTTTTTGTTTCTTTTCTTTTTTTTTTCCCCTTTTCCTTTCCCCCCCCCCCTTCTTTTCCTTTTCCTTTTTCTTCTTCTTTTTCTTTTTCTTCTTCTTTTCTTCTCCCCTTTTCCTCTTCTTTCTTCTTCCTCCCTTCCTCCCCCCTCTTTTCTTTATTCGTCCCATCTTTCTCTCTGTTCTGTCTTTTTCCTTTTTATTTGGAAAAAAAAACCATATTACAATCCTGTGTCTCCCAGCTGCGATCGCCTCACATTAATAACTGGTTTCCAGGCAAATATCCCTTCCCTACTTTCCTGTGATTCAGATTTTTCCCACCACCCAGGAATTTCCATCAGTGGCACTTCCAAGCGTTGGCAAAATTTTTGTGTCTCTTCTGGGAACCTAAGTGTCGCCGAACGGCCCTCCTTTTGTCCAGTCAGACATGCCGGGAAGCCCCATGAGTATTGAACGTCGTTTGCTTTGAGATGGGCTAGGAGTGGCTTAAGGGTTCTTCTCCTGGCTAGTGTCTCTGCGGATAAGTCCGGGAAGATCTGTAGGCTTTCCTCTCCGTATTTCACTTGTTGGTTTGCTCTTATACTTGCTTTGATCTTTTCTTTGTCTTGGAAATTATGAAATCGGACGATTACATCTCGCGGAGCATCACCCCTGATCTCTGCTGGCTTCCTTATCCTATGAGCCCGATCTAGCTTAATCTTAGATCTATTTTCGGTTGGATCCAGGCGATCTCCAAAAATTTGATCTATTATTTCTTGGAGGTTTTCTTTCCCCCCTTCCTTTTCAGGCAGGCCTCTTATCCTTAAGTTCTTCCTCCTATTACGATTCTCCTGGTCTTCCAATCTGTACCGGAGGTTCCTTTGTTCTCTTTGAATTTCTTCTATTTGCTGTTTGAGGGCTTTTATCTCCATTCCCTGAGTATCTGTTGTTATTTCCAGCTCTTCCACTCTTTTTAGTGTATGGCCCATATCCTGTCGGATTGCTCCGATCTCACTTTTGATAACTGCTTCTAGCCTTGCAAACATTTCTGCCATCTCCCTTTTTGTTGCCACTTGGTTCTCTTCCTGGGGGGCCTCTATGGTCTCTGCCCTTGTCTCTACACTTAGAGTATTGGCATCCATCTCTGCCAACTGTCTTCGTGTACTGACTTTGGGTAAGGGTTCAGGGGTTTTACATTTGGAGCCGCCAGCCTTCCCTGGGCTCCCTTTACTCCCATCTTGGACCATATATTTCCTTATAGTACCCGGGCTCGCACTTGTTCTGTTACTACTGTTACTACTAGCCGTATTGGTCGTTGCCGCTTTCCCACCCCTTCCCTTCATTATGTTACTAGCCCTACGGCTCCTGTGGGGTAAATATCCGTGTCCTTTCGGAGTGGTCCCTGTGTAGTGGTACAGTCTTTATTACACCCCTCTCCTGTGCAGTTACCGAAGGGTTGTTTTCTTCTGTCGTCCCTCCCCCTTTGGGTCGGGTATATTTCCCGTGCAGCCCTGGTCTTTATCTTTCTGGGGGTGGCTCTGACTTCCTGTGGTGGGGCGACCCCCTTGCTGTAATTTTAAGTCCCCTGGGAGTGAATGGTAGTCCCCTGAATGAGTGAATGGGGGGGGGGAGCGACCAGGGGGGGAAGGGGGGGTAGGCCCTCCAACTAGATGGCCCTCCAGTAGGCAGTTTCTGCGAGTCTACCAGTCCTGCCGGTCAACAGAATCCCAGCACGTCCCGTTCATCAATTATCCTCAAAAAGTGCGTTTTATGTATGGGCTGACCGCACTAACATACACAAAAGATTGCAATATGTGTCCACTTTTAAACTGCCCAAGGCAGGTTAGCTTTTAGTTGCGGCTTGTGAGAACCCTTTCTATCAGAGATATACGTGACTGTGATATTGAGTACATATATTTTTTAGCTGAGAAAGATCAGTTAAGAGTCATGGAGAGAAATAAAAAATCCTAACCTTCAGCAGAGGAAATAATATACATTAGCATATTCACCAAGTTAAAATATTATTTTTCATGGTTATAGTCTGTGGTTCCAAATCCCCTGCAGAGTAGAGGGATCTCATAAGTTGTTTTCCAGAGGAGAAGAGAAAAAAAAGGAAGGCACTTACCCCCTCTGTCAGATCAGTCAGCTTTAAACGGTCTTACCAGGCTTTTTTTTTTTTTTTTTTTTTCCCTTGTGTCAGCAGCTTCTACTAGCGGTGCAGCCCTTCGGTTCGATTCTCTCCCCGCTTCGCTGCTGTCTGCTTCCTTTCCTCCCAGCGTGACAGCGTTAGCCCAGAGGATTTGTGTGTCTGGGGGGTTCGTGCCCGATATCCTGCGGGGGGGTTTAGCGGGGGGATAGCGGCGGCACGGCGAGGGTCATCGAGCTCCGGATCTCCCTGGTTCCAGCGCTGGGAAGGTGGTTGGATCTATCGAGGGGACCGCGTTGACCGCGTTGTTCTCAGCCGCACGCCGGAGCTAGGGGAGGAGACGTCCGGCATCCCGGGATCAGCAGCTGGTCCAATTAGCCACCCACATCCGGCTCCTCCCCAGATTGGCTGGGCTCTTCTGACTCCTCTACTGGTACACACCCTACATCTTTTTGATGTCTTTGGCCTGTTGGTTTTGAGATGGATTTTATTGGGAAAGTGGCGTTCGGAGAGTCGACGAAGAACATCTGATCGGATGTTTTCTGGTGGGCCGTTCAGAAATATAAGGGCAGTGTAAATTTCCTCCTGGTAGCCAAGGAAGGGTTGGGGGTTTTGGGTGGAGTTGCAGTAAATGACATAGGAATTGTATATTGGCCAAAAAAAAATTGCTAATTTTTTACACCAATGTTATGTCCGTCTTGTGGCAAGGTATGGTTCGAGCATTTGGTCGTTAAAGTCGACTCCCATAAACAAATTGTATTCATGGATGCATGTTAGTTTAGTTAGTTAGTCAGAATCTCCTTGTTTCACAGACTTGCCGTCTCTCCTCTTCTCAACTTCATATTGACATCTTTGAGGAAAGCCCTTTCGGTTCTTTCTTACGGTGCCACATGCTGGCGTCTTCTTTCGGTGAAGGTAGTGGAGCAGGGGCAGACTTGTGTAGAAGATGTACAAGTGCTATCCTTTGTCGAGTAGGGGGTATATGAGGTCCCAAACAACTTTCCCGCTGGATCCCAAGAAGTCCGGGCAAATAGGGGGCTGCAGCTGGGTGTCCTTCCCTTTGTACACTATGAAGGCATATGTGTACCCTGTGGCTCGGTCACATAATTTGTACACCTTCACCCCATAGCAGGCCCTTTTGCTGGAGATAAATTGCTTAATTTTAAGCCTGCCGCTAAATTTGACAAGGGACTCATCCACACATATGTGGTCCTGGGTAAACAACTGGGGGAATATTTCTGAAAAATAATTTATTATTGGCCAAATTTTGTAAAGCCGGTAAAAATTTGGGTAATTTCTGGGAGGGCACTGGGTATTATCACTGAAATGTAGGAACCTCATGATCATCAGATATCTGGTTCTAGGGAAGGCTGGTATGGGTCCTAACCCTTTGGGGCTGAGGTGACACCCCACTGGTACTTAGCTTTTCTTGCCGAGGTACTGCGGTGCTGGTGGATTGCACTGCGGTGCTGGTGGATTGCACTGCGGTGCTGGTGGATGGCACTGCGGTGCTGGTGGATGCCTCTGCCTCCTCACCAGAACGCCTTTGTTTGGCGGGCCGAATATCTTCCTCCCCTGAGTCTGTCAGTGTTCCACTACTGAGGACTGACTCATAATTTACGTCAGACTCAGAATCCGAATTTGAAAGGGAATCCCAAAAAGAGAGCTCCTCGTTGCTCTCATCAGCCGTGGAAAGTATTTGGTATGCCTCCTTGGCGGAAAAGCTTCTTTTGGACATGGTTGCTGGTGGTGATGAGACTGCACAGGTGTGTGCTAAGCCTGCACTGATGGGCACTGATGAGCCGGCACTGGTGAGCACAGATGTGCACTGATTGATGGAACAGATGTGCACTGATGAGGCGGCACAGATGGGCACTGACCACACAGATGTGCACTGAGGCGGCACAGATGTGCACTAATTGATTGCACAGATGGGCACTGATAAGGTGGCACATATATGCACTGATGAGGTGGCACAGATGGGCACTGATGAGGCGGCACAGATGGGCATTGATGAAGCAGCACAGATATCCACTGATTGATTGCACAGATGTGCAATAATGAGGCGGCACAGATGGACACAGATATGCACTAATGAGGTGACACTGAGGTGGCACAGATGGGCACTAATGAGGTGGCACAGATGGGCACTGATGAGGTGGCACAGATGGGCACTGATGTGCATTGATTGATTGTACAGATGTGCACTGATGAGGCGGCAAAGATGGGCACTGATTGGCACAGATGGGCACGGATGAGGTGGCACAGATGGACACTGATAAGGTGGCACAGATGTGCACTGATTGCACAGATGCGCACTGAGGCAGCACAGACGGGCACAGGTGGCCACAGATGAGCACAGATGGGCACTGATGGCACAGATACACAGGTGGGCACTGATGCACACAGGTGGGCACAGATGGCACTAGCTATAGATGCTAATTGTCACTGTGGTACTGATTGGGCACACTGTGTGTTTTTTATACTGTAAAATCACTCACGATTCTTCACAGAAGCTCTCCCTCTTCACACTCGGTTTCTGTGTGAGGAGGGAGAGCCGGCAATGAGAGATGATCTCATGTTTACATTTGAGATAATCTCTCATTGGCCACGCCGATCGCGCTGTAAACGGCGGCTGTGATTGGCCATTTACAGAGATCTGTGATTGGCTGTGTCCAAGGGACACGGCCAACACAGATTTTCCTCGATGCGTGCTCACAACAGCGTGCGGGGAGTGAGGAAAGGGGAGGACGTCAATAGACGTAGTCCCGGCAAAGTAGATCCGCGCTGTAGCCGTCATTCAGCTATAGCGCGGATCTGAAGTAGTTAAAAATGAATTACATAGCATTTGAGAAGGTAAACATCATTGGCTTGATTTTCTACTACAAATACCATTTTTCTGTTAGCTTAACTTCAGACTTGACCCATTAGTCCTGATCATGTTACTAGTTTCAATGACATTTTCAATATATTTGATGCCCCTTTAAAATCACATGGGTCACTTCATTAAAATGTCTCATTAGAGTTGTCTGTGTTAGGTACTTAATTGCATGATATTGTATATAAATTGCTGTATCTCTATTTTCTCTTATATATTGCCCACACCCAGCGAAAATGTATGCAGTTGTGTTTTGTCTTTGTATGTATTTATATCATTTTGACCAACATCCATATATATATTCCTTCCCTCCCCCATATACCATCCATATATACAGTCCTCCCCCCATATACCATCCATATATACAGTCCTCACTCCCCCACCCCCATACAATATGCATACATACAGTCCTCACTCCCCCCCATACAATATGCATACGTACTTAGGCTCATGTATCATAAAAGCTTAACTATCCTCAGCCAATGCCTTACAGGAGGACTCCCCTGTCCCCCTCATACTACACCAGGAGACCTCCCCCCACCCCCCAAAATTACACTGGGAGGCTCCCCACCAAACATTACACACTACATATACAATACATTGTACATTACAAACACCTGCACTATATACACTATATTGCACATTACACCCACCTGCACTATATACACTATATTGTACATTACACACTACATATACAGTATATTGTACATTACACACGCCTGCGCTATATACACTATATTTCATATTACACATGTAGCACCCTCTACCATAGGTAGGTGATAGAGAGAGGATTTTTTTGGTAAGGAACTGTCAGTACAGGTAAATTTAGGCAGACCTATGCTTCAGGCTAGGCCTGTTTGTTTTGACCTGGGGGCAGGGAGTGGTTAGTGTAGAAGTGGGTGTGACCACCTGTGCTTCAGTGCTTTGGAGCCTCCCCTGCTTCCATGAAAGAATGTTCTGGAAGAGGGGAAGGGCCTAGAACTGGAGTGGCAGGCAGCTCATGTGAGGAGCCCTGACCAATCCCCAACTGGAATTGGCAGGGGGCAGGTCTCCCATATAAGCTGAGGTAACAGGCCACTGGGAGGAGTTGTCGGCCGGAAGAATGGCTGGTGTCAACCAATGGCTGGTATCATAACTGATCACATGTGCATCAACATTGCAGTTGTAGATTAAACAGAGGCAAAGATGGCAGCTTCCTTGGCTGAAAACGATAGGGGGGTTTACTTACACTTCATGTTCTCCATCATGGGACAGAGAAAGGTCGGTGAGTGTACCACAGTGGAGAGCTGGGTGTGGAGACATTCCAGGAAGTCTGGGAGGGAACTTCATCCTTACACAGTCATGGATGAAGTCCTCATCTTTACACGATCATTGATGAAGAGTCCTGAACAGAGGAGAGACTGTGGGCAATAGTGTCAAATCAATGCGGCCCGGGGAGAGGTAATGCAGGCCTCTGGCCTTATAGCAGCAACTAATCAGAGTCAGCATTAGAGACTATTCAGAGTGGGTTCATATAGAAGAGGGTGTGGCAAGAAACATAATGTGCTACAGAAAAAGTTTGTGCAGGAGGGAAGGATTCCTGGGAGCAATAGTGGAGTGACAGCAGGCGGGTAAATGCATGAAGGAAATGTAATTGATGTTTCACCCAAGGGAGGATTATAACCCCCTCTCAGTGGTGAATTGCTTGTAAAGTTAGATTGTAGAATTAGGATGTAATATCTTCTGTCTTCTTTTAGGTAAAACAGAGATGGGACGGCTGTCCATCTCCATCGCCTAGGAGAATGAATATTTGTGGGAGTCAGAGTACTCCTCCTGCGGGAGCAATGCTCTGGCTCTGGATTGTGTATGTGCCTAGCTGCAGGGACCTGTAGTTAGGATGTTATGTGAAAATGTACAATATAAATTTGTTACAAGAATGTAAATACCTATATTTTTGTATGTAACTTATTTGTAACATAGCCCTGTCCAAGTTTTTTCTCCTTTCCCCCCCCCCCCATCTAACTTGTAATATGGGATGCCCTTACTCCTTGGCCCAGGAGTCATTTGTTTGAAAAAAAAAAAAAGAAAGAGTGCATTTTTTTTCCACAGCAGTACAGGTAAATTTAGGCAGGCCATTGCTTCAGGCTAGGCCTGTTTGTTTTGACCTGGGGGCAGGGAGTGGTTAGTGTAGCAGTGGGTGTGACCACCTGTGCTTCAGTGCTTGGGCGCCTTCCCTGCTTCCAGGAAAGAATGTTCTGGAAGAGGGGGAGGGCCTAGAACTGGAGTGGCAGGCAGCTCATGTGGGGAGCCCTGACCAATCCCCAACTGAAATTGGCAGGAGGCAGGCCTCCCATATTAGATGAGGTAACAGGCCACTGGGAGGAGTTGTCGGCTGGGAGAAGTGGAGAATGGAGTACTAGACAGCATCAGGAGGGCACCCCCCATCTGGGGGGGGGGGGTGCGTCGATCACGGGAGGAGTCCCAGGAGAACTGTGAGGAGACTTCACCCTTACATGGTCATGGGCATGGGTGAAGTCCTCATGTTTACACGGTCATTGATGAGGAGTTCCTGGAGCAGAGGGTCAGGAGAAGCTGTCGGAACGTATGGTCCAGTTAAGTTCTACATCATGGACTTGGAGCAGAAAAAGGTCAGTGAGTGTACCACAGTGGAGAGCTGGGTGTGGAGACATGCCAGGAGTTCTGGGAGGGAACTTCATCCTTACACAGTCATGGATGAAGTCCTCATCTTTACACGGTCATTGATGAGGAGTCCTGAACAGAGGAGAGACTGTGGGGAATAGTGTAAAATCGTTGCAGCCCGAGGGCGCAGGATTTGCAGGCTGGACTAGCTGGGAACAGTAGTCCACCGTTCAGCACATGCTACTAAACTACTAGGCCTCCGGGTAGAGGTACTGCAGACCTCTGGCCTAGTAACAGCAACTAATCAGAGTCAGAATTAGAGACTATTCAGAGTGGGTTCATGGGTTCATATAGAAGAGGGTGTGTCAAGAAACATAATGTGCTACAGAATAAGTTTGTGCAGGAGGTAAGGATTCCTGGAAGCAATAGTCTGCATGAGTTACACAGAGGAGGAGCAATAATCTGCATGGCGATGCAGGAAAAGACTGTAGATGTTATACATGTGCATAATTTCTTCAAGGCTCAAACGAAGTTCTAATTTATAAATATGATGGCAAAGTAATTCGATCTATGGGCATCCCATATATCCTTTCCCCCAACCAAGTTATATCCCCCCAATAAACAAAAACAAAACAAAGCAAATGACTGTTCATTGTCTCAGAAGCGATATAAAGAGGTATGTCAGCAGGGTGATATGGTGGATGTTAGTTACTAGTGGCAACACACCACTACACACACACCTGCACTACATACACTATATTGCACATTACACACACCTGCACTATATGCAATTGGCTAAACCCACTGTTCACCGTTGCACGTGCCACATTACTACTCCCCTAGGGCACACAGAGGTGTGCCAAGCCCTGCTGAAGTGTTCGGGTTTGGCTCGAAGAAAAGGTGGCAACCCTAAGGGAGACACAGGGAAGGAAGCTAGTTGTCAAAGAAGGATACTTGCTGGGTGCGTTGTGAAGTTTGCACTGGATGGGTACAGTGCAATGTGCAGTATGCAACGGATGGGTACTGGTGTGCAACAAGCAGCATGCACTGGATTTGTGCAGTGTGACATGCAGTGCACATTGGATCAGTTCAGTGCGCACTGGAGTGGTATAGTAGTGAGCACTGGATGAGTGCTGTGCGATGTGCACTCGATGGGTGCCATGTAATGTGCAGTGCGCACTGGATTTGTGCAGTGGTTATGCCATGTGCACTGAATGGGTGTACTGCGCACTAGTGGGGCAAAGTGCAATGTGCAGTGTGCCTGGATTTGTGCAAGTTGTCAGAAAAGGATACTTGCAGTGATTTGGGGGGTTAAGAGGATGCTGTATGTGCAATGGGGAACTTTGGGAGCAAAGAGAACTTGTGCTAGAAGGGGGGTTGCATAAAAAATATGACCCCCCCCCACACACACATGTTCTCTCTGCTTCTAAAGTGCCCCCTTGCACATACAGCATCCTCTTATCCCCCCAAAATCACTGCAAGTATCCTTCTCTGACAACTTTCTCCCTCCCCCCCTTCAAATAGAGGCTGACTGCTATTAAAGGTACAATCAAGGTTTCTGGGATCCCAGGCACCTCGCTAGAGATTTGGGGTAATCACTCCAGGACTCAAGGCCAGTTCACACCACGAATCACAAAGGAACACACTGTGCGTTCTTAAGCGATACACATGCCTTCCAGGTGCTGTGCGATTTCAGCCCTTTCATTTGAATGGACCAGGGAGCTAGTTGTCAAAGAAGGATACTTGCTGGGTGCATTCGCTACTTTACAAAACACACTGCAACTGGATTGCATGGTACTGCTGAACATACAATCTGGTGCAGGCAAACACTACATTTGCAAACTGCATTTGGGGAGTCATTAAGTTGACACCCACTGCAGATCGCTTTGGCAGTGCATTTTGAATGCAGTGTGGGAAATGCACACAAAACACAGGTTTCCCTCAAGGCATTCTGGTGTGAACAGACCCTTAGTCCAGATACAAAGGATTTCATTTTTATCTCAGGAAGGTCCCACCAAAACCGGGACAGTTTAGAAGTATGGATTTGTATTAGAAGGGGAGAGGATTTGTGTTTTGGGGGTTTGTACCTGGAAGGGGGATTTGGATAGTAGGATTTGTGACAGAACTGGGGAGAATACTTATGCTGGCATGGGGGGAAGAATTCATGCTGGGGGGGGGATTTGCCCCAGGATGGGGGGAAGGGGTTGTACTGGAAGGGAGGACCTGGGGGAGAGGATCTGTGCTAGATATGGTGAGAGAATTTTGTGCAGAGAGGGGGATTGGGTGGGGGTGGATTTGTAGAGGCGTCCTACATGTTGCACCCCATCACAAATATGGGCGTAATGTGAAGGAGGTTCCAGCGTGGCTGTAGACAGTGAGGGTGGGGTTTTGCATTGGGGAGGGATGGCAGGGCATCAAAAATCAAAATGCACCTTTGCCTATGTAGCCAAAAATTCTTGCACTGGCCCAGCTGGTACTGATAACTGCTGCCTGACTTGCCTCCCACCACTCCCCACCGCTGCTAGCCCAATGCCGCCAGTCTGACCTGCCATCCTCCATCAGTGTCCCCTGTGTAAGCCACGTGCTGTCAGAGCTCTCCTCCTGCATCACTGCGGGTCATATTCTTGGGGTCAGCAACAGATATGCTGGTTTTCCTGTCATGGGTGATCTGCTCAGGGTCCGCTCACTGAGCCTCTCAGTAACATCCTTTTTAAAAGCCTTTCAGATGCTGGGAGTACAGGTCTTACATGCCAGTAAAAACTAGAACATTTTATGTCAGTACCTAAATACAGGTGGAACACAGTGGCTGAACTACCAGGGTCACAAAGGTTGCACTTGTGACTGGACCCTGGTGTTCTGCTACAATGGCAGGAAGGGGGCCACTGTGGGACCGTAATAAAGGGCCCCAGGACCAGAGGTCGGGGAGGGGGCCCTTCATGGTTTCTTGCACCGGGACCCTGAAGGTTGTAGTTACACCTCTGATTTTGACTTTTATATGCTTATAACCCCAGTGCTGATCTATTTGTTACTAATGCAATTACAAAATAACACAACTTTAAAATAATAAAAAGGTAAAGAATTTTTCCCACACATGTCAACCATGGTTGGTGTGGAAGGTTATTTTCTTTGAAGGCTCATTATAGAGGACATCACCTTCACTCATTTCTTATGGTGCTGTACTTGTCTCCTCCAGTGTGTTGATTCCTGAGGTAGGTAATCTTCTAGAACACAGGCAGGGGGGCAAAAATATAATTAAAGGAACATTAGAACAACAGATTTACAGTATATAGTGCATGGAAATAAGTATAGTTTATAAAGGTGGGTAAAAGTATCAACCAATTCTAATTTATTTATTTTTGGTAAAGTTTGTTATAGTGATTAAACATGACCCTACACTGCCAGCGTGATTTCAAAATACCCAAAACACTAAAGCCGCATACACACGAGCGGAATGTCCGACAGAAAAAGTCAGACGGAAGCTTTTCATCATCTATTCCAATCATGTGTGTGCCTCATCTGACTTTTTCTTTCGAAAAATCTGACAGACCTAGAAATCGAACATGTTCTAAATATTTCCGACGGAACCAATTCCTATCGGGAAACCGCTTGTCTGTACGCTGTTCCGACGGACCAAAAACGACGCATGCTCTGAAGCAAGTAGGAGACGGAAGCTATTGGCTACTGGCTATTGAACTTCCTTTTTTTAGTCCCGTCGTACGTGTTGTACGTCACCGCGTTCTGGATGGCAGACTTTGGTCAGACTTTGGGTTGGCCGTGTCTAGGCAAGACTGCTTGAATGGAATTCCGTCGGAGAAACCTTCGGAGTTTATTCCGACGGCAAAACTGGTTGTGTGTACACGGCATTGATGTTCTGAATTCCTTCCAGAAGTTCCCTCTTCTAAGCAGTTCAAAGACAATGGAACAGCAGTGCAGGATCTTCCTTAGCATTGTAATATAAATTTATTGACTAAAACAAAAAAGTACATTTACACGTAACATACAATTTTTGATGTTCAGCATGAAAACAGTGGATCCACCAGGGAAGAGATACCATCGGGCTATACCAAGCATCGGCTAGTCTCACTCCCTGGCCAGCAGATAAGGGAGCTCAGATCTGACAGCTGTCAAAAAAGACCGCCAATGCCATCTAGCTCCGCTGACACTGCCTCATAGCAACCTCTTCACACTGATGGTAAGAGAGGAAGGGGGAGCGGTAAAACATTTGAAAGTGAAACTCCTTCTTTCTCATAACCCCATTTACTCTTCACAGCAGTGGTGTATCAACTGCCAAAGCATTGTGTCTGCTGAGGCACTTATAGGTTGTAAGGGCCCAGCATCAGATGCTTAATGCATCGCCAAACCTGCACAGATGTTTGTCTGTACATGCCTTTAAAATGCATAAATTAAATCAGAGGTCAGAATCAGTATGCTGCTGAACCCTGTAAACGACCACCCTACTTAAAGACAGAATCAAGTGCAGAGTTTATGTATGTTCTTAATATGCCAGGTGGTCCATTTGTTCACTGTATGGTCATCATCATCATAATTTAAAGTGCAGTGCTACTATAAATACTAATTTGCTGCAAAAATTACCGTGTGCTGGAAACTAATTACAATAACTTCATAAATACATATAATATATTCATTAAAATGATCACAGAAACCAATTGAGAAAATTAATGGTAAACCAATATGACTTCAATGTTAATAAAAACTTGATTGCGCAAATTATAGTAAATACCGTATTTATCAGCGTATAACACTCACTTTTTTTCCCCTAAATCAGGGAAAAATCGTAGGTGCATGTTATACACCGATCTCTGCTGTCTCTGAGGAATGAGGAGCGAGCGCTGCTGAATTACCATACATAGAGCCACGATCTCCTGTGTACCCGGCGCTCTGTCACTCACAGCCACGCCTCCTGGCCCCGCATTGGGCCACTGTTCTGTCTATCATACGAGCAGGGCCAGGAGGCAAGGCTGTGAGTGACAGAGGGCCTGGTACACAGGAGATCACGGCTCTGTGTAATTCAGCGGTGTTCGCTCCTCCTTTTCCCTCGGAGACAGCAGGGATAATCCAACACTTGCGAGGCTGCAATGATGGAAACGGTGAGGCTGCAGATGGGCACTGAACAGGCTGCATTGTTGGTCAATTTAATGACTGCAGATGGGCACTGAACAGGCTGCATTGTTGGTCAATTTAATGGCTGCAGGTGGGCACTGAGCAGGGTGCATTAATGAGCTGTGACCCTAATTTTGCTTCAAAGTTCCTTATCTAAAATGTAATTTTTTTTCCTTAAACTTCCCTCCTAAAATTGGGGTACGTGTTATACACCGATAAATACGGTAATTAAAAATGTCTAATTCCAGTGTTCTTTATTGAAATGTGCTCTTGTGCTTTAAGTAACATTCACATGCATAAAACTCTAACTTCTGTATTTGACCCATAAATGTCTTTAGGTCAAATGTGTGCTTTCCCTTTTAAGGGGTCTCAGACACCGCTGTATGGCCTCAGGAGCCTCTTTTCCTTCTCCTTCTGATGTAAGCGCTCTTCCCCTTTAAATTATTAATGGCTTCAATGTTCATCACACCCAGATCTACTAGATTTAGCTTTATCCTCCAACCTCCACTCACACCAGCTGGGACACTGCAATGGCAGCCGCCACCAGTAATGTCTCCAGAACCACCAATAGTTGAGAGCGGCACAAAGTTCCTCAACACCAATCACATGGGAGCTAGTCAAGGAATGGGGTGCAGGGATTCACTGAAACCTGCCACGTGACCTTCCTGAGACATGAAAAGAGCCCATCCACTACTGCCTGACCTTGAACGCCTTCATGCGTCAGATTTAGTTATCTGCTGCTTGAAATTCAAGGTTGGAAGGGGCTGGGAAGTGAAAAATAATTGGAGATATAAAGGGGAGGATAATGCCAACAATGACTTCTTTAGCATGGGAAAAAAATGTTATGCTTTGTTTTCCTAAAATACATGAACATACAGTATGAGAGTTATCGGAGCTCAAACCTGTTCATATGCAATAAAAAAAAATGCCTACACATATGCATTTAAATGACAACCACTGTCACCATATTGTGTTATCGCTTTTATTTACTCATAACAAATAATGTAGCTTTGCAGCTCATACATTTGTACATAACCTCATATTGTTAAATTCTTATAAATAAACTGCACAATCCAGCAGGTATGAATGTTGGTTATGGTAAGAGACATCCATAGCAGTAGAAGAATATTTGCATACAGTTGTTCAGAGAAAGCATTTCATTGTCATTGCAGAAAAACGTGTGGTAGGAATGCACATATGAACTTTGTTTTTTTTGTTTTTTACCAGTGCCTGCTCTCACAGATATCAGTGTATTAGTTATTTAGTCCAGGATAAAAAAGGAACAGTAGGATTTATCTTGTGTTTCCAAAGCATCATGACATCTTTTTGTAAGCATCCAATGGGTTAATTAGGATGACAAAGAGGGGAGGATCAGAGTCATACTGGGACTAATGAGGAAAGACCAGAAAGACATGACAATCGAAAGGTCCTGTTGACCAGCAGACTAAATCTGCCGCCTGGCTCCAATTGTCTATCTGAGAAATGAATGTCATGACCACTTAGGTTTAACAATAGTCCAACACAAGCAAAAGTAGACAGCTATATAAGAAGAACTAGCCGGCATGGGATGCACAGTTAATAATGAGGCATTCCATTCACTGCATCCTTCTGCTCTAATTGTTAAGGTGAATAGGAGATACTTTGTCAGAGGCGGGAAAGGGCCAGAGCGAAGACTATTGTTTTCACGCTAGTTGTTTGTACATGTACTCTCAAAGCTACAAAAATCCCTTTCTTAGGTGTGCATTATACAATTCCATGTAAACCACTAATTCCATTCTTTCCTGACAAGGAAATGTTGTTTCATTGAGTCTAGCTGTACAGACATCCCTAACCTAAACCCTACTAATCTCCAATGCCAAGATGATTTTTGTGTCTGTATTTTCTTTTAAATGACTCCTATTGCAACTGTGTAAGAATTATTGTAATGCTTCTTATAACACATATTTTGGGCATCTCTTAGTTAACTTCAGTTTCCTGATGAAAACCCCATATCATCTTACCTTTGTCATCAAAATCACATACGGTATATTAAAATTATACTCAAAAGCAGACTTGTGCATCCTGTGAAAGCCCTGCCATACGTGCAACAGAGTAGGGTTTTCATCCTGGCTGTCTTCCTATGGGTCTTGGCAGAGGGAACTCTTCAAGATACCTCTGGGACCAAAAAAAAATCTTTTCTTTTATGCAAAACCCATACGTTTTTGTTACTGTCTTTTCTGTACTATGTTACCAATTGTACCAATTTGAGTCTCTTGATAAAATGTTAAAACACTTTTCAATAAAAAATATCTTGGAAAACAAATAATTTACAAACACTAAAGATAAAAGTTCTAAAGATAAGATCTAAATTCATTTTTTGGGGGGCTTTTGAGTAGATAATTGGTAAAACCTCCTAACAGGTTTTTTTACTCTCTCTATGTCCCATTGGCAAGATTATTGTTCACTTTCTGTCCTATAGACACATCTCCAAAAAAAGGGGGACACCTTTGTAAGACAGTTCTCACTGGAATAAGTACCTCAATGGAAGATTTCCCCTCTTTGATATACTGTATCGAAATTTTAGATTTTCTATTTTCAGTCCCATTTGCAGCAAGGCACATGTGTGAATCTCCCCAGTAAGAGACAGACATATAAAAAAAACTTACATAGGTTCTCACCCTTCTCTGCTGCTTTCAAAACAAAATACATTGCTTTACAGTAAATATACAGTTGTGATCATAAGTTTACATACCCTGGCAGAATTAATGATTTATTGTCTATTTTTCAGACAATATGAATGATAACACAAAAACATTTCTTTCACTCATGGTTAGTGTTTGGCTTAAGCCATTTATTATCAATCAACTGTGTTTACTCTTTTTTAATCATAATCATAACAGAAACTAGCCAAATGACCCTGATTAAAAGTTTACATATCCTGGTGATTTTGGCCTGATAACATGCACACAAGTTGACACAAAGGGGTTTGAATGGCTATTAAAGGTAACCATCCTCACCTGTGATCTGTTTGCTTGTAGTTAGTGTGTGTGTATAAAAGGTCAATGAGTTTCTGGACTCCTGACAGAACCTTGCATCTTTCATCCAGTGCTGCACTGACATTTCTGAATTCTGAGTCATGGGGAAAGCAAAAGAATTGTCAAAGGATCTGCGGGAAAAGGTAGTTGAACTGTATAAAACAGGAAAGGGATATAAAAAGATATCCAAGGAATTGAGAATGCCAATCAGCAATGTTCAAACCCTAATCAAGAAGTAAAAAATGAGGGGTTCTGTTGAAACCAAACCACGGTCAGGTTGACCAACTAATATTTCCGCCACAACTGCCAGGAAAATTGTTTGGGATGCAAAGAAAAACCCACAAATAACTTCAGGTGAAATACAGGACTCTCTGAAAACATGTGGTGTGGCTGTTTCAAGATGCACAATAAGGAGGCACTTGAAGAAAGATGGGCTGCATGGAAAGCCATTACTTATCAAATGCCGCAAAGTATCCTGCTTACAATATGCCAAACAGCACAGAGAAAAGCCTCAAACTTTCTGGCACAAAGTCATTTGGAGTGATGAGACCAAAATTGAGCTTTTTGGCCACAACCATAAATGCTACATTTGGAGAGGAGTCAACAAGGCCTATGATGAAAGGTACACCATTCCTACTGTGAAACACAGAGGTGGATCGCTGATGTTTTGGGGATGTGTGAACTACAAAGACACAGAAAATTTGGTCAAAATTGATGGCAAGATGAATGCAGTATGTTATCAAAAAATACTGGAGGAACATTTGCATTCATCAGCCAGGAAGCTGGGCATGGGACGTACTTGCACATTCCACCATGACAATGATCCAAAACACAAGGCCAAGTCGACCTGTCTTTGGCTACAGCATAATAAAGTGAAGGTACTGGAGCGGCCATCTCAGTCTCCTGACCTCAATATGATTGAGCCACTCTGGTGAGATCTCAAACGTTCAGTTCATGCAAGACAGCCCAATAATTAACAGGAACTGGAGGCTTTTTGCCAAGAGGAATGGGCAGCTTTACCATTGGGGAAGATAAAGAGCCTTATCCAAAAATACCACAAAAGACTTCAAGCTGTCATTGATGTTAAAGGGGGCAATACACGGTATTAAGAACTGGGGTATATAAACTTTTGATAATGGTCATTTGGGTAGTTTCTGTTGTGATTATGATTTAAAAAGAGTAAACACAGTTGATAGATAATAAATGGCTTCAGCCAAACACTAACCATGAGTGAAAGAAAAGTGTTTGTGTTATCATTCATATTCTCTGAAAAATGGCCAAGAAATCATAAATTCTGCCAGGGTATGTAAACTTATGAACACAACTGTATATATAATTTAATATATGAATTGGGTACAAGGTTCAAAGACAACAAAGCTGATGGCCACTAGATGTTCTAATAGAGAGGACAGAAGTTAAAGGATCAAAAAGACAGCAGCCTCTTGTGGTAGCACTATTTTTAAGAAGGCTCTGAATATCTAGGTCTTTAGCTGTCACTTTAGCATTATACAATTCGGCAGGAGTCAAGTGTGCCTGTAGAAACATAAATATTGTATTACATTTTTTTCATCATTTTTGGCCATGTAGAATATCAGTTTATAGCAGTTTATAGAAAGTGCTGGATGGCTGGCAATTACTTTGACCCTCTAGCTTTAAAACTTTGACTCAATGACCCAGACCTAACTATCAGTCAGTACTCCAGCACAACAGCAAAATAACTTTTAAAGATGTTCTATCTCTGGACCAAAAAACAGAAATATTGATCTAGATATAAGGTGGTGCAGTTGCCTCAAAAGCCTTCACATTTGGCCCAATACTGGCCTGTTCTGAGAGACAAACTATGAACATTCTAAGAATAGGGTCAATGGTTGCCCCTAGGTCCTCCTTTCATTCCTATTGGTTCATCACTCTGATGGGTTAACTTACTAACCGATAGTAATGTGCATGAGGCAGAAAGGGGTGGGCAAGCTTTAGCCTTATGAGGAGGTGTAATCAGATTGCTTTTTGAAGCTGATGATCCATATGCATTAGGTTACAGTCAAATGTCAGGCGAAAATCCAGTTTTTTAAAATACATTTGGTATCTCATGAATCACATAGGCTGGGTTCACACTTATGTGAATTGGATGTGGGTTTCCCCTCATCCAATTCGCATGACAGGAGAGTGTGACTGGCTCTCAATGGAGCTGGTTCACACAGCTCTGGGGCGGCCGCAAAGCGCACTGTAGAAGGGTCCTGTGCGTCTTTGACTCAGTTTCAGGTCCGAATTCAGGAAAAAGTTCGGACCTAATTCAGACCTGAAACGGTGAATGGGGACACACCGGACCCCCTGCTATGCCCCGCACTGCACATAGTGTGAACCCAGCCTTTTACATAACTATATTTGTGAGAGTGCATCTCATCTAAACCACATCCCTTATCTCTGCACCATAAGATCCATGTGGCACCAGCTAAAATTTATATTTATATTTATTTTGTGGTGTCACAGGGTAGTTTTCATGCCCATTATTACAACTGACTGTCATCTGGACCCTCTGAACTTGCAGATAAGGCTGATTTACTAAATGAGTTGAAATGTTCACACAATAAAAGGTGAGAAGATTCACTTTACTCATCTTATCATGTATCAGCTGAACTCCAGGGAAAACAAAAATTACCTCTACTTCCATACTGCATGGGTTTTATGCTTCTTCAGGTCTAGGATACAAAAAAAGCAGTTTTACTTAACCGATCCTCCACTCCCACAGGCATCTCTAGTCCCACAGCCTCTTATCCCCTACGCTCCAGTGGTCGCAGGTTCCTTGACATCATCAAGTACAATGCAGGATTCATAACCTTGAACTAGGCATAAGGACACAGATGGACAATCTACTTCCAGGGTTTAAGGAAGAAGAGGAGAGCGCCAACTGTCAGGGGAGGAGATTATTGAGTTAGTAAAACTGCTTTCTGCAGTATCCTGGATCTAAACAAGTATTTAACCCTTGCAGTGTGGAAGCAACCCCACTGCAAGGAAGAATGGTTATTTTCTCCAGAGATAGGTAGGCAAAACTTTTTTTTTTTTCATTTTGGATAAGGTAAAGGAGGGTTATAACCCCTTTCAGTTTTTTTTTTGCCATCTGTGCACCATAGGGGAGATTTCCATTCACTTCCCATCCCATAGCCAAAACAGGAAATGAGAAGAAATCCTTCCGAATTGAGGGAATCATGACATGACATCAGGGTCACCAGAACTAGTGTCCCCATTGGAAAATTTGCCTTCTGTTCCTGTTCTGGTGTGAAAATTTGGGATTTTCCTTTACCTTCACTTTCAATGAAAATGGTAAACAGGACAAAATATAGAAGGTAAATCTCCCTAGCAGGGGCACAGACAGCAATAGAAACTGAGAGATGTTCTACTTCCTATCCACCCTATCAAAAACTAAAGAAATAAAAAACTTTTTGCTTTTAGTTACTCTCTAAATACAACAAGGTCTATATTATGGTACATTGATTTTTTCACTACCTATTTTCAGCACCCTATGCATAATCACATGCTAAGATGACTGTCACTTTGCTTACACGTGACATATGCTTGTTCCCATCCTACAACATTTCTGAACAGACCTGTATGTGCAACCTAACCTTGAAGTGTATTATTATAACATTGTAAAACCTAATAAAAACTTATGAAATAAGTAAACAAGAATTTGCTTTTCACATGATTGGATATCTGAAGTGAAAATTCACAGAATTTATTTTATGTACATACTCAACTACTTTAGTAAATGAGCCTTATGAATGTTGTGGCCAGGGTTATAAGCAGCCCCATAATCTGTTTATAAGAGAATGTTACAGCTATAGCTGTAACATCAACTCTTAATATAGTGGTAGATGGGGCTGGGAGATATATTATAACTTGAAGCAAATACATTGGCTGCATAAAATATGGAGGAAGATTTTTAGAGGTACTACAAAGCCATAGATATTTGGGGACTGCCAGTGTTGACCTCCTTTTGAAATGACTCACCCACAGCATCAGGAAAGTTCACGTCTCTCTCAGGAAAGTTTCCCTTAAGGCCTGGTTCACACACCTATGCATTTTTACTTGCGTTTTCAGTTTTGCAGAAACACACTACAGTTCATTTAACATGGTTCCCTATTGGTTCACATCTGTGCATTTTTTGAAAAGGGCCAGGCACCAGCAGGTTGTGTTTTTGGTTCCATAGACTTCAATAGATCAAAAACATGTATTGAAGAATGCAAAATGCACCTGCAATATGCATCAACTGCAACATGCATAGGTGTGAACCAGGCCTTAGGACACATTCATGCCAGGGTACTGCACATAACATCCATTACTGTGTTGCAGTGCCATTCAATATTAGTGGTATTCAAATGGAAGAAGCTCATGGTCATGTAGGCAACGGGCCCGGTGTCTGCCCATGCTGGCGGTGAGACAGGCGCTGCCCCAACACACTCACTCAGCATGATGGAAAGGCTGTGACAGAGTCCATCAACATGGATTGATTTCTGCCTAGTGAGACCCATGGCTATTCGAGCCTGGGAGGGCAGCGACACCACATTTTAGCCGGGGGGCACGGGACTTAAGAGTGGACACGATGCAGCGAGCATGAGCGGTGTGAGCCCTCGGGCAGACCTAAAGTTTCCTATGACGCTGAGTGTCAGTGGCATTGTTGGAGTCTATTGTGCGGGACTGTATGGACGGCCTGCTGCCCAAGCTGTATTTGCTATGCTCTGCTATGCTTCTTTGCTTCACTGCTGCTTGACCAATGCTGCCACTGCATCCCTTCTCTCTCTACATGTTTATAACAGCACGAGGCCACTGGATTTTGCTCATGGTGTGTAAAATATCTGGACTGTTGATTTAAGCATATGGCCATATAATATCCCTAGTCATTCAGCAGAATTATGCACCACTGGGCATTTGTGAACTTAGATGAACAGCACCCAGTTACCTGTATGGCAGTGACTTATTGCTGCATTGCAAGTGGAATAAAGAGTGCCTTACATCAATGTTTCTCAACCCCAGTCCTCAAGTATCCAAAACAGTTCATGTTTTCAGGATTTCCCTCAGATGAAACAGCTGTGGTAATTACTAAGGCAATGAAACTGATCAAATCACCTGTGCAAAATAATGGAAAGCCTGAAAACATGACCTATTGGGGGTACTTAATTGAGAACTGGAGTTGAGAAACATTGCCTTACATCATACCCCAGTTCAAGCTTAAACTGCTCATGGCCACTTTCAATGCCAAGTGACAGGTCCAGTCTCTGTCTACCATTCAGTGAGGGGGACGACTGCAAATCGCACCATCTCTATGGAGGGGTGCCATGCTATTTAACCATAACCTAAGTCAATCTCTTTTATTGGAGACAGCTTGGCCAATGCTCGCTTTACCCCTGGCTACACACTCATGGTCAGGTGGATTTAAAGCATCCTGTTGACCACCACTTAGTGTCAGAAGATGCCTCTTAAGCCCTGTCTGGGCATGGAGGCATCGATCCACCTGCCGGGTTGATCTAGCTTTATCAATCCATTTGTTTCAGCACTGCTGTGTGGGCCATTGTTGGTTTGTATGTGTGCTTGTCTGGGTCCCCTCGTGTGTCTTTTGTAGGGTGACAACGTTGTCTATCCTGATGTTTGGAGGGTTTGTGGCCACTGACCCTTTTTTTCTGCCACTTTTTGTACTTTAAAAAAAAAATTCTAATCAGTTACACCGCAGTTAGACCTTATCTACAACTAGTAATTGAGTGGTTGGTCTTGACTCCTATTACTTTTTGGTATTCAAATGTACTAAGGCAACGCACTTGCAGTGTTGCATGCCACAAATCATAAAGCTATCCACCTTAAAGACCAGACCAGAATCCATCCATATAGGGCTGCTGAAACAACCAGGTAATGCACCACAGCAATGCAGAAAAAATATGTTGCCAGCACATCTCAGTCTTCTTGGAAACCTCCACCCCACACCTCTGGAGCTGCAGGAGTTAATACATCCACTGGACCTGTGGTAGACACCCATCAAGCATGCTCACTATGCCTGTTTTTTTCTGCCCTCCTCCTCAATTCATAGAAGCTGTAGCATAGATTCCCTTACAAAAAACACTGTATGAAAGGAGGAATGGAGTGCTCTAGAAATGGAGGAGGGGGAGCTATCAGTCTTCCATCCATCTTCCAATCATATATTGCTTTTTATGGAAATTTGATGGAAGCTATAGAAAAGCCTCAATAAATGGAAGTGGGGGCAAAGGGGGTGGGAATAACTCTTAACAAGTGTCTATGGCAGGTACAATGACTATAAAAAGACCTTGCGGCACACAAAGTTTAATGCTGTGAGGGGTGTGGAGAAAGGTGGGAAGGAGGACAACTTCAGCTAGGACAGCCAGCACTTGCATTAGGGATACTTCTTGATAAATGTAAGTATTGTCCTTTGTGCTTTTTTTTTTACCTTAAGCTTTAATAAAAAGGTATTTATGAATGTGAACATGTGCTGAATAGCAATAAGCAGTAACCAAACTTGCTCATGTCCTATGTTTTACTTTTTTCTTTAGCGTTTTCTTTAACATTGGGTAGAATTTTTTTTACCTCCAAGTAGGAGGAGGTTTTAGAAACCAATAAGAACAACATAATCAGATTAATCATGTTGTGTGCAAACAAAACCAGAGATGTTGTGAAATTCTAGAATTGTATATGTTAGTTGTCAGCTACATTACAGAATATGAGAGGATTTCAGGAAGAAGAATTGAAGCCTCTGTGACATGGTTTAATTAGTACATTTGACCCTTCTGGAAACTCACAGGTTTAGCTTGAAAGCTATTTTGTTTCATGGTTACCTAGTAAAAGTCCACAAACAAGCATGAGGAAGTCTTACTTAAATCAAAGGCATTTTCTCTTTCCTTGTTAAAGCAAAGCAGTGCTTATTACCCACAGACACAAAATGATCATCACCTACTCTGAGCAATATTACTCTGTTCAGGGAAAAGCTGAATTTTTATGGGCTACTTCCAAACTGACTGATCCCAGGGAAATAACTGATATTGGTGAACCATCTCAATATCCCCCCATGATAAAAAATGTTGTTGGTGTGCCTGAATGGGGAATAAAGTACATACAGTATGTTCTCTTGGTGTGATCCTAAAAGATTTCTTCACAATTTTCATGTGGCAGTTAGATATTCAAAACACAGTCTTGTGTCTATAGGTACATAATGTATATTTGTAATCCTCAAGTTTAATAAACTACAAAGCTCCTTTTCTCACCATCATTGTGCACCTAGTAACCCCCTTATTTCAAGCATCTTTAAAGAGTCTACATATATTTTCCAGTACTACCTAAATGTATATAACATTTTCCAAGCAATCACTTATGTCTATATATTATTAGATAAATGTAATATAATTCACATATGTGTTATATGAGATGTATTATTTATTATTAAATTGTATATTTGGTTTATACATATTATATAATTATGTTTACTAAAAGAACCTGAAGGAGAAGACAGTGACCTGGTAATGATTGAGTTCCATACCCATCAGGGACATTGTATTGTATTGTACTTATATTTACTCAAGAAGTTCTAAAGCCATTGGATCAGCATGGCAGCCTAGTGATAGTGGTCATCTTCATAGTCCACCTGGTACAAGTCTCCTTTTAAAATGAAATTTATCATGTGGAAGTGTCCTTGGAAATATCCCAAATTAGATAAAGTAACCGTTTTGCTGAATTTGGTAGGGTCCTTTTACATGTGCTGTGCCCAGTCTGTGAACAGACCCTCTGCTACATTTGAGCAGAACAAGACCGTTCAATTTTTTTCCTGCCCATTTCCGTGATCAAATGTACTCAGCTTAGCCACGGCATGTCTAAAATTATATTGTAATAAAAATTATTTTGGGTTTGTGTGCACTGCTATCATTAAAGGAGGTTGTTAAAAATCTGTACATGGGAAGAATGGCACTGTACTGCACATGCCAATAAGAGATTGAAGAGATTTCATTGATAAATACACATACATATGCTGTGTTTTATTATTATGACAGCATTACATACAGGGTTTTATTTGGACATTCAAGGTGAACAGCAAAGTAGGACTGCACTGTATACACTCAACACCAGGGCATGATCAGCTAGAAAGGTACAGTACTTATGTTGTAGACATCCAAACATTTCTGGATGCCCATGATGCAAACATACCATAACAATGAATCCGTACTCTTGACTCTTCATTTACTTTTTTTTTTAATTGACCCTAATGTCTCAGTCTTTAAAAAAATCTAGTGACAGATTTACCATTTCCAATCGACAGTAATTGGTCCCCTCCAATATTGAGAAGAAGCCTTACCTGTGACCAGTAACAACTATCCTGAAAGATGTCCTGATAAAGTTCTCAGAACTTAAGGTTCTGGTCAGACGTTAGTAGGTCACCCCAAAGATTGGCAGTACACAGTGAATCCTTAAGTATAATATGTGTTATCCCTGCATATGGCAGCAGTATACAGCAGACAATCATTTTTATCTATAAAACTTGACTTTTATCTGTTATATATTTGTATATACTAACAAAGTGTGTGTTATTTCTTGACCAACAATTAAAAGTAGCACATCCATATCAGTGTAGACATTTCCTCCCGAATAAAGAGTATCAGTAACATCTATGTAGATTATGGCAGTGTCACAGACAGTGTGTATATGAACTAGTAGCTAGCAGCTGTAAATTTTCTGAGGATTTATCTAACCACAAATATATAGAAGTGGGGAAACTGAGCTATATTAAACTGTGCAAGATGCTGCTGCCATTTCAGCAACATCCTGTAATTAATTTATTATGACAGGTCTGACAAACTGAAACACCCAATTTGCTTGCGACAGACAGTTATGATAAAGTTGTGTAGAAACACTAGTCATCAACTTGTACTAGTAGTAAAAAAAAAAAAAAAAAGAAAAAAAAAAAAACTGTCAAACTATCTCAGTCACCAGACACAAGATAATTATTACAAAGTCAATTGTAATTTTATTTAAATATAGATATGAATGGTAAGTGGACTTGTGTAATGCAATGATTTTCAAATTCCCAAAAGTGGAACTTCCGCTCATTTGTCTCCTCTCCCCCTCCGGTGCCACACCTTTCTTTGACAGGTATCCTGTTCCCACTTCTGCGAGTCCAGCCACGGCCCATGACATGACCCCGGGGCTCCCTCCCCTTCTCCCTGTTGTCGGGCCAGTAGGAGAGAGGAGCGGGGCCTCGTGCATGCGCAGTAGGGTTCCCGGTGTGAAGCCATAAGGCTACACTGCTGGGTTCCCTTACCCACAATGGCGGCGGTAGCACCCGACAGCTGATGGAAACATCAGCTGCGGTGCCGACATCGTGGGACTCCTGGACAGGTAAGTGTCCTATTGTTAAAAGCCAGCAGCTGCATTATGTGTAGCTGCTGGCTTTTAATTTATTTTTTGGGGCGGAACACCGCTTTAAAGTTCCGACCACCATATCCATTCAAACACTGAGCGTGTCTCGGCCCTGCCCCTGCTCTCTCCTTATTGGCTCACGGGCTGTGATTGACAGCAGCAGGAGCCAATGGCTCCCACTGCTGTGTGCACCAATAAGGAGAGAGAGACCCGGGAGAGCCGCTGCTCTCATGCACATTGCTGTATCTAGATGGGGCTCAGGTAAGTGTAAAAGAGGCTGGCGGGGGGAGCTGTATACAGAAGGTATGTTACCTTACTGCAACGAATGTAGTAAGGTAAAAAACCTTGAGCCTTGAGAACCACTTTAAGATATACTAATGTACTTAAGATGTTTCATTAAAGCATATCCAAACCTAAAAACAAAATATATATTGCAACTTGCCAACCCATAGATGTGGTGGCTACATTTGCTTTCTTTTTTAAATTGTTTCTCATTTCACCTGGTCACCTGACCAGTAACACACTTCCTGAACAATGGAGCTACCACTGGACAGCAGCAGCAGCAAGAGGGTAGTGTTAGATTGACTGTAGATTTAGATAGATTTTATATAAATTTATAACACATTAAAGCCTATTTCCAGCTAACACTTTTCAGATGTTTTCCTGCGCCCAGGGAGCTATAGGTGTTGCGCACAGTGACAGTACAAATAATGGCTGTATGTGACCATACTCGTATAGATGGCAGTTGCTTCTGCATCAGAGTTTACCTGCACATTTGGTATATTTCACCAAACCCACCACTTTCATGTAATTGTATGCTTGAGTACACAGGAACAAATAAATGTCCATGTACATGAGGATTTAAGCAATTACATAAATGTTTTTTTTTTCTTTTGGGATAAAGATTCTAACTAAATGAATAAAAAATGACCATTATTAAAATCTCCGTCAATCTTAAAATTTAAAAAGGTTTGTCTCAACCCTTTAACTTGTGTCAACCCTTTTACTGAAGATCTGTTTGCACAGTACAGACAGGAATAATTATGGCAAACACAGCTGCACAGCCCCCTCATGAACAAAGAGGACTAGTAGGATTTTCTCTTGCACCCAAAAGCATCTAAAAAAAAAGGTAAGCTGTATATTTTTTAAGTCATGCTCTGTAAATGGGGACATAAATATAAAGTAAGCGTTTTCCCAAATTAACTGCAAGAAAGGAAATACGCTACATTGGTCTGTGTCAACTACATCAGTTTGAGATGCTTCTTATGCTGCATACACACGGCTGGACTTTTCGGCATCAAAGGTCCGACGGAACGAATCCGTAGGACAATTTGATCATGTGTGGGCTTCATCGGACCTTCATCGGACCTTTTCTGTCGAAAATTGACTAGTAATAGAACATGTTTCAAATCTTTCCGACGGACTTGATTCCTATAGAAAAAAAACATTCGTCTGTATGCTAGTCCGACGGACCAAAAACGACGCAAGGGCAGCTATTGGCTACTGGCTATGAACTTCCTTATTCTCGTCTGGTCGTACGCCATCATGTTTGAATGATCAGACTTTGGTGTGATCGTGTGTAGGCAATTCCTTTTAATTGGAATTTCATCAGAATTCCGACGAAAAGTCCTTCGGGGTTGAGTCCGACGAAAAGTCCGGTCCTGTGTACACGGCATTAGATTACTCAGAAGTCACTGAAAAGTGCATTTGACCTGCAGTTTACTGTCCCTCTGTCCCTCTCCCTGACACAGCACTAGAGGGGCTGTTGATTACTCCTATTTGGGGTGGCACCATCCATCCTTGCTTCACCAAATATTCAGAGATTTGGATATGAATCTGCTCTACAGCGTTGAACTCCGGAACATTTGATCAAGTTATTTCGAATGTTTTTAGGAAACATTGTGGGATCAATGACCATCTTATGTTACAAAAAGCCTTTTGATGAGATACAGTATATCTTACTATCTGCACATGCATCCTTGAAAAAGCGGACCTTGTGCTGGGAGACGTGTTGGATTAAGTGTTCTGTGTGCAAACATCTATCTAAGTTGCATTGGATCATATAATGGATGTCCAAATAGCTATAGTTATATACTATGTTGCTTATCAATAGATCTATATGCTGGAATCTGCCATTTATTCAATACTGAGTACTCCAATCTTAGCAAGATTTGTTTGTGATAAAGCAGCATTTTTTATTTGTACATCTGATGTGGTGAATTGATTTTTTTCACGCCTCATTATCCCATTATACACTATAATAAGGTGTGAGAAACAGTGAAAGATTTCTTCTGACTGGCATCTTGTGACATTTATAACGTTCAAATTTCATATGGACTGAGATATGCTTTTTTTAAAAAGTAGTATAAGCAGTGGCGGCTGGTGCTTAAAAAATTTGGGGGTGGGGGTGGGGAGGGGACGCAAACAAACCCCTCCAGGTCCACACTCATCAGAGCACGCAGTGAGACTTACCTACAAACGGAGCCCTCCAGGGCTGGGCTGTCACGGCTCCCCTGATACCCGGCGGCTTCCTTGTTAACCCAGTCTTCTTTCCGAGTTCCAAATCTTCAGCCTCCTGTTTGGTCAGGACGAGAAGCCTGAAACCACAAGTGACGCAATGGCGAATATTGATTCCCTGAAATCAAAAGTGGGAGGGTTTGGAGCGCAGTGCTCTGCACCTCATAGACAACCTAAGACAAGCCAATTAGAGCTTCAGGCTCAAATCACATGCTTGTCAAAAACTGACAGGCCTAATAGACACCCATTAGTCCGGCACCCCAAAGAATGATTTATTTAAAAATAAATGATAATATGATTAACATTTTTTAACTTTAAGATGTTAAAAAATGCTAGTCATATTATCATGTATGTAAAAAGAAATCATTCTATGATTAGCTTTCTTATTTTGCAAACTAACTTTGGGAACTTTGGGGGGTGGCACCCCTGCGCCCCTTATGGACCAGCTGCCACTGAATATAAGGGTTTTCTTTTGTCAATCTATTGTTAGCTTTGAAGTATTACAATATCATGTATAATAATAATGCCATACAGTTATGGAAGCTGCTGTGGCTTCCTGATTCTAGCTGCAGAATATTCACTGAGCTGGAACAAGCATACAGGATGGATGGTCACATTTCACTGACTGCATGCTTGTCCCTGGGCTCTGACTCAATAAGTAGCGAAGGCAGGAACTAGCTGACAGCCCTGGGGAGTGCATCGATCAGTAATACAAAATAAAGCCAAGTAGTACACTGAACAAGCAGGTATTGCGTCTGTTTAACCACTTCAGCCCCAGAAGGTTTTACCCCCTTAATGACCAGAGCATTTTTTTGCAATTCGGCACTGCGTCACTTTAACTGACAATTGCGCTGTCTTGCGACGTTGTACCCAAACAAAAGTCACGTCCTTTTTCTCCCACAAATAGAGCTTTATTTTGGCGGTATTTGATCACCTCTGCGGTTTTGATTTTTTGTGCTATAAACAAAAAAGGGCGACAATTTAAAAAAAAAAAACAATAATTTTTACTTTTTACATTGAGCCCTCCCGACCCACGGGCATGCTTTCGCAGCGTGTAGCAGCAGCAAACGCACGCTGCCGCTGGCGCACGCCTGCCCACAACTGAGCCTGCGCGAGCCGCCGTAAAGCTGCTGCGATTTGTGCAGGAGAGCCATTGTGCTGCAGTCGAACAATGGTGGCTGGTCTTAAAGAGGTTAAATATATAACATAGGTATGAGCTCAGTCAGTTACCATAATGCTAAGATTATCAGAAAATGTACAGTTGGTCCATGAAAGTGAAACCATGTAGAGACATTAAAAATAACTTCACTCTCCAATCAATATTGATTATTTTTATTCTTTATGCTGCTAGCATTAGTAAATAGACAGGAAAGTATATTATATTTACATGTTTTAAACTTTTTTTTAATATTTATTCAGTTACTTCCTGGTTTCTCGCCTAGGCAAATGATGTCATGCATCCCAGGAGGAAGTAAATGCTACATGAATCATTTGCCCTTATTCAAAATTGCCATGGCTGTTGTTTTTCAAAGTGTTTTTTTAACAGAATAAAGCATGGAGATATGGATGGATGGAGGGGTTTGCTTTGAATATTAAAAATAAATTAAATAGTGTTTTTGGTTTGTGGTGCTCAGATGCAGTGAAGATCCGCTTTAAGAGAAACAATGATTTAATCATGTACAAAATGTTACCCCATCTAGCTAATTACACTGATTGGCTAGATTGGGGACTAGACTGACTAGAGGAGCTAATTGTTGTTTCCAGAGTCTTCACACGATCAGAATACTGTACAAAAAATACCGCTTTCGAAACAATCGTACGATAATCTGATCATTAGTACACAGCTTTCGTCTGAAAGACCAGATTTTGGTTTAATCAGTACAGTTTTCGTCCGAAAATACAATACTGATACAATACTACACATTACATCACTTCTGAATTTTAATTCTGTTGTATGAGAATTTTCGTACTTTAGTAAACTATTCCTTTTCGATGTGGAGACTAGCATGCGAAAAAACCCGGATCATTCATCCCATAATCTCATGGTGTGTACTAGGCTTTAGCTAAATTTATTACATGTAGATCAGGAGGGGTAACAGCTTGCTGATTGAACCGTACAATGTGAAAGACAAAGCCAAGAATGAACTAAGAATTCTTCCTGAAGAATGCACTTAATGATGATAATTTTTAAACCAATATTCCAAAGAATCTGACCACCCAGCTTTCAACAAAGTTTGTCCAGTGTTTTATACCATTTGGCTAAGAATTTGAAATGTAAGGCTTCAACTTTTCTATTATTGTAAAGGACTTAAACTTAACATAAGATCTTTTATTTGTGATCATCGCCTTACGGATCAATGCAATAAAGTGATAAAGGAGTAGGGGGGTTTGCATCCAGAAGCTGCCTATTGTTAATAATGGTAAATGATGCATGAGAAGACATCTATCCTACCTCCATGAGTTCATGCTAAAATTTATAGTAGTACATACCAGCCTTTTTTAGCCAGGGTGCCTTGGCAAAATTTCTAAGATTTGCCCCAAAATTGTCAACAAGCCTGCCGGTGGATCAAGCTTGCCTTCTTTTGCTACAAGCCACAGGTTTGTATTTATTTTTTTCTGTGCAGCATTACAACCTTGGGCACCATGTGGACCAGCTGCTGTAATCTTTATAACAGATGACACCATTGGTTAATAAGGAGGATGTTGAACACTCTCTGTAATCACTGGGGTCTTGTTAGCTGAATAAGGGGGAGAATCTGTTGGAGAAGAGAAATACTAGTCAGTAAAAATAAATTGCTTCTAATGTGTGGTCCTACATGTGTAGATGTTGCTGTCATATGTTACATAGTTAGTCAGGTTGAAAAAAGACACAAGTCCATTTAGTTCAACCAAAAAAAAAAACCATACAATCACATATACACAATCCTATACCCACAGTTGATCCAGAGGAAGGCGAAAAACCCCAGCAAAGCATGATCAAATTTGCTACAGCAGGGAAAAAAAATTCCTTCCTGATCCCCCGAGAGGCAATCTGATATTCCCGGGATCAACTTTACCTATAAATGTTAGTACCCCGTAAAACTATTAGTTTAGCTGGTTACATTTTAGAGGGTGGTGCCTAGTGCATAATTTTAAAGGATGCCTTGACTGAAAAAAGATTGAGAAACCCTGGTATATACTATAGTCTTCATCAGTGGAGTCACTATGGGGGTGCGGATCACACCCGGGTGACACCCACCAGAGGGGTGACACCAGGCCCACATGTCCTAACCACCAGAGCATACTGGTACCACTCCGCTGGAAAAACAAACTTCTAGCACACTGTTGCAGCTCTATGAGAGCAGGCTTTCCGCAGGACACCACAGGCTTGTCTCCCAGTCCCCAGGCCCCACCCCTTCACGCATCTCCCTCAGAGAACCCATGGAGTGGAGATGTAGCTTTCCATGCTGATCGTTGGCAGAGCTACCAGCTGCAGCGGGCACAGCCAGACCATACTGGCCGGGATCTAGTACCGCACTACATCAACCTTACCCTGCACCATGGTCACAGTGAGTGAGACAAACCCATCTCCCCCATACACCATCCCGTACCCCTCCTCATCTCCCCTGGGGACAGGGACCTCCATCTCCCTGGGGGATAGGGACCTCATCTCCCCTGGGGACAGGGACCCCTATCTCCCCTGGGGACAGAGACCCCATCGACCCTGATATCTGTCCGCGATGTTGTCAAACCCATCCCTGATAGCGAGCAGATTTGGGGTGTGAACTGTGACCATGCACTGCCGTCCTGAAACTAGCCTGCCAAGCACCCTGCAGGTCACTGTGGCAAGCTAGACAGGAGAGAGCCTGATGCGCTAGCCTGCCCAGTGTCTACTGCCCTGTCCTACAGTTACTCTACAGCGGCAGGTCAAAGAACTGTGGTAGGCTGGTGGGGGGAGATAATTTAATTATTAAGGGGGTGGGACAACACCAGTGGCAGCTGGTGCTCAAAATTTATGGGGGGGCGCAAACAAACTGAAAAATTCTGAAGAAAAAACACATCAATTGCAGCCTCACTGTACCATCAAACGCAGCCACTGTGCCATCAAACGCAGCCACTGTGCCTATCAATTGCCGCCACTGTACCATCAAACACAGCCACGGTGCCATCAAACGCAGCCACTGTGCCCATCAATTGTCGCCACTGTGCCATCAAACACAGCCACTGTGCCATCAAACACAGTCACTGTGCCCATTAATTGCCGCCACTGTACCATCAAACACAGCCACTGTGCCATCAAATGCAGCCACTGTGCCCATCAATTGCCACCACTGTGCCATCAAACGCAGCCACTGTACCATATCAAATGCTCCCACTGTGCCATCAAATGCTGTCACTGTGCCATCAAATGCTGCCACTGTGCCCCATGAAATACAGCTACTGTGCCCACCTTATGCAGCCCCTGTGCCCCATCAAATGCAGCCACTGTGCGGCATCGAATGCAGCCACTGTGCCCATCACATGCAGCCTCACCGTGCCCCATCAAATGCAGCCTCATTGTGCCCCATAAAATGCAGCCTCACTGTGCCCATCAAATGTAGCCTCACTGTGCCCCATTAAATGCAGCCTCACTGTGCCCCATCAAATGCAGCCTCACTGTGCCCATCAAATGCAGCCTCACTGTTCCCCATCAAATGCAGCCTCATCAGTGCCCATCAATGCAGCCTGATCAGTGCCCATCAATGCAGCCTGATGAGTGTCCATTAATGCAGACTTACCTATGCCCATCAATTCAGCCTGATCAGTGCCCATCAACTCAGCCTCACCAGTGCCCATCAGCGCAGCCTTGCCAGTGCCCATCAGCACAGCCTTGCCAGTGCATAGGGAGAAGACAGCCACTGGTTTACACAGAGCAGAGGTCTCTCGCTTACCTGGCGTGGCCACAGTGTCACACTAAGTCCCACCTTCTGAACCGGCTCCTATGATGGACATCACAAGTCCTGACATTGGACCAGTGTGACATCCATCAAAGAAGCCGGTCCAGGAGGTGGACTTTGTATGACACTGCGGCCGCGCCCGGTAAGCGGGAGATCCCCAATCTGTGTAAATCCGGCTGCGCTCACCCCCTTCCCTTCAGAGGCAGCCCGTGCACCCAGCTAGAATCCCTGTATAGCCCCAAGTTCCCAGCCAACCCCAGGCCTTGGGACTCAGGGCTAATAATTGTCAATGTGCAATATGAGACCTGGGGCTTTTTGGGATCCCAATTGGGGCTATAGCCCGAGTCAGCCTCCCCTCCCAACGCCACTGCTGATGACAACAAATTTTCAAGATGTTCCTCTAAGATCTATGATCAGTCACTTGACTGGAGCTCAAGTGCTATTTTTAATAATTAAAAATGAAAAGTTTTGTACTGTTGCTGCCTATGGTGACATGTCAGGAAAGTATTTATGGAGACTTTCCTGACATGTCACCATAAGCAGCAACAGTACAAATCTTTTCATTTTATTATTAAAAATAGCACTTAAGCTCCAGTCAAGTGACTGATCATAGATCTTAGAGGAACATCTTGAAAATCATAGGTAACATCTTAAAAAATATAGGCCTATGTTTGGAAAAAAGTGTATTGCATAAAGTCTATAATGTCTATAAAGACAGGCATCCCCTATCAGCGGGGATGTGCTGGATTTTGTTTCCCTCCAAGCAAAAGCAGCACACAGTTTACACAAAAACACTGGCTAGGCACACATGTAATCCTTTGATTGCCCTAGATGTTCATGCCTTCCCAGCCAGTGTCCTTAGTACAGTAAAGTGTCAAAAGTGTCAGATTGTCTGCCGCAATATCTCAGTCCTGCTATAAGTCGCTTATTGCCACCATTACCTAAAAAATAAATTAATTAAAATTCCAGTATATATACCATAGTTTGTAGATGCTATAACTTTTGTGCAAACTAATCAACAATAGCTTGTTGGGATTTTTTTAACCAAAAATATGTAGCAGAATACATATTGGCCTAAATTTATTAAAAAAAAAAATTCGATTTTTTACATTTTTTCATTGGATATGTTTTAAAGCAGAAAGTGAAAAATATTGGGTTTTTTTTTCAAAATTGTTGGTCTGTTTTTGTTTATAGCGCAAAAATAAAAAACCCTGGAAGGGACCAAATACGACAAAAAGAAAGCTCTATTTCAGAATTGCATGACCACACAATTGTCAGTTAAAGTATGGTCATGAGGGGGTAAATCTTCCGGAGATCATGTGGTTAACAATACAGTGTCCCCCTGCGACGAAGTCGGAAAAGACGACACGCGTCAGTGTGTGGCTATGTGGTAACCGACAGTGATGTGGGAACGTCGGGCTGGACAAGTGGCGAGACCTAAGCCGCAATCTATTACCAGCGTGGAGGAGTTTTAAACGTGAGTGGGATGTTGTTTTAATAAAATGAGTGTTTGTTGGAAGTAATGCACTAGTAGAGGTATCTTTTATCTCTTTTCAGCATAATATAAGATGTGATAAGATCTATGGGCACAAACAAAGTGGGAAAGCGTCCTTCCAAGTGGTGATTGAACAACTTGACAAAGCGTTATTGCTTGCTCATGAGAATTGGGGGCAATTTTGTTTGGTGAGTGTTTACTCTTAAGGGAGAAGGGCTCACTTCTATCATGTTGGTGGTGGATTTAAGGTGCATTGTTATTTGTCTTGGCAAGATTTCACATGGGTGTGTGACACGATTTTTGGACTTTTCACTAAGCAGGACTCGTTTAATTTTTTTGATATATCCATTGGATGAACTTTGCATGGACTTTATCACTATTTATTTATATAGTTTGTATTGGTAGTTTGTCTTGGTAGGTATGCAGTTATGCAGGTATGCAGTTGTGCCATACTCTTTCTATTTTTGGATGATGGGTTGAACAGTGCTCTGTGAGATGTTCAAAGCTTGTTATAATTTTTTATAACCTAACCTTACTTTAAACTTCTCCACAACTTTATCCCTGACCTGTCTGGTGTGTTCTTTGGCCTTCATGATGCTGTTTGTTCACTAAGGTTCTCTACCAAACCTCTGAGGGCTTCACAGAACAGCTGTATTTATACTGAGATTAAATTACACACAGGTGGACTCTATTTTCTAATTAGGTGACTTCTGAAGGCAATTGGTTCCACTAGATTTTAGTTAGGTGTATCAGAGTAAAAGGGGGTGAATACAAATGCAAGCCACATTTTTCACATATTTATTTGTAAAAAATTTAGGAAAACCATTTATCATTTTCCTTCCACTTCACATTTATTTGCCACTTTGTGTTGGTCTATCACATAAAATCCCAATTAAATACATTTACTTTTTGGTTGTAACATGACAAAATGTGGAAAATTTCAAGGGGTATGAATACTTTATCAAGGCACTATATATTGCACATTCACATCAGTCCCTGCTCTCAAGAAGCTTTCAATCTAAGGTCCCTTACTTATGTTCATACATACTCATATTAGGGCCAATTTAGGCAGCAGCCAATTAACCTACCGACATGAAGTGGGGGAGGAATCCGGAGTATCTGGAGCAACCTGCCCTGCAGAGAAGGGCAACCAAACTGATAAGAGGCATGGAGGAGCTCAGCTATGAGGAAAGATTAGAGGAACTGAAGGTATTCACTCTTGAGAAGAGATTATTAAGCAGGGATATGATCACCATGTATAAATATATAAGGGGTCCATATAGTGAACTTGATGTTGAGTTATTCACTTTACGATCAACACTAATTACAAGGGGGTACTCTTTACGTCTAGAGGAAAAGAGATTTCATCTCCAAATACGGAAAGGTTTCTGCACAGTAAGAGCTGTGAAAATGTGGAATAGACTCCCTCTAGAGTTCTGGCCAGCTCAGTAGATTGCTTTAAGAAAGGCCTGGATTCTTTCCTAAATGTACATAATATAACTGGGTACTAACATTTATATGTAAAGTTGATCCAGGGAAAATCCGATTGCCTCTCTAGGATCAGGAAGGAATTTTTTGCCCAGCTTTAGCAAATTGGATCATGCTTTTCTGGGGGGTTTTTTTTCGCCCTCCTCTGGATCAACTGTGGGTATATGGGATTGTATTTTTTTATTTTTATTTATTTTTATTTATTTTTTATGGTTGAACTAGATGGACTTGCATCTTTTTTCAACCTGACTAACTATGTAACTATGTAACTAACTATGTAAAGTCACATAGGCACAGGGGGAGCATACACACTTCATGCAGGTAGTGTCATAGTTGGGATTCAGACCAATGACCCTAATGCTTCCATACAGAAGTGCTAACTGCATTCAATAAATATACTCGCTCTTATATGACTAACTGTATGCGTTTACAGAATGTCAGAAAATTACAAGTAACACAAGTAATTAACTGTTGTCTGCCTGTAGCAGGGCAGGATTGTCCAGGGTTATTTAAAGAAGCTAATATCCCATGTCAAATTAAATAAATTGGAATAATAGAGATCTGGCAGTTGTTCTGGGCAGGACAATATGCATAAGTTCAGCAATTAAATCCTTACACTGTATTGACTGTTTAGTTGTTTGGAAATGAGCACAGCTCCCTTTCATGTCGGTCCTTGCAGCAATTTACCAAGTGCAAGTTGTTTACAACATGATCTGAATACATTACATTAATTGGAACAAGCATAAAATCCTGATCTGTAATAAGATGACTGCCAGACATTCTGCATTGACAAAACTCTTTCATAACTAAACAGGCACTGTAAACCATGAGCAATTAAGATAACTATTGATAAAATGTAACGCCTACTGTATACATTAGACATGGCCATTACCATTTTTTCTTATACAGTGACTTGCTGCTGTAAGGCTCTTGATACAAGCGCCTAGGATTTAATTTGCTGCTTGGAGGCCATGCTACATAATGGTCCTTTTACATATTTTACTGTGTTAACCTAGCATAATATAATTATTTTCATGTTTCATGCATGCTAAGTATTGTGTATGTGTACAGGTATTTGCTACACCAGCCCCTCATATTGCATTCTTCCTTTCTCCCCAAAAGACCAGCACCATCTTTGTTCAGGTATCACCCAGGGTCTGCATCTGTTTTATGGACTAACACCTCTCCTATAAATGAGACAGTCATGGAACCCCTGGTGCCTGTGATGTAGATTTTAAAATGAAAAAGTAAAAATAAAAAAGCACAGAGGAAGCGTGCATTTAGAAGGTGTGATTCCAAGCATTTTTTTAATTTTTAAACTGTGTTTACTATGCTTCAGTTTGTGAATGAACGGGAAGCTCTGTACAGAGCAATTCCTGTCCATTCATTCTGTGCAGCTGAGGCTGCAGAGATGGAGATTGAGGGCTGTGTCCTCAATCCCCTTTCTCTGTCTCAAAGGATATACATCAGAGGTCTTTTAGACCCTTGATGTTTCCCCAAAGCACCCCAACAGGGCTCCTAAAAAATTGTAAAAAAAATTATAAAAAAATAAAATTGTAAGAAAAAAAATTAAATCAAATGGTAAAAATAAATAAATAAATTAATAAAAAAATAAAAAAATACTGACAACAGTGGTGGGACTACCAGGGTCGCAAAGGTCACACTTGCAACCGGGCCCCATCGTTCTGTCACTGTGGGGGGGGCCCCAAGATGGCAGGAAGGGGACCCACAGCAGAACATGTGAAAGGGTCCCGCTGAAGGACCGTTAAAATGGGTCCCGTAACAGGAGTAAAGGACCCAGAGATTAGTGGCCCAGAAAGAAGGACCCTAGCCGGGGGGCAGGGGGGCCCTTCATGCTTTTTTGCACCAGGGCCCTGAAGGTTCAAGTTACACCTCTGCATTTCTGTATCCAATAGGGATAGTCCCGATGTTCGAGTCGAACATAAGTTCGACTCAAACATCGGGTGTTTGTTCGCAGAAGAACCAAACATATGGGGCATTCATGGCAAATTAGAGCGTCGCGGAGCACCCCATAATGCACTGCAAGATCGCAGTGCATTGACAGCTGCTGACTGGACAAAGCATGCACCTGACCTGCATGCTTTGGCCAATCACAGTGTGATCTGCTGTGAGAGCCATGATTGGCCAATATATATATATATATATATATATATATATATATATATATATATATATATATATATATATATATACAGGATTTTTTTTCAGGGGGAACTTGGTGGAACTCAGTTCCACCACCTCTGGCTCAGACCCTTGGGGGAGCCTGCTCACCAGAATCACTTGTAAACCAAGAAGTCTGGTTTCTGTGTTTACAAGTGACAGCTCTGCACTCCGTGTGTAACCCCCCTGAACTCTGCTCTGTATGTAGTGCAATCCTGGTATTTAATGCCCCTTTAAGACCCTCCTACTGTTTGTAAAATTTGACTGACCACACCCATTATTTGATGTGATTTGGAGGGTGTGTGGGGGGGAGGGGTTTTGGATAGTCGTAGTTGAGTTCCAGCACCTATTGTTTGAGAAAAAAAGCCCTGTATATATATATATATATATATATATATATATATATATATATATATGTTAGAAGGCCAGTGTGCTGGCCTGAATTTATGGGAGGAGCCCGGAGTGTATTTAAGCTGACCACTTCCCCTTCCTCTTTGTCAGTTTCAGTGAACGATACTACATGTCACTGTGCTGACTCTTCCCAGCTTACCTTGTGTTCATAAGTCTGTGCGTTCGATTACAAGTGGGTTGCGGCGTCTTCGTCGGCGGTTCTCGCTTGCTGTTGCAGGTAGGGTTCAAACCTTTTTGTTCATATGCAATGTTACCATTGGATATGTTTCCTATACCTGCAAACTTAGATTTGCATGCTCGCTCTGCCTTGCTTGTCATCCTATCCACAAACGTACTATTCATTCGTAGATCCAAGCCTCTGAGCCATTGTCGGTTGTTCTCTGATATCACTCCATACAGGCTTCATTTTCTCATAGGATTCACTGTCTATGGGGTTGCCGTCTCATCCATTTGGAGATCAGCATGTATTATTTGCATGGGTTCTGTGTCTGATTGGGGTGGTAATTAGACCCACATGGGGCCTTGTCTGCACTTTGATTAGCCCGGGGGGCTGGGTGGTTGGTAGGTGTTTGGTTTTAGAAGTAAGGTGTGCTATACACGCTGCAACCGATTTGTATTGGATTCACTTCATACATCTTACAACCGATTTTGTATCAGTGCCATCTCTTTACAACCGATTCATATTGCATACCTGCTACAATCCGATTCGAACCTAGTCGCATCGGCAGCACAACGGTTCGCATCGGATGCATCCCGCTCACTGATTCTTATTAGTCCCTGTTGTACCCCACAAATAGTTAGTTGTTTATGTAATTTTCTACTGACTGTTTCGTATTGCTTTCATGTCATACGAATCACAGTCGGATTCAAGCCTAGTCGCCTCGGCACAACGGTTTGCATCGGTCTTATCCTGCACACCAATTTGTAGTGGTTCTTACCATACCCTACGATTCATTATTTATTTTATTTATTTTTTGTCCGATTCACATCACCTCAGCAGCTACATGCATCACAGTCCACTCCGAACCTAGTCGCACAAGCGGCACAACGGTTCGCGTCACGAGTATCCCACACACCAATACGTAACAGTCCCTATAACAAATCTACGATTCGTTACGTATGCCACTTCGCAGTTCCTTCCTACATATACAATTTCTGCTATCCTTTTCTTTTTCGCCTATCAGTAGGTGATCTTTCTTGCAATCGCTGCAAGCTACGCATCTCATCATAACTCCTTGCAATCGCTGCAAAACACGCATATCAGCATATATCCATTTGCAATCACTGCAACATGCATCTCAGTATAAACTCCTTGCAATCGCTGCAAGATCACACATCTCAACATCTACCCATTTGCAATCGCTGCAAAAACATGCATCACAGTATAATCTCCTTGCAATCATTGCAAGATCACGCATCTCAACATTTACCCATTTGCAATCGCTGCAAAAACATGCATCACAGTATAATCTCCTTGCAATCATTGCAAGATCACGCATCTCAACATTTACCCATTTGCAATCGCTGCAAAAACATGCATCACAGTATAATCTCCTTGCAATCATTGCAAGATCACGCATCTCAACATTTACCCATTTGCAATCGCTGCAAAAACATGCATCTCAGTATAATCTCCTTGCAATCATTGCAAGATCACGCATCTCAACATTTACCCATTTTTGCAATTGCTGCAACATGCATCTCAGTATAAACTCCTTGCAATCGCTGCAAGATATGCATCTCATGATAACTCCTTGCAATCGCTGCAAAAAACACGCATCTCAGCATATACCCATTTTGCAATCTCTGCAAAACGTGCATCTCAGTACAAACTCCTTGCAATTGCTGCAAATACACGCATCTCAGCATATACCCATTTTGCAATCACTGCAAGAACACGCATCTCATCATAGCTCCTTGCAATCGCTGCAAGACACGCATCTCATCATAGCTCCTTGCAATCGCTGCAAGACACGCATCTCATCATAACTCCTTGCAATCGCTGCAAGACACGCATCTCATCATAACTCCTTGCAATCGCTGCAAGACACGCATCTCATCATAACTCCTTGCAATCGCTGCAAGACACGCATCTCATCATAACTCCTTGCAATCGCTGCAAGACACGCATCTCATCATAACTCCTTGCAATCGCTGCAAGACACGCATCTCATCATAACTCCTTGCAATCGCTGCAAGACACGCATCTCATCATAACTTCTTGCAATCGCTGCAAGACACGCATCTCATCATAACTCCTTGCAATCACTGTAAGACACGCATCTCATCATAACACCTTGCATTTGCTGCAAATACACGCATCTCAGCATATGCCCATTTTGCCATCACTGCAAGAACACGCATCTCATCATAGCTCCTTGCAATCGATGCAAGACACGCATCTCAATATAACTCCTTGCATTTGCTGCAAATACACGCATCTCAGCATATACCCATTTTGCAATCACTGCAAGACACGCATCTCATCATAACTCCTTGCAATCGCTGCAAGACACGCATCTCATCATAACTCCTTCAATCGCTGCAAGACACACATCTCATCATAACTCCTTGCATTTGCTGCAAAAAACACGCATCTCGGCATATACCCATTTTGCAATCTCTGTAAAATATGCATCTCAGTACAAACTCCTTGCAATTGCTACAAATACACGCATCTTACTATTTACCCGTATACAATCACTGCAAAACATGCATCTTAGTATAAACTCCTTGCAATTGCTGCAAATACAAGCATCTTAGTGTTTACCCACTTGCAATCGCTGCAAAACATGCATCTCAGCATTCACCCATTTTTGCAATCACTGCAAAACACGCATCTCAGTATATACTCCTTGCAATCGCTGCAAAAACGCGCATCTCAGCATATACCCATTTGCAAACATGCATCTCAACATATACTCCTTGCAATCGCTGCAAGCACACTCAGTGGTGCTCATACAGCCCACTTCATTTTTTAGTGGCACTTAATCGGTCACTCGTCTCCAGTGGCATTCATACGAGCCACTCATCGTTTTCGTCTATCTTTTCTCCCTCAGGTCAGTCGAGTTCAGGTTCCATCCTGTACCAGGTTGGATGTTATTTCCCAGGTAAAAAAAAAAAAAAAAACGCTATGTTTGCATCTTCACCAGGGCCAGTCGCATACAAGGGGGACACATAAAAAAGGAAAAAAAGAGAAAGAAAAAAAGTAAAGAAATCTTGTTGCACTTATGTCACCCCTACTGCAGGTGTTCCCGGTCGACCGAGTTTCGATCATAACCAGGACCTCGCTACTATAGCGTCAGTCAGGGCCTAGTTCATGGGCTTTTCTATCACATCATTCTGCAGCACCCTTTCACTATACCGTTACTTCACATACATCATTGGATGTGATCTCCAGGCGTTAGTTCTGTCACATATGTCTATACATGATACTCTGTTTTCGAAGGGCGACCCTTCACCTCGCAGACAAGGTCGCTTAACAGTAGACCTGCTGGCAGTGCAAGTGTTAGCAGGCCGAGCACACGTCAACCCCACAGACCGCAACATTCCTACGTAGGCGTACCAGACTTCTACTTCTCACCCCAGTATGCCCTGGGGTTCTGGTCTTCAGGTTTGTGCTTGCCACAGACAGGCACCCGAGCTATCGGTTATCTGGCCAGTCACCTCCTGGCCCACCTCGGTCGCCACGCACTCTTCTGAGTTTTCTAAATTTTCACTCAACATAAGTTCTGCACAACAGAACTCTGTCAGCTCCTGTCTATGCCTATCATTCCTTTTTCTGTACTTCTTCCTTTTTCCTCCTCTCTGAGTTTTCTCTTTACCACTCCGCTCTCTATCCTATGGCTATGACTCCTCTTAAACATGAGCACCCAGCCCCCTTTTTGTCTTCTGGCAGCGAGGATTCACACCCGCCCCTCTGTTACCCCCCCCAAGCGGCTCAGAGCGCGGCTGCCTGCAGTCCCTCGGGGGACGGAACATCCCCAAACTCATAGCTGAGTCGCAGGGATATTCCCTTTCCTGCTAACGGCCAGGAAGGCAAAGCTTTTCAGGCTCCTCTTCCCACCTCCAGCTGCAGCTGGGCCCAACAGGCATCCCTACAATCCATCCACGGGGCCCAGCTGCACTCTTTGGTCTCCCCCTTAGCCGCAACAGTTCAGACGTCCAGACCAGAGTCACACCTTTGAAAGTTCGCCCATCCATGGCCCTCCTGGACCTGGTCATGGTCCTGATGACAGCTTCTCCTTCTGCAGGTACACCAGGCTCTGCACCTATCATCCTCCCCGTTCATCTTGTGCCAACCAGCATCAGGGAGGATATATTGGAGGGCAAAGACGTCAATTGCCATCCCTGCTCATCTCAGTCCATGACTTAGCTGACAACAAATCATACGCCTGGGGGGGGTTATCTCAGTGGTTGTCAAGTCGAGAGACCCCAGCCTCAGTCGTAAGCTGTCAGCCACTGAGTTCGCCCTGGCCTTCGGGATGTTCAGAGATGTACTTTGTTCAGCCACCCTCAGCAGGAGGGAGGAGTGGGACTTATACCTTCATGCAGTGATAGATCTTGCTTACAAATATGGAGGTTTTGCCTTCTACGACCATCGGTCATTTTCAGCCAAAGCAGCAGCGAGACTTGCCCAGTTCCAGATAAGCTCTGACTGGAGCCTCACAGACATGGAACTCTTTTGTCGCCACTTCGCCCACAAAGCTGACGGTTTCTAATCCCTCACTTGAACCTGTCACACCAGGCCCAGTGTCACAGGGTTATCCATTATTCGGACGATTTTCTGCTTACCGAACACCTAGACATACCCCCCCGGTAGATCTAGACAAGCTAAGAGAGGTCTTCAACAATCTCAATGAACACATAGTGGAAGGCCCAACACATTTCATAAGTTTCTCAGGCATCATCCTGGATACGCACGCCATGCAGCCTAGCCTGCCTTCTGACAAATTAGCTTGTGTTAGGTTGGTCATTCAGGAGTTTACCCGGTCACAGGAATGTACTAAAAGACAGCTGCAGTCCTTGATAGGCATGCTCAATTTCGCTATGAGAACAATTCCTCAGGGGCGGTCGTTCATCTCAAGGCTTAGTCTTTCTTGCCAGAGTGCAGGACCCGACCAAGTTCTCAGACTAGACCCAGCAGCAATAGCAGACTTGGCTATGTGGGACGAGTTCCTCTTCAACTGGAATGACATATCAATGTTTTTCCCTCAGTATCAGCTCAGTCGCCCCAGGTAGTCACACATGCTGCAGCCTCCACTGGCTTTGCTGCAATTTTTGGCCATCACTGGTTTGCCAGACCTTGGCCCCCGGAAATCTGCCTGATTCCTGGTTTCCCTCGATCTTCGCATTGTTTGAGCTGTACCCCATCGTGGCAGCAGCCCAAGTCTGGGGCCACACGTGGACAGATCAGACCGAGCTCTTCATTACAGACAACCAGGTTACAGCTGACATCATTAATAAGAGTAGATCCAAGTCGCTCCCCGTCATGTCCTTCCTGCACAGTCTGCTGCAATTGTCACTACATCACCAAATTTAACAGTTACTGTAAGCATATCCCTGGCAAGTGCAATACCGCAGCCGATGCACTGTCCCGCTCCAATTTTGTTTCATTCTTCCAGCAGGAACCCAGAGCCGACCCATCATCCACTCCTATCCCACCTTGGTCTCAACTAACAATGGATTGAAGCCACACCTTGCCAATGCAACCCGGCTCATCAACCACTCACTGTCTAGCAACACACTAAAGGCTTATCCCACAGCCTGGAACACCTACCGTAGGTTCCTTGCCACTTGTCCCGGAACCACAGTAGATGGCGTCACTCATGTCCTAGCCTTTATATCTTATTGCCACACACAGCTGGCTCTCCCTCATACCCCTATCAGGCTGTACCTGGCCGGTATCCAAGCCACTATGTCCTTTATCTTACGGTCTCCAAAACGCAACAAACCGGACCTGGAGTGGATATAAACTTCTTTCGAACCAGCAACGCCTGGTGCCCAGCAACGATCTTTTGACCGTCTGCTCTTTCAACTACCCAGCCAGTCTCCAGCCCGTTACTACCTTTTTCAGGTCAACCCCCTGAGTGGAAATCAGTTTATTAAACCTGTTTGGGTCCTACTGGTCAACTTAGGCCTAGACCCCGGCGGTATTCTGGATATTCCTTTGGATCGGCGCAGCCTCAGGCACATCTCAGCACGGAGTACCAGACCATGTGACCAAGAAGCTAGGCAGGTGAAAGTCTGCCTGCTTTACCAGATATATATGCCTTCAAGATGGCCCTTTCTCCAAGCTCACTCAATGAGGTTAGAGGCAATAAAGATACTTCCCTACCTGGTTATTTTTGGCCCCTTTTCTTGCCATACCTACCAGACGACCAAAAGCCACACCTCAGGTCTATTTATGTTGTAAGTCTTGTCGCGTGTTTATGTGATCCACATTTGTCTCGGTCTTAGGGCCACGACCATAAGTTAGAAGGCCAGTGTGCTGGCCTGAATTTATGGGAGGAGCCCGGAGGGTATTTAAGCTGACCACTTCCCCTTCCTCTTTGTCAGTTTCAGTGCACGATACCCTCCCTCCCATTACCCTTTTTACAGCACTTCTCAGCAAATTCTCCTCCACAATCATCCATTACTTATCATGGGTATGGCCCCTTTTCTTGCCATACCTACCAGATGACCAAAAGCCACACCTCAGGTCTATTTATGTTGTAAGTCTTGTCGCGTGTTTATGTGATCCACATTTGTCTCGGTCTTAGGGCCACGACCATAAATATATATATATATATATACAATGCAGTCAGTGTAGAATATCTATACAGTGCAGGCAATGTAATATATATATGTATATATATATATATACACACACACACACACACACAGTATCTCACAAAAGTGCGTACACACCTCACATTTTTGTAAATATTTTATTATATCTTTTCATGTGACAACACTGAAGAAATGACACTTTGCTACAATGTAAAGTAGTGAGTGTACAGCTTATATAACAGTGTAAATTTGCTGTCCCCTCAAAATAACTCAACACCCAGCTTTTAATGTCTAAACCGCTGGCACAAAAGTGAGTACACCCCTAAGTGAAAATGTCCAAATATGGCCCAATTAGCCATTTTCCCTCCCCAGCATCATGTGACTCGTTAGTGTTACAAGGTCTCAGGTATGAATGGGGAGCAGGTGTGTTAAATTTGGTGTTATCGTTCTCACTCTCTCATACTGGTCACAGGAAGTTCAACATGGCACCTCATGGCAAAGAACTCTCTGAGGATCTGAAAAAAGAATTGTTGCTCTACATAAAGATGGCCTAGGCTATAAGAAGATTGCCAAGACCCTGAAACTGAGCTTCAGCACGGTAGCCAAGACCATACAGCGTTTTAACCGGACAGGTTTCACTCAGAACAGGCCTCGCCATGGTTGACCAATGAAGTGCACATGTTCAGCGTCATATCCAGAGGTTGTCTTTAGAAAATAGACCTATGTGTGCTGCCAGCATTGCAGCAGAGTTTGAAGGGGTGGGGGGTCAGCCTGTCAGTGCTCAGACCATACGCTCAGACTGCATCAAATTGGTCTGCAATTGGCCGTCCCAAAAGGAAGCCTCTTCCAAAGATAATGCACAAGAAAGCCTGCAAACAGTTTGCTGTCTGTCCTGTGGTATGATGAGACCAAGATAAACGTATTTGGTTCAGATGGTGTCAAGCGTGTGGTGACAACCAGGTGAAGAGTACAAAGACAAGTGTGTCTTGCCTGCAGTCAAGCATGGTGGTGGGAGTGTCATGGTCTGGGGCTGCATGAGTGCTGCCAGCACTGGGGAGCTACAGTTCATTGAGGGTTCATACTGAAGCTGAGCATGATTCTCCTCCCTTCTGAGACTGGGCTGCAAGGCAGTATTCCAACAAGACAACGACCCCAAAACACACCTCCAAATTGACCACTGCCTTGCTAAAGAAGCTGAGGGTAAAGGTGATGGACTGACCAAGCATGTCTCCAGACCTAAACCCTATTGAGCATCTGTGGGGCATCCTCAAATGGAAGGTGGAGGAGCACAAGGTCTCTAATATCCACCAGCTCTGTGATGTCATCATGTGGAAGAGGACTCCAGTGGAAATCTGTGAAGCTCTGGTGAACTCCATGCCCAGGAGGGTTAAGGCAGTGCTGGAAAATAATGGCCACACAAAATATTGAGACGTTGGGACCAATTTGGACATTTTCACTTTAGGGGTGTACTGACTTTTGTTGCCAGCGGTTTAGACATTAATGGCTGTGTGTTGGGTTATTTTGAAGGGACAGCAAATGTACACTGTTATACAAGCTGTAAACTCACCACTTTACATTGTAGCAAAGTGTAATTTCTTCAGTCACATTAAAAGATAAAATATTTACAAAAATGTGAGGGGTATACTGACTTTTGTTAGATACTGTATATATACAGTGGGGCAAAAAAGTATTTAAGAAACAGAAAAGCTGCGCTAATACATTTTAAACCTAAAAGAGTGATTATTCAATAAAAATTAAATTGTGGGAAAAATATAAAAATAAGAAGGTGAATAGAACACCCCAAAGAACACAAAATTAGGTGATGTGCTAATTTTAGTCCGAAAAAATATATAATTTTCAAATAGTTTAGAAAATAGCACTCAGTGACTTGACATACAAAGTATATCCCCAACTGATGAATGGCATGCTTACCAGAACGTAAGCCAAAAATACAGGTGGCTTTAACCTTGCCAAGGTCTTGACACGAACCAGTCACAGCAGGATAGATCGATATACGACTTAATCACAAGTTGGCGTTGATAACATCCCAGAAAAGAATAAATAACATAGCGTAATACAGATGGCAGATTATAAGTGCAAAAAAATCCCAACAGATGTAAGGAACATCAACCGGTGAAGATACGGATAGTGCACCAACACCACACAGAGAGCCTCCTTACCAAATTGCAGGATCAAAAAAGCAGATATCCTAATGAACAGATCGAACGCCAGCTGGATATGTTGGGGCTAATGGATAGATGGATAAAACCCGCAGCATTGAACCGGAGGTTCCGTAACTCCCATGGTATAGATGAAACCAGTCCCGAAAATATAATAAAAAAATCCCAATAGCGTAATAATGTTTATAGAATTTAATGGTATAAAGAATAACACTTACAGACAAATGGTCATTGTATGCTAAAAACTAAGCCGGCCGGCAACATAAAATTCTCCCGTCCTCCTCAATGGGGCGACGTGGTGAAGTCAGCACGTACCTCCCAGCTTCAACTCTTCTGGGAAGGCTGTCCACAAGGTTTAGGAGTGTGTCTATGGGAATGTTTGGCAATTCTTCCAGAAGGCCTGGCTGACAGTCTCCGCTCTAAATCATTCCAAAGGTGTTCTGTCAGGTTGAAGTCAGGACTCGCTCTTCCATGTCTTTATGAACCTTGCTTTGTGTACTTGTCCAAATCATTTGGTGGAGGGGAGATTTTGATGTGGGGTTGTTTTTCAGGGGTTGGGCTTAGCTCTTTAGTTCTAGTGAAGGGAACTCTTAAGGAGTCAGCATATCAAGATATTTTGGACAATTTCATGCTCCCAAGTTTGTGGGAACAGTTTGGGGATGGCCCCTTCCTATTCCAATATGACTGCGCACCAGTGCACAGAGAAAGGTCCATAAAGACATGAATTAGTTTGGGGTGGGGGAACTTGACTGGCCTGAACCTCAACCCGATAGTACACCTTTAGGATTAATTAGAGCAGAGGCAGGCCTTCTCATCCAACATCAGTGTCTGATCTCACAAATGTGCTTCTGGAAAATAGTCAAAAATTCCCATAGACACACTCCTAAACCCTGTGGACAGCCTTCCCAGGAGTGTTGAAGCTGTTATAACTGCAAAGGGTAGGCCAACTCAATATTGAACCCTATGGATTAAGACTGGGATTCCATTAAATTTCATGTGCGTGTAAATACTTTTGACAATAATATTAACAAACCTGCTCCCCATTCACACCTGAGACCTTGTAACACTAACGAGTCACATGACACCGGGGAGGTAAAATCTCTAATTGGGCCCAATTTGGACATTTTTCACTTAGGGGTGTACTCACTTTTGTTGCCAGCAGTTTAGACATTAATGGCAGTGTGTTGAGTTATTTTGAGGGGACAGCAAATTTACACTGTTATACAAGCTGTACACTCACTACGTTACATTGTAGCAAAGTGTCATTACTTCAGTGTTGTCACATGAAAAGATATAATAAAATATTTACAAAAATGTGAGTGGTGTACTCACTTTTGTGAGATACTGTACTTGACAGCTACAATGTGCAAAATTCAACCTGATTCAAAGTTATTCAAAAAGTAGTATGTATAAAAAAAAAATGTATCCCCGACTCTGTGTTTATATGTGGTACGAAAATGCTACAATGAGCATACATAAAATTATAAACAAAAATTAAACTGCTGCTGCAAAATACCCCCCCCCCCCCCCAAAAAAAATATATATATTAGCAATAGTAGTAAAGTGCCTACTATGCAGCTCCATCTAACATCTAACAAAAAAAACTTGTGCAATATCCACAGGTAAATGTTCAAAAAAAAAAAACATGAATTGGTGATTTGTTTTATTGAATATTTATTTCTGTATATCGCACAAGTTCCTTTTTAAGTTATATGGCACTGCATAGGAGGCATGATTAATTTACTACCATTGTTGATACAGTGGTACGTATATAGTCTATACTATATATTTTTGGCCTTTTCCCACACTACTCCCTATATTCCAATTCTGTATAGGATTTTGAATGTATTAAAAAAAATACTACACATACTGCATCTGATTTTAAAACATCTTTAAGGCCTGGTTCACACCTATGTATTTTTTAGTGCGTTTTCCGTTTTGCAGAAACAAACTACAATCCATTTTCCATGGTTTCCTATGGATGTAGTTCTGTGCATTTTATGGAAAGGGCCAGGGACTTTTTTTCTGGTGCCTGGTGGCACCTGGAGTATGCAAACTGCAACCTGCATAGGTGTGAATCAGGCCTAAATTGAATTCCTGTTTTCATGCAAATTAACTGAAAATGTTGGCTTTACACTTCCCAATGAAAAAGGCATAAATGCCATTAAATAGCGTGCTACCTAATCACATGTATACTGATAGTGGAGGCTCATATATAGTATTCATTAATCTGCCACTCATGCACTCTATTATATAGCAATACAATAACACTCATCCCCAGGGAGTTAAAGAGGAAGCTGGTTTCTGCTATTACACTTTTCTTTTATAGATGGCAAAGTCCATTCTTCCACCTGTATCCAAAGCACCGTGACAGCTGGGTGAACAAAGCACTCAAGGGACTATCTGGACAAAATCTGTGTGACTCCGCCAGCATACAGGTGCAGCCTTGTTTGTCAGCACTCTCCCAAACAATATTGACTGACAATGTCCCATTCAATCAAATACATTTCTTCCCTCTCTATTACAGGCTCATTCTGTACAGTGAATGGCTGAATTTAATGTTAAGTTATGCCTGTTTAACAAGTCTTACACTTATTTTTTTTGAAAGTGCCTTTAAATAATACCACTGTTTACGCCTCATTTATCTTACATCTTAGCATAATTATACAGCAACTTTGTTTTTTTTTTTATTAAATAAAAAGGAATTCTGATTTATAAACTCTATCAGACAATATAAAAGAACTACCATTTTGGATTTCCATAATGTGTTGGTAAACTCTTGGCTTCTGTAAAGCACCACATTGATGATGAAAATAAATGTTGCATCCCGCAGAAAGTCCTCAGCAGTGTGTGAGGTTGACAGACTTTAACCCTTCACACTTGCTGTCTGCAGACTGACATCTTCCCAGAAAGTTCCATGTGTGCAGGAGGGTGCACATTCACTTCTTTTATTTTTCAGCTGAAAAATCCCCTTACACTTGCTTCAGCTTCAACACACATTAATGTCTAGTTTACCCTTGGTTCAAAACAAGGCTTCGGACACGCTTTGTTAAAGCTCTCTGAACAGTCAATGCTCCTGTCACTAAATAAAATGGTTAGCTTACAGTCCTGTTAACACCTGCTTTTGCTTTGCTTTGGCTTTGCTTCAAAAATGATATCCCGTGTAGCTTTAGTGTTGCTTCAAAGCGTCTTCAAAGCCTCCTTAGAAGTCTATGGCAAAGCTCTCTTGAAGCCCCACTGAAGAGTCATCAAAGCCCCACGAAGCCTCAATGAAGCCTTACTGAAGCAAAAGCAAGGTGTAAACAAGACTGTAAGCTAACCATTTTATTTACTGACAGGAGCTTTGACTGGCGTTCAGAGAGCTTTAACCACTTCAGCCCCAGAAGATTTGGCTGCTCAATGACCGGGCCATTTTTCGGGATACGGCACTGCGCCGCTTTAACTGACAATTGCGCGGTCGTGCGAAGCTGTATCCAAACAAAATTGATGTCCTTTTTTTCCCACAAATAGAGCTTTCTTTTGGTGGTATTTGATCACCCCATGCGGTTTTTATTTTTTTACGCTATAAACAAAAGAAGAGCGACAATTTTGAATAAAACATAAAGGGGGTTATTTAAGAAAGGCAAATCCATTTTGCACTATAAGTGCACTTGGAAGTGCAGTCGCTCTAAATCTAAGGGGTAGATCTGAAATGAGTGGAAGCTCTGCTGATTTTATCATCCAATCATGTGCATTATTTTCCTTGCATGTCCCCTTGGATCTACAGCGACTTTACTTCCAAGTGCACTTTTAGTGCAAAGTGGATTTGCCTTTAGTAAATAACCCCCATTATCTTTTACTTTTTGCTATAATAAATATCCTACATTTTTTTTCAAAAAAACTAATTTTTTCCTTATGTATTCTTCTACATATTTTTGGTAAAAAAAATTGCAATAAGCGTATATTGATTGGTTTGCGCAAAAGTTATAGCGTCTACAAAATAGGGGATAGATTTATGGCATTTTTATTATTTTTTTTTTTTTTAGTAATGGAGGCGATCTGCGATTTTTATCGGGTCTGCAATATTGCAGCAGACAAATTGGACACTTTTGACACATTTTTGGGACCATTGACAATTATACAGCGATCAGTGCTATAAAAATGCAATGATTACTGTATAAATATCACTGGCAGGTAAGGGGTTAAAACTAGGGGGGGACCAAGGGGTTAACTGTGTTCCCTAGGTGTGTTATAACTGTTGGGGGGGGGGGGGGACTGACTAGGGGATGAGAGAGATTGCTGTTCATACTTTGTATTAACATACGATCTGCCTCCTCTCCCCTGAAAGAACCGGGATTTGTGTGTTTACACACTCAGATCCCGGTTCTCGCTCTGTTAAGAGCGAACGCAGGTGCCCGCCGGGCACTCACAGCGGCTCCGGGCACACGCTGCAGGCATGCGCCCCTAGTGGCCAATAGGTGAAGCGGAGTAAGGTAATGTAGTTTCGCCCAGCCGTGCCATTCTGCCGCAGTAAAACAAGCAGTTAACAAAGGGTGTCCGAAGCCGTGTTTTGAAGCAAGTGTAAACTAGCCTTAAAGCCTTGTACACACGATCGGATTGTTGGCCAACAAAACCGTGGACTGTTGTCCGAAGGGCGTTGGCCCACACTTGTCTTGCATACACACGGCCGCACAATTGTTGGCCAACAAATATGAACGTAGTGATGTACTACGTTGTTTTTCAGCCCTCTTTAGCGCCACCCTTTGGGCTCCTTCTGCTAATTTCATGTTAGTAGAAGTTTGGTGAGTGTTGATTCGTGCTTTTCATTTCGCACTTTTTATTTCGCACTTTTCAGTTTGCGCTTGAACGGCCGTTCGTCAACCAGCCATGTTGCAGAATCAGAGGAGATAACATGTTATTTATAATTGGCCTTGGAGTTATTGCTTTGACATTATTTTTTTTGTTGAATAATGATTTGATTTGGTATATTTTCTATATTTTTGGATGCATAGAATGCACTTTTTGGTTAAGTTCTATTGGCAGATAGCATGTCTAGTTTTATTTGTTTTCTTTTTTAATGCACAATAAATAAAAACTGTGGAGAATAATACTTGGCTATGTGTTTTACTTCAAATGACAATTTGGGAGTAGGCAGTTACATTTTAAAAAAATACAATGTAAAATTGACAAGGGACACCAACATAGTTATCTTTGATCTTAAAAACTATGGGATAATAGTGTTGTGGTAACTTGCCCAAATAAAAAAAAAAAACATAATACAATTATTCTTGATATCACTAGAAAAAAAAGCCTTTGAAAATTTGTTTGCAATAACTCCACCAATATCACCAGCAGAGCAGCTTCATTATTATCCCATTAAAGAAGAAGAGAATATGCGCTGCATTTTGAGATTTAATAATTTGCCACGTCATGAATGTTAATTCTCCATTACGAATGTTAGTTTACAAGACCTACCGCTTCTGGCTCGTCCTTGATTCTGAGCATGTGTGTTTGTACTTTGGACTTTTGTCCGATGGAGCATACACACGGTCGGATTTACAGCCAACAGCCTGTCATCGAACATTTCCCGTCGGAAAGTCCGATTGTGTGTACGAGGCTTAACTCTCCTCTGGCTCTAAGAACTGCTAGTCTTTCGAGCACCAAGATCCATGAAATCAATTCATTTACATAAAAAATTTGATGTTAATAATAATAGTAGAGAAATGATAGCAATAGTAATAATAATTATTGCTGAAATGCTTGAATCCTCAAACTCAGTCAGATGTTAGCTACAGATGCATTAGCTTTAAAGCAGAGCTTCACTCTCTCAATTACTTTAACTATGTTTAATTCTTCTGCTGCTAGGCTTAGTAAATAGGTAGGGAAGTATATTATATTTACTTTTTTTAAACTTTTTTTGTACATTTCTTCAGTTGCTTTCTTGTTTCTGGCCTAGGCCAAAATTATGTCATATATAACATGAGTCTTCATGGTCATTTTTTTCCCTTTCATTTGGAGGAGAGAAGGAGGGACTTTATCAGCTAAGCTAGGCACTGCCTGCATGCCTAAACTAAGGGGAGGTGGATTCCAGGAAGAAAATGCTACATTAATCACCTGCCATTACTCAAGATGCTAGTGTCTAGAAATGGTAGGGGGTGTTTTTCAAACTGATTTCTAAACAAAAATAAGCCATTTGCTTTGTATATTAAAATGTATTAAATTGCAGTTTCAGTTTGTGGTGCTCAGATAAAGTTAAAGAGCTTCTTCAGTCTCAAGAAAAAACTACAAATACTGAGTTTTAGTATAAGAACACTTACCTGTCCAGGGATCCAGCTCTGTCCTCACCAAAGCAGATTCTTTGCCGCTCTTCGAGTCGGCGCCAGCATATCTAGTGTAGGAAGCAGGCTGTGACACCTTGCGGCTTCACAGCTGGCTTTCCAATGCACATAGTCACACTGCGCTGTGAATGGTCCCGCAGCCTCTGGGGACCTGTGACATGTCCCAAGAGGTTAGATGTCACAGGGAGGGGAGGGGGGCAACAGTGGAAGTTTATATAGGTCTTCCTGTAAAGTTGCTGTTGTGAAGTAATTGGTCTGCTTAGCTGTGTATCATCAGCAAACACTGAGATTGAACTATTTATCCCAACCTTTACATAATTTATGATATTTATAAAGTTAAACAGGATTGGTCCCAGGACAGAGCCCTGGGGTACCCCACTTATAGCTGCAGACCATTCAGAAGATACGCTATTTATCATCTCCCTCTGGACGCGCCACTATAACCAATTTTTCTAACCAGGTACATATACTATCATCAACGCCAACAGACCTCAATTTGTGGATTAAGTGTTTATGGGGTACCGTGTCAAATGCTTTGGTGAAGTCACTACATCCACCAGCCTTCTTTTATCCAGATTACAGGTCACTTCCTTATAAAATGTTAATAGGTTGTCTGGCAAGAACAATCTTTCATAAATCCATGCTGGTTACTACTAATGATACTATTTTTACCTGCAAACTCTTGGATATGGTCCCTTATCATCCCCTCCAATAGTTTTCAATCTGTTGATGTTAGGCTGACTGGTCTATATTTTCCAAGTATGCATCTTGGCCTATTTTTGAAGATTCTTTGAGGACTCTCAGGTGCAAGTGGTCCTGGTGATTTGTTCACATTAAGTTTTTCTGGTCTTTTTTAGAACACTGGCTTCTGGTAGCTACAAGGGAACACTCCTTGCTGTGTTGCTTACAATGCCATCTTGTTTATTATACCTCTCCTTTTAATAGTAAAAACCAAGGAGAAGAATGTATTTAATACAGTTGCCTTCTCCTTTCCACCTTTAAGCAACATCCCTTGATCATCCTCAATGGGGCCAATATGCTCTGACTTTCCGTTTTTCCTATTATTATATTTAAACATTTTTTGGGGAATCTTCTTATGCCACGTACACATGACCGGTTTTGCCGTCGAAATAAACTTCGAAGGTTTCTCCGACGGAACTCCGATGGAATTCCATTCAAGTGGTCTTGCCTACACAAGGCCAATCCAAAGTCCAATCGTCCAGAACACGGTGACGTACAGCACGTACGACGGGACTAGAAAAAGGAAGTTCAATAGCCAGTAGCCAATAGCTTCCGTCTCGTGCTTGCTTTAGAGCATGCTTCGTTTTTGGTCTGTCGGAACAGCGTACAGACGAGCGGTTTTCCCGATAGGAATTGGTTCCGTTGGAAATATTTAGAACATGTGCTAAGTTTCCTAAGTTACCCCTTACTTCCACATCCGCTATCAGCTCTGGGTTCTTTGTGATTAGTAGGTCTAGCAGTGCCTTGTTTCTAGTTTGGGCATCCATCAACTAACACATAAAATTGTCCCGCAAGACAAAGTGCAGAGCCTTAGAAGTGTGAGTGGTTCCATTTGCCTAGTCAATATCTGGATAATTAAAGATCCCCATGATGATAACATTGCCCTGCCTTGCTGCCATTTCTAACTGTGAAAGGAAATGAGTCTCTTACTCATCCTTCAGGGTAGGAGACCTGTAGCATACCCTCTCTATGAATTTCCCATTTGTTTCTTCCCTTTAAAGTTCCACCCACAAGGATTCCACCCCTTCCATTGCCCTGTTAGTAATGTCATCACTCGTGGTCACCAGCAAATCACTCTTGATGTACATGCACACCTCTCCCCCTCTTCTACCTACCCTGTCCCTTCCATACAGGGAGTGCTCCTGAACAGTCTCAAGTCAATGTGTGCTGTCAAACAAGGTCTCTGTTACGCCTACAAAGTCGAGAGGAAGAAGTATTGCCACATGGAGTTAGTTTTTGCTGAGCATTGCTAATGTGACCTCTTCCTCCTTCCTGCCTCCTCCACCTTTTCTTTCCTCTATGCCTCCTCCCCTTTCTCCTTCGCCTTTTCCTCCTCCCCCTTCCTCCTCCTTCTTCCTTTAGTCCTCCTCCCCTTCCTCTATCACTTCTCCCTCCTCCCTCTACACCTCCTCCCCTTTTTCCTTCACCTTTTTCTTCTCCTCCCCCTCCTCCATCTCTGCCTCCTCCTCCCTTCCCTTCTACACCTCCTCCTCTATACATGCGACAATGCAAAAAAGTGCCCCGGAATCATACATGTTAAAGAACTAGTAAAAACAGCCCCATTCCTCTAGTTTATAGCTTGGGCAGCCCCACAGTAACGTGTTCATAGACTCATTTCAATCCCTGTTAACTCCCTGTTGGCTTTTTTCCTGTATATCTTTCTCCAGAGACAAGTGGGAAAGTGCACGCAGCACAAAAAAGTTAAGCATACAGTCCTAAGGCCACAGGTTACCTGCCCTTCCCCTGAAGTAGTGCTCACCAACACCCACCCCACTGCCTGCCTAAACCTTCCCATGCCAGGTTTTTGCTGGCGTGGAAGAAAAAAATGTCCTCAACCCCCCCCCCCACGCTCCCAGCGCCTATATGCCAGGTGGGCACTTCAACTGCTTTTATACCAACTTTAAAAAACAGCACCTCTCTCTTGTTTATTGCTAGTGCAGTCCCCCATTACCATTTCCTACTGGTCATCACTACTATTTACACTTAAAAAAACAAATATTAAAAAAAATATATTATTTTAATTTTTTTTAATCTGTAAGGTCATCTCTGCCCTGGTCAAGCAAACAGGGATGGCAAGATTGTAATAAAAACTCTTGTAAGCAGTCATGCCATGGACTACTGAGTGTCAATGTTGTACCACTGCTTTGAGTTGTGCCAACAGGTGCTTGATGTGATAGCCTGCCCTGTTGTATTGTATGTGCCATCAAGTTAGAGAGGGCCTTCAATGCAATATATATGTGACTTACAAGGTGACTTGAAATTCTGACTAATAAAACACTTCAGACCTGGATCACACAGTGCTACCAAACACTCACTGATGTTAATGATAAAACCAATAAATATATTTTATATACGGTATATTTAGCTAAGAAAAAACTAAACACGTTTTGCTGTTGCTGCCCTGCTGCTCCTCTCCTCCTTCTCCCCCCCCCCCTTGCCTTTGCCAAAAAATTTAATGAACCCCCTCAAATTCAAAAAAGCTTAAGCTCTACTTTTGTGAAGAGGATAAACTCTTTCTACCTTCTGTTTCAGCATTTTCACTGTTCTCTACATCTTAAACATGTGCATGTTTTCTTGAAAATATGGTGTTAGTGCTCAAAACAAAATACCTGCCTCCTGTCTAAGTCTTTGTCTAAGCCTCTTCATTTAGCTCACAAAACTGCCTTGCTGCTTGGTAATTTTTTCCTAAAGCAGACCTAAATTCTCTCAATCAATATTATCTATTTTAAATGCATATCCTGCTATCTTTACTAGATATATCGGAAGATTTTTAATATATTTTCTTTTTTCATGTTTTTCTTACATTTCTTCATTTGCTTCTAGGTTTCTGGCCTAGGCCGAAAAATTATGTCATACATCCCTTCAGTTTTAATGGCCAGTTTTTCCTTCCTCTGGAGAAGGGGAGGAGGGGCTTTCCTAACCAAGCATAGCCTGCATGCTTGAGCTAAGGGCAGATAGATTTCTGAAAATAAATGCTACATGAATCATCTGGCCCTACTCAAGATGGCCATGGCCAGAAATGCTAGAAAGTGTTTTTCAAAGGTAATTTACAGCAAACTAAAGAATAGAGACATTGATGGATGGGTGAATTTGCTTAAATATTAAAAATTAAATTAAATTAGATGCAGTGTAATTCTGCATTAAAATGATATTAGGGTGAAAGTCCAGGCTTAAACTATCTAATTTTAAACCTGTCTCCACCCCCTTCTAATTCGTATACTATCTAAAATGGAAAAACAATAGCTGCGCTAAAAATTGATATACCCACTGGTGATAAACCAATGTGGGACAAATTGAGTGAGAAATGAATATAAAAATAGAAATGAATTGTGATAATATATGTGATAAATCCAGGATAATAAATGACAACCCAAAAAAGAAAGGAAAAGTGGGTAAATATCAAATAAAATATGATAAAGGTGATAATTGAAAATACAAGAAAATTCCAAATGTCCTATGAAGATGATGTGACAATAAAGTGTAATCTTCCACCACCATTGAGTGCTGATCACCGTAAAAAATACACGCTTACCAGAAGGCAAGCAAAATACAGCTTGCGGCTAAACACCCAGCCAGGGCCTTTGCTGTGGGGATCCTTGATGGATAACTCAGAAGCATCGAACCGGGACTCAGTAGAGCTGTCAACACGCTAGGATGTATGGAATCTCCCGAATAGGTACCAGGTATTGGCCGAGAATACAAAAACAGAGCTTCCCATAGTGTATTACCATTAAAAAGGGTTTATTTATTGAAAGATAAAAGCTGCACTTACAATCAGCATGGATAAAAACAGCATGAATAGCCGGCCGGCTTGCGAATGCCCGTTCGCTCAGAAGGTCCAACGCGATGACGTCAGCACGTCCTGTCCGCCCCACGTACGTTTCGTCATAAATTTACGTCGTGCCCCAGACAACGTCAATGATGCACCCGTTGTCCACTGTCCCTCCTCCGCCTGAAGCTGGTGCTGGGAGTCGATCACATAACCAGACCAGTGTACCCTGAGAATAGGTACGTATATCTTTTAGTATACATCTTTTCTCTACAGGGCAGCTATAATAAGAGTGAGAATGTGGAAAGGAGCAGAATTAAGATTAGGTTTAGTCGTGACTTCCACTTTAAAGGAAAACTATAGTCACAGAACGCATTTATTTTATTCTGAGTGACACTAACGCATATACTCAGTTGAACAAGAACCCACCATATGTTTGAACCGCTTGCCGACCAGCCGCAGTCATTATACTGAGGCAGGCCAGCACGATCTCGCGAACCGTTGTAGCTGTACGTCGGTCCCTTCAAGCAGGATAGCAGGCGCGCGCGCCCACTGCACTGTGGGGGGTGCTGATGCGTGTGACCGGCGGTTGCGATGACCACCGGCCACATGCGATCGCGGGCATGAGAGCCAGAAAAGGGACGAGTGTGTGTAAACTGTTCTGTGAGGAGATGAGATACAGATCGTGAGTTCCTACTAGCAAGGAACAACGATCTGTCATTTCCTCCAGTCACTCTCAACCCCCTACAGTTAGAACACACACTAGGGAACACAATTAACCCCATGATCATCCCCTAGTGTTAACCCTTTCCCTGCCAGTGACATTTAGACAGTAATCAGTGCATTTTTATAGCACTGATCACTGTATAATTGTCAATGGTCCCAAAAATGTGTCAAAAGTGTCCGATCTGTCCGCCATAATGTCGCAGTCCCGATAAAAATCGCAGATCGCCGCCATTACTAGTAAAAAAAAAAACCTAATAATAAAAATGCCATAAATCTTTCCCCTATTTTGTAGACACTATAACTTTTGCGCAAACCAATCAATATACGCTTATTGCGATTTTTATTACCAAAAATATGTAGAAGAATACATATCGGACTAAACTGAGGAAAAAATTTGCTTTTTTAAAAAAAATTGGGGATATTTATTATAGCAAAAAGTACAAAATATTGTGTTTTTATCAAAATTTTCGCTCTTTTTTTGTTTATAGCACAAAAAATAAAAACCGCAGAGATGATCAAATACCACCAAAAGAAAGCTCTATTTGTGGGAAAAAAAGGACGTCAATTTTGTTTAGCGTCTCATGATGGCGCAATAGTCAGTTAAAGCAACACAAAAAATGGCTTGGTCATTGAGCAGCCAAATCTTTCGGGGCTGAAGTGGTTAAAAAAGCATTGACAGGGGGGAGATGGGCGGAGCCTAGCGGAGCAGACATGCATTGTTAGAGCTCTGCACCGCTGAGGAGAGAAGAGAAGGACAAAGCGGAGCCTGCAGGCTCAAAAGGTATCCATTTGAACCTTTCTGCCCCAGGGAACAAACTGTGAAAGTTTGGGCAGGAAATATGGTACTGGGAGGAAACCGTGGCAGAAATAAAAATCACCTCACAAAGAGCTCACAGGCACTCACTGCAACTAAAGCAGCTCCAGTCACCTCACAAGATACAGCATCAGGGCGCTCTCACAGACAGAAAATGTCACAGCAAGACTCTCCATTTGAGTCAGATACAGAACAAATCCTCTCACAAACTTCTCCACAAGCCTCCTCAGCATCCCCAGTAATATTATTACAATTTGAAAAGATGCTTCATAAGGCTTTAAAACAATCCTCAGACCAAATAACAAAAAGCCTAACCAAAGAAATAAGAGAGCTGGGAAACCGCACCGCAGCCCTAGAAATAAAAATGGATGAAATTGAAATTACAACCCAAGTAAATATAACAGAATTGGAACAATTAAAAGAAGAGAATTTAATACTTCAAACTAAGCTCGAAGATTACGAAAATAGAGCCAGACGTTCAAACTTGCGCATAAGGGGAATACCTGAAACTGTGACAGACCTGCAATCTGCTATTACTGTTCTATTACAAGAACTAAAGCCAGATATCCCTATTGAACGTTTAGAACTGGACAGAGTACACAGAGCCCTCACAGCCAAAAAGAAAGATGGACCCCACATGATATAATCACAAAATTTCATTATTACAGAACGAAAGAACAAATACTAATTGCTGCAAGAGAAAAAAAGAACTTAATTTTCAAGGACACAATTATCAAATTTTTGCTGACCTATCCCAACTTACTATTACTAAAAGACGATCCATGAAACCCCAACTAATGGAACTGCAACGCCACAACATTATGTATCAATGGGGCTTCCCCTTTTCAGTCAGATTTAACTACCAAGGTACAATTTACAGAAGCAGATCAGCAGATGAACTACAACAAACCCTTTTAAAATTAAATCTGACAGAACCCACAAGCAGCAACTCTCCCACACGCAGAAGAATGGCGTCATCTTCACCTTCAGGCAGCACCCAGAAAATTTCAGAACAAAATGGGAATCATCATTCTCACAAAAGAGGCCGTTATGCCACATCATCCATGGACCAAGAAGATTCAATGGACTGACATCCTAATTCCTGATATCTCTTCATTTATTATACTAAGAGATGGTTCTCTATAAAAAACCTGTATTTATAACTGAATGTAACTGCATTCTGATAGTCACACACTGTGTGGGATCATGTTACATTCCAGTTATATTTCTTATTACTTCTGATTCATATAGCCTTAGAATATATAAGTGAAATAAGGAAATTCTTGTTCAGTTATATATTATCAGGTAATAACAATAGATTTATTACTTTTTAGGACAAATATGTTCAATAATCCAGAAGTAATGGAAGCTTTTTCTTTCTTTTCTTAAAACAAATATATTATTACCTAACTAGTTCCTAGAATTATGTTTTTGTTTATTCTAATCTGAAGCAATACAACCTCAATTTTATGAGTTAACATATCTAAACAGTTACATATGAATAAAATATGTAATTGTTTACTCTAAAAGGGTTAAAATCCCAAAATAATTCAAACTATCTTCATCAATACCAAAGTTATTAACAGTACCTTTCTAACTGAATTATTTAGCCTAGGGCAAGACTAACCATATACAACCACCCTGGAATAAATAATTTCAACAAAAACTATATTCTGCACTCCAATTAATGAAACATCATTTTGATGTCTTTTGACATAGCACTTCTCTCCTGTAAGCGGAAGATCCCTGTACCCCCATTAGCCCTCCTCATTCTCCCAACCATATTATGTGGGAGTGTGACGAAGGCACTTATTCCCCTGAGAGAGATATTTACTCTCTTTCACGGGTAAATTGTGATTACTTGCAAAAAATAATTTATACAATGTATCATCTAATCTCATATGTTTTTTGTTTACTCTTTACTCCAGAATTCACTGGTTTCTTTTCTATCTATTCATCTCTTCAGTCCACACAGGTTGATCTGCGCAGTCAGCTCTGCATAACAAAAAGTAAGTCAAAACTATTTGATCTGTTGCCATGGCACCACTGAATATACTTTCCCTGAATGTTCAGGGAATAAATGTCCCTCAAAAAAGGACCAAAGCCTTCCGTACTTTTCATAACAAGAAGGCTCACATAGTATGCCTCCAAGAAACACACTTCACCAAAGATTCTACTCCAAAATATATTTCTCCTTTTTATCAACAAATTTACACGGCTTCTGCCAGTACCAAGCAAAGGGGAACTCTAATTGCATTTCACCGATCCACACCATTCACCTTATCATCAGAAATTAAAGACCCAGAAGGTAGATACCTGATACTCATGGGTTATAAAATGGATAAAGCAATCACGGTGATTTCCTACTACGCTCCTAACAAACAACCTACACCATTCCTCTCACATATATTACAAGTGATTAATACACACAAAATAGGAACAGTGATAATGTGTGGGGATTCGAACCAGGTACTCCTCCCATTTCTAGATAAATCACCTTTTACACCATCCAAAATAACCTCTAGATTACCTTTTTCTCAACTTCTTTCCAAATACAATCTGGTAGATTCGTGGAGAGAAAGTAACCCAATGAAAAAGAAATTCACTTATTTCTCGCACCCTCATAAAACCTTCACCAGAATAGATCATATTTTTCTAACAATAGGAACTAGAAAAGGTACAATTTCTGGGGAAATTGTGAAAGTGTTCTTGCCTCTACAACTGGAGTGGGCGGAGTAACTGGGTGGGGTGGAGTGGCTTGAGTAACTGTGAAAAGTGTTAAAAAGCTTAATATTTTAAAAAGTATAAATAGTAGTAAAAAAGTTCCATCATTCGCTGAAAGAGCTGAACGTTTTTTTCAAAAGTAATTTTTTTTTTCAAAAATGAATTTTTTTTAATCAAAAATGATTTTTTTTTCTTCAAAAATGATTTTTTTTTTCAAAAGTAATTTTTTTTTTCAAAGGTAATTTTTTTTTTTCAAAAATGAATTTTTTTTATTTCAAAAATAATTTTTTTTTCGAAATTATTATTTTTTTTAAAGTAATTTTTTTTTCAAAAATAATTTTTTTTTTTCAAAAATATTTTTTTTTTTCAAATATATTTTTTTTTCAAAAATAATTTTTTTTTTAAAAGAAATTTTTTTTTCAAAAATATTTTTTTTTTCAAAAATAATTTTTTTTTTTTCAAAAATATTTTTTTTTTCAAAAATATTTTTTTTTTTTTCAAAAATGATTTTTTTTTTCAAAAATTATTTTTTTACTTTTTTCAAAAATTTTTTTTTTTTTTCAAAAATATTTTTTTTTTTACATGGGGCGGTCATAATGTTTTGGCTGATCATGGGGTGGTCATAATGTTTTGGCTGATCATGGGGTTGTCAGCTTTTGTCACTTCCCACTCTAGTTTTGAACATTTCGCCATTCATTCCTATGGGACCAATTTCGCCGCAAAAACGTCATTTCGTGGACCATTCGGCAAAACATTCCACAAAGTAATAACACACCAATCGGGAACAATCCGCTCGTTTCGGTATATTATTTGTCTCTGTAGTGTGAAAACTGTGGGAGGAGTCTAAAAGCATTATCAAGTCTAGCAGATGAAGTCACATGCATTTGGGGTGTTACAGCATCTTGTGTTTACAACCACTGTTTCCTAGCAACGCTCATGCCCTGTTTATTCTTCCCAAATACTACTTAATCAAAACTGCCCCATCAGAATTGCCCTATCAAAACTGCCCCATCATATTCCTCTATTATAAATCAGTACATGGTGTGTCTGTCCCCTCCCCCGGGCTCTGTAATCAGCTGAGATGCTCCAGCCACCTTCCCCCCTGTGTATAACAGAAGCTTTGGTAACCATGGCAACAAAACAAACACTAACAGTACACTCTGATTAATGGCTAAAATTTCCTGAAATGACCTCTAAACAAATGGCCGTATTTTAAAAACTATACATCCTACAGCGAAGATCTTTATATTGTGAGAATCACAAGACCCAGACCTAGATTTTGATGTATAGTATGTCTCTGAAATATTAAAAATGAAGGCACAGTCGCAGTTTAGAAATTGCCCTTCAAATTTGGAGGGGGCTAGAGTGTAGTTTCAATGAATGTCAATGGACGGCGTGAGTTGCAAACAAATGGTCATATTGTGAAAACTATCAGGACTATGGCTTATGTTTAGTGGCAGCAGGGATAGCTGAACGTTTTGATATAAGATTTGTGTAGGTGGGCTTGAAAATGAGGGAGTGGCGGCAGTTTAGAAATCATGTTCTGATTTTCCAGCTTTTGTCATCTCCCACTCTAGTTTCCCCATTCATTCCTATGGGACCAATTTCGCCGCAAAAACGACGATATTTCGTGAACCATTCGGCGAAACGTTCCACAAAGTAATAGCACACCATTCGGGAACAATCCGCACGTTTCGGTATATTACTTGTCTATGTAGTGTAAAAACTGTGGGAGGAGTTAGGGTGGTAAATTTGGCTATAATAATAAGAATAATATATATGTGAGATAACAGTAAGTGGTCTTGCTATGCAAGAACACTTAATGATACCAGAAATTATTGCATCAGATATAATTCCGATTCCGTGGTCTGACCATAATGCAGTATACACTACTATAGCCTCACCCATACCAAAAGCGCATGACCCAACGTGGTATTTACCGGACATAATGCTCAAACACCCACTACATCAGATGGCCATTGAACAAGCTTTAAAGGAATACATATCAATTAATAATACAACAGACATCCCCAATAACACTGTGGGAAGCTCATAAGCCTGTCTTGCATGGTACAATACAAAGACAAATGGCACTATTTAAACGGGAACGCAAAAATCTAGCAAAAAAACTAGAACTCAATTTTAATGCAGCCTACATATCATTTCAAGATAATCCATCTCAGAGTACAAAATCTCATCTGGAAAAATCTAGATTGGAATACGATCTATTTCTCACTGAGTCAGTTGATAATTCCCTCAAACGCTCCAAACACAATTTCTACATGAATACAAACAAACCAGGTACATATTTGGCTCGGGCATTAAATTCAACTAACAAATCTTTCAAACCAATACGTTTGAAATTATCAAAAAATGTTTACACTTGTAATCCAGTTAAAATAGTCCATAAATTTCACTCACATCTTGCAACTTTATACAAGACAAACAATGAATTTAATCCTACAGAGGCTGAATCCTTCTTCTCAAAAATAACCTTACCTGAGTTATCTCAGAATCAGTTTGGATGAGCCTATAACTATAGATGAAGTTGCTAACGCCATAAAAGACCTAAAACTTAACAAAAGACCAGGCCCAGACGGCTACTCGGCTTTATACTATAAAACATTCTCAGAAATACTCTCTCCCATTCTCACTGAAACTTTTAACAAACTTCTAGATGGACATTCTTTTCGGCAAGAAACACTAATGGCAATTGTTTGTATGATCCCAAAACCCCTTTCTGATGATACTTCCTGTGTGAATTATCGGCCTATCTCTCTGTTAAACCTCGATATTAAATTATTAGCAAAAATAATAGCAAAACGCCTCAATAGCATTATAGGAAAATTAATACATAGAGATCAAGTAGGCTTCATGCCAAATAGACAGGCAGGCCATAATATACGCAGGGCAGTGTTATTGGCACATATTGCTAAAAAACGGAAAATCCCTTTATGTTTTCTATCTCTCGATATTAAGAGGGCATTTGATACAGTATCCTGGCAATATATGCAATATTCATTACAAAAATGGGGTTTTGGACCCCACTTTTTAACATGGATCAAAGCATTATATAATAAACCCAAAGCCTATATAAAATATGCTGGATACAAATCTGATGCCTTTAATATCGAAAGAGGTACCCGACAGGGTTGCCCATTATCTCCCTTATTATTTGCCCTTATACTCGAACCCATGGCCCAATACATCAGAACAAACCAAACTATAACTGGCATTGAAGTAGGAGGTATTACACACAAATTATGTATATTTGCAGACGATATATTACTTTTTCTATCATCACCACAGGTCTCTGGTCCTAACTTAATACCAGCTCTTGATGGATTTGCAGCCCTATCCGGCCTTATGATTAATCCTAAGAAATGCCTAGTGCTTAATATTTCACTCACAAACATGAAATTGATCCCGGCTAGGGCTGCACTCCCATTCACATGGGCAGAAAAATCAATCCCATATCTTGGAATTCATTTAACAGCATCTCATTCTGACTTATTCTCAACCAATTATCCTCCTGTATTAAGACAGATCACAAATCTAATAAAACAATGGTCGCAACTTCCTTTATCCTGGATAGGGAAGATTAATGCAATCAAAATGACTATTCTACCCAAATTGCTTTATCTATTCAGAGTACTCCCTATTCCAATTCCTTCCTATTTTTTGAGAATAGTACAAAAAAGAGCAACTTTGTTTATATAGGGCTCTTCTAAACCACGTATACCTATACACACACTACATCTTCCCAAAAATAAAGGAGGCCTGGGATACCCTAATTTTACTAACTACTACAGAGCAGCACATTTGGCCAGTCTGTCCAAATACCATGCAAAACAGGAAATCCCATTATGGGTATTTATAGAGGCTTCAGACAATGACCCTCTATTAATATCAAATTTATTATGGCTTGATCCTAAAGACCGCTTTAAAATTCATAATCCCATAACTAAACACTTCTTATCTGTCTGGGATAAACTAAAAACCAAATATCAGTTACAATCTCCACACAATCCTCTCCTTTCTTTTATCAGAAATCTGGTCTTTTATCCGGCATGGATCTACCCAAATTCTTTTAAAGCTTGGACAACATCAGGCATTCAGACACTAAATGACTTCATAGCATCTAAATCATTCCTTTCATTCCCATCGCTTAGAGAAAAATATGATCTACCAAACTCTGAGATATTTAGATATCTCCAAATCAAAAATTTCTATGCACCATTCCTAAAGGGGGATACACCATTATCCCAATTATCCATTTTTGAATCAATCTGTACAAAAGATCCATTTGCTAAAGGTACAATTTCATCACTTTATAATCAATTATATGGAGTAGCAAATCTTAATAAACCCTCTTACGTTCAGAGGTGGGAGGAGGACCTGGGACGAACTTTAGAAGACACGGACTGGTCTAACATATGGCTCACATCTAAGTCATCTTCACCCAACATCTTAGCACTGGAGACAAATTATAAAGTCCTAACTCGCTGGTACCTTGTACCCGCTAGAGTGGCAAAATATTCACCTAATACCTCAGCTCTTTGTTTTCGAGGATGCCCAGAAATAGGCACATATTTACACATATGGTGGACGTGCCCAGTAATCCAAACTTTCTGGAAGGAAGTCTTCGTGATTGCATCTAAAATATTTAAAAAAATAATACAACCAGATCCATATTTAATTTTACTTAATCTAAAACCGGAATGGTTAACACTCTCTCAATTCAAACTTATGATCCAACTAATAACGGCTGCAAAACAAACAGTGGCCAAGGTATGGAAATCTCCTACATTGGTACTAGCAGAAACAATTCACAGAATGAATAATACAATGTCCCATGCTAAGATGGTAGCCATCGATCAAAATCAAATTCCAAAATTTGAAAAACTTTGGCATCCTTGGATAAAACAACAGTTCCTGTCAAACTTCAATGACTCTGTCCTGTTGCCATGGTAACAGATTAAATGACTTACAGAGACACCCATTCTAAGGCTTCAAAGAGAACTAAAAAGAATAATAAACTGACGAGCAGGACAAACTTGTGGACCATACCTCTACCTTTCAACCCTTTTTCTTCTTTCTCTTTCCTTTTCTCCACCTTACGATTAAAGCTCATTATCAGAATTTATTTGACCTATATACACTCTACTTGTAAACAATATGTATAGTAGGTATAAATCATTTAAATACCTACAAAAGTAACTAAGGAAATGATATATATCTTTAATTTAGGTTTACGTGAACCCAATGTTTAATATTTGAAATTTCATGATATTTACCTATATAAACCCTACTGTAAAACAATGAGCTTACTTTATAGATCCTTGTAAACTTACTTTATGTATCTTTATAATATTGTATACTCAATAAACTTCTTTTGACAAGGAAAAAGCATTGACAGGAATCAAATATAGATGGGGATTCCCCTTTAAGCTGTCTTTTTCCCACTTGGGCTGGCAGTTTCAGGCTACCACCCCATCTGATTTGAAACATAATTTTCAGGATCTGCAGTTGGACCTCCCTTTGTCCCCGACGGACGCATCGTCCTCCTCTTCCAGGTCAGGACCTTCCAGGCCTCCTCGACAATCCTCTCAACGCTCTCAACCAGGATCCCAGGCGCTGAGGGATCTACAGGCTCAACATTTCCATAAGTCTAATAATGGTTGAAGGTACTTTGTTTACATTTTTGTGATATCCGATCTCTCTTGCCGCCTGACTATATGCCACAACCGAGGATTTATGTTTACCCGCTAGTTTACTACCCAGATCATCTGGGAGCTTTTTGGAATGCCCCCCCCTGATTTATTTGCACCCTGCTTTGTCCTAGGTCCTCTGCCCTGGAGATCTATTTGAACACTCTACTGTAGGCCGCCCCATTTGTGAGATGGCGGTGGAGAGTGTTGACCATTATCCTTATAATTACCCAGAGGCATGGACACTGGCAGGACCTTTTGACCCTTCTCCACACAAAGGACAACCTGAAGTCTGTCTACTGATTTGGGCACCCGGAGGCCCCATAATATACCTTCACATGTTTTTATATGTATTTGATTTTCACTGTTTAAGCTGGTTCTACCTAACTGTTTCATCAGAATCTTTTTACAATATATTGTATCTGACTTTATTGAAACGCAATAGGCCGGTGGTTCCGACGGACCACTGCTCCCCCTCATGTGTTGGCACTTGGCTAAGACGGTTCTCTTGGCCAACGTCTCACCCTACTGTGGGCCCCACAACCCACAAAAAGATGCATTCAAATTCTTAAGGTTAGCTCTACTTCGAGTTCTCCTCAACACACTTATCTTTTTTGTCTTGCTCGCCTTCTCCCTCCTTCTTCTTGTCTCTATTCCTCCATGTCCTCTCTTCCCTCCCTCCCAGTCCATGGGGTGTCTGGCTGGCATATTGTATAGGAGTTTCCCTCCGCTTCAATGACTCTTAATTGGTTGTCCCTGAATGTCCAGGGCATGAACTCCCCCCAGAAACGGGTCAAGGTTTTTAAATACCTCAAACAACAAAAAATAGACATTGCATGCCTCCAGGAAACCCATTTCTTTTCCTCCTCCTATCCTAAATATTTTGCGGCGGATTACCCCCATGTTTTCTTGGCTAATGGTCCCACTAAACAGGGGGGTGTCCTGATAGTCTTACGCAAGTCGGTCCCATTTACTTGCAGTAAACAAATAGCAGATCCAAATGGCAGGTACCTAATTCTACAGGGTACTATTCAAGATACAGAGGTTACAATTATGACTTATTATGCCCCAAATAAAAATCCGGGGCCTTTCTTGACCCATGTCTGCGCCCTGTTGAGGTCCCACCAGAGAGGTACTCTCCTTTTGGTGGGTGACTCTAACATGACATTGAATCCCTCCCTAGACAACTACCCTTCGGATCACAAACTCCCTTCCCCGGCAGCTAAAACATTTTCACATTCACTGCAAAATCAAAACTTAATAGACATTTGGTGGGAATTTCACCCCCTGGGTAGGGATTACACCTACTATTCTCACCCTCACCACTCTAACTCCAGGATTGATCATATGTTCGTTCTTCGCAAACATCTCCCCTTAATAGAATCAATTTCTATCCTGGCGGACCCATGGTCGGACCATGACCCCATCCAGACGGTTTGTAATTCTCTGCTTAGTAAACCACAATTCTCCCCCTGGGTGATGAATGACTCTCTTTTGTCCTACAAAGCGATTCTTAATGACATCCATAAAGCTTCTCTGGAATACTTTAACTCAGGATCAGTTTCGTCTCCTGTCACATTGTGGGAAGCATACAAAGTAGTTCTACGAGGCCACGTTATCCGGCTAGCATCTAAGCACAAAAGGGAGAGGACACAGGCACGCCACGATATGGAGTCAAAATTGGAGGCATTAGCAATGACCTTCAAGCAATCCCCCACCCCCGCTAACCACAAACTCCTAGATAAGGCCCGCACAGAGCTAGATTTATGTTTGACGGATGAGGCGGAACTCACCCTACGCTGGGCCCGGCAAAAATGGTACGTCAAAGCCAACAAACCTAACGCAATGCTAGCCAACAGACTGCGAACCTTTTCCCCAAAATTTGCTCCCATTACACTGCGTACTCGCCACAATACTCTTACCGGCAATCCCCAGCGAGTTCTGGAAGAGTTCCGGTATCGTCTTACTAAACTCTATTCTGTACCTGATCACTCTTCCACCCATGGCCTTGACACCTTTTTGACAAATCTATCTCTACCTTCCCTATCAAAAATCCCACACATCCCTGATGGACAGAGACATACAAGTCTCGGAAGTCCTCCAGTGTATTAAAGAGTTGAAGGTGGGCAAACGACCCGGCCCAGATGGCTTTACGGCACTTTACTATCGGAAATTAGCAGATGTTATTGCTCCTCACCTAACAAATATGTACAATTCAGTTAAGGAAGGTTGCCCCTTTACATCCATCCTTCTAACTGCCAACGTCGTTATGATCCCTAAACCTGACAGGGATCATTCCTCGTGGGCTAACTTCAGGCCAATCTTATTAATTAATATTGATATGAAAATCTTAACCAAAATCCTGGCCAACCGCCTCAATTCCTCTTTCTACCACGCTTGATAAAAAAGGACCAGGTGGGCTTTGTCACAAGAAGACAGGCTGGTGACGCTATCAGACGTCTCCTTCAAATACAGCACATAGTCCATAACAGGTCCCTAGAAACAATGTTTTTGTCATTAGATATCAACAAGGCTTTTGACACGTTGTCATGGCCCTATCTGACACAGGTACTTAAATGCTATGGATTCGGCGCCTCCTTTACGCGTTGGGTTTCTGTTATCTACGATTCCCCCCAGGCCAAAGTGAAATACTGCGGGTTTGAGTCACCTATCTTCCCTATTAAAAGGGGTACCCGTCAAGGTTGCCCACTTTCCCCACTTTTATTTATCCTGGCATTGGAACACTTGGCGGAGGCCATCCGATCTCATCCGGATATAACGGGGGTAGAAGTAGTGGGTACTTCGCATAAGTTATCAGTATTCGCAGATGATATCCTGCTGACCATCACTAAACCTAGAATTTCCCTCCCGAATCTGCTTTCACTTTTGGATACTTTTGCCACCTTTTTGGGCCTATCAGTCAACCCCGCCAAATCCAAAGCAATGTCAATCAACCTCTCTCCCTCTGAGTTGGGAGCCCTGCAATCCACATTTCCCTTCCAATGGCTAGAATCATTACCCTATCTTGGGATTCGGCTTACCTCAAAATACTCAGGCCTTTATCAAGCCAACTTTCCTTTATTGTTTCGAAAGCTGACGGCTATGCTCTCCTCCTGGTCCACCCTTCCATTGTCCTGGTTCGGAAGGATTGCAACCATCCCTATGACCTATCTCCCAAAGTTGCTATATTATTTTCGGGTCCTACCGGTCCAGGTCCCTTCTTATGTTCTACGCATACACCAACGCAAAATTATGAAATTTATATGGGGCTCTATAAAACCTAGGATCAAACGGCAGGTGTTGTACGCCCAAAGGATCAATGGTGGCCTTTTCGGTTCCCAACCTTCACGCTTACTATACAGCAGCAGCTATTTCCCCACTATCTCACCTTCATGAGAAGCAACAAATGCCGCTATGGGCCACTATTGGTCTGATGGACTCGCACCCGATACCATTAGCATCCCTTCCTTGGCTCCCTCGAGCCCATCGCCCAACCATTATTGGTCCATGCTTGGCCCACTCTCTCCAGTCATGGGACACGGTCAAATATTCGGCGGGCTTAATCTCTCCCCACCTCCCCCTACTTCGTCTTCTCCAGTGTCCACTATTTCCACCTGGATGCGATAACCCACTGCAACTTACGTGGTGGACCGAGAATGGCTTTATGGATGTCCACTCTATGTTTACCAAGATCATCCCATTTGCAGTTTTATGTTCCTCCTATAACATCCCCCTTAGGGAGCACTACAGCTATATACAAATCCAACATTTCTCCCAAACCCTTATAAAATCTCAACCAACCCACTATACGTTAACCCCCTTCAAAAGCCTTTGTAGATCACGACCCCAATCCTCGGGTTTGATTTCTTTAATATATACAGCTATAATAAGCTCCAAAAGATCACCCTTGAGATTATACCATCTGCAGTGGGAGGCGGAACTGGGGAAGCGATTGGACCCAGAGGATTGGCAGGTCATGACCATTGCATTGTCCAAATGCTCCAAGAATGTTCTTTTCTTGGAAAATGCCTATAAAGTGCTTTATAGATGGTATTACACCCCGGCCAGATTAGCTAGTTTTATCCCAAAATATTCCCCCCTATGTTTTCGGGGGTGTTCTCGGGAGGGTACGATGGCACACATTTGGTGGCAGTGCCTCATGGTATGCAGATGCAGATTAGAGAGTCTATGCACTGCTTAGTAACATCTTCAACACCAATATAAAGAGGGACCCCTTTGAAGCCATTCTGGGGAAACCGATCACAGAATTACTAAGACCAGAACGCCAATTGGCATCTCATATTTTTACTGCAACTAAAGTAACCATAGCAAAGGCTTGGAAAACTCCGGCTCTCAGCTTTGAAGCAGTTAAAAACTGCATAAACGAGATCATGGTTAATGAGAAGCTGACGGCCGTGTTATCAGATACGCATGATAAATTTCTTTGGACATGGCAACCATGGGTGGCGTATTCCCATCCTTCCCGTTTTGATTCAGCACTACTCTCTCTCTAGTATGTCTCCACCCCTCCCACCCCATGGACTCCCCTCTCTCCTCCTTTTCCTTTCCCTGATTACTCCCTCTGTTCTTTATCCTACACACCTATTTCACCCTTCTTCTGGTCCTCTCTCCTCTTATTCCTTCCTTTTACCTTCTCCTTTCTATGTCTCTCTAGCCCACAGGCTAGGTCCTGCTGGGCTCCGACACATGATGAGAAACAACTTACGAACATATCTTGCCCTTCTCTAATTCCACATTGATGAGTTATGTTTTACATTTATCTTTTTGTTTCTTTTCTTACCACAACTGTTATATAAAGTTCTGCAACTATATCTGCAAAATAGTGGAACTTAGCATTTCGCTATACTACTAGTATGTGTTGATCTTATAAGATTCCTAGTGTAATTTTGGGATCTAGTGCAAATCGTACTATTTCAGACTATTATTCTTTGAAATTTTATAATCTACGCAAACATGTACACATGATGTGTCCTTCATTGTCTATATGTATGATTATGTTGATTTATATGTCCAATAAAAAACCCTTTGTACAAGAAAAAAGCATTGACAGAAAAGATCAGATGGGGATTTAAACAATGGATACTCAATAAAAAGGAGAGGGAATATCTAATTCCAAGTTCCCCAAGAATCCTAGTAATATACTATCTGCCCAAGATACACAAAAAATTAATGAAACCCCTTGGCAGACCGATAATTTCTAATAAATAAATTCTTTATTATCTAGAATAGGTAAGTTTGTAGATTTCTTTCTTCAGCCACTTGTTTTTACTGGCGGTAGTTTTTTTTCCTACAAGTGGACTATATTTCACAATTAAAGAAACAATTTATGTTGGAATAAATCGATTTTGCTATGTCACGCAAAGATTTTTGGTTTGACCAACAGCTTTATTTACCAGCTAGGGGTGTGGCAATGGGCGCTAAATTTGCACCTAGCCTTGCAAATTTATTTAGTTGGAAGCATGATGCAATTTATGGCAGAGAGTGGCTGGCTCTCTTTTTACAAAAGATATATTGATGATGTCATTTTTATCTGGAATAGAGACATTCCTTCTTTGCAGGCTTTTATTGATCTCCTGAATGATAATGATCATAACATTACATTAACTCACAATTTTAGCCCGTAGTCTTTTTTAAATTCAATTTTATCTCTGTATAGTTTTTTAATACCAGGTCTTGATGATTATATCATACATTTGCTATGCAAAATATGTTAACCAATACTATTTGTATGTGTTGTTTTTAGATTTTTCCTTTTTGGTTTACCCATCCACAGCTGTATTTAATTTTTCTATTTTTTTTACCTTATTTTTTATCCTTGTTTTACAACATTAACCTTTTGCCATTCATGACTAGGTCTGCAGGTGACCTTGTTATGTATGGTTTTTAAACATCAGGTTTGATCAGTTATATAATTATTATTATATTTGTTTCTCCGGATAGAATGTATATGGCCATTTTGTAGTTTCCGGTGTCCATAGGAATATGGCCTTCATATAACTTTCGGTTCCACTCAGATATGGCCGCTACACCGTTTCCGGCTCTATTCAAATATGGCTGTCGAACAACATCCGGGACTCAGCAAGATGGCTATTCCGGCATTTCCAACGGTGACTATTAGCCCGTAATAACATACAGCTGCTTTTGAGTACTAGATTCAGACTATGAGATCCCTTGGGACACAACATTTTTTCTGCTACACGATCACAAGATTCCATGCAAGACCTATAGACGTTCTATCATCCACCCCTGGTGAGTGCTGTGAAAAGCTGTATTCCCATCTTTTGAAAACAGTACCAACCTCTTTTGGTCACCGTCTGGTTGGCAAAAATTGGATTGGGTCTTCTTCATATACACCCCTGTACTTTGTTAATTTTATGAAATCAGCATTGTAATAACATTACAAACAATAGTTATATTTGACAATACAAAATAGGCTTACCGGTACTTAAAAAATCTGCTTTCATATTCAGCTGCCTGTCTGCTGGTCATCTCTTTTCACAACTTCCTGGATTCCCTGCATGCTTTGTAGCTTCCTGTCTGCTATTTAAGGACTACATATCCCATGACACGGTTCTGCCTGCAAGCTATGACTCCTGCACTGACTCCAGCTCTTGAAACTCCTCACAACACCTCTGCATATTCAGAAGGCAGGCCCTGTGAAATGTGTGACAGCAGTGCCTATTCACTGGGCAAAGTGAATATGTGTCACTGAAGGACAGGATGTAAACATGTTTGAAATGTTTGAAATTCTTAACAAAGTAAGTTTACACACCTCAAGATTGTCCAGAGTATTAATAGAGTAAAATAGGATTAGACTAGAAAGAATTGAAACACTTTGACTATAGACAATACTTTAAAGGATACATTTAAGTATCCAAGTAGGATCCAAGTAGGATAAAGCAGGGCATGCGCTCCCCAACCTGGAAGTCCTGGGAAGTGACTCTCTGAGATCTGGAGTCAGCAGGAGTGAGCAGATAGCTCAGTATTTGTACACACATATCAAGCTCTTTTTGTACAGGGTAATGTTTACTTAGATGTTTTAATGTATTCATTTTAAAAACAATTAAGCATTTGATACTACTTTAAGTCTAGGCCTACTTATTTCTTAAGCTCTATTCACACTATGATAAATAGTAACACACATTTTCAATGAACAAGCTGCCATAATGCATCCTAACCTACTGCAAGCAGTATTTATGCAAAATTTTTTGAGGCCGCACACCACAACATACAGATGGGTCACATCTTTGTGTTGTGTTGCTCCGCAGCGCAAGTGTGTTGTGCTGTACTGCTCAGCTGCAATTGGGAAACTGTATGTGACATGTGCGATAAGCAACCAATTTTACCACAATGTGATAATGTGAATCCAACCGAAAAGTAGGGTTGTTAGTGATTTAAACATTATATACTAGCTGCAAAACTAAAATGCAAGTGTCTAGTCTCTCCTACATATAAGAATTAAATTCACTCTAAGAACCCCAAACTAGCACTGTGAAAACTTATCAGGCCATTCTACAGCATGCATACCTGAAACTGTGCCAGACCTGTTTCAAAATTGAACAATTTCCCCCTACATTGTTCAAGGTTCCAAATCTTTGGGCCACCAACTTTGCACAAATGTCACTGCAACCCCCATACTCTCTTTCTCTGCATTCATTCACTTAAAAGATCTATCATTAGCAATGTTGATCTTCTTCATACTGCTGGAATGTCCATTCGTCTGATATCTGTTTTTTTTTTTTATTCTTCGTCGAACATACTCAGTGAGTGCATTCTTTTAGACCCCTGTATTTATGTTATTGAATAATGTTAGAGGGCTGCTAATACACATACAGTTTTACCAGCTCTCCTAGAGCTGAAATTCCAAAAGAATGAATCGGCCAATTGTATATCAACAGCTCACTCACTATAGTCCATACATGGATAGTTATCTAGACTTGAGTTCTACTTTAATAAAATGAATGCTGTAATCATACAATGTTATTGTTAATCTTAAACTTTATGAACACTGAATGAGTTGCTAGAAGCGAATCTGAGTCCTAGGATTGTAGAAATAGAGTATCTATTTAGCTAGCAATTACTCAGAAAGCTGTGGATCTGGTTTGTATGATGTAATAGGATGCCCCTGAGCTTTATTCATATGTCAAAGAAAAGAGTATTAAAAGTTGATGTCTTTTAATAACAGTGTTAAATTCAATACATCCAACTGACAGTTTTCATAGCATTTCAAAGCTATGTGGCAGCTTGTGTGCATGCATCCGATTCAAAATTTAAAGCTATGTTTTATTGATAAAGCTATTGTAAAACTAATATAAGCTGTTTTCCTCCATGTACATTGAATGCTATTGTTTAAGTTCCCATGAGCACCAAAAAAGGGGTGCTTCAGTGTCTACCAAATCTGTCAAGATAATGTTCTTCCATTGTACTTGAACATCTTCTCTTGACTCTTGTGATACTTAGCATTCCCAGGACCTTGCTGGAAAGATTGTGATATCATTTTAATCTAGGCACCATAAAAAAAAAAACGTAAGAAAAGTATATTTTTTGCTTTTTTCCCGCTGTTTTTATTACAGATATAATAGAGGAATTTTACATAGGGGGGAGCAGGCTGTATGTAATACGTAGACCTTGCTTTTGGTGCAAGGTCCACTTTAAAGTAAACCTGTATTGAGAGGATTATGTAGTCTGTCATTGCTAATCTGCTTCTAAAGAATGACAGCTACCCATATGGCTTTGGTTTCAATACTTTGATTCACTGACCTTTTTTAAGCATTTAGTAAGTGATGTCAAAGCAAAGTCTGAACCTATGATTTGCATACTTGTTCCAGGTAGGTGGCTTCAGGGCCTTTTCACGCCACTTGCATTGGAATATACTGGGTAGCCTTGCCCAGCACTGTCCCAATGCAAGTACAAGGTAATTTGGCTTGTTTCCTATGGCGCCAGTGCACACCACTGCGCTACAGTGGTGTGTCCTGAAAAAATGTTCTGCATACAGTGGGTTGTGAGCAATCTACTGAATTGCAACACTTATGTGTGAATAGAACTTAATGGAGTATTCACATTTCAATAAAGTTGTTACAAAAATAAATGTAAACAGTGCTATGTGCCAGGATCAGTGCTTTAGCACTGCTTCCTCCCAGCGCACACCAGAGGTAGTGCAGTTAGCACAGCTACTAGTGTAAACAAGCTGTAAAAGTACCAGACCAGCATAGAAACGAAATAGAATTTTTAGAGGGAAATGTCAGCAATAAGAACCAACATATTCCTTTAATACAGATTTCCTTTAATACTTTGGTCCTTGTGTTCAGGAGAGCTTGCATAAGCTTTGGCTGTGTAAGCTTTGGCTTTAGGAAACGTAAAATTTTCACAGGAATTTGGTATGTCAAGAGGTGGTTTGGACATGGCAGGTATAGGTGGGGAAGGTAAATCCAGTATGCTTTTGCTGCCACCGAATTAGCTAGCACGGAAAATTCAGTTTTGCTTTGAGGTATCAATAGATATTAGATCATCAGAAGAAAAATCAGAAGATAGCCCTAATGTGTATGGTGCATTCAGATTTGAGCAGATACACTTGCCAATGGTAACTGTTTCTGGGTCATATATGACCAGGGTCAGAGGTGTCTTTCTCATTGCAAAAATATCCAGGTTTATCTATGTAGGCATCACTTCAAAAAAAGTTGTGGCCTGCTTATGCTTGGTCATTTCAACAGCTAAGACCAGCTTTTGTAGCAAGTGATGAAAGGGTTCACAGGTACATAGACAAGCTCAGAATGAACAATGGGATTTTGTGTGTTGCTACAATGTATTTTTCCCCTGTCCTTGACTTTCCTGGTTCATTTGTGTGTTATGGATATTATACTGAAAAATCACTTCTGAACATTGGTCGGAGAAAATTGAGTGCAGTATCTTATTCCTGCTGCCCTATTACATGGCTTTTAGACATACTTGATGTTATCCATGTTTTTATTTTACTGCCTGACAGTCAAAAGCAGAGCTGAGACAAGGGGATAAGGGGGGGGGGAGGGGGGGCGTGGGGACAGAAGGGACATGTACCCCTGGAGCAATGTTGATATGTACAGTGAGGGAAAAAAGTATTTGATGCCCTGCTGATTATGCACATTTGCCCACTGACAAAAAAAAAGATCAGTATATAATTTTAATGGTAGGTTTATTTTAACAGCAAGAGACAAAATAACAACAAAATATCTAGAAAAACGCATTTAAAAAAAGTTATACATTGATTTTCATTTAATGAGTGAAATAAGTATGTGATCCCCTATCAATCAGCAAGATTTCTGGCTTCCAGGTGTCTTCTATACAGGTTACAAGCTGAAATTAGGAGCACTCTCTTAAAGGGAAACTACTTTTTGAAATGGGTGCGGCGCTGCAAATGCAGCATTGCACCAATTAGGGCGGTGCCATTGCCGCCGATTTGACGTGCGATTTGACATGTCAAATTGCATATCAAAACGTACCAATGTGAACCAGTGCTAAAAGACACCTTTCCACAGAAGCAATCAATCAGATTCCAATCTCTCCACCATGGCCAAGACCAAACAGCTATCCAAGGATGTCATCATAGGGAACCCATCTTTTAGGATGAGATCGGCAGAACTGAACTTTAAGGCTCTATGGCAGCATGGGTGGTTTCAAGCTAGATACTTCTTAAAGGGGTTGTAAAGGTAATTTTTTATTTTTTTTTAAATAACAAACATGTTATACTTACCTTCACTGTGCAGCTAGTTTTGCACAGAGTGGCCCGAACCTGGTCTTCTGGGGTCCCTCGGCGGCTGTTTCAGCTCCTCCCCGTAAGGACTCACCACCTTAATGCGAGCTCCCTGGCATGGTGGTTAGTTCTTGCGGGCGCGCTTCTGTGATACAGCCGGCGGCTATAGCCGCTCACTGTATCACTGGGCCCGCCCCCCCGCACGCCGCATCATTGGATGTGATTGACAGCAGCGCGAGCCAATGGCTGCGCTGCTTTCAATCCATCCACTGTAGCCAATCAGTGGCCAGGCTGAGCAGCGAAGAGGATGTCGGGAGCGAGCGCGGGACTTTCGAGGGGTCAGGTAAGTAAAACGGGGGGACTAGGGGCGGCGGTATTGTCGGAAGTTTTTTCACCCTAATGCATAGAATGCATTAAGGTGAAAAAACGTTTACCTTTACAACCCCTTTAAGTTCTGGACATTGGCCTTCTTGGGCACATATAGCCACAGACCCGATCTTCTCCTACCTGACATTTTGGAAACCAAATACAACTCTCTCACTTCCTGGCTGCCTTCCCTCAGCATCATCTTTCACTCCTAAACTCATGGCCTTGAACATATGTATGATGAATAGACGCCTTTGCATCCTACAGTCTCTCAAACATACTACCTAATAAACTCCCCCCAGGCAGGTTTTAAGCCACCATATATTGTTAAATAGGAAAGGGCCCTTGGCACCTCTTTCTCTGACAAGCAGATTGACAGAATTCTTCTCTTCACATATTCAGGAGAAAAGTGAAAAAATACCTGCGCATCAAAAATAAATAATATTGACCATCTATGCTGCAGAGTCCTATATGTGACACAAACACACAGAAATTGAGTAAGAAAAATATTGACTCGCGCTTGAAACCAAAAAACTAACACATGTATAACTGAAAAAAGTTCCCAGCCTAATTGTGAACAAAATTAAGCATTGTATAAACATATAATATGATGTGACAAAACCAAATACCAGGTTGAGAGATTAATCCAACCTCCCCTTAGGCAAATGTGTCCAATGGTAAATCAAATTAGTGCATAAACCTAAGCATAAAAGCGTGTAGGACTGCAATGTATAAGGTAGGCAAAATATCTTAATTTAGAAAAAGTGTAAAAAAGGAAGTCCATGTACAAAAACAAAAACATTTGTTCCAGATAACAAGAATCAAAATCCTGACCAGATGTTACTATACTCCATACAGGATTCATAAAATGTTCCCACAAATGAGGAGAGACTTGCTGGAGATGAGGAGAAGAGGTGGAAGATATGTTACATATTTTTTGGTCTTTCAGTAAGCTTCAAATCTTTTGGACAGAGGTTTGTCAGATCATCCAAAAAATTCAGACTATGAGATCCCTTGGGACTCAACATTTTTTCTGCTACACTATCACAAGATTCCAAGAAAGACCTATCGACGTTCTATCATCCACCCCTGGTGAGTGCTGTGAAAAGCTGTTTTCCCATCTTTTGAAAACAGCACCAACCTCTTTTGGTCACCGTCTGGTTGGCAAAAATTGGATTGGGTCTTCTTCATATACACCCCTGTACTTTGTTCATTTTATGAAATCAGCTTTGTAATAACATTACAAACAATAGTTATATTTGACATTACAAAATAGGCTTACTTAAAAAATCTGCTTTCATATTCAGCTGCTTGTCTGCTGGTCATCTCTTTTCACAACTTCCTGGATTCCCTGAATGCTTTGCAGCTTCCTGGATTCCCTGCATGCTTTGCAGCTTCCTGCCTGCTATTTAAGGACTACATATCCCATGACACATTTCTGCCTGCAAGCTATGACTCATGCACTGACTCCAGCTCTTGAATCTCCTCACAACACCTCTGCACATTCAGAAGGCAGGCCCTGTGAAATGTGTGACAGCAGTGCCTATTCACTGGGCAAAGTGAATATGTGTCACTGAAGGACAGGATGTAAAAATGTTTGAAATGTTTGAAATTCTTCACAAAGTAAGTTTACACACCTCAAGATTATCCAGAGTATTAATAGAGTAAAATAGGATTAGACTAGCCTCCCTGGCGGTATGATTCTTTCTGATTTTAGGTGCTGAAAGCAGTACAATTATTTTGCATGGAAATTTGGCGTTTTATATTGTAGGTCTGTAATTCTTAACAATAACACACTTAAATCTGTCCAATCAAGAGTCTAGTAGATATCCCCGGTATGATAAAGTTTGAAACACAAAAACATAAATTATAATATAATAAATAAAAATAAATAATTTAAAAAAAAAAAATAATAAAATAAATTTCCCCACGATTCACTATCGTTCAATTCTGCAAGTGTTCTAATTTACTATCGCTGTTTTATAGCTGGTCTAAAGCCACTTTTGACGTAAAGGGACACTTTTTGGTTGCTATGGACAATCTCCAGTTTCCAGGCAGAAAGAACAGTATATATAATATAAAACTGCATGCAGGGCATGGGCCAAAGCACTGGGGACAAAAGGGATGTGAAATCATTTCATACAGTACTGTAATCTGTAAGATTACAGTACTGTATGTGGTATGAATTTTACATTTTTTTGAATTTGCCGCCAGGCTCCACCCCCGTGCGTTGCGACGCTCGCAGGGAACGGAGCCTGGCAAGGAGAGGCTTCGGGGGAGGACAGAGCCCACGGACACTGCGGGGGACATCGCAGGATCCTGGGGACAAGGAAAGTAAAGGCACACCAGGATCCTGCGATGTAATCCCGAGTGTGGCTCGGGGTTACCGCTAATGGTCCTGAATTTTAACCCCAAGCCACACTTGGGAAAACCGCCAGGGAGGCTACAAAGAATTGAAACTCAATTTGAAAATGAATATGTGATTTTACACTTTAACTATAGACAATACTTTAAAAGGTACATTTAAGTATCCAAGTAGGATCCAAGTAGGATACAGCAGGGCATGCGCTCCCCAACCTGGAAGTCCTGGGAAGTGACTCTCTGAGATCTGGAGTCAGCAGGAGTGAGCAGATAGCTCAGTATTTGTACACACATATCAAGCTATTTTTGTACAGGGTAATGTTTACTTAGATGTTTTAATGTATTCATTTTAAAAACAATTAGGCATTTGATACTACTTTATGTCTAGGCCTACTTATTTCTTAAGCTCTATTCACACTATGATAAATAGTAACACACATTTTCAATGAACAAGCTGCCATAATGCATCCTAACCTACTGCAAGCAGTATTTATGCAAAATTTTTTGAGGCCGCACACCACAACATACAGATGGGTCCCATCTTTGTGTTGTGTTGCTCCACAGCGCAAGTGTGTTGTGCTGTACTGCTCAGCTGCAATTAGGAAACTGTATGTGACATGTGCGATAACCAACCAATTTTACCACAATGTGATAATGTGAATCCAACCGAAAAGTAGGGTTGTAAGTGATTTAAACATTATATACTAGCTGCAAAACTAAAATGCAAGTGTCTAGTCTCTCCTACATATAAGAATTAAATTTACTCTCAGAACCCCAAACTAGCACTATGGAAACTCATCAGGCCATTGTGCAGCACGCATACCTGAACCTGTACCAGACCTGTTCCAAAATTGAACAATTTCCCCCTACATTGTTCAAGGTTCCAAATCTTTGGGCCACCAACTTTGCACAGATGTCACTGCAACCCCCATACTCTCCTTCTCTGCATTCATTCACTTAAAACATATATCATTAACAACATTGATCTTCTTCATACTGCTGGAATGTCCATTTGTCTGATATCTGTTTTTTTTTTTTTTTTTATTCTTCGTCGAACATACTAAGTGAGTACATTATTTTAGACCCCTGTATTTATGTTATTGGATAATGTTAGAGGGTTGCTAATACACATACAGTATTACCAGCTCTCCCAGAGATGAAATTCCAAAAGAATGAATCGGCCAATTGTATATCAACAGCTCACTCACTATAGTCCATACATGGATAGTTATCTAGACTTGAGTTCTACTTTAATAAAATGAATGCCGTAATCATACAATGTTATTGTTAATCTTGAACTTTATGAACACTGAATGAGTTGCTAGAAGCGAATCTGAGTCCTAGGATTGTAGAAATAGAGTATCTATTTAGCTAGCAAATACTCAGAAAGCTGTCGATCTGGTTTGTATGATGTAATAGGATGTCCCTGAGCTTTATTCATATGTCAAAGTAAAAAGTATTAAAATACAGTTGATGTCTTTTAATAACAGTGTTAAATTCAGTACATCCAACTGACAGTTTTCATAGCATTTCAAAGCTATGTGGCAGCTTGTGTGCATGCATCCGATTCAAAATGAATCATTTATGTAAAATGACTGTTAATTTCTATGTGTGACTCATGGTTTAAAGCTATGTTTTATTGATAAAGCTATTGTAAAACTAATATAAGCTGTTTTCCTCCATGTACATTGAATGCTATTGCTTAAGTTCCCATGAGCACCAAAAAAGGGGTGCTTCAGTGTCTACCAAATCTTTCAAGATAATGTTCTTCCATTGTACTTGAACATCTTCTCCTGACTCTTCTGATACTTAGCATCCCCAGGACCTTGCTGGAAAGATTATGATATCATTTTAATCTAGGCACCATGAAAAAAAAAACGTAAGAAAAGTATATTTTTTACTTTTTTCCTGCTGTTTTTATTACAGATATAATACAGGAATTTTACATTGGGGGGAGCAGGCTGTATGTAATACGTAGACCTTGCTTTTGGTGCAAGGTCCACTTTAAAGTAATCCTGTATTGAGAGGATTATGTAGGCTGTCATTGCTAATCTGCTTCTAAAGAATGACAGCTACCCACATGGCTTTGGTTTCAATACTTTGATTCACTGACCTTTTTTAAGCATTTAGTAAGTGATGTCAAAGCAAAGTCTGATCCTATGATTTGCATACTTGTTCCAGGTAGGTGGCTTCAGGGCCTTTTCACGCCACTTGCATTGGAATACACTGGGTAGCCTTGCCCAGCACAGTCCCAATGCAAGTACAAGGTAATTTGCCTTGTTTCCTATGGCGCCAGTTCACACCACTGCGCTACAGTGGTGTGTCCTGAAAAAATGTTCTGCATACAGTGGGTTGTGAGCAATCTACTGAATTGCAACACTTATGTGTGAATAGAACTTAATGGAGTGTCACATTTCAATAAAGTTCTAACAAAAATAAATGTAAACAGTGCTATGTGCCAGGATCAGTGCTTTAGCACTGCTTCCTCCCAGCACACACCAGCGGTAGTGCAGTTAGCACAGCTACTAGTGTAAACAAGCTGTAAAAGTACCAGACCAGCATAGAAACGAAATAGAATTTTTAGAGGGAAATGTCAGCAATAAGAACTAACATATTCCTTTAATACAGATTTCCTTTAATACAATGGTCCTTGTGTTCAGGAGAGCTTGCATAATCCTGTGTAAGCTTTGGCTTTAGGAAACGTAAAATTTTCACAGGAATTTGGTATGTCAAGAGGTATGTCAAGAGGTGGTTTGGACCTGGCAGGTATAGGTGGGGAAGGTAAATCCAGTCTGCTTTTGCTGCCACCGAAATAGCTAGCATGGAAAATTCAGTTTTGCTTTGAGGTATCAATAGACATTAGATCATCAGAAGAAAAATCAGAAGATAACCCTAATGTGTATGGTGCATTCAGATTTGAGCAGATACACTTGTCAATGGATTTTCTAGCCAATGGTAACTGTCTCTGGGTCATATATGACCAGGGTCAGAGGTGTCTTTCTCATTGCAAAAATATCCAGGTTTATCTATGTAGGCATCACTTCAAAAAAAGTTGTGGTCTGCTTATGCTTGGTCATTTTAACAGCTAAGACCAGCTTTTGTAGCAATTGATGAAAGGGTTCACAGGTACATAGACAAGCTCAGAATGAACAATGGGATTTTGTGTGTTGCTACAATGCATTTTTTCCCCTGTCCTTGACTTACATTGATTTTCATTTAATGAGTGAAATAAGTATGTGATCCCCTATCAATCAGCAAGATTTCTGGCTTCCAGGTGTCTTCTATACAGGTAACAAGCTGAGATTAGGAGCACTCTCTTAAAGGGAAACTACTTTTTGAAATGGGTGCGGCGCTGCAAATGCAGCGTTGCACCAATTAGGGCGGTGCCATTGCCGCTGATTTGACGTGCGATTTGACATGTCAATATGCATATCAAAACGTACCAATGTGAACCAGTGCTAAAAGACACCTTTCCACAGAAGCAATCAATCAGATTCCAATCTCTCCACCATGGCCAAGACCAAACAGCTATCCAAGGATGTCAGGGACACGATTGTAGACCTACACAAGGCTGGAATGGGCTACAAGACCATCGCCAAGCAGCTTGGTGAGAGGGTGACAACAGTTGATGCGATTATTCGCAAATGGAAGAAACACAAAATAACTGTCAATCTCTATCGGTCTGGGGCTCCATGCAAGATCTCACCTCGTGGAGTTTCAATGATCATGAGAACGAGAATCTTGTCAATGATCGCAAGGCAGTTGGGACAATAGTCACCAAGAAAACAATCGGTAACACACTACGCTGTGAAGGACTGAAATCCTGCAGCGCCCACAAGATCCCTCTGCTCAAGAAAGTACATGTACAGGCCCGTCTGAAGTTTGCTAATGAACATCTGTATGATTCAGAGGAGAATTGGGTGAAAGTGTTGTGGTTAGATGAGACCAAATTGAGCTCTTTGGCATCAACTCAACTCGCTGTGTTTGGAAGAGAAGTAATGCTGCCTATGACCCCATGAACACCATCCCCAACATCAAACATGGAGGTGGAAACATTATGCTTTGGGTGTGTTTTTCTGCTAAGGGAACAGGACAACTTAATTGCATACAAGGGACGATGGACTGTCAAATCTTGGGGAAGAACTTCCTTCCCTCAGCCAGGGCATTGAAAATGGGTCGTGGGTGGGTATTCCAGCATGACAATGACTCAAAACATATGGCTAAGGTAACAAAGGAGTGGCTCAAGAAGAAGCACATTAGGGTCCTGGAGTGACCTAGCTGGTCTCCAGACCTAATCCCATAGAAAATATGTTGAGGGAGATGAAGGTTCGAGTTACCAAATGTCAGCTTTAAAACTTGAATGACTTTAATGACTTTAATGACTAATGATGGAGAGGATCTGCAAAGAGGAGTGGGACAAAATCCCTCCTGAAATGTGTGCAAACCTGGTGGCCAACTACGAGAAACGTCTGACCTTTGTGATTGCCAACAAGGGTTTTGCCACAAAGTACTAAGTCATGTTTTGTGAAGGGGTCAAATACTTGGGTTCGGTACATCACGGATCTGGACAGATTACTGGGAGGGGCTGGGGAAGACCCGCCTGTCATGGTGCACGTTGGCACCAATGACAAAGTCAGAGGTAGTTGGCGTGTCCTAAAAAATGATTTTAGGGACTTAGGAGCTAAATTGAAGAAAAGGACCTCCAAGGAAATAACAGTACTTCGAGCCACATCAGAAAGGCAAAGGGAGATTAGGGAAGTAAACAAGTGGCTGAGGAGCTGGTGTAGAAAGGAGGGGTTTGGGTTCCTGGAAAGCTGGGCCAACTTCTCAGTTGGTTACCAGCTCTATAGAAGGGACTCCATGGCATGCTCACCAATGCCAGGATTCTGGCGGACAAGATGGGAGAACTAGAGCTACTGTTGCATGAGGAGGATTTCGATTTTGTAGGAATTTCAGAGACTTAGTTCAACAGCTTTCATGATTGGATGGCAACCATTCAAGGGTATTCCCTATATCGCAGGGATAGAGAGGGTAAAAAAGGGGGAGGGTTATGCCTGTATTTAAAAAATGATGTACAAGTGAATGTGAGAGACGACATTACTAATGGAGAAAGGGAGGAGGTGGGATCCTTATGGGTAGAGCTACAAAGGGAGGAAACTAAGGGGAAAGTAATACTGGCAGTATGCTATAGGCCCCCTAACCAGAGGGAGGAGGCAGAGGTGGACCTCCTATCACAATTTGGATTTGCAGCAAGGATGGGAAGTGTCATTATAATGGTGGATTTTAATAATCCAGACATAGACTGGGTGGAAGGAACCACACATTCATCTAAGGCTCGCCAGTTCCTAAATGTCTTGCAGGACAATTTCATGGGTCAGATGGTAAATGCACCAACTAGAAACAAAGCGTTACTAGACCTCCTGATTACCAACAATACCGACCTGATCACGAATGTGGAAATACGGGGCAATTTAGGAAACAGCGATCACATGTCAATTAGTTTCAGTATATATGACAAAAATAGGAAACATAAGGGGAATATAAAGACACTAAATTTCGAAAAGAACCAGCTTCCCTAAACTACGATCCTTGCTAGAAGATACTAAATGGGATAAAATCTTAAGAACAAAGAACACAGTGCGGAGAAATGGGTATGCTTTAAGAGCATATGAAATAAGGGTATTAGCCAGTGCATTCCAATGGAAAATAAATTTAAAAGAGCTAATAAAAGTCCTGGGTGGCCTAACTCCAACGTAAGAATGCATATAAAAGCAAAGGAGAAGGCCTTCAAAAAAAACAAGGCCGAGGGATCATCATCAGCATTTCAACTTTACAAAGAATGCAACAAGAAATGTAAAGATGCAATCAGGGCAGCTAAGATAGAACACGAAAGGTACATAGCAGAGGAGGGTAAAAAAATCCAGTAATCAGCATGGATAAAGAATCGTTCTCTCCAAAACAATCTATTAACCTTCTATAAGGAGGTGAGCTGCCATCTAGATAAAGGAAGGCCCGTAGACATAGTATATCTGGATTTTGCAAAAGCATTTGATAGAGTTCCCCATAAACATTTACTGTATAAAGTAAGGTTCTTTGGCATCAACCATAGAGTGAGTACATGGATTGAAAACTGGCTCCAGGAGCGAGTTCAGAGGGTAGTGATAAATGGAGAGTTCTCGGAATGATCCGGGGTGGAAAGTGGGGTTCCCCAGGATTTTGTCCTGGGACCAATCCTATTTAATTTATTCATAAACGACCTGGAGGATGGGGTAAACAGCTCAATTTCTGTATTTGTGGACGATACTAAGCTAAGCAGGGCAATAACTTCTCCACAGAACATGGAAACCTTGCAAGAAGATTTGAACAAATTAATGGGGTGGGCAAATGAGGTTTAATGTAGAAAAATATAAAATAATGCATTTGGGTGGCAAAAATATGAATGCAATCTGCTCACTGGGGGGAGAACCTCTGGGGGAACCTAGGATGGATAAGGACCTGGGGGTCCTAGTAGATGACAGGCTCAGCAATGGCATGCAATGCCAAGCTGCTGCAAGCAAAGCAAACAGAATATTGGCATGTATTAAAAAGGGGATTAACTCCAGAGATAGAACGATAATTCTCCCACTCTACAAGACTCTGGTTCAGCCGCACCTGGAGTATGCCGTCCAGTTCTTGGCACCAGTCCTCAGAAAGGATGTGCTGAAACTGAAGTGAGTCCAGAGAAGGGCAATAAAACTAATAAAGTGACTGAAGGACATTAGGTATGAGGAAAGGTTACAAGCACTGAACTTTTTCTCTCTGGAGAAGAGACACTTGAGAGGGGATATGCTTTCATTGTACAAATACCGTACTGGTGACCCCACAATACGGATAAAACTTTTCCGCAAAAGGGAATTTAATAAGACACACAGCCATTCAATAAAATTAGAAAAAAAGCAGTTTAACCTTAAACTGTGTAGAGAGTTCTTTACTGTAAGTGGTAAGGGTGTGGTATTCTTTTCCACAGGCAGTGGTTTCAGCAGGGAGCATCGATAAATTAAAAAAACTATTAGATAAGCACCTGAACGACCACAACATACAGGGATATACAATGTAATACTGATATAAAATCACTCACTTAGGTTGGACTTGATGAATTTGTGTCTTTTTTCAACCTCGCCTACTATGTAACTTATTTCTCTTACTATTAAAATAAACCTACTATTACAATTATAGACTGATCATTTCTTTGTCAGTGGGCAAATGTACAAAATCAGCAAGGGATCAAATACTTTTTTCCCCTTACTCTAGAGGGGGTGTGCTTGGAGTATAGGCTGCTCTGTTCTCCTGCGCCTCACTGACAGAAGTGACTGCAGCCTCACTCCTGTCAGAAAGAGCAGGGGTCTCAATAGCTGCTAGAGGGAGGATTCCGCTCTTTCATCCCTCGAAAAGCAGCCTACTGTGGGTGGAAGAGAACAAGCGCCTGCTGAGAACACATCTCAGCCTCACCATTGTGTCGTTGATGTGTAAGGGCAGACTGTTCTTCTTCCTGTCTCCACCTTGTCATATGATATATCATATGCAAGGAGGAAATAAGGAAAAGATGCCTTCATTACCGGCGGGTGCCACGCTGAGAAGGAGGCCTGAAGTGAGTATGTACACAGAGGATTTGGGGACAACTCAGCCCCAGACCTTCCTTCTCCTCAAAACTTCCACAAAGCCCCTTAGACTCCTCCCTCCCTTAGATCCCTTTTAGCCCCCCTTACGCCCTCAAAGCCCCCCAGATCTCTTTAGTTCCATGCACCCCTCAGAGCCCACTACCACAACTATATAAGTACTAAGTGCATACCGCAAACATCTAATCCTCCACCCAGGGGAGATGGGGTAATGTTTCCCATCTTAAAAAAGGGAAGTGTTCCCCAAAAATTGGGTTTTCTAGGCAGCAATAATTGTAGAGGTACCTCATATAGAGTAAAATTTAATCATCTTTATTAGTATCGATCATATCAAATTGACAATGAATTAAAATATGAGCTCTGGTACCGGAAGTGGAAAACAATACAAAAGATGCAGACACAATAACACACAACATTGAATGTTACAATACTGATAGTGTATGAAATCTGACGCGTTTCAACCCAACAGGTTCTTCTTCAGAGGTTTTGGCCTGCTATGGGAAAATTTGTTACATTTATTGTTTGTACTTCAAAAACTAAATAGTATTAGCAACACATCTTTAATTTATAATTACCAATAGCAATGTATTGTAGAATTACTCTTAACCAGAGATCCTCTAAAAATCTTTTTGCTTGATCCCACGGAAGAACTCAATACCTTGACGCTCCAGATGAGGGCTCACATCGTAGGCATGTCTTACAAGGAGTCACATTAACAGAGAAAATCCCCACACTTAGGCAAGACACGACAGCAACAAGCCAGCACCTGCACTTGATCATTAGGGAACAGCACCATAAAGTACATCCTATTGAACCCATGTGGGCAATCTGCATGCAATTTTAACAATTGGGGTATTTTTGGGTAATTATTAAAGAAGTTAGAAAGACTAATAAATAAAAAATTCTAGATTAGGGGAGGAGGTCATTGCTTGCGGTGAGACCACATTGGTGGAGTATAGGTAAAGGTTGTAATATAACATAGGATGATTGAATTAATGATAATATTTTAGCATGTCTAACATCCATATAGGATTTTTTAATATAAATCAACAAAAAAATTGTGAAATTAAATTATTCTAAATTTGTCAAATTGGAACATATTCTGAAATGGGCAGAAAATGGAAATAGGATATAGAACCAGTATATAAATATAAATATAAAGTAAATGTGCAGAAACGTGAGAAAAAGGGGAGGTTCCGCATGGACGGAGGGCAGTGAGATAAGGACGGGCATGTGTGACACTGATGAGGCAAAAAAAAGGTGAAGGTAAATGAACAAAACTAAAGTGATACCAATAAAATCATCGTAGAAGGGGGAAGGGGGAAAAAAGGAAGGAAAGTGAAAATGTGAAGGAATAATGTAATATCACAGTGAAAGTGAGACAGTGCTAAAGGCGAGTACAGATATGGGTGAAAATGGAAGATAAAGTGAAAACAAAAAAAAGGGAGTGATAGGGTGAAAGGGTAACGGAAAAAGGAAACCTAGGAAAGTAAAAGTAAAAGTGAATGAGAGATATATATATAGTGAATAATGAAGTGAAATGTAAAGTTACCTGAAATATCTGCAGAACAAGTTAGTTTGCATCAGATGGGGATAAGTTAATGATAAGATCACTCAATACATGATGGAAGGAATTCGAAATCGAGACTGCTGGCCTGGGGGGCCGATCTGTCTATAATACAACCATATTTACAATAAATCACTAGTTAGTTTTAGGGGACCCACTATATGATAGCGGGACTTCGCTCTCTAAATGACCACCAATAAGTAATGATTTACCTGAAATGCAGGTAGCTCACAAGCATATGACCATCCTGGTGGAAGGCAGGGAATCATCTCACAGTCTCCAAGCATTCCTATAGTAATTATGGTTATCTCCCCAATGATATGCAGGTGTGGTGGCCCCGCCCTGTACTCTGGTGGGGATATCGCCGCAAAGGCGGCGCTCCATGCGTGGCTTCCTCAGCCTTCCGACCAACAGGAGTCTCGGCGCCCGCCGTCTCCTCTGTTGCAATTGCGTGGCGCACAGACAGTCCGGAAGGAGATTCGGAACGCCGCTGGCAGGAAGAATTGGCCACGAGGCGGCCAGAAAGCTATTCCGCCACTTAGTGGAAATAGAAGGGGAGCATAGGGCCCTATGCTCCCCCACCCTGCCAGGAAGACAGGCCGCAACGGGATGCCAACAGTCATAGGAGGGCCGGCGGCATGAGAATCAGTGGTGGGACCTAGATATACAGAGGAAACAGTACAGAAATACATATAAAATACATAAAAAACTGTATTATATTTTATATATGACACATAAAACCGTCAATAGGATATAATCAAAATAGGTATTGGATATTGATATCATCAAATTAGTATTATTTATATCCAAAACATCTTTTTGGACTATGAGCTACCAGTGTTGGCCCAAGTGTATATGTTCTAGGTCTATTGCGATCTCTTGTTTGAAAAATGAAATATAAAAAATGTCCAATAAATTCTATTGTGTTTTTCCTGAGGAGAAACCTCGTAAGAACGGAACAAAAGAAATTGTTTTGTTCAAGCTGGGGAACTGAGTGACTTGTAAACGAAAGATCCATTTTTGTTCTTTTTGAAGCAGGATCTTGTTCCAGTCCCCCCCTCTGGCTGGTATCTGAATTCGATAAAGTGCCGTAAAGGTTACCTTTGGGACTGTATAGCCATGTTCAAGAACAGCATGTCTCCCAATCAGGAGATATCGATAACCGATCTGCATGCTGTATGATTGCTTGGCTATGCATCACCAAAATTCCTGTTTGGTTTTGCCTATGTAATAGGCACCACACTCGCACTCCATGAGATATACCACACCGCGGGTCTGGCAGTTCACAAAGTGCGAGGGTTTAAAGATCTCCCCATTTGGAAGGCAGAATATTTTTCTTTTCTTATTAATGGACAATATGAACAATGTCCACATGGGAAGGATCCCAAAATGGAGCAACTTTAAATCTTTTATGTGCATTTTTAAACTCGCTTTGAATGAGCTTGTCTTTGATAGACACTGCTCGTTTGTAAGTTATGGCTGGATACAAGAGGATGAAAGGTTTTAATTTGGGATCATCTGTTAGGATGGTCTAATGTCCCTGCAGTATGTTTTTAATAAGTACATGTTGACGTGAAAACTGCGTAATGATGCGGGTGAGATCTGAATCAGAATTACAGTGGGATTTTTGTTTAAAAAGTAGGTTACGTCGAGATTTTTTAATGGTTGTGTTATATGCTCTTCTTAAACACGTTAGACTATAACCCCGTAGTAATAATCGACTTTGGAGTTTGCCGGCTTCTTCGCGGAAAAGGGTGTCGCTGGAGCAGGTGCGACGCAGGCTTAGATACTGCCTATAAGGAATAGATGTCTTAAGTGGTAGAGGATGAAAGCTGGTGGCATGAAGCATCTCAACATCTCTTCTTCCGATGTTAACATGACGGTCTCTCCGGCTGGAATGCTCTCTGAGCGATCCGATGTGACTTATATAGGCGGAGACCCCGCCCCCTAAAACGTCACAGTCCCAGCATGCCCAGGGACTGTGGCGGCATAAAGAGGCGGGGTCTCCACCTATATAAGGGCATGCGGCCTGGTATGGTTCAGGAGGGGGGGGCGCTCGCTCGTCCCCACTCCCTTTCCTGACCGGCCGGGTTGCGTACTCGGATCAGGTTTGGTATGGATTTTGGGGGGGCCCTACGCCGTTTCTTCGGCGTAGGGGGTTCCCCTTAAAATCCATACCAGACCTAAGGGCCTGGGATGCCCCGCGCTCGCCACAATAGGAAAATTTGTTTTTCCTATTGCAGCGAGCGCGAGATGCAGTACCCTGCCCCTCCGTCGTATCTGGTCCGTCGGACCAGCATACAAACGAACGGGCTTTCCATCAGGAACTGAGTCCGGCGGAGTTACGACGTAAAGATTTGAAGCAGGCTTCCAATCTAAATTACGTCAGATTTCCGACCAAAACGATCCGTCGGAAGTCTGATGATTGTCCTCCGGATTTGGTCCGGCGGCGCCCGGCGGACTTTTGTAGCTGAAAAAATCAGACCGTGTGTACACCCCATAAGGGAAACCACCCTGTGGGCCCAAACAATATTAAGCAAGAATGGATTAAAGAGAACCTGAGGGTAAGGGGGGGGGGGTCTTGTGCTAGCAACTAGGAGGTGGAGCTGTATGAAGTGTACTGTATTTAAATGACCCAGCCCCATCCTAGTCACTAAGAGACAGCAATGGTGTGCAGTCAAATGGTATGTAGCGGGAGAGTGGACCTGTCAATGTGTGGGAAGTGAATGGTTTGGCTGTCATTGACAGCTCTCTCTGCTGCCAATTACAAAGCCTGGCCCACCCACCTCCCTGACATCTGAGAAAGACACCAGTGTTCTGCTGAGAAAGTTCCGCTCGGCGGATAAGGACCCCCTTTACTGCGCAGGCGCTGCGCCTGCGCAGTAGAATCCGGTGGAAATAGCCGAAGATAAATAGGGGAAAATCAGCTGTACACGGCGCCTGTAAGAGGGCTCGCTTCACTCGCCACGCTTCGGGCACAGCCTTGCTTCGCTCGGCTCCTTTAGATTCCCCCTCTAGGTTCACTTGGATGGTGGGGGAGGAATCTGGACCCAGGGCGCAGGCGCCGTGTACAGCTGATTGTAGATTTTGTCGTTCGGCTATCTCCGGCAGCTGCTAGTAGTTCGTACTGGGCAGGCGCTGCGCCTGCGCAGTACAGGGTGGGAACTTATCCGTCGAGGGAACTTTCTCGGCAAGACACCGGCATTCTGTGTTTGGGAAACCTCCACGTACGCCTGCCTGCCAACATGCAGATAAGAGATTTTCAGCAAAGGTAAGAAGCTTGGTAAATTTCTGCAGAAAAAAACCAACTGGTATACATACTTTAAGGGGAACTTCAGTCAGAAAAATAAGTCCCGTTAGTAATACAGTACTGCTACAGTAGTCCTTTTTAAAATCCACTAGTACACTGTCTCACACTGGTCTGCACATACTCAGTTGTTCCTAATTTTTAGGCACTGTGCTTAATTTGTAGAGGCTGATCTGCTGACAGCCTAAAGAATTGCTGCTGTCCAGGAGCTCTGGGCTTCAGCAAAATGGCAGCCTCCAGCAAGAAGTAACAGGTACAATGCTGGAGGCAATTTACGGCACACACTCATTTTGGTAGCATAATTATTAATGTGGAATGTATGTTTTCTGCTAAAGAACATTTTTTTAATCAAGTTTTTATGGGTAAAGTTAAATGATACTTTGAGCTTTTATAGAGATTAAACCAATGCGGATTAAGAAAGTAATCTTGTATTTTGCTGTGTTTTTTTCGCTTAAAAATGTATTTAAAAAAAGATGCCGTGCTTCATAACTATGAGCGATATTCACAAAGTTTGCCATGCAGTCGTCCCTCTTCTCCCTTTTTCCTGTGGACACGAGTCCCAGTCTACCCCTGATTATGGGTGCCCATTATATCAAGATTTAACAGGGAGACTTAGGAAGTGGGCTTGGGCAGATCCAAGCTTGACTTTTACAGGAAAGTCCAATATTTGCTTTACATTTCAGTTTCCCAGTCTTTGAGAGTAAAAAAAAGATGTAGTGCAGTAATCTACTGGTCAGCATCTTTCATTCCGAATGATGAAAAGTGGAAGTGTTATTAACAGTACCTTTCTAACTGAATTATTTAGCCTAGGGCAAGACTAACCATATACAACCACCCTGGAATAAATAATTTCAACAAAAACTATATTCTGCACTCCAATTAATGAAACATCATTTTGATGTCTTTTGACATAGCACTTCTCTCCTGTAAGTGGAAGATCCGTGTACCCCCATTAGCCCTCCTCATTCTCCCAACCATATTATGTGGGAGTGTGACGAAGGCACTTATTCCCCTGAGAGAGATATTTACTCTCTTTCATGGGTAAATTGTGATTACTTGCAAAAAATAATTTATACAATGTATCATTTAATCTCATATGTTTTTTGTTTACTCTTTACTCCAGAATTCACTGGTTTCTTTTCTATCTATTCATCTCTTCAGTCCACACAGGTTGATCTGCGCAGTCAGCTCTGCATAACAAAAAGTAAGTCAAAACTATTTGATCTATTGCCATGGCACCACTGAATATACTTTCCCTGAATGTTCAGGGAATAAATGTCCCTCAAAAAAGGACCAAAGCCTTCCGTACTTTCCATAACAAGAAGGCTCACATAGTATGCCTCTAAGAAACACACTTCACCAAAGATTCTACTCCAAAATATATTTCTCCTTTTTATCAACAAATTTACACGGCTTCTGCCTGTACCAAGCAAAGGGGAACTCTAATTGCATTTCACCGATCCACACCATTCACCTTATCATCAGAAATTAAAGACCCAGAAGGTAGATACCTGATACTCATGGGTTATATAATGGATACAGCAATCACAGTGATTTCCTACTACGCTCCTAACAAACAACCTACACCATTCCTCTCACATATATTACAAGTGATTAATACACACAAAATAGGAACAGTGATAATGTGTGGGGATTCAAACCAGGTCCTTCTCCCATTTCTAGATAAATCACCTTTTACACCATCCAAAATAACCTCTAGATTACCTTTTTCTCAACTTCTTTCCAAATACAATCTGGTAGATTCATGGAGAGAAAGTAACCCAATGAAAAAGAAATTCACTTATTTCTCGCACCCTCATCAAACCTTCACCAGAATATATCATATTTTTCTAACAATAGGAATGATACCAGAAATTATTGCATCAGATATAATTCCGATTCCGTGGTCTGACCATAATGCAGTATACACTACTATAGCCTCAGCCATACCAAAAGCGCATGACCCCACTACATCAGGTGGCCATTGAACAAGCTTTAAAGGAATACATATCAATTAATAATACAACAGACATCTCCCCAATAACACTGTGGGAAGCTCATAAGCCTGTCTTGCGTGGTACAATACAAAGACAAATGGCACTATTTAAACGGGAACGCAAAAATCTAGCAAAAAAACTAGAACTCAATTTTAATGCAGCCTACATATCATTTCAAGATAATCCATCTCAGAGTACAAAATCTCATCTGGAAAAATCTAGATTGGAATACGATCTATTTCTCACTGAGTCAGTTGATAAATCCCTCAAACGCTCCAAATACAATTTCTACATGAATACAAACAAACCAGGTACATATTTGGCTCGGGCATTAAATTCAACTAACAAATCTTTCAAACCAATACGTTTGAAATTATCAAAAAATGTTTACACTTGTAATCCAGTTAAAATAGTCCATAAATTTCACTCACATCTCGCAACTTTATACAAGACAAACAATGAATTTAATCCTACAGAAGCTGAATCCTTCTTCTCAAAAATAAACTTACCTGAGTTATCTCAGAATCAAAAAAGCAGTTTGGATGATCCTATAACTATAGATGAAGTTGCTAACGCCATAAATGACCTAAAACTTAACAAAAGACCAGGCCCAGATGGCTACTCGGCTTTATACTATAAAACATTCTCAGAAATACTCTCTCCCATTCTCACTGAAACTTTTAACAAACTTCTAGATGGACATTCTTTTCGGCAAGAAACACTAATGGCAATTGTTTGTATGATCCCAAAACCCCTTTCTGATGATACTTCCTGTGTGAATTATCGGCCTATCTCTCTGTTAAACCTAGATATTAAATTATTAGCAAAAATAATAGCAAAACGCCTCAATAGCATTATAGGAAAATTAATACATAGAGATCAAGTAGGCTTCATTCCAAATAGACAGGCAGGCGATAATATACGCAGGGCAGTGTTATTGGCACATATTGCTAAAAAACGGAAAATCCCTTTATGTTTTCTATCTCTCGATATTAAGAGGGCATTTGACACAGTATCCTGGCAATATATGCAATATTCATTACAAAAATGGGGTTTTGGACCCCACTTTTTAACATGGATCAAAGCATTATATAATAAACCCAAAGCCTATATAAAATATGCTGGATACAAATCTGAAGCCTTTAATATCGAAAGAGGTACCCGACAGGGTTGCCCATTATCTCCCTTATTATTTGCCCTTATACTCGAACCCATGGCCCAATACATCAGAACAAACCAAACTATAACTGGCATTGAAGTAGGAGGTATTACACACAAATTATGTATATTTGCAGACGATATATTACTTTTTCTATCATCACCACAGGTCTCTGGTCCTAACTTAATACCAGCTCTTGATGGATTTGCAGCCCTATCCGGCCTTATGATTAATCCTAAGAAATGCCTAGTGCTTAATATTTCACTCACAAACATGGAATTGATCCCGGCTAAGGCTGCACTCCCATTCACATGGGCAGAAAAATCAATCCCATATCTTGGAATTCATTTAACAGCATCTCATTCTGACTTATTCTCAACCAATTATCCTCCTGTATTAAGACAGATCACAAATCTAATAAAACAATGGTCGCAACTTCCTTTATCCTGGATAGGGAAAATTAATGCAATCAAAATGACTATTCTACCCAAATTGCTTTATCTATTCAGAGTCCTCCCTATTCCAATTCCTTCCTATTTTTTGAGAATAGTACAAAAAAGAGCAACTTCGTTTATATGGGGCTCTTCTAAACCACGTATACCTATACACACACTACATCTTCCCAAAAATAAAGGAGGCCTGGGATACCCTAATTTTACTAACTACTACAGAGCAGCACATTTGGCCAGTCTGTCCAAATACCATGCAAAACAGGAAATCCCACTATGGGTATTTATAGAGGCTTCAGAAAATGACCCTCTATTAATATTAAATTTATTATGGCTTGATCCTAAAGACCGCTTTAAAATTCATAATCCCATAACTAAACACTTCTTATCTCTCTGGGATAAACTAAAAACCAAATATCAGTTACAATCTCCACACAATCCTCTCCTTTCTTTTATCAGAAATCCGGCCTTTTATCCGGCATGGATCTACCCAAATTTTTTTAAAGCTTGGACAACATCAGGCATTCAGACACTAAATGACTTCATAGCATCTAAATCATTCCTTTCATCCCCATCGCTTAGAGAAAAATATGATCTACCAAACTCTGAGATATTTAGATATCTCCAAATCAAAAATTTCTATACACCATTCCTAAAGGGGGATACACCATTATCCCAATTATCCATTTTTGAATCAATCTGTACAAAAGATCCATTTGCTAAAGGTACAATTTCATCACTTTATAATCAATTATATGGAGTAGCAAATCTTAATAGACCCTCTTACGTTCTGAGGTGGGAGGAGGACCTGGGACGAACTTTAGAAGACACGGACTGGTCTAACATATGGCTCACATCTAAGTCATCTTCACCCAACATCTTAGCACTGGAGACAAATTATAAAGTCCTAACTCGCTGGTACCTTGTACCCGCTAGAGTGGCAAAATATTCACCTAATACTTCAGCTCTTTGTTTTCGAGGATGCCCAGAAATAGGCACATATTTACACATATGGTGGACGTGCCCAGTAATCCAAACCTTCTGGAAGGAAGTTTTCGTGATTGCATCTAAAATATTTAAAAAGATAATACAACCAGATCCATATTTAACTATACTTAATCTAAAACCGGAATGGTTAACACTCTCTCAATTCAAACTTATGATCCAACTAATAACGGCTGCAAAACAAACAGTGGCCAAGGCATGGAAATCTCCTACATTGGTACTAGCAGAAACAATTCACAGAATGAATAATACAATGTCCCATGCTAAGATGGTAGCTATCGATCAAAATCAAATTCCAAAATTTGAAAAACTTTGGCACCCTTGGATAAAACAACAGTTCCTGTCAAATTTCAATGACTCTGTCCTGTTGCCATGGTAACAGATTAAATGACTTACAGAGACACCCATTCTAAGGCTTCAAAGAGAACTAAAAAAAAATAATAAACTGACGAGCGGGACAACCTTGTGGACCATACCTCTACCTTTCAACCCTTTTTCTTCTTTCTCTTTCCTTTTCTCCACCTTACGATTAAAGCTCATTATCAGAATTTATTTGACCTATATACACTCTACTTGTAAACAATATGTATAGTAGGTATAAATCATTTAAATACCTACAAAAATAACTAAGGAAATGATATATATCTTTAATTTAGGTTTACGTGAACCCAATGTTTAATATTTGAAATTTCATGATATTTACCTATATAAACCCTACTGTAAAACAATGAGCTTACTTTATAGATCCTTGTAAACTTACTTTATGTATCTTTATAACATTGTATACTCAATAAACTTCTTTTGACAAGGAAAAGTGGAAGTGGACTAGTAACTATAGGTTACTTTTCTTTGCAATTCATCAGATCTTTGCATGACTTTTTTAAAATCTGTGTATATATTTATGTTAGCACATGTATTTAGAAAAAAAAATGAACATTTTTGTTTGAAGAAAGGTTTGTACAGTTAGATTTACAGCTAATAGTAATTCATTTACTAGAGACAGAATTAGCCATTAAATATCATTACAGTCATTTCCTTCTATAGATAGTTTTTACCAATATGGATAAAATCTTAATATCACTAAATACTTACCTTAGTCAATTTCCCCAAGTTTTTTTTTATAGGGGGGAAAGACAAGACACTCTTTTTGCCAAACAAATGATATCTCTTTAATTACTCATATAGGATGTTTACTTAGTAAATTGCTGTGCAGTGCATGTCAGGGTCATTACTAGTGACACCCATGCCTCCAGATGAAGAATGGGGAACCATATTGCCATAAAGTAATCACCAACTGATAATAAATCAAAATTTTTATAACATCCAGCTGCTGCTTTTCTGAAACTGCCTGATTCTTTTTCATAATTTAACTTCTCTGCAGATAATGTGTACCTGCTAAGCTGAATGACTGCACTGAGATACTAGTTTTGTTAGCACCATAGAGATAATCTAGATATGTACAAACTTAGAGAAAATCTAACAGCACCACAACAATACATGCTGTCAAACTGATATACAATAGCTGGGAAGAAGTACTGAATTTGCTTTCCATTAATACATGTGCGTGCAGCACAAAAAAGATTTTTGAAAGACAATTAAGAGTACAATAGTACTGCTAGTACACACACAAGCTATGCATGTAATGCATTTTATGTATGCTTTTACCATTTACAGTACATATTCCTCTCTTTTTTATACATACTAAACTTTTTTTCTGGAGGAAACATTTTGACAAGTTCCTGTTTAGGTGAAATATTTGTCAGTTCATTATGTATTTATATCCAATAAATATAAAGGATTATGAAAGGAGAGCAGGTATAGATGGAAGAGGAAGAGAATGTCAAGAGAAAACAGTGAACTTGGATGGTACTTGAAGATGATAATCACAATAGTAAGGGAAGTTGGCATCGCTAAAACCAAAAGAAAATGGCCAGAGATTAGAATTGGTATGGCTAGACGTACAATCGATTTCAGAGAACAGCAGATTTGGCATTGGTGCATGTGAAGAGGAATGACCAGAGAGTAGTGATGGTATTGATAAAAATGGAGGATGATAATCTTAAAGTAAGTCAAGTTGGCATGAAGGAATATGCCCAGAGAGTTACCACAGGTGAAACTAAAGTAGAATTTCCAGAAAAGACATGGCTAGTAGTAAAAGAGGTTAATCCTTGAGAAATTGAGTAAGCATGGATAAATGAGGAGGAAAATGACCAGAGAGGGAGCTTGCATGGATGGGAATAGAAGATAATGATTAAAGAAGTAAAGGGAATTGACTAAAGGATGGATAAATCATGAAACAAAAAAAATGGGTAGAAATTAAAGACAAAGGACAAAAGAGGAGAGTGAGCATAGGTGGAAGTGAAGAAGAATGATCATAGAAGAGAAGAGAGAGGGTGGGCATGAATGAATGTTAAGGAGAATGACCAGAGAAAAAGTTAAGAAAAGGTCCAGGCAGCAGATATGGCATAGAATTATTTCAGCAGCACAGTGCTAAATATTAAGAAATATGCAGATCTAAATTGGTGTTAGAGAGGAAACTGATGAAACTGTGGGTCACATATAAGCGCCTCAGACCATGTGCTGTCCATTATATTTGTCTTAGCTTTAGATTTCTTTTTGTAGGTTTTGCTGCTGTGAAGCTTTTGCTTGGTCAAAAAAAAAATCCATGACTAATGCCGCATATACACAGTCGGACTTTTCGTCTACAAAAGTCCGACAGCCTGTCCGACAGACTTTCGACGGACTTTTGGCGGACTTGCGGCAGACTTTCTTACGAACGGACTTGCCTACATACGATCACACAAAAGTCTGACGGATTCGTACGTGATGATGTACACCGGACTCAAATAAGGAAGATGATATCCAGTAGCCTATAGCTGCCCTAGCGTGGGTTTTTGTCCGTCGGACTAGCACACAGACGAGCGGATTTCTGGGTCCGGCGTAGTTACGACGTAAAGATTTGAAGCATGTTTCAAATCTAAAGTCCGTCAGATTTGAGGCTGGAAAAGTCTGCTGAAAGTCCGCTGAAAGTCCGGGGAAGCCCACACATGATCGGATTGTCAGCCAGCTTTAGTCCGTCGGCGTCCGTCGGACTTTTGTAGACGAAAAGTCAGACCGTGTGTACGCAGCATAAGAAGTGGTAAAACAGGATCACTAAGAATGCATAGACTGCAATGTTTAGAGCACAAAGTAAGATGAAAGAGGAGGCCACTGTGGAGCAGTGTAACATTGTGGATGACTGTGCACAGCCTATACCACCTTGGGGATCCCTTTTGGAGGACTGGACAAATGAGGATTACACCTACTTTTCAACATAGAACTAAGGAGAGAAGGATCCACAGGAGGAGTGGAACAGAGCAAATATGAAGCCTGGTACACACTAATGCCCTGTACACACGGTCGGACATTGATTGGACATTCTGACAACAAAATCCATGGATTTTTTCCGACGGATGTTGGCTCAAACTTGTCTTGCATACACACGGACGCACAAAGTTGTCGGAAAATCCAATCGTTCTGAACGCGGTGACGTAAAACACGTACGTCGGGACTATAAATGGGGTAGTAGCCAATAGCTTTCTTCTCTTAATTTATTGTAAACATGCGTGGCACTTTGTGCGTCGGATTTGTGTACACACGATCGGAATTTAACCGATTGGATTTTGTTGTCGGAAAAATTTATAGTCTGCTCTCAAACTTTGTGTTTCGGAAATTCCGACGGAAAAAGTCCAATGGAGCCCACACATGATCGGAATTTCCGACAACACAATCCGATCGCACTTTTTCCGCCGGAAAATCCGACCGTGTGTACAGGGCATAACAGTTTTTTCGTTCAACCCAGCGGGCTGAATGAAAATAAAACTGAAGAGCTCAGGAGGAGCCGCTGTACTTACTATCCGATGTCAGTATAGTGATCTCTCCCTCTGAGCTATTGTGTTCTAACAAGGGAACACCCCTTACCAGAACACTCTGGTCAGTGCTCTTAGGCATTGGCTGAGAGCGCTGATCGGATGCTGATCGGATGCTAATCAGCAGACCTTTTTTCAGTCATGCCCTTTAGACAGAAGCCAACTGAACCACCGGCTCCTGTCGAATTGGCAGCCATACACATGGGCAGATTGTCTGACAATTTATATGTAACCGGCCGATGCCGCCTGATATTCGGCCCGTGTGTATGGCCCCTGTGTTATCTTTATGATCAAGCCCCTGATAGAAAGAAATGTGTCAAAGAAATAGCTTGGCTTGGTAGTTTGTGTAATGCTTGGTGAACAAAAAAGGTAGATTGAGTGGTGGTGCGGTCTGAACATACACTTTATTGTCAAAAGTATTGGTACATCTGCTTTTACACGCACATGAACTTTAATGGCATCCCAGTCTTAGTCCGTAGGGTTCAATATTAAGTTGGCCCACCCTTTGCAGCTATACCTGCTTCAACTCTTCTGGGAAGGCTGTCCACAAGGTTTAGGAGAAAAACCAGGGAAGATACCCTAAAAAGAGAGTCAACAAAGAACACTATTTGAAATTACAAACCAGCTTTATTATTTACCAAAAATAAATTAAACACCAAATAGAAATTTATAAGCAGTGAAAAAAAAAAGCAATGTGGGCAGACGGCTGCCACAGCCAATTAAAAATTGGACAACGTTGTCACAAGGGGGGGTTTTGGTGAAGTCCATGTAAGTAGGGTATTGGTTTGCAGATATCAAGTTATCCTATAGGGAAGTATCCAAAATATCACGGACAGTTCTAATACCAGCAGTATGATGAGAGAGTATAGCGGTGTGACGTCAGCACGTCACCGGGAGCCGCGCGCTATTCGATCTGGCCCTGCTGTTTATACTCCACATCTACCAGCTGATCACAGCCTTTCTACTCAGCCACGCACTGCATCGAAAAAACCGCCTCACAGAGGCCTTTCAGCTACGGACGGAACCTTACTCAAACTGCAAACCCACTGAGTTTCCAAATGGCTCGTAAGTGATTTCCATCTACACAGAGACCTGGAACAAAGGATTGCCACTATTCGACGACGAGGACAGCGTGATTGGTGAGACTTCCCTACTCCACTCAGCGCTTATAAATGTATGTCGATTTTCCTGCATCCTTTTATTGCTGTCTCCTTGGATAATCACCCACTGTTTTAGCTAAGCAATATACATCTCCTTAACATAGCAGTCTAAACGGTTCCCTATGCAGTCTGCTGATATAGCTGGTAGACAACTATTATCTATTTGTGATTCAACTAGCAACTAGTCTAACCTTTCCATACTGGACTATATCACACTCAGATCTTACGGCCAGACCGTGCACCCACTCTACTCTCTCATCATACTGCTGGTATTAGAACTGTCCGTGATATTTTGGATACTTCCCTATAGGATAACTTGATATCTGCAAACCAATACCCTACTTACATGGACTTCACCAACTCCAATTACTTAGAGGAGGATGTATGATGTATTGATTGATATGTTTGAGTGGATGTATGCCGCGGCTCCCCATTTGTTTTTATAAAACCCCCCCTTGTGACAACGTTGTCCAATTTTTAATTGGCTGTGGCAGCCGTCTGCCCACATTGCTTTTTTTTCACTGCTTATAAATTTCTATTTGGTGTTTAATTTATTTTTGGTAAATAATAAAGCTGGTTTGTAATTTCAAATAGTGTTCTTTGTTGACCCTCTTTTTAGGGTATCTTCCCTGGTTTTTCTTATATGACTAAAGGGCAACTTGAACTGCATTCAGACTTGTCTGCATGATTGATCTATACTTACCAGCTAAAGGCCAATACTGATTAATTAAAGTTGGTTGATCCGGGCAAACTCTCTGCTTTTTTGATCACAAGGTTTAGGAGTATGTCTATGTTTGACCATTCTTCCAGAAGCACATTTGTGAGGTCAGTCAAGTTCCTCCAACCCAAAATCACTCATCCATGTCTTTATGGACCTTGCTTTGTGCACTGGTGTGCAGTCATGTTGGAACAGGAAGGGGCCATCCCCAAACTGTTCCCACAAAGTTGGAAGCATGAAATTGTCCAAAAAATATTTTGGTATGCTGACGCCTTAAGAGTTACCTTCAATGGAACTAAGGAGCCAAACCCAACCCCTAAAAAACAACCCCACACTATAATCCCCCCTCTACCAAATGATTTGGACCAGTGCACAAAGCAAGGTCCATAGAGACCTGGATGAGCGAGTTTGGGGTGGAGGAACTTGACTGGGCTGCACAGAGTCCTGTTCTCAACCCAATAGAACACATTTGGAATGAATTAGAGCAGAGACTGTGAGCCAGGCCTTCTCGTCCACATCAGTGCTTGACCTCACAAATGTGCTTCTGGGAGAATGGTCAAACTTTCCTATAGACACACTCCTAAACCTTGTGGACAGGCTTCCCAGAAGAGTTGAAGCTGTTATAGCTGTAAAGGGTGGGCCAACTCAATATTGAACTCTACGGACTAAGACTGGGATACCATTAAATTTCATGTGTGTGTCAGGGCCGGTTCACACGACCTAGCCGCCTGACAAGTCGCCTCCCGTTCTGTACAATGGAACCGTTCTAATAGGAGCGATGCAAGTCGCTCCGACTTAGAAAAAGGTTCCTGTACTACTTTGGGGGCAACTTGAGGCGACTTGCATAAACTTCTATACAGAAGTCGTTTTGCAAGTTGCCGTGGAAGTCGTGTGCAGGTCGCCTCGGTGAGGCGACCTGCAAGTCGTGCCACCCCTGTGTGAACCGGGGCTAAAGGCAGGCATCTCAATACTCTTGACAACATAGTGTAGTAACTTAGCGTAAAAAGACACATACAGTATCTCACAAAAGTAAGTATACCCCTCACATTTTTTGTAAATATTTTATTATATCTTTTCATGTGACAACAGTGACGAAATGACACTTTGCTACAATGTAAAGTAGTGAGTGTACTGGTGGTATAACAGTGTAAATTTGTTGCCCCCTTAAAATAACTCAACACACAGCCCTTAATGTCTAAACCACTGGCAACAAAACTGAGTACACCCCTAAGTAAAAATGGTGTTATCGCTCTCACTCTCTCATACTGGTCACTGGAAGTTCAACATGGCACCTCATGGCAAAGAACTCTCTGAGGATCTGAAAAAAAGAATTGTTGCTCTACATAAAGATGTCCTAGGCTATAAGAAGATTGCCAAGACCCTGAAACTGAGCTGCAGCACGGTGGCCATGACCATACAGTGGTTTAACAGGACAGGTTCCATTCAGAACAGGTCTCGCCATGGTCGACCAAAGAAGTTGAGTGCATGTGCTCAGCGTCATATCCAGAGGTTGTCTTTGGGAAATAGACATATGAGTGCTGCCAGCATTGCTGCACAGGTTGAAGGGGTGGGGGGTCATCCTGTCAGTGCTCAGACTATACACCGCACACTACATCAAATTGGTCTGCATGGCTGTCGTACCAGAAGGAAGCCTCTTCTAAAGATGATGCACAAGAAAGCCCGCAAACAGTTTGCTGAAGACAAACAGACTATGGACATGGATTACTGGAACCATGTCCTGTGGTCTGATGAGACCAAGATAAACTTATTTGGTTCAGAAGGTGTCAAGCATGTGTGGCGGCAACCAGGTGAGGAGTACAAATACAAGTGTGTCTTGCCTACAGTCAAGCATGGTGGTGGGAGTGTCATGGTCTGCGGCTGCATGAATGCTGCTGGCACTGGGGAGCTACAGTTCATTAAGGGAACCATGAATGCCAACACGTACTGTGAAATACTGAAACAGAGCATGACCCCTCCCTACGGAGACTGGGCCGCAGGACAGTATTCTAACATAACTACCCCAAACACACCTCCAAGACGACCACTGCCTTGCTAAAGAAGCTGAGGGTAAAGGTTATGGACTGGCCAAGCATGTCTCCAGACCTAAACCCTATTGAACATCTGTGGGGCATCCTCAAACGGAAGGTGGAGGACCGCAAGGTCTCTAACATCCACCAGCTCAGTGATGTTGTCATGGAGGAGTGGAAGAGGACTCCAGTGGCAACCTGTGAAGCTCTGGTGAACTCCATGCCCAAGAGGGTTAAGGCAGTGCTGGAAAATTATGGTGGCCACAAAAAATATTGACACTTTGGGCCCAATTTGGACATTTTCACTTAGGGGTGTACTCACTTTTGCTGCCAGCTATTTAGACATTAAAGTGGAGGTCCAGCCTGAAAAAAAAATGCACAAAAAAATACCTAAAAAAATGGAGGAAAAAAAAATTTTTTTTTACTTACGTGAAATGGCTGTTGCTAGGCAGTCTTCCTAATCTGCCTCTTCCTTCACCGCGGTGATCTTCAGTCTTCTGCTCCCCGCGTTGCCTTCTGGGGAATAGGGCATGGTGTGTTATGGGGCGTGCGCAGTAGGAAACTGGCAGTGAAGCCGCAAGGCTCCACTGCCTGTTTCCCTTATTACTTAGGATGGCTGTGCCGGGACCTGAGAGCCGAGGGATGGGTCGGCCTCGGTCGGCCGACATCGCGGCCACCCAGGACAGGTAAGTCTACCTATTTAAAGTCAGCAGCTACAGTGTTTGTAGCTGCTGACTTAAAAAAAAAATTAGCTGGCCGGAATCCTGCTTTATTTAAAGGCTGTGTTGAGTTATTTTAAGGGGGCAACAAATTTACACTGTTATACAAGCTGTACACTCACTACTTTACATTGTAGCAAAGTATCATTTCTTCAGTGTTGTCACATGAAAATATATAATAAAATATTTACAAAAATGTGAGGAGTGTACTCACTTTTGTGAGATACTGTACACTGTATATTGAGTTTGTTGCCAAAATCATTTTAGTTGTAATTAACACAAAATTACAGCAATAAAGGCATTGTACTAGACTTGTGCACAACTAAAAAATTCATTTAGATTAGTTTTGTTTCTTTTCGGTGCCGTTGATTCGTAATCCTTCCTAATTTCCTAAAACGGGATTCCGTGTTTGGACTAATTCTTATTTTCGCAAGCGACATTTTCTGTTCAATCAGAATGATTCGTATTTCTGAAAGCCTTATATTTAGTTTATTTGTAATTCGTACTTTTGGTAGAGTACATTGTTTTTTGTTGATTCTGGACACAACTCCTACTTTCTTAACTTTTTTTTTGTTTGTTGATTCATAATTTTCCGTGCCTCTCTTACAATGGCGCTGCCTAAAGTGCTTCGAATGGATTCGTACATTCGTAACTTTTTTTTTGTTTGTTGATTCGTATTTTTACGTGTCTCTCTCACAATGGCGCTGCCTAATGTGCTTAGAATGGATTTGTACATTCGTAACTTTTTTTTGTTCGTTGATTAGTAATTTTACATGTCTCACAATGGCGCTGTGGTGCTGCTTAACATGCTTCAAATGGATTCATACTTTTCTGATACATCGTGGTTTTTTTGTAACGATTCAAAATCTCAATTTTTACTTTAATTTTTGACATGTGGCTATAGCCTCCGCCCCTGTATGCCATTTTGAGAGGGTGTATAGTGGGGTGGTGAGGGAGGAGCAGAGAGCAGAACAGAGAGTGGTATTGTTGGATTTGTGGTTGTTTTTGTGTGGTTTGGTGCTTTTGGTGAAATTAGAGTATCTGGGAGTGAGAATGGAGGTGTGAGTCTTGTGAGTGAGAATGTTGGTGTTGGTATGAGAGTTGTTGGTGTGAGTGAGAGTGGAGGGGAGTAGAGAAGTGGAGTGGAGCGGAGAAGTGGAGGGGAGTGGGGAAGTGGAGGGGAGCAGAGGAGGGGACTCAGGGGAGAGGAGGAGTGTAGGGGAGGAGAGGCATGGGGGGAGAGGAGTGTAGAGGAGGAGGGGCTTGGAGGGAAGAGGAGGCGTGGAGGGGAGAGGAGTGGAGGGGAGAGGAGGAGGGGGGGTTGAGGAGAGAAGAGGAGGTGTGGAAGGGAGAGGAGGGAAGAGGAAGCGTGGAGGGGAGGAGAGGCATGCAGGGGAGGAGAGGCGTGGAGGGGAGAGTAGGCGTGGAGGGGAGGAGAGGCATGGAGGTGAGAGGAGGTATAGTAGAGAGGCGTAGAGGGGAGAGGAGGAGTGGAGATGAACGGAGGCATGGAGTGGAGCCAAAGCATGGAAGAGAGCGTGCCCATGGAGGTGGAGTGGAGCGGGAGCATGGCCAAAAAAGGAGGCATGTGTCCCCCCTACATCAGAAGAAATTGCTGACGCAGACCTGCAGCAGCACCAGCAAACAAAGAGACAGAGAAGACCAAGGGGGTCAGTATTTACCTCAGAGGAGAATTCTGCATTGGTTGCTGCAGTGAACAGAGACAAAGTGAGACTCTTCAGCCTAAATGTCTCAACCTCTACGAAAAGAGCAGCCTGGGAACAAGTCCAGGACTCAGTGAATGCAGTCTCCAAGGTTCGCAGGGCCACCACTGGTGTCAGGCACAGCTAATTATTCAAATATTATATCAATCTTAGAACACACCACATATATGTGAAAAATACATAGTATAGTAGTCTAGTCAATAAACTGAGTTAAACGTAACACAAATATTTATTTGGCACAGACACATACTGAAAAGTAACATGTAAAATAAAAATAACATTGTTGTAACGTGTATTAACTATACTGTATCTTTTTTTCATTTGCATATTTTATGATTGTCGGGCATCAGTTAATAAAAAGGTAGAGAAGCATCTCCTGGCCCAGTTTACTGGAGGAAAGGCTGTTGTCTTCAGACAGTGGGAGGCAGAGCTGAGAGATGGCCTGCTTGCAGATGAGGATGTCCCTGGAGTCAGCAGCAAGGGTCCAGCCGAGCATCAGAGAGCTGGTGAGTAAAATAAAGTATATCATTATATGTTGCAGTTATATGGTGGTTTCCAGCTCACTATTTTTTTTTTATGACTACACACGTGAGACTTACGTTTTGCTTTACATTCATGTTTTCCAGATCAAGCAACGTCATTTGTGAAGGGATCAGCTCCAAGTTCCGGCCCTCAATATTCTGGCAATGGTGAGTACCTAACATAAACACAAAGCAAACATAATAATAAACATAATAACAAACATCTATTTAACATTTAAAGCAGACATCACTAAATGGCGGACTGTGGGCTAAATGCATACCGAGACACTGTGCTATCCGGACAGCCACAGTCCAGCCATTTAGGTGCCGGTTCTGTCTCCCTGTCACTATCACATTGGAGCAGAGAGCAGGAGGCAGAACCGTTCTGCACACAGAGCCAAAGACACAGCAGCTCTGAATATTGGGCAAGAAAGGAGCTTCTGAAGATAACTTTCCAAGTTAACCAGCAGGTGATTGGTTGCTAGGCAGCCCTAGCAACCAATCACCTGCTGGTTAACTTCAGCACCTCCCGCTCCTTGTGACGGGGGCAGAGCTGGGGGGTTAAGATAGGAAAATGGCAGAGATGCAGGGTGCTGTGTAATGTGAAGGGGCCCAGAGATGCAGGGGGCTGTGATGTGAAAAAGGGAAGAGGACAAAGCTGTGGGGAAGAGCTGTGAAGGTGAGGGAGAAGATTAAGATACCATTGTGAACGGGGGTTCAGAACACTACTTTAAACTGTAAACTGTGATGTGAAGGGGGATTGTGATATGCAGGTGGACTGAGGAAACTGATGTAAGAATGGGATTGAGAAATAAAAGAGAGGGGGCTGTCAAAGCACAAACCATTTGGCAACGATTTGTCCTCTTACCTGGGAGTTGCTAGAATCCTTTTTTGTTATGAAGTCAGATTTACAACATCTGACTTTTGCTGTGCTGCCGAAGCCGGATGACAATCCTGCTGTCCATTCTCTGGCTGAGAAATTAGCTGATTGTTCTCAATAAATGGTACACTGTGCAAGGAAAAAATAAATATTAATTAAATATTAATTAAAGCTCAGATAAGTCCTGTAGCATACCAGAAATACAGAAAGCTGCCATAACCCTGGTATCTTCTTCAATGGGTGGTCCTCTTTCAGATAAAAGTGGTCTCTGCGGCGAATTTGCCACGAGTTCACTTTTATCAGGGGCGGGAGAGGCCCACTGCGCTCCGGTTGCCTCTGCCGCTTAGCTGAGCCGTCTGTAGCGGTGGAAACGATCAGGTCCTCTTCCCTGACAGGCACTTCCACCCTCCAGTATTAAAGGGGCTTTTTTGGGGGAAGAAAATATGACATTTCTTTTTTTATTAATTTTTTTATTGCATTTTAGTGTAAATATGAGATCTGAGGTCTTTTTGAACCCAGATCTCACATTAAAGAGGTCCTGTCATGCTTTTTTTCTATTACAAGGGATGTTTACATTCCTTGTAATAGGAATAAAAGTGACACAAAATGTATTTATTTTTTAAAGGACAGTGTCAAAATAAAAAATAAAAAGTAAAATAAATATTTCTATTCTAATCTCTAGAAATCCATTTCTTTGAATGCTATCATCAACATTGGCTATCTCGCTCACCTGTCCTTATTTGCGAGGGTATTGAGCTCCAGAATGAGCCAGAGCTGACCCCTGTGATTCCCCAGACTCCTGCCTTCTCCCCATGGCTTCTCTCCATGGCCAGAGGAGGAGGTCACGGGCCATGTTTCCTGCATCCTGCCACCATCTTATGCTGCCCCTGGTGTGCTTCTACAGGAGCAGCCACAGCTGTTCCCACCTTCTACCCGGATGCCACTGGCACCTACTGCTATACCGCCTGGCCCAGCAACTGTCCCCAACGCAGTGCTTCAGAGGGTCCTCACAGAAGTTCGGAGGCTGCCAAGTGACAATAGAAGGATGTTATGGGCCATCAGGAGGTTAACCCAGACCATTCAACTTGCAGCCAGGCAATAGACTGACCATATAGAAATTATGTTGGCCAGTGTAAACCAACAGCAGAACCAGGCAATGGAGCATTTGGGACTCTTTTTGCTGGAAGCAATTTCCAGGCACAATGCTCCATTGCCTGGGAGCTTGTCTGCTAGTACTCAGAGCAGCAGAGAACCCTCTCCTTCGGAAAACTGAGGGCTAGTTCTTTCTTTGACCCAAGGCAGCCCAGCTCACCTTTTTGTTAATAGTTGTATATATGTATACGTGTTAACATACATGTGTTTTTTTCTACTTTTGTTTGTGTAAATAAATAAATGCAAATAATTTTTGCCTAATAAAAGCATACTTTAGTGCTTATATATTGATTATTATGTGATATTTTACACTTTACTACATATCTGGTTGCTTAATAATAACACGCATGCTATCACACATGGTAATCAACTTAAACAGTTGAAAGAACATCCTAGCCAGTTGTCACCAACAACTTCATTTAGATTTAGCTAGGTATTATACTGCCTCACTGACCTTAGTATTCTCTTTCTTTTTCCGCATCATTATATGTTGTAGTTCAAAGTTGCAGTAACAGAAATGGAAATAGTATTAGTCGTGATGACTAATACTATTTCCATTCCTGTTATGCCGCGTACACACGAGCGGACTTTCCGGCAGACTTGGTCCGGCGGACTGGACTCCGTCGGACTATTCGATCGTGTGTGGGCTCCAGCTGACTTTTTTTCCCCAAAAGTTCGACGGACCTAGAAATAAAATATGTTTCAAATCTTTCCGACATACTCGAGTCCGGTCGAAAAATCCGCTCGTCTTTTTGCTAGTCCGACGGAGTAAAACCGACGCAAGGGCAGCCATTGGCTACTGGCTATCAACTACCTTATTTTAGTCTGGTCGTACGTCATCACGTACGAATCCATCGAACTTTGGTGTGATAGTGTGTAGGCAAGTCCGTTCATTCGGAAAGTCTGTTGGAAGTCCGTTGAAAGTCTGTCGGATAGTCCATTGGACCAGTCCGGACGAAAAGTCCGCTCATGTGTACGCGGCATTACTGCAACTTTGGACTACAACATATAATGATCTGGAAAAGTGTATAATTGTTCTATACAGCTGTCTTGATTTTATGTTTGAAAGGAACATGCATCACTTGAGATTCCCTCTATGTATGGATATGTCTGATACCAGTATTGGATACGAGTAATTTTTTATCTGTACTCGTCAATACCAAATACCATTACATGCGTCCAGGTGCCGTGAGGGAGCTTGGCACCGGCTTCCCTGCCAATCAAGGATCCGGGAGGCCTGGCTTCCTGATAAGCTGTGAAGCTTTCTAGCAGCACCTGGATGCACCGGAATGGTCTTTGGTATTGACAATGAGTACAGATAAAAAATTACTCATATCCATATACCGCTATCGTGAATCCCTACATACAAGTTTGCCATTTTTCATACATCCTAAAAGATGTGTATGGTTAATACGTGCCTGTGAAATCTTCGACTTGTATGTGTCTGTCTTGATGTATCCTCATCCACTCATTCCAGTGGTACTGGGTGGTTGAGCAGGTTCTCACCTATTTCTGACTCACGACAACGCAATTACAGTCTTTCCTTCCTTGTCATGGGTGATGACTTTCCAGAGTGTCAACTTACAAGTGCCATGTTGCCAACACTGTGGCCTGGAGATTACATGAATATCTTGGTGGACTGGATATATTAGCAGCAAAATCTCCTTGCCACGATGTAGGTGCCATCAGAGGGTGGAAAGAAAAAACATTTTTGGTGGTGGGAGTATAGAAGTCTCGTAGTACCATTGTAGGCCTTCATTTCCCTGTGTCTGTATGTATATTAGCAGCAGACTCAGTATCACCACTATTTCCACCACCAGTACTACAAGTATAGGAGTAAGCAAGCAAGCAGCCTGGTTGGCAAGCTGCATAACAAAACAACCAAAACAACAACAGATTTAACTTAAAAAATACAAATAATGGTTTGTAACTAACTACTAACTAGGAGAAAATCCAATGGTATTATGTTTAAAGTGCACTGTTTAAATTATGAAAATTACTGGAATAATTTTATAACATTCTTTCTTATAAGTACATAAATACAGCAGCTTGAGCCAGTTTTGACACCTGTCCAGGTAGTGAAACCCCGACAGAAGGCAATCCTCCAAGCAGAGGTGGCTCTAGGCTTTGTGAGGCCTTAGGCAAAACTTAGACATGAGGCCCCACTCACGCCCATAATGGGAAAAAAATTCAAGCAATAAAAATGGCTGCAGAAAGATGCACGGCTCTAGCACACAGTTCATCTGCACCACTTCCAGGGCACCCTTCTCACCCATCAAACATATGCAGCCAATAAAACATCTGGGACCCAGCAAGGTGACAACCCCTCTAGGAATTTTCCATGGGCCATGGGAGAATGAGGAGGGGTGTCACTGAGTCATTCTACATCCACAGGGGAAGGAGGGGGGGGGGAGAGAGGGCAGGTGGGGGGGAGAGAGAGAAAGAGGAGGGGAGAGAGAGAGGAGGGGGAAGAGAGAGAGAAAGAGGAGGGGAGAGAGAGAGGAGTGGGGAGAGAGAGAGAGAGGAGGGCAGAGGGGAGGGGAGGGGAGAGTGCGGGCTTTGCCAGGCCCACACTGGGACAAAAAAATAGGCCCACCATTTTAGACTGAGCAGCCCATGACACTGGTCCCTTCACCGCTCTACATCCAGGCAGATCCTCTGCAGCAGCTGGTGGGAAAAAGGAGGGGGAACCTAGCAGAGCTGCAGAGAGTGAGGGGAGCCAGAAAAGAGCACAGGGGTGGTGAAGAGCACTGAGGGGAGTAGAGAGAAATGGGGGAGTGGAGAGAACTGGGAGGAGGGGGGAGCAGAAAGCACTGGTGGGGTTGGAGAGCACATGGATGGGGGCAAAGAGCAAGGGGGAGTGGAGAGCACAGGGGTGTGGAGTGGAGAGCACTGGGGGAGCCAAAAAGAACAGGGGTGGAGTGTACAGGGGGGCATAGAGCACTGTGGGGTGGGCAGAAAGAACAGGGGTGGAGAGCACGGGGGGCTGGAGAGCACTCTGGGGGAGCTGGAGATCACTGGGGGGAGGAAAGCACAAGGGTGGGGGCAGGAGAGTGATGGGGGAGCTTGAGCATCGGGGGGCAGAAAGAATAGGAATGGAGAGCATGAGGGCTGGAGATCACAGGGAGGAGGCTGGGGTAGAGCTGGAGAGCACTGGGAGGGCCAGAAAGAACAGGGGCTGGAGAGCACTGGGGAGGGACAAAGAGCAGGGGGAGCAGAGAGTACTGGGGGGGTGGAGAACAATGGGGAGAACTGGAGAGCATTGGGGGTGCCAGAAAGAACAGGGTTGGAGAGTACTGGGGGGACTAAGAGCAGGGGGGAGCAGAGACCCCTGGGGGGGTGGAGAGCACAAGGGTGGGTGCTGGGGAGTGATGGGGAGAGCACTGGGGGGAGTGGAGAGTAGAGGGTGGGGGCTGGAGAGTGATGGGGAGAGCTGGAGAGCACTGGGGGCCAGAAAGAACAGGTATTGGGAGCACTGGGGGAGACGGAAAGCACTGGGGGCGGAGAGCATGGGGGAGGAGCCAGGGTGCACAAAGAGGGGCTGGCCTGGAGAGCACAGGGGGAAAAGCAAAAGAGTTGGATAGGAGGAGGAGCAGCGGGGCGGCTGCATATAGAGGATTTGAGCTTTCCATATTCCAAGTCCTCCATGCAGCCATTGAATGCTTGATTCTCCTCCTCTCCCTCCTCGAAGCATTCAGCTGCATGGAGGAATATGGAAAGCTCAAATCCTCTATATGCAGCCGCCCTGCCACTCCTCCTATCCAGGCACAGGGAGGGGCGCTGCATGGGCACTTACTTTGTCATCGGCCGTGGGGGTCAGCGGGCAGCATAAAAAGATTGGAGCTCTGTCCGCATCCTTCCATTTCACAGTCATGGGGACTGCTGATTAGAATAGGCGGCCGGGCAGGTGTGGAGCCGCGCGGGCTGCAGGAGCAGTCCCAGCTGCCTTAGGGCCCCACATGGACATGCTGCATGCACGTCTTATGGAGATGGCACCTGGAGCCGGGTGCCGTCATCCAGACACTGTTGCCACCTAGAGGCCTCTGCTGTCCCGCACCTGCTGCCACCGGACGCTGCATGACGAGGCCGTGCGGGGTCCCAGCGGCGATAGGGTGAGCCACCGGCGCCAGAATCCGTGCTTGATCACAGGCAAATTAGGCGGCCGCGAGGCCCCTGTGAGTGCGGGGCCTTAGGCGACCGCCTAATTTGCCTAATTAGAGAGCCGCCTCTGCCTCCAAGGTGCTGTTTGCACTCATGCGTGGTCTGTGCTTTCCTGATATATTGCATGACCATGTGCGCAGTCGCACTGACTGCCTTCAAGCGGTTTGCCTTTCACCTTCATGGTGCTGCTTATAACGAACTTAAAGGGAATGCTTTCGTGTTCCAGTGTCCTAGGTATTCGAGATTTGAGAAGAAGGCAGGGGGAGTAGAAATAGCAGGACTATTGCAGCAGGTAAGTTTCACAAACCGAATGGTTTAAAGTTTTAATTTAAATGATACAGACGTCCCATTTATTTATTATGCTACTTAATGACACAGTTGTCTCAAAAGGACAACTATTTAAGTTATACTACCAGATAAGTAGCTAAAACCTTGGGCAGTAAAATAGCAGGGCAGGAGGTATGAGTAGGGGATCATTCCATGCCAAATCATCACAAACCAAATGGAACTTTGTTTTCAACCTGACCATCTCAGATGTTCATTAAATTTGATAGGGTGGTACAAGTTAGACATGCAGTAACTACCATATCTGGCATTTAACCCTCACAGAAATGGTCAGGATGGGACATGTGATGATTTCTGGCATATAATGAGGACCTTAGGGGAGATGGTGGGACTGGGTCAGGTGGAGAATTGGAGATTATGTTACCATGGATGAGTATTATTTTTCTATGCAGCATCAAAGTCAAGAGCAGGGTAACCAAGCTTTGACAGGTTGACTTTTAAAAAAGCCATTTGCTCTAAGAGCTGGGGGAGCAATTGTGAGCACTGAGGGCATAATATATTTCCTGTTACAGAAAACACCCGCTCACTCTGGACCATGGTTGAGGGACAGGAAAGAAGCTCCTGGGCTACCAAGGACAAAGCAGGCCACACACCCTTCTTCTCATTCCAGAAATTCAAGGGATCTGTACTGGGGGGCAAAGGAGGTTCCGCTAGGTAAGCCCTAACAATGTCACCAGCAGTTTTTTCTTTTCTAGGGGGCTGTTTAGTGGGTCCCACCAAACTGTCAAGTGCCTCAACCCAAAAACCTGATGCTCTGGTGGAGTGAGCACTGACAGCAGTGCTGCTAGTATCAGGTAACAGAGTATAATCAGACATCTACAGCTCCTCTTCTTCTTCCTCCTCTAACTGTATTCCCATTTTCCTTTCCCTCTCACGTACCCTTTCTATCAATCTATCCCTCCAGATGGTGAGAGTATTTTTGCGGAGTGCTATCTTGCCTTATTCTGGGGTCACAAATTGTGGTTAACATGAACTCGGGGCGAGGGTCGATGAGCTCTTTTATGCACCAACTGAGTCCTTCAGCCTCCTCAGAAGGCCATCAACTTCAGGAAGTATATTGGAACCAGGCAATTGTTCCCTATTGGAAAGGAAGGAATCAATTTTATTTGAAAGGTGTGCAAAAAGGGGAACCACTTGTGCCAGGTCAGCATTCTCTTGGCTTTAATTGTCAGTGACATCCTCAAAAGGCCTGAGCACTGTGACAACTTGGTCAATCATGACCCAGTCCTCCCTACCTAGTGGTCTGGCAATACCAATAAAATGTTCACATGCCATTGCGTGAATTGCCCTCTGTTGCTCAAGTATACGCTCTAGCATACAGTAGGTGACTGCGATATTGTGTCAATCTCGCTGCTGTTATCAGCGAGATTGACACCTTGCGAGCCCCGTCGCGGGAGCCAGCGCTGAGCTGGCTCGCTCATCGGGAAAGGAAAAATGTGTTTTTTCCTTTCCCAATGAGTGAAAAGTATTGCTGACATGTTTTTGGTATGAATCATGAGGGGGAACTCCACGCCAAATTTTAAATAAAAAACCGGCATGGGTTCCCCTCCAGGAGCATACCAGGCCCTTAGGTCTGGTATGGATTTTAAGGGGAACCCCCTACGCCGAAAAAATGGCGTGGTGGTTCCTCCCAAAATCCATACCAGACCCTTATCCGAGCACGCAGCCCCGCCGGTCAGGAAAGGGGGTGGGGACAAGCAAGCGCCACCCCCTGTACCATACCAGGCCGCATGCCCTCAACATGGGGGGGTGGGTGCTTTGGGGAAGGGGGCGTCCTGCGGCCCCCCCACTCCAAAGCACCTTGTCCCTATGTTGAGGGCATGCGGCCTGGTACGGTTCGGGGGGCGCTGGCTTATCCCCACCCAATTTCCTGACCAGCCGGGCTGCATGCAGGGGTCTCTTCCGACTCCTCAGCTCTCTCCGGCCTCTTCTCCGTGCTCTCCAGCCTCTTCTCCCGCTCTACGGTTCTTCTGCCGGGCTCCTCCGCTATCTTCTGCTATTTTGCCTCTCTTGTGCTAGCGTTGGCCCTGTCTTCTACGTCGTCTTCTTCCCTCCGGTCTTCTTCCGATGTTGACACGACGCTCTCTCCCGCTGTAATGCTGTGTGCGCGGTGTGCAATGACTTATATAGGCATGGGGCGTGGTCACCGGGTGATGTCACCCGGTGACCCTGCCCATTATGATGTCATAGTCCAGGGGCATGATGGGACTGTGACGTCATAAGGGGCGGGGTCACCAGGTGACATCACCCAGTGACCACGCCCCATGCCTATATACGTCGTTGCGCACTGCGCACATGCCATTACAGAGGGAGAGAGCGTCGTGTCAACATCGGAAGAAGACCGGAGGGAAGAAGACGATGGAAAAGACCGGGCCAACACTAGCAAAAGAGCAGAAGATAGCGGAGGAGCCTGGCAGAAGATCCGGAGACCAGGAGAAGAGGCTGGAGAGCATGGAGAAGAGGCCGGAGAGAGCGGAGAAGTCGGAAGAGACCCCTGAAATCAGAAGAGACCCCCCGGAGCTGCCTAATAAATTACTTTAAAAACCTGCCTAGTGTGTTTTTGTATTGACACTTTTTTCCCCCCAGTTGAATGGGTAGGGGTACGATGTACCCCCATACTCATTCACATAGGGTGGGGGGCCGGGATCTGGGGGTCCCCTTATTAAAGGGGGCTCCAGGATTCTGATAAGCCCCCCGCCCGCAGACCCCGACAACCAACGGCCAGGGTTGTCGGGAAGAGGCCCTTGTCCTCATCAACATGGGGACAAGGTGCTTTGGGGTGGGGGGCGCACGGCGCCCCCCTTCCCCAAAGCACCCACCCCCCATGTTGAATGCAAGCGGCCTGGTATGGTTCAGGGAGGGGAGCTCGCTCGTCCCCAACCCCTTTCTTGACCGGCCGGGCTGCATGCTCGGATAAGGGTCTGGTATGGATTTTGGGGGGGGACCCCCACGCCATTTTTTCGGCGTAGGGGATTCCCCTTAAAATCCATACCAGACCTAAGGGCCTAGTATGGTCTTGGAGGGGAATTCTTTTTCTCGCGCTTGCTGCAATAGGAAAATGTGTTTTTCCTTCTGCAGCCAGCACAAGATGTACAGTACTCTGTTGCCAAGAACCAGCGCGATGGGATCGCGCTGGAAACACATTCTCGCGGGCAGGTACTGTTTGTGAAGTGGAGTTCCACCTCGTTCCAACATCCTGTTTGAGGCAGTGCTCCATGAGGCCTACCTTTCTCTTTTCCTGCCTGAGAAGATGGCTATCTTTCACACTACGGTGGAAGTGACCAGCAATTTTGCGGCACGACTCTAAAAGTGCTGCTAACCTTCCACTGTTAGTGTTATCATCGAGAGCAGACCCAATGACTAGTTGCGGGATTTGTGCACAGCAGCACAAACCAACAAATCTTTCATCACGGATAGCCTTTGTCATGTTAGCTCCACGATCACTGACAACAAATCTCATTTTGACATTAGTGCCTGCATGTTCCTTTAGCCACTTCCCTATCATTTTCTGAAGTGCATTTAGAATATTTTGTGATGTGTGCTGCTGATCCATCACCTCAGCATGGAGGAGGAAGGGGTGCAATCCTGTCTTGTGCACTGTGGCAGCGACCACAGCACTTGAGGTTTTTCTTGACCTTGCAATTGTTTGTGGTAGTGGTTGTATATCTTGCGACACATTGGGCTGCCACCAATGGGCAGTCAAGAACAGGAAGGCATGCTGGCCACTTGGAGCACTCCATAAATCAGATGTAAAGTGAACTGATTGGCCAGCAGCCTTCCCCAGCAAATTCTTCAAAACCCCAACACATGACCGGTACAGCGAGGACACCACAGTTCTACTGAATGTGGTGCATGAAGGGACCTGGTATAGTGGTGCCACAGCCTGCATCAGCTGCTTGAAGGGCTCCCCTTCCACAAAACTGAAAGAAGCCCCCCCAACAGCTATAAGTTGTCCAATGAGGCGCGTAAGTTTACGGGACTGCTGTTTTGACATATCCCAGTAATGTAACCCACCAAAATGTTCAATAGTGGGCTGTATTTATTTATTTAGCATTTTAGTATGACCTGCAGCTCCAGAAGTGGCTGTGACTATGACACTGCTGCTGGTAATAGTGGTGGTAGATGGGGGAGCCACACCCATTTCTTCCCTCAGCACCACTGGCCTATGGTGGCTAAGCATGTTTTGCTTCATCCCAGCGTTTGTGAGACGACCCAACAGTCTCCCATGGCTGACTTCTGTGTTCCATAGTTTACATGTAGCTGTGCGGCCATCACCAACTGTCACAAAATTGCTGCCAAATTTTAGAACAATGGGTGCTGCCAATGTGTGGTGAAGATTTTTTAGAGAGAGTTTCCTCTTCAGCCGCACATGCTAGAGCAAGTTGCTTAAGTTTGGTTGTAGCCTGGCCTGTGCACTTTGCTATGCTTCTGTGTTTTTGTGATAAAACGGGAGGTGGCCTCATGTCAGGGATAGTGAAGGAGGTTACTTGACTTACAGTTGTGCTGGCGGCTCTAATGTTTATGGGAGACTCAACCAGAACAGGAGAGGCAGGTGCCACTGGTGCTGTTCTTTCAGGGGAATGCAACAGTGGCGTATCAAATTTATTTTGGGAAGAGGAATATTCTATTGCATAAATATTTGGTTCCTGATAGAGATTAAAAGGTAAGGTATAAGCTGAATCTTCCATGTTTGTGAAGGAGGATTTATCACCATCAGATGTTGGGGGGTCCTGCTGAATTCCCTTTTCTCTTGGATAGCTAATGGGAAATGTGACTAAAAAATCTCCCTCATTACTTCTATGACCTGCAGATGTCATTTTTTCAGTGGTGATGGTGGTGCCAATGGGAGTGGTGGTGGTGGAAATATGAGCGCGCAAAATATCTTGCTCATATTCTATTTCACTTTTAGGCTGATTAAATGGATGTTCAGAATCAAAAGCCTATGTTGGTGGTACTGTCAGGCCTTTTCTTTAAAAAAGAACTGGTGTCACCACATTTGTCAAAGTGCCCATAGCGGAGGTGGTGGTGACACAACTGGCACTAGTAGTAATTGTGCAGGTTGTTTTTGGGGGAAGATCCTGAAAAAGGTGACGACATGCAATAGATGCCGACTGCTTCCTGGTCTCAGAGCAGGACCTCTCAGCCCTGCTAGTAGGGGATTTTTAACCAATAGTTTCCCTCTCTGACCTTTTCTGTTTGGAGGGTGGCCTTAGCATAGGATTTTTGCTAGTCAGATCAGAGCTTGGCCTCTTTCACACTACGGTGGAAGTGACCAGCAATTTTGCGGCACGACTCTAAAAGTGCTGCTAACCTTCCACTGTTAGTGTTATCATCGAGAGCAGACCCAATGACTAGTTGCGGGATTTGTGCACAGCAGCACAAACCAACAAATCTTTCATCACGGATAGCCTTTGTCATGTTAGCTCCACGATCACTGACAACAAATCTCATTTTGACATTAGTGCCTGCATGTTCCTTTAGCCACTTCCCTATCATTTTCTGAAGTGCATTTAGAATATTTTGTGATGTGTGCTGCTGATCCATCACCTCAGCATGGAGGAGGAAGGGGTGCAATCCTGTCTTGTGCACTGTGGCAGTGACCACAGCACTTGAGGTTTTTCTTGACCTTGCAATTGTTTGTGGTAGTGGTTGTATATCTTGCGACACATTGGGCTGCCACCAATGGGCAGTCAAGAACAGGAAGGCATGCTGGCCACTTGGAGCACTCCATAAATCAGATGTAAAGTGAACTGATTGGCCAGCAGCCTTCCCCAGCAAATTCTTCAAAACCCCAACACATGACCGGTACAGCGAGGACACCACAGTTCTACTGAATGTGGTGCATGAAGGGACCTGGTATAGTGGTGCCACAGCCTGCATCAGCTGCTTGAAGGGCTTCCCTTCCACAAAACTGAAAGAAGCCCCCCCAACAGCTATAAGTTGTCCAATGAGGCGCGTAAGTTTACGGGACTGCTGTTTTGACATATCCCAGTAATGTAACCCACCAAAATGTTCAATAGTGGGCTGTATTTATTTATTTAGCATTTTAGTATGACCTGCAGCTCCAGAAGTGGCTGTGACTATGACACTGCTGCTGGTAATAGTGGTGGTAGATGGGGGAGCCACACCCATTTCTTCCCTCAGCACCACTGGCCTATGGTGGCTAAGCATGTTTTGCTTCATCCCAGCGTTTGTGAGACGACCCAACAGTCTCCCATGGCTGACTTCTGTGTTCCATAGTTTACATGTAGCTGTGCGGCCATCACCAACTGTCACAAAATTGCTGCCAAATTTTAGAACAATGGGTGCTGCCAATGTGTGGTGAAGATTTTTTAGAGAGAGTTTCCTCTTCAGCCGCACATGCTAGAGCAAGTTGCTTAAGTTTGGTTGTAGCCTGGCCTGTGCACTTTGCTATGCTTCTGTGTTTTTGTGATAAAACGGGAGGTGGCCTCATGTCAGGGATAGTGAAGGAGGTTACTTGACTTACAGTTGTGCTGGCGGCTCTAATGTTTATGGGAGACTCAACCAGAACAGGAGAGGCAGGTGCCACTGGTGCTGTTCTTTCAGGGGAATGCAACAGTGGCGTATCAAATTTATTTTGGGAAGAGGAATATTCTATTGCATAAATATTTGGTTCCTGATAGAGATTAAAAGGTAAGGTATAAGCTGAATCTTCCATGTTTGTGAAGGAGGATTTATCACCATCAGATGTTGGGGGGTCCTGCTGAATTCCCTTTTCTCTTGGATAGCTAATGGGAAATGTGACTAAAAAATCTCCCTCATTACTTCTATGACCTGCAGATGTCATTTTTTCAGTGGTGATGGTGGTGCCAATGGGAGTGGTGGTGGTGGAAATATGAGCGCGCAAAATATCTTGCTCATATTCTATTTCACTTTTAGGCTGGTTAAATGGATGTTCAGAATCAAAAGCCTATGTTGGTGGTACTGTCAGGCCTTTTCTTTAAAAAAGAACTGGTGTCACCACATTTGTCAAAGTGCCCATAGCGGAGGTGGTGGTGACACAACTGGCACTAGTAGTAATTGTGCAGGTTGTTTTTGGGGGAAGATCCTGAAAAAGGTGACGACATGCAATAGATGCCGACTGCTTCCTGGTCTCAGAGCAGGACCTCTCAGCCCTGCTAGTAGGGGATTTTTAACCAATAGTTTCCCTCTCTGACCTTTTCTGTTTGGAGGGTGGCCTTAGCATAGGATTATTGCTAGTCAGATCAGAGCTTGGCCTCTTGCAGCTGCTAGATCTGCCTGAACCAGGACAGGCAAGCTGCTCCTGCTGCTTAATTTGCCTCCCCTTTATAAAGCAACTCCTGTGACACCTAACACGACTACTGGAACGTTGTGTAGTACTGGTGGTGGAAGTACGACTGTCTGGGCCTGGCAATACAGATGCTGACATACATGACACAGACAATGGTGTTACAAACTCACAGGTGCTGGTAGTGGTTGTTGTTGCTGTGTCACTGCTGCTGCTGGTACCAGGAGTAGGAACCTTATGTTGAGAGCTTGAATCCATCTTGACAAAAACTTTACTAGACTGGACTCTCTTCTGCTGTTTCTCAAATTTTGTCTCCCCTCCTCTGCTCAAACTCCCTTTCTCACTCAATAAATGTAAAAATAAACAATTGATTTCGCGCAAAACACATCAATACAAAATATGACTTAATCCCATAACTGACTTGTGCAAATTACACTAAGTGACTGTGTGGAATAATCAACACATATTCCATCCGGGAAAAGGTGTGCAACAAAAGAAAATTGCCCAATGAAGGGAAATGCTCAATAGTGAAATGAAGGAACATTTAAAATAAAATAAAAATAGTAGTACTGGAACATCTGTATAAAATATCAAATATGTAACCAATGGTGATCACAATATAATAAAAATGTGGGTAGTGATAGTGACCAAATAAAAGTTCATGAGCAAAGATGAATCAACGGTATATATATATATATATCAATAGTGTTGAAGTTCATGAATGATTTTCCATTGTTGTAATGAGAAGTCTAAACATGGATACTCCTGGTGCATACGTGCTCACAGTGCCCTTACCTTAAAGGGCTTTGACAAAAGCCTTAATTGCAGGGACTCATAGATGCCAATGAGGATGGTTGAGTTTGATGCTGAATGGTAGATGCTTGGATAGCTTCAGGTGAATAGACATCCTTGGTAGCTGCCCATCAGGTTAGCCTCTCGATCCCAAGAATCATGCCAAAAAGAAAGAAGGAAACATAGGGGGGCCTCCAATGGTGTAGTATAAAACGATAGTTTATTGGAGTAAAACGCACTATACATGCAGTGCATACAATGACAACATGTATGGCGGGGGATACCGCCGTCACCGAGTACAATACTTCCGGTCCGCGGTAAAAACAACCGGGTCAGATGTAACTGACACGCGGATACGTCGGCTAGCAAAGGTTTCGTTCCAGAATATCCAGAATAATTTGCATTGAAATTGAAATTTGTCTAAATTTTACAACTTTCAGACATTCGGATGCATTCGAATTTCCATTCAAATCGATTATGAATAAAACCGAATCCGAAATAAACGATATCGCACTCGACTCGTGGTTTTGCATAACGAATTATTTCATTTCACTATTCGTTAAATTTAGCGGACATTCAGATGAACCAATTTCTTTCCAATTGTTTAGTAGCTCACTAGGGAATAAAATGAATCAACTTAAAAAAATTAAATTATTCGTTATGCAATCAGGATCACAAGTCGACTTGCTGTTGCATTAGGCCGCGTTAACGCATTAACAAATTATGCAGAAGGCATTCGCTGTTTATGATATAATTTAGTGCGGATTCCGTTCTATTCATAATTGCTTTGTTCGGAAATTTGAATGCTTCCGAATGTCCAAAAGTTGCTAAATTCAGACAAATTTCGATTTGTTACTAAACGAATTGCACAAGCCTACATTGTACTCTTTTAAATGTTTTTGTTGTTTTAACTGGGCATTTGTGTCTTTTGTTTGGTGGGCTTACATATTGTGGCTGCAGTTTGTAGTGTCAACACCCCCCCCCCCGGTTCGGTTTGCACCAGAACATGCGAACAGGCAAAAAATTTGTGCGAAAATGCTAAAGTCTATGGGATACGAACATAAATAATCAAAAGTGCTCATTTTAAAGGCTTATATGCAATGTATTGCCATAAAAAGTATATGGGGACCCGGGTATTGTCCCAGGGTACATGTATCAATGCAAAAAAAAAGTTTTTAAGACAACCGGTTTTTCAGGAGCAGTGATTTTCAGAATGCTTAAAGTAAAAAGAATAAAAACAAAATATTCCTTTAACCATCTCAATACAGTGCACTTTCACCCCCTTCCTGCCGAAGCCATTTTTCAGCTTTCAGCGCTGTCACAATTTGAATGACAATTGCGCGGTCATGCAACACTGTACCCACATGAAATTTTTAATATTTTTTCCCCACAAATAGAGCTTTCTTTTAGTGGTATTTGATCACCTCTGCGTTTTTTATTTTTTGCGCTATAAACAAAAGAAGAGTGACAAACAATACTTTTTTACTTTATTTTACTTTTTGCTATAATAAATATTCAATTTTTTTTTTTTTTTAAACAAATTTTTTCCTCAAGTGAAATAAAATTGTGACCTGTCCACACCAGTAAATGCATTGACATGTCTCCATCCCAATAATTTAAGATAAGAAAAGAGAGGGGACAGTAGTGGGACTTTACTTGAGACATGTCAATGAATATAAACACTGGTTATTCAGGATGAAAGGGAGTTGACCTGAAACAAGTATTATGTCTATAGTTGGTAAAATATTGTGATGTCCATAAATATACATATAGCCTGGGATACCATAATCTCCAAAGATTTGCGAAGTATAAATGATACAAAATATTTTAATAAAGTTAGCGTAAGACATACTTCATGGGATACATTATACAGCATAGTTGGACATATACAGGCAGTAAGGCAGTGGACATAATTCATGTAATCAAGGCAGTTACAGAAAGAAGAGATATTGTTATTCTTATATAGTAAAACAATATGTGCATCCATAAGTTGGTAACGCTACGCGTTTCTTGGCTTTCTACCAATCATCAGGAGTCAGATGCAAATTAACTAAAAAATTAAGACAATAAAAGCATTTATTAGTATATAGTCAGTTATGGATAGGTAGAAAGTAAGTACAGAAGAAACGTATGTTTCAATAATACTTACATACATTTCATTGGTCAATGACAACCAATGGGCTGGGATAGATGAGTGGTCTGGGTCATCAAAGTCTCACCCGGGGCTGAGGCAGAGCACATGCCCCCCGACCCATGGGCCACAGCTGCCAAGGAACCGCAGCACCCCAGTATGAACACCACCAGGCGGGAAAGGTGCAACCTGGCCACTGAGCACAGGGTGGGCTGTAAAAAGAAGGAAAACTGAGTGAGAGTAAGAGGAAGAGGGGGTAGGGATGGGGGTGTGTGTATGTGTAGAGGATAGATGTATTCTTCTACATATTTTTGGTAAAAAAAAAATCGCAATATATATATATTATATTGATTGGTTTGCGCAAAAGTTATAGCGTCTACAAAATAGGGGATAGATTTATAGCATTTTTATCATTTTTTTTCTAGTAATGGCGGCGATCTGCGATTTTTATCATGACTGCGATATTGTGGTGGACATAGCAGACACTTTTGACACATTTTTAGGACCATTCACATTTATACAGCGATCCGTGCTATAAAAATGCACTGATTACTGTAAATGTGACTGGCAGGGAAGGGGTTAACACTAGGGGGTGATCGAGGGGTTAATTATGTTCCTAGGTAGTGTTTCTAACTGAAGAGGGAGGGGACTCACAAGGGGAGGAGACCGATCGGTGTTGCTCTATACTAAGAACACACATCTGTCTCCTCTCCTCTCTGACAGGATGTGGATCTGTGTGTTTACACACACAGATTCACACATGCGTTGGGTGCCCAGTGACACGGCGGGCACGCGCCATTGCCGCCGGCGGCGCACGCGCCCCCTGGTGGGCAGGGAAGGCGAGGGCGTCATATGACGCCCTCCCAGAAAGAGAGCTATGCCGCCTGGCCGTCGTATGACAGCCGGCGGACGGCAAGCCGTTAAATATCATGCCTGGGGGGGTCCTCTTAGTCTGCCTGTAAAGTGGAGCATTCGTCTAATGTGTTTTAAAGTCCAGCAGCAAAATTACATTTATAAAGAAAAAAAGTAATTTGAACTTGCTTGTGGCTGTACTGTATTCCCGGTAATATAAATAAAAATCAAGGAAAAAAAAATTGGCGTGGGGCCCCCCAAAAATCAATACCAGACCCTTATCTAAGCATGCAGCCTGGAGGACAGGAAAGGGGGGGGCAAGTGAGCACCCCCCCTCCTGAACCATACCAGGCCACATGCTCTCAACATTGGATGGTGCTTTGGGGTCCCCTCCAAAGCACCTTGTCCCCATGTTGATGGGGACAAGGGCCTCATCCCCACAACCTTTGCTTGGTGGTTGTGGGGGTCTGTGGGCAGGGGGGCTTATTGAAATCTGGAAGCCCAATTTAACAAGGAGGCCCCCAGATCCCAGCCCCCCCTATGTGAATGGGCTTTAGGTACATCGTACCCCTACCCATTCACCAAAAAAAGTGTCAAAAAAGTAAAAAACACAAAAGACAGTTTTTGACAATTTCTTTATAAAAAAAAAAAAAAAGTGTACATCCATCTTTAATCGTGCTGCCCGATGGACCCGAAAAATAGAAAAAAACATGAAAAAACTCCGCCTCCATGGGAGGCCTCCCGGCGACTGCTGTCTCTTGGCTATGACAGCTGTTGTAAAGGCAAGCTCCGCCTCAATGGGAGGCGTCCCCCTGACTCCTATCTATCATTATATAGGCAAGGACGGGGCCATAAGTTTACATAACCGGGTGACCCTGCCCCCCTCTGACGGCACATGACATCAGAAGGGGCGGGGTCACTCAGTTACATCACCAGGTGGCCCCATCCTTGTCTATATAACAGCTGTCACCACAAGCTTTTTTTTTCTATTTTTCGGGCCCATCAGACAACGTGATTAAAGATGGATGGACATCGCGGAACACTTTATTTTTCTTTTTTAACCACCTCAATACAGTGCATTTTCGCCCCCTTCCTGCCCAAGCCATTTTTCAGTTTTCAGCGCTGTCACATTTTGAATGACAATTGCGCGGTCATACAACACTGTACCCAAATAAAATTGTTATCATTTTTTCCCCACAAATAGAGCTTTCTTTTAGTGGTATTTGATCACCTCTGGGGTTTTTATTTTTTGCGCTATAAACAAAAAAAGAGTGACAAGTTTACAAAAAAAAACACAATAATTTTTACCTTTTGCGATAATAAATATCCAATTTTTTTTTATTTAAAACAAATTTTTTCTCAGTTTAGGCCGATATGTATTCTTGTACATATTTTTGGTAAAAAAATCGCAATAAGCATATATAGATTGGTTTGTGCAAAAGTTATAGCGTCTACAAAATAGGGGATAGATTTATAACATTTTAATTTTTTTATATTTTTTTACTAGTAATGGCGGCGATCTGCAATTTTTATTGTGACTGCGATATTGCGGCGGACATATCGGACAGTTTTGACACATATTTGGGACCATTCACATTTATACAGCGATCCGTGCTATAAAAATGCATTGATTACTGTATAAATGTGACAGGCAGGGAAGGGGTTAACACTAGGTGGTGATCGAGGGGATAACTGTGTTGCTAGGGAGTGATTCTAACTGTAGGGGGTGGGGACTCACTAGGGGAGGAGACCGATCGGTGTTCCTCTGTACTGGGAACACACCATCGGTCTCCTCTCCTCTGACCGGACCGTGGATCTGTGTGTTTACACACACAGATCCACGGTCCTGCTGTGTTACCGGTAATCGTGGGTGTCCGTCGGCGGCGTGCGCGCGTCCCCTGATGGGCTGGGAAAGCGAGGCCGTCATATGACGCCTGCCCGCCACGAGAGCTGCGCCGCCTGGCCATCAATTGACGGCCGGCGGTCAGCAAGCAGTTAATAAAGGAATTGTCAAAAACTGTCTTTTGTGGTTTTTACTTTTACCCCCCGGTTCGGTTCGCACCAGAACCTGCAAAAGGACCGAAAATTTGCAGGAACATTGGAACCCCATTGAAGTCTGTGGGACTCGAACGTTCAAAATCAAAAGTGCTAATTTTAAAGGCTAATTTGCATGGTATTGTCCTAAAAAGGGTTTGGGGACCTGGGTCCTGCCCCAGGGGACATGTATCAATGCAAAAAAAAAGTCAGTTTTTTCGGGAGCAGTGATTTTATTGATGCTTAAAGTGAAAATAAAGTGAAATATTCCTTTAAATATCGTACCTGGAGGGTGTCTATAGTATGCCTGTAAAGTGGCGCGTGTTTCCCGTGCTTAGAACAGTCCCTGCACAAAATGACATTTTTAAAGGAATAAAAGTCATTTAAAACTGCTTGCGGCTTTATTGTAATGTTGGGTCCTGGCAATATGAATGAAAATCAGTGAGACAAACGGCATGGGTACCCCCAGTCTATTACCAGGCCCTTTGGGTCTTGTATGAATATTAAGGGGAACCCCGCACCCAAATTAAAAAAAAGGAAAGGAGTGGGGCCACCAGGCCCTATATACTCTGAACAGCAGTATACAGGCGGTGCAAACAAGACAGGGACTGTAGGTTTGTTGTTAAGTAGAATCTGTTTGCATTTTGAACTGGTACATTTTTAACGTGTTTAGCTCCAGCAAAAAAATCTATTTTAAGCTTTTTGGAAAACATAGGGAGGGTTATCACCATCTGTCTGTGCACCTCTTCAGAAGATTTTACCTCATTTTCTGTCCCAATGACAAATGTTTTTTTGACAATTTGGGGTTTTTAGTGAAACAAGGATTGGTGATAAAGCATCAGTGGAAAGGAGACACGTTTTTCCCATATTAACTCTTACAGGAGAGAATTTCCCTTCCTAGGGGTAGATTGTCTGTTGACTGTTGTCTCCTTCCGTTTGCAAGTAGGAGTCGTTTGTAAGTTGGATGTTTGAAAGTAGGGGCCTGCCCTATATACTCTGCAGAAATTGGGGCCTTAGGTGTTGGTGTTGTCACAACACTGTAAGCCCTCACAGTTACTCTTGGTGGGCGCAGGAACGGGCTCTGCTGTAAATATTAGATCAAGAATTGTAATTACATGCCCCTGTTGAACAGGGTCAGAAAAAGTGGGCCTTTGGTGGTGGTGGTGCTGGTGCCACAACACTGTAAGTCCTCACAGTTACACTTGGTGGGAGCTGGAACGGGCCCTGCTGTGAAATATTAGATCAAGAATAGTAATTATATGCACCTGTTGAACAGGGGCAGAAAAATTGGACCTTTGGTGGTGGTGGTGCTGGTGCCACAACACTGTAAGTCCTCACAGTTACTCTTGGTGGGCGGAGAAACGGGTCCTGCTGTGAAATATTAGATCAAGAATTGTAATTACATGTCCCTGTTGAACAGGGGCAGAAAAATTGGGCATTAGGCACTGGTGCCACAACACTGCAACCCCTCACAGATACTCTAGTTGGAGCACAGGAACAAGCCCTGCTGCAAAGTATTGCATCAAAAATTGTAATTACACACCCTTGTTAAACAGGGGCTGAAAAATTGGGCCTTAGGCACTGGTGCTGTTGCCACAAAACTGCAACCCCTCACAAATACTCTAGTTGAGTGCAGCAACGAACCCTCCTTGCAAAATATTGCATAAAAAATTGTAATTACACGCCCCTGTTAAACAGGGGCTGAAAAATTAGGCCTTAGCCACTGGTGGCGGCGCCCAGAACCAAAAATATTCTTACAAGCTATCAGCATGATCATTGAGGAGGAAGAGGATAGTCACTCAGCATAACAGGATAGTCACTCAGCATCAGCATAGGCAGTCTTGAAGGGATCTGACATTTCAAAAAAAATTATTCGATTACATCAGCATCAGGTGCTTGGTAGCTGGTGGTGATCCAAGACTGATTCATTTTTATGAAGGTCAGTCAAACCTCCAGCAGCACTGAATGTGCGTTCCGAATGAACGCTGGATGCAGGACAGGCCAGTAGCTCAATTGCATACTGTGCAAGCTCTGGCCAGTGATCCATCCTCAAGACCCAGTAACCCAGAGGATTTTCGGTGGGAAAGGTGTCCAAGTCAGATCTTGCCCCTAGGTATTCCTGCACCATGTAAAACAGACGCTGGCAATGGTTGCTGGAACTGTTCATACCTTGGGGCTGCGGACTAAAAAATTGTCTGAACGCATTGGTCAGACGGCCACCTTCTCCACCGCTCCTTCTTTGACTGACCGAAACCTCAGCAACACGTTGTCCAGGAACAGGAGTTTGTAACCTCCCAGTCTCTGGGAATGCATTGCACAGACCTTTCTGCAAGGCCTTCCAAAGATGTTTCATCCTCTGCTCCCTCTGCCATGGCAAGATAAGGTCCGCAACCTTTCCCTTGTAACGTGGATCAAGGAGGGTTGCCAGCCAGTATTGATCACTCTCCTTGATACCACGAATACGAGGATCCTTCCACAGGCTTTGCAGGATCAGGGAGGCCATGCAGCATAGGTTTGCTGAGGCATTCGGTCCAGAGTCCTCTGGGTCACTAAGGATGACATGTTCCGCAGCCACCTCCTCCCAGCCACGTACAAGTCCATGGGTTTCCTGGGACTGTAAATGATCCCTTAAAGACTGCTGCTGATGCTAAGTGCCAGGCTCCACCTCCATGCTGACACAATCCTCCTCTTCCTCCTCCTCCTCATCCTCTTCCTGTGTGATCGGCGGGCACGCAGGAACACTGTCTGGATAAAGGGGGCCTTGGGAGCTAAGGAAGTCCTCCTCTTCCTGCCTCTGTTCTGCCTCAAGTGCCCTGTCCATTATTCCATGCAGCGTGTGCTCCAACAGGTGGACAAGGGGGACAGTGTCACTGATGCATGCACTGTCACTGCTCACCATCCTCGTGGCCTCCTCAAATGGTGACAGGACAGTGCATGCATCCCTGATCAAGGCCCACTGGCGTGGGGAAAAAACAAGCTCCCCTGACCCTGTCCTGGTGCCATAGTCGCACAGGTACTCATTGATGGCCCTCTGCTGCGTGTGCAGCCACTGCAGCATGGCCAATATTGAGTTCCACCTGGTGGGCATGTCACAGATTAGGCGGTTCTTGGGCAGGTTAAATTCCTTTTGGAGGTCAGCCAGTCGAGCACTGGCATTATATGACCTGCGGAAATGCACACAGACTTTCCTGGCCTGCCTCAGGACATCCTGTAAGCCCAGGTACCTGCCCAAGAACCGCTGCACCACCAAGTTAAGGACGTGCGCTAAACAGGGCACATGGGTCAGTTGTCCCTGTCGGAGGGCAGAGAGGAGGTTGGTGCCATTGTCGCAAACCACCATGCCTGTCTTAAGCTGGCGTGGTGTCAACCACCTCTGAACCTGCCCCTGCAGAGCTGACAGAATCTCTGCCCCAGTGTGGCTTCTGTCCCCCAAGCACACCAGCTCAAGCACCGCATGGCATCTTTTGGCCTGCGTGCTTGCATAGCTCCTTGAATGCCTACGAAGCACCGCTGGTTCCGAAGTCAAATCAGCACAGGAAGAGGCCATGGAGGAAGAAGAAGAGGAGGGGGTGGAGGAGAGAGGTGTGGCAGAATCACCACTAGTAGTATTTTGGGGGCGTTGTGGCAGAACAACCTCCAACACTACTGCACCTTGTCCTGCATCCTTCCCAGCTGCCAGAAGAGTCACCCAGTGCGCGGTGAAAGATAGGTAATGTCCCTGTCCATGCGTCAGCGGTAATATGCATCTTACCGCTGACCGTCCTGTCCAGCGAGGCCAAGACTTTGCCTTCCACATGCCGGTAGAGAGCCGGAATCGCCTTCCGTGAGAAAAAGTGGCGTTTGGGAACCTGCCACTAAGGAACCGCACATTCCACAAACTCATGGAAGGGGGCAGAGTCTACCAACTGAAAAGGCAGCAGTTGAAGTGCTAGCAATTTAGCCAAGCTAGCATTCAACCGCTGGACATGTGGATGACTGGGAGCGAACTTCTTTCGGCGGTGCAGCAGCTGGGGCAGGGAAATTTGCCTGGTACAATCTGACGTCGGTGTACTGATAGCAAATTGCCCCAAAGTACTTGGCTGTGACACACCTAATTCTACACCTTCATTCCTCTCACTGCAGGTCTCAGAGAGGACTAAAGGTATAGTGGGGTTGGAGATCCCAGCTGATGAGGAGCAAGGAGAGGTCCTTGTTCTTTGGTGTGGGTCTTTTAGGTACGCTTGCCAACCAACTGCATGGCAGGCCAACATATGTCTGGTCAAGCATGTGGTGCCCAAGCGGGAGATGTTTTGGCCACAAGAGATACGCTTGAGACATATGTTGCAAATAGCAGCGTCTCAAAAAAGGCCCACACCAAAGAACTTTTGGAATAACGCGCAGAGACAGCAGCGCCCTGCACATGCGGAGCTCTGCGGTGTGATGCAGTCAGTGTGCTGCCCTTAAGCTGGCTCCTGGCGGGCATCCTGCCTCGTTGGTGATGTGCCTCCTCCTCTTCCTCCACCTCCTCTCTCCTATCAGGCACCCACGTTGAGTCAGTGACCTCATCATCCCCTCCCTCCTCATCACTGGAGCAAAGCTGGCAGTATGCTGCCGCTGGGGGAACATGACTGCCAGATTGCTGTCCTTCTTGGGCACCCCCTCTCTCTGGGCTCACGTTACTGCCTTCCTCTATCTGGGTACCATCATCGGAGCCTTCAAAATGCTGGGCATCCTCCTGGAGCATGTACCCAACACTTTGGTCAAACAGTTCGGGGGACTCCTCAGGAGGACATGGTGGGGCTAGAGAAGGAGTGACTGATGCCATTGAGCCGAGGGAAGAGGCCGCATTGGAAGCTGCTTTGCCAGACAAAGTACCCTGAGCCTGGGTGAGAGAGGATGAGGAGGATGAGGACGGCTTGGTCATCCACTCTACCAAGTCTTCCGCATGTTGCAGCTCAACACGGCCAGCTGCCGAAAAAAAGGACAAGCGTGTCCCACAGCCACATACTGATGAGGATGCACCGTCTCCACGACCAGCACTGTTGCCTCTAGACACAGAGCCTGCTTGCCCTCTTTTATTGGTTTGTGACTGTCTGCCTCTCCTTGTTTGCCTTCCAGACATACTAATGGCCTGCAGTGAGATGTAGCTGCACAAAGCTGGGATGTATCTATATACTGATACTGCAGCTAGCAGAATCAACTGCCTGCCTGTAGTATTATTAGTATGAGAACACCAGCAATTGTCTTCAGGTAGCTTTAGGTGCACACTGTGCAGAGGACGCAGTACACTAGCTGTAAATACTGTAGCTGCCTGTCTGTGGTATTAATAGGATCAGAAGAACACCACCAATTTTATTCAGGTACCTTTAGGTGCACACTGTGCAGCGGACACAGTGCATTAATTGTAAATACTGTAGCTGCCTGCCTGTGGTATTGATAGGAGCAGAACAACAGCAATTGTCTCCAGGTAGCTTTAGGTGCACACTGTGCAGAGGACGCACTACACTAACTATAAATACTGTAGCTGTCTGCCTGCGGTATTAATAGGATCAGAAGAACACCACTAATTTTCTTCAGGTAGCTTTAGGTGCACACTGTGCAGAGGACACACTACACTAACTGTAAATACTGTAGCTGCCTGCCTATGGTATTAATAGGAGCAGAACAACAGCAATTGTCTCCAGATAGATTTAGGTGCACACTGTGCAGAGGACGCACTACACTAACTGTAAATACTGTAGCTGCCTGCCTGTGGTATTAATAGGATCAGAAGAACACCACTAATTTTCTTCAGGTAGCTTTAGGTGCACACTGTGCAGAGGACACAGTGCACTAACTGTAAATACTGTAGCTGCCTGCCTGTGGTATTAATAGGAGCAGAACAACAGCAATTGTCTCCAGGTAGCTTTAGGTGCACACTGTGCAGAGGACGGACTACACTAACTGTAAATACTGTAGCTGCCTGCCTGTGGTATAAATAGGATCAGAAGAACACCACTAATTTTCTTCAGGTAGCTTTAGGTGCACACTGTGCAGAGGACACAGTACACTAACTGTAAATACTGTAGCTGCCTGCCTGTGGTATTAATAGGAGCAGAACAACAGCAATTGTCTCCAGGTAGCTTTAGGTGCACACTGTGCACCTGGACTACACTAACTGTAAATACTGTAGCTCCCTGCCTGTGGTATTAATAGGATCAGAAGAACACCACTAATTTTCTTCAGGTAGCTTTAGGTGCACACTGTGCAGAGGACACAGTACACTAACTGTAAATACTGTAGCTGCCTGCCTGTGGTATTAATAGGAGCAGAACAACAGCAATTGTCTCCAGGTAGCTTTAGGAGCACACTGTGCAGAGGACACACTACAGTAACTGTAAATACTGTAGCTGCCTGCCTGTGGTATCAGTGGCTGATGAAGGGGTGGGGGGTCAGCCTGTCAGTGCTCAGACTAAACACCGCACACTGCATCAAATTGGTCTGCATTGCTGTCGTCCCAGAAGGAAGCCTCTTCTAAAGATGATGCACAAGAAAGCCCACAAACGGTTTGCTGAAGACAAGCAGACTAAGGACATGGATTACTGGAATAAATGTTCTGTGGTCTGATGAGACCAAGAAAAACGTATTTGGTTCAGATGGTGTGAAGCGTGTGGCGGCAACCAGGTGAGGAGTACAAAGACAAGTGTGTCTTGCCTACAGTCAAGCATGGTGGTGGGAGTGTCATTGTCTGAGGCTGCGTGAGTGCTGCCGACACTGGGGAGCTACAGTTCATTGAGGGAACAATGAATGCCAACATGTACTGTGACATACTGAAGCAGAGCATGATCCCCTTCCTTCGGGGACTGGGCCACAGGGCAGTATTCCAACATGATAACGACACCAAACACACCTCCAAGATGACCACTGCCTTGCTAAAGAAGCTGAGGGTAAAGGTGCTGGACTGGCCAAGCATGTCTTCAGACCTAAAACCTATTGAGCATCTGTGGGGCATCCTTAAATGGAGAGTGGAGGAGCGCAAGGTCTCTAACATCCACCAGCTCCGTGATGTCGTCATGGAGGAGTGGAAGAGGACTCCAGTGGCAACCTGTGAAGCTCTGGTGAACCCCATGCACAAGAGGGTTAAGGCGGTGCTGGAAAATAATGTTGGCCACACAAAATATTACACTTTGGGCCCAATTTAGACATTTTCACTTAGGATATACTCACTTTTGTTGCCAGTGGTTTAGACAATAGTGGCTGTGTGTTGAGTTATTTTGAGTGGACAGCAAATTTACACTGTTATACAAGCTGTAAACTCACTACTTTACATTGTAGCAAAGTGTAATTTCTTCAGTGTTGTCACATGAAAAGATATAATAAAATATTTACAAAAATGGGAGGGGTGTGAGATACTGTATATATATATACACTACATGGTATATATATATATATATATACACTGCCTGCACTGTATATATAGTCTACACTACACTGACTACACAGTATATATATACATATATATATATATATATATATATATATATATATATATATATATATATATATATACTAAACTGCCTGCACGCACGCCACTATCTAACCTGCCTCTAGCTAACATTCTCTCAATCATAAGCATAACACTATATACGGCCGCCGTGTAAGCAGCCCAATATAGTGTGTGGCGTGGACTTAGCCCCCTGAGCCATGATTAGCTAAAGGCACCCATACCTCACGAGATTGTATGCCCCCTCAAATCAAGCTTTGTGAAAACCGTTGCTCCCTTGAGATGGTCAAATAACTCTGTAATCAACGGAATCGGATAGGCATTCTTAATCATGAAACGATTGAGACCCCTATACTCAATACAAGGTCTCAGTTCACCACTCTTATTCTTCACAAAGAAGAAACCAGCACCAGCAGGAGACAAAAATGCGGATGAAACCTCGGCAAACTACGTCTGTAACATACTCCTCCATGGCCTTATTCTCCAAGACCGATAAAGGGTAAACCCGGCCACGAGGGGGTATGGCACCAGGTTGAAGGTCAATTGCGCAATCATACGACCGGTGTGGAGGCAAACTACCGGCCTGACCTTTGTCAAAGACATTGCTAAAATCGCGGTACTCCTCCGGCAGGGAGGAGAGTGAAGAGGTGCTTAGGACCTTGGCTACCTTCTGGAAGCATGTCTTACTGCATTGTGGCGACCAGGAGAGAACCCAGCGGCTTATCCTTCTGGATAACTGGGGACAAAACAACGCCACCTAAGGTCTGTCCGTGACAAGACCTCAAGGTTCGGGCGTTCCCTGGAGGGGTAGGACAAGACTTCATAAAGTGACCTGCCTGGCCACAATAAAGGCACAATCGCTCCCTCCTCCTAAGGGTTCTCTCATCCGCAGAGAGACGCGTGAAGCCCAAGTGCGAGGGCTCATCTTCACTGACCGACTCAGTACCAAGAGGCATGGGAGGTGAGGGAGGCAAGGATGAGACTGCAAAGCTCTGAGAAAAATGTACAGGAGGCTTCCACAAGTTCTCCTTAAAAAAAAGTCTTTCTCTGAGTCTGGAGTCAATGAGGATGGCAAACATGATCAACTTCTCCAGCTCAGTGGGTATATCTCAGGCTGCAATCTCATCCTTGATGGTATCTGAGAGACCATGAAAAAAAGCAGCCACGAGGTCCTCATTGTTCAAAGCAACCTCTGCTGCCAGAGTACGGAATTCAATGGTGTAATCGGCAACAATTCTTGAACTCTGTTTGATGGACATGAGGCACTTGGCAGCAAAAGCGGAGCGTGCGGAAACGTCAAATACCCTTTTAAAGGAAGCCACAAACTCAGGATAACTCAAGACAACAGGTTTTTCCGTCTCCCATAGAGGGTTTGCCTAGGCCAAGGCTCTCTCAGAAAGCAAAGATATCACAAATACTACTTTGCTTCTGTCCGCGGGAAACGCCTGGGGCAGCATCTCAAAAGTATACCCCAACCTGGTTGAGAAACCCTCTGCATTGGACTGGATCGCCCCCAAATCGCTGGGGAAATGGAGCGGGACCAGACATACAGTGCCTTGAAAAAGTATTCACCCCCTTGGCTTTTTACCTATTTTGTTACATTACAGCCTTTAGTTCAATGTTTTTTTTTAATCTGAATTATATGTGATGGATCAGAACACAATAGTCTAAAAGTTGGCAAAGTAAAATTCGAAAAATATATACATAAAACTATATTTCAGAAATAAAAAACTGATAATTGGCATGTGCGTATGTATTAACTCGCTTTGTTATGAAGCCCATAAAAAGCTCTGGTGCAACCAATTACCTTCAGAAGTCACATAATTAGTGAAACGATGTCCACCTGTGTGCAATGTAATGCCACGTACACATGGTCGGACTTTTCGTCTACAAAAGTCCGACGGACGCCGACGGACTAAAGCTGGCTGACAATCCGATCGTGTGTGGGCTTCCCCGGACTTTCAGCGGACTTTTTCAGCCTCAAATCCGACGGACTTTAGATTTGAAACATGCTTCAAATCTTTACGTCATAACTACGACGGACTCCGAAATCCGCTTGTCTGTGTGCTAGTCCGACGGACAAAAACCCACACTAGGGCAGCTATTGGCTACTGGCTATCAACTTCCTTATTTTAGTCCGGTGTACGTCATCACGTACGAATCCGTCGGACTTTTGTGTGGTCGTGTGTAGGCAAGTCCGTTCGTTAGAAAGTCTGCCGCATGTCCGCCGAAAGTCCACCGGAAGTCTGTCGGACAGGCTGTCGGACTTTTGTAGACGAAAAGTCCGACCGTGTGTACGCGGCATAAGTGTCACATGATCTGTCATTACATATACACACCTTTTTGAAAGGCCCCAGAAGCTGCAACACCTAAGCAAGAGGCACCACTAACCAAATACTGCCATGAAGACCAAGGAACTCTCCATACAAATAAGGGACAATGTTGTTAAGAAGTACAAGTGAGGATTAGGTTATAAAAAAATATCCAAATCTTTGATGATCCCTAGGAGCATCATCAAATCTATCATAACCAAATGGAAAGAACATGGCCCAACAGCAAACCTGCCAAGAGACGGCCACACACCAAAACTCACGGACCGGGCAAGGGGGGCATTAATCAGAGAGGCAGCACAGAGACCTAAGGTAACCCTGAAGGAGCTTCAGAGTTCCACAGCAGAGACTGGAGTATCTGTACATAGGATGACAATAAGCCGTACGCTTCATAGAGTTGGGCTTTATGGCAGAGTGGCCAGAAGAAAGCCATTACTTTCAGCAAAAAACAAAATGGCACGTTTTGAGTTTGCGAAAAGGCATGTGGGAGACTCCCAAAATGTATGGATGTATGGAGGAAGGTGCTCTGGTCTGATGAGACTAAAATTTTACTTTTTGGGACCATTCACATTTATACAGCGATCAGTGCGATTAAAAATGCATTGATTACTGTGTAAATGTGACTGGCAGTGAAGGGGTTAACCACTAGGGGGAGCTGTAGGGATTAAGTGTGTCCTATGGAGTGATTCTAACTGGGGGGGGCTATGTGTGACACAACACTGATCACCGCTCCCGATTACAGGGAGCCGTGATCAGTGTCAGTGTCACTAGGCAGAATGGGGAGATGCTTGTTTACATCAGCATTTCCCCATTCTTCCTCTCCGTGAGACGATTGCGGGTATCCCCGCGGACATCGAGTCCGCGTGACCCGCGATCACACTCACGGAGCTCCCGCGCAAGCTGCTTCTTAAAAGGCAACGTACAGGTACATGAATGTGCCTGTAGAAGCGCCCTTCTTCCGATGTATATCGGCCAGAGCCGGTCGGCAAGCGGCTAGATAAGACAGTAGGCATAGGTGTAAGTGAAGAATGATCACATGGGGATGAGACTGAGCGTCGGCGAATACTCATATTTTGAATGCACATTGCCAAAACACAGGTTGAACACTGATATTTCTCCTGCACAGTATGAAGTAGCTGGGATTTTCACCACGTGGGTCTTACTGTCTGGATGCCAAAACGATAATTATTTTGCAATTATGCAGTACAACTTGGCAGTCCTAAGGTCATGAGAATAATAACATATAAGCTGAAGTACAAAGCCAGGGGGTAAGCATGGAACAGTGTAGATGACACCACAGTCTAAAACAAGCCATTAAGAAAGGGGAAATCACAGTGAAAGAGTAGCAGAGTGTGTACAGTATGACAGTACACTGCCTGAAACACAGAGTCAAGAAGAATTAGGCACTGGAAGAATCACATAAAATGAGACACGTAGACATTTCAGACCTGGAAGACACATACAGAAACCAAGCTGGGAGACTAGAGTAAATAGCAACATGAGCAAAAATAGCACATTTGAAAATGATAGATGTGTTGAGAGGAATAAAGTGGGTTTTCAGAAAATAGCATTACATTCATGTATATCTGGAGTGCAGTGATCTAGCAGCACTTCGTACCAAGTCACAGTGGCCACGTGGCTAGCACTTCCATCCAGCAGCACTAGGGTCGTCGATTCGAATCCCAACCATGGCACTAACTGCGCAGAGATTGCAAGTTCTCCCTGTGTCTGCGTGGGTCTAAATGGGCTCTAGTATATGTACATATGAATGGGAGTTAGGGACCTTAGATTGTAAGCTACTTGAGAGCAGGGACTGATGTGAATGTACAATACATATGTAAAGCGCTGCGTAAATTGGCGGCACTATATAAGTACAGTACCTGTAATAAATAAATAAGTTGTTGATGGTGTGGGCAGCATAACCTTTAAGATTGCAATTCAAGATTTTCCCCACATGAAACCATTGCTGCAATAGCTAGATAGTGCAGACAGCTAAAGTTTGACAATGGAGCAGGGCTGTAGTCAAGGCACCAAACAATGACAAAGCAAAGCTCAAGAACGAGCCAAATTAAGGTCCCAGAAAATGAATCATCTACCAGAGTATAAAAAACTACGAAAGACCCCCTATCGGGGCTTTAAGGCAGCCAATAAAATACAATAGAAGTGGTCAAAAGGATTAATTTTATTGGTACAAAAATATCATAAAAATAGGTAAATTGATTCTGACTGTTCAAGTCAGGACATGAACTGTGTGCATCATAAAAGTTACAACGGACAATACCCGTATCTAGGAACAGTACAAATTGCAATGTGTTATGAGTACAACCAATGTGTCCTTAAGGGTATAATCCCCTAAAGTAAGGCAAAAGGCAGTGCCTAAGGATAAAAACAATGTACAATACAATATATGGGACAACAGGAATTGTAGATATGAATCCTGACGCGTTTCGACCCTCACTGGGTCTTCTTCAGAGGATGGGTTGTCCGCTGTGGAAATGCAAACATATATCGAACAATGGCATAAGACTCAACAATAGCAAACCCCTCTGTATACAGTATGACATGTCTGCATAGATTCCATAATTACCTATCGACAAGGTTCCTGGCAATACAAGATATTTAAGGTAATGTAGTTCTTCCTATGTCCTCTGTCTCCCCCGTGCCGGGCCAACTCCCCAGGGGAAGGGTGGCGGACCAGATGTGCCTTATGAGGGATCACGCCTATATGCCCCCCACGTATGTGCAGGGGAGGGGAGGGGCCACGAATGGCCAGGAGCTGCGCCTGGAGAAATTCACGTTGGCACTGAAGAAAAAAATAAAAAGTGAGGAGTCAGTAGACTCCTCAAATGTTTGAAAGTTTCCCTATTGCAGGGCATTATAGTGGGTCCATGGGTGTGCAGGGAAACATACAGAAAGTGGAAAGAAAATGGAAGGAAGTAAAATGGATGAAGGGGAGGGAAGGCGGGGAAAAGGAAAAAGGTGGGGAGGGAGGACGGTAGGGGAAGGGAAAAAAAAAAAAAAAGGAGGGGAAAGGAAGGGGTTGAGTAAGGGGAAGGGGAGAAGGGGAGGGGAAAAAAGGAGGGGGGGGGAGGGAGAGAGAGGGGAAAAATAGAAAAGAGAAGAAGTGTGAAGGTGAATGAATAGATGCAAGAAAAAACAGTGAACCACGCAGAGTGAGAAAAATGTGGCAGTGAGTGAGAAAAATAGACAAACAACGGCAAAGACCCTGCAGCCCATCAAGGACCATAGGTAGTAAGAATATTGAATGGAAAGCAATGGGGTAGCAGCACCACAGGGGGAGAAGGGAGTGAAAGAAAAGGATGTGAAAAAATGGGTGAAGGGGGGGATTGGGAGTGATGGGTGGGGACAGTGGTGCACAGTGGAGGAGGGGGGGGGGGAAGAGGAAGGGAAAGAGGTGGTGGATAGGGGGGAAAAAAGGGGGGGGGGGGGAAAGGGGGAAAAGGAAAGGAGAAAGGGGGGGAGTGATTGGGAAAAGGGAGTGAGGTATGGACAGGGTTGGTGCGGAGTGTACAGTGGTATGGGGAAAGGGAATGTGAAGTGAGTGGACTGGAAGGTGAGAACACAGGATGAACACAAACCTCAACCAAAACAAACAGCAACCAAAAGTGTGAAAAAACTGTGATAAAGTGCATGGGTGATCAGGGAACTGTTTACCCAATTAGGCGGACCAAAATGGTTAAGTATGGTATTCCTGGTTCTGAGAAGTTAAATTACAAAAAATCAATCTTAACAAAATAAAGAAATATGTAGGGAAAAATGCTAGAAAGCATGTCAAGTTTACTTACCAATCACTTAGATCGGTGGGTGCATAGCCAGGTATCAAGCAGTTTGAAAAGATTCAATAGCCTTCCCTTGAAACTTGATGCATTTTATAGGGAGTGTCATGTGACTAACTCCCATCAGGTGCAGACATACTGGCACACTCGTCCCTCCTCCCCCCCCCCCCCCCCCACACAGGGGAAGAGCAGCACAGCTGTGCGCTCTAACATGACCCCCCCGGCGTTCAGGAGGAGTGTTTTTTCCCTTCCCCTACCGTCCTCCCTCCCCACCTTTTTCCTTTTCCCCGCCTTCCCTCCCCTTCATCCCTTTTACTTCCTTCCATTTTCTTTCCACTTTCTGTATGTTTCCCTGCACACCCATGGACCCACTATAATGCCCTGCAATAGGGAAACTTTCAAACATTTGAGGAGTCTACTGACTCCTCACTTTTTATTTTTTTCTTCAGTGCCAACGTGAATTTCTCCAGGCGCAGCTCCTGGCCATTCGTGGCCCCTCCCCTCCCCTGCACATACGTGGGGGGCATATAGGCGTGATCCCTCGTAAGGCACATCTGGTCCGCCACCCTTCCCCTGGGGAGTTGGCCCGGCACGGGGGAGACAGAGGACATAGGAGGAACTACATTACCTTAAATATCTTGTATTGCCAGGAACCTTGTCGATAGGTAATTATGGAATCTATGCAGACATGTCATACTGTATACAGAGGGGTTTGCTATTGTTGAGTCTTATGCCATTGTTCGATATATGTTTGCATTTCCACAGCGGACAACCCATCCTCTGAAGAAGACCCAGTGAGGGTCGAAACGCGTCAGGATTCATATCTACAATTCCTGTTGTCCCATATATTGTATTGTACATTGTTTTTATCCTTAGGCACTGCCTTTTGCCTTACTTTAGGGGATTATACCCTTAAGGACACATTGGTTGTACTCATAACACATTGCAATTTGTACTGTTCCTAGATACGGGTATTGTCCGTTGTAACTTTTATGATGCACACAGTTCATGTCCTGACTTGAACAGTCAGAATCAATTTACCTATTTTTATGATATTTTTGTACCAATAAAATTAATCCTTTTGACCACTTCTATTGTATTTTATTGGCTGCCTTAAAGCCCCGATAGGGGGTCTTTCGTAGTTTTTTATGCATTTCATGGGGTGTGCAGCCCTTTTGTCTACACTCACGTGAGTGTCATTCGTTGTCTAACATCTACCAGAGTATTAAGTCAAAAGACAAGCATTGGTTGGGAACAAAAAGTCAAAGAGCATTTTGAGGGCAAAAGCTGGATCAAGCTAGTAGACATACTATTTAACCACTTCAGCCCCTGAAGAATTTACCCCCTTCCTGACCAGAGCACTTTTTGCGATTCGGCACTGCGTCGCTTTAACTGACAATTGCACGGTCCTGCGACGTGGCTCCCAAACAAAATTGGCGTCCTTTTTTTCCCACAAATAGAGCTTTCTTTTGGTGGTATTTGATCACCCCTGCAGTTTTTATTTTTTGCGCTATAAACAAAAAAATAGCGACAATTTTGAAAAAAATGCATTATTTTTTGCTTTTTGCAATAATAAATATCCCCCAAAAATATATAAAAAAACATTTTTTTTCCTCAGTTTAGGCCGATACGTATTCTTCTATATATTTTTGGTAAAAAAAAATCGCAATAAGCATTTATTGATTGGTTTTCGCAAAAGTTATAGCGTTTACAAAATAGGGGATAGTTTATGGCATTTTTATTTTTTATTTACTAGTAGTGGCGGCGATCAGCGATTTTTATCTTGCGACATTATGGCGGACACGTCGGACAATTTTGGCGTGATTTTGGGACCATTCACATTTATACAGCGATCTGTGCAATTAAAATCACATTGATTACTGTGTAAATGTGACTGGCAGTGAAGGGGTTAACACTAGGTGGCGCTGTAGGGGTTAAATGTATCCTAGGGATGTGTTCTAACTGTAGGGGGGATGGGCTAGTAGTGTCACTACACTGATCGCTGCTCCCGATGACAGGGAGCAGAAATCAGTGACACTGTCACTAGGCAGAACGGGGAGATGCTTGTTTACCTTAGCATCTCCCCGTTCTTCCTCTCCATGAGGCGATCGCGGGTATCCCCGCTGCGATGGAGTCCGCTGGACTCGCGACCCGACTCACAGAGCTCCCGGCCGGCGCGCACGCACTGGCATGGCGGCAATTTCAAAAGGACTTACAGGTACGTCCTTTTGCCTAGCTGTGCCATTGTGCCGACGTACATCGGCGTGCACCGGTCGGCAAGCAGTTAAATGGCTCATTTGTGATCGCTGGTGCATGCTATGTGTTACTGCAGATGTAGGTCTGATCTGGAAAGCATGTGCGGTCATGAAAGACCATGGCAGTAGTCCACAGATTTTATTTCTAACGGGTTAGTTTGAGTTAGTGCACTTCACACCTTATTAAAAAGCCTTATAGTAGCAATAAGGACAGAATCAGCAGTGGTGACATACAACAGTGGTGTCCAAATATTTATCTTGGAATTATCTTTAAAATAAAACCCATCAGTTCTTCCATTTTTAATGAATAAACCTGCCAGTCTTTCAGTTGTGGTGTTTTTAAAAGACTACAAATACATTTTGAGCCAGTGGGTTTCCACGTTGTGTCTACTTATTGCTGGCAGCTATAATCCATGAATTACAGTCTAGTATGTTTGAAGTAATTGTAGGAGCCCTATTTGACTACGACCCCATACCAAGTTGGTAAATCCGAAGACAAAAATCTGCAGAAAATCTAATAGTGTGTATGGGGCTTACCTGTATTAAGAAACTGAGGTGTTCAGAATCAGGTGTGTTAGAATTTACTAATTAAGACTGAATAATCAAGGTCGGGTTTACACTGGTCTGACAAACGCTCCTACATTGGGAGCTCATGGCGCATGACGTGGGAAAATCAATGTTTCCCTATGGGAGCCGTCTTAACTGGTCCGACACAAGTCGGTCCGACTTTGAAAATGCTCCCTGTACTTCTTTGGTCCGACTTTGATCCTACTTCAGCCCATTGAATATCATTGGTGTTGGATCAAAGTCGGATCCCTGTTCATTGAAAGTCGGACGTATGTCGGCTTCAAGTCGCAGGGCAAAGTTGGATCCAAAGTAGGACGGCTGTCGTATCACACCAGTGTAAACCCGGCCTGAAACTTCAAGTAGCGATCACAAGCAAATAAGCAGCAAGTGACAGCTGTCTTGATCTTCACTATTGGCCTTTGATTTTGTTCATATTTACACAGTTAGATCAACATGCTTATCAGTCCTGGTTAGTTCAATTCTGCATGATTCCATTGTATTCCTGCAATTTCTTTTGGTAAAATCACATATATTGCTGTATATACTAGGGCTGATAAACTGTATATACATTTTGCAAAATGTAGGAATATAAAAACACCACATTAGAAAACACTCTTTATTTGTTTTTTTAACAAAGGCAGTAAAAAATAAGTGCAGAAATGCTGCACCAAATGCTTTAAGGCAGCAAGTTCGAAGTACACAAACAAAAACTCCCAACAATACAGTGTTCAATTTTATAAGTTCAGACAGAAGGCAGTAACTGTACAGAAGAGAATTGAATAAAACTGAGAATGAAAATCTCAGTTTGAACAAACAAAATATATATAAAATATGAACACATAAATGCAGTCTTCTCCCAAACTGAAGGTGCAATTTTTAAAAAAAGGTTCTCCCAGAAAATGTACAAAAAAAGTTCTTGCAAAAATACAAAACTTTATCAAATGCTAGTGCATAATTAAGCGTGTATCAACATAGTGATCTTTTTGTCCTTATTCCAATGATGCTATCACAATGCCAGCATGTCTATATGCTACAAACTTAGCAGCAGGGATAAGGGGTTAAAAAAAATGCATTCTTTGCATTACTTTTATTAAAAAAAATTAAATTAGTGAATAAAAATAGAATTTGCTTTAATAAAAAAATTATTACCAGTCAGTAGCCTTTTAAAGCAAGCTAATTTTGTAAAAAAAAAGTAAAAAAAAAAAAAAAAAAAATCAGCACTCATACAAATATATATTTTTTTACATATATCTGAATAAAATACAGTCCTCAGCATTCACAGAATTGAAGTCACGTATATTTTGTGCTTGTGAACATTTGTGAATCTTGTAGTAATGCTTGCCACTGTTTTGTGTATCAAGGCATTTTGTCAACTGCAATTAGACAGTAAATGGTAGAGCTCCTGCTCTTAATGTGAAAACAAATATATATATAAAACATCAATACTGGTATTAAGTTTACTTGTTCTTTAAAAACTGTTCAGATTTTGCAAGTGTAATAAATTACAATGCCATTAATGCCCAAATAATTTAGGCAGAATTTTAATTTTTGTGTATGGAAATGTACACCCTCCAAATAACTATTGGTAGGATGAAAATCCAACAAAAAGCTAAGAAATTAGAACAAAATGCACTTTGTGCTTCTCCCAACTGTTGTACCACAACAAAGTGTCCCAATTAACAAAACTCCCAAAGTTTAATGTAGAGGAATTGTTCAACAGAATCCCAAATTATCTTTTAAGTGTTTCCAAAATGATAATGCTTGTTCAGATCAACCAGCCCATCACATGACAAGGGTGGATACCGTCTTCATGCATTGATGATACATTTCTGTATACAGCTTCTGGTCGTCTATCTTTCCACAGGACATTGCTTCCAATGTGTTCCCAAGTTGCTGTGGGGAGAGGAGATTAGTGTCATTTTAAAGCTATAGAAATATACATTTATTTATTTTTATCATGCTCAATTTGGATCTTTTTTTTTTTTAATCAATGTGTCCAAGACGGTTCTTAGTCACAAAATGTAATAAATGTGTCTTAGTCATATTCTTCAGAAAAATAAATAAGCTTATAAAATGTTTACTTTTTTTATTAACATACCCAGGTATGTACAGTCAATACTGGTATTTGCATATCCAACTGAATACTACTACCTAATTTTCATATTCATATTAGCACCCACATTTAAAACTTTTCATGACAGGCATATGTAGCCTGCCATTTCTGACCTGAAAATGTTAGTATCCTGATCATTATGTTATGCTTTTGGCTTCCATACTTTAAAGTGATATTAAAGTATTTTGTTTAAAAATAAACATGTTATACTTGCTGCACAGAGCAGCCCTGATCCTCCTCTCGGGTCCCGCGTCGGCGCTCCTGGCCCCTCCCTGCTGCCCTCACAGCAAGCATCTTGCTATGGGGGCACCCGAGCCGAGCCACTGCTCTGTGTTCATTTAGGTTCGCCCCCCCTTCACTCCTCATTGGCTCACTGACTTTGATTGACAGCAGCGGGAGCCAATGGCCAATCAGGAGGGAGAGTCCCGGGCAGCCGAGGCTCTTGTGTAACATTGCAGGTTTGAGATGAGTCTCAGGTAAGTATTAGGGGGGGCTGCTGCACGCTGAAGTTTTTTCATCTTAATGCATAGAATGCATCAAGAAAAAAAAAAACTGCCTTTAGAACCACTTTAAGTCATCTATCCAGAACAAGTGTGCAGATCTGTAGAGTTGGAAGTTCTTATTCTCATACTTGTTCCAGGCCAAATATGAATGTTTAATTTTACATTCTGGTAAAAGGCCTGTGTTTACGGGCTTAGAGCTTGTGTTAATGGGCATATGCAGAGTGCATCTAGGTGCATTATGTTTGCATTTGAGATCAGTTTAAGATGGGCCTGAGATCACTCGCTGTTCATTAACATGCATTTGACCTGCGGTTAACTGCTTTCTTCTATATTACCATTGACCTGTATATAGAGAAAAAGTTCTCAAACACAAAAACGCCAGTTGACATAGGCCCTAAAATAGGTCTGAGGTGTTTTTTCTTTTTATTTACTCATTTATTTTCTTCCTAAGGGCCAGTTCACACCATAGAAAAGCAGTCCGCATGTGTTCCAGATGCTTTTCTGCATGCACATTTTTGATACGTTCAAGTGCATTTTTGATGTAGTCCAGTGGATTTTTCCCCCTCTTTTTTCTTAACCTTAAGGGCCAGTTCACACCACAAGCAGTCCAGTGCGTTTTTTTCCTGCATCAAAATTGAAAGTAGGTTGTATGATTTTAAATGGCATAGTTCACACCAGTGCTTGCAGTTCCAGAAAAATAAGTACAACATGCTGCATTTTTCCTGCACTGGACTGTACTGGAATGCTGTAAAAAGGAAAACGTACTGGAAGCACCAAAAACACACAGGAACACATCCTTATTTAAGGTTAAGAAAAAAAGAGGGGGGAAAACGCACTGGAACGCATCAAAAACGCACATGCAGAAAAGCATCTGGAACACATTCGGACTGCGTTAATATGGTGTGAACTGGCCCTAAATAAGGACATGTGTGTTTCAGTGCGTTTTACAGCGTTCCAGTACAGTCCAGTGCAGTGCAAGAAAAATGCAGCATGTTCTACTTTTTTTTCCTGGAACTGGAAAGCCCTGTAACTGCAAGCACTGGTGTGAACTATGCCATTGAAAAGCATAAAAAAAATAATAAAACGCACCGGACTGCATGTGGTGTGAACTGGCCTTAAGGGCATGTGAAAATGTCTGTGTAAAGGTCAATAAAACTCAAAACAGGTATTTAGGATTTGGGTGGGTATTAGTGGGATAAATAACATGCATTTGAAATTCATATGATAAGATTTACTTTCAGTATTATGTGTTTTAGCACCTCCTCCAAAGCAATAATGAAGGTGACACTATCCCAAAGCTGAAATTGATAATTATGTGATTGTTTTACATTATAACACATTATAATGGACCTTAATGGATGGTTAATGGAGCAGCTCCTGCAGTGAATAAAAACGTACACCGCATTCTGGGAAAGGTAGTTGTTCAAATAATATAAATAAGTGAATTTGACATACAGTATATCTCTGCGTGACATGCATACTGATCTAAATGGTAATGCCTAGCCTGCGTATATTTCACAATCATATCAGTGTTTGCATATGTTACCTAAACACCTAGATAAAACTTCTGAGAACTTGCCTGCATCTTGTTCATAAAGCCTTTCCCTAGTGCTCCATTGTCCAAAAAATATATGTCAATATCCTCTTATGATGTGTTAAAGTAAACAAAGTGACTTAAAGGAAAAAAAAATAAAAAATAGTGTGAAACCTGGACATTTTGCTCCTAATCAAATCTGTGTTACAAGTCATGTAATCTGTTCTAAGCACTTTTCACTTTCTATTTCCCAAGGTGAATAAAACATAGATCTGGGATAGCTATTGTGAGGTTTTTACAAAAGCAAACACTTATTTCTTGGATGTGTCAGTAATTTTGAAAGAAACAGCTGCACAAATAAAATCAAACCTCATGGCTTAAAGAGAAAGTAAAAGGCACAGTTGATTGCACGTGACTGAATATTAGTATGCTACTGGATTTCTGTGCTATTATTTAAAAAATGATATATTTTGCAGGTTTTGTATTCCTCAACTGTCTTCTAATCAATGTATCATTAATGCCTGGTACACATGATGAGATTATTGGACGAATGATTGTCTGTTTTTTTTGCATGCTAGTCTCACATTGAAAATAAAAGAGGTTTCTAAAGTTATGAAAATTCTCGTAAAACAGAATAAAAATTTGGAAGTGATGAAGGACAACTGTACTGATTAAACGAAAATTGTACGATCTAGTATCAAACAAGAAAATTTTTTGTGTCTGTCCCTTCGGATAATATTGAATGAATTTTAGTGATCAGCTCTTAAAAGCTACGTACTAAACGATCAGATTATAGTACGATCACTTCAAAGGCGGTATTTTTCGTATGATTTTCTGATCGTGTGTATGGGCCTTAACAGCATGTAGTGACCAAAAACAACCCACAATGAAGTTTTGGGACACTTGAAATGCAAGTTTCTTAAGTCACACAAATTAGAGAAGGATGGCAATATATAATATGTATATATGTGTATATAATATTGTAATATTATATCACAACGGATAAAACAAAATTATTATTAGTTCACCATGTGAGCATTCAGTTATAATAATAACAAAGTACCTGTAATGGGCTTGAAAATAGTCTATTTCTTTGAGCAGTAAATGACCTCAGCCTGTGATCCTCTTTCATCAGTAAAGAGCTGGTAAGAAGATTCTGTAAAAAAAAAAGGGCAAAAGAGATTGTTTGGTTAACATTACACTGCATGAGTTACAATGATTTTCTTTGAAGCAAAAAAAAAAAAACACATTTTTGGTGTCTCCATTTGCTACAGCTTTTACAGATGTGTCTTACTTTCACCGATAGGTTTTACAATTATAAGGAATAACAAAGGCTTCCCATACTGAACTCAATGGCCACATCATCTAACTACAGGAGACCACAATAATAACAAGCCCGGTGGGTATTCAACCCACCAGTGGCTACCAAAACTGATATATATTTGGGTAGACCTCCTTAACCACTTCCCGCCTGGCCTATAGCAGATTGACGGCCGGGCGTTGGTTCTGTTATCCTGACTGGGCATCATATGACATCCTGACACATAGCATCTCCGATCGTGGTAAGGAGCCTCTGACAGAGGCTTCTTACCATGTGATCAGCTGTGACCAATCACAGCTGATCATCACGTGAACCAGGAATTGCTGGTAAACGGCTTTCCTCGGTTCGCGCTGACAGGGAGAGCCAATCGGCGGCTCTCTCTGTCAGAGGGGGGGTCTGTGCTGATAATCGATTATCAGCACAGCCCCCATCAGATGTGCCCATCAGCTGCCAATCAGTGCCCAACAGCTGCCAGTCAGTGCCCCCTCAATAAAGTCTCAGTGCCAATCAGTGCCCACCACAGTGCCAATCAGAGCCCACCACAGTGCCCAGCAGTAACACCTGTCAGTGCCGCCTATCAATGCCCATCAATGCTGCATATCAGTGCCGCCTATCGGTGCCCGTCAGTGAAGGAGAAAACAAAATTTTATGACAGAAACTAAGAAAAACTTTTTTTTTCCCAAAAATGTCGGTCTTTTTAGTTTGTTTAGCAAAAAATAAACTCAGAGTTGATCAAATATCACCAAAAGAAAGCTCTATTTGTGGGAAGAAAATGATAAAAATTTAGTTTGGGTACAGTGTTGCATGACCGTGCAATTGTCATTCAAACAGAATGACAGCGACAGTGCTGAAAGCTTAAAATTGTCCTAGGCAGGAAGGGGTGAAAGTGTCTGGTATTGAAGTGGTTAATGACATGTCAGTCTTCAAAAGAAGAAGCAAGTTATATCAAAGTATGTATATAGAAAGCCAAAATGTATTTTAGTTTGGGATTAGAGAAGATAAGGGTTAAAACTCCTTTAAGTTTTTTATGCTATGTTCCCACTAGAATATTTTATCTCTATTCCTTTTCCAGTGATATTATCACAAAAAATTTGGGAATTCCTGTCACTTCTGGACCTGGTGACAGTAGCCACCAGGACACATAGGCACGGTGGCTCTCCCCAGTGAGGACACAGGCAGCAATAAAACCCTTCCAGGTGTTCCAAGCCTCCTATATACTATAGCAAAAAAACTGCTTTAGATACACTTTAACCACTTAAGGACCAGAAGGATTTACCCCATTATTGACCAGGCCATTTTTTTGCGATACGGCACTGCTTTAACTGACAACTGTGCAATGTTGTACCCAAACAAAATGTATGTCCTTTTTTCCCACAAATAGAGCTTTCTTTTGGTGGTATTTGATCACCTCTGCGGTTTTTATTTTTTGCGCTATAAACAAAAAGAGAACGACAATTTTGAAAAAAAAAGCAATATTTTTTACTTTTTCCTATAATACATACCCCCCCCCCCCCCAAAAAAAAATAAAAAATTTCTTCCTCAGTTTAAGACGATATATATTCTTCTACATATTTTTGGTAAAAAAAAAAATCGCAATAAGCATATATTGATTGGTTTGCGCAAAAGTTATAGCGTCTACAAAATAGGGAATAGATTTATGCCATTTTTACTATTATTAGTTTTTTTACTAGTAATGGCGGTGATTTGCGATTTTTAGTGGGACTGCGACATTGCGGCGGACAGATTGCACACCAGACTGACATTTTTGACACTTTTTTGGAAACCAGTGATTTTATTACAGTAATCAGTGCTAAAAATATGCACGGTTATTGTAATAATAACACTAGCAGGGAAGATGTTAACATCAGGGGCAATCAAGGGGTTAAATGTGTTTCCTGTAGGTGTTTTATAACTGTATGGGGGATGGGCTGCCTTGGGAAACACACAGATCCGTCTTCCTGCATAGCAGAAAGACAGGATCTGTGTGATCTCCCGTCAGAGCGGAGATCTTCCTTGTTTACACAGGCAGATCACCGTTCTGTCACTGCAGGGAATGATCGCGGGTGGCCGGCGGACATCGAGTCCGCCCCACCTGCTGATTGGCTCCCCCGCTGGCCAGTGGGCACACCCACAAAATAGAGTTCATGAGCCGACGTATAATGATGGTGATTCGCAGGAACGAGCCGACCTGCCACAGTACAATGACGGCGGCTGGTCGGCAAATGGTTAAGGAAGTGACTGCACATGTCTACTCCTGTAAAGTACATCAACTAGTCTTCTAAGGCAGGCCATACATGGTGCACATTTCTTTCCTGCAACCACGGGCTGCAGGAAAGAAATTTGCATGATTTTCCATCAACACAGATAGTGCTGACAGGGGAATCCCTCCTGCCGGGAGGCAGCCAATAATGACAACTGCAAGACAATCCGGCAGGCTGGTTGTACCCAAGTTGATTGATCAACTTGGTACATTCAGTCCGCCCATTAACAGGTCGAATCTCAGACAGTTCCTGCTGAACCAACAGAAATTCATACAGTGTATGGCCAGCCTTATGGACGGTGCATATAGCTTTTCGTATTATCTTTTGACAGTGGACATGTTTTTAAACAATGAAAATAAATTCTCAGTTCATTTTCAGGGTGTTTTCTGATTATCTTTGCACAGTGTGAAGCTGTGGTTTGTCTTCAGTAACTATGAAGTGAGACAATTCCATTAAAGTGCTGACTTACTGGAGTATCTTCCAGAATATTGTGCTGTGTAAAAAGCTGAGCCACGAGGTTATCAGATTCCCAGTAGACGTTTTCCATCTTATGAGTTGGAGACTCTACCTGAAAACAACAAAATGATGCCACTTATGTCAGAATAACATTGTTGAAATAAATTCCAGAAAGCAGATGTTGGCATAGTTCCTAACACTTGCAAGAATACCTGTCATTAGACAAATACGTGGGCCGATACAGATTAGCAAGACAGTAAGGCAAGTAGCATTTTCTGAAGTAACCAGTTATGGTAGACTACAAATTTCTCTGAAGACAGGTTCCCTTTGACATAACAGTTTTGCCCAGTTTTCATAGCAAGAATTTTTTTTATTAAAATGGCTTTTCAGGAAATTTAAATTAAATGCTAAATGAGACCATGAACAAAATCATGAGATCATGAACAAAAGGAGCCTCAGACTTGGGGAGAGTGCAAAATCAGGTGCAGCTGTGCATGGTAAACAATCAGCTTGTTCAATTAATCTTTGACAAAATACCTGGAAGCTGATTGGTTTCTACGCAGGGCTACACCAGATTTTCAACTCTCCAGTTTTAGTAAATCAACCCTACTGAAGCTGCCAAACTTTAGCTCTTCAGTGGCAGTGATGTCACATGCAAAGGAACTAAAAAAGGTAATCTTCAACACTCAGAGCTTGCTTGTGACAGTTTCTACGTGAGGCTTCTAAAACAGATATTGCGACAAGTTCAGTTTAAAATAATGAATAATATTTGTGCAATTTCTTTTCAAGACAAAATATAACATTCTACATACACTTATTAACTTTGGTGAAAATTAAATTTTACTATCAAAACGGAATATGTCTTGAAATGAAACCAAAATACCAGGCCCGATTTATTAAAATATCTGAATCTCTGCTGCACATGAAGGAGCAGATTATCCTTTTGACTACTGTACTGCAAAAATGTGATTCAGTTTCAACTTATATCACAACGATAAATAACTCGGACTGTAATATATTATTCCAGCTTAATTGCATGGACCAAACACATTAGAAAGCATCAGAGATGGTGAAATACACTTTATGGTTTTACAGTGTTATAGGATTCATATTTATTCTGAAGTATACAATATATAATACATGGAAGTCTGCAGGAAGATCTACTTGCTTACCTCTTGCTTAATTTTCTTTAGAACAGGTTCCTCTGTCTCATGGAACTCTGCTACAATGCCAGAATCATCAGACTCCTGTTTGATTACTTCCTGAAGGTCTTCTGCAAGGTGTGAGGGTGTGTGATGCTGAAAGAATGTAAGAGAAACTATTGTAAGCATTAAAGCACATCCTGCCTACTTGCTGTACCTGAGCAAACCAGCCCTTTCGTTCCGCTTACCGAAAGTTTCAGTGGCCCGTATTTGAACTCCTGAGCAGCTAACGCGTTTTTGAAGGGAGTGGGTGTTCTTGGAGAGCTGTCCAAAATTGATCGTTTCATGGCTGGTGTCCTAAGGCTGTAAATGTCAAGGGGCAAATGTAAATTTGCTATTTTTTTTTTTTTTTTTACAGTTTTGAAACAAATACAACCTATTCAGATAGCTTTGTAAAATGCTAACCACATATGCTACCTCCAATTCTGTAGCAAAGTGACCATTCTGAGCACTACTTTTGATAATCAATTAGTATAGCAGATATGAAATGATTAATATTGAGCCTACACAAAAAAGAAAAAAACAAAAACACCCCAGAATTGCTTTAGCAAAATGTCGGGCAAGTGAATAGTTACTACATAAAACATAGGGAGGTTGATTTACTACAGGCAAATATACTGTGCACTGCAAGCGCAGTTGCTCTAGATCTGTGGGGAAGCTCTGAAATGAGGGAAAGCTCTGCTGATTTCTATCATCCAATCATGTGCAAGCAAAAATGCAGTGTTTTTATTTTCCTTGCATATTCCACTCAGATCTAGAGCAACTATACTTACAGTGCACAGACTATTGGCCTTTAGTAAATCAACCCCACTACTATTAAAAGTAGATCTATACTTAAATGTTAACTTGGCTTTTGGTCATGTGACTGGCAAAACCTTTCACTAGAAACAGCTGAAAGCAATCATTTTGAGGGCTGTCCTTATACTTTTGCCCATATAGTGCATTTTAGGGGGAAAAAAACCTACATGTGATTTTCTTTCTGTAGTCGCGTTGTGTGGTCCCGGTGAAGTGGTGTGGTAATTGCGGTCTTGTGGGAAGAACACAATGGGGTGGAGCTTAGAGTTGGTTGCTCGATATGCATCCCCTCATGTGCTGACACTGGATTCAAGAACTGCAAAGAGAAATTACAGTGAATAAATTACTATATTGTTCAAAGAAATAGTACATAAATTATGTTGCAAGTCTATGAACACGTTGCCCTAATACTAACAAGCACACTAAGTAAAGGATTGTGGAAAGAAACAGAATATTCAGAAAAGTTTTACAGAACGCCATTACCAAAGTGCAAGAGCAAACAGACAGAAAGAATTAGCAAGCCTCCTCCAAAGTGCCAAATAAAAACACCAGTTAGTGTTGCTGGTAAACTCATTTCAGAGCTCCATGTGTAAGAGTGAATTAATCACAAAGTGAAATTAATGGGTGTGAGAGGAATTAGTCATTGTTTCCAAACATTTACTTTCTATACTGTTAATTCTTTGATGAGAAGTAGTGAGAATTTTGCAGAAGTCATCATCTACCTGAGAGGGAGAGAAAGGCAGGCTTTTGATAGGGGAGAGACCACTCTCTCCACCGCTTAGGCAACTGAGACGCCCTCTCTTTTTGCACAGGACGATCAACGGCGACTGGCTGCACTTTGAGCAATCTAGGGAACTGGGCGAGGTGGGAGAACCCATACAGAGCATGGTTTTGCCTGTGTCTGTATCAGGTACAGCCCCGGGGCCACACAGGCTGCCCATCTCCTCCGGAGGCTCGGAGTCTCGGCCTGAGGGAGAACTGCTGTTTGAGGAATCTGTGTTCTCACTGGTTTCAAAACTGTTGACTTCACTCCATGATGAAGAATCCTGAAACAATGTAGGAGGCACGCAACTTTAACATATTGAAAGGTGCCGCCTTAAATACTTCCACAAAATAGATTACTACTTACACGTTTTAGAGCAATCCAGAAATGATGCAACAGTTGTGCCCACTCTTTTATTAGGTATGTGTATACATTGTTGCAAAAGGGCTATATAATCTATCACACATTTTCTCATCCAGTTGTATGTGTATTTTAGGGGACAACTGTGTATCTTTTCCAGGCCATGCAACTGCATAACAAAATCATAAAAAATATGGTACTAACTGGAAAAGATTAGTAAAATTTCAGGGTAGAATAAATGAAATGACATGCACCAACGGGTAGATTAAATGAATTGATCCATATCAGTAAGTACTTGGCTCTCATTGTGCTACATTTCTTAAAGTGAACATGTGAGGATTAAAAATGTGCACACTAACATTACTGACTTGTTTGGAATGGTGCAGGCTATGAAGCTGTTGCCCTGATCCTAGCTTCCTTTATTAAGTGAGTCACTGACTTGGAACAAGCATGCAGAAAGGGGAGTTCAGACTTCACTGGCTGCATGCTTGACCCGGGTCAGCAACCCACTATGTGGTTAAGACAGAATCAACAGAAAAATCCTAGTGTTGGAGTACCTAATATACAGGGTGACTCTGTAGGTACTTTGGATAATATTTGTGCCAACGTCCCCGATAATCTATAGAAGGCATCAAGAGGCTAAATAGTGGGACTTTGAGGGCACAACCATAATAAACTAACAAAAAATATAAAAAACTTAATTTTTATTAATAGCGTAAAAAACACATAGAACAGACATGAAGGTTAAAAACACATCAGATATAGGCATACAACTCAGTTACATACACCATAATGAATCCTATCCTGCAGTCTCCTAGATAATTCTCTATAATTGTGTATAAACTGTATAACCAGTAATTACGGGTAGAATAAAGGGTACACTTCCCCTGTAAAGTTGAATTTGAGAGAATGCTGCAGGTCTGGTGTTCCAAAAGTGGTGTAGTCTCTAATTGCTCTACATGTTTCACGTTGACAAGGAACGCTTCTTCAGGAGCTAGAGGTTCAAATGGATATGAAGAAAAGAAAAATGCTCACAATAGTGAATCTAATCAATGCATCGCTGTCAGCGATCAGAAGTAAATATATATATCTGAAAAGAAGTCGAATGGGCAGCAAACAAGAAGCAAAGGCCTCCCAAATGTGTATCACATCTGATGGTTAGAGGTAAGCGGGTTAGCTTGTATGGGCTGCAGTTCCCACAAAAATAGCACAGGAGTCTGGAGGTGTTCAGTCCTCCTGGAATGCTGCCAGGTTGTATGTCTCCGCATACAACCTGGCAGCATTCCAGGAGGACTGAACACCTCCAGACTCCTGTGCTATTTTTGTGGGAACTGCAGCCCATACAAGCTAACCCGCTTACCTCTAACCATCAGATGTGATACACATTTGGGAGGCCTTTGCTTCTTGTTTGCTGCCCATTCGACTTCTTTTCAGATATATATATTTACTTCTGATCGCTGACAGCGATGCATTGATTAGATTCACTATTGTGAGCATTTTTCTTTTCTTCATATCCATTTGAACCTCTAGCTCCTGAAGAAGCGTTCCTTGTCAACGTGAAACATGTAGAGCAATTAGAGACTACACCACTTTTGGAACACCAGACCTGCAGCATTCTCTCAAATTCAACTTTACAGGGGAAGTGTACCCTTTATTCTACCCGTAATTACTGGTTATACAGTTTATACACAATTATAGAGAATTATCTAGGAGACTGCAGGATAGGATTCATTATGGTGTATGTAACTGAGTTGTATGCCTATATCTGATGTGTTTTTAACCTTCATGTCTGTTCTATGTGTTTTTTACGCTATTAATAAAAATTAAGTTTTTTATATTTTTTGTTAGTTTATTATGGTTGTGCCCTCAAAGTCCCACTATTTAGCCTAAGACAGAATCAAGTTGATTTTTTCCAAACTACCACTTTTAAGTAAAAGCCAGCAATGGCTTATCCTACACTTCAAAGGTTTCAGATTTTGGTTATTAGTCTAAGCAACACTTCTCCATCACAATCAATTTTTTATGGGTCTATAACTATTTACTTATTTAGATAATAACTAATGTTTCTTTTAACTGAAAAATTTACACTTAGTACTGGTTGGAATGACCATTGAAGCAAAGTATTAATAAACAAATAACATGCAGCTTTAAGCTTGAAAAAGAAAAGGAAATAAAAACAAAATAAGAAACTGCATTCCGCTTGGTAAGTATACAGTAAGACGAAGGCGTACACTATGTAAACCTGTACTAGCAAAAAAGGATTGAAAAAGGATCTCACAGTTGGCAACATATGTTGCCAGATCTTAGCCTCTGCATTACAATAATTCTCTTTGCAGCTCCACCAGAGCCCTACAAAATAATTCTGACTTCTGGGGTATGTTGAGAGTAGGCATGACACCCAGCAGAGTGACCTATTGCCATGTGTCTGTGAACATTTGCATAGGAAATTGTGCAGTCTACAGTGGCACTGTGAAAAAGGTTATTGCTGCACAAAAGGAAGTAGTGTCTACTTTAATCATCTGCCAGACAGTATATTAACTTTTGTTTAATTTAGTACAGGTACACTTTAAAGTCGTTGAAAACCGTTAATCGACTGGTCTCAGGTGATACAGAGATGAAGCAACTCCTCCTACATACATTGTACCTGTTTATCTGCAGCCCCCACTCCTCTACATATAAGTCCAAAATGTATAAAGCTTGCCTGAGCTGTCAGATAACAGGGGGCAAAAGCTGAAATTACACTCTGCGGAGCTTAGTGAGGAGAGCTCTGAGAGCTAATTGAAGGAAAGAAATCCCCCTCACACAGCACACAGAGCTGAGGCTGTCAATCAGCTGGAAGTCCCTCCCTGTCAACTTTTTCTCTTGGTGTCAGGAAAATATGTCAGAAGTGACTCATGCTGTTAGCAGAGGAATGGGGCAGCAGACAGAAATAACACTTAAGCCCAGTACAAACCAATAAGATTATCAGACAAATGATCGTCCGTTTTTTTGTTGCATGCTAGTGTCCCTATCAAAATTGAAGAGGTTACCAAAGTACGAAAATTCTCATATGACATAGTAAAAAATTGGAAGTGATGTAATGTATTTGTAATGTATTTTCAGACAAAAACTGTACTGATTAAACGAAAAGCGTACAATCTTGATTCGTACGAGAAAACTTTTCGTGCTTGTCTCTTCATATAATTTCAGACGAAAGCTGTGTACTAACGATCAGATTATCATACGATCTATATTTTTTGTACGATTTTCTGATTGTGTGTAAAGGTCTTTAGTGATCTTAATTGAGACAAGTACACACTATAGAAGGATATGCTTTGTACATATTTTATGTCTGTGGTTTACAATCACTTTAAGGCACAGCAAACTATTCTGAACGCAAATCAGTGGCATTGCTTTCTGAACTAAGGCACAAGAGAACTCCAGACTTTTTTAAGCTGACTGTAGTGGGAACCATTAGGAATTGAAATTTTGCGGCACACAAAAAATAAATTAGTAGAAGATGTACTCTACCCATGAATATGAATATTCACATTGTCACTTTCACTTTTTTCATTTGAACTTGATCTATGAAATGTCTGGATTACTTACAGGATCAATATACTGCAAAGTATCAGTGTATTCAGGCACATTCTTCATCTGTATTAACAGATTTACACCAAAACACCGAGCTGGTGAAGCACTTTCTTCAGGAAGGCACCCATGGTCCAACGGAGGAGAAGGTGTACAGTTATGGGGTTCCGCAAGACAAGAGGCAGGAGCACTGTCACCATGGGGCCTAGAGTTGTCAGCGATTGTTGTGCTCTGCCACACGGGATATTCTTCTGCATGGTTCTGTGTTTTACAAAAAGAGATGGAAAAAAAGGAGGAACTTAGAATGAAATTGCTCAAGGTGTCTCACACACAGCTATGGGCCAGATAAAAGCTGTTGCATCATCTAAAGTACTTGCACTTCTGAAACAGTTGTCAAGATGTTTCCTTTCATCAATGTAGTAGCCAGCCTGAAATACACTGCTATGTGTTGTGTCATCGTGCAATGACTATTTCATACTACAGAGCTACACATGCAGCGAGGTCACAGTACATGTTTAATAAAACGTTTAAAAAAATAAGACCTCTTTCTCGGCTGAAGTGTTCTACTTTAACCAAAAATGTGTAATTGATACTGTTTTCAAAGGCTATATCTGCTTTAATACAGGATATTTAACATTTATACTATGATGGGAATAGCATGAATAACCTATTAAAGTGTAAATATGTAACTAAATGCTGTCAAAAAGATAAGACTAAACAACACTATACTGTATATTTTGTTAGTTCTCAAAAGTACTATTTTAATGTGTCTATTGGTGCATATAACCACATAAGAATATGTGTAAGATCTAATCTTTGTTGAAAGGACAAATTGACAAAAGGCATGTGATTGCTATGCCAATCACTTAATTTATTTGGATTTTGGATAGTTTGCAGAACCTAGGATGAGTGAGACCAATCTTACTGGTATTGCATGATGTCCCTTCAGTTCATTTTCTGTTGACATAAGTAGTAACTCTAACTCTTTTATCCTCTTTTCTTTTTCTGGATCTTCATCATTATAGGGTCTCTAAAAATACACAAATAAGAAAAAAAAAGACAAACCAAAAAACAAATAATTAGTAGGCTTTAGTCAGATGTCAGAAAGCTATGAAAGGAAAAACTGTGAACTGTCTGCAATAAATCGGGCTATTTCTAGCCAACTAGCGGGTGTTATTGAGCACTTCATGCAATCAGTTGCACTTTTTACTTAACAATATTCTCCATATTGTTGGAAAGTGTCCCAAAGCCTTCCCTTTCTCAGCACATGTGCCCTGCTGACACTGTTAGGTGAGAACTGTAGTAGCAGCTCTGCAACAACTTATTCAGAGATAGAAGTTGCCTCCCTGTGAGTTACCTCTTAGTGTATTACCTGGTTGTTAGACTAAAGCCTAGTAAATGTCGGGCAGCATTGGCTGGTTCAATAGAAACCGGCTGACATTCGGCCCGTGTGTATTGCAGCCGGTCCGTCAGAATCCGGCAGTTCACCCAGCTTCTGTTAAAGGGGCATGACCAAAAAAGGTCTGCCGACCAGCTTCTGCTGACTGGAGTGTTCTGGTGGGGGGCTGTCCCCCTGTCAGAACACAATGGCACAGCAGAAGAGATTGCTGTACTAACATTGCATGGTTAGTACAGTGGATCCTCCTGAGGTGTCAGTTTTTTACATTAAGCCCTGCGGGGTTGAACAAAAAAAAAAAAACTAGTAGTGTATACTCGGTTTTAGTTAATACAGGCAAAAACACTTTAATTTTGATCACTGAAAAGCTGCATTGTGTATGCTTTGTTCTCAGCAAGTTCCATCATAAACTAATATATGCCCAAACATAAAGACTGTGATAACAATAGCACACAATAGAAAAGACTCCACTATTCTTGCTTAGTCATAACTTCCCCTTTCCCTGGCTTTTCCTTTTGCTATATGAGTGTTTTCACAGTGACCACAAATTAGCTCCTGGGTGGAAGCTCTAAGACTAGTATAAAAAACAAGCTCGTGTGCATCAACTTAAGCATAATGTGCAAATATGATATTCACGTGAGTTGGTAAGCTGGGTATACACTAGGAAAATATATACAAAAATTCTCAAAACATTTGAATATAGTTCAAAAGTAGTTGAAGATTTCATTTTCTATTATAATTCGATATTAGAAGGAATGGACTTTACTGAATGAAAACCACATTAATTATTAGAAATTCATACATTTGAGAATATTTTTGTTTCTTCGCATTTTCTCCTCATTGCAGTCGAAAATGAATGCCGATTTGACCCCACTAAAGATTAAAATAACAAACGAATGTTCACACAACTAAAAATGTCAAATTAAATTCTACTAGTGTATACCCAGTTTTACACATAGATAACTAACAGATCAATATCCTACAATACACTGAAGAAGAAAAGACAACATAGCTAATAAATGTCAGCCATAAATACTCATTTTTAATAAATGACTTTCAGGAAAAAGTACCTGGACAACAGCAGTTGCTGGTTGAGGGACGTTGACTATATTTACATGAAGTGCTACAGGATAAGGTGCCTGTGAATAGAGAACAAGAAGACGTGAGACAATAAAGCACACCATTTTATACAACAGTTCTCAAATGTACTCTAGTAGCAGTTTTAATATGTATTGCTTGTATGGTCTTCATTATTTGCATGCATAAGTTAAATCATACTATTTTTTCAAACAAGTGGAAGCCTTGGGATAGATTGTACACAGTAACCATTGTTACTACACAATAGGTGTGGTTCCACTATCAGGTAAGTAAAAACACTCCCCCTATATCATAAATAAAAGGTTTGCATAAATGTTTGCATTAGTCCTCCACATATTCAAACTAGGAGGGATTTGCCCTCTGTCTCCTGAAAAAGCTTTTATGATTATGATGAAGCACTGCTGCCACCAAAACCATTAATTTGATCTATATTTGCATCTCAGGTCGTAAATTCTTAATTTTTTGGCTTGTTTTCAGATATCCTATGTTCATGCAACATGAAAGTTACCATTTCTGAACATACAACCAAAGCAGTAGCTTATTGGAAAATAGCAAATGTGCCACATTTTAATTAGGCATGTAAAATATAATTGCATTGAAAGTCATTAATCCCGCATGTACATTTGTGCGAGTGGGAGTGCACCATGTGGTCATTACGATTTGTGTTAAATTGCATCCAACACAAATACACAAACAAAACCAATGCTTCTTACACCCCAGCACACAATAATAGACACATGCATTGTCTTGTATTGTGCTGAAAAAAAAAAACAAGTCAGGTGAGTATTTTGGTTTGTGAACATGTATTGAAAGCCAATGGAAAATGATCGAGCAGTTTAAAAGGCCCTATAGAATTTATGGAAGATGCTAGTCTTATTTTGAAAATGGAAAACGGGGGTGAGGAATCTTGTGTTCACATCTCTTTTCCAATCATGATAGAAGAATATTTTTAAAAATTATTTTTAAATAAACTTAATTTTATAAGATGGGAAATTAATGTGAAAAAATGTTGTCAATAATATACAAAGCTCTTCAATAATATACCTTTTTAAAACAGCCTTTGGTACAATGCTAATCAGCAAAAAATGTTATGTAAACATTATCCAAGGATGTAGGTTACTGCATGCGTTGCTTACATTTGGTGGCTCAGGCAGATGGTAGTAGAAACTTGGGACGTGGCTGTTTTGAGAAAGCTGTGAAGAAGGTGCAGTGTGAGTGGTGAAGCTCATTAAGGGGTTTTTTGTAAAGCTTGTGGCTATAGAAGGCTGGTTGGCTTTGGATGATTCCTGCAGATAACCTTCCTGTTCGACCTTGCGTCGCATAGTAGAATTCCAGTGGTTCTTGATTGCATTATCCGTCCTGCCCAATATAAAATTTTAAATGTTACTGGAGAAAAGAACTGGTGATGTTAAAAAAGAGCTTTTATAAAAAAGTTACTTCATGGAGTATGGTCAAAATGAGGACTTATTAAAAATAACTCCAAATGTTAAAGATCTCTAAACAGGGTGAGGTGTGTGTAAGCACATTCATTATGCTTACCACTGATCCTGTACTCCAGATATTTTCAGGTCTAGAATTCAAAAGCTGGCACACACATGCTCCCAGTGAATTACCCTACAGGCCTTTGGAAATAGTTTTCAGCCCCATTGTTGGCAATATCCATATGTGCTATCGCCCACAACTACAGTGCTGACAGCAAAAGCATATATCACAAAAGTAACTGTAAACACCTAAGGCAAATTGACACTATATGCGGTTACAGACATTTTATCGCATGGTAAAATGTCTGTCACTGGAGGGACGCACAGGAAACAATTGTTTCCTATGTGTCCCATTCACACTGCAACGCAGCCTAGCACTGCGCTGAAATATGCTGCAGTAAAATAGACATGTTGCATTTTACCGCAGAGCACCGGGCCGAGTTGCAGTGATTGAAGTATACGTTTTATATACATCAAATAAAGCTTGTCCAAAACAAACGAAAAAAGGGAGCCATGTGATGTGCTGAATAGCGCACCACACTGCCAGCAACACAAAGAGGCCGGATCAGTGAATCGCTCCTGCCGCTCTGCGTTGCAGTGTGAATTGGCCCTAAATGGATGACACAGACAAAAATGTAACATACCGCTGCTTATCAATTATTAGATCTGATTGCTGCATTACTTTTAATTTTTCAGGCAAAGTACATTTTCAGAAAGTGCAGAAAATACCTGTTGATCTCCCCATAAATGCAGTGTCTTTGTCACATCCCTGTGAGCAGCCTAATAAAAAAAACCCAAATCTTATTTTGTTCTGTAATCTACTAATCCCATCATCATCCATGTCATGAAAATCAAGGGCAAACTTGTATAAAGTCCAGTCTGAGTGGCAAGTAAATATGGCCACCCAGGGACAAGGAGTGTGTTATTTGCCAGATCACTAGGAAAAAAATAAATAGAAAAAAGCCTGAAAATGCAACCTAATGCAGCCATCACATTTAAAGCTAAAATATATTTTTTTGTTTTTGGGTTTAGATGCATTATAATTAAAATAATTGCAATCTAGGGAGCTGTAAACGTGGAGTTGCTCTTTAGCAAACTAACATACAGTTCCAAGCTATACAAGACCTTTTCCTTTTTAATTAAAGCATGCTGTACTGCCTAAGTGAATATTTTTAAGTAATAAGACATTTTACTGGGTTTCAGTGGATTAGGCTTACAACAATAAAAATGTATTAAACAGTAAATGAAAGACCTGGAAACAAATTTTGTATGCCTATAAAACAAGCTTGAGTAAAAAATAAGGAAAAACAGCCAGCAATACTATTTGAATCCACAGTTAATCAGAACAATGTTTATGGGATGCCTGTTCTATTACCTCCCAGGAAGAAGCTTGGCAATTTCTGCCCATCTATTTCCAAGACGTTTGTGTGCGTCGTATATTATTCTGTCCTCTTGCTCTGTCCAGGAGGTCTTCTTCACTTCTGGATTCAGATGATTGTGCCATCTCTCTCTGCATTGCTTACCAATCCTCCCTTTTAAGTGCTTGGCAATGATAGACCAGCGTTTGGGGCCATATTTCTGTACTAGTTCGATCACCTAAGAAATATAATGATTCGTAACACTTAAATAAAGCTAAAAACATGACAGCAGTGATCAAAATAGGAGTGGTGAATGTATATGCTTTACTTTTTGATTCATACACTTTTCCTAAAACATTTTTTTTAAATGTAAAGAGCATTTTCAGACAAGAAAAGAAACCAAGCGCTGTGCCAAATAATGCTATCCAGCAAGTCCTGAAACTATGCTAAAGTCTGCAAGTCCACCAAATTTACTTTAAACTGGTCTTTCTTTAAGCCACTACATCTAGAATCCGGAGGGGAACTCACAAGGACACTGGGAGTTTACTTCTAGAAAAATGTGCTGTGTAACCCTCTCTGTTAGAGTAAGACACTAATTTTTGTATTACATCTGCAAGAAACCTTCAGTGCCTGTGTTTGGGTATAGTTCTCCTGCTTGAAAAACAGCGCTTTCTCAGACCACCACATTACTAACAGAAAGGACTAGGATGGACTGGTATACTACAGCACTGGCTGGATAAAACACTACTGTACTAAGAAGGCAGGCTGTGCTCCGCGTGCGCATATCAAGGTTCATTTTTATTACATTTTGACTGATGTATAACTGTAGAGGCCAAGTAAAAAAAATGTATATTTTGAAAAAATATGGGGGAGTTTAAATGTTTGCTTTGCTTACATGTGACCCCACTGGGGAGTTTTGTTCTAATTGTCTTCATGTGGGGTCTGCTGGTCAGAAAGGTTGGGAAATCTCCCAAATGGTAACTATGGGGTTGATTTACTAAAACTGGAGAGTGCAAAATCTGGTGCAACTCTGCATAGAAACCAATCAGCTTCCAGGTTTTTTTTTTGTCAACGCTTAATTGAACAAGCTGAAGTTAGAAGCTGATTGGCTACCATGCACAGCTGCACCAGATTTTGCACTCTCCAGTTTTAGTAAATCAGCCCCACTGACAGCAAATGAATACATGAGAGAGGTTCTAGCACTTCCCAACTTTATTCCAAACAAAGGGTAATGTTTGGGCTATACTTGGGCTTTCTTTTAACACACAGAACAAAATGGCTGTATAATCAGTGAACAGAAAGATTGTAGATGGCTTACCCGCTGGTCTTCTTCTTTGGTCCATGGTCCCTTAATAAGTTCAGGGTTTAAAACTTTCTGCCATCGATGCTGGCACTGAACATCTGTCCGATTCTATAATGATAAAAATAAAAACAGAGATCAGCGTTATTCCATTGTTATACCAGGAATTTTTACCTGTTTTAAGTGTATCAATGAATTATGTACTGCATATTGATCAGACTTCTCTGTACTTATTGGCAGACTTACCGGAAGGAAGCTAGCAATAACCTTCCAATCTTCTGTGCCATTCTGTTCTACTAATTTCTTCAGCTTCTCATCCTGTAACAATGCAAAAAAAGTTAGCTTTAAATATTATCCCACTATTATAGTCCAATATTTTTGGCCAGGTAACCAGAAATGTAGCTGTATCTGGCCTCCTCCCCATATCTGGTCTATGGTGATACAGACGATGGGGCACTATTCCTCCACCTAATATCAAATGTAATGTTTTCTCCCACCGATGCCAGGAAAATTTCCACTCCTGCTGGCCACAGTCCAGCCCCCCTAAGGTCTGAAGGACAAAAAACTGGTCCTTTGCTTAGAAAGTTTGGAGACCCCTGCCTTAATGCATATTGTGCAAGCGATTAAAAGGTAATGCATAATATCTGAATGTATGATAGCTGGTAAAAACAAGGGCTGCTCTTCGGTTTTGTATGACAATACATCAGTAAGCAAACAGCTCAGAAGACTAGCTGCCACTTAACTTAAAAAATAATAACAGGTCACTCCCTGTCACTCGCTAAGCAACCACTCTAATACAAACCTTGAACTTGAATGTCTAAGTAAGTCAATAAGGTTAGAGCCCCTGAAGGAATCATGGTACATTAATCAAACCCCAGAGCAAACAATAAATCTATACCAGTGATCATTAACCATACAGCAACAAGTTACCTCCTCGCGTGTCCATCGTGTTTTTCCCAAGTGTCGTTTTCCTTTGGAAAGCATGCCATCATAATCATGTTCGTACATTTCTATGTCGTCATCATCTTCCTCTGAGCTGTATAAGCTGCAGGCAGACACAGGCATCACATCAGAAAGTCATATTTTATTTTATTCACCATCCCCCTGTTACAAAATCACTTAAAAAAAAAAGGAAGAGTTTCACCTGAAAATCTGGAAATCTTGCATGACAAGATTTTGCACGCTACTTTGCTGGTCTGATACTGTGAACAGGTTCTACTGTTTTTGGTATCCACAGATACAAGAGAAAGGTCCTGGCAGACTGCTCAGTGCTCTACATGTTCAGACCTGCTTCTGCTGTCAGATGAGTGGCAAATTGCACATTTGGCAACCTTTCCACCAATAAAGTCAAAATAAGCCTGAATGTCTAAGGATAGTAAAAAGAGCCTGATATTGTGTGTCATTTACACAGGCAGGCCTGAGATTCTTTATCTGCTTTATGAAATACTCCAGCATTTGTGACTCTTTGGAGCCAACCCAAACGTTTGTCTTCGCCTTCTTGTGAGTGAAGTAAGGAGCTTATAATCTGACCTTTATGCCGTATTTATCTATACTTAGGACAACTTTACAATAGTTTATACTTTGCAAACTATTTCAGGAAAAATGCAAAAACTTGGAGAAAGACAGCAAATTGACAGATGGGTCTTTCACTGAAGGCAGCAGAAAATGTTCTTTCAGTCCTGTTCAAACCACAGCAACAACTGGACCCACCATTACATTTCCAAATATATGTCATAATGTTGCTATTTATCAAGCCCTTACATATATCCAGTGAAGGGACTTTCCTCAGGTGATACACAGGGATGAAACAAATCCTCCTACATAAGTTGTACCTGTTTATCTGCAGTCCCCTTCCCCTTCTCTACATTCGTTCAAGGAGCAGAATTCATAAAGCTTGTCTGAGAGTACCGAGAAAAAGGGGCGGAGAGTTGAAGTTACACTCTGCAGAACTCAGTGAGGAGAGCTCTCACAGCTGAATGGAGGAGAGAGAAACACACCCCTTCACACCGCGCACATGAACAGAGCTGAGGCTCAGTTGGAGCCCCCCCCCCATCACCTTTTTTCTCTCGGGGTCAGGAAAAATTGTCAGAAGTGATTCATGCTGCTAGCAGAGGAACGAAGCAGCAGACAGAAATGACACTTAAGGGCCATACATGCAGGCCGAATATCGGGTGGCATGGGCTGGTTCAATAAAACTGGCCAACATTTGGCCCCGTGTGTACGGCAGCCAGTCTGACAGAAGCCAGCACAATAGTTCAGTGGAGGAGATAGCTGGACTAACATTGCATAGTTAGTACAGTGGCTCCTCACGAACCCAGGCTGGGTTCACACTTATGTGAATTGGATGCGGGTTTCACTCTGGGGCAGCCACGGTCTGCACTGGAAAAGGGTCGTATGTGTCATTGGTTCTGTTTCAGCTCCGAATTCAGGCAAAAATTAGGACCCGATTTGCCCCTGAAAAGAAGAACAGGGACGCACCGGACCCCCTGCTGTGAGCCACAACCGCAGCTAGTGTGAACCCAGCCTTAGTGCTTTTAATTGAGACCAGTACACATTAGATATGTACACAGAGGGATATGCTTTGTTCATATTTCATGTCTGAGGTTTACAACCACTTTAACTTGGGTATGACTAATAAACACTCCCACAAATGCACAAACCTCTCACATCATTACCTACAATAGGGCTTGCTGTAGCTACCCAAAGACATCACCTTTTATGAGAAAAGCTTTCAAACACCACATTTTTGCACTACTTTGGTAAAAAAAAAAAAAAAGGCTTAAAGTGTATATCAGCATGACCCTTCAATGGCCAGATCAAACGTTTAAGAGATACATTAAATCGACTCATGACACTAGAAAAGTCAGACAGATCTACAAGCTCCCTTTTCAAAATATGTATTTGGCCAAAAGCCACTGCTATCACGTTGTTTTGTAAACAAACACAATTGCCAACACACCCGCACTTCATGGGCCAGAAGACAAAAGCAGTGTTTACCAAAGTGCTGCAAAGCTGAAAGTCAAAAAGAAGTTCGTTTTCCTTTTTGCAGTGATGTCCTTTTTTTTTTTTAATCTTGCTTGTTCTACTTGAGACCCCTTCCAAAATAGCACAGGCTGTTTTAGAATTACTAGGTCAGCCTAATTTATGACTAAGGGGTTTCCCCCATTAGCAATATCTAAGTGAAAGGAAAAATTTTGGTGTTCTCATACAACTGCAAGCCGCCTGTCAAAAAAACTAAAACATAAAAAGTAGCGCCTAAGAACGGCTAAAATATTCTGGCTGCACACATTCTGTACTTGGGTCCTGATACACGTTCCATTAATAAAGGAGAGCATGTCTTCTGACAGGAAACTAATTCAAGTGTTTCAAAGATAACCTTCTTAGTTAAAAGTGCAGAGTGTTGGAACAGATGTCTCTCTATGGAAAAAGATGATGTCAAATGAAACTACTCTGTGAAAAAGAGATCATCTGTGTGATAGTGCAAGTATCTACAGATATTAGAAGCCAAAAAGATACAACCCAAAGACAGTTGAAGGCAGATACATGCATGTTCTTTGTTTTAGCACAGTTCATACAGTACTGCCAACAAAAGAGCGGGTTAAATATTTGGTTTCATCAGAATGTGGTTAGAGTAAGGTAAGCAGTAAGTTATACGTTTGGAAGGAACTCAGTTATGCAATGGTCTAAGAGGTGAAAGGGAAGATAGGTGGCCACATGGGTGGGGGATGTTCTGCCGCTTTTACAAATAGGACAAGATGACACCACTCTAAGTAATTAATCATAAATGTAATAACCACACATTGTAAACTAGGATCTAATATCTGAGATATCTGAGTCCACCATGCCATTGTGTAGGTAATTAACCTTTGCTATGTTAAATGATGTCCAAAGCATTTACTAATCTAAAGACATGCTGGTAGGCTCATTGGCTCCTGTCTTAATTGGCCCTAGTATGTGTATGTATGAATGAATGTGAGTTAGTGACCGTAGATTGTAAGCTCCTTGGGGGCAAGGACTGATGTTGCATGATAGAATGATGAGCTGCATAAATTCGCTGGCGCTATAAGTACCAATAATAATAAAAAAATGTCATGACTTGCACTGTTCCTATTCACATAAAAAAAGTAAATGCTTAAACATAAAAACCACACAATGTAATCTAGGAGCTTATATCTGACTTCACCATGCCAATTTATAGGTTACTAACCCATGCTAGGTTAGATGTATTTACTAATTGATATGGATTGACTTGCCCTGTTTACATTCACAGATAAAAAGCAAATGCATTGACCCAGTGATCACATATTTGTAAGCTGGGATCTAATATCTGAGTCCTATAGATACCATCAATAATCAAGCAGCAGAACATGTTTTAGTGCACATACAAAAGGCAACAGGAGCAAGTTCAAGTCCACAAGGGCTCCATTCCCACCAGGGGCACAGGACACACCATCAGGGGCACAGGGTGCACCGCTCTTTTTCAAGACCAATTAAACTAAATTTGAATTGCCCCAAAAGCAAGCCATTAACTCTCCTATCAGCATACAAATACATGCATGCAGTGGACAGATAACCGACAGAGCAACCAAACTAGGAGCCAAAATGAAAGCACACATATGAGATACTACTGGGCAAAAATGACACAACCATATACAGTGACTATGGCTTTTGAAACAGGTTTCTCTACAGGTAAAACAATCATAGAAAAGCGAGCTGTGTCAGAAAACCAATCATCCTCCTCTCCTGCAGAGAACGGGCCAAGCCAACAATGACACGTTACAACAGTGCAGCCGCTACACTGGCACATGCTCATAGAATGCAAAGCACCATCTACAGCAATTCATTTCCAGTTCAATGGGCCAGATATGACATCAGATGTTCTACATTCATTGTGTTTAGTATTGATAAGCTTCTAGATCAAAGACTAATTATACTTCAATACCCACTATACCACTGCACTGCACACACAATGCACAAAAGTAATTCATTCTCTGTTCTATAGCCCAGATGTGACATAAGATGCTCTACATTCAGTATATAGTATATGGGAGAAGGACCAATACTGTAACTTTACTATAGCCACATCTCTAAGAACAGTGCACACAACTAAAGCAAGCCATTTTCAGTTCAATGGCTCATATATGATATTGGATACTCTACACTCAGTAAGTATTATTGACAAGCCTTCTAGATCTAAGGTTTATCAATACTGTAATACTTTCTATACCTCACCTCTGTACATGTATACATGTCAAGCAATAATGCACAATCTACAGCAATTCATTTTCAGTTCAATGGCCCAGATCTGACATTGGAAGCTCTATATTTGGTGCTTAGTACAGATGAGCCCTTTGGATAGTAATGTTATCAGTACTGCTAGCTATATATCTATCTATCTATCCCCTACCTCTGCGCTATACACACACATGTCTAGCAACAATGCACAATCTACAGCAATTCATTTTCAGTCCAATGGCCCAGATCAGACTTTGGGTGCTCTACATTCAATGTATAATATTGATATACCTTTAATGATCAAAGACTAATTAATACTGCAATTGTTCCTATACTCCACCTCTGCACTATAGACAGATGTCTAGCAATAATGCACCATCTAAAGCAATTTATTTTCAGTTCTATGGCCCAAATCTGACTTTGGATGTTCTATAGTCATTGCATAATATTTATAAACCTTCATGATCAAAGACTAATCAATACAGTAATCCTTCCTATACCCCACCTCTGCATTATACACACACACACACACATATGTTTTGCAACAATGCACCATCTACAGCAATTCATTTTCAGTTCTATGGCCCAGACCTGACTTTATCTGCTCTACATCTGTTGCATATTATCGATATACCTTTATGATCAAAGACTAATCAATACTGCAATCCTTCCTATACCCCACCTCTGCATTATACACATACATGTTTTGCAACAATGCGCTATCTGCAGCAATTCATTTTCAGTTCTATGGCCCAGATCTGACTTTGAACGTTCTATAGCCATTGTATAATATTAATATACCTTAATGATCAAAGACTAATCAATACAGTACTCCTTCCTTTACCACACCTTTGCACTATATACACACATCTCCAGGTACAATGCACCATCTACAGCAATTCACTTTCACTTTAATGTTCCAGATCTGACATTGGAAGCTGTACATTCAGTGTTTAGTATTGATGAGCCCTGTATATTTATGAATACTGTCATCCATATATATTTCTATTTCTCGATCTCCCCCACCTCTGTGCACTACACACAGATCAAACCGATCTCTATACATAAGAACACATCACAGAGAACTATCTGTGGAGGAAAGCAGCAGCTGGATGCTGTGTTCCCCCTATAGAAGTGTTCGTACTGTGCTGATGTGTGGGATGTCGGTCAGTAGTGAGGAAAGTCCCGTATAGGACAGCGCTGAGTGCTGGAACCACGTGTGGTGTGCTGAGAGGAGAAGGAAGGAGCTCCCTCATCCACCTGTTACTACATGGCAATGGTGGGGGCAGACAGCAGGTGCCTGTCCTCCTCTTCTGTATCCCGCACATGTGTGTGTGTGTGCCCGGCACAGTGTAATAAGAAGGGTCCAGACAGGTGTCAGGCTGTAGAAGGTGAGCTATGTGTATGACTTGTCATTTACCTGTTCCTGAGTCTCCTGGCCATCCTGAGGTGAAGGTCAGGGGAGAGTGAGGTGAGTGTGCTCCCTGCTCAGAGGATTACAGTGCACTGAGAGTGCGGGGCTTGGAGGAAAAAAAGGAGGAGAGCCCATTCCGGGGGAGAGGGGGAGGAGTCTGAGGAGGGGACAGGTTTACTTCAAGGTCTGTAAACACAGATTTCCCCCTAAAACAAAAGCACATTGGGCACGCCCCCTCCCGCCAAATCTGCCGCCCTGCGCACGCGCTCTTCCGCTGGCCAGGCAGTGCCGGGGAGGGTGCAGGCAGCGGCAAAGGACAGGCGCCCTTTCAGGCACAATCCCCGCTCTGGGAGGAGGTGCGGAGAGTAAATAAGGATGTCAGTGGCCGGCAGCACGGAACGTATTGTCACTGGGGTGTGTGGAAGATGTGTGCACACAGGTGTGACACCACAATACAGGGGGAGGGGGGGCTTTAGCAGGCAGAGTAATGGGGGCTGACACTTTTCAGTCACAGCTAATTCACCTCGAAACTAACATTTCATTTTACCTCATAAGGAGCTTTTACTATAATATTGCACATGTATCCATCAAAGCTGAACCCCAGCTAGGAATCTTATTGTGGAGATGCAATGGGGTTGATTTACTAAAACTGGAGAGTGTGGAATCTGGTGCAGTTCTGCATGGTAGACAATCAGCTTCCAGGTTTTATTGTCAAAGCTTAGCCACTTGCCTGCCAGGCACTTTCACCCCCTTCCTGCCCGGACCAGTGCTCAGCTTTCAGCGCTGGCACGCTTTAAATGACAATTGTATAGTCATGCTACACTGTACTCATATGACATTGGGGGTTATTTAAGAAAGGCAAATCCACTTTGTACTGAAAGTGCACTTGGAAGTGCAGTCGCTCTAAATCTAAGGGGTAGATCTGAAATGAGGGCAAGCTCTGCTGATTTTATCATCCAATCATGTGCAAGGTAAAATGCTGTTTTTTATTTTCCTTGCATGTCCCCCTCGGATCTACAGTGACTGCACTTTCAGTGCAAAGTGGATTTTCCTTTAGTAAATAACCCCATTTTTATCATTTTTTTTTTTAGACAGATCAAGCTTTCTTTTGATGGTATTTAATCATTACTGGGTTTTTATTTTTTGCTAAACAAATGAAAAAAAGACCAAAAATTAAAAAAAGAAAGTTTTGTTTCTGTTATTTTTGTAAATTAGTAATTTTTCTCCTTCACTAATGAGGCGGCACTGGTGAGGCCGCAATGATAGGCTGCACTGATGGGCATTGGTGAGGCTACACTGATAGGCTGCACTGTTGGACACTGGTGAGGCTACACTGATAGGCTGCACTGGTGAGGCCGCAATGATAGGCTGCACTGGTGAGGCCGCAATGATAGGCTGCATTGGTGAGGCTGCACTTATGGGCACTAGTGAGGCTGCACTGATGGGCACTGGTGAGGCTACACTGATGGGGACTGGTGAGGCTACACTGATGGGGACTGGTGAGGCTACACTGATGGGCACTGGTGAGGCTACACTGATGGGGACTGGTGAGGCTACACTGATGGGCACTGGTGGGGTGGCACTGATAGGCAGCACTGGTAAGGCTGCACTGATGGGCACCGGTGGGGCAGCATTGATAGGCTGAACCAATTGGCAGCACTGATGGACACTGTTGGAGCTGTGATAATGCGGACACTGATGATTAGTGTAGATGTCCCCTGTGTGGATTGCCGCTTACCAGCTGTCCTCTCCTCATGCGTTGTCAGCGTAAGAAGAGTATGGCCGATAACCAGCAAATCCTGTTTACACTGTGATTGGACACAGCTGATTACATGGTAAAGAGCCGCTGTGATTAACTCTACCCTGATCTGCAATCAGCTGTGGCCGAAGGACTCAGCGATCACAGATCCCTGCCGATGCATGCCACAGGGGGTACGTAGGAAGCGGAATCATGGGTACACGCAAATGGCCACTGCCCTCACCTATAACTGGTCTTTGCAGTAAGGAGCACATGGAAGGGCAACGCATGCAAAACAAAACCAAAGAAATTACCAGCTTGACTTACCAACCAGTCTGCGACCAACCGAATTGTCCTGTCTAACAGTATGCATTAAAAACAGGGGTGTAGTCTGCATACATTTGCAGATACATGCATAAGCAACAGAGCCCCGTCAAGGCACCGCAGTGGTCTGTAGTCCTAACTCTAAATTTTGTGAGCCCCCACAGTGGAACAACGTGCATTATAATGGATAGGCAGAGGGCAGGTGAGCCTGGAGGCAGCCCAACCCTCCTTAAAAGCACAGGGGTGCACTGGACACCCAGCATATAGCACCATGGCAGCGAAGGTGTCCAGTACGTCCCCTCACCAGTATTCCAGTAGTACAAAAACATGGCCACTTCCCTCATCTATAACTGGCCTTTGCAGTAAGGATCATGGGAGGACCCGGCAATGTGCGACCACGCTGTAGCTGTCATTTAGCTATAGCACGGTTGGGAAGAGGTTAATTGAACAATCTGAAGTTAGAAGCTGATTGGTTACCATGGACAGCTGCACCAGATTTTGCATTCTCAAGTGTTAGTAAATCCCACCATTTTCGGCTTGGACCAATATGACCTCATGGACATGGGATGTCAAAAATGCTGTTTTTTTTCTGCTTCTAAATGCTTCTCTATGTTAGCCTATGTGTCCATGCACACATAGGTGTTTACAAGCATTTGGTCGCAGAAAAAAAACCCTACTTGCACGTTCAGAGGAAGAGCGTTTCAGCAGAAAAAAAACACCTGATGCACCTAATTGCTGGGCACGTTTAGCGCTTGGATGCTTATTCATTTCAGTGGCTAGAATAAATGAATATTCTGGCCAATGGAATGAATGAACGCCCAAACACTTGGTGCTTCTAAATACATTTGCAAAATGTGGCTTTAGGTGTGTTTTCTATATGCTGCTTTTCTCCTCCCAGGGGAAAATGCGTTCAGAGAAGCTAGGCAAACACCCAGTGTGCATGAGGCCTGAAAGCGTGCATATTCCATACTTATGAAAGCTAGAGATTACTAGTGTGATCCTCTCCATCTTCCAGATCACATGTTGAGCTGCTGCCCTGTGCCATAGTGACCACAGGCGGGGGGGGGTCATGGTTCAGCATGGGCGCTGTCAACAATATCTTGCATTTTTCTCAATAAATGCAAGGCATTCTGTGACTGGAGAAAGAGGTCACAATATCACTGCGCCACCTCTCCGGCACTTTCAATCAGATAACACTTTGCATTCATTGAGCCAATGCAAAGCATTTACTGAATGGCACCCATGCCAAGCAAGTGGCTTCCTGTGGGTACTATGCAGCAGAAGACCTGAAAGACGACAAGGATCATTGTAGTAACAGCGACTACGACTGTAACTCTCCACTTCCATAGAAATCAGCTGGGTATGGAACATGTATACTTACATCTGTCCAAGCTAAACCAACGTAAAGCTGGCCTTACACTTGTAGAAATTTGTTCTTTTCAAAACATTCATTAGACTACCTATGAGTTAAAGGGGATGATTCATTCAACCAATTATCAGTTTACCAGTTCTTAGATGTGATGGCTTCATTCATTTTCTTTTTTAGGTTTTCCTTCCTTTGTTTTCACCTGGTGATCCAGACAGTAAGTCTGTTCTTTTTCAACAGACCAAACTATCCTGCAGATGTATCAGTTAGAGGGTTGGAACAAACAATTTAATACTGACAAAAGTGCTTACATTGATCAGCTTTTATTTTTTTATGTAAAACTCTTATCCCAAAAGGAAAAACCTCAAGCCTATTTAACCACTTCCCGACCGCCTTACACAGATATACTCCGGAAGAAGGGCACGTACAGGCAGAATAACGTACCTGTATGTTGCCCTTTAAGAGGCAGCTTGCGGGCAAGCGGGTGCCCGCCTGGAGCTTCGTGAATGCCTCACGCATGTATACTGCGGAAGAAGGGCACATACAGGCAAATTAACGTACCTGTACGTTGCCCTTTCAGAGGCGGATTGCGGGCGCGCGTGTGCCCGCCTGGAGCTCCGTAATCGCGGGTCCCGCGGACTCGATGTCCGCGGGGATACCCATGATCGTCTCACGAAGAGGAAGAACGGGGAAATGCTGATGTAAACAAGCATTTCCCCGTTCTGCGTAATGACACTGATCACAGTTCCCTGTAATTGGGAGCGGTTCACACACACAGCCCCCCCCCAGTTAGAATCAGTCCCTAGGACAAACTTAACCCTTACAGCGCCACCTAGTGGTTAACCCCTTCACTGCCAGTCACATTTACACAGTAATCAATGCATTTTTAATTGCTCTGATCGCTGTATAAATGTGAATGGTCCCAAAATAGCGCCAAAAGTGTCCGATCTGTCTGCCATAATGTCGCAGTCACAATAAAAATCGCTGATCGCCGTCATTACTAGTAAAGATACAAAAATTAATAAAAATGCCATAAAACTATCCCCTATTTTGTAGATGCTATAACTTTTGTGCAAACCAATCAATAAACGCTTATTGCGATTTTATCTACCAAAAATATGTAGAAGAATACGTATTGGCCTAAACTGAGGAAAAAAAATGTTTTTATATATATTTTTTGGGGATGTTTCCTATAGCAAAAAGTGAAAAATATAGCTTTTTTTTCAAAATTGTCGCTCTTTTTTTGTTTATAGCGCAAAAAAAACCCCAAAATGCAGAGGTGATCAAATACCACCAAAAGAAAGCTCTATGTGTGGAGGAAAAAAGGACATCAATTTTGTTTGGGAGCCATGTCGCACGACCGCGCAATTGTCAGTTAAAGCGAAGCAGTGCTGGGTCGCAAAAAGTGCTCTGGTCTTTGGCCAGCCAAATGGTCCGGGGCTTAAGTGGTTAAGTATTAGGTAGAGGAGGGAGTTGAACTTGAGGGATGTTAACCACAGAATGGTATTGGAAACAGGCACATAATTTCTACAAAATGAAAAGGTATTTTTAACTTTTTTTTAACTCCAAAAAGGTTTTATGTAAAAAAATATATTTTAACAATTTTTTACTCAGGTCAACATGAAATTAATCAAGTTGATATTTTGCTGTCTGGCTTTTATACCAGCAGGTGGTGTTTAGACTCCTTTTCACATTTTAAAGACTTCAGTTTGCTTTTTTGATGCAAGAAGTCATGTTTTATTAGAAGTCTCAGTTAGAAGATTCAGACAAATAGTGGCTCAAAACAAGTAGCTCTGCTGTGTTTTTACATAACTTATAATGCTGTGGGGATCCTTTGTAATGTATTAGATGTTTATTTGTAAAATAAAGGATGTATTTGTTTATATTTATTTAGTACAACATATATATAAAACAATGGTTTGAAATGTATCAGCTTAAAACCTAACTTCAAGCTTGTGCTTCCCCTGCCAATCTTCCACCTGTTCCCTCGTTTCGCTCTTGTGTAAAGGCAGCCTTGTATGCCCTTCTGTGCTTTCATACTTACCTTACTCCAGCTAGTCATGTGATGTCACAGGGTCCTCTTCTCCTGGCTGGGCATTCCTCACTGGTGCCCAGAGTGATGCTGACGTAATTATGTTAGTGCTGCTTTCTGAACCAGTACACTGAATAGAGGGCACTGTGGTGGTGCCCCCTTAGGGGATGGAGCCATGACACCCTGCACTCACAGTATATGTTCAGTCTTCTGGTTTGAATAATGCTGGGTGTTGTTAAACCTGAAAGATTGTAGAACAGCTTATGGTAAAGATGAGGTACTGCAGGGGGGAATTCTCTGGAATGAAGGTGAGTATGGGAGCCTGATCTGCTTTTTTAACAATGCATGGTGGACAATTTCAAGAAATAAAAAATTAGAGGTGAGCTTTAAAAGAACAAATTTAAAATAAAACTGATTCAAAAAGTTTTCTTCACTTTGTAGTTGAAATTAAATAAAAAATCATGGTCTGCCCATGGCTTCAACACATTTTAAATCACTGATCTGGAAAAAGTATGCAGATAAAAGAAGCCAAAAGTCCTTATCTGTATACTTATTCCAGCTCAGTGACTCAAAGTACTAAAGCAAAAATAATGTGACAGCCAGGCAGGTAGCTTTTTTAAGATGACAGCCTCTATGTTTTTTTCACAGTAGGCTTACCTTAATAGGAATATTGTGCATTGAGGAAATAAATTAGGATAACTGTAACAGTGAATTTTTATAAGGAGAGTAAAGTTCACCACACACGTTGCAATCTTATTGTACAATCTCCTTTAGCTCTTCCAAAAACTATGTCGTTTAGGGTCTGTCTGGCTGGATACAAATTGATTGGATAGGTTAGGTAGATCCTCATATTACATAGTTTTGGTAAATGTGAAATTGATTGTACAAAGATTGTTTGGCCAGATTGTAATGTGTATGGAGACCCTTTGAGGATACATGGTTACTATAGGCAGCACCCTTACAGCTGTGTAGGTAAAGAAGGTTACGGGATAGTTTAGGGCAGTGGTGGTCAACTTTCTTAAAATGGGGCCTTAAGTGTGACCTCCAACATCACCTCACATAAAATTCAGTGAATATTTATTCAGAAAGCAGACACACAACAGGATATATTGTAGTCAAAGACTACAGTATGGTCAGAGACTGTGGACATGATGCAAGAGATGATCAGAGACTGCGGATATAATACAAGAGATGGTCAGAGACTGCAGACTTGATACAAGAGATGGTCAGAGACTGCAGGCATGATACAAGAGATGGTCAGAGACTACAAGCATGACACAAGAGATGGTCAGAGACTGCAAGTATGATACAAGAGATGGTCAGAGACTGCAGGCATGATACAGGAGATGGTTAGAGATTGCAAGCATGATACAAGACATGGTAAGAGAATGCATACATGATACAAGATATGGTCAGAGACTGCAGACATGCCACAACAGATGGTCAGAGACTACAGGCATGATACAAAAGATGGTCAGAGACTGCGGATATGATAGAAGAGATGGTCAAAAACTGCAGGGATGATACAAGAGATGGGCAGAGATTGCAGACATGATACAAGCGATGGGCAGAGATTGCAGACATGATACAAGCGATGGGCAGAGATTGCAGACATGATACAAGCGATGGTAAGAGAATGCATACATGCTACAAGATATGGTCAGAGACTGGAGACATGCCACAAGAGATGGGAAGAGACTGTAGACATACTGCAGGAGATGTCAGAGACTGCAGGCATGATATAAAATATGGTTCAAGACTGCGGATATGATAGAAAAGAGATTGTCAGAGACTGCAGGGATGATACAAGAGATGGTCAGAGACTGCAGACATACTGCAGGAGATGGTCAGAGACTGTGGATATGATACAAGAGATGGTCAAAGACTGCAGGCATGATCATACAAGAGATGGTCAGAGACTGCAGGCATGATACAGGAGATGGTCAGAGACTGCAAGTATGATATAAGAGATGGTCAGAGACTGTAGACATGATACAAGCGATGGTAAGAGACTGTAGACATGATACAAGCAATGGTAAGAGAATGCATACATGATACAAGAGATGGTCAGAGACTGCAGACATTTTACAAGCGATGGTAAGAGAATGCATACATGATACAAGATATGGTCAGAGACGGCAGACATGCCACAAGAGATGGTCAGAGACTGCAGGCATGATACAGGAGATTGTCAGAGACTGTGGATATGATCGAAGAGATGGTCAGAAACTGCAGGCATATTACAACTAATGGCCAGAGACTGCACGGATGATACAAGAGATGGTCAGAGACTGCAGGGATGATACAAGAGATGGTCAGAGACTGCAGACATACTACAGAAAATGGTGAGAGACTGCAGATGTGATACAAAAGATGGCCAGGGACTGCAGATATGATACAAGAGATGGCGAGAGACTGCAGACATGATACAAGAGATTGTGAGAGACTGCAGATATGATACAAGAGATGGTCAGAGACTGCAGGCGTACCACAAGAGATGGTTATGGACTGCAGGCATAAAACAAGAGATGGTCCAAACCTGCAGGGATGATACAAGAGATGGTCAGAGACTGCAGACATACTACAGAAAATGGTGAGAGACTGGATGTGATACAAGAGATGGTCAGAGCCTGTGGATATGATACAAGAGATGGTCAGAGACTGCAGGCATGATACAAGAGATGGTCAGAGACTGCAGTTATGATATAAGAGCTGGTCAGAGACTGCAGACATGCCACAAGAGATGGTCAGGTACTGCAGGCATGATACAAGAGATGGTCAGAGACTGCAGATATGATACAAGAAATGGATGGAGACTATGGATGTGATACAGGAGATAGTCAGAGACTATGGGCATGATACAAGAGATGGTCAGAGACTGCAGATATGATACAAGAAATAGTTGGAGACTATGGATGTGATCAAGTCAGAGTCAAGTCAGAGACTATGGGCATGATACAAGAGATGGTCAGAGACTGCAGATATGATACAAGAAATAGTTGGAGACTATGGATGTGATCAAGTCAGAGTCAAGTCAGAGACTATGGGCATGATACAAGAAGATGGTCAGAGAGTGCAGGAGACTATTAGAGACTGTGAATATGATATAGGAGTTTTTGGAGAATGGGGACATGCTTGAACAAACAGTAATAGACTGCAGACACATTACATGAGACTGTTAGACAGCACTGCTATAACAGGGCAATAGTGTAACCTGAGTGAACGTCTGCAGGGGCCCTGAGGGCCAAACTAAATAAGGTAAAGGGCTGCATGTGGCCCCTGGGCCGCAGGTTGGGGGCCAGGGGTTTAAGGTCTATAGTTGGTGGTGAACCAGTGTACTTTTTATAGAAGTTCATTTGTCATTTAGAATTGTCCAAAAAGTATATATTTGTTCTCCCTGTATTTACTCCTGTTTCTATCACCTTGAATTCTTAGAGCAATGGAAATGTATTTGGTGTCGGCCTTTGGAGAGTGGGAGAGCCTCTATACAGTATATCACACGATATCTACACTGTTAAGTCAGTTAGCCCAAACATTGCTTGTGTCTAACACAATAGTTACATGTCAATATATATCATCTCTAAAATGTTACCAGTAAAATGAAACATTGTTGCCAAGAGTTTCATAAGGTCATACTATGTATCATTGTGGGCAGCTCAGTGGTGTTATTGTGATGTGTCTGAAAGTTTTAGCTTGCCAGAATGTTTTGGGCTGTCTGTAAAGATTGAAGTAAATGCTGGTGCAGCAAATCTACATGTTGTTCAAGGTTGCTTTATACCTCTTCAAAGAACCCTCTCTCTTACAACTGGGATTGCTGACATAGCAAGAATAGGCTGAAAATGTCCATATAGCCTTGCTCTAGGTTTCTTTAGAATGCATGGGGTCTTTATGGGGTCATTTAATTTACTGCAAGAAAATCTATATTATGCAATGTTCCTCTGTCTACCCTATGACCAAATATATTAGCCTAACACACATAAACAAAATACCACGTATGTCAATCACATGCTGTTAAGCACATCATAAATGTACAGGACTGCTCCTGAGAAAGTCTTCTAAGACAAAACATGTTGGGAAGGCATTGTGATACCAAAAGAGGGGCAGCCACACACACGGAAGCAGAAAGTACCAGTGGTGCGGCATTCAGAATGAGTCCAACTATACATTTTTACGCCATGGGAATTTCTTTTACCAATGTGTTTGAGTTTGTTAATGATCAGGAGTGTTTTTTAAAGAAAGGAACACCATTGACTCTGTAAAAGTGAAGTATAATATTGCAAGTGCTGTTAATAAAAGGGGTCATTGGATTCTGGTGAGTTGGCCTAATTTTGGGGAACACACCCTGGTGTTTGTGGATATGTACTATTTTTTCACATCTCTCACATGGGACACACGGTGGACACTATTATGGTGGATAGGCACTATGGGGGGAATTAATAAAAAGTGTCTGAGACAAGTTCTTTCTCAACTGGTGCCATTGCCCATAATAACCAGTCAGCTTCTTTTTTTTTACTTTTTCCATACAGCTTAGAAAATAAAAATTAAAGCTGATTGGCTGCACTGCAAAGTTTGTTTTAGACACTTTTTAATAAATTGTACATTTATATATTTTTATGTTGTGCATAATTTGCAAGAATTTTGTAAAAAAAAAAAAAAAAAAAAGATTGCTGTGTTTCTATGCACTTTTTTTTTTTTGCATGTATTTATTCATCTTTGAAATATATTTTTAGCGCTGTATGTCTAGACATTTTATTTGGTTATAAAAGTGCAATAGTGCATGAGCAAAGGTGTGAAAGGTCCTCAGTGACTTTAGGACTAAAGGGGAGACTATTAATAGTGCTTTACACTGTGTGAGGGATCCTTTGTGATATTGGTTGCCTAAAGATTTTTATTTATTTTTTTTGGACTCCATAGATAAGTGTTTTCCATAAAACAATCCCTGTGACCAATGTATCAGACAAGCAGGCTATTGTTTAAAACAGGTTAAAACATAAGTTATACTTTGTATGTGCTTTGCTTACTGTCTTATTCATTATTGATGTTGTTTATGCAAACAACCATATGCTACTAAGGATGATTTTTTGCCATGTATCTTCTCTCAAGGGTACATCCCCTTCAAAAGTCCCTTGTGTTCTTTTAGGGAGTTGTCATGCCTATGCTGGTTGGAACAGGTGGATTAAGTGTCCAGTGTCCTTGCCTGTATGTAAAATACACACATATTACAAGTATGACCTATCTGGTACACTCTGATGAATATTAATAGCTGCAGAATAGCATCATGTCCAGTTTGTTAAGACCTAAAATACTTAGATAATAGATAAGGGAAGGAAAGGGTGGTAGAACATAATATTCCATAGAAACAACGGCGGCTTTTTCTCGCAGTGATTAAGGCTTGCAAGTCTGAAATGGCTGTACAAGCTGGAACACCCAGCTCTATATTTTAGGTGGTAACTGGGTTATAATTCATTGGTTCAATATGCACTATTTGCTTTAAGGAAGCAGAAAGGAATTATTTAAATTTTCTCTATTTTTAAATGGAACTATCCCTTTTTTCACATTTCCAATGAAAGTGATGACATATAGAAATGCTATAATCTACAGTAATTTAGTAGAGAGCCTTTATTATCCTGATTTTAAATAATTCAAAAACATATATTATTCAGAAGCCCTGTAAAAGTTTGTCCCTGTGTGAGGGGTTTCTCTCTAATTTCTTGTCCCAGTGAGTGCACAGAAAATAAGCGGAGATATCCCCAGCAGTGAAATAGACAACAAAGCAAATCCCACACTTCTAAAAAAAAAAAAAATGTTAATGTTGTGTCCCCAATGGGGATTATTACTCCTTGTCTACCTACCTAAAGCAGCTGGGTTGGCCTTTGAGCACTGAAGAAATTACACTTTGTTACAATGTAAAGTAGTGAGTGTACAGCCTGTATAACAGTGTAAATTTGTTGTCTCCTCAAAATAACTCAACACACAGCCATGAATGTTTAAACTGCTGGCAACAAAAGTGAGTACACACCTAAGTGAAAATGTCTTCATTGGGCCCAAAGTGTCAATATTTTGTGTGGCCACCATTACTTTCCAGCACTGCCTTAAGCCTCTTGGGCATGGAGTTCACCAGAGCTTCACAGGTTGCCACTGGGGTACTCTTCCACTCCTCTATGATGACATCATGGAGCTTGTGGACGTTAAAGACCTTGCACTCCTCCACCTTCCATTTGAGGATGCCCCACAGATGCTCGATAGGGTTTAGGTCTGGAGATATGCTTGGCCAGTCCATCACCTTTACCCTCAGCTACTTTAGCAAAGCAGTGGTCGTCTTGGAGGTATGTTTGGGGTCGTTACCATGTTGGAATACTGCCCTGTGGCCCAGTCCCAGAAGGGTGGGGATTATGCTCTGCTTCAGTATGTCACAGTACATGTTGGCATTCATGGTTCCCTCAATGAACTGTAGTGCCGGCAGCACTCATGCAGCCCCAGACCATGACACTCCCACCACCATGCTTGACTGTAGGCAAGACACACTTGTCTGTATTCCTTACCTGGTTGCTGCCACACACGCCTGACACCATCTGAACCAAATAAGTTTATCTTGGTCTCATCAGACCACAGGACATGGTTCCAGTAATCCATGTCCTTAGTCTGCTTGTCTTCAGCAAACTGTTTGCAGGCTTTCTTGTGCATCATCTTTAGAAGAGGCTTCCTTCTGGGATGACAGCCATGCACTCCAATTTGATGCAGTGTGCGGTGTATGGTCTGAGCACTGGCAGGCTGACCCCCCACCTCTTCAAGCTCTGCAGCAATGCTGGCAGCACTCATATGTCTATTTCCCAAAGACAGCCTCTGGATATGATGCTGAGCACGTGCACTCAACTTCTTTGGTCGACCACGGCGAGGCCTGTTCTGAGTGGAACCTGTCCTGTTAAACCCCTGTATGTTCTTGGCCACCGTGCTGCAGCTCAGTTTCAGGGTCTTAGCAATCTTCTTATAGCCTAGGCCATCTTTATGTAGAGCAACATTTTTTTTTCTGATCCTCAGAGAGTTCTTTGCCATGAGGTGCCATGTTGAACTTCCAGACTTCCAGTGACCAGTATGAGAGAGTGAGAGCAATAACACCAAATTGAACACACCTGAACCTGAGACCTTGTAACACTAATGAGTCACATGATAGCGGGGAGGGAAATGTCTAGTTGGGCCCAATTTGGACATTTTCACTTAGGGGTGTACTCACTTTTGTTGCCAGCAGTTTAGACATTAATGGCTGTGTGTTGAGTTATTTGGAGGGGACTTAAAATTTACACTGTTATACAAGCTGTACACTCACTACTTTACATTGTAGCAAAGTATAATTTCTTCAGTGTTGTTTGTCACATGAAAAGATATAATAAAATATTTACAAAAATGTAGGGGGTGTACTCACTTTTGTGAGATACTGTATCTTGGAGTATATTTATTCTTTAAATGCTCATTTCTCTCTTAGGTACATCCTTCACTGTCTTTTTCTATCTCTTGAGGGCTGCATTGGCAAGATCGCCCTGCGACAGTTCCTAGTTCTCTTCCCATCCTCCTTGAAGTTCTGAAAATCTCCACTTAAATATGGGTATTCTTACATTCCCTGTTGCATCCATTTTATACTATAAGTTCAATATCCAAAAGAGTTAGACCCCCTTATATTGGCGGTGCAAGCTGTGAAGACCTGGCAATGTAAGTCTAAAGATCTCACCGCTGGAGACCCAGAGAGACCTAAGAAATTCTCCAGCATCTACCAAACTCTGTAGCACCATGTCTGGGTTCCCTGCTCCTTAGTAAAGTAAAGAGAATTGTTCAATCCTGCCTCCCCCTCCTTCCCACACACATTTAGCACCCTGGAAGTGAGTATTTTTTAAAGAATTAATGCATTTTGTACTTTTAATAAGTTTTTATTGAAGTTTTATAGAATACATAGGACAGAATTAGTAATAGACTTGAAAAAGTTAACATTAATAAGTCACTGGGACCAGATGGCTTGCACCCGAGGGTCCTTAAGGAACTGAGTCAAGTAATTGCCAGATCATTGTTCATAATTTTTATGAACAGTCTACAAACTGGAATGGTACCAGCAGATAGGAGAAAAGCCAATGTAGCACCAATATTTAAAAAAGGGCCAAGATACATCCCTGGAAATTACAGACCAGTTAGCCTAAAATCAATTGTATGCAAGCTCTTGGAGGGGATAACAAGAGACTATATACAAGATTTTAGTAATGACAGCAGTATCATTAGCAGTAATCAGCAAGAGGAATCGTTCTTGCCAAACCAATCTATTAACCTTCTATGAGGAGGTGAGCTGCCATCTAGATAAAGGAAGGCCCGTAGACATGGTGTATCTGGATTTTGCAACAGCATTCGATACAGTTCTCTCAGGACTGGGCTCAGCCCTTCCTTCTCTGAGCTGGCCGCTGAACTGTTGGCTAATTGCCAGCTCCCATCTCTCTTTCCACAGTTACTCAGTTGTTGATGATCCTGCTCATCAGTCCTGCCTACTTAAGTTGTCCAGTCCAGAGGACCTCTGCCTTTGCCTTGTCACATCACAAGAAACTATCTCCTGCACTCCTGTTTACAGACTGGCTTTGTTGACATCCCTTTTGGCTCCAGATCCTGCTTGCTGTTCCACTACTTTGATCCCTGACTTCTGGCTTGGCTGACTATCCGTTCCGGTTACTGAACTTTGTCTATCTGAACAAATTAATGGGGTGGGCAACTACATGGCAAATGAGGTTTAATGTGGAAAAATGTAAATTAATGCAAAAATATGAATGGGGGGGAGAATATCTGGGGAAATCTAGGATGGAAAAGGACCTGGGGTCCTAGTAGATGACAGGCTCAGCAATGGCATGCAATGCCAAGCTGCTGCAAGCAAAGCAAACAGAATATTGGCATGCATTAAAAAGGGTATTAAACGATCCAATCACAGCCGGTCACATGTAAACACAGAGATGCCAGTAATCAGCACTCCTCGCCTCACACTGACAGAATGTGTGGCGAGGAGAGCTGATCAGCAGCATCTCCTCGCAGGGGGACATCTTTTTTATTATTTTTTTTTTAGCAAAAAATAAAAATCCCAGCAGCGATTAAATAACACCAAAAGAAAGCTCTATTTGTTTGAAGAAAATTATAAAAATTGCAAATAGTTACAGTAGCATGACTGTGCAAGAATCATTCAAAGTGTGATAGCGCTGAAAGCAGAAAAATGGCCTGGGCAGGAAGGGGGTGTAAGTGCCCTGTATTGAGGTGGTTAATGCAACCGATGGTTGGTGTTGATGGGGGAATCAAGTGATTTTCTTTAATGCAACCGATGGTTGATGTTGATGGGGGAATTGAGTGATTTTTTTTAATGCAACCAGTGGTTGATGTTGATGGGGGAATCAAGCAAATTTCTTTCCTGTGGTTGCAGGAAAGAAAATCACATCATCTCTGGCTGCCTTTAGAGTTGGGCTTTAATTGAAAATCGTTTAAATCCTATTGTCCCCTTGATTTTATTGGCATTAAAAATAGGTATTTATCCATCCTGAGATTATATACAGAAAATATGAGTGCTTGTGGTTTGGTGTAACTAACCCGTAGACCTGAGATCTTGGAAAAATCTTCTAATAGTTTGCATATGACAGGGAGGGAGGTGACCGGGGAGGTGATGAAAAGAATAAGGTCATCCACAGACCACAATGGGCAACCTTGGCAAGTGCCTTTAGCTATTCTAATGGGGTCTAATGGGATCCTAGCTTCAGGGGTAGAACATAGGGACTTGAGGAGGCCTGTAGATCGATGGTCGAAGCCCCAGTGCTCCATTAGGGTGAACAAATAAGGCCACGAGACAGATGGTCGTCAAATGGTGCCAGTGAAGCAAGTCCCAGGACCCTGTGTCCCCCGCTAGGTGCGCCGTGTGGCCGTGGCAGCTCGGAGCTCTTGGCTTAAGTGGCCATCTTGGAGTCTTCCGTGCATGTGCCTCCGGAATGGGACATTTTATATGCATGTTGTTTCTTTTTCTTTTTGGAGAGCAGCATTTCTGCACTTGGACTAGACTTTTTCTTTCTCTCTCCCTCCCTCTAGATATATTTATATATATTATACAGCAGCCCTCAAATTTTCCACTCGCCTACTCACGTTTTGCGAGTGGAAAATGAGGGCTTACGAGCTGGGCTGACTGGGAGTGGGGGGGAGCGAGCACCGCCTGAGGGTGGGGTTGATCGGGAGCCCTTCTCCCAGTGATTGCTCCGGTGGAAGAGAGCATGGAGGAAGAGGAGAGCCACGGGGTCACCGAGCGGTATAGAACACTGCTACAGCTTACATTGAAATTGCCTCCACTCTGCTCGCCATTAGACACAGCCCCGCCTCCTCCTAACCCCACGCCTGTGATAGACAGAATGCAGGTCCAATGCTGGAATGTGTTCTGTCTATCACAAGCGCAGGGTCAGGAGGAGGCGGGGCTGTGTGTGATGGCAAGCAGAGCGGAGGCAAGTTCATGTAAGCTGCAACAGCATGCTATTTGCGCTCTTTGATCCCATTGCTCTCCTCTTTCTCCAGTCATCATCCGGCCACCCTCTCTGTTCCTCCGCCCTAGCCAGGCTGCAATATTGGGCACAGTGAGTCTGCAATGGGGCACAGTGAGGCTGCAATGTTTCGCACAGTGAGGCTGAAATGGGGCACAGTGAGGCTGCAATGTTGGGCACAGTGAGGCTGCAATGTTGGGCATGGGGAGGCTGCAATGTTGGGCATGGGGAGGCTGCAATGTTGGGCACATTGAGGCTGCAATGGGGGCACGGTGAGGTTGTAATGTTGGGCACAGTGAGGCTACAATGGGGGCACAGTGAAGCTATAATGGGGGCACGGTGAGGCTGCAATGTTAGGCACAGTGAGGCTGCAATGTTGGGCACAGTGAGGCTGCAATGTTGGCACAGTGAGGCTGCAATGCTGTGCACGGTGAGGCTGCAATGTTGGCACAGTGAGACTACAAGGGGCACACTGAGGCTGCAATGGGGGCACAGTGAGGCTGCAATGGGGGCACAGTGAAGCTGCAATGTTGGGCACAGTAAGGCTGCATTGGGGGCACGGCGAGGCTGCAATGGTGGGCATGTGAGGCTGCAATGGTGGGCATGGTGAGGCTGCAATGATTGGCATGGTGAGGCTGCAATGGTGGGCACAGGTCACGCTGAAATGATGGGCACAGGTCATGCTGCATTGATGGGCACAGGTGAGCCTGCATTGATGGGCACTGGTGAGGCTGTGCTGAGGGGAACTGATAAAGTTGTTGTTAATACTTATTTTAGTAACTTAATTCTGCATAAAACATTTAAGTGTCATTTCATGAGAGAATTTATGAGGGCGTGATTGGGGCAAAATTAGGGGCGGGGCAAGGTAGGGGTTGTGCGGGGGCAACTGGTAGCGAGTAACCCTTGAGGCCTGGGTTGTAGCTCAGGGCTTGAAATTTTGAGCCCAGTAATACAGTATATATATATATATATATATATATATATATATATATATACACAATATATATATATATACAGTATTAGCTATTCAAGTGCTTACACTTTATATTTGCATATTAAATGTATACACTCACCAGTGTATATGTTTATGTTTTGCTTTTTATGTCATCATTTGAATTGTTATTGCTTGCTTCTCTACCAGCACTGTATACACATGTATATTGTTAATTAGTCTCATCTGTGAACCTAGTTGACCTATCTGAGTACATGTAAACATTTAATCTTCCTAAGGAATCATTACCATGGCAAAGGAGTTGTTGGTAAATATGCAAGCACATGTCTCCTATAGTGTATCACTGTAGTCTTTCTGTACTGTAGAAGTCCATTTTAAGGACAGAAAAAACATTTGCATAACAGGGAAAATGTGTAGTGTCCACCCTTTATATTGAGCAGCTTTGCTGATTGTTATGGGTAGGGTGTTCAATTAGAGCACAAACATCACTAAAAGATCACTGGTCTGAACACAGACTATGCAAATGAAGAGATCTCTACGTTGTGTGCACCTACCAAACCTGTCTGAAAGGCATGACTTGGATAAAAAAAATAAAGCTTCTCTATTTGCATAACCAGATGTATATTTAAATATAAAGCAATTAGGAAAAATGTTTTTCTGCAGGCTGGTACAGGCAGCTGCACAGCTGTGTAGTATAAAGGGTTTTGTTGTATAAAGAAAGTCATTTCGGTTTAATTAGACTCATTCTCACTTTAATGCAAATACCTGTTTGTTTTTTTTTTTAAATAACAATTTTTATTGGTAATTTTTTCAAAAAACAAAGGAAGAAGACATTCAAGGATATAAACGGTATGTTCATTACAATTAAAGATCACTCATAATCCAGTAAAGACATTTTGAGACAGCTATATCAGTGACAACCACAGCACTCAAATATAAAAGATCTCAAAAAAGAAAACAGTTTGAACAGTGGGTTCTCAGTTAAAACTGCTAGAACATTATAGTGTAAAATATCTTTGTTGAAAGAAGAAATTATATTACTTAAAGAAGAGCATAAAAAGAAAAGATTAGAGGAAAAGAAAGAGAAAGAGTCAAGGGCCATCACAACAGCTCGCTTACAAACCCAAAAAATAAAAAAAGGGGGGGCGGGACTCAGGGTGGGTCCTCCTGGAGATGCCATAGTTCCGAAACACAATTGTGAACCTCCACGGCGCAGCAGCTTCTTATAAGGTTTAGAAATTTTCAGAGGTGATAAGTCCAACAAGAAAATTTTCAGTGGTATAGGGATAGATACCTCAAAATAACAACCCAGCAATTGTTGTGCTGGGTGCCAAAAAGGGGTAATCAACGGACAGCTCCAAAATATATGGCAGAGGGCAGGCCCATCGCGACAGGACGGGCAAAACAAGCAATTGCTTGGGGCCCCAAGCTGGCCTGGGGCCACAGCCGCGCTGCCGGCCGCCGCTTCCTATAAGCGGCAGCCTGTAGCGTGGCCGAGCTCCTCTTCCTTCCTCCTGCAGTCCGCGCGGTACAGGACTCCGGAGATTCAGTTTCCTGTTCCCGGCCGGACTGACAGGATGTGCACACACTGAGTGCTCACTTCCTTTCAGTCCGGCCTGCCAGGAACAAAAAACTGAATCTCCTGTCACGTGGTACGCGGTAGGGAGGGGGGTTTAAAAGAACGGGGGGGGAGTAGTAAGGGGGGGAGGCAGTCATCAAGACCCATTTAGTAATAAAAATATGGTAGCTCCAAATGAGACTTTCAGAAGAGACTTCTTTCTGCCCACGGTTGACACAGCCCTCAGAAGCCTAAGTGACAGGTTTTCAAGATTGAAGGGTATTTATGACCTTTATGACTTTCTGTTCTCAAAGGACAACATGAAGCAGACAATAAAGAATGGAAAGCTTCATGAACGATGCAAAAAATTGAAACAAACCCTCCATGACATTGATGCTGATGACTTGGCACTTGAGATCAATTCATCTCTCTACACCTTTCCAGACCATGTAGCCACTTCCCCATTTGACATGCTTAATTACATATACAGTGAGAAGCTACTGGATTTGTACAGTAATTTAAGCAATAATTTGCCTTTACTTCTGACTCTCCCTATGTCAGTGGCCTCTGGTGAGAGGAGCTTTTCAGCTTTGCAGTTGATAAAAAATTACATGAGGTCCACCATGGGCCAAGAAAGGCTCACAGGACTGGCCCTTACGTCAATTGAGCGTGATGTTTGCCAGTCTTTGGACATGGAGGGCATTGTGATTGCCTTTGCAGAAAACAAGGCTCGCAAACAGCAGTTTTAAATAATTTGCACATGTTTGTGAGAACTGAATGTTAATGTGAGTGTGTGTGTGTGTGTGTGCGTGTGTTTTAAGTATGTTGTATTTAGTTATTGTGCACTTTTTTAATGTATATTTGATTTTATGGTACAGTAGTGATTTTTTACAAATGTTCAATTGTTGAAGATGTTCAAATTTTATGCACATTATATGCATGGGGGGGGGGGGGGGTTGGGGGGTCTTCATGTCCATTTTGCTTGGGGCCCCCAAATTCCTTCAAACGGCCCTGGCAGAGGGTACCCTTAGCCCTGTGGCAACGCCAACAACGATCAGAACTAGTAGAATAGATTGCATGGAGCACATCCAGTGTCAGGTACCAAAAGTAGAGAATTTTATAAGCATTTTCCTTATAGAGAGTATATAGAGAGCTTTTAGTTGCCTGAGACCAGACCACCTGCCACACCTCCAAAGGAATTTCCTCACCTAGTACCCTCTCCCATCGGAGCATGTAAGAAGGTTTACCTTGATCTTGAATGGAATAGTCATTCAATATCCGGGAAATATCGGGAATCAGTCCTTTCCGTGTAGTGCCTTCCAGAATCATACATTCAAAAGAAGACAGAGAGAAGAATTGCAAAGTTGGGGTTATGGTTTGGGCATAATGGTGAATCTGCAGGTATCCATAAAACACCTGGCGAGGCAGATCGATTTATCCTGAAGTTCAGCAAATGGCAATAATTTGCCAGACCTGGGGTCCACCAAATGGCCAAAATGGAATAGGTTCTTTGACGCCCAGGGAGAGGATATCAGGAACATGAGGCTGTCGGGCACTTTGGGATTATATAGAAAGGAGGTCAGCAGTGACGCTTAAGATTTAAGAGCATATTGGCGGGATAACGTGAGCCAAATTGTCCGAAGCTGGGTCATGGCCCCCAGCAATCCACTAGTAGCTACCTCTGCATTCACATTCCACAGAAGATTATTAGGGTGTATGGAGCTAGCCAGAGTTTTTCGATTTTTGGCCATTTGTTATAGGAATGCTGAGTAAACCAAGAGGCAACTGTGCGTAACTGGGCCGTTTGGTAATATCTTATAAGGTTAGGGAACGCTAGCCCACCAGCAGATCACGAGGCCATAATTACCGAGCAGGGTATTCTGTGCTGCTTGTAGTTCCAAACAAATTGCAGCAGGTCTGCTTGCAGTTTTTAATGTGTGCAGAGGGAACAGGAATAGGTAGTGTTTGGAACAAGTACTGTACAGAAGCTTGGGAAAAATGGACATTTTAACGGAAGCAATACGCCCCAAAAGGGAAAGATAATCCTTCTTCCATTGTTGTATAGTTGATCTAATCAGCTGATAGAGAGGGGGAAGTTTTCCTGATACAGTGTAGTGAAAGTCGGAGTAATGTGGACCCCCAAATATTTTAGAGCATTCGATTTCCAAGCATAGGGAAAACAAGTTGGTAAATGGTAAAAGTGGGATGTTAACAGGGAGGGCCTCCGACTTAGACTTGGTATTTGTGGATCAGAGATGGGAGAATAGTGTTCAAATGAACAGAAAGAAGTTTAGTAAAAAATTTCAAATCTGAATTCAAAAGGGCTATAGGCTTATAGCTAGCACACAGGGAGGGGTCTTCATCAGGTTTTGGGATCAAAGTAATGAAAGATCTCTGCATATCTGATGGGATAGGGGTGTCCTGAAGAAAAGCGTTAAAAAGACAGCACATATGAAGAAGCAACAGGGAAAGAAAGGCCTTATAGTACCCATATGGGAGGCCGTCAGGACCAGGAGCCTTATGAGTGGGTAAAGACTTCATAGTTAGCTCAATTTCCTCCACAGTAATAAGTGCATTAAGAGAGAATAGGTCCAAAGACAGGAGTAGGGAGACCCCACTCTGCTCAAGGCATTGATGAATATGGTGCATTAGGTCACGGGAGGGAGGATCATGGGGAATACTGAGGTGATTATATAGATCAGTATAAAATTCCTCAAAGGAATGAATGATATCTTGGGGGTGGGAAAGTAAGCAGCCTATAAAAGTGAAGTACTAATGCGCTACTAGAAGTGTAAGCGATATGAGTAATAAAGTGCTTAATGCAAGAGGTAAATATAAAGCTGCTGAACTTTTATAGTGTTGCCAGCACCAATGAGTGAATGTAAAATGTAGTGAAGCAGCGCTAAATAACTCTAAAACAATTCTTAAATATAAAGTGCCAATAATATCTAACTTCCCAGTGTGCAAACAGTGCAATAATAATGACATCAAAGGAGTTTAGGCCAACAAATCAATACAAGAATAAGTGATCCAATAATAAAGTGTATCCAAAGTATCTAAAGGTACTATGCAATAGTCTCTTTGGAAATAAAAATATGTGCAAAAAATTAAACAAAAGGGAGAGGGAAAAAGAAATAGAGTCCAATTGTAGGTAAAATGATAGCTTGTAGATATCCTTCTCCAATCCACACCCTGTGTGTGCCAGCCTCTCACCTTAAAGTGCATCAACCGACGTATAACACCAATTTGTTCTTTTTCCTCCTCTGTGGGTATATCCTGGACAGATGATCACTGCAGTATAAAAGCTGTTTCTCCATAGAATCCATGTTCCACGACCAGCTCCTTTAAAACATTATCTCCAAGACCAGTCACCATGCAGACCAGTCACCATTTGTGAGGTCCATTCTCTGCATGGTGACTGGTCTTGGACTGGTCAGGTAGGTAGTGTGGGATTTTATTTCATATTTGATAATAATAGTAAACTTGACGAATAGAGAGGGTTAATCTCTCAAACGGGGATACAGACACCAATGAAAACATGACAGGTTCTAATCCCTCTGTCCAAAACTTTTGCTATTATTTATACTTTAATTCAACACAGTTTTTAAACACAGAGGCTGCTATCAGAGTTTTGATCACGTGAGCACTGTGACAGCCAATCACAGTGGTCACATGGTCGCTGATCCTTCCCGACACCCCAGGGGTGTTCAGAACTTTTTTAAAGGGACAACAGGGTGGGTGCAGGGAGAGGTTATAATAAAACCATGTTCAGGATAAAACATTCCAACTAACATTGCTGTCAGACAGTAGTCGCCATAAATACCAGATCATAATTTGGCTTTTTCATTTGACACTGTTGTGCCATTGAGAAGGTAGGTGATCCTAGAAGCAGTAAAGCAAACTAGGAGAATGTAGAGGTGTGTAAATCTCAAGTTCTTAGGCAGGTAATACAGTAAAATTATATATTTCAGCTGTGTTTTTTAATTTTTTATTTCTAAGACAGCAGTTAAAAGTGTAATAAAACAAATATAGTATACCAACAGTACAAAAGAAAGCAGTAAACTGCCCTGGGGGGTTCAGCTAGCTGCATGCATCCCTCTTGAAATCCCTGAAGATATTAAATAGGAGGTCCAGCCCCCCTGCACAAAAAAGTCAGCAGCTACAAATACTGCAGCTGCTGACTTTTAATATATGGAAACTTACCTGTCCAGGGAGCCCGCGATGTCAGCACCCCAGCCGATCTTCCGATTAGCTGTCGGGTGCACCACTGCCATTCCTGGTAAGGGAACCCAGCAGTGAAGCCTTTTGGCTTCACAGCCGGTTCCCTGCTGTGCATGTGCAAAGCGCGCTGCACTTTCTAATTGGTTCAGCAGTGGAGGAAAGAGGAGGGGGCTTGTCTCCCGGAAGTGGGGAACGGTACCTGTCAAAAATAGGTACCCCTTCCCCCCCTCCCCCCTGGAAGGTGCCAAATGTGGCACTGGAGGGGGGAGGAGATGGATAAGTGGAAATTCCACTTTTGAGTGGAACTCTGCTTTAAGTATCCCTGAAGACTGGGGCTCAGGGGAGCAACACCAGACTAAGAGTGATCATAGTGATTGGGGGAAGTTAAGGACATTGCTGTACAAATTTTTCTCTTTTCTTAGACTAAACCATAAAGAAAAAGAAAGAAAGAATGAGAAGAGAAGGAATGGAGGAGAAAAAGAGGGAAAGGTAGGAAGGAAATATAAAAGAAAGAAAGGGGGAAGAAGAGAAAAAAAAGGGGGGGGTGTAGGGAGGGGTGTGTAACAAAGGATTATAAATGCATACAGTGCAAAAAGGAACACCTGTGTCTAACAGCCAGTGGGACTCATAGTGTCAAGAGATTTTCCTTCTTCAGGGTATACAAGCATGTTCCATAGAGTCCATGTGTTGGTATACACCTCACATTTATGTTAGTTCGTCAGTACGAGATCCTCCATTAAATTCAACTCCTCAACCTTGTGGAGCCAGAACCCAATGGATGGAGGTTGCAGGGCCTTCCACCTAAAGGAGATACATGAGTTTTTAGCCGTATGCTGAAAATTCTACTTTCATGGGCTTGAATTTCTTTAGAGGGCCACCATACGGTCCTGTACAGCTTACCAAATCCCCCCCCCCCATTACCCTGTGCCCACCACACAGGGGTGATATAAAAGTCATCCCTAGGTAGCCAGGAAAAAAGAAAAATGAGGTGGCACATGCATCTCAGCAAATTGTTGATGCAATGATATTGCTGTGGGAGTGGCTTCAAAATTGAGCCTGCATGCAGACGTGAGACACATGTAATGTACAGTTCAGGGGTCAGTTATATGCAGTGTATTGAGTGCAGGGGTTAGAAGTATGTAATGCACAAAGGGCACCAGAATAAGAAGCAGGGCATGTGCCAGACACATGTGATGCCCATGCTCCAGTTGCTCAGGGAGGGTTTGGACCCTCTTATCTTCTACTGTATATCTATCTATACACTGTTAAAGTGGGAGAAAACTCCCATCTCCGACTTGTACCTATAGGTAAGCCTATAATAAGGCTTACCTATTGGTACTGTAAATATCTCCTAAATATGCACCTTTTAAGAGATATTTACTGTATATGCAACCGATGACATCACCAGTGCATGTGCTCTGAAGGAACGGCCGTTCCTTGAGAGTTCTGTGTTGCAAACAGCGGCTCTCCCGCGCATGCATGGGAGTGACGTCATCGTGGCTTCGGCCAGTTACACAGCCAGAGTCCGCAGACCCGGAAGGAAGACGGTTGAAGATGGTAGCGGCCTCCAGCTGTGACAAGCATTGCTGGAATGTTTTGTTTTGAGGTAAGTTTCACATAATGGGCTAGTATGCGATGCATACTAGCCCATTATGCTTTACCTTTCAGGTAAAAAAAAAATCACCCAGCGGTTCTGTGTAATGCCATGTTGTTGTGGCATTTCTGCATTAAGAGCTTTAAGTGACAGTAGGAGGAGTTGGAGCAGGAAATGTGTGTGATTAATAAAGATGTGACCTGTTACCACTCTGCTGCTGAGACACAACAATAGCAGTGAGGACACTTGAACTCTGTGTGCTACCTCCAGAGAGATTTCTGCCACAATAATGTGATCAATTTTCTGCTACTAGCATCTGGCCTGGATGGGGTCTCACCTTGCTTCTTAAAGCGGAACTCCACTAAAAAGAGGAAGTTTGTCTTTAAGCACTCCTCTCCCCCTCCCCTGTCTCATTCGATTCAGAAAGCTATAGGATTTTCTCAGCTCTTGAAGCAGATTCCTCACAGGGAAAAGCAAGGAAAAGAAACAAAAAGATCTTTAGTAAAAATCATCACGCAATACACATTGTTAGGCACACATGTAACCCCTAGATGTTAACCCCTTCCCAGCCAGTGTCATTAGTACAGTGACAGTGTATAGTATTAGCACTGATCACTGTATTAGTGTAACTGGTGATGTCAGTGGTAGTTAGTCAGTTCCCTGCCAGCGTCAGTTAGTGCTAGATTGGCTGCCGTACTATCGCAGTCCCATTATAAGTCACTGTTTACCACCATTAGTAGTATAAAAAAAGTAAAATCGAGGCGCATGCATGCAGCTCCTCGGATGGACGCCTAACTGCGGCCATATAGCCCCTCCAGCACCACTCACAGAGCAGAGCCCTGGCTGAAAAATAGTCCCCACAGATAGGGGAAACTTTACAGAACCCCAGAATGGCAGGGGGATCAGCCAGGAGTGACCTCTCCCGTGTTCTGGACACCGGACCGGGACCTACGGCCCTGGCCAAGATGGAGCCGGCCACCACCACAAGAGGGCAGGAGACGGAGCACTCCATAGCAGACCAGGATGTTTGCTCAGCTGGGCCATCGGGCCCCACAGTGAGTAATCACTCACAGGGCTGCCTGTCTCCCCCCTCCACAGAATCCCTCATTAGCAGGACCCTGGAGGACATGCCCCTATCCCCCATGGAAGATTTTACTGCCAGCCCAGAGGCCTGTAAAGCCCCCACACAGGGCCTACCCTCCACACCCCAGGACTTTTCCTCCATGATGACAATGTTTGCCACAATGTTAGCCAGGGGTCTCTCACAAACTGCTAACAAAATTACCACTGCCATCCAGGCTGATTTACAGCATTTAGGTGCAAGAATTGAAGCATTCGAAACCAAAGCAGACCAGACAGTAACTAGAGTGAACCATAATACTGCCCGAATCCAGGACTTGCAGGACCATCTTGAAAACGCATTCTCCAAAATTGACGATCTTGAAAATCATTCGAGGAGATACAATTTCCGCATTAGGGGGTCCCTGAATCCTTCAAAAACCCTGATCACATTTTACGATCATTTATTAAGAAACTCATCCCCAACATCCCAGACCATCGACTAGATATGGACCGCGCCCACAGTGCACTACAACCTATCCGCCAATATGGCCTCCCTAGAGACATTATAGTTAAGCCACACTTCTACAAGGTGAAGGAGGAGTTTTGCAGACTTATCTCCCTACACCATACAGAAAAGGAGATCTCTGAAACCGATCCTACCAGCGCTGACCAAGAAATCGATCACCTACAGATGATCCTTTCCATTTCACCTCTCATTCTCCTTCAATAATAAATCATATGGCTTCTCATCGTTTGTGGAGGGTGAAAAGCTTCTGCTCCATCTGGGCCTCATCTCCCAAGATCACAAGACAACACCGACCGGCAGGGCACTCAACTCGTCCTCAAAGAGGCCACCACCATACAGCCCCATTGCCCCAATGTGGCAGAAGCACCTGTCCAAAAAAATCAAAGAACTCCAGGCCTCCCTCACCAAAACGCCCCGGTCCCACCTAGACCTGCTATGATCCTCTCTGATCCAGTCAGATCCTTCTATGAACAATTTCTCACCGTCTTCTAGTGGCTACGCTTGACATTGCACTCCTTGTCCCAACACCTTTGCCGGGAAATGTGGAACACTTGTGTCCATGCAATTTTTCTTTCCTCGTTTTAGGTCCAAGAAAATGTTCCTGTTCTGGTTGATACCTCAAATGTTTTCAGTTTAACTGGTTTTCGTTCCCTTGTCACCCTACATATAGACTTCTGCTTATATATGCGATATGGCTGTTTTTATGGTTAATCTTAAAGCTGCAGAACACTCTTTGGATCAAGGATGACAGTTTAAGGGAGTTGTTACTCCCCCTTATCTTGTAATTAACCTGCTGCATAGTGATTCCCAAGTGAGGTGGGCCCCTCCCGTACCCATGACCCGTACCAGTTTGCTCCCCCTTTGTGGGGCCCTGCTCGGGGGCGGGGAGGACCTCTATATGTTCTTAGGGGCTCTGCCCTCATACACAGTAATGTCACTATATTTGGAGGCGGCCGGAGCGGATGTCCCTGACTGAGAAGATTCTTTTTATTCCCAGTAGAGACTGCTACCTCCCCCAGACCGCGGGGGTGACTCTTTTATTATTGTTTTTGGGGAAGGGTTTTGTGGTGTGCGGGATCGGGTTCCCACACACCATTGGGGATTGCGAAAATACTTTCCAGTTGTTTCTTGTTAACATGTTATGTCTCTCATTCTTCGTTCCAATAGGTCCACCTCTTCCTTCACAGTCTCCACTTCTTCTTCTCCTCTCTCTCGAAGGTCACTTAGACGTCCAATCCCAGCCGAATCGGAGGTACTCTTCTGCTCCACACAGGTTAAGTCCCACTCAGTCATGGTAGCTATCCCCTCCTCTGATCCATGCACATAAATGACACACCACCACCTCCACTGCAAATAATCTCACATAATGTTTAGGGCCTTAACTCCCCAGTCAAACTGAGATAATTGTTCAAGCTATATCAATCCCAAAAGTCAGATATCCTCTTGCTGCAAGAGACCCACTTTCCCAAGTCCTACAACCCTTCTTTTATTCACCAACACTTTCCTCAATTTTACCTCTCCAACAGAGAGAATAAAGAAAAAGTGTAGCAGTCTGTTTTTCCAAAAAATTGTGAATGTGTCTCTCGCGCTACTGAGAGTAATAATAAAAAGCAAACCTAATACAGAACTTCAAGTGATAAATCAATAATTGCAGCCAAACCTCAAAGTGTATCACAGAGCACTAAATATAGTAAAAATGAATAGAGTGGTCTTGTGCAAAAAATATGTCACTGAATAACACTGTGACATAATGTACACACTTAATGGTATTTAATTAATACCTAAATAAGTGAAAAATAACCATATGAAGTATCAATGTGCAAAATTTGCCATGAAAACAAATATAAATAAATAAATAATAAATATCAAAAGTAAAAGTGTCCAATGAACCCTCTAATGATGTGTAGTGATCATATGTCGTGGAATAACAACAATATGATAAACATAATGATCCTCAAAAAAAGTGAATTAAATCATGATGTATTGAAACAAATAATTCTCTAGGTGAATGAATAACGAAAACTTCTGCCGTCTTCACAGCCCGAAGAATTAATAGAGATGTTGTTAGTGAGAAGAAGTGTCCGTATGTATTTTATAGTTGGCTTCTCAGTATTAAAGTCTCCCAGAACTCTCACCTTAATGTTGTGGGTTAGTAGCTTTTAGTATCTGAGATCTCCACTGTTCCCCATAAGTGGGCCGGTCCTCCGGTACTTCTCCAATAGGCAAACTACTCCACTCGGATATCCCAGTGTATAGGAAGGGAATACCTCAGTGAGATATGGGGAATAAAACAATTTTACTTCTCCAACAGAGAGAATAAAACAAAAGTGTAGCAGTCTGTTTTTCCAAACATTTAAACTTCTCTATGCCACACACTACCAGGGACCCCTCAGGCAGATATATTTTGGTAAAAGGCACGATAGATGGAACACTATATTAATTTGTCTCCTACTACACCCCAAATAAGGCTCAAGACAAATTTTTTGCCTCTATGATGCACTCCCTTGCACCCCAGCTAGAGGGAATCATTATCCTAGGGGGAGACTCGAACATAGCATTTGATCTCGCGCTTGACAAATCGGCCTGCCCGCTCAAGACGACCCCATAAACAAAGCATGAAAATTGCTAAACTCCTCTATGACTCCAGATTGGTTGACATTTGGAGGGAACTCAACCCCCGTACCAAAGACCACACCCATTACTCTGCCCCATACAGACATATGCCAGGATAGATCATGTCTTCTGTAAAGCGACACACATTCCCCTTGCGGTAAAGTGGACTAGCAGAGACTCCCCTATCTCAGATCACTCTATGGTGACTCTCTCCCTCCATCACTCAGATAACACAAAAAGGGAATTTAAGTGGCGAATCAATGAGGCGCTTATGAGTAATCTGGTCCACTGTAGTCTTATAGAAAAAGACCTCAAAGATTATTTTCATACGAATGACACGGAAGCAATCTCCCCATCTATTCTATGGGCGGCCCACAAAGCAGTAATAAGGGGCAAAATCATCCAGCTATCCTCCCGTCTAAAAAAAGAACACCGAGCCGAGAGAAATAACCTTACTAAAGAATATCAGGAATTATGTAAACGCAACAAACGAGAACGCACCCAGAAATCACTTCAAAAACTAGAAGCAGCCAGATTAAATCTTAACCTGGCCCTCACTACTGAGGCTAAAAAGCACCTTCGGTGGTCGGGCGCAAGGTTTTACTCTCAAAAAGGAAAAAATTGGATCCAAACTATCCACCAAACCTCGTCCTTTAGCCTTCCCCGAAATCCGCTTGCCTTCTGGCACTATCACACAGAACCCACAACGTATCATGGAATGCTTCCATGATTTCTACTCCTCCCTTTATAAAGATCAACAAATCATGCCCCCTCAACCGCCTCAAAGAGTTCCTCGACACCATCTCACTCCCCAAACTTTCAGCCAATCACACAGATCTCCTAGAACAACCCATTACATCCATAGAGGTCAGTGAGACTGTCACGTACCTGGTAGGAGTCTGAAATGACGAGGTCAGCCTCTCTTGTATCTCCAATCCAAGCCCCACTGGAGATGGAACAGATGGTGGCAAGGATCAGGAGGAACACGAGTGCCTGTGAATGCTGTGTGCAGGACTTGCCAGAAGTGTTGCAGACTGGAAAGTGCAGGCAGGGTTTCTGGTGAAGAGCTGGAACCAGCACAGCTGAGAGGATGGACGGCCAGCACAGGTACTCGGAAACAGCGTGGAGCCAAACAGGAGACAGAAGCGAGGTCAACAGGTAAGCCGGGTTCAGTAACGGGCGGGCAGCGAGGTACCAAGGTATAAACAGGAGCAAGGTCAAACAGGAAGCCAGGATCATGAACCAGTAATCAGAGTCCAGAAACAGGGTCAGGAAGGCCAGGGTTTCAGCAACAGGAAGTCAAGACAAACAACAGGGTTTCAGAATCTCAGGACACAGCTGAAGATCAAGCAGCACCTGACAGAAATCAGAGCAACCCTTAAATAGGCTGTCAGGTGCCAATTGTGGTCAGATGTGTGTTCCTGCGCAAGGAAATCTGCTGATGCCCGTGAATGCGTGCATGCACACATGTGCGTGCCGGGCGCATCCTGACAGTTCTCTTACATTGCCCCCCCCTTAAGGGCAGCCTCCGGATGCCCTTCAAGTGTCTTTTCTCTGGGTGGCGTTGAAAAAAGGCTTGCACTAGTTTGGGAGCATGCACATCTGAAGCTGGTTCCCAGGAATTTTCTTCCGACCCATAGCCTTTCCATTTAATGAGGAACTGTGTTTGGTTATGCCTTCTTCTACAGTCCAACACGGCTTCCACCTCAAATTCCTCATTCCCTTCGATGAGCAGTGGAGGAGGAATTTCCGAAACCCGATCTGGAAATGGATTTGGTACAGCTGGTTTCAACAAAGAGACATGGAATACAGGGTGGACCTTTAGATGCTTGGGTAACACCAACTCGAATGCCACTGCATTAATTTTCCTCTTGACTGGGAAGGGTCCCAAAAATTTTGGGCCAAGTTTTCTTGAAGGACAGCTCAGTTTCAAGTTTGTTGTGGAAAGCCAGACCTTGTCTCCAGGTTTAAGGTTCAGATTACCTCTCTTCTTCTTGTCGAAGAACTTTTTATTGCTTGCTTGAGTCTTGGAGATTGTATCTTGCAGTAATTGGTTATTAGTACTGAGGAAGTTTAATCTGTTTTGTACAGCAGGTACAGATGATTCAATGGCCAGCTCAGGTAAGAAAGAGGGGTGGTACCCATAATTGGCAAAAAAGGGTGATTGCTTGGTTGCAGAGTGGATGGAATTATTGTATGAAAATTCTGCCAGTGGGAGAAGTGATAGCCAGTCATCTTGTGCAAAAGAGGAAAAACACCGTAAGTACTGCTCAAGGGTTTGATTGGTTCTTTCAGTTTGTCCATTAGTTTGTGGATGGTAGGCTGTGGAGAGGCGGAGTTCAATGTTCAGTGCTTGGCATAATGCCCTCCAAAATCTAGACGTAAACTGCACCCCACGATCAGAGATGATGCTATCAGGGACACCATGTAATCTTACAATCTCCTTGATGAAAGCTGAGGCGGTCTCTGTGGCCGAAGGAGTTCCTTGTAAGGGTACAAAATGGGCCATCTTGGTCAGGCGATCCACCACAACAAACACGGTGGTGAAGTTTTCAGATGGGGGGAGTTCCACAATGAAATCCATGGAGATCATGCTCCATGGTTTCTCAGGTACAGGGAGTGGCTCAAGTAGGCCCCAAGTTTTGGCTCTGTCCGTCTTATTCCGAAGGCATGTCACACAAGAATTAACATATCTTTTGCAGTCTTGCATCAAGTCTGGCCACCAGAATGTACGAGAGATCAGATCGGCCGTTTTGCGAATTCCAAAGTGGCCCGCTAATGGGTGGTCATGACATCGCCTCAGGACAGAAACTCTGAATTGCTCAGGGATAAAGATTTGCTTCTTATGAAAGTACAGACCATCCCTCAATTGAAGAGCCAGATCTTTGGAAGGTGGTTGGTTTATCACATCTGCTTTTATCTGAGACATCAAATCCGCCTGAAGAAGCAAAAAATTTTTGGCTGGTAGAATAGTATCAGGTTCTGAGGATACCACTGGGTCGCTGAACATGCGGGACAAGGCATCCGGTTTACCATTCTTTGAGCCAGGACGATAAGTTATATGGAACATAAAACGAGAGAAGAAAAGTGCCCACCTTGCCTGCCGGGGTCTTAGTCGTCTAGCCGTCCTCAAGTATTCGAGATTTTTATGGTCCGTGAAGATGAGGATGGGGTGAGCTGCTCCTTCCAGGAGGTAGCGCCATTCTTCAAGCGCAGCCTTGATAGCCAGCAATTCTCGGTCTCCAACATCATAGTTCCTTTCAGAAGGATTTAATTTCTTAGAGAAAAAGGCCACAGGATGGAGCAAAGATTTGGGACCTTGGCGTTGAGACAAAATAGCGCCCAGTGCACTCTCAGAGGCATCCACCTCCAAAACGTAGGCTAAGGATGGATCAGGATGTTTCAAGATAGGAGCTGACGTGAATAAAGTTTTTAACTGTTCAAAAGCTGTTTGAGCTTCAGGGGTCCATCGGAAAGGAACATGCTGCTTTGTTAACTGAGTGATGGGAGTGATGATGCCAGAAAAGTTCTTGATAAATTTTCTGTAAAAGTTGGCGAATCCCACAAATCTCTGAACAGCTTTCCTGTCAACAGGGGCAGGCCATTCCAGGACGGAAGTGACTTTCTGTGGGTCCATGGAGATACCGTCAGCAGAGATGACAAGTCCCAGGAAATGTATGGTTGGTTTTTCAAAGTCACATTTCTCAGCCTTTGCGTAAAGGCGGTGTTCCCTCAGCCGACCCAGTACTTTTTTTACATGAGTCCTATGGGATTCTAAAGTTTCAGAGAATATAAGGATGTCATCCAGATACACGATGACGAATAAATCAAGGAAGTCCCGAAAAACGTCATTAACCAGATGTTGGAATGTGGCAGGGGCGTTGCAGAGTCCGAATGGCATGACTTGATATTCAAAATGCCCGAAGCGTGTTCGGAAGGCCGTCTTCCATTCATCTCCCTCCCTGATTCTGACAAGATTATAAGCACCTCTCAGATCCAATTTGGAGAACACTCGTGCCCCACGCAGCCTTTGAAAAAGTTCAGGGATCAGAGGCAGAGAGTACCGGTTTTTAACAGTGACCCTGTTAAGGTCACGATAGTCCACACAGGGCCTAAGGGTATGGTCTTTCTTTTCCACAAAGAAAATACCGGCCCCTGCTGGTGAAGTGGAGGGCCGGATGAACTGTTTTTCAAGGCTTTCATCTATATAAATCCGCAGGGCTTCTAGTTCAGGCTCAGAGAGGGGATAAATTCGCCCAAATGGGATCTCGGCCCCTGGTAAAAGTTCAATAGGACAATCATATGTTCTATGGGGAGGAAGAGTGTCTGCTCCTTTCTTGTTAAATACATCCAGATACTCGTGGTAGGCAGCAGGGACCAGATTAGAGGTTTCATGGTCAGGGAGGATACCCAGGAGGGGTGTGGTATTGAAAGTCTTTTCAGGTAGGCAGTGAATTTGGCAGTAGTCAGAGGAAAAGGAGATGTCTCCGGTAAGCCAGTTAATGTGAGGATTATGTGCCTTCAACCATGGAATGCCAAGGATGACCGGGAACATGGGCGAAGCTATGATATCCAAACGGAGGAATTCATGGTGGCCGGAAGAAGTACGGCAGGAAATAGGTAAAGTCTCTTGGGTAACTGGGCCTGATTTAATGCCGGAACCGTCAGCCAGATGAACATGGAATTCCTGCTTCTTGGCACATACAGGCAGCTGGTGGAGAGAAGCAAATGCAGAGTCCATAAAACAACTACAGGCCCCAGAGTCTATGATTGCAAGTACAGGAACAGTCTTTTCAGAAAACTGGAGCACAATGGAAAGAGAGACATGAGACTGGTACCTCCCTGAGAGATGCATCATGTGAGGCTGACGGGAGAAAGACCTGCGGGTCTTTGCGGGGCAAGTCTGTATAAAGTGACCTGCCTCCCCGCAATAGAGACACAGATTGTCCTGTAATCGATGAAGGCGTTCATCAGGAGAAAGGGGTGGTCTTCGAAAACTTCTATGAGGAGTCTTATGCAGTTCCCTCCTTCTGGGGGATGCAACGCATGAGGATGCAGGAATGTCAGACCTTGAAGCCACAGAAAGGGTTCCTTTGGACCTTTCGGATTGCCTTTCACGTAATCGCCGATCGATCTGAATGGTTAGATCGATCAGGTCTTCCAGGGATGCTGGAACTCCCACTCTGGCAAGCTCATCCTTTAAGGTGTCAGACAGTCCTAGTCGAAACTGGTGGCGAAGTGCGGAATGATTCCATTGGGTATCTGCACTCCATACACGGAAATCAGTTACATATTCCTCAGCAGGCCTTGGACCTTGCTGTAATTTGCCAAGCATGAATTCGGCAGTCTGCTGGTAGAAGGGGTCTGCATAAAGCTGAGCCATGGCTGAGAAGAAAGAATCCGTGGTTGTCAGGACAGGGTCATGTTGTTCCCGGAGATGATGAGCCCAGGAAAGTGGTTCATCCAATAGTAATGTAATGATAAACCCCACCTTGATGTTTTCAGACGTGAAGGTCCGGGGTAGCAGGGAGAAATATAGTTCACAGGAATTCCGGAATGTGCGAAACTTCTTGCGATTTCCGGAGAATCGCTCAGGCATAGGCACCCTGGGTTCAGGAGCAGAAGCAACCTCATGGAACAAGCCGGGCTCTGTTTGGGTATATGAATCAGAGACCAAAAGCGGAGCACAGGCCAATGCGACATTCTCATTGTGGGGAAATCGCTCTTCCATGCGACTCAGATTTTCTTGTAACTTCTGCACAATATTGGATAGCACAGAAATAGATCTGTAAATGTTCTCTGGTGGAGAGGCCTCCCTTTCAGACTCCATTTGTGGCTGCTTGATACTGTCACGTACCTGGTAGGAGTCTGAAATGACGAGGTCAGCCTCTCTTGTATCTCCAATCCAAGCCCCACTGGAGATGGAACAGATGGTGGCAAGGATCAGGAGGAACACGAGTGCCTGTGAATGCTGTGTGCAGGACTTGCCAGAAGTGTTGCAGACTGGAAAGTGCAGGCAGGGTTTCTGGTGAAGAGCTGGAACCAGCACAGCTGAGAGGATGGACGGCCAGCACAGGTACTCGGAAACAGCGTGGAGCCAAACAGGAGACAGAAGCGAGGTCAACAGGTAAGCCGGGTTCAGTAACGGGCGGGCAGCGAGGTACCAAGGTATAAACAGGAGCAAGGTCAAACAGGAAGCCAGGATCATGAACCAGTAATCAGAGTCCAGAAACAGGGTCAGGAAGGCCAGGGTTTCAGCAACAGGAAGTCAAGACAAACAACAGGGTTTCAGAATCTCAGGACACAGCTGAAGATCAAGCAGCACCTGACAGAAATCAGAGCAACCCTTAAATAGGCTGTCAGGTGCCAATTGTGGTCAGATGTGTGTTCCTGCGCAAGGAAATCTGCTGATGCCCGTGAATGCGTGCATGCACACATGTGCGTGCCGGGCGCATCCTGACAGTTCTCTTACAGAGACCATCAAGACACTCAAACAAGGTTCCGCCCCAGGCCCGGATGGGTTCTTGGTGGGTTACTACAAAAAATTCTCTGAAACCCTGACGCCTTACCTGGTCAGGTTCTTTAACACTTGGGATCTCCCCTGGATAAAACCTTGAACCTGGCATATATTTTAGTCATCCCTAAACCAGGAAAAGACCCCTCATTGACTAGCAATTATCGCCCGATCTCCCTGATCAACAATGATCTTAAGCTTTTAACAAAAATACTAGCAAACCGTCTCTCCTCATTCATAGCCCTGTATGTCCACAAAGACCAGGCTGGGATTATCCCGGGGAGGCAGGGACATGACCAGGTGAGAAGGGCTATAGACGTGGTGACCCTTCTGGGCTTTCACTGGGACAGGGGCCCCCTCAAGAAGGATTTTTGCTCTCCATTGACAAACAGAAAGCCTTAGACACGGTCACTTGGCCCTATATCTTCAAGGTCCTGGAAAGATGGGGACTGGGCTCCAACTTCTTAGGCATATTACACTCCCTCTACTCCAATCCGAGTGCCCAAGTGAGAATGCAAGGCAGGTACTTAGACCTGTTGAATATAGAGAAAGGCACCAGACAGGGTTGTCCATTATCGCCCCTGATATTTGCTATCGCCATAGAATCCTTAGCAATCGCCATACGTAACCACCCTGACGTTAAAGGAATCGTGTGCGGCCCTCAAGAACATAAATGTGCCCTATTCACGGATGACCTACTCCTCTTTGTCACATTGCCCCTTATCTCTACCCCTAACATTATTAAACTCCTAAAGCAGTTTGGAGCAGCCTCAGGCCTCCAAGTTAACGTAGCCAAATCCGCGGCTCTCAACATTTCAATCTCCCCGTACTCGCTAGAACGTCTGCAGGCACACTTCCCTTTCACAATGAGCTTGACTTCTATTCCCTATTTAGGTGTCAACTTAACCCCCAAATTTGACATGTTATTCTCTAACAACTACTCTCCTCTGTTCAAAAAACTTGAAGCCGACATGTCCGCATGGTCCAAACATGATCTATCCTGGCTGGGTAGGGTGAACTCCATTAAAATGACCCTCCTTCCCCGTTTCCTGTACCTCTTCCGATCCCTTCCAATTCTGATTAAGAAAGCACAACTCCTTTGGTTCCAATCCTCCATCCTGAAATTCATCTGGGGATCCAAGGGCAGACGATGCTCGAAAGAAATACTTTTTAGACTCAAATCCCAGGGGGGTCTATTATCTCTGAATATCTGGTGGTATTACCAAGCGGCTCAAATAGCCCAGATCTCCATCACCTACTTACGGGGCCCTAAATCAGACTGGCTACTGATTAAGAGACAAGCGACACCGCGTTACACAATAGACTATTTATTTTGGGCTCTCCCTCACCTCAGACCAGCGATATTAGCTCTAACCCTCTCCCACTCGATGACCTTATGGGATAGACTCCAAAAACACTCCTCCCTAACTTCTCCCCTACTTCCACTTGCTCACTTATTCCACAATCCAAACTTTCCCCCTGGCCAAAATATACTCGCATTCAAATGGTGGCTTGATGAGGGTCTATATAGAATAGGACACTTCCTCAACTCAATGGAACCCCTTACCGTCGGGTACTGTGTGAGTAAATTAGAAATGCCTGACTCGGAAAGATGTAGACTGACCCAAATTACACACTTCTTGCATTCCAAAAGGCATAACAAACCAGATCCCCCCACACTGACCTCTTACGAGACATGGTGCTCTAACATAAGAGATCAGAGGGGGGTATCTCCCTTGTCTATAACTCACTAGCCAGAACCTTAAACAAACCTCTTTACGCCCGACTTTGGGAACAAGACCTGGCAGATGGGGGGGACTTGGATAGGTGGTATCGATGCTTTCACAGATCGTTCAAAGGCATCATAAACATTTCTCTGATGGAAGCGAGCGTTAAAATGATCACATGATGGTACCGGGTCCCTGCCACCCTTGCTAAAATATTTCCAGAATCATTCCCTCTGTGCTTCAGGGGGTGTGGCCATATTGGCTCCCTACTCCACATATGGTGGACATGTCCTCAGCTCTGGGAACTTTTGGAACAGTTTTTTCCACATATTGCGAAAGATCACAGGGGTTGCAGTTCCACAGGTTCCGGACATAGCACTCCTCAACTTCCAGGTAGAGAAAATACCCAAACATACACAATCATTGATCTTTTATATGCTCTTGGGAGCCAAAATCACCATTGCCAGGAACTGTAAGAGGCACTCGGTACCATTCTCTGCAGTGAAACGTAAGTTCTCCTGGATCAAGGCCCAGGAGAAGATTGTTAGCACGCTAATAGACAAAACCCACAAATATGAATTAATTTGGGAGCCCTGGGCGAACTACATAGGTATACCATTACTTCCAGGCACTTACACGACCCCAATTTCTTTTGAACTCTCTAGATGACCTTCTTCCTGCTTTTTCTCTCCCTTTTTTTGCCACTTCTCTTTCCTTCTCCCTATCTTTCCCTTTGGAGGAGATGCATCTCTCTTTGGCTGACACTCTTACAGGTGGACTTTGGCTGATGACACTCATTCAGCTTCTTAAAACTACAATGATATTGGTTGAAGCGTAAGGTACCCAGAGTCAGATAAGCAATACCCTAGAGACCAGGATGTTTGGTTTCTCTGACCACATGAGGAGCTGATGCACTTTACCACACATTGAACCTAACTTTGAGGCAGAGGGAGGTGAGGTAGACGGCTATGACGCCCACTTAAAGACCTGTCTATGGTGTTCTGCCACAACAATACCAAGGCTGGCTACTCTCCTCTCCGATTGCTCCTCTCGTTTACTAGTTTCCAGGGGGTTTTAATTGGCCCCAGTTAGGGTACAATAAATAAAACTGCTTGATAATATTCTACACATCTCTCACAACATACATTTAACGGCAGATCAGGGTGGACATACTGCTACCTCCCGACCAGCCGTATTGTCTGTTAGAAGTGGTTGGCCGTCTCATCCACAGTGAGTTCCCCTTGGGGTGGAGAAGCTGGCCAGTATGGGCAATCTACTTCCTAGGTTATCTCCTGATACATTTTTGGCCGGAGGGACAGGGTCAATATCACACAGCACTCGGACAATACGATGTCTTGGCACCCTAATCTCCTGTTACCTCCAGGTTCTACCCACCCTTTGGTGGGGTGTACGTAAACCTGCTGTACCAAGTGGTTATTTATAATTGTTTACTGTTATTGTATACCCGTTTTTATACTGAACTCTCACCTGAATTACCTTACCTGAAATTTAACGTGACATGTATTTCTATATATTGTAAAACAATAAAAATATTGAAAGAAAAGAAGGAAAAAGGAAAATCAGTACATATACCATAGTTTGTAGACGCTATAACTTTTAAGCAAACCGATCAATTTTTATTTTTATTTATCAAAGACATGTAGCAGAATATATTTTCCTGTAAATTATGAAGAAATTAGATTTAATTTTTAATTTTTATTGGATATGTTTTATAGCAGAAAGTGAAAAATATTGTTTTTTCTCAAAATGCTTTAACTTTTTTCATTTATATCGCAAATAAAAAAAAACCCAGTGGTGTTCAAATACACCAAAAGAAAGCACTATTTGTGTGAAAAAAATGATCTAAATGTTATTTGTGCACAGTGTTGCATGACCGTGCAATTACTAGTTAAAGTAGAACATTGCTCAATAGCAAAAAATGGCCTGGCCGTGAAGGGGGAAAAACCTTCCAGAGCTTAGGTGATTAAAAATGGCCTAAAGACACATCTGCATGAGGGACTCCTCTTCAGCAAAGCTTTAAATTCTGTTCTACAACACTACAGGTCAGCTCTTCATAGCACCATTGAGAAATCACTTGCAAAACTGGTCATCGTGGTGATTTACGAACCCCACTCACCAAATAAAGTAGGAGATCCCCAAAATTAGAACTAGAGTGGAGAGGTACCAGGTCAAAACAAAACCTTATGGTGATGCAAAAAAAAAATATCCAAGACAACTACCCTCATTTCAGGCTAGTGGGTAAACATAAGGAGGCCATCAACAAATACAAAGTTTAGCCCCAGTCAGTCTAATCCATAGCCAATTGAAACCAGTAACTTAAAGGGTGGTGGATGGATCAACTTGGCATGTGAGCAGGTTTCAAGAGCCTTTGAATCGGACAGGACACTGCTTCAAATTGGCTAACTTGGGATGATGCATCTAGCCCTACCACACAGCTACAAAAACCTAGAAGCCTTTTAAATTGGAGAGTGGAAATCTGCGGAGTTCAGGACACATCAAAATTTGACCTAGACACCTGACGAACTATGTACTTTATAATGTTTTGAAGTGTATTGGGGCAAGTAGATAATAGGAGGAGTTGGAGCAGACAATTTGTGTGATTAATAAAGATGGTAACCTGTTACAATCTCTTTGCTCTTTGCCCCCCCCTTGTCAGCAGCAGGGGGGCGGAGCCCAGAGTTTTGTTCTGCTCCAAAGTTTGAATGGGCGGTCCCTGCCGCCAGTCCTCTCCTCTAATTAGCGGCAGGTGGGTGCTTCAGGGGTTTGCCTTCAGGAATCCTGGCCCTGCTGACCTTATGGGGCCTGGGCCCAGTAAAGGAGGGCTGCCTTTACCCCTCTGTCAGCAGCCCTGTCTTTATCTACAGCAGGGTTGTCAAACTGAATTGCATTGCGGGTCACATCAGCATTATGGTTGCCCTTAAAGGACCAGGGGTATCTGTAAGCCTATATAAATTTATAAGTTGTATTATAAATTTATGAAAAAAGACCCAGGGTGCAAGGGCCACATGAAATGGCCTGGTGGCCTGGATTCAGCCCATGGACCTTGTGTTTAATACATGTGATCTACAGGGTCATTAGATATATTTATTGTGATAAAATTGATTTTATCTATTATTTTCATGCTATTGCTTTAATACTGCATGAATATTGAGATGGCTACAAGATTAGTTTAAGAGCACCATGTAAAATATTCACTACAAACATCCAGTTTAAAATGCTCACAACATCAAAATAGTAGTAGTAGTAGTGGGTTGAATCTTGTTTCTTAGGAAATCTACCCTTTGACGTTTTATACCTCCAGTGAAATCTACGTATTTGCATATGTCATATAAAAGTGTGAGCTTTACAGTACAATAAATGGTTTGCCCTCAGCAGAAGCGACACCAATTACATCTGCAGTGATGGAAGTTGATAAAACATACAAACAAAACCTTGCAAAAGGTGCTCTTTAGTCCGTGTCATAAAACTTCTTAGTTAGCAGCTGCAGAATAAAATAAGCAAATCCAAAAATTACAGCTGTCAGAGAACTATCTGGATGTCACCAGTCACACTTGGATCTGAAAGCATTTTACAAATACTAATATATTTAATACTAATGTGGAGCTGTTCCATACATTTACTTTTTTCTAGGAGGTATTTAATGTAAGTTTGTGTGTATATCTGAAAGCTGAACTCTGGGAATGGTAAATTCATATTTTAAATTCAAGTGTAGGTACCCGAATGTGTCTTGTTATATGCATCTTGTAATCACTTTCATAGCAGTAAAGACTGGAAGAGGGAGGACCAGCATTAGGTGTCACAGACTATGCTACCATGGTTGTGTGCTTATTGTCAACTTGGTGACATGAAGACAGAGCAGAGGGATGACCTCATTAGTGTGCTGCTTTCCCTTTATTATCCGTTCAGCGGGCTTTAGGTATGTTTGCTCCACTATTCTTCATCAAGCTGTGTTGCTACTGCAGTGGAGGTCGAAGTTTTGGCTGTTCTACAGATTGACAAGTCAACAGAATTAATATCTTTTGGTAGGTTCCCATATGTATTTCAGCTGGGTATTTGGCTGCTACCCTGATTTCAGCTTTAAAAAGTATGCATCTTTCTACCATTATTTACAATATATGCATCTGTGTGTGTGTACAGTAGACACAAAAGAATGTGAGATTTTAAAGGTGCAAGACACAAGATTCAATATTTTAAAAGGTTATATATTATTTTATTATTTCTACTTTTAAAAACCTAATTAAAAACAAATTATTCACAACAGATTATTTCTGTATTGTTCTCTTTTAGTGGCAACAATGATATTATTTCCGTCCATGTTTTGCCTACACAAGGCTTCTTCAGGAAAAATACTGCTCAGCAACTCCAGCCGTATGTAAGTAAATACAGAAATATTTATGGATTGTAATCTTCAACATCTTCAAAAGCAATCACAACTGTGGATATGAACATAAAATGCTTACTCAATTTTTTCACCATTCATCACATAAGCAAATCAATATTACACGCCTGTTAAGTTCCTTAAATATACTAATCAATAATAAGGTGGCAGCCCAAAGGTTGGTTAATTTGTAGCTGGAGGAGGGACAAAGGACACGGACTAAAAAGAAGAAAAAAGAAAACTAAATGATCTGGTATACAAAATTCTTATTACACTGAGTCAATTCTTTGGAGTTTATATTCAAACAAACTAATTTAATTTAAACACACAAATGCTAGGGGGTGCAAATCTGCCAATACCTATCCCACTCCAGCGCTGGAAAACTGCTCAAAATTAAAAATAGTATCAATCCCATCTGGGAATAGACAACAAAAGTCACTAGGGTCTCCCAAATTAAGCTAAACTTTCCATTACTAAGTGTCTATCGTGGCTACTACTGTGCTCCAAAGCATCATAAAATCGGATAAAAAGGATAAAAATTAAAAAATCAAATCATTAAAATGTGGAATGAAAATATAATACAATTTCTCACAAGTTTGATGATTTAAGTAAGCCTTTTTCCCCCCTTGCCCCACCGGCGTCTGACGTCATTGGTGGGACGTGAACATACATGCTGCCCGAGGCGCTCATGTGCAGGCCTGTCACCATGCACAATTGCACACAAAGCCAACGTTCCCAAGAGTGCGAACCACCCAGACAACCTCTGGTGGACCAAACAAGGAGAACACTGGGCACAACACCACCACCAGATGGAGGCACACAATACACTTGGAGTAATAGTGTGTTTATGTGCTGTGGAGACATTCATTCTGAATGTTACGGCAACATTGCTTCTCCATCACATCTCCATTATGCACTACCATGTATTGTGTGTGCTACAACACTAAACATAATGCATGCTCCTATTTTAGGGCATTGGAAGCCATCCCATCCAAATAGACTGCCTTAATGCAACACATATTAATGTGCAACATAACAGACCGCAAAAAATTTATACGGGCCCTTTTCACATTGTGGTACACATGCTACAGTGCATTTGTCAGTATATTTGAATGATTCTGCATGTTGCAGTTTGGGCAGTTCTCAGAGTAATGGGATAATACAGAGAGTACTGTACTGGAAGAATTGCAGGTCTCCTCTATTGGCAGTTCAGACAGATTTGGAATAAACAGGTTGATTTGACATTCCAGTTGCTACCATATCTTCGTTACAGTCCTAGTTTTCAGTGACCTGTGGCAGGTCATGGTGCCATTTACACACACGTGCAGTATTTTGTGCATTAATTTGCATGTTAAGGTAGACCATTCATTTTGCAACACGATACATGTTTTATTGTCATGTACTACTTTTTCAATGCAGTGCACCCCAAGGCACAGACATTCAGTGCATTAAAACATAAGGGTGTTGCGGTGCACTATATAGGTGCATTGAGGTGGCAGTCAGAATAAATTTCTGCGTTTCCATATGTTGTGTAAACGTACAGTAAAGCATGCGTTTTATTGTTTGTTACTGCAACTCACTAGGGCGAATAGGCCCTAAGTATATGTTCAGCACTAAAAGATAGTCAGCAAATAACTTTAACCCAAAGTATACACTGTGGATTAATATTTGTTAATATTTGTATCTTTGAAAACAAAGGGTTACTGAACTTTTAGCTGTAATGCAGCAGGTGCTACACCTGCATGGCACAAGTATATCCTGCAATAAACAGACCTGCTCCCCCCCCCCCCCCGACTTTCTGACCGCTCCTACTCAGCACTTTGCAAAAGAAGCTATAAAACTCATTCATCTTTTAGCCTAAGCGGAAATTGAGTTGATAAGCATAATGCGGGTTCATGTGCCATTCTTAAGAAAAACAACATAATAGTAAATGTTCTGCAAGAGTAAAATAGGGAAATGGCAAAATAATAATATTCCGTAGTAGTTTATAATTATAAATTGAAAAGCAAATATCATCTATTTATGACATCCCTACGACTCAGTAAAGGTAACTTTTATAAGCTTATCACCTCACTTGTCTTTTTTATTACCAGTTCATCTATATAAAGTTGCAGTCTTACATTAGCTACACACTTTGCAAGAAAGTGAACGTATTTGACTTTGCATCACCTTTACTGCTTTATGGAAAGTTAACTGGATACATCACTCTGGAAATTTGCTAATGAAGCGGAGAGAAAGAAATAGTCAAGAAAATCACTTGTTGATGTCAGTCAGTCAGTGTTCACTTTGCCAGGTGAATTTCCACATAGCTTGGTGAATGAGGTGAAACTGTACTGAGATTAGGTCAGGATTTTGAACGTCTTTCCTGTGTCCTGGCGCTAAAAGGTTAAAAACAAGTGCATAACTACAAATAACGAAAATAAAAGCACTCACATACAAATGCAAGTGTAAGGCACACATGCGTATTTAAACAATGATTGCGCAACACATATTGAGCATCGTTGGACACACCAGATTGATAGTGATGAGGTCCCTCATTTATGATTAACTCTAAACTGATTTGCTGTAAAGACATTTAAAGTACTACTTATAGATAATATTGGTGCTGTATTTTTTTACCATTTTGCAGTTTTGGGTTTTTACATATTTCATATCTATTTACTCAACACAACCTCATCTTTTATTTTGTATTAAATAAATAGAAATTATAATGTGTTTGTCTGCACTCAAATTCCTTTTTAGTGTATTTTTTACTAAAAATATATATTTGACAAACAAGTATTATGCAGCATAAAAAGTGCAGCTACCGTTATTTCATTGTATAGGGCCCCTGCTTTCAGAAAATATTTAAAGGAGAAGTAAAGCCAAAGCTTGTTTGGCTTTACTTCTCCTATGGATCACTGGAATGCATGCAGTTCATTTTGGCAGGATTCAACTCGCTGACGGCTGACCTCACAGAGCCAGTACAGGCTGGGAAAAGGTCACGACCGGCCATACGGTCGGGATCCACCCAGGGGCCTGGATCGGCACCAGGCTCAGGCTCTCAGCCAGCTGCATGTCGAAGGCACGACAAAAAAGATCTGCCGATGGGCATCCGATCAGTGCTCTTAGCCAATGGCTGAGACTGCTGTGTTCTGGACGGTGGCAGTCCCCCTGTCAGAACACAACAGCTCAGCGGGGAAGATTGCTGTACTAACATCCGATTGTTAGTACAGTGTCTCCTGAGCGCTTCCGTTTTTTTTCTCTGAGCCCACTGAGTTGAATGAAAAAAATGAATAGTGTGTACCAGGCTTAAGATAATTTTAATTGTTAGTAAATAAGCTAATGCTTTTAGGAGCAAAGACACTCCTCTTCATCAGAACTCAATGCAGGATTCAGAAAAAAAGGTGAATTCACAGACCTATATTAGAACCAGTACTGAACTTTCCACAAGGAGTAACAACTTGTCAGCTGTTGCGGAGCAGCAATGGAGGCCAATAAAATAGATACAATGGAAGTGTTAATATTATCTTCCAGGGCATTTAAATATTAATACCAAACATTTATTTTATTATAATACAGGATTTGTATAGCGCCAACCGTTTAAAAATAAAGGGAGAGAGTACAGTTACAATAAAATTTAAGACAAAAGGGATAAAAGGGCCCTGCTTGTCAGAGCTTAAATTCTGAAGAAAAGAGCAAGTGATATTAAGGGACTCCCCCCCACCCCCATCTTTAAAGATAAAGACATGAATATCTGTAACAATGTGCCTAAATAAGTACACTTACATACCTCCATGCTGCCTCTCCTTCTTGTTTAGACCTTTGTATGGTGCCTCTCTGTTGCCTTTGCCCCCATGCTGCCATTTTGAAAATGTATGTCCATGGTCAACTCACTATATGTCATCCACCTTATGCATGTTCTGTAAGACATTATATTCATCTGTTTAAAAAAAGATGAGCCACATAACATTATTGTCAGGGCTGGGCCAAGCCCTTCCTTCTCTGAGCTGGCCGCTCAGCTGTCGGCTAAATGCCAGCTCCTATCTCTCCACAGTGACTCACCTGTTGATGATCCTGCTCGTCGGTCCTGCCTACTTAAGCCGTCCAGTCTAGATGATCTCTGCCTTCACCTTGGTCACATTTCTAGAGACGCTCTCCTGTGTTCCTGTTAAAGACTTGCTTGGCTGACATTCCTTCTGGCTCCCTGATGTTTTGGCTTGTCTGACTATCTGTTCTCTCTGGCTATGTTTTGACTATGTTTACTCTGTTTACCTTTTTTTTATTATTATTAAACAAGTGTGAGTTAACTGTACTTCTGTCTCAGTCTGATTCATGATTTCTGACAATTATGCGCTCCATCTCTCGCATGAGCAGTATAACAACAATGCAAGATCTCCCTAGAACTCACAGATTAGGTACAAGATCTCTCCTAACGCACCGATGACATTGCCTTCCCAGGGCTCTGTCATCTGGGTCTTCAGGGAAACGAGGAAGTGGACACAAGAAAGGCCAGTAAATTGAAAAAAAAAACTGTAAAAAAAGAAAGAAGCTGGAGAGCAGAAGGTCTTTGGAGGAGGGAAGAGGATGGTTTTGTTGATGTTTTGAAATGAGATTGGTGATGTAGCTGTGGGTAGAGTTGCGGTTAGCTTTGAAAGTTGTTGTTAATAGTTTACATTTTATTCATTGGGTTATTGGAATCCAGTGGAGGAATTGGTAGAGAGGGGTGGCAGACACTGAACAGTAGGTAAGGTGAATGAGTCTGGCAGCAGCATTGATGATAAACTGAGTGGGTGATAGCCTGTGTAGGGGTAGATCAATGAAGGGGGAGTTGCAGTAGTTGAGGTAGGAGACAACAGGTGAGACAATTAGTAGCCTGTTTTGTTGGTTAAGAAGGGGCATGTTATGGAAATGTTTTGGAGGTGAAGGTGAAAGGATCTGGACAGTGATTGGCTGTGGAGGTGAAAGGGGAGGTCGGAGTCCAGATTACACCTACCATTTTGGTATGAGGGGAAGGAAGGATAGTTGTGCTATAAATTTTGATGGAAAAGTCTACGAAGGGGGCACAAGAAAGAGGAAATATTATGAGCTCAGTTTTTGAAAGACCGATCCTCCTGTGCACTACAATGGCTGCAGCTGGTGAAAGAGAGAGGAAGAGAAGCCAAAAGCGCTTGGAGGGGCACACGGAGTAGCAGGGGGGCACAAATACTAGAATAGATCCCCCTGCCACAGTGGGTTTCAAGCATTGTATCATGCAGTCCATGACCATTTCCTGTACCATGTCAACAGTCTCTGACCATCTTCTGTACCATGTCTGCAGTCAGAAGGTGGTACAGGGAATACATGTCAAGTAACATCCACATTAATGGCAGGACTCAAGGTTTCCCTGCAAAACATTACTCAAAACATTACAATGCCTCTGCCAGCTGGCCTTCTTCTCATAGTACATTCTGGTGCCATCTCTTCCCCAGGAAAGTGACACACATGCACTTGCCCATCCACATGTAAAAGAGAACACAATTCATTAGACCAGGCTACCTTCTTCCATTGCCAGTACTAATATTCATGTACCATTGTGTGTGCTTTTGTCTGTGGACACGGGTCAGCTTGGGCACCCTGACCAGTCTGCGGCTACACAGACCCTTACACAACAAACTGCAATGCTCATGCTCATTTTTTTTTGCTTTCAACACATCAACTTCAACAACATGTGTACTTGCTGCCTAATATTTCCCACTAACTTTTCAATGCCATTGTAACGTTATAATAAATGTTATCCACCTAACCTGTCAGTGGTCATAAAGTTATGGCTGATCGGTGTATATGAAAATGTGCCTAAAGCTCCACTCCACTTATTTTACACTTTTGTTTTTTAGTCCTGACCATAATAAATAAATTATGGACAAAACCACTCATGGCAGGGATTTAAAAAACACAAATTGAAACCCTGTACTCATTAAATATATTATTGTATAGGACACAGGCTTGATATTCATAGAGTTTATACACAAAAATCTACTCTTCTGTGCTCAAGTGTGATAAGTGTTAATTTAGAGGAAAAAACCAAGAGGTGACAGGTTTCCTTGCTAGCTTCAGGAATATATGGCAACCCAGGTGCATCTTAGGCCTTGCTGCTCTCTTTGGATATGGGGAATCTGGAAACTAAGAAGAAGAACGGCTTAGCCTCGTGCATTACCTAAAGTACCATTTAGAAACACAATGGATGAGGTGGGGCAACAGGATTTTATTGGTACCGTCATAGGACATTACAACGTTTTTTTAAAAGCAACAAATTTTATTTGTATACATATAATCAACAACACAGTTTAAAAATCCATCTGGAAATACAAAATACAAGTTTGTACCTCTTGACAGTTGCTACACCCCCAACATTGGGGTCACTTCTACCTGGAAAGCTACTGCAGAGTAACGCTGTATCCTGGCCTAGGCTGACAAGGCCCAGGCCTAGGGCAGCACTTTGCAGGGGGGCAGCACGGAAAGAGTCCCCGCCGGCTTGCGCTGTTAGTGTAGCACCAGTCTTATGGGCTGGACTGGGCTGAGAGGCAAATTAGTCTAGCGCCCCCTTAAAGAGGCCGCACTGCTTGTGGCAGGTGTCTGACATTCTGCAACTGTGTGTGGTGGGGGGGGGCCGCTTCTAATTTTGACTGTCCTATCATCCTGGACCACAAACCTTCCTCACTGTGCTATATGTTTTCTGCTGCACCATTAGTCCTCTCCATAAAATTATCAGAAATTTGTGCTTAAAGTAGAACTATAGGCAGCATAAACATAAACGTGTTTACAAAGTGATAATATCACTGGTGATAACAAGGATTTGTTACATTCCATACAGTATTTACATGTCACTATAAGGATATGACATTTTAACTTATATTTATTTTCAAAGACAGTGCAATAGAAAAGAAGATTCGTAAGGGAGACAGGCAATATTACAATCTTTTTTACAGTAATTTCATCTGTAACTGGAATGCACATAATTTTGAAGGAAGTTTAGCGTTATAAAGAAAAAAATATATATTTACCTCAATTTTCTTCCTCTTTTGGGTTTTTGGTTAAGAGTGTTGGACTAGCCATTAAACCAGAGGAACCTCTGGTTTGTCATGACTGTAGAATGGGAACCACAATATGTTTAACACAAGTAAAGACAAACTGATTTTTACTACCTCCTAATCCTAAAACCAAAAAATAAAACATCTGTAAATGGATGCTCATGCTTGTTAATTTTGCACTTTCAAAATTGTGCTGCTTATTTTACACCTTGTGGGGATCTAGAAAAATACTAACATTTAAAACTGAAATATATGGTTTGAGAATAATAGGTATATAATGACAGCATACAGTTTATGTGCATATTTGGCCATGTTACCATAATATATATAGCATAACATATATTCAGTTGTGATGCCTGATTTCAAATGAACTTTAACATCCCACTTGCCAAATTATTGATAGAGTAAAGCTGACCTTAGATGGAATTAATCCCAGCCGGTTCAGTAGAGACTGGAAAAGATTTGATCCATTCATCTATGGGCAGACTGGTTCTATTGAAGTCGATGCATCGATCAACTTCAGTACAACCAACCTATTGGATTTTTTGTATGCAACCACTGCCAGCAGCTATAGCCACCAACAGTGACCATTGTATTCTGGCAGCAGGGAAGGCTCCCTGCGTTCCCCGCCTGCAGAAGACAATAGCGCTGTAGGAGGGACTCCTCCATCAACACTGACTGTGTTATGCCCCGTACACACGGTCGGACTTTGTTCGGACATTCCGACAACAAAATCCTAGGATTTTTTCCGACGGATGTTGGCTCAAACTTGTCTTGCATACACATGGTCACACAAAGTTGTCGGAAAATCCGATCGTTCTGAACGCGGTGACGTAAAACACGTACGTCGGGACTATAAACGGGGCAGTGGCCAATAGCTTTCATCTCTTTATTTATTCTGAGCATGCGTGGCACTTTGTCCGTCGGATTTGTGTACACACGATCGGAATTTCTGACAACGGATTTTGTTGTCGGAATATTTTATCTCCTGCTCTCCAACTTTGTGTGTCGGAAAATCCGATGGAAAATGTCCGATGGAGCCCGCACACGGTCGGAATTTCCGACAACACGCTCTGATCGGACATTGTCCATCGGAAAATCCGACCGTGTGTACGGGGCATTAGTGTGGAAATTGAGCAATTTTCTTTCTTTCCACTTGTGGTGGAAGGAAAGAAAACGGCATAATCTATGGGCTGCTTAAGTCTAAAAAAAACAATTCTTTGAAACAATGCTCATTAGGAGGTGAGTCTAGCTATCTTAAGGATAGATTTCAATGAGTCAAGGTGCCAACATTCTTAACCCCATTATAAGCTATGTCTCCTCTGAGTGTCATATTGATATGGTAATGCTAACAAATTCGTCTTTAGTACATGCAGAAGAAAGACAAAACCAAAAGGTAGACGCACTTGGATAGTAGACACACCTTGAGGGTAAATCTATTTGGTGAAATAGATAAAATAAAAGACAGACCTAAGGATGGCGGGAGTTTAAAATTAAGAGAGGGAAAAACTGAGTGGTGACGAGTCTCTTCTAACAAAAAAAACTTTGCTACAAAATTGGCACTGCTTCTATTTGCTCCTGCATAATATAAATTGCCACTGATGTTTTTTTTTTTGTTTTTGTTTTTTTAATAATGGGTCACAAGACCTATGTGGTTTGTAGGGACTGCTATAGATAAGAACAATTTGTGTTCAACTTTCATGGTTTTGTGAACTACATAGCAAATCATATCAAATGCTTGGTTATAATACTCATGTTCAATCACAAGAGCACAAAGATCCTTCTCGTTCATACATTAGAGAAATCTTAGAATGGCTTATGTAGAAGAAAATATACTACATGGGTTGCACAAAAATATGGATGACATGTTTTGCGTTGAAAGTGGAAGTGATGTAAAAATTATTTTGATTCCGTGATGTGATGAGACACTTAGCTAACAGATGGGAAGCCTCACTTTTGTCATTCACTGCGTGCGCTGCTAGTAATATGGAGTCATGTCAGAGCTTACTGAGTTTGAAAGAGGGAAAATTGTTGGTGCCCGCTGAGCTTGTGCCTCTGTAAGTGAGGTTTGCAGTGTTGCAAGGTACAGTATCAAAGGTTATGACGGGCTATACAGCTTCCGGGAAAACGTCGTATGATAAGCGCAAGCATGGTCAACATGGTCAACTGCCCAAAAGAGACAAAAGGACATTGTGCAGAGTTGTGATCCAGATTTTTGCATGAAGAGTGGTATCAAATTCCATTATCCACCATCCACGACTTATATTTATCAATTCCCAGAAGAGTTCAGGCTGTCTTGGATGCCAAAGTTAACAGTTTCCTTCTTTTACCATACTTGTTTCCATCATTTTAAAATTTCTAAAAGTACACTCAACACTTTTGTAGGCTTGCTGATATACTTAACCAGTTGCAGACCAGCTGTTGCAATTATACTGCGGCAGGTTGGCTCAACTGCACGAATCGCCATAGGTGTCCGTCACTCACGCCCGTTGTCCCCACAGAGATCAGATTCGCTACAGAACCAATTGATCTACAGGCCCAGGCCAATGATTTATGCAGAGGAAGTGATGTCATCTCCCCTCATGGAGCTCTTTTCAGTTCCAGGGAGCGAGGAGAGGACATCTACTTTGAGTACACCAACACTACACTGACACCAGTACACGTAGGAACACTTTTAACCCCTTGATCAATCCCTGATCACCCCCCCCCCCAGTTAACCCTGTCACAGTGCCACCAAGTGCAGTTTTCAGATTTTTCGCTGATCACTGTACTGTTGTCACTTGTGACACTAAACAGCGTTAGGGCAGTTAGTGACAGTTAGTGGTAGGCCCAGGTAGGTTTAGGGTACCCCCATATATTCCATAATAAAGGTTTTAACCTCTTGATTGCCCCCCAGTTAACTCTTGCACTCCCTGTCAGTTTGTCACTAGTATAGTATAGTGTACAGATCTCGTTTCTGATCACTGTATTAGTGTGACTTGTGACTGTAAACAGCGTTAGGGCAGTTACCGGTAGTCCCAGATAGGTTTAGGGTACCCACCAGTGGCGGCACGTCCATAGGGGGCGCCTGGGCACCGCCCCCCTCCCCCTCCAGGCAGCAAAAATAAATATTTTTTTTATTACTGGCCCTTTAAAAAAAATAAAAAGAAAAAAAAGGTCCTTAAGTGCACTGTGTTCAGACGCCGGACACAGTGCGAGGTCGGACACAGTGCACTTATGGGAAGCGCCACGTCTATGCAATCACGAGATTGCAGACATGGCGCTGCATTTGCGGGCGTTTAGCCCGCCTTGCGGCGTTTTCTGAAGCGCCAAATAGCTTCCGCCCGGCCATAGTAATAGATACTACAGGTACCGGGCGGAAGTCACTCGGCGCTTCAGATTTGATTAACATCTGCCCTGAGTTGGATGTCACTTCCTGTTTCTATCTCTCATTGCGCCCGAGAGAGAAAACAGGAAGAATGCTGCTGCCAGTGTGAAGGAGACACCGCAGGAGAGTCAAGGTAAGTAACGCTGTGCGGAGAAGGGGGGGGTTGAAGTGACAGAGGCTACATTGGGGGGGGACAGAGGCTACATTTGGGGGGGGACAGAGGCTGCATTAGGGGGGGGCAGAGGCTGCATTCTGGGGGGGACAGAGGCTGCATTTTGGGGGGGAACAGAGGCTGTATTTGGGGGGGCAGAGGCTGTATTTGGGGGGACAGAGGCTGCATTGGGGGGGACAGGGGCTGCATTTTGGGGGGGACAGCAGCTGCATTTTGGGGGGGATAGAGGCTGCATTTGGGGGGGATAGAGGCTGCATTTGGGGGGGAACAGAGGCTGCATTTTGGGGGGGATAGAGGCTGTATTTGGGGGGGGACAGAGGCTGCATTTGGGGGGGGGGGGCAGAGGCTGCATTTGGGGGGACAGAGGCTGCATTTGGGGGGGCAGAGGCTGTATTTTGGGGGGACAGAGGCTACATTTTGGGGGGGGACAGAGGCTGTATTTGGGGGGGGACAGAGGCTGCATTTGGGAGAACAGAGGCTGCATTTAATGGTACACAGGCATGCTGCATTTAATGGGAACAGAGGCTGCATTTAATGGGACACAGGCATGCTGCTTTTATTGGGACACAGGCATGCTGCATTTAATGGGACACAGGCATGCTTCATTTAATGGGACACAGGCATGCTGCATTTGGGGGGGGGCAGAGGCTGCATTGGGGGGGACAGAGGCTGCATTGGGGGGGGAACAGAGGCTGCATTGGGGGGGGGCAGATGCTGCATTTGGGGGGGACAGAGGCTGCATTTGGGGAGACAGAGGCTGCATTTGGGGGGACAGAGGCTGCATTTTATGTGACAGAGGCTGCATTTGATGTGACACAGGCTGCATGTAAGGAGGTACTCCGCTGGGGGCACCTGATGTAAGGACAGACTGCTGGGGACGCCTGATGGCATCTGGTGGCAGGCGACGTGGCAGGTGACGCACTCGGGGCTCCCACTGATTCTGCATTATGGTAAGTTGAATGATTTCATTTTATATTACAATGTAATAATAGAAATAATGCACTTCAATCATCCTGACACCATAACAACCATGGTGCCGGGATGATTGAAGTGCTAACACCAGGTGTTTGGAATATCTTTATCTGCTGATTGTTAAACTTTCTAGAATACACATATTTCTATTGTTGTGTAGGATCTGGGCAGCATTAGCAGAGTCACACCTGATCCCTGCTAGCACTAACAGTTAATTTTTTTTGTAGAGATTCAAGCAGTTGCTGACAACCAGGTGCTCTTTTACCTGTGAGTCGCACTAGCTGTACCTATAAATTTAGTGGCCAAAATGTCCAAACCGAGATACACTAGTGAAGAGGCCTACACGTTGCTGAGCATGACAGATGAGGGCGAAGGGGAAGCCTCACTGTCAGATTCCGGCCCAGTATACGAACCTGTCGTGAGCAGCGGCACCGTTACAGATAGCTCTGATGATGGAGTAGTGGTCCCTGCTAAGGTCAGGCGTACCCGACCCCGTTCTTCTGTTGCTGAGGTGCAACAACCGCATGGTTCTTGTATGGAGCAGAGAGCCAGTACTAGTGTCGCTCAACCTTCTGGTGAACTGGCAAGTAGGGATGAGCTTGATGTTCGAATCGAACGTAAGTTAGACTCGAACATCGGGTGTTCGCCCTTTCGATGAACAGCGAATATTATGGGGCGTTTGCGGGAAATTTGAGCGCCGCGGAACGTCCCATAATGCACTGCGAGATGGCAGTGCATTGCTGTATGATGATTGGCTAAAGCATGCACCATCTGCTGAGAGAGCCAATATTGGCCAAAGGCAGTGTGCCTTTGGCCAATCATGGCTCAGGGAGACTAAGTCCACGCCCCACACTATATAAGGCTGCTTGAATAGCGGCCATGTATAGTGTGTGGACGGAGATAGTTTGAGCTAGATTAGGCAGGCAGGTTAGTTAGTGGCAGTATATTTGATATATATACATATATATATATATATATATATATATATATATATATATATATATATATATATATATATACAGTCTATTATAAATATATATATATTCAATGTAGACTCTATATTCAGTCAATGTAGGCAGCGTAGTTTATATAACACAGTGTATTGAAGTGGGAACCCTGCGCCAAAATTAAAAAAAAAATGGTGTGGGGGTTCCCCCCAAAATCCATACCAGGCCCTTCTGGTCTGGTATGGATTTTAAGGGGAACCCTGCGCCAATTTTTTTAGAAAAACCCTTATCTGAGCATGCAACCTGGCAGGAAAAGGAGGGGGCGAGAGAGCGCCCCCCCGCTCCTGAACCATAGAAGGCCACATGCCCTCAACATGGGGAGGGTGCTTTGGGCTCCAAGGGCCTCATCCCCACAACCCTTGCCCAGTGGTTGTGGGGGTCTGCGGGCAGGGTGCTTATCGGAATCTGGAATCACCTTTAACAAGGGGGTCCCCAGATCCCGCCCCCCATGTGAATGGGTATGGGGTACATTGTACCATAAAGACGACAGCAGTTTTTGACAATTCCTTTATTTAAAAAAAAAGTGTCCCAGGATGTCCATCCATCTTCAATCACAGAGCCGACGTTCCCAAGAAAAAAAGAGAAAAAGGGAAAATCTATGCCTCCATGGGAGCGTCCTGACAACTACAGCAGCCTTTTCGCAGTGACAGCTGTTATATAGTCAAGGGCGGGGCGACCTGGAGATGTAGGCCGCCCGTTCTGAGGTCATGTGACCCCAAAGGACCCTTCCCTGTTGAGGCCATGTGACCTAGTACGGTTCAGGAGGGGTGGGCGTTCTCTCATTCCCCCTATTTTGTTGCAGCCTGCTGATAAGGGTTTGGTATGGATTTTGGGGGGACCCCCACTCCATTTTTTTTTATTTAGCGCAAGGTTCCCCTTAAAATCCCCACCAGACCTGAAGGGCCTGGTATGGATTTTGGGGGGATTCCCGCGCCATTTTTTCTTTAAATTTTGGCATGGAGTTCCCCTTAATATCCATACCAGACCCAAAGGGTCTGATAATGGACTGGGGGGAACCCATGTCGTTTTTTTTCAATGATTTTTTATATATATTGCCGGGATCCGACAATACATAACAGCCGCAAGCAATTTTAAATGACATTTTTTCCTTTAGAAATGTCATTTTGCTGCGGTACTGTTATAAACATGGGAAAGAGGCGCTACTTTACAGGTAGACTAAGGGGACCCTCCCAGGCACGATATTTAAAGGAATATTTCATATTTATTGTTTCACTTTAAGCATTCTTAAAATCACTGCTCCTGAAAAAATGGCCGTTTTAAAAGCTTTTTTTTGCATTGATACATGTCTCCTGGTGCAGTACCCGGGTCCCCAAACACTTTTTATGGAAATAACTTGCATATAAACCTTTAAAACGGTGTGCGCATGTTCGCAAAAATTTTTTGTCTGTTTGCACGTTCTGGTGTAAACCAAACTGGGGGGTGTTCGGCTCATCCCTACTGGCAAGCACTGGCCTAGTATGTCCTGGTCATAGACAAACCAGCACTGCAGTAACACTTGGTGATGTGGCGAGTCAAATAAGTGCAGTTCAAGCTGGTGCGGTGGCTAGCACAAGTAGTGCCCCGCAGCCACCAAGAATTCAAAGACAGGGCTGGTTTCCAAATCCTTAGTAGCAGCCCACCACTTCTGCAGTGCCTGTACTTCCCCCTTTTACTGGCCAACCCGAAATTCAGTTGGAAACAACGGATTTTAGTACCCTTGACTCTTACGAGCTGTTTTTCATGGAAGATCTGTACAGATCTATTGTGGACTAAAGCAGTTTATACGCTGGTCAATTTATTGCCGCAAATCCAAATCTGACCCTTGCCAGAGAACCTATAACAGTTCCCGGATTTAGGACCTTTCTGAGCCTATCCCTCCTCATGGGCATTACTAAAAAGGTTGAGTTATGGGCATATTGGTCCACTGACTCAATTCACCATATGCCCGTGTTCTCTGCTTCCATGACCAGGACTAGATACGAGCAAATCTTGCGGTTCATGCACTTCAACGACAATGAACTCTGTCGTCCTCGGGGTGACCCTGAATACGATCGGCACCACAAAATTCGGCCCCTTAAAAAACTTCAACCAACAGTTTGCAGCCTTGTTTATTCCCAATCAAGTTGTCTGCATTGATGAGTCCCTGATTACGTTTTCTGGCCGCCTTGCTTTCAAACAGTTTCTCCCCAGCAAGCGTGCCAGATACGGGGTCAAGATGTATAAACTCTGAGACAGGGCCACAGGCTAGTTTTCTGGTTTACAAGGGAAAAGATAGCAGCGTGGAGCCCCCCCAACTGCCCAGGCTACATAGGAAGCAGTGGTAAGATTGTTTGGGACTTGGTGTCACCCTTATTCGGAAAGGGGTACCACTTGTAGGTGGACAATTATTACACAAGCGTGCCACTTTTAAGTCACCTTTTTGATTCTGGAATTGGCGCATGTGGAACCATGCGATCTAATTGCCGGGGCTTCCCCCAACGGCTTGTAGCTTCCCGACTTAGACGGGGAGAGAGAGCCTGCTTTAAGTGTAATAAATTGCTTGCAGTAAAGTGGAGGGACACACGTAATGTTTTCGTTCTGTCCTCCATTCACGCAGATACGACAGTCCAAATTACAACGGTGACTGGTGTTGTTGAGAAAACCCTCTGTGTCCATGAATACAACCTTAACATGGGAGGGGTGGACTTCAATGACCAGATAATGGCACCGTAGTTAATTGCCTGTAAGGCCAGACGCTGGTATAAAAAAGTGTCCGTATACTTATTCCAATTGGCTCTGCTGAACGCTTATGTGCTATACAAAGGTTCAGGAAGAACTGGATCCTTCCTAAAATTCCAGGAAGGGATCATCACAGCCTACCTGTTTCCAGACGGCACTGTGGCCCAACTTCCCAATCCAAATGCAGTGAGCCGGTGTCAGAAACCATGAATCAGACTGAGACAGAAGTACAATTAAATCACACTTGTTTAATAATAAAAAAAAGGTAAACAGAGTAAATGTAGTCAAAACATAGCCAGAGTTCAGGAATAGTCAGACAAGCCAAAACGTCAGGGAGCCAGAGATGAACATAGTAGAACAGCAAGCAGGATCTGGAGCCAGAAGAAATGTTAGCCAAGCAAGTCTTGGCAAGTCAGGACTGACGAGCAGGATATCATCAACAGGTGAGTCACTGTGGAGAGATAGGAGCTGGCAATTAGCCGACAGCTGAGCAACCAGCTTTGAGAAGGAAGGGCTGAGACCAGCCGAGACAGTACCCCCTCCTGAATGACCCCTCCCCCTCGGAGAACCACCAAGCTTGGGGGGAAAATGTCTATGGAAATCACGGAGGACAGGGGCATGTACGTCCGAGGATGAGACCCAAGAGCGTTCCTCCAGACCGTACCCTTTCCAATGCACCAGGTACTGTATGTGCCCACGGAACCTACAGGAGTCAACAATAGACTGTACTTCATATTCCTGGTTCTCAACCTGTACAAGGTGAGGACAAGGCACTGAGGTGGTAAAGTGGTTGCAGACCAAAGGTCTTAATAAGGAGACATGAAATACATTTGAAATATGCATATTAGAAGGAAGGTCTAATGCGTAAGCCACTGGGTTAATCCTGCGAAGAATACGGAAAGGCCCAATAAACCGAGGTGCAAACTTCAGAGAGGGAACACGAAGTCAGAGGTTGCGAGATGACAGCCAGACCCTGTCCCCAACCTGGTAGGAAGGTGCAGGCAGGCGTCTGCAGTCAGCATGGAGTCTGTACCTATCATTAGCATGTCGCAAAGCCTCCTGGACTTGTGCCCAAGTGGAACGAAGACCACGGAGATGCTCCTCTAATGCAGGAATACTCTGTGGAATAAATGAGTCAGGCAACATGGAAGGTTGGAAACCATAATTTGCCATAAATAGGGACAATCGGGAAGCAGAATTCAAGGCACTATTGTGAGAAAACTCCGCCCACTGTAAGAGTTTTGACCAGTTGTTATGATGGTCGGAAATATAGCAACGTAGGAATTGCTCCAAGGACTGGTTGGCTCGTTCTGTGGCCCCATTAGACTGCGGGTGTTACGCAGAGGAGAAAGCAGGCTGAATTCCCAACTGTGCACAAAAGGCTCGCCAGAACCGGGACACAAACTGACTACTCCTGTCCGAGACAATCACTTTGGGTAGCCCATGTAAGCGAAAGATCCCCTGAGCAAAAATGGAAGCCAGTTCCTTAGAAGTGGGCAACTTCTTAAGTGGAATACAATGAGACATTTTCGAGAACCGGTCAACCACCATAAGATAGCTGTGTTGCCCTGGGAGTTGGGTAACTCTCGAATGAAATCCATAGACAGGTGGGTCCAGGGCCTCTCTCCATTGGGTATGGGTTGTAGGAGGCCCACTGGAAGGTGTTGTGGAGTCTTACTCTGAGCCGACACAGAATAGGCAGCTACAAAGGCGGCTACAACAGCACGTAGACTAGGCCACCAGAATTGTTGGCAAATGGCCCAAAAGAGTTGATTCTTCCCAGGGTGGCCAGCAGCCTTGAGAGAATGGTAAGTCTGGAGCACGGCACTGGGACAAAGCAGCGGTCACAAGGTTTCTCAGGAGGAGCATGGACCTGAGCAGCAAGAATTTTATCACCTAAAAGAGAAGTGAGACTGGTGGGAACCGTAGCCAGAATACGATCAGGAGGAATCACAGGAACCGGGACCGACTCCAACTTGGAAGTGGAGGAAAATTGTTGTGACAAAGCGTCAGCCCTTACATTCTTAGTCCAATCTTGTAATTGCACTCTGCAGATGACAATTTCTTGGAAAAGGAGCCACAAGGATACACAGCGCTCTCAGAGGTAGGACGTTAAGACAGAAGGGTGCCAACTCCAGTCTTAGAAGCATCAACCTCAAGGATAAAGGGTAATGTAGGATCAGAATGTGCCAACACAGGAGCAGAAACAAAGGCAGCCTTGATACTCTCAAAGGCCTTAATGGACTCCGGAGACCAGCTCTGTGGGTTACCGTCCTTTCTGGTCATATCAGTCAGGGTCTTGACCAGAGATGAGAAGTTACGAAAAAACTTCAGATAATAGTTGGCAAAGCCAAGAAAACGCTGCAGAGGACGTAAACCCATGGGTCAGGGCCACTGTAGGACTGCTGAAAGTTTCTCTGGATCCATCGAAATACCAGCAGTGGAAATGACATAAAAAAGGAAAAATGACATAACCCAGGAATTTAACCTGTTCACGATGAATTTGCACTTCTCCAATTTACAGTAGAGATTGTTCTCTCTTAGTTTCTGAAGTACACGACAGACATCTGTGTGGCGGCTCTCCAGGGACTTGGAAAATATGCGGATATTGTCGAGATAAACCACCACACATAACTGCAACAAATCTCGGAGGACATCGTTAATAAATTCCTGGAAAACTACCAGGGCATTACAAAGGCCTAAGGCATTACGAGGTACTCATAATAGCCTGTTCTGGTATTAAATGCAGTTTTCCACTCCTCGCCTTCCTTAATCCTTACGAGATTGTATGCCCCTCTCAAATCAAGCTTCGTGAAAACCGTTGCTCCCTTGAGGCGGTCAAATAACTCCGTAATCAATGGAATCGGATAGGCATTCTTAATCGTGAAATGATTGAGACCCCTATAATCAATACAAGGTCTCAGTACACCACTCTTCTTGTTCACAAAGAAGAAACCAGCACCAGCAGGAGACGAGGATTTGTGGATGAAACCTTGAGAAAGTGCTTCTTCAACATACTCCTCCATGGCCTTATCCTCCAAGGCCAACAAAGGGTAAACCCGGCCACAAAGGGGTATGGCACCAGGTTGAAAGTCAATCGTGCAATCATATGACCGGTGTGGCGGCAAACTACAAATTATATCAAAGACATCGCTAAAATCGCGGTACTCCTCCGGCAGGGAGGAGAGTGAAGAGGTGCACAGGACCTTGGCTACCTACTGGAAGCATGTCTTACTGCATTGTGGCGACCAAGAGAGAACCTCAGCATGGAGCCAATCAAAAGAGGGGCTGAGTCTCTGTAACCAAGGATAACTAATAACCAGCAGAAACTTAGGTGAGGAAATAACTTGGAATTGGATTATCTCATGGTGAAGAGCCCCTACGGCCATGGACATTGGAACAGTCTCATGAGTCACAAGGGCAGGCTGTTTGGAAACAAATATACAGGAGGCTTCCGCAAGCGCTCCTTAAAAGGGAGTCTTTCTCTGAGTCTTGAGTCAATGAGGATGGCAAACGTGATCAACCTCTCCAGCTCGGTGGGTATATCTCAGGCTGCTATCTCATCCTTGATGGTATCCGAGAGACCATGAGAAAAAGCAGCCAGGAGGGCCTCATTGTTCCAAGCAAGCTCTGCTGCCAGAGTACGGAATTCAATGGCGTAATTGGCAACAGTTCAGGCAGCAGAAGTGGAGAGTGTGGGAACGTCAAATACCCTTTTGAAGTCACAAACTCAGGGTAACTTAAGACAACAGGTTTTTGCGTCTCCCATAGTCTCCCACCAGTGCTCTTCAACATCTACATCCGCCCACTCCTCAAAATCATCAGAAAATCGGACCTCTGCTTCCACTCATACGCTGATGACACTCAACTCTACTTTCGCATCACCGGACAAAAAGACCATCATCTGCGACTACAAAATTGCCTCACTTTGATAGAAGACTGGATGACCAGTAGCTCCCTCAAACTCAACGGATCAAAAACAGAGCTTCTGCTCCTACACGCAAACCAAAATTCCAAAACTAAGACCCCATGGACACCTTCCACTATCTTTGGACAGACCATCTCTCCAAGCACCAAAGCCAAGAGTCTCGAAGTCATTTTTGACTCAGAAATGTCAATGGATGCACAAATAGGATCAGTAGTCAGCCGATCTCACCATCTCCTCCGCCTGCTATGTAGACTCATCCCTTTCATTCCAGAAGAGGACAAAGCAGCAGTAGTTGGAACAATCATTAATTCCCGACTTGACTACGCAAACTCCCTCTACATAGGACTACCCCAATATCAGCTTGCGCGCTTACAACTCATCCAAAACACGGCAGCAAGACTGCTAACAGGAAAAAAACCCTGGGAATCCATCTTCTCTTCCCTGAGGAGCCTACATTGGCTAACCGTAAAGAATCGAATCACATTCAAGACCCTCTGCCTCACCCACAAATGCATACAAGGAAACGCTCCTCAATATCTGCGCGAGAAAATAAAACACTACACACCGAATCGCAGTCTTCGATCACCTAACCAAAACCTCCTCCACATTCCCAAATCCGCTACAAATCCAAGGGGGAACGAAGATTCGCAGTCCAAGGACCACCGACTTACTTACGCATGGAAGAAAACCAATAGGCCTTCAGAAAAAAACTCAAGACCTACCTCTTCTAAGAAGCTGGACAACACAGGACAGATCTAGCACCTTGAGGCGATTCAGTTCGCATTTGCAGCGCTATACAAATTATTCATTCATTCATAGAGAGTTTGCCCAGGCCAAGGCTCTCTCAAAAAGCAAAGATATCAAGAAACCTACTTTGCTTCTGTCCATGGGAAATGCCTGGGGCAGCATCTCAAAGTATATCTCAACCTGGTTGAGAAACCCTCTGCACTGGACTGGATCACCCCCAAATTGCTGGGGAAGCAGAGCAGAACCAGACATACCTCTTATAGGGGTAATACTCGAGGCGGGTACCTGCACAGAGACTGGAGCAGCAGCAGGGACAGCCTGCAATACAGGTTGTACCGGAGCAGTCACAGTGGGAGATTCCAGGTGAGCCGTGTGACTCAGGAGCATTTGTAACGCCATGGCAAACTGATCCATGCGGTGAACCTGCTCATCTAATCTAGAAAAAATATTACCAAGTGGATTGACTGCATCTTCTGAATTCATGGCCTTCGCCTACTGTCAGAAACCATGAATCAGACTAAGACAGAAGTACAGTTAAATCACACTTGTTTAATAATAATAAAAAAAGGTAAACAGAGTAAACGTAGTCAAAACAGCCAGAGTTCAGGAACCGGAACGGATAGTCAGATAAGCCAAAACGTCAGGAAGCCAGAGATGAGCATAGTAGAACAGCAAGCAGGATCTGGAGCCAGAAGGAATGTCGGCTAAGCAAGTCTTTAACAGGAACACAGGAGCGCGTCTCTAGAGATGTGACCAGGGTGAAGGCAGAGATCATCTGGACTGAACGGCTTAAGTAGGCAGGACTGACGAGCAGGATATCATCAACAGGTGAGTCACTGTGGAGAGATAGGAGCTGGCAATTAGCCGACAGCTGAGCGGCCAGCTTTGAGAAGGAAGGGCTGAGCCCAGCCCTGACAGCCGGCTGCGTGGGAGGCATTTTCCTGATGTCCTCCATGGTACATCTACCCAAAGAACATTCCAAAGAAATGTGTCTGTACAAAACGCGAATATAGGCGTGACACCCGCTTTTATTGTCTCTCCTGTCCTGACCAATCTGGTCTCTGCATCGGTGACTGTTTCCGTTGCAACCATACACTAGTTGAGTATTAGAATAGGGTACAGCATGGCACAGTCCTAGGGTACACTTTCATACAGAATCTCAAAAGATGTTAGATGCCCATCGCATTTTGAGAGGCCCTAAGCTGGAACGTTTATAGTTACAATAAAAGTGTACAAATAAAAAAACAAAAACATAAAAATTAAAAAATTAAAATAAATAAAAAAGCCAAAAATAGTTGTCGTTTCATTGCTCTTCTTTCTCTATTGTTCTCTTTCTATTGTTCTGCTCTGTTTTACTGTATTTTATGCTTAACGGTAATGTTTTATTGTTACTGTATTTTATCGTGTTTGCTTTGCAGGTAAGTCCTACTGTCATACTGTAATGTTACTGTGTTTTATTGGTACTCATTATTTGCTTTGCAGGTACGCCATTCAGTTGCAGCAAGGGTTTATTTATTTTGACAGTAACCGGGTTTGCTCCCACGATACGTAAATCTGTGACTCCAGCGCTGTAGGAGGTGATTTCACCACCATAGTTAAAAAAAAGAGCATATATGCCGAAGCATGGGGGCAGGCATTGACATTAGGGGCAGATTGCCCCTATGCTTCGGCATATATTTTTTACTCTTTTTGTTGGCACAGATTGCAATAAAAAAAGTTGTATTATTGAGTTAATGTTTTATGGATGCTGTGATTTATTGTTGCCATTGTTTGCTTTGCAGGTACGCCATTCAGCTGCAGCACTGATTTATTTATTTTTACAGCAACAGGGTTTGCTCTCATGATATGTAAATCAGTGACTCCAGCGCTGTAGGAGCTGATTTCACCAAACAGTTAAAAAAAGAGCATATATGCTGAAGCATATGGGCAGGGGTGGACATTAGGTGCAAATTGCCCCTATGCTTCGGCATATATTTTTATTTACTTTTTTGGCAGAGATTTCTTCAACCACATTAATTGAATGAAGGAATCTGGAAGAATGGAGGAATGGACTGAACGAAAAAAAGAACGGTGCATGTATGCCCATTCTTGGCAGAGATTTCTTCATCCACATTGATCGATGTGAATGGAGGAATCTGTTAGATTCTTTTATTTCGCTCAGCCCATGGGCTGAACAAAAAAAAAGTACGATGCATGTATGGCCATCATTAGAAGTGGGTGGAGGCAGGGCAATATTCTAATGGTGGGCATAAAACCGATTGATCAATGTGAATGGAGGAATCTGTCAGGTTGCAAACAACAAAAATATTTAGCTCACGGGACTTTTAGTGAGTCACACGAAAATGTAATTCCACATATACCCATGGCATGTTTGAGCAATATATCATTTAGTGACAACTTTATGTAAAAAAAAAAAAAAAAAACTTTTTGTCATTTTCCCAAAACTTGTGGCAAAATATAAAATATTTCATGGACTCAACGTGCCTCTCAGCAAATAGCTTGGCGTGTCTACTTTCCAAAATGAGGTCATTTGGGCGGGGGGGGGGGGGGCGGTGTTGTGCTATGTTGGCATTTCAGGGCCCATGAAACTGGAGTGAAATCAAAAATTTACGTCCTTAGAAATCCTGAAGGCGTTAATTGGATATCGGGGTCCTGTACGCAGCTAGACTCCCAAAAAGTCTCACACATGTGGTATCCCCGTACTCAGGAGAAGCAGCAGAATGTATTTTGGGGTGTAATTCCACATATACCCATGGCATATGTGAGCAATATTTAATTTCACTAACTTTTTTTTTATTATTTTTTTAAAAATTTTTTTATTTTTTATTATTAGTCATAAACTAAAACCTGCGTAAATTCCAGTTAATGTACCATAGTTTGTAGACGCTATAACTTTTGCGCAAACCAATAAATATACGCTTTTTGAATTTTTTTTACCCAAGACATGTGGCTGAATATGATCTAACACACTGCATGTAGAAGAGATCTTAAACTATTCCTGGACTAATGATGGAATTGTCTTCTTCTTTTTTGATCCCATTTTTCATGAGGACCTTTTCCAACTCCATGGAGGCAACATCTTTGTAAGTAGTTTCCCACCTGCACCTGCGATATCGGGAGTTTCTGGGACCAGAGAGGTTCGGTCGGTGAGTGCCGCAGTTTTCTCCACCATCTCCAGCTGCTGTGGAAACACCTCTTATCCCCATCTTAAGCTTGTCTGACTCCTAAGCCGCTGGCTGTGGAGTCCCCCATTGTCGGTAAGGGTATTCTTGCCTATCCCTTTCTCACATATGTTGGACACCTTATCTTGTGGATGCCATCCCTGGATCTGAGGGCCTCATACCATTGGTTTCGGTTGCTGCTGACCTTCCAGCTACATTCCTAGATGCCTACCTATTCATTTGTGTTGGACTTCTAGCTATGTTAGCCATTTATTTATCCAGATTGGACTCCTAGTTTTGATAGCAGCTCATGCCGTCATTGTGACGCATCATCTTCACTTTCACCCGTTTACTTTATGTTTATCATATATTTGTGTCACTGTACCTTTAAGAGGTCCTTGTTAGTTTTATTTTTTATGATTTCTATTTCTTTCATCACTATTCCACGGTGACCCGATCCTGCTAGTGTCAACTACCAGTCTATATAGTGTCCTTTTAGTGTTCATTAGTTTAACACATATATTGCTTTTATCACCACTTTTGTGTCACTTATTTTGATTAAAACGTCTATATATCAGTCTATACACGATTAAATTTGTGTTTCATTAAATACACTTTATTGGGCATTTTTCCCTTCCAGATATCTATTCTGTCAGGTTTTACCCAATAACGCACATATATTGTTTAGCGCCACACTTATCCATTTTCTCACCTTCGTTACAATTAGTCTGATTGTTGTGCTGGCTGCTTTTTTGTTTTGGTTGGCGCATTATTATTTTTGTTTTGTAGTTATGTGGCTGAATACATTTTGGCCTAAATGAATGACTAAAATTTTGTTTATTTGATTTTTTTTTTTAAATATAGTAGAAATTATATATTTTTTTTCAAAGTTTTCGGTCTTTTTTTGTTTATATCGCAAAAAATTAAAATCCCAGAGGTGATCAAATACCACCAAAAGAAAGCTCTATTTGTGGGAAAAAAGGATGCAAATTTTGTTTGGGTACAGTATTGCATGACCGCGCAATTACCAGTTAAAGTAGCGCAGTGCCAAATTGTAAAAAGTGCTCTGGTCATTAAGGGGGTAAAGCCATTCGGGGCTGAAGTGGTTAAATAGTATTCTCACTTTTCCTGAAAAACAAAAATAAAAGTAATTTAATTCACTGTGAACTGTAAAAAAATAATTTTTATCAGGAAGCAATATTTCTTACTTTTATTTGGCTAGATTGGGATTATACTTAGAGCAACGGTGTCCAACCTAAAGTGCTAAATTTGTAATTGTAAGTTAAGTGGAGGCTATGTATACATCAGTCTTTTTTTTTTTTTACAATTTTCAATGATAAAATTAGTTGACAACCATAAATATTGTAATTAAAGCAGGAAAATAAATGCAAATAACAGGTAAATTCCATGAAGTTCTATCCTCAGGCACCCCTCTTCTCACCTACATATTGCTTCTCTCAGGGGCGGATAAATAGCCTAGTCTCGGGAGGGGCACTGTCAGAAAATACACTAACTGACCCCCATACTACACTAACTGACCACCATACTACACTAACTGACCATTATACTACACTAACTGACCACCATACTACACTAACTGACCACCATACTACACTAACTGACCATTATACTACACTAACTGACCACCATACCACACTAACTGACCACCATACTACACTAACTGATCATTATACCACACTAACTGACCCCCATACTACACTAACTGACCACCATACTACACTAACTGACCCCCATACTACACTAACTGACCACCATACTACACTAACTGACCACCATACTACACTAACTGACCCCCATACTACACTAACTGACTTTCTCGCTCTCTCTCCCCTCCTCCCCGGGGCCAGTAACATGACTGCCACGAGGGAGTCTCACTCACCTTCGTGTCTGGCTGGCCTGCATCAGTCCGGAGGAGGAGAAGACAGCGGCGGCTCACAATGCTTCTCTCCCCCACGCTGTAGCTGCCATGTTCAGTGTCTGGCGCAGCGATCTGTGATTGGGCGTATGGGGGTCATGTGGGGAGGCGGTACTCCAGGAGCAATCATGGACAGGCCAGCTCTACGCCTCACATGACCCCCATACGCCCAATCACAGGGCACCGGACACTGAACATGGCGGCTGGAGCCCGGGGACACAGGAAGATAAAATTAGGAGGAGGCAGCCAGTGACACATACTGGCACCCCCCTAAACATCACGCCCGGGGCCACGGCACCCCCCATGCTAGGAGCTCACTCACCTGCCAACTCCCGCTGACTGGCCCACCCGCACACTCGTCCCTGGCCCCTGACTGGCCTGCTCATCACACTAATTTCTCGGAGGGGGCAATTGCCCCGTTGCCCCCCCCTGGATCCGCCCCTGGCTTCTCTATCCCCTTCTCACACCAGCTTGCAGGGGAGCGAAAAGCTTTTTCAAATACATTCACACAAGGATTTCTGTGAAGTGGCATTCAAATCAGAGATTGGTTTGCATATCTAAAAGAAAAATGCCGCTCCGTAACTTCTTTTAATCCTCCTCAGTACCAGTGCTGCGCATGTGAGGTGCAAACCAAAAGGAGCCCACTTTTGCTCCATCTCTCTCCCCAAGCCATCTCACTCACCAAGTATCTCTGTTACTGTCACATTACTTTACTAGCACAGACCCATAATGCCATTAATTTGCTATTTGATGTGCTACCATAGGTTTGACCTGCCCAGTTGCAATACAATCTATTTTCAATCTGGGGATTGTCTAATAAATGAAAGGGCAAATGTGTGTCTTTCCTTATACACAAGGGGGATTTCAATGGCACTGACCCTTTGAGTTTTTATTACTGTGATCATTTCTGTGATTACAGGCACTTGTAAAGTTTTAGCTTGAAATAGACAATTTACTGAATGATTAATGATTGTTCACTTAGCAAAGTGAATGTTCACTCAACTTAGTAAATATAGTGAAGTTGTATTCATTCCAATCAACCACTTGCAAGCGAAAAATCCTATTTTTTTTTGTTTTGTTTTTATACCGGTCCAAGCTGAAAATTCTGATGGTTTTCTGTTGCTTTTGGAATCTAAAAACGAAATTTAATTTATATGGTAATAAAATAAGTATACAGCTTATAGACCTAGTTATTTCTCTCTGTTAAATGGACTGTTTTACCAATTGACAGCTCATTCTATAGTACAGTTGTCAGAATTATTTTTCTGCTCACTGTTATGAGGTTTAACCACTTGCCTACCAGGCCGATTCTGACATTTCTCTCCTGTTTTTTTAGCAGAGACCCTAGAGAATAAAATGGCGGTCGTTGCAACTTTTTATCTTACACGGTATTTGTGCAGAAATTTTTCAAACGCGTTTTTTTTTTTAAAACTGTTTCATGCATTAAAAAAAATATCAAAACAGTAAAGTTAGCCCAATTATTCTGCATAATGTGAAAGATGACGTTACGCCAAGTAAATACCGGTAGATACCTAACATGTCATGCTTCAAAATTGCACACGTGAAGGGGACCCCCATGCTAAAAATTTTTAAAAAATGGTGTGGGGTCCCCTCAAAATATACCAGACCTCAGTTTGGGGACCCCCGGATCTCGCCCCCCATGTGAATGATTATGGGGTACATTGTATCCCTACCCATTCACCCCAAAAATCAGAGAAGTGTTAAAGAAAAGAGAATGGTTTTTGACAAGTCCTTTGTTAAAAATGAAAAATGTCCCCCCATCGTAGCTGCAACATGTCTACGTCCTCCAGTAGTTTCTTCTCCCTCCAGTGCAGTCTTCTCCCCCTGGTGCGTCTCCCCCTTGCGCTGTCTTCTTCTTGAGCTGCCTTCTCCTTGTGCTGTCTTTTTCCTAGCCGCCGCTTATCTGCTAAAACCAAAAAAAGCTGATCTTCTTCTAAAGCTGTCTTCCTCAGTTTTGTTGTCTCCAGCTGTCTGCCATTTCTTTTATAGCCGTGGGGCGTGGCCATCCGATAACATCACCCAGAGAACTGCCCCTTGTGACGTCACGTCACCCCCCTGCCTGCAGACCTCCACAACCACTGGCCCACATGGCTCTGCCTTCCACTGCAAAGCACCCATCCCCCATGTGGAGGGCATGCGGCCTGGTATGGTTGGGGGGGGGGCGCTCGCTCGTCCCCTCCCTTTCCTGACTTGCCGGCTGCAGGCTCGGATAAGGGTCTGGTATGGATTTGGGGGGAGGGGTGTGCCATTCTTAACATTTTTTTTGCATGGGGGGGTCCCCTCTGAATCCATACTAGACCCGAAGGTTATCACAATTTTTTTTTGCCGGCAATTTTTTTTTTACATTCAGCTGTCAGCGGGGAACCCGGCCCGCTCCTTAGCAACCAGCAATGTACAGTGTGTTTAAAGAGGGGGAAAAAAACGCAAAATGCATGAAAACTGCATGCAAAATGCATAAAAAATGAGGGTTTAAAAATGCACTGCAAAACGTGCCTGAAAAATGCATCAAGCACAGCCGCATAAATGTGAACCTAGACTTAGTAAATCAGTGATGAAATATCAGGTCTTTGTTGTTGTATATCTGTTTAATGCTATCTCTGCTCTCCCTTCACCTGTGCTTAGTTGAAGCACTGTCTGAGTGTTCTTGCAGCAATTGCTACTATATTGTGTAAATTCCTATGTATCCTTGTATGCAGACCAGCCCTGTACTTGTGTATCCTGTTTATTGTGTGTGAGGCTAGCACTTCTGCTTATGTCTTGCTGTACTACAGTTCCCTTTACATCCAGACCTGCTTTTTAAATTTATGTAGGAAATCTGTTTACATGGACCTGTGTGCCTTTTTCTGTGAGTCCTGTCCAGGTCATCAGTATCATTCCTGCTACCTTGGTGTTGCCCCTGGCTTGATCTCTGGATACCTGCCTAGTACACACGGGCCGAATGTTGGGTGGCATCGGCCAGTTCAAAAGAACCCGGCTGGCATTCGGCTTGTGTGTACGGCAGCTGGCCCAACAGAAGCCGGACGTTTGTCGAAGGGTCATGACTGAAAAAGGTCTGTGCTCTCAGCCAGTGGTCAGAGCATTGACCGGAGTGTTCTAGTGGGGAGGGGGGGTGTCCCCCTGTCAGAACACATTAGCACAGCTGGGGAGATCATTGTACTAACATCGGATTATTAGTACAATGGCTCCAACATGAGCTGTCAGGTTTTTTTTCGTTCGTTCATCCTCCTGGGTTGAATGAAAAAAAACGAGTGGTGAATATGAGGCTTTATACAATGATCTGCTACAAAGTCTGTGCATTGATTGTTTTCTGCCAGTCCTTGATTTAACTTAAAGTCTGTATAATTAAACATGTAATTGAAGTGACTATAAAAACCTACTAGTTTACTAGAGTCAGACATCCTAATAAATTTTAGGATACCTATCAATAGGGCTACATCTAGTAATTATGAACATAATGCAAAAAAAGCATGAAAGTTTTCTAACAAGTAATATGAACCAAATAATAGGATTTTTATAACAGCTTAGCCATAGTAGTAACTATATGGGTTATATAGGCACCTTTAGGTGATGGACACTAGCACACCCTAGAAAGGAAGTTTAGCTTCCTATATAACCCCTCCCCTTACTGGGAGTACCTCAGTTTTGTAGCAAAGCAATATACAGTACGTGTATTAGAAGAGGGGAGGGACCTCTGTGTCCCTTGATGTACTCCAAGAAAAGGATTTTACAGGTAAGCTGTTATAAAAAACCCTATTTTCTCTATTGTACATAACGGGACACAGAGCCATAGTAGTAACTATATAGGATGTCCCAAAGCAATGCTATCTGAGGGGAGGGGGACACAAACAAAAGTAGGGTGTCATCAGACCTGAGGACCTATACTGCTGCCTGCAGCACACTGCGCCCAAAGGCGATATCCTCATGCCTTCTTATATCCACCTGATAGAATCTGGTGAATGCACTGTACTGTACACTGCACTGTACTCAAGGCCAGCTTCATCTTTCTGGATCTTTGGGAACATTTGATCTGAGGAAACGAGGAGACGGAATTCTCGGAACTCTAGTTTGTAACCTAGAGTTATTGTGGAGACCACCCATCTGTCCTGAAAATCCTCCTGCCAGACCCTTGAGAACTGTAGTAGTCTTCCCCCCACTCGAATGAGCGGGGGCGCCCCTTCATAAAGATGCTTTAGCGTTCTATCTTGTAGGTTTCCTCCCCCAGGACTTCTTTTGTCCCTGGGGTTGAGTTTTACCTCTTGAAACTGACGGTGGAGGCCATCGTGGCTGCCTGGAGGCTGATGCCCCTGCCACTGGAGAGAGAGCCAGTTTAAATGAGGGATGTTTACTCCTTTTCTTAACTGGCAAAAGGGTACTTTTCCCACTTGATATCTTTTGGATATAATTGTCCAAATCATCCCCAAACAGCCTTTCCCTGCGGAAAGGAAAAAAGGAGCATTTTGCATGGCGCTTCGGCTGACCAATTTTTCAACCATAAGATTCTACGCATATGTACCTACCCAAGCGTAAGGCGAGAGATCTGAAGGATAGAATCTCTGATTGCGTCAATTGCAAAACACAAAGCCGCTGGCAGCTCGGCTAAATCCTGGGCCTGCTGTTCAGGAAAAACCTTGAACACTTGTTTCAAGTTGCCTCTCAAGGACTGACACACTCCAATTGCCGCCACTGCAGGTTGAGCTACTGAATCTGCCAAAGAAAAAATGTTTTTTAAGAGGAATTCCAACTTTTTATTGGTTGGATCCCTAAGCATTTGAGCGTTGTCAACAGGACAAGTCAAACTTTTATTTACAGATTATATAGCATTGTCAATTGCTGGTATACCCCGCATCTTTGTAAATTTTTCCTCCATAGGATAAAGTGTTGAAAACTTCTTGGGAGGGAAAAATGCTTATCTGGGTGATCCCACTCAGAATATATAAGCTTTTCCAGCAATGAATGGACAGAAAAAGCATGCACAGCTTGAGGAGGCGTCAGTGAACCCAAACAAGAAGTGGACTTTTCAACCGACTCAGTTATGGGTAACTTAAATGTTGAGCGGACCATTTCAGTAAGAGAATGCTCCAGCCATTTCTCAGCCTGTGAAGCTGAAGAGGGTCCTTCCCCACTTGATTCCTCGGGGTCATCAGTCTCTTCCCGGTCCCGTGAGGGGGATTCATCTTCCCTCTCCCAGTGTTTCTCTGTTTGAGGGTCCTGGGTGGTAGAAGGGGACCTAATGCATTTTCTTCCACTTTGTGAAGATGCGATTAAGGCCGTTAATCTTTCCTCCAATCCACTAATGGCTGAGGAAAAAAACCTCCTGAGTAATATATACAGGGACTGAAATGCCAGAAGCAGTTGCAGCCCCTAACCCTGATGGCTCACTCTGACCAGCCTCCCTAGGTCTTTCAGGGGGGGGGTGTTGCAGAGGGAGGGTCCTCAGAGCCTGAGGGTGATCCCTTTGAGCCCCTATTTTTTGGGGTATTTGTACCTCCCCTTCTGCCCATAGTGCTAAGCACAAATGTAGAGGTAATACCAGAAATGCACCCACTGCTGAGCAAAATAGTCCAGCAACTGCCGCTGCTGTCAAGGCTCAGTCTGATGCTAAACGTGCCTGGGAATACCTGTGTCACCCACACTCACATGCCATCCATCTGCTTTGTGTCCCTCCTTTAGCTGTATGCACCTGATAAAAGTGCACCTTTATAGCTCTGCATAGCCCGCGTTGTGTGCATTGAAGCATGCCGACGTTGCACTGACACCCCGCCCCTCTTCCTATGACCACCCCCTTTGCCCCGACTCATCTTTTTTTCAAAAGAGACTTTTTTCCCGCGCTAGTGGGGCCTCCGATCTGACTGGATCGCACATGGAGGGGGGGCTGGGGTGGAGGAGAGGAGGAGAGCTGGTGGATGGAGAGCCGCCGTAATGGCAGCAGGGCAGCAGCAGGAGGGGTTGCCTGGAAAGAAGCTGTGGGGGGACATTCCGAAGAGAAAAACCCCCCTTCCCACATCCTACCTGGAGCTTGGGCTCAGAGGAAGCGTGCAGGTTGTGACACAGAGCAAGACTGACAAGCATGGAATCAGGTATGTGCTCTTGACAGCCCCCGGCGACTTTAGGCATGACACATTTACTTAAAGGAGAAAACCCACAAGAATTAGAAAAAATCCTTAGGAATCTCCCTTACCTTATCCGGCTGAGGGTTCTGTGGTAAACCAAACAGACCCAATCTTCACCACTCACAGTGGGCTCCGTTAAAAAAACCTTCAGGAACCGAGGCCCCTTTTTTATCGGGGGATCCACACTCTTGGACCTGTAAAGCACCCCTCCAGGAAATATGGCTGGAAAAAACAAACACTGGATCCCAGGGTCCAGCATTCTAAAAAGAGAAGCGTTACAGGCAGAACCTCGTTTCTTCCGACACAAGGCCCGGGTACTGGAAAAGACACTTTAAATGGATCCAGTTGCATAGCTTGCCCCAGCAAAGATTCCTCCAGCGGAGCTCAGCACAGCACATCTTTACTCGTGACCAACTCCTAAGACACTGGCGAAAAAACTGAGGTACTCCCAGTAAGGGGAGGGGTTATATAGGGAACTAAACTTCCTGTCTAGAGTGTGCCAGTGTCCATCACCTAAAGGTGCCTATATAGCTCATATAGTTACTACTATGGCTCTGTGTCCCGTGATGTACAATAAAGAAACATTTTTTTAAAAGCATTATTTTTATGAAACCTGCATCTAACAATTGGCAAAAAAACATTAGGTATTGGTTTTAGGTTAGTTTTCTGTTGACTGAATAACACTTTCCTGTCGCATCATGGCAGCATACACTTTGGGTTGTGACTCCGCCCCCACAACCTGATAGGACCACATAGCTATAAATTGATGAGAAGGCACCTGCCCCAGTATTCTCTTATTTTTCCTCACCTGTCAGGACCGCACGGATCAGCACCCCCTTACCGCTTCGCCCCAGCCAGGTTCTAGCCTCTCCTTGGTGGAAGTCCTTCCTGTACAGCCTCTAAACGAGCTAGATGGAAGGAGCTCACTCTGGTGATCTCAGGGGCACTTTTTGACTAACTATCCTCTGCCTTAATCTCTTCTGTATGCCATAAACTTACTTTGCATTCCCACCCAGTCTGGCGAGTTACTCCCTAAAGTGTATGCTGCCATGATGCGACAGGAAAATGGAAAATTGTATACTCACTTTCCCGTAATTTTCTTTCCTGTCGCATCTTCATGGCAGCATACAATCACCCACACTTCTGATGAGAAGGCACCTGCCCCAGTATTCTCTGTATATATAAATCACTTATATATACAGAGAATACTGGGGCAGGTGCCTTCTCATCAATTTATAGCTATGTGGTCCTATCAGGTTGTGGGGGCGGAGTCACAACCCAAAGTGTATGCTGCCATGAAGATGCGACAGGAAAGGAAAATTACGGAAAGGTGAGTATACAATTTTCCGTTTTTTTGGACTTGTCAACACTTCCTAAAGGACTGTAAACTAATCATAGCAAGGTGCAGGGCTGGCCTGTAATATTGCTTCAGGAACTGGATCCTGCGTTTGGCACTCACCTGTATAGAACCAGTCACAAGGTGCTATACAGGACCAGAGCCACGGCCTATCAGCTAGTGGAGCCCTGTCCCTGAAGACCCCCCTATGGGGTGAGGCCACCCAGAGAGCAAACATCTGGATGTCGATTGTCCTGAATCTCCAAACCCCAGTAGGCATACATTATACTTGATGTCACACTATATTTGCGCAGCCATTTTTTTTTAAACGCAATTTAAATATTAAATACACTTTAATGAATACAAAAAAAAAAAAACCTAAACTAAGCCCAATTTTTTTTGTATAATGTGAAAGATTATGTTACACCGAGTAAATAGATACCTAACATGTCATGCTTTAAAATTGCTCACGCTCGTGAAATGGTGAGTGACAAACTAAGGTACTTAAAAATCTCTATAGGGTGACGCTTTTGCGGCGATACCTTTCGTGGCGATACCTCACATGTGTAGTTTGAACACTGTGTACATATACGGGTGCAACTTACGTATGCGTTTGCTTCTGCGTGTGAGCATAGAGGAAGAGCAAGAACAATGCCAACTGCCCACAGTAAAACCAGGTACACTCTCCCCCCCCCCAAAATGTGCCAAACGTGGCAGTGGAAGGGGGGAGGGTTATCACGCCATTATCGAAAAGGGGCGGAGCGTGGATGACCTTAAAATGATGCCCCCCCCTGAAAAAGGTTCTGCGGACGCCCATCACAGTGCTCATCCATACCACATCAGTGGCATCACAGTGCTCATCTGTGCCACATCAGTGCCATCACAGTGCCACATCAGTGCCACCACAGTGCTCATCCATGCCACATCAGTGCCATCACAGTGCCCATCAGTGCCACATCAGTGTCATCACAGTGCCCATCAGTGGCATCACAGTGCCCATCAGTGTCACATCAATGTCATCACAGTGCTCATTCGTGCCACATCAGTGCCATCACAGTGCTCATCAGTGCCATCACAGTGCTAATCAGTACCATCACAGTGCCCATCAGTGCCACATCAGTGCCATTATAGTGCTCACCTGTGCCATATCAATGCCATCACAGTGGTCTTCCGTGGCACATCAGTACCATTACAGTGCCATCACAGTACTCATCCGTGCCACATCAGTGCCATCGCAGTGCTCATCTTTGCCACATCGGTGTCTTCACAGTGCTCATCAGTGCCACTAGAGTGCCCATCAGTGCCACTACAGTGCTCATCAGTGCCCTTACAGTGCTCATCAGTGCCCCTACAGTGCCATCAGTGCCCTTCAGTGCCTCAAAAAAGTGTAATAGGTAGTCAGGAAATTAGATGTGTAATTTATGTCCCTAAAACACCTGACGGTGCTGGACCTCTGTATGTGGCAAGGCTGTGTAAAAGTCTCAAACATACTCAGTAGGAGTAGCAGAATGTATTTTGGGGGGGTCATTTTTGGTATGTACATGCTATGTGTTACAAATACCTTAAACATTTACTACTTTTTATAAACAAAATGTGTTTTTATTTTCTTTCCACATTTTCCAAAAACTTGTGGAAAAAAAATGACATATTCAAAAGACTCATTATGCCTCCTAGATTATGTGTTGGGGTATTTGCTTTCCAAAATTGGGTCATTTTGTGGGCGTTTCCATTGTCCTGGTGCTCCAGGGCCTTCAATAATGTAGTAGGTAGTCAAAAAAAATTAGATGTGTAATTTATGTCCCTAGAACATCTATAGGTGCTCCCTGCATGTTTGGCCTCTGTATGTGGCTAGGCTGTGAAAAAGTCTCACACATGTGGTATAACCATACTCAGGAGGAGTAGCAGAATGTGTTTTGGGGTGTGGTTGCAAAGGTGAATACGCCATGTGAGAGAAATTACCTGTTAATGAGACAATTTTGTGAAAAAAAATCGTTATTTTGCAAAGAATTGTGGGAAAAAATTACAACTTCAAAAAACTCACCATGCCTCTTACTAAATACCTTAGAATGTCTACTTTCCAAAAGAGGCCCATTTTGGGGGTATTTGTACTTTCCTGGCTTGTTAGGGTCTCAAGAAATGAGATAGACTGTCAGTACATCAGGTGTGATCAATTTTCAGTGATGGGCACCATAGCTTGTAGACTCTCTAATCTTCACAAAGACCAAATAATATACACTGGATATATTATTTGGGTTATTTTACCAAAGAAATGTAGAAGTATAACTTTTGGCCAAAATTTATGAAGGAAAATTACTAATTTGCAAAATTTTGTAACAGAAATGAAGGAAAAATTATTTTTTTACAAAATTTACTGTCTTTTTTTTATTTATAGCGCAAAAGATAAAAAAACCGAGTGGTGATTAAATACCACCAAAAGAAAGATTTCTTTGTGTAAAAAAAAAAAAAGACACACATGTCAAATGGGTTTAGTGTTGCCTGACTGAGTAATTGTCATTCAAAATATGAGAGCACTGAAAGCTGAAAATTGGCCTGGTTAGGAAGGGGGTAAAGGTGCCCAGTGGGCAAGTGGTTAAGCTTTGCAGTTCTGCTCACGACTCCTGACATGAAACAGGTCTCTCCAGCTCTAGTATCAAGAATCAGCGACTCTCTGGGGTTTATTTACTAAAGGCATATCCACTTTGCAATACAAATGCACTGTAAGTGCACTTGGAAGTAAAGTCGCTGTATATTGGAGGGGGGACATGTAAGGAAAATAAAAAACAGCATTTTTGCTTGTACATGATTGGGTGATAAAATCAGCAGAGCTTCCCCTCATTTCAGATCTTCCCCTCAGATCTAAAGAGACTGAACTTCTAAGTGCATATGCAGTGCACTTGTAGTGCCAAGTTTGCCTTTTGTAAATCAACCCCTCTGTGTCTCAATCTCTTGCTTCAGTCATCACAGGCTCTGTCTTCTGGCTCTAAGGAACACAGAAAGAATACCCAGCTCCAGTCGCCGCACACCAGGCTTTGCTCTTTGTGTAGGCATGCACAGCTACAGGTCTGCACACACTGGTTGCCCCACATTGTCTGTTCTGTAGCAGTCCCTTTGGTGGGCACCAGGAGGTCCAAATATCAGCTCTGTGCACCCTGGCTCCCCACATTGCCTAGAATGTGGTCTGCCCCCTCTGCACCCTGTGACAGCGGGCAGGGGGGTCTTCTCCCAACACCAGCTGCCACCTTTTAAAAACAAAGCGGCTGTGCAGGGCTCCGCCCACACAGCTGCATCATTAATTCACAGCAATCTGTGAATGAAAGAACTACAAGTCCGCCTGCCACCACGGCAGCAGTGTCTAATTTAGATTTCATTTTAGTCATAGTCTTATGACTAAAATGCCATTTTAGTTTTAGTCGTATTTTAGTCATCTGAATTGTTTTAGTTTTAGTCGTAAAATCTGCAATATACACTGAGCAAAATTTTAAACGCCACACTTTTGTGTTTGCCCCTATTTATCATGAGCTGAACGCTAAGATCTATGACTTTTTCTATGTACACAAAAGGCCTATTTCTCTCAAATATTGTTCACAAATCTGTCTAAATCTGTTAGTGAGCAGTTCTCCTTTGCTGAGATAATCCATCCACCTCACAGGTGTGGCATAACAAGGTGCTGATTAGACAGCATGATTATTGCACACGTGTGCTTTAGGCTGGCCATAATAAAAGACCACGCTAAAATGTGCAGTTTCACTGTATTGGGGGGGGGGGGGGCGAAAACCAGTCAGTATCCGGTGTGATCACCATTTGCCTCACGCAGTGCAGCACATCTCCTTCACATAGAGTTGATCAGCTTGCTGATTGTGGCCTGTGGAATGTTGGTCCATTCCTCTTCAACGGTTGTGCGAAGTTGCTGGATATTGGCAGGAACTGGAACACGCTGTCGTATACGCCGATCAAGAGCATCCCAAACATGCTCAATGGGTGCTGGCCCTGCAAGAATTGGGATGTTTTCAGCTTCCAGGAATTGTGTACAGATCCTTGCAACATGGGGCCGTGCATTATCATGCTGCAACATGAGGTGATGGTCATGGATAACAGGCACAACAATGGGAATCAGGATTTTGTCACAGTATCTCTGTGCATTCAAAATGCCATCAATAAAATGCACCTGTGTTCGTTGTCCATAGCATATGCCTGCCCATACCATAACCCCACCGCCACCCTGGGCCACTGGATCCACAATGTTGACATCAGAAAACCGCTCACCCACACGACGCCATACACTGTCTGCTGTCTGCCCTGTACAGTGAAAACCGGGATACATCCATGCAGAGAACACACCTTCAAAGTGCCAGACGCCATGGAATGTGAGCATTTGCCCACTCAAGTCGGTTACGATGACAACTGCAGTCAGGTCGAGACCCCGATGAGGAAGATGAACATGCAGATGATGTTCCCTGAGACGGTTTTTGACAGTTTGTGCAGAATATCTTTGGTTATGCAAACCGATTGTTGCAGCAGCTGTCCGATTGGCTGGTCTGAGACGATCTTGGAGGTGAAGATGCTGGATGTGGAGCTCCTGGGTTGGTGTGGTTACACGTGGTCTGCGGTTGTGAGGCCGGTTGGATGTACTGCCAAATTCTCTGAAACACCTTTGGAGACGGCTTATGGTAGAGAAATTAAAAATGAACATTCAATTCAAGGTCAACAGCTCTGGTAGACATTCCTGCAGTCAGTATGCCAATTGCACGCTCCCTCAAAACTTGCAACATCTGTGGCATTGTGCTGTGTGATAAAACTCCACATTTTAGAGTGGCCTTTTATTATGGCCAGCCTAAGGCACACATGTGCAATAATCATGCTGTCTAATCAGCATCTTGATATGCCACATCTGTGAGGTGGATGGATTATCTCGGCAAAGGAGAAGTGCTCACTAACACAGATTTAGACAGATTTGTGAACAATATTTGAGAGAAATAGGCCTTTTGTGTACATAGAAAAAGTCGTAGATCATTGAGTTCAGCTCATGATAAATAGGGGCAAACACAAAAGTGTTGCGTTTATAATTTTACTCAGTGTATTTTAGTCAATTAAAATCTCCAGTACATTTTAGTCGACTAAAATCGAATGGGTTTAGTTAAATTGTAATGCATTATTTAATATTCCTGGAGTAAAAACGAATAAACATGCACTACAGACCCAGATTTAGCTATTGTTATATATAATGGCTTTATAAATGAAATCAACTTTCATAAACAAACAAAAAAATAGCTTTTTGACAAGCAGAAGTTTAACTTTAAAATATAAAAACCCCAAAAAACTGTAAACTCTATTGGCTGTAATGCCATTGCACATATTAACATATTAACTGAATATATTAGCAACATTAAATATTAAGAAAAAGAAACTAGGAAAAGCTTTTCCTTTTTTTTTTTTTCTTTCAGCAGCTTAGTAGATGCCCCCTTATTATTCTTATGTGGTAGTGCAGTGTTAATTTTGACGTCAAATTTTCAATTTCGTTTTGGTCATAGTCTTTTGACTAAAATGTCATTTTTGGTATAGTTGTAATTTAGTCATCTGAATTGTTTTAGCCCTATTTTAGTCGACTAAAATAGTGTTAATTTAGTTAATATTTTCGTCAACAAAATTAACTGCACGGCTTGTGGTTCTAAATGAACTGCGAGGGCTCTAATGAGCACTCTCGTAGTTCATTGACGATTCTTCCAGCTTTGTAACTCTCTGCCCGAATGCAGGTGCTGGCAGGCAAGCTGGAGGCAGTGTCAGCAGGAGCCTGACATTGCACCCTGGATCTACTGATTGCAGGTGTAATGCTCTGCAGGCTCATCAGAAAAAAAAAAAAAATGCATATTTCTTTCCTGCAAAAATATGTGCAGTTCATACTTTTTTTTCTTGAAGGTGAACTTACCCTTTAAGAGCTGTGTTTACAGTGCTCCACAGTGATTGTGCTGTTCCTTCTTACAATTGAAGTCTATGGGGTTGATTTACTTAAAGCAGTTATAAAGGTTGAAGGGTTATTTTTTTTTTTTCCTACCACTAATGCATTCACTGCGTTAGGGTAAAAACCTTCTATTGTCATCTTTCTCCCCCATACTTACCTGAGCATGATCTTGATCCAGTGCTCTGTCCCTTCTCACTGGACTCAGTGACAGCAGTGGGAGCCATTGGCTCCTGCTTGTAGGTGTGGCCTGGGCTCACTATCCGCAGGGGGAGAGAACTCAAATAAGGACTGGTTGATGCAGCCAAGTGTATTAACTCAGTAATGTTGAGAGAATACAGGAGCTCGGCAACCACAGCCACACAGGACCGTAACACTTACTACACACCAGATAAGGAGTGACAGTGCACACTGTAGACACTAGGGTTGCACTGAAACCACTTTTTTAAGGCCGAGTACAAGTACAAATACTTTTCTCAAGTACTCGCCGATACCGACAGTGGCACTAATATACAGCACTGATGACACGTGGACTGTATCAGTAATTTTTATTTTAATCTTTTTTACAATTTATTTTTTTACAACTTTTTTCTATTATTTTTTACAATTCACTTTTTTTTTAGTTGTTTTTTTTTTTTTTACAATGCTTTCTTTTCTTTGGGGGGGGGGGGGGGGAGTGGACGGTGTCAGTGTGTTTTTTATTTTATTTTTTTATTATTTTTACAATTTAACCTTTTCAATAATCATTTATTGCATTTTTTTAGCCCTGTTGGGGGGGGGGGGGGCTTTGGTGAGATATCAGGGGTCTTAACAGACCCCTGACATCTCCCTTTGGAGACAGGGAAAGGGACTGAAGACACAGATTCCCCAGTCCCTTTCTCTGTAGCCTCAGCTGCACTAAAGATCGTGAACACAGATGCTCAGGGACAGTTATGAATGGACAGAGGCAGTGATCACTGACTGTGTATTCGGAAAAGGAAGGAGTCAGTAAATAACAGATTTAACGGCTCCTTCCTCCGCTCTCCATCCTGACAGATCGAGGACAGAGGGGGCGGAGGAGCACAGAGGGGGACCAGAGCACAGAGGGGGACCAGAGCACAGAGGGGCACCGGAGCACAGAGGGGGGACCGGTGCACCGGGGGGGACGGAGCACGAAGGGGGACCGAAGCATGGAGGGGGACCAGAGCACAGAGGGGGACCGGAGCACGGAGGGGGACCGAAGAGCATGGAGGGGGACTGGAGGAGGATATGGGGGACAGTCAGGGACTGCGCTGGGGGGGGAGTTACAATCACCTGTATACACTTCAATAAAGCAGCTGAAAGCTGCTAAGGGAGAGAAGAGGAGAAGCGGCTGTCAGATGCTTTATTGAAATCTATACAGGGAGATCAGCAATTGTAACTCTCCCCCAGCGCCACAGCGATTGTCCCTAACTGTCCAGGTATCGGATTAAGCATCGGAGCATTTGCCCGAGTACAAGTACTCGGGGCAAATACTGTCAGGGCTGGGCTCAGCCCTTCCTTCTCTGAGCTGGCCGCTCAGCTGTCGGCTAATTGCCAGCTCCTATCTCTCCACAGTGACTCACCTGTTGATGATATCCTGCTCGTCAGTCCTGCCTACTTAAGCCATCGAGTCCAGATGATCTCTGCCTTCGCCTTGGTCACATTTCTAGAAAAATGCTCTCCTGTGTTCCTGGTAAAGACTTGCTTGGCTGACATTCCTTCCGGCTCCTGATCCTGCTTGCTGTTCTACTACACTGTTCTCTGGCTCCCTGATGTTTTGGCTTGTCTGACTATCCATTCCGGTTCCTGAACTCTGGCTATGTTTTGACTACATTTACTCTGTTTACCTGATTTTTATTAGTATTAAACAAGTGTGATTTAACTGTACTTCTGGCTCAGTCTGATTCATGATTTCTGACAAATACTTGGTATCGGCATCGGTGCAACCCTAGTAGACACCTGACAGCAGGTGAGGCAGCTGGAAGGCAGATTGGCAACCCGGCCTTTGAAATGGGAAGGCTGCTGCTCGATACACAGCGACAATCCCTACCTTTCATTCCTTAATAGGAACCTGACTGCTTGCTAATCACACCGTCCCTGGCAAGCGGTAGATCTGTCCCTAACCTACCCACTACATGGAATGTGCACCACCCCAAAGGGGACAATGCCTTTTACAAGCACTGCCCACATCAAAGATGGCCACCAGGGCAGCAGCATCCAATGAGACAGCTGCTTCCCTGATGTGACCTATGGAGGCCTTGGAAGAACCTGATTCCCCCTTATCCTCTGCCCTCCCTGCATGGTGACCATCCTTACCTGGAGGCTAAACTGCATCTAACTACATGCTGCTGCCAATCCAATGCAGTGACGAGGGAGTGGGGGGGCAAACCGCACTGTGTCCATTGACATACAGAGGATCAAGCCTACGCGTATGCCACCATAGGAAGCAGCTTCCAATAGTGGCACATTGAGAAGAGGAGGAGCCCAGAGCGCTGGCAGGGGACCCCAGAAGAGGAAAATCGGGGCTGCTCTATGCAAAACTATTGCACAGAGCCGGTACGTATGACATGTTTGTTACTTAAATTACCGTTACAATTACTTTAGGGAGTAAAGGCTGTTTTCTTAGCAAACTAAATTTATCTTAGTTTAGTTAATGAGGGGAAGCTGTGCTGACTTCAGTCTCTTAATCATGTGCAAGCAAGAAAAACAAAACATTTTTTTTAAGGCCTCATTCATACGGGTGCTGACACCCATAGTCTGTGAATGAGCACCTTGTTTATATAGCTTCAGCTGCCAGGTACTGCGGCAGCCCATTTAGGTCTGTTGGGACACAGCATCTGCACACATCCCGAACTGACAGCCGTACACTTCATGAGTGTCTGTCTCAGGTGCAGCTGCTCATATTAACTCTCGCAGCACCAGAAGATCATTCATGTGACGGTATCCATGGGCAGAGGATTTCTGATTTCAACCTAACACAGTAGCCAACCAGCACATGGCATAGTTCTCATCCGTGGTAAATACTATCCCTGGTGCTGCTTTTTTTTAAAAATGTTCACTATAGATCAGCTTTAATGTACTGCATGTTAATGTACTTTTGGAAAATACACCGCAACAGACCCGACTGTTATAAATGTGCACTAAACAAAAGGCTTATGGCAGAGTACACCTGTCTTTGCTCTTTCTGCAAAAGCCAAAGTCCCGTTCACTGCTTTATTTAATAACCCCTGGATTTACACTGTTGCATGTGAATGCAGCACACATGGTAACACACACATGTAAGTGTGAATGGGCCCATAGAGTTTGCTTTTGTCTTTAACACTAAACTGCTGCACAAGAGTGTTAACCAGCCACATAGAAAAGAATGAGTTTTCTCCTTGACATGTATTTTCATGTAGCAAAATGCGAGAGATTTGCTGCATCAAACAGGACAAGTGTGAATAGGGCCTCAGTGTCTGCTCTTCTACAGAATGAGGAAGTAAGCCACCTACTGATGGGTTTTGGAATGACAAGCTCACACAACAAGTAATATAAATAAATACTTAAAATTTAGGGTGGGTTTATTTGACACACTTATCAGTAGTTACCAATATTGTATGGTAAACCTCAAAAACAGTAAAAGTAAAAGTTGTTTTTGTAATTCAAATGTAGTAAAAAGAATACATTCATCTTGAATAAATACACTATATTGTAATTTTGCACGCACTTGAACTTTAATAGCATCCCAGTCTTAGCCCGTAGGGTTCAAGATTGAGTTGGCCCATCCTTTGCAGCAATAACAGCTTCAACTCTTCTGGGAAGGCTGTCCACAACTTTTAGGAGTGTGTCTATGGGAATGTTTGACCATTCTTCCACAACCACATTTGTGTGGTCAGGCACTGATGTGGACAAGAAGGCCTGGCTCGCAGTCTCCACTCTAGATCATCCCAAAGATGTTCTATCAGGTTGAGGTCAGGACTCTGTGCAGGCTAGTCAAGTTCCTCCCCCTCAAACTTGCTCATCCATGTCTTTATGGACCTTGCTTTGTGCACTGGTCCAAATCACTTGGTGGAGGGGGGATTATGTGTGGGGTTGTTTTTCAGGGGTTGGACTTGGCCCCTTAGTTCCAGTCAAGGGAACTCTTAAGAAGTTAGCATACCAAGACATTTGGACAATTTCAAGCTCCCAACTTTGTGGAACAGTCCCTTCCTGTTCCAACGTGACTACGCACTAGTGCACAAAGCAAGTTCCATAAAGACATGAGAGTTTTGAGAGCCTGTTAACACTGGGATCCTGTGTGATTTCTGTGCATTTCCATGAGGTGCATTTTGACAGCCCAGTCATTTGAATGGGCTGCAAAAGCACTAGACTGCAGAAAAAGTAGTGCTTGCACTACTTTTAAAAGCGCATTGCTCCAAACTGCATGGTATTGCGGTATCATGTGATTTGATGCCCAGAAATGCACTGCATTTGCCATCTGCATTTGGGGTACCATTAGTAATACGTTGCAACCTGCATGCAGATTTCAAGGGCAGTGCGAGTACCTGCAGTGTGGGAAGCATGCATGGAACACGCCTTTCCTGCACCGTGTTCTGGTGTGAACCGGCCCTAACTGGGAGGTAGCAATGTGCTAAACCCCTCTTGATGTGCAAAATGTTTACAATCCTTAGAGCAGTGTTTCTCAACCATTTCTCAGTCAAGGCACCCTTTAAAATGATGCACAATCTCGAGGTACGCCATTCTGTATGTAAAAAAAATGTAAAAAACAAAACTAATAGTTTTACATAACGCAGTAACATCCACATATGTAGGGAACCCAACATGATTTATTCTTCCTAAGCAAATGCAGTACATCATTGCACACTGGTACTGACTAGTAGTGCAATATTTCTCTCCCACTGTGATCCCAGTAGTGACTTTGAGAAGCAGGGCAGGGGCAAACAAGGATGCTGTGCAGGCACACAACATCCCCCTTATCAACTGTTGATGTAATTGGTTTGAAGGTTGAAGGTTTGAAGCTTGAAGGTTGTAATGTTGGAAAATGAAAAGCTGTGACTGTGTAACTAAAAGGTAGGCTTGATCCACCTGCTGGCTTGTATACATTTTTTGGGCAATTTGTAGCCATTTTGCCAAGGCAACCCTGAGGAAACCTGGTTGAAAAAGGCTGCCGTAGAGTGCCTGCAGCACTTGTTTAGCCATTGGTGCAATAGAAATGACACGGAAGTTGATTCTTTAAATTGCAACCTCCAGCACTAATGTGTTATTATAGGCCTCCCATTTCTATTTACAGGTTCCCTCTGCAGCCTAATGACAAGGACCTGACAGGTGTGGGCAGGGACACGTGTGAGTGGTGGCTGCATTGTCCTTGAGGTGACAGACTGCGCATTCTCTTTCTATGGAGGAAGAACATTTGAGAAGATAGAATAGAACCTATGAGTTTTCTGCTGTAAGGAGAAAAAGTCTGAAATATTTATGTTCTGTCAAATCTTCCAGTAAAGGTAATAGAACAAAATTATTAAAATGGTCTACAGACTCCAAGCGCTATACAGTGTACATGCATTGTAGAGCGATGAAATGTGGTGCCACAATGCCATTAGTGTCAAAAAGAACAGTCAAGACTGAAGCTCAAAATTATCTTCAGTTACAAAAAATCTATTAAATAAGAATAAAATCCCTCCTTCTGACTTTTATCTCTGTGTACAGGGGGAAGGAGGGTGAACCTTTGAGCAGAACCCCTGGTATGAATGATGAAATATATTAGAGGGGCAGGACACTCAGGTGGGATGTATATCTCCTCCACACACACATGCAAGCCGGCCCTTCGATACTAAAATCCTTACATTGGCACCTAAAAAATATGCCGTGAACGGTAATACCGAGGCATTGGCGATTGACAAACACTCCTTCTATAAAGTAATGGATGAACTACGTCAACCCTGTTTGTAAAATGGAAGAATGAATACTCACTAAATAAGACAGACTAGAAACATATTTTACCTTCACTTGAGAATAAAGAAGACTGTTAAACATACCGACATTATCTTCTGCCATCAACATGCCCTCACCCTGTGAGTTGGGGAGTCCAGGCTGTGGGGGAGTCCAGGCCAGTTGGCCAGTGCCTCCTGGGTATTCCTTTTCTCTTCAGCCCCTTTTTTTTCCACTTTCACAGTGTACTGAGGAGACGGTGCTTTGTGATCACTGTGATGACCAATCACAGTGAACACATGCTAGCGTTTACATGGTCGATCCTTCCTCTTTCTCTTACAACAGAAGAAGGAAAGGTATCATAGTAATTTGTGAATGGGGGATGAATAAATAGATCTGTAGCAGAAATTGCAGATTTATTCATTAAAGCGGAACTTCAGTCATTTTTTTTAACTTTCCATCTATTAAATCTTCTGCCCTTGTTGTTTTAACTTTGGATAGTACATTTTTTTTTTCTGCCAGTAAATACCTTATACAGCCCACTTCCTGTTTCTTGTTGGGTAAAAAGTCTAGGCTTATGACATCATGCACAGCGCTCTCTCTCACTCTTGTGAGAGTTTGCCAGGAAGGGAGGGGGGATGAGTCATAAGAGGGCAAATGAGAGCTGCAGAGCTGGAGGTGTGTGTCTGTGTAAATCCAGGAAGTGAAGAGGGAGCAGCTTCAGCTGCCCACAGTTAAAATGGTTGCAGCCAGACTCAGTGGAGGAAGATTTCTGCAGCATTTTTGGCAAGTACAGAAACACAGTATATATATAATAATATGCAAAGTGGTTAGAGGGAAGCTTCAGAATGGCAGAGATGCTTTTATTACAAATTATGTGAGCAGACTGCAGTTCCTCTTTAACTCCGCAAACTATGCCTCTGTCCCCCCCCCCCCCCCACATTATAATAATAAAAATAGCAGCTTTTTTTTTTCGTTTGTGTGGCCTCGCCCTCCACTGCCCTTCTGACTTTTGCCAGAATGATGTATTCTGCTCCCGCAGCCCCTTGGGAGGCCCTCATCACATTTCCAAGGAGGCTACAGGAGCCCATTCACAGAACGTACTGGAGAAAGAGCTGCCGCATCACCGGATTGCCTAGACATGTGTCATGGTTATGCCGTAATGTGTGTCTGTCAGCTCACCTTTCCTTCTGTGTTCACCTTTAGAGGCCAGCCACCCTCACCTGACTGTTTAAATAATCTTCCCTCAGCATAGCTCCACCCCGGTCTCTAATTAGGAACACTATATTAACCTGGGCATTGCAAGACAACCTTGCTGATCAACCATTGTGTGTTTGGCTTCCTGTTTCCTGCTTGCCGTGTGCTCTACATTTGTCTCTGTTACCGACCTTGGCGTGTTCTCGACTATTCCTGTCTGCTCATGACCCTAACCCTTTGGCGTGTCCCCGACTGTCCATGTTTGCCTGTGACCCTGAACCTTTGGCGTGTACTCTGTTGTCCTTGTCTGCTAGTTGCCCCGACTTTGGCTTATCCCTTTACTCTCCTTGTTGTTCCAGCCTGTTGCCTCCTTCCTCTTCTCCTGTAGTCTACCGTGAGCGTGAGCGTGAGCTGTGAGACTCTGGGGGCCGCGACCTGGAGCCAGACTGCAGCGCAGTCCATCCTCACCACTAGAGGCTCTGGTGAACACCTGCTGGCTCTTAGACTCCGTGCCTTGGGGAATCTATGCTCTAGCTCCCAGTGGGATCTGTGTTAGTGATCCAGTAGACCTGCTTCCTGAACCTCCCAGGGTTCAATCCGCAGCAGTCAGCCCTAGGGTCCACTATCTTAGCGGTGCACTCCTGACTCCTACAGAGTGCATCTGTCTCCTGGTCTCAGGTGACCGGACAACACGGATAACAAAAACAAACAAAAAGACAGATGGGTGTGTATTTTGAATTTTCCCCATCGTAAAAGGTAAGGAGGGATGAAGGGAGAAACAGGAATGTAAAGGGGAGCTAAGTTTCTGTTTAAATTCCACTGACTGAATCAAATCTTTTTTTTAACCATTTTACCCCTTCCTTATCCTACATTTCTGACTTCCAGTATGTCTCTCAATGCTATATGTATAATAACCCCTCACCTATCTTAGTATGCACAACTGTATATTAACCCCTTCATCTCCATCCTCCCACTGCTTGTGATCTGTATAATAACCCCTTCACCTCTTCTTCCCTCTGTGTATGACCTATAAAGTAACATAACTAGTATACCATTACCAAGCTGCATGTTTAACCCCTTCAATACCAGCATGCTTCTTCATTTCCAAAAAAATTGGCATAAAATGAGATCACCTTGTGGCAACTATCTTCCAAAAACTGGTAATTTCAGGGTATTTCATACTGTCCTGGCATTTTTATTTGATAATATAAAACAATAACATTGGTTTTATAACAGAAAGTAAAAGATAAAAAAATACCGCCAGAAGAAAGCTCTATCTGTCTCAAAAAATGGTATAAAATTATTTTGGTTATAGTGTTGCCTACCAAGTAATTAGTCAAGCAATCACAGCACTGAAAATGGCCTGGTAATAAAGAGGCATTACAAAAGCCGGTAGTCAAAAAAAATGAAAACTGATTAAAAACTGATTAAGGGTATTTGCACACAGTACTGATCTTTGAAAATCAGTATTTCTAGCTGACATTTCTTGCATTTATTTTGCACGTTTTTGTGTGTATTTGCGCACAAAAATCAATTCTAGCTCCCAAAATGCACAATCAACCTCTTCACATTAACATGTTTAATCCTCTTTACACAGTGCATGTTTACGCTCCTTTGTGTACACACAAACTGAAAATAATAGGCTGCATTTAGATTTAAAAAACAAAAAAAGAAACACCTGTATGTCTAAAAACGCATTTGTAGGCAGCTGTGTGCAAGAGGCTTAAGGGATTGAAAGAGGGGTGACAGTCCTTGAAACTATACCCACATGAATAGGCCAGGAAAAGGTAAAACATGTAAAGAAATACATTTCTCATTTTAAGGCTGTAACTGTAACGAATATGATAAAAAATACAATAGCAAAGCAAAATTAATATGGTAAAATATTTAGTATAACTTAGAGCATTTGTCTTTGTATTATTATTTACTATTAGTTTAGCCTAACATTTATCAACAAAGCTCAGTTTATTGACAGCTGTTTAAAACTAACAGCTTAAATATGGCAAGCGTATGAAATGAGGATTATAGAAGCTGAATACAATATCTGGAAGCATAGTTTCAGGGCATGTATTTATGTAAAGCTTGCACTATATATTTACCATATGGTCTTTGGATGGTATTTTACATGTTTAGGCAGCATCTGAACTTCAGTAATGTGTCTTACAATTACCAGAATGAAAACCATTTCCCGGTGACATACAAGATATGCATATGATTACATAATACAGTTATACAATAAATGTTTAGGAAAAATCGCAGTCCACAAAAATAAACTAAATGTTTTCATACAACTGGACATCTAAAACTTAGAATATGAAAAACATGCATAAGCAGAGGTCAACTTCAGGGAAATCTACAAATCGAAAAAAAAACAGAATGTCCATAGATTTAGGCAGTTTGGATGCAAATCGTGACTTTTTCTGTGAAGATTGACCTTGGCTCCACCCCTTCTCCATCCTGCACTTCCCTGTTGGTTAGTAAGGCCATCCATCATATTAACCAATAGAGATGACCAGGAGGCAAGAGCATATGAGGCCAAGCTCAATTTTTACTGGAGAAGTGCAACTTTTTTTTTTTAAATCAGGTGGTTTTTATTGAACAATTTTTTCAATTTACAACAAAACTTAAAAAAAAAAGGGCACTTCCACAAAACAAGCAGAAGCGAAAAGAAAAACATACAAGGTATAAAAAGATATAAAGTATAATTACATCATGTGACCTCCAGATCATGCCATAACTTTTGTGTGAGACCTCCCAGTACAATGATGGACTTTCCATACAGAACTTTAGCATGTATACCAATAATAAGTCAGGACAGTGAGATATACAGAGAGTTACTATCATACCAGAGCATAGAGTACAATTGGGTATACAAAGTACCCATTGGCAGTTGATACCTTTAGCTTCCCAGGTCATCTCTCTGTGACAGAGTAGTATGTGTAGACAAGGTAGAGTCTAGCCATCAGGATCATATTTTTTGAAACTTTTCGGGCAATTTCTGTGTTTATATATCAATTCCTCCCTCATAAACAAATCCTATCCTAAATTATAAGGGGGAAGTATTAAAATTAAGGGCCTCTGCCCACTGAGTACATGTTGGTGGCGTAGGTGATATCCATTTCTGCAGAATGAGTTTTCTGGATATATACAGAGACCGTACCCACAATAAATGCATATCCGGTGGAATGACATCCTCTGGTATAACCCCCAAGAGTGCTACCTTCGGATCATACTGTATGCTACTGGAGCGGAGCATACAGTATTCAGAGTATTAAATACATACTGCCAGTAGCGATTTAACTTGGGACAGCGCCATAACATACTGTATGTATAAAGGTACCTGTGGCTGTATTACATTTTGGGCAATGCAGTGAAGTCGCCTTTCCCCATCTATATAACTTGTGTGGAGTATAATGAGCCCAATGAATAATTGGGTAAAGCACTGTGAGGAGGATAAGGAGACTTTAGGTAAGGTTTCTAGAGCTTGATGAAAAGGCAACTTTAACGGCATGTATCTCTAAGTCTACTAATCCTTATACCATTTTGCCCCTGTTCAGATCATTAGTAATACCTCATCTGGAATATGCAGTTCAGTTTTGGGCACCAGATCACAAAAAGGATATCGGGGAACTGGAGAAAATGCAAAGAAGGGCAACCAAACTGATAAGAGGCATGGAGGAGATCAGCTATGAGGAAAGATTAGAGGAACTGAATTTATTCTTTCTTGAGAAGAGGAGATTAAGGGGGGATATGATCCACATGTACAAATATATAAGTGGTTCAAATATTGAACTTGGTGTTGAGTTACTCAATTTAAAGAGGAGTTCCACCCAGGGGGTCCATTAAAAAAAAAAAATAAATAAAAGTCAGCAGCTACAAATACTGCAGCTGCTGACTTTTAATTGGACACTTACCTGTCCCTGGGTCCAGCGATGCGGGGGATCGAAGCCCCTCTCGTCTCTCCCCCTCCGCTCATCGGCTCCGGCATTTCAACTGTGGGCGCCGGGCTGTGGCTTCACAGCCTGGCACCCACTGCGCATGCACGAGCGGCGCTGCGTGCCGTGATTGGCCGCTCAATCACCTGGGACCTGTAATGGGTCCCAGATGATTGACAGGAGGGAGGGAGCAGAGCCGAGCCCTTCCTGTGCCGAGGGGGAAGTGATGTCACCAGCCCAGGCAAAGGAAGAGGAAGACTACGAGGGACCACCTAGCAACAGGCATTTAGAGGTAAGTAAAAAAAAAAAAAATAAACAAATTTTTTTGGGTTTTTTTTAGAATTTTTCAGGTATTTTTGTTTTTTTGGGTGGAACCCCACTTTAAGGTCATCACAGAGGACAAGGGGCACTCTTTACATTTAGAGGAAAAGAGATTTCATCTCCAAATATGGAAAGGTTTCTTCATAGTAAGAGCTGTGAAAATGTGGGATAGGCTCCCTCCAGAGGTGGTTCTGGCCAACTCAGTTGATTGCTTTAAGAAAGGCCTGGATTCTCTCCTAGGTGTACATAATATAACTGGGTACTAACATTTATAGATAAAGTTGATCCAGGGAATATCAGATTGCCTCTTGGGGGATCAGAAAGGAATGCTGTAGGAAAAAAAAAATTGGATCATGTTTTGCTGGGTTTTTTTGCCTTCCTCTAGATCAACTGTGAGTATAGGATTGTGTATATGGGATTGCATGCTTTTATTTTTTGGTTGAACTAGATGGGCTTATGTCTTTTTTTTCAACCTGGCTAACTATGTAACTACAGTGCCTTGAAAAAGTATTTATACCCCTTGAAATTTTCCACATTTTGTCATGTTACAACCAAAAATGTAAATATATATTTTATTGGGATTTTATGTGATAGACCAACACAAAGTGCTACATAATTATGAAGTGGAAGGAAAATGATACATGGTTTTCAACATTTATTACAAATAAATATGTGAAAAGTGTGCATTTGTATTCAGCACCCCTGGGTCAATACTTTGTAGAACCACCTTTGCTGAAATTACAGCAGAAAGTCTTTTTGAGGATGTCTCTACCGGCTTGCACCTCTAGAGAATGACTCTTTTGCCCATTCCTTGCAAAATATCGCAAGCTCTGTCAGATTGGATGGAGAGTATCTGTAAACAGCAATTTTCAAGTCTTGCCACAGATTCCCAATTGGATTTAGGTCTGGAGTGTGCCATTCTAACACATGAATATGCTTTGATCTAAACCATTCCATTGTAGCTCTGGCTGTATGTTTAGTATCGTTGTCCTGCTGCAAGGTGAACCTCAGCCCCAGTCTCAAGTCTTTTGCAGACTCTGATGGGTTTTCTTCTAAGATTGCCCTGTATTTGGCTCCATCCATCTTTCCATCAACTCTGACCAGCTTCCCTGTCCCTGCTGAAGAAAAGCATCTCCACAACATGATGCTGCCACCACCATATTTCACGGTGGGCATGGTGTGTTCAAGGTGATGTGCAGTGTTAGTTTTCCGCCACACATAGCATTTTGCTTTTAGGCCAAAAAGTCTTATCTGACCAGAACACCTTCTTCTTCATGTTTGCTGAGTCCCTGCATGGCGTCTCGCAAGCTGCAAATGGGACTTCTTATGGCTTTTTTTGAGTGGCTTTCTTCTTGGCACTCTTCCATAAAGGCCAGATTTGTGGAGTGCACGACTAATAGTTGTTCTGTGAACAGATTCTCCCACCTGAGCTGTGGATCTCTGCAGCTCCTCCGGAGTTACCATGGGCCTATAGGTAGCTTCTCTAATTAATGCTCTCCTTGCCTGGCCTGTCAGTTTAGGCCATGTCTTGGTAGGTTTACAGTTGTGCCATACTCTTCCCATTTTGGTATGATGGATTGAACAGTGCTCCATGAGATGTTCAAAGCTTGGGATATTTTTTTTATAACCTAACCCTGCTTTAAACTTCTCCACAACTTTCTCCCTGACCTGTCTGGTGTGTTCCTTGGCCTTCATGATGTTGTTTGTTCACTAAGGTTCTCTAACACACCTTTGACGGCTTCAAAGAACAGCTGTATTTATACTGAGATTAAATTACACACAAGTGGACTCTATTTACTAATTGGGTGACTCCTGAAGGCAATTGGTTCCACGACATTTTAGTTAGGGGTATCAGAGTAAAGGGGGCTGAATACAAATGCACACCCCACTTTTCAGATATTTATTAATAAAAAATGTTGAAAACCATTTGTTATTTTCCTTCCACTTCACAATTATGTGCCACTTTGTGTTGGTCTATCACATAAAATACCAATAAAATACATTTACATTTTTGTTTATAACATGACAAAATGTGGAAAATTTCAAGGGGTATGAATACTTTTTCAAGGCACTGTATGTAACACATGTTTTGCACTGAGGGTGACCGCTCATTATGCATTTCTTTTCTTAGGCTGTAGAATGGATGTTTGTGGAATAAACATATTGTAAAATCTGAAGATGGAATATGATAGGAGGATGCCCAGCTACTCTAGTACTTTACATTAAAAAAAAAAAAATCTTAATAAGAACAGTTTATGATAAATATTTATAGCTGTATATAATGTTGTATAGAAGCCTAGCTGTGTGCTGTGCTGAATGTCCTACTCATGTACGCCCATATGGAGGTTGAACATGTGCATTTTCGAACTGGGCACTATGGATACAAAGTCTTCTGTTGGGCACCAATACAGGATCATCTGCAGAGGGCCCCTGCCTGGCCTAACAAGCACCACCAACAGTCCATTCCACCTTCTTCAGGCCTTATGGCAATGGACTCCAGTAGCAGATTCACCCAGCACCCGATCATTTCCCATTGATGTTACCATCTAGAGATTAGGAGACGGAAGAGTCCAATCAACAAAAAAGCCTTTTAACTGTTTATTAGACCAATTGATTTACATTTTTACATCCTTCAGTCACCCTAGTGTTGACAGCTCATTCCTTGAGTTGCAAAAGATAAATGAAGCAATAGCAGGCAGAGAGGAGATTCCATGAGCCCTTACCTTCTTAGAGGGTTTTGCCAGAGTCTTGCATCCCACTGAAATGGGATTCAATTAGTCCTATAAGTCCTGCACCTCTCCTTCCTTGCTTCCTACTCAAGGGAGGGCTCCCAGAAGCTAGAGCCTCAAAGATTACTTCTTTGCCATGCCTTGGCCCTTGCTCTGCTTCTCAAAACCAACTACCCAGGCGAACTCCCGCCAGACTATATATAAAAAGCCCTCTTTCCCAAGATGCCTGGTGGGGGCAGGGATGGTACTACTTCACTATCTATGGTACACCCCTTTAACTAGTGGCTACCGAGGGAACTACACTGCCTACTCTCACTACAGTGTTGCTGACCTTAACTATGGCGGCACCTAGTGGCCAATGTTGGAAACTGCATCAGCATTTCTGTGCCTTGAGCCTACAAAAATTAAAAAGAAAAAACTTGTTTTCAATTCAAATATGAGTCTGTTTGCATGCATGCCTGTTTGTATAGCAAATATGTTCCTGATTCTTGAACAGGAAATTAAATTTGTATCATTAAATTTCCTTGAATTTTTAGAGAACCATATACCAAGCATGGGGCACCACATGAAGTAAAGACCTTATTGATAAAACCATTATGCATTCATTACCATAGCAATTGATATTTTCAGTTGTATCATTGTGATTTACAGCTCCCCTTGGCTGTCCTTGCTGAAAATAAAGGTTATTATGGCAAATAATAATCTTTATAACTGAAGGTAAAATTTTATTTTTATTTATTTATTTTTTTGTTTTAGATAGAAAGTGAGGGATAAGAACATCTGTCAGTTTTTTTGTTTGTTGATTGTGTCCCCATTAAGGAGATTCAACCTCTCTATTTGTTCTGGTGACCATTATTACTGAAAATGAAGGGGAATTACACATTTTGAGTGGTCACCAAACAGGAATAGATGGGAAATTTTGCCATGGGGACACAAATTCTAGTGACTACCACAGATCACTTTGGAGAGATTTCTTCTCACTTCTTGTTGTGGTTATGTAACAGAAAGTGATGGGATAAAGGAAAATTCCCCCAATTTCCTTACTCTATCCAAAATATAAAAAAATAATGTTGTTCTCAGTTCTACCTAAAATCTTAATAGATTGAAATAAATTTGTGTTGTAAGGATGTATGTGTAACAGAGAAGTATGAGGCATTGTGTGCAAGAGGGAGGCTTAAGACATGCATGTAACAGAAAGGGATGGGACATGCACTGCATGTATAGAAAGCTGTGAATATAACCCCATGTAATGCAGAGGTATAAGCAGAGGCATAGCTTGAAGCTTGTGGGCCCCGATGCAAAAGTTGACCTAGGGCCTGCCCCCCCCCCTTCTAGCCCCCCCCCCCACTACCACCCACCACTTCCACTGTGTGTGCAGATACACCCACTGCACGCCAAGATACTCAAAGTGGCTTAAGAGTTAAGAGGACAGGGATCACCCCTGGATAATCAGAGGACAGGGATCACCCCTGGAGAATCAGAGAACAGGGACCCCTGGCAGGTCATTTGGCAGAGCTCCTTTCCCATTCCAGCACTGTAAACACCCCCCCCCCCCCCCCCACTACACAGGGCTGAAATCACATTCCTTTACACATAGTCTATCAGCCTTCACAAGGTGTATCTGGCTTTTATGTTGCTGTTCTGACCTGTGAAATCCCCTGGTCGGAACAGCAGTGTAGTTGCAGTAGGCAGATACATCCTGTGCAGATCATGGCTGACTGGCTGTGTTGTAAAGGAATGTGATTTCAGCCCTGCAGAGGAGGAGCAGTATAGAGTGCTGTACTGGGAAAGAAGCTCAGCGGCAGGCATAGCACCCAGGACGGAGGGTGTGGTCAGGGGGCTTTAGGGGGGGACGCAACTTAGATCTGGGGGGGCAAAGCCATGTCACACAAAATCTGTAGCCTGCAGCCCCTCAGGGGCCCCTCAGGAGGTGTTAAGGGATTAGTTTTAGCAATTTCTTAAGGTTTCTCTGTCAGTGTTGGCAGGTGTTGGGGGAAGGAGCGTGTCTTTTCCCCAGTTGTCAGGGAAGTGGGGTAAGCGGACATCCCCGGGTAGGGGGGGTGACTAGAAGACACGGAGTGGTGTCTTACCTCACCAGTGACATCTGTCCCATTGTGACTACCGGACGGCACTCTCCTCCTCTTAACTCGCTGAGCTTGGTTACCATTCCATGTTGCCAGCACACAGCACAGACACTTCCCAATCCTGGGCTGTTCTAACCCCATGCTCCTCTCCATTCAGGAAATGGCTCACAGCTTCTCCCCAGCCATTGAGAACAGAGGGGTGTGGACTGTGGAAGGCAAAGTGGAAGCCCAGTACTGGCTGTTGGGCCCTAGGGCAGATCGGAGCTGGACTTTGTGGAGGATATGATAATATGTCAGGGAGGCTGCAGGGGCCCCCTGGAGCTAGGGGCGGGTTGCGATTGTGACCCCCCTTATGCTACGACCTTGGGTAAAGGCACTCTGTCTAATAGAGAGGAATGCAATGAAGAGGCATGAAGTACTACCCTGTTTCCCTGAAAATAAGACCTAGCGTGATTGTTGGTGATGGCTGCAATATAAGCCCTAGTCCCCAAATAAGCCCTAGTTAAAGTCCTTGTAGGTCTTATTTTCAGGGTAGGGCTTATTTTCGGGTAAACAGGGTAGGGATTATTTGGGGGGTAGGGCTTATATTGCAGCCATCACTGACAATCACGCTAGGTCTTATTTTCGGGGAAACAGGGTATGTGTGAGCAGTCTGCTTAGGAAGGTGAGAGGCATTTCATACAAGGTATGATCTTCTGTGTGTAAGAAGGAAGTATGAGGTACTGCAGTTTAAAAAGGGGTATAAGACCTATGGGTTATAAATGGGTGTGACACACTGTTTGCAATTAATAAGGATTAGAAAGAGAGGCACTACATGGTAAACAAAGGTATGAGGCACTGGCTGTGTATGATGTGTATACAGTGGGGACGGAAAGTATTCAGACGCCCTTAAATTTTTCACTGTTATATTGCAGCCATTTGCTAAAATCATTTAAGTTCATTTTTCCCTCATTAATGTACACACAGCACCCCATATTGACAGAAAAACACAGAATTGTTGACATTTTTGCAGATTTATTAAAAATAAAAACTGAAATATCACATGGTCCTAAGTATTCAGACCCTTTGCTCAGTATTTAGTAGAAGCACCCTTTTGATCTAATACAGCCATGAGTCTTTTTGGGAAAGATGCAACAAGTTTTTCACACCTGGATTTGGGAATCCTCTGCCATTCCTCCTTGCAGATCCTCTCCAGTTCTGTCAGGTTGGATGGTAAACGTTGGTGGATAGCCATTTTTAGGTCTCTCCAGAGATGCTCAATTGGGTTTAAGTCAGAGCTCTGTCTTTTTGCAGCTGTCAGTCCTGTGTTTGCAGCCAATCAGTGCCTTAAAAGCGAAGCATGGGGTTAAGTTTTTTTCCAGAATCTTAATTATCTAGGTGGATGGAGCATCAGTCCGATGCTTCATCTGTGCACCGCCTGCTCTAACACTGAGAACCGAGAGCTCTAACACTGCCGATCGCTCGGTTCTCACAGCTTCCTGAGCCAGTCAGCAGCTCTCTCCTCTGCCCCCTTCTCACTCACTGGAGCGCTGAGCTGTGGAGGGGGTGGGAGCAGCCTACTTAGGCTCTCAGCGGCTCACTGAAAGGCTGAGCTGGGTGTCGGTCCAGGCTTGTGGGTAGATCCCGACTTCAAACGAGTTTTGGCTGTACTTCTCCTTTAACATCCTATGTGTGCATTAATTTCCTGTATGTGTTCACAGTTTCTCCTCCTGCACTTTACATCCTGTGCATCTATACAGTGACTTTAGGAAATGTAAGTACTATGGATAAGGATACCGGGCATAAAATCAGCTGTGCATAAGTGTGTGTCTCGTTTAGTATAATAAATTGTGACTTTGGTTCCTATATATTTTACATAACTGTACAGACTATGAACATTTTCAAAATGTAGGCTCCATGTGGTGCCTTCAAGTACATTTGTTAATTCTAATTGTTTTCTAAAATGTATACACACAATATAGATGTGCTTTCACTTTTTCTTCATCTCATGGCTAAAACCTGGCCTGTGGACAGCTGAATGCCATGGTGCAGGCTAAGGCTGGCCATATAGTAATATTTTTTTTTTTCAACCAGCGGGATGAACATACTCGATGGATGGGGGAATTACTCCCAATGAGCTATTGTGTTTGGACAATAGGGAGATGTCCCGCTGTCAGAACACAATATTCAGTGCTGCCTGCTATAGTCGGGGGCACTGGCCATTGGGGTAAAATCTAACAGGCTATCAATCGAGTTGTGTACGACAAGCCTGCCAATACATGGATTGAAACTTGATCAGTCCCTGCTGAAATGGCCAAATTTCAATCTATGTATGGCAGCCCTTAGTTTCAGAAGGTAGTGAAGTCAGACCCAATACCAACTCTTTGTGTAGTATCTGCCCAGGATTTAGGGGTCCTTGGTACGTAGACATGATTAGCAAAAAATACTTTGGGGCTTTGCAGAGTGCCTTGCCTTTTTTTTTTCGAACACATTTATACCTTGGCAGGCTCCCTTCAAACCTGTGCTGTTATACTGAGCCTTTCAACTATCAGCTGCAAAACTGGGGCAGGATAAATACATATTTTGGGGTTTCATTATGAATCCTTTTGATAGGTTTCTAGGGAGATGCTTTAGCATTGACCTACTTAGACAGATGGCTGCCTTGGGAAATAGAGCACTTTTGTATTATATACAGTGACAAAAATATAGTACATTTCTTTTAAGTGGCTTTGCTTATTTAAATATGAACTTTCTTTTAGGTTTGTATGTTTCCAAACCAATGTTTTAAATCTTTGTTTAAGGCTGGGTCACACTATTGCGAATTGGATGCAAGTTTTCCCACATCCAATTCACATAGCAGGAGATTGTGACCGGGTCTCTATAGCGTCGGTTCACACATCTCCGCAGCGGCTCCGGTGCAAATTGCCCAGGAGTCCTGTGCATCTTTCGGTCTGTTTCAGTTCCGAATTCAGCCCGAAATTCGGGCTGAAATGGTAAATGGAGACACACCGAACTCCTGCTGTGAGCAGTCTTACTGTTTATATTGCTTTACAAACAAATATTTTATACAAGCTGCACCCACAAAACAAAATGGATCGCTCATAGGATTTGGAAAGAAAGAGCTGTTTCCCTTTACACATTCTCCCTGTCTGAGCAAAGGAGGCTTTTGAGCTTTAACTTTTGAGCTCTGTAAACATTAGGTTTTGCTCGGTAAAGTAACTAAGGTTAGCCTGGAAAACTTGATTGAAATTAAAAAACAAATTGAGGTTGCCTATAGAGATGGTGATTTACAGGGCTTGCCCTCCTTTTCTAATAAAGGGAAGCCTTGGGGATATTTAATTCCTTAGCCACACTTCTTTATAACATTGTACCTGCTAATATAAAGTGCCTTGAAAAAGTATTCATACCCCTTGACATTTTCCACATTTTGTCATGTTACAACCAAAAACGTAAATGTATTTTATTGGGATTTTATGTGATAAACCAACATAAAGTGGCACATCATCGTGAAAGTGGAAGGAAAAGCGATAAATGGTTTTCAAATGTTTTTTACAAATAAATATCTGAAAAGTGTGGCTTGCATTTGTATTCAGCCCCCCTAAATCAATACTTTGCAGAACCACCTTTCGCTGCATTTACAGCTGCAAGTCTTTTTGGGTATGTCTCTACCAGCTTTGCACATCTAGAGAGTGAAATTTTTGCCCATTCTTTTTTGCAAAATAGCTCAAGCTCTGTCAGACTGGATGGAGAGTGTCTGTGAACAGCAATTTTCAAATCTTACCACAGATTCTCAATTGGATTTAGGTCCGGACTTTGACTGAGCCATTCTAACACATGAATATGCTTTGATCTAAACCATTCTATTGTAGCTCTGGCTGTATGTTTAGGGTCATTGTCCTGCTGGAAGGTGAACCTCCACCCAGTGGTGTATTTAGGTTTTGGGCTGCCCTAGGCCTGACTAAACGCATGCACCCCCCTAATTTAAATACGACCCACCCCATCCTGCCGGGGCCACACCCCTTCCTGTTTAAGACCCACCCTATCATCTGTAAACCACACCCCTTCCTCTTTAGGCTTATTTGGCACCTTTCAGGGGGGAATGGGTACCTGTTTCTGACAGGTACCCTTCCCCACTTCCGGGAGACTGCGCTGTCCCCTCTGAAGTTTGCCCCCCCTCCTCCTTCCTCCACTGGGCCATTCAGAAAGTGCAACATGCTTCGCACATATGCAGTAGGGAACCGGTCGGTTTCCCTTACCATGAATGATAGTGGCAAAACCCGAGAGCCAATCTGAAAATCGGCTGCGGTGTCGACATCGCTGGTTCCCTGGACAGGTAAGTGTCCTAATATTAAACGTAAGCAGCTAAAGTATTTGTAGCTGCTGAGTTTTAATGCTATCATGGGGGGGGGTCTCACTGTGCCCATCAATTACAGCATCACTGTGCCCCATCAAACGCAGCCACTGTGCCATCAAATGCAGCCACTGTGCCATCAAATGCAGCCACTGTTCCCCATGAAACGCAGCCACTGTGCCCATCAAACACAGCCACTGTGCCCATCAATTGCAGCCACTGTGCCCCATCAAACGCAGCCACTGTGCCCATCAATTGCAGCCACTGTGCCCTTAAACGCAGCCACTGTACCCATCAAATGCTGCCACTATGCTATCAAACGCAGCCACTGTGCCATCAAACGCAGCCACTGTGCCCATCAATTGCAGCCACTGTGCCCATCAATTGCAGCCACTGTGCCCCATCAAACGCAGCCATTGTGCCCAAATGCAGCCACTGTGCCCATCAATTGCAGCCACTGTGCCCCATCAAACCCAGCCACTGTGTCCATCAAATGCAGTCACTGTGCCCCATCAAACGCAGCCACTGTGCCCATCAAACGCATCCACTGTGCCCATCAAACGCATCCACTGTGCCCATCAAACGCATCCACTGTGCCATCAAATGTAGCCACTGTGCCCATCAATTGCAGCCACTGTGCTCATTAATTGCAGCCACTGTGCCCATCAATTGCAGCCACTGTGCCCCATCAAACGCAGCCACTGTGCCCAAACGCAGCCACTGTGCCCATCAAATGCAGCCACTGTGCCCCATCAAACCCAGCCACTGTGTCCATCAAATGCAGTCACTGTGCCCCATCAAACGCAGCCACTGTGCCCATCAAACGCATCCGCTGTGCCCATCAAACGCATCCACTGTGCCATCAAACGTAGCCACTGTGCCCATCAATTGCAGCCACTGTGCCCATTAATTGCAGCCACTGTGCCCATCAATTGCAGCCACTGTGCCCATCAAATGCAGCCACTGTGCCATCAAACGTAGCCATTGTGCCATCAAAAGCAGCCATTGTGCCATCAAACGCAGCCACTGTGCCCACCAATTGAAGCTATTGTGCCCATCAAATGCTGCCACTGTGCCCATCAAACGTAGCCACTGTGCCCATCAAATGCTAACACTGTGCCCATCAAATGCTGCCACTGCCAGTGCCCATAACACTGATATAATGTATTCAATCATTGTACCTGCTGGGGGGTGTGAGATACACACCCCCACCCTCTGCCAAGCACGCCCATACACCGCAGCGCCGCTACAGAAAGCCGGCCGCCGTGGGCTGCATGTGTGCGGGAGGCGGCAGCGGGAGCCGGGAATCGGCAAGACGGTGGGGGGGCTTCCTCTCATGCGGGGGGGCCGCCCTTTTTGCCGCCTCCCGCAAAGTACCGCCCTAGGCCTAGGCCTTGTTGGCCTAGGCCAAAACACAGCCCTGCCTCCACCCCAGTCTCAAGTCTTTTGCAAACTCTAACAGGTTTTCTTCTAATATTCCCTGTAATTGGCTCCATCCAACTTCCCATCAACTCTGACCCGCTTCCCAGTCCATGCTGAAGAAAAGCATCCCCCACAACATGATGCTGCCGTTGCCACATTTCACGGTGGGGATGGTGTGTTCAGGGTGATGTGCAGTGTTAGTTTTCCGCCATATATAGCGTTTTGCTTTTAGGCCAAAAGTTCAATTTTGGTCTCATGTGACCAGAGTACCTTCTTCCACATGTTTTCTGTGTCCCCCACATGGCTTCTCGCAAACTGCAAACAGAACTTCTTTTGGCTTTCTTTCAACAATGCCTTTCTTATTGCCACTCTTCCATAAAACCCAGATTTGTGGAGTGCACGACTAATAGTTGTCCTGTGGACAGATTCTCCCACCTGAGTTGTGGATCTCTGCAGCTCCTCCAGAGTTACCATGGGCCTCTTGGCTGCTTCTCTGATTAATGCTCTCCTTGCCCGGCCTGTCAGTTTAGGTGGATGGCCATGTTTTGGTAGGTTTTCAGTTGTGCCATACTCTTTCCATTTTTGGATGATGGATTGAACAGTGCTCCATGAGATGTTCACAGCTTGGGATATTTTTTACAACCTAACCCTACTTTGAACTTCTCCACAACAAACCTCTGAGGGCTTCACAGACCAGCTGTATTTATACTGAGATTAAATCACACACACGTGAACTCTATTTAGAAATTAAGTGACTTCTTAAGGCAATTGGTTCAGCTAGATTTTAGTTAGGGGTATCAGAGTAATGAGGGCTGAATACAAATGCACGCCACACTTTTCAGATATTTATTTGTAAAAAATGTTGAAAACCATTTATCATTTTCCTTCCACTTCACAATTATGTGCCACTTTGTGTTGGTCTATCACATAAAATCCCAATAAAATACATTTACGTTTTTGGTTGTAACATGACAAAATGTTGAAAATTTCAAGGGGTATAAATACATTTTCAAGGCACTGTAGCTAATGTGAAGTTACTGAAACATCCTCTGTTTCCTTGTGGATCCCTCATGGATCTAAAGCTTGGTATACAATAGTAGTATTCTGTTGTAAGAATGTTATAAGATGTTGTTGTTCATTTTTCTAATCATTAGTGAGGTCAAATCAATGTTCGTTTTCAAAAGCAGTCATGAGAAAATTTTAAGGGGTATGATGGAAAATGTTTCTTTAATGTCTGAATTTCTAACAGTGCAAGTGGTTTTTGTTCGGTAAAGTCCATTCATTCCAAAATCGAACGGTAAAAGCAAACACAATCTTGACATACCTTAACAACATTCACATGTTCTGAGAATTTTTGTACGAATTTTCATTTGAAATTTTACCAGTGTATACCCAGCTTTAGTCCCAAATTGTAAACAGCTTTCCAAGTTGATACCAAGCTCACCCCCTTGCCATTCAGCAGTAAGGTGTCAGAGACTCTTGATCACTTTAACAGTTGGAAATCAAGATGCAAAGCTTTGTTCAGGGAAGGGGTTGGCATTGACTTGGAAAGAATTGAGGCCCTGTGTACATTCTGGGCCTAAGGACCAACATGGCTCAGCAAGCACAACAAATCCACGAGGCTGTGGCCAAGGGAGTACTTAGTCAACCTCATATACTAGAAAGCGCACAGATTTTTTCAGAAAGAATACCAGACAAAAGGTGAATTTGCCTCGTGGTTTGGCATATGCAATCTCCTTAAAATGTGCATCTTGACAAAATATCTTTACCTTTTTCAAGCCCTACTGGTAGTGATACCCTCTCATTATTTTAAGCAAGTTCACTTCCTATTCATAAAATTTATATGGGCGCATAAACGTCCTTGTCTCCCCCGCCACAAACTCTCGCTGCCTAAACAGTATGGAGACTTAGCAATTCACAATGTTTTGAAATACTATCAGGCAACTCATCTAAGTAGACTTATTGATTGGCGCGTCATTATGCTGTCAAGCTTTGGGCACAAATTGAACAAGCTCAAACTGACATATCATTAAAGTGTGCCCCGTGGTGCTACGAAGCCCTACCGTGTGCCTTAAAATCATACCCTCTGCTAGGACCTACAGTTAGTATAAGCTCACATCTCTTTACTCAGGCCTCCCTCTCTTCTCACAATTCTCCTTTACTCCCAATCTTAGGGAACCCACAGTTCCGTCTGGGCCTTCCTGAACAGGCGTTCCAGACCTTACACCAAGCTGGTCGCTTGGCCTTCCATTTATTCCTTAATAGAAGACTCAGGCCCTTTTGCCTAACCTTCTGGAGAGCCTTTCAATTACATCATTATTTACATTCCCAGGAGGCTTTAGTCGCAATCTGACCACTTTTGAGGAATACTGTTCAGGTGAAGGAACTCAACCACAAGTTATTTCTAAAACTTACAAGCTACTGATCACTCCTACCAAACAACCATACTTACCTTGTCTGAGGAACTGGGAAATAGATCTAAACTGCATTTTTACACTAGAACAATGACAAAACATTATTAGATTCTGTCAGAACCATGAAATCAGGCCGAGACAGACAGTTTAATCACACTTGTTTAATAATAAAAGTAATAAAAGTAAAAAGAACAAACGTAGTCAATACATAGCCAAAGTTCAGTAACCGGAATAGATAGTCAGCCAAGCCAGAAGTCAGGGATCAATGTAGTGGAACAGCAAGCAGGATCTGGAGCCAAAAGGGATGTCAGCAAAGCAAGTTTTTTTTAATGTAATCTTTATTTTTATTATATATAATAAAAAAGGAACATACATACATATAGTCTATGGTCATTCTTACCACATTACATTGCATTTCTTCCAGTGCAGACCAATATGTTGATACAAAAACAAAATGTATAACAAATTATAAAACATAGGAGTAAGGGAGGGAGGGGAAAGGGGGTGAGGGATTAAGTCATCTCCAAACTGTATTGCACTGTTAAACAGTCATACTGAGTCCCAAAAGGGGGTCCCGCCGTACCAGCTTGGCCGGACCCGTCCCTCTCAGCCCTCCATTTTAATACTGGAGGGAGGGGCCCCGTTTTTGATTCAAGGCCCTAAGATGCCCACTGGGCGGATTCCCCGGAAGGGGGGCCACAGGCCTCCAACTAACCTTCACCTAAGGGAAGCGCCCCCCGGGCATCCCGTTGGGCCAGTACGATCACAAAGGTGCCTATGTCACCAGGCGGAGCCCCTGACCAATACGTCTAAACAAATAACATCTCTAATATTTAATAAAGGAGATACAAAACTTGTCTATAGTCACTAGCGACGCATAGCGTCTCATATGAGCCTTAAACTATAGACCTTGTGAACCATGCATTTAGGAAAGAAAAAAAGTTTACACCTTGTGCAATCAATAGGGCGTTGAGACATTCCATTCAGGCACGCACGTCACCACAAACAGGCCTCCTTAGCTTCAAGGAGGGCTCTGCCAACTCCAACAGCGCGACATCCAGGCTAGAGGACACTGGATTAGTGTCAATGGTGAATCTCCGCCACTGAGCCGAAATACCATCGAAGCGCTCACTCCTATCTTTGCACCTCGCCACCCACTCCTCCGCCTCCCTGATATCATCCACCTTCTGTAGCCATTCTTTTAAGGTAGGAACCTGTGGACGCTTCCAATAGAGAGGTACAAGCCTTTTGGCGGCATTTAATAGATGAGGAAGGGCGCTTTTTTTGTAATGGCTTAGAGGGAGGGTGGGGAGGTGCAAGAGGAAATGTTCAGGGGAGAACGGGATCTCAATCTGCAGGGCATTTTTAATGGTAGTCTGTACTTCCATCCAGAAAGGCCTAATTACTGGGCATTCCCACCATACATGAAGAAGGGTGCCTTTCTGACCACAACCTCGCCAGCAGCGGTCAGAAACCGAGGGGTAGATACGTGCTATGACAGCTGGTACTCGGTACCAGCGGGTTAGAAGCTTGTAGTTAGTTTCCTGCGTTCTAGACTCTATGGAGCTGGAGTGTGTTAGTTTATACATGTGTAGACTTTGTTCTGGCGTGAACTCCACCCCTAGGTCTCGTTCCCATTCCCTTATGAAAGCCGGCTTACCAGCGGTGGAGACTGAGCCCAGTAGCCTGTACAGCTCAGAAATCAAATGGGGAGTTGGCTCTTCTTCTATGAAAAGACTTTCTAGTGTGGTGATAGTGTCTAGCCCTCTCATCGGGGACTCCTCTGTAGCAATAAAGTGTTGGAGTTGCTGGTGCCTCCACCAGTCCATAGGGAATCTGCCGTGGCTATTCCGCAAGGCGTCTAGGGGTATCAGCTTGCCCTTATCCACAAATTTGCCGTAACTGTAATTGCCGTCTGTAACGCAAGTACCGAAAAAGGTCCTCTGCTCCCCAGGAGGGAACCACCTATATCCCCCCAGAGGTGCCAATGGGGAGCCTGGGGGCACCAAAGCATACAGGGCATTTGTGCGATCCCAGACCCGCAGGATGTGAGTGGTTAGCGGTGAAGACGTCTGTGAGAGTCCTCTGTGTTCACGGGGTAGCCAGGGTGCGTATGACAAGTCCCGGCCTGCTAAGTTCTTCTCCAAGGAGACCCACATTTTTGAACCCCCGTGATGACGCCAGTTAAGAATATGTTGGATCGCAATGGCTCTATAGTATCGTCGTATATCCAGGAGGCCCAAGCCTCCCATTTCCTTGGCCTTCTGTAGTTAAGATTAATCATTAGGCTTTGAAGCTGAGCAAAGAAACTCCTGGGGAGGGTAATTGGCAGCATCTGTAAATAAAAGAGCACCCTAGGAAGGATGTTCATCTTGAGTATGCTAAGTTTGCCTAACCATGTGAAGGAGGTCTTGGTCCAGTTCTGTAAGTCTCTATGCACCATGCTCAAAAGGGTGGGGAAATTAGCCGAGTAAATAGTGTCAAATCGATTTGTAAGTTGGATACCCAAGTACTTAATAGACGTTTTAGCCCAGCTAAATGGGAAAGCTTGTTGTAAGTCAGTAGCCATCTTTATAGGGATGGTAATGGGCAAAATTTCAGATTTCGAAAAGTTTATTTTAAAGTTTGACACATGGCCGAAAATGTTTAGTTCCTTCATAAGGTTTGGCAGTGACACTAAGGGCTGGGTCAGGTGAAAGAGCACATCGTCGGCATAGGCCGACAGTTTGTGTTCCGTAGACCCTACCGTTACCCCTCTGATATTAGCGTTTGCCCGTATTGTTCGAAGCAGAGGCTCCATGGCCAGAGCGAACAGTAGGGGGGAGAGGGGACACCCCTGTCTCGTGCCATTCCGTATGGGGAATCCCAAGGATAGATGGCCGTTTACTTTGACCTTCGCGCTGGGGGTCGAGTAAAGCGCCATGATCGCAAAGCAAGTTTTGAACAGGATCGTAGAAGATAGTTTCTGTGATGTTGACCAAGGTGAAGGCAGAGAACCTCTGGATTGGACGGCTTAAGTAGGCAGGACTTATGAGCAGGATATCATCAACAGCTGAGTAACTGTGGAGAGATAGGAGCTGGCAATTAGCCGACAGTTGAGCGGCCAGCTCAGAGAAGGAAAGGCTGAGCCCAGCCCTGACAGTACCCCCTTCTCAATGACCCCCCCTCCCTCGGAGGACCACCAGGCTTGAGGGGAAAATTTCTATGGTAATTACGGAGGAGGACAGGGGCATGTATGTCCGAGGATAAGACCCAAGAGCGTTACTCCGGACCGTACCCTTTCCAAAGCACCAGGTACTGTATGCGCCCACTGAACCAACAGGAGTCAACAATGGACTGTACTCCATACTTCTCATGGTTCTCAACCTGTACAGTGTCCAAGGCCCAATAAACCGAGGTGCGAACTTCAGTGAGGGAACACGAAGTCGGAGGTTGCAAGATGACAGCCAGACCCTGTCCCAAACCTGGTAGGAAGGCGCAGGCAGGCGTTTGCGGTCAGCATGGAGTCTGTACCTATCATTAGCATGTCGCAAAGCCTCCTGGACTTGTGCCCAAGTGGAAGGAAGAATGTAGATACTTGCCAGCACACCAAGGATCAGCACAAGATGGCGTCCAAATGGTTTAATTTACTGCATGATCACAACACAAAGAGGTGCAACGTTTCAGAGTCACGCAACACCCCTTTGTCAGGCATGTGATGTGATGTGATCATCACATGCCTGACGAAGGGGTCCTGCGTGACTCCGAAACGTTGCACCTCTTTGTGTTGTGATCATGCAATAAACTAAACCGTTTGGACGCCATCCTGTGCTAATCCTTGGTGTGCTGGCAAGTATCTACATTGTGACTTGAACCAGTATCCAGCTGGTTGTTGCTACAGCACCCAAACCTTTAGAACTTATACCAGGAACGTGTGCAATGGGAATATGAAACATTACAAGTGGAAGGAAGACCACGGAGGTGCTCCTCTAACGCAGGAATACTCTGTGCAACAAACGAGTCAGACAACATGGAAGGTTGGAAACCATAATTCGCCATAAACGGGGACAATCGGGAAGCAGAATTCAAGGCACTGTTGTAAGCAAACTCTGTCCACGGTAATGGGTCTGACCAGTTGTTATGATGGTCAGAAATATAGCAACGTAGGAATTGCTCCAAGGATTGATTGGCTCGTTCTAAGGCCCCATTAGACTGCAGGTGATATGCAAAGGAGAAAGCAAGCTGAATTCCCAACTGTGCACAAAAGGTTCGCCAGAACAGGGACACAAACTGACTACCCCTGTCTGAGACAATCACCTTGGGTAGCCCATGTAGGCAAAAGATCTCCCGAGCAAAATTGGAAGCCAGTTCCTCAGAAGTGGGCAACTTCTTAAGTAGAATACAATGACACATCTTTGAGAACCAGTTAACCACCATAAGGATAACTGTGTTGCCTTGAGAGTTGGGTAACTCCACAATGAAATCCATAGACAGTTGGGTCCAGGGCCTCTCTCCATTGGGTATGGGTTGTAGGAAGCCGACAGGAAGGTGTCGTGGAGTCTTACTCTGAGCACACACGGAACAGGCAGCTACGAAGGCAGTTACATCAGCACGTAGACTAGGCCACCAGAATTGTTGGGAAATGGCCCAAAAGAGTTGATTCCCAGGGTGGCCAGCAGCCTTGGGAGAATGGTAAGTCTGGAGCACGGAGTACGAAGACTCTCTGGGACAAAGCAGTGCTCACAAGGTTTCTCAGGAGGAGCATGGACCTGAGCAGCAAGAATTTTGTCACCCAAAGGAGAAGTGAGACTGGTGCAAACTGTAGCCAGAATACGGTTAGGAGGAATCACAGGTACCGGAACCGACTTCAACTTGGAAGTGGAGGAAAATTGTCGTGACAAGGCATCAGCCCTTACATTCTTAGTACCGGGTAAGAATGACACACTGTAATTAAAACTTGACAAGAGAAGAGTCCATCACGCCCTTCTGGGAGAGAGGCGTTTGGCCTCAGACAAGAATGTGAGATTCTTATGGTCAGTAAGAATGAGAACCAGCACAGTGGTACATTCGAGGAGATGTCTCCAAACTTTCAGGGCTAAAATGATCGCCAACAGCTCTCTGTCACCAATCTCGTAATTGAACTCCACAGGTGACAATTTCTTGGCAAAGTAGCCACAAGGCTGCGTAGTGCTCTCAGAGGTAGGATGTTGAGACAGAAGGGCACCAGCACCAGTCTCAGAAGCATCAACCTCAAGGATAAAAGGTAACGTAGGATCAGGATGTGCCAACACAGGAGCAGAAACAGAGACGGCCTTGAGACTCTCAAAGGCCATAATGGACTCCGGTGACCAACTCTCTGGGTTACTGTCCTTTCTGGTCATATCAGTCAGGGGCTTGACCAGGGACAAGAAGTTACGAATAAACTTCCGATAATAGTTGGCAAAACTCAGGAAACGCTGCAAAGGACATAAACCTACAGGTCGGGGCCACTGTAGAACCGCCGAAAAATTTCTCTGGGTCCATCGAAAAACCAGCAGTGGAAATGACATAACCCAGGAATTTAACCTGTTCACGATGGAACTCGCACTACTCCAGTTTACAACAGAGATTGTTCTCTCTTAGTTTCTGAAGCACACGACAGACATCTGTGTGGTGACTCTACAGGGACTTGGAAAATATGAGGATATCATCAAGATAAACCACCACACATAACTGCAACAAATCTTGGAGGACAGCATTAATAAATTCCTAGAAAACTGCCGGGGCGTTACAAAGGCCAAAAGGCATTACGAGGTAATCATAATGGCCTGTTCTGGCATTAAACACAGTTTTCCACTCGTCACCCTCCTTAATCCTCAGGAGATTGTATGCCCCTCTCAAATCAAGCTTTGTGAAAATCGTTGCTCCCTTGAGGTGGTCAAATAACTCTGTAATCAATGGAATCAGATAGGCATTCTTAATCGTGAAACGATTGAGACCCCTATAATCAATACAATGTCTCAGTTCACCACTCTTCTTCTTCACAAAGAAGAAACCAGCACCAGCAGGAGATGAGAATTTGAGGAAGAAACCTCAAAAAAGTGCGTCTGCAACATTCTCCTCCATGGCCTTATCCTCCAAGACCGACAAAGGGTAAACCCAGCCACGAGGGGGTATGGCACCAGGTTGAAGGTCAATTGCGCAATCATACGGCCGGTGTGGAGGCAAACTACCGTCTTGACCTTTGTTAAAGACATTGCTAAAATCGTGGTACCCCTCCGGCAGGGAGGAGAGTGAAGAGGAGCACAGGACCTTGGCTACCTTCTGGAAGCATGTCTCGCTGTATTGTGGTGACCAGGAGAGAACCTCAGCAGGGAGCCAATCAAAAGAGGGGTTGTGCCTCTATAACCAAGGATAACCAATAACCAGCGGAAACTTAGGTGAGGAAATAACTTGGAATTGGATTATCTCATGGTGAAGAGCCCCTACGGCCATGGACAATGGAGTGTCATGAGTCACATGGGCAGGCTGTAGGGGTCCCCCATCAAGAGCCTCAATGGCAAGTGGCGTGTCACGCAGCTGCATCGAGTGCATCGATACAAAGGCAGCATCAATGAACAGGGCTGCAGTCCCAGAGTCGATTAGAGCCTGTATCTCGACAGGCTGAAAAAAATGAGCTTTCTGCTTCTCACATTGCCCCTCATTTTTACTCTGTGATCACAGTTTTTTCTTTGCATAAACTCCCGGACGAGAGTTCCTTTGCGGTCCAGCTCAACCTTCTGTGCCTAATTTCCAGTCCTGGTGTTCTCAACATTTGAGGTCCGGTTTGGTGGCTGTCTACAACACCCTTTGGAGTCATGTTTGGAGGTCCTTGGTTCCTGGGAGTCTTGTTAATCTGCGATCCTTAGCAACCTTGCCTTTATGACTCGTTGTCGCTGACATTCGAGTCCATCTGTTCTGGCAAGAGTAGATATACTTCTGTTTCTTGATTGAAGATGCACTATCTTTGATACCCTCACTTCCGGACAGTACCAGGGTATTACATCTTTGATTAGCCACTATTTGGTGGCGGACTTATATTTATCCTTTTTAGGACCTTCACGGCATTGGACTTCTTCACATTTCCATTATTTTTGTATGATTGATTTTTGTATCATTTACTCACATATGCATATGTATTTACCCACTACATTTTATATTCTTTGAATACCTTTACTGTGATGGCTCATGATATCACCTCAAACTATACCTTTCCCTCCTCTCCCCCTTTCCCCCTCAACTCCCTCCTCCTTCTTTTTTTTTTCTTTTTTAGTTCACTCAAAGAATATGTAAACCCAACATTTCATATTCCTGATATGTGCCTGTTGTACTATGTACTTGCATGAAAAAGTATACTGTTCTCTTTGTATTGCTTCCTTTTTGTAAAATACCTGGTGTTTCTGCCATTCCCTCTGCTCTCCTACTGTACTAACAACTGACCACAATAGGCATGAGAGCACAGCGTGGTCCGTTCTCTAGCTGTGCTGAGACCTCAGACTGCTCTACAATGATCAGACTTGTCCTGACACGCCCCCCTGCACAGCCATTCACTGGGAAGATTAGTGTGCTGCTGTTTCTCCTCCTCCACCTCCCGAGCTCCTAAAAATGGGGGTCTATGATCATTTATAAAAAAAGGGGGGAAAAGGGTATTTATACTGGCTTTTTATATCTATACACACATGTTTTGCCTTCCATTTCAATTGTAAACTGAATGGGTTGTTTTACAATGTGAGGGTTCACACATACTTTAAGCATGAAAAAAAATTATCATTACTGGTGGGATACATACAGGAGCATCAGTGAAATTAGCGAGCGGAGAACAAGTAGCTAGAAAGGGGAACTAAACTATGCCTAACACTTTACAGTGCTTGTTTTCCTTGTTTTTTTTTTATTCTACTGTACCGAACAGTTCATAGATGAACACTGCATCCTTTAAGTGTTAGTTCACCCTTTCAGAAAAAATAAAACGAAATAAAAAACTAACACCTGTCATCCTCCTTACACCACCTGGTCCCTGCTGTACTTACCTCTGTGGGTGATTCACTGTCCATGCAGTCCGTTGTAGCAGTCCTGGGATTTTAAAACCACACTGTCCTTTCTCCTTTTTCCCTAGGTACGGCAGAATGGATCAGACCTGGTCATAAGCATGGTCAGTGCTTAGCAGCAAATGAGCGACTGAGCTAAAAATCACTGTAGATTAAGCAAGTTAATAATTCCATGGAAAAGTAAATGAAACCTGGACTGTTGCTCATAGGAACTTCCTCCTTTGTTGCTGCTGTATTATCCTTCTGTAATGTGGACATGGTTAAACTGAATATTCATTATTGCAGAAGTGAAGCAGCCATCTTGATAGAGACCACTTTGCAATGAGTGTCTATTTAGTGTCACCAGTGCAGGCGGCAGACATCTTGGCTGGGTCTTGAGAGAAATCGCAAAACAATTCAGCTGCTCCTCTGGGGGCAGCGCTACATACCTATAACTTTTTTTGCGAGAAGTCGCTTAAAAAAAGAGGATGTCTGCAAATACATACAGTAAATACACTAATTTTAAACTGTGTGTGATCTGTTTTACCTGCCAAAGTAATTGTTAGTCTGTTTCATTTATTTTGGGCTTTATATAGCCTACCATACTGCATAACCAGGAGTTTTAAACTTTTCTTCTACTCTCTACTCTCTGAGGGAGAGTGGTGTAATCTCTTTGCCACAGCCTTCTGACTGGGCAATGAAAGAGAAGATCCATTGATAAAGTCATCTCTGTGTTTTCTCCTATAAGCTCCCTGTGTTAGACCTACAGCACTGTGTATTATCACAGACCCTGATTGCTATAGCAGGGATTACCTAATGCTGATATAGAGAAAACGCAGATACCTTACCTGTATTTAACCATTGATGGGCTTTGGTTGTCCCAGGTATGCCCTTAAAAACAGTAACACAATACCCTGTGTACATTGGATGTTCCCTGGTCCTTCTTCCTTGCCATGGCTCCAAAGCTGCCTGATTATGCAAGGGTTGGCTTTCATTTGGATACCTGGGTCCCAGGCTTTGTTGGAGGAGTGCTGATAAAGGTTTTTGTAATAAAGTGCACTGTGATAATATAAATATTTTTTTCCTTTTTTTTAGACTTGTTCTTGTATGTGCATTTGCATCTGAAAAAAAACATACACATGTGTGTTTCTCTGGCCTTACTGATAGAATGGTTCCTTAATAAGTGACCACGATGAAATTTCACTATTTTGCTGTCATAGAACAAGATAATATTTTGCTTTCAAACTTGTAATCGATTTTATCACACAACAAATATGGTGCTCCAGCCATTGCTATTTAATAATGGTTCTGTTTCTTGCATAGACACATGATTGCAGTAGTTAGTCATAGTTCCTAATATAAAGCTTATAGCAGTCATAACGAAGAAGAAAACAAAATAAAATCTTTATCTTTCTCTTGCAGTCAAAACCAAATCTATATCAGGGCATACAATAAAAGGGTGGTTGAGTCCTAATGATGACAAGTATAAAATAAGGTGTGGCATTATATAATAAACCGGTATGCCACAAGAAGTGTGAAATCATTAACCCCTTAGCAGTAGATCCCACCGAAGTGGGCCTTAAAGTACCCAGATGTAGATCTTTACTGATTAGTAACTATTCTCAATGGTATGTGTGAATGTGTCTCCACACTTGCATGCAAATACAAGGTCATTGAAGAGTGCAAACACAAGTGCTCACAAAAACACAGAACTGTGACCAGTGACCACTATCATCTATAGTCATTAAGGGCTCATACACATGGTAGCAGAGCCCTGTACAGCGTGAAGAGCCATTGGTTTACTATTTGTACTTGAGTGGAGCTGTGTGCAGGCAACCTATATGAGTAAATGGATATGCATCATAAACGCACAGTTTGACAGGTGAGCAGGGAAAGGTGCATAAACACAGAGCCTTTGCTTGCAAGCATTTGGGTTGCAGTTTTGGCACAGCTCCATTCACTTGAATGGGTCATGTTTGGAGGAGGTACTGCCCACCAAATGCCACATGGGGTAATTTTTTTGCCACAGCGTGTGTAAGACCCAAAGCAGCTGCAGTTATCATTTAGGTGGGCTATTGGGTGATGGTAAAACTGTCAACTGCCTTTTTTACTGCCCCCTGGCTACCCAATGCTTTAGGAAAATACTAATCAGCAGTTCTTGGTAGAAAGAGTCGGCATAAAAAAGGATACATGTGATCCACCGATATGACAACACTGGCACATACTTTCAGAGGACTCATTCCTATCCTTACAACAACTACATTGGGTGCCCCTGCCATTAAACTACATAAGGGTCCTTTTTGCGCTAAATCTTTCTACCACTCGGTTCACCCACCGGAGAACTCGCACAGACCACCCTGGATAGGAATGCCCAAGACATAGAGAGCGACCACACTGGCCCTGCAGGGAGACAAGTTTTCTCCACCCACACACTAGGAAGGCAGCGTGTTCCCTGGTAGCTGGGTGACTGCAGCTTCAACAGCCTCTATTACACTATAAGAGCGGAGAGCCTCTCTCTCTTTTCTTTTTCAGTGGAAACTCTTGGTGGAAAAGCTTTACTAGAAACTCCTGGCTTTACCAGAAACTCATGGCAATCGCCTGAGGATCCTTCGGTCCATGATCTACCACCACACCCCAGACCTTATCAGCTGTTCTTACTCTCTGAAGAGAAAATAAACAGGGGTGCCATCATATAAGTTAACTGTACTGCACTTAAAGTGGAATTCCAGTCAAAACTGACTTTTTTTTCCATGATTAGTAAGTTAAATATGTTTAACTTTTAAATTATGCCTTTTCTGGCTAGCTTATTGTCTAGGTTAAAAAGTCTAATCTGAGCTAGTTAATCAGCTGCCTTCTGTTCTTCACCGACAATGGTTTCTCTCTTCAGTTGCGTTTGCCTTTGTCACGCACTTCCTGAAACCATTATCGGTCCTACTTAGAAAATCCAATCTAGCATTCATTAAACCTGCCCAGTCCCACTCAGCTCTGCCACCATCCCTCCCAGCCTTTGGCAGACTGTACAGAAGCCCAGCGGGTACCTATATCACTTCTGGAAATAAAGTAGCTAACAGCCAGGGGACACGCCCAGGAGCCACGAAAAGCTGGGAAAGCCAAATACAGATGGGTCATGTGACAGGCGGACATTTTTAGTTGAAAAAGCTACAAGAGAACACATTTTTATCATTTGAACAATGTGGATTAATTGAGAATATTGATTATGGTTGATGTATGCATTTTGGTAGGGATGCCTTTCCTTCTATGTTAGGTAGCCTTTGAGGCGCTCAGGGCAACCATTCAATAATTTGCAAGCTTCCCATTGAGTCAATGTATTCATATGACATTTCCTCCAGTGGTGATGCCTGAGACCAAAATCATAGAAGACTGATGGAGTTGCCTTTATAAGTTTAACACCCAAACACATTCACGAGTTCAGCAGCAAAATGATTATGTAAAATTTGAATTTATTGAACCAGCAGATCTAAATTATATCATTAAACACCCAACTTTAGCCAAAATGTTTTATTTTCTTTTGGATAGAGCAGGAAGGGTTAGAGATTTCATCGAGTTGTATTGCTTGAGGAGGTAAGCACTTGCTATTTGTCCTCAAAATACGGCATGTACAAAAATATACTTCTCTGTTTTGTATTATACTGTACTTTTCAAACAAACTATTATGCCCTGTACACACGATAGGATTTTCCGATGGAAAATGTGTGATAGGACCTTGTTGTCGGAAATTCCGACAGTGTGTAGGCTCCATCACACATTTTCCATAGGAATTTCCGACACACAAAGTTTGAGAGCTTGCTATAAAATTTTCCGACAACAAAATCCGTTGTCGGAAATTCCGATCGTGTGTACACAAATCCGACGCACAAAGTGCCAAGCAAGCTCAGAATAAATTAAGAGATGAAAGCTATTGGCTACCGCCCCGTTTATAGTCCTGACGTACGTGTTTTACGTCACCGCATTCAGAACAATCGGATTTTCCGACAACTTTGTGTGACCGTGTGTATGCAAGACAAGTTTGAGCCAACATCTGTCGGAAAAAATCCTAGGATTTTGTTGTCGGAATGTCCGATCAATGTCTGACCGTGTGTACAGGGCATAACTGTGGAAACAGTGGTACAGATATTTTCTTATGGCACAACAATAAGAAAAATACCCAAAGGGAAAAAATAAACATATATATTTATTTTTAGGAAAATACAAAAACATATTGGAACAAAAATTGCATTCAAGGTCAAAGAAGCTTAAAAACATTTCAAATAAACATGGCCACGCATAAAACTTCTGAACAAAGCTAGATACAGGCTCTAAAAAATGTAGTACAAAGCGCATGCTCGGTTATAACCATATTTTTTGTTTGTAGCATGAACAATAAATGAGTGTATTTAGATTGCATTTAAAACATACATGCAGAGGCACCCACTAGTTATTTTTATATTGAATTCATCACTTTATTTCCACATGTGTGGGTTAGCTTTTGAGCTATAAGATCTTTGATCATAATATTATGGGACAGTGCCTCTAATGGGTGCCTGTGACCTTACATAACTTCAGATATAGATAGATAAGCGTGTACATTGCACTACATTTTTTAGAGCCTTAAACTAGTTTTGCTGGGTATTTTCATGCAATGGAATTTTCCCAATAAAGATGTTGTTGTATGTATGTATATATATATACTGTATATATATATATATATGTATATATATATAGTGACATTATGATGAAAAGCGAGGTGATTGATAGATGCTACGTTTCACTTCGCATGCATTCATTTGCGGAAAGTTAAGGTGAAATCTGGGTTGGGTTTTACCAGCCACCTTGGCAGGTTTGGTTCCGGCCCAGATTTTGTGGTCCACTTGGTGGTATAAATTAAGCAGGACTACAGCAAAGAATTGCTTTTGGCCTGGGACTCAGGAAACCAAAACCCGAGAGCTGCTTATGTGAAGTTTACCTTGTGAGAGAAAGAAAAGGTTTGCATTATCTTTGTTTTATGGGTGACTGGGAAAAGCCCTTTACCTCTGAGTTAGGAACCTGCAATATTTTGTTAGTGCCTGGATGCCAAGGATTTATTTTCTGTTTTGTTTGTTTAATTTTCATGCAACCTTTTAAAATAAAACTGGCTACAATTCAGATTTTTAAGGAAACCTGCCATTTGGACTACCTTTTTCCCAGGGAAGGTGACCCCCATTGAGCTAACCCCTAACATATGGTGGATTTGGGCGGACATCTTCATGAACAAGTGGAAAGATGCCAGCAGCAAGAAACCAACCGCCATGTAGCAGAGGCCACTGCAGCGCAGCAGGAGGCGAATCACCAGTTTGCAGAGGCCCTGGTGGAATTAAAGAAGGGGTCCGCAGGTCCTTTGACAGTGGAACAGAAAATGGTGCGTGCCAGCTATTACCTGCAGAAGATGACACCTGCAGATGATGTGAAAGCTTATCTTGTAACTTTTGAAAGAGTCTGTTCGGGAAGGATGGCAAAAAGAGCAATGGGCAGGACTGCTAGAGCCCTTTCAGACAGGAGAACCCCAAAAGGCCTATTATGACCTGGAACCAGATGCCACCCAGGACTATGAGGCACTGAAGGCTAAGATACTTGAACGCCTGGGTGTCACCATTGCAGTCCGGGCTCAGTGGGTGCATCGCTGGGCATACAGTAATGACAAGCCACTCCGCTCCTCACCAAAAAGTGGCTGCAGCCAGAGACTTTGTCAGGATCCAAGATTGTGGAGCATGTGGTCATGGACCGTTATTTACATGCGCTCCATGCCACTTTGAGGAAGTGGGTCAGCCAAGGGTACCCTAAGTTTTCAAAAAAGCTGGTGGACCTGGTAGAGAGATATACAGCTGCTGAGGACTTGTTGAAACCATCTGTGACCCAGCCTAATGTCTCTAGGGGTGAAAAACCGCCCGGTGGATCCATCAAGACTGTTCCAGTGTTCAAGGGCTCAGGGAAAAATTACACAGCTTGGCTATAGATAATGAGACTATGGCTCAGGACCTGGAGACTGGCCAAATAGGTCAGGAAGGTCTCTGAGGCTGTTTAGAGGACTGGGTACAGAACACATAAAATGTTATTGCTGCCATGCGTTAGGTCATATTGCTGCTAACTGTTCCCTAAATGGTGAAGCAATGCAATGTGATAATGCTTATTTGAAAAACCGCATGTCTGTTTTTGCACAGGTGGCGTGTACTGCAACATATCAGGGACTCATGGAAAAACAAATGTGTGTGATTTCAGTTAATGGAAAGCTAGTCAATGCTCTGCTAGATTTTGGTAGTGTTGTGACATTAGTTAAAGGTGATTGTGTAAATCCTGCAAAGTTACACCCTAGCACTATTGGGGTTATTTGCATATAAATGGTGACACACGTGACAACCAGACTGCTGGTAGGGTGATACCCCTTGGGACACGGTGACACATTCAGTTGGGGTGGTACCCTCACTGCTTCATGAAGCCCTAGTGGGGAGAGATTTTTCACACTTTTGTGAACGTTTGTGGGAAAACAAAAGAGTAAGAGGACAAAGCTCCCCCCTGCTCAGATAACACCGGAACTCACTCCAGACCCTTTTGATTGTAAAATCGAAAGGTAAACTGTTGGTGTGTTCAAGGAAGAGGTAGATCCTTTTCCTTTTTCTGTAATGGCTGGGGAGCAGGAGGAGCTGGAATCCTGCCCCCAGCTTGAGGATAATGAACAAGAAACTATCTCTTACTCTAATAGTGAGAGTGGGCAGAATGTGGTGCTTGACTTAGACGTCAGGAAAGATGATTTTTTTTCGTTGCCATACGAGAGGTACCTCAGGCATCTACAGGGTATTCCCCTCTTGAACTACTGCATGGTAGACATCCCAGGGGATTGCTAGATGTCGCAAACGAAACATGGGAGGGAGAGACCACGCCTTATAGAAGCGTCATCAAGCATATCTCACTGATGCAAGAGAGAATCGCGGCTTTCATGCCGCTTGTAAAGGGAACATATGGTGCAAGCCCAGGAGGCCCAGTGAAGAGTTTATAATCAGGGTGCCAGGACCCAAACCTTCAACCCTGATGATGGTACTAGTCCCCACGGTTAAGAGTAAACTCCTAGCAAAGTGGCAAGGTCCCTTTGAAATTATGGAAAAGTAGGGGAAGTAAACGACAAATATTACCAGCCAGGAAAAAGGAAACCAGAGCAAATATATTTACATTAATCTCTAGGAAGGACAGAGGGGCTTTACTGGCAGTCCCAACACCTCCAAAAGGACATGTCCCCTGGGACATCGGAGTTACCAATAACTGAAACCTTGTCAGTGGCCTAACAGAAGGACGTTAAAGAGTTTGTGAGTAAAAATAGAGACTTTTTCTCTCACCTACCCGGACTGACCACAGCTATACAGCATGACATAATTACGGAACCAGGCGTCCACGTAAATGTAAAGTTCTATAGACTACCTGAAGCTAGGCGAGAAGCAGTTGCAAATGAAATACAGAACATGTTACAGTTGGGCGTGATAGAGGAGTCCCACAGTGACTGGTCAAGTCCCATAGTGTGGGTCCCAAAACCAGATGGAACTATAAGGTTTTGTAACGATTTCAGGAAGTTGAACAGCGTGTCCAAATTCGGTGCGTACCCAATGCCTTGGGTCGACAAGCTTGTTGACAAATTGGGACGTGCCTGGTACATAACTACTTTAGATCTGACTAAAGGTTATTGGCAGATAGCCCCTAACAGAATCTGCAAAAGAGAAAACAGTGTTTTCTACCCCGAGGGGTCTTTCCGGTATAAGTGGATGCCTTTTGGTTTGCTTGGTGCTCCTGCCTCATTCCAGAGAATGATGAATAAGACGTTAAGACCACATGGCCAATACGCTGCCGCCTATTTAGACGATGTAGTCATCCACAGCCCAGATTGGGAATCTCATTTGCCCTGGGTGCAAGCAGTAGTAGATTCCCTTACAAAAGCAGGACTCACTGCCAACCCCAGAAAGTGTGCCATAGGCTTGGAGGAGGCCAACTACCTTGGCTACATTATTGGTCGAGGGCTGATCAAGCCTCAGATCAATAAAATTGAGGCGGTTCAAAAGTGGCCCCAACCTACAAATAAAAAGCAAGTTCATGCATTTCTTGGGATCACAGGCTTCTACAGGCGTTTTATGCCCAATCTTGCCACCATTGCAGCCCCACTGACAGATCTAATGAAGGGTAAAGGGTCGGTCACGAGTAAGTGGAATCCTGAGGCAGAGAAGGCATTTCATATGTTGAAGCAAGCTCTTTGTGTACAACCTGTGCTCATGACCCCAGAGTTCACAAAGGACTTAGTGGTACAGACAGACCTCTGATGTGGGACTGGGTGCGGCACTGTCCCAAATCAGAGACAGTGAGGAGCACCCAGTGGTCTACCTGAGCAGAAAGCTGAACAGACATGAGAAAAACTATACGATTGTTGAGAAGGAATGTTTAGCCATCAAATGGGCCTTAGATGCCCTGAAGTATTACCTGTTGGAGAGACCATTCAAACTAGTCACTGATCATGCCCCTCTTAAATGGATGTGTGATAACAACGAGAAAAATAGTCGCGTGACAAGGTGGTTCCTCGCTCTTCATGCATTTAAGTTTACAGTGGAGTATAGAGCTGGGAAACTTCAGAATAATGCAGGTGCCCTTTCCCGTTATCATTGTCTGGTTGGGACAGTTGCTCAGCAGCAGGGGCTTGAGCAGAGGGGGGGTATGTGACATTATGAAAGGTGAGGTGATTGATGGATGGTATGTTTCACCTCGCATGCGTTTATTTGCAGAAAACAAAGGTGGAATCCAGTCTGGGTTTTACCAGCCACCTTGGCAGGGTTGGTTCCAGACCAGATTTTGCGGTCCACTTATGCCCACCAAAGGATTGCTCTTGATTTGGGACTCAGGAAGCCAGAACCCGAGAAAGCTGCTTATGTGACGTTTGCTTTGTGAGAAAAGGAAAAGGTTTCCATTATCTTTGTTTTATGGGTGAAGCCCTTCACCTCTGAGTTAGGAATCTGCAACGTGAAATTAGTGCCTGGATGCTAAGGATTTGTTTTCTGTTTTGTTTGTTTAATTTTCATGCAAGCTTTTAACCGGTTCCTGACCGGTGCACGCCGATGTACGTCGGCAGAATGGCACGGCTGGGCAAATGAACTTACAGGTACGTCCATTTGAATTCCCCGCTGTGCCATAGGACATACTTAACCCCCCACCGCCCCCTAGTGGTTAACCCCTTCACTGCCAGTGTCATTTTACACAGTAATCAGTGCATTTTTAATCGCACTGATCGCTGTATAAATGACAATGGTCCCAAAAATGTGTCAAAAATGTCCGACATGTCCGCCATAACGTCGCAGTCACAATAAAAATCGCTGATCGCCGCCATTACTAGTAAAAAAAAAATTATCAATAAAAATGCCATAAAACTACCCCCTATTTAGGTTATTTATCCCCTACTTTGGTTATTGGTTATTGCGATTTTTTTTTTTTTTTACCAAAAATATGTAGAAGAATACGATCGGCCTAAACTGAGAGAAAAAAATGTTTTTTTATATATTTTTGGGGGATATTTATTATAGCAAAATGTAAAAAATAATGTGTTTTTTTCAAAATTGTTGCTCTTATTTTGTTTATAGCGCAAAAAATAAAAATCGCAGAGGCGATCAAATATCACCAAAAGAAAGCTCTATTTGTGGGAAAAAAAGGACGTTAATTTTGTTTGGGAGCCACGTCACAAGACCATGCAATTGTCAGTTAAAGCGACGCAGTGCCGAATCGCAAAAAACGCTCTGGTCAGGAAGGGGGTAAAATCTTCCGGGGCTGAAGCGGTTAAAAAAAACTGGCTACAAGTTTTTTAAGAAAACATGCCCTTTGGACTACCTTTTTCCTCATTGAGCTAACCCCTGACTATATACTGTGTATATTTTTAATTTCTTTATTTTCTTTGGGTATTTTGTATTTTTTCATATTGTTGCTCTCCTTAAATGGTTTATTGTGTTAGGAGAGTAAGTCGTGGGGAATTGCTCCAATGGGGGAACATTTTAAGTAGAATTGCAAAGGGTTAGAACTTCTGATGTTTTTATTGCTGCCTGTGGCTTTTCAGTCTGGTGACATGCAAAATCCAAATTTTTTTGTATAGGCATCACAAGGACAAAATCCGTTGTCGTAAATTCCGATCGTGTGTACACAATTCCGATGCACAAAGCTCCACGCATGCTCGGAATCAAGCAGCAGAGCCGCACTGGCTATTGAACTTCATTTTTCTCGGCTCGTCATATGTCTTGTACGTCACTGAGTTTGAGCCAATATCCGTCGGAAAAAATCAATGGATTTTGTTGTCGGAATGTCAGATCGTGTGTACAGGGCATAAGAGTTATGACTCCCGCCCACTCTACAAAAAAAAAAGTAAAAAAAAGTTTTATCTGTATGTCCGGGGTACTGTGTAGAGTGGTGATTGAAAACGAGCCCCTTTCATGGAGGGTGTAGTACCACCTTACATTAGTGGTCAAGTGGAGCGATATCTCCTTATGTTAGTTGTCAGTACCCCATTCCAGTAATGGTCCATAGTGAAATGCCTCTTGCACTGGCTGTCAGTGGTCAAACACCCTCTTATATTGGTGGTCATTGGTCAAGTGCCTCGCTAGCAGTTGGACAAGTTGTGATAGCTTGACTGGCAGCACATTACCAACTTCACCATGCACCACTGTGATGTTAATGGCATTTACAAGGCAGTGTATTCAAGGCTACTACACACTATTATTGTGATGTGCCTGCCCCTTTGCTGTGAGAGGCAGGCCTAAATGGCACAGTATCCCTAGCACATGGAATGTACAGGCACATCTTATTAGCTGTGAGTATGTGCACAGTGGGTGGCCATTGACTCCTTGAAAAATTTGGGCACCAGGTGTTCATTTTTATTGTAATTCTCCACTGCCGCTAGAGGATAGTTCTTAAAGCCCAACTCCAGGCAAACTTTTTTTTTCCACGCAGTGGGCTGTGTCCACGCTACATGGGTTTTCCTGCTTGTTTTGCCTAGAGGTGAACAAAGCACCTATTCTCACCCAGTCCTTTGATCCTCTGGGAAACGGCACTCCCCCGTCCAGCGCCACCCATAGACCACTGTATGTCTCTGTATGAATTTGTCTGAATTGTCACTGATATAAATATGTGTTGTTTTTTCAAAACCTTTAGTAGAGACTAAAATGGCTAGTGAAGCCTTAGATCAGTGGTGTCAAACTCATCGTGGCCCACATCAGCATTATGGTTGCCTTCAAAGGACCGGTTGCATCTGTGTAGCAGATGAGGCAAGCCTGAAAAGGAGGGTTGCACACTGCTGGTATCATCCACAAGAAACTTTATTGGAGACTGCTCAGGTAGATAATGGTTCTGCCATGTTGTTTTGTCTGAGTAGTCTCCAATAAAGATTCTTATAGAATCTGTGGATGATACCAGTGATGTGCAAGCCTCCTTTTCAACTGGTACAAAATTGGATCATTCTCATAATAATTATAAGCAGATGTCCAGAGCACACCCCCCTTTGCATCAGTGCACCCATCTTACCTTGTGCTTCAACTGGGAAGAACCGGGGGGGGGGGGGGGGCAGAGCTGGGAGACAGAAAGTGCAGGGTCTGGAAGAGAACCAGAGTCTGCTGAATTCTGAGACCAGGGGAGGTGGAGACAAAAGGATGCTGTGGCTGCACAGACAGGCACAGGATCTGTAGGAAGAGCTCTTTCCTGTTCTCTGCTGCCGACTGCTGAGATGGGGGGCAGAGATGAGCCTCTCTATGGCTGCATGGAGAAGCGCAGGGTCTGGTGGAGGAGTTCTGTCCTCCTCTCTGCTGCAATGAGGGGGGTGCCTCAGCTGCAAGAGAGGTGCAAGGCCACACGAAATGGCCTGGTGGGCCATTTTTGGCCCACAGGCCTTGTGTTTGGCACATTATCCCTAGATGATGTATTCAATCCTTCCTTATTAAATGCTGGTTAGGGCCAACTGCTCAAACAGCTTTATGCAGAGAGCGTTCAAATAAGTATAGTATGTGGTTGTAAAGGCAGAAGGTTTTTTTTATCTTAATGCATTCTATGCATTAACCACATGCCGACTGGGCCATAGCCAAAGACGGCTACAGCGCGGTCGGCTTATTCTGGGAGGGCGCCCATGGACGTCCTCCCAGAATCCCGCTCTCGCACGCCCCCTGGGGCGCGCACCCGAGAACATCCGTGACCGCCGGGTCCGGAGGACGGATGTTCCATACCCTCGCAATACCCTGCAATACCCTGCAAATCTGTGCAATAAAAAGATGCAAAAATACTCTTGCGCACAGGTGTATTGGCTAAAAGATCCCAAGGGTTCAGGAAGGACTGTGGATTTCGGCCTTGCTGCTCTTAAGGATGGGATTGTCCTAGTGTTAAATGAAAAGAAAGAAAAAAAGAGCGCACCAGCCTAGTGCATTATCCTTGACAGATTTATTAATTAAAAGCAAGATAAAATCTACTCACAAAGGTCGAAGAAAAAAATCGCATTGTATATGGCACAGAGGCAAATAATCCAGTGGTAGCAGTTTTCCAGGTCCCAGGAAGGAGGCGTACGGACTACTGCTGGCTAACGCGTTTCGAAGGTTACCCTTCTTCATCAGAGCCTGATAAGAAGGGTAACCTTCGAAACGCGTTAGCCAGCAGTAGTCCGTACGCCTCCTTCCTGGGACCTGGAAATCTGTGCAATACTCTGCAATACTCTGCAATACCCCGCAATACCCCGCAATACCCTGCAATAGTCTGCAATAGTCTGAAATACCCTGCAATACCCTGCAATACCCTGCAATACCCTGCAATACTTTGCAATACTCTGCAATACTCTGCAATACCGTGCAATACCTTGCAATACCTTGCAATACTTTGCAATACTCTGAAATACTCTGCAATACTCTGCAATACCCTGCACTACTCTGCAATACCCTGCAATACTCTGCACTACTCTGCACTACTCTGCAATACCCTGAAATACCCTGCAATACTGTGCAATACCCTGCAATACCCTGCACTACTCTGCAATACTCTGCAATACTCTGCAATACCCCACAATACTCTGCCCCGCAATACTCCGCAATACTCCGCAATACCCCGCAATACTTTGCACTACTCTGCAATACCCTGCACTACTCTGCACTACTCTGCAATACCCTGCACTACTCTGCAATACCCTGCACTACTCTGCCCCGCAATACTCCGCAATACTCCGCAATACTCCGCAATACTCTGCAATACTCCGCAATACCCTGCAATACTCTGCAATACCCTGCAATACTCTGCAATACCCTGCACTACTCTGCAATACTCTGCAATACCCTGCAATACCCTGCAATACCCTGCAATACCCTGCAATACTCTGCAATACTCTGCAATACTCTGCAATACCCCACAATACCCCGCAATGCTCTGCAATACTCTGCACTACTCTGCACTACTCTGCACTACTCTGCAATACCCTGCACTACTCTGCACTACTCTGCACTACTCTGCACTACTCTGCAATACCCTGCAATACTCCGCAATACTCCGCAATACTCCACAATACCCCACAATACCCCACAATACCCCACAATACCCCACAATGCTCTGCACTACTCTGCAATACTCTGCAATACCCCCAATACCCCCCAATACCCTGCAATACCCTGCAATACCCTGCAATACTCTGCAATACCCCGCAATACTCCGCAATACCCCGCAATACTCCGCAATTCCCCGCAATACCCCGCAATACTCCGCAATACTCTGCAATACCCTGCAATGCCCCGCAATACCGTGCAATACCCCGCAATACTCTGCAATACCCCGCAATACCCTGCAATACCCCGCAATACTCTGCAATACCCCGCAATACTCCGCAATACTCTGCAATACCCTGCAATGCCCCGCAATACCGTGCAATACCCCGCAATAATCTGCAATACCCCGCAATACTCTGCAATACCCCGCAATACTCTGCAATACCCCGCAATACTCCGCAATACCCTGCAATACTCCGCAATACCCCGCAATACTCCGCAATACCCCGCAATACAGTGCAATACCGTGCAATACTCTGCAATACACTGCACTATTCTGCAATACTCTGCACTACTCTGCAACACCCTGCAATACTGTAAAATACCCTGCAATACCCCGCAATACTCCGCAATACCGTGCAATACCCCGCAATACCCCGCAATACTCCGCAATACTCCGCAATACTCTGCAATACCCCGCAATACTCCGCAATACTCTGCAATACCCTGCAATGCCCCGCAATACCGTGCAATACCCCGCAATACTCTGCAATACCCCGCAATACTCTGCAATACCCCGCAATACTCTGCAATACCCCGCAATACTCCGCAATACCCCGCAATACTCCGCAATACCCCGCAATACTCCGCAATACCCCGCAATACAGTGCAATACCGTGCAATACTCTGCAATACACTGCACTATTCTGCAATACTCTGCACTACTCTGCAACACCCTGCAATACTGTAAAATACCCTGCAATACTCCGCAATACCGTGCAATACCCCGCAATACCCCGCAGTACTCCGCAATACTCCGCAATACTCTGCAATACCCCGCAATACCCCACAATACTCTGCAATACCCCGCAATACTCTGCAATACCCCGCAATACTCTGCAATACCCCGCAATACCCTGCAATACCCTGCAATACCCTGCACTACTCTGCAGTACCCTGCAATACCCTGCAATAACCTGCAATAACCTGCAATACTCTGCAATACCCCACATTACCCCACAATGCTCTGCAATACTCCGCAATACCCTGCAATAACCTGCAATAACCTGCAATACTCTGCAATACTCTGCAATACCCCACATTACCCCACAATGCTCTGCAATACTCTGCAATACCCTGCAATAACCTGCAATACTCTGCAATACTCTGCAATACTCTGCAATACCCCACATTACCCCACAATGCTCTGCAATACTCTACACTACTATGCAATACCCTGCACTACTCCGCAATACTCTGCACTACTCTGCAATACCCTGCAATACCCTGCAATACCTGCAATACCCCACAATACCCCGCAATACTCTGCAATACCCTGCAATACCCTGCAATACTCTGCAATACTCTGCAATACCCCGCAATACCCTGCAATACCCTGCAATACTCTGCAATACTCTGCAATACCCCGCAATGCTCTGCAATACTGCAATACCCCGCAATACCCTGCAATACTCTGCAATACCCTGCAATACTCTGCAATACCCTGCAATACTCTGCAATACCCCGCAATGCTCTGCAATACCCCGCAATACCCTGCAATACTCTGCAATACCCCGCAATACCCTGCAATACTCTGCAATACCCCGCAATACTCTGCAATACCCCGCAATACTCTGCAATACCCTGCAATACTCTGCAATACCCTGCAATACCCTGCAATACTCTGCAATACTCTGCAATACCCCACAATACCCCACAATGCTCTGCAATACCCTGCACTACTCTGCAATACCCTGCACTACTCTGCAATACCCTGCACTACTCTGCAATACCCTGCACTACTCTGCAATACTCTGCAATACTGTGCAATACCGTGCAATACCGTGCAATACCGTGCAATACTCTGCAACATCTGCACTACTCTGCACTACTCTGCAATACCCTGCAATACCCTGCAATACCCTGCAATTCTCTGCAATACTCTGCAATACTCTGCAATACCCTGCAATACCCTGCAATACTCTGCAATACCCCGCAATACCCCGCAATACCCCGCAATACCCTGCAATGCCCCGCAATACCCTGCAATGCCCCGCAATACCGTGCAATACCCCGCAATACTCTGCAATACCCCGCAATACTCTGCAATACCCCGCAATACTCTGCAATACCCCGCAATACTCCGCAATATTCTGCAATACCCTGCAATGCCCCGCAATACCGTGCAATACCCCGCAATACTCTGCAATACCCCGCAATACTCCGCAATACCCCGCAATACCCCGCAATACCCCGCAATACCCCGCAATACCCCGCAATACTCCGCAATACCCCGCAATACCGTGCAATACCCCGCAATACTCTGCAATACCCCGCAATACTCTGCAATACCCCGCAATACTCTGCAATACCCCGCAATACCCCGCAATACCCCGCAATACTCCGCAATACTCTGCAATACCCTGCAATGCCCCGCAATACCGTGCAATACCCCGCAATACTCTGCAATACCCTGCAATACTCTGCAATACCCCGCAATACTCTGCAATACCCCGCAATACTCCGCAATACCCCGCAATACTCTGCAATACCCTGCAATGCCCCGCAATACCGTGCAATACCCCGCAATACTCTGCAATACCCCGCAATACTCTGCAATACCCCGCAATACTCCGCAATACCCCGCAATACTCTGCAATGCCCCGCAATACCGTGCAATACCCCGCAATACTCTGCAATACCCCGCAATACTCTGCAATACCCCGCAATACTCCGCAATACCCCGCAATACTCCGCAATACCCCGCAATACTCCGCAATACCCGGCAATACCGTGCAATACCGTGCAATACTCTGCAATACTCTGCACTATTCTGCACTACTCTGCACTACTCTGCAACACCCTGCAACACCCTGCAACACCCTGCAATACTGTAAAATACCCTGCAATACCCCGCAATACTCCGCAATACCGTGTAATACCCCGCAATACCCCGCAATACTCCGCAATACTCCGCAATACTCTGCAATACCCCGCAATACCCCACAATACTCTGCAATACCCCGCAATACTCTGCAATACCCCGCAATACTCTGCAATACCCCGCAATACCCTGCAATACCCTGCAATACCCTGCAATACCCTGCAGTACCCTGCACTACTCTGCAATACTCTGCAATACCCCGCAATGCTCTGCAATACTCTGCAATACCCTGCAATAACCTGCAATAACCTGCAATACTCTGCAATACCCCACATTACCCCACAATGCTCTGCAATAACCTGCAATAACCTGCAATAACCTGCAATACTCTGCAATACCCCATATTACCCCACAATGCTCTGCAATACTCTGCAATAACCTGCAATAACCTGCAATAACCTGCAATACTCTGCAATACTCTGCAATACCCCACATTACCCCACAATGCTCTGCAATACTCTACACTACTATGCAATACCCTGCACCACTCCGCAATACCCTGCACTACTCTGCACTACTCTGCAATACCCTGCAATACCTGCAATACCCCACAATACCCCGCAATACCCTGCAATACCCTGCAATACCCTGCAATACTCTGCAATACCCCACAATACCCTGCAATACTCTGCAATACTCTGCAATACTCTGCAATACCCCGCAATGCTCTGCAATACCCCGCAATACCCTGCAATACTCTGCAATACCCTGCAATACTCTGCAATACCCCGCAATGCTCTGCAATACCCCGCAATGCTCTGCAATACCCCGCAATACCCTGCAATACTCTGCAATACCCCGCAATACCCTGCAATACTCTGCAATACCCTGCAATACCCTGCAATACCCTGCAATACTCTGCAATACTCTGCAATACCCCACAATACCCCACAATGCTCTGCAATACCCTGCACTACTCTGCAATACCCTGCACTACTCTGCAATACCCTGCACTACTCTGCAATACCCTGCACTACTCTGCAATACCCTGCACTACTCTGCAATACTCTGCAATACTGTGCAATACCGTGCAATACCGTGCAATACTCTGCAACATCTGCACTACTCTGCACTACCCTGCAATACCCTGCAATTCTCTGCAATTCTCTGCAATACTCTGCAATACTCTGCAATACCCTGCAATACCCTGCAATACTCTGCAATACCCCGCAATACTCTGCAATACCCCGCAATACTCTGCAATACCCCGCAATACTCTGCAATACTCTGCAATACTCTGCAATACCCCGCAATACTCCGCAATACTCTGCAATACCCCGCAATACCCCGCAATACCCCGCAATACTCTGCAATACTCCGCAATACCCCGCAATACTCCGCAATACCCCGCAATACCCCGCAATACCCCGCAATACTCTGCAATACCCCGCAATACCCCGCAATACTCTGCAGTACCCTGCAATACCCTGCAATACTCTGCAATACCCCGCAATACTCTGCAATACCCTGCAATACCCTGCAATACTCCGCAATACCCCGCAATACTCTGCAATACCCTGTAATAATCTGCAATACCCTGCAATACTCCGCAATACCCTGCCATACTCTGCCATACTCTGCCATACTCTGCCATACTCTGCCATACCCTGCCATACTCTGCAATACCCCACAATTCTCTGCATTACTCTGCACTATTCTGCAATACTCTGCACTACTCTGCAATACCCTACAATACTCTGCAATACCCTGCAATACTCTGCAATACCCCGCAATACCCCGCAATACTCTGCAATATCGTGCAGTCATCATTCAGATATCAGCTTTTTCGGCTGGCGATTCCCTACACCATAAGAATGATCATAGTGGCTGTTCCACTGCTTGATCGTTCTTACGGGAGGCGAGAGGGGACGTCCCCCCTTCTCACCGCCCTCCGGTGCTTCTACCGACTCACCGCTACAATCGAAGCCAGGATCGTTTTTTTTTTTTAATTTTTTTTTTTAATGTTAGGCTTCCCAGCCTAGAGGTGAGATGTGGGGTCTTATTGACCCCATATCTCACTGTAAAGAGGACCTGTCATGCCATATTCCTATTACAAGGGATGTTTACATTCCTTGTAATAGGAATAAAAGTGATCAAAAATTTTTTTTTTTTTTGGAAAAAAGTGTCAAACTAAAATAAATATAGTAAAATGAACAATAAAAAGAAAAAAAATTTTTCAAAGTGCCCCTGTCCGTGTGCTCGCATGCAGAAGCGAACGCACACGTAAGTCCCGCCCACATATGAAAACGGTGTTCAAACCACACATGTGAGGTATCGTTGCGAACGTTAGAGTGAGAGCAATAATTTTGGCCCTAGACCTCCTCTGTAACTCAAAACATGTAACCAGTAGAAAATTTTAAATCGATGCCTATGGGGATTTTTAAGTAGTGAAGTTTGGCGCCATTCCACGAGCGTGTGCAATTTTGAAGGGTGACATGTTAGGTATCTATTTACTCGGCGTAACTTCATCTTTCACATTATGCAAAAACATTGGGCTAACTTTACTGTTTTTTTTTTTTTTTAAAGCACAAAACAGTTTTTTTCCAAAAAAAAGCATTCAAAAAATTGCTGCACAAATACCATGCAAGATAAAAAGTTGCAACAACCGCCATTGTATTCTCTAGGGCCTTTGCTAAAAAAACATTTATAATGTTTTGGGGTTCTATGTAATTTTCTAGCAAATAAATTATGATTTGTACATGTAGGAGAGAAATGTCAGAATTGGCCTGGGTGCTCCAGAAAGCCTGAAGGTGCTCCGTGCATGTTGGGCCTCTGTATGTGGCCACGCTGTGTAAAAGTCTCACTGACATGTGGTATCCCCATACTCAGGAGTAATAGCAGAATGTGTTTTGGGGATGTAATTTGTGGTATGCACATGCGGTGTGTGAGAAATAACCTGCTAATATGACAATTTTGTGAAAAAAAAAAAAATCTTGATTTTGCATAGAATTATGGGAAAAAATGACAACTTCAAAAAAGTCACCATGCATCTTTCTAAATACCTTGGAATGTCTTCTTTCCAAAAAGGGGTCATTTGGGGGGTATTTGTACTTTTCTGGCATGTTAGGATCTCAAAAAATTAGATAGGCCGTCAGTACTTCAGGTGTGATCAATTTTCAGATATTGGCAACACAGCTTTTGGACTCTATTGCCCTGTACACACGGTCGGATTTTCCGACGGAAAATGTGTGATAGGACCTTGTTGTCGGAAATTCCGACCGTGTGTAGGTTCCATCACACATTTTCCATCGGAATTTCCGACACACAAAGTTTGAGAGCAGGCTATAAAATTTTCTGACAACAAAATCTGTTGTCGGAAATTCCGATCGTGTGTATACAAATCCGACGCACAAAGTGCCACGCATGCTCAGAATAAATTAAGAGACGAAAGCTATTGGCTACTGCCCTGTTTATAGTCCCGACGTACGTGTTTTACGTCACCGCGTTCAGAACGATCGGATTTTCCGACAACTTTGTGTGACCGTGTGTATGCAAGACAAGTTTGAGCCAACATCCGGCGGAAAAAATCCATGGATTTTGTTGTCGGAATGTCCGATCATTGTCCGACTGTGTGTACAGGGCATAAAACTTTCACAAAGACCAAATAATATACACCAATTGTACTTATTTTTACCAAAGATATGTTTTGGCCAAAATTTACGAAGAAAAATTACGAATTTGCTAAATTTTATGATAGAAACAAAGAAAAATTCATTTTTTTACAGAATTTTCAGTCTTTTTTCTTTTATAGCGCAAAAAATAAAAAACCCAACGGTGATTAAATACCACCAAAAGAAAGCTCTATTTTTGTTAAAAAAGGGCAACATTTTCATATGGGTACAGTGTTGTATGACTGAGTAATTGTCATTCAAAATGTGAGAGCACCGAAAGCTGAAAATTGGTCTGGTTAGGAAGGGGGTTTAAGTGCCCAGTTGTCAAGTGGTTAAGATAAAAACCCTTCTGTGTGCAGCACCCCCCTCAACCCCCCTAATACTTACCTGAGCCCATCTCTATCCAGCGATGTTGCATGAAAGACTCGACTGTACAGGACTATCCCTCCTGATTGGCTGAGACAGCAGTGGGGCACCATTGGCTCTCGCTGCTGTCAATCAAACTCAGTGAGCCAATGAGGAGAGAGAGGGGGCGGGTGCCAGGCCGGACCACGACTCCATGTCTGCATGGACACAGGGAGCTTTAGCTTGGCTTGGGTGCCCCCATAACAAGCTGCTTGCTGTCGGGGCACTCAGCAGGGGGGAGGGACCAGAAGCATCAAAGAGGGACCCGAGAAGAGGAGGATCTGGGCTGCTCTGTGCAAAACCACTGCACAGAGGAGATAAGTATAACATGTTTGTTATTTTAAAAAAAATTAAAAATTAGACTTTCCAATCACTTTAAATTGCAGGCCATTAATTCTTAAATGTGGTGGCTGAATTATCCTTCTTTTTTTAGGATTTCTTCCTTTGATTCCATCTGGTGTTCAAGTCCGTATGTCTGCTATTTTTCAGCTTACTATAACATACCAAGTTGTCCAGAAAAAGTAGCAGTTGGGTTGCGATAAACCTTTTACCACTGACAGGTGTGCTTACAATGGTCAGCTTTTATTTATTTTTGTAAAACCTTTATCCCAAAAGGAACAAATCTGTTGCTGTACCTGCTTTTAAAGTGTTAGCTTGAGTTCAGCTTCAATTTGTTAGTCATGTCCAACTAGTCATGTCCATCTAAGACTGACAATGCTGCTGTGCAAAGGTGTCTGTTTTACTACTTCATTTAGATTGCAAACACATTGACACAGGAACTGTGTTACTAGCAGGATTACCTGGTGAAAAAAAGAAAAAAAAGCCTAAAGAAAAATAATGCTGCCACCACATCTAAGGATTGATAAGTTGCAATATATTACATTTTTGTTTTTGGGTTTAATGCCGATTTCATAATGAAGCAGTGTGGGGTTGGGCTTGGCCCCTTAGTTCCAGTAAGGCGAACTCTTAACCTCCCTGGCGGTATGATTATTTCAGATTTTTGCGTCTCAAAGCGGTACAATTATTTTGCATAGAAATATGGCGTTTTATATTGTAGGCCTGTAATTCTTAGCAATAACACACTTATATCTGTCCACCAAGAGTCTAGTAGATATCCCGGGTATGATGAAGTTTGAAACACAAAATCATAAATTTTAATATAATAAATAAATATAAATAATTAAAAATATAATATAATAATAATAAAATAAATTTCCCCACGATTCACTATCGCTTAATTCTGCAAGTGTTCTAATATACTATTACTGTTTTCTAGCTGGTCTAAAGCCACTTTTGACGTAAAGGGACACTTTTTGGTTGCTATGGACAATCTCCAGTTTCCAGGCAGAAAGAACAGTATATATAACATAAAACTGCATGCAGGGCATAGGACAAAGCACTGGGGACAAAAGGGAAGTGAAATGATTTCATACAGTACTTTAATCTGTAAGATTACAGTACTGTATGTGTTATGAATTTTACATTTTTTTTAAATTTGCCGCCAGGCTACGCCCCCGTGCGTTGCGACGCTCACAGGGAATGGAGCCTGGCACAGAGAGGCTTCGGCAGAGGACAGAGCCCGCAGACAGCGCGGGGGGACATCTCAGGATCCTGGGGACAAGGTAAGTATACTGCACTAGGATCCTGAGATGTAATCCCGAGTGTGGCTCGGGGTTACCGCTAATGGTGCTGAAATTTATCCCCCGAGCCACACTCGGGAATACCGTCAGGGAGGCTACGGGGTCAGCATATCAAAACATTTTGGACAATTTCACGCGACCAACTTTGTGGGAACAGTTTGGGGATGATGGCCCCTTCCTGTACCAACATGTCTGCACACCAGTGCACAAAACAAGGCTCCACACCAAACCCATTGAGCAATGGGGTTGATTTACTAAAAATTGAGACTGCAAAACCTGGTGCAGCTCTGCACAGAAGACAATCGGCTTCCTTTCCTTTTTTTTTTTTTTGTCAAGGCCTAAAGTGGAACTTCACTCTCTCAATAAACATGAACTATTTTTAATCCTTAAAGTGGGGTTCCACCCAAAAAAACAAAACTAACTGAAAAATTGTAAAAAACAACAAAACAAAAAAAACATTTGAATATATATATATTTTTTACTTACCTCTAAATGCCTGTTGCTAGGTGGTCCCTCGTAGTCTGCCTCTTCCTTTGCCTGGGCTGGTGACATCACTTCCCCCCAGGCACAGAAAGGGCTCGGCTCTGCTCCCTCCCTCCTGTCAATCATCTGGAACCCATTACAGGTCCCAGGTGATTGAGCGGCCAATCATGGCGCGCGGCGCCGCTCGCGCTTGCGCAATGGGTGCCAGGCTGTGAAGCCACAGCCCGGCGCCCACAGTTGAAATGTTGGCGCCGACGAGCGGAGGGGGGGACGAGCGGGGCTTCGATCCCCCGCATCGCTGGACCCTGGGACAGGTAAGTGTCCAATTAAAAGTCAGCAGCTGCAGTATTTGTAGCTGCTGACTTTTAATTTTTTTTTTTTTAATGGAGCCCCTGGGTGGAACTCCTCTTTAAGCTGCTGGCATTAGTAAATAGATGCATGGGGGAGTTCACTTTGAATATTAAAAATAAATGAAATAGCATTTTTGCTTTGTGGTGCTCAGATGCAGTGTAGTTCCACTTTATTTGAACAAGCTGAAGTTAAAAGCTGATTGGCTACCATGCATAGCTGCACCAGATTTTGCACTATCCAGTTGTAATAAATCAACGCCCTATGCCTTTATGCAGCTGGCTTTGTGTTTAATTAAAGTCAATAATGGAATGAAACATTTTACAATGCATTTTGATGGTCTGGAAATAGGATAAAATGTAGGAACCAAAGCAATATTTGTTTTGAAGATATCGAATTTGCCGCTCTGTGTAGGAATGGCGGGCATGGTTTGATTCCTGTAGAAGACACTATGTAATTGATTTACTAGTAAAAGCAAAAAGGCTATTCTATAAAAAGGGTGGGGGGACTTTGTGGTACTTTAAATGAAACTTATGTGAATACGTCTCCATCCCTAAATCAGTAGAAACAAAAAAGAAATAGATGGGACTTTACATGAGGTATGTGCGGCAGCAAAAAAACAGTCAGTGTAAAAACACAATGTTTATTTCTTGGTAATGATTGCATAGCATGTTAAAAAGTCCATTCATGGGTTTGTGTCCATATTGACAACATGTAACAAAACATTGTAAATAAAACTGGCAACAACAACAAATTGATACATTGTACAATAGATATATGGAAACTGACAACAGCATCAAATGATACAGAATTTTCACTTTGCAAGAATTTTTTTCTCTTAGCTTAGTGCATGAGGTGAACCTCTGCTGACTTTATCCAATCATGTTTAAGCAACAATAATATTTTTTATTTTCCTTGCAACGTGATTGGGTATTCTTTGCAAAGGTCATTTTCACCACATTCACTGAGTTTACGGTACATTTCCTTGAACAGCCAATTTGCCTATAGTAAATCAACCCAAATCTGTTTAGAGAATGTATGGGTTTCCCCATAAGTTCTCCACAATATGAAAACATACTGGTTGGCTAATTGACCAAATTAGTGAAGTCATTATTCCTTCAAAGGCAGAGACTATTGTGAACAGTTCTCTGTAAAGCCTTGCATAAATGGTAGTACTATTTAAATGAGTAGAATACATAAAAAAATATATATATATGGTTTTAACACCTCAGCCTTGTTCAATTAGATGTGGTTACATTTTTGGTTTATCAACAGAGGAAGATGTATCAAAAGTAGGAGGAAAAAGGTGGTTACCATATAAAAGGTTGATCAGGTTAAGATGAAAAAGCCCATAAACTTGACTTCTGGGAGTTCAGTGAGGCAAAGAAATTTAGTTACATAGTTGCATAGTAGGTGAGGTTGAAAAAAAGAGACACAAGTCCATCAACTTGTACTGCCATTGCTGACATTCTTCTGAAGATGTTTTTTGACAAGGTCATAGTGCTTTTTTGATTACGGGCCTAAAACACGTATGCCGCTAGTTGAGTCAAAGCAAAATCAGAACTCATCAGCAGCATATTTGTCCTGAGTCAATGATTCAGAAATGAGTGAAGCCAAGGGGTGAAAATGACAGGTAGGCAACTAAGATCACTCTGTATAGTTCTCTTTCAAAATGATTATACTTTACACCACAAAACACTTACATGAAAACGTGCCAGTCCGGTTGCAATGATGTTATGTCAGTAGGCACCATAAAGAAAGACTTTTCTCATTTTAACTTTTTCAAACATTTACAATAAAGAACATCACCTTGGAAGGGAGAATACATCTTCTAAATATGAGATATCAACAAGTGTCTGGGGAATGCCCAGGAAAAAGCCAAAGTCTACTTACCACCAGCTTGCAGACAACCAAATTGACCTATCTAACAGTAAGCGTTAAAAAAGGGGTTTAGTCCGCACGCATTTGCAAACGCATGCGTGAGCCACAGAGCCACGTCACGGCACCCTTGTATCTGTGGTCCTAACACTAAACTATGAGTGTCCCCACAGTGGAGGCACATGCATTTAATGGATAAATGAGAGCAGGTGGCTGGAGAGGAGCCCACCCCTCCTTAAAGGTACAGGAGCACACCAAACACCCAGCAATAGCACAATGGCTGCAAAGGTGTTGGTGCACTGCTGGACCAATACAAACACTCACGTGATAACACAAACTTGCCACCACTCTCATTTATAGCTGGCTATCGCAGTAAGCAGCTTTGGGAGGCTAAAACAGGTACCAACAAGTGTCTGGGGAATGCCCAGGAAAAAGCCAAAGTCTACTTACCACCAGCTTGCAGACAACCAAATTGACCTATCTAACAGTAAGCGTTAAAAAAGGGGTTTAGTCCGCACGCATTTGCAAACGCATGCGTGAGCCACAGAGCCACGTCACGGCACCCTTGTATCTGTGGTCCAGACACTAAACTATGAGTGTCCCCATATGAGATATGTATCATTTTCATGTACACTACTGTGAAAATGTTTTAGGCAGGTGTGAAAAAATGCTGTAAATTAAGAATGCTTTCAGAAATAAAAGTGTTAATAGTTTTTTTATCAATGAACAAAATGGAAAGTAAATGGACAGAAGAAAAATCCAAATCAAATCAATATGTATAATTCTTCTAGGTACACTTGCACACTGTTTTTGAAGGAACTCAGCAGATAGGTTGTTCCAAACTACTTGGAGAATTAACCACAGATCTTCTGTGAATGTAGGCTACCTTAAATCCTTCTGTCTCTTCATGTAATCCCAGACAGACTCGATGATGTCCTTCTGTTTCTTCATGTAATCCCAGACAGACTCGATTATGTTGATGATGTTGAGATCAGGGCTCTGTTGGGGTCAAACTATAACTTTTGAGATTCCTTGTTCCTATTTACACTGAAGATAGCTCTTAATGACATTGGCTAGGGTTGTTGTCCTGCTGCAGAATAATTTGGGGTCAATCACATGCCTCCCTGATGGTATGGCATGATTGATAAATATCTGCCTGTATTTCTCAGCATTGAGGACACCATTGATCCTGACCAAATCTTCAACTCCATTTGCCCTAAACTTGCAAAGAATCTCCACTATGCTTCACTGTTGCCTACAGAGACTCATTATTATACCGCTCTCCAGCCCTTCTGAGAAAAAACTGCCTCCTGCTACAGCCAAATATTTCAAATTCAACTCATTAGTCCAGAGCACCTGCTGCTATTTTTCTGCAACCCAGTTACTATGTTTTTGTGCATAGTTGAGTCATTTATCCTTGTTTCCACATCTGTGGTATGGCTTTTTGGCTGCAATTCTTGCATGAAGACCACTTCTGGCCTGACTACTCCAGACATTAGATGGGTGTGCCTGGGTCCCATTGGTTTCCGCATCCTTGCCGCTCTTACAGTAAAGAACCCTCTACGTAGTTTAAGGTTAAACCTCTTTTCTTCTAATTTTAATGAGTGGCCACATGTCTTGTTAAACTCCCTTCAGCGAAAAAGTTTTATCCTTATTGTGGGGTCAACAGTACGGTATTTATAAATTTAAATCCTATCCCCTCTCAAGTGTCTCTTCTCCAGAGAGAATAAGTTCAGTGCTCACAACCTTTCTTCATAACTAATATCCTCCAGACCCTTTATTAGCTTTGTTGCCCTTCTTTGTACTTGCTCCATTTACAGTACATCCTTCCTGAGGATTGGTGTGGAGAACTGGACAGCATACTCCAGGTGAGGCCGGACCAGAGTCTTGTAGAGCGGGAGAATTATCATTTTATATCTGGAGTTAATCCTCTTTTTAATGCATGCTAATATTCTGTTTGCTTTGTTAGCAGCATATTTCATGTCTGAGGTTTTACAACCACTTTAAACTGAACAAGCTGAAGTTAAAAGCTGATTGGTTACGATGCACAGCTGCACCAGATTCTGGGTGCACCAGGTTTAGTAAATCTCCCCCAACATATTGGGCATTACCAATAATACAACCAATAGCTATTTTTTCACAAGTACGTTTTTTGTTTAGGTGCCTTAATACAATGAACTATTTTAAGGCTATTTGTATTTGTTTTCCCAAGTTAAAAAAAATTCCTTAAGCCATGCTGTCATATGGTGTTGTGTATATCTACATTTTTACCTTCTTAAACAAATCTCATAATCTCTGTATATGTACTACCTGGAAGCATACATTTATGGAATGTTCCAAAACAGACAACACTGAAACAAATCCAATATTCTGTCCAAATCTTAGCCTGCTGAATAAGCATTTCACCAAATAGTGCCAACGTTTTCAGTGGTTCTGTACAAGAAAAGCTAAGTTAATGCTACTCAGCCTTCAGATACTTAGTGTAAAAGCCTTTTTTTTTCTGTGGGATGAGTACATGATTTGGATGAATTATTGACTCTCTTCTACCACCCAAGAAGTTGAGTAATATCTTAGAATTAAAAAAGACCCATTGTATTATAATAATTACAGACAACATGATTTCCTCTTATGCACTGGTTCACACACAGATAGTTCTGTAGTATTGTATGTTTAGGGCTCATGCACATAGTCTCAAAGGTGAAGCATTTTTATCAGTATAGTATTTTTTCTTTTTACAAACCTGAATAGAGTTTCATTGTTTTATATGGGCCCATGCGCATGCTGGGTAAAGATTAATGAATTTTTGCTACGTTCAGATCCGTAAAATCAAAATGCCAAAATCTGTATCAGAGGTCAGTAATTTATGCATGCACACATATAAATAAACTTAAATGCATGTACATATGTATACACATAAATTTAATGGATGGAATGGAAGTAGAATTTTTCGGTCTATAAATGCGACTATATACTCATGAAAACGAAAGCACTTTATGGACCACCACTTGCATTTTTTTATGCAGGCTCTTTCTGCCAGCCTCCAGATATGGAGTAAAAGGAAATGTTCTCAAACTTCTTCTTCAACTTCCAAGTTGACGTCTGGCAGCAGACAAAGCCATGGCTTTGCAATTGTAGTTCTTGGTGGTAAAGTTAAAGCCACCCCACCAACAATGAATCAGTAAGTTAGAGCAGACATAGTTCATGATAGGTACACAAATGTTCGGGGTAACACTTTAGATATTGATTACCTCTTGCAGAGTTCTGCCATAGTACCCCATTATAAATTTTTTGCCATAGTACTCCATTGTAAAAATTAAAATCTCTAGCAGAGACTTTTTCTGTTGTGCCTGTCTTCACTTAATTCTTATTAGTGGGCTTATTAATTTTCTTATTATTACAGGTACTTATATACAATAGAACCATCATTTTATGCAGCACTTTACATGTATATTGTACATTCACATCAGTCCCTGCCTTCAAAGAGCTTACAATCTAAGGTCCCTAAGGCATATTCATACATACACATACATGGCTCAATTTAGACAAGAGCCAGTTAACCTACCAGCATGTCTTTGGAGTGTGGAAGGAAACCAGAGTACCTGGGGGAAACCCAAGCATGCAAATTCCAGGCAGGTAGTACCGTGGTCAGGATTTGAAACAATGACCCAAGGGCTGCTAGGTGGAAGTGCTAACCACTGTACTGTCCCACTTATACTAGAAAGGATATGATTGGAGCTTAAGTCATGCATGTATAGAATAGTCTATGGCAGAATAATAAACTGACAGTGGATTACCACAATCCTGAGCTAACTTCAGCAAAAAAGTGAATGCCAAAAGAATCAGTAAATAGAGTAATAGATATCTGAAGTTATATGTAAATCCTGACTTGAATTCTTGTTGAGTTATTGACACAATGACACATCAGCCTGTATATAATTACATTTAAATGCTACAAAAATCTTCATCTTGGCAAGTAAAGAAAACACATAAACCCATACAGTATATGGTATATTGCATAAAATAATACATTATGCACTGCTTGTGAGCGAGCCTTTTCACTGATTGATGATGAACTGCCCATTGTTGTAATAACTACGTTATCATTAAATCAAATATAAGCAATAGTCTGTATATATGTATACTACATATATATGTATTTGATTTAACGATAATGTTTCTCAGGCTAGTTAATTATTATACAGTATATTCATTTTACTAGCTGCTCTTACTTCCTGCTTATGATTTGCCCTCTTTAAAAGCTAAGGTCTTAGTAACTTTAATGTGTACATTGGATAACTCAACAGTGTTGAAGGGTCTGACGTAAATGACCCTGCTCACTCACCAAGCATGATGTTAAAATGGAAACAAATAAGCCAAATATCTCCAAAATGATATGTAGTAATGTTGGCACATCTCACTGTGTACAGTGTTCATCATGATCCACTGCTAAACTCCAACAAGCATTTCTTCTTTCACATATAATCCCTGGATATAAATTATCATTGTTTGTATTGTTATCCCTTTTTAATGTTCAAATGAGGAAGGATGCAAGTAAAATTATTTGATTTTCAAACTTTTTATTGCAGAAGTCAGGCATACTAATCTATTACAATCCCAGCATGACTATTTTTCCTGAATTGCAACATTTTGTTCATCTGTTTATGGAGGATTTGTAGTAATCATCTTTTTCAATAAGTGTACTTAGGTAATTAATCATAACTAAGCAGATCTTTTCTGTACATTGGTGTCTGTTTTTATTGAAACTGCTCGTGAAGCGTACCACAGTATAATATGAATTACACCCTTTATTTATACTGCATTGGGCAGGAAAGTGTGATTTTCTCTCACCCTTACAAAACATTTTGTAACATTGTACTAATAACGAGTACATCAAAAGCAGAAATACTCAATAGGACTAGGTGGCTTTGAATCGGTCAGCAATCAAGCATGTTAAAATTGCATTAATAATTGATTAACCACTTCAGCTCTGGAAGGTTCCCCCCCTCCCTTTATGACCAGGCCATTTTTTGCAATACGGCACTGCATTACATTAACTGACAATTGCCTGGACCTGCCATGCTGTACCCAAATAAAATTGATTTCCTTTTTTTCCCACAAATAGAGCTACCACCATTTTGGTGGTATTTGATCACCTCTACTGTTTTTATTTTTTGCGCTATAAAGAAAAAAAGACTGACAATTTTGAAAAAAAAGCCAATATTTTTTATTTTCTGCTATAAAACATACCCAATAAGGAAATGTAAAAAAATCTAATTTCTTCATCAGTTTGTGGCAATATGTATTCTGCTACATGTTTTTGGACGAACAAGTGCCCCCCCTCCTGGACCATACCAAGCCACATGCCCTCAACATGGGGGATGGTTTACCCTGCCCACCCCAAAGCACCTTGTCTCCACGTTGATGGGGACAAGGGCCTCATCCCCACAACCCTGGCCAGTGGTTGTGGGGGTCTGCGGGCAGGGGGCTTATCAGAATTTGGAAGCCCCCTTTAACAAGGGGGGCCCCCAGATCCTGTCCCCCATGTGATTGAGTATGGGGTACATTGTACCCCTACTCATTCACCAAAAAAGTGTCAAAAAGTAATAAAAACACAGACACCGTTTTTGACAATTCCTTTATTAAAAAAATTTAAAAACAGTGTCTCCCGCTGTAAATCCATTGTCAATCATGCTGCCCGCCGCACTAAAAAAAAAAATATCCGCTCACGAGGACGGCTGACCGCCGAATGCCTCATCTGCTGTTTGATAGTTCTTATATAGGTAAGGGCGGGCCACCTGGCAACATCACCTGGTGGCACGTCCCCCTCATGACATCACTTACCCAACATGCACTGATTCATGACGTGAAAGCACCCACCCCCACATGTTGAGGGCATGTGGCCTTGTATGGTTCAGGAGGGGGGGTGCTCGCTCGTCCCACCCCCTTCCCTGACCTGCCAGGCTGCAAAGCTCAGATTTTTTTTTTCATCATTTTTAATTGTCGGCATGTTTTTTTTACAAAAAAACTCAGGGGAACTCGCTGACAGCTGATGAATAAACCGCCATTAAGGACGCGGCGGCTCCCTTCCCGGCCCGCTTCTTAACAACCAGCTATTTGTCAAAAAACAATACGGGGGACCCCCAACCCCCACGCTGTTTTTTGACAAATACCGCATGTGATACCACCAGCAAAACCCTGGTGATAAATATTGCATGTTTTTTACTCTCTGGTCTGTTTGTGAATTGGACTGAAGAGCTTTTTAAACTATATTTACCAGCACATTTTTAATTTTGCGGCAAACACCGCATAATCGTTATTACTTTTTTTGTGAATTGGACTTTATTTACTGCATAGAATAATTTATGCAAATGAGTCATGTAACTGCGTTATCGCATGCGGCAAACGTTAGTGAATTGACCCCAAAGAGGCTATTATCTCCCAAGTTTGTGGAGTGTGCAGTTAGCATTCTCCACGGTTTCAAGTATACGGGCAGTGAAACAAGAAATGTGCCTGTCACCTACGCAAAAGAGATTGGCACTACAGATTAGGAACATTTTTAATCAACACCAGACATTTATTATGCAGTTTTAGTAAGTCAGTGGCTACCGTTGAAGTGCCTATGACCTCGATGGGAAGGTCATCTGTAATCCTGAGTGATTTAAGTGACTCATAAGATCCAGCACCGATAAAAAAAACCAAAAAACTTGTATGCTGTGGCTGTCACTTCTGACCTGATGTCCAACAGCAGACACCATCAGGCTACTCCCAAACAGCTTGCTTCTAGTTCTGTTAGGGCCTCTAGGTGTTTTCATTTTCAAATCAGAAAACATCCTCTTTGAGAAAACGTATGTATACATCCAATGTAAGAAAAACAAACAAACAATAAAATAGACAAAATATAAAGAATTATAAAGAAAGGGGGAGGAGGAAAGACAAATAGACATTGACAATCATGATACCAAATTAAATGTCAAATCATAAAAGGTTGGAACTCATACCCTATCAGGGACATATACATGATCATGGAAATCAAGTCAGTTAGTGGGATAGAAAGACAGAGCAGGTAGGGTCTCTAGGTTTACAGCACACAGGTCACCTAATCAAAGTGAAGACTGTGAAATAATAGCCAGTCCTGAAACCACCACAGAACTTCAGTACTTCGTTCAGCTTTCTTCAGCGGCAATATATAAGATTTTTTGATGGGATTGTAACTCTAATGAAGGCTGTTACACATGGGCCAAATATCGGTTCAACAGAAACTGGCTGGCATTCAGCCAGTGTGTACAGCAGCCTGTTCGAAAGAAGGCAGACATTATGCAACGGGCATGCTGGAAAACCAGCAACCTTATGCCACGTACACACGGCCGGACTTTCCGTCAGAATAGACTCCGGCGGTCTTTCCAACGGAGTTCCGCTGAAACAGAGTTGCCCCCAGATGATCACACCAAAGTCCGATCGTTTAGAATATGATGACGTACGACGGGACTAGAAAAAGGAAGTTCAATAGCCAGTAGCCAATAGCTGCCCTTGCGTCGTTTTTGGTCTGTCGGAATAGCATACAGACAAGTGGTTTTCCCGATAGGAACTGATTCAGTCGGAAAGATTTGAAACATGTTCTATTTCTAGGTCCGTCAGAATTTTAGAAAGAAAAAGTCCGATGAAGCTCACACACAATCGGAATATCCGACGGAATGATTCTGTCTGACCTTTTCTGCCAGAAAGTCCGGTCGTATGTACGCGGCATAACAGCATCTAATCAGTATAGTTAGTACAGTGAGCTCTCACAAGCTCCTCATTTTTTTTGTTCAGACCAAAAAAACTACCTGTGTATAGCCAGGCTTGAGAAAGATACAGATAAGTAGTCATGAGATTCAAATTCAGGTTGAGCTTAGATTCAACCCTCATTTCCAGAGTACAAATATAATATTATTTTTCAAATTAAAATTGCATTAAAGTCAAGGACGACTATATTTGATGAACACCTTTTGGCCCTTTGGAGGGTTGCTAGAAAAGATATTGTCACCGAAATGGCACAGTAAGCCACTAACATACAGAGCACTGCTGGATTTTGTTGTTTTCTTCTTTGTATATTTTACTATTATTTAGTGTTTCTTAACATATAACTGTAAAATACAGGCAAATCTGCTAACAAAAAATGCAAACATCTAAAACCCTGAATCAAAATTGACTGGTGTCCACTATATTGACCTATGCCTTACATAAAAGAGCTGTAGAAGCAGATGTTACTATTAGGGCTGCCACCTGTCCAGTTTTCTCTCGGGCAGTCTGGTTTTTGAATGATGTGTTTGGCTTTCCATCTTCCTCAGACCCGGACACATCCCGGGACTGCACCGGGAGTGACAAGTCTGATCCTCTTCTGATGTGTCTCCCCTCCCGATGGCAGCCTGTTTCAGAATGCCAGAGTGTCAGTGGATCAAAGCCCGCCTCCTCTCCCTCCTCCTTCTCTGCTCTTTTTACACACACACACACGCAAAGGAGGAGGAGGGGGAACAGGGACACGCTGAGCGAGGTCTGTACAAAGTTTTCTATGCTCTGTAGATGAGCTCTGTAGATGAGCTCTTGCTCTCTCCCCTCCCAAAGCACCACATAGCACATATCTGACCCCCCCTCCAGCACTAGCCCTTACCCCTCCCAAAGCATCCCTCCAGCACACATCCAACCCCCCCTGCAAGCACTAGCCCTCTCCCCTCCCAAAGCACCCCCCAGTATATATCCAAGCCCGCCCTGCTAGCTCTAGCTCTCTCCCCTCCCAAAGCACCACATAGCATATACCTGACACCCCCTCCAGCTCTAGCCTTCTCTCCTCGCAAAGCATCCTCCCAGCACACATCCAGCCTCCCCTGCAAGCACTAGCCCTCTCCCCTCCCGAAGCACCACCAAGCACAAATCTGACTCCCCTTCAACACTATAGCCCTCTCCTCTCCCATAGAGTCCCCCCCAGCACATATCTAACTCCCCCTACCCCTCTGCTAGCACTAGCCCTCTCCTCAGCACATATCTGACCCCTGCATTTTGTTCATTAATTATTTCTGACCCCCGCATTCCATGCAGAACACTCACAATACGGCCACACACATCGTTCACCATGGTGCACTATGCACGCCACATTACTGCTCTCTTTTGGGCTACAAAAAGTGTCCCAAGTCTTTTACAGTCTTATAGCGTATACTCCAAAGCATTGAATAAAAAATGCAACCGCTAAAGTGTTCGGGTTTGGCTTAAAGAAAAGGTAGCAGCCCTAGTTCCTATGTACACTGGATGTTGGAATGGTAATGGGCAGTACACATACAGTATATTACAATTAATTTTACACAAGGTGAAAATTTCCATCTAGGATGGTGCCCTGTGAAACTACACATGACAAAGGTCAGCATTCATAAAACATTTACTGTAAGTGAAGCAGTCACTGTAATTTAACACATACACCTATCGTGTGTTTGGTAAATGTCACATTCACTGCTTTATAAAGAACCACTGTACACTGATAAAGCGCTGTACAAACTGTTGGCACTATATAAATCCTGTATAATAAAAATAATAATAACATCATTGTTATGCAGGTTTGTCACATGTTTAGTCACAATCACAGCCCCTTTAAAGGACCGCTCCCTCTAATGACTTTCACCCAATAGGGTTTAATCGTACAGAAGAATAAAATATTCTGAGCATAAGAGATGATCCTAAGAATGAGGGACTGTTTTGGGTGGCAACAGCTGTTTGCCCTTTGGCTCCAGTGATAGAAATTAGCCCCTACAGTTATGGCTGTACCAGGAGGGTGTGCTAAAGGGGATCCCAGAGACCTGTAAGGTTGCAGTAGAAGATCTTAAGTCCCCACACTTGACCAATGAAGAAGAATTCCACTCATATATTCTTTCAATGTTTTAAAAGGTTTGAAACAGCATGCATAATAACAACTCTTTTGGTTGCTTTGGTAAAAAATAGAAAAGGTATTTAAAATGCAGAAACAACACAAAAAAATTTAAGTGGAAAAGTTTACAAGTCTGATTTTAATCAAAACCATCAAACATCTTTCTTACTATCAAAATGTGTTTGATTTATCGTCATATCATGTTAAGAAGCCACAAGAAAAAAAAGGCAAAGCGTAGGAGGAGGGTTCATGTGATCCCTTTAAAATAGTGACAGGAAGAGGTAACTGTCACTGTGTATGGGCAAACAAAGGGTATGTCAGTGTGAGGAAAGACCTGTTTTTCATTGCAGTGGCACCCAGGATAAACTTTTTGTGGTAAATCTCACAGTCTGTTTCAAATGAAGGTGTTCCCTTCATGATGAATATGAATCACTGAATTTTGTGACCTTACAGTTAAAGGCGATCTTTAACCACTTCAGCCCCGAAAGGTTTTACCCCCTTCATGACCAGGCCATTTTTTGCGATACTGCGTTATTTCAACTGACAATTGCATCGTGCGATGCTGTACCCCAAAAAAAATTATGTCCCTTTTTTTCCCAGAAATAGAGCCTTCTTTTGGTGGTATTTGATCACCTCTGCAGGTTTTATTTTTTGCGCTATAAGCACAAAAATACCGACAATTTTGAAAAAAAAAATATATATATTTTTTACCTTCAGCTATAAAACACATCCACATTTTTAAAAAAGTCTCATTTCTTCATTAGTTTAGGCCAATATGTATTCCGGTACATATTTTAGGTAAAAAAATCCCAATAAGTGTATATTGATTGGTTTGTGCAAAAGTTATCGCATCTACAAACTACGGGATATTTTTATGGCATTTTAATTTATTTATTTTTTTTACTAGTAATGGCGGCGATCAGAGATTTTTAGCGGGACTTCGACATTTGTGGCGGGCAAATCGGACACCTAACTGACACTTTTGACACTTTCAGTGTCATTTTGACACAGTGTCATTATTACAGTGATCAGTGCTAAAAATATGCGCTTTTATGCCGCGTACACACGAGCGGACTTTACGGCAGACTTGGTCTGGCGGACCGAACTCCGTCGGATAATTTGATCGTGTGTGGGCTCCAGCTGACTTTTTTTCCCAAAAGTTCGACGGACCTAGAAATGAAACATGTTTCAAATCTTTCCGACGGACTCGAGTCCAGTCGAAAAATCCGCTCGTCTGTATGCTAGTCTGACAGACTAAAACCGACGCTAGGTCAGCTATTGGCTAATGGCTATCAACTTCCTTATTTTAGTCTGGTCGTACGTCATCACGTACAAATCCGTCGGACTTTGGTGTGATCGTGTGTGTCCAAGTCCGTCCGTTTGTAAATCCGGCACATCTACGCTACAAAGTCCGTCTGAAAGATCGTCGGACCAAGTCTGCCGTAAAGTCTGCTCGTGTTTACACCGCATGTGTGTCCCTAGGGAGTGCTTTCTACCTGGGTGGGGGTTGCTCTAACTGGGTGAAGACAGAGATCTGGGTTCGTGCATAGCAGGAACCCATGAGCTCTCTATTCTTCCCTGTCAGAACGGCGATCTGCCTCGTTTACATAGGCAGATCGCCGTTCTGCCTCTCCCGGGAATGATCGCGGGTGGCCAGCAGACCTGTGTCCAATCAGCGAGCAATCTCACCTCCAGTGGCGCGCGCGTTCCCCAGTGTCTATTGCATGAAATTATATACAGGTACGTGACTTTGTGCAATAGAGCCGACCTGCCGCAGTAAATAGGCGGTCGGCAAGTGGTTAACATTTTTTCATGTAGCTTGTGTACACAGACATTTACATTGCTTCAAAATGACATAAGCAACTAGTTTAATCTGCTGCCACCCATGCCACACATATGCATTGTTCAGCCTAGGATGATCTGGACACAGACCCACTGTAGAACAGGTTATCCAGTCATTGGCCTAGGATGATCTAGACACAGACCCACTGTAGAACAGGTTATCCAGTTATTGGCCTAGGATGATCTGGACATAGACCCACTGAAGAACAGGATATCCAGTCATTGGCCTAGGATGATCTGGACATAGACCCACTGTAGAACAGGTTAACCAGTCATTGGCCTAGGATGATCTGGACACAGACCCACTGTAGAAAAGTTATCCAGTCATTGGCCTAGGATGATCTGGACACAGACCCACTGTAGAACAGCTTATCCAGTCATTTGCCTAGGATGATCTGGACACAGACCCACTGTAGAACAGGTTATGCAGTCATTGGCCTAGGATGATCTAGACACAGAACTGTTTATCCTCAAGTTGTAAAGCGCTGCATAAACTGTTGGCGCTATAGAAATCCTGTATAATAGTAATAATAATAATATTAATAATTAGAGCCAAAACTGCGAGCCAGGTCTTCTCGTCCACATCAGTGCCTGACCCCACAAATGCGCTTCTGAAAGAATGGTCAAACATTTCCATAGATACACTCCTAAACCTTGTGGACAGCCTTCCCTGAAGCTGTTATAGCTGCAAAGGGTGGGCCAACTCAATATTGAAGCAGGGAAAATCATCATTCGACCCCAGAGGGGGTCCCGACCCACAGGTTGAGAACCACTGCACTAGCAGCTCAAGAGAAGTTTCAGCAATCGCGTTTCACACAACTGTGCTTAGTCATTGCTGTTTCTGTTTCAACTGAATCTTAAACCCTATAGACTAAAGCCTCGTACACACGATCGGATTTTCCGACAGGAATTGTGTGATGACAGGCTGTTGCCGGAAAATCCAACCGTTTGTACGCTCCATCAGACAATTGTTGTCTGATTTTCCCCAGACAAACGTTGGCTGGCAGGCTTTAAAATTTTCCGCGGACAAATGTCTGTTGTCGGATTTTCCGAGTATGTGTACACAAGTCCGTCGGACAAAAGTCCAAAGTACAAACACGCATGCTCGAAAGCAAAGACGAGCCAGAAGCGGCCGGTCTTGTAAACTAGCATTCGTAATGGAGAATTAACATTCGTGACGTGGCAAATTATGAAATTTTGAAATGGAGCGCACAATTCTCTTCTTCTTTAATGGGATCATAATGAAGCTGCTTTGCTGGTGATACTGATGGAGTTATTGCAAACAAATTTTCAAAGGCTTTTTTTTTCTAGTGATATCAAGAATAATATTATTATGCTTGTTATTTTTTTTTTTTGATGCAAGTTACTACAACATTATCCCGACATTACTACGACATTATCCCGTAGTTTTTAAGATCAAAGATACAATTATGTTGGTGTCCTTTGTTAATTTTACATTGTATTTTTTAAAATGTAACTGCCTACTCCCAAACTGTCATTTGAAGTAAAACACATAGCCAAGTATTATTCTACACAATTTTTATTGTGTATTAAAAAAAAAAACAAATAAAATTAGGCATGCTATCTGCCAATAGAACTTAACCAAAAAATGCATTCTATGCATCCAAAAATCTAGAAAATATACCAAATCAAATCATTATTCAACCAAAAAATAAAATAAAAGCCTCATGCATGTGTCCTGCTTCTTAATATAGGGGGTCAAAAATGCCAAGAGTTGGTGAAAGCAGGGGTCCGTCATCCGGGCATAATTTTGAAAATCATTTGGATTATTCTCCTGGAGCTCCCGCAGCAAAGGCATATGACATAATTGGTCAAGATTAATTAATCAACCAATTTTTGGTTCAAGAAATCCTCCTCCTCCTCTTGTTCCTGGACTGGACTTGGGTCAAAGCAATAACTCCAAGGCCAATAATAAATAACACGTTATCTCCTCCGATTCCGCAACATAGCTGGTTGACAAACGGCCGCTCAGAAACTAACTGAAAAGTGCGAAATGAAAAGCACGCCAATCAACACTCACCAAATTTCTACTAACACAAAGTTAGCAGAAGGAGCCCAAAGGGTGGCACTAAAGAGCTGAAAAACCACATAGTACGTCACTACATTCGTGTTTGTTGGCCGACAATTGTGTGCCCTTTGTATGCAAGACAAGTTTGGGGTCAACGCCCTTTGGACAAAAGTCCGAGGTTTTGTCTGCTGAAAATCCGATCGTGTGTACGAGGCTTAAGACTGGGATGCCATTAAAGTATAAAGGCAGGCGCCCCAATACTTATGGTAATATAGTGTATGTAAACAGTGTGCACACCACACATGTGAGGCATTGTCGAAATCGTCAGAGCTAGAGAAATAATTCTAGCATTAGACCTTTTTTGTAACTCTAAACTGGTAACCTGTAGAAATTTTTAAAGCATTGCCTATGGGGATTTTTAAGTACCGTGGTTTGGCGCCATTCCACAACCTCACACAATTTTAATGCATGACATGTTAGGTTTCTATTTACTTGGCATAACATCATCTTTCATACTATACAAAAAAAAAATGGGGTATATATTTTCTTTTTTTTTTTATCCATTAAAATGTATTTTTTTCAAAAAAATTGCATTTGAAAACCACTGCGCAAAAACCGTGTGACATAAAAAAATTGCAATGACTGCCATATTCTTTTTCTCTAGGGTCTCTGCTAAATATATATATATATATATATATATATATATATATATATATATATATATATATATATATATATATATATATATATATATATATATATATATATATATATATATATATATATATATATATATATATATATATATATATATATATATATATATATATATATATATATATATATATATATATATATATATAATGTTTGGGGGTTTTACTTCTAAGTAATTTTCTAGCAAAAAATACTTATTTTTACTTGTAAACAACAAGCGTTAGAAAAAGTCTTGGTTAGTAAGTAGTATATCTTCTAATACTAGCTTTTTATTGTTTTTGCACGTTACAGTAGTTCCTTCTAAAATAGTTTTTCTATAAATTATAATGCATCTTTTGTACAAATTGCAATCTAGTATTAGTAATATCAATATTTCTGGGCCGAAATATTTTCCCCAATGTCAATCTATTTCTTAAGAGTATCTTCAGCTAATTCTCTTTTTTTATAGCCCATTCTCTTCACAAAGTGCAAAGGTAGGTTGAACTGAAGGACAAGCAATCAGATGTGTTTTGGTGTGCCTCCTGGATCAATACATTTAGAGCTGTTTGTGTGCTTATTTTGTTTTTTGAGTGTGTCTGAAGCCAAATTTCTTTGTTGTAGTTCTGAGTAGAGGGGCAAAACTTTAGAATACCAGTGAGGTTTTTATTGCTGCCAATCTCCCCTCTGTGTTCACCCTCTCTATTTGTTCTGATGACTATTTTCATCTTCACCTGCAAAGGGATAGAGTGGAAATTCCTAAGGCTGGATTCACACCTAAACATTTTTAGTGCTTTTTGCATTTTGTAGATTTGCACTACAGTCCATTTAACATGGTTTCCTATAGAACACGTTCTGTAGTGCAAATCTGCACATGCAAAAAAGCACAAAAAATGCATAGGTGGGAATCCAGCCTAAGATGAAATTTCTCTAGACTTTAGAGAGATTTCTTTTCATTCCCCATTGTGTCTCTGTGATAGGAGCTGAGGGGAAATGTATCCAAAGGAAGAGCAAAATAAAAAAGTACATGTTTTATTCATTCCTTGTTCTTTCCAAAACTAAAAAGTTTTGACTTCAGATATACTTTAACAAAAATTGTTACTGTGACAGTTTTCCTTATATAAGATGTACAGTATATAAGATATGTGTTAAATATGGATATGATTGAACAGATTCATTAATATAATAAAAACATCCCATCATACAAACATCAGTAGACAATATGCTTTATCTTCCTTCACACCAAGCCCTGCTCATCCTCTTTTTCACCTATCAAATACAAGTTTCACCATTATACCACCTTATCAACATGTTACTCTAGAACTTGCTTATAGGTACGTTTGACATTCATTGCATTCTGTACGTGTGGTACTAGTATACAGTACTAAAATAATTTTTTCCCTTTTCATGCAATTTCAATTTTACGGTATTACTAATCAAGATTTCTTGATTTGCTTTTATTATGATTATTTGGTTGCATGTGTAGCCCTGCAGAAAATCATTATCATGTTGGACTTATACAATCATAGCACAATGATTATCACTCTCAGGAAGTACACTTGGGCAGGACAGCTTATCTTGTAATGCACAGGATCTAGATAGCAATATCAAACTGTGATAGAGTAAGCACAAGGAAAAAAGATTTTCATCTTGTCAAGGAAGAGAATACAAACAGGAAAGAATATCTATTATATTATTAACATATTATCCCTTTTCTTTTACTACTCACTGATCTTTAAATGAATTCATGCTATATAGAAACATATACATATGGGTATATAGGCACATTAAAATGCAGTATACAGGCACATTGTATACAGTATGCAAAAGTGTAGTTGACATCAATTCAAATTTTGTCTTTTTCCTAATTTTTCAATGGTAAATGTAATTAGAAGTCAATGATAACTGTATTCCTGCATGCACTCAAAAGCGTCCAATAAAAAAATATGAATAATTTCAGATGATGGGAGATCGACTGTGTATCTGATTGCAATGATCAGATTAGAGCGAAATGCTTGAAAACGGTCAGTCATTATCTGCAGATGTTTGTTGTTTACAGTTTATACCATTCTAAAATTATTTTCCCTTCAATTTGTGGATCACTTAATAGAGATATGCTTTGTTGCACTTATTAGCTGGGTTGATTAGGTCCTTGGCAATTGCAATGAGGATTAATCGCAATACAAAACCTGTGTTAAAGGTAACCTGAGAGAAAAAGGTAGTTTGCCATTGTTGGTCTCTATTTTTGAAACAGTTAGCTGACTGTATTTCATTTTGATCCAATGGCAAACTTTTGGCTACATGCTTGCCCTGGTGAGTTACTCAGAGAACAATGAAGCCACAAACATCCAAAAAATTAGCACTGTTAAGGAAATCAGCAGTGGGAACCTATATATTAATTTGTTTAACAATTGTGTTTTCCCTAGGGGACATTCTGGGATTTGTAATTTCTTCTGTCGTCCAGTCTCCTATGCTCTTATCAGGTAGCAAACCAATTGCCATTGACTGGACTCCGGTGGATTATAGGCAGATAAACTGTGTTAAAGTAGTAGTATGTCACTGTAATATGGAGAGCCTAGGATCACCAGCCAGCTGCTTGTAAAATTAAACAATCTTCAATGGACTTCCAAAACAAGCAAACAAAATGGGTTTCTTCAGCAAAAGTGGGACAAACAGTCCATATTTCTGGTATCATAAAGATAGCTTAATGGCTACCAGTTCCACACTTTGATTTGGGGTTCTCATCTGCTTCTGGAGTGCCACAAATGCCTCAAGAGCTTAGCCAAAAAACTATCTCAGTCTCCAGATGGTCTACAGCTCCTCACAGCTGTGAATCACTCCACTTTACCTCAGACTCCTTCCTGCCCCTTTCAAGCCTCTCTTGCAAGTGGATTAACCCTTTTGGGAACCAAAGTTCCTGTAATTGTGGTTTGGAGGCTCTTTCCAAAACAAAGTCTTTCCAAGCTTCCAAACTCCAGTTCCCAGCTAAGGACTTACCAATCTAGAGAGTACTTTAAGTCAGTCCTTTCCTTTCCAATGGACTACCCCAGAACACCTCACCCTGCATCTTTTTAAGCCCCGGATATACAGATCTCAAATAAGAACTTACCTATCTAGAGAGTACTTTAGGTTAGTCCTCTCCTCTCTGACAGATTACCCCAGAAACATACGTGGATAGGACCAGAACACATTCTTAGGCTACATTCACAGTGGCGATTAGGGCTGGAGTGAATTGTAGCAGCAGGAAACAGAGATTCCTGCTGTGGATCTCAGCGGTTAGGTGTGGCCACAGCTATTGTCTGCTCTCTGCACAGCAAGAGATTACCTGGGGTAATCACTGCTGGATGCACTTTCAGAATGGATACCACCCCCTACAGGTCATTTCATATAAATGGGGGCTCATTTGTGCCCAAAAGAGGTCGGTTAGGGGAAAGTCTGCCAAAATGTAGCCATTACCCTGTCAGATTGCACCACCCCTTGGGGGACCCTCAACAGAGTCCCCAATGGGGTAGGGCACCTATGGACTTACATGGACTTGTGCTACCTGTTGCTTATGGATTATTGCTACCTCATGTGGATTACAATCAGTTATGGACTCATGCATTGGAAAAGACTCTTTTATGGACTTTACTACCTAAAGGTATGACTAACTCATGGGGCACTATTCAAGGGTACTTAGAGAACTTTGTTAGGAATGTGTTGAAGATGTTATCTAGTACTGCTCAAATGTCTTATTTAAAGCGGGGGTCCACCTATCTATCGTTTTTTTTTTTTGGAGTTCATTCACAAACTTTTCTTCTCATGATTATCTACTCACATGTTCTGTGTAATAAGTCCGCCTGTGTCTGATTTCGTTGTAAAGAATAACTTATTAAATTCACTGAAGGCGGTTTCCATCTTCATTGTGGGCATTTGAAGCCCGCAAGCATGTATCTCCTGGATGCGGTGAATGCTGTGCTCCCAGCATTCACCGAGATGTTGTGATGACGCTGTTGCACAATGCATGCTGGGAAGCCTGAGACTAGCTCCCAGGGGACTGTGGGAGGTCTGGGAGAGGCTAGAAACACGCCTACTTCCATGGGAGGAAAACCAGGAAGTGCTAAGAAGATTAGAAAAAAAAGGTAATTACGGCGATTTAAATTTTTTTACACAGCATGTCAGCATCTAGGCAAGGAAGAGAATGCATAGAGATAATGTTCAAAATTTGGGTGGAACCCCGCTTTAACTACCTCTGTAAAAGATCTTTCTTGTTCATCTAAATTGCCTGGCCTGAAGTCTTTAAAAGGGTGCATGTAAGGCATTTGAAAAGATCAGGGCATGATGAGATAATAGAGAAGATCGAGTACATAGGTCTAATGAGCAGAGAAGTTGTCCTAAGGAGGCTATATTGCCATTGCTAAGGACTACAGTGTTTGTGTCAGTTGCTAATTCACCCAACCAGCCAGGATATGGATGGCATGACAGGGGTGATGAATATTCTGGTAGTGAAGGAGTGGTGTGCTTGGCCCCTTCATTGCAACTGGCTCACCACATACTGGAACTAACCTTGAGGCACAGAGTACCTAGGGCCCTACATGTAGAAGAGGCCCCCGGATGAGAACAAGCGTGAGTTTCGGCGAAGTGTTTTATGTGTTCAATAGTAACATACGGACATTGTGGCTGGGAGTGAGGTGATGGGACTGCTGAGTAGGTGGACTCCGGTACCGGCTTAGAAATACTGCAAACCTGGGGAGAGGTGATCTCTAACAAGAAGTTGTGTCTGTAGTGTAGTAGTTTCCACAGTGCAATGAATATGGCCACAGATTACAAAGTGTTAACTGTGCAAGAGTGTTTGGCTCACTTCTAAAACTTGAGTGCCGCCTTAATGCTGAATTTACATGACTACAACTCTTGCCTGTAATACAGGCATTAGCAAGCACTATTTCACAGCGTCCTTGGTAGGGTGCCTTAAGCTCTGCCCACAAAGTAGTTGTGGAGAATGTCAAGGCTAGTTGGGTTGGGGCTGCAAAGGTACACTGGGGAGATGGAGAACACCTCCACGTGAATAGAGTTCTTTAAGTGTTACAGTGATTATTATGTAGAGATCTTGTTGGTAAAAACACTATCCGAAAAATAATCTATAACTTGTCTTCCAAAGCTCCAAAGACAGGAGTAGAATGGAATACTTTAAATTTGAATTGTAGCTTTGTTGAATGCAGATTATAAAAAATTAGGGTGCCTAAAAAGATATGTTTTAAAATCTCCTACATATTTTTAAATGTTAATTCAACACAATATGCATCCAATCTACAGTAAAATATTGGTTTGAGAGTAACTTGGTTTGAGAGCTTTTTGCAAGACAAGCAAAATATTTTAATACATTTTGACTTGATATACAATCTACTTGATACACAAGTAGCGCCATGTCACAGAGTATAAAAGAGAAGAGAGATGCCTCTAAGTGTAGCAATATGGTTACATTTAATGAAGGTTCAACATTTAGCAACATATTGCTCTTTTCTCTTTTATACTCTGTAGCTCCTGCTGGATTTTTCTTCTAATCCCCTGTGGAGGTGGTCATTTGTGGATAGACATTTTATGGTTACACAACCTATCACATTGCTATAATCTTTTTATATGGACTATAAACTGAACGACCTATGAATAAATGGTTGTGGAATGAGTCATTTGAGTTTCCATTATTTCTTATGGGGAAATTCGCTATGATATACAAGTGCTTTGGATTATAAGAATGTTTCTGGAATGATTTATGCTCGCAATCCAAAATATTACTGTATTCATTAGCGCCTGAAAATATAAAAAAGCATGTAGCTCCAATAGTATAGTAATTGTATAGTAAGTTATTTCAGTCTTTGTCTCTTTATATGTTCATGGAACTATTCTCTGACCTCTGATATCCATATATTTTAAAGCAGTCAAACAGGCAACCTCAGTTTTTATTGGTTGTTGCCCACCTTGCCCGTGGATGCACACTTGGTTGGCCTGCCTGATATAGAAAGCATGTGGTGCGGTAATGTAACACAATTTTTCTAGGTACTGTAGATTTTTGCTACTTTATAGAAAAAAAGGAAGGGAAAGTGCAGGCTTAGCACATATTTATCCACTCACATAGAGTGGTCACTCATAGATCGTTCACCGTGTAGGGTGCTGCTGATGTAACAAAAGAAAGGCATATATCACAAAACACCCAGCAGGAGACACAGATAAAGGGTTCCATATGACAGCAGAAATCTGATCATACTAGAGTTATCTTAGGAATCATGAATTTGCGGACACTCTTTTATTACTACTGTCTGGCCTAAGTAAGGCAATTCTTGTATTTAGTTTTTTTTGGGGGGGTGACTTTTATGTTGGGGGAGGAGTTAGACCAGGAAATTAGGACAGCTTTTCAGAGAGACACGTCCCAATCCCTTGATCAGGCGGAAGAGATCGTAATTAAATCCAAAGAACATAAAAAACTCCTGAACAGGCACTTGAATAGAAAGTGGGACGTGTCTTCAAAAAATAAAATACCAAGGGGCCTGAGAGATAGAATTACCCCAGCAGGACACCTACATACTAACCGATTCCTTCCGAAATGGAAGGAACTCTGTATTAACCACTTCAATACAGGGCACTTATACACCTTTCTGCCCAGACCAATTTTCAGCTTTCAGCGCTGTCACACTTTGAATGACAATTGCACGGTCATGCAGCAAGGAAGCACTGATGGGCACTGATGAGGTGGCACCAATGAGGTGGCACTGATGGGCACTGATGATGGGCACTAATATGCGGCACTGATGGGCCACTGATAGGTGGCACTGATGGGCACTGATAGGTGGCACTGATATGCAGCACTGATGGGTACACATAGGTGGCACTGTTAGGCGGCACAGATAGGAACTGATAGGTGGCACGGATGGGCACTGATGTACACTAATAGATGGTAGTGATGGATGCCAATCAGTGCCAAACAATAATGCCTGCCAATCAGTGATGCCCATTTTGGGCACTGATTGGCATCCATTGTGGGCACTGATTGGCATCCCTGGTGGTCTAGGGTGACATACCTGGTGGTGACATCCCTGGTGGTCCAGTGTGGGCATCCTCGGGGAGGCTGCGCTGATAATCAATCAGCACAGACCCCCCTGTCAGAGGAGCAGCTGATCGGCTCACCTCTACTCGCGTCTGACAGACGTGAGTGAGGAAAAGCCGATCAACGGCTCTTCCTGTTTACTTAGTGATCAGCTGTGATTGGACACAGTCATGCGATCCTATACAAGGAGTCAGAAAAGACATTAATCCCATCCCTACTAGAGAGTAATGATCAAAAAGATATGAAAGTAGTTAATCTATCTGACTTTCCCCTCTCCCATGACCATATTAAGCTACTACAAAAAGGTATGACATTCTCAGTAAGTAATATGGATGAGTTTACTGTCTATAAAGACATAACACTCTTCCTTTGAAAGGTTTTTTGCGATCTTTCTACGAGAGAAAAGACATTAGAGGTACTGGTGAAACCCACCTAGATGTGGATGACCAAAAAGCCTTAGAAATCCTGAATTCTCTTCTGGAGGAGAATGAGGATATACCAGAGACTATAAATCCTAGTAAGAGAGTTGCAAACCTAAAGATTCAATCTAAGTGCCGCCCCTATCCAGGAATAGGTGGTTGAACCTCTTCCTGGAAATGGTGCAGGTGGACCTCGAGGGCATCAACTGGACGCAAAAGGGCACTGACAATTTGATCCATGTGGAAAGACGTGCCCTTAAAGAACTTAGGGAAATTAAAAATATCATTATTAAAAAGAGCGATAAGGGTGGTAATGTTGTCTTAATGAATGAAAACCAATATGAAAAAGAAGCAAGACGCCTTTTGGATGATCGATCAACATATAGGAGACTGGATCACAATCCCTTCCCTAAAGTGGTTTGTGAACTAAATCAGAAATTACAAAATGCCAGGGATACAGGTCTTTTGAGTACACGTGAACATGAGCACCTCCAAGTTAGGGAATTCAATGTACCCACTTTCTATATCATCCCTAAGGTGCATAAAAATTTACAGAATCTGCCTGGCAGACCCAGCCTACTTTGGATTACGCCTAATGAATAGTTTTTTTGTCAGTGATATCAGGACTTATATGAGCTGTTGCATGTATACAAGCATGGATTCCTTTGTAATAAAGTAATCTAACTTTTTCTACCTCATTATAAGGTGGTCATGAGCCACTTCAGGATGGACTAATCAGGACATAAATGGTTAACTATTACGATACATTGAGCAGGCCTGGCTCCTTTTTTTAATTTTTTTTTTATTTTTCTGAGTTTGTAACATTTATGTGTTTGAGCAAAATCACTTATTTAATGATTTATTAGACTTCCTCCTTTCTTCTATTAAAAATTTTCCCTGGGGCTACACGTGGCTTGGCTGTCATTTTTGATATAGCCAAATTGGCTTCCCTCCTTTTTATAAGGTTTTTTATGATGATTTGTTTCATCTGACAGCCTGCCTGCGTGCTGTCACACGGCGTCCGGACGTTTTTGTCTTAATTGTTTTCATTGTTGTCTTGTGTCTGTGTGTGTCTTTTGTGTCGTGATTATTTCATTACTGTGATTACGAATAGGCAAGCTTTGCTTAAACCATACTTTTTGATATTTCGGCCTGTATTTTTGCCTAATTTTTTTACTACATAAATAAAAATTCATAGTTCTTAAGATAACTCTAGTATGATTACATTTCTGCTGTCATATGTAACCCTTTCTCGGTGTCTTTTGTGATTTTGCTACCTTATGCCAATTTTGGTGAGATTAATTGCTGAAATGAATCTATTGAAAAATGTACCAAGGTACAATTGGGATTGAGGAGGGATGGGCAGTCAAACTGTATGTATATTTGCAAATCTTACTTGCTTGAATAAAGGTGATTTTTCTATCATGTTTTCATCATGCTAGACAGTGGTTCATGTACATAAATAGATCACTAAAAAATAATAAAAGTGGTTAATATGGCGACAAAATTGAGCCTACTAAGGTTTATTGAATTCTTTATCATTTTTTCCCCTTTTTGCATTTTAGCAATATTTCGGATTACATTGAAAAAGTTTAATACCAGCCATATTGATACCCGAGCGGTGATGTTCACCTGACACAGTAACATTTTTTAACTACTATTTAAAATCCCTAGATCTCAAATAGATTTTCGTATATAATGATCAAATTGCCACTTGCATATTATGTATGAGCCATTGTTCAGAAGTTGTAGATGAGGTTTGAAGGTCTGTGTATATTTTAGAGAACTTTTTTTTTTTTAAATCAGAAAATAAAGTTTATTGATACAACGTCATCTTTCCAGAGCATATATTTTAGGGAACTTTATATTGCAGAATAAATAGGAAAAAGCATTTGCATGTTTGTACTTCTCCAATTAGATCATAAACACGTAGAAGGGAAACTCCACCTGTGCTTCTACTTGCTTTCTGACTTGTTATGGATTTCCCATTACTTGCTACAACAAGTTCCAATGAAAAATAAATGCTTGCTGCCAATACCATTCTTCCTTTTTTGTTTGATTAACATGCATTATTTGAAATATTATGATCATGTTTATTAGCCAATGCATTCTTTTTAGTGTATTAAAGTAAAAAGCTTTTTTTAAATAATCATAGGTCCCATTTCCACCTATGTGTTTAAACATATGCATTTTAATATATGTTAACACACATTTACAGGTTAGTCGGGGCTTTAAATTATGTTATTTCACATTTGTACAATGCGTTGTTTGTTTTTTGATGTGTTGACATATATTATAGGGCATATTGATGGCAATAGCAGCTCATGAAAAATGATTCTTGATAACGTACACAAAAATGCACATGGAAACAAAAGTTACTGCACTTTGCAAAAATGTTAAAGACCTTAGACCTCCACTGAAAACAGTGATTACCAGCCAGGGCGTATCCTGGGGGGGGCAACGGGGCAATTGCCCCCCCAGAAAATAGCATTGACTCCAAGGCTGTCTCCCTCCGCCATCTTACCAGATTTGCGTTACGAGGCATCATCTAAATGCAGCTGCAGGGACTTTATTTCTGCTTCCCCTGGCTCCCAGGTGGCCTAAAATATTTTCCCTGGGCCCCATCAGTTCATTTAGAGGGGCACAGTGGCGTTACTATGGGTATATGGATCGCTGTGACACCAGAGCCGCTGCTACACACTGGCAGAGTTGCAGCAGAGTGGTGCGAGTGTCACTTCACTTCCCTGTCAGACAGAGTGATTTTCACCCGAGTTTCCCAGTCCTGGCTGGTGTGATGTCACGAATCAGAGGCCGGGATTGAAGACAAGATGCTGCGATAGGACCTGTAGCCAGAGCTCAGTGCACTGCAAGTGAGCGATCACTTATCTAAGGCATTGTTATGTTAATGAGTTAACATCTTGTCTTAGATGTGTGACGCGGTTAACGCTTTGGGGGGGGGGGGGTTTAAATAATTTACAATGGTAATTGTAATATGGCACATAGAGGGGGTTAATGTACTCACTGATGTATTAGTGACCAGTGGCAATTAACCCCTTTGTGCTGCATTAATGACAGTGGCACCATCAGTGTTAATTAACCCCTTTTATGCTACAGCCTGAATGGATTTTTAAACACTGCCACTAATGCCACTAATGCAGCACAAAGGGGTTAACTTAATTGCCACTGGTCAGTAATACATCAGTGAGTACATTAACCCCCTCCACGTGCCATATTACAATTACCAATCATCATCATTATCATCATGATAGTCACACAGTACAGCCACAGCACCTGTATTGTGTGATTATTATGATAATAATGTTGATATAGAATGAGAGTAAAAATTCATCTTAAGACCCCTTTCACACTGGGGCGGGTGTCGGCAGTAAAGCGGCGCTATTTTTATCGTTGTTTTAGCGGCGCTATTCGGACGCTAGCGGGGCGGTTTTAACCCCCGCTAGCAGCCGAAAAAGGGTTAAAACCGCCCGCAAAGCGCCGCTGCAGTGGCGGTTTGCTGGCGGCTTGGCGGTGCTGCCCCATTGTTTTCAATGGGCAGGGGTGCTTTAGGAGTGGTGTATACACCGTTCCTACAGCGCTGCAAAGATGTGGCTTTCAGGATTTTTTTACCGTACTGCAAGCACACCGCTCCAGTGTGAAAGCACTCGGGCACTCGGGCTTCATTCACACAGGGCATGTTGCAGACATGCGTCTAACATGCAGGGCTGTCTTTTACTGGCTTGGGGATGCATAAAGTGTTACATACATCCCAATGCCGGCATCGCATTTATTTCTACTGAGACACACAGCCGCTATATCCCAATATGTCATGCGTGCGGATCCCAGAATGCACGCAGGGTGTGTTTAGGGACCCGCACCAGGATGTCATATTGGGATATAGCGGCTGTGTGTCTCAGTAGAAATAAATGGGATGCCGGCATTGGGATGTATGTAACACTTTAAAACAGTGTCACTGTTTTAAACAAGGTTAGGACTGTATGATACGTTAAATATAGTTCTGTAAGCAACACCTTATTTTCTGCCAGTGCCCCTCCCGAGACTAGACTCTGGATCCGCCCCTGTTACCAGCGCAGCAAGACCTTCACTTGTGTCAAGAATATTATATCATAAGGGGAACATTCATTCACCCTGTGATGTTCTGCATGTCCTGTTTAAAGGGAATGAATTGTGTTGTTATCATTATTATTTTCTTTGTATATTTATTTATTTAATTATTTTTTTTAGGAATAACAAAATAATTACGTACATGTTTCCTGTTTTCACTTTTAAAGCGTTTCTAGAGGTTCAAGGTTCTTTACATTAATGCATTCTATGTATTAAAGGAAAAGTATGGCCAAAGCTTTTGCCCTGATTATCAGTGTAAACAATGTACTGACAGTCTTGCTGGGTAATGGTTCTCCTTTCCTCAAACAGACACTTTGTGGGAAGAAAGGACTGCCGATAACTGGCAAGTCTGTTTACATGCGATCAGCTGATCACATGGTAAAGGGCCGCTGTGGTTAGCCCTTTACTGTGATTTGTGATCAGCTGTGTCACAGAGCGTGCTGGATGCACACCCCAGGCGGCACGTGGGAGGCAGGGTTCTGGGAGGATGTCCATGGACGCCTTCCCAAAACTGGAAGCCCGGGGCTTCGATGGAATGGAGGGGGGAGGGGGGTTAGGGGGGCCCGTCATGGTTTCTTGCACCGGGGCCCTTTAGGATCTAGTTATGCATCTGGGGATTAATATCTATAATCATGATAGCATTATAATGAACTAGATTCAACCAAAAGCAAGGTAAAATGGCTTGTTAATGTAGGCCACTCTTTTTCAACACTTGCCAAAGGAAAGGCCAGCTTAGCCTGCTAAATTTCCATACCCTACACCAGAATATATTTTAGCTATGTTTTCTGTTGGGTATTATCAGATGAACTTTTATGTCGTTATTTCTAAGTTAAGCTTTGAAAGGGCATCAGATGATAGGGTGGATAGAAATTAGATAATTTTTCCAATGTGCTACCAAACACAGTAACAGTTTATACTGAAGGATACACAGTATGCACCTCCTGGAAAATCTAGCTTTCTGGGTACAACATATACACAGTATACAGAAAGCCAACACTTGCTTTTTTATCCAGATTTTTCAAATATTAATGCAAGCCGTAGCTTTTCTGTAGTATGGCAGTTCAGATTGGTAAAAATACTGTTAAAAGAGTCAAAAAGCATATTTTATGAATCAGCACATATTGAAAATAACACATCTTTCAAATTTAATTTAAATACAGTTAACAGAGAACTACTCTTTGGTTAAAACAATTATATAGCATAGTCAATTGCTACACAAGCCATTTTGTAAGTTATGTAATGTTAATAAAAATACTTTGTCATTTTAACCTGCAGCCAAAAAAAAAATCAATACTACACGGCAACCTGGAGGCATTCTGTACATTTTTGGTGTATGGAAAGTCTCCAGAAATGTAATTTCCTTCTTGTGTGTTTGGCTAACTGATTTTCTGAGATACAATTCAAATTTTAAGCTTTCCCTGCAATGGTATTTTCGTTTTGGGGTGATACTTCCCAAGGGTTGACAGCTTCTAGAGGGATGCAAACACTGCAACATTTCTGGTTATAATGAACTGGACCCTCCTATTAAAGTGAAGAACAAACATATTATACTTACCTGCTCTATTGCAGTGGATTTGCACAGAGCAGCCCGGATCCTCCTCTTCTCGAGTCCCAGCCCCTCCCTCCTGTCGAGTACTCCGATAGCAAGCGGCTTGCTATGGGGGCACCTGAGCCAAGCTGCAGCTGTGTGTGTCCATTCAGACACAGAGCTGCCTATCGGCCCCGTCCCCTTTCTATCGTGATTGTAATTGTATACAAATAAGTTGCGCTTATATAACGTGAATGATCCAATGTAACAAATGAGAAGAAACAAAAAGTGCACTATTGCAATAAGACACGTTCTGAGTGAAAAAACAATAGGGAAAAGTTTGTATGTAAAAGTCTATATGAAAAACTCTTCATCAGCAACAATAAAAAATGACAATTAAGTCCATGACAGGAAAAAAATTGACAGTGTGAAAAATGATAATTCCAATTCTGTGATAAGATCCAGATTCCTTCCACCTTCACCAAAAGAGAGAGGGGAGAAGGAGGGGAGAGGGGGAGGAAAATCCTTGAATCAAAACGGACCCCACTCCGCGTGTGGTGACCCTTGCCCGAACTGGTGGACCCCCTAAAGAGCAAGGTCTTATGTGCTAGCAGATTTAGCCCTCTGCAGTGTCTAATGAACCTCCGTGTTCCTGGAGTCCTCCAGATGTAGCAAGGAATCCTCTGTGGTATTCCGAACTGGTGAACCCCCTAAAGAGCAAGGTCTTATATGCCAGCAGATTTAGCCCTCTGCAGGGCCTAACTAACCTCGGGTTCGGGTAAGGGTCCCCATACAACGAGTGGGGTCCGTTTTTGATTCAAGGATTTTCCTCCCCCTCTCCCCTCCTCCTCCCCTCTCTCTTTTGGTGAAGGTGGAAGGAATCTGGATCTTATCACAGAATTAGAATTATCATCTTTCACACTGTCAATTTTTTTCCTGTCATGGACTTTATTGTCATTTTTTATTGTTGCTGATGAAGAGTTTTTCATATAGACTTTTACATACAGACTTCTACTTATTGCTTTTTCACTCAGAACGTGTCTTATAGCAATAGTGCACTTTTTGTTTCTTCTCATTTGTTACATGGGATCATTCACGTTATATAAGCGCAACTTATTTGTATACAATTTTTTGCACTATAGAGATATTTGATAGTTTTTATTGCAGCTATATACATGTTTTAATACTCTAGCTAGGTATAACTCCACATTTTTCTATCGTGAGTGGAAAACTGACTTTAAATGACAGCTGTGGGAGCCAATGGTGCCACTGCTGTCTCTTAGCCAATCAGGAGGGAGAATCTTGGATGGCTGGACAGAGATGAGGCTCAGGTAAGTATTGGGGGGTGCTGGGGAGGCTGCTGCACACAGAAGGCTTTTTATCTTAATGCAAAGAATGCATTAAGGTAAAAAAACCTCCTGCCTTTACAACTCCTTTAAAGGGGTTGTAAAGGTAAAAATTTTTTCACCTTAATGCATTCTATGCATTAAGGTGAAAAAACTTCTGACAATACCGCCGCCCCCCAGCCCCCCAATTTTACTTACCTGACGCCTCGAAAGTCAGCTTCGCGTTCCCGACAGCTATTCCTCCGCTCACCCTGGCCGCTGATTGGCTACAGTGGATGGATTGGAAGCAGCGCAGCCATTGGCTCGCGCTGCTGTCAATCACATCCAATGACTCGGCGCGCTGGGGGGCAGGGCCGAGTGATACAGTGAGCGGCTATAGCCGCCGGCTGTATCACGGGAGCGCGCCCGCAAGCACTCACCACCATGCGAGGTAGCTCGCATTAAGGTGGTTAATGCTTGCGGGGAGGAGCTGAAACAGCCGCCGAGGGACCCCAGAAGACCAGGTTCGGGGCCACTCTGTGCAGAACGAGCTGCACAGTGAAGGTAAGTATAACATGTTTGTTATTTTTTTTTTTTTTTTTAAATTTCCTTTACAACCCCTTTAAGTCTAGAAAAACATGGTGTTTCTTCATAACAGAAAAAAGTCAGAATCTACAAAAAAAATGTTCAAGTCATAGATCAAGTACATAGATTGCAAAGAGGGGCTTGTTTTTATCTCAACAAAACTGGAGTTACACTTTAAAATGGTATTAAACCTCAAAACAAGGATTATATTGCAGCTCACCATTTCTTGGGTGTGGTGGCTACATTAGTTTTCTTTTTTATGATTTTTCCTTTATGTTCACCTTTAGATCCTGCCAGTAAGTCTGTTATTTTTAAACTTTAAAAGATTAAGCTGTTCAGTTGGGTGGGGACTGGTCATGTAGATGCTATATCAACTCTGTTTCCTCCTCTCCACTCCCTCTTTCTGTAGGGGTACCTCTAGGTTCTGTCCTCAGACCTCTCCTCTATTCCATCTACACCTCCTCCCTTGGTCAATTAATAAACTCCCATGGCTTCCAGTACCATTTCTATGCTGATGACACACAAATCTATCTCTCTACTCCTCACCTCACTCCTTCAGTCTCCTCTCACATTATAAACTTACTAACTGACATATCAGCATGGATGTCACACTACTTCCTCAAACTCCATCTTTCTAAAACTGAACTCATAATTTTTCCTCCTGCCCATGCCACTTCCCTTGACTTCTCCATCAAGATCAATAATACAACCATCAGTCCCTCCCCTCATGCCAGGGTGCTAGGTGTAATCCTGGACTCTGACCTGTCCTTGCAGCCCCAAATCCAATCGCTCTCTGAATCTTGCAGACTTCACCTCCGTAACATCTCCAAATACGCCCCTTTCTAACTGTTGAAACCACTAAGCAACTTATTCACACCCTTGTTATTTCTCGCTTTGACTATTGTAACCCTCTCCTCATTGGCCTACCTCTCCGCAAGCGTTCCCCTCTTCAGTCTATCATAAATGCTGCTACCAGACTCATCCACCTTACCAACCATTCATTGTCCGCCACCCCTTTCTACCAATCCCTCCACTGGCTTCCCATTGCCCAACGAATAAAATTCAAAACACTAATAATAACATACAAAGCCATTTACAACTCTGCCCCGAGCCACATCACTAATCTTAAACCCAGATATCACCCAAACCATCCTCCTGCTCTCTAGCTCCCTTGTCTCCTCCTCACATGCTCCTCTCCAGGACTTCTCCAGAGCCTCTCCCATTCTCTGGAACTCACTACCCCAATCTGTCCGTTTATCTCCTACTTTGTCAACAATTAAGCAATCCCTGAAAACTCATTTCTTCTGGGAGGCCTATCCTGCCTTCAGCTAACAACCAATTTTCTACTTCCTTCATCAGTTTATCTCTCACAGTTACTACCTTTTGTTTCACCAGCCTCTGCCTATTAGATTGTAAGCTCGCAGGAGCAGGGTCCTCCTAACCCTCTTGTATTGAATTGTATTGTTGGAGTATTGTCTCCTTTTATATTGTAAAGCGTTGCGCAAACTGTTGGTGCGATATAAATCCTGTATAATAATAATAACAATAATAATAACCAGCAGGTGAAATCAAGCAACAAATATATCTTACAGTCCTTAAACAAAGCAGGCTGTAGCAAGGTAGGAAAAACACGTTGGTAGAAGCACAAGTAGCAGATCAGCTTTGCTGCAGATCTGTGACAAGACTACTGTGCTTTATCAAAGACAATAACCTAAACAATTGATTTGTAGCAAGATTGTTTACATTACAGCATGCATATTTATCACCATTTGAACAATTTTCCAAAACATAACATAACCGTTTTTTAAAACTCAGCTCCGGGCTAAGTCAATAACTAATGCATTCTCTGCATTAGGGTAAAAAACCTTCTTGTGCTCCCCCCCATTATACTTACCTGAGCTTGATCTTGATCCAGCGCTGTGCACAAGAATATGGGCTCTCTGGGCTCTCTCCCTCCTCAAAGCTCAGAGACAGCAGCGGGAGCCATTGTCAATCACAGCCAGTGAGGAGGGAGCTGGAGGCAGGACTGAGCTGTGCTCTGTGTTTCTATGGACACAGAGCCGGCTTGGGAATGAGTGTGCATGAGTGCCCCCATAGCAAGCGGATTGCTATGATGGGCACTCGGCAGGGGAATGTGCCAGGAGCACCAGTGGGGGACCCAAGAAGAAGTGGATTGGGGCTGCTCTGTGCAAAACCATTACACAGAGCAGGTAAGTATGGCATGTTTGTTATTTTAAAGAAAGAAAATTATGTTTACAGTTTAATTTTGTCAACCACACAGTGTTGTGCATTGCTTTTCTACAATCTGGCTGTAGATTCCAAAAACCTTTATGTACTTCTTTACCTCGATATTTCTCAACTCCTCAAGTACCTTCAACAGGTCATGTTTTCAGGAATTCCCTTGGATGAAACTGCTGTTGTAATTACTAAGGCAGTAAAACTGATTGAATCACCTGTGCAAAATAATAATAAACCCGGAAACATGACCTGTTGTGGATACTTAAGTAATAGAGTTGAAAAAAATTGCTTTACCTAACACATACTGTATTAGTATTGTTTCAGTATAACAATGTGTCCTTTTGCATTGCCTGGAATTGTCTTAATATGTATGTTATAGAGGTCATGGAATGTACCTAAGCAGTTAAATGCAGTTTCGATAATGTGCTAGACAGGACTGTGTCTCTCAACAGGAAGTCTTCAAGGTTTTATAACAAGGAAAAGGTAGTACTACACCCAAATTCATCTGTAAACCTCAGAACATTATACATTTAGTAATTAATTTCATTTCTGAGTATAAAGTGTTTATCATTTATGCTGGTAAAAGTCAAATGAGTCTCCAAACATAAATCTTAAAAAGTGAGTCACAAGGAACTGTGGTAGAAGTTTTTGTACCAATGTGTTATACAGTATATATGAAAGCAGAACAAGCAAACTATATGAAAACCTTACAAGTTTTGGATATCAACTATTGTCAGTAGTAATGACTGACCATAACTGGGCCAGTTATTGGGTAGATTACTAGGCCATTCTATATCAATTGATAGGCTGATATAAAAGCATACTTATGCACTATGGCATACTTTCCAGTGTAACCTCCTCTAGCAATGGCAGGTCCAGCCTCCATCCTCCACTGCCATTTCCCCTGCGGCTTCTTCTGGGTTCCACAGCGCAGTTCTTTGGCCATTGGTTGGCCACTGATGAGGTAACTACTGCATGCAGAAGTTACATCATGCCCAACTCTACATTCTAAGAAACTAATTTCTAGAAGCAGTACGGGAAAGACTTTGTATGTCTCTTGTCTCACAATACTCTAAAGCCTTGTACACACGATCGGATTTTCCACAGACAAAACCTCAGACTTTTGTCCAAAGGGCGTTGGCAAGGAACTTGCCTAGCATACAAACAGCAAGGAATTGTCGGCCAACAAACACGAACGTAGTGACGTACTACATGGTTTTTCAGCTCTTTAGCGCCACCCTTTGGGCTCCTTCTGCTATTTTTGTGTTAGTAGAAGTTTAGTAAGTGTTGATTCACACTTTTCATTTTGCGCTTTTCAGTTTTTTTCTGAACGGCCGTTCGTCAACCAGCCATGTTGCGGAATCGGAGGAAATAACGTGTTATTTATTATTGGCCTTGGAGTTATTGCTTTGACCCAAGTTCAGTCCAGGAACAGGAGGAGGAATATTTCTTGGACCAAAAATTGGTTGTTTTATTAATCGTGACCAATTATGTCATATGCTCCAGGAGAATAATCCAGATGATTTTCGGAATTATCTCCGGATGACGGACCCCTGCTTTCACCAACTCTTGGCATTGTTGACCCCCTATATTAACCACTTCAATACAGGGCACTTATACACCTTCCTGCCCAGACCAATTTTCAGCTTTCAGCGCTGTCGCATTTTGAATGACAATTGCGCGGTCATGCTACACTGTACCCAAACTAAATTTTTATCATTTTGTTCCCACAAATAGAGCTTTCTTTTGGTTGTATTTGATCACCTCTGCAGTTTTTATTTTTTGCTAAACAAATAAAAAAAGACCAAAAATTTTGATAAAAATAAAAGTTTTGCTTTTGTTTCTGTTAAAAGTTTTTGTAAATAAGTACGTTTTCTCTTTCACTGATGGGCACTGATAAGGTGGCACTGACAGGCACTGATAAGGCGGCACCGATGAGGTGGCACCAATGAGCGGGCACTGAAGATGGGCACTGATATGCGGCACTGATGGGCACTGGTAGGCGGCACTGATATGCAGCATTGATAGGCGGCACTGATGGGCACTCATGGGTGGCACTGGGTGGCACTGATGGTCACTGATAGGCGACACTGATGGGCACTGAAAGGCTGCAAAGATGGGTTCTGATGAGTGGCACTGATGGGCACTGATAGGTGGCAACGCTGGGCACTGATGGGCACTGATACGCGGCACTGATATGCGGCACTGATACGCATCCCTGGTGGCACTGGCAGTGGTAGGCATTGTGAGTGGGCACTGATTGGTAGCTGCCTAGGCATTGATTGGCAGCTGCCTGGGCACAGATTAGTATTTTCCTGGGGGTCTAGGAGGCATACCTGGTGGTCCAGTGTGGATGGCTTCCCTGGTGGTCCTGGGCGGCTTCCCTGGTGGTCCTGGGTGGGATCCGAGGGGGGGGGCTGTGCTGATAAACAATCAGCACAGACCCCCCTGTCAGGAGAGCAGCTGATCGGCTCTCCTCTACTCGCGTCTGTCAGACGCGAGTGAGGAAAAGCCGATCACTGGCACTTCCTATTTACATCGTGATCAGCCGTGATTGGACACGGCTGATCACTTGGTAAAGAGTCTCCGTCAGAGACTCTTTACCTAGATCGGTGTTGCGGGGTGTCAGACTGACACCCCGCAAGAACAATCGCCGCGATGCGTGCTCCCGGGGGCACGCAGCGGCTCAATATCCTGCAGACGTCATATGACGCCCAGTCAGGATATTGAAACCACTTTGCCGCCGTCATTTTGCTATATGGCGGGCGGCAAGTGGTTAAGAAGCAGGCCACATGTATGAGGCTTTTATTTTATTTTTCAGTTGAATAATGATTTGATTTGGTATATTTTCTATATTTTTGGATGCATAGAATGCACTTTTTTGGTTAAGTTCTATTGGCAGATAGCATGTCTAATTTTATTTGTTTTCTTTTTTTAATGCACAAATAAAAAAAATAGTGGAGAAAACAACTTGGCTATGTGTTTTACTTCAGATGACAGTTTAGGAGTAGGCAGTTACATTTTAAAAAATACAATGTAAAATAACAAGGGTCACCAACATAGTTGTATCTTTGATCTTAAAAACTACGGGATAATGGTGTTGTGGTAACTTGCACTAAAAAAAACAAAAAAAAAACAAGCATAATAATATTATTCTTGATATCACTAGAAAAAAAAAGCCTTTGAAAATTAGTTTGCAATAACTCCATCAGTATCACCAGCAAAGCAGCTTCATTCTTATCCCATTAAAGAAGAAGAGAATGTGTGCTGCATTTTGAGATTTCATAATTTGCCACGTCACGAATGTTAATTCTCCATTATGAACACTAGTTTACAAGACCAACCGCCTCTGGCTCGTCTTTGCTTCCGAGCATGTGTGTTTGTACTTTGAGCTTTTGTCCGACAGGCTTGTGTACACATGCTCGGATAATCCGACAGCAGACATTTGTCATTTTAAAGCCTGCCATCCAACATGTGTCAGTGGAAAATCCGACAACAGTTGTCCGATGGAGCATACAAACGGTCGGATTTTCCGCCAACAGCCTGTCATCACACAATTCCCGTCGGAAAATCTGATCGTGCGTAGGCTTTACTCCTAACAATTTTCAAAGTGAGACTTTAGTTCCGCTTGAATACATCTGCGATACTGTCATACCTGAAACCATTTGCAGTCAAGTGGGCAATTACAGCTTCTAAAATGAATACAACTTGACAAGCGCTGAACAAGTGAGCCTCATACAGTTACTATAAAGAATCTGATCCACGTAAAGAGTAGATAACCTGTGCAAAGCATATCCCCATAAAGACTTAGTCAAGTTTAAATGAATGGTATCATTTTAGGAAATAAGCAATGACATCCCTATAGCATACTGTATGAGATATTATCAGAGATCTGTGTTGTGTTATCTATTTTTCTTCTGATAAATCATTGTCCTAAACTAATAATGCCCTTCCTGCTTATAATTGTCACATTTCTAGTGACATAAAAGTCATCTTAGTTCATTATCTCTCTTTTATTTTGATAAATGTGTATGATTATCTTTAACCCCATGCATCAATGAGAAAATAACTATTGTGAAAATGTTTGTACTTTCTGATACATGGGTCTTTAACCAAGTGCACAGTTAAAATATATACTTGTAGGGAACTACCAGGAACAAACGCAATGGGGGTTGATTTGCTAAAACTGGAGAGTGCAAAATCTGGTGCAGCTGTGCATGGTAGCCAATCAGCTTCTAACTTCAGCTTGTTCAATTAAAGGAGTTGTAAAAGCAGAAGGTTTTTTATCTTAATGCATTCTATGCATTAAGATGAAAAAAAAACTTTTGTGCGTAGCAGCCACCCCAGCACCCCCTAATTACTTACCTGAGCCCCATCTCTCTCCAGCGATGTCCACGAATGTCTATGCCATCCGGGATACTCCTCCTGATTGGCTGGGACACAGCAGCGGCGCCATTGGCTCCCACGGCTGTCAATCAAAGTCAGTCAGCCAATCAGGGGAGAGAGAGGGCTGGGCCATGTCAGGGTTCCGTGTCTGAATGTACACACAGAGCTATGACTCGGTTCCAGTGCCCCCATAGGAAGCTGCTGACTGTGGCACTCAATAGGAGGGAGGGGCCAGGAGCAGCAAAGAGGGACCTGAGAAGAGGAGAATCCAGGCTGCTCTGTGCAAAACCAACTGCACAGAGGAGGTAAGTCTAACATTTTTGTGTTTTTTATTTTTTTTTAAACAGGACTTTACAATCACCTTAAGCTTTAATAATAAAAAAAAAAAAAACAGAAAGCAGTTTCTATTCATATCTGCATGAGATTTTTGCACTCTCCAGTTTTAGTAAATCAACCCCAGTGTTTATGCCTTATTGGAACACTTTAATGAGAAAAAAAATGGAGGTTGCTTCTCATTTTGCAAATGCCAGTTGCCTGGCTGCTGTGTCATCTTTCTTTTTTTTCAGTTCTTTGAGTCAATAGCCCGGAACAAATATGCAAATAACTTTTTTGATATTTTAAGGTCAGCAATGGCAGCCCCGATTTTTTTTTTTTCTAGAGAAGAGGCAGTCCCATGTTTAGTGCTGAAATTTTCACCAGGCCTCAGTCATTGTGCTTTGCTCTGTAATATACAAAAATAATAGCATCCCTAATAATATTCATTTGATTTATGAGGATCATGGTTTTTCGTGATTTACAGTTACGGATTTTAAAAGAATCCCAAAAGAGAAACTCTGTGGAAACATATTCCGGATAACATAACAGTGGGTTGCAGCTAGAACATAACTTTCTCTCTGTGGTGCCTGTTGTGTGTGCCAGTATATTTGTGTATATATATATATATATATATATATATATATATATATATATATATACAGTATCTCATAAAAGTGAGTACACCCCTCACATTTTTGTAAATATTTTATTATATCTTTTCATGTGACAACACTGAAGAAATGACACTTTGTTACAATGTAAAGTAGTGAGTGTACAGCTTGTATAACAGTGTAAATTTGCTGTCCCCTCAAAATAACTCAACACACAGCCATTAATGTCTAAATCGCTGACAACAAAAGTGAGTACTTGACACTTATGAGAGATACTGTGTGTATATAAATATTTGTGTGTATATATATATATATATATATATATATATATATATATATATATATATATATATATATAAATTGTCAAAAGTATTGGGACACCTGCCTTTACAAGAACATGAACTTAAATGGCATCCTAGTCTTAGTCTTAGGAGTGTGTCTATGGGAATGTTTGACCATTCTTCCAGAAGCGCATTTGTCAGGCACTGACTGAGAAGGCCTGGCTCGCAGTCTCCATTCTAATTTATCCCAAAGATGTTCTATCGGTTTGAGGTCATGGCTCATCCATGCCTTTATCCAAACCTTGCCTTGTGCACTGGTGCCCAGTCAGGTTGGAACAAGAAGGGGCCTACTCCAAAACTGTTCCCACAAAGTTGGGAGCATCAAATTGTCAAAAATGTCTTGGTATTCTAATGCCTTAAGAATTCCCTACACTGGAAAACAACCCCACACCATAATCCTCCCTCCATCAAAATGATTTGGACCAGTGCAGTGGGGTTGTTTTTCCCTGAAAAACAACCCCACACCATAATCCTCCCTCCATCAAAATGATTTGGACCAGTGCACAAATCAAGGTCCATAAAGACATGGATGAGCGAGTTTGGGGTGGAGGAACTTGACTGGCCTGCATAGAGTCTTGACCTCAACCCGATAGAATTAGATGGGATGGGATGAATTAGAGTGGAGACTGAGAGCCAGGCCTTCTTCTCCAACATCAGTGCCTGACCTCACAAATGCGCTTCTGGTAGAATGGTCAAACATTTCCATAGGCACACTCCTAAACCTTGTGGACAGCCTTCCCAGAAGAGTTAAAGCTGCTATAGCTGCAAAGGTTGGGCCAACTCAATATTGAACCCTACGGACTAAAATTGGGATGCCATTAAAGTTCATGTGCGTGTAAAGGCAGGTGTTCCAATACTTTTGACAATATAGTATATAGCATAGCTATGTATAGTATGTACGTATATATATATACATATATAGTTTTGATTGTTTTAAAAGAATCTGTTAATGATAGGTGACTATCGTGATTGAAACACGGTTGACATTGCTTAAGAATTGCCTTGTCTATGACAACTACTGTATAACAGTAAAACCCATGCGTGCATGCATAACATCTACTCTAATGCCATTTTTCCTATTTTTACTTTTATGACAACCATGGTAATTAGAATTAGGTTGCTGTAAAAAATGACAATATTATGCTTCATACTAGTTTAAACTATAATGGCTTGGGGGCCAATTTTATTTCTATATTTCAACTGTTTTTTTACACTCCTGTAGCAGGTGCTGGTGGACCCGACATTTGTCTCCTGCCCAGTCCAAGGGCAGAGTGTGCACAGCTGCTGCTGCATGGGGAACAGAGCCGCTGACAGTGTCTCCTTCCCCCGCCCCCCCTTTCCCTGCCAGCAGCACGGAACCAAAGAGAGATGGCGGGCTTTGTGTAGACCAGCCCACCGCTGATTGTCCCTGATTGGCCACTGAGCGGAACATGTAGTCCCGTCCACAAGCGGCCCCACTGTGATTCACAGGGGCAGGCTACAGCCTCCAGCATGCTGATCAGGGGGGAGCCTGAAAAGAGAGAGACGCTGGGATTGGTGAGAGGCCCTTATGGCCATTATCTATGACTGTCACTTTTTGCTGCCATCATTAGAGACTAAGCCACTAGGATTTACACAGTCAGCCAAATATTAGCTTTAACACTGCCTGCAGGCCCTAGAGACTGCCTCAAAGTGCGCCAGCAGTAAAAGAGCCCCAACGTCTTATCCGGCTGAAGAGTCAGGTTCAAAGGCTGCCCCTAACTCTTGCTGCCCCAAGGCATTTGCCTGCTTACTTTTTTAAAGAAAGAACCACACTTTGGGCCCCTTTCCTTTGCACTCTAAGATAGTATAGTTAACACACAATATATTGCTATTAAGGTTTATTCACATTATCTATTGCCATTTTGCTTATTGACGCTAGCTAAATTAAAAGAACTTATTATCCTTTACCTGGGTATAGTTTTCATTCTGTATAGTTGATTGTAATTTAATTTACCAGAGTGAGCTTATGTTATCCTAGACTGTTTTCATTTTAAGTGGTTTCAATACATCAACTTTTATTGCTTATCACTATACGGGTGTGTGTATGTACATTTACTATAGTAACAAACAGCCAGGTGTGGGAATATTTTCCAACTGTTTATATACCTGGTGTTGCAGGGGTTTCTCAATTTAACCAGATGTGCCAGAGGAGTGGAGGTTGTTCATGGAGTCAAGACACAGAACAGAGAACCCAAAATTAAGTGGCTCTTTCGAGTGTGGCACTACACTCTTTTTTATTACATATACAAAATCTTTGTTTTAAAAATAAACATTCAACACATGAAAAAGATTTCCATAGCACTATGGGTTATCTAAAAAAGACAGCACAGCAAATGGAGATTACCTTGCAGCTCCCTTGGTCTATATATAACCATCTGATGTCTGATAAAAGAGAATTCACTGTTGTAACGCTGTTTTATAAAGAAGCTTCTTTTAGCACAACTGAAAAGTAAAATAGCTCAATGTGTAAAAAGAATGCCCTATTTCTGATTTACTAGACTTCCAAAAAAAGTTTTTTTAATAGGATATTTAGGAAGGAAGGAAAAAACTACTATTCATGGGAATATATTCACATGGAAGCTTTAGGACTTCTTTAATTGTTTGCAGCTGTGATGCACTACTACCTTTGTGCTGCAAACTTTTTGCCCGTGCAATGAGTACAGTACTTAAAATACATAAAGACAGACGTTAAACATACATGCTGTTCAAGATGCAAATTACACTGTTATCTTTGGATTTTTTCCTTTAAATTGTTGCCAATGTCTACTATACTGATAACTGGCAATGTCAACTGTGTCAGATGGGCATATCCTTTTGCCTTACTATGCTGTATCCTTTTATTTGCCTGACAAAACTTAATAAAATAAATAAAGAATAAAGAATTAAAGAAATAAAGAATTTGTAAAATACATATAGACAGAAAACAGCAAACTTGATAATTCAAGCCATTTGGTAGCTTCAATTTACCAAGATCGTTCCTCCAAAGGGTAGCTTGGCCAAATTGCTGAAAAACTATTTTTCTGATAGAGTTTAAAAAATATATTACATTTTCTTGCCAGGAAAATCATGAGAGGAGAATCATGTTGCAAGAAATACACAATCTTCTAACAAATGTAATCAGTAAGCCAGTCAAAATGTTCAGATACCAACTATTTTGCTATACTAGACCACATATGCTCCATTTAACACCAAAGAGGAACAATATGCCCATATCAGGAGTTTTTGCTCAAAAAGTAGTCCCAGCAGAGAAGGTCAAGTACAGTTGGAGAAATTAGGATAATTGGAGTCGTTTTATACTTAAGCTGACATATCTTTCTTTTGACACTTAAGGTATATGTCTAAACAAGAGCGTCAGCTGGTACTCTGACTGCCTAAGGGAAAAGCACAAGACAGCTGGTATCCAGCAGAAACAGCAGGGAATGTAAGCTACTATGCACAACTGGAGTGCTCCACCAACTTTTTATAATTATATAATTTCAGCTTTCCTAACTTTCTGGATGTTAGATTATCTTTAAGTGTAGTTTGAACATGATTTATGCATGCTTCAAGGTCTGTTAAGGACAGATGTTCTTCGGGAATAGCAGAGTTTATGTCATGTATGTTTAAAGCTCTTGTATGTAACAACTTAAAGAGAAGCAGACCAGCACAATAATGACATTATTTTCTAAAGAAAATATATAACATACACTCATGCAGTATATAAGATGATGCATCACAGTATTTATTCTTATTTCACTTATTAAGCTGCTTTCGGCAAAAGATGGTAAAGGTGCAACAAAATATGTAATCAGTGCTGTCCAAGCTTTCGATCGCACATAAAGGCAAAAACAGTGTCACTACTATTAGATCCTAGTATCTAAACAGCATATCCAGTATTGTTGGGAGAGATCTATTAAGTTCACAGCTAGGCACATACAGTGGTTACGGAAAGTATTCAGACCCCCTTAAATTTTTCACTCTTTGTTATATTGCAGCCATTTGCTAAAATCATTTAAGTTCATTTTTTTCCTCATTAATGTACACACAGCACCACATATTGACAGAAAACACAGAATTGTTGGCATTTTTGCAGATTTATTAAAAAAGAAAAACTGAAATATCATATGGTATTCAGACCCTTTGCTGTGACACTCATATATTTAACTCAGGTGCTGTCCATTTCTTCTGATCATCCTTGAGATGGTTCTACACCTTCGTTTGAGTCCAACTGTGTTTGATTATACTGATTTGACTTGATTAGGAAAGCCACACACCTGTCTATATAAGACCTTACAGCTCAAAGTGCATGTCAGAGCAAATGAGAATCATTAGGTCAAAGGAACTGCCTGAAGAGCTCAGAGACAGAATTGTGGCAAGGCACAGATCTGGCCAAGGTTACAAAAAAAATCTGCTGCACTTAAGGTTCCTAAGAGCACAGTGGCCTCCATAATCTTTAAATGGAAGACGTTTGGGACAACCAGAACCCTTCCTAGAGCTGGCCGTCCGGCCAAACTGAGCTATCGGGGGAGAAGAGCCTTGGTGAGAGAGGTAAAGAAGGACCCAAAGGTCACCGTGGCTGAGCTCTAGAGATGTAGTCGGGAGATGGGAGAAAGTTGTAGAAAGTCAACCATCACTGCAGCCCTCCACCAGTCTGGGGTTTATGGCAGAGTGGCCCGACGGAAGCCTCTCCTCAGTGCAAGACACGTGAAAGCCCGCATGGAGTTAAAAAAACACCTGAAGGACTCCAAAATGGTGAGAAATAAGATTCTTTGGTCTGATGAGACCAAGATAGAACTTTTTGGCCTTAATTCTAACCGGTATGTGTGGAGAAAACCAGGCACTTCTCATCACCTGTCTAATACAGTCCCAACAGTAAAGCATGGTAGTGGCAGCATCATGCTGTGGGGGTGTTTTTCAGCTGCAGGGACAGGACGACTGGTTGCAATCGAGGGAAAGATGAATGCAGCCAAGTACAGGGATATCCTGGACAAAAACCTTCTCCAGAGTGCTCAGGACCTCAGACTGGGCCGAAGGTTTACCTTCCAACAAGACAATGACCCTAAGCACACAGCTAAAATAATGAAGGAGTGGCTTCACAACAACTCCGTGACTGTTCTTGAATAGCCCAGCCAGAGCCCTGACTTAAACCCAATTGAGAATCTCTGGAGAAACCTAAAAATGGCTGTCCACCAACGTTTACCATCCAACCTGACAGAACTGGAGAGAATCTGCAAGGAGGATTGGCAGAGGATCCCCAAAACCAGGTGTGAAAAACTTGTTGCATCTTTCCCAAAAAGACTCATGGCTGTATTAGATCAAAAGGGTGCTTCTACTAAATACTGAGCAAAGGGTCTGAATACTTAGGACCATGTGATATTTCAGTTTTTCTTTTTTAATAAATCTGTAAAAATGTCAACAATTCTGTGTTTTTCTGTCAATATGGGTTGTTGTGTGTACATTAACCACTTGACAACTGGGCACTTAAACCCCCTTAATAACCAGACCAATTTTCAGCTTTTGGTGCTCTCACATTTTGAATGACAATTACTCAGCCATGCAACACTGTATCTATATGAAATTTTTGTCCTTTTTTTCACACAAATGGAGCTTTCTTTTGGTGGTATTTAATCACCGCTGGGTTCTTTATTTTTTGCGCCGTAAAAGAAAAAAGACCGAAAAATCTGTAAAAAAATGCATTTTTCTTCATTTCTGTTATAATATTTTACAAATTAGTAATTTTTCTTCATATATTTTGGCCAAAATTTATACCGCTACATATCTTTGGTAAAATTAACCCAAATCGGTGGATATTATTTGGTCTTTGTGAAAGTTATAGAGTCCAAAAGCTATGGTGCGAATATTTGAAAATTGATCACACCTGAAGTACTGACGGCCTATCTAATTTCTTAAGACCCTAACATGCCAGAAAAGTACAAATACCCCCCAAATGATACCTTTTTGGAAAGAAGACATTCCAAGGTATTTAGAAAGATGCATGGTGAGATTTTTGAAGTTGTCATTTTTTCCCACAATTCTTTGCAAAATCAAGGTTTTTTTTTTACTTTTTTTTTCCCCCACAAAATTGTCATATTAGCAGGTTATTTCTCACACACCACATATGCATACCACAAATTACACCCCAAAACACATTCTGCTATTACTCCCGAGTACGGCGATACCACATGTGTGAGACTTTTACACAGCGTGGCCACATACAGAGGCCCAACATGCACGGGAGCACCTTCAGGCGTTCTGTAGCTTCCAGGCCAATTCTGACATTTCTCTCCTACATGTAAAAATCATCATTTATTAGCTAGAAAATTACATAGAACCCCAAAACATTATATATGTTTTTTTAGCAAAGACCCTAGAGAATACAATGGCGGTCGTTGCAACTTTTTATCTCGCACGGTATTTGCGCAGTAATTTTTTTAACGCGTTTTTTTTGGGAAAAAAACTGTTTTGTGCTTTACAAAAACCAAAACAGTAAAGTTAGCCTAATGTTTTTGCATAATGTGAAAGATGAAGTTATACTGAGTAAATAGATACCCAACATGTCACCTTTCAAAATTGCACGCGCTTGTGGAATGGCGCCAAACTTTGCTACTCAAAAATCCCCATAGGCGACGCTTTAAAATTTTTTACTGGTTACATGTTTTGAGTTACAGAGGAGGTCTAGGGCCAAAATTATTACTCTCGCTCTACCGATCGCAGCGATACCTCACATGTGTGGTTTGAACACGGTTTTCATATGTGGGCGGGACTTACGTATGCGTTCGCTTCTGCATGCGAGCACGCAGGGACAGGGGCGCTTTAAAATTTTTTTTTTTTTTTTATTGTTCATTTTACTTTATTTATTTTAGTTTGATGCTTTTTTCCAAAAAAAAAAAATTTTGACCACTTTTATTCCTATTACAAGGAATATAAACATCCTTGTAATAGGAATATGGCATGACAGGTCCTCTTTACAGTGAGATATGGGGTCAATAAGACCCCACATCTCACCTCTAGGCTGGGAAGCCTGAAATAAAAAAAAAAAAAAAAACGATCCTGGCTTCGATCGTAGCGGTGAGTCGGTAGAAGCGCGGGAGGGGGGGACATCCCCTCTCGCCTCCCGTAAGAACGATCAAGCAGTGGAACAGCTGCTATGATCGTTCTCATGGTGTAGGGAATCGCCGGCTGAAAAAGCCGATGTCTGAATGATGCCTGTAGCTGCAACCATCATTCAGATATCTCTGCACAAAGTCAAGGACGTTGTATGACGGCCGGTGGGCGGGAAGTGGTTAAAACGCATTTTTTTTTTTAACACAAAGTTGTCCATTTATACAATATTTCTACCACATAACATGTACATACCAAAAATGACACCCCAAAATAGATTCCCCTGCTCCTCCTGAGTACGGTGATACCACATGTGTGAGACTTCCACAGCCTGACCACATACAGAGGGCGAGTACAGCTGAGCATGGCTCAGCATGGCAGGGTATGGCGGGGTATGGCGGGGTATTGCGGAGTATGGCGGAGTATGGCGGAGTATGGCGGGGTATGGCGGGGTATTGCAGAGTATGGTGGGGTATTGCAGGGTATGGCAGAGTATGGCGGGGTATTGCGGAGTATGGCGGGGTATTGCGGAGTATGGCGGACTATGGCTGGGTATGGCGGGGTATGGCGGGGCATGGCGGGGCATGGCAGAGTATGGCGGGGGCATGGCAGAGTATGGCGGGGGCATTGCAGGGTATGGCGGGGGCATTGCAGAGTATGGCGGGGGCATTGCAGAGTATGGCGGGGGAATTGCAGAGTATTGCACAGCATTGCAGAGTATTGTGGGGGCATTGCAGAGTATTGTGGGGGTATTGCAGAGTATTGTGGGGGTATTGCAGAGCACTGCACAGCATTGCAGAGTATTGTGGGGGTATTGCAGAGTATTGCACAGCATTGCAGAGTATTGTGGGGGTATTGCAGAGTATTGTGGGGGTATTGCAGAGTATTGTGGGGGTGTTGCAGAGTATTGTGGGGGTGTTGCAGAGTATTGCACAGCATTGCAGAGTATTGTGGGGGTATTGCAGGGTGTTGCAGAGTATTGCACAGCATTGCAGAGCGTTAGGGATGGCTGAGCAAGGATGGATGGATGCCTGGATATCTCTGTGCAGCGCTGTGGGCACTACACATACAGCCCACAGCGCTGCAGACATCCATCCATCCGCCTCTCCGGTCACTGTGTACCGATCGGTACACAGGCGGGGAGGAGAGGGGGAGGAGAGGAACCGGCGTCACCAGATGACGCCGGTCTGTTTACATGTGATCGCGCCGTCATTTGACGGCCCGATCACATGGTAAACGGCCGCGATCAGCGGCCATTTACCGGGATTCGTGATGCGCCGGGTCCTCAGGACCCGGCGGTCACGGATGTGTTCGGGTGCGCGCCCCAGGGGGCGCGCGAGAGGGGAATTCTGGGAGGACGTCATAGTACGCCCTCCCAGAGTTATCCAACCGCCCTGCAGCCGTCATTCGGCTATGGGCCGGTTGGTAAGTGGTTAATGAGGAAAAAAAATGAACTTATATGATTTTAGCAAATGGCTGCAATATAACAAAGAGTGAAAAATGTAAGGGGGTCTGAATACTTTCAGTCCCCACTGTATATCATCTAAGGATAGCCAGTTTATAACCCCCTTTTTCATCACCCTTTTTCTTTGCCCCAGTTCTGGTATGCTAACTCCATGACTCTAGTCGCAGATGGGAACCCCGGCCCTTATAGGGGAAACTCAGACTCGGGCCCGGACACTGTTTCAGTCGTGGACTGGCTGACTTGGAAGATCCTAGCCATTGCACAGCAGGGGTAGTCACACCTAAGAGACCAGTGATTGCCGGGGGTTGTGGGTAGGCCTTACCTGAGTCCCTAGCTCCTGGGAACCACATTTGTTATTAAAGTTCTGTCTGGACCCATTTGTATTCCTAGATCCTCCTACACACCCCTCCTAAGGACAACCGGTACATTATACACTGTCAGATGCAGTGTGTGCAGGGCAGATGCCCTCCCCCATTCTTTCGTTCTTTTGTGTTGGCTCACTTTCCCCCCGTAAGCCACCCTTATATGGGTTTAGATCCCTGGTGGGACAGTGGGCTTGGGCCTGGGGATACACCTATGGAATGGGGGCTCCCTTGACTCAGCCTGCAGTTATGTTTATCGACTGTCTGGTTATGCCTGACAGTTTGTCATGTTTGTGTTTTCAATGATGCTTACTTCTGTATAATCTTTTTCTCCTTTTCCCATCTCCTTTCCTTCCCTTCCCAGGATCCATCAAGCACTTCGTTGCCCTGCCTAATATGGGCATGCTGGCTTTTTCACACAGATATGGCAACTCTTAAGGTAATATCTTACAATGTTTGAGGTCTTTGCTCCCCCTGTAAGCGTAGCAAGCTATGGTGGGAATTAAGGAAGCTGAGGGCACAGGTCATTTTCCTACAAGAGACTCATTTCACTCACCTGTCTGTACCTAAATTGCCCACACACCTTTTATAATCAGTGGTTCATAAGTACGTCCCCAGTTAGTAAATCTAGGGGTACAGCCATTGCTTCACCCCTCAGACAGAGACTTTAGCTACTACTCTAAGGTCCACAACCTCTACACACGTATAGACCTTCTTTGTATAGACCACCCCACTTTGGAGCTCCTGCAGCACTCGTCCATTGAGCACATTACTATGTCAGACTATACACCGATCACGGTCACCCTCACCTTGCCCTTGGGCGCCTATTGGACCTGGTCCTGGTGATTAAATGAAAACCTGTTAGATGACTCTGTAGTGGCCTCAAAGGTCTTGGAAACCTTGATGCATTATTTTCAGGAAAACACAACGGAAAACCTTAGTGACGGGATGATATGGGAAGGCCATAAGGCAGTGATAAGGGGAGAACTGATCTCCCTTGGCTCCAGAATTGAAAGGGAACATCAAGCATATTTACACAGGGTACTGACCACACTACAACAAGCGGAACTCAAACATAAAAATGGTGGAGACCCTTTACTAAAACTGACGGAGCTAAGGGAGCTGTTCTCGCGCTTACTAGACTGCCAGGCACAGAAAAAACTATGGTACCTGTCACACAAATACTATGAACATGATAATAAACGCGGCCATATGCTAGCTAGAGCTCTACCTTCGAAACATGCTCAGACATACGTGAATAAACTCTGCTCCCCTTCTGGAGAACTGGAGTTACAATCATCCAAAATTGCCTCAGGGTTCCACGATTATTATGCAGAACTGTATAATTTAGACGCCAACTTGACTCCTGGCGCTAAGGCCACCAGGTTGGCTGGGATTTAGGACTATTTGTCTACGACTGGCCTACCACCCTTGACCGACGACCAGCAGTCTGATATGGAAACTCCAATCACTGCAGCAGAGATTGAATCGACTGTGAAACGGCTGCCCAATGGGAAAATTCCGGACCCAGAGAGCTTCACTAAAGCATACTATGCGATGTTTACCCCTTTACCGATAAACCCCATGTGTAGTTATTTTAACTCCCTAGCGAATGACATAATAATCCCCCCAGAGGTAATAACAAAGGAAGGTAAGGACCCCACTGTCCCCCAAAGTTATCACCCCTTATCATTACTAAACACAGATATTAAGATTTTGGCAAATCGAATGAAATATCTCATGCCTCACATCATCCATCCTGACCAAACGGGCTTCATTACTGGACGTGAGGCCAGAGATAATTTCATTAACTCATACATTGGGCTAGACATAGACAGGAGCTGCCTCCTTACTTGATATTATCCACAAATGCGGAGAAAGCATTCGACCGCATCAACTGGATGTATCTCTGTGGGGTGCTGGAAACCTTAGGGTTGGGACCAAAAATGCTCACTTGGATTCTGGCCCTTTATTCCAAACCCAGTGCACAAGTTAAAATCGGTGGTATTTTCTCATCTAGGTTCTCGATCAGGAGCGGCACGAGACAGGGGTGCCCACTGTCATCTCTCCTTTTCGCATTAGCCCTCGAGCCTCTGTTGCATAAAGTGAGATCAAATACAGATATCAAAGGCATAAAGGGGGGCAACACAGAGCATAAGCTCTCAGCCTATGCTGACGATGTCCTATTCCCCCTAATAGACCCGGTGTTCTAGTTGCCGGTCCTGATGCGAGAACTCCAATATTTCGAGATGCTCTTGAACTTCAAAATGAATCTTACAAAATCTGAAATTTTACCTATCAGGATATCCCCGGCAAAGGCCAATAATCTTAAAAGCGCTTTCCATTTTACTTGGTCATCATCCTCCTTGAGATACCTAGGCATTCAACTAACAGACAGCTTTGACACACTATACGCAACCAATTACCCTCGGTTGGTGACCGCAGTTAAACGTGATCTTTCTCAATGGACAAAGACTGCTTTCACTTGGCTGGGTAGGGTGAATATTATAAAAATTGATGTCCTCCCAAGGATATTATTTCACCTGCAGATGCTCCCAATCCCCCTGCACAGAAGTTTCTTCACCCAAATATCCAGCATGTTTACTTGTTTTATCTGGAACTCACGGAAATCTCGCATAGCTCTGACAGTACTGAAATGCCCTATGCTTTTGAGTGGCTTGGGAATTCCAGATATACAGAGATACTATCGGGCTATAGTCCTCCAGCGGATCCTGAACTGGCGCGTTCATACCCACTCTAAACTCTGGGTCTCTATGGAAGAAGTATATGGCAGGCAGAAACCTATCCTATGCCCCGTGGCTTCCTTGTGAGCACAGGGGGTTGTCGGAAAATACATCCCCATTGAAGACCCATGCACTTAAGACATGGGATCGTGTCAACCGAATGCTGGCTTTGGCTCCAGCTGTGTCCCCACTGGCACCACTGAGAGGGTTTCTATGGTTCCCTCCGGGGGAGAAAATGGCATTCTCCGGACCCTGGGTGGATGAAGGAAATGCTAGCTGTGGGAAACTATTGAGGAACAGCAACCTGATGCAATTTGAGTCTCTGACGGCTAGACGAGGAGGTCCGCAAATTAACTTTTGGAGGTATAGGCAATTACACCACTTTTTTGAAGTGCACAGCAGCTCCATAAGAGATATTACATCCCTACATATTTTGAAGGCTTTTTTATAGCTGACAAACCCATACCACATATGGTCTCAGAGCATTACCAGCTGCTGGGGTCTCCCTCATTGGCTCCTAAACCTGCATATATCCGGGCCTGGGAGAGAGACTTGGGACTGGAATTTACTGCCACTCAACTGACACACTTGTACCAGCTTACTCATTCAAGTTTATTGACTCTAAAATGCAGGAGACCAATTACAAGATCTTGTCATGGTGGTATAGGGTGCCTACTGACATGGCCCGGACATATCCTGCCACCTCTGGGTTATGTTGGCGGGGCTGTGGGGGCTGAGGAACACTGCTACACTTATGGTGGGATTGCCCATTGCTAGTGCCCTTCTGGAAGGATATTATAAACCAGGTTAAAGAAGTTCTAGGTTTAGATATCCCCTTCTCTCTGGTCCATTTTTCTTCTGCACATTCCTCCCATGCCAATAAGTCAGTATAAAAAGGGTGCGCTGCCTCACCTGTTGAACACAGCCAAGAGACTGCTCTCTATTTACTGAAAGTGAAAGCAGGTTCCGACCCCGGAGGAGTGGGTGCACAGAGTGAATGAGATCAGAGAGGCAGAGGATTGGATCACTACCTGTAGAGGTTACAGAGACCGGTATACCAACATATTGTCCCCGTGGGTGGATTATATTTCTGACTCTGCCCAAGTGTCCTCGAGCTTAGATGTAGCACTGCTGGCAGAACCGGCCCTAAGACAGTGTGCCCGAACTCAGTAGTAATGAGAGTGGATTTCCCCTTGACTGAAGCACTGACTGAGAACATTGCCTCTCTTCGCCTTGGAAGAAGAATGAGATGCCCTGCAGGGGGGGGCGGGAGTCCAGTGCGAGTGATGACTGCGACCAAGAGCTTATAGGTACTATCTTGATCCTTCTTCCTTACAACTTCTTACTTTCTCTTCCTTTTCCCTCTTCCTTTACCTCCTTCTCATTTTCACTCTTCTTTTGGTATTTATACTGTACTGAGGTCAGGTCTACATGCACCTTCAGGTTGCCATGGCTGATCAGTGGGATTAACACCCTGCGGAGGATGGTGGGTTGTCGAGTAGATAACAGTACTGCTCTGCCCCCCTCTGATGCTCTGGAGGGGCTTGGATGCGGCTTGGGCCTGGGTGGAGTGCTAAGAGGGGTTTGATGGAGGCACTAGTTGCCCCCCTCCCTCAGTGTGGGGCTCGGGACAGGTTGCGTTGGAGTCCATCTAGACGAACGCACTGGCCGAGGTTGCTATGCAGCAGGAAGTTGGTTTCTATGTTAGGCAGCTCACTCCTGCTGGCAGATACATGGTTGACGACTGTACCCTTAAAATTATTTTAAGCAGTAGGCTGATGTCACTACAGGGTCATTTAGCCTCTTATTAAAAGTTACCACCCTTATAGCATATGTGTTAATATGTAATATATGTTCTTGTTTACTATGACGCTAAGATAAATCTATGTCACTAATGTACTGACTACTGCAAATGTCTGTCAAGATATATGACTATACCAAATAAGCAAAGCTTTAAAAAAAAAAAACTTGTAAAGAGTGTTTCATCCTCAATAGTTTGGTAAAAAAAGATCACTGTTTAAACTACAAAATGAAATTCTTTGCTAACTCTATCTATCTCACAGCTGAATTCTCTTTATGGACTGTATTCTTTAGGTGAGTTTTGCAGTCACCGAGACCTTTATGAGCTTATGAAAGATCAGAGCGGCACACTGTACAATAACTGTATTTCTTCCCTGTTCTTGACTTTTCAAACAACTGGGTATGCTAAAGTATGACTTTTCTTGTATAATTAGAAATATTTTCTTTTTAAAATCTTGCAAACCCTGTCTCTGATAACTGTGTGTTTTTATCTACTGTTTTACTTCACTTTCTATTTTACCTCAGTATTTAGGCTGTCTGTCCTAAAAAAAAATATATAAATCAGACCAAAAAAAAGACTAACTATTTAACAATCAGAACTCTCCTCTTTACTAAGCAAAACATTGTCATAAACATGGAAAATGTAGCCTTGAATTAGATCAATGTTTGAGGGCATCACAGAAGATATACAGTCGATTTGATTGGTCTTGGTTCTTCAGGTGACAATGGGTGGATTCACAGAGAAGGCACAGTTTTTCTGGGTAGCTGCAAGAAAAAAATTCAGTCAAAGTTGCAGATGAGCCTGACCTTAAAGTGGATCTAAACCTAAATTTTTTTTTCCCTAAAATGTAAAACATGTTATACTTACCTGCACAGAGTGGCCCTGAACCGTCTCTTCTAGGGTCCCCTAGAACCTATTATGGCCACATGGTTGCCTAACCTCCTAGCCTCACGCTAACTTTAAAATGCTTGTTTGGCCATGCCAGTTATGGCACTAAAGGCTTTCGCTCTTCTCCTAGTGACTGGTTATTCAATCACACCTTCACATGGGATGAAGGGAAGTGAGTCACATGCTCCCCATACACTTAAACATGAGGTATTTTTCTTTGTTCCTGGTAGAATAGAGCAGTGGGGGAAAAAAAGAAGGTGTTTATTTATTACAAGTACTTATATACCACTGACAATTTTACACTGCTTTATATATATATTATACATTCACATCGGTCCCTGCCCTCAAGGAGCTTACAATCTAAGGTTCCTAACTCACATTCATACGAACACATGCTAGGGCCAATTTAGACAGGAGCCAATTGACCTACCAGCATGTCTTTAGAATGTGTGAGAAACCCGGAGTACCTAGAGAACAACCATGCAGGCACAGGGGGAGCAAACTCCAGGCAGGTTGTGCCATGAACCAAAAGAACTAACCATTCAGCTACCATGGTGCCTGTGCCAATGGGAAGGGTTGTATTTAAATCTGTAAATAATCAGTGCTAATAATACCTTAATGTAACTTAATACTTATCTGCCTCACTGCCTGAAACCTAATGCTAACCTTTACATTAACCTGAAACCCTAAACCCTATCATTAAATTAAGTCCCAAATTTAACTGCTAACACCAAAGCTGGCCATACATGGATTGAAATTCAGTTGGTTCAGCAGGGACGAGCCAAATTTTTGATCCATTTACTGTATGGTTTATCCTGTTTGAGAACAGTCAATCTACCAATCAAATGCTCACAACCGGGCTTTCTGAAAAACTTTAGTTTGATCAGCACTGCAGCCAATAGGCTGCAGCACTCATCAGTGTATTCTGACAACTGTCAGAATACAAAGCCACAACAGGGAGGATTCCCCCATCCACAGAAGTGGCTGGTCCATTAGAGGCACAGGGGCACCGCCCCCTAGTTTGCATGCAGTGATGCATGCAGGGCGTCGGACTTACAAAATGTGTTTTTTTTTTACAAGCACATGATCAGAGTCTGAGGCTCTAATTGGCTTGAAAAAGGTTGGGCTGGGGGTGCAGAGCACTGCGCCCCGAACCCACCCACTTGTGACAATAGTGAATTAATATTCACTATTGTCTTCCAGCTTTTTCTTCCTTCCAATCAGGACAGGAGGCAGATCAGGTTGGCCGGGAGGAGAAGCCGAGGAAGCCGCGGAGGGACCGTGCAGTGGAGGGGTGAGTGCTGGGACCGTCCCGTTGAGTGGTGAGTGCAGGGAACTGTGGATTGGTAAGTGTGGACCTGGAGGGGGTGTGTTTGCCCCCCCCCCCCAAAAAGGTTTAGCACCAGTCGCCACTGCCCATCCACTTCAATTGTGTGCATTGGGGAATCGGTTCTGTCTTTTCACTCAGCCTACTTGCTGAGCAGAAAAAAATGAGGCTTGTATGATCAGCTTTAGTTACCCCTTCAAAGCACACCTACTTTATCATAGGCTAAGTTTTTGAGGCATTCTGAACTGGTGTAGAAAGCTCCCACTCCCTATTCCAAAAGCAAGCAGCAATAATATTTATACCTCCCAAAGCAGCCAATCTGATCCAGTGGCATAGTGACATTTGGGCTATGATCACAAAAAATCCTAAGCATCTTTGTGACATTAGAAAATTCAACATGACATGATTTTATGTTTTAGCCATATGAAAAATTTAGTGAAACAGAATGATGTTGAACCCTTGATAAAAGCAGCGCTACGTATTTATCACATCATACATGTTGCCTGGTTTGAACCCAGTTCTAGAATAGACCGGAAAAAACATGTGTTCCTCTATATACTCTACTGTACAGCTCCAATAAAGCTAAGTTATTATTATACATAATAGCTGCTTATTTATAAACAGGATTTCCCCACACTTATGCCCATGGCAATATCTCTTTTGAAATTAAAACACTTTATGCATTTTCTTTTCTTTTAGTATTGTGCCAGGGAAATTCGTTTAAATATAGGATTAACTTTAAAGCTAGCTGTTGGGATTTTCCCATCTTCATCTTTAAAATTGGACTAATTAAAACAGCTGTATAAATCTTGATGCCTTAAATGTATTTTTATTGCAACAAATGCCCAAAGTGTGTAACTGTAGTAATCACATTACAGATTTTAATTTTACCACTGTTCTCTACATGCGGATCTTTGATTACTTTTAATGTGTTACAATATTTAGATGTGCAAAAAGCTGTAACTGTATAGAGTACACCATGGAATTCAATTTTACATTATTCCTTCTACATGCACATCTTTGGTGGCAATGAGTTAAATGATTTAGATGTAGGTGTAAAATATGCTGCTTTCATTCTTACCTAGCACAGTGTGCCCTAACAGTTTCCATCTTCCTTTCACACTTTTTGTGGGTCCTAGTCAAAACACTGCAGGCTTGGCAGTTATGTGCTAAACAGGTATTAATAGTCACATTGCTTCATATGTACAATTCTAGAAAATGGTACATATACACAGGGAGCTCACAATGGGGTAATAATAAATCTTAGTTGGGGGGTTCTCATTTCTAATTATTTCAACAGTGAGACTCCAGAAGTGACATAACAGCAGGAAACCATGCAGCCATTATAAAGTAAAGCAAGATTTATTGAGGACATAATCCGTATCAAGTCTCAAAGTTCCAAGCAAGCCACTAGAGTTACATCTATGTTGTGCAACAAGAAGAATTTTATTTTGCCATTAGCGAAATCCAGAACTGTGTGGGGCTTTTGGTCATGGAAACAAGTGTCCTTAAATGTCCCTTATCTCCAACCCATCGCTAACACTTATGCCCTGTACACGCGATCAGACTTTCCAACAACAAATCCATGGATTTTTCTTCAAAGGTTGTTGGCTCCAACTTGTCTTGCATACACACGGTCACACAAATGTTGGCCAACAATTACGAACGTGGGAATGTGGTGACGTACAAGACGTACAATGAGCCGAGAAAAAGGAAGTTCAATAGCCAGTGCGGCTCCTTCTGCTTAATTCCAAGCATGCGTGAACTTTTGTGCGATGGACTTGTATACACATGATCAGAACGGTATTTCAAATGCAATTTTTTGGAAAAAAATACACTTTAATTAATTTAAAAAAACAAGACGCAATATAAAACCCATTTTTTTCCCTGTAAAATATGAAAGATGAGTACACCGAGTAAATAGATACCCAACATGTCATGCTTTAAAATTGTGCACGTTCTTGGAATGGTGACAAACTATAGGACTCAAACTCTTTGTGGCGGCGCCTCCCATCCCTTTAAGGGGTTTATGACGCTGGGAGACAGGTGCAGCTTAAGGTCACAGCGGTCACATGGTCTGAAATCTTCAGGTCGCAACAAGTGATCGGAAGCTTTTGGTTAGTCAACCGTAACTGTGCTAGAAGCGCGCAGTGCGCGCTCTCAGCACAATTGCATAGGCAGCAATTCATGCAAATATGTGGCCCCTCGATGTTAAGGACAAGGCACCAAGAGGCTGCATATTTTCGGTTGGCCGGCGCCAAGGGGTTAAAAATCTCCAGAAAAAATTCTACAGGTTACCAGTTTAGAGTTACAGATGAGATTTAGTGCTAGAATGATTTCTCTTGCTCTGACATTCATGGCGATAACTCACATGTGTGGTTTGAACACTGTTTACATATGTGGGCGTGACCTATGTATGCGTTCACCACTGCTCCACATTTTTTTTATTTTTACACTTTCACTTTAAAAAAAAAAAATTTTGATCAGTTTTATTCCTATTACAAGGCATATAAACATCCCTTGTGATAGAAATAAGCAGTGGCAGGTTCCTCTTCATGGAGAGATCTGGGGTCAATAATACCCCACATCATTTCACTACAATGTAAAGCATTAGATTAAAAAAAAAACATTGATCTAGTGTTTTAAAAAAATGGCCTTGTTCACATTGGGCTGTTACCGGAAGTGACATCGCTGCGGTCCTCCTAGACCAGTGATGGCGAACCTTGGCACCCCAGATGTTTTGGAACTACATTTGCCATGATGCTCAACTACACTGCAGAGTGCATGAGCATCATAGGAAATGTAGTTCCAAAACATCAGGGGTGCCAAGGTGCGACATCACTGTCCTAGACCATAGAGATGAGCGGAGTCCATCTTTCCTCCACTCATCTCTGTTACCAGCCACCGCAACCGCCGGATCGGTTCTCGGGGATACAGATTATCTAGGTTAGCCTGAGAACCAATGAGAAATGGCAGGGGAGGGAGTGACCCCTTCTGTCACTTCTAAAAGTGATCCAGTTGCGAATCTGCCGCTTGGACCATTTTTATTGGTTAGAGAACCGCTGGCTGAAAAAACAATAACAATATTGCTGCAGCTGTAACCCCGGTATTCTCGGTATTCCACTTCTGACTGAGGATGTCTTTTGTCTATGGCCCCGTCGGCAAGCAGTAAATTTGTTTTTAATATTCACAGCAAACTCACCCATCCATCCACTTTAGAAACAACTTTAAAAAACACCCCCTAGTATTCCTAGCTGTGGCCATCTTGAGTAAGGGCAGATGACTAACCTAAAGCTTAAATTTAGTCACAAAAATCAGCACAAGGGACGTTACTTTCAGTCAATAGACCGTGTCCCTTGTGCGGCTGACTCCTGCATTACCTGAAATCTTCTTCCTCTGTTTCCCTTTACCCCCCTCCCGTTGTAACCTTCTGGTGTGGCGGGGTTAATGAAGCCAAATGACCTGTGACAGGCACTCATAAGTGTTGGCTATGCTCGCTCTTTCTGCTCACTTTCTCCATTCATAGAAGCTGTATTATAGCTTCCAAGAAACGTGATCTTTGAATTGAAGAGGCAGACCTGACATCTAAAAGGTCCCTCGTTGGCATCTTCTTACAGCTTCTTCTGGGTGCTGGTCTTCGGCTGTCTCTAACGCCCATGCATGAGCAGGTTAGTCATCCTAGCGCATTGGTACTTTGGTAGTGTGCTGGAAATGTAAACTGAGTGTACATTGTAGAGAGGATTTTAAGCAGGCGGGTAGGTTTATTTTTTTTGCAGAGGAGACTTTGTATGTCTTTTCTGCTGGAAAGTTGCTGCCTGCTTAGAGGATTTTAAAATTTGGCTTTAGTTGAACCATAATGTTGTGAAGGACTAGAGCCAATAACTACATCTCATTACAGGAGAATAAATAAGCCATAGGGTAGTTTAACCTGCCATCATCCATCAGTAACTAAAATATATATTTCAGGTGGATTGGGCCTTCATTTATTAAGACTGTTATTCATAATTGCTAGAGGCGGTAGAATTGAATATTTATGCAGTATAAAATACAGTAGATAATACAAGCATTGCAGGATGGCAGCCGACATAAAATAAGAAGCTCCAGTGATAAGGGTGTGTTAATGTGAGTGACCTGTGAAAAGCCACATCAGCCATCATAAAAATGACCTTGATTGTGGGGCACTGACAGTAGTATGTAGTGGAGGTAGATCCTTGGAGACATTAAAGACCCTGGAGATATTACTAGGTAATAGTTTATACATAACCTAGTGCACAATGGTACAAGGGCCAGTTTAAAAATAAACTTATCATCCTGAGAGGTGGCCTGTTTAAATTAATGACAGGCGGGCATGGAGCTGCATGGACCTACATGGAGAAGCAACACAACGATGAGCTCACCTCTTGGTCACTCCACTTTATTCTCTTATCATCTTGGGTTTTGCATTGCAACACAACTGATTGGTTCCTTGTTTTGCTTCTACCACCCCCAGTCTGAGCTCTTCTGTAGAGAGACTGCAATAGACCAATGCTAAGTCAAACGCAGGTATGTACACTGCTTGACATAAAATAGAATTAAGGATATACAATATTATTAAATATGGAGCTACATTGTATTGTGTTTTTTACATCTGCCTGGAATTAAGCATTCAGCCATTATAAGGTGTACTGGGGTTCTTGCTTGTGTTGTTTGTGTTCTTCTTTTAATCTTTGTGGCAAATGTTTTCCTATTATCGTGTGCTCACATATTTTACACCCACCCAAACCATGGCTACATATTTTTTGTATTTAAGAGGAGTCTGAGTGACAAGTACACAGATATAACTTGAATCATCAGTCTGCAGGCATGTATTTGCTATCAGATTGGTTTGCAGATAGATTTCTTTCAATTTTCAAATACAGCTTTCTGAAAAGATTAGTTTTCTGCAGATATGGTGTGAGACGATAGAGCAAATGCTTCACACATCTTAAACATTTAAAGGGTATATACTGCAGTGAACAGACAAATTATAAAGCATTAAATCATAGGTTATTGAGCTATACACGAGCAGCTTGTCAATAGTGTTTAAAAAGCAGAGAACTGCCTTTTTTCTAAAGATTATCAGTGCCTGAGCAATAATTTGCTGAATGTAATACCCTAGACATCATCTTTCACAATAATGAAATAATAAAAATAATAGTTGTATACATGCGGAGGGATATAGGAGGGTTAAAACTTATTCAATCATTGATGGAGAATTATCTGGCTGTTTTTTTGGATCACAATCTTAGAGCAGGGGTCTCCAAACTTTCTTAGCAAAGGGCTAGTTTACTGCCATTCAGGCTTTAGAGGGGGCCGGACTATGGTCAGTGGGAGTACAAAATGCCCATTGTTGGTATCAGTGGGAACAATAGAGCCATTAATGGTGTCAGCGGGAGGAATGGTGTCCCATCATTGGTGTCAGTTGATGGAATAGTGCCCTAAGGGCCAGATAAAAGCAAGCAAAGGGCCACATCTGGCCCCCGGACCACAGTTTGGAGACCACTGTCTTAGAGGGAACATGCAATGGGTTTATATATGTGAAAAACAGTGCTGCGCCAATAATATCTTATATATATATATATATATATATATATATATATATATATATATATATATATATATATATATATATATACACTACCAAAAGTATTGGGACGCCTGCCTTTACACGTACATGAACTTGGATGGCATCCCAGTCTTAGTCCGTAGGGTTCAATATTGAGTTGGCCCACCCTTTGCAGCTGCATCAGCTTCAATTCTTCTGGGAAGGCTGTCCATAAGGTTTAGGAGTGTGTCTATGGGAATGTTTGACCATTATTTCAGAAACAGACATTCCCCTAGGGGTGGGATTTTAAAGGCACTGAACACAAGTAATATGTAACTAGTTAAAAGAATGATTTTATTAAACACATATAGATTAAAAATATTTTCATGGAATGTACATGGCAAAAGCGACTATAAATACACAAACTGGTAGATGAAGAGGTGACACAGTGATATTCCCCACCCAGCGTGTTTCAGGGTTAATTACAGCTCCTTCATCAGGGGTAAGGGAGATATTATTTTCTATAATATAAACACAAGAGTCAACGACAGGATAGTCATAGACAAAATATAAATATGGTAAGTAATAAGTCTCAGACTTACAGCCACTTTAGATGTGTGCATATAATTATTCCATGTTGCAATAAAAGAAAGACATGGTCTCAAAAGCTCCTACTTGCTCTGCCCTCATTGTAAGTATCATGGATTATGTAGTAAATGAAGAAGCTATAGTTTTAAAGGAGCATTGCCATATTCTCTCCTCAACAGAGGGAACCAGAAACCACTGAGGCCTGAAAGGTGAAATCCTATAATTGGGACATGGTGTAACCACATATCTATGTGTAGCAACCTGGTGTTTGGACAGGGTTGCTAACCAATTTAGTCTGCCAGGTAGTAATTGTCCTGGCTAATTGTTAGGAGATTCACTGATTTTCCCCTAATTCTGGAATTGCTGCATTTTTCTCTTCTGTCACTAGGTGGCATTGGAGCTGGTGACATTAGATGAGCAAGGACAGATTATGAATGGATGGGGTGTCTCAGCCAATGAGCAAGGGTTTCTTTAAGCCCCTTAGCTTGCTGGGAGAGCCTATTTGGGTGGAGTCAGGTGATCAGGGTTCTTTGCCACCTGGACAGCTGTCTGGGTGGACGCGTTTTATGTTGCCCCAGGCTGCTAGGCCGGAAGCCTGAGGTCTTTCCCGGGGACATCTGGATGCTAGGCTGCCTGAGGCCTATCCAGGAGCAGGAGAAGCAGCGTAGGGTTGGGACTGCAGGATTGGAGTCCAACAGAGATTAGAAGGTTCAGCAGCACGGGGAACCAGTTGTGGTCGGAGGTAGAGGGGAAGCTGTCGCCACTAAGGAACCATCCACATTGTTACCGGAGATTACTGTGAGTAAGCTGAAGCAAGTACCTGAGCAGTCTTCTCACCAGCTGGGGACGGTGAAGAAGTGGGAAAGCATCATCAAGTGGCAAGCCAGGGACTCAGCAGGATAGCGGGGGGTGACGCTTGAGGAGTAGACAGCGGGTTAGCTGTGGAAGAGCTCAGGGGATCCAGTGACGACTGGGATCTGGAAATCTAGAGAGACTGGGAGCTCAGTGAGTGAAGATCTGCAGTGGGATACTGTGAGATAAGTAAAAGGACTGTTCTGTGTTACCAAGAGTTATGTATAACTACTGTTAGTGACTGTTGCAAGATTAGTTGCCATAGGAGACAGCGGTCCTGCCTATACATAAGTGTTATCCGGCTGGAAGCCTTCACCTGTATAGCTGTCTATCTACAGAAGTCTCAGAGTCTGCCAATTATCATTGCATCTACTCAAGGGTGTCCTGGCCCTAACCCGCTCTCCCTCAGTTCTGTTAAGAGACAATAAATCTCTTGTTTGCATTCAAAAAGTCACTGGCGCCCATCATTCTTCTTGCATCACACCCACCATGCCTAGTAACCCACTTTACAAGGAAGGATGTCAGCTCTCCCTAACCCTTGAGGTCCCCATAGGCCTCTTGGACCCTGGGACCTTGCTACATATGTATGGAAAGTAGAGAAGGATATATATAATCTAGCAACTACTTGCCTGTAAATATAATTATTTATAGGCAAGTAGTTGCTAGATTATATATATCCTTCTCTACTTTCCATACATATATATGTGGTAACACCATGTCCCAATTATAGGATTTCACCTTTCAGGCCTCAGTGGTTTCTGGTTCCCTCTGTTGAGGAGAGAATATGGCAATGCTCCTTTAAAACTATGGCTTCTTCATTTACTACATAATCCATGATATTTATGATAAGGGTAGAGCAAGCAGGAGCTCTTGAGACCATGTCTTTCTTTTATTGCAACATGGAATGGTTATATGCACACCTCAAAAGTGTCTGTCAGTCTAATGCCACGTACACACGGTCGGATTTTCCGACGGAAAATGTGTGATAGAACCTTGTTGTCGGAAATTCTGACTGTGTGTAGGCTCCATCACACATTTTCCATCGGATTTTCCGACACACAAAGTTTGAGAGCAGGCTATAAAATTTTCCGACAACAAAATCCGTTGTCGGAAATTCCGATCGTGTGTACACAAATCCGACGCACAAAGTGCCACGCATGCTCAGAATAAATAAAGAGATGAAAGCTATTGGCCACTGCCCCGTTTATAGTCCCGACGTACGTGTTTTACGTCACCGCGTTCAGAATAATCGGATTTTCCGACAACTTTGTGTGACCGTGTGTATGCAAGACAAGTTTGAGCCAACATCCGTCGGAAAAAATCCTAGGATTTTGTTGTCGGAATGTCCGAACAAAGTCCGACCGTGTGTACGGGGCATGAGACTTATTACTTACCATATTTATATTTTGCCTATAACTATGTTGTTGTTGACTCTTGTGTTTATGTTATAGACATTTGATATCTCCCTTATCCCTGATAAAGGAGCTGTAATTAACCCTGAAACGTGTTGGGTTTGAGAATATCACTCTGTGTCATTTCTTCATCTACCAGTTTGTGTATTTATAGTCGCTTTTGCCATGTTCATTCCATGAAAATATTTTTAATCTATAAATGTTTAATAAAATAATTATTTTATCTTGTGTTCAGTGCCTTAAAAGTCCCATCCCTTCATATACTTAAGGATGTGGCACTTCATGGAGTTAATCACCATGACCCCTTGGACCAGTCTTCCAGAAGGGCATATGTGAGGTCAGGCACTGATGTTGGAGAGAAGGCCTGGCTCGCAGTCTGCGCTCTAATTCATCTCAAAGGTGTTCTATCAGGTTGAGGTCAGGACTCTGTGCAGGCCGGTCAAGTTCCTTCACCCCAAACTCGCTCATCCATGTCTTTATAGACCTTGCTTTGTGCACTGGTCCAAATAATTTGGTGGAGGGGAGATTATGTTGTGGGGTAGTTTTTTAGGGGTTAGGCTTGGCCCCTTAGTTCCAGTGAAGGGAACGCTTAAGGTGTCAGCATACCAAGACATTTTGGACAATTTCATGCTCCCAACTTTGTGGGAATGGTTTGAGGATGGCCCCTTCCTGTTCCAATATGAAGGTGCACCAGTGCACAAAGCAAGGTCCATAAAGATGTGGATGAGCGAGTTTGAAATGGAGGAACCAGACTGGCCTGCACAGAGTCCTGACCTCAACCCGATAGAACACCTTTGGGGTGATTTAGAGAGCAGACTGCGAGCCAGGCCTTCTCTCCAACCTCATAAATGTGCTTCTGGAAGAATGGTCAAACATTCCCATAGACACACTCCTAAACCTTGTGGACAGCCTTCCCAGAAGAGCTGAAGATGTTATAGCTGCAAAGGGTGGACCAACTCAATATCGAACCCAATGGACTAAGACTGGAATCCTGAGTATATATGTATATATATATATATATATATATATATATATATATATATATATATATATATATATATATATATATATATACTCAGGATTCCCTGAGGAAGTCATGAGACTTGTGACGAAACATGTTGGGTGATGTCATCAAGTGGAGATGAACTAGGAAGTGCTCTTTTTTTAAAGGTGTATGCATACCGATTGCTAGTAACCCTGCAAAAACAGTTTTAATTGCACTTGACATCTTTGGTGCACAAAGTTTAAGTGCACTTATACATGTGAGTTGATATATGTGTGAGATTGGTTTTAATAAACGTTTTTAAAGAGATAAAGCACTATGGAGTTTTTATGTTTCTCTTTACTCTGAGAAGTGGATGAGAGAGCAGGCACCTTATGGAGTTGGAGGCTGACAGATCCCTTAAGGGGAAACAAGCGTGTTTTGACCTGTTGCAACATATAGGTAAAAAAAAGAAGGTGAAAGCACATATGGTGTTTGAGCACAAGTGGTGATGGAGAGTGAATACAGGAACTTTCTGCACAGTGTGAAGTGGACTAACAAAGAACCACGGAGAGCCTGCTAAACACAAAGTACAACATGTGATAATTAAATACACACAGATACATTTTAATTTTTTTTTTTTATGATATACGCTTCTTTTTATCATATTGGAATATTTTATTGTGTTATTAATCAAGGGTGTATATGTATAAGCATTATTGGCAAAGAGTGGTGCAGCATTGTTTCTCACATCTATAGATACATATTGGTGTTAGAGTGCTACTTATGCCTCGTACACACGGTCGGATTTTCCACCGGAAACGTTCGAGAGGAGCCTTTTGACGGAAATTCCGACTGTGTGTAGGCTCCATCAGACTTTTACCATCGAAATTTCTGTCGCACAAAATTTGGGAGCTGGTTCTCAAATTTTCCGACAACAAAATCCATTGTAAATTCTGATCGTGTGTGCACAATTCCGACGCACAAAGTGCCACGTATGCTCGGAATCAAGCAGAAGAGCAGCACTGGCTATTGAACTTCATTTTTCTCGGCTCATCGTACAAGTTGTATGTCACTGCGTTCTTGACATTCGGAATTTCCGACCAACTGCGTGTGACCGTGTGTATGCAAGACAAGTTTGAACCAACATCCGTCGGAAAAAAAACATGGATTTTGTTGTCGGAAAATCCTATCATGTGTACAGGGCATAAGTGATTGCAGCAACTCTGTAGTTATATATAGGGCACTAATAGTTTAGGCTATAGCTGCACAGGAGTAAAAAGGCTTTGTTCATGTGAAGGGTTTGTGCTATTTGAATCCCATTTTTTTAGTTTAACCACTTCAGCCAAGAAAGATTTGGCTGCTCAATGACTAGGCCATTTTTTGTGATACGGCACTGCGTCGCTTTAACTGACAATTGCGAGGTCGTGTGACGCTGTACCCAAACAAAATTGACGTCCTTTTTTCCCACAAATAAAGCTTTCTTTTGGTGGTATTTGATCACCTCTGTAGTTTTTATTTTTTGCGCTATAAACAAAAGAAATATGACAATTTTGAAAAAAAAAACACAATATCTTTAACTTTTTGCTATAATAAATATCCAAAATTAAAAAAAATAAATAAAATAGTTTCCTCAGTTTAGGCCGATATGTATTCTTCTACATATTTTTGGTAAAAAAAAATCGCAATAAGCGTATATTGATTGGTTTACGCAAAAGTTATAGCGTCTACAAAATAGGGGATAGATTTATGGCATTTTTATTATTATTATTTTTTTACTAGTATTGGCAGCGATCAGCGATTTTTATCAGGACTGCAATATTGCCGCGGACAAATCGGACACTTTTGACACATTTTTGGGACCAGTGACATTTATACAGCAATCAGTGCTATAAAAATGCACTGATTACTGTATAAATGACATTGGCAGGGAAGGGGTTAACACTAGGGGGCGATCAAGGGGTTAACTGTGTTCCCTAGGTGTGTTCTAACTGTAGGGGGAATGGGACTGACTAGGGGAAGAGAGAGATTGGTGTTCATACTTAGTATGAACACACGATCTGTCTTCTCTCCCCTGAGAGAACCTGGGATTTGTGTGTTTACACACACACATCCCCGTTCTCGTTCTGTAACAAGCAATTGCGGGTGCCCAGCCGTCATCGCGCCCGCCAGGCACTCACATCAGCTCCAAGGACAAGCTTCAGGCACGCGTGCCACCTCAGGCATCTTAACCACTTCAGCACCGGAAGGTTTTACCCTCTTCCTGACCAGAGCACTTTTTACAATTTGGCACTGCGTCGATTTAACTGCTAATTGCGCGGTCATGCAAGTCTGTACCCAAATGAAATTTGCGTCCTTTTTTCCCCACAAATAGAGCTTTCTTTTGATGGTACTTGATCACCTCTGCGTTTTTTATTTTTTGCGCTATAAATGGAAAAAGACCGAAAATGTTGAAAAAAAATGATATTTTCTACATTTTGTTATAACAAAAATCCAGTAAACTGAGTTTTAGTCATACATTTAGGCCAAAATGTATTCAGCCACATGTCTTTGGTAAAAAAAATGTCAATAAGCGTATATTTATTGGTTTGCGCAAAAGTTATAGCGTCTACAAACCCTAGTTTTTTTTTTTGTTTTTTTTTAATTTACACAGCTTTTAGTTTATGACTGCCTATCTCATTTCTTGAGGTGCTAAAATGGCAGGGCAATACAACCCTCCCCCCCGCAAATGACCCCATTTTGGAAAGTAGACACCCTAAGGAAATTGCTGAGAGGCATGTTGAGCCCATTGAATATTTAATTTTTTGTCCCTAGTGATTGAATAATGACAAAAAAAAAAAAATTACAAAAAGTTGTCGCTAAATGATATATTGCTCACACATGCCATGGTTATATGTGGAATTGCACCCCAAAATACATTTTGCTGCTTCTCCTGAGTACGGGGATACCACATGTGTGGGACGTTTTGGGAGCCTAGTCGCATACGGGGCCCCCGAAATCCAAGCACCGCCTTCAGGATTTCTAAGGGCGTAAATTTTTTATTTCATCCTCACTACCTATCACAGTTTTGAAGGCCATAAAATGCCAAGATGGCACAACCCCCCCAAATGACCACATTTTGGAAAGTAGACACCCCAAGCTATTTGCTGAGAGGCATGGTGAGTATTTTGCAGCTCTCATTTGTTTTTGAAAATGAAGAAAGAAAAGAAAAATTTTTTTTTTTTTTCTTTTTTCAATTTTCAAAACTTTGTGACAAAAAGCGAGGTCTGCAAAATACTCACCATACCTCTCAGCAAATAGCTTGGGGTGTCTACTTTCCAAAATGGGATCATTTGGGGGGGTTTGTGCCATCTGGGCATTCCATGGCCTCCGAAACTGTGATAGGCAGTGAGGAGTGAAATAAAAAATGTACACCCTTAGAAACCCTGAAGGCGGTGCTTGGTTTTTGGGGTCCCCTACGCGGCTAGGCTCCAAAAAAGTCTCACACATGTGGTATCTCCATACCCAGGAGAAGAAACAGAATGGATTTTGGGGTGTAATTTCACATATGCCCATGGCATGTTTGAGCGAAATATAATTTAGTGACAAAAAAAAAAAATGTGTCTATTTCCCGCAATTTGTGTCACAATATAAAATTTTCCATGGACTCAACATGCCTCTCAGCAAAAAACTTGGGGTGTCTACTTTCCAAAATGGGGTAATTTGGGGGGTTTGAACTGTCCTGGCATTTTATGCACAACATTTAGAAGCTTATGTCATCACCCACTCCTCTAACCACTTGAAGACAAAGCCCTTTCTGACACTTTTTGTTTACATGAAAAAATATTTTTTTTTGCAAGAAAATTACTTTAAACCCCAAAACATTATATATTTTTTTTTAAAGCAAAGGCCCTACAGATTAAAATGGTGGGTGTTTCATTTTTTTTTTTCACACAGTATTTGCGCAGCGATTTTCAAACGCATTTTTTGGGGAAAAAACACACTTTTTTCATTTTAATGCACTAAAACACACTATATTGCCCAAATGTTTGATGAAATAAAAAAGATGATCTTAGACCGAGTACATGGATACCAAACATGACATGCTTTAAAATTGCGCACAAACGTGCAGTGGCGACAAACTACATACATTTTTAAAAGCCTTTAAAAGCCTTTACAGGTTACCACTTTAGATTTACAGAGGAAGTCTACTGCTAAAATGACTGCCCTCGATCTGACCTTCGCGGTGATACCCCACATGCATGGTGCAATTGCTGTTTACATTTCACACCAGACCGACACTTGCGTTTGCTTATGCGCGAGGGCGGGGGGGGACAGGGGTGTTTTTTTCTTTTTTTTCTGTATTATTTTTTATGCATTTTCATCTTATTTTTAAACTGTACCTTTCTTTTTTTTAATTTTTTTTTTTATCATTGTTATGTCAGGGAATGTAAATATTCCCTATGATAGCAATAGGTAGTGACAGGTACTCTTTTTTGAAAAAATTGGGGTCTATTAGACGCTAGATCCCTCCTCTGCCCTCAAAGCGTCTGACCACACCAAGATCGGTGTGATAAAATGCTTTCCCAATTTCCCAATGGCGCTATCTAAGTCATGAAATGCTCGTAGCTTCCGGTTTCTTAGGCCATAGAGATGATTGGAGCCATTCTGATCTCTGATCAGCTCTAAGGTCAGCTGGTCGAATCACCCGCTGCATTCTCAGGTTCCCTTTTGAGACAGTCTAGAGGCTAATTAGCCACTAGGATTGCTTTTAAATGAAAGCCGACCGCTGGCTGAAAAGAATGATACCAAGATGATACCTAAACCTACAGGGATCATTCTGGTATAACCACTCAAAGTCCAGCAACATACCAGTACGTTGCTGGTCCTTGTTGGGCATATATTGTAATCTTTTTTTTTTTCATGCAGCCTGTGGGCTGAACGAAAAAAAGAAATTGATCGGTGGGTATGCCCACCATTAGAATACCTGCGTTCATCCACCCACTTCCAATGATGGGCATACATGCACCATTTATATATGCCGAAGCATGGGGGCATCCACCCGCAAAAGGTAGAAGCAAATCGCTCCTCCGCCCCTGCTGCCCCCATGCTTTGGCATATATGCTCTTTTTTTTAACTGTGGTGGTGAAATCACCTCCTACAGCGCTGGAGTCACGGCTTTATGTATCGTGGGAGCAAACGCTGTTGCTGTCAAGATAAATAAATCTGCGCTGCAGCTGAATGGCGTACCTGAAAACAAAAAACTAGTTAACAATAATACACAGTAAACAGTAAAGTATAAAAAATTGCATACCTGAAAAGCAAACATAATAAAACATAATAACAATAAAACATTGCAGAATAGAATACAGTAAAAAGAGCAGAACAATAGAGAGAGAATAGAGAGAGAGAGAAAGAACAATAAAACAACAAAAATTTTTGGTTTTTTTTATTATATATATTTTTTTGTGATTTTTTTTGTTACTTTTAAAAAAAAAATTTTTTTACACTTTTTTTTGTAACTGTAACTTTTGTAACTGTAACCGGTTCCAGGTTCGGGTCTCTCAAAATGCGATGGCATGTTGGGAGACCCTGGGAAAGTGTGCCTAGTCTGTGCAATGCTGTACCCTACGCTAATACTCAACTAGTGTATGGTAGCGTTCAAAACATTCACGCATGCAAAGACCAGGATTGTAAGGACATGAGGGACAATGATAGCAGGTGTCACGCCTATATCCACGCTTGCTGCAGACACGACATCCTTTTTTGGGGGCTCGTTGGGTAGGGGTACTCGGGAGGACGTAAGGAAAATGCCTCTCATGCAGCAGCCTTACTGCATTTGGTTGGGGAAGGTGAGGTGGAGCACCGTCTGGAAACAGAAGGGCTCTGATGATCTCTTCCTAGAATTTAAGGAAGGATCCAGTCCGTCCTGAAGCTCTGTATAACACATGAGCGTTCAGCAAAGCCAATAAAGAGACACTTTCTTGTAACAGCATCTGGCCTTATGGGCAACTAGGTACGGCGCCAATAACTGGTCGTTGAGGTCCACCCCTCCCATATTGAGGTTATATTCGTGGACACAGAGGGGTTTCTCCACAACACCAGTCGCCATAGTAATTTGGACCGTCGTGTCTGCATGAAGAGAGGTAAGAACGAAAACATTCTTATTATCCCTCCACTTCATAGCGAGCAAGTTATTACACTTCAAGCAGGCTCTCTCCCCCAGCTTAAGACGGGAATCTAGAAGCCGCTGGGGAAAGCCCCAGCGATTAGATTGCACAATGCCACATGCTCCAATCTGATGATCAAACAAGTCACTAGAAAGTGGCACGCTCGTGTAATAATTGTCCACATACAAGTGGTACCCCTTTCCGAATAAGGGTGACACCAAGTCCCACACAATCTTGCCAGCGCTTCCTATGTAGTCAGGGCAGTTTGTCTGCTCTACGTGACTATCTTTGCCCTCGTAAACCATAAAACTACATGTATAGCCTGTGGCCCTGTCGCAGAGTTTATACATCTTGACCCCGTATCTGGCACGCTTGCTGGGAAGGTACTGTTTGAATGACAAGCGGCCAGAAAACTTAATCAGGGACTTATCAACGCAGACAACTTGATGGGGAGTAAACAAGTCTGCAAAACGTTGGTTGAAGTTGTTTATGAGGGGCCGAATTTTGTAGAGCCGATCGTATCCAGGGTCTCCATGAGGACGACAGAGTCCAATGTTGTTGGAATGCATGAACCGCAAGATCTGCTCGTATCGTGCCCTGATCATGGAGGCAGAGAACAAGGGCATATGGTGAATTGGGTCAGTGGACCAATATGACCGCAACTCACTCTTTTTAGTTATGTCCATGTTGAGGAATAGGCCCAGAAAGAGCTTAAATTCGGAAACCGTAATTGGTCTCCAATCTCTGGCAAGGGAGGACTGGGGAATAGAGGCGATGTGTTGACCAGCGTACAAACTGCTTTGGTCCACAATAATTCTATAGAGGTCTTTGGTGAAAAAACAGCGAATAAAAATCAAGTGACGTAAAATCAACTGTTTCCACCTGAATGCCGGGTTGGCCAGTGAATGGGGGAAGTACGGGTGCTGCAGAAGTGGTGGGTTCCCAATTAGGATTGGCGAATGCAGCAGGAAGGGCACTGTGGGCACGACAGGCCTGTGTTTGTCTTCTTCTTGGTGGCAGTGGGACACTACTTGTGCTTGCCACCTCACCAGCTTGAACTGCACTTATGGGACTCGCCATGTCACCACGTGATACTACAGCGTTGGTTTGACTACGACCAGGGTGTACTAGGCCGCTGGTGCTTGCCAGTTCACCAGAAGGAATAGCAGCGCTAGTACTGCTCTGCTCCATACGAGGGACCTGCGGTTCTTGCACCTCAACAACAGCAGAAGAAGTAGTAGATATCCCATATAGTAAAAAAATAGTAGATGGAGGAATTGTGGGATTTTTTTAGGTGCAAAAAACAGGAAATTATCAATTGTATATAAAAAATATATATTTATTTAACAAATAGAAAAGTAGAAATTCATCCAGTAAAAATACCAAAATAGGACATAAATTGTAGCAAGTACAATTTGGTACATAGACAGTGATACAGCAGTATAGAATGATCTTCCCTACATGTTTCGCCCCTATATCGGGCTTCTTCAGGGGATGCTGGTCACATGCACGGTACGCTGGTCACATGCACGGTACAGTGCCTTCTGACAAGAAATAAGTAGACAATTGAATAGATTAGAGTAGTTCAAAGGTCTATACGTGTGATTGAAAATTAACAAAATAATACAAATGAATACAAAAGATAAATATGCAAGTGTGTCTCCCAAGAGTAGGGCACCGCTGCTTACCCGTATCTCCTATAGGTAGGGGACAGGTTTCTACTGCCAGGATGACTAGTGGTAACTGCTACATCAGATTGCCCAAGTGCTACAGGTGACCATAGATGGCAAAACAGACCAACTATAAATAGAAAAATAGAACAATACTAACCCCTACTGGCTGAGGAAGAGGTGGAATAATCTCCTAGAAAGTAGTGGCATACAGCATAATAATCAAAAAAACTTACAAGGCGGATGTAGCAGTTAACTTGATGCTATGGGGCAACACACCAACAGATAATGGATCACTAAGTGAGCATATCTAGTAAAAAAAGCATAAGGCAAAAAATTAATGAATAAGAGCCTGCTGTATACCAACAGCGGGACAAGGACATAGTCTTCATCATAGAAAAAAAGGGGGAAAGGGAATGTTTACAGATAGCTTCTGTGATGGTAAGGATAATCTGGGTAAGATAGCTTGGAATGGTTACCTTGATGGAGCAAACTGGTGTGCATAAGTCCCATGAATCCTGCAGCTTCTCCATGCTGCTTGTGATGGCTATTTATACCGTCCATCCGGGACCGGATGCAGACGTAATAGCTGCACTGCGAATGCGCGCGCATTGCCATGACAAAGGACGCCTATCGCCTCCGCCGAGTACTAGGATTCGGTCGGAGAAATGGCAGAAAGGGTCCCTCTGGTGGTGGGAGGGGAGAAACCAGCTTGTCGTGAGACAAGCAAGATTTCTAAAGCAAGGCAGCACTCGCGCCGAGCGTGCAGAGGATCGGGTGCCGCACTAGTGGGACAGCGGCACCCTGGGCGTCCATATGGTCACCCAAAAGTGAACATAAGGGCCAGGACAAGCAGGGTATACCCCTAAGTCAAGGGGGAAGGCCAGAGACAAAGCTCAAGATAGAAAAACACTAGGGGGACATGCGTAGCCATAGAAGAGGGAGACGCAGATGCACTTACAATGATGCATAAATCAATACGTGTAGAAACATAAAAAGACATGACAAAAATGAAAAAAGGACATACATTAATTAGATAAATATGTACATAGGTTATATAGTGATTAATTTTAATATGGTATGATTAAATATAAATCACTGGTAATGACAATTTTGTATATATTTCTACAAGGAAGGGGTATTACCTAAATTTAAAAAATCAACATTAATTCCAACAGTAATTAAAAGTATACTATTCATAGCCAAATATTTGTCGGAAAAAGTAAAGGGGGGGGGGAGAAAAAAGAAAAGAGAAAAAAGGCGGGGCATGGGGGGAAAGAGGGGGGAGAAAAAAGGGGGGATAAAGAGCAGCAGAGGCCAAGGGGACAGCAAGGACCAATTAATTATAAAAAAGGTTTGTAGCTAAGCATATTGTTTATTCCAGGATATACTGTGGCTTTCAGTAAATAAATCCAACGTGATTCCAGTTGTAGCAATTTTTGATCGTTACTACCTCCTCAAATGTCTGGGGGAATGTGCTCAAGAGCCATACATTTGATGGTATTGAGACTAAAACCATGAAAAAGACCTACATGGCGACTAATTGGTGTTTCCATTTTGCGTTTTTTTATGAGAGAAATGTGATCATTAATTCTCTTATGAAATGGACGTTTTGTTTTGCCTACATAAAAGCATTGGCATATACATTGCATGAGATAAACAACGCCTTGAGTTTGACAGGTAACTCTGTGTCTAATTGAGTGGATCTGTCCATTTGTTAATCTTACCTCGTTGTTGTTGGGCATAAAGTGACATTTGTCGCATTTACCACATGAAAAAGTACCTGGGAATTGATTGGATAATGAAGGAATTTGATAATGACTACGGGTCAAGCGATCTTTAAGAGATTTAGCACGTCTATAGGTAATTTGGGGTTGTTTCTCGACATATTTAGTGGCAATTGGATCTGCCAATAAAAGTGGCCAATACTTTGCAATGATTTGTCTAACTTGTTTATGCTGCTTGGTATATGCAGTAATAATTCTAACAGTCTGGGACTCAGTTTTGGTATTTTTTTTTATGTATCAAGGTATCTCTAACGTGGGTCTTGGCTCTGTTATATGCTTTCTTTAGAGTGCTATAAGTATAGCCTCTTTCTCTTAGTCGGCCGTAAAGAAGATTTGATTCATCTTGGAAGTCACTATCTCTGCTGCAATTGCGTCGCAGTCTTAAGTATTGGCTGTAGGGGATACTATTTATAGTTGGTCTGTTTTGCCGTCTATGGTCACCTGTAGCACTTGGGCAATCTGACGTAGCAGTTACCACTAGTCATCCTGGCAGTAGAAACCTGTCCCCTACCTATAGGAGATACAGGTAAGCAGCGGTGCCCTACTCTTGGGAGACGCACTTGCATATTTATCTTTTGTATTAATTTGTATTATTTTGTTAATTGTCAATCACATGTATAGACCTTTGAACTACTCTAATCTATTCAATTGTCTACTTATTTCTTGTCAGAAGGCACTGTACCGTGCATGTGACCAGCATCCCCTGAAGAAGCCCAATATAGGGGCGAAACATGTAGGGAAGATCATTCTACACTGCTGTATCACTGTCTATGTACCAAATTGTACTTGCCACAATTTATGTCCTCTTTTGGTGTTTTTACTGGATGAATTTCTACTTTTCTATTTGTTAAATAAATATATATTTTTTATATACAATTGATAATTTCCTGTTTTTTGCACCTAAAAAATCCCACAATTCCTCCATCTACTATTTTTACCATATGGGATGTGGTGCCATTCTTTATTGTGAGTATTCATGTTCATAATTCCTTTCAACAGCAAAAGAAGATCGGGTCTGGTATGCCTGACCTTGGCAGGGACCACAACTCCATTGTCAGAGCTATCTGTCATGGAGCCGCTGTCGTCTACAGGATCGTATTCTGAGCCTGAATCTGATAGATGAGTGACTTCCTTTTCACTATCTGTCCTGCTCAGAAGCGTGTAGGCCTCTTCACTACTGCACCTTCGATTTGCCATTTTGGGCTCTAAATTTAGTGGTACAGTAATGAGACTCACAGGTAAAAAATCTCCTGACTGTTAGCGACTGTATCAAAATGCTACCAAAAAAAACTGTTAGCGATCGCAGGGATCAGGCCTGACTCTGCGAACGCTGCAGTTTTGTGTGTTTAGTGTTTTGTAAGTGACAGTGATCGATCGATACTGCACTTGGGTGGGGTGGGGTGGGCTTGGCCGGGCGGAGGGGCAAAACGCAGGTGCTAGCAGGTATCTGGGCTGATCCTGCTAACACTGCGTTTTTGGGAACCCTAAACTGCTGGGGACGCTAGTATAGATCAGATCAGATATTGATCCGTTCAGATATTATACCACTAAGGGAGGCGTATGGTGCGTGCGTGGGTGTTAGCGGTACTGGCACTAACCTGACGCTGCTTGAGGCGACACAGACCCTATCTGACCCTAAAACCTAACTTATATCACCCTCCGGGCGATCAGGGGGTTAAACCTTTATTAGGTAATAAACAGCGGGTGCCCTGACACTATAAAGAACAAACTAACTAACCAGCGTCACCCGTAACAGTTATACGGTGATCACTGGTGAAAGGGTTAACTAGAGGGCAGTTAGGAGGTTAAAACCTTTATTAGGTATTATATGGGGGTACCTGAGGCTATAAAAAGCTGACGGCGAACCTAAATACTTACCTGTCTAACTAGCGTCACCTGTGACACTAATACAGCGATCAGAAAAACAATCGCTTAGTGACACTGGGGGTTATCAAGGGGTTAAACCTTTATTGGGGGGGTTTGGGGGTACCCTAGACCTAAAGGGGCCCACCACTAACTGCCCTACCACTTATAACAGTCACAAATGACACCAATGCAATAATCAGTTAAAAAAAAAAAAAAACCTGCTATTGGTGTCACTGTGACAGGGGGTGCAGGGAGGTGATCGGGGGTGATTGGGGGGTGAGAAGTGTGCCTGCGTGTTCTACTGTAAGTGTAGTGTTGGTGCAAAATTACTTGATGTCTTCTATCACATGAAAGACAAAAACAGAATGTTTTATGCATGTGCTTCCATTGTGGAGACACTTATAAATTCAGTAGTGTTAGGACTGCAAGCATACATAGGGTGCCGTGAAGAGACCTTGCAGCTTATGCATGCGTTTGCAAATGCGTGCTAACTAAACCCCTGTTTTTAACGCAGACTGTTGGGACAGGTTAATTTGGTCAGTTGGCAGACTGGTTGGTGAGTTGAGCTATGGAATGTTCTGTTTTTGTCTTTCATGTGATAGCCCTTCCATGTGCTCCTTGCTGTGAAGGCCAGTTATAGATGGGGGCAGGGGCCATTTGTTTGTTATTGGTATATATTGGTCCGGGGACACACTGTACACCTTTGCTGCCATTGTGCTCTCGCTGGGTGTCCAGTGTGCTCCTGTTCCTTTAAGGGGGATTGGGCTGCCTCCAGGCCCACTTCCCCACGCCTATCCATTTAATGCATGTGCTTCCATTGTGGAGGCACTTATAAATTCAGTAGTGTTAGGACTGCAAGCATACACAGGGTGCCGTGAAGAGGCCTTGCAGCTTATGCATGCGTTTGCAAATGCGTGCTAACTAAACCCCTGATTTTAACGGAGACTGTTGGACAGGTTAATTTGGTCAGTTGGCAGACTGGTTGATGAGTTGAGCTATGGAATGTTCTGTTTTTGTCTTTCATGAGGAGGAAGAAGAGAAGTGTAAGGAAAAGAGGGGGTTAGAGAGAGAAAAAGAAAGGGGGATGGGGAAGAAGGTGCAGGGCACAAAGTGGTGGGAACAGAGAGGGGGTTTTTTCTGGGGATGGAAGTCACACTCACCAATTATGTCTCCCCCATTCAGTCTGGTGTCCCTCAGGGCTGTAGCAGCTATTGCTTGAAAAGTGCCACTCAGCTGTTCACAAAACTCCTCTGGCAGCACAGAGCAAGTGCATGGCATGCATGTGGATGGAGTGTGGGTGGGGTTGGGCAGGCACAAATGGGAGGCGGAGTATCGGATTGGAGAAACAGAAGAGTGAGGGCGAGGGTTAGTAGGACAGTGGAGACAGAACACAGCCCGACTCCTGTGTAAGCTTTCCCTGCTCTCACTGTGTTACTGTGACGGTATGCTCTTCATCTCCACACTACAAGTCATGGTGCCTGGGGGAGAAGACGCTCCTCCCACAGCTGCCCACACAGACTTCGCCCCCTGCTCCACCCGCGCTTGTTTATCCTTATCCCCGCCCGTCTCATCCTCTGGCTTGTCGCCCTGCATCCCGCAACAGAGCGCCAATCTGCTCTATGTGGCGGGGGTGTAATAGCAGGGAACGGTGCGGAGTCACTTTGTCAGCAAGGATTTTACCGTGTTACACTGGCCCTGTTAACACCTATCTAAGAGGGTGCTATATATACTAGGGCAGGCTTTCCCTATTTGAAACCAAAGAGGAGTCATACATGTGTGTTGAATTTTCAGGTTGAACTATTAGGCCCTGTAAACAACAAAGGTGCAAACTAGACTGAAATGGGTTATGAGCAAGACAATCCCCACAAGTCAGCAGTATAGATAGGGTTTATGGAGAGGTTTTCCACTTTTGACTGATTTAAAAAGTAATTATTTCAAACATTTGGTACTGTATTTTGCAAGCCTAGGTGCTTTATAAAAGTGTTATGTAGATATATAATTATATAATTCAAATGACCAGACAAACAGTAATGTTCAATTACATTTACCGTATAAATGAATGACAAATTAACAAAGCCAATAAAATGGTGAGAGAGTACGTAACAAACATAAGACAATGCAAAAATAGTTCAATACTGTACTACGGGGCTGCCCTGGGGTAGTTCCCACAAAGACACAATAAAAAACAGTGGCAGCTGGTGGAAATTTTTTTGGGGGGGCAGCAAACAGTGTGCAACCCCACCAACCCCCTCCCACCGGTCGGTCGGTTGATCGGTAGCACTTACCCCATCACCATCGACTTCCCCCTGCTTGATGGCCTCCCATTCTCCTGCTCTCTGTGGCAGTGGGGGGGGCTTCCCCCTGCTCGGCAGCCTCCTGTTCTTCTGCTCTCCACAGCAGCGGCTTCCGTTTCCTCCCTCCTCCTTGGCAGCTAAACGGGAGTCTTCTCTTTTCGACCAATCGGGAAATAGGTCTCACACCCGCTTCTGATTGGCTGGATTGAGGATCTGTGTTTCAACAGCAAATATTCATTCATTTGCTGTTGTAACACACCTGGGTGGGCTCCCGGTCGCATGCTCTGCGACCTGAGCCCACCCTATTTTGAAGCCTATTAGAGCCTCTGGCTCCAATCAGGTGCTTAACAAAAAAACCCTGCCGCTGTAATTCATGCTTCCGGTGCTCCGAAAGGGTCCGGATGCATAAATAGGGGGTGGCCGCGGTGGCAATGGATAGATTCCTGCTATGCAGGAATCTATTCATTATGCATATAGGGGACGGCATGAGAGAGGGGGTGGCCCTAATAAACGGGCCGCCACTGATACAGAATAACAGTATCTGAGAGAATAGAGTATAAAAATTACACACTGGTAATAAATGGGACATTACAGTTCAGTCTGGCCCATACACAGTTAGGCTGGATTCACATATCCGTGCGAAGCAGGGGTCCGATGCATCCCTGTTCACCATTTCAGGTCCGATTTCGGTGTGAATATTTGGCTGAATTGGCACCTGAAATGGACCAGAAGATTTACAGGACTCTTAGGCTATTTGCTCCGCACTCGTCCCGGAGCTTTGTGACAAGCTCCTGACATGGTGATACCTGCATCCAATTTAGTATGAACCCAGCCCTACTTGTGGTTCTATGCGTGTAACACTTACCTCAGAAGGAGGCTGCCTGTAGCTGGTAGTCCAGGTAGTTCACCACAGTCTTCACAAGTGTGCATAGCGTACAAGGAGGCGGCTGAATATACAGGTTACCTCATTGGAAATGCAGTATTTTAGGGCCAGCTAGTACAGTGCTCACCACATTGACTGGGGCTTAAGATGAAGCTCTTGCACTCTCATCCAGCTGCCCATATACTGGGAACAACAACCCTCCACATGGTGACAGCTAATGTGCCCAGTCTCTGCTGTCCCATCAGGCATGAGCTCTATGAGCACTTGAGGGTGGGAAACAATGGAATTTATATCTCTTGTATGTGCCCAGGAGTCCTGATTTTTTTTGGAACCCACTGGATTGTGGAAAAAGAAAGCTAAGGGCCTGCACTCACTGTTGAACAACGTGTGTAAAGAGTAGGGATAAGCTTAGGTTCAGGCCAAACGCTGTAATTGAAAGTTACCTGTAATTGCCAGGTTCCATGATGGCAGGAATGCTCCTGCCATCATGGAACTAATATGGCCACATGACCATATTATGTCAGTCAGTTACAATTTTTTACATGTCAGCTGTGTATGACAACAGTGGATAAGAACATCTCCTGTGGCAGCTCATTGGCCCAGCAATAACCAATAACTTCTGTGTTCAGAAACACCTGGGTCCAGAGCAAAGCCAAACCCAAACCTGAACTCATCATTAGTAAAGAGGGACTTCACTACAAATACATTGATCACTTAAAGGCTGCATTATATTCTGGTTTTCCTACTGCCGCTAAACTTTATTGCCTTACAATTGTGACAAAGACAATTGGCTGAAATTTAAACGAGAAGATCTGGATGCCGCACACCGGATTAAATTGAAAAACGCCTTTATTGTAAAAACTGGATCATAAAAAGTACAGGACAATCTGGCAGGTTGTACAGGCTCAGCTGACGCGTTTCACACTCATGGTGAGCGCTTAAGCGCATCCAGCGGCATCCAGATCTTCTCGTTTAAATTTCTGCTCTACCTTGCATTCAGCCAGCACCTGGGACTCTCCACCTCTGAAAGACCTACACTAATTGCACACCTGAATCCAGACCTACCTGAGCGGTGAATAACTTTCTTTGCAAAGACAATTGGCTAACATCACTTTGTAGTGTAGATCAATTCAGGGTCTAAGAGAGGGTAGAAAATCAATTTACCAGCAGGTATTCATCCTATAATTCAGGAGATCAACAGGCTGAGAAATTATTTATGGGGGGGGTGCGGGGATGCTGGTTAAGACTTCTTTTGCATTTTCAACTTTCTTAATTCAGTAATTAATTCAATAATTAAAAATGTATATCCCAGTGGCCATTCCTTACTGATTTCCATTTTTTCTTTTACTTGAGCAAGTCTTCTTTCAGTGAGAATTTTTTTTTTGGCACAAGTCATAGTTTGTTATATGTTGAGGCTGGCTGATGTGCTGGTAGTAGCAACCACTAGGGGTAATAGTTAGTGGTCACATGGGGATAATGGTGATGGTTTACCTATCCTGTTACATCACAGTTTGGAGCAGTCGCAATTTATCCAGGCATATAGCATACTGATTAGGGATGAGGTTCAGCTTTTTTACTACCAAGGGTTCAAGACGAATCCTGCAGGGTTTAGGTTTGCAGCCCAGGTGTATTTATGCATAAATTCAGTCAGGAAATTTTTTTATTGCATAATACATTACATGGCCTTCTAACTTTACTCAACAAGCTTAGAATGGCCAAAAGAGGAACTTCTGCTTAAGGCAGTTGCTTCAATATAAAAGGAGGGCACAGAGCAGCCATAAGCTGGCCATGATCGAAATATGGCTGGTTCAGCAGGGACCGTCTAATTTTGATCAGTGTGTGGCCATCACTGCTTGACAGAATTTGATCTCTTTATCAACCTCTATCAAAAGGATATACAGAAAAACTTTTGTCAATGAGCGACTGCAGAAAAGTAGCTGCAGCCCCTGATCAGTATATTTTGACAGAAGTGGGTCCCACTGTCAGAATTTGATGTCCCAGTGGAGGGAGGATTCCTGTCTTTTCCTCCCTCCAGTGGAGGGAGGATTTTTTGTCTTTTATTTTTGTGGTTGATTTGAAATCAGAGGGTACTTTTAGCTGCCATCTCAACAATAGCAAGCTTTTTTGTTTGCTGAAAGGCTTACCTTAAAAAGGGCTTTTGTTTCAGGGGGTTGGTTTTTTGATTTAATTTGGAGTTATAATGTTTTCATTTATTTAATTTGGCTGCAAGGCTTTCCATTAAAAATGTGGGCTTATGTTTCAGGGGTAGTATTTTTGGGTTTTTATTTCTTTTGTGAGGATTTTTTTTTCTTTATTGTTAGTTGATGGGGCCTTTTTATAGGGGGTAACTCCACTTTTGTGGGCAAAAAATATCGTAAATAATACAAAAATATAGCATATACAATTGCGATACAAGCCATATTGTAATTTATTGTTATTAAAAATATATTTCCATTTCAATATGGAAAACTGTAATTTTCTATGAAATTCAATGCCATTATAGCAACCTGGAGGCATTCCGCACATAGTTGGTGTATGGAATGCTCATGGAGATGGAAATTCCTGCCTGTATGATTGGCTTACTGATTTTCCCAGAAGTCTGCACCAAGATGCAAATCACATTTTAGGCATCCTCTGCAACTAAATGTGTGGATGGGGGGATTGAGTATTTGTTTTCATTTAACCCACTGGTTGAATGAAAGAAAATGACTCATGTATGGGCTGCCAAGTGGTTGTAAAGGCAGAAGGTTTTTTTATCTTAATGCATTTTATGCATTATCTTGTACTGTATGGACTGTCTTTTATACCAATAAAGGTGATTGCATTGGAGTGCGAGTATCTGGATTTTATCCATAGTTATATGCACTACACGTCCAAATCTTTTACTTGTACTTGACTAAAAAGCTGCATACTAAACAAATCTATGATTTATCTGCTGATTGACAACCAGCTGGTTGTCCATGTAGAGGCAGCTATCCGTGAAAGCTTTTTATGTTTGCCAATTCAAGCTTTAAATGCATACAAGTTTTGCATAAAGCAAAATATGTTTACACATGTAGGCATATAAAAACACTTATTGATGTCCAAATGCACTGTTTTATATGTCCTAAATTAGCTACTTTAATTCAGCAATTTTTATAAGCCCTTTTCTTCAAATATTCTCAAAGTGGTTTAAAGCCCAAAACTAACTAACTCTAAATCTACTGGCAGCCACATTCTAAAACGAATCTATCTAGCCCTGTATAGGTATAGCAAAAATACATACCTTTTCTCTAGCCGATCCGGTCCAGTCTGGTCCCACGCTGAGCTGTCAGCAACGGCTTCAGTGTGTAGGAATGTGCAGGAGAGGTGGGCGACAACAGAAGATCCATAGTAACTCTATGGGTGATATCGCTTCTAGGGCATTTTCCAGCCGTTGTCGGCTGTCTCCTGCACACAGCATGCGCCGCTGGAGACCAGACCGGAGCAGCTTCAGATTTTTGCTTTACAGGGTTAGATAGAATAGAATTTGGCTGCGAGTAGATTTAGCCCCCATTCACAACGCCGTGATTTGATATGTCCCAATCAGCACTGTCCAAATCAGGGCAATACCGACTTTTTGGTACCGCACTGATTTCCAAAAGTAGTGCCTGCACTACTTTTGGTGACTTTGGGGGCAATTTCAATAGACACTTGTGCATGAACCAGCACAGATGTCTTGCAAATCGCCCCTGAATCGCACTGAGATGCAAGTTTGAAATTGTGCGCGTTCAGCTGAATGCGCACGATTTCAAACCCGCATTCAGTGTGAGTTCGTTTTTATCTGAACTTCTACTTTACATATCTAAAACAGTGTTGTTCTGCCTAAATAACAAAATAGCTGAAAGAAAAATAACAAGAAAAATAGCAAAATAGCAAGATACTTGGTGCCCAATCAAATAATTGTGTTCCCTGACTGGGAATAATACACGCTAAAAGTTAACAAAGTGAAAGTGACATGATAAATTGGAATATTTCAAACAAATGTGATATAAAGTCCAAAAACTATCCTCAAAATCTTCTGAACGAAAATGGCTGTCAAACGAACCAACACCCATAGTGCAAATAATAGAAAGTGCTAGTGCTCTCCTCCACCTCAATATTCTAGCCGCTCACCTCAAATTCTGACCCCTGTTTTACCAGCAGGTCAGAAAAAGCAGATTCCTTCTCAGGGACACAAACGGGTCATTTGAACATGAAGCTGCTATTCCATCCGTACTGCCACAGGCTAATTATCTGCATATCAGCTAGTGAAAGTCCCTCGGTTGGGTCCGGTAAACATAGGAATTAAAAAAGGCAGATCTAGTGCTCTCTGTATATCAAAAGGGTTTATTCCATTAATAAAATATTAAAACGTTTTTTACAAACGCAGCACTTAAGCAGTGCAAGCTCAGGATGCATAAGAACAGCAAGATGCTCGTGGGAGGACGTCCCCACTGCGACTCCTCCCCTTTACGCATTACGTCAAATGGGCGTGACTTCTTCAGCAAGGGACGGAGACTAGACATCTCACCACTGTTTAAATAAACTGATGATCCCTAATCAGGTGCAATATATCCTCCCTCCCTGTTCCGGCCCATCACGCACCGCAAGGCCGCATGACACGCCCAACTGGGCTAACACTGGATATAGGAAGCCATTCAACGGCACCTTCTCATATGGGGACACCCGACGAGCGAAACACAATACTTCCCAAATCAGGATAATAATGTGTACCTAAATGTATATATATATCCACTACTAACAATACCAATGGTGACTCCATCGTACAAGCATCTTGACTACAATAAAAATAAAATTACAAATATGCTTATACATTTTCATAAACACAATTAATATTAAATAAAAATATAAATATATTTTATATAAAAATGAAGTTCATAATAATGAATACCTAAACTCATAAATTGCTAATAAAACAGTTTAGGTCGAAATCCACATTCAAACCCCTCGGACAAAGTACCTTACTCTCATAAATCCAGAAGGATTCTCTTTTGCTGAGTTGTCTGATGTAATGACCCCCCCTCCAGTATTTGTTCACCTGTTCGATACCCCAAAATTGCAGGGAACTTGGGTCCTTATTATGCACTAATTTGAAAGGACTCATGTGGTTTATTATCTAATAACAATAAATCTCTATCCATATTTAATACCTTAATTTTGTCTTCCTTCACTTTATTTAGATCGTACCCTTTCTCTATCAATCTACTAGTCAGTACTTCAGATTGACTCAAATAGTCTTCCTTATTAGTACAATTCCTACGTGTCCTCATATTCTGGCCCTTCGGTATATTCACCAGCCAGGGCTTATGGTGACAACTGTCCACTGACAGATACGAGTTTCTGTCTGTTGACTTAAAATGGTTACTTGTCAGCAGTCTGCCGTCCTCCTTAAAGATTTCCAGATCAAGGAAGGTGACACACTCATTACTGACAATCCAAGTTAATTTGATATTTTTGTCATTCCCATCCATAGATTCTTTAAATACTTCGAATGATGCCACATGCCCCTTCCAGATGATTATACGATCATCTATGAATCTTTTGTACAAAATAAGTTCTTCAGGTCTGGGGTTAAGTATGTCCGCATCCTCCCAATGGGCCATAAAGAGGTTCACAACACTCGGTGCAAACCTCGCTCCCATTGCAATACCCCTTATTTGCAAATAACCGCATATCTTGCCGTACGCTTTTTATTTACTTTCTGCCAATGCAATGGGAGCGAGGTTCGCACCGAGTGTTGCAAACCTCTTTATGGCCCGTTGGGAGGATGCGGACATACTTAACCCCAGATCTAAAGAACTTATTTTGTACAAAAGATTCATAGATGATCTTATAATCATTTGGAAGAGGCATGTGGCATCATTTAAAGTATTTAAAGAATCTATGGATGGGAATGACAAAAATATCAAATTAACTTGGATTGTCAGTAATGAGCGTGTCACCTTCCTTGATCTGGAAATCTTTAAGGAGGACGGCAGACTGCTGACAAGAAACCAAGAAAATTTAAGCCCACTGACAGAAACTCGTATCTGTCAGTGGACAGTTGTCACCACAAGCCCTGGCTGGTGAATATACGAAGGGCCAGTATATGAGGATACGTAGGAATTGTACTAAAATGTAAGACTATTTGAGTCAATCTGAAGTACTGACTAGTAGACTTATAGAGAAAGGGTACGATCTAAACAGAGTGGAGGAAGACAAAATTAAGGTATTAAATATGGATAGGGATTTATTGTTATTAGATAATAAACCACATGAGTCCTTTTGTCGTGAGTTGAATCTAATTCTGGATTATAATGTACAATTCAGACAGGTGGAAAAAATAATAAAAAGACGTTGGGGTATTTTAAGGAGAGATAGGTTTTTGGGACCCAAATTACTGGTCCTTCCAGGGTTTATTTATAGAAAAGCACCTACCTTGAAGGATTTAATAGCACCAGGAGTTATCTGCCAAAAAAGCAGAAGGGTCCTTTTTCTTCTTGTTTTGGTATTTTTACAGGTTTCTTCGCATGTGGCAGATGTAAGGCTTGTCGTCATGCAAAGAAGAACATGAAAAAGAGAAAAGAGTTTTGTTCTACTAGTACAGGCAAAAGGTATAAAATTTGTGATTTTGTAACCTGTGCATCCATGGGTGTCATTTATATGCTACAATGTGGATGTGGGTTGCAGTACATTGGCCGTACATCTAGAACCCTGCAGATTATAGTGGGAGAGCATATTGCCAATATCAAAAAAGGTATAACTACCCATAGTGTTTCAAAACACTTCAAATTAGTGCATAATAAGGACCCAAGTTCCCTGCAATTTTGGGGTATCGAACAGGTGGACAAACACTGGAGGGGGGGTCATTACTTTAGACAACTCAGCAAAAGGGAATCCTTCTGGATTTATGAGAGTAAGTTACTTTGGCCGAGGGGTTTGAATGTGGAAATGTGGATTTCGACCTAAACTGTTTTATTAGCAATTTATGAGTTTAGGTATTCAATATTATCAACTTCATTTTTATATAAAATATATTTATATTTAAAATTAATTGTGTTTATAAAAATGTATAAAGGTATTTGTAATTTTATTTTTATGCTTGTACGATGGAGTCACCAGCGGTATTATTAGTAGTGGATAGGTATATACATTTAGGTATACATTATTATCCTGATTTGGGAAGTATTGTGTTTCCCTCATTCCCTCGTCATCCGAATGTTTCCTAAATCTGGTGTTAGCCCAGTTGGGCGTGTCATGGGGCCTTGTGGTTGCGTGATGGGCCAGAACAGGGAGGGAGGAGACATTGCACCTGATTAGGGATCGTCAGTTAATTTAAACAGCGGTGAGACGTCAAGTCTCCGCCCCTTACTGAAGAAGTCACGCCCATTTGACGTAACGTGTATAGGGAGAGGAGTCGCAGTGGTGATGTCATACCACGAGCATCTTGTTGTTCCTATGCATCCTGAGCTTGCACTGCTTAAGTGCTGCGTTTGTGAGTATCGTTTTAGTATTTTATCAATGGAATAAACCCTTTTGATATACAGAGAGCACTAGATCTGCCTTTTTTAATTCCTATGTTTACCGGACCCAACAGAGGGACTTTCACTGGCTGATATGCAGATAATTTGCCTGTGGCAGCACAGATGGAATAGGAGCTTCATGTTTAGCTTACCCGTTTGTATCCCTGAGAGGGATACTGCTTTTTCTGACCTGCTGGTAAAACAGGGGTCAGAATTTGAGGTGAGCGGCTAGAATATTGAGGTGGAGGAGAGCACTGGCACTTTCTATTATTTGCACTACGGGTGTTGGTTCGTTTGACAGCCATTTTGTTCAGAAGATTTTGAGGACAGTTTTTGGACTTTATATCACATTTGTTTGAAATATTCCGATTTATCATGTCACTTTCACTTTAACTTTTAGCGTGTATTATTCCCAGTCGGGGAACACGAATATTTGATTGTGCACCAAGTATCTTGCTATTTTACTAGTTTATCATTTATTCTTGTTGGGATTTTCTTTCAGCTATTTTGTTATTTAGGCAGCACAACACTGTTTTGGTTATGTATATTATTTTATGTGAATTAGTTTAAGTGAACGCATTTTCTGTGTGTGCAGGAGCCAGGTGGGGTGGGGTGGGGGTATTTTTTGGTGTTTTAGTTTTAGTGGTATCCTTGTGATATCACTCACTGTCACTCATTATTCACTAGTTCATTTAGATGTGGTGGCTGCCTTATTTTTCTTTTTTTTAAGGCTTCCCCCCCTTTAGTTTCACCTGGTGATCTGGCCAGCTATACACTTTTTATCTTATTCCGCGTACACACGATCGGACATTCCAACAACGAAATCCTGGATTTATTTCCGAAGGATGTTGGCTCAAACTTGTCTTGCATACACACGGTCGCACAAATGTTGTTGGAAATTCGTCAAGACGTACAACACGTACGACGGCACTATAAAAGGGAAGTTCAATAGCCAGTGCACCACCCTTTGGGTTCCTTCTGCTAATCTCGTGTTAGTAGAAGTTTGAGAGACGATTCGTGCTATTCAGCCTCATGCTTTTCAGCCTCATGCTTTTCAGATCATTACTGCTCTTTAGTTTGTGCTTGTGGGTTTGCATCTGTTTTCAGTGCATATTTTCATAGTACGTATTTGATTTTCAGTGCGTTATTGTCTGCTTGTTTCGGATTTTCAGCTCTCTCTTCTCAGGCCTTTCTGATTTTCAGTGCGTTCTGTTAGTCCTTTCTGACGAGCCGACCGTTTTGAAGCTATGTTGCGGGTACGTACTCATCGCAGAGTTCGTGCTGTGCAGGTGCTTGGTGTTGGGGTTCTTACTTTGCCCCAAGCCCAGTCCATGAACAGGGCGGGGAGGAGTTCATGGACGAAGAATTGATTACTCCAGTGTGACCAATTCTCGCACATGCCTTTGTTGCGGGAGATCCAGGAGAATAATCCTGATGATTTCAGGAATTATCTCAGGATGACGGACCCAGTTTTTCACTGTTTGTTGGCTTTGCTGTCCCCTTATATTACCAAGCAGGACACCTGCATGCAGCATTCCATCACTCCCGAGCAGAGGCTAGTCGCCACGCTGCGGTACTTGGTGACGGGGAGAAGTCTGCAGGAAATCAAGCTCTCAACAGGCATCTCCCCCCAGGCTCTGGGAATCATTATTCCAGAGACCTGTTCTGTCATCATACAGGTCCTGCAGAAGCACTATATTAAGATAAGATTTCTCCTTTAACATCACATTCTATGTATTTAATGTTTGCTAATGTATTGTATTTCTTTCATCATTCCCTAATTACCATGATTGTAATATGCTGTGAATGTCCCCTTTGTCCTCATGCATGCTGGAAGTTTTTGAAGTTCCTTTTTTGTCCTTCATGCATATTTGCCTTCACTAACCTCCCCAGCATACTATCCTGGGCCCATATACACCTAGCCTAGTCACTTTACAATGTATTTTGTCAGCTCCATTGTAGTGCTTTACCCTAAATACCCCCTAAAATGTGTACAAATGTTATTTGTGTGCTTAAATTTATGCAGAGTGCCAGAGGCTTTTTTTGGGGTCCCAAAATCATTTTGAACTCTCCCTTCCTCCAACCACTAAGTCAACCGATACCAATCCTCTATCTGCTGACTTTGCCAAACCCATACACATTATACCTACCTCTTTTGTGGTCAAATTTCTGTATGAATTCACCAAAGCATGTAGTGAAAGGGCCTGCCTGAATACTTTCAAATGGTACTGTTTAAAGTTTTGTTCTCCTATTATCTTTTTTTTTTCAAATATAAAGTTTATTACACTCCAAACATAGGCGGGGGACCCACCAATACAAATTGTTACATTTGAGGAACAAACCATGGTACATCTATTATTCGTAGAAGAGCGGTATATAGATTGGTATAATATAGGTATGCAAGTATAACGGTTATATACATATGTAGTAGTTACCATTGGGTTATATTCTATGGCAGTCCTCCGTTCAAAGTGGGAGTTCCTGTTGGTGGTGGACCCCACCAATCTTTTCACTTTCCATTAAGAAGGAAGGGGAGGGGAGAAAAGAAAAAAGAGAAATTGTGTGGAAGGGGGGGTAGAAGGAGAATGAACGAAGTAAGGGGGGGGGAGAAGAGGTTTAGAGGGGGGGGGGGGGAGGACACGGCGGCGGATGGTAACATCCATTAATTCCAGTCAGAGGGCGTCGCCGCCGAAGGGGTCAGGTCAGAAGTTGTTGACCCTCATCCGAAAATATGAACATGTTCCAAATGTCCCATGTCTGCTTAAATAACTCTTGCTTGTGTTGTGCTGTCAGTATCAGGTCCTCCATCTGTTTAATTTCCTCCACTCTCCGGAGCCAAGATTTTATAAGGGGGGGGTAGGACTGCTTCCACAAAATGGGAATGCAACCCTTCGCTGCGTTAAGGAGGTGTCGGACAAGTGATTTTTTATAAGTCTTAATGGGGACCGGAGAGAGGTGGAAAAGGAAGAATGCGGGGTCGTCTGGTACTACGTAGTCGGTGAATTTTTGTGTAATTCGCCTAACCTCGCCCCAGAAGGTCTGTACCCTAGGGCAGGTCCAGAAGATATGGAACAAGGTTCCCTCTCCCTCCTCGCAACGCCAGCACAAGCCAGAGGAATTCGGGTAGCATTTTCTAAGTCTAGACGGTGTCATATACCACCTAGTGAGCAGTTTAAAGTTGGATTCCTGTATTTTAGAGCAGAGCGAGGACTTGAGGGAGAGGGAGATGATCCGCGTCCTCTGCGAGGGGGAAAAGGAGCGTTTTAGATCCTCCTCCCACCTGGTTAGGCAAGTCAAGTGAGGTTGCTTCTTTGGTGTGTTTAGTAATATGTACATTTGTGATAAGATGTGGGCCCTCCTATTATCTTGATAGGTAATTGCAGAATGTAAAAAAGTGCTTCAATTTGTACAGTGTGTATTCATTGTTTTGTAATATGACACTTCTTACCTCTCCAGTGTGCTGCCAATAGTGTAAGTAAGGAGGGACTTCCTCTTTATTTTGTTATGACCCGGAATAAATGTCTTTTTCACAAATACTTGCCTGTGTTTTACTTCAAAAAGGACAGTTTGTGAGTAGGCATGTACATTTCAAAAATACTATGTCAAATTAACAGGGGACACCAACACCAAACAACCTCCTTGAGGTTAAAAAATACAAGATAATAATGGTGTTGTGGTAACTTGATGCACAAAACGATAAAAAATATTATGGAGATCACTAGAAAAAAAATAAAAAATAGAAAAACAGGAGATCTTGATAAAAAAAATAATCAAAAAAAGATCACTATAAAAAAAATTCTAAACATTATTCTGGAGATCTGACGAAAAAAATAAAAAATATTATTCAGGAGATCACGAGAAATAATAAAGAAATCAGTTTGTGAGAACTCGTGAATATCAGCAGTAAAACAACTTCTTTATTCTAGTATTCTAAAGAAGAAGAGAATGCGCTGCATTAAAAGATTTAAAAATTTGCAGCGTGACGAATGTGCGGTCTCCATTACGAATGCTAGTTTTACCAGACTGAACGCTTCCGTCTCGTACTTGATTCAGAGCATGCGTGGAATTTTGTGCGTCGGAATTGTCTACACACGCTTGAAACGGATTTTGTTGTCGGAAAATTGGAGAACCAGCTCTCAAATTTTTGTTGTCGGAAATTCCGACACAAAATGTCTGATGGAGCCTACACACAGTCGGAATTTCCAACAACAAGCTCCAATCGAACCTTTGTTGTCGGAAATTCCGACCGTGTGTACGCGGCATAATGCCGATCGTCAAGAACGCAGTGACATACAACACTACGACGAGCCGAGAAAATGAAGTTTAATGCTTCCGAGCACGCGTCGAATTGTTTCCGAGCATGCATAGGAATTTTGTGCGTCGGAATTGCTACAGACTAACGCATTTTCGGATTGGAACTTTTTCCGACCGAAAAGTTGAGAACATGCACTCTATCTTTTGCTGGATGGAATTCTGCCAGCAAAAGTCCGATGGAGCATACAAACGGTCGCATTTTCCGATGAAAAGCTCTCATCTGTCTTTTGCTGGCCCAATTTACGATCGTGTGTACGCGGCATTAGAGTGTATCCACTCTGGATGGTGGAGCAACAGAGTCACATTTGGACAGCAAAGCTGTCAGTCTTGGGAGAAGGTAGTGTTATGCCGCGTACACACGATCAGAATTCTTGTCGAAAAAAGATGTGACGGCTTTTCCGACGGGATTTCGCTCAAGTTTGCCTTGCATACACACGGTCACGCAAAAGTTTGCTGAACTTACAACTGTCAAGAATGCTATGCCGTACAACACTACGACGAGCCAAGAAAAAGTTCAATGCTTCCGAGCATGCGTCAAATTGTTTCCGAGCATGCGTAGGAATTTTGCGCGTTCGAATTGCCAAAGACCGTGAAAAGAGGGGTAGGGGTAAATGGCGCTCCCTATGACGGGGTATCCTGTAGGGTGTGTGTGCTAAACACCTAAAGAAATAATGCTACAACCATGTGAAACCTACACCTCATAATAAAGTGTAACGAAGTAAAACAAAGCAAAGCTAATGAGCACATATGTGTCTCAATACCTGTTCAGATGAACATAGTAACACCACCTTATTTGAAAAGTGTATGAAGTGACATAAAAGTCTAATTGCAGTGAGAGAAAATGTGACCATCAAAATATTCCCCTGCTAACCCACAGTAGATAAACAGGAAAAATTATATAAACAATAATAATATCTAAGCGTGTAATAATAAAACACTTGATAAGTGTCCACTCCAGTGAATATAAAATGTAAATAGTAAATGAAAAATCAACATATAAAATGTGAACAGCAGTCCCATAAAAAAGTAACAAAATATGTAAAAAATATAAGTGAAGCTCCAGAATGGCAAAATGTTCATAAAATTTGTGACTCTTGTGCTGAAATTAATATCCGGTGACTTCCGTAATCCCCCTCAAGGGTCCCCACTCACCAGCTCCTCAGTCCCCAGCAGGGGTAATAGGCATGTAGCGGCAAAAGATAAAGGGCTTCCCAGATCCACTGCAGGCGTCCACACATGTCTCCTATGCGACCCAGCTCCAGGCAATGGATGGCACACTAACTACTTGCATCACAGCCTCATAGGAAAAAACAGGGCTCCCATAGTGTAGTATTTATGAAAAGGTTTTATTTAAAAAGGCTTACAATAAAAACAATCATGACTCCCCAAGCAGGGGCGGCCAAAAACTCACACTATTGTGGGATAGATAGCATAGAATGAGGGAGCAAAGATAAAAAGCACCAGCCGATCGGCATGCGCCTCAGCTGCGTTCCAAGCTCGCTCTAACATTCCATGCTATCTATCCCACAATAGTGTGAGTTTTTGGCCGCCCCTGCTTGGGGAGTCATGATTGTTTTTATTGTAAGCCTTTTTAAAAATGGTTTGTCTCAACCCCTAACTGCCACTTTTGCTTGGCCTCTTAAAGAAAGTGAAAAGTAACAGACTAATGCAGCCAGATCACCAGGTGAAAATAAAAAAAGGGAAAAAATGTAAAAAAATCAAACTAATGCAGCCACCACATCTAAGAATTTAAGTAGGCTCATGGCTGCTGCAGCTGACAATGAGCTTACAGATAAAAGTGATCTGGGTAGCCCTGGAACTGCCTGATCACTTTTAGGGCTCTTTCACATGGAGCGGATCAGTGATGATCTGCCCTGTGAACATCCGCTTGCTCAGCGGGGATCGCTCCGCCGATCCCCGCTGAGCAGGAAGATGACAGGTCCGTCGCTGCACAATGTGCAGCGACGGACCTGTCAGAGCGCCGTAAAGTCCGTCGTCACCCGATCCGATCCGAAAACGGATGGAAAAGTAGGTTTTTCCTCCGTTACACTTTTTTGGATCGGAGCGGGTCGGATGTCAGCGGACATGTCACCGCTGACATCCGACGCTCTATAGAGGTCTATGGAGGGTCTGTTCAGGTCCGCCTAAAAAACTGACAGGCGGACCTGAATGGACAGTCCGTTTGAAAGAGACAATTCACATCTGGTGGCAGGCAGTGTGGCAAGTGACAATCTGCATCTGGTAGCAGGCAGCATGGCAAGTAACAATCCACATCTGGTGGCAAGCGATGTGGCAAAATACAAATCACATCTGGTGACCGGCAGCGTAGCAAGTGACAATTCACATCTGGAAGCAGGCAGCGTGGCAAGTGACAATCCACATCTGGAAGCAGGCAGCGTGGCAAGTGATAATCCACATCTGGTGGCAGGCAGTGTGGCAAGTCACAATCCACATCTGGTAGCAGATAGCATGGCAAGTGATAATCCATATCTGGTGGCAAGTGACAATCCACATCTGGTGGCAGGCAGCGTGGCAAGTGACATTCCACATCTGGTGGCAGGCAGCGTGGCAAGTGACATTCCGTATCTGGTGGCAAGCAGCATGGCAAGCGACATTCTGCATTTGGTGGCAGGCAGCGTGGCAAGTGACATTCCGTATCTGGTGGCAGGCGGCGTGGCAAGTGACAATACACATCTGGTAGCAGGCAGTGTGTCAAGTAACAATCCACATCTGGTGGCAAGTGACAATCCGCATCTGGTGGCAGGCAGCATGGCAAGTGACATTCTGTATCTGGTGGCAGGCGGCATGGCAAGTGACATTCCGCATCTGGTGGAAGGCAGCATGGCAAGTGACAATCCACATCTGGTAGCAGGCAGCGTGGCAAGTAATAATCCACATCTGGTGGCATGTGACAATCCGCATCTGGTGGAAGGCAGCGTGGCAAGTGACAATCCGCATCTGGTGGAAGGCAGCGTGGCAAGTGACAAGCTGCATCTGGTGGCAGGCGATAGTGGCAAATGACACGCTCAGGGCTCCCACTGATTCTGCATTATGGCAAGTTGAACTATTTCATTTATTACTACAGTGTAATAATAGAAATAATGCGCTTCAATCACTGTGACACCATATCAAGCATGGTGCCGTGATGATTGAATTGCTAACACCAGCCATTGCCCTGACAAATTGCCAGCAACAAATTGCTTACCCCTCACGTTTTTTCATGTGATTGCTGCCTGCAATTGGGGTGCCATTAAGATATAATAGTACCGCAAGCACAATGCATGTTTTGGTGCATTTTTTGCGCTTTGTCAGGACTGTGCACAGAAATGTGTTTCCGCGCACGTTCCCAGAATTGCAAAGGTGTGACTGGGGTATAGTTTGTATACAGTAAGAAAAGGTCAGCATCTGGCAGGTTTTTATAGCTCTGTGGGATCAAGCTGGGGAGGTAACAGACAGCTAGAAAGGTTCTTACTCTTCTCAGTTTTTTAGGGGTGTTTTATTGTCATCTGTAACTTTTACCCATTCTTCTAAAATGGTGTTTTTATTGCTGCCTGTTTATTTGCTCTCACTTTCTACAGCTGGCCATATGTAGTGATTCATGGTGGTTCCTTTTTTACCTCCGCCCAGTCACAGGAACACAGGCAGGTCACCCTGGCGGATGACGAGGGCTCACCTGTGTGTTCACTGAATGGCGATCAAGCAAGTGACCTCCTGTGTTCTCTAAGCAGCAGAGCACTCACTAGGTACAGTATCCAGAATCTAGCAGCAATCACTATAGTAGCGGTGCATACTACAGTCAGGATCTAATATGGACCAATGTAACTATGAAAAATAGTCCATACTTTACTTTCAAGGGTTAGTTCACCTTTATAAAAAAAATACTCTATACAGCCCACAAACACTATTCCATAATTTTAAACAAACCCGATTTTAAAAATATCCATTTCTGCTCTGCGCATACCACACAAATTCTTCTCTAGGACAGACCAGCCATTAGGACAAGTGCCTAGAAAAGAGGACAGGTTGGAGCTGTGAAAAATATCAGAGGAGTTTGGGACAGTTTTCACTACGTGCATGAAAAGCCTACAGGTATGGGAGGGGCATAAATAGCTAATTTTTAAATCGTATTAGTTTAAAATGATGGAATAGTGCTCATGGACTGCCATATTTTTTTTTTAAAAGGTGAACTAAGCCATTCAGCTTTACTGACAAAGGGCAAATTCATATTTAAAAAAGCACTGTCTATTAACCAAATACAGCAAAAAGTCTTATGTAAGAATATAAACTTATTTTTACCATTCATATTACACAATAAATATGGCTATTGATGGCTGCATACTGTCAACAGTATATACAGCTCCGATTGATTACTATAGAACACCAAGCGAGAACATATAGAGGAGATTGGTACTGTATATGATATGTCCACTGCAAAAAGTCTAATGCCCCGTACACACGATCAGAATTTCCATCAGAAAAAACTTGGATGTTTTTTCCGACGGAATTCCGCTCAAGCTTGCCTTGCATACACACAGTCACACAAAAGTTCTCAGAACTTTCGACCGTCAAGAACGCAGTGACATACAACACTATGACGAGCAGAGAAAATGAAGTTCAATGCTTCCGAGCATGCATGGAATGGTTTCCGAGCATGCATGTTTTTTTGCGCGTCCGAATTGCATACAGACGATCACATTTTCAGATAGGAACTTTTTCCAACCGAAAAATAGAGAACCTGCTCTCAATCTTTTGCTGGCTGGAATTCTGCCAGCAAAAGTCCGATGGAGCATACACACGGTTGGAATTTCTGACCAAAAGCTCACATCCGACTTTTGCTGGCAGAATTTCTGATCGTGTCTACCGGGCATTAGGCTGGCCATACACGGTTTGAATCTCGGCCGGTTCAGCAGGAACCAGCCGAGATTTCAACCGTTAATGGGCAGGCTGAATGTACCAATTTGATCGATCAATCAACTTGGGTACAACCAGCCTGCCGGATTCTCTTACAGTTATTGCTAGCGGCTGCTATAGGACATGCCTCCTGATGACAAAAACACGTAGGGGCGGGCTCTTCAGTCACGCAGCATGTCACTTCTGTCCAGTGAAACGCACTCTGGCTCTAGGGATTGTGGAGCAGCGGCGTCTCCTGAATTGTGTATCGGCAGATCATTCCCGGTGCCTTGGCAAGGCACCTTATTTGTGAGTGTACTACAATTCCATTTTAATACACATATTAATAAACTTTATTGCACTATGATATCCCCTGCGATGTTATTCTTCTTAAAAAATGGATCCATTGAAGCATTCTCCATATCCTTGGGCATCACAATGCCACCCAGAAGCCTGTTAGACCTGTCTAGATATACACATAAGGGGTCCTGGTGGGGGCAGGCATAGAGGATTACAGTGGATATCTGCACATTTTTGGAGCACCTGTGTATGGAATTTCCTTTTGAGGAATTGTTTTGCACATCTTTCACTGGGAGCATACGTGGATTCACACATAATAATTTGTTTAATTCACAGCACTTCATGCATAAGCACTTTTTTCATGTATTGCACAGCAATTTATGTATATTTATTGCATTGATTTATTTAGGTTTTGCACTTTATGTATTGTTTCATATATGCACTGGCACTCTTAAACAATAGAAGGGAGCGCAGTTTCCACTTTCTGCTAGTGATAATCACTGTCTTCTCCCGGAGGGGACGAATCCGCCCCCCCCCCCCCCCCCGCCCAGGGCAGACAATGGCTCAGTAGGAGGAATTCCCCCGTCAGCACTACCCGTGGTTGCAGGAAAGAAATTTGCACCGTGCATGGCCGGCCTAAGGCTAGCCAAGGATGAGTTGTTTTTTTTTGATTAGCGAGCAGGCATTACTGTTGGACAGTTAGCAGTTATTAGATCAACTTCTGACGATCTGTAACGACCATAGATGGATTGAAACTTGTTCAGTCTCTGCTGAACCAATTGAATTTTGATCCAATAAGGCCAGCTTAAGTTATGACCCCAGTAAACGGGTTCCTTTTCCTTTTTAGCAGAACAGCCCCACGGGTTTATGTTGCGGTACATGTAACTCTTCATGGCTATGGTGCAGGTAGGGCAGATAAGGACAAATTTTTACCATTAGAACATCCTTCTCACTGGTGATTCCCATTACACAATATGCCAAATCCTCTTCTCCAAACTTCATCACCAGAGAAGAAAGCTTTTTGGAGGTGAATTGTGCAATTACACTGCATAAATGTTTCTTTGTGAACACGGTACTGTGAATTAGCCAGGGGGAGTTTTTTTTTTTTTTTTTTACTGAGTCACTGCTACTGATAAAAAGCAAAACAGATGCTAGTTCTTTAATGGGCCAAGACTGTGTATAGCCGGGCCTTTGTGTTTTATTTTACAATAGGTCTTTTCCTATTTAAAGTTTTTTCTTATTTTGCCTAGAGCTGCTGCTATAGGTAGCTAACCTCTGCCTACAGCAAAAATATGGTTAGACCACAAATTATTTTATTTATTTAAAGTTGTAGGGCCTTTGTTGTCTCTCACACCCCCACAGCATTAATTTACAATATTAAATTAACCGTCCATTGTGTTTGTGTTCTTGCTGGTTCCCATGTATTCATGCAGCTTATTTTATAAGGGCCAATATTATTCACTGTCTGAGGAAGTAATAACTTTTCTGCGTGTTGCTTTTTTCACATATGTAGTTTGGATGTTAAGGAACTTGAGAAATGAAAAAATGTGTTTAAAGAAATTCAATAAAATCTAAATCTGGCCCAAAATGTTTCTATTTTTTGATAGAGAGCGGCACAATAAGAACTTTTGTCAAGTTTTTACTCAAGCAATACTAAATGATATCCTTATTCTCCAAAAATAATCCATATACATCCACTACTTAAGTGCCCTGTATTCTATTTTTCAATTTAATTTAAAGTTTTTCTGCCTCTTTGTAATGTCTTCCATGAGCTCCCAAAACTCTTCTTTTGCTTCTCACTTCCATAGAGTAGTGCACCTTGTCATATATATGCTCTATGCACACTACAAATCTCATAGTCCATAGTCCCAAGTCCATCTTAGGGGTGAGCTACCTTTCTACATACAATGGGACCATAGAGAATGAATGTAGTCTCTCCCAAGTCAGATCACAGCATAAAAAAATGAATTTGGAGATTTGGAGAAGGCTGAGAGCAATAGTTAAAAGCAAAAGTTAAAATGAGTTAGGAATACACACTTGAATACATTTTTTTAAAACCAGAGATTACTTTCACTTTAAAGTGGTTCTAAAGTCCAAATGTTTTTTTACCTTATAAATGCTCTGCATTAACCACCTGACCTCCAGAGAATTTTACCCCCTTCATGATTATTCACACAAATTAAGCTTTCTTTTGATGGTATTTGATCACCACTGGGTTTTTTATTATATAAATGATAAATGACCAAATATTTTGAGAAACAAAAAAAATATATTTTTAACTTTTTTCTATAAAACATATCCAATAAAAAAAAAAAAACAATATCAAATTCATTAATACATTTATGCCAAAATGTATTCTGCTACATGTCTTTGGTTAAAAAAAATCTTATTAAGTGTATATTGATTGGTTTGTGTGAAAGTTATATATACTGGAATTATTATTTTTTTATACTAGTAATGGCGGTGATGGGACTGTGACAGTGCTGCAAGCAATCTGACACTAACGGACACTGGGTGGGAGGTAGACAAACTGACCAACTGACACTGAACACACCAGTGGCACCAATACAGTGGTCAGTGATAATACTATACTGTCACTGTACTAATTACACTGGCTGGGAAGGGGTTATATCTGAGAAACAAAAAAAAAATATTTTTAACTTTTTTCTATAAAACAAAAAAAAATAAACAATATCAAATTCATTAATACATTTATGCCAAAATATATTCTGCTACATGCCTTTGGTTAAAAAAATCTTATTAAGTGTATATTGATTGGTTTGTGTGAAAGTTATATATACTGGAATTATTATTTTTTTTATACTAGTAATGGCGGTGATGGGACTGTGACAGTGCTGCAAGCAATCTGACACTAACGGACACTGGGTGGGAGGTAGACAAACTGACCAACTGACACTGAACACACCAGTGGCACCAGTACAGTGGTCAGTGATAATACTATACTGTCACTGTACTAATTACACTGGCTGGGAAGGGGTTAGCATCTAGGGGCAATCAAGGAGTTAACTGTGTGCCTAACAACGTGTAATGTGTGTATTATGTGCTGCTTTTACTAATTGACGTGGCTGATTTTTTTTCCTGCTTTGCAGGGAGAAAAAAAAAACAACCACATTGCTGCTCCGTGTACAGAGCCCTATGTTGTTAATAAACACAGGGCTCTGTACAGTGATTCGCTAAGCCAATCAGCAGATCCTGGCCATAAGTCATTGGCCAGGACCTGCTGACCAACTTGTACTGTACTAAATCACAGCACAGATCAGGCGGCGGGCACACGTGTGCGCTAGTCCGAGCCCCCTACCCAGAAATGCCAGATCACGTATATGTACTTTACCTGGAGCAGAGCGGCCACCCCATCATCATATATGTACCACCATCCCTAAATACTGACTTCTCTCACCTGCTTCAGCGCTGTCCTGGAAACAGCACCGCTCCCCTCACTTTCTGGTCTCACAGGAGATACCAAGGGCAGCGGAGCCATTGGTTCCTGCTGCTGTCAGTCAAACTTCTGTGAGGAGGGAGCAGGGGCGTGGCTTGCCAGTGCTGTGTGTATCTTTGAAAGCACAAAGTCCAGCTGCATAGGTGCCCCCTTAGCACTGAGTTTGCTGAGGGGGCACCTGGAGGAAGCAGGAGTAGATAACACCAGAGAGGGACCACTAAAGAGGAGGTAAGGGACTGCTCTATGCAATATCATTGCTTAGAGCAGTTAAATATAACATATTTTTTTAATTTTAGCCAAAAAGGCCTTTAGCATAACTTTAATGTTTTAATAGGGAAATTTTTCTTCCTGTCCCAAAACAAGAAATGGATAGGTTGCCAAGACAGAAATAAAAACACACAAAGTCCTTTCCACATTCTACTTATAAAGATGGTTTTGTTGCTGTCTTTGTATCTTATGGAAAAATGTACCCCAGAGGAACCCCTAAAATAATTTTCAGGTCTCATGGAACCTTACCAAAACCAATTCATCTGGACCAATTAAAGGGAAAAATGCCCACTACATTGGTGGTCAGTGAGAAGAATTCTCCTTACATTGGTGGTCAGTGAGAAGAATGCTCCTTACATTGGTGGTCAGTGAGAAGAATGCTCCTTACATTGGTGGTCAGGGAGAAGAATGCTCCTTACATTGGTGATCAGTGAGAAGAATGCTCCTTACATTGGTGGTCAGTGAGAAGAATGCTCCTTACATTGGTGGTCAGTGAGAAGAATGCTCTTTACATTGGTGGTCAGTGAGAAGAATGCTCCTTACATTGGTGGTCAGGGAGAAGAATGCTCCTTACATTGGTGGTCAGTGAGAAGAATGCTCCTTACATTGGTGGTCAGTGAGAAGAATGCTCTTTACATTGGTGGTCAGTGAGAAGAATGCTCCTTACATTGGTGGTCAGGAAGAAGAATGCTCCTTACATTGGTGGTCAGTGAGAAGAATGCTCCTTACATTGGTGGTCAGTGAGAAGAATGCTCTTTACATTGGTGGTCAGTGAGAAGAATGCTCTTTTCATTGGTGGTCAGTGGGAAGGATGCTCCTTACATTGGTGGTCAATGGGAAGAATGCTCCTTACATTGGTGGTCAGTAGGAAGAATGCTCCTTACATTGGTGGCTGGTCGGAAGAATGCCCCCCTACAAACAGGTAGAAAAGATTACTGGTGTAATGCTGCTGACTTTGCAAAGTGGAAATGGCTCCAGAACAATGCAAGCATCTTCAAATAGGAGGTCAATCAGCCACAGCTTAAGGAATCCTTAGAAACCTCTGGAGGAAGCCTATGGATCCATGGAACCCCGCTTGAAAATGGCTATTCTATACACTTGTGAAAAGCAACGAAAAAGTGTAGCGCTAAACAATATCAAACATAAAGCAACTATAGACCAGTCAGTATGCAGTGAAAGGGATCAGCTGTATCTGAGAAATGAATCTTATAAATAGGTAGTCCTCATGTAGACATTGTGACTGAACGAAACGCGTCGGACAGGATCCCACTGTCACCATTTTTTCTCACAGCGCTGTTTTATATTTTGGATTTACATGTAAGTGTACATCTATTTATTTTAAATAAAATTTTCGTTTTCGGATTTACACTATGTGGCCCCTCCTTTCTTTCCTTATCTAACAACACCATTTCCTGGTCCGTGGAATGTTGCTTCGAGGGATTCACCTACGGAACACAGTATCCTGTATTTATACACTAAATCTGAGTGAAAAAAACCCAATCCTATATGTTGTTGAACCTGTAGAAGGGATGCAAAAGTGCTCTGTGTGTAGGGAACCAATGCGAATAGTTCTCATACACATCTAGTAACTTGTGCAAATAAACCCTTAAAGTGCTGTCGTGCCTGTGCAAAAAGGGGTATTAGAATAGAAAAGTGAAAAAAGGTATGCGGGTACTGTGTTTGTATGCACAGTATCCTGTGAAGAAAGTATATAGATATATAACACAATTCCTTATGAAATGGAGTGTACGGGTGCTACGTCTGTGTGCACAGTATCCTGTATATACACTAAATCTGAGTGGAAAGAACAGAAGACAAAAAACAAATCCTATATTACGTTGAACCTATGAAAAGGATGCGACAGTGCACTGTGTGTGGGGAACCAATGCAAATGGTTCTCATACACACCTAATAACTTGTGCAAATCCACTCTTAAAGTGCTGTCGTGCCTGTGCAAGGAGAAAATTCCGGATGAAAGCGAAAAAAAAAATAAAAAAAAAAGGTATGCGGGTACTGTGTTTGTATGCACAGTATCCTGTGGAAAAAGTATATAAATATATAACACGATTCTTTATGTCAGATTTTTTCTCTATAAGGGTAGTGACAGCACAGTAGGTGCAAAACAAATGAAAAAACCTTAAGGTGCTGTTATATCTCTGCGGCCCATAGAGATAGAATAATCATATACATATAGTAACAGCAATCAGGATAATAAATAATATCCACATAACATGTGCAAACTTCACTCTGTGGGCGATATAAAAGTGCAAACTTATGCAGAAACCATGATTCGTAAAAGACTTTGTGCAGCCTGTATAAGATAATGTGCAAAAACTTATAAATGTGACAAACAGGTGGGGGGTGTTTCTCTATAACACACAGATAATTAGTAATAATCCAAATAATTATTGCAACATGTAGTCCAGAACCAAGTCTTTTAGGATATAATAAAGATGCCGGTGCAAGCTTCAAATGCAATGTTTTGTGATCCCTTTGGCAATCCAATTGTGCAGCTAAAAAATCGGGTGGGGTGCCGAAAGAGAGAGGGTGTATATATCCTTTTCGTGCTCAAACACACACAGGTGAAAGATGGCCCCTTACCTTGCGGCAAAAGGACAACCGCATAGAAGGTATATGGAGGAGATGGTCTCTCTTTGGGGTCCCTGGACCGGAGCCGGTGGTCCCTGTGTCTCAATCCCTCAGTACCAGCATCAACAGTAGCAGAGTCAACATAAGGGAGAATAAGAAGGGTACCAGATAGTGTAGTATTTCAAACCAATCGCTGTTTTTATTAAAGTTAAAAGCATGTACTCACATGCAGTAGATGCATAACACATAAAAATCCTACGAGCGGCGAGCTCGTCAATCCAAAGCTGTATCAGTGCCTATCCCGTCCCTACGCGTGACGTCACCCAATCACGTGACTTCATCAGGGGATCCCCTGATGAAGTCACGTGATTGGGTGACGTCACGCGTAGGGACGGGATAGGCACTGATACAGCTTTGGATTGACGAGCTCGCCGCTCGTAGGATTTTTATGTGTTATGCATCTACTGCATGTGAGTACATGCTTTTAACTTTAATAAAAACAGCGATTGGTTTGAAATACTACACTATCTGGTACCCTTCTTATTCTCCCTTATGTTGACTCTGCTACTGTTGATGCTGGTACTGAGGGATTGAGACACAGGGACCACCGGCTCCGGTCCAGGGACCCCAAAGAGAGACCATCTCCTCCATATACCTTCTATGTGGTTGTCCTTTTGCCGCAAGGTAAGGGGCCATCTTTCACCTGTGTGTGTTTGAGCACGAAAAGGATATATACACCCTCTCTCTTTCGGCACCCCACCCGATTTTTTAGCTGCACAATTGGATTGCCAAAGGGATCACAAAACATTGCATTTGAAGCTTGCACCGGCATCTTTATTATATCCTAAAAGACTTGGTTCTGGACTACATGTTGCAATAATTATTTGGATTATTACTAATAATCTGTGTGTTATAGAGAAACACCCCCCACCTGTTTGTCACATTTATAAGTTTTTGCACATTATCTTATACAGGCTGCACAAAGTCTTTTACGAATCATGGTTTCTGCATAAGTTTGCACTTTTATATCGCCCACAGAGTGATGTTTGCACATGTTATGTGGATATTATTTATTATCCTGATTGCTGTTACTATATGTATATGATTATTCTATCTCTATGGGCTGCAGAGATATAACAGCACCTTAAGGTTTTTTCATTTGTTTTGCACCTACTGTGCTGTCACTACCCTTATAGAGAAAAAATCTGACATAAAGAATCGTGTTATATTTTTTATATACTTTTTCCACAGGATACTGTGCATACAAACACAGTACCCGCATACCTTTTTTTTATTTTTTTTTTCGCTTTCATCCGGAATTTTCTCCTTGCACAGGCACGACAGCACTTTAAGAGTGGATTTGCACAAGTTATTAGGTGTGTATGAGAACCATTTGCATTGGTTCCCCACACACAGTGCACTGTCGCATAATTTTCATAGGTTCAACGTAATATAGGATTTGTTTTTTGTCTTCTGTTCTTTCCACTCAGATTTAGTGTATATACAGGATACTGTGCACACAGACGTAGCACCCGTACACTCCATTTCATAAGGAATTGTGTTATATATCTATATACTTTCTTCACAGGATACTGTGCATACAAACACAGTACCCGCATACCTTTTTTCACTTTTCTATTCTAATACCCCTTTTTGCACAGGCACGACAGTACTTTAAGGGTTTATTTGCACAAGTTACTAGATGTGTATGAGAACTATTCGCATTGGTTCCCTACACACAGAGCACTTTTGCATCCCTTCTACAGGTTCAACAGCATATAGGATTGGGTTTTTTTCACTCAGATTTAGTGTATAAATACAGGATACTGTGCACACAGACATAGCACCTGTACACCCCATTTTTTCATTTGTTGATATAATTTTCTTAAATAAACACTGTTACACAAACATATCACACTGGATTAGCGCAGCACTTTCCACTTTTGTTTTGCACTATTCATGGGCTTTGTTTGATCCCACTCTGTGCTTGCAGCTGTCCGTACACACCGCTGTTTCCAAGGTAGCGCAGGGATAATCCATATAAACACACCTACGGAACACCCCACCCTTCTAAGATCTACAGGACCATCCATATCCGTGAGATTGCCCACACCCTCAAGGACCCGGGTGCCACTTGGAGGAATACAGTAATCCGCAAGATAACATCCTTCTTTGAGCCTAACACAGCCACTCACCACCCAAGCCTTATCTGACCCAACTCGGCGTATGCCCCTTTGGGTCCACCTCATCTGGTAAGCCTTTTCATCTCTCGGTGGGAGTGAGCCGGTCTGCATTTGGGATGCCAAAAAATTTTTTTCAAAAATTTTTTTTTTCTGTTTAAAATATGTTTTTATAAGGACTACTCACCTTTATTGTTCAGTCACAATGTCTACATGAGGACTACCTAGTTATAAGATTCATTTCTCAGATACAGCTGATCCCTTTCACTGCATACTGACTGGTCTATAGTTGCTTTATGTTTGATATTGTTTAGCGCTACACTTTTTCGTTGCTTTTCACATTTACACTTTGTTGGTCGTGTCAGCTGCTTTTGTTTCCTTTTTTTGGGTAGCGCAGAATTATTTTGTATATACTGTTCTATACACTTGGCTTTATTTATAAGAGTCAATTTACAACCTCAACCAAATCATTTGATCTTTAAGTCTCGTTCACACAATCGGATTTTCTGATGGGAATTGTGTGATGACAGGCTGTTGGCGGAAAATCCGACCGTATGTACTCTCCATCGGACAATTGTTGTCGGATTTTCCGCGGACAAATGTTGGATGGCAGGCTTTAGAATTTTCCACGGACAAATGTGTGTTGTCGGATTTTCCGAGCGTGTGTACACAAGTCCGTCGGACAAAAGTCCAAAGTACAAACACGCATTCTCAGAAGCAAGGACGAGCCAGAAGTGGTCGGTCTTGTAAACTAGCATTCGTAATGGAGAATTAATATTCGTGACGTGGCAAATTATGAAATCTCAAAATGCAGCGCACATTCTTTTCTTCTTTAATGGGATAATAATGAAGCTGCTTTGCTGGTGATACTGATGGAGTTATTGCAAACTAATTTTCAAAGGCTTTTTTTTTCTAGTGATATCAAGAATAATATTATTTATTTATTTTTTTTATTTTTGGGCAAGTTACCACAACACAATTATCCCGTAGTTTTTAGGATCAAAGATACAACTATGTTGGTGCCCCTTGTTAATTTTACATTTTATTTTTTTAAATGTAACTGCCTACTCCCAAACTGTCAATAACTCCAAGGCCAATAATAAATAACACGTTATCTCCTCCGATTCCGCAACATGGCTGGTTGAAGAACGGCCGTTCAGAAACAAACTGAAAAGCGCGAAATGAAAATCGTGAAATGAAAAGTGCGAAATGAAAAGCACAAAGTGAAAAGTACGAATCGACACTCACCAAACTTCTACTAACACAAAATTAGCAGAAGGAGCCCAAAGGGTGGCGCTAAAGAGCTGAAAAACCACGTAGTACGTCACTATGTTCGTGTTTGTTGGCCGACAATTGTGGGCCGTTTGTATGCAAGACAAGTTCCTGGCCAACCCCCCCTCGGAAAAAAGTCTGCAGTTTTGTCTGCGGAAAATCCGATCGCATGTACAAGGCTTAATGGCGCTTCCACACTACCCCGCAACAATTTGGCCACAGCGCAGGTGCAGCGCAGTGCACTCGCAGTTTCTGTGTGGGTTACCTATAGTTTCCCATAGACTTCTATTATGTCTCATGTTTTTGGTGCGTTTTCTGAAAGCGCACCAAAAGTCCTGCATCCTCCTGCATCATTGGTGTGCTTTCAGAAAATGCTCCAAAAAACGTGGGACATAATAGAAGTCTATGGGAAACATGGGTAACTCGCATTACATCTGCAGGTAACCTGTGCTGTAGCCACACCTCAGTGGGGCAGTGTGAAAGCATCCTTAAAGCCAAACTACAGGAAAAGTAAAGGTTCACCCTTGCTGTTGGTTAACTGCTCATTTATGTGTAGGGGATCAAAAAGCAGTAAAGCAGTTTTACTTACTCGATCTTTGTATCCTGCAGGCTTCTTTGTACTGCTAGACCAGTCCCTGCAGCCTCTTCTTCCCTATGATTAGGCGGTCTAAAGTCCTCTGATGTCTTCAAGACCGATGCAGGGACAATAGCAATGCATTGGCTCTATTAAGGACTCTGCCGGAACATGGGGGAGCAGAGGATCAGGTAAGTAAAAGTGATTTTTTTGTCCCCCCAGACCAGGCAGCACTAAATTGCGGACCGTGGTCCACATCTGGACTGACTCACTGTCCTTTCTGGACCACCAGGGTCCTGCTATTTAGAAGCCTGTGCCCTGCAGCCATCACTGTTGTCATCCTCGCAGCCCACAGAGGGAGGCAGGACAGTTCTGCACAGTGGGTTTGCTTCTCGAGTTCACAGACAGGTAATTGGTTGCTATTGCTAGGGCAGTCCTAGGGAACTTGAAGACAGTAATAGGTGGGAGCTGAGAACTGTAATGGGCTGTCTTAAGATAGTTAAGGACAATTATGGAGAGGCTGAGGACAATCATGGGGGGCCTGAGGACAAGTATGAGGGGCTCCGGACTGTAAGGGGGGAACCGAGGACAGTAATGTGAGGGGGGCTGGGGGTAGTAATGTGAGGGGGGCTGAGGACAGCAATGGGGGGACTGAGGAGAGTAATGTGAAGAGGGGATTTTGATGTAAAGGGGAGGGATGTGTGATGTAAAAAGAGGGACTGTGATATGAGGCTCAGTTCAGATCTGTGCATGCATATTTCTGCACTCACGTTGCAGATAGGGCAGACAATTCATTTAAAAGGGCTGCCCTATCCTTGAAAAAGGCAGAAGTCCCTGACCCTTTTTTTTTTTTTTAATTGTGCTGCACCAAACAGCATAGTGCTTCAGTGCCATGTGGTTTGGTGGGTGCTAAAATGTGCCATAGGTGGTGATGTGTGGGGGTTTCGTTAAGAATTAATGGCATATCTACTAAAGTGCAGCACATTTCTCTGCAGGTCAGGAACGCGTTCGATTTTGCGCACGTTCTTTAGCCACAGAGAGGTGAACCTAGCTGAGATGAGAAGGGGGGGGGGCTGTGATTTAAAGGATCTGCATTATCGCACATGCGAACATGCAATTTCAACCTTGGCTGGAAGAAAATTCTACTGACTGGACCTCCGTGATTTTTAATTCAGTACCCCAGCCCTAGACTAAATGAGCAGTTAACCCTTATCATTTCAGAGAATGGGGTGTAGAAGAGACAGGGCTAACCATGAGTGCCATGCAGAACAGTATGTTAGGCCTAAATGCACTTAAAAGTAGGAGGGGCTTAAAGTGGAGGTCCAGAGTCAACATACATGTATTTTGTACTAAAATACAAATTAATAAATCAATATATTAAAGCACAGTACTGTTTTTTTAAACACTTGACCTCCCCTACTTAACCCTAGTACACACTAGTAGTTTTTTTTTCCGTTCAACCAAGCAGGGCTGAATGAAAAAAAACAGACAGCTCAGGAGGAAGCGCTGTACTAACTATCCGACATTAGTACAGCAATCTCCCCTGCTGTTCTATTGTGTTCTGACAATGAGAACGGCCCCCCGCCCGAACACTCTGGTCAGCGTTCTCAGGCGTTGGTTGAGAGTGCTGATCGGGAGCCGATCGGCAGACCTTTTTCGGTCGAGGCCCTTCGCCGGCCACTCGGCCAGCTTCTGTCAGACCGACTGCAGTATACAAGGGCCGAATGTCGTCCGGTTCCTATTGAACTGGCCGATGCCACCCGACATTCAGCCCATGTGTACTAACAGTGTTGTTACTTGTAGCAAGTAATTGAAAAGTTACCTAGAAGAATTGAAGAGGAGAAGAGAACTGTGGGTGGGATGCACATTTTTCTCCCCTTACATCTGCGGAGTGCACAAATAAAGCAGTATTAAACCCTAAAACAAAAATATAATTTATTGCAGCTTACCAATCATTATATGTTGTGGTTGCAATAGGCTTTGTTCCCTATGTTTTCATCTGGCGATCTGGCCAGTAACACATCTCCTATATTATAGAGTTCCCTCACTCTGGATTAAGGAGCACAGGGGGCACCTTTGGACAGCAGCATTGTCAGTCTGGGGGGGAGGGGGGGGGAGAGTGTTGGACCCCATACACACTGTTAGATTTTCTGCAGATTTTTGTCTTCAGATTTACCAAAACATATAATATGAGGTCAAACCTTAATGCCTCGTACACACGAGCGGAATTTCCGTCGGAAAAATCTTGGATGGTTTTTCCGACAGAATTCCGCTCAAGCTAGCCTTGCATAGACACGGTCACACAAAAGTTCGCTGAACTTTCGACGGTCAAGAACGTGGTGACGTAAAACACTACGGCGAGCCGAGAAAATTAAGTACAATGCTTCCAAGCATGCGTCGAATTGTTTCCGAGCATGCGTAGGAATTTTGCGCATCGGAATTGGTACAGACGATCGGAATTTCAGATCGGAACTTTTTCCGACCAAAAAATTGAGAACCTGCTCTCAATCTTTTGCTGGCTGGAATTCTGCCAGCAAAAGTCTGATGGAGCGTACACATTTTCGGACCAAAAGCTCTCATCGGACTTTTGCTGGCGGAATTTCCGCTCGTGTGTACGGGGCATTAGAGTTTTAATCTGTATGCAATCAGGCATGCCCTGGCACTACACGGTTTTGGTAAATCTGAAGACAAAAATCTGCAGAAAATCTAATAGTGCATATGGGGTCTTAGATGTACTAGCAGATACAACAAATTGAAGCTAAACTCCAGCTCACACTTTATAATAAATTACAGCAAACAGTTTTTTTGACAATGCGTGTGGCCGGCGGCCGCAATGTCTGCCGGCAACCCGCGATCGCACCTCATAGAGCCAGAATAGGGATCTGTCAATGTAAACAGACATATCCACATTCTGTCAGGGAAGTAGAGAGAGATCTGCTGTTCCTAGTAATCAGGAACAGCAATCTCTCTGTACTCCCAATCAGTCCACTCCCCCCACAATTAGAAACACCTCCCTAGGGAACACTTAACCCCTTAATCGCCCCTAGTGTTAACCCCATCCCTGCCAGTGACATTTATACAGTAATCGATGGCAATTTATAGCACTGGTCGATGTATAAATGTCAATGGTCTCAAAAAAGTGTCAAAAGTGTCTGATCTGTCCACCTCAATGTCTCAGTCCCGCTAAAAATCGCTGATCACCGGAATTACTAGTGAAAAAAAATAAAATAAAAATGCGATAAATATATCCCCTATTTTGTAGACGCTAAAACTTTTGCGCAAACCAATCAAAATATACGCTTATTGTGATTTTTTTACCAAAAATATGTAGTATAATACATATTGGCCTAAACTGATGAAGAAATACCACCAAAAGAAAGCTTTAGTTGTGTAGGAAAAAAAAGAACATCAATTTTGTTTGTGTACAGCATTGCATGACCGCGCAATTGTCACTTAAAGCGAAAGCATCATGAAAGCCAAGGAACACACCAGACAGGGATAACGTTACGGAGACGTTTAAAGCAGGTTTAGGTTATAAAAAAAAATATCCCAAGCTTTGAACATCTCCCAGAGCACTGTTACATCCATCATCTGCGGGGAACACAGCAAACATGTGGAAGAAGGTGCTCTGGTCAGATGAGACCAAAATTAAACTTTTTGGCCTAAAAGCAAAATGATATGTGTGGCGGAAAACTAACACTGCACATTACCCTGAACACACCATCCCCCCCGTGAAACATGGTGGTAGCAGCATCATGTTGTGGGGATGCTTTTCTTCAGCAGGGACAGGGAAGCTGGTCAGAGTTGATGGGAAGATGGATGGGGCCAAATACAGGGCAATCTTAGAAGAAAACCTGTCAGAGTCTGCAAAAGACTTGAGACTGGGGCAGAGGTTCACCTTCCAGCAGGACAACGACCCTAAATATACAGCCAGAGCTACAATGAAATGGTTTAGATCAAAGCATATTTATGTGTTAGAATGGCCCAGTCAAAGTCCAGAACTAAATCCAATTGAGAATCTGTGGCAAGACTTGATAATTGCTGTTCACAGACACTCTCCATCCAATCTGACAGAGCTTGAGATATTTTGCAAAGAAGAATGGGCAAAAATGTCACTCTCTAGATGTGCAAAGCTGGTAGAGACATACCCAAAAAGACTTGCAGCTGTAATTGCAGAGAAAGGTGGTTTTACAAAGTATTGACTTCACAATTATGTGCCACTTTGTGTTGGTCTATCACATAAAATCCCAGGAGGAAAAGAGGGACAGAGGGACTTTGTTCCAAATCAGGGACAGTTGGGAGCTATACTACAGGAGAGCTTTTTCTTTTGAAAAACAACTGATTTGCTGGCTGGATCACCAGATGAAACTAGAAGAAAGAAAGCCTAAAAAAGAAAACAAATGCAGTCATCACATCTTATGCCCCTGTACACACGGTCGGATTTTCCGACTAAAAATGTGTGATAGGACCTTGTTGTCGGAAATTCCGACCGTTTGTAGGCTCCATCACACATTTTCCATAGGAATTTCCGACACACAAAGTTTGAGAGCAGGCTATAAAATTTTCCGACAACAAACTCCGTTGTCCGGAATTCCAACTGTGTGTACACAAATCCGACGCACAAAGTGCCACGCATGCTCAGAATAAATTAAGAGATGAAAGCTATTGGCTACTGCCCCGTTTATAGTCCGGACATACGTCACTGCGTTTAGAACGATTGGATTTTCCGACAACTTTGTGTGACCATGTGTATGCAAAACAAGTTTGAGCCAACATCCGTCTGAAAAAATCCTAGGATTTTGTTGTCGGAATGTCCGATCAATGTCCGACCGTGTGTACGGGGCATAAGAATTGGTAGGCTGCAATATAACCACTTTCCGCCCATAGGATATCATATGATGTCCTGGACTTGAAGTGGAGATATTGGGATGATGCCGGCAGCTACCTTTCTTTTCAGCTGCAATTCCCTACAATGTAAACGTCATCCTAGTGGCTGATTAGCTACTGCCTTGTGTTTACAGGCAGCGGGAGGGAACGCTCACCCCCTCTTGCCGCCCACCGGCACCTCTCCAGGCTCTACCTTGTGATCAGGGAGCCCAGGATCCAATTCGACAGAGCTGGCCAGGGACCAGATGGTCCCTGGCCATCTTCATGATCCTGGGGGGCCGGAAGCAACATCATGACTTCACTTGCAACTCTGACAGATGTAAACACTGCAATTTTTTCCCCCCTGGAAAGCAGAGATTAATGGTTTTTTTTTTTTGCTCTCGTGTTTTCATGTAGAGGAGAGATCTGTGGTCTCCATAAAGAGGACCTGTCATGCCTTATTTCTATCACAGGAATAAAATTGTTAAAAGGAAAAAAAATTAAAGCACCCCGTCCCTTCATGCTTGTGTGCAGAAGCGAACGCATACGGAGGTTGTGCCCACATATGTAAACGGTGTTCGCACCACACGTGAGGTATCGTCGCAAATGTTATAGCGAAAGCAATAATTCTAGCTCTAGACCTCCTCTATAGTTCTAAACTGGTAACCTGTAAAAAAAAAAAAATTTCAAGTGTTGCCTATGGAGACTTTTAAGTACCGTAGTTTGTCACCATTCCACGAGCGTGCGCAATTTTAAAGCGTGACAATGTTAGGTATCTATTTACTCAGTGTAACATCATATTTTAGATTTTACCAACAATTGGGTTATATATTGTTTTTTTTTTTTTTTTTTTTTTTTTAATTAAGATTCATTCAAGTGTATTTTTTAAAAAAAATGTATTTGAAAAATCGCTGTGCAAATACCATAGGGCATAAAAAATGCAACAACCACCATTTTATTCTCTAGGGCCTCTGCGTAATATAAAAAATATAATGTTTGGGGGTTCTGAGTAATTTTCTAGCTAAAAAAAAAAAAAAAGCTGATTTTTACATGTAGGAGAGAAATGACAGCATCGGCCTGGGCGAGAAGTGATAATAAATAATAACCCTTTTGGGTTTAATACCAGTTTAATAAACAGATATAACGCGACATTTTCAATGCTATGTTTAAGAGAGCAAACTGCAGTGAATACGAGAACTTCATTGTTAATGTTTACACACATTTTAACACGCATTTTGTAACATAACACACAAGCAATTGTTATTTTGTTTCACCTAATAAAACTAATAGGAGAAAAAAAAAAGTCTGGGTTGGAGGTTTCATCCATATAGTTACAGTATGTCTTCTCTAATGGTTTCCACGGACCTATAGAGAAACGCGGGGAGTTTTGGTCTTCGACAACATGGCTTCCGCTTTAACACGTGTATTTCCTTAGGAGACAATATTGATCGTATGTGTCAATGTTAGGTGGTTCTCTAGCGGCGGGTTCTCTTAGTGCGGCACTGTAGGCTCGGTGGCGGAGTCGTGGCACCGGTGGAAGTGTGTACAGAGAGATGACGTGCAGGTGGTGAGGGCGGAGTGATCGGCACGTAGCAGCGGGGAACATGGCGAGACACCGGAACGTGCGGGGGTACAACTATGATGAGGGTGAGGACATGAACGCGTGGCTCCTAAAGGGGGCGGGCTTACATAGGGGCCTTCGTCTACATGGAGGCATATGGCAGGAGGAGAGCTACCCCTAGCTGTGTGTATAGGGCCAGAGCTACCCCCCAGCTGTGTGTATAGGGCCAGAGCTACCCCCCAGCTGTGTGTATAGGGCCAGAGCTACCCCCCAGCTGTGTGTATAGGGCCAGAGCTACCCCCCAGCTGTGTGTATAGGGCCAGAGCTACCCCCCAGCTGTGTGTATAGGGCCAGAGCTACCCCCCAGCTGTGTGTATAGGGCCAGAGCTACCCCTAGCTGTGTGTATAGGGCCAGAGCTACCCCTAGCTGTGTGTATAGGGCCAGAGCTACCCCTAGCTGTGTGTATAGGGCCAGAGCTACCCCTAGCTGTGTGTCTAGGGCCAGAGCTACCCCTAGCTGTGTGTATAGGGCCAGAGCTACCCCCAGCTGTGTGTATAGGGCCAGAGCTACCCCTAGCTGTGTGTATAGGGCCAGAGCTACCCCCAGCTGTGTGTATAGGGCCAGAGCTACCCCCAGCTGTGTGTATAGGGCCAGAGCTACCCCTAGCTGTGTGTCTAGGGCCAGAGCTACCCCTAGCTGTGTGTCTAGGGCCAGAGCTACCCCTAGCTGTGTGTATAGGGCCAGAGCTACCCCTAGCTGTGTGTATAGGGCCAGAGCTACCCCTATCTGTGTGTATAGGGCCAGAGCTACCCCTATCTGTGTGTATAGGGCCAGAGCTACCCCTATCTGTGTGTATAGGGCCAGAGCTACCCCTATCTGTGTGTATAGGGCCAGAGCTACCCCTATCTGTGTGTATAGGGCCAGAGCTACCCCTATCTGTGTGTATAGGGCCAGAGCTACCCCTATCTGTGTGTATAGGGCCAGAGCTACCCCTAGCTGTGTGTATAGGGCCAGAGCTACCCCTAGCTGTGTGTATAGGGCCAGAGCTACCCCTAGCTGTGTGTATAGGGCCAGAGCTAACCCCAGCTGTGTGTATAGGGCCAGAGCTACCATTAGCTGTGTGTATAGGGCCAGAGCTACCATTAGCTGTGTGTATAGGGCCAGAGCTACCATTAGCTGTGTGTATAGGGCCAGAGCTACCCCCAGCTGTGTGTATAGGGCCAGAGCTAACCCCAGCTGTGTGTATAGGGCCAGAGCTACCCCTAGCTGTGTGTATAGGGCCAGAGCTAACCCCAGCTGTGTGTATAGGGCCAGAGCTACCATTAGCTGTGTGTATAGGGCCAGAGCTACCATTAGCTGTGTGTATAGGGCCAGAGCTACCATTAGCTGTGTGTATAGGGCCAGAGCTACCCCCAGCTGTGTGTATAGGGCCAGAGCTAACCCCAGCTGTGTGTATAGGGCCAGAGCTACCCCTAGCTGTGTGTATAGGGCCAGAGCTACCCCTAGCTGTGTGTATAGGGCCAGAGCTACCCCTAGCTGTGTGTATAGGGCCAGAGCTACCCCTAGCTGTGTGTATAGGGCCAGAGCTACCCCTAGCTGTGTGTATAGGGCCAGAGCTACCCCTAGCTGTGTGTATAGGGCCAGAGCTACCCCTAGCTGTGTGTATAGGGCCAGAGCTACCCCTAGCTGTGTGTATAGGGCCAGAGCTACCCCTAGCTGTGTGTATAGGGCCAGAGCTACCCCTAGCTGTGTGTATAGGGCCAGAGCTACCCCTAGCTGTGTGTATAGGGCCAGAGCTACCCCTAGCTGTGTGTATAGGGCCAGAGCTACCCCCCAGCTGTGTGTATAGGGCCAGAGCTACCCTGAGACTGGGATGGGGGACCAGCAAATGGGAATAGTTCCTGGCTGCCTAGTGGCTCCTTTTATTGTAGAGGGTGCTGTGTGCAGTCACAAGACTCTTTATATTGTATGTGGACATTATAATCATCAATATGGCTGATTTTATTTTTTTGGGCCAGTGGTGTGCAAAAACTAACACCAGTGAACCAGAAAAGTACACACACAAATATATGTGCACTGGGGTGTGTCATATGGTCCCCTCCTGAAGAGGAAGGACCCGTCCCTGACCCCCCAAACCCTGGGCACCTAGTTCCTATCAGGGGTACGGCAGACTGGTCCACCTAGCTAAAAGGCCTGGCAGACCCCTCTCCTTGTGATCAGCCTAACCACTAAGTACTTGTATATCTGTTACTTTTTTTGCTCATTTATCCAGTGTAAACACACCGATAAGGCCAAAGCTGGTCATACTTTATACAATTTTCTTATTAAATTTCCTTTAGATTTACCTTTAACTACAGTGGATATAAAAAATCTACACGTCCCGGTTAAAATGTCAGGTTTCTGTGATGTAAAAAAAAAAGATGAGACAAAAATCATTTTTTAGAACTTTTTTTTCACCTTTTAGTGCCAGTGTTCTGCCGAGACAGTTCCTCTCGGCGGATAAGGACCCCCATCTACTCCTGCTCCTGCGCAGTAGGAGCCGGCGGAAATAGCCAAAGTGAAATACAGAAGAAATCAGCTGTACACGGCGCCTGTAAGGGGGCCTCTCGTGGGCTCGCTTCGCTCGCCACTTTTTTATTCCCCCTCTAGGTCCACTTGGATGGTGGGGCTTCAGCCTGGACCTAGGGCGCAGGCGCCGTGTACAGCTGATTGAAGATTTTCATCTTCTGCTGTTTTCGGCGGCCCCTGGTCGCGCAGTACAGGGGGGAACTTATCCGCCGAGGGAACTTTCTCGGCAAGACACCGGTTCACACAGGGGCGGCTTCAAAGTCGTCTGACTCTGAAGACACCCCATACAGCGCAACTTGCAAAACAACTTCTGTATAGAAGTCAATGCAAGCTGCTCCAAAGTAGTACAGGAACCTTTTTCTAAGAGCATCTTGAGTCGCTCCTATTAGAATGGTTCCATTGCAATGCATTGAGTGCGACTTGGTCGCCTGACAGGTCGCCCCTGTGTAAACTGGCACTTAATGGGACCTATAAACTGTACAACTCAATTGAACACCAAACTGAAATCTTTTAGGTGGAGGGAAATAAAAATAATATGGTTGCGTAAGTGTGCACACCCTTAAACTAAAGCTGCACGATTCTGGCCAAAATGAGAATCACAATTTTTTTTGGTTAGAATAAGACCCCTTTCACACCGAGGGCATTTTGCAGGCGCTAAAGGTCAAGAAATAGCGTCTGCAATCCGCCCTCAAACAGCTGCAGCATTGTCTCCAGGGTGAAAGCCCGAGGGCTTTCACACCCGAGCGCTGGCAAGATGTCAGGAAAAGTCCTGCCAGCAGCTTCTTTGGAGCGGTGAAGGAGCGGTGTGTTTACCGCTCCTCCACCGCTGCTCCCCATTGAAATCAATGGGGCAGCGCTGGGATACCGCCGGCAAAACGCTGCTATTGTGGCTCATTGCAGACGGTTTTAACCTTTTCTCGGCCGCTAGCGGGGGGTAAAAGCGCCCGCTAGCAGCCGAAATGCGCTGCTAATCCGACGGTAAAACGCCGCTAAAATTATTTACCGCCGACGCTATGGGCGGCTCGGTGTGAAAGGGCTCTAAAACTATCTATATTCATCACTCGCTGCAGCTGTGGTAAAAATCCCATGTGAGTGAGGCTTTAGGCTATGCTCACACTAGCTTCCCGTGTTTAGGTTATTTAAAACGGTAGTAAACAGCCAGAAAAATAAATTAGCAAATTATGACAGATTTGCTTGTACACAAAGCCCGCTAGCACAGCACTGTCATGGCTCCCCGATGCTGCCATCTTCACTCGGTCTTTTTTCCGGGTTTGTGGGCTGCAGCTGTATGAGTGGCCGGGGCCACGATGACGTCACTCCTGCGCTTTCGCGCGGGAGCTCTGAAGATCTGGCACGGTATGCTGTCCCTTCACAGCATATGCGTCGGTGAAGTCACCGGGTGTATTTTGTGTGAATATCTCCTAAAAGTTTAGGAGATATTCACTGTACCTACAGGTAAGCCCTATTATAGGCATACCTGTAAGTACAAGTTCAAAAGTGGAGTTTAATTGCACTTTAAAGCCAACATTTTTTGTTGGGATGCAGCATCATACACATTAGATGTGTGTAATGATGTATTTCCTATTACCTCTTTATTTGTTAGAGAAAATATGTGCCACCTGCCCCTTCCCTTCTGCCCTCTCCACCATTCACTGAGCTGGTATTACTACATTCCTACAGTGCATTGTGTTCTGTGAATGGACAGAGGAGATCCTGTCATTCAACTGCTACCCCTCCAGTCACAGGCTGTGCTGCATTGTGGAACAGTGATAGGAGTTCTGCGACTGGCGGAGAGGGCAGAAGGGGACGGGCGAGTGGCACGAATACGGCAACTGTTATCTCTCACAGTGCTGGAAACCTGAGGGCCTTATCTGACAGCTGTAAAGGACAGGGAAAATATTTCAGCAGAAGCAGCTGTCTGCAGGTGTACTAAACTTCAAACGCAGGAAAATTATCTTGGAAGTTTAAATAAACTTTGTACTTTCCAGATCAAGCTGCTCTGTATAGATTTAGATGTTTAATTACACTTCAAAAAGCATATACATGTTTACATGTTTTAAAATGCATTCAGAGTATACAATTGTGCTTATAAGTTTGCATATCCTGGCAGAATTTATGATTTCTTGGCCATTTTTCAGAGAATATGAATGATAACACAAAAGCTAGTGTTTGGCTGAAGCCATTCATTATCAATCAACTGTGTTTACTCTTTTTAAATCATCACAACAGAAACTACCCAAATGAGCCTGAGCAAAAGTTTACATACCCTGGTGATTTTGGCCTGATAACATGCACACAAGTTGACACAAATCGGTTTGAGTGGCTATTAAAGGTAACCATCCTCACCTGTGATCTGTTTACTTTTAATTAGTGTGTGTGTGTAAAAGGTCAGTGAGTTTCTGGACTCCTGACAGAACCTTGCATCTTTAATCCAGTGTTGCACTGACGTTTCTGGATTCTGAGTCATGGGAAAAGCAAAAGAATTGTCAAAGGATCTGCGGGAAAAGGTAGTTGAACTGTATAAACAGGTAAGGGATATAAAAAAAAAGATTGCCAATCAGCAGTGTTCAAACTCTAACCAAGAAGTGGAAAATGAGGGGTTCCATTGAAACTGAACCACGGTCAGGTAGACCAACTAAAGTTTCAGCCACAACTGCCAGGAAAATTGTTCGGGATGCAAAGAAAAATCCACAAATAACTTCAGGTGAAATATAGGACTCTCTGAAAACATGTGGTGTGGCTGTTTCAAGATGCACAATAAGGAAGCACTTGAAGAAAGATGGGCTGCATGCTCGAGTCGCCAGAAGAAAGCCATTACCACGCAAATGCCACAAAGATAAAACGAAAGTTGGTTCTCTTTCAAGGAGGAAATGGGATTTTTGTGGGGAGATAGTACGTCTATTTACTAGTAGGCAGAGATCAGTAAAGTAAATAAAATATCATTTTTATTGAATGATGAATAAAATATGCAAAACGAATATGACATATAAAGAAGTATGACCATCCAGTGTTGTGTTCAGAATTCCTTCGTGACTGTCAGCCAACATGTTTCGCAAAGAATTATTCGCTTCATCAGGGCATAAAACGACATCACTGATTCATTTGAACTATATGAACAACAGATAAACTATAATTTCATGGTGGCCATGCATGATTATATAACCAAATAAAGTGTAAACATATTTAGTCAAGACATTCAATCCGATAATCTCACCTACTGGAGCAAGTCTAAAATCAGAGCAGTCACCACCAGTGCCAGGCGTCATCTACTGTACCAACTGGTGCAAAAAATCCATGGGTGCCAGATCCCAACCGGATAATACCGACAGAGGAACTGGACCACACAATAGCAGGGCAAGAATCTAGTAAAGTGTGTAAAAGGAACATAAGACTGATAAGTTCCTAGTCAGGGGAGGATTATAATTATGTACAGCATAAATAGTTGTAAATCATTTAACTCAAGTAATACTAGAGCATTAATAATTTGGTTAAGTGTAGTCGAAGCCATACACGCTAGGGTATCAATCCTGCACCTACCAAGATAGGAGGCATATAACTATATCTATATAAAAAAAAGCTATATCTGATATATAGTACAAATTAAATTAGAAGGCTGCTGGCTATAAATGGGCAATCCTGATCCTATGGTCCCTTAAGGGAAGAGAGAAGGGTTAACATCAGGACGGCTATATAAGGTGTATATAAGCATTCATGTTGAATTAGACAGCCTATAGGACTAATAGGAGCCTCAAAGTCCTACAGGGTAGTATGGTAGCCATAGTATCCAAGGGTAAATAGGTATAGCCGTTGCTGGATCCTTTCCATGACAGCCAAGTGTCCTCATCCACAATTGGAGAGCATACAGCGTATGATATCCCATGAAAGCCAAATGCCCTCATCCATAGTTACAAATGTACAGCATATGATTTACCTGCAGAGGCGAATAGCGTGGCTCCTAACCATGACAGTCTCTTCCTGCCAATAACGATGGGTAAGTGCCGGGTGCGTCTGTCAGACAGCACACCGGCGCTCCCATCTTTAAATTGTGCGGTCCCACCGGAAGTGAAAGGTCAGGGATGACCTCCGGCATCACTTCCAGTCCGGACGTCCCTGCGCATGATGCGCGCGCACACTACAGGGTGGATGCGGGCGCATCCACTGCAGGAGATGCGCGCGCACTGCCCATACGCCGCACAGCGGAGTGAAGGGCATGTAGGGCGGATAAGGAAAACTCTGCCCCCTTAGGCAGGGACGACCGAGTCCCCCTGTCTGAGGCAATTACAGCAGCAAGGCACATGACAAGCCTGGCATGGGGGGGCTCCATAATACAGTCCCGCAAAAGACTGTGCAAATCATACACCAAATACAGTAAGCATGAAATATAGTAAGCCTATACAATAGCCCAAACAGGAATCCTTCCCTTAAAGCAAAACAGGCATGCATGGGCAAAAAATAAGGTACATATACATTACAGCAGCTATTCTCCTTGAAACGGTGGAGCTAATGGGGAGGGGAGACGGGGAGCATGATGGACCAATGCCCCCCATCTCTTCCCCCACACACCACCCCACCCAATCGAGTGAAAAGACATAGAATGTAGGGGACCAATAGACAGAAGGTAACTCAAGATCATTGTTCAATAGGTCCTGTATATGGTAGAGAATGAGGACATGAAGAGATAGGACTTGTTTAGGGGTACTAGTTGTATATAATGGCCATGTCATTCCAGGCCACCCCGTCACAGAAATGGTTTATATGAAAGTGCTGTGTTGAGGCCAGGTGGATGAGTAGCTTGCTGGCCAAAAATCCATCTGGCCTCTCGCTGAAGTATCTTTTTGTTTACATTTTCTCCCCTCTCGAAGTCAGGTATGACTTCTAGGGCAAAAAAGGAGACAAAGCTAGGATCGAAACTGTGGTGAAGGCCAATGTGCTTACAGATAGGAGTGTACAACAGCCCTGCATCCAGATAGTATAGGTGGTCCTGGATTCTTGATTTTCTATATGTGATTTGTGGTACATTGGCTACATATTTAGAAATTATCGGGTCCTCCCGATAATTTCTAAATAAATATGTAGCCAATGTACCACAAATCACATATAGAAAGTCACGGTCCATCAGGGACACTCTAGTCCACAGTCATCTACAGCCCTCAACATCTGTATTAGGGGCGGAGGACGGTTACAGCACTTTTCGGTGTGGACACTGCGAGTTTTGGCCGTGGATCAGAGAAGGCTTAGGATGCCCCCTCCCAAGAGGGGGCTTCCATAAGCTAAAGGGCTACGCAGATTGTTCAACGACAGGCATTGTATATCTTGCCACGTGCCGTTGCGGCGCATTTTATATTGGCAAAACCAAACGCCCGTTCGCCAAAAGAATCCAGGACCACCTATACTATCTGGATGCAGGGCTGTTGTACACTCCTATCTGTAAGCACATTGGCCTTCACCACAGTTTCGATCCTAGCTTTGTCTCCTTTTTTGCCCTAGAAGTCATACCTGACTTCGAGAGGGGAGAAAATGTAAACAAAAAGATACTTCAGTGAGAGGCCAGATGGATTTTTGGCCAGCAAGCTACTCATCCACCTGGCCTCAACACAGCACTTTCATATAAACCATTTCTGTGATGGGGTGGCCTGGAATGACATGGCCATTATATACAACTAGTATCCCTAAACAAGTCCTATCTCTTCATGTCCTCATTCTCTACCATATACAGGACCTATTGAACAATGATCTTGAGTTACCTTCTGTCTATTGATCCCCTACATTCTATGTCTTTTCACTCGATTGGGTGGGGTGGTGTGTGGGGGAAGAGATGGGGGGCATTGGTCCATCATGCTCCCTGTCTCCCTTCCCCATTAGCTCCACCGTTTCAAGGAGAATAGCTGCTGTAATGTATATGTACCTTATTTTTTGCCCATGCATGCCTGTTTGGCTTTAAGGGAAGGATCCCTGTATGGGCTATTGTATATGATTGTATAGGCTTACTATATTTGATGCTTACTGTATTTGGTGTATGATTTGCACAGTCTTTTGCGGGACTGTATTATGGAGCCCCCCCATGCCAGGCTTGTCATGTGCCTTGCTGCTGTAATTGCCTCAGACAGGGGGACTCGGACATCCCTGCTTAAGGGGGCGGAGTTTTCCTTATCCGCCCTACATGCCCTTCACTCCGCTGTGCGGAGTATGGGCAATGCGCACGCATCTCCTGCAGTGGATGCGCCCGCATCCACCCTGTAGTGTGTGTGCGCGCGCGCATCATGTGCAGAGACGACCGGACCGGAAGTGATGCCGGAGGTCATCCCCGACCTTTCGCTTCCGGTGGGACCGCACAATTTAAAGATGGGAGTTCCGGTGTGCTGTCTGACAGGCGCACCCGGCGCTTACCCATCGTTATTGGCAGGAAGAGGCTCTCATGGTTAGGAGCCACGCTATTCGCCTCTGCAGGTAAATCATATGCTGTACGTTTGTAACTATGGATGAGGGCATTTGGCTTTCATGGGATATCATGCGCTGTATGCTCTCCAATTGTGGATGAGGACACTTGGTTGTCATGGAAAGGATCCAGCAACGGCTATACCTATTTACCCTTTTTACTATGGCTACCATACTACCCTGTAGGACTTTGAGGCTCCTATTAGCCCTATAGGCTGTCTAATTCAACATGAATGCTTACATACACCTTATATAGCCGTCCTGATGTTAACCCTTCTCTCTTCCCTTAAGGGACCATAGGAGCAGCCTTCTAATTTAATTTGTACTATATATCAGATATAGCTTTTTTTTTTTTTTTTATATGGATATAGTTATATGCCTCCTATCTTGGTAGGCGCAGGATTGATTCCCTAGCATGTATGGCTTCGACTACACTTAACCAAATTATTAATGCTCTAGTATTACTTGAGTTAAATGATTTACAACTATTTATGCTGTACATAACAATTATAATCCTCCCCTGACTAGGAACTTATCAGTCTTATGTTCCTTTTTTCACCCTTTACTAGATTCTTGCCCAGCTATTGTGTGGTCCAGTTCCTCTGTTGGCATTATCCGGTTGGGATCTGGCATCCATGGATTTTTTGCACCAGTTGGTACAGTAGATGACGCCTGGCAATGGTGGTGACTGCTCTGATTTTAGACTTGCACCAGTAGGTGAGATTATCGGATTGAATGTCTTGACTAAATTTGTTTGCACTTTATTTGGTTATATAATCATGCATGGCCACCATGTAATTATAGTTTATCTGTTGTTCATATAGTTCAAATGAATCGGTGATGTCGTTTTATGCCCTGATGAAGCGAATAATTCTTTGCGAAACATGTTGGCTGACAGTCACGAATGAATTCTGAACACAACACTGGATGGTCATACTTCTTTATATGTCATATTCGTTTTGCATATTTTAATCATGATTCAATAAAAATGATTTCTTATTTACTTTACTGATCTCTGCCTACTAGTAAATAGACGTACTATCTCCCCACAAAAATCCCATCTCCTCCTTGAAAGAGTACCATCTTTCGTTTTATCTGTATATATTTAGGGATTGGGAGACTCGTCTGAATTATTTCCTGTTTAGTGTCCAACCACTCATCACTGCAAATAGCAAATGCCACAAAGTATCCCACGCACAATACGCCAAACAGTACAGAGACGAGCCTCAAACCTTTTGGCGCAAAGTCATTTGGAATAATGAGACCAAAATTGTGCTTTTTGGTCACAACCATAAACTCTACATTTGGAGAGGAGTCAACAAGGCCTATGATGAAAGTTACACCATTACTACTATGAAACACGGAGGTGGATCGCTGATGTATGAGTTACTACAAAGGCACAGGAAACTTGGTCAAAATTGATGGCAGGATGAATGCAGTATGTTATCAAAAAATACTGGACTAATATTTGCATTCATCAGCCAGGAAGCTGCGTATGGGACGTACTTGGACATTCCAACATGACAATAAACCAAAACACAAGGTCAAGTCGACCTGTCATTGGCTACAGCAGAATAAAGTGAAGGTTCTGAAGTGGCCATCTCAGTCTCCTGACCTCAATATCATTGAGCCACTCTGGGGAGATCTCAAACGTGCAGTTCATACAAGACAGCCCAAGAATTTACAGGAACTGGAGGCTTTTTGCCAAGAGGAATGGGCAGCTTTACCATCTGAGAAGGTAAAGAGCCTTATCCACAAATACCACAAAAGTTGTCTTCAAGCTGTGATTGATGTTAAAGGGGGATATACATGGTATTAAGAACTGGGGTATGTAAACTTTTGATCAGGGTCATTTGGGTAGTTTCTGTTGCCATTATGATTTAAAGCGTAAACACAGTTGAATAAATGGCTTCAGCCAAACACTAACCATGAGTGAAAGAAAAGTTTTTGTGTTATTCATGTTGTCTGAAAAATGGAGAAGAAATCATAAATTCTGCAAGGGTATGTAACCTTATGAGCACAACTGTATAATCTTCCCCTGGACACACAGAATTCTGTTTTCTCTAAATGTAGCTAAACTGACCACATTTAAAAGCAGGTAAGCGCCTAGAGTAGAATGAATTATCCACTTATTGACTGCCCCATAACAGATTTACTGCTACACGTGTGTATATGTGTGTGTGCGTGTGATTCTGCACTCCTGCATAGGGGCGTGCACGTTCCACTTCTGCTGTGATTGGTCACAGGAGATGCCGATCACTGGGTTGCCAGCACCTGCTGATCGGCCAGGAGAAGCACAAGATGGAGCTCGGCCTATGTAAACAAGGCAGAACTCCATCCTGTTAGCAGGATCCGGTGGATTTTGTTTCCCTGCAAAGCAGGGAAAAAAATCCAGCATACCCCTTAGTAAAAGCAGCTTACATAGTCACATAGTACACAAAAACACTGGCTAGGCACACAGTTGACCCTTTTATCGCTCTAGATGTTTAATCCCTTCCCAGCCAGTGTCAGTACAGTGACCTTACATATTTTTTGCACTGATCACTATGTTAAAGTCACTGGTTCCTGCAAAGTGTCAGACTGTCCAGTATATATCCCATAGCTTGTAGACACTATAACTTTTGCGCAAACCCATCAATATACGCTTATTTGGATTTTGTTTTACCGAAAACATGTAGCAGAATACATATTTTTTTTTAAACTTTTTTTTTATTAGATATATTTTATCGCAGAGTGTGTGTGTGTGTGTGTGTGTATATAATATATATATATATTTTTTTTTCTATAGCACAAACATAACCCACTGGTGATCAAATACCACCAAAAGAAAGCTCTATTTGTGGGGACAAAATAACATAAATGATGATCGCGCAATTGTTCGTTAAAGTAACGCAGTGCCGTAAACCAAACAATTGCCTGGTCGTGAAGGGGGTAAATCTTCCAGAGGTCAAATGGTTAAACCATTAAAAATCATTAGATGTTACCTCAGAGATCATTAAAAAATTCAGAGCTAATAGGGAATGGAAACTTAGGGAAAGTGAACTGGTGGCTACAGATGCTGAGGTGGAATATGTCAGGAATTCATTCTCCTAACGTTAAGGTGTGGAGGGACTTCACCTGACAACTTAATGGTACTGGTTGAAAAAAACACAAAACAAATTACTTTATCAATCCCATTGCATTTTTGAATATGGCGAGAAGAACAGTAAACTACTTGCTTATTTAGCTCACTCTTAACATGCCCCTGTATCTATTCCTCGCATATATGGTGCACACCAAATTTTTTGTACATCTCCAGATGATTTAGCGAATGCATTCCTCCAATTCTACTTCACCCTATACTCCTCTTCTGTGAGTTACGAAATGGCAGAGGTATTTAGAACAAATTCCACTTACTGCTCTGTCCCAGGAGGCAGCAACATAACTAGATCTCCCCCTATCTGTGGGGTCACCTTGCGGGCCTGCTCCCGAGTCCAGCATTTGCGTCTATAGACCATTGAAATCATTGGGCAGCGTGGCTATACCGCCGGCAAAGCGCTGCTACAGCAGTGCTTTGCGTGTGGTTTTAACCCTTTCTCGGCCGCTAGTGGGGGTAAAAGCGCCCCGCTCTCGGCCGAACAGCGCAGCGAAATTGACGTTAAAGCGCCGTTAAAAATTAGCGGTGCTTTACCGCCGACGCACCCACCCAGTGTGAAAGGGGCCTAAGGTGAATAAATACGAGGGTTTACAACCCCTTTAAGTTGTTTGCACTGTAGGACTCATTGTGACAACGGTATTCTTTTCACTGGCTTGGAGAATACATCCACTGATGTATCTTGAGAAACCGTAACTCTAGTTGAACAAATGTTTTATTACTGTTGTATAACTTTGTACTTTGAGAATTGGATGATGTCATTATTGTTTTATTTTGTGAAACGTCACTAAATGTACCCACTAACTGATGGCTACAGCGCAGACATACTTTGCCGGGAGACGTCAATAGACGTCCTCCCGTGCCCGGGCGGCCTGCGTGCCCCGTGATTAGAGAGTCTGAGAATCGGCTGATCACAGATCGGAGTAAGGGGTCGATCAGCTGTCAGCCAATGACAACTGATCATGTGATGTAAACAGAGCCGGTAATCGGCTATGGTTTCTCCTTGCGCTGATCGCGTGAGGAGAAAAAAAAAAGCCTATCACCGGCGGCTCTCAGAGGGATATCAGTCCAGATCAAGGAGAGCTGCCGCCAGCTCATCTGTGCCACCTACTAGTGCCCACCAGTGCCACCTGCCAGTGCCTCAACAGTGCCACCCATCAGTGCCGCCTCATCAGTGCATATCAATGAAGGAGAAAAATTACCTGTTTGCAAAATGTTATAACAAACTATGAAACATGATTTTTTTTTATTTTTCAGAATTTTCCATCTTTTTTTGTTTAGCATAAAATAAAAACCCCAGCTGTGATTAAATACCACCAAAAGAAAGCTCTATTTGTGTGAAAAAAAATGCTAAAAATTTCATTTGGGTACAGTGTTGTATGACTGCACAATTGTCTTTGAAAGTGCATCAGCGCTGAAAGCTGTAAATTGATCTGGACAGGAGGGGGGTTTAAGTGCCCAGTAAGCAAGTGGTTCAAGAAAAAAAAAACATTACATGTATTTACCGTATATGCATTTAGAAATGACCTGTAAACACACATAGTACCAGTGCGAGTGAGACCTTGCTGTGAATAAAAATACACATTTTATTCTATAATGCCTCCTGTTTAAAATGATAATACAAATATGATTCTGGTACAAAGTTAATTACAAATAAAGGCTTTTTTTTAAAAATTCCTTTTTAACGTAACTTTAAAAATATTAACTAAAAAAAAAAAAAGTTTAAACATTAAAGTGATTGTAAATGTAATTTTCATTAAAAATAACAAGCATGTTACACTTACATACTCTGTGCAATGATTTTGCACAGAGTACCCTTGATCTTATTTTTCTGGGGTCCACCGTCTGTGAACCTAGCTCCTCCCCCCAGCCAAGTGCCGCCAAAGCAAGACTCTTGCTACGGGGCAGTTGTATAGGCTCAATCCTGAGCTGCACTATGTGAGCTGAGCTGTCCATACACACACACAGAGTGCAGATCAGCTCTGCCCCCTCCTCACAGGCTGTGATTGACAGCAGCATGACCCAATGGCTTTGGTTGCTGCCTTCATGACCACTGAGGGGAGAGAGAGAGAGAGCAAAGAGAGACTCTGCTCAGGTATTTTGGACATTTTTTGAGAGGACAGCAAAATTACACTGTTATACAAGCTGTACACTCACTACTTTACATTCTAGCAAAGTGTAATTTCTTCAGTGTTGTCACATGAAAATATATAATAAAATATTTACAAAAATGTGAGGGGTGTTGCTGTGTACCTCTGAAACCTGTGTCTAAGACTGGGTTCACACTAGTACGACACAACAGTCGTACGACTGTGGATCCGAATTTTCCCTGCGACTTGAAGTCTGACTTCCATCCGACTTCAATGAACGGGATCTGACTTTGATCCCGACAATACCCATCCCTTTGTGTCTGATATGAATCTTGAAGGGGAACCCCACGCTAAAATAATAAAAAAAAAAAAAAAAAAAGGCATAGAGTTCCCCCTCCCAAGACCATACCAGACCCTTCAGTCTGGTATGGATTTTAGGGGGAAACACCACAAAACCCCCTAAAAAATGGTGTGTGACCCCCCAAAATCCATACCAGACCCTTATCTGAGCATGCAGCCCGGCAGGTCAGCAAAAGGGGTGGGGTCGAGCGAGCACCCCTCCCCCCCCCGACCCAAACCAGGCCACATGCCCTTAACATGGGGAGGGTAGATGTTTTGTTGATGGGGACAAGGGCCTCTTCCCGACAACCCTGGCCGGTGGTTGTTGGGGTCTGCAGGTGGGGGGCTTATCGGAATCTGGAAGCCCCCCAGATCCCCTCCCCCCACACTATGTGAGTATAAAGGTAAATTTTTCCCCTACCAATTCACCTAAAAAAAATAAGTGTCAAAAATAAAAAACAGTACAAAAAGTTTTGACAAAGTAATTTATTAAAGAAGCTTCGGCGTCTGTTCTCCCTCCGGTGATGTCTTCATCCTCCGGTTCTTCTCCCTTCGCTGATTACATCTTCCTCCAGTTTGGTTTGTCTTCTCCCTCTGCCTGTTCTTCTCTCTCCGTTTTTTTTCTCCCTCTGTCCTTCCTCTGATCTTCTCCCGATGCTCTCTCCTGCTGTAATGCTAGGGCCGCTGTGTGCCATTACTTATATAGCCATGGCGTGGCCGCCTGGTGATGTCATGCGGAGGCCCCGCCCCTTGTGACGTTGCCACCCCATCATGTCCAGGGCGGTGACGTTACAAGGGGCGGGGCCACTGGATGTCATACAAGACGCGCACCCGAGAACCAGAAGAGGAAACGGCGTACATTGGTTTGCGCAGCCGGACCGCCCTGCTGCAGTAAATTTGTGGTGGGCGGTCCGGAAGCAGTTAACAGGCAGCTAAGAGGCGATGTGTCGCCACAAATTGCTTGCTTTAAACTTGAAAAGCTTAAACCATCGCCCTGCAACTGTGTGCTTTGCCTATGGTTGCACTGCATCCCCATTCACTTAAATGGGTTGCCTTCGTTGGCGGTTCTGAGAAATGACCAAACATAAAAACCGATTGAGGCATTAACTACACTAGACCTCTGAAGGTATGCTGTGATATCTGGCACCAAGCCGTCAGTAGTAGGTCCTTTAAGTCTTGTAAGTTGTGAGGTGGGGCTTCAATGGAATGGGCTTGTTTTTCCAGCAGATCGCACAGATGCATACTTGAATTCATCAGACCACCTTCTTCCATTGCTCTGTGGTCCAGTTCTAAAGCTCATATGTCCATTTTAGGTGCTTTTGTCTGTGGACATGGGTCAGAATGGGCACCCTGGCTGGCCTGTTGCTACACAGCCCCATTCACAACAAACTGCGATGCACTGTGTGTTATGACACCTTTCTATAGGAACCAGCATTACCTTTTACAACAGTTTGAGCTACAGTAGCTCTTCTAGTAATTGAACTACAAGGGCCAGCCTTTGCTCCCTATGTGCATCAGTGAGCCTTGACCGCCCATGGCCTTGCCATCAGTTTACAGGCTTTTTTTCCTTGGACCACTTTTTGGTAGGTCCTGACCAATGCAGACCAGGATCATCTAACAAGAGCTGCAGTTTTGGAGTTGCTCTGGCCCAGTCTTCTATCCATTATAATTTAGCTCTTGTCAAAGTCGCACAAGTCCAACATTGTTAAGTCCAACATAACAATGTGTTAATGTATCTAAATCTAGTAGTGCATCTAACATACCCCTCCCCTCAGCCTGACAATGCTCTTTCATTCAGAGTGGGGACACTATAATACAGGAGGTGTGTTACTGGACAGCTCACTAGGTGAAAATAGAGGGGGGGAGGCTAAAAAAAAAAAAAAAAAAGAATGCGGCCACCATATCTAATGATTGGTAATCTGCAATATATTACATTTCTTGGTTTTGGGTTTAATATGGCTTTAAGACGAGGTTTGTCTCTGACAACCATCTTTGAAACAATTTTGCAATAAAGTACTTCCAAGACAATTCTGCGACGGACTCATATACACCTTGCCAGCACATACATGCTCTGTCACATATTTCACTATTTGTTGCACGGCCACGAGACAGATGTCAAATGGAGGTGAAAGGTGCCAGAGAGTGGGAGTATAATGTACATTTTTAATTACACTGTATGCTTTATGAAGTTTATAACTGGTTCTCTTTTTAATGCATTATAACTTTTTCTGTGGTCATTTAAGTGATGATATTACAAACATTTTTTTCTTTTTCCAGATTTTGAGGATGAAGATATGTTTGGACAGTCTGTAGAAGATGACTATTGTATTTCACCAGCCACAGGTTTGTTTTTCAATTGAAAAATTAGGGCGGTGCTGGGAGGTATGCATTTTTGAAGTTTGTAGTTAAAGTGATACTAAAGGCTTAAATAAAAACAAAAAAAAACATGTTATACTTACCTCCTTTATGGTTTTGCATGGAGCAGCCCCTACCTCCCTCTTCTTGGGTCCCCCACTAGCACTCTGGGCTCCTCCTCACTGCTGAGTTCCCCCATAGCAAGCTGCACTATGGGGGCACTAATGCGTGCTCGCTCCCGAGCCCACTCCTCACTGACTGTGATTGAAAGCAGCAGGAGCCAATGATGTCTCTGAGCCAATGAAGAGGCAGAAACCTGGGACAGCAGCCACTCCCGTGTACAGTATATTGCTGGATTCAGTGGTGACCCGTCCATTAGAGACACCCGGGCGCTGCCCCCTTTCTCCATGCCACCCCTTATATGCAATGGATAAAATCATGTATAGCATGAATCTATCCACGGCCACCCCCTATTCATGCGTCCATCCCCTTTCATGGCACAGGGCCCATGAATTACAGTGGCCAGGGTTTTTTTTTTTTTTGAGCACCTAGTTAGAGCCAGAGGCCGATCACATGCACCCTCTTGAAAAAGGAAAAAAAAAACTCTAGCAATACACGCCAAACTGAGCATGTGCAGAGTGAGTCCAAGGCTCTGTACTATCAACAGATGTATTGGGGACAGTAAAAGGGGAGGATTGGAGAAGACAGGAAAAAACTGCCTTATTACACAATGCGCAGGATTAACTCCTTAGGTTCCACAGTAAGTATAACACGCAAGTTTTCTCAAGTCATCTTCCAGGACGGCACACCTGAGAGATGAGAGGCTCCTCCCGACAGGAAACACAATCAATCTACAGCTGTTTTAAGTCCACACCCTTCCCCTTGATCCTCAGTTTTTGATTGTGTTTCTCCCTACACGACGAAACTGTTTGTTTTTTTCCAAATGACCGAAGCCTGGGGCTGGTGGTCTCCCCCTGGGAGCCGGACCAAATGCCTGGGAAGCCTCTGGGTCTGGCAGGATATATTTATCCTTCCCGGGGGGTTCCCCTATCCTTTCCTCAGGGGGGGCAGCAGAAACTGGGAAAGCCCCCCTGAGAGCTGAAGGCCCCTGGGTACAGTGGTGTCCCCAGAACTTCAGGGGCCTTTATCCTGTCTCCCCCCCCCTTACCTGTCCGGGCGTCCGTTCAGACGGGGGTGCTGGCCGTCGGTTCTTTCCAGGGGGATCATATCCCCCGACTCCTGGGTCCCTGGTAGCTCGCGTGGGCTGCTGGGGAGGGTACCGCCTGAACCACCCGCGTTCTTACCCAGAAGGGAAGGCTGAGAGTCAGCAGGAGCAGGCGCCCACATCCTCCTTTCGAGGAGGCACCAGTTTACTATGGTGAATGTCTGCCTAAACCACCTCATGGGAATGAGGAACGTACGGCATTGCCCCCCCCCCCCCCCATGTGTATATACTGACTGGACAGTGCAGGACACAGCCTAACCTTGCAGCTCCCTAAAGGGACAGCAGTTGTGGGGGGGGGGGGCACTTTGGCGGCTATCCTCCTTGCGTGTGGACCATAAGGATGGAAAAGCAAGCCCAGTGGCTGTGGAAAAAGGGGAAGACGACAACAGTGAGTCAAAAATCCCCAATCCCAGCCAGATGGTTTCTGGGCATTTGAGATCATCTCCCCTGGGGTCTGGATTCAAATAGCCCAGAAGCTTTTGCTAAAGACACCAGCCACAGCTCCCTCTTACATCAATGATGCTGTATGGTGGACAAGTGGTGCAGAGGAGCGAGTGTGCCTAAACCACCTCAGATGGGAAAGAGGTAGGTAAGGCATTTTTTCCCCTTCCACCTGTATTTACTGAGTGGTGCAGTGCAGGACCTGGGGTCTCCATAACAAAATAGCCCAGAAGCTACTGCTAAAAGCCACCAGCCACAGCTTCCTCTTATAGCAGAGACACTGTGGTTATCACAACAGTAGGTTGCCAGCCTCTCCCTACATACCCGGTTGTGGTACATTAGTAGCGGTGAATACAGCAAAGAGGGTGACCTGGTAGAACAAAGAGTTCCTTACTGGCCAGGTATACCACTGAACAAGTTATTAACCACTTGAGCCCCGGACCATTATGCTGCCTAAGGACCAGAGGTCTTTTTCCAATTTGGCACTGCGTCGCTTTAACTGCTAATTGCGCGGTCATGCAATGCTGTACCCAAACGAAATTTGCGTCCTTTTCTTCCCACAAATAGAGCTTTCTTTTGATGGTATTTGATCACCTCTGCGGTTTTTATTTTTTGCGCTATAAACGGAAAAAGACCGGAAATTTTGAAAAAAAATGATATTTTCTACTTTTTGTTATAAAAAAAATCCAATAAACTAAATTTTAGTCATACATTTAGGCCAAAATGTATTCGGCCACATGTCTTTGGTAAAAAAAATGTCAATAAGCGTATATTTATTGGTTTGCGCAAAAGTTATAGCGTCTACAAACTAGGGTACATTTTCTGTAATTTACACAGCTTTTAGTTTATGACTGCCTATGTCATTTCTTGAGGTGCTAAAATGGCAGGGCAGTACAAAACCCCCCCAAATGACCCCATTTTGGAAAGTAGACACCCCAAGGAAATTGCTGAGAGGCATGTTGAACCCATTGAATATTTATTTTTTTTGTCCCAAGTGATTGAAAAATGACAAAAAAAAAAAAAAAAAAAATATTTACAAAAAGTTGTCACTAAATGATATATTGCTCACACAGGCCATGGGCCTATGTGGAATTGCACCCCAAAATACATTTAGCTGCTTCTCCTGAGTATGGGGATACCACATGTGTGGCACTTTTTGGGAGCCTAGCCACGTACGGGGCCCCGAAAACCAATCACCGCCTTCAGGCTTTCTAAGGGCGTGAATTTTTGCTTTCACTCTTCACTGCCTATCACAGTTTCGGAGGCCATGGAATGCCCAGGTGGCACAAAACCCCCCAAAATGACCCCATTTTGGAAAGTGCTTGGTTTTCGGGGTCCCGTACGCGGCTAGGCTCCCAAAAAGTCTCACGCATGTGGTATCCCCGTGCTCAGGAGAAGCAGCAGAATGTATTTTGGGGTGTAATTTCACATATTCCCATGGCATGTTTGAGCAATATGTCATTTAGTGACAACTTTGTGCAAAAAAAAAAAAAAAAAAATTTGTCTCTTTCCCGCAACTTGTGTCGCAATATAAAATATTCCATGGACTCGACATGCCTCTCAGCAAATAGCTTGGGGTGTCTACTTTCCAAAATGGGGTCATTTGGGGGGGTTTTGAACTGTCCTGGCATTTTATGCACAACATTTAGAAGCTTATGTCACACATCACCCACTCTTCTAACCACTTGAAGACAAAGCCCTTTCTGACACTTATTGTTTACATGAAAAAGTTTTTTTTTTTTTGCAAAAAAATTACTTTGAACCCCCAAACATTATATATTTTTTTAAAGCAAATGCCCTACAGATTAAAATGGTGGGTGTTTCATTTTTTTTTTTCACACAGTAATTGCGCAGCGATTTTTCAAACGCATTTTTTGGGGAAAAAACACACTTTTTTAAATTTTAATGCACTAAAACACGCTATATTGCCCAAATGTTTGATGAAATAAAAAAGATGATCTTAGGCCGAGTACATGGATACCAAACATGACATGCTTTAAAATTGCGCACAAACGTGCGGTGGCAACAAAATAAATACATGTTTAAAAGCCTTCAAAAGCCTTTACAGGTTACCACTTTAGATTTACAGAGGAGGTCTACTGGAAAAATTACTGCACTCGATCTGGCCTTCGCGGCGATACCTCACATGCATGGTGCAATTGCTGTTTACGTTTGACGACAGACCGCCGCTTGCGTTCGCCTTAGCGCGAGAGCAGGGGGCGACAGGGGTGTGTTTTTTTTGTTTTGTTTTTTTCTTTATTATTTTTTTGCTTTTTTAATCTTACTTTTAAACTGTTCCTTTCATATTTTTTTTTTTAATCATTTTTATTGTTATCTCGGGGAATGTAAATATCCCCTATGATAGCAATAGGTAGTGACAGGTACTCTTTTTTGAAAAAATTGTGGTCTATTAGACCCTAGATCTCTCCTCTGCCCTCAAAGCATCTGACCACACCAAGATCGGTGTGATAAAATGCTTCCCCAATTTCCCAATGGCGCTATTTACATCCGGCGAAATCTAAGTCATGAAATACTCGTAGCTTCCGGTTTCTTAGGCCATAGAGATGTTTGGAGCCACTCTGGTCTCTGATCAGCTCTATGGTCAGCTGGCTGAATCACCGGCTGCATTCTCAGGTTCCCTGTTGAGACAGGAGAGCCAGAGAAAAACACGGAAGACGGGGGGGGGGGGGGGGCATTCCCTCCCACGGCTTGTAAAAGCAGTCTAGAGGCTAATTAGCCGCTAGGATTGCTTTTACATGAAAGCCGACCGCTGGCTGAAAAGAATGATACCAAGATGATACCTAAACCTGCAGGCATCATTCTGGTATAACCACTCAAAGTCGTGAATGGCGTACCTGAAGACAAAAAAATGGTTAACAATGGTTAACAATAAAGCACAGTAAACAGTAAAGTGTAAATAATTACACACCTGAAAAACAAACATGATAAAACATAATAACAATAATAATAAAACATTGCAGAATAGAATACAGTAAAAAAGAGCAGAACAATAGAGAGAGAGAATAGAGAGAGAGAGAACAATAAAACAACAACTATTTTTTTTTTATTTCATATTTTTTTTTTTTTTTTACACTTTTTTTGTAACTAACTTTTATAACGGTAACTGGTTCCAGGTTTGGGTCTCTCAAAATGCGATGCCATCTTGGGAGACCCTGTGAAAGTGTGCCTAGTCTGTGCAATGCTGTACCCTACGCTAATAGTCAACTAGTGCATGGTAGCGTTCAAAACATTCACCAATGCAAAAACCAGGATTGTCAGGACAGGAGGGACAATAATAGCGGGTGTCACGCCTATATCCGCGCTTGCTGCAGACACGACATCTTTTTTGGGGGGGTTCGTTGGGTAGGGGTACTTGGGAGGACATAAAAATGCCTCTCATGCAGCCGACTGCATTTGGTTGGGGATGTGAATGGGGGAAGTACGGGCGCTGCAGAAGCGGTGGGTTCCCAATTAGGATTGGCGAATGCAGCAGGAAGGGCATTATGGGCACGACGGGCCTGTGTTTGTCTTTTTGGTGGCAGCGGGACACTACTTGTGCTTGCCATCTCGCCAGCTTGAACTGCACTTATGGGACTCGCCACGTCACCAAGTGTTACTGCAGTGCTGGTTTGACTACGACCGGGGTGTACTAGGCCGCTGGTGCTTGCCAGTTCACCAAAACGCTACCAAAAAAACTGTTAGCGATCGCAGGGATCAGGCCTGACTCTGCGAACGCTGCAGTTATGCGTTTTAGTCTTTTGTAAGTGACAGTGATCGATCGATACTGCACTTGGGTGGGCTGGGCCGGGCGGAGGGGCAAAACGCAGGTGCTAGCAGGTATCTGGGCTGATCCCGCTAACACTGCGTTTTTGGGAACCCTAAACTGCTGGGACGCTAGTATAGATCTGATTGGATCAGATATTGATGCGATCGGATACTATACCACTAAGGGAGGTGTACGGTGCGTGCGTGGGTGTTAGCGGTACTGGCGCTAATCTGACGCTGCCTGGGGCTGGTGCTTGCCAGTTCACCAAAACGCTACAAAGAAAACTTAGCAATCGCAGGGATCAGGCCTGACTCTGCGAACGCTGCAGTTATGCGTTTAGTGTTTTGTAAGTGTCAGTGATCGATCGATACTGCACTTGGGTGGGCTGGGCTGGGCCGGGCGGAGGGGCAAAACGCAGGTGCTAGCAGGTATCTGGGCTGATCCCGCTAACACTGCGTTTTTGGGAACCCTAAACTGCTGGTGACGCTAGTATAGATCTGATCGGATCAGATATTGATCCGTTCAGATACTATACCACTAAGGGAGGTGTATGGTGCGTGCGTGGGTGTTAGCGGTACTGGCGCTAACCTGACGCCTGGGGCTGGTGCTTGCCAGTTCACCAAAATGCTACCAAAAAAACTGTTAGCAATCGCAGGGATCAGGCCTGACTCTGCGAACGCTGCAGTTATGCGTTTAGTGTTTTGTAAGTGACAGTGATCGATCGATACTGCACTTGGGTGGGCTGGGCTGGGCCGGGCGGAGGGGCAAAACGCAGGTGCTAGCGGGTATCTGGGCTGATCACGCTAACACTGCGTTTTTGGGAACCCTAAACTGCTGGGGACGCTAGTATAGATCTGATCGGATCAGATATTGATCCGATCAGATACTATACCACTAAGGGAGGCGCATGCTGCGTGCGTGGGTGTTAGCGGTACTGGCGCTAATCTGACGCTGCCTGGGGCGACGCATATCACCGCCGGGCGATCGGGGGGCTAAACCTTTATTCGGTAATAAACGGCGGGTGCCCTGACACTATAAAAAATAAACGAACTAACCAGCGTCACCCGTAACGGTTATACGGTGATCAGTGGTGAAAGGGTTAACTAGGGGGCAATCAAGGGGTTAAAACATTTATTAGGTAGTATATGGGGGTCCCTGACGCTATAAAACGCTGACGGCGAACCTAAATATTTACGTCCCTAACTAGCGTCACCAGCGACACTAATACAGCGATCAGAAAAATGATCGCTTAGCGACACTGGTGACGGGGGGTGATCAAGGGGTTAAAACTTTATTAGGGGGGGTTAGGGGGGTACCCTAGACCTACAGGGGGGTAACAGTAACTGTGCTAACACAGTAACTGTCACAAACTGACACAGCAGTAATCAGAAAAAAAAAAAAAAAAAAAAAAAAACAAACTGCTGGTGTCAGTTTGTGACAGGGGGGGGGGGGTGATTGGGGGGGCGATCGGGGGGGGGATCGGGGTGTTTTGTATGCCTGGCATGTTCTACTGTGTGTGTGTGTGTTGGTGCACTCACTCACATGTCGTCTCTCCTCGGGCCGGAACGGAAACTACCGACCCGAGGGGAGATGACATCACATCCTTTGCTGCTGTTTAGCATACAGCAGCAAAGGAGTGTTCCCATTGGCTGGCGGCGATCGCGAGGGGGGGGCCACGAACGGATGGCCTCCCCCTCGTCTCTGATCGCCGGGGGACAGAACGGGACCGCCTCGGGCAGCGGGGGGGGGTCCGATCGGACCCCCCACCCGCGGGAGGCAAATCACGTACATGTACGTGATTTTGCCTGCCCGTGCCGCCTTGCCGACGTACATCGGCGTGAGGCGGTCCTTAAGTGGTTAATGGTGCAATGGTTGAAGGATTCAGGAGTAAGCTCCCTTGCTCAGCAGGTGCACTAGGTTATCTGGCCCTATTTGCCCAGCTGCCAGGAATCTGCTTAAAGTTGCTCCAAGATGCTTAAAAGCTGACCTAACTTTCAACAATGTGGCAGGGACCAAGCTTCTGTGTGGCACAGTAGGGGTTCCCTTGTGACAGATCCTCCTTTTGGGGGTTGCTTGCTATGGGTAACTTTTCATAAGCTCCAACCTCCCACTCCACTCTTACATTGTGGTTATATTTTAATGCAGGGGGTAAGAAAAACCTTTTTGGTTTGGACTACAGTCCACTCAGTGACAGATCTAAAAGCGATTTACCATAAATCGTTTTCCTATATCCTTTGATTAAGGATTTTCTGTGCAAACATATGCAAGAGCTAGATGGCTATATGATTGCTTCTTTAAGGGCTGCAGGTGGCTATTTACCTCGGCTAAATTGGTAACCACCCTTTTTTAGAGGTCTTATATTGGTCTCTAGGGCTGGGCTCGTTGAGACTTTAGTTACTGATCAGCCCCACCCGTGTATGAGCTGGCTAGCGTTTGCTCAATCTACGGAGGTAAGGTAGGACAACAGCTACTATAGTAAGGTGTCCAACCATTTTAGGATTGGTTCCTTCACTGGTGGTGAAGGATTAGTATCTACAGCCCAGGCTAGGCCTATGAAATAAATTGCTCCTGTTTGGTTATTTCATAAAGGGATACACCAGGACTCCTTGGCTGCTCACCAGTAGACCTCAGTAGTGAAGGTTTGTCCTTGCTGGGGTGTTTGGCACAACTAAAGTACACATTGAGATTTGTGACCTCTCTGCTGAAGCTTGTTGGGTGTCCTTTATATCCTAAAGGTACTGCTTTGTTTGGCTACAGATCAGAAAATACAACAGGGAAGGTGGTCTGTACTTTCTGGTTTTTGTGCCGCACACCAGAAACGCACATCATTGAGTCTGGTGATGACATTTCTGCTCATAATTGTTATATTGCTGCACATCAGACCTACACAAGATTGGGGTCTGTCTGTGGGGTTTTTGTGTCCTGTATTACTGCCTTATTGGTTGCTTATCAGAAAGGCAGCAGGAAAGATTGATGGCAGGGGTAGTATATATACTGCCTTTGGTAATCGGTACAGCACCACAAGGTGGCGTCATGCTGATTCAGACAGTGCTATTAACGGCAATAGCTGCCGATTTTAGGCATGCGATTTGACATGTGAGTCGCATGCAAAATCGCTTCAATATGGAGGTGCTATCTCTATTCAGAATTGTTAGATTGTAGCACATTAGAGATATACACGATTGAAGTTTGTCTGTGGGTCCTGTATTACTGCCTTATTGGTTGCTTATCAGAAAGGTAGCAGTGAAGATGGATGGTCCTGATTTTGTTGGAAAATACAAATTGAGCCTGGGCCATGGGTATTACACATACTGCCATTGGTAATCGGTGCAGCACCACAAAGTGACGTGCTGATTCAGACAGCGCTATTAACAGCAATGGCTGCCGATTTTAGGCATGCGACTTTGACATGTTGAGTTGCATGCCAAATCACTTCAATATGGATGTGCTATCTCTATTCAGAACTGTTATATTATTGCACATCAGACATATACAAGATTGAGGTCTGTCTGTGAGCCCTGTATTACTGCCTTATTGGTTGCTTATCAGAAAGGCAGCAGTGATGACGGATGGTCCTGATTTTGTTGCAAAATACAAAATTGAACCTGTGCCAGGGGTAGTACACATACTGCCATTGGTAATCAGTGCAGCACCACAAAGTGGCCCGGGCTGATTCAGACAGTGCGATTAACGGCAATGGCTGCCAATTTTAGGCATGCGATTTGACATGTTGAGTCACATGCCAAATCACTTGAATATGGATGTGCTATCTCTATTCAAGATTGTTGTTGCACATCAGACACATACAAAATTGAAGGTTTACTGCCTTATTGGCTGCATATCAGAAAGGACACAACAGTGAAGGTTGTTTGTCTTTTTCTGATTTTGTTTTTGCTGCTCAGCAGGGAGACACATTGAGGGTAATGGCATCTCTGCTCAGTATTGGTATATGCTACACATCAGACATACACAAAGATTGAACATTGTTTGTGTCCTGTATGTCCTATATTTACTGACTTATCGTCCGTATATCAGAAAGGCACAGCAGTAAGTGGTGTTTCTCATTGATCTTCCTTGCTGTTTCTTAGGTATACACAGTAGGGGGTTGTTGGCTGCACTCCTCCAGGGAGCCACAGCATGGGGACCCCTTGTTTGTTCGACCCGAAAACTGCTTTTCCTGCGACCTGTGTAATCTTGAGGTCTGTGGTTCCGTAAGCAGGGACTGCTGGATACGCTGCGACCTGGAGTCGCACAGTCACGAATGATACCCTTTGGAAGCCATAGTAGGACTTCTCATGCGTCTTGCAGTCCCAAGTGGCAGGTTGGGTCACACGGGTGTGGGAACCCTAAGCTTATCTGTCCCTTCTGGTTCAAGTTTTGCAATGCTGCAGGAATACTCATTGTGGAGTTATTGCCTTATTTTGCAGTAGACCAGAAAGATCGCAGCTGTAAAGGCTGTCTGTTGTTTCTTTGTTTTTATGTTGCTGCACAGCAGAAATACTCAACATTGAAGCTTGTTGGTGCTTTCTGTTTCATATTGCCTTACCTTATGGTACTTCAGAAAAACACAGTGCTGTAGGTTGCTTGTGTTCTTTCTCTGTTGGTTCTATGTAACTGCACTACAGAACTGCATAACAGGAAGTGTCTTATAACTGTACTTGGTGGTTCGTCATAAATACGCAACATAGAAGTTTGGGTCTTTCTGTCTTCTCTTTATAGCCTTGTTTTGCTGTACATCAGTAAAACACCACTGTAAAAGGGGGTTCCCGGCCTTTCTGTATTTACCAGTTATGACCTAGCTAGCTGCACTTCAGAAATGCGCAGCATTTAAGGTGTGTTTGTGTCTTAATGCTTACATATTGGCCGCACATCAGAAAACCAGACTGTGAGGTTCAGATTTGGGTCTCTTCCCATATTTGATATTTTGGTTTAGCTAGTCACACTCAGATACACAACATTGATGTCTATGCTTGTGTCCTTTCTGTCTAAATCTATTGTGCTATGTCCACAATCTATGATTTTTTTTTTTTATTTGTGATATTAATAATACATGTATCACCTTTTTGTATTTCAGCCTTCTCTTCCGTGAAAGGGCTGGAGTCCTGGTGCAGATGTCACATGTCAAAAAGCCTCGACCCCTTACATTCAGGGATGCCAGAGCCATTTCCTAGGGTTGAAGCCCAGTAGAGTTATGGGTCACTGGAGGAAGGCGATAATGAATCGCCCTGTTTAATAAGAACTTAGGAAGTTCGGTTCAGAGGAGTTTTATGGCCTGAAGATGAAGTATAAACATGTATACCCGACCAAATAGGTTACAGCTCGGTGCATGGCCTTCATTTTGCCCTTCTAGCAAAACTAGATGTAGCAGTATGAGTGTTCTCCTCCTGCTACGGATGTTAATCTCCTGAGTAGGCTCTCAGGCATAAGTAAAACTATAGATTGGGCATGCCTTAAACCCAGGGGTTAAGTTTTTGTTAATCTATTTCCCTTAAGTAGGTTTCCCTTCAGTCTTTGCTGACGTAAAGATAAAAATGAACAAAAAAAGGTTGTCTGTCAGGGGCCCCCCTTTTGGCAGTTTTATTTCCCTGGACAGGGTTGTGTTAAGACAGGCTCCCTTATTGATCAATGTAGTGTCCTTGTCTTACAACACAGCTCTCCGATTAATCTTTTTAGTGTTTCTAAGCAGCGCCTATAGGCAGAATAGGCCATTGTTGTTAGATGTGTGACAGGCAACATTGATAACCTACAAGTTTAACATGTTTTCTGATTCCATCTTTAGGAGCCCACTCCACCTAGATCCTGCATCCGAAGCAGAGAAGGCAGGGACACCGGTGGAGTAGACCGGCAGATAAGCCGCATGATCCAGCTAAGATACCTTCATCAAGCATATGGAGTGAAGGTAAAGCTCACTGCAGAACCGAGGTTCGCCAAGAGGGTCTTGCAGTGGTCCCACCCTAAAGGTAGGCCTGAGCTACTTGATTATCCTCTCAGGTGTGCCGTCCTGGAAGATGACTTGAGAAAAGTACTAGTTACTTACCGGTAACTGTCTTTCTGGGAAATCTTCCAGGACGGCAGGCCTACTTCCCACCCGTTGGAGGAGGGAAAATTTTAGAACACTAGAAGGTGAGTACCTATGAGGAATGATTTCCCTTGTGAAACAGGTTCAGGAGTTACTTCTCTACAAACTGAGGATCAAGGGGAAGGGTGTGGACTTAAAACAGCTGTTGATTGATTGTGTTTCCTGTCGGGAGGAGCCTCTCATCTCTCAGGTGTGCCGTCCTGGAAGATTTCCCAGAAAGACAGTTACCGGTAAGTAACTAGTACTTTTTTTTTTTTTGGTGCATGTGTAGCAAGTTCAATGTTCACAACTGGTTGATGTAATAGTATACTGTAGATCATGACGAAGTTAATTATTTTTTTTTAGAAACAGTTGTGTTTAATTGAATTGTTTCTTCTCTTTCAAATATCGCATTATTTCAATATCAGAATAGCACACCTTGGCACCCAAAATGTTGTACATGATTTGCTTACTGTTAATGCATTCCGGTAATTTCCCAGAGCTGCAGGCGTTCAGCTTGCACCTTTCCCAGAGTGACAGGCGGCACATGTGTGCTTTGTAAGTGTTCTTTGAGCAGGTGTTTGAAAACATTTTGGCTCTATTAAAATGAACATTGAAGTCTTTATAGAATGGCTCAGGTAAGACATTTGAAGAAATCCTTCAATTATGAAACATTACCTGGGATTTTTGCTGCCAGGCACTTGTTCTGCTTTTATATACCCTACATTTAATTTATTTACTTTTTGGTAATATATACCCTTGAGTATGAAATGTTTACATTTAACTTATTTGACCTACTAAATAAAAGCTTTGTGCTGGTTGCATTAACTCCCTCGATAAAGGCTGCCTGTTGACACTTGTCTGGATAAAAAAATCTTTGACGTTTGGCGTGCAGTTTGAGACGATGTTCTATCACTTGGCTTCCTTTTCATAGCTGTATGTCTACAATTGTCCTCAAATAAGAGGTCACTGTTATCATATGTTGAAATATGTAAACCTTTTTTTTCAACTCCTATTTTCTAAAGAGAATGCTGGATTTTTATTTTATGGTGGTGTTCCTGGCTAATCTTTATTTTATTTATTTTCTATCAGGTTTTTATTCACTGCCCTTCCAACCAACATTGATGGGAGTGAGAACTATGAGCTCAGGAGGGGGGTGATGTTATATGAGGTCTGACCTCCCCTATTTAAATAGGTTAGATTGAATGTGCTTCTGGTTTTAGTGATATGAGTACAGTGAGGGGAAAAAAGTATTTTATCCCCTGCTGATTTTGTACGTTTTGCCCACTGACAAAGAAATGATTAGTCTATAATTTTAATGGTAGGTTTATTTTAACAGTGAGAGAAAGAATAACAACAAAAATATCCAGAAAATGCATTTCAAAAAAGTTATAAATTGATTTGCATTTTGATGAGTGAAATAAGTATTTGACCCCTTCGCAAAACATGACTTCTTACTTGGTGGCTAAACCCTTGTTGGCAATCACAGAGGGCAGACATTTCTTGTAGTTGGCCACCAGGTTTGCACACATCTCAGGAGGGATTTTGTCCCACTCCTTCTTGCAGATCCTCTCCAAGTCATTAAGGTTTCGAGGCTGAGGTTTGGTAACTCGAACCTTCAGCTCCCTCCACATATTTTCTATGGGATTAAGGTGTGGAGACTAGCTAGGCCACTCCAGGACCTTTAAAGTCCTGCTTCTTGAGCCACTCATTTGTTGCCTTTTTTTTTTTAACAAAAACAGTGGTGCTTTATTGTTGTAAAAGATAAATTAGAGTTACAGAATACCATTCAACAGAGTAGAATACATTACATACGTAGATTACATATTTGAGGATAGGGAAATTAATATGCAAAACCCACAAACAATACATAAGGTTAATAGTACCATTCTCAACAAGTACCGTCCACCCTCCACCCTCCAAAACCCTTCCCTATTGCGATAAATAAACGTAGTGAACTGAATGTTTCTCTACGAGGCCATCCACGGAGCCCAAACTTTTTCAAATTTCCACGGACAGCCACGGTTTATATATGTCATTTTATACATGGGGATTACTGCCTCAATCTGTGCCTCCCAGGCTGAAAAGGATGGAGGGGAAGAATCTATCCATTTCATAAGTATTTCTTTTTTGGCATAGAAAAGAAGGAAGGAAATCAGTAATTTAAGATGATATGGCCTCTGCTCATCATCATGTATCCCCAACAACGCCATGGCCGGCAAAAGCGGAATAGAGGTCTGCAATCTGGAGTTGATTTCACCTACAATCTTAGTCCAAAATAGTGCAACAACTGGGCACTCCCAGAACATATGTATATATGTGCCTATATGGACTTTGCATTTAGGGCACATGGGGTCTCTTTCGGGAAATATGCGATGGAGTCTCTGCGGGGTATAGTAGACCCTGTGTATAAATTTAACTTGAATCAATTTGTCCTTGGATGCTATCACTAATTTCGGGCCATACTCTAGACAGTCCTCCCATCCCTCCCTATCCAGTGACGGGATATCAGCCCGCCATCTTTCCCATAAATCATTAATCTTAGGGGAATCTCTTCCCAGCAACGCATTATATATTGAGGATAGGGGTTTAGACAAGTCTCCAGGGGATAGGAGATCTTCGATGGGGTCCGTCTGTAACAGGGGAGTCTGTGGGAATTGAGCCCCGGCCGCATGTCTCAGCTGTAGGTACCGGAACGCCATCCAGTGGGGCAGTCCAAATTTAGCCGAAAGCTCATGCAGGGAGAGTAGTTGACCCCCAGACATTACGTGTTCCAACAAGGTTACACCATATCTAGCCCACACCTGTGGGTCCGGTATCATACGGAAGTGTTTAAGTCGTGGGTTCCCCCACAGGGGATGAGCTGGAGACAATTGGCCAGGTCTCAAGTATCTGCGCCTCATTTGTTGCCTTGGCCGTGAGTTTTGGGTCATTGTCATGCTGGAATACCCATCCACAACCCCTTGTCCTGTCCCCTTAGCAAAGAAATGCCCCCAAAGCATGTTTCCACCTCCATGTTTGATGGTGGGGATAGTGTTGGGGTCCTAGACAGCATTCCTTCTCCTCCTCCAAACATGGCAAGTTGAGTTGATGCCCAAGAGCTAAATTTTGGTTTCATCTGACCACAACACTTTCACCCAGTTCTCTGAATCATTCAGATATTCATTAGCAAACTTCAGACGGGCCTGTACACATGCTTTCTTGAGCAGGGGGAACTTGCGAGCGCTGCAGGATTTCAGTCCTTCAGAGGGTAGTGTGTTACCAATTGTTTTCTTGGTGACAATGGTCCCAGCTGCCTTGAGATCATTGACAAGATTCTCCTGTGTAGTTCTGGGATGATTCCTCACCATTCTCATGGTCATTGAAACTCCACGAGGTGAGATCTTGCATGGAGCCACAGACCGAGGGAGATTGACAGTTATTTTGTGTTTCTTCCATTTGCGAATAATCGTACCAACTGTCACCCTCCTACCAAGCTACTTGGCGATGGTCTTGTAGGCTATTCCAGCCTTGTGTATTTCTACAATCTTGTCTCTGACATCCTTGGACAGCTCTTTGGCCTTGGCCGTGGTGGAGAGATTGGAATCCGATTGATTTCTTCTGTGGACAGGCGTCTTTTATACAGGTGACAAGCTGAGGTTAGGAGCACTCCCTTTGAGAGTGCTCCTAATCTCAGCTCGTTACCTGTATAGAAGACACCAGGGAGCCAGAAATCTTGCTGATTGTGAGGGGATCAAATACTTATTTCACTTATTACAATGCAAATCGATTTATAACTTTTGAAATGCATTTTTCTGGCTATTTTTGTTATTCCATCTCTCACTGTTAAAAAAAAATCTACCATTCAAATTATAGACCGATCATTTCTTTATCACTGGACAAATGTACAAAAGCAGCAGGGGCTCAAATACTTTTTTGTTTCCCCCTCACTGAAGTTCATACAGGATTTTACCATTGTAGTAATTGCTCTAAATGCACATGTATATTGACAATTTAGTGACCTCCTAATCCTTTGAGCAGTTACCGAAGTTCTAGTGTGCATTGACACCAGCATTTTGAAGCGCATATATTGGAGAAAAATCTAAATAATCTGTGCTGTGTCAAAAAATAAAAATAACTTGTGTACAGAATAAAGCTGCTGCTGTGCAATGGTTGATACCAGTTGTAACAAATAGAAAAACATTAGAACCCGTGCTGAAGCCACCAATGAAATAATACACCCTCTAATGAAAATGGTGCTTAAAACATTCAAAACACTAAAAAAAGACAATTTTTAAAGCCATAAAACGTGCAAAAATTACAGTGCAAGTGAAATTATTAAAGTCCCAGTAAGCGCATGTAAACGGCAACAGTTCATATGGTGACCTAATGTGCATTCACATCCCAGTAACCAAAGTGCTTCCACCACCTTGTGTCAATATTCAGAGAAACCTCTTACCAAATAGTTTGGCTTATTAGGTTATAAATTGTCAAACCATGCTCAGGTTGAATTATCATACAGTAGTCTCCTGGTCAGAGCTATATAAGGCACCTCCACCTCTGGATGTCGCCACTAAAAGGAAGCAAGCAGATTCATAGTGTAAAATGTAAAAATGTTATCTGTATTTTTAAAATCCACAAGTTGCATTCATAAAAAAGCAAACATCTACTCCCATAATAGCAGGCACGTCTTTCTTCGCCGGTGTGTATGCATGATGAGATCATGTGGTATTTACACCCTGCGCTTTTTGTCAAAAATGACATAATTGGGGGGACTGGCCAGGGGGCGTCAAGGGCACTTATTGGGGTTTTATCATTTGACTTGCTCTGTATTTTTTGCACATGTTTTATGGTTTAAAATGTAGTAATTGTCATTACACAAGTATTTATTTGCATTTGTGCATATTTTTTAGTGTTTAGAATGTTTTAAACACCAATATCATTAGAGGATGTTTTATTGTTTGTCATTGGTGGATTTAGCGCTGCTTCTACTGTTTCTCTAATAAATATTGGAGACTGCCTATGAGAATGAAATGTTACCTGCATTCTTCAGTTTCCAAGCATTAGAGGAAACAATTACATATGTACCACGATGGTAGGCCAATGTCCTTCTCATAGACATACTTTGTTATTCTCTCCCCCCCCCCTTACTTTCTTGAATAAAACTACTCCTGTTGGATCAAAGCACATCACAGCAAAAATGAAGTAATGCTGCCCTTACATTAGCTTTATTGTATTTTAGAAACCATAAGCAGCTGGTCACAGTACACATTAATTTTATAACATCAGCATTATAATAGCAATACAACCAATAGTCGTTTTCGAAAGTCCGATATAGAGATACTGTATATTGTCTTTGAAAATATAATAAAACGGGCAGAGGAAATAACTAGATGTTGTAAAGTGTGAAAAAAAACAGTAATAAATTTGCGCTTACTCAGTGGTGTAAGCAGCCAACACAACAAATAGAGTATTTGCTAAAAACGACAAGTGTAACAAAGTGTAGCGCTACAAAAAATTAAATATAAATAATGAAGAAAACAATTGAAAAAATATAAAAAATAAAATCTCTGGTGTCTATTTAGAAGTCCATCAAATGTAATAGTGATTTACAGTCCATATATAAGTGAGGCCATCATGATCACCATGTGTGGAAAATGGAAATTGTGAAAATACCACCACCAGAGTAGATGGAAGCCTACCAGAAAGTTCAGACCCAAAATAGCATATGCTCAAATGGGTCAAACCGTCTCGTATTGTCCACCGACAATGTAAGGAAAGTCTTGATGACCAGCAAAAGATGAGGTCTTAAGAACCTTCACAGAAGTGTCGTATATAGAAGCATGTGAAGATACCATAACCAAAGTGACTGGAGGCTTATCGGAGGGATTGAACCCAGAACGGCGTACGCCGTATAGGTCAAACCAGCTTGTATTGCCCACCTGCAATAGAGGGATGGCCTTGGCAACTGGGAGGAGATGGAGTCCCAGGGGGCTTTATGAAAGTGTCTTCTCCATATGGATAGTTAAACGTCCAAGGACATGGCTTAATCCCCGGCAGTCCAGTGAGCAACGAGAAGTTGTACTGAACACTCTCAAAAACTGTTCGCCCACAATGGAAGGTGAGGGGAGAGAGGAATCAGTAGCTGGAGGCTAACTTAGCCGTCTGTGATACTGCTGGGTTCAGGTGTAATCCCAGGAAAGCCTGCTCACACACGTGCTGCCAACGATCCAGCGTGTAGGGGGGTGGACACTACAGCCACACACGGCAGTTTATTTTTAAGTGTGGATGCAGCTTCTGTGCCCCGTGGCCTCTTCACCAAGAACTGAGTGTTCAAAGACCACTGATCACTGGGTTCTGGGTCTTCAGTGAGCAGAGAGCCAGTGACTGACAGTCAGCTTTGGCTCTACTTCTCCTTTTTTTTAATGCAGTCTCTGCATTAAGGTCAAACACACCAGTACTTGTTCTAAGCCCCCATGTTCCTAAACACTTACATGAGTCCTGTCACTGATCCAGTGCTGTCCCGGCTGCAGCACAGCTCTCCTCTCTCTAGTCTCACAGGAGACACTGAAGGCAGCAGGAGCCATAGGCTGTCAAACGCCTGTGAGGTGGGAAAGGGGGTGTGACTTGCCAGCACCATGTGTGTTTATGGACGCACACAGTCCAGCTCAGGAGTGCACCTGCTTGGGTGTCTCCATAGCACACAGCACTCAGAGGAAGAAGGAGCGGACAGCGTGGCAGGGGACTTCCAGAAGAGGAGGTCAGGGACCGCTGTGTGCAATATCGTTGCACAGAGCTGGTAAGTATAACCTCTTCTTTACTTTATGAAAAACAACTATTCTATTTGAAAACAAACCAATGACCATATCATAAAATCATTTTTCTTTTATGCCCAACTCCAGTTAACTGACAAATTATCCCTTTCAGTTATGCTGCATCCACACTGCAGGAGTTAATTGCTCGTTTTGTCTAGAGGAAAGGAGAAACCATTTTACTTGCTTCATCCTCCACTCCCCTGGCACTCCCCCACACTATACACTATGGTAGGCTATCCCTTGCTGTCCTCCTGTCCAATAGGACCCTGGCTTGGTCTTGAGGTCAGGACCCTGGACCACTGGAGTGTGGGGGCATGCCTTGAATATAACTGTTCTGAAAAACAATGTTACTAAACCCAGGACCCTGCATTCACTATATCTGGTCTCCTACAGTACACAGAACATGGACATGCAATAGTTTTAGTAAATATAAACTGCTAAATACTTTTTCTCATGAGCAGTCTTGTACCTTCTATCAGTGTCTAGTTCAAGCTTGTAGGAGGAGTATTCATTCTCCCCTGATTGTCCTATAAGGCTGTATGACCCCTGACCCTTTGTCTGGACAGTGCTGATTGGCCTGATGGTGATCACATGCACTCTCCAAAGAAAAAAAAAACTCTCTATGAATACACACCAAACTGAGCATGTGCAGCTTGTCCTTTAGCCTCCGTTCTACCAGAAGATAGATTGGGCACTGTGGAAGAAGGGGAGGAAGACAGAGAAGACAGGATCAAACAGCTTTTTACACAATGCAGAGGATTAGCCCCTTAGGTTCCATAGTGAGTATAACAAGCATGATTTACTGCATATACAGACTGATTTTACTGTTGTGGGTTAAGTAACACTTTAATTCTAAAGGCAGCTGGTATTTTCAGAAGGTCATCAGTGACAACCACCTTATATCGCTCAGTACTGGTTAACTATTATTTTATGTACAAAAAGAGCATTTAAAAGGCACCAGATTAAGGGAAATTTGAAAGCTGCCATTACTAACCCGTTTCTAAGATTCCACTCCCTGGTTTTCCTTGTCTTCTATATTTTCAGTCCCTGTCCTACAACAAGCACGCACATCAGAAAGTCAGAGCCCCTGTTGTGTAAGCTTGTTCAAGTAACTCCTAAGGGAGTTTTTCTCAACCATTTTCAGTCAAGGCACCCTTTTAAAGTTATGCACAATCTGGCGGCACCCCATTCTTAAATGTAAACAACAAAACAAATAGTTTTAGATAATGCAGGAACACCCACACACATAGGACTGCCGACGTTGGAGGTGTTTTATTCTTTCAAAGCAAATACAGCAAAGCAGGGGAGGGACAAACAAGGATGCTGTGCATGTGCCTGATGTCCTTATCAACCGATAAAATGGTTGTTTGAACACTGGCAGCTAGAAGGTTGTAATGGTGCACAATGTAAAACTGTGGCTTTGTATAATTAAAAGGCAGGCTTGATCCACCTGTTTATTTGTATACATTTTTGGGGCAATTTTAAGGCATTTTGCCAAGGCACCCTGGTTAAAAAAGGCTGTCCTAAGGTATGAAATTATTGGGTTAACAAAACGGTCAGGCAACTAAGATTTTCAAATCGAGAGTTGAGCAGTATTTGCTATACAGGTGATGCTCCATAAATTAGAATATTGTGCAAAAGTTCATTTATTTCACTAATGCAACTTAAAAGGTGAAACTAATATATGAGATAGACTCATTACATGCAAAGCAAGATAGTTCAAGCCGTGATTTGTCATAATTGTGATGATTATGGCTTACAGCTCATGAAAACCCCAAATCCACAATCCAGAGATGCAAGCGAAGCAGAGAAGGGTCCCACCGCTCAGGTAGGCACAAGCCAATGGAGATAAGAGCCAGTGTAGTTGTTATCCTTCAAGGGGGAAGAGTCCCAGGTGCTGGCTGATGCAAGATGAAGCAGGACAATCAAGAAAAGCTGGAAAGCGCACACCGGTGAAATGATGAATGCTTTTATTGATGAAAAGCTAAATCTTAGCGGAACACAAAAACACTACAGCAGAGGCGTACAGACACAGCTGACGCGTTTCACACTCACGATGAGTGCTTACTATAGTAAGCACTCATCGCGAGTGTGAAACGCGTCAGCTGTGTCTGTACGCCTCTGCTGTAGTGTTTTTGTGTTCCGCTATGATTTAGCTTTTCATCAATAAAAGTATTCATCATTACACCGGTGTGCGGCTTCCAGCTTTTCTTGATTGTCCTGCTCCCAAATCCACAATATTAGAATATTACATGCAATCAATAAAACAAGGATTGTACATGGAACAATATCGGACCTCTGAAAAGTATAAGGATGCATATGTACTCAGTACTTGGTTTGGGCCCCTTTTGCAGCAATTACTGCCTCAGTGCTGCGTGGCATGGAAGCTATCAGCCTGTGGCACCGCTGAGGTGTTATGGAGGACCAGGATGCTTCAATAGCGACCTTCAGCTCTTCTGCATTGTTCGGTCTCATGTCTCTCATCTTTCTCTTGGCAATGCCCCATAGATTCTCTATGGGGTTCAGGTCAGGCGAGTTTGCTGGCCAATCAAGCACAGTAATCCCACAGTCGTTGAACCAGGTTTTGGTGCTTTTGGCAGTGTGGGCAGGTGCCAAGTTCTGCTGGAATATGAAGTCCGCATCCCCATAGAGCTTGTCTGCGGAAGGAAGCATGAAGTGCTCCAAAATCTCCTGGTAGACGGCTGTGTTGACCCTGGACTTAATGAAGTACAGTGGACCAACGCCAGCAGATGACATGGCTCCCCAAATCCACACAGACTGTGGAAACTTAACACTGGACTTCAACCATCTTTCAGTGTGTGCCTCTCCATTCTTCCTCCATACTCTGGGTCCTTGGTTTCCAAATGAGATGCAAAATTTGCTCTCGTTAGAAAAGAGGACTTAGAACCACTGAGCAACACACCAGGTCTGTTTTTCTTTAGCCCAGGTAAGACGCTTCTGACGTTGTTTGTTGTTCAGGAGAGGCTTGAGAAGAGGAATGGCACATTTGAAGCCCATGTCCAGGATCCGTCTGTGTGTGGTGGCTCTTGATGCACTGACTCCAGCCTCAGTTCCCTCCTTGTGAAAGTCCCTAACACTTTTGAATGGCCTTTTCCTGACAGTCATCTCCAGGCTGTGGTCATCCCTGCTGCTTGTGCACATTTTTCCCTTCCACATAACTTTCTATTAATGTGCTCTGATACAGCACTTTGTGAACATCCAACTTCTTTTGCAATTACCTTTTGAGGCTTTCCCTCCTTATGGATGGTTGCAGTGATGGTTTTCTGCACAACTGTCGGGTCAACAGTCTTTCCTACTTAACCAGACTGAGACCATTTAAAGGCTCAGTAACCCTTTGCAGGTGTTTATGGCTTAATTAGCTGATTACAGTGGGATACTTTGAGCCTAGAATATTGCACCTTTTCACAATATTCTAATTTTCTGAGATTGTGGATTTGGGGTTTTCATGAGCTGTAAACCATAATCATCACAATTCTGAGAAATCATGGCTTGAACTATCTTGCTTTGCATGTAATGAGTCTATCTCCTATATTGGTTTCACCTAATAAGTTGCATTAGTGAAATAAATGAACTTTTGCACAATGTTCTAATTTTTCGAGTATCACCTGTATACTTTCCTGAAGGTTTTACTTTAGTAAGCAAAATTAGCATAACTAACTCCTAATCTATATTTGTTATACTTCCATTCAGATAGCAGAACTTAAAAAATATTTCAAAATTACTGCTGCCCATTTTACTTGCTCTGCTGTAGTGGTAGGAGTATAGGTTGTAGGATGTGTCTTGTTATTGAAGCATTTTTTGGGATGTCTTGAATTTGTATGGAAAGTGAGATGGATAGGTTTTAGGCCTCATGCACATTAGACGTTTTTTACAGCTGCTGTTTTTGGCTTCAGACGTTTTTCTCTGCAGCCAGTAAACTCCCCAGCATGTTATTCTATGTGTCGATGCGCACACACAGGCTTTTATCAGTGTTTTATGGCAGGGACATTTTCTGGCTTGAAAAACTCCCGGAACCAGTGGGTTTTAGGAGTTTTTCAGCTGAAAAACCGCTCTAACTCTGGTAAAAGCTTAAAAACGTGGCTATTCATTGTTTATCAATGTTTTTGAGCCATAAGCTTTTGTGGGAGTATAGTTTTACTAAAAGAAAAAAAGGTAAAAAATGCTACTGGCATTTTAATAAAGTGTGCGTGAGGCCTTGAAGTTTCTCTTTATTTCAGAACCATCCTTTATGCTTACTGTATAACAGTTGGTTTTTAGACTACAGGGCAAGTTTCAATCTGATTTTTGGCAGTAAGACTTCCTACACTGACACTTTGATAAATCAGACTTTCAGTATGTGACAGGTAAAAAGGAGCTCTCTTGGTACGAGCCTTAAAAAAAGGGAGTAGGTTGCCCGGGGTGTTCTACAGCAGGTGCTAGATGAAAAACTGAAGCCATGAGCAGGTACTGTAGGATATACTCTGGCAAAAGGTTAAATACACTGGTAATGGTCTCTGGGCGGTGTACAGAGGTCAGTAGCATGTAGGGCGGTGTACACAGGTCAGTAGCGTGTAGGGCGGTGTACACAGGTCAGTAGCGTGTAGGGCGGTGTACACAGGTCAGTAGCGTGTAGGGCGGTGTACACAGGTCAGTAGCGTGCAGGGCGTTGTACACAGGTCAGTAGCGTGTTGGAGCGGTGTACACAGGTCAGTAGCGTGTTGGAGCGGTGTACACAGGTCAGTAGCGTGTTGGAGCGGTGTACACAGGCCAGCGTGTTGGAGCGGTGTACACAGGTCTGTAATATGTAGGTATTGGGTACCATAGTGCTGGAGGCCAATGGAGAGAGGGTTTCCCTTGCAGCTAAGTTCCAGACTCCCCTGGAGGTGAGACAGGAGGAGTCAGGCCCAAAAGTAGCACAGGTCACCTGCAGAGTTGCTTGCAGAAAAGGCTCAGGAACACTGCTGATGTGCTGCGGGGCTGCTGCAGGCAGGTGGCGCCTGTGAGATGTAGCGGGTAACTAGGGTCACTGAGACAGAGGGTAGTCGGTTCAAGCCAAGGTTCGGTGCCAGGTGGGGGGTAGCAGGGGAGACGAGGTCAGGTGGGAGCCGAAGTTAGGACCAGTAGCAGGCAGAGGAGAGCCATTAAACAAGCCAAGGTCAGGAGGCAGGCAGGAGACAGGTCTGGAACAAGCCGGGTCGGTAATTAAGAATCACAGAAAACACTGGAACGTTGGTAACAGCTGAAGATGAAACAGCATTTCAGCCAAGGGCTAGCTTCCTTATAAAGGCCCATGTGATCGGACTGGGTCGGATGCCTTCTCCTGCCCTGACAGATGCTGACCCTTTGCTGTGACACTTATATATTTAACTATTATAATTTTTTGTTTTATGAGAATACAATGGCGGTTATTGCAATATTTTATGTCACACTGTATTTGCGCAGCGGCCTTATAAACGCAATTTTTTGGGAAAAAATACACTTCAATGAATTAAAAAAAACAGCAAAGTTAGCCCAATTTTTCTGTATAATATGAAAGAAGATGTTACGTCGAGAATTGTGATCTTTATTCTAAGGAAAAAAAATCGTGATTATCATTTTTTCTCAGAATCGTGCAGCTCTAATTTACAGTATCTCACAAAAGTAAGTACACCCCTCACATTTTTGTAAATATTTTATTATATCTTTTCATGTGACAACACTGAAGAAATTACACTTTGCTACAATGTAAAGTAGTGAGTGTACAGCTTGTATAACAGTGTACATTTGCTGTCCCGCCAAAAATAACTCAACACACAGCCATTAATGTCTAAACTGCTGGCAACAAAAGTGAGTACACCCCTAAGTGAAAATGTCCAAATTGGGCCCAACGTATCATTTTTTTTTTTCTGTGGCCACCATTATTTTCCAGCACTGCCTTACCCTCTTGGGCATGGAGTTCACCAGAGCTTCACAGGTTGCCACTGGATCCTCTTCCACTCCTCCATGACAACATCATGGAGCTGATGGATGTTAGAGACCTTGCGTTTCTCCACCTCCTGTTTAAGGATGCCCCACAGATGCTCAATAGGGTTTAGGTCTGGCGACATGCTTGGCCAGTCAATCACCTTTACCCTCAGCTTCTTTAGCAAGGCAGTGGTCATCTTGGAGGTGTGTTTGTTGTCGTTATCATGTAGGAATACTGCCCTACGGCCCAGTCTCCGAAGGGAGGGGATCATGCTCTGCTTCAGTATATGTCAGTACATGTTGGCATTCATGGTTCCCTCAATGAACTGTAGCTCCCTAGTGTCGGCAGCACTCATGCAACCCCAGACCATGACACTCCCACCACCATGCTTGACTGTAGGCAAGACCTACTTGTCTTTGTACTCGTCACCTGGTTGCCACCACACACTTAACACCATCTTAACCAAATAATCATCAGACCACAGGACATGGTTCCAGTAATCCATGTCCTTAGTCTGCTTGTCTTCAGCAAACTGCGGGCTTTCTTGTGCATCATCTTTAGAAGAGGCTTCCTTCTGGGACGACAGCCATGCATACCAATTTGATGCAATGTGCGGCGTATGGTCTGAGCACTGACAGGATGACCCCCCCACCCCTTCAACCTCCTGTAGCAATACTGGCAGCACTCATACGTCTGTTTCCCAAAGACAACCTCTGGTTAGGACGCTGAGCACGTGCACTCAACTTCTGTGGTTGACCATGGCGAGGCCTGTTCTGAGTGGAACCTGTCCTGTTAAAACGCTGTATGGTCTTCGCCACCGTGCTGCAGCTCAGTTTCAGGGTCTTGGCAATCTTCTTATAGCCTAGGCCATCTTTATGTAGAGCAACAATTCTTTTTTTCAGATCCTCAAAGAGTTCTTTGCCATGAGGTGCCATGTTGAACTTTCAGTGACTAGTATGAGAGTGAGAGTGCGATAACACCAAATTTTAGCACACCTGCTCGCCATTCACAACTGAGACCTTGTAACACTAACATATCACATGACACCAGGGTGGGAAAATAGCTAATTGGGCCCAATGTGGACATTTTTCACTTGTAGGTGTACTCACTTTTGTTACAAGCAGTTTGGATATTAATGGCTGTTATTTTGAGGGGACAGCAAATTTACACTGTTAGGCCCCTTTCACATGAGGCGGAGTCCGCTTCCACGGAGTCCGCTTCGGTCCGCCGGCTCAGCTGGAGACCTCTCCAATGATCTCCGCTGAGCCGGCGGATGACAGGTCTCTCTTTGCTCACTGAGCGGGGAGGGGCTTGTTCAGTGCCACTGCTGCCTACGGAGAGATCGGACGAAAACGGACAGCATGTCCGTTTTCATCAGATCTCACCCGATCCGTCAGCGACGGATCTGGACATAGAGCCATTTGTCTGCTTTTAGCGGATCGGACCGGGTCGGATGTCAGCGAACATGTCTCCGCTGACATCCGTCGCTCCATAGGCTAATATAGAGCGCCCGTTCAGGTCCGCCATCAAAACTGACAGGCGGACCTGAACGGTCCGACCGTGTGAAAGGGGCCTAACACAAGCTGTACACTCACTACTTTACATTGTAGCAAAGTGTAATTTCTTCAGTGTTGTCACATGAAAAAATTTAAGTAAATATTTTTTTTTTAAATCAGATTCTTTTTATTGATTTTTAAAACATAAGAAGAGAAAAAACTCTTCCTTACAACAAAAACATACATCAAATTGCATTGCCAAGGACATATTATTATCCAAACATACAATCAATCAGCTTATGTTTCCTGCAATATTATGGTATATATAGGGTTACAATCGATCTATGAGAAGACAAATCTTTACGTATCTATACCAATTTCAGCTTTATCTCGTATTTTCTATGATTAGTAAGTGTGTCCTTTTAGTACTTTGTACCCCTACCCCGCTCCCGGTCCTTCAACGGACAATCGGTCGGTGTAGAGGTACCTCTCCCCCCTAAACAATGGGGGGGGGGGGGGGATAGTATCTGCTTTCTTTCTTTAACTAATATATAATTAAAACCATATAACTCATCACCGCAGAGTAAGACAACTTCTCATCAAAATTATTATGTCAATTTGATCTATATTCTGAGTCCCTATAACATCATATCATCCTGTATCCATTCAATGTAGACAGCCTCCCTCCTCAAACAAGGGGGGTAGGCGTCTGCGTTCTGCCACCTAGTATTTAATTAAATATTTACTTGGTGTGAGGGTGTACTCACTTTTGTGAGATACTGTATGTATATAATCTTTGTATGTAGTTTGCCTGAAGTTCACCTCAGTTACTTTTTTGGCTGTACACTTTTAGCCCATGTCAATAGTGCATTTAAATGCCCCTTGGCAGGTGTTGTTAGTATGAATCTTGTTTTGAAATATGCATCTTGGAAGAATCACTTAACGGTGGCTTTGTGATGGTTGTATAGGATTTTAGATTTGGAAGTGTTTTAATCCCTTGGCATTTTATGTGCATATCTTGAAGCTAGCTGTATTCAGTAACCGTAACATGAAACCCGAGTTTATATAGAAAACCATATTCAAGAGAAATTGGGGAGAACAGTAAACTATGAGTGAAGAAGGGAAGTATAACAAAATTTTTAGTGGAATCTTGTTGGCCCTTTTTTCCCTTGTATATGCAAAAAAAAAAAAAAAGTTCACCGTGTTTATCTATCTATCTATCCATCCATCCTTCCTTCCTTCCTTCCTTCCTTCCTTCCTTCCTTCCTTCCTTAAAAGAGAAGTATTCAATTTTTTTTTTTTTTTTAAAATCATACTTACCTAGATGGATGCAGCATCGATCTGATGCTGCATCTGTCCCCTGCGGGCTCTAAGGCTGAGAGCTCAAACACCGCTGCTCTAAAAAAAGTGCCCCTCCCCCTTTTCATCTGGCAAGCGGACTATCTCAGTTGAAGAGGTTTTGATCAGGTACAGTGGTGGGGGCCTTTTTATCCATAAGTTTTCAATAAAAAGGTGGACGGGTTTGTAGCAAGGGCAAAAGACCTTTGGGCATATGCATTGATGGTTCTGTGGGATCACTGTACTGTTTTATGATTACCCATCGGTAAAACTTTTGACACAGCTACTATGCTGGAAAGAAGTTGATCTGGTAATATTGGCGACTCTGGATTGGCCCTGTAAGTCATGGTATGCTGATCTCATTCGCTTGGTAGTGGATGATCTGTGGCGTTTACCGCTTCAAGCAGTCCTGTTGTCTCAAGGACCCATTTACCACAATGCTTTACAGCTACTGTCTTTAAAGGTTCTGAGGGACAGAGGATTATTACACTATGCTTAAGGCTCGCAAGACTATATATTTTTTTTAAGATGTATTATCATACTTGGAAGATGTATTCTGCATGGTGTCTTAGGTGTCCCATGTAATGTCTGAGTTGTCTGTCTCCTTGCTTTTCTCCAGCGCAGAGAAGGTCTTAAGCAATTATAAAGTGTTTAGCAGTGTTTTTTTGGTCTTATTTCGGTGTCTTTGGGCACGGCTGCCACTTGTCCCCACCTTTATTCAGGGCGTTATGCATGTTGCTCCTCCAGTCAGACCACCATTGTTACTGCGAAACCTTAATATTGTCTGTGTTGACTAAAACCACCTTTCAAGGATATTGGGGAGATCATGATTTCAGCAATCTCTCAAAAAGTGATATTGCTAGCAGCCATTGCTTCGGTGTGGAGAATCTCAGAGTTAGCAGCGTTGTTCTGCAAGCCTCCATTTTTGGTTTCTATAAGGATCAGGAAGTCCTGCATTCTGAGACTTTTTTTCCTAAGGGGATATCTGCTTTCCACTTGAATGAAGACATTGTGCTTTCATTGTTTGCCTTATATGCTTTATATGTAGTAGTCAGGGCTATTAGAGTGTATTTGGATGTCGAGTCTGGGATTTGGGGTCTGTGGTTACAGCTCATTCTACAAGAGCGGTATGTGCATCCTGGGCTCAGATTTGTAAGACGGGCCACTTGGTTGTCCGTTTTATGTTTACCAGGTGCATGTGGAAGCATCTGCTAATACAAACTTTTGGTGTAAGGTTTTACTGGCAGCTCTATGACTGGCCTGTATCCTTTTATTTTGAGACTGACTGGTCGTACTACTTTGCAACATTTTTTTTTTTTGTACTGCTGTGTCGTGTTCCACAGTGTGGGGTTTTCGACCATCAGCAGGGGATGTCCATGGGCTAGGTGAAAATCTTAAAGTAATTCTAATGGAAGTTTTTCTTCGTTAAAATAAAAAGAAAGAGGTGTTATATTTGCCTGCTCTGTGCATTGTATTGTACAGAGTAATGGCTTACTTCGTCTTCTGGAGTCCCTGCCGGTGCTGTCTTCTTTTTCTTCCGAGTGCCCCCTCAGCAAGCCATGTGCTATCCATAGAGACAACCGCTTTCTTTTCTAATGATTTTTGTGACAGCAGCATGAGACCATGTATTGGAGTGTTTTTTACCTTAATGAAAGGAATGTGTTAATGTAAAAAACAGCTAGAGTTTAGAGCCAGTTAAAACTCTCACAAGTAGGGCCCTCCTGTATTGAATTGAATAGTAACTGTACTGTCTCACTTTATTTTGTAAAACATTGTACAGACTGTTGGGGCTATACAAATCCTGTATAATAATTTTAGTAATAAAGTAGTGATGTCTCCTGCGCTGAATGCAAAGAAATGACTTTTTGGTGAATTTTCTTTTTTCTTGGAGATTCTCCTTCAGCTAGTCTATACTTCTGTAATTTATTCTACCAGTACAGAGCACATGTGTATATCAAACATCCTTTTATTATGCCAATTATCATTTGGATTTGGTCCACTTATTGATGTTAACTACATGTATATGTATGCTCTGTTTTTTTCCTGCAGCTGCTCAGTTCATATATTCTAAGCGGGACAGACACTCAAGCTTTACTGAGCCTTTAGAAGAGGAGGAGGAAGAGGAACATGATGATGAACTGGAAAAACAAAAGGCTTCGAATATTGCTTTAAGTTCATTAGACCAAGGTACTGTTATTACTGAATCCTTGTCCTACTATACGTTTATAAGGAGTCCCTATTTTACATACTTGCAAAATGTGAATTTAGTAACAACCTCACTATTTGGGTGCAAGCACTATACTGCAAACCCCAAGTAAATTTCAAATAGTCTGGCTTCTATTCTGACACTTTCCTGATACTTAGAAGGAACAAGGCAGGGCTGCCCCTGATATCTATGGTTTGTTTTATTGGCTATTGACAACCTTTGGTCTGTTTATCAACTAAAATCCTGAAAACATAGGTTTGAAGTTAACCACTATCACCACAAAATGTGTTTATTTGCTGACAATGCTGTTCCTTTTATGACAAACTTAAAATCCCTCTGCCAAATGTATTTATCTTTTTATTGCAAATTTTGGATGCTATGTAAACAACTCCCAATAAAAAATATTAAACATTTTCCTTTCACCGAAAACCCATATAACATAAAAATAACAGCCCAAGAAAAAGCAGTCGCTCCCAGTGCTCAGAGGTTCTCTACAGAAAGATCAGACTTAACAGGCACATCTGGAATGCATGGCGAATGCTGCCCTCTTTTAGATGGGGGAATCAATGTTAAACTACAAAAAAAAAAATTTCAAAAAATTATTGGGAAGCTATTAAATCGATAAAAATGAATACTCGCAAAAGTGCAGCAAGTGAGATCATGTAAACCAGAACATGCCATGTGGTGCAGGATATACATTTTCCAATACCCCACTATACTGGCAAACTGACGTGTTTTGGGGGCTTCCTCAGAGCTTGGCCCTCTCTCCTTTACATCTGTTCAATGTCCTCAATTATAAAGCTTGTCTGAGAGTTCCAAAAAAAAGCAGAGTGGGGCGAGGTCTGAGAATTGATTGGAGGAAAGGGACACACCCCCTTTACACATCACATAGGAAGAGAGCTGAGGCTGTCAATCAGTTGGAGATCCCTCCCCTGTCACCATTTTTCACCATTTGGTGTCAGAAAAACTTGTCAGAAGTGATTCATGCTGATAACAGAGGAACGAAGCAGGGGACAAAAGTGACTTAGTGCTCTTAATTGAGACAAGTACACACTAGAGAGGGATATGCTTTATTCATATTTCATGTCTGAAGTTTACAACCACTTTAACTGTTATGTACAAAGCCTTCTAACAGTGGAAAAATGATTCTATTTCATGGCTTGGTCTGATCAAGATGGCTATTTTAACCTCCAATTGTGTTTATTTTGAGTATAGAAAATGGTTTCCAAGCTTTTTAAACCAATGGCAATAATGCAACAAACAATATTGATTATTGGACGTGAAGAACGGGTAAAAGAAGTACAAAAGATACAGTAGGACACACGAACATAGGAGCATGTCAGTCACAACAATTGATGAAGGATTTTGCAGCACTTTTGAAGGACTTTTTATGTATTGGATAATATATGTTTAATTTTGGGTTTGTTTTAAAGCACATGATAATGCTTATAAGTGATTGTTTGGAAAAGGAACATTGTAAGTGGTGGTAATATGGGAGTAGCGCATTCACACACATTAAATAGGACACACAGCTACATGAATGTAACCACAGAGCTCAGCAGTGTCCAGCCAACAGTGAGATACTGAAGAAATCGCTGAAAGAGCAGTACAGAGGGGAGTTATAGTTGAACCAGAGAGTCATTGGAAAGTGTTCTTGTAATGGACTAAGCATTCAGTATAAAGCGTAGTATAATTTTTTTTGCTTGATCAAGGTCCAAAAGGTGTCAAACTTTTTCCACATGTACATATACTTTTGAGTCTGTTTCCTTCCTTAAAGCGGAGTTCCACCCAAAAATGTAATTTCCGCTTTAAGTACTGGTGACCCAATGACATGGCACATTTGGCATGTCATTTTTTTGGGGGCGGGGGAGCGGGTACCCAGTTTTGACAGGCACCCAGCTCCCACTTCCCCCCCTGGCACCGGAAGGAAGTTCACCTCTCCCCACTCCCTGCAATCTTCTGGGACACGTCACAGGTCCCAGAAGATTTACCGGCCATTCACAATGCGTAGCGCGGCTCGTGCATGCGCAATTCATGCCTGGATGTGAAGCCACAGCCGGGCCCCCACAGTAACAGTGCCGGTGCAACGGAGAGAAGGGGGGGAGAGGAGCGGGGCTTTGTGCGCCCACATCGCTGGACCATGGGACAGGTAAGCGGCTGTTTATTAAAAGTCAGCAGCTACACTTTTTGTAGCTGCTGACATTTTAAATGGGTGGAACTCCGCTTTAAAGAGGAACTTCAGTCTGCTTACATAATCTGTAATAAAAACATCTTTGCCATTCTGAAGCTTCACTCCAACCACTTTGCATATTATTTTATATATACTGTGATTCTGTAGTTTCCAGATATGCTGCAGAAATCTCCCTCCACTAAGTCTGGCTGCATTCATTTTAACTGTGGGCATCTAAAGCTGCTGCCTGTTCACTTCCTGGATTTACACAGCCACACAGAGGCACACCTCCAGCTCTGCAGCTTTCATTGGCCCTCTAATGGCTCACCCCCCCTCCTTTGCAAACTCTCACAAGGGTGAGAGAGAGCTGTGCATGATGTCATAAGCCTAGGCTTTTTACCAGACAAGAAACAGGAATTGGGCTGTATAAGGTATTTACTGGCAGAAAAAAATGTTTTACTATCCAAAGTTAAAACAACAAGGGCAGAAGATTTAATAGATGGAAAGTTGAAAAAAATGACTGAAGGTCCACTTTAAGGCCACTTCAGTCTAATAAAAGATTCAGCATGGGTGGTTTGGGGTAGATCCATTTTTGAAGGATTGTTTTTTTAGCTGCCAAATATATGATGGATAAAACCTTTTTATTACCCATAGTGATTTTTTAAAACCTTGTACATCCAAAAATTGCCCATTCAGGAGTTAAAGTGGTTCTAAAAGGCAGAAAGTTTTTACCTTACTGTGATTCTAAACACACACTGTTTTACCATTTCAGCCCCGGAAGAATTTACCCCCTTCCTGACCAGGCCATTTTTTGCGATACGGCTCTGCGTCGCTTTGACTGGCTATTGCGTGGTCGTGTGATGCTGTACTCTAACAAAATTTACGTCCTTTTTTTTCCCCACAAATAGGGCTTTCTGTTGGTGGTATTTGATCACCTCTGTGGTTTTTAGTTTTTTGCGCTATAAACAAAAGAGCGACAATTTTGAAAAAAAAAAAAACAATATATTTTACTTCCTGCTTTAATAAATATCCCAAATTAAAAAAAAGTTTCCTCAGTTTAGGCTGATATGTATTCTTCATATTTTTGGTAAAAAAATTGCAATAAGCGTATATTGATTGGTTTGCGCAAAAGTTATAGCGTCTACAAAATAGGGGATAGATTTTATGGCCTTTTTATTATTTGTTTATTTTTTTTACTAGTAATGGCACTGATTAGCGATTTTAATCGGGAATGCGATATTGCGGTGGACAATTCGGACACTTTTGACACATTTTTGGGATCAGTGACATTTATACAGCGATCAGTGCTATAAAAATGCACTGATTACTGTATAAATGTCACTGGCAGGGAAGGGGTTAACACTAGGGGGCGATCAAGGAGTTAACTGTGTTCCCTAGGTGCGTTCTAACTGTGGGGGGGATGGGAGTGACTAGGGGAATTGGTATGAACACACGATCTGTCTCTCCTCTCCCCTGACAGAATAGGGATTTGTGTGTTTACACATACAGATCCTGGTTCTCGCTCTGTCACGAGCGATCGTGGGTGCCCAGCGGTCATCTCCCACGCTGGGCACTCACATCGGCTCCAGGGACAGGCTGCGAGCGCGCGCCTCCTACAGCGTCTTAACCGCTTCAGCCCCGGACCATTTGGCTGGCCAAAGACCAGAGCACTTTTTGTGATTCGGCACTGTGTCGCTTTAACTGACAATTACGCGGTCGTGCAACGTGGCTCCCAAACAAAATTGACGTCCTTTTTTTTCCCACATAGAGCTTTCTTTTGGTAGTTTTTGATCACCTGTGGTGAGGTTTTTATTTTTTGCGCTATTAACAAAAAAAGAACGAGAATTTTGAAAAAAAAAAAACGCATTATTTTTTACTTTTTGCTATAATAAATATCCCCAAAAAATATATAAAAAAACATTTTTTTTTCCTCCGTTTAGGCAGTACATAGTTACATAGTAGGTGAGGTTGAAAAAAGACACAAGTCCATCAAGTCCAACCTATGTGTGTGATTATATGTCAGTATTACATTGTATATCCTTGTATGTTGTGGTCGTTCAGATGCTTATCTAATAGTTTTTTTAAACTATCATTGCCCCCCCCCCGCTGAAACCACCGCCTGTGGAAGGGAATTCCACATCCTTGCTGTAGTTACCTTTTTTAAAAGATGTGCTCACCTTTAACCACTTCCGGACCGCCGCACGACGATGTACGTCCAAACTTTAAGGGGTATATCGTTGTTATGGCAGCAGCTAGCTGCTATAACCCCGGTATCCCCGTTTTTGTGCGGAGGCCGGCTTTCTGATAAAAGTGGTCCCTGCGGCGAATTCGCCGCAAGATCACTTTTGTCGGTGGCGGGAGAGGGCCCCTCCCGCCACAATCCGGCGCCCTCCGCCGCTTACCGGAGCCGTCGGTAGCGGCGGAAGCGATCGCATCCGTCTCCGTCCTGTGCCTGGAGACGAGTGAGGCTGAGATGGTGCCCACTCATCTCCATGACACTGCTGGGCGGAAGCGACGCTTCGGCTCACGCCTCTTAAAGGCATATTTTTTTAAATGTCATTTTTTAAATTACTTTTTTTTTTTTTTTTTTTTAATTGCATTTTAGTGTAAATGTGAGATCTGAGGTCTTTTTGACCCCAGATCTCATATTTAAGAGGTCCTGCCATACTTTTTTTTCTATTACAAGAGATGTTTACATTCCTTATAATAGGAATAAAAGTAACACATTTTTTTTTTAAACAGTGTAAAAAAAATAAAATTATGTAAAATAAATAATAAAAATAAATTTATTTATTTTTTTTAAAAACCCCGCCGTCCCGACGAGCTCGCGCGCAGAAGAAAACGGTGGTCAAACCAAACGTGAGGTATCGCCACGACCGGTAGAGCGAGAGCAATATTTCTAGCCCTGGACCTCCTCTGTAACACAAAACATGCAACCTGTAGAATGTTTTAAATGTCGCCTATGGAGATTTTGTGGGTAAAAGTTTGACGCCATTCCACAAGCGGGCACAATTTTGAAGCGTGACATATTGGGTATCAATTTACTTGGTGTAACATTATATTTCACAATATAAAAAAAAATTGGCTAACTTTACTGTTGTCTTATTTTATTCAAAAAAGTGAATTTTTTCCAAAAAAAGTGTGCTTATAAGACCATAAGAATGTTTGGGGGTTCTAAGTAATTTTCTAGCAAAAAAAACTGTTTTAAACATGGAAACACCTAAAAATCCAAAACGAGGCTGGTTCTTAAGTGGTTAAAAAATAAATGCACATTTTTTTGCATGTACAAAAATGTGCATTTATTACTTTTTTATTATATCTCACACCACTGCGCTATAAAATATATCTCAAAACCACAGCCCTTAAAGTATTCAAATCACCATTCAAAAGCAGTAACAATAATAAAAATTATAATCTTTCTAATATCACCAAAATAAAACATTGTTTGTCCATAGATTTCAGAGATGCTGGATGTTAACCACTAAGCTACCGCCCACCATCATATGACGGCGGGACGAGGCAGCTCTTGTTCTGGGCAGACGTCATATGACGTGATCGCGCCCCCCCGAGCCACTAGGGGGCGCGTGCCCGCTGCGTTGCTTGGGACCCAGTGCGCGTGCCCGGCGGCCGCGATGTCCGCGGGGCACCCGCGATTGCCGGTAACAGAGCAGGACCGTGGATCTGTGTATGTAAACACAGATCCACGTCCTGTCAGAGAGGAGAGGAGACCGATGGTGTGTCCCTTGTACATAGGGACACCGATCGGTTTCCTCCCCTAGTGAGTCCCCTCCCTCCATAGTTAGAATCACCTCCCTAGAACACGCATTAACCCCTCGATCGCCCCTAGTGTTAACCCCTTCCCTGCCAGTCACATTTACACAGTAATCATTGCATTTTTATAGCACGGATTGCTGTATAAATGTGAATGGTCCCAAAAATGTGTCAAAATTGTCTGATATGTCCACTGCAATATCGCAATCACAATAAAAATTGCAGATCGCCGCCATTACTAGTAAAAAATAAATAAATAAAAATGCTATAAATCTATCCCCTATTTTGTAGACGCTATAACTTTTGCGCAAACCAATCAATATACACTTATCGCGATTTTTTTTTTTAACCAAAAATATGTCGAAGAATACATATCGGCCTAAACTGAGGAAAAAATGTGTTTAAAAAAAAATGGAAATTTATTATAGCAAAAAGTAAAAAATATTGTGTTTTTTCAAAATTGTCACTGTTCTTTTGTTTATAGCGCAATAAATAAAAACCGCAGAGGTGATCAAATACCACCAAAAGAAAGCTCTAATTGTGGGGAAAAAATTATAAAAATTTCATTAGGGTGCAGTGTAACATGACCGCGCAATTGTCATTCAAAGTGCAACAGCGCTGAAAGCTGAAAAATGGCTTGGGCAGGAAGGGGATGAAAGTGCCCAGTATTGAGGTGGTTAAAGTGTCTCCAAAGTATAATAGGTGCCAAATAGTTCCAAATACAAAATAGTGATAATGAAAATGATGTGAAAGAAGGCCCAGAGTGCAGATCTCTTATTTCAACTAGAAAATGCATTTCCTGGGGAAAAATGCGTGGGAATGCTGAATAGCCGAATTGCTAAAACGGCCCCCATCAGAACTGCCCCATCAGAACTGCCCCATCAGAACTGCCCCATCAGAACTGCCCCATCAAAGCTGCCCCATCAAAGCTGCCCCATCAAAGCTGCCCCATCAAAGCTGCCCCATCAAAGCTGCCCCATCAAAGCTGCCCCATCAAAGCTGCCACCATCAAAGCTGCCACCATCAAAACTGCCCCATCATATTGCCACCATCAAAACTGCCCCATCATATTGCCACCATCAAAACTGCCCCATCATATTGCCACCATCAAAACTGCCCCATCATATTGCCACCATCAAAACTGCCCCATCATATTGCCACCATCAAAACTGCCCCATCATATTGCCACCATCAAAACTGCCCCATCATATTGCCACCATCAAAACTGCCCCATCATATTGCCACCATCAAAACTGCCCCATCATATTGCCACCATCAAAACTGCTCCATCATATTGCCACCATCAAAACTGCTCCATCAAAATTGTCCCCATCAAAACTGGCCCATCATATTGCCACCATCAACACTGCCCCATCATTTTGCCACCATCAAAACTGCCCCATCAGAATTGCCCCATCATATTCTTATAATATAAATCAGTACATGGTGTGTCTATCCCCTCCCCCGGGCTCTGTAATCAGAGCTGAGATGCTCCAGCTGAAATGACCACTAAACAGCTTTTTCACAAAAACTGTAAAAGAGATCAAACTGAAAAGATATAGCCAGATAGCTGGATATTTTGTGAACATTTTAAAGTTTGTTTGGCGTCTGTAGGTGAAAGTATGAAGGAGCTGAAACTTTTGGGAGCGAAAGAAGATTTTAAGGATCTGAAGCATGCTCCCATTGACTTCAATGTTAAAAAAAAGTGTTAAAAAGCTTAATATTTTAAAAAGTATAAATAGTAGAAAAAAAGTTGAAAAAGTCCCATCATCAGCTGAAAGAGCTGAACATTTTAATAGTTGAATGGTTTTAATAGCTGAAAGTATGCAGAAGTTACGCAGAGCCAAAAAACGTACGGAATAAATAAAAATGGATAAAAACGAATAACAATAGTGGGACTGCTAAAGCAGTCCCACTAATTAAACACCCAATATTTTCAGCAGTTTAAAAACAATTGAAAAATTTGAACATAAACATATAACTGTTTCTGTGCTTTTCTGTTAACATGATGAGCAGCTACTGAAGTGTGATTTTCTGATTTACAAATCCTTCGGTTTTGTATAAATGTCATTTTTCTGTCTTCTAGCTCGTTTATTTTCATGCCTGGAGCACATGAGTGAAGTCCTGGGAGAGACTGTTTCAGAGCAAGTTATGATTGATGCGGCATTGAAATGTCAGTTCGATGTCTCCAAGGCCCTTGAACTTGTGTTCAAACAGGACTGCAACACCAACACAAGCACCAAACCTGTGAGCCAAGACTTGCTTTCCACTGAGAAACCAGCAAAAGGTAGTTTTTTTTATTGTTTTTTTTTTTTTTTTTTTTTTTAAATTCAGGTTTTGTTTATGTAAAGATTAGAAAGAGATCACAAAATCATGCTTGAACAAATCTCACTCAGAACTGGGATCCATCTTTAAAAACCAGGGAGTCAGTGCTACGCAACCTGAATATGATTATATAGGTAGCTGAAAGATACATAGCTAATACAGTCCTTAGGCCCCTTTTTACACTTGTGCGACACGTCCTGCGACTTTGGACTGCAAACTCGCATGACAAGTCGTACCCCATGATTTCCAATGAGTACCATTCATATCTGTGTGACTTCAAAGTAGTCTCTGTACTACTTTGGTCTGACTTTGATGCGAGTTAAGGTCCATAGACCTCAGGTTTACACAGGCATTCCCTGAAATCGCGGGAAAAACGCGCAACTTTCAAGTCGCAGCAGTGTGAAAGGGGCCTCAACTGTTTAACTGTGACTAAAACTTTTCAGGTAAACTTGTACTCTTAGTTAAAATATCTCTTTATTTGTACAAATTTGATTTAAAAAGACAAGACAACATTGTAAAAGCACAGGCTGGATTCACACAGTTTTAAAGGAAAATCATCACGAAAAAGGCTAATACTAGCTAAAGGGTTAGTTCACCTTTACATAAAAACTGTAAAGGTGAACTAATACCAGACGCCACCCCCTAGTTCCCGCTCTACTTGCCTCCGGGGTTGCTGAGCTGTCAGCACTCCCACAGCTGCTCCAGCCATATGAGGATTTAAAATCCCTGCTGTTCTCTCAGGAGAACCAGATAGATTCTGCTGGTCAGCGCCACCAATGTCAGACACAAACAAAACAAAAGGCAACCGTTACCAGGTCTACAATACCTCACATACATGGGGGACAGGGGTTGTGTCATGATGATGAGGGGGGCTCAGAGGTTTATAATGATGAGAGGGGCCCAAGGCCAAATAACGATGGCACGGGGGTGTGGTGTTCAGGGGTACGAGGGGTGTGAAGATGACAATTCAGGGGAATGGGGGGTGGGAGTAGTGCTAATGATGATGATCATGCAGAGGGAGGCACAGGAAATGTGGTGATGGCGAGGGGCACGGGGGTATGATGAGTGAGCACAGGCTGGTCACAATGGAACTTAGTGGCACCACTCATCTGGTCGCCAGAGAGTCTCATGTCCTATGCTGCTTTCAAGCTTCAGAGAAGGTTGCCGAGTCACCCAGTCTAGTTACAGACAGGGCAGCTTAGAAGTGAGCACACACGGATGCCCCCAAGGAAAATAACTTTCCCTAGGGGCACTCACAGAAGAAGAGGGACCTGGAGCGCCGGTGGGAGACCCCAGAAAAAGGGGATCGGGGCTGCTCTGTGGAAAACCTTTGCACAAAGCGGGTAAGTATAACTTGTTTGTTATTTTAGCCAAAAAAAACTTAAAGGTTTAATATTGCTTTAACTCTCATTTGCATCTGTCTTTTAAATGTGGCAGTTATCAGCCCTGAACTGAGACAGCCTCCATTGGTATCTTACAGCCTAACAATTTGCTGAAAGTGATACTCAGGCAGTAACATAATACAGGTGAATAGTACAAAAAAACAGCCCTGAGAGGTAAGGATGTATAGGGAATAAACCTTTGCCCATTCCTGATTGGTTCTCTTTAAGGTGAAGTCTGCAAAAAGATTTTTTAAGTTTTGGATAGAGCTGATAATTTCCACATGTGTCCCTGGAACAGGACACTTCCTCTTCTGGTTAGTGGTGCTACTTGGGACAAAAAGTGAAAGGAAACACAGACAGCAATAAAAACTTTTTAGTGGTGTAGGGAAGGGTTCTTTCAGTTTTCCTGCTGTCTGTGACACCCATAAGCATATTTATTTTTCCTTCCGTCATTAGTCACTAATGTTTTTTTGGAAAGGTAGTAAGTTAATCTTCCCAAAATTGACATAGACAACAGTTAAACCAGTCTGAGGTTCTAACCACTTTTTAAAAAAAAATGTAATCGTATCTATAGTCAACACACAAAAAAAAAAATTATAGTATGGTGAGGGGTTTGAACCTCGGTCTGTTCTTGATCAGCTTTAGCAAAGTGCAGAGGTGACCCCTAATGTCTCCTTAACCTCCTTTCCACCAGGGCAATTTTTTTTATTTTATTTATTTTTTTTGCACCTACTCTATGATAAAATCTATGTTTTTGTTTGCTAGAAAATGACTTTAAACCCACCAAAAAAGATTAGACCCTGTAGAATAAAATGGTGGCAGTTGCAATTTTTATATTGCATATTGTTGATATTTGAGCAACTATTTATCAAACGTGTTTTTATGACAAACTACACTAAATAGAATTTCAGTGCTAACAAAAACTATATAATAACCAAATTGTTGGTAAGTTTAAAAAAAGGAATTGTGTTGAATAGATACCAAATATACCAAGCCTTAAAATTGCGCGTGCCTGTAAAATTGTAAAAGATTATGATACCTAAAATTGTCCATGGGCAACAATATAAAAGCCTTTACAGGTAATCAGTTTGGAGTTTGCTATGAATTATGGCCCTAGAGTTATTGCTTTCACCCTGATGTTCCCTCCATATATGTGGCACAATTTATGTTTATATGTACACCACGCACACTTTTTTGCATTCACTTGTGTGCAGGGAGCTACAGGGTTGCTTTTAAAATTTTCTTTTATTTGTATTTATTTTATTATTTTTTAACATTTTTTTTTATTATTAAAGAAGTTGTAAAGTCAGAAGGTTTTTTTATCTTAATGCAGTCTATGCATTAAGATAAAAAGCCTTCTGTGTGCAACAGCCCCCCTAACACTTACCTGAGTTCACTCTCTGTCCAGCGATTTCCACGAGTGTCTCAGCCATCCAAGATTCTTCTTTCTGAGTGGCTGAGACACAGCAGCGGCGTCAATCAGTCAGCCAGCCAATTAGGGGAGAGGGGGCGGGGCCCGGTCGGAGCTCCGTGTGTGAAAGGACACAGGGAGCTGTAATTTGGCTCGGATGCCCCCATAGAAAGCTGCTTGCTGTGGGGGCACTGAACAGGAGGGAGGGGCCAGGATCTCAGAAAAGAGACCGGAGAAGAGGAACCGGGCTGCTATGTGCAAATCCACTGCAACAGAGGAGGTAAGTATAACGTCTTTATTCTTTTTATAGTGAAAAAAACAATTTACAATCACTTTAAGCCTCCTGTGTGGAAGCATGAACAAGTGGTGGATCCTCTTTATCAGGGATGTATTTGTATGTAATCAAGCACTTGTTTTAACTCCTTGAATACTAGCACATTTATAAAAGTAACTTTGCAGACAATGAGTTAAAAAGAACCTGTCACCTACACTGTGCTATTACATAGGCTTATCAGCCCAGTTGTGATAACAATAAAAATAAGTAAAAAATAAATTGAATGTTTAAAAATTTTAAATCTTAATCAAATTAATTAGAAAATAATACCCTCAGTTTGTAAATGCCCATCCACCCCCAAGTAAACAAACATACGATCAAAAACATTGGATGTGCACCTGTATGAAAAATATGATTGTGCCACATAATACTATTGCCATACTCATGCTCCATAAGTTGAGAGCAGTAATCCTAGGGCCATCATTCACTTTTAACTACATTTTTGAGGCTCAACACATTTGTTACCTATTTATATGACACAGCTTCATTGGTTTGATTACAAATTAGGTATTTGGGCTTGTTTACACTTGCAATTGGGGAACAGTAAAACCTGCCGTTGAGCTGTGATCAAGGGAGTAAGGCAGGTGTGTGTTTTTTTTTTTGTTTTTTAATGGGCTAAAATTAATTTAAGGGTATGTTTTCATATAAGGTAGCACAATTATTGTGTGGCATAACACAGTGAAACTGTAACAATTTTATTCTACAGGGTCCCTGCTTTTAGAAACAATTTCATGTTTTAGGCAACCTTCAGACCTAAAATGCTCATTTTAATTTGTGCAAAAAAATGGCTCAGACAGCAAAAGGGCTGAAGGGTCCCTCTGACCCTAAGCCAAACAAACTTAACCGTCAACTTCCCTATCATGTGAGCTATTGGGCTATACTTAAATCATGGGCCAAGACTAGCCCTAACGCAGATATTAGATTTAAAAGTGTTGTACCAAAATTGAGGGGCCTTAAATTGTATGTGCTGGTGTGATGGGTACATATATACAGTGCCTTAAAAAAGTATTCACACCCCTTGAAATTTTCCACATTTTGTCACTCATGTTACAACCAAAGACGTTAATGGATTTTATGTGATAGACCAACACAAAGTGGCACATAATTGTGAAATGGAAGGAAAATGATAAATGTTTTTCAAATTTTTTTTTACAAATATCTGAAAAGTGTGGTGTGCATTTGTATTCAGCCCCCCTGAGTCAATACTTTGTAGAACCACCTTTTGCTGCAATTACAGCTGCAAATCTTTTAGGGTATGTCTCTACCAGCTTTGCACATCTAGAGAGTGAAATTTTTGCCTATTCTTCTTTGCAAAATAGTTCAAGCTCTGTCAGATTGGGTGGAGAGTCTCTTTGAAGAGCAATTATCAAGTCTTGCCACAAATTCTCAATTGGATTTGGGTCTGGACTTTGAATGGGCCATTCTAACACATATATATGCTTTGCTCTAAACCATTCCATTGTAGTTCTGGCTGTATGTTTTGCATCGTTGTCCTGCTGGAAGGTGAACCTCCGCCTCAGTCTGGAGTCTTTTGCAGACTAGCTTTTCTTCTAAAATTGCCCTGTGTTTGGCTCGAACTATCTTCCCATCAGCTCTGACCAGCTTCCCTGTCGCTGCTGAAGAAAAGCATCCCCTGTTTCATGGTGGGGATGGAGTGTTCAGGGTAATGCACTGTGTTCGTTTTCCACCACACATAGCATTTTGCTTTTAGGCTAAAAAGTAAAGTTTTGGTCTCATCTGACCAGAGCACCTTCTTCCACATGTTCGCTGTGTTCCCTACATGGCTTCTCACAAACTGCAAATGGGACTTCTTATGGCTTTCTTTCAGCAATGGCTTTCTTCTTGCCATTCTTCCATAAAAGCCAGATTTGTGGAGTGCACGACAATAGGTTGTCCTGTGGACAGATTCTCCCACCTGAGCTGTGGATCTCTGCAGCTCCTCCAGAATTACCATGGCTGCTTCTCTGATTAATGCTCTCCTTGCCCGGCCTGTCAGTTTAAGTGCACGGCCATGTTTTTGTAGGTTTGCAGTTGTGCCATACTCTTTCCATTTTTGGATGATGGATTGAACAGTGCTCCGTAAGATGATCAAAGCTTGGGATATGTGCCGTCTATGCCTGGAAGCTTGCCGTTTAGGCCAGTTAGAGTAAATATAAGGTTCACTTTGGAAGGGTTAGCATGTATTTTAAACTGGGGGAGAGGTTAGATTCTTTCTTTTTATTATTTTTTTTATTTTTATTTTGCATCCCTACTGGGAGATTTGCCCTGGGGACTATGGTTACTGAGACTGAAAGCGAGGAAAATCCCAAATTTTATAGAGGTCACTAAAGGAAGAAGTAAGGGGAAATCTACCAATGGTGCATATTTTTTGGTAACAACGGTCTAAAGCAGGCCAAACACTAGTAGAATTTAGTTTGTACGAAATCATCATTTGTTTTTGACCACAGTGATGAGCAAATTAAAAGTAGCAGGATGAAGAATTTTTCTCGAACTGATGGATTTTTAACTGTGAATGTGATTTCTTTGGAGAAATTCTTTAACAAAATCAAATGTTAACAGAAGACTACATTTTGAAATACTTTTGAATGACGTTTGTTAAGTCATTAAATGTACTAATCAGATTTTTCATGCAAATGTTTGTAAAGAAGTCTACTAGTCAATTAATGAAGGCAGAATGTTTCACCATTGTATTATTGACCAGACCATGGCAACAAAAAAACATCAACTCATCAAAAATCTATATCCAGCGAATACATAAACCTCTTATTAAACAAATAAAAAGACCATATTATGTCCATAAACATGGGTGAATAAATTACACCCCAACACAGTTGGTCTTTTTGTTTGTTTAATAAGATGTTTATGCATAGCTAGATTTTTGATGAGTTGATGTGTTTTTTTTTTACATTGTCTTGACAATAATATAATGGTCATCGCTCTACCTTTTTCAAAAAATTCACTGTTTCGAGTGTTGTCAGACACTTGCAGGAGTAGCTGCATCACCTTAAAGAGGAGCTCCACCTTAAAAAAAAAAAAAGTTTAAAAGCCAGCAGCTACAAATAATGCAGTTGCTGACTTTTAATAAATGGACACTTACCTGTCCCAGGGTCCAGCGATGTCAGAAGCCGATCAGTCGCTCGGCTCTCGGCTGCCCCGGCCACCATCCTCAGTCAGGGAGTCGGGAAGTGAATCGCTGCGGCTTCACTGCCCGGTTCCCTACTGCGCATGCGCGAGTCGCGCTGCACCTCTGCACTGGTCCCTGTTGTGTTCCGGGAACTGTGTGTTTCCCAGAACACAACGAGGAGGGGTGGGGTTGGGCATTTGCCGATATTCTGCTGCTGTCTAAGCCCGGAAGTGGCTGCAGTTACCTGCATTAGACAGGTATCTGCACCCCCCTTCCCCCTGAAAGGTGCCAACTGTGGCACCGGAGGGGGGGAGGAATCCGATGAGTGGAAGTTCCACTTTATTTCATGAAATCTACTAGCGTATGGCCAGCTTATAATGGGCATTACCCCACTTTGGTGAGATTTCCTCTGATATCCTGTGTTTTTTTTTTTTTTTCCTGATCTCCAGGGCAGGAAATGAAGGAAAATATACCCAGTGGGGGGGGAAAAAAATCAAAGATTAACTTGATAAAAGTTTAACCCTTTGTCACTATTATTTAGCACTCTATTCAAAACGTAAAAATAATATAATAATAATTTTATGTATGGATGCTAAAAAAAAACCTATGTATTAATGATTACCTTTATTATTTGAAAGGTTGTTTTACTTTAACTTTGAAAGCTAGTTTTAAAGGAATTGTGCCACAAGATTTGTTTTGATATTTGGCAAATAAATGCCTTTTGTGTTCTCTTTTCCCTTCTCTTCTTTGTGCTGTGTGGCCTGGACCCTTTTGTTTTAATCCTTTAATCATGAAAAATGTTGGCCATTGCAAGGTAAGAAGCCATATATTCTTCTAAATACAACCTATCTAATGACCAAGTTTTTTGTTGTCCTGCTCCGCACAGTTCACAGTATACTGATAATTCAGAGTCCAACAATTTTGCCACAGTGGAGAAACCATTAGACGCTATTCTTGACCAGACTGACCATGGGAAGGAAAGTCTAATTTCTGACTTTGCTTCTTGTCTGTCTTTATCTGACCTGATAAATGAAAGTTCACATTCAAACCTTAGTAGTTCAAAAACTGCTTTTTCTGAGAAGAGTCTATCTGAATTACTTTCACATCCAAAAGTGTCAGAGGGTTCAGGTCTGTCTGCAACTAAAGCTCTTGAAATAGACAAACACTCTAAGCATACAGCCGAGATTTCAAATTTAAAGGAATTGCAAATAGACCAATTAAATAGTGGATCTGTTCCTAAACACTCTGCACCAGAAAATCATGTCTTAAATGAACAGATTAATTTATTTGGCAGTCTAAGTTCATTTTTACATTCTGAGGATAGTATGTCTTCTGATGGAGAAAATTTGTCTGTTCCCAAATTTGGAAGTCCATCCCTGGCAGATCTGATCCTGGAGCATAAGGATGGGAATGTCCTTCAAGACCTTTGTATTGAATCTCCACAGAGGAATCCAGATGTAGAATTGCAGGCTGACTCTATTGTAGCATTTTCTCAGTTGTCGGATCTATGTGATACATTAAGTGATGTCCCATCATTGACAACATCCTTGTCATCTCTGGCTGTTACTCAGCCGACTGCTAAGTATCCACAGATTTCCCTGTCTGATCTAATTGCTGAAGTTGACAAGCCTGTTTTTGATGACTTAAATATGTTTCCTATGCCTTTGACTGAAACTGATTCAAATATTGATCTCCGCTCTCTCATTAGTAAACCTGTTGACGCTTATCCTCCTAGTCTTAACATGCAGTCAGCAGCTTCAGTACCTCTAGATTCAAAACATTCAAGTTACAGAAATTCTTACCCTCAAAAATTTTCTAAGAATTTTAAAAAACGTACCAATTGCGTAAAGACTTTAAAAGCCAGACCTTCTGCGTTTGCTTTAAGTTTATGTTATAGATACATTCCAAAACCATGCAGCAACACTGTCTTAATGCTTCATCAGGACCATGAGCATAATTCATCATCTGTAATTGGTAACCTGGGCCACCCAGCACTGATCCCTTTTGATTTTCAAACGCCTTCCCCTGATGACATTGTAAAAGAGAGCCAAAAAAAGGCCTTTGCAAGATAAAGCTAGCAATGTCTTTCAAAAACGATTTTCTTTTTTTTTTTCACTGTTGCTATTAATTTTACAGTGATTTTATGTACAGTTTTCCTAAAATGAGGGATATGTCTTCTTATATTTTAGAAAGTATTTTTATTTTTGTATTTCATCAGGGATTTTTAAGTGCTACTTTTAGATACTTATAATGTATTGGTTTGCCGGATCAATAGATGGTGCTTGCTGGTATTATGGATGTGCTGACTGAACTCTGCTACACAAGCATAATGTTTCCCAGGACTTTCTTTATAAAAACAGCTCAACTCATTTTAAACCAGCAGTTTTACTGATGAATAATTTTGTGAACATATGCTTATAAACTAATTTCAGTATTGAAAGTTACTTTTTACTGAATGGTTGTATTTGAAATAAAATGATTTTAATACAAAAGCACATTATTAATAGGTAATAGCATTTTAACAGTGTTTTCTTCCCGTAGGTACCTTTTTTTAATTGCAGTTGCTTGACATGTTAAAATATTTTTTATTTTTTGTGCACCTAGAATTGTTTTGATTTAGAGTTTTTTTTTTTTTTTTTTTTTTATATAATTACTTTTAAAAGACTTGGCTATTGGTAATGTCTGTTAAAGCTAAACTCCAGGCAAACGGCAAAATACAAAGTTAAATATACATATTTGTGTGCTATGTGCAAAAGTTGTTTTATTTCTATCTATCTAGGATCTGAGATTTACACAGTCCTGCCATATAGCACAGCCAGCTTGGTGAGCTGACTTTTACCTTATGCAGTTAAGAAACGCAACAAGGTCACTTCTTTTTCCCCCAGTCTGTTATTGGACAGTCACAATATTTAAAATCGCGCTAATCAAAAGTATATCGCGAAATATATTGAATATGCTTGTAGTGTTGTGACACACCTTACCAATAAACAAATCATATGTGTTAAAACAACAAAAGTGACACTTAACACATAATTTAAATCAAAAATCAAAAAAAGCAGTGACTGAATCCTTTACAAATTGTAAACTCCAAAAAAAGCACATATGAATTCTCCACCACCAAGTGATTTGATGACACTTTTCTGTGATACACCACACGGTAGTCTGGGACTCTTACCGAATCATGAGGACCAGGTAACTCTAGGATGGTCAATCAGGCAGGCAGAATAGCTCTGCGGGTTATATTGATGACAACCAAGCCTCCAGGATATTGGGGTAGTACCCTCCCCTCATGGCAGGATGTCCAAAATATCCAGGGGTAGGAAGTAATCATATAAACAAAAACTCCAATAGTATAATACCGTAAGGATAAATTTATGAAAAAAAAAAAAAAAGCCAATTGGCTACTTACAAAAGATCAAAACAAGATATGCGTTGGATAAAAGCAATTGCCGGCAAATGAACAAAGCATGCACCCGGGATCACGTGGGGCGTGATGGCGTCAGCGCGTAGCACCGCCCCGACATGTTTTGTCATGTTTTATCACATGTGACGTCTTCCTGGGGAAGACGTCACATATGACGAAACATGTCGGGTGGTGCTACGCGCTGATGCCATTGTGCCCCACATGATCCCGGAAGTTTGGGTGTATGCTTTGTTCGTTTGCCGATAATTGCTGTTAACCAATGCACATCTTTTTTTCACTGTCACGTAAACTAGTGCGGTCTATCCCTCCTTTTTATGCACTTTTATTGGACAGTGAAGGAGCAGCAGGACTGCTGTTCAAAGGAGGCATGATACTTGCCAAATTTGGGTATTTGTACTATTGGTATTTAAACTACCTCTGACTTTTTAAAAATAAATATGTAACCATATTGTGTTTTTTGCATAACTGCCTAGAGTTCAGCTTTAATTTACAGCTTTGTGAGTGTAATTTCTGGGCATGCAGATATGTAGAATGTTTGCTGATTCTGACCTACACAAAATAGGGTGCATAACATGTACCTCAGGGCAGCATATTAGGTCTAGTGTTAAAGTGGTTGTAAAGGCTGAAGGTTTTTTACCTTCATGCATTCTATGCATGAAGGTAAAAAACCTACTGTGTGCTGCTCCCTTCATTGCCCCCCTAATACGCCCCTGATCCCCCTCTTAATCCAGCAATGTGCACCAGGGTCTTGTCTCCATAGGACTCCCTCTCCGACAGCAGAGGGAGCCATTGGCTCCCACTGCTTTCAGTCACAGCCAGTGAGCCAATGAGGAGAGGGGGGGGCGAGCAGCGCCTCGATAAGTCTTATGGACACATAGAGCAAGGTTCAGGAGTGAGCATGCACCAGTGCCCCATAGCAAGTGGTGTGGGGGAGAAGTCAGGAGCAGCGGCAGGGGACCCGAGAAGAGGAGGGTCAGGACTGCTCTGTGCAAAGCCATTGCACAGAGTGGGTAAGTATGACGTATATGTTTTTTTTTAAAGCCGAATCTTTAATACCACTTTAAGTTACTTTACAATCGGATATGTCATTATTTCAGAAATTTGCTTTGAAACAACAAGCATTAGGACACTGTTGACTTGGGCTACTGTTTCAAAGAACAGATTCATTTTAGATGTCCAAAAAAGGGCATGTTGACATATGGGGACCAAAGCGCTGTCTATATTCTTACTGTTAAACATAATGAAAGATGTAGGATAGTAATCTGAGAATTTATACTCCTTTCAGGTTTGTTTTATGTTGTTGATTCCATGGCTGGGTTCCTATCTTGGCTTAATGTGGTAGTAAACTGTGTTTTATTATTTTACCCACAGATAAGCTTATAATAAAACTTACCTGTAGGTAAATTGAATATCTCCTAAACGTGCATCGTTAAGGAGATATTCTAGCGATCAGCAGCCGGTGAAGTCACCGGCACATCCGCTCTGAAGGAACGGCATGCCGTGCCGTTCTTTTTAGTGCTGCATGTCGCGGCCGAGACTCCTACTCGCATGGGCAGAAGTGACGTAATCGCGGCTCTGCCAATCAGAAGGTCGGAGTCTGCAAACCCGGTAGGAAGACCAAGTGAAGTTGGAAGCCTCTGCAGAGCTGTGTCTTTCCTAATGTGCTAGTAACAACTTCCCTTTGGGATTAATAAAGTATTCTTTATTCTGTAGTATGTGATGCATTCTAGCACATTATAATATTGCCTTGCAGGGTGAAGCTTTTTTTTTTTTTCCTTTCTACCGTTTTAAGATCAGTTTGCGGTGGTTGTTTAAACCAGCAAATGTATTTAAAATGCTGTAAGATATTTTGGTGTGATATAATATTAGGGGTAATGTGGGACTAAAATTACGCAAATTTAATTTAGCCATTATTCATGGTTCTTTGAATAACCTAGACGAGGCTGCTAAAGGAAAAAAAAAACCTGGTGCATAAATGGGTAAGTTACCCAATGGTGAAAACAGATGCCTTGCTGCATTAGAAAGGCTACATTTGGTTGAATGCTTCTAGTGTTTATCAACTATGGTCCTCAGATAACCACAACTGCCCATGTGATTTTTATCTGATTTTGGACAGGTAATTTGATAATGGCTTGTCTAAGTGATTACTTGTCTTAACTCGGAACTAATGCTTCTTTACTTAAAAATACTTTTTTGCTAGTTTATTTAAAAAAAAGAAAAAAAAAAAAAAAAGAAGAAAAAAACAACAACCTGCAGGAGAAGACTGCTTATACTTGTCCAGATGGATGTTCTTCAAGTGTTTGCTCTGTTGTAGAATGTTCAACATCCAACACACTTTAGATGTGTCAGGTGCTTGGTCCGACTGTTCTGTGGTTTTTACTGCTGGCTGCTATGCCACAATGGGGCACAGTAGGGAAGTAGCAACTTGCAGGTGGAACCACAGTGCACAGAGAGGGACTAAGCCTCCGAAGTGTGTTGGATGTTAAAAACTCTGCCAGTGGCTTTGGTCTGCCAAAAAATGAATATTTGAGGAACAGCTGGTTGGACAGGTGAGCATAACCTATTTTTTTTTTTTTAATTAGAGCTTGTGTTGTGTTTTTGTTAATCAACAAAAGTCTTTTTGAAGCGGTATTAAACTCAAAACCAAAAATTTACTATATTGCAGCTCACCCATCATTTAGATTTGATGGCTGCATCTGTTTTCTTTTCTAGCCTTTTTCACCTGGTGATCTGGCCAGTAACACACCTCCTGTTTTAGAGTTCCTACACTGGTTCCTACACAAGGGAGCACGTGGGAGGGGAGTGTTAGATGTACTAGCACAGTGGTTCTCAACCTTCTAGTGCCGTGACCCCCTGATAAAATTTCCCAAGTTGTATGGACCCCTAACAGCAAAATTATTTTCGTAGCGTGGATTGTCAGCACCCAAGGCAAGACAAGTAATTTGCGCTCCTAAGACATTTAGCGCTCCCTGAGTCCTTTTAATGGCAACTATAATCACAGGTATTGTTACTCACTGTGTCTCCGGCTTCACTGTGTCTCCAACCTAGTAGCAGTGACACCTATGCCGAAATCAGGAGATTTCTCCCACTTCACATCCCTCACCAGTCAGCTGACTTCTAGTCTCTGCAGCCCAGCCATGCCGTGAACTGAATGGGGGCCTGCGAAGAGGCTGAGAGGGCGGCCGCAAGCTCCAGAAACAGCCTAGCTGGGCGGCCACAGGCTCCAGGAATAGCCCTGCTTGGTGGCCGCAAAAAGGCTGGGAGAGCAGTGCGGGCTTCAGGAACAGCCCAAGATTTGTGACCCCTGGCAAATCATCATTCAACCCCCAGGTTGAGAACCACTGTACTAGCAGATTCAGATACTCCAGCTCGTACTTTATAGGCATTTACAGCAAACAGTTTTTTTTTTTTTCATTTTGAAATAAAGATGTTTCATAAATGAATAAAACTGATCATTGTAAGCACCCCTGTCAGTGGCACAGCTTGTTCTGTTGAAAAACAACAGTCTTACTGGCTGGATCACCAGGTGAAAAAATAAAGGAAAGCGCCAAAAAAAGAAAGCTAAAGCAGCCACCACATCTAAAATTTGGTAAGGTGCAATATAAGGAATAAGAGCGGAGCTTCTCCTTTTGGGTGAAGTTCCACTTTACGTGTGTAGTTAAAGCGTTATTAAGCCCAACAGCAAACATGCAAGTTACCAATTCTAAAATGTGATGGCTGCATTAGTTTTCTTTTTTAGGCGTTCAATCTTCTATCTGGTGATCTGGCCAGTAAGTCTGTTGTTTTTCAAAAGAACAAACTTTCCTGCAGAAGTATCAACCATTTAACACAGATGTGGTGCTTACAATGACCAGCTTTTATTTATGTATTTATTTCAAAAGGAAAAACTGTTTGCTGTAGTTGCTTATAAAGTGTTAGCAGGAGTTTGGCTTTCATTTGTTATCTAAATCTGCTAGTAAATCTAACACTCCCCTCCCACCATCCTGACCATGCTGTTGGCCAAAGGTGTCCCTATGCTTCTTAACCACTTAAGCCCCGGACCATTTGGCTGCCCAAAGACCAGAGCACCTTTTGCGATTTGGCACTGCGTTGCTTTAACTGACAATTGTGCGGTCGTGTGTCATGGCTCCCAAACAAAATTGATGTCCTTTTTTCCCCATAAATAGAGCTTTCTTTTGGTGGTATTTGATCACCTCTGCGTTTTTTATTTTTTGCGCTATAAACAAAAAAATGGCGACAATTTTGAAAAGAACGCATTATTTTTTTACTTTTTGCTATAATAAATATCCCCAAAAAATATATAAAAAAACATATTTTTCCTCAGTTTAGGCTGATACGTATTCTTCTACATATTTTTGGTAAAAAAAATCGCAATAAGCGTTTATTGGTTTGCGCAAAAGTTATAGCGTCTACAAAATGGGGTCTAGTTTTATGGCATTTTTATTAATTTTTTTTTTTACTAGTAATGGCGATTTTTTTCATGACTGCGGCATTATGGCGGACAGATCGGACACTTTTGGCGCGATTTTGGGACCATTCACATTTATACAGCGATCAGTGCAATTAAAAATGCATTGATTACTGTGTAAATGAGACTGGCAGTGAAGGGGTTAACCACTAGGGGGCAGTGAAGGGGTTAAGTGTGTCCTAGGGAGTGATCCTAACTGTGGGGGGGCGTGGCTATGTGTGACACGACACTGATCACCGCTCCCGATTACAGGGAGCGGTGATCAGTGTCCTGTCACTAGGCAGAACGGGGAAATGCTTTTTACAATAGCATTACCCTGTTCTTCCTCTCCGTGAGACGATCGAGGATATTACCACGGACATAGAGTCCGCGGGACCCGCGATCACACTCGCGGAGGTCGCGGCACGCTCGCCTGCAAACCACTTCTTAAAGGGCAACGTACAGGTACGTTAATCTGCCTGTACGTGCCCTTCTGCCAACGTATATCGGTGCGAGCCGGTCGGCAAGTGGTTAATCCAGAGTGGGGGCACTCTAATACAAGAGGTGTGTTACTGGCTAGATCACCGGGGGAAAAAAGAAAACTGATTCAGCCACCACAAGGATTGGTAAGCTACGACATTACATTTTTGGTTTTGTATTTATTACTACTTGAAAGTGAACTTGCAATAAGGAAGACATGGTAAAGATCATTATTTTCGTCTGTTTTTTTTTTTTTATTAAACCCAGCAGGGATGGTGCCATCTTTGTTCAGGCATCATCCTGCTCCATGGCTGGCACAATCATGTAATTGCCTGTGTAGCAGTTGCTATATTTCTGACACTATATACACATCTCTCACATATCAGCCAGGTAAGTGGGTACTGGAGGAGAGTAGACTGAGAATTAAGGATGAGCTGAACACCCCCCAGTTCGGTTCGCAGCAGAACATGTGAACAGGCAAAAAATTTGTTCGAACACGCGAACACCGTTAAAGTCTATGGGACACGAATTTTAAAAAATCAAAACTGCTAATTTTAAGGGTTAATATACAAGTTATTGTCATAAAGTGTTTGGGGACCCGGGTCCTGCCCCAGGGGACATGTATCAATGCAAAAAAAAGTTTTAAAAACGTCCGTTTTTTTAGGAGCAGTGATTTTAATAATGCTTAAAGTGAAACAAATAAAGTGAAATATTCCTTTATATTTCGTACCTGGGGGGTGTCTATAGTATGCCTGTAAAGTGGCGCATGTTTCCCGTGTTTAAAACAATCCCTGCAGAAAATGACATTTCTAAAGGAAAATAAGTCATTTAAAACTACTAGTGGCTATAATGAATTATCGGGTCCCGGCAATACAGATTAAAGTCATTTTAAAAAAATGGCATGGGATCCCCCCAGTCCATTACCAGGCCCTTTGGGTCTGGTATGAATATTAAGGGGAACCCCGAACCAAAATTAAAAAAAAAAATTGCATGGGGGTCCCCCCAAATTCCATACCAGGCCCTTCAGGTCTGGTATGGATATAAAGGGGAACCCTGCGCCAATTTAAAAAAAAAAATGGTGTCCCTCAAAATCCATACCAGACCTAAATCTGGTATGGATTTTAAGGGGAACCCCGCGCCAAAATTTTTAAAAAATGGCGTGGGGTTCCCTCCAAAAATCCGTACCAGACCCTTATCCGAGCACGCAACCTGGCAGGAAAGAGGGGGGGACAAGAGAGCCCCCCCCTCTTTCAGGTCTGGTATGGATATTAAGGGGAACCCTGCGCCAATTTTTAAATGGCATGGGGTTCCCCCCAAAAATCCATACCAGACCCTTATCCGAGCACGCAACCTGTCAGGCCGCAGGAAAAGAGGGGGGTGAGAGAGCACCCCACCCTCCTGAACCGTACCAGGCCACATGCCCTCAACATGGGGAGGGTGCTTTGGGGTAGCCCCCGAAAGCACCTTGTCCCCATGTTGATGGGGACAAGGTCCTCATCCCCACAACCCATGCCCGGTGGTTGTGGAGGTCTGCAGGCGGGGTGCTTATCGGAATCTGGAAGCCCCCTTTAACAAGGGGACCCCCAGATCCCGCCCCCCCTATTTGAAATGGTAATGGGTAGAGTGTACCCGTACCATTTCACAAAAAAGTGTCAAAATGTTAAAAAAACCACAAGACACACCTTGGGACAAGTCCTTTATTAAAAAATAAAAATGTCCCACGAGGTCCATTCATCTTCTTCTATTGCTCCACCGACGGACTGAAAAATAATTTTAAAAAATCCGCCTCCATGGGAGGCTCCTGCCATCTGACACGTCCTCGCAGGTTACAGTTCTTATATGACTGAGGGGGGGGCCACAAGGTGACGTACCTGGGTGACACCGCCCCCTCTAATGCATGGGAGAGTTCCCCATGGCTTTCCTTGGGCGTCAGAGGGGGGTGGGGCCACCCGGGTACGTCTGTTATATAAGAACTGTCACCTGTGAGGGCGCGTCAGACGGCGGGAACCTCCCATGGAGGCGGATCGGTGGCGGGTTTTTTTATTTTTATTTTTCGGTCCGTCGGCGGATCGATAGAAGAAGATGAATGGACTTCGTGGGACACTTTTATTTTTTTTATTTTTTTAATAAAGGACTTGTCCCAAGGTGTGCCTTGTGGTTTTTTAACATTTTGACACTTTTTTTGTGAAATGGTACGGGTATAATCTACCTGTTGCCATTTTAAACAGGGGGTTGCCTGATCTGGGGGTGCCCTTGTTAAAGGGGGCTTCCAGATTCCGATAAGCCCCCCACCCGCAGACCCCCACAACCACCGGGCAATGGTTGTGGGGATGAGGCCCTTGTCCCCATCAACATGGGGACAAGGTGCTTTCGGGGGCTACCCCAACATGGCGGCACAGTGGTGTAGTGGGTAGCACTCTCGCCTAGCAGTAAAAAGGGTCGCTGGTTCGAATCCCAACCACGACTCCACCTGCCTGGAGTTTGCATGTTCTCCCTGTGCCTGCGTGGGTTTCCTCCGGTTTCCTCCCACACTCCAAAGACATGCTGGTAGGTTAATTGGCTTCTGTCCAAAATTGGCCCTAGTATATGAATGGGGACCTTGGATTGAGAGTAGGGACTGATGTGAGTTTGGGATGTACAGGGTTAGGGACAATTGTAGACACACACCAACACTCAGGTTGAACTGGATGGACTGGCGTCTTTATTCAACCTTACTATGTAACTATGTAAGGTACTTTGGGGGGCTACCCCAAAGCACCCTCCCCATGAGGGCATGTGGCCTGGTATGGTTCAGGAGGGGGGGGAGCTCTCTCGTCCCCCCTCTTTTCCTGCGGCCTGCCAGGTTGCGTGCTCGGATAAGGATCTGGTATGGATTTTTGGGGGGACCCCCACGCCATTTTTTTTCAATTTTGGTGCAGGGTTACCCTTAAAATGAGGTCTGGTATGGATTTTGAGGGGGACCCCTACACCATTTAAAAAAAAAAAAAAAAATTGGCGCAGGGTTCCCCTTAATATCCATACCAGACCTGAAGGGCCTGGTGTGGAATTTGGGGGGATCCTCACACAATAAAAAAAAAAAATTTTGGTTCAGGGTTCCCCTTAATAGTCATACCAAAACCAGAGGGCCTGGTAATGGACTGGGGGGGGGGATCCCATGCCGTTTTTTTCAATGACTTTTATCTGTATTGCCAAGACCCGACAATCAGTTTTAAATGACTTTTTTTCCATTAGAAATGTCATTTTGTGCAGGGACTGTTCTAAACATGGGAAAAATGCGCCACTTTACAGGCATACTATAGACACCCCCCAGGTACGAAATTTAAAGGAATATTTCACTTTTATTGTTTCACTTTAAGCATTATTAAAATCACTGCTCCCGAAAAAACGGACGTTTTTAAAAAAATTTTTTGCATTGATACATGTCCCCTGGGGCAGGACCCAGGTCCCCAAACACTTTTTTTGACAATATTATGCATATAAGCCTTTAAAATTGGCACTCTTGATTTCTCCCATAGACTTTTAAAGGGTGTTCTGCGGCTTTCGAATTTGCCGCGAACACCCCAAATTGTTTGCTATTTGGCGAACACCCGATATTCAAGTCGAACGTAACATCGGGCTCATCCCTACTGAGGATTGCTTTCTAGTTCCCTCTAGAAAACTAGTGACATTCTGCCACATTGCACTTAAGCCTTGGAACAGCCACATGACTGACGCTCAATTACTGCTTTTTAATAGTAAATATTTTTTTCTTACAAATGTATACTGTTGCTGAATATTATGACGTATCAGGAATTTAATGATGCAACTTTGTAAAGTTAAGTATAGGCTTGTTTTTAAAGTCTTGTTTTAAGCATGGATGTATATAATGGTATGCATTGAATGTGAACTGTCTTAAGGGTAGCTATGCTTTTGAATCATTGGAAGGGTCAGTCCATGAGCCACGGCCTTTATATTCAACAGTATTTCTACGTTTTGCATACAGTTTTTAAAATAATTACAACAAAACTGTTCTTACAATCTTTGAGCAAATCTATTTTAATGAATGTATCTTTAAAATGTGATCCTTGTTTGCTAACGAAATACACACTTAATAAAAGGTGCGGAGAAATTTCCAATTTTTCATATACAATGAAAGTTATTTGATTGATGTTTATTTTTTTTCCTTTCTGTTGCTGCTTTCAGTGCAGTTTGTGGTAACTGTAGTATTCATAAAGTGCACATAGAATAATGAATGCTTTGGACCTCATGCATACTGGGTTGTTTAGCCCTTCTGCATGAGATGCTGGTGTCTTTGTGCGGCACAGGCGCACCATGTAGCCCCCCCGCTGGCAGCCTCCAAAACTCTAAGAGGCCTAAAGTTGCTGTGGGTGGACAGTGCAATGATATATATACGTCCAGCGATGAGTGATTAGAAGGCATTACAGGCATTTGTCCCTGGGTGCATACTGCCCTAAGTGGTAGTACCAATCAACCGCAGCAGCTTGCAGGCTTCTGGCAGTGAGATTTGACAATGCACCTGTGCCTTTCACCCACACAAAGTATTTGTATGTATGGTAAAACTGGTAAACTGCCCATTCCATTACCTGCTTCCCACTTGGCCAGTGTATGTACATATCCGGGTGGGTGCTCTGTTGTTCTGGGAGGACATACCCGTACACACAATGGTGTGATCTGTGGCACAGTGGATAAAAGTTCTGGGTACCAGGTACCATATGATCTCTGTGAGCAATCGCATGTCCACTAGTAAATAACTAATCAATGGCATCCATTCATGATAGCATTTTTTACTATTGTGATCTCTATGATTGATCACAGTGATCACCTGGTACAGGGCTAATCACAGTGGACCAGTACCATGTAATAGCTGTGGCTAGTCACAATGGTAAACAAGGAATCATGAATGGAAGCTATTTATGACAGTTAAAATGATTGGGTTTTACAGTAATCATCACTGTAATAAGCACCCAAATCTCGATTATCTCCCCCTCTCTATGGTGACATTGCACAACTGTGGTGACAGTATGTATAACAAAAAAAAACAACCTTTTTTATTACATACTGTCATCAGTCAGTGTCCCTAATAATCGCCACCCACTCATATTGTCCCTGATCACCGCCCCACCAGTCACAGTGTCCCTGATCGCCTCCCCACCAGTCACAGTGTCCCTGATCGCCTCCCCACCAGTCACAGTGTCCCTGATCGCCTCCCCACCAGTCACAGTGTCCCTGATCGCCTCCCCACCAGTCACAGTGTCCCTGATCGCCTCCCCACCAGTCACAGTGTCCCTGATCGCCTCCCCACCAGTCACAGTGTCCCTGATCGCCTCCCCACCAGTCACAGTGTCCCTGATCGCCTCCCCACCAGTCACAGTGTCCCTGATGGCTGCCCCACCAGTCACAGTGTCCCTGATGGCTGCCCCACCAGTCACAGTGTCCCTGATGGCTGCCCCACCAGTCACAGTGTCCCTGATGGCTGCCCCACCAGTCACAGTGTCCCTGATGGCTGCCCCACCAGTCACAGTGTCCCTGATGGCTGCCCCACCAGTCACAGTGTCCCTGATGGCTGCCCCACCAGTCACAGTGTCCCTGATGGCTGCCCCACCAGTCACAGTGTCCCTGATGGCTGCCCCACCAGTCACAGTGTCCCTGATGGCTGCCCCACCAGTCACAGTGTCCCTGATGGCTGCCCCACCAGTCACAGTGTCCCTGATGGCTGCCCCACCAGTCACAGTGTCCCTGATGGCTGCCCCACCAGTCACAGTGTCCCTGATGGCTGCCCCACCAGTCACAGTGTCCCTGATGGCTGCCCCACCAGTCACAGTGTCCCTGATGGCTGCCCCACCAGTCACAGTGTCCCTGATGGCTGCCCCACCAGTCACAGTGTCCCTCAGAATTTACCGTTCAGGAGTGTGTTGCGTTCAGACTACAGGGATCAGGAGTGCGTTGCCCTCAAAATGCAAGGATCTGGAGTGCGTTGCGCTCAGAATGCAGGTATGTGGAAGCGTTGCGCTCAGAATGCAGAAATCCAGAGTGCGTTGCGCTCTGAATGCAGGGACCTGGAATTTGTTGCTCTCAGACTGCAGGGTCCCGGAGTGCGTTGCGCTCAGAATGCAGGGTCCCGGAGTGCGTTGCGCTCAGAATGCAGGGTCCCGGAGTGCGTTGCGCTCAGAATGCAGGGTCCCGGAGTGCGTTGCGCTCAGAATGCAGGGTCCCGGAGTGCGTTGCGCTCAGAATGCAGGGTCCCGGAGTGCGTTGCGCTCAGAATGCAGGGTCCCGGAGTGCGTTGCGCTCAGAATGCAGGGTCCCGGAGTGCGTTGCGCTCAGAATGCAAGGATCAGGAGTGCGTTGCGCTCAAAATGCAGGGATCAGGAGTATATTGCACTCAGAATGCAGGGTCCAGGAGTGCGCTACGATCAGAATTCAGGGGGGTGATGTGAAGGGTGGCAGAGGACACTGCTATGGGGGTGACCCTGCCCATAAGTGTCCTCTGCCTCTTCACATCACCCCCCCTCCGCACACACACACCCTTTTCCTTATAGCAGTAACCTCTGGCCACCCTTCCCACCCATAGCAGTGTCCTCCCTGTGTACACAACCAAGACCAAGAGTCAGCACAGTTCTGGACAGAGGGCACGAGTTGGCAAAGTGACTTTCATATTAGCAAGCTGGTGATTGGTTGCTTAGGACCACTCTGTGTCCTAGCAAATAATCACGTGCTGTTTAAATTAAAAAGTTATTTTGGCCAGCTCCTCCCACCCTCCGTCCTGAGCTGTGCTGCCTCCCGCTCTCCGCTGTTCACTGATTACAGCGGCGGAGGAGGATGAGAGAGACTGGAACATAGAAGGCACAGCGGAGGAGGAGGCTGGGTGGAGAGAGAAGGACCGCCACCTAGAAGGTGGAGGTCAGCGGCGCAGGAACCTGCCCGTGATCAACAGGTAGACTGCGATCAATGGGTTGCCGCCCCCTGCTCTAGAAAAATTTTGGCTTCTAAACTTGCATCCGAAGGTAGCTTCAGGTAGTTTAACTATGAATAAGTATTCTTGAACTGAAGGCGGTTCTTCTCCCTACAGTTAACAAATGACAAAGTGCAAGAGAGCTCCAGATTGTTACCTGTCAGTAGATGTGGTCCTTTGACAATATTTATTTATGGCAATTGCTTTTTTTTTAGGATACCATTCTTCTTCCCCCTACATGTGCACTTTTACGTACATTATATAATTTTGCTTTGTAGGTATTCTCTAGAGGATGTGGCTTCTCTCTGTTGTGTTAGCAGTGAGCAGTTCACTTTTTATATACCATTACACCTACTCTGGAAAGTCTATGACACTTCAGCTTTCATGTGAACATGCATAAACATACTAAGTAGCCTATACGTAGCTACAGGTTAAAGTTTTGACAAACCTCAACAGATAAATATCTGTATGCTTTGCAGCAGTTTTAGTATTATTTTCCAGTCCTGTTTATGTTGACTTTGTGAAGTTCCGATGGGTCTTTTTGTTGCTTTCTATTGTTTATGCACACATAGTTGAATGCATAACTTTTAATTTGGACCAGATGATTTGCTGTTTAACCACTTAAGGACCAGAAGGATTTACCCCCTTTTTCGATACGGCATTGCGTCACTTTAAGACCCCTTTCACACTGGGGCATTTTTCTGTCGCTTTTGGGCTAAAAATAGCACCTGAAAAGCGCCTGAAAAATGCTTCCCCTGCACCCCCAGTGTGAAATCCTGAGTGCTTTCTCACTGGAGCGGTGCGCTTGCAGGACGGTGAAAAAAAAAAAAAAAAAAAATCCTGCAATCAGCATCTTTCGGGTGGTGGAGAAGCATTGTATACACTGCTCTTCCATCGCTCATGAATGGGCACTGCTGCCAAAGTGCCTGAAAAGCGCATCGGCAGTGGCGCTACACGGGTGCATTTAACCCTTTATTTGGCCGCTAGCAGTGGTTAAATGCGCCCCGCTAGTGGCCAAATAGCGCCGGTAAAGCCCCGCTAAAACTAGTGGCGTTTTACCATCAATGCCCGCCTGCCCCAGTGTGAAAGCAGCCTGACAATTGCGCGGTCATGGGAAGCTGTACCAAAACAAAATTGATGTCCTTTTTTCCCCACAAATAGAGCTTTCTTTTGGTGGTATTTGATCACCTCCTGCGGTTTTTATTTTTTGTGCTATAAACAAAGAAAAAGACACAATATTGAAAAGAAAAATATATATATTTTTTTACTTTCTGCTAATGTGTGTGTGTGTGTGTGTGTATGTATATGTGTGTATATATGTGTATATATATATATATATATGTGTGTGTGTGTGTGTGTGTGTGTGTGTGTGTGTGTGTATATATATATATATATATATATATATATATATATATATATATATATATATATATATATATATATATATATTCAGTTTAGGCGGATATATATTCTTCTACATATTTTTGTTAAAAAAAAGAAAAAGAAATGTTCTTTTTTTTTTCTGTGCACACAAATGGGTAATTGCCACTCCTGTTAAATTTTGACAATCAAGCAGGCAGCAATAAAAAACAGTTGCTCCCACAACCACATAAATGTGCTGATGTGGATGTTATGTGTTTGAATTCTTGTATTGGACAAGGACTAATGAGATGAGTATGACACTGGTGTTGTTGGCAGCAAATGATTGACATGAGAGGCTGAATGATAAAGAAAGTAATGGTGTTAATATCATTTCTTGACTTCCACTGCGGTTTTGTAAGCAAAATAGCAATGCAAATTTACAACTTAGAAGTTCTATTTCTACTGTGGTTCTTTATACCTGTAGCTGGTATATTCAGTTTAGATTTGTTTTCCCTGTGGTGCTTTGGTCTACAATAAATGTGTATTTTAGAGGGATTTACTTTTATTTAAATCCCTGCTCCAGGATCAGTGTCATTTGAACAACAATAAAAGCTGTGCTTCCACTGTATGATACACGATTCAGCCGAAATATAATGCCATATATTAATAATCTCACCCACTACTCTGTCCAGCTAATTATATTCTAAGAAGAGCAGAGCTTCTTCCCTCCAGAATAATGCTGATGATTAAACAGTAACTGGATGGTGTTTTTCTTGAAGCGTTTTCCAGAACAAATCTGCTTTCTCAGACGTCTAGGGGATATCTTACCTATCAAGAAGTCCTATTAATATTCCATATTATACACATTTTTTAACTTATACATATTTACATTTCCATTGTATTTAAAAAAACTTATTTTACCAATCAAATATATTCCTATTTCAAAAATCTCCTTTCATGTTGTAAATGCAGCCTGTCTGTTGGCCGTCTCCTTCCACAACTTCCTGGATTCCCTGCATGCTTTATAGCTTTTCCTCTGCTGTTTTACAGTGCCTTGAAAAAGTATTCACATTCCCCTTGAAATTTTCCACATTTTGTCATGTTACAACCAAAAACGTAAATATATTTTATGTGATAGACCAACACAAAGTGGCAGATACTTGTGAAGTGGAAGGCAAATGATAAATGGTTTTCCAAATTTTATACAAATAAATATGTGAAAAGTGTGGCGTGCATTTGTATTCAGCCCACCTAAGTCAATACTTTGTAGAACACCTTTCACTGCAGTTACAGCTGCAAGTCTTTTTTTTGGGTATGTCTCTACCAGCTTTGCACATCTAGAGAGTGACATTTTTGCCCATTTTTCTTTGAAAAAAAGCTAGCTCTGTCAGATTGGATGGAGGGAGTCTGTGAATAGCAATTTTCAAGTCTTGCCACAGATTCTCAATTGGATTTAGGTCTGGACTTTGATTGGGCCATTCTACCAAATTAATATGCTTTGATCTAAACCATTCCATTGTAGTTCCGGCTGTATGTTTAGGGTTGTTGTCCTGCTGGAAGATGAACTTCCACCCCAGTCAAGTCTTTTGCAGACCCTAACAGGTTTTCTTCTAAGATTGCACTGTATTTGGCTCCATCCATCTTCCCATCAACTCTGACCAGGTTCTTTGTCCCTGTAAAGAAAAGCATCCCCACAACATGATGCTGCCACCGCCATGTTTCACTGTGGGGATGGTGTGTTCAGGGTGATGTGCAGTGGTCGTTTTCCACCACACATAGCGTTTTGCTTTTAGGCCAAAAAGTTACATTTTAGTCTCATCTGACCAGAGCACCTTCTTCCACATGTTTGCTGTGTCCCCCACATGGCTTCTCGCAAACTGCTAACGTGACTTCTTATGACTTTTTTTTTTTTTTTTTTTTTTCAACAATGTCTTTCGATTTGCCACGCTTCCATAAATGCCAGATTTGTGGAGTGCACGACTAATAGTTGTCCTGTGGACAGATTCTCTCTGCAGCTCCTCCAGAGTTACCATGGGCCTCTTGGCTGCTTTTCTGATTAATGCTCTCCTTGCCCAGCCTGTCAGTTTAGGTGGACAGCCATGGCTTGGTAGGTTTGCAGTTGTGCCATACTCTTTCCATTTTCAGATGATGTGCTCCGTGAGATGTTCAAAGCTTGAGATATATTTTTTATAACCTAACCCTGCTTTAAACTTCTCCACAACTTTATCCCTGACCTGTCTGGTGTGTTCCTTGGCCTTTATGATGCTGTTTGTTCACTAAGGTTCTCTAACAAACCTCTGAGGGCTTCACAGAACAGCTGTATAATGAGATTAAAATACACACAGATAGACTCTATGTACTAATTAGGTGACTTCTGAAGGCAATTGGTTCCACCAGATTTTAGTTAGGGGTATCAAAGTAAAGGGGGCTGAATACAAATGCACACCACACTTTTCAGTATTTTGTAAAAAAGTTTAAAAAACATTTACCATTTTCCTGCCACTTCACAATTATGTGCCACTTTGTGTTGGTCTATCACATAAAATGCCAATAAAATACATTAACGTTTTTGATTGTAACATGACAAAATTTCAAGGAGTGTGAATACTTTTTCAAGGCGCTGTATTGTTCATTTCTAAGGACTACGTTCCCCATGGTACATTGCTGACAGCAAGCTGTTATTCCTGTACTGACTACGCCTTTTGAAACTCCTCCCCTCAGCATATTTCAGTTAGGCCCCATACACACTATTAGATTTTCTAGAGATTTTTGTCTTCAGATTTACCAAAACCATTTAGTGCAAGGGCCTGCCTGATTGCATACAAATTGAAACTCTTATGCCGCGTACACACGGTCCGAATGTCCAACAACAAATGTTCGATGTGAGCTTGTCGGAAATTTCAACCGCTCCATCGGACATTTGTTGGAATTTCTGACAACAAAAATTTGAGAGCTGGTTCTCAAATTTTCCGACAACAAATTCCGATCGTGTTCATACAATTCCGACACACAAAATTCCACGCATGCTCGGAATCAAGCAGAAGAGCCGCACTGGCTATTGAACTTCATTTTTCTCGGCTCGTGGTACGTCACCGTGTTCTTGACGTTCGAAATTTCCGACAACATTTGTGCAACCGTGTGTATGCAGGACAAGTTTGAGCCAACATCCGTCGGAAATAAACCAGGATTTTGTTGTCGGAATGTCCGATCGTGTGTACAGGGCATAAAGGTTTGGCCTCATATTATATGGCTTTTGTAAATCTAAAGACAAAAATCTGCAGAACATTTAATAGTGTGTATGGGGTCTTAGGCTCTGTGAAATATGTGACACAGCAGTGCCTATTCACAGGGCATAGTGGATAAGTAAATTTTTGGGAATCTTCACAGAGTAAGTTTACAAAACTTCTTCAGGATCATTAAGATAAATAGGAATAGGCTATATATAATTGACATTCAATATGGGAATCAACATATCATTTTAGGTATGGATCATAGATACACTTTAATAAACTATCTCTGAGCTAAGCTCTCAAATGTGTGGTTTGGACCTCACACAGCCATTGGTTAAAAGCAATACGGACAATTTACTTTTGAATATCGTCATCTTTATGTAGTTTCCTTTTTTAAAGGTTATATCCACCCAAAACTGATTATGATTTTGGTTTGGATTGGATTCTCTGGTTCCATTTAGTAAAGTTGATTCTCTACCCTCAGCAGGGCTGTGCCAGACATTTCTAGGCCTTATCCGCAGCAGCTGTGTGACTTGACCATACTGGTTTCCTGTGGAATATCTTCGCAGGCAGATGGCAACAGAAGTGCTATCAAAATTCACATAACATTTATACCAGCACTTAATTTTAGCTGTAAAATAATAAATATAACTTCAATAATAATTAAAGTCTTTTCTTTTTGCTTTTAAAAGGGCTGCAAAACGGATAAAACACCTGTCACTTTTTGTGATATCCATGTTAACTTCCTCTCCTGTAGACACAGCGGACAGTCAGAGGATACATGTCCAACACAAGAGGAAACCTCTTCTTAAAGCAGACCATAGAGTTGAAAAACGAACAAAATTAGTGTTGATCGTTTGTTTTTGCATCATTAATGTGCCAGCTACAACATGTGATTTTCATGCCGCAATCGAAAATGCCTGATCCAACATGTTTTTTTTTTTTTTTTTTGAAGATCGAAACAATTGATGGCACAATCGTATGAGCCAATTTAGTTTTTCGATCGACACAACTTTCATTTTTCAACTCGTCTATGGCCTGCATAAGATGGTCATAGATGGATATCATTTAAAAATGAAATTTTGGATGAAAATTTTTAGAACATTTGTTCGAAAGATTTCATTTGCTTTTAACATTTGATTTTAGAATAATTGGACTTTAACAAACAACCAACCACATACACTATTAGACATGTTAGTGTGAGAATTTTTTTTCGAACCCGCTCCTTCGAATTTACTCGTCATTCCAATCAGAAACTAACGCTGATTTCACCCCACTGATGATGAAGAAAAACTAACAGACTTTGTTGGAATATTCTTTTCCCAAGAATTTCCATTTGAAATTCTACCCATCTATGGTCAGCTTTAGACAGCTGCTGCTGGAACAATATATACCTATTGAAAGATTTTCATTTTATTCCTATTCCAAAGGCCACTCAAAATATTGGATTTTCCCATGAGTTTTAGTTCTGATGACAATGGATACTGGGGAGCAGAGTGAATTTCATCAGGGGAGACACAAACTGAACTTAAAATATGACAGGGGTTTTAATCCTTTCCTATTGCCTGGGAAAACTGAAAAAAAATTGGCTCGGTACAGGGTGAAGTAGCTTTAGCTAAGTCTACAGGAAATAATTCTTATTAACTTAGGTAAAAATAGAACCCTTTAACGGTTCTTTTAGTGTTGAGATAGTATCTGTATTTGTTTTCAGGTATCCCAGGTACCAGAGGAGTCGGCAAAACACGTATCGATTGTGCTTTGTCATATTTTTTACTGTTTGTATAGAAATGTCACAGCTATAGACTTTATCCTCATTTTTTTAAATAGCCTAATCAACTTTAGTATTAGTGTTTGTTTCAGCAAGTTGAGCCACATTAATACTCCCTGGCTGTTTCCATGGAGGAAATATAAACATTGATACTTCTACAGTGACAACATACCTGCCTGATATGCTTTGCTATCAATGTTTTTATGAGGAACTGGCAAATGCCTACCTTTTATAAAAGGAGTTTTTTTTTTCTCTGTGATTTAAATAAATATTTTAATATACTACAACTCAATAGGAAACAAGCTTTTCCCATTGCTTCCTTTTTTCAATCTGGTCTTTGTTTATAGTACTTGAGTCTTATACTGTGTATTGTTCTACATCTGTACACCTTCATTTGTGGTCTTCCAAAAGTAGTCTGGAGAAATAAATAAAAAAAAAAAAGTCAGTGCAATGGTTTGCAAAGCTAAAATCACCATTATTTTTATACACATATAAAAATATTTAGTGCTTATAGAAAGCCATAAAATTATTATTATATTATACAGAATTTATATAGCGCCAATAGTTTGCGCAATGCTTTATAACATGAGTGCAAAAAAATGGGAAACAGTGAATATTATATAATAACTACACATCTATATTAACCCATTTAAGGCCATATAACACTTACAGTACCTCACAAAAGTGAGTACACCCCTCACATTTTTGTAAATATTTTATTATATCTTTTTATGTGACAACAGTGAGGAAATGAAACTTTGCTACAATGTAAAGTAGTGAGTGTACAGCTTGTATAATTGTAAATTTGTTGTCCCCTCAAAATAACTCATCACACAGTCATTAATGTCTAAACTGCTGGCAACAAAAGTGAGTACACCCCTAAGAGAAATTGTCCAAATTGGGCCCAAAATGTCAATATTTTGTGTGGCCTCCATTATTTTCCAGCTCTGCCTTAACCCTCTTGGGCATGGAGTTCACCAGAGCTTCACAGGTTGCCACTGGAGTCCTCTTCCACTCCTCCATGATGACATCACAGAGCTGATGAGAGACCTTGTGCTTTTCCACTATCCGTTTGAGGATGCCCCACAGATGTTCAATTGGGTTTAGGTCTGGAGACATGCTTGGTCAGTACATCACCTTTACCCTCATCTTCTTTAGCAAGGCAGTGATTGTCTTGGAGGTGTGTTTTGGGGTTATGTTGGAATACTGCCCTGTGGCCCAGTCTCCAAAGGGAGGGGATCATGTTCTGATTCAGTATGTCACATTACATGTTGGAATTCATGGTTCCCTCAATGAACTGTAGCTCCCCAGTGTCAGCAGCACTCATGCAGCCCCAGACCACGACACTCCCACCACCATACTTGACTGTAGGCAAGACACACTTGTCTTTGTACTCCCCACCTGGTTGCCGCCACACATGCTTGACACCATCTGAACCAAATAAGTTTATCTTGGACTCATCAGACCACAGGACATGGTTCCAGTAATCCATATCCTTAATCTGCTTGTCTTCAGCAAACTGTGGGCTTTCTTGTGCATCATCTTGAGAAAAAGGCTTCCTTCTGGAACGACAGCCATGCTGATCAATTTTTCTCGGTGTGCGGTGTATGGTCTGAGCACTGACAGGCTGACCCCCCCACCCCTTCAACCTCTGCAGCAATGCTGGCAGCACTCATACATCTATTTCCCAAAGACAACCTCTGGATATGACGCTGAGCATGTGCACTCAACTTCTTTGGTCGACCACGGCGAGGCCTGTTCTGAGTGGAACCTGTCCTGTTAAACCACTGTATGCTGTTGGCCACCGTGCTGCAGCTCAGTTTCAGGGTCTTGGCAATCTTCTTATAGCCTAGGCCATCTTTATGTAGAGCAACAATTCTTTTTTTCAGATCCTCAGCGAGTTCTTTGCCTGAGGTGCCATGTTGAATTTCCAGTGACCAGTATGAGAGAGTGAGAGCGATGACACCAAATTTAACACCCCTGCTCCTCATTCACACCTGAGACCTTGTAACACTAACGAGTCACATGACACTGGGGAGGGAAAATGGCTAATTGTACCTAATTTGGATCTTTTCACTTAGAGGTGTAATCACTTTTGTTGCCAGCGGTTTAGACATTAATGGCTGTGTGAGTTATTTTGAGCGGACAGCAACTTTACACTGTTATACAAGCTGTACACTCACTACTTTACATTGTAGCAAAGTGTCATTTCTTCAGTGTTGTCACATGAAAAGATATATTAAAATATTTACAAAAATGTGAGGGGTGTACTCACTTTTGTTTGATACTGTTTATGTGGCATCAAGAATGTGGCTGCATGCACTCCTGTTTCTGTGCTGGAAGCGGGCTTCCAGCACTGAGACCGAACTGTTACTGACAGCTCCAGGACTTGTTGAGAACTGGCTACCATTCATGTAATTACTCTTATTCGCCAATCACAGTGATCAGTGACCCCCCCCCCCCACCAGTGTTGTTTCTCCTCTTTGAAAGTCTTTTGAAAAAAGAAATATTAAGTAGATCAGGGCTTGATCTAGTTTAGCAAGTCAGCATTTGTGTCAGTATAAAGCTGGCCATACGTTATGCATTCTTTCCTTCAACCACGGATTGCTGCTCTGCTGCTGACAATAGCAGGTGGCAGGAATCCAAAAAAACCCCAAAAAACTCATGCTGGTTTGTACTGAAGTCGGTCGATAGATCAACTTTAGTACACCCAGCCTGTCCATAGATAACTTGAAGTTTGGCCCATTCCTGGTGAACCGCCCGAATCGATAGATCGACTTCAGTACACTCAGCTTGTTCATAGATCATTCAAAGTTTGGCCCATTGCTGGTGAACCGCCGGATTTCGATTGGTCTATGGCTGACTTAAGTGTCAGTTAGTGGCAGTGTTTGGGTCAGTGTGTGTTAGGTAGGAAAAAAAGGGTATTATATTTAGTGTCAGTGTGTTTAAGTAGGACAAAAAAACCCAAAATGTGTAATCTGTTTTTTACCCTACTATGCATACGAAGAACAAATAACACACATGTAGTATCGCTGCAGTTGTCAGAAGAAGGAAAATTTATTTTGAATGTTTTTTTGGTGGTGGGTAATGGTAGCGGTATAAAAATAAATGTTTTACTATTTTTGGACAGTTTTTCTTTGATAATAAAACAAAATCAGGAAATATCAATTGCCATCCTTCACTGTCTTTGAATACCACAGATAGAAGCAGTGCATGTGGCTTGATCTTTGGAGCCATGCCTGGATCCCATGCTGTGGGGCTGCCTGTAGTGTCGCTTTGTACACTGGATCCTGGCATTTGTGCTCACCTTGGCAGTACAACATGTGAAGTCAGCTGCAGGGTGATATACAGGTCTAAGGCCATGGTTCATTCCTAAAGGAATCCAGACCCTGAAGACCCTTTAGGGTTATGCCCACCATGACATGCAAAGCCCACTGTAAAAACCAGGGTTATGTTCACTTTTCACTGTACTCACTTTTCACTGTAAACTTTTTAAAATTGGCGATAAAAATCAACCACTTATAAGGTACTCCTTTAACCATGAGGAATTTGCTACAAGATATTCCCACAGGGGAATATTCTCAGGTGAACATTCGCTTTGCCAAAAACTCGCACAATTCTTTTTTTTTTTTCTTTTTTTTATATATTCTTTATTTTATTTTCAAGTAATACAAAAAAGTAACAAGGTACATATCTCCCTTCAGGGGAATATTAAGCACATTATGAACCAAGAATAATACATGGTTTTATCCCTCCCACCCATAACCCCAAAAAAAAACAAAAAACAAAAAAAACCAACACCCCCCCCCCCCATCCCCCAGTCTCCCTCTTTCTTTCCTCGCATCTTATCTGCTTCTGTGACTCCATCAACAATAGACTCTCCTCTGTTCTCTTGAAATTGAGCAATTTCTTCCATACCCTAAGGTATTTCTCTCATGTACCTTCTATTAGGTGTATTGACTCCTCTAAGGATCTCACCCACTCCACCCTTATTATCCAATCTTCCACATTTGGAGCTTCCGGGACTTTCCGGAAGCGTGGTATTAAAGCTTTCGCAGCATTCAAAAGAAACGGCACCAATAATCTGCTATATTGGGGTACTTCCACATCTACATCATGGAACAAGCACGTCCAGGTTTTTTTTTAATCTGTTCTCCCGTTATCTGTGCAATTTTACCTATGATTTTTTCCCAGAAGGGGTAGATTTTGGGGCAGTCCCACCATACATGCGCAAAAGTACCTACCTCCCCGCACCCCCTCCAACACACTGGGGGACTCTCTGACCTATATTCATGCGCCCTTTGGGGGGTCACATACCACCTTGCTATTAATTTATAGCTCATTTCATATGTCTGGGTTTCTCTTGCCGATGCATACACCATTTTGAGTATCTTAAGCCTATGATCCTCATCTCTCAAGGGCCCTATTTCTCTTTCCCACTTGTCCAGGTAAACAGGGAGCCCATTGTTTGCTTCATCTCTAAATATTTTATAGATTTTAGATATAGTGCCCGTTGTGGGGAGTGCCTCTCGAGGGAGTGCTTAATACTTTTTCTATTGCTCTTAGTTGACCTTTTCCCCTCAGTGGTTGTGGAAGAGAATGTGTGAAGTGCTGTAACTGTGCATATCTCCATTTATCCAGAGGTTTATTTCCCCATTCCCTCGTGATTTCTGTGTATGTGTAGAGTCTATTGCCCCTCATCACATCCTGTAGTTGTATTACCTCTTTTTTTGCCCACCTTGTAATCTGATCATTATGCACCCACCTATGTACCCAGGCCTTTAGCCTATCTGCTAGTATTTTGGCAAATATTTTTATATCAGTATTTAATAGCGAGATCAGCCTATAGCTACCTGGGGATGCTGGGTCCTTACCTTCTTTTAAGATGAGAGTAATATGGGCCAGGAGGGACTCCTCGAAGCGTCTCTCTCTCTCCCAAAGCATTTAGATAATTACAGAGTTTTGGTGCTAAAAATTTCAAAAATTTTTTGTAGTATAAGATGGAGTATCCGTCCGGGCCTGGGCTCCTCCCAAGGGCAGTATTACTTATTGCTCTTTCTACCTCCTCCTGCGAGATTGGGATCTCGAGGAGCTCTACCCCTCCTTCTGTGCCCTGGGAAGGTCTAGGCCCCGCAGGTACTCCCGAATATCCTCCTTTCTCCTTCTTCTTTCCTACCCACCTTATTTAGAGCGCTATAATAGGAGTGGAAAACTTTTGCTATTTTAGGGGAGGAGACTTCTAACCCACCTCCTTCATTTCTAATCTTGGGTATAAAGGTCTTGTTCTTTTTTTCCTTAACTCTCCTCGCCAACCATTTGCCTGATATTTTTCCTTATTTATGGTATCAAAAGCACATTTCCTACCCTGTTCTAGCAAATCTTCTAATTCCCTTCTTTTCCCTATTAGTTCTTGTCTATCGGGTATCCCCATTGGTCGCGTCCCTTGTTCAAGTTCTTGGATCTATTTATAAAGTAGTGACATTTTTTTTTTCCTGCTCCTATACTGATCAGGATCCCTCTAATATACGCTTTATGAGCCTCCCAAAGTGTAGCCGTAGATAGTCAGTCCGAGCGCCCCCAGATAGCTCCAATTTGGATTTTCACTGGGGCGTGATCAGATAATGTAATTGCTTTAATTTCTGCTGTCTTAAGATTTTGGATCAATTGATGTCCTATTAGGATGTAGTCTATCCTCGAGAATGATTTGTGAACCGGGGAATAAAAAGTATAGTTTCGTTTCTTTGGGTGGCATACCCTCCATGCATCCATTAGCTGGAGGCCCCTAAGTGTTCTCTTAAGTTCTTCTCGTTTATCAGATGTAGATTTGGAGGCATCACCTGAAGTATCGCGCCCTGGATCCATGCTACAATTCAGATCTCCAGCCACTATTAATTTCCCTTCTTTAAACCTCTCAAGCCTATTTAATACTCTCTTTAAAAATTTATCAGGGTTCCTATTTGGGGAGTATATATTCGCTATTGTACATGTCATATCAAACTGTTTCCCTTTTATGAAAAAATACCTTCCCTCTGGATCGGCCAGGCGCTCTCCCTCGACGAATATTGTTGTTCTATCAAATCCAATCGCAACACCCCTTGACTGGGATGATCTTGCATCCCCAAAAAACCACTTTGGGAACTGTTGTGTCGCCAAGCTATCTCCTGACTCATGTGTAATATAGGTCTCCTGTAAACAAACTACATTTGCTCCCAAATGCTGTAGTTTCCTGCTAACCTTTATACCTTTTTTTTTTGCAGTATTAAATCCACTTACTTTATATGTAACCAAATTTACAACCCCATAAATCACTCAGGTTGGCGCGTCCGACCGATCCAGCGATATACTCTGGGAGAAAAAAAAACACCCACATCAAACCCTTCCCCTGCCCTGCCCTCAACCCCCCCCCCTGTCCTCCCAAACCCCCCCTTCCTACCACCCCTTTTGTCTGGAACATATTGCCTGGCAGGCTGGGCAGACCCCCTATTTTGTTCAGTATATGGACCCTGGGGACACTCACCTGGTATTTCCCTATTGCCGTACTTCCCGGTGGGCTCGCACCAGCCACCCCTCAAAGCACACTCCAGACCCCCCCTCCCGCCCTGCGCTTACTACTTCCTTTACATATGGCTTTTGCTGTAATAATATCACTGATCCTCATAGCTGGCTAGGGCCCACTCCCACCCCCCACCCCCACCCCATCTCAACCTCTTTAGGGGGTGTGTCATTCCCTCCCCCTCACTCCAACCTGGCATATGGGGGGTGAAATATCCAGTTTACTACAGAAGTCCCCTAAATCTTCCGGAAATCTTAATACTGCAGATCGACCATTTTTCTTTCCAATCAGGCAGGCCGGGAACCCCCATTGGTAAGTTATCTCAGATGACCTCATAAGTTCAGTGAGGGGTTTCAAGAGCCTTCTTCTTGACAAAGTCTCAGCTGATAGATCTGCAAACACTTGTAAATCTACTCCTTTATAACCTACACCTGAGGAATTCCGCAGTTTTCCCATAATTTTTAATTTTTCTTATGCGTAATAAAAACTTCCTATAACGTCTCTTGGGCTCTCAGATCTATGTGTAGTGTACCGTGCAATCCTGTGGACTCTGTCTAATTTCAAAGGCTCTGTTAGTTCTCTTTCCAGAAGAGGGTTGAATAGATGTACTATTGTCATCAATTCCTCGCTCCTGTACTTCTCAGGGAGCCCTTTAATTCCCAGATTTTTATGGCGGCTGCGATTCTCGTAATCTTCTAGCTTGTAGCGGAGGCCCCTGTTTGCACTGTGTAGATAGTTTAGTTGTTTACTGATATCCTCCAATCGCTTCTCGTGATCATCTAATTTGCCCTCCGTCTCTTCCACCCTTCGGAGTACCTGCCCAATATCCGTTCTTACTGCAGCAATGTCCTTTTTCAGTGATGCCTCCATTTTGGACAGCACCTCTTTAATTTGTATGCCTTCCTCCTGCTTTGTTAATTGGAGCAGTCTTTTCCCTGTTGGGTCCCCCCCCCCCCCACTTTTCCTTTTGCGTCCCTTCTTGGGTCTTAGAGCTAACTTGGGGGTGATTCCTGTTGCTTCTTGGTCTCGTTTTAACTTCTTGCCCTTTCCCCGTTTTATTCTCCTCTTCTACCAGTTTTTGTTTATTTGCTCCTAAACGTTTTGGAGCTCTCATCTTGGGGCTACTTTGCGATTCTTCCAAGATGCTAGAGTCTGCAGACATAACGCTGTATACTCCCAGGGCTTAACACAGCTGATGCCCCTTTATTTACTTTTGTTGACTTCCCCCCCATTTCTCTATCTTGTATCTCCGCTAGTGTCGCCAGGTGCCTTTAGTGCAGTCTTGATTACAAAAAAACAAGTAATTTTATGTACAAGTATCTTCCAGCGATCAATACAACTCATATAATGAGGAGAACTACCAGGGAGGGAATCGGGGGGGAGAAAAGGGGGGGCGGGCGCCCCAAGTCCTCCTCCAATCTGTTATTTATGTAAGTCCTCGTCCCATATGCCGTACGCCCCCCTAGACAAAATAAAGTCTCTCCAATGTCATAGGATAGTATGGGGATTTCAACACTTAGCATTCCTGTGGAAGGGGCATAACGGAGGATTTTTATACCAGGTACAATGAGCTATCAAGGAATCGACATCCACCTCTCCTTCAAGCTCCTTACTGTACCAATCTATGCCAGTCTATCACAAGGGGATCACATGAACACAGATGCGCTCTCACCTCCACCTTCACCGTCAGTCACTGGAGTCCTATGACGAGGCTCCCCCTTCCCGCTGCAGCGCTGCATCCATTCAGCACTATGGCACCTCTCACGAGCGCAGGCTTTGATGAATCCTCCTCCCTTCAATGCCGCGGTCAGGAAGGGTGTTTGGTCTCCTGGTTCGGGGTAGTAGCAGGGGTGATGGTGGGTGGTGGTGGGGAACGGACACGGTTTCCCAATCCAGCAGCAAAAGCGCGGCAGCTTGTCAGGCAGGAGCCGGCTCCGTCTCTCCATGCTCCTGGCGTCTCATCATCCGGATACAAACAGAGCGGGTATGCAGGGAGGGACGAGGATCCGGGATATGCTCGAGGTGCGCCTAAGTGCTGGCGCTCCGCCCCATCCTCCTGGCCAACGCGCACAATTCTTAACCTTAGAATTACAATTCTTCCCTTGCACCACAACAGGAGCTGATTTTAACACTGCTATCTGTATCCAATTCTAGTTCAGGCACGCAACAATGTCTATGTCAAAATTCCTCAGGCAACTAATGACCCTAATACAGCCATCTATGTCCAGGTCTACAAAAACAATGCCTCTTCTCCATCTCCACCTGAGTCAGATCTCAAAGTGTCTGCCTAAATGAGGCAGAGCAAGGAATATGTCAACAGCACACCAGAGAACTCCATAAAAGGGTCTAACAGTTTATTGATCAATCACATCACAGCAACGGATAGCGCCATTTCAAATCCTGATGAAAGGGTCCTGCGTTGCTTCCAAATGTCACTATTCTTTGCTGTGATCTTTCAGTAAAATGTTGGATACTTTAATGGAGTTTTCTGGTGTGCTAGTGACCTATTCCTTGCCTCTGAGTTGTTCTGGTTTCCTGACTGTTGTCGCTACAGCACCCATGTACTCTTCAGCCACTCCCAGTATAAAAAGGCAATGTTAGAGTAGGCTGTGGACAATTTTTCTCCTTACACCTGAAGTGGGACCCTCATGGAACATGCTTTCTAATGATAATAAGCTCTAAGTCATTGAAAATGATCACCTTCTAAAACAACACATTCAGTTAAAAATAGAAATGAATGGCAAAACATTTTGTATAGATAAAAAAAAAATAATTATAAATACCTTTTTTCCCTTTTTTATACGTGATCACATTCTCTCTGTTCTCTACATAAGAGCTGGGGGGAAGAGGTGAAGCAGTGCACTGAGCTTCCCAGTGAATGGCTGTGCAGTTGGGGGCATGTCAGGTCAAGTCTGATCATTGGCGGAGAGTACTCTGAGTTCCCAGCACAGATAGAGAACTGATCACGATGTGCTCTCCTGCTTAGTGTGGTCAGTTTTAATAGGAAAGCAAGGGAACTAGCAGAAACACCAGGGATTTCACATTAACGAATTAATTCAAAGATAACTGTATACTTTCTCATACAAGTACATGATACAGCAGGAATATGAAGTGTTGGGGTAACAAGTGCTTTAACGCTGCTGTGTCGCAAAGTCTATGTATCGTAGAATTTGATTCTACTTCATCTCACTATGGCCCTTTGGGTACAAAGAGACCTGCAAAATCTTTAAAGACAATCCATGAGAATTGGATTACTCCAGAAGAAATTTACACCACTCTGAAAATTTTTGATGAACTCTGTAGTTGAAAAGGGAGTTCACTAAAAAGTGGTCTTTTCTTATAATTGATCCTGCTGTCTGTCTAAACAAACATCTCACTGTACCAATTGAGGAAATTCCTCCATTCAAAGTTTTTACAGATAGAAAGTTTGAGACGCTGCTCAAAGCTCTCTTTTAGGCCCAGCCCTGCAACTAGCTCTTGCTGCAATTTCAGTATGTCTGGTCTTTTGTATAGATACCCTAAAATGTGTTGACACAAATTTCCTGAATGGCTCTAATCTCAATTCACATGTGCAGAATCTTGTGGCTAAAAACCTTGACAGCAGAAACGGTCTACAAAAAGCACTTCTCACATATGTCATTTCAAGGCAGATGTCTTGTTGGGGAGGCACTTGACCAATTCATCAAAGATGTCAAAGAAGGGAAGGTTTTACTTCCACAACAGAAGACTCCAAAACCTCCCTCCACAGGTGTCTCTATTTCCTCAAAATGCAGGGCACCTACCCAGGCTTAAACTTCAAAACCTAAGTTCAGTCCTTCCTTTCGGCGCAACAGTTGGCCAAAAAGCCCACCAAATCTTCCCCAATTCTTCTTCCCAATGAAGGTACACCCTCACTCCTAAGAATGGGGGGATATCTGTTTACAGTTTGCCTCTATTGGGGCAAAGATGTTCCAAACCTGCGGGTTCATCCAGCAGTTTCAAAAGAGTGCGAGTCCGGCATTCTGTGTGTATGGACGCAAATGCTGGACTCGGGAGCGCGCCCAGGGAGAGCGCTTCTCCGATTGCGGGGAGGAGCTGCGAGCGCTGTTGGGGGACCCCAGATGACGATGATCGGGGCCCACTCTGTGCAAAACAAACTGCACAGTGAAGGTAATTATGATATGTATGTTTGTTTAAAAAAAAACAAAAAAAACAAGGGTTTACAATCCCTTTTAATGGTGAGTTGAGAGATGGTGATTGGAAGAGAGGGAGAGAGTATTAGGGCAGGATTCCTTAGGCTGTCAAGACTTAAGAAGTATCATCACATCTTTAAAATCTTTAATAAATCCCCAACATTGTCACACCCTGCTCACAAGGAAACCAATACTTAATGAGCACTGACTGATAGTGCCTCGTCTCTGGCAGTAGATGCACACTAGAGACGAGTATTGTCATCCAGCACAGCAAGGGGAAGAAGTTGGCTTTATTCATAAAACAAAACACTAGAAAAAAAAAAATCAGCGGCAGATAGATCACACAGTACCACAATGCTATTTACTATTCTGAATGAAAGAAGCAGTGGCAGGTTTGTGTGATAGATTTGTGGCTGCTAGTAAACATACATGGCACTCAAAGATTATGCAGGCCTGCCTGTGCTGATTGTTCATTCACAATAGTGATTGATCAATTGGTGTTAAGAGGCTCTGTGATCTTTTTGCTGGTGCAATGTATGTATTTTGTTCTATGTACTAATGTTATTAGACCAGTTACTCACCTGAAAAAGAACAAACAATTTGAACAGGGTAATAGAGGAAGGGGGACTTGCACTCCCCGAAGGTACCAGTCACCTAATCTAAGAGAGGGTGCCTAGTAGTGTCTTATAGCTCCCCTATATATACCCATAAATTGGACTTCAGCCTGAGGTAGAGTTACAACGAGAATGGGACCAAGTGCTGCATGCACTTCATCCCCTGAGGATTCAATAAGGATTTTCAAGTTGTGGCAGTACTTCATCATTAAAGTAAAACTGTGCTAAGGTAAATATAAAGACTGCACTGTCACTTAGAAAATGCTAGCTGCCTGGCGTTTCTACTGATGTAATGGCTGCAGTACTTCTGAGTCACGGACGTGGAACAGGTATGCAAATAAAGAGTTTGGACTGACTTTGATTTCACTGGCTGTATACATGTTCCGTGTCATTACCACAAAAAAATGGGGCAACTGTTACTTTCAGAAGGGCAGCAGTGGCAGCCCTTTTTATTTCTCTGGGTTTAGAGAAACAACTTTGACAGGTATACAAATTAAGCGTTCAAATTGATGTTCCAAATCATTAACACAGAAAAGTACTTAAAGGCAGAGGCCCAGCTTGCCAGGTTACTAGCGCTTTCAGAAGGATGCTAACCTTGGCAGCCCCCGTTCTTCTCTGGGTTCAGGTTTTCTTTAATGTGTGCAAGACTTCTTTAGAACTGTTGACAGGAAACTGAAAGTGATCTTTTCTCTTTTTTTACAGGGTGGTTTAGGTGCCTACACACATTTCACTGCTATCGCTAGATATTTTAAAATTTTAAATTTTTTGTAAGTGTAAAGGTTTTTGATGTTTTTAATTATATTTACAGCTAAGCGGTTATACAGGTGTGGACTCTTCGTAGGCTTTTAATTGGGTTGATTTTTTTTATCATATGCTCTAACAATGTGTTAATTTTTTTTGAAAATGGAAAACAGTTCAGTGAAAAGTTTAAGAAATATTCATTTGAAAACATTCTTAGTTTTCAGGGATTTTTTCCCCCCAAAAATTAATGTATGTGTGTCCTGAAAAACTGGTCCCATACAAGGGAATGTGAATAACTGGTTTGTGGGTGGATAGGGCCCACATGTCATGGTGCCACAAACATGCAGAGGATGACAAATGAATTCACGGTTGCCTGTATTAAACTAGGGAAAAATTGTGACTTGGAAAAAGGCTTCTAACCATTATATTTTTTTTGCATGAATATGAACCATCACACAAATTAAACCTATATTGTAGCTTAGCAGTCCTTAGAAATAGTGCTTGCATTTTTTCCTATTTCCAGTTTGGTTTTCTTTATTTTACCCTGGTGACCCAACTAGTAACCCACTTCTTATCCTAGGTTGACAGTGCTCACTTACTGCACTGTATTTATGTAGGAAAAGCATTGCCACCATAAGACAGAGTGTTAAGACTACAGAAAACCACCCACTTTCCTTATCTCGATAACATAGGGAGAATAGTTCTGTAGCTCACAGAAGAGAACTGGGCAGGGCTAATAACGATGGTTTAAGTAAAGTGGTTCAAAAGGCAGAAGGTTCTTTACCTTAAAGGAGTTGTAAACCCTTGTGTTTTTTTACCTTAATGCATCCTATGCTGCTGTCAATCAAATCCAATGACGCGGGTGCCAGGGGGCAGGGCCAAGTCATGCATTCAGTGGCTGTGGATGCCCGCAAGGTAACTCCCCAGGAGAGCGCTTCTCCTAGGGCGTTATATGAAGTGGGGAGGAGCCGCGAGAGCTGCTGAGGGACCCCAGAAGACAATGTTCGGGGCCACTCTGTGCAAAATGAGCTGCACAGTGGAGATAAGTATGACATGTTTGTTTGTTTGTTTTTTTTTTTTTTTTTAAATAATCAAAGCTTTACAATCACTTTAACCTCCCTGTCGGTATAATTATGTCAGACTTTTGATGCTGAATTAGGTACAATTGTTTTGCATGAAAATTTGGCGCTTTATATTGTAGTCCTGTAATTCTTAGGAATAACTTGCTTAAATCTGTCCAAACAAGAGTCTAGTAGACATCCTAGGTATGGCAAAATTTGAAACACCAAAGCATAAATTATAATATAATAACTAAAATAATGACAAATAATATAATAATTAAAAAATATTCAATAAATTTTAATCAATAATATAATCAAATCAAAAACACTGAAATTTGTCCAAACAAGGGTGCAATATTACTAGTCATTGCTTCAGTAAACATCCCGGGTATGATAAATTTTGAAACATGGGACTGCACAAAGTCCAACGTCACAATCAGGACAATGGAACCTGGTTTCCTTTCGGATTTTCTTTCCACTGTCCTCAAACTTTGAGCAACAAATCACGCACATCCTTGTGGGTGCTAACTTCCAGCTCTATTCACAGCCATTGATGTTTGGTGGTTCAATAAAGATCAGTTCGGCAACTTTTCAAATAAAGTAAGCATATACCACAGGCTTGTCGCACTTTTTTTTAGCAGAATGTATGCATTCCACAAGCATTGTTCAATAAGATGACTGAAGATCTTGTACTTTTTTTGTTGTTTTCTCATTGCTGGATAGAATGTCATTGCTTGGTCGGCTCTGTCAACACCTCCCATGGTGTTGTAGTCTATCACTACTTGTGGCTTCATGATGTCTTTCCCACCTTTTGTGTGTACCATGACAGTGAAGGTATTATGGATTGTACTCATTAGACACACATCTTTTTTGTCATGCCATCGCAGTGCCATCATTTTTGCCTTTCTGCCAGGCAAACATTTCTCTACTCTTGAGCTTCTTATTGCTAAATATTGGCGGTATGTCATGCTGGTTAGCCCTAACGGTTCCATAGGCATTCATTTTTGTTCTGCAGAAGGAACTCATAAAGTTCAGGAGATGTGTAAAAGTTGTCTGTAGTTACACAATAGCCCTGATTTAGCAATGGCTCAATCAGTGAAAGAACAGAAGATGTTAACCTTCTATGAGGAGGTGAGTTGCCATCTAGATAAAGGAAGGCCCGTAGACGTGGTGTATCTGGATTTTGCAAAAGCATTTGACACAGTTCCCCATAAACGTTTACTGTACAAAATAAGGTCTGTTGGCATGGACCATAGGGTGAGTACATGGATTGAAAACTGGCTACAAGGGCGTGTTCAGAGGGTGGTGATAAATGGGGAGTACTCAGAATGGTCAGGGGTGGGTAGTGGGGTCCCCCAGGGTTCTGTGCTGGGACCAATCCTATTTAATTTGTTCATAAATGACCTGGAAGATGGGATAAACAGTTCCATCTCTGTATTTGCAGACGATACTAAGCTAAGCAGGGCAATAACTTCTCCGCAGGATGTGGAAATCTTGCAAAAAGACCTGAACAAATTAATGGGGTGGGCGACTACATGGCAAATGAGGTTCAATGTAGAAAAATGTAAAATAATGCATTTGGGTGCCAAAAATATGAATGCAATCTATACACTGGGGGGAGAACCTCTGGGGGAATCTAGGATGGAAAAAGACTTGGGGGTCCTAGTGGATGATAGGCTCAGCAACGGCATGCAATGCCAAGCTGCTGCTAATAAAGCAAACAGAATATTGGCATGCATTAAAAGGGGGATCAACTGCAGAGATAAAACGATAATTCTCCCGCTCTACAAGACTCTGGTCCGGCCGCACCTGGAGTATGCTGTCCAGTTCTGGGCACCAGTCCTCAGGAGGGACGTACTGGAAATGGAGCGAGTACAAAGAAGGGCAACAAAGCTAATAAAGGGTCTGGAGGATCTTAGTTATGAGGAAAGGTTGCGAGCACTGAACTTATTCTCTCTGGAGAAGAGACGCTTGAGAGGGGATATGATTTCAATTTACAAATACTGTACTGGTGACCCCACAATAGGGATAAAACTTTTTCGCAGAAGAGAGTTTAATAAGACTCGTGGCCACTCATTACAATTAGAAGAAAAGAGGTTTAACCTTAAACTACGTAGAGGGTTCTTTACTGTAAGAGCGGCAAGGATGTGGAATTCCCTTCCACAGGCGGTGGTCTCAGCGGGGAGCATTGATAGCTTCAAGAAACTATTAGATAATCACCTGAATGACCGCAATATACAGGGATATGTAATGTAATACTGACACATAATCACACACATAGGTTGGACTTGATGGACTTGTGTCTTTTTTCAACCTCACCTACTATGTAACTATGTTGCCATTCCATAATTCCTGTATTTTGGGTTGAATTAAACTCCTTTCCCATTGTATAGGACAGAATTCCAAATGTAACCAGTTGTCGATTTGCATAGCATGAAAGATTTTACGCCAAATTGTGCTCTCTTTGACGCCATGTATTGTATCAAGCTGACTTAGACTTTCATCTATGCTGATGTCTCTATTTGACACATAGCTCTGTTGTAAATTCTTCAGAATCATTTGATATACTTCCCAAATTTTCTTGAGTTTTGGTGCTGGATGAGTAGTTTCATCAAATTCTTTATTGTTTTAAAAGTGCAAATATTTCATTATCAGGGAAAATTTGTACTCTGACATGACCATGCCAAAGAATGGAGTGGCAAGTAATTTATTGGTTGTCCAATACCACTTCTGCAGGGGTTTCCCCACCACTCCCTAAAGAATTAGGCCCAGAGATTTCCAAATGTCCTCTTTGGTCACTGGTTCCTACTTTATACTTCTTCCGATGTGTAGCAGCTTGTTGCTCTTGGTACCAGTTTGTCTCCGTAACTTTTTTCAATAACCTCATCGGTCAAAAATAGTTGTAGGTATGCCAAGGGGTTGTCATCTTCAACATCAACTTTCATACCAGGTGCTCCAGTAAATGGGAATCTTAGGGGCGCTGCGTGATCCTTACCGTAGTCAATAGAGCACCAAGTCCGCACATCACTGAGCTTAGTCGCAGGATTGTCGCTGAAATCACTTTGTGTCCGGCGAATTTCTCCACAAATCGCTATCACTCAATTCTGTAAGTGATTCTGTATCGCTATCTCTGTTTTCCAGCAGGTCATAAACCGCTTTTGATGTAGAGGCACGCTTTTTGGATGCCATGGTCGTTCTCCAGTTTGCAGGCAGAATGAACAGTAAAACTGCAGGCAAGGGCACTGGACAAAGCACTGGGGACAAACTGAGGTCAAATGATTTAATACAGTAATGTAATCCAATAAGATTACAACGTATTGTGTATGTGTTGTGATTTATACATTTTGAATCTGTCGCTAGTTCCACCCACCTGTGTCGTGACGCTCGCAGGGAAGGGAAGCCGGAACACACAGAGCATCGTGCGGAAGTATATCGCGGGATCGTGGGGACAAGGTAAGACACCTCTTCCAGGATCCTGTAATGCAGTCCCGAGTGTGGCTCAGGGTTACCGCTAATGTTACTGAAATTTCACCCCGAGCCACAATCGGGAATACCGCCAAGGAGGTTAATGCATTCTATGCATTAAGATAAAAAAGACACCTGTGTGCAGCAGCGCCCCCAGCCCCCCTTTATATTACCTAAGCCCCATCTCGATCCAGCGATGTGCACGAGAGCTTCGGCTCTTCTGATACTCTCCCCCCTCATTGGTTGAGACAGCAGCGAGAGCCATTGGCTCCCTCTGCTGTCAATCAAAGCCAGTGAGCCAATAAGGGCAGAGGGGATGGGGCAGAGCCACGGTTGTATGTGTGAATAAACAGCTTGCTCTCGGGCAGAAGGGAGGAGCCCGGAGCGTTGGCAGCGGGCCCGAAAAAAGCAGGATCAGGGCTGCTCTGTGCAAAACCACTGTACAGAGCAGGTAAGTATAACATGTTTGTTTTTTGGTTTTTTTTTGTTTTCTTTAAAGCAAAGCCTTTAAAATCACTTTAACACTGAAGAGAACAAAGGAAATTAGGAGCTGATTGACATGCTGAGAGGATCTGCAGGTATTTTTATTGCATTTACATATATAACAAAACACTTTTAATGATATAATTAACAGACCAAAAAAAGGAACATATACGAGAAGTTAATTGTTAGGATTTACGTACACCGCATGTTTATCGGATTTTGATCCTACAGTAAATGTTTATTCCAGTAGTACAGTATAGCATTTTTTTTTTAAATCAGATCTTTTTTTTTTTCGTTTTTTTTAAGCAAACATTAAAACAATACGAACAGGTTATTCCAACAAAATCACATTACACCAAACACAACCCAAAAAACAAAAAAGTTAAACCCTACTGCACCCCCCGCCACCGCATCCCCCACCCCCTCCTACTCTTGGAGTTTATATGAAAACTTTTTTTTTTTTTTAAACGAAGAAAAAAAGAACAGTATACAATATTACATAATACATATTGGTTTACAAGTCATGGATTGAAGCCACCTTGACCAGGTAGCATCGTACTTACTCATGGAATTCCTTAGGAAGTACGTATGATTTTCAAAAAGAATAATCCTATTGAGATCTAGAATCCACTCAGATACAGTCCAGGGAGAAGTCCACTTAAGAGAAATCTGTCTACGGCAGCAAAAAGCGCACGCCTTATAGTGTTACCCGTAGAGGGGATATAAGTAAACCTGTCACTAGCCCAGTAGACATGTAAGTGGTTCAAACGGAATGTTAGTATCCAATAGCCCGTTTAAGGTAAGAATCCCCTCCGCCCAAAATCTTTGGGAGTTTCGGGCACCGCCACAAAGATGTATTAGCATACCTGTGTTACCACATCTAGGACCGGCTGGCTCAGATCTCAGTCCAACTGCATACAGAAATTGGAGAGTTCTATAGACTCTATGGAGGATAAAAATCAGTGTCAGTCTGTGCGATGGAGAAAGAGACACCCAGGGTGAGGACCGCAGAATACCATCCCAGACCTCCTCTGGGATGGGACTGATATCTTATTCCCAACTGGCCCTAGAGCGGATGGGAAAGTTCAGTAAGAACCTGACAACAGCTATATGTGGTAGATAGAGATAAGGCCCTTTGACCTTGCCTGTACTATCTTTTCAAGAACAAAGATACGGGGGAAGAACATCCTAGCAGAAGAGTATTTGGGCATATAAAGCATGTCTTAATTGAAGAAATTGATAGAACCAAGATTGTAGAAAAAAACTCTCCCCTGAGCTCTTCAAAGGATTTAAGTATACCATTCTCGTATAGCTGAAGTAAAGTCCTGATTTCCCCCATCTCTGAAAGCCTCTAAGAGCCTGAATTTGGGGAAGTCTATAATTTTCCACCCGCATGTTTGGGATGTTGTAAGGTCTCCAGTTTAATACAAGGGATTTGTTCCGCCATATTGATCGCCTAAATATGGTATTACTCTTAATAAAAATCTATATGGTTATCCAAATCGGGGCATTGTGTAAAATATAAAGAAGCTGAGGCATCCATATCATCTTAATTAAGTTGATATGGCCTATTAGCGATAGGGGGAGCTTATTCCAGGTTTTACTTTGTTTTTAAAATTTAGAAAGTAATGGAAGTATATTATCAATAATATATGACATTGGGGAGTCAGAAATAGTTATACCCAAATATTTTATAGAGGACACAACCTTAAGATGAGAAATAGAAAATGGTAATGAGTCTGGAAGGGGATCCAAGGGCATCAGCATGGATTTCTACCAGTTTATACCTAACCTGAAGAACCTGCTAAACTCCTCAATATATTTCATTACTACCGGCAAGGATGAGCAGATATTGGTCAAGAAAAAAAGATCATCTGCATATAGTGATATCTTTTCCTCCATATTTCCCCTAATCAGACCTGTAACATCAGAAGATGCCCGCATAAGACAAGCCAAGGGCTCTATAGCCAGGGCAAAAAGCAGAACCTGCATATTTAAATATGCATGTCTGATATTAAATGCAGTTGACTTATTGGGCATAAATCCTACCTGATCTGAATGGATAATACGTTTAATAACCTTATTGAATCTGGTAGCAAGTATCTTAACAAGAATTTCAATGTCTGTAGAGAGTAGAGAAATTGGTCTGTAAGATTCAGACAGGTTTTTATTCTTTTTAGGTAAAATTACTAATACAGATTGGCCCATAGTGTCTGGAAGCCGACCCAAATGAAAGGCCTCATTTAATGTACTAAGGAGGGTGGGAAGCATCTCTTTATTGTATTTTTTATAGATCTCTATAGGGAGACCATCGGTTCCTGGAGCTTTAGAATTAGGGAAGCTAGCCACCGCACTTTCCACTTCCAACAGAGTGAGTGGAGCATTAAGAATTTCTCTATTGGGATAACCTGAAGATTAATACTGGCCAGATAACCGGATAGCTCTGCTGGATTATAGTCGGCCCTAGAAGTATATAGATCCTGATAATAGGACTTAAAAATGCATATAATAGGGCTAGTCTGATTGAGCACCTCCCCCTTTTTCATTCATTAGAGCATTTTTTTTTTAATTAAATTTTTTCTGTGTGTGTTGCCACCTCCACTCGTTAAAAACGAAATGCGCTCTTGACCACTCTTCTACTCTTATAGGTTTGTTTAATCTGCTGTACATGACATGCATGTATTTAATCTTCAATGAGGCAAAGTTCAAATGTGGGGATACTGTGGATATACTATTCTACAGTAATCTGAGGACAATCTCAGAATATGCCTTCCTTTCTGATCCTTGAATTGCGTAGAGTAGTAGGAGAAAGCCAAGTTAGATTTGGTGAGTTAGGAAGAAAATATATGATAACTTATTTCACTGAAATTGAAGGACTATTAGTGTATTAAAAAAATATTGCCGCTTTCCAGTCTTTTTTTTTTTTCTGTCATGCAGGTTTTAATGTAATTTTACCTTGTGATCGCTCCAATAACACGTTTCCTGTCCTAGGATGATAATGCTTAATAACATTGCAGAAAGCATAGGGCAACACTAGATTTCTAGTAGGATCTTCAGGTTGTTTTCTTCTTTTTTTTTGCATTTATCAAACAAATAAAATAAAACACTTTCAATGGTATATTTAAGAGACCAAAAGGTCTCTTAAATATACATGAGATGTTAATTAGGGTTTTCATAGAAAATAGTCTGGATTGTACTTGATCACATAGTGTTGAAACAATACGTTGAACTGTGTGCGTTTTAGTTTGGGTGCGTTCTCAGAATGAAGACCTTTAGCACCACCTTCTGGTCAGTTAGATTACTTTTTTGTTTTCAGATTATTTATGTGGATAGCCTGAGTTTTAGGGTTAAATATATATTATATTTCAGTTTAAAATAAAATATATCTTTTCTTAAAGACAGAAAAATAGCAATTTTCATAATAACAGGAATAAAGAAAGTGAGCAGATGGCATTGCGAAGTAATATTTTACAGTGAACAGCAGTAGTTCAAAGAGGTGAGTATTGAATATGAAACCAGCTAGTCACAAACTGTGGATGTCATGAGTTTTAGAAGAATTTTGTTCCTTCCAGTTTACACTAAGAAATTTAATACTAGATTTAACATGCACATATAATGAAATTAATGATTTTTTCCTTTCTGCCTAATGTAAAGCACTGCTTCTGCAGTGTTGTCTTACAGCCTGCTTTGTGGAGAAAAGACTGTCCCTTTTCAATAATATACAAAGTATTGTGAGTTTGTATTCCCTCTTATTGCCACCAAACATATTGAGGGTGTTTGCTTGTTTGTCTCATACCCCTTACAGTTGTATGAAAAAAGAATTACGCTCCATGGAAATGATTGACTTTTTACACATATTTCAACAAGCATACAATGGCTACAGATCAGGATAATATACTTGGAACATATACACTGAGGAAAATAATTATTTAATGCCCTGCAGATTTTTCTGCTTGGGGAGCTGTGAGAACCGAGCAATCGCTGGGTTCTTAGTGTTAGAAGCGCTGGGGGACAGATGCAACATCGGACCAATGCTGTATCCACCTAGGTAAGTATGAATCTGGAAAAAAAATCTCTTAAGGTTTCTGGCTGTCTCTTGGCAACTCGAAGTTTCAGCTCCCTCCATAATTTTTCTTTAGGATTAAGGTCTGGAGACTGGCTAGGCCACTCCATGACCTTAATGTGCTTCTTCAGCCACTCTTTTGTTGTCTTGGCAGTATGTTTTGAGTCATTGTCATGCTGGAAGGACCCATCTTCAGTGTTCTGGCTGAGGGAAGAAGGTTCTCATCCAAGATTTTACAATACATGGCCCCGTCCATTGGCCCCTCAATGCGGCAAAGTCGGCCTGTACCTTTAGCAGAGAAACAGCCCCAAAGCATGTTTCTACCTCCGTGCTTGACTGTAGGGATGGTGTTCTTAGATGCATAGTCAACATTTTTCTTCCTCCAACATGGTGAGTCAAGTTAATGCCAAAGAGCTCAATTTTGGTCTCATCTGACCACAGCACTTTCTCCCAATCCTTCTCTGAATCATTTAGATGTTCATGGGAAAACTTCAGATGGGCCTGTACATCTGTCTTCCTGAGGAGGGGGACCTTGTGGGTGCTGCAGGATTTCAGTCCATGGCAGAGTATTGTGTTACCAATGGTTTGTTTGGTGACTGTGGTTCCAACTACCTTGAGCTTATTCACAAGCTCCTCCCATGTAGTTCGGGGCTGATCCCTCACTTTTCTCATGATCAGTTTTACCCCATGAGGCGAAATCTTGCATGGAGCTCCAGACCGAGGTCAAGTGATGGTTATTTAGTATTTCTTCCATTTACGAATAATCACTCCAACAGTTGTCCCCTCACCAAGCTTCTTGCTGATGGTCTTGTAGCCCATTCCATCCTTGTTCAGGTCTACAAATCTTGTCCCTGATGTCCTTTGACAGCTCTTTGGTCTTGCTCATGATGACGATGTTTGAATGGAAGAAAGAGATTCTGTGGACAGGTATCTTTTATACACATAACCAGTTGTCATTAGGAGAACCTTCTTAAATTGACAGGAGTAATCTGTTTAACACATGAGCACATACTGTAGCCCATGTATGGGAGCCAGAATTATTGTTGGTTGGTAGGGGATCAAATAGTACTGTACTTATTTAACTCACTGAACTGCAACTCAATTTATAACATTTGTATTGTGTATTTTTTCTGGATTTGTGGTTGATATTCTGTCTCTATCAGTTAAAGCGGAGCTTCAGTCATTTTTTCATCTTTCCATCTATTAAATCTTCTGCCCTTGTTTTAACTTTGGATAGTAAAACATTTTTTCTCCCAGTAAATACCTTATACAGCCCACTTCCTGTTTTCTTGTCTGGTAAAAAGCCTAGGCTTATAACATCATGCACAGATCTCTCTCGTGAGAGTTTGCCAGGAAGGGAGGGGGGATGAGTTATAAGAGGGCCAATGAAAGCTGCAGAGCTGGAGGTGTGTGTCTGTGTAAATCCATGAAGTGAAGAGGCAGCAGCTTCAGCTGCCCACAGTTAAAATGGTTACAACCAGACTCAGTGGAGGGAGATTTCTGCAGCATATTTGGCAAGTACAGAATCACAGTATAAATAAAATAATATGCAAAGTGGTTGGAGGGAAGCTTCAGAATGGCAAAGATGTTTTTATTACAAATTTTGTGAGCAGACTGCAGTTCCTCTTTAAAATACACCTATGACAAAAATTATAGCCCCTTTGTTTTTTTGTAAATGGGCAAACTTACAAAATCTGCAGGGGATCAAATAATTATTTACCCCACTGTAGCACACACAAATTGACATTAACCACTTGCCTACCAGTCACTTATACCCCCTCCTGCCCAAGCCATTTTTCAGCTTTCAGCGCTGTCGCACTTTGACAATTGCGTGGTCATGCTACACTGTACCTAAACACATTTTTTATCATTTCATTGCTTTGTCAAACCACGGCTGACTGGGTGAAATTCCTTAAAAGGGATCTCACCAGCGCAACATAAATTTCAGCTATGACAACTTACTTTGAATCTCCCACCTCCCACCTTCTTTTGTTCATACATAGGAGTAGGGTACTTTGGCCAAGGTGCTGGACTGTAGAACTATCTTTAAGAAGCATTTGATCTGCATGGCCCTTGATGGACAGCGCCTCTATAGACCAGCACTAGATGTCTGAGTGTTAAAAAGCATCCCTTTCATTTCTCCACCCCCTCAATTTCAGTATTGAGGCCTTCCAAGCTTGACTTCCTGACTACCTGCAAAGTCTGGCACTCCCAAGTTTGTAAAATTTTTAGACGCACCTTTGCATGCAGATGCACCCCCACTTTCCAGAGTTTGGGTATGTCTGTTGTCCTTTGTAGAGGCATGGACAGCTTGCATTCCAAATACCGGGGTGCAAGAAGTGGCTTCCTAGAGCTACATACCTTAGTTTGGTTCCTGCCCCTTCCTCTTTTTCAAAGTCTTTTCACAGGCTGTCAAATCTCTTTCGCACCTTCTGGACTAAGTGTCAAAGCCCCGCTCCCTGCTGCAGAATTGTTTTAGGGGTTTTTCTCTAACCTGTTAAAAAACCCAATTAATACCTTTGTCCCATGTTGGACTTCAAAGCCTTGAATATTTGGCCTCAAAAATAATCTGGATAGAATCAATCAGATTTGTCATTACTTCCCTTTTTCACCAGGAATTCTTCCCGGCTTTTGTAGACATAAAAAATGCTTTCTTACATGTATACATATGTTCATGTGCGCTCTGTCAGCTCAAATAGAGAGAAGTGGGTGATTAATCTACTCTCTGTAGTGGGGAGTCCGTGCATGAGAGTTCAAATGCAGCAAGAGGTGTGTAGATGGTCACCGATGGGCTGACTCTGGATGGCTGCCGGTGTTCTGCCATATAGTGTCCTGGTATCAGATAGTGTCCGCCTCGTACTGCGCAGGCGCAGCGCCTGCGCAGTACGGAGGAGCAGGAGATGCCGAAAATGTCCGAAGTTGATCAGCTGACCATCAGCTGTACACGGCGCTCGGGCACCTGTTAGCGATGGCAGTGTAAGAGGGCCCCTCGCGGGCTCGCTTCGCTCGCCACGCTTCGGGCACGGCCTCGCTGCGCTCGGCAAATATTTATTCTGACTCTATGTCCACTTGGATAGTAGGGAATGATCCTGGACATAGGGTTGGAATAAATGCGCAGGCGCCGTGTACAGCTGACGATCAGCTGTTGAACTTCGGAGACTTTCGGCGTCTCCTTTGTCCTCCGTACTGCGCCTGCGCAGTACAGGGCGGACACTTTTGGATAGGGGACTGAATTCGACAAGACACCGGCTCATAACAAGCTAGAAGGGGCTCTGTAGACAGTAAAAAACAAAGAAGAGAGCAGCGCCATCTAAGTGCAGCATGATAAAAACATTTTAAAATATTACAGACGATTTTAAACTCACAAGATTGTAGAGATTACAGCGCATGTGAAATGGTATAGGAAGTTCATCCACTCCTGGGGGAAGGCAGTCGGCTCGCAGGTTGCGAGGCAGCTGATGTTCCCGGCTGCACTGGTGGCTCCCAACGCTTCCTGGTTCTCATATTCGGCTCAGGGGCGGCTGGACACGTCACTTCCGGATGGTAAGAGAGCAGGAATGAGCGTGCATTCGGAGCATCTTTTCAGTACAATACTTTCAGTAGTTTTCTGTAGGGCCCTTTACACTACCAGTTTGCGGTCCTTCCATTCAGCCTATCTTCTGCACTTGGGTGTTCACCATGCCTTAAAGTACCCTTTTCTCTCAGAGAAAATACTGCTTTCTGGTCTGCCACTCCGGTGCTCTATGCTGGTGGAAGTAAGACTAGAAAAATGGAGGTTGCTAGTATAGCGTTTAAATGCCTGCATATCTTTACCTGTGACTTTAGCTGGGCCTTTGGTACAGTTGTCCTTTAATCCATTTCCAGCAACCCTCTGCCTTCCTGGACAAATACTTGCCTTCCTCTTGGAACCAGTGATATTTGCTGTGCAGCCTTGCCCGGGGAGTCCCAACCTTTTCACTTCTTGGTGCACATGTACTAGATGGCCCTATTCATTCTTGTGTATGCACTTGCACTATCCACCAGTCTTGTCCTGCAGGATCCTCTGTTATAGATGGATGATTCAAAGTCTGCAGGCAACAGTTGTCAGTCTATGGAGGAGTGTGAACATGAAAAATTTGAATGTCTTTAAACTGATTTTTGCTTGTTTTTAATAAAACCACTTTCCTTTAATGTTTGTTTTTTTAAATTTGGGAACATGTAAACATGTTGTAGTTAACCATTTTTGTAACCTAGACTGAGATTCTTTAGTTTTAGGACATTTTATGTAATTCAGTTACCTTTTTGTTAATGCCTACTCTGCCTGAATGTTAGTAACTTCTCTCTGTAAAATAGACAGTTAGGTTTCACCTTGCTCGTAGATTCTTTTTTTTGTTAGCTTGTAAATTTTCTTTTGCTTTTACCTTTGAAAACCCCAAATGTTCTCTGAATATTGAAGCCAAAATGTTCTGTGTATGATGTACAGGCAAGACTGAAACCCTGTTTGCTTGTAAAAGTTCAAAGGGCAGCTAGGAAAACCCCTTCTACGTTTAAAATCCCTATTTCTCAGCAACAAAAGGTTTAATTTCTCAAATGTTTTGCAGTATCTACTAATTAAAAGTGCTATTTCATCAACCTTGTATGTGCAGTTGTTTGCCTTACTGTGGTAGTGGAATGGTTGCAATGGCTGGAAGTTGTAACTGAGAAACTTTGGATTATTTCCAATATCTACTTGCTTGGAACGGTCTCAGCATTTAGGCACTTAGTTTAAATATATTTTCTGCATGTCAAAGAACATGACATTAATGATGGATCAAGGCAATAAAGCACAGTGATGTAGTGGATAGCACTTTCGCCTAGCAGTAAAGAGGGTTGCTAGTTCAAATCCCAACCACAACACTACCTGCCTGGAGTTTGCATGTTCTCCCTGTGCCTGAGTGGGTTTCCTCCGAGTACTCTAGGTTAATTGGATCCTGTCTAAATTGTCCCTAGTATGTGTATGTATGAATGTGAGTTAGGGACCTTAGAGTGTAAGCTCCTTGAGGGCAGGGACTGATGTGAATGTGCAGTGTATATGTAAAGCGCTGTGTAAATTGATGGCGCTATATAAGTACCTGAAATAAATAAATAAAATAAAGCAAGAACTGGCTTCAGTGGGCCCTGGAAGTTCTGACACTACAGACCTTTCCCAACAAGATGGGTTAATCTCAGTGGTTTTTATGGTTAACAGTGTGTTGATAGCATATGGCTTTTACATTGTAAAACTGTTTCTTAAAGTCTCTATAGGGTCACAGTAAGTATTAAATCTGTGCAAGTTGCCCGAAGGATTTGCAAATTTGGCATAAAAACAGTGTTCATGCTAACTACTAGGAAAACTTAGTGCAAAGGATACTGTATTGCACTCGCCAACAATCTTTGACAGAGAAAAATCTCCAAATATACAGTGTCTTGAAAAAGTATTCACACCCCTTGAACTTTTCCACATTTTGTCATGTTACAACCAAAAACGTAAATGTTTTTTATTGGGATTTTATGTGATAGAGCAACACAAAGTGGCACCTAACTGTGAAGTGGAATGAAAATGATTGTTTTTCAATTGTTTTTACAAATACCTATCTGAAAAGTGTGGCGTGCATTTGTTTTAAGCCCCCTTTACTCTGATACCCCTAACTAAAATCTAGTGGAACCAATTGCCTTCAGAAATCACCTAATTAGTAAATAGAGTCCACCTGTGTGTAACTTATTCTCAGTATAAATACAGCTGTTCTGTGAAGCCCTCAGAGGTTTTTTGGATAACCTTAGTGAACAAAAAGCATCACGAAGGCCAAGGCACACACCAGACAGGTCAGGGATAAAGTTGTGGAGAAATTTAAAGCAGGGTTAGGTTATAAGAAAATATCCCAAGCTTTGACCATCTTATAGAGCACTGTTCAATCCATCATCCGAAAATGGAAAGAGTATGGCACAACTTCAAACCTACCAAGACATGGCCGTCCACCTAAACTGACAGGCTAGGCAAGGAGAGCATTAATTAGAGAAACAGCTAAGAGGCCCATGGTAACTCTGGAGGAGCTGCAGAGATCCACAGCTCAGGTGGGAGAATCTGTCCACAGGACAACTAATAGTCGTGCACTCCACAAATCTGGCCGGTATGGAAGAATGGCAAGATAAAAGCCATTGTTGAAAGAAAGCCATAAGAAGTCAAGTTTGCGAGAAGTCATGGGGAGGACACAGTAAACATGTGGAAGACATGGCCCAAAAGCAAAATGCTATGTGTGGCGTAAAACTAACCCTGTACATCACCCTGAAAACACCATCCCCAATGTGAAACATGGTGGTGGCAGCATCATATTGTGGGGATGCTTTACTTCAGCAGGGATAGGGAAGCTGGTCAGAGTTGATAGGGAGATGGATGGAGCCAAATACAGGGCAATCTTAGAAGAAAACCTGTTGGAGTCTGCAAAAGACTTGACTGGGGGCGGAGGTTCATCTTCCAGCAGGACAACGACCCTAAACATACAGCCAAAGCTACAATGTAATGGTTTAGATCAAAGCATATTCATGTGTTAGAATGGCCCAGTCAAAGCCCACACCTAAATCCAATTGAGAATCTGTGGCAAGACTTGAACATTTCTGTTCAGACTAGGGCTGCAACTAACGATTATTGTCATAATCGATTAGTTGGCCGATTATTGTTTCGATTAATCGGTTAATAACCTTAAAAAAAGTGTGGTGTATAATGTAAAGTTTTAAAAAAAGGCAATTTATTCTTAAATATCTCTATGCAGTGGTAAATAAAAAATAACCAACTATATGGTTAGGGAGCAAAATATCTAATCCACTCTGAGAATAACAGACAGAAGAGATATTCTGTACATACTATTAGAGGAGATATACTGTATATACTATTAGAGGAGAGATATACTGTATATACTATTAGAGGAGAGATATACTGTATATACTATTAGAGGAGAGATATACTGTATATAATATTAGAGGAGATATACTGTATATACTATTAAAGGGTGAATCTGGTAAATATCATCAGACTCAGAGATCTATTTTTTATTTAAAAAAACAAACAATGTCTTCCCTGACAAATGACAAAAAATGTCATTTTAAGAACGTTCGTTCGATTTTCTAATTGTTAGTGGGGTCAAATCGAATTGTCAAAGGATCTGCGGGAAAAGGTAGTTGAACTGTATAAAACAGGAAAGGGATATAAAAAGATATCCAAGAAATTGAGAATGCCAATCAGCAGTGTTCAAACTCTAATCAAGAAGTGGAAAATGAGGGGTTCTGTTGAAACCAAACCATGGTCAGGAAGATCAACTAAATTTATTTATTTAATTTATTTACAGTAGAGATTATTTGCTCTTTTTGTACTGTAAATGGCTCATTTTAGTTTTTTTTTAACCCCATTATGTTCTTGGCCGATTAAACGATTATGAAAATAGTAATCGATTAATTTCATAATCGATTAGTTGTCAATTAATCGGTTAGTTGTTTCAGCCCTAGTTCAGACGCTCTTCATCCAATCTGACAGAGCTTGAGCTATTTTGCAAAGAAGTCTGCCATTGTGCCAACGTATATCGGTGTGCAGCGGTCGGGAAGTGGTTAAAGGCCTGCCATTTATTAAAAGTTCTACAGCACAGCTTCATGTTCCAATTGGTGGATTCCCCGACTAGGAGTAACACATTGCTAGATATTTTAATTACACATGATATAGATCTGATTGCAGATGTGGAAATATGGGACAATTTGGGAGCTAGCGACCACAGGATTATTACATTCCACATAAATTGTAGGAAAGGGAGGTACGAGGGGAGTACAAGAACACTAAATTTCAACAGACAACTTTTCTTAACTGCGCTTAATGCTGTTTTCAAATCCTTGAAACATTGAACACAGAGTAAAAATAAGAATGCTTTAGGAACATATTAAATGTATCGCCAAGTGCATTCCAAGGGGTAATAAATATAGAACAAAGGTTAAACCTGGGTGGCTAAATGTCATATTGAGGACAAAAAAATGGCCTTTAAAAAGTACAACACAGAGGGGTCAGTATCAGCATTCAAACAATACAAGGAATGCAATGTGAGGTGTAAGAACGCAATCAGGGCAGCTGAAAAAGAATATGAGAGACACATAGCAGAGGAGAGTAAAAATAATCCCAAGAAGTTTTTTTAAATATATTAACCGTAAAAAGGTGAGGACGGAACACATAGGCCCCATAAAGGACAAGGAAGGGAAGGTGGTTACAGATGACAAGGAGGAGGAGGCAGCTGTGCTAAATGTTTTCTTCTCCTCCATCTTCACACAGGAAAAGGAGGGGTATCCCGACCAAAACAGTGTTGCTAGCAACACGCCACAGGATCTACCCTTGTGGCTAACAGAAGCCGGAATCCAGAAAGGATTAGAGAAGCTTAACATAAGTAAATCACCAAGACAAGATGGCTTACACCTGAGAGTCCTTAAAGAACTTATGTTATAGCCAGACCGCTATTCCTAATCCTCATGGACAGCATACTGACAGGATTGGTACCAGCTGATTGGCAAAAAGCCCATGTGGTACCAATATTCAAAAAAGGACAGAGATCTATTCCTGGGAACTATAGGCTTGTCAGTCTAATGTTGGTAGATTGTAAACTATTTGAGGGGATGATAAGGGACCATATCCAAGTATTTGCTGATGAAAACAGTATAATTAGCAGTAATCGACACGGGTTTACGAAAGGTCGTTCTTACCAAACCAACCTATTAATGTTCTATGAGGAAATGAGCTGCCATCTGAACAAAGGTAGGCTAGTGGATGTGGTATATCTGGATTTTGCAAAAGCATTTGATACAGTCCCCCACCAACGCTTAATCTTTAAGCTGAGGACTGTAGGCATGGACCATAAGGTATGTACCTGAATAGAAAACTAACTACAGGGGCATGTCCAAAGGGTTGTGATAAATAATATGTACTCAGATTGATCTAGAGCAACGGTCATCAACCCTGTCCTCAGGGCCCACTAACAGGCCAGGTTTGCAAGATAACTGAAATACATCACAGGTGATATCATTTGCTACTCAGTGATTGCAGTATCCTAGTCTGCATCTCCCCAAGGTAATACATAAAACCTGGCCTGTTAGTGGGCCCTGAGGACAGGGTTGATGACCACTGGTCTAGAGTGGTTAGTTGGTTACCCCAGGGCTCTGTCCTGGGACCAACTCTGTTTAATTTATTTATAAATAATATAGAGGATGGGATAAATAGCTCAGTGTTTGCTGACGACACAAAAATAACAGGGCAATAACACAGCAGGATATAGAATCTTTACAAGAGGACCTGAATAAATGAATGGAATTGGCTACTTCATGGCAAATGAAGTTTAACCACTTCAGCCCCGGAAGGATTTAGCCACTTCCTGACCAGGCCATTTTTTGCGATACAGCACTGCGTCGCTTTAACGATTGCACGGTCATGCGACATTGTACACAAACAAAATTTATGTCCTTTTTTTCCCCACAAATGGAGCTTTCTTTTGTTGGTATTTGAACACCTCTGCAGTTTTTATTTTTTGCACTGTAGACAAAAAAGGACTGACAATTTTGAAAAAAACAAAACGATTTTTTACTTTTTTGCTATAATGAATATCCAAAAAATAAAAAAAAATAAAAAAATTCTTCGTCAGTTTAGGCCAATATGTATTCTTCTACATATTTTTGGTGAAAAAAAATTGCAATAAGTGTATATTGATTGGTTTATGCAAAAGTTATAGCATCTTCAAAATAGGGGATATATTTATGGCATTTTTATACTTTTTTTTTTTTTTACTTGTAATGTCGGTGATCTATGATTTTTTTGTGGGACTGCGACATTGCAGCGGGACAGATCTGACACTTTTGACACTTTTTTGGGACAATTGTTGTTTTACAGCAATAAGTGCTATAAAAATGCACTGATTTCAGTGTAACTTCACTGGCAGGAAAGGGGTTAACACTAGGGGGCGATCAAGGTGTTCCCTGGGAGATGTTTCTAACTGTGGGGGGATGGGACTGGAGGAGGAGAGAGATCACAGTTCCTGATCACTAGGAACAGCAGATCTCTCTCCTCCTCTGTCAGAACGGGTATCTGTCTGTTTACATTGACAGATCCCTGTTCTGGCTCTCTGTGGAGCGATCGCGGATGTCCGGCGGTGGGACTCGCGCGCGTCTCCCACGGTCCACGTACACCTACAGCGGTTTGCGCAGCCGTGCCATCCTGCCTGCCTTAAAATGACGACAGCTGGTCGGCAACAGGTTAACATTGAAAAATGTAAGGTGGATAAAAATAAAAACTTGGTGGGTAAAAATATAAACGCAAGTTACTCTTTAGATGGAGAATTCCGAGGGGCTTACAGGGTGGAGAAGGATGTAGGGGTCCTAGTAGAAGACAGACTGAGCGATAGCATGCATTGTAAAGCTGTGGCTACCAAAGACAGCAGAATATTAGCATGCAATTAAAAAGGGAATTTCCTCCAGAGATAAAACGATTATTCTGCCACTTTATAAAACTCTGGTTCGGCCGCATCTGGAGTTTTCCGTCCAGTTCTGGTCACCAATCCTCAGAGAGGATGTACTGGAGAGAGTCCAGAGAAAGGCATCTAATCTAATATGGGGACTGGAGGACATCAAATATAAGGAACAACTACAAGTGCTAAATTTATTCTCCCTGGAGAAGAGGCGCTTGAGAGGAGATATGATTGCTATATACAAATATCTGAAAGGTGATTCCAGCGTAAGTATGAAACTTTTCAGTCCCAGGGTGTGTAAGAGGTCACGGGGCAACACGATGAGATTGGAAGTGGTTTAACCTTACGCTGCATAGGGGGTTTTTCAATGTCAGGGAGGTAAGGATATGGAACACTCTTCCACAATTGGTTATTGCGGCAGGAAGTATGGATAGTTTTAAAAGACTCTTGGATTTGCATCTTAACGAAAACAATTTAAGGGGATATGGGAAATGATTTTTTTACACACATACCCACACAGGATGAACTGGATGGACTGTTGTCTTTATTCAACCTTACCTACTATGTTTGGCACATGCATGCATTTAAGTTGTAATTATACAACAACTTCAAATTAGGTGCTTAAGGCTAGAAAATTTTAAAAAAGTCTCTTTAAAAAATGTTTTAGAAGACGGGTTTTGTGACTAAAATTTGCATAGTTTTTGCCACCTTGTGTGCTGAAAGCTGTTTTTGTATCTTAGCTGCATTACTTATGTTTTTCTTGTGTCCATTGAGATTCTGCGGTTTTGATGCTTCTTACCTGAAACAAATGTCTAACATCTGTAACCACAAAACCTAACCTAAGCAGCGATTGATAATGTGGTTTATAAATTCTTGTCTAGTCAAGAGACTTAGGGCTAATGAAACGGTTATTAATTTTTCTCATGGAAATATACGTTGCTACCTTTTTATGTTTTACTGTAAGTCTAGGAAACAAAACCTGACCTTATTTACAGGGGATGAGAAAAAATAACCAGAGGCCACTGTAAGTTTGATAAGATACTTTGTTGTGACAAAGCTGTTTTGTAAAATGCTTGGTGTTACTCATCATTAGAGCTTTTTCTAAATTCAGGGCGTCATGGAAGTAACCACAGAATCCTATATTGATAGTGTATTAATACAGAGAGCCGCTCTGACCTCATCACAAAAGCGTCGCTCCCTGCCTTATGGAGAATTACAGTGGATATAAAAAGTCTACACACCCCTGTTAAAATGTCAGGTTTCTGTGACGTAAAAAAAAAAATGAGACCAAGATAAATCATTTCAGAACCTTTTCCACCTTTAATGTGACCTATAAACTGTACAACTCAGTTGAACAAATCTTTTAGGTGGAGGGAAGTAAAAATAAAAACCGAAAATAATTTGGTTACTAGGGATGAGCTTAGAGTTCGAGTCGAACTCATGTTCGACTCGAACATCAGTTGTTCGCCAGTTCGCCGAACGGCGAACAATTTGGGGTGTTCGCGGCAAATTCGAAAGCTGCGGAACACCCTTTTAAAAGTCTATGGGAGAAATGAAAAATGCTAATTTTAAAGGCTTATATGCATGGTATTGTCATAAAAAGTGTTTGCGGACCTGGGTCTTGCCCCAGGGGACATGTATCAATGCAAAAAGAATTTTAAAAAATTGACGTTTTTTCGGGAGCAGTGATTTTAATAAAGCTTAAAGTGACCCCGCCCCTTCTGACAACACGGGGAAAGCCACAGGGAACTCCCGTGAATTCCCTGTGCGTCAGAGGAGGGCAGGGTCACCAGGTGGCCCCACCCTCCATTATAAAAGAAGTGACAGAAAAAGCAAAGCGTCACGCGGCTGAAGACTCCCACTGAGGTGGATCATGCGGACGTAGCAGAGAAGTAGCCTGGAGGAAGATGTAGGACGAGAAAAACGGAGGAAGAAGATGAAGAAGAAGATGATGGAGGAAGAAGAACACCACCAGAAGAAAGAAGATGAAAGAAGAAGCGGAAAGAAGAAGATATTAATAAAGGACTGGTCAAAAACTGTCTCTTGTGTTTTTTAACCATTTTGACACTTTTTTTGTGAAATGGTAGGGGTACATTTGTACCCCATTACCAATTCACACAGGGGGGGCCGGATCTGGGGGTCCTCTTGTTAAAGGGGGCTTCCAGATTCCGATAAGCCCCCCGCCCGCAGACCCCCACAACCACCAGCCAAGAGTTGTGGGGATGAGGCCCTTGTCCTCATCAACATGGGGACAAGGTGCTTTGGTGGGCTACCTCAAAGCACCCTCCCAATGTTGAGGGCATGTGGCCTGGTACGGTTCAGGAGGGGGGGACGCTCTCTTGTCCACCCCTCTTCCTGCGGCCTGCAGGGTTGCGTGCTCGGATAAGGGTCTGGTATGGATTTTGAGGGGGACCCCCACACAAATTTTTTTTTTATTTTTGGCGTGGGGTTCCCCTTAATTCCATACCAGGCCCTTCAGGTCTGGTATGGATATTTAGGGGGACCCCCCACGCCGTTTTTTTTTTTTTTTTTTTTACATTTTGGTTCGGGGTTCCCCTGTCGTGAAATCACATGCAGTTTTTATCAATGGACTTTTATGTGCATTGTCGGACCGACAATTCATTAATAGCCGCGAGTAGTTTTAAATGACTTTTTTTCCTTTGACATGTCATTTTACTGTCAGACTGGTCTAAACACGGGAAGCATGCGCTCTTTTACAGGCATACTATAGACACCCCCCAGGTATGAAATTTAAAGGAATATTACACTTTTATTGTTTCACTTTAAGCTTTATTAAAATCACTGCTTCCGAAAAAACGTCCGATTTTAAAAATTCTTTTTGCATTGATACATGTCCCCTGGGGCAGGACCCAGGTCCTCAAACACTTTTTCTGACAATAACTTGCATATAAGCCTTTAAAATGAGCACTTTTGATTATTCATGTTCGTGTCCGATAGACTTCAGGTGTTCGAACGAATTTTTTGCCTGTTCGCAAGTTCTGCTGCGAACCAAAGGGGGTGTGTTCGGCTCATCCCTAATGGTTACATAAGTCTGCACACCCTTAAACTAATACGTCGTTAAAGCACCTTTTTGATTTTATGACAGCACTCAGTGTGTTTGGGTATGAGTCTTATAAGTATGGCACATCTTGACTTCTTCTGGTGAAGCCATTACTTTGTTGATTTGGATGTATGCTTTGGGTCCTTGTCATGTTGATAGATGAAGTTCCTCTTCATGTTCAGCTTTCTAGGAGAAGCCAGAAGGTTTTGTGCAAATATTGACTGGTGTTTGGAAATGTTCATAATCCCCTCTACCTTGGCCCTGTTCCAGCTGAAGAAAAACAGCCCAAAGCATGATGCTGCCACCACCATGCTTTATGGTGGGTATGGTGTACTTTTGGTCATGTGCAATGTTGTTTTTGAGCCAAACATATCTTTTGGAATTATGGCCAAAAAGTTCAACATGGTTTCATCAGACCATAACACATTTTCCCACATGCATTTGGGACACTTAAGATGTGTTTTTGCAAAATTTAGCCAGGCTTGGATGTTATTGTTTGCAAGAAAAGGCTTCCGTCTTGCCACTCTACCCCATAGCCCAGACATATGAAGAATACGGGAGATTGTTGTCACATGTACCATGCAGCCAGTACTTGTCAGATATTCCTGCAGCTCCTGTAATTTTGCTGTAGTCCTTTGGCAGCCTCTCTGACCAGTTTTCTTCTCGTCTTTTCATCAATTTTGGAGGGACGTCCAGTTCTTGGTAATGTCACTGTTGTGCCATATTTTCTCCACTTGATGATGACTGTCTTCACTATGTTCCATGGTACATCTATTGCCTTGGAAATTTTTGTATCTTTCTCCTGACTTATACCTTTAAACAATGAGATCCCTCTGATGCTTTGGAAGCTCTCTGCGGACCATGGCTTTTGCTGTAGGATGTGACTAAGAAAATGCCAGGAAAGACCCACTAGAACAGCTGAACTTTATTTGCAGTTAATCAGAGGCACTTTAAATGATGATGGGTGTGTACTGACTCCTATTTAACATGAGTTTGAATGTGATCACTTAAATGGTAACTCCACTTTCGTGGGAAAAAAATAGCAAATAAAGAAAAAATAATATAGCGCATATAATTGCGACACATGTCCTATTGTAATTGAATGTTATTACAAATTACCTTTCCATTTCAATCTGCAGTGCTGTAATTTTCTGAAAATACATTGTAATATGGCTACCTGGAGTTGTTCTGTACACAGGATGTGTACTGACCACCCCCAGAAACTTGCTTGTGTGATTGGCTCACCAATTTTCCCAGAAGTCTGCACTAAGATACAAGTCAGATTTTAGGCATCCCCTGCAACAAAAATGTCATTTTTGGAGAGATACTTTCAATAGGAACACGTCTAAAGGGATGCAGGCTCAACAGATTTCCTCTTTAGTGCTCTACAACTGACAGATAATTATGAAATCACTCCCATTACATCCATATAGCACAGAGGCACAGACAAACACAGAGGATTTCTTTAGAATAACAAAAGGTAGGAATCTGCAACAAAGTAGGAATCTGCAACAAAGTTTGTTTTAATCCTTGCAATGTACATCGATCACCCAGGGGGAATGTTTTTTTTCTCAACAAAATTGGAGTTACACTTTAATTCTGAACACAGCTACATCTCCAGTTATAAGAGGATGTGCACACTTATGCAACCACATTATTTGATTTTTTTTTATTTGTACTCGCCCCTCCTAAAAAATTTCAGTTTGTCTTCAATTAAGTTGTACAGTTTATAGGTCACATTAAAGGTGGAAAAAGTTCTGAAATTATATGTATAAACCAGTGGGCAGCATGTCATTTGACCCGCCTGACGAGATGACTGAAAAAAGGTGAGTATATTAAAAAAGAAAATAAATTGCAAGTGGGAAGTTGAGGTGGGGGCCATGGGGAATGAGCACAGAGTAGAGTTTTAAATTGTATTTCTATGACTACAGTTCTGTGCATATATTTTTACCCACTCGGACAGCCAATGTCTGCCCTGAACATCTTCACAAACTGTATAATTCTGGATCTACAATGTTCCTGATGTCTGGGCGCTTTCAACCAGAAAAGAAGTGAAGGGGATTTGCTTAGTGTGAGCAGATGTATGGCGGGGAGGAATCCTGTGGGAGCGCAGAATAAGGGAAGGATTTCTCTACTATATCTACTGAAAAAAGTGTTAAACCCTTGCTATACTGGGAAGTGGGGGCACATAATATTTTACGGCCGACTGAAGTTCAGCTTTAAAGGTCGGTGTTCAATTGTTGTGCAAGTATTCTCCTTCCCCCCTCACCTCAAAGTCAGTATTTAGCTGCAATTACAGGTGCAGTTATAGCTGTAAGACTTTTTAGGATAGGTTTCTATCAGATTTACAGATATGAATCATGCAGTCTCCTTCAATTTGTGTTGGCAAAGTTACTTCAGCTCTGACAGGCTGGCCTGGGATCGCTAGTGGACAATGCTTTTCAAGTCTTGTAACACATTCCTGAAGTGAGGTCTGAGTTTTGAGCTTTATTCCAAGACATTTATGACCTAAATCTAGTGGTGCACCGAAATAAAATTTCAGGATGCACTTGGCCGAAAACCGAAATGGACAGTTTTTTTTTTTAACATGCATTGAAGTCAATAGGACATGATATGGCATTGAAGTCAATGGGACGCAGCATGATGATAAACAGGCACTGATATTCATCTCAATGCGCTTTGTGAAACAATGTTCACTTCTTCAGGCGTTAATATAATTCAGACTGATAAAGACATCTGTGGAGAGACCATGTCATTAAAGCATGTAATGATAGAATGTGTGACCACATGGGGAACTAATACATGAATAAATTATATAGAGCTCACTTCCCATTACATATTTGAGTAATTATACTCAAACACCAATCAGTAAATCCTTAATGGGACAGGAACCAGCTATCGCCAAATAGCAGATGCCATGGAGAGGCACCTCCTGGATCTGTCTTCCCCGGGAGCTGTGGATGGAGCAAGCTGCCAAGTAGACGGCACACAGATTCACCAGGTTGAGGCCAAAATAGTAAGGTGATTGACTAAAGCCTATATGTGAAATGGTATAATTATGGTAAACTATCTCACCACCGTGGTCAGGTCAGTTCCTATTGCTTTTCCTTTATTACATATTTTATTCTTATTACTTTATTCCTAGTGGAGCATGGTAAATACATTTTTTGCAAAGCACTTTTATATTGTACCTCTTATATTTGTTTCCATTTCTTTTTCTTTCTTACCACTTTTTTTCATGGGGACTGACATGACCACGGTGATTGGAGTGAGCAAACCTTCTCTGATAGGATCTCCTTTTTCAACAAAAATCATCTTCTACTGTTGTTAAATAGGCTATTAGTTTTTATAGAAACCTACTGTGCCCCAAGGTAAATCCAGCCCTTCTTGTATCATTATGCTAATGCTGCTAGCATTCACTTGCTGGCTGCAAGTAGTAAATGTAAAATATTCATATTTATTTCAAAATATTCTATAGTGCCTTTAAAAGCACGTAGCCTTCATTTTACTCAGCAGGTTTCCTTTTCCAATAACACATTACACACCTTTATATAAGTGCATGCAGTCATTGTCTATTCAGAGGAGCAGAGTACCCGTGTACACTTTTACTTCACACGCTCTTATGCTGCAAAATGCAACTGTGGCCAGACAGAAGAAAGAAGATGAAGGATGTGTGGCAAGAGCCTCGCCCTGTTTGTGGTTCAAAAGAAATTAATAAAGCGTCAGTCTCTAACCTAAAAACCAGCTGTGGTTAAAATCTCAACTAGCATATATACAACTGAAAAGGTATCAGCAATTAAGAGTCTGCCCCTACAGTACAGTTCTATTCTTTACTAAAATCTTAGAGTTTGTATTGAATGCTTTGAACATACAATACAGTATAAAACTATACAAAATTCAAGGCTTCTTATTGAACATTGTTCCAGAATTGTTATAAAATCACTCTCCTCAAAAAGCAAAACATTCATAGATGATTACATTGTATGTTGAGATATCCCCCAGGTTTCGATCATCAGTGAATCTAATTGCAATGTTCCCTAAGGGTGTCAAAAAACAGGGAAGAAAGGTAAGCCTTGATGTTTACTTCTTCCTGTGTAAGGTAGTCAGAATGTGAAAGTAAGGAACCAGAGTAGAAGAATAGAGAAAGGAAGGGAATTAGAGTGTTCTAAAAAAAAATTTAGTTGGGAGGGGGGTTAATCCCTACTGCCATATCATTTAGGTTAGTAAAAATTTCATCAAAGGCCCAATGATCAGTCAGGTGGGATGGGATGTAATGATCGATCCAGAGGGGGTGATTTACTAAAACTGGAGCACTCCGAATCTGGTGCAGCTGTGCTTGTTATCCAATCAGCTTCTAACTTTAGCTTGCTCAGTTAAGCTTTGGCAGTAAAACCTGGAAGCTGATTGGTTTCCATGCAGAGGTGCACCAGATTTTGCATGCTCCAGTTTTAATAAATAACCTCCAGAGTCTCCAGATGCATTTAAACTTGGAGACAGTTTGTTTGAGGACCACTGACATTTTCTAATTGAGGGATTTATTTACTGCTTCACTCGGGGGGTTGATGACTGCATGCTTTGGCAAGATTTTGTTTGGCTGCCATGAAAAAGAATGGCAGTAGGTGAACATGGTTTTTCGTGTAGGATTCAGGTTTTAAGTTTGGCAGAGCCTCTCTTGGATTTTTGGCTTTAGGTGGAATTACTCCAAACAAATCCAGCTATGTGTGGGGCAGGTAAGTAAAGTTACTAAATTTAAGGAGAAGACTTGCCTAACCAATTTCACTTTCTGGTAGTTTGAAAAGATGAGGTCACCTGAGTCTTGATTCACAGGACTGAATTCTAGTGGTGACTTGGAGGGCAAACATCTTGAAATATCAGGTTTATCAGGTTTGTTTTTTTTGTTAAAGTGATCATCAATATAGTTTGTGTTTTTGTGTGTATAACTAACATGGAAGGAAATGGTTTTCAGTTATTTGCCTTATTGGTTTTATTTATTTTTTCCTCTAAAGATACTTTATTTTTTTTTAGGCAGGTCAAGAGACTTGACTTCTATGGAGGCACAGAATGAAATTGTCCCTAAAATTGCCAAGATGACTGTCTCTGGAAAGAAGCAGAAAATGGGATTTAATATTCCAAGGTATGTTGTTGCTCGATTTACAAATGACAGTATCGTAAAATAGTATTGATATAACTTAAGTGCTACTACATGCAAAAAGAATGATGTATATGTTTTGATAAAGTGCTTAAGGTGTCCATGAATGATAGTAAGATGGGCAGTTGTGTTTCTAAGAGTGGCGGGTGGCAAAAGATGCCAGTACTCGAAACTGAGAGGATCTGCCACCATTTTTTATTTGTAGATTCTTGATAGGAGGGTACACTGTGGTTGCCAACCTTTCGGACCTCAGACCACTAAGCTCACAATTTAGAATTTTGAATACTAACATGAATTTTACATGCCTTATACACACAATGCTGTGGCTCTCTGCCCCCCCCCCCCCCCGGCACTCTGCATCAAACTGCTGCCTTACACAGACTCATCAGCCATGTGCTCGAGCCCCCTGCTCCCTCCCAGAGTCTGTGATCAGCGCTGCCATTGGGAGTCCCCTCCTTCACCTCCCACTCTGTGCACTACTCCCGGTGCCTCCCTCTGAGTTCACAGGCGCCTAAACTACAAAGGAGGCAATGGTTATCAATGCGCACTGACAGCAATAACTGTCAGCGCACATTAAGAACAACACTGGAAACAACATTAAGCAGTATACATCCACCACAATGTTTATTTGCGTCAGGACCACCAAAATTTTCTTGTGGACTGCCAGTGGTCCATGGACCTCTGGTTTAACACTTATTTCATTTTTTTTGCAAACAAGCTTATTGACCAAGTTTGAAAATTGGTAATTGCTAGGTCTTTCAGTTTTTGGAGCTGAATTTTTATCTAAAAGGCCAGACCCTCTACCGATAATTGTAAGTTACATATTGTTACTCTTTGGAATCTTTCATGTGTATGTTGAAGGACATCTTCAGGGCAGTTAAAATAGAGTATAAATTAGAGTGATAACTACCTATTCTTGTGTTCACCAGGGCTGAAGTATTTGTGGCAGTGCTGCTGCCTGGCTACCAAAAAGGGGAGACTGGAAGATGCTTTTAATGTTCATATGCCAGTAGCTAGTATGCTAGAGTGTTTCCCATGTTTACTGTCAAGTCACTATACGGTTACCTCCATCAGAGCTTCCCTGCTGTTGGAAGTCCCAGCCGAGTTAATTTCACTAATCATTAAGGCCTCATGTACACTTGGTATTTTTGCAACTCCTCCCTAGAGGCGTCAGACTTTTTTTTTTTTTTCTGCCTCTAAACTTACCTGCTTTTTAGCCTATGTGTCCATGCACACTTAGACTTTTAAGCAGCTTTTAGCGGCAGGGGCTTTTCGAAGCTAGAAAAAAATACTGCTAGTACGTTCAGGAGCAGCAGAGTTTTGGCAGAAAAAACACTTGATGCTTGTTAAGGCTAGGCGCGTTAATTCATTTCAGTGGTCAGAATAAATTATTATTCTTGTCAGTGAAATTAACACCCAAGCGCTTGACACGCCACATACTTTTTTTTTTTTCCAAAAAACAACGTTTATTGAGCATGATATACAGTACATATTACGGATGATAATAAACAGTGTACAATTTTTTTTTTTTTCCTTTTTTTCTGAGGCACTGACTTCCACATACACGGTCATTACAAGCGATTGTTATGCGGTATCATGATACACAATTCAGTAAAATTACAAGGAGATTCAACAATGAGTATAGCTGAATGACACTGCATCACCGATCCCGACAAAGCTATAAAATGCTAGTCTGTACATGTAGAGGCTTCCTTTAACCAACCATCCCATATTTTGTGATATTTAGTGGGACATCCGCGGTGGGAATACAGAACTTTTTTATATGGTAAGGTGAGATTTACCGCCCTTTTCCACTGTTGTACTGTTGGGGGGTCAGGCCGAAGCCACAATTGGGCAATCTGCAATCTGGCTATGAACAGGGTCTCCTGCAGGAATATGGATAGATATTTCTCCTCCTCCGAGACTGCGAGCAAGCCCAGTATGCACTGGCGAGGGCACAGTGTCAGAGGGGAGCCCATCAGGTCGTGAAGAAATTTGACTATTTGTTGCCAGTAAGTTTGAATAACTGAACAAGACCACATTAGGTGGTAAAAGGTGCTTGAGGTGTCACCACAGCGTGGGCAGGCCGAGGAGGCGTCCGGTCTGTATTTGAGGATACGTGCAGGGGTGAGGTAGGATCTGTGAAGAATGTATAAGTGGGTGAGGCGATCCGACAGTTTCGGGGACACTTTAGTGCCAGTCTCAAGGATGTCTCCCCACTGGTCATCTTCCAAGGCCCCCACATCAGCCTCCCACCTAGCTCTCAGGATTTGTGTGTGATTAGTGGCTATGGGTAAAGTGAGAGAATTATATAGGGTGGAGATCAGTTTTTTTGGGTCTTCGCCAAGGAGAAGGTCTGAGACAGTCACTACCTCCAGGGCTGGGATGTTATTGTTGAATTGGGTCTGGAGGGCATGGCGGAGTTGAAGATATCTAAAAAACATGTGTCCGGGAAGGGCGAACTCATCTTTTAAGGTTTGGAAGGGCCTGACCTCCCCTCCCGCCACAACCTGGTAGAGGTATATAATCTTATAGATGATCCATAGCTTAAAGTCTGGAATAGTCAGTAGTTCAGGGAGCTGAGGATTATCCCATAATGGGGTGTGAGCGTGCACAGGGGGGGCGTCTATGATAGCAAGTGCGCGGTGCCAGATCTTGCTGTGATGCTGCATCAGCCGGTGCCCGTCCACAGAGCGAGATACACCCCTGTGTCTACAGAAAATTATCTGGAAGGGGTGAGCCACCACGTCGGAGGCGTGTGTGCACACCAGGGTGGTGTATCGAAGTCTGTCGTGTTTGTTGAGGTAGTAGAAATGGGACAGCTGTGAGGCTAAGTAGTAGAGTGTGAGGTCAGGGGTGGAGGTGCCCCCCAGGTGGGTAGGGCATTTAAGGGTTCGCCATGAGAGCTTGTGTCTGGATGTGCCCCATATGAACGTGTTTAGTATAGACTCGAGGGATCTGAAAATGTGGGCCGGGACACAGAGCGGGGCCTGCCAGAACAGGTATAGCAGCTTGGGAAGAAGGATCATCTTCACCAAGCTGATACGACCCATCACCCCCAGTGGGAGTCTGGACCAGATTTGCGTTTTGTCTTTAAGATATGCAAACATTGGTTTGATGTTCAAGTGTGTGTAGTCGCATAAGGAGCGCGTGCACTGTATGCCCAGGTATTTAAATTGGTCCGTTCTAACCAATGGGAGGGGTATCCGAGTGTACGTTGGGACAGAGACGTCTATGGGAAGTATTTGAGACTTGGACCAATTGATTTGTAGTCCCGAGAAGGTCCCATACTGCTGAATGAGCTGCAGCGCCGAGGTCAATGAAGGGCCAGCGTCTGATAGATAGAGCAGCATATCGTCAGCGTATAAGCTGAGCACCTCGGTAAGCTGCCCCCGGCGGAGGCCCTTTATATCCGGGTGCGCTCTGATGGCTATGGCCAACGGCTCAACGGCCAAGGCATACAGCATGGGAGATATCGGGCAGCCCTGGCGCGTTCCCCTTGACAGTGGGAATGGAGTGGACAGTTTGCCGTTGACCTGGATCCGAGCAGTGGGAGACTGGTAAAGGAGCTGGAGCCATTTGATAAATCTGGGGCCGAAACCGAATCTGCGGAGGCACTCCCAGAGGTAGCCCCACTCCACAGAGTCAAACGCCTTAGCGGCGTCCAGGCTGACCACCACTCTAGATCCGGTCTCGTCATGTGTGGCTTGTAAGTTGGTGAATAGCCTTCTCAGGTTGAACGCTGTGTTTTTATTGGGCATAAAGCCCGTTTGGTCAGGGTGTATGATGCTAAGGATGACCTTATTAAGTCTCATGGCAAGAATTTTAGCGAGGATTTTTACATCCAATTGAAGGAGGGATATTGGGCGATAAGACTCAGGTTGGAGAGGGTCCTTGCCGGGCTTGGGAATAAGAACGATCAGTGCCTCACTCATGGTGCGTGGTAATGTGCCTGACAAATATATGTGTGAGTATAAGGCCTCTAGTCTAGGGATGAGGACCTCCTGGAATTGGGAGTAAAACTCCAGGGGGAGGCCATCTGAGCCCGGGGCCTTAGACAATGGGAGATTCGCCATTGCCTCCTTAATGCACTCCTCGGTGATGGGTGCTTCTAGGAGCTCCACCTGAGAGTCTGAGAGGGAGGGGAAATCTACACTATCTAAGAGGAGGTGTAACTCATCCGAAGGCCGGTCGGCCCTGGAGGTGTACAGATCAGAATAGAATCTTCTGAATTCGTGGGCTACTTGTTCAGGGTCTGTGAGCATGGTGCCGTCTTGCGAGCGGAGCCGAACCACCACCGGGGGAGTGTGATCCAGGTGGGCCATGTAGGCCAGAAGTTTCCCAGCCCTCTCACCATGCTCAAAGACCCTTTGTTTCCTAAAGAAGATTCCCTTCTTTGCCTTCTCAAAATGTAGGCTATCAGTGAGTCTAGATTGCAGGCGTAGTTGGGCAGAATTGGAAGGTGTCGGGTTTGTCAGGAAAGCCTGTTCAAGGGATCCTAGACGCTCCTCGGCCTGTAACAGGATATTGTCAGAGGAAGCTTTATGTCTGTTGATGTGTGTGGTTAGGATCAGGCGGGCATGGGTCTTGAAGGCCTCCCACACCGCCCCTGGTGAGGCCGACCCCTGGTTAGTTCGGAAATAGAAGGACCACTCGCGCTGAATGTTCTCAATATCATTGAGGACTGTCAGCCAAAATGGATTTAGCCTCCAGAGGTGGGCTGGTGCAGAGGACGGCAGTCTGAGGGTGATCCAGTAGGGTGAGTGGTCTGAAAGGACTCTCGCGCCGAACCCCGCTGCGAGGAGATTCGGAATGAGAGTGGGGGTAAGCAAGATCATATCAAGTCGGGACATTGCATTCTGTGCGGGTGTGAAGCAGGAGTATGCTACTGTGTGGGGATTTTTTAGTCTCCAGCTGTCGGAGAGGGCGAACTCCGCGAGAAACCTGCCGAACCTTGTGAGTGCCGGTCTATTCTGTGGTGTGTCCAGTGGGTGAAGCCTATCCATTTTGGGGTCAATAACCATGTTGAAATCCCCTATCCAAATCGCTGGTGTCGTGGGATGTTCAGACATGAAGGCCAATCCTTCTCTGAGGGCAGTGAATTGAAAGGGTGGGGGTATGTAGAAAGCTAACAAGAGGGTCTCAAGGCCACCTATTGTTACATGTAGGAATAGAAATCTCCCCTGCCGGTCCGACTTTAAATTGTGTAGTTGGAAATTGACCGTTTTGGTTATGAGGATAGCTATGCCTCTGGAATTGTTGGTGAATGGGGCTTGGTAGGACCAGCCCACCCACGGCTTTTTAAGTGCCATTTGAAGTTGTCCCGTCATATGGGTCTCCACCAGCACACTAATATCTGCGCGCAAGCGCTTGAGGTGAGACAGTACAGCAAGGCGTTTAGATCTATCGCGGAGCCCTCTCACATTCCATGTCACTATTTTTAAAGTGGCCATCGTTTACGTGAGAGGAATGTGGTGGCCAGCCGGACCAGCAGGAGGAGACCCCCAACCCCAATCATCGGGACCCCGACCCACAGAATACATTGCGACAAAGTAATAATAAACTATTGTCAGTACATAGGTCCCACCGGGGAGGTTCCGCAGGTCGGCCGACCAGGCTTGTGGTGCAGGTTCTGCCAATCTACGGGAGGCCCCACATGTGAGGTGGTTGGCGGATGCAGTAATGCTTAGGTTAGTTATGAACTTTGCAGTTTGCAGTGAAAGACATTTCTCATGCACATAAAAATCAGTACCATTTACAAACAAAACGTTAGTAACAAAACTTAGTAAGATGACTAGAACTGTGCCTACTCTGGACCAGCGTGGCTTATCAAACTTGTGGCAACCCTCCGCAGCCGTGGGGGTTGTAGCTGGCCAGGGAAACATTTCTTTATGCGGTTGCGAGGGAACACCCGAAACAAGGGATATTTTAAGCAGGGTTCTTGGATGGGTGCCTGTGGTTAGGATGGGTGTCACCGCGCAACTCGCTGAGGGCGAACAAAAGTTAACTGAAGAGCCACATGGCGATGCTAAACTGTTCAGCATTCGAGCGTCTGAGGGGGGTATTGCAGAGTGCCTGAGCCCGGCTGGGCACATACTTCAGTTATAGGGGGGCTAGGAGGATGTAAGGAAAGGGGGTGGTCAGGGTGGATGGCCATGAGCCGGATAAGTGGGATGGGAGAGGGAGACAGGCAGTCAAGTGGTATGAGCATCCAACGGACCGGTGGGGAGCCCGGGCTGGGTGAGGAAGGAGGGGGGTGAATAGAGTAACTCACAGTTTTTGCGGTGGGTAGCTCCGGGATGAAGGATTTCTGCAGACCGCGGGATAGGGGGGCGATGAGCGTGGTGTTCAGCTCCAGGTGTCATCGGTGTGGATGCGACTTAGCCTTCCAGCCAGGAGATCACCGCTGAGGGATCCTCAAAGAAGTGCGCTTTGCCGTCCCGGATCACTCGGAGGCGCGCTGGAAACAACATGGCGTAGGCAAGATGGCGGTTGCGCAGCTGGCGTTTGGCCTCCGAGAATTGCGTCCTCTTCTTTTGCACTTCGGCGGAGAAGTCGGGATAGACCGCCACGTGTGTGTCTCCGAGCGGGATGTTACCCTTTTCCCGGGTAAGGCGTAGGATGGTGTCCCTGTCGCGGTAGTTTAACAGTTTCGCGATGAAGGTTCGCGGGGGGGCTCCTGGAGCAGGTGGCCGCGCCGCCAGCCGGTGTGCGCGCTCCACTACAAAGGTGGAGGAGAAGGCCTCTCTGCCGAATGTGGTGATTAGGAGATTCTCCAGGAATGTTGGGGGGTTTGAGCCCTCCGCCTTTTCTGGGAGTCCCACGAAGCGGAGATTACAACGGCGCAATCTGTTCTCCATTTCGTCCTGTTTGCTAAGGACTGTGTTGAGTTGGTATTGCAGCCTTTCCACACTGACCTGCAGTGGCGGGATATCATCTTCGGCCTGGCCGATCCTGCGCTCTGTCTCGGACACCCTCTCCCTGAGCTTATGGATGTCTTGTCGGATAAGCGAAATGTCGACCTTCACCTCCTCTATTTTAGATGTGAGGGTGGTTTGGCAGACCGAGACCGCCTCCAGGATCCGATCAGTGTCTCCGGATGTCTGGGCCTCTTCTCCAGATGTCGGAGGGGCGCCATCTTCAGCCACCGGTTCCCGCTCCTCGTGGCGGTACTTATCTAGTTTCCCGAGGGTTCCGGTGTTGCGTCTGGGTGGCGACATGGTCACGGGTGATGGCTGAGTGCTGTGTGGTGTCTGGAGCCAAGTTTAAGGGTGATTTAGCCCCGCAGGATGAGTTGTAAGGATATTAGTTGCCGGAGCTCTCACTCCGCACACCTCACTCCATGAAGCTTCAGGCCACGCCCCCCACGCCACATACTTTTACAAGCGGCAGGTGTTTTTTTTTTTGCCAAAATGCTGCTGCCAGGAGGAAAGACTTTTAGAAGAATTTCCACACCGTTCTGTGTACATGGGGCCTAAGTAGTAGTACTTGTGGTTACAAAACAGTGTGTTTGTTAAATTAAGAAGATGGGTAACGTGGGCTTTGGACATATGGGAGCAGATAAAGCCCTGTTGTAAGAAGTGGTTATTTTGAAGAAAAAGGAAGTACAGTACTGACATGGGAACAACCCTTAATTAAAAGGCGTGGTGGTTGTTATTCTTTTACAGGATTTATAAAGTGCTAACAGTTTGCACAGCACTTTGGGAGACAGTATAGTTAAAATACAATTCAATACCTGTAGAGGTAGGACAGGCTTCCCTAAATAGATGAGTTTCCAAGGGTAACTTGAAGGAGCTTAGAGTAGGAGATGGCCGAATAGATTGGGGTAGGGTGTTGCAGAGGAAGAGAGAGGCTCTGGAGAAGTCTTGGAGACGAGCACAGGAGGAGGTGACGTGTATGTTGTAATTAGCATTTTTAATTTAATGGGTTCAGTGACCAGGAGCGAGTGGAGGAATTGGCAAAGGGTTGGTGGACACTAAATTGTTTGAAAGGTTATTAAGTCTGGCAGCAGTATTCATGAGAGTCTGAAGGTAGACCAACAAGGAGGGAGTTACAACAAAGGAGGTGAGAGATAAGGGAGTGAATCGGAAGCTTTGTGGTGTCAGTTGTCAAGAAGGGGCTAATTTTGAAATCGTTGCAGAGATGAAGGCGACAAAATTTGGTCAGGGATTGGATATGGGGCAAAAAAGAGAGGCTGCAGACCAATATTACACCCTGACCTAAGGGAAGTGGTTGATTGCAGGGCAGTTGATCTCGATGGAGAAGCTGGGTAATGAGATGCCAGGGGAAGGGGAGAGGGTAAGAAATATTATGTGCTCAGGATTGGAAAGAATGAATTTGAGGATGTTGTGCAGCATCCATACAGATATGTCAAATGATATTTAGTGATGTGCGGGGAAGTCTTCGTCATAGAGGTGGTATTGGACACCATGGGAGGTTATTCTGGCCCAGGGAGGAGATGTAGATGGAAAATAGAAGGTGCCCAAGGATAGAGCCTTGGGGAACACCTATGAAAAGAGTAAGAGGAGAGGAACAGACAGTACTGATTTTGAAACCAAACATTTTTCCTTCAAAAATGTATTTATAAACTCCTATTTTCCGCATGGGTTATACAGTGCATCTGAAAAGCGCTTCACTTTTTCCACATTTTTTTATGTTACAGCCTTATTCCAAAATGGATTAAATTCATTATTTTCCTCAAAATTCTACACAACAGTTTCCCATGACAATGTGAAAAAAGTTTGAAATCTTTGCAAATTTATTAAAGATAAAAAAAATCACATGTACATAAATATTCACAGCCTTTGCTTTGTTAAAGGACCTTTGGCACCAATTACAGCCTCAAGTCTTTTTGAGTATGATGCTACAATTTTGGCACACCTATTTTTGTGCAGTTTCTCCCATTCTTCGTTGCAGGACCTCTCAAGCGCCATCAGTTGGATGGGGAGTGTCGGTGCACAGCCATTTTCAGATCTCTCCAGAGATGTCTGGGCCACTCAAGGACATTCGTAGAGTTGTCTTGTAGCCACTCCTTTGTTATCTTAGCTGTGTGCTTAAGATCGTTGTTCTGTTTAAATATGAACCTTTGCATCAGTCTGAGGTCCAGAACGCTCTGGAGCAGGTTTTTATAAGGGGGTCTCTGTACATTGCATTCATCTTTCCCTCAATCCCGACATGCTGCCACTACCATGCTTCACTGTAGAGATGGTATTGGCCACGTGATGAGTAGTGCTTGGTTTCCTCCAGACAGGACACTTGCCATTGAGGCCAAAGAGTTCAATCTTTGTTTCATCAGACCAGAAAAAGTGTAACGCTGTGAATACCTTCCGGATGCACTGTTTTATATAGAAATTTTGTAGAAATCCATTTTATACCTTTAAAACACGTAAGGGTAAATTATTCGCACATAGCATATGATCAACAATGTTTACTAATACTTGGGCTGAGTTATTAACCGGTTCCCGACCGACTCACATCTATATACCGGGGGCTGAATGGCTCCCCTGTGCGAAACCCCGTACAGGTATGGGGTCCTTTTAAGAGCCGCCAGAGGGTGCGCGCCCGCTGCACGACGGGGGACCGAATGCGCCTGGCTGGCAATCGCCACGTGTGGTTGCGTGCACGAGCGCCAGCACGAGGATTTGTAAACACACAAATCCCTGTGCTGTCAGAGGAGAGGAGACATATCATTTGTTCCTAGTATGTAGGAATATATCTCCTCTCTTACTCTGTCCTATTCCCATACAGTTAGAACACACTGAGGAAACACACGTTTAACCCCTTGATCGCCCCCCCAGTGTTAACCCCTTCCCTACAAGTGTCATTTACACAGTAATTGCATTTTTATAGCACTGATCGCTGCATAAATGTCAATGGTCCCAAAAATGTGTCAAGTGTCCGCTCTGTCAATCGCAATACTGCTAAAAATCGCAGATTACCACCATTACTAGTATAAAAAAAAATAATAAAAATGCCATAAATCTTTCCCATAGTTTGAAGACGCTATAACTTTTGCGCAAACCAGTTAAAGTTATGCAGTGCCAAATTGTAAAAAGTGCTCTGATCAGGAAGGGGGTAAAACCTTCCGGGGCTGAAGTGGGTAAAGGAGTTGGGAATCCTTATTCAAAAAAAGTGTGATTATTCACTACAATTATCCAGCCATGTGAAAAGCAAATGCCCATTTAGTGTAAATACCCAGTACAGATGTTTGCCATGAATAGATAATTGAAGTGAATATTCACATAATTATTTTGAGTGAAGACTCCTTCAATAAATCAGCCTCATCTGTAAAGGCCCGTACACACGATACGAAAATCGGAAGTAAAATTTTGTCAGACGAACAATCTGCTGATTTTCCGATTGTTAGTATGGTGCTTTCGACAGCTGATTTAGATTTTTCGGACAACAAAAGCTGGATTTGCAGACTATAAAATTTTTGTCTAAAGTGAACACAATGTCTGATTTTCGTTTAATTAGTCTGGTTTTCGTCCAAAAAAAAACCGTAAAAGCAAGACTACGCATGCTCAGAAATGAAAGAATACATACAAAACTATTCAACACATTACATCACTTCCGAAGTTGAACTCTGTCATACGAGAATTTTCGTATGGTGAGTAACCTCTTTACTTTCGACATGAGACTAGCATGCAACAAAAAACAGACAAACAGATGTCCGAAAATCCGATCGTGTGTACGAGGCTTTAGAGCTGCCTTCCTATGTGAAAGTGGAAAAGCCTTATCAAGGTTGTAAGGTTTGCTATGTATCACATTGTGCTTTATGCAGCAAAAGTACCTAGCTCCTTAATTTAAGGAGACCTGTGAAAGTCAATAAACACAATTTGTGGTAAACTAATGACAGTGAAACAGTTTTTACTAAATTGTATTGATTAGTCATTTGTCATAGATTTCTCTTTCCCTCCATTTATTTTCATTTAAACAGCATTATATAGTTATTATCAGGAACAGGATATGAGAATAACTGCTGATGAATGATAGACTTCTGTACTAGATTTGAACAGGTGGAGAGAATTGAGTCAAATGTGTTTTAAATACAGCTATAGAGAATGAGCCTTTAGATAGACACTGTAGGTAGCAAGAGCAAAGATGACTAATATCTGTGTCCAATTCTTCAAACATTTGGGGTTTTGCTTCTTTACGTAAGGCTGAGTGGCCGTTAAAGCCTCAGCAATTTCTCAGAGCTGTTTGCAGACTTTTTATCTCTTTTACCCTTGTCTTTTTTACTTTGGTAAAGCCAAGTTTAAAGAGGTGTGTGAAACTTTTTTGTTGAATTCTGTAGCTTTGTGTAGACTTCTATTTTCTTGTTATTTCCCAGATCTTTTTTTTTTGCCTCCTTTTTATGTTTTCTAAAATCTTTCACATTATCATAACTTTATTCCAAGCATCTTTAGTTCTGAAGAGTGAAACCTTTTTAAATATTTCTGTAAATTTTATCCGTCGCTCTATGTACTAGTCTTCAGGTAAAGTATTTAGCCTGACTCATTGGGGCTGCTTTACTAAAGGCAAGTTGGTTCTTAATTTTGCAGGGGATTTTCCCTTAGCTTAGTGAAAGAGGTGAGGTTCTGCTGCCTTTCACCAGCCAACCATTTGCAAGCAAAAATCCTTTTTTCTTTTTTGCGTGCAATTGGGTATTCTGTGCAATCCCTAACAATCTGCCTACCTTCTTAATAAAACAAAGCAAACGTGTCATTACCCACCTCTGTTTTCACCTTTGGGACAAATTGAGTTATCAGGGTAAAGTAGTGATTTGCATGTGCTGCTATAGTGTTAGATTAGGATGGCAGCTAAGGACTGGAACAGACTTTACAGACACAAAGTTGGTAACACCGTTCAGTCCCATCAGCTATCAACCTTTCATAGTTTTACAGGCTGGCCAGTGCGCCTCTGCCTTTCACTTGAACCTAAATGTCAGAGTGTCATGCATAAGGTCTTAATTAAGGATGAGCTCCGGCCTGTTTGCACACTCCACATGCAGAGCCCGCCAGGAAGTCGGCACGACGCTGCGCTAATCACAGGCAGTGAGACGTTAACCGATCTCTGCAGCCGCGCATCGGAAAAATGTCTCGCTGCCTGTGATTAACGCAGCGCCGTGCTGACTCCCTGGAGGGCTTTGCACGTGGAGTGTGCGAACACGCCGGAGCTCATCCTTAGTCTTAATGCCCAGTTTGCAGAAGGTATTTCAACTAACACGAGTTTTGATAATTGGACATTTCTTTGCAATAAACACAGATTTACTGTAAGGTTTCATTCCCACTGACACTCTGCATTTAGCTTTTCTAACTGTCGAAGAAGTTATCTGAGAAATATAAAGTTTTTTTTTGCCTTCCAGATCACTTTTTCCTGCTTTTTAGATGTTTTTCTGCGTTAAAGCAGGTTTAGCTGTGTTTAGACATTTATAGTGTGTAAACACTAAAACAGTTAAACTGAGTGTGAATGGCACCATTGAAAAGTAATTACATACATTAAATGCGTTTGGATAAGTCGTCGAAACACACATAAACACAGGTTTGACAGTGTCAGTGTGAATGAGGCCTAAAAGCCAAAAGATTTTATGATAAAATTTGTTCTCTCTACATATTATAGCGCAACATCTGAGGTAAATGGACAGGGTGTTCCTTTGACTGCAAAAGGCCAGCCTATGGATGACATTGTGGAGGAATCTGAAAGCACCATTCCATTACCCACACAAATAAGCACATCACAGGGCTCTGATGAACTTAATGCCATATCTCAAATAAAAAGTTCTGGAAAATCCAAGCAGAAAATTAATGTTAAAGAAGAGCTAGAAAAGAGACAAGGAGGAAAACAGCTGCTAAACCTTGTTGTAATAGGTAATGTGTAAGCATTTTTCTTTCTTCTACACCTTGCTGTTCTGGGTTAGTGTTATTCATAAGACATTGTTTTGTTTTCTTGCAAAAGCCCATATTCATTGCTACATTGTTAAAAGGTGTTTAAATCAGCCTTTCCCAATCCCTGAGGAACCCTTGAAATTATCTTCAGGTCTCAGGGAACCCCTGCTAAAACCAATTAATTGGAGGTCAGTGGGACAATTGCTTCTTAAATTGGTGGCCAGTAGGAAGAATTCCCTTAAAGTGATGGTCAGAATGCAACTTTTGAAACCAAAAAACTAATTGATATCCTACAGCTGGCTCTGCCAAGTGGTGCTGGCTCTGGAACTAGACAGGCACTATCAAATAAGAGGTCCGTTAGCAATAGCTCAAGTAAACCCCTAGCAACTTCTGGGGAAACCCTAGGGTTCCATTAAATTCTGGATGAGAATGGCTGGTTTAAATATATTTCTTTAATATAAACCTGTCACAAACCTAGACATATGATAATAAAATGCATAATCAAAGGTTACCTTCAGTATAACCTTAAAGTGTAAGTAAACCCCGCATTTGTTTTCAGCCAAGGAAGCTGCCATCTTTGCCTCTGTTTTATAATATTCAACTGCCATGATGCTGCACATGTGATCAGTTTAGACACCAGCCATTGGATGACTTGACAGTTTGGTTAAGAGCACAACCTATAGTAGTGTTACATTTCTGGGACGTGCCGGAAATGAAACTGTTTAATGGATGGGTTTACTTCCGCTTTTAAGTGTCAAAATCATCATTTAATATATGTTGATTTTACAGTATATGCAATTTAAAAATTATATTCTCCTCCTATGGAGCGGCGGGTTTAAATGTTTACATAAGCAGAGCGGGCACAGACCTGTTATCCGCCTGCTCAGCAGACAGATCACCTGCTGAGCAATCGGGTTGCAGCCAAGAGTCCAACCCGTGTGAAAAGGGCCTTAGTTCTAATAATCCCCACTGCACTGAAAGTGGATGGGACAGGGGGTGGACATCAGAGAAGGAGGATTTCTACTACAGGAGAACAGTACAAGAGGCACATCACATTGAAGGCAAGTAATTTCCCTTGTGCTTGCTTTATTTATGTTTCATGTTTTTTATTTTTTTATTTACATAAGCTTGGTCTTTAACCGTGTATTTCTTTAGGATTACTTTAAGCCTTTCTTTAGAGTAGTGGAGCTGCCTTTGGTGAAAATACTGATTGCCTGTTATTCTCTGGCTTTGGAGTTACTGACCCAGGTCAAGAAAGTCAGAGCAGTCCGAACTCCATATTTTTCTTTCTTGGTTCCAGATCCATAAATATTATTCGTATTGGATGCAAGCAGCTCAACATGAAAACTATGCAACTAGCACTTTAAAGAGAAGAGGTTAGCAGTGGTGGCTTCAATGTTTTTATTATGACTGGTTTAATTTAGCCAGTTTTAGACAGGAGACACATGCTACATATGCTTAAAAACTCTATTGAAAAAAATCCATCTAAATGGCAAAAAAAAAAAAAAATTCCTAATGGGGAAATGAACCTTCATTGGTGTGTGAATTTTAGCTTCTACTGCACAAGATATAATACATTTTTTTAATCTTTTTTCTTTTGTAATCAGGCCATGTTGATGCTGGGAAAAGCACACTTATGGGTCACCTATTATATCTCTTGGGACATGTGAACAAACGAACCATGCACAAATATGAGCAAGAGTCCAAGAAAGCAGGAAAAGCTTCTTTTGCATATGCTTGGGTGCTTGATGAGACGGGCGAAGAGAGGCAAAGGTATTTTTTTCTGAGATTAGTGGCTTGTCATAAATAGCTGATTATTTAAAAACTTAAAAATCCATAGGTCCCTCTTACCAGTTTGTGGGAAGTAATTTGCATATTTCTGGTTTTATTTATTGGGGTATGAAGCTATTCCCTGATTATAAATACTGTATCTCCTAAACAACATTCATTGTCATTTTGAATTTTGTATTTTTTTCTGCTGTTCGATGTACATAATCCAGCAATTTATTTCCTTATTGTAGAGGAGTGACTATGGATGTAGGCATGACCAAATTTGAAACAAAGTCCAAAGTTATTACTTTAATGGATGCTCCGGGGCACAAGGATTTTATCCCAAATATGATTACAGGTGCTGCTCAAGTGAGTTCTCTCTGGTTTTTATTATCAGAGATGTAGTCTACATGTATTTACCTAGAAGTGTAACTATTTTTTTTTTAACTTGGTAGAAGTTTAACTATTCACTACTATTTTTAAAACTAAAAGCAAAAACTTGTTAGACTTCTACTTTGAAAAGCCATGTTTCTGTTTTCTATCATTGTCATTTGTTATTTTGAATAATAGGCAATTTAAAAATAAGTTTTAGTTCTCTTTATTTTTTTAACTTTTTTTTGTCAGTTTGCATGTAGTCACTCTTTTGGGTTGCTAGGTTAGTACTATTACATATAAACCTGCATTTTCCATAATGTTTCTTTGTGTATAGACGGTTTCCTGTCTTTTAGGCTGATGTGGCCGCTTTGGTTGTAGATGCCAGCCGTGGGGAATTTGAAGCAGGCTTCGAAGCTGGTGGACAGACACGTGAGCATGCACTGCTGGTCCGCTCTCTTGGTGTAACTCAGCTTGCAGTCGCAGTCAATAAAATGGATCAGGTACATTGTCTTCTATTTATTAATCAAGTTTGCTGGATTATTCCTTGTCTATGAAAAACCATGTGTATTTGCCTTACTCGATAAGGCTATGACTTGTTTGCATCAGTAGTCATAGTTTTAATGCCTGGTAAATGGAGGTTATCCTGAAGTTCTTTGAACATACTTAAAGCTGGGTGCACACAGATTGAAATTTAGACAGTTCAGCAGGAACAGGGCAATTTTCAGTTTGTGTGTGCGTAGCCCTCCTGGTTTAACAGAAGCCGATCGTTAGATGCTGGAAAACCCTGTTCGATCAGCAGCTTGCAGCCGATTGACTTCAGCACTGATCACTCTATTCTGACAGCAGAGAGTCCCCACTGTCAGAATAAAATGTCCTAGCAGGGGATTTTTGCATCCACATCGCTTGTATGGATGCAAGAATCTGTCTGTTTTCTTTTGTTTAGCCCGCTGGCGTTGACAGTGTGTACCCAGCTTTAGTATTTCCATTTTTGTGAGTACAGAATCTCTTCACTATGTTTGATGCTATGGACCGTTATTTATTCCAAAACATCAGAATACATGCAAATATCTGAACTCAGTAAGGCCCCTTCCACATGGGGCAGACTGCCTGTCCTTTTACACCCAACTGCCATTCTATCTAATTTGCTAGACCAGGGGTCTCCAAAGTTTTTAAACACAGGGCCAGTTTACTGTCCTTCGGACTTTAGGAGGGCCGGACTGTGACCAGTGAGGCTAGAAATTGTCCAGACATCAGTGGGAGTAAACAGTGCCCCAACTTTGATATTAGGGGGAGGAATAGTGCCCCATTATTTTGTGTCAGTGATAGGAATTATGCCTCATTGTTGGTGAAAGTGGGTGGAATAGTATCTTATCAAGGGTCGGTTAAAGACAAGCAAAGGGACGCATCCGGCCCTGGGGCCACAGTTTGGAGTCCACTGGTCTAGGTGGATGGGGAACCCTACTTGTCTGTTTTTAGCAGATAGGATTGGATGTCGGTAGGTGTAAAGGGACACATGTCCCTTTACACCTGCTGCTCCATAAAGGTTACTGGAGGTTCCGATTGGGTCAGCCTGAAAAACTGACAGACGGACCCAATCGGTCCAGTAGAGTAAAAGGGGTCTAAGAGGTTAATATGGCTGTAGATTGACACCTGCTTAACACATTGTCATTTTTTTTTTTGCAGTCTTATTCTGACTTAGGTGACCTTGATCCATATTTCAGAAGCAATATGGCTGTATTGTAAATCAGTCAGTGGAAGGCAGTTTATTCAGGAGTAGTAATCCTAATGTTTTTGGTGCTGGAGGGAAAGGTGTCAATTCAGACTTACCAGAGAGGGGGAGCACAGGGAAGATTTCACCACTGTGCTGATTTTCATACATGGTCTAGTTTCTTTGCTGGTTGTGGGGAGAAAACAGGAAGCCACAAAAGTACAGGCAGTGGCAGGTGTGTGTGAATCACAAGAGTGGCTAAGTCACACATAATTTGTCACTTGAACCACCTCATGTGTATATATTTCAGGAGCTTGGCTGAAGTTATACTTTACAGTCACGGACTACTTTGGAGACATTTGTCAAATGGAAAATTCAGATGCTCCATTTGTGTTATGTCACATCTGTCATAATTCATTGCTCATTTATGGGAATTTGTGTACAGAGTTTGCTTTTTTTTTTGTAAACGGAATTTGCATTGTTTTTACCACACTTTCACTAGTCCCTGCAACTTTTTGTTCCACCCTGTTACAAGCTTTCTTATATTACCTGTAGGTTAACTGGCAACAAGATCGATTTCGGGAAGTTACTAGTAAGCTTGGGCACTTTCTGAAACAAGCTGGATTTAAGGTAGCATGAACATTTATTTACGTTTGTCAACTAACGTATACTTTTGATCTACAAAGCACAGACTGCATGAGTGTGGGATCCTGACTTGGTCATGTTTGTTTTTTTCCCATACGATATACCCACAGGTCATTTTATTTCAAAGATCGATATGGGGGAGTTTAGTTGGGTAATAGAGCAAAATTGTCCTGACATACCATTGGTAATATGATGGTGTTCATACAGGCAACACACAACCCCTCTCCCCACATATTTATACACAAACCTGTGCAGGGAAGCTGCTATCCTATCCACATCTGGGCATTTCTTGGTAATATCATGTGACAGTTATTTCATAGTGCATAGCCAGACAGCATTAGGCCAGAGACAAGGGTGGTATATTTTCCTAGCTCTGCATGTAAGATAACAGGGTTTCTCTCTCGCATAACTCACATTTTTTCATGGGTCTCCACTTTGGGAGAAAGACCACTACAACAAGACAGTCTTTCACATGCCTGTCTATAGCATTGACAGACTCTATCATGACAGCCAGTATAACCTCTAACAAAACAATCTCTCAATTAATGTGTATCTAAACTCCCTTTTGTATGCCATTTCATTTGCTCAATGCCTTAGCGCTTGCCCTATCCATGAAGACTCACTTTGTGAGTAAGTCAGTCAAGCCAAGCACCGACAAAGTCCTCATTTCCCACCATGTATGCCACAAAAAGAGTTAATGCTGTGGGACTGAGTGGAGACATCATCTGCTGGGTGGAGTATTGCACATGAGCGGCCTATCCTGTCATATTACCATTGAGGAATTCTCTCCCCACCTCTGCATCTTCTTGCAAAGAATCACATAGAACATCGATCTTCAATCCATTCCTGATGCTTGCTAACAGTAGTTCCCTCCAGCCATCCTCACATACTACCATCTGTTTGGGTTTTGCTAGCACTTTAGGACGCAGCTGTCCTTAAGGACCTAACCGATAAGTCATTAAAATCCCTCTTTAGGACTCTTTTCTCGCTGGTGGGCCCTACTCTCCCTTAGCGTATTTCCACTTTTGCATCCTAATTGTGATAATACTTTATTTAAATTTGTTTGGAAGTCCCAGCCCGGCTATTAGGACAGATCAACCTGAACTTACTTTGAAATGCTTGCAGTCAGTATCATACCTTCTCCTTGAAACATTGAAAGGGCAGGAAATATTTAAACAAAAAATAACTTTTTTTCCTATGCTGTGTGACTGGGAGCACATAACAAACATACAGTGGGGTTTCTGAAATTTGACTACAAAAGTGGAAATACGCTTTAAAAGAGATGTTACCACTACTGTGGTTGATCCCTTGATTATAGGACACATGGAGCAAATGGCTGTAGCCTTATACTTCAGTTGTGATGGTCTGCTGTAGGCTTCCAAGTGGTTGAACACATGTGTAGGACAATTTACTGGACTGTGGAACACACATCCAAGAAGTGTCTGACCTTCTTCAAGGTGCAACATTTAATTTCTTTGGATCTAATCTTAAAATCATTATCAAAGACGCTACTGGTGTGTCTTTGCATCATGCAATGGTACCTGTGCATTACATATTTCTCAGAAAAAAGCCTAAGAAACATACTGCAGTCTTCTCCCTTTTTATCTGTTAGGAAACCTCCCTTTTGTTTCTCTGCCCCCCTATCCTCCATGTCGCAACCCTCCAAGCTGGTGGACACTTTGTGCTGTTTTGCTCCTTTCCCCACCACAGTTTCTCACACCCAACCTTCCTGTGTCACCACTCAAATTAGCTAATCATTTCTCTAGTTCTTAGTGGCAGAACAGTTTCAAGGATTTTACTACAACCTGTTCACCATTCAAAAACCCAAAGGAGCATCCACCCCATTTTGGATCTCAAAGCTCTGAATGTCTCTAGGTACAGGGATCCTCTAGTTAGCAGATGCTTTGGTTGCTCCATGGAATCTGATTTATGCTTCTACTTCCCACCCTTCAAAACTTCTTCCTTGTCTGATTCACAGGATCAGGTTGAAGGGCATTCCAGTGGTCCTATTTGCTCCATACTGGCCCTGGTGGGTGAAGTATGAAGTAGTATGCCGACCTGGTAAGACCTCTAGCTGACACTTAATGTGCTCAGCCAGATCATGGAGATCTTCAGTTCCATCATCCTCCTTCAGGATCACTGACTTCAACAGTAGTCGAAGCCCAGGTTGCAAAGGTTTGAGAGTCTGAGTGTGTAATTCTTACAATTCTAAAAACTAGGCAGTCTACTTTACACAAGATCAATCACCAGGCATTCAAGGCATACATCAATTGGTGTGTTTCCGGGCTTCCACCCCAAAGGTTTCTCTATGGAATGAATCCTCTCCTTCCTGCAACTAGGTCTAGACCAGCATTTGACTCTCTTTCTGCCTATACTTATTTCAGGGACCAATGGATTCTCACTCCTTGGTTAAGACCTATAAAGGGAGTTTCTCAGTAAATCTGTGGTATCTGAAACTATTTCTTTTTTCTCTTCAGAAACTGCTGTTTGAACCCATTAGTGGCATTGCTCTCTCTAATCTCGCCCAAAAAAATTGTATTTATTTAAGCCATCACTTCTATGAGGCTAGTATCTAAACTGGCACCCTTATCCTGCAAAGAACCGTTTCTGGTTTTGTATAGGGACAGATTGGTGTAGAATCTCCAAACTTACTTCTGGCCTAAGGTAGTTTCCCCCTTTCACCTCAACAATGATATTATTCTCTCATCCCTCCCTTTTTCTCCATTGTCTGGATGGGGTTCAGGCTGCGCGAGTCCATCTCGCGGCTATTGCTTTCTTTAAGAAGGCTGATTCCCTTTTTTTTTTTTTTTTGTTCTGGATAGGCACCGTAAGGATGCTTTGTCTCCTCAACCTACCCATCCCTAAGTGACTCATGTAGTTGATCATGCAAACTTATGGTTGTAAGAATCAGTTTCCACCCTTTCCTATACAGGTGCTCATTACTAGATATGTGAGTGCTTCTTGGACATTTCATCAAGCAGCTGTTTCCCAGATTTGCAAGGCTGCCACCTGGTCTTCTCTTCACAGGTTCTCTAACCAGATGGATGTTCTGGCTTTATCTGATGGTAGCTTTGGGAATAAAGTCCTTTGTGTAGCTCTACAGTAGTCCTGATTTCTTGATTGTTTGCTGATATAACAAAACTCTTTCAATAGTATGCTTAACGCATTTAAACCACTTGCTGCCAAATCACATACATGTACCTATTTGACTTCAAGTGGTTATACCGGGATGATGCCTGCAGCTGCAGCCATTATCCCGGTGGTATTTTTTTTTTAAGAGGTGATCAGCTTCTATGTAAAAGCCATCCTAGTGGCTAAATAGCCGCTGGATAGCTTTTACAGGCAGCAGAAGCCCCCAGTTGCCTGGGCACATCTTGTATAAGGGCAGTTAGCCAGGCAAACATCAACTGAGCACCCACAGTCATATCTGTTAGTCAGCTTTACCATTGCCACGTTTTTTTGTCTTGCCTGAGTGTTTTTTTTTTTCTCCCAGAGTGGCTGTCGGGTGGGTATTGCCTTATACCCAATAGACCAGCTAAAAGCTGCTGAATTGGGAAACACTCATTTGATGTGTGTGGGTTGTTTTAGTCAAATACAAACATACAGATTACTAGATAGTGGAAATAAGGATTTATCAGAGCTGTTACTGAAAGGTCTTGTTTTTGGCCAGGTAAATTATGTGGAAGTGAAAAGTCAGAAGAAAGAGAGCCTATAAATAAAACAGAGATCACATATAGAAAAATTACGTATTGTAAACATGGTCACAGCTTTCATCTTAATGTTTAGTGTTGTATGCATAAACTGTGGTTGATATTCTGTAACTGACTTTGTAATTAGTTCAGTACTTAAAATAGGAAATGTCCTTCTTTTGCAATTGTTTTCAGTATATAGTCAGTCATATATTATGTTTTACACTAACTGGATTTGCATTGATATGAAACATTAATACCAACAAATCTTTGTCTCTTTGAAATATTAAATGCATAAAGGAACACTAATCCTTTTCTGCCTATTTAGGACAGTGATGTATTTTACGTTCCTACCAGTGGGCTCAGTGGAGAAAATCTTGCCAAATGTAGTCAAATACCTGATCTGACAAGCTGGTATAAAGGACCGTGCCTTATTGACCAAATTGGTAAGAACCTCAAAGGGGCATTTAAGCAAATTAGGGACTAATGTTGAAGAAAATCAGGCTGCCTGACAGCAGATTCTATGCAGTAGTTTTATGTGCATTTGTGACCCCCTGAGCTTGTAATCCTGGCCAGCCAGCTGAATCAGATTTGCACAGATCAGGGTCAGGTTTTATACTGTTGCAGTGCTACTTGAGAGCAGCTAAGGGAGGAATTCATGACTCAAACTGCCTAAATAATAAACTATAAGGCCCCTTTCACACGATCGGACTGTTCAGGTCCGCCTGTCAGTTTTGACGGTCCGTCGCTATCGGATGGGGATCGGGGGAGATCTGACGAAAACGGACACGCTGTCAGTTTTCGTCCGATCCCTCCATAGGCGGCAGCGGCGCCTGACAAGCCCCTCCCCGCTCAGTGAGCAGAGAGGGACCTGTCATCCGCCGGCTTAGCGGAGATAAACTGACTGATCTCCCGCTGAGCCGGCGGACCGAGGCGGGCTCTGTAGAAACGGAGCCCGCCTCGTGTGAAAGGGGCCTAAGTCTGTCTCAAGTTTGTTTAAAATTGTCTCGTTGCTCCCATTTAGCATTGCCTGGCCGTGCAGCAAAATTTATAAATGTCTTCCTTTGTACCTCCATGTCTGATATGTGAGAGCAGCAGACTTTTATGTTTTTTTTTCACCATGAAAGCTCTGTATAGACGCGTCTTTAAAGAGAATCTCTTGCCAAGGCTTGTGTCAGGGTTTTAGTGCTGTCTGTGTTCCATAGTAGATTTTCTCCTCAATTCTTATGTTAGGTATACATACACTATCAGTTTTTTTTTTTTTTTTCGTTAAACCCAGTGAGCTGCATGAAAAAAACTGAAGCGCTCGAGAGGAGCCACTGTACTAACTATGCAATGTTAGTACAGCGATATCCTCTCTGAGCTATTGTGTTCTGACAGAAGGACTGCCAGTGCTGATCAGATTCTGGTTTTCCAGCATGCTCTTTTGACAGAAGCCAGCAAGGATGGTGTACACACGGGCCAAATGACGGCTGTTTTTTGTTGAACTGCCCGATATTTGGACCGTGTGTACATGGCTTTATTGTGACAGCCAGGTGCTTCATTCTTAGGAGGATGTTAGCCATATAGTTATTCGGAGAATCCTCTGTGGACTCATGTCCATGTTACTGGCTCTTTTGGCCTCATGCGCGTGCACACTATGGGCTGTAGAGCGTAAATGAGCCATTTCCTTAAGCATATGGAGCTACATGTAGGCAGCCTATATTACTCTTTGGGGAAGCAGCGATTGTATGGACACTGCTGCATGTGCTAGTAAAGGTCATAGATTAGTAAAAGATGTTACTATTCCTCATCTTGTCTTAATTTTTTTATTTTATTTTTTTATTTAGCAAGGGTTATTTGAGGAGTGCCAATTTACAAATCCCAGAAACCCATAGTAGCCATCATGTATTGCTCTTGAACTTGAAGTCCAATTGAAGTATTTTAAGTATATTGTAGGTATGGAGTGATCTTGTAGTTGAGCTTTAATGATCCTCCTTGTTTTCAGAGAATACCTGTAGGCTACTTTTTCTCTAGACAGTGAATAGTATTGGTGTAAATAAAAAAATAAAAGTACAGTACACTGGCATTAGGTTTGTTCTATTGATCATTGTGTATTATGTGAAAACTAATTGGTTTTATTCTCCTATGCAGATTCCTTTAAAGCCCCACAGCGGTCCACAGATAAACCTTTTAGACTGTGTGCATCAGATGTTTTCAAAGGTAAGTTTTTTTACACACACCACTTGTATGGGCAGGCCTCCAGCTGTAAAAAGAAACAGCATCTACAAGTAATAATAATATAAGTACGGTAACTTTAGTCCATCAGGTGGCATCAATGCTCTGGCTTGAAAAAAGTCTTCAGATTGATATTATCACCTGTTTTTGTATTTGTATGTGTGACTATTAAATTGCCAGGGTGTTGTCCTACATTAATTGCAGTCATGAAGTAGGTTTACCTTGGTTCATCAGTTATAGATCCAGTGGCTATTGAATATGGTACTAAGTGGAACTTACCACTATCACTGGATCTATTTTGCAGAATTTTGTTACATCTAGAACCCATATGAAGAGCCTTTACTTACTGTCATAAACCAGTTGTTGAAGGAGGTGGCCAGCAGACAGACAACGCTCACAAGACAAAAGGAGATTTATATTGGATTGTCAAAAATGGGCATTGATTGTATTGCTGTTAAAGTGCTGATGTTATAAAATGAAAGTGTATGATGTTATTTTAGATCACAATCACATGGCTAAAATAAAGACATTTACTTTTCTATTAAAGCTTTGTAAATTGAGCCTAAGGAATTTAGTTTTGAATTGGTGGCGTGAGGCCTGTGAAGCTGTGGCTAGAGTAATTTAGCGCTGCTGAAGATTCAGGTAGGAAAAAGTGACTCATTATAACTAGCAGCTATGGTCCACATTCTGTTATGTCAAGGATACCTGGATCAAGAAATGTGGCCGTTTGCTAAATCTTTGGAAATCTGGAGATCCACAAGAGCACACTGCAAGTTGGGTACCCCCTTTTTTTAACCTGCCCTGTTGAGCAGAGGACAGATGATGGCAATATGCCAGAACTCTGTGTGACTCCATAGTACAGGACAGAGAGAGCATAGACTTCTCAAAGGGACAAGGGTCACACCCTGCCTGGAGGTCTGCAGTTTTCCAATTGTTTTGCAAAAATTCTATACAGCTTGCTTTCTGAATAAAGTGAGTTGCGGACAGCATTTACTACAGTGACATTAAGGATTTAGCATGAGTTGGAGCTTAAAGTGATTATAAAATAACAAACATCTCTATACTTACCTGCTCTGTACACTTGAATTGCAAAGAGAGGCCCCGAACCGCCTCTTCTTGGGGTCCCTGCCAGCACTTCTGGCTCCTCCTCTGTCGAGTGCCCCCTTGGGAAGCCATGATCACTTCTGAGCCCTGCTGCTGCGTCTATTGACACAGCAGGACTCAGGCCCCCCACCACAATCACCACTCTCTCGTCACTGGCTTTGATTGACAGCAACAGGATGCAGTGCCCCAGCAAAGCCAGTGAGACATGGAAGTGAGGGGAGAGAAGAGATGCAGACATGCACAGCGCTGGATAAAATGAGTGCTCAGCTAAGTAAAAGACAGGGTGGGGGTGGGGCAAAACTGAAGCCTAAACATTTTTTACCTTAATGCAAGGGATGCATTAAGGTAGAAAATATTTAGGCTCTAGAACCACTTTAAGTATACCTATTATGTAAGCATGAAAACTGCTGTTGGTCCGATTTTTCGGCCTCTATACATATTCTGGGTTGATAACTCATGCAAATCATCAGCATGAAAGCCAGTCAGCTAGCATCTTTAAAGGGATAGTTTGCAATGGCAACCTACGTGTTTTTCTGCATAGCAGGTTTTCTTAGGGGTCCATGCACACTGGGCAGCAGAAAAATGCAGCACAAAAAACGCTCCCATGGAACATAATGTACATGTGTTTAGGCAAGTTTGCATTTATAAGCATTTTTCCCCAAAACAGTAGAAAAAAATGTACACTAAAAAATGCTTGACAGATACCCATTTAGGCCTGTCAAGCCTTATTTCTGCCCGAAAATGCCTTTCAAAAAGCACTTGTGATATTTTTTTTTTTTTTTTTTCAGCCTGTAAACGCTCCTCTACAAATATGTCTGTAAACGCCTAAATGTGTATGGATGCATAAGCTAACATAGAGTTGCTTCTACGGCTTGGTTCACACCTATGTATTTTTTTAGTGCATTTTGCAGAAATGCATTAGTCCATTTAACATGGTTTCCTATGGGACACATTCACATCCATGCGTTTATCAGCTGCTGCATTTTTGGAAAGGGCCAGCAACATTTTTAAACGCAACACACTGCGTTTTTGGTTCAATAGACTTCAATGGACATGCTGCGGAAATGCATGTAGTGCGTTTTTTGATGCGTTTTGCATATGCAATCTGCCTAACAATTAAACATCTCCCCTTTAAAAAAAAAAAACATCAAAAATGCAAAACACATTAAAAAAAAAAAACGTATGAAAACCCTTAACCTCTTCCGAACCGCTCACCGCATATATACTGCAGCAGGGCGGCCCGGCTGTGCAAAATCACGTACCTGTTTGTGATTTTGCGCACGCGTGTAGGGGCGCGAGTGCTGCAGAATCACTGCTTGCACACAGCGGGAGCCAATTGGCGGCCACGGTGGACGCCGCAACCCGCCGATCGTTCTGTGGAGAGACGGTGCAGCGGTGTGCCTATGTAAACAAGGCTAAGTTGAAACACGATCTCTCTTTTCCTCCAGTGTATCAGTCCCCCACACACTCAGAAAGCACCTTTCAGGCACACACTTAACCCCTTGATCACCCCTGGTGTTAATCCCTTCCCTGCCAGTGTCATTTATACAGTTCCAGTGCATTTTTTTAGCACAGTATTGATGTCACTGGCCCCCAAAAAGTGTTACTTTGTGTCCTGTTTGTTCGAATCCAGTCAGATGGCACTAATACGTGGCACTGATGACAGATGGCACTAATACGTGGCACAGATGGCACTGATACGTGGCACTGATGACAGATGGCACGTGACACTGACAGGTGGCACTGATGACAAATGGCACTATGTGGCACTGATGACAGATGGCACTTATACGTGGCACTGGGGACAGATGGCACTGGGGACAGATGGCACTGGGGACAGATGGCACTGGGGACAGATGGCACTGGGGACAGATGGCACTGGGGACAGATGGCACTGGGGACAAATGCCAGTGGGGACAGATGGCAGGGACATGACAGTGGGGACAGATGGCAGGGACAGATGGCAGGGACAGATGTCAGTGGGGACACTTTATTTTTTCGTTTTTTTTTTTTTTCACTTACCGCCGCAGCGGTTCGCTCTCCCTCCTCACACGCTGTCTCTGTGTGAGGAGGGAGAGCCGCAGAACACCGGCGATGAGAGATGATCTCATATGTTTACATATGAGATCATCTCTCATTGGCACCGCCGATCGCGCTGAAAACGGCCGCTAGGATTGGCCGTTTTCAGCGAGGGACACGGCCAGCACAGAACCTCCTCGATGCGTGCCCGCGGGAGCGCACAACGCGGAAGTAAACAGGAGGCCGTCCAGGGACGGCCTCCCGGCAATTAGCGTCCACACTGTAGCCGTCTTTCGGCTATAGCGCGGACGCCTAGTGGTTAATACATTAAACTTACAAACAAAGAGGAAGTAAACAAGATGGAGGAAGGGAAAAAAACGAATTGATACAAATTAAAGGGGGGGGGGAGGAAAGTTAAATGTTTTTTTTTTTTGTTTTTTTTTTTGTTTTTTTTTTGGGAGGGGGTAAGGAAAGGAGGGGGAAATAGACTATAAATAGGAACTGCAGTCGGAATACTGAGAGGTAGTTGGAGTATTATGGCCGGGTCTGGGGGAAGCGCCCCCCTCCTGACGCGGCAAGGAGTAACAACATGATGGGCGGAAATGAGAGAGGAAGCTTACTCCTCTTATTTCTTTGTCTTCTTTGCCTCTATTGTGACTTCTTTGTTTATTTGGGTTCTTTCTTTTATCCATCTTTATTTGATAATATGTTAGAAACAGACAGGAGTAGATGGAATGTGACGAGTTAATATCATGTTATTTTTTTTTTTTTTTTCTGGCTGTATGTGCAGAAATGGAATGTAATACAGAAGGATTGTTCATTTCTCTCCTGTTTATATAGAAGAAAAATAAATAAATTATAAAAAAATAAACTTACAAACAAATGATAAGAAAAGCATCCAATAAATGATAGCACGGTGCATTCGGTTCTGTTAATCTCACCACCAGTTGGAGAGCTGTAATCATCCATGGTGGTTCCCGGGGAGAAACCAGAGCCAATGACCTGTATAGCAAGCCGTTTAGTACACCTACCCTGTTTCCCCGAAAATAAGACCTAGCGTGATTGTCGGTGATGGCTGCAATATAAGCCCTACCCCCCAAGTAAGCCCTAGTTAAAGTCCTTGTAGGTCCTATTTTCAGGGTAGGGCTTATTTTCGGGGAAACAGAGTAGGGCTTATTTGGAGCGTAGTGCTTATATTGCAGCCATCACTGACAATCACGCTAGGTCTTATTTTCGGGGGAAACAGGGTAGACGTGTTTCGTGAATCCATCTTTATCAGTATCGCAAAAAATGGCCTGGTCAGGAAGTGGGTAAAACCTTTCTGAGCTGGTTAAAAAAACGCTAAATGCAGCGCCAAAAGCACTGCAGAAACGAATCAAAAGCAAACTGCATAGGTCTGAAACAGGCTTACAGGCTGAAAGAAAAAACACCAAACACCTTTATAAGCAAGATTTTTTGTTTTTTGTTTTTATTTATGCCCAGTGTGCATGAGGCCTTAACTGTTTCTGTTGAACCGGCCAATAATCAGTCAATGTGTACCAGCCTTTAGATAATTTTGTTCCTCCCCTACATGATCAAATTATCTTTAGTGATGCTCTGAACATTCAACTTGTTATGTATTTAGGCAGCCTTAACTATAACATTATCTTTGTGCACTTAGATCAAGGCTCTGGATTTTGTGTGACTGGCAAAATAGAAGCTGGCTATATACAAACGGGTGACCGCATACTAGCCATGCCACCTAATGAAACATGCACAGTAAAAGGTAAGCAAATAGACTTGCTATCGAAGAACAATCTTTCTTATTTTTATTGCTGTATGTGTTTTGGCCCAGCAACTTCTGAAAGTTCTGTTTGCACCTGAAACTGTAATGTTCTGTCATACTGATACTGACTGTTGAATATTAAATTCTGATTCTTCAAACGAATTTCCTCACAGGTGACGACTGTGTGTGTCTGATGAGATGAACTTCAACTTGTGTGAGACATTTCACTTGTAACTCGTCGAGAGTTTAGGAGGCTTCTCACACTCACTTTGGGTTGTTTTCTCACGCCACCAAAGATCCTCACATTGTTCTATTACTCATGTTTGTTTATTTAGTGGTGCATCAGCAATACCCTTTTGCATCACTGTGTCGTCTCACAGGGTTCAGGCAAGCAGCGGGAGAGTTTCGTTTTGGATGCAAATCCTAAAAATAAGACCGCTACATATGTGAAAGTCTGGTATTTCTAGTGCCATAATGAAATCCAAATTTTCACATAATGTCGATTTCTTTTCGACATAGAAATTACTCATGTGGAGAAAAAAATATTTTTTTACAGCTTTTTAATTCCCAGACAACCCCCATTAAAGTAAACATAGCTACTAGTGCATTTTTTTTTCTCAAATTTCTTTTTTTGTGCTTGGTCAGTTTAACAAACATAATTTTAAGCTAATAATATAGTTAATAAAATGCAACAGTATTTTATTGAAAACAACCCAGAAAATGTGAATTTGTGTATGTAAATCCTTGGTATTTGTGTAAATGGAAGACTACAATGAACAGAAAGATCGGTAGTTGAAAAGTGCTTATCTATAGTAGGAGTTTACAACCTGTATATTGCAATCCTAAATCGAGCAGCAGAACCTGTGTTTGGAATCTTTGGGGCATGCAGGTATTTCTTTCATACCCAGTTACTAACAAAGTGTAAGATTGCTTTTTGGGGTGTCAGAGTAATGATAAAACTACGCCAATAAGGCTGTTTATTGAGAAAAAAAAACTGGAGAAGAGAGCTTAGAAACAAATATGGAGCTGTTGTTACAAGTGGCCAATTGGATTCATTATCTTGCTTTTCCAGACATATAAATAGCCTTAAAGGACCTTGTACATACAGACATCCGTTTGTATATGGGATATTGAGAACCAGATTTTAATATCTCAGCTCTAAGAGAGTGTGGGCCTGTAGACCTTGTGTACATGGGCTTTAGCTTATACAAGAACAGCAAGCTCTTACAAAGCAATTACAAAGCTCTCAGCTAGCTTCAAGCAACTTTATATAGAGACTGTTAAAACAAGCTTCATTTTAAAATAGAAAATCCAAAAAGAAAAAAATTTTCTCTGTGCTCATGAGATCAGACACATCAGAAAAGATTTCTTATAGATGATAATGATGATAATAATAGTGGTATGTGTGCAAAATGATGAGCTATATGAAAAAGAACTTGGTAATGGTAGAGAAAGAGACTCCAGGACTGATGCAGCTGAAAGGTCAGGGATCCAGCTTAAACCACTTTAAGACCAGCCTCGTTTTGGATTTTAGGTGTTTACAAGTTTAAAACAGGTTTTTTTGCTAGAAAATTACTTAGAACCCCCAAACATTATATATTGTTTTTTTTCTAACATCCTAGAGAATACAATGGCGGTCATTGCAATACTTTTTTTTGCACCGTATTTGCGCAGCGGTCTTCTAAGCGCACTTTTTTTTGAAAAAATTCACTTTTTGGAAAAAAAAATAAGACAACAGTAAAGTTAGCCCAATTTTTTTTTATATTGTGAAATATAATGTTACGCCAAGTAAATTGATACCCAACATGTCACGCTTCAAAATTGCGCCCGCTCGTGGAATAGCGTCAAACTTTTACCCTTAAAAATCTCCATAGGCGACGTTTAAAAAATTCTACAGATTGCATGTTTTGCGTTACAGAGGAGGTCTAGGGCTAGAATTATTGCTCTCACTCTACCGGTCGCGGCGATACCTCACATGTGTGGTTTGACTACCGTGTTCATATGCGGGCGCTACTCACGTATGCGTTCGCTTCTGCGTGCGAGCTCGTCGGGACAGGGCGCTTTAAAAATTTTTTTTTTTTTATTATTATTTATTTTATTTTATTTTATTTATTTTTTCACTGTTTTAAAAAAAAAAAAAATTTGGATCACTTTTATTCCTATTACAAGGAATGTAAACATCCCTTGTAATAGAAAAAAGCATGACAGGTCCTCTTAAATATGAGATCTGGGGTCAAAAAGTCCTCAGATCTCATATTTAGACTAAAATGCAAAAAAAAAAAAAAAAAAAAAAAAAAGTCGTTTAAAAAAATGACATTTAAAAAATTTGTGCCTTTAAGAGAGTGGGCGGAGCCATCGTTATGACGCCGCTCCGGCCGTCACATGGTATGGAGACGGGAGGGCGCCATCTTGGCCTCACTCGTCTCTATACCGAAGCACTGACAGGACCCGATCTCCTCCGCCGTTACCGACGGCTCCGGTAAGCGGCGGAGGGTGCGGGAGAGCGGCGGGAGGGGGGGTGGCACCTCTCCCGCCGCCGATAACGGTGATCTCGCGGCGAACCCGCCGCTGAGACCACCATTATCTTGTAGAGAATCGCTCACTGTAAAGATGGATATCTCGGTTGTGGCAGCAGCTGCTGCCGTTACCGAGATATCCATCTTCAAAAAAAGGACGTATATATACAGTGAGCGGTCGGGAAGTGGTTAATGAGATGAGCTTTGTTGAAATAACCAACAGCCTTATCAAAGAGAAGGGCAGGAGAGAAGGATATCCTACAGTGATGGATGAGCAGAGGGATGGGTGGAAAGGTGAGTCAGAGCTTGAATTACAGTGCAGCAGTGTTCATCAGATCTGGGAAGATCCTCGTGGGTATGCAGAAAACATGAATGTGGCCACAGCGCACAAGTTAATAAACGCATGTATCCATTTATTGCACAACATAAGTAAACACTTACATTCAAGTAAATAAAGTTCTGCTTACGCTTGGAACAGAGGAGAGCTGAGTACAGTGAACCGGCAAGCATCTGTCATGCACAAGATTCTGGGCCCCTGTACAAACCCCTTTACTTCCCCATGCCTGCTTTCTTGGTCCTAGGAGCCCGTAGATGTCACTGTCTCCACATCCTTTTAGCGGGTCCGGAATCTTGTGCATGACAGATGCTTGCCAGTTCACTGAACTCAGCTCTCCTCTGTTCCAAACTCAAGCATAACTTTGTTTACTTGAATGTAAGTGCCGGTTCACACAGGGGCGACTTGTCAGGCGACCTAGCCGCCTGACAAAGCGCCTCCCGTTCTGTACAATGGAACCGTTCTAATAGGAGCGACGCAAGTTGCTCCGACTTAGAAAAAGGTTCCTGTACGACTTTGGGGGCGACTTGAGGCGACTTGCATAGACTTCTATACAGAAGTCGTTTTGCAAGTCGCCGTGGAAGTCGTGTGCAGGGCGCCTCGGTGAGGCGACCTGCAAGTCGTGCCGCCCCTGTGTGAACCGGGGCTAAGGGTTTACTTATGTTGTGCAATAAATGGAGACATGCTTTTATTAACATGTGCGCTGTGGCCACTTTTATCTTTTCTTCAGTTTAAAGTCACAGCCACGGATCCCATTATCATCTGGGTTTAAAGTGCATTTTTGTTCATAAATCAGGTGGTAATAACAAGTTACATGCATTTTGCTTTTTTTTCAATTTCATTAAATAGTACTACCTTTTAAAAACGTCCCCTGGCCACACTGCCACACTCCTCCCTGCCCCCTGTTCTGCTGGGACCTATGTGCACACCTGTTTGGGACTACAACTGTATTTGCAGCCATTCAGAACATTGCACATGCAGGCAGTGTGAGAGGGACACAGCTTCTGTCAATCATCGCTGTGGGGGAGAAGAAGAAATGTGTCTTTTGCTCTGTGGCCCTCTCATACCGGAAACCTTTCCAGGCTCCTCTCTCTATGCTTGAACAGCTTTGTTGGGGTACATAGGTGACTTTAAGGGTCTAGATCTTAAATAGGACATTACACAATTGATATGTTATCACCCAGGGGGCTGTAAAGAAAAAAAAAATAAATTTTTTTTTTTTTTTTTTTTTAAATCCGCCTCATGTCACTATGTAAAGATGAGGGTTGCAGTTACCTACAGAAAAAAAAGATTGTGCCACACATTGGGTACCACCACCACCACACATACACACCCCAGAGTGAGAACAGTAATTCCAGGGCCATAGTTCGCGGTTAGCCCTAAACTGCTAATTTGTTAGTGCTCTTAAAGTGATACTAAAGTCTTGCTTTTGTTGGTCTAAAAATAACAAACAATGGCGCTTCGCTGCTGCCTAAGCCAAACCCAGACAACAGCTGGATCGAGATGGGGCTCAGGTAAGTATTAGTGGAGCTGCTGCACACAGAAGTTTTTTTTATCTTAATGCATAGAATGCATTAAGTTAAAAAAAAAAAACCTTCTGCCTTTAGAACTTTAAAGCTGTGACCTTTTTTGCAATTTTGGGTACTGAAGTTTGTCTCCATTTTACAGACATGCACAATTTTACAGCTTAACATTTTGGGTATCTGTTTATTCAACGTAACCGCATCTTTTTTTATTTTGCAAAAAATTGAGTATTGTGTTTGAGTGCACTAAAATAAACGTTTTCTTTTCAACTCGTTATTTTCAATTGCAACCAAAGAGGAAATAACAAAAATTCCAGTTACAAGTATAGATGACCAATAATAACACATTCCAGGGGATGCCTTTGAATCCCTAGCACTCCCAACTATGCAAAATAGAACACAAAGAGAAGCATAAAAGAAAGAAAGAACAATCTTCTTTATCACTAAAACAATTAGCTCCATTTTCTGTAAGACAAAGCAGACAACATTGAAAAAATTTTGGCCTGTTAGAAAAAGATACAGCAGCCTGGCACTTATAGATAATGGTGTACTCCATTAGGAGAAAAGATGGCTCCTTTTAATGTATTATTTACTATGCACTTGAAGACCAGTTGTGGTGATATTGCACAACATAAAAAAATTGCAGCTGCCATCATTTTATTCTCCAGGGTCCCTGCTTTCAGAAAATATTTTTTTTGGGATATTAACTAATCTTCAGGTCTAAAATGTATATTTTAACATGTACCCAAAAAATGCATAAACAACTTAAGTTTAACAAGTAAAAAAACTAAGTTACAAGGCAAAGTACTGACCCTCCTTATATCGGACAATAAATCTCTTAGGTCAATGAGGTCTTCTGAATGGAAAATCTTGCAGCTTTCTTAAAGTAGAAAGAAAATACATTTCCAGTGCAAATAGTTGTATTGGAGCAATGTCACATTCAAAAAGGAATGCCATTCATTTATTCCATAGAAATATAACACTCCTTAATGGCCCCCTACGTACTCTATTTAAGGTGGAACTTCACTCTAAAAGGAAACTTCCACTTTAACACACTTATTTTGGGGGGGGGGGGGTGTTAACTAGTGTTATCAGCTACCTGCTCCCACTTCTGCTCTGGCTGCCTAGGTGTTTAGAGCGGAAGTTCTCCCTTCCTGCCCACAACCTTCTGGGACATGTCAGTGCACCATGTGCATATCGATTTCATTAGGGAAATGATTTACCAGTTGCCAATCCACAATGATCAGGACTTCTTACCTAAGAAATTTCAATTGCATTTTAAAATTGTGAGTAATGATTTGTACAGAGTGACCAAAAAAAAGTTACAGGGTAACCTGCTTTGTTGCTAGTGGCAGCTTGCATCATATATGCCATTTTTGTTTCTGCCTTTATTACAACTTTAGTAAAGACGCTTGTTTGTAAATTACTTATGTATCCAAATTTGAAATCTTTGAGCTTCTCTTTAATAGTTCTATGATATTTACATCCATTCCTTAAGACATCTTAACAGCAAGCCTGCATTCAAGTGTATTGTGCCAATGTATGCAGAATTGTCCAATTTTGTGCACATTCACAAAGGACATGGAAAATGTGTGCATTTGATTTATTGGTAAGCTACTTTGCCAAGTGTGTAGGGCAGTCCATTGAAATGTATGGCCTGCCTTATGAATGGAGCACACACATACTATTTTCAGTAGCCCCATCACACTATTAAAATCAATCCCTGACAAAACAGATTATCCTTTTTCATATAAACTGCAGAGCAGCATGTTACAGCACTTAATTGTGACTGAGCACACATGAGTGCCTGTTCACACCACAAAATGTTCTCCAGGTGCGTTTCTGCATGCACGTTTTTAACGTGTTAATGATGCATTTCCGGATGCATTCCAGATGCTTTTTTTTTTTTTTTTTTTTTTCACTGTGCTGGAGTCTGGTGCGTTTTTTTATGCTTTTTACCAATACAGTTATGCGCAGAAAAAAGGAGCACGTTGCACTTTTTTTTTACTGGAATGCACTGCACTGGTGTGAGCTATGCCAGTGGAACCCATATAACCTACTTCCCATGTGTTTTTGATGCAGAATCAAAGCACTGCACTGCATGTGGTGTAAACAAGCCCTTATTAAAATGTGGGGTTAATAGCTGTTACGTGCTGCACCGTAGGGTACATCTTATACCATAGAGAACCATTTGTTCAGTCTGTTCTGTCCTGCATAAGAGAACTGCATTAGTGTGTTTGTTGTACGCTAGCATTCTGTCCTTTTGTACATTCACACAGCACCCTCTGCTGAGAGCAGATAAAATAGCAGACAGTTCCTGTACAATGTAAAATCCACAATGCATTGTGAGCCGACAATGTACATCTAGGTTTACACACAGGTTCCAAGAGCTTGCAGCACAACCCACAAACTAAAGATCTTGTAACTATGCTGGGCTGAGATTTTGAATGTCCTATTCTAAAATGTTCTATTGTTTTTCAAAATATTTTGCATTCAAAATGTATTATAGACGAACTAAGCTTTATCTAGCTGAGCAACCATTCTCCACTTTGACACACTTTGCAGCATGCCAAATGAGCCAGCATGGTAAACATGACTCATCATTGAAAGGGAATATTACAATGAAGCATTTTAAAAATAACTTTTCAGTGATTCTGTACTAGTGTTAACTTGTGTGGGGAACTTTCTGTTTTCGGCTTTCCTGCTGAAATAAGGCCAAAACAGGTTGAATTCTGGTTAGTTTGCTTGTTATGGATTAGTATAATTAAAAGAAAGAGGAACTTCCCCAACAGATATTTTTTCTATTATCCCCTTCTTGCTTTATGCTTTAGGTAGAGCTTAAATATCATATTCACCCTCCCAGCAAATCCAGCATTGTCCTGCTGTGATCTGCTGATCGCAACTGGGAGTGAAATGTCTTTTCTGGGTCCTTGCAGCCAGTCCCCTGATGATGTGCACTGCACATGCTCAGTATGGGATAGTTGGCCCTGAAGCCTACCGTGGTGCTGCTTGGTTTCCTAGGAGGCTGTGGATGGCTGGAACTATGTCATTTTCACCCAGGCAAGAATTAATAGAGTTGACTACACAAAAAGGTAGCTACAAAAAAAAATTTGCATTTGTGAGAAAGGTGTTTATTGTAGGTTAGATTGAAAAACTGGGTTGAAGGTCCACTTTACTCTGGTCAGTTTTGTTGTCAGACACGCAGGGACAATTCAAGCGCCATTAGGCATCTGCAAAATGTTTGCTAAAGGAGAAAAGTAATTTGGTCATTTTAATGATCCCAGCAAAATACACTGCTGCCTCTAGTTGGTGAAATTATGTCTGCGTGTCTGATTGTAATGTAAGTAACTATTGTAGTATATTGTATGTGTAAAAGTATACAGTGGGTAAAAGAAGTATTGAACACATCACTACTTTTCTAGGTAAATATATTTCTAAAGGTGCTATTGACATGACATTTTCACTACATGTTGGTAAAAGCCCATGCAATCCATACATACAAAGAAACCAAAACAAATAAGCTCAGAAATTGTTTTGTGTAATAAAATAGAATGGCACAGGGAAAAAGTATTGAACGCATGAAGAAAGGGAAGTGCAAAAAAGTATCGAAAGCCAAGACACCAGCTGAAAGCTATCAGTAATTAGAAAGCAATTCTGTCCCTTGTCAGTGCAAATTAATATCAGCTGGTTCAGTCTCAACTGATGGCCTATAAAAAGGTGTCTCATTACCAAGGTGTCACACAAGAAACATCATGATGGGTAAAAGCAAAGAGCTCTCTCAAGACCTTTGCAACCTTATTGTTGCAAAACATACTGAGAACATTTCTGAATCTTCCATTGAGCACTGTTGGGGCCATACAAGAAAAACAGGAAGGCAACATCCATCTAGTTTTGGGATACCATATATACCTTTCACACCACCATTTTATCTGACATCTGTTAACTGTTAGAAGACCTATTAGCGCTGGAAGTGACTATGTTTTTTGTATCTCTACTGTTGGGGCCATAATCCGGAAGTGGAAAGAAAATTTCACCATAAACCGGCCACGACTAGGTGCTCCTCACAAGATTTCTGACAGAGGATGTCAGAAATAAAAGAATTATCAGAAGATTGTCCAAGAGCCAAGGACCACTTGTGAAGAGCTTCAGAAAGACCTGGAATTAGCAGGTACAGTTGTTTCAAAGAAAACAATAAGTAATGCACTCAACCACCATGGCCATGACCATGACACAAGACTCCATTGCTGAAGAAAAAGCATGTTGAAGCTCATTTATAGTTTGCTGCACTACATTTAGACAAGTCTGTGAAATACTGGGGGAATATAGTCTGCTCAGATGAGACCAAATTGAACTCCTTGGGTGCCATTATACACACCATGTTTGGAGGTCAAATGGCACTGTACATCACCCCAAAAATACCATACCATACCATCAGTGAAGTTTGGAGGTGGGAACATCATTGTGTGGGGCTGTTTTTCAGCAAATGGTACTGGCAAGCTTCATATCATTGAAGGAAGGATGAATGGAAAAATGTACTAAGACATTCTTGATAAAAAAAATCTGCTGCCATCTACCAGGATAATGAAGATGAAATGAGGGTGGACATTTCAGCAAGACAATGATCCCAAATACAAAGTCAAGGAAACTCTCAGTTGGTTTCAAAGAAAGAAAATACAGTGCATCCGGAAAGTATTCACATTGCTTCACTTTTTCCACATTTTGTTATGTTACAGCCTTATTCCAAAATGGATTAAATTAATTTTTTCCTCTAAAGTCTACAAACAATACCTCATAATAGCAATGCGAAATAAGTTTGTTTGAAATCTTTGCAAATTTATTAAAAATAGAACCGAAAAAATCACATGTGCAGAAGTATTCACAGCCTTTGCCATGACACTCAAAATTGAGCTCAGTTGCATCCTGTTTCCACTGATCATCCTTGATGTTTCTACACCTTGATTGAAGTCCACCTGTGGTAAATTCAGTTGATTGGACCTGATTTGGAAAGGCACACACCTGTCTATATAAGGTCCCACAATTAACAGTGCATGTCAGCGCACAAACCAAGCAATGAAGTCCAAGGAAGTGTCTGTAGACCTCCGACAGGATTATATCGAGGCACAGATCTGGGGAAGGGTACAGAAAAATGTCTGCAGCATTGAAGTTACCAATGACCCTGCAGCATCCCTAACTGGAAGATGTTTGAAACCACCAGGACTCTTCCAAGAGCGGCCGCCCGACCAAACTGAGTGATCGGGGGTGAAGGGCCTTAGTCAGGGAGGTGACCAAGAACCCGATGGTCACTCTAACAGAGCTTCAGCATTTCTCTGAGAAGAGAAAGCCAAAGAAAATCTTTGGAAAGCACTAAAGATCAGAGTCCATAGAAGAGACCCACAGAACCTTCAAGATTTGAAGACTGTGTGGAAGAATGGACCAAAATCACACCTGAGCAATGCATGCGACTAGTTTCTCCATACAGGAGGTGTCTTGAAGCTGCCATTAACAACAAAGGATTTTGCACAAAGTGTTAAATACATTTCAGTTAGCGTGTTCAATACTTTTTCCATGTGTCATTCCATTTTATTACACATAACTTGATTTCTGAACTTATTTGTTTTAGTATCGTTGCATGTATGGATTGCAAATATATATATATATATATATATATATATATATATATATATATATTATACATACAGTATCTCACAAAAGTGAGTACACCCCTCACATTTTTGTAAATATTTTGTTATATCTTTTCATGTGACAACACTGAAGAAATTACACTTTTCTACAATGTAAAATAGTGAGTGTACAGCTTGTATAACAGTGTAAATTTGCTGTCCTCTCAAAATAACTCAACACACAGCCATTAATGTCTAAACTGCTGGCAACAAAAGTGAGTACACCCCTAAGTGAAAATATCCAAATTGGGCCCAATTAGCCATTTTCCTCCCCAGTGCCATGTGACTCGTTAGTGTTACAAGGTCTCAAGTGTTAATGGGAAACAGGTGTGTTAAATTTGGTGTTATCGCTCTCACTCTCTCATACTGGTCACTGGAAGTTCAACATGGCAAAGAACTCTCTGAGGATCTGAAAAAAAGAGAAATTGCTGCTCTACATAAAGATGGCCTAGGCCAGTGATGGCGAACCTTGGCACCTCAGATGTTTTGGAACTACATTTCCCATGATGCTCATGCACTCTGCAGTGTAGTTGAGCATCATGGGAAATGTAGTTCCAAAACATCTGGGGTGCTGAGGTTCCCCATCACTGGCCTAGGCTATAAGAAGATTGCCAAGACCCTTAAAACTGAGTATACAGCGGTTTAACAGGCCTCGCCATGGTCGACCAAAGAAGTTGAGTGCACGTACTCAGCGTCATATCTAGAGGTTGTCTTTGGGAAATAGACATAAGAGTGCCGCCAGCATTGCTGCAGAGGTTGAAGGGTTGGGGGGTCAGCCTGTCAGTGCTCAGACCATACACCGCCCACTGCACCAAATTGGTCTGTATGGCTGTTCTCCCAGAAGGAAGCCTTTTTTAAAGATTATGCACAAGAAAACATGCAGTTTGCTGAAGACAAGCAGACTAAGGACATGGATTACTGGAACCATGTCCTGTGTTCTGATGAGACCAAGATAAACTTATTTGGTTCAGATGGTCTCAAGTGTGTGTGGCAGCAACCAGGTGAGGAGTACAAAGACAAGTGTGTGTGGCAGCAACCAGGTGAGGAGTACAAAGAGTACAAAGACAAGTGTGTCTTGTCTACAGTCAAGCATGGTGGTGGTAGTGTCATGGTCTGGGGCTGCATGAGTGCTGACGGCACTGGGGGGCTACAATTCATTGAGGGAATCATGAATGCCAACATGTACTGTGAGATACTGAAGCAGAGCATGATCCCCTCCCTTTGGAGACTGGGCTGCAGGGCAATATTCCAACTTGATAAAGACCCCAAACACACCTCCAAGACGACCACTGCCTTCCTAAAGAAGCTGAGGTTAAAGGTGATGGACTGGCCAAGCATGTCTCCAGACCTAAACCCTATTGAATATCTGTGGGGGATCCTCAAATGGAAGGTGGAGGAGCACAAGGTCTCTAACATCCACCAGCTCTGTGATGTCATTTATGGAGGCGTGGAAGAGGGCTCAATTTGGACATTTTTACTTAGGGGTGTACTCATGTTTGTTACCAATGGTTTAGACATTAATGGCTGTGTGTTGAGTTATTTTGAGGGGATTTTTTATTACACTGTTATACAAGCTGTACACTCACTACTTTACATTGTAGCAAAGTGTCATTTCTTCAGTGTTGTCACATGAAAAGATATAATAAATTATTTACAAAAATGTGAGGGGTGTACTCACTTTTGTGAGATACTGGGTTTGATTTACTAAGGAAAATAGGCTGTGCACTTTGCAAAGTGCAGTTGCACTCTGCAAGTGCAGTTATTCCAGAGATTAGTACATGAGGTAAAGTTTCACTTTGCAAAGAATACCCAATCGCGTGCAAAGAAAATTAAAAAAACTGAATTTTTGCTTGCATATGATTGGTTGTTGGAAGTCAGCAGAGCTTCTGCTCATTTACTAAGCTCTGCAACTGCACTTTGCAAAGTGCACAGTCTATTTGCTTTTAGTAAATTAACCCCACTGTGTGTGTGTATGTATATGTACTGTGTGTGTGTATATATATATATATATATATATATATATATATATATATATATATATATATATATATATATATATATTCATACTCTAGGTAAATAGATTTCTAAAGGTGCTATTGACATGAAGTTTTTACCATATGTCAGTACCTTTTAGAAATCTATTTACCTAAAAAAAAAATGGTGACATGTTCAATACTTATTTTACCCGCTACACACACACATATATATATAAAATTGCACATACAATTTACTACATCTATGGATAGAAGCAGGGAGTCTGTGCTGCAGCCACAAACGTATCCAGAGGAAAGGTATATAGACTGGGCAATGTCTTCTAACCTGTACAATTCCAGCTCCCCGCTCAGCTAGCAGTTTCTGTGGCCAACCCATATTTGATCCAGACAAAAGCAGTTGAATTGAGATCCCGCAGATGACAACTAAGTGTGCCAAAAAGATTGTAGTGTAGTATTAGTTGACCTTGAATTCATTTTATGGACATTTTCCAAACAGAACAGACATTTCTTATTGCATATTTCTGGCAGAATAGAATAAACAGGACCTGCAATTACTCATGTAAATGTAAATAAAGGTGCATGCTTCAGGGGTATCATCTTCTTCTAGCTTCACTAGCTGTATCATCACTTAATGTACAGTGAATACGGAAAGTATTCACAGCAATTCACTTTTTCCACATTCTGTTATGTTACAGCCTTATTCCAAGATGGATTAAATTCATTATTTTCCTCAGATTTTACCAACCGTACCCCATAATGACAACGTGAAGTTTGATTGAAATCTTTGCAAATTTATTAATAAAAAATGAAAAAATCACATGTACATAAGTATTCACAGCCTTTGCCATGACACTCAGAATTGAGCTCAGGTGAATCCTGTTGTCATTATGGGGTATTGTTTTTAGAATTTTTGAGAAAAATAATGAATTTAATCCATTTTGGAATAAGGCTGTAACATAACAAAATGTGGACAAAGTGAAGCGCTGTAAATACATTTGAAATGCACTGTAAAATAAGGTTACAGGACAGGTATCCTGAGCTTTTACTGGCTGCATGCTAATGAAAGCTTAAAACACATGTCCGATAAGGATAAGAATAATATCTTATCTAAAAATTGAAAAAATGGCACTTGCAGCTCCTATTTTGGCAGTGGCACATTTTAGGTCTTAAAAGGAAAGTGCGGGATATGAAAATAAACATTCATAATAAGCTAGATGGATGCAGCTTTGAAACGATGCTTCATCTGTCCCCCGCCGCCTCTGCACAGAGATTTTGAGTGATCGAAGACCACAGATTGCTCAGTCTTTGGTCTTCAGTGAGCAGAGAGGCGATGATTGTCAGTCTCCAGCACAGGGCTGTGGAGGGGGCAGGAGCTGCTGGTTCAGGCTCTCAGCGGCATGCTTGGAGGCTTAACAAGCTGCCAGTCAGGCATCTGGATGGACCCCGACATTAAAGCCGGGATCTCTCCAGAGCCTGGACCATGAGTGATATTAGCCGTCAGCGGGCTTTAGACGTTAGGCTTTAATACGGGTTGATCGACAAGAGAAGAACTTTGGCCCTATTTCTCCATTAATAGGTTATTGTTAAAGGTCATGTCCAATACAGTGTAAGCCCACTGTACCAAAACCTTTTATAAAGACAAAGTAACATGCCTATTAGTTAAAGGGACCTATAGCTGAGCCCCTGACCTTTGTCAATGCATAAGCTACACTCAGAAATAACAAGGAGCTATGAGCTTAAACAAAATTAATCCATCCAGTGCAATCATATATGTTCTTTTGATTTCATGCTTTGTGACATGCATGTCCATGTAGGAACCAGCGTTAATAACGCATCTATTATTGTTTGCTTTTCTGCTTTCCTAGAAATTGTCTATAATGCATTTATCTTTGGGTTAATTTGCCAAATAAACCTGTTCATTATTAGTGTTTGAAATGAAACCGTTGGCACTTTGCAGTAGGCAATGACTCATTGATGTGCATTTATGCCTGCGTGTTGGCATGACAGGTCAAATATTTTGTGAATGTAAAGCTTTTTCTTTTTACCAATGTTTTTTTTTTCTTTAATCCCTGTCTTTTAAATGTTTAAATGCTAAACTTTGCTTTAACGATTTGTGTTCCAGGAAATGCGTTACTAACTTTGTTTTTTTTTTTATTTGGCATATAACTGAAATAAGATGACTCATGGAAATATAATAGCGCCTTTAACTTGGAGGAAAGATTATGTTTAGCATCCATTAGTGAGGTTCTGATCTTACTCATTTCCAGGAATCACATTACATGATGAAGCAGTCGATTGGGCCGCGGCGGGAGATCAAGTTAGTCTCACTTTGACCGGTGTGGATATCATCAAAATCAAGTAAGCTAATGTCTGAGTCATCCTCAGTTTCAGGAGATGGTGAAACGGGTGTAGCCTCTGCCAGCCATGTGGTTTTATTTTTGGACCGATTTGACTGTTACTCGAAATTTGTCAATTAATGAAACTTTGACTGAAACTGAACCTCCAGCGAACAGGAACATAGGGTGTTCTGCCTTTTTTAGCACAATACAATAGGTGCTCAGTCATCAGAAATTGCTGTGAGCATTTTGCAGCCTTGTCAGTACTGTGCAACATTTTCACTACTACATCTTGTGTCTTGCTTGAGTGGGTTATACATTTGCATAGGTGTTCTAAGACTTTAAAAAAGCTATAAGATCTAACTATCCATTTGTTCTACCCACCAAGAGGAAATTGGCATGTAGATTGTAGCTCTAAGCTGGCCAAACATCAACTGTTTCATCTGATAGTGGGGATTTCAGCATTGGTAAGATAATTATATAGCATTTGTACCAGGAATCATAGCAGATACACTTTGATGAAAAAATAGATGTTGGATTAATTGGTCACTTTAAAAAGATTAAACTGATTCTTTGTTCCACACTATGAATGGTGTCACATGACAGGAACAACCTGGAACCACATTCTCAGCCTGTGGGCACTTATAATTCATCATAGGGAATGTACATAACAGGCAAACAATGAACCTTCTAATGGTTCACTCTTTAATTGAAAAAATCAACCACAATGTAAGTGCTGGCTTTAGGCTGGCAAGCATGACATCATTTATTTCTGGTTTCAACATAGACCAAGGAGCCTAAAAGACTACAATGAAGGTGCCATAACCATGCATTTTATCAAAAACATGGTATTGGAGTAGTCCCCCAATGCCTCTCCCCCCCCCCCCCAACATTGGGCAGGAGATCCTCTCCCTATACCCACTGTCACACTTAAAAAAACAGCACGGCTGTGTGAGGCTCCACCCAGACAGCCGCATCATTCATTTTCGGAGCTCTGTGAATGAATGAACTACATGTCCCTTCCACCGCGGCAGACGGCCTGTAGTTATCAGTCGACAACGAGAGCGCTGATGAGCACCCTTGTAGTTCATCAACTCTTCCTGCACTTTGGTAGCTGTCTGCCCGGATGGAGTTGCTGATAGACAGCTGTACTTGAGAGTCTGCAGGAGCCTGGCATTGCAACCTGGCAATGCTTTGCAGGCTGCAGTGTAAGAAAATTATAAATGCACATTTTTTAAAGATGTATTTATTTTTTTTTTTCTCAAAAGGTGTGAACTAAGAGCCCTCTCACCATGGGGGTGTGCGGCGGTAAAGCGCCGCTATTGTAAGCGGCGATTTACCGTCGGTATGCGGCCGCTAACGGGGCGGTTTTACCCCCGCTAGCGGCCGAGAAATGGTTAAAAACCACAGCAAAGTGCCTCTGCAGAGGCGCTTTACCGGCGGTATAGCCGCGCCGTCCCATTGATTTCAATGGGCAGGAGCGGTGGAGGAGCGGTATACACTCCACTCCTTCACCGCTCTGAAGATGCTGCTAGCAGGACTTTTTTTACCATCCTGCCAGCGCATCGCTCCAGTGTGAAAGCCTTCGGGGCTTTCACACTGGAATGAAAGTAGCGGCACTTTCGGGTCGGTTTGCAGGCGCTATTATTAGCGCAATAGCGCCTGCAAATCGCCCCAGTGTGAAAGGACCCTTAGACTTTAAAGAAATAAAATGTATAGCTTACCCACAACTAAATTCTGGCACTTCAGCGCTCCATTGTCTGTAATAAATTATATAACCAGAAGACTTTTGGTGCACAGCAGTCTGCCACAACTAGTTTTTATACTCTGAAGTAGTAATATATCACAAGACAAAAAAGTTGAGGAAAAGCTAACATTTATGGTCAGTTCACATGTATATCACACATTTTCAAAGGCTCAGTGGGACACAAAATGGACTGTCCTATTCATTTATAATCGAGCAAACATGTCGTTTACATGCAGATCTCTCTTTTGTTATTTGATTGGTGACTAGAAAATAAAAAGTAAAAACAATACAGATTTCAAGGGTTGTCTCACATTTGGGTTGGCCGGGGCAGTGACTCCACCCATTATAACTGATCATTTTATTAAAGGATATGTGAAGCATTGTCAGCAGAATTAAGCTAGCCGTCACATCATTTTAATTAGAAAGCTTTTCGTGATAGTACAGGAAACCGGTTTCTTTAATTCATTACGACTCTTAAATTGGACTCTGGGAAAAAAAGCCAGCAGTGACATTCCCTTACTGTATATAACTCTCTCTCCACTCCCAGCTAAACTTGTGGGGGTTTTTTGCTAGTGTCCTTAGGTGATAGAGCTCTTCTCTCTAGTAAGAGGAGTTTATCTTCTTCTATGGAGGTTCTTCTCTCTTTGGATTCTATTCCAAGATGAGTATTTCATCACCTATGGTACCACAGCCACTGTGGATTTCCTGCATGTTCCTGATCTGTGGACTCTTTAGCAGAGACTTTGAATTTTCATACCCAGACCCCACCTGGTGGAAAAGCTCTGTTCTATTGCTAAGCACTAAGTTCTGCTGTGGGTACTCCCCTTGACACATAGTGCAGTGTATGGCATTAGCTGCAGGGCTCTTTAGAGGTCCCGAGCCACTGTCTGCCTGGTGCAAAGCAAGCCTCTAAAGACCTCTGCAGGGATGAACCCAACATGGAGGGCAAAGCAAGTAAAGGGTTAATCTCCCATAATTCCTGTTACTGAATGGTGAGCACATGATGGAAGCCCTTGAAACAATTATCCCAGAGTACCCATTTCAGTCTCGCTTTTGGGGTATGGTGATTGCTAACCATCCTTTCGGTGGTGCAGCAACTACTCCAGATGGCTAGAGTTAATGGTAGTAGTGATGCCTTTTTTTAAATTTGGAGCTTTCCTAATGCAGTGCTTTTGCACCCTCACTTCCTTCTAGTGGTGTATGCCTGCGTGAAGGAGACTGACATTTTTATTGCACTTGCATGATTTACCTCCTCTCTTCGGACTCAAGACATCAGCCAGACAACGTTTCCTGCTTTCCTACTCTAAGGGTTCATTGATGGCAGCAGTTTATTCTCCTGCTTTACAGCAGCTTCCACAGGAGCATTCCCACTCCTTTTTCACTACTGCAGAGGTCATGAGTACCCACGTATGGCTAATTGCAAGTTTAGGGATGTGTCAGATTGGCTTACTAGCTTAGCCTCACCCTTTAGCCCCTTTTGGGGGTGGTAGTACATAGGTTGAGGGCTCTATTACCTCTCCTTTGATGGTTGGCCCCATTTTGACTCCTGCCCATTTCTGTTCATTCAGTTAGCCCATCGGCAACGTCAAATTCATCATTCCCTTAGAAGAATTTTCGGCAACAATTTAAACACAGGCTGGGCCATCTGTTTATGCCCCCCCCCCCGACTGCCCATCTGAAATAGACCTATTTCATGAGTAGTTGTATCTATTAATCTTAGCACCAGGTGTTTTCTATATGTTTACGTACTTATGGACCATACAGGTCCAAAATTCATATTGAGCAGAATTCAGTTTGGCCCTCCACAACAGTCCCAGTTTCTCATGTGGCCCCTGTGGTCCCTAACCTTTCTGCGCTGTCTGCAGTTACACTACAACTCTCTTTAGAAACCTTATTTCAGTCTCTGGGAAGGCAATGAGTAGGGCAGGGGCCATACATGATATATTTCTTTTTCTAACTAGCTGATTGAATGAAAAAAAAAAAAAAAGAAATGAGCCGATCATTCAGTGTGGATGGGGAAATCTTTCCCGCTGAACAATTGTATACTGTTGGCGGGGATGACTCCATACATTGATCAGTGTTGCTGGCTACAGCCAGCATAACCATTCAAGAAATACTGGACAGGCTTGTTGTACATAAGCCAATCGAGAGATTGACTTGTCTACAACCAGCTAGCCCAAACATGGATTGAAATTTGGCCTGGCCCCTGCTGAACCAGGCAAACTTCCAATCATGTATTGCCGGTGTCTTGCCGAGAAAGTTCCCCCGGCGGAAAAGGACCCCCCTGTACTGCGCAGGCGCTTGCGCAGTACGATTGACTAGGGGCCGCCGAAAATAACCGAAAATGAAAAACTTCAATCAGCTCTACGCGGCGCCCTGGGTCCAGGTTCAAGCCCCACCATCCTAGTGGACCTTGAGGGAGAATAAAAAAGTGCCGAGCGCAGCGAGGCCGTGCCCGAAGCGTGGCGAGCGGCCCTCTTACAGGCGCCGTGTACAGCTGATATCTATTCTGTCTGGCTTTGGCTATTTCCGCCGGCTCCTACTGCGCAAGCGCTGCGCCTGCGCAGTAGGGGGGGTCCTTACCTGCCAAGGGGAACTTTCTCGGCAGAACACTGGCTTTGTAAAGGTCTTGTAAAACAGGAAGTTGGGAGGTAGACACATGTCACATTGAGGCTTTGAATAAGGCAGGCCATAAACTATCGACTCTATCGACTGATTGTACTTTCTTTGTACAGTCTCCTTTAGATATACCAAAATTATGTAAAATATGGACAACCCTAAACAATCAATTAAATCTGTATTCAATCTGTTAGGCCCTTACACTACATGATTGATGGTAGATCTAAAGGAGCTTGTATAATGTATGGTCAGCTTTTGTACAACATGCCTACAAAACTGCTACTATGCAGAGATTTTCCTTTGATCATGTTTTATCGCTACACTTTAGCCACATCTTAATACATCTTAATAAATATATATATATATATATATATATATATATATATATATATATATATATATAGCTACAGTCATTATCTGCTTGTTAAAGTGATTGTGCAGCTGTTTAGCCGCTCCAATCCCTTTTTTAACAAAGACCATCACTAGATCTAAAGAATGGTACTTGGAAGATGATCCAGATACCATTCTTCAGATCTGGTGATGGACTTTCTTAAAAAAGGGATCGGAGCTGCTAAACAGCTGCACAATCACTTTTACAAACAGCAAAAGGCGTCATGACACCCCCCAGCTCCTGAGCGCCACTGTTTTTGGGCTCTCCCATCCCAACGGGGAGTGCAAGGCCACTGTCTACGGTTGTGCTGGTTGACCATGGAGACGTCTCTCTGGTGTATGAAACTGCAAAATTTCAGTTTTTGTTCACCGGCTAGAAAAGCAGATGTTCAGACCCCCTCAGATCTCTCCATAAAGAGGACCTGTCACAGCCCATACTATCCAAGGGGATACGTTTATTTTTTTTAAGGCACCCCCCCCCCCCATGCTCACATTCATATGTGAACACATACGTAGGTCCTGTAAATAGTGATCACACAACACGTGTGCGGTATCACCTTGAATCAGAGTGATATCAAGAATTCTAGCACCAGAAAAGACCTCCTGCGTAACTTTAAGCTGATAGCCAGCCTGTAAAGGCTTTTAAAGTGTTACCTATGGATAATTTATTGTACCATAGTTTATAGCCATTCCATGGGCAAGTACAATTTTAACCCATGACATGTTGGGTATCCACAGTATTTACTCAATGCTACACCATCTTTTATATTTCTCCAATAAATGCAATATTGTATAGTGTTTGTGTGCACTAAAATTCAATAAAGTGTATTTTTCCTAAACAATTTGCATTTTAAAAATGGCTGTGCAAATATGTAATTTGAAAAAAAAAAATTGCAAAAAACAACATTTTATTCTCCGTGGCCTCTGCTTGAAAAAAAAAATGTATGACAATTGTAAGTAATTTTTTGTGAAACTGCTGATACATACAGTGCCTTGCAAAGTATTTACCCCCCTTGGCTTTTTACCCATTTTGTTACATTACAGCCTTAGTTCAATGTTTTTTTAATCTGAATTATATGTGATAGATCAGAACACGATAGTCTACGTTGGTGAACTAAAATTAAAAAAATATATTCATAAAACTATTTTTTAGAAATAAAAAACTGATAATTTGCATGTGCGAATGTATTCACCCCCTTTGTTATGAAGCCCATAAAAAGGTGCAAACCAGTTACCTTCAGAAGTCACATAATTAGTGAAATGATGTCCACCTGTGTGCAATCTAAGTGTCACATCATGTCATTACATATTCACACCTTTTTGAAAGGCCCCAGAGGCTGCAACACCGAAGCAAGAGGCACCACTAATCAAACACTGCCATGAAGACCAAGGAACTCTCCAAACAAGTAAGGGACAATGTTGTTGAGAAGTACAAGTCAGGGTTAGGTCATAAAAAAAAATCCAAATCTTTCATGATCCCTAGGAGCACCATCAAATCTATCATAACCAAATGGAAAGAACATGGCATAACAGCAAACCTGCCCAGAGACGGCCGCACACCAAAACTCATGGACCGGGCAAGGAGGGCATTAATCAAAGAGGCAGCACAAAGACCTATGGTAACCCTGGATGAGCTGCAGAGTTCCACAGCAGAGACTGGAGTATCTGTACATAGGATGACAATAAGCCAGACCCTCCATAGAGTTGGGCTTTATGGCAGAGTGGCCAGAAGAAAGCCATTACTTTCAGCAAAAAACAAAATGGCACATTTTGAGTTTGTGAAAAGGCATGTGGGAGACTCCCAAAATGTATGGAGGAAGGTGCTCTGGTCTGATGAGACTAAAATTAAACTTTTTTGCCATCAAAGAAAACACTATGTCTGGCGCAAACCCAACACATCACATCACCCAAAACACCACCCCCACAGTGAAATATGGTGGTGGCAGCATCATGCTGTGGGGATGTTTTTCAGCAGTCGGGACTGGGAAACTGCTCAGGGTTGAGGGAAAGATGGATGGTGATAAATACAGGGATATTCTTGAGCAAAACCTGTACCATTCTGTGTGTGATTTGAGGCTAGGACGGAGGTTCACCTTCCAGCAGGACAATGACCCCAAACACACTGCTAAAGCAACACTTGAGTGATTTAGGGGAAACATGTACATGTGTTGGAATGGCCTAGTCAAAGCCCAGACCTCAATCCAATAGAAAATCTGTGGTCAGACTTAAAGATTACTGTTCACAAGCGCAAACCATCTAACTTGAAGGAGCTGAAGCAGTTTTGCAAGGAGGAATGGGCAAAAATCCCAGTGGTAAGATGTGGCAAGCTCATAGAGACTTATCCAAAGCGACTTGGAGCTGTGATAGCCGCAAAAGGTGGCTCTACAAAGTATTGACTTTAGGTGGGTGAATAGTTACGCACATTGACTTTTTCTGTTATTTTGTCCTATTTGTTGTTTGCTTTACAATAAAAAAAAAAACATCTTCAAAGTTGTGGGCATGTTCTGTAAATTAAATGATGCAAATCCTCAAACAATCCATGTTAATTCCAGGTTATGATGCAACAAAACACGAAAAATACCAAGAGGATGAATACTTTTGCAAGGCACTGTACATGCAAGCAATGTCAGAATTGGATAGAAATGGTTAATGTCCTATAACAGACGTAGATCTTTGTTCCTGCTTTGACATTACCTATAACTGCACAATATACTATAACAATACAATCCACCTAAAAGCTACCATTACGCAAAAATAGGTAAACAGAATTTCATAATGTTTTGTGTATGTGTCTAGAAAAGATGCACCTCTCCATCCTCCTTTTTTTCGGCAACGTATGACATCAGATATAAATAAGTTATCTAGTTATCTGCCAATACTAAATAATTCTCTTTATTTGTCTATAGTGTAGGATGCGTGTTTTGCAGTCAAAATGAACCTATTAAAGCCTGTACCCGTTTCCGAGCCAGAGTTCTCATCTTTAACTTTGATGTCCCTATAACCCAAGGTTTCCCTGTAAGTATGCTTTTCTCTTGCTCAATTTGCTGTTAGAACAAATGAAAGTACTGAAGTGCGTATCATACTTAGTTCCCGTATGAAAAAAGATGTTGTTAGGAAAATTGCTGCATTTGCTGTTCGCAGCACAAATCTGCAAATCTGCCAACTAGTTTGACTTTTTTCAGATGCTCTGGTGTCCTGAGGTTGATTACTCAAGTGTGCAGAATTTTATGAGTGTGTCCACCAACATACCTTTAGGAGAAACACCAGACTTAACCAAAAATAGCTATAGCTGAATGTTTAAGTTTGAATGTAACAAACTGTGAAAATTGTATAATTGCAATAAAAATTCACCTGATTAAAAAAAAATTGCTATATACAGTATACTGTATATAATAAATAGCTATGACTATAAAACCCAGTAACCATAATAATTCGTTATGAGTCATGGCTGTTGTCTGAGTAACTTGAAGGAAAGGGGGCATGTGAATTCCAGTATTGTAGAAATTAGAGGGTGCGTGTGGTTTTTTTGTTTTGCAAATGGTGCTTCAGCAAATGCTTGGTCTATGCTCAGACAGCACCATCCAGTGGCAAAAGTGGACATTGGAATATCTAGGAAAGCAAGGGATGCTGGGTTTCTTCTATTTTTTTAGAACTAAACTGCCTGCCCTAGTGTTTTGAACTTTTCTACATCTCAGGGAATGTTAGCGCCATGTGTAACCCAAAAACAGTGCTTTCACACGCAGAGGGTTGTTTTTAGTGCTTCCACACAGAGGGTTGTTTTTAGTGCTTCAATTGACTTCAAGCCAAATTGGCTCTGCAGTGTATGTTAAGCGTAACTCATAAAATACTCCTTTTGGAGGCTGATGTGCTTGTTTCTATGTGCTTTCTAAAGTATTGCATACATATTTTCAGCACTTTGTAAATTAGCAAAATACATTCAGTAGCCACTTTGTTGTGTACCATCCTGTACAGAGTAAGATCTGCTTTTGCATTTTGAATGGCCTGACTATATCACAATATGAAATCAACAAGGTACTTACAATGGCTCTTCCAAGGTAGCATTTCCATTGCATAAAATATGCAAATTAAAGGATGCATTTGATTTGTATGGTTATATTAAAGTAGAACTTCTCCCTAAAGGGGAAGTTCTGCTTTATGACCTCCTCCCCCTAGCACATTTGGCACATTAAATCTTTTTTTTAGAGCAGGTGCCTAATTATGATTGGTACCCACTTCCACTTCCACTTCCACTCAGATCACCTAAGCAATCCAAGCAGAAATTCGAGCCCCCTCACTTTCCCTGCAGCCTTCTGGGACACATCACAGGTCTCAGAAGGCTCAAGGACCATTCACAAAGCACAGTGCCACTTGCACATGTGCAGTGTGAAGCAGGCTGTGAAGCCACAAGGAGACTCCGCTGGCTTCCCACAGTACACCTGCTGGCGCTGGAAACCTGAAGACCAGCGAAGTAGCGGCCCGGGTGAGGACATCCCTGGACAGGCAAGTGTCCTTTTTATTAAAAGTCAGCAGCTACAGGATTTGTAGTTGCTGATTTTTACATTTTTCTTTGTAGGGTGAAGATCTTATCAGAGTGCCTAGGGACTGGAAATGGGATAGTGAGATCAGCCCTAAAGTCAGAAAAGATCTTGTGAATACAGAAGATTGGAGATTCACACATTTTAATACATATCATCACTTCTGCACCACAATTGACCTTTTTTCTTCTTCTTTTTTTTTTTTGACTTGTGTCTGTGTATGTTTTACACCATAAATTTGCAGGTGTGAAGTACACAAAATCTGGAATGCCAGCCTTAACAATTTTATGTCAGAATATAGCGAGGAGAAATTAGATTTTTTATTGCTGTCTGTCTTTCCAGTTGGGGTAGTTCAATAATAATCTGTGGATCTTGCCAAAGACAAAAAAATTTAGACTAGACTCCTGAAGCCCGCAACACTCTCCCAGCACTCTCCCCACACTCCCCCAGCCTTTTTGCGGCTGCCCAGCTGGGCTGTCCCTGGCGCTCACGGCCGCCCACTCAGCCGCCCGTTCAGTTAACGGCATGGCTGGTGGGCAGAGACTAGAGGTCAGCTAAGTGGAGAGGAATGTGAAGTGGGAGGGGCTGGAGGAGACCCTATCGCCTAATTTCAACATAGGTGTCACTGCTACGAGACACCACAAAGTCAAAGACACAGTGAAGCCAGAGACACAGTGAGTAACACTACCTGTGGTTATAGTTGCCATTAAAAGTCCCCACTACAGCTCTCAGATCAGCAGATGACCTTGATCAAGAGCACCTAAGTTGGCCAATCAGAACTCCCCCCAGCATTGTCACTCATCCCAACTCCTCGCCAGCACTACCACTCATCCCATTCCCCCCACCCCCTCCACCAAGGACTAAGAGAAGGAATAAAAATAGAGAATACATGGTAGCGAGAGGAAAAAGAGGGGAAGGAACAAAGAAAAAGGGAGAGAGAGAATATGAGAAAGGGGCAGGGAAAAAAAACAAGAAATTAATATAGAGAGGCATAAAAGGGAAAGAAAGGAGAACAAAGAGAAAGAGTGGTACATCCTAAAATCTACCATAAGAGGTTTTAATACTGTACAAGTGGAAGGGACTCGTAATGTCCGTGGGTTAGGGGCGCAAATTACTTGTCTTGCCTCGGGTGCCGATAACCGACGCTACAAAAATAATTTTACTGTTAGGGGTCCTCACAACTTGGGAAATTTTATCAGGGGGTCACAGCACTAGTAAGGTTGAGAACCACTGCTCTAGAGCATTACTGTAGAGCAAGCTTGCAGCACACAGGGACGGTATGACTTTCCGTTGGTAATTACCAGGTTTTATTCATCCATGTGTTATTAAACCTCTATCATTGGCTCTACAAATACACTGATCATCCATAATATTATGGCCACTGACCGGTAAAGTAAATAACATTGATTTTCTCATTACAAAGGCATCTGAAAGTTGGTGGGATTTATTAGGCAGCAAGTAAACATGTTGTCCCTGAAGTTGATGCGTTGAAAGCAGAAACCATGATCTAGCGTGAGGAAAAGCGGAAACCATGATCTAGCGTGAGGAATTGAGTGATTCTGACAAGAGCAGAACTGTGTTTCTTGTGGCATGGTCCTGGTCTGCAGTGGTCAGCTCCTACTAAAATTGGTCCAAGGAAGGAAAACCGGCGACAGCGTCTTGTGCGGCCAAGGCTGTCATTGATGAACATGAGTAGTAAAGGCTGGACTGTGTAGCCAGATCCATTAGAAGACCTACTGTAGCTCAAATTGCTGAAAAAGTTAATGCAGGTTCCAAAAGAAGGTTGACAGAAAACACAGTGCATATCAGTTTGTTGCATATAGGGCTGCATGGTCACAAACCAGTCAAGGTGCCCGTGCTGACCCATTTCTACAGCCAAAAGAGCTTACAATGGGCATGTGAGCATCAGTACTGGACCATGGAGCAATGGAAAAAGGTGTCCTGGTCTGATGAATCACGTTTTCTTTTACATGTTGATGTGTGCATCACCTACCTGGGGAAGACATGGCACCAAGATGCACTATGGGAAGAAAACAAGTCAGTGATGGCTTAAGGGATCTGTTACTGGTGGCCTTGTGCCAGATACCACAACATACCTTCAGAGGTCTGGTTTGGTGTATAATCCAAAAAACACCAAAGGAAAAATGCACCTACGAAGGCTATCGATTTCAATACAAAATTGTATTTATTGGACATACATGTAAATAACAAGTGCTCACACAGCACAAGTAGACATTGCATAACAGGCTGGACCAAAGGGGAAGGAGGACAAGCACATTGAGTGATGCAAGTTTTTTTTTGAATCATGGGCAAGCATAGTATGCTGATTATTTTTGATTGCAACTCTGTTGTCATATATGTCAATCTGTTGTTTTCATTTCCAACAATCCACATGTACACACTACTGAGAAATCTATACACATGCAGATGGTTTATTATAAACTTTTCATTAGCACCATCTCCCCGTGAAGGTCAATCAGCTACTGAGTTTTTTTTCTGATGTCAGTGCCTAGTAGGCTGGAGCCACAAGGGAGTTAATGGTGGTGGATATGAGAAATATATCAAGGGGATCACCAGTCAGCATGATATGACATGGAATGTTGATACATCTGGTTTGCAACTCTGTATTCGTACATGTCAATCTGTTGTCCTTCATGTCCAACAAATCCACGTGTGCACACTACTGGGAAGTCCATACACATGCAGATGGTTGGTTATAGATCTCTCATTAGCACCATCTCCCTGTGACGGTCAATCAGCTGCTGAGTTTTATCTGACATCAGTGTTCAGCAGGCTGGACCAAAAGGGAGTCAATGGAAGCGTGTATGAGAATTATATTTATGGGATTACCAATCAGCATGGTAAGACAGATCTCTATACTATGAGAGGACACCAACTCATGTAGGTACACTTTGGATGATAACATTACTATCGTTCATTGCGATGCATGCTCATCAACCCAATCACCAAGTCTATAGCCCTTCCAATACCGCCATTGGTATATGCTGCTGCATCCCCTTGTAGTCTGTTTACAGCTCCCATTTGTCAGTGGTTCACATTGACATTGGTTTGAGTGGGTTGGACATGGGTCACTTGCTGATGGTCGAACCAGGTGAATAAGCAGGCAGACTTACTTTCATTACAGACATTTAGCCATTCATTCTACAGATCACTTCACACAGATAACTGATAGAACCGGTCTTTTTACTATCAGAAGGGGGAGCACATTCACTGGAGTGGGAGATAGAGGAGTGGCAGCAATTATGGGGGCCAGTATTTGGGGAGATCAGAGTGGGGGGCCAAGGGGGAGGGCTATGTGGGGGGAAGGGGTTTCCCATCTGTGCCATGGTTGCTTTTTATATGTATGTCCAATAAATACAATTTTGTATTGAAATCGATTGCCTTTGTAGGTGTGTTTTTTTTCCTTTATTCCTAATATAGAACAGATGTTTTTTTTCTTCCTTTTTATTGTGTTATGCTTTGTTTATTTTTCTTCATTTCAGGTAATCATCCACTACCAAACTGTAAGTGAGCCTGCCACTATCAGGAAGCTGGTCAGTGTTCTACACAAGAGCACAGGGGAGGTTGTAAAGAAAAAGCCAAAGTGAGAACGGTTTTGTTTCATGTTTTTTGTAGTGATCTATGATGCAATTAACAATGCATATAAATATTGTAATTTACTGTCTGAAACCACCAGCACTTTTCTATGTCCCACGTCAACACATTTAGCTTTCTATCGAAGTATAAAATATGGACATAAGCAGTCTTTATTCAGGTCATATTAAGGGAGCTTGAGCTAACTTCCAATATTTTTCTAATGCATCTTAAGCATAGATAGACAGATAAGAGTGTTTAAAAAAAAAAAAAAGTAAGTGACTGTAATATTCAGCTGATTGCCAAAAGATTTAAGAAGAACAGTCACATGGATGAAAATTAATGTCCTCGTTTTCAAGTTTCATGTACTATCGTCCCATCATTGTTAGTGATGAAATTGGTGCTGCTTGTTTGAAGTAATGCCTTTTCATCACTTTTATGTAGCTGGCAGCAGAAACCGTCCCCTGCTGAGAAGGAATGACTTCTTTTATGCCACTTGTTAGAAGGCAGCACAGTGGTGTAGTGGAAAGCACTTTCGCCTAGCAGTAAGAAAGGTCGCTGGTTCGAATCCCAACCACTGACACTACCTGCCTGGAGTTTGCATGTTCTCCCTGTCTCTGCGTGGGTTTCCTCTGGGTACTCCGGTTTCCTCCCACACTCCAAAGACATGCTGGTAGGTTAATTGGATCCTGTCTAAATTGTCCCTAGTATGTATGAATGTGAGTTAGGGACCTTAGATTGTAAGCTCCTTGAGGGTAGGGACTGATGTGAATGTACAATGTATATGTAAAACGCTGCGTACGTTGATGTCGCTATATAAGTACCTGAAATAAATAATAAATAAATAAGGCAAATACATTCAAGCATAGGGGCTTCAGACAACACATGTAGACATGTTGCAGAACAGGCTTGGAAATCATGCAGCTGGCCAGTCAGTGCTACCGTTCTGCATCCCAGAAAATCTTACACTGCATTAAAAGGCTTTTTTTTTCTTTTTTTTTTTGTTTACTTGTTTAAAAGGATCAATGGGCAATATAGTACATTTTACAATTTAGGTTACTCCTCTGACAGTACTAAATTATGCTTTTTTCCCCAGATGTCTAACAAAAGGAATGAATGCCGTAATAGAGCTACAAACACAGAGACCTGTTGCTTTAGAATTATACAAAGACTTCAAAGAACTTGGGAGGTTCATGTTACGTTACAGTGGGTCATCCATAGCTGCTGGAGTTGTCACTGAGGTAACCCCTTTGGGTTTTTTTTTTTTTTTTTTCAAGTTGCTGGCTTTTATTCTTTACCGTCAATCTAAATCCAAGCATTTAAATCTCATATAAATTGTAATATGTTAATGTAATTTCAAATTCTTACCTGAACCCATCCGTTCCAGTCGGGTTCAGAGTCGCTGTCTCTGTCCTCATTGGATAGATTGATAGCAGCAGGAACCATTTGCTCACGCTGCTGTCAATCAAATCCAGTGACACGGGAGTGGGGGCGGGACAGGGTGCTGCTGTCTGTGTCAATGGACGCAGCAGCGGGACTCGGGAATGAGCCTACACGGGTGCCCCCATGAAAAACGGCTCTCCGTGGGGGCACGCGATGAAGGAGAGGAGCCATGAGCGCCATCGGGGCACCCCAGAAGGGGAGGATCGGGGTTGCTCTTTGCAAAACCCTTGCACAGAGCAGGTAAGTATGACATGTTTGTTATATTTATTTTAAAAAATGTGAACCCTTACAATCACTTTAAATCTGTTGCTTTCATTAAATTAATACTAGATGATCGTTCCACGAAGGTCCTTGTTCAGGCACTACTTGTTTAGGGTGCCAACTTGCTTCTGTGTTATCGCCCTGTCACATGCATCCCTGGTGAAGACTACAAGTGGCCATGTGAACACAAACTGTGCAGTCATGGTTCATTTTTGTCACTGTCAGGGTGACAGGCTGGAGCAAGAGCATGTAGAAAGCAAATGGCTGAAAGGCACTAAAGGAGAATAGCAGCACTGAGAAACCAAAATGTTCAATGTACATTTTATGAAAAAAACATGACATGTTTGATGCATTGATTTACTGAAACCGGAGAGTGAAAAATCTGGTGAAGCTCTGCATAGAAACTCAGCTTTAAGGTTTAATTGTCAAAGCTTAATTGAACAAGCTGATGTTAGAAGCTGATTGGCTACCATGCACAGCTGCACCATATTTTGCACTCTCCAGTTTTAGTAAATCAACCCCATAGTGTTTAAACAAATGAAATGTCATCCTGTTGGTCAAGTTTTTGATTTGTCATCTAATGATCTCTTGATCAGAGACATTTACTGGATGCACTGGCTGCTCGTGCCTTATTTCTACAGTGTCGTTTATAAATGGCACTACAGAAATAATCCTCCATGTTCCCATTATTTTTTTTTTTTTTGTACAATACGGCAGAAGGGGGTGCTTTATGATATGTTGTGTATTACTGCTGTACATTTTTTTTTATTATAGTTTATATTAAATTTTTAAAAATATTTTTCCAACAACTTTATTGGAAAAATATACAGATCCAAAAGCATGCTAGTCCACAAAAGCTGTAGTATATTTCTACTTCACCCACTATTTATTCTTAGTAGTTATAAAGCCTTAGGCTGGGTTCACACTAGTGCAAATTGGATGTGGGTTTCTCTGCATCCAAATCGCACAGCAGAAGATTGTGACTGTATATGGAGCCAGTTTACATATCTCAACAGCGGCTCCAGTGCAATTTGCACAGGAGTCCTGTGCGTCTTTTGGTCCATTTCAGGTCCGAATTCAGCCAAAAATTCAGGCTAAAATCGGACCTGAACCAGTGAACGAGGACGCACCGGGCCCCTGCTGTGAGATGCTTCATGCTCATATGTGAACCCAGCCTTAAGGTTTTTACCTTAATGCATTCTATATGTTAGGGTAAAGAAACCTTCTGTACTGCAGGATCCCTACTTACCCAAGCCTGATTCTGATCCAGCTATGTGCAAAAGGGCAGCGGCTCTTGCCGCTATCTCACTTCTAACTGGGCAGACTGATAGTCAATCATATGCTGTAACAAGGGGGGGGGGGGGGTTTGAGCGCCGGTCTGGGTCAATAGATGCAGACAGGGCGGCGCGGAAGCAAACACACATGAGTGCTCCATAGCAAACAGCTTGCTGGGTGCACTCGCCAAAGAGAAGGAGCCAGGAGCACCGGCGGGGAGCCCCAGAAGAGGAGGATCGGGGCTATTCTGTGCAAAACCATTGCACAGAAGCAGGTAAGTATCACATGTCTATTATTTTAAAGAAAAAAAAAGGTTTAATATCACTTTAAGGCCTAAGTCCAGCTTTCCTAAATAGTTTATTTGCACTAAGCTGGCCCAAACAAACTTTTTCCATTACTAAGTTAGTTGGCAGCTGTGAGTGCTGTATAATACTGTAGTAGCATTAGCTACATACAGTTAGAGTAAAAAAGTATTTGATCCCCTGCTGTTTTGTATGTTTGCCCACTGACAGAGCAATAATCAAAAATTTTAATGGTAGGTTATTTTTTTTTTTAAACTCTTTTTTTTATTGAAAAGATAAAAGACAGTGACAATAATCAGTGCGCTCAGCAAGAGCACATAGAACAATGAGGTACATTTACAGTGCAGAAACAGTTTGCATAATTACAATTATACAGCATTCCCCTTTAAACCAATCCTGATATACATGTTTAAAGCGGTTGTATACCTCTGTAGGTGATTTTTTTACCTACAGGAAAGCCTATAATAAGGCTTACCTGTAGGTAAAATGTAATATCTCCTAAACCTGTACGGTTTAGGAGATATTCACCTTGCATGCAGCCGCTGACGTTAGCGGCGCATGTGCTCTGAAGGTCCGGGGGATGTGCCGGAAAATCAGAGCTCTTTGCCGGAAAGAGGACTCCCGCACACATGCACGGGAGTGACATCATTGCCACTTCGGCCACTCACAGCGCCGAAGCCGCACACACGGAAGAAACACAGAGGAAAAATGTCAGCTCCCTCAGCGGTGACCGAGAGGCAGTACGGGTGCTTCGTTCTAAGGTAAGTATTTCCTGATGAGCTAGTATGTGGTGCATACTGACTAGCTCATTATACCTTTGCCGTACAGTTGTTTTTTTTTTTCTTCTTTTTTTCTTAAATTTCCAGGGCATACAGCCACTTTAATAACAGAGAAAAACAAAATTATTGATTACTACTACTTAATACCCCCAGTGATATTTTCATGTGTTGGTTGCAGTGAGATTGTAATTCCAAACCTTTTTATACTTAGCTGGGCAACCTCTGTGTTCTCTAAAATACGGTTTTCATAAGGCAATACCTGATTTGCTAACCAAAACCATGTACTTATAGATGGAGGGATAGGCTGAATCCACTTAAGTGCCACTGCTTTACGAGCTATAGTGTTTTCATTAACATGGTCCTAGTATGTCTCGGCCACAGCTCTCGTCCAGAACCCCTAGCAAACATACCAGTGGGGTACATGGAACAGGAATTGACAAAACTGTAGTCAATATCTCCGTCACCTGCTTCCAGTACCTTGCTATGACTGGGCAAAGCCACATAACATTTGCGAAGTCCGTACGCGGGCAGGTACACCTAGTGCAGGTAAAGGTAGGTATACGATGCATTGCGTGCAATCGAACTGGGATCAGATATGACTGATGTAACATATAAAGGTGTATCAATTTATTATTAACAGCCGGAGATGCAGATAAATGGTATGAGTATGCTTCCTTCCTAGTCATTGTCAGATAAATCAGGGATAAGTTGTTGCCAGTAAGTGCAAACCACCAGTGGGGCCCCGTCAGTCGTGGTAGATAACAAATTGAGATATAGAGTTGATATAAGTCCCTTATGCCGTGTACACACGGGCGGACTTTTCGACCGGAATGGTCCGACGGAACGAATCCGTCGGACAATCCGACCATGTGTGGGCTTCAGTGGACTTTTTCTGTCGAAAATCAGACGGACTTTAGATTTGGAACATGTTTCAGATCTTTCCGACGGACTCGAGTCGAAAAATCAGTTCGTCTGTATGCTAGTTCGACGGACAAAAAAGGACGCAAGGGCAGTTACTGGCTATGAACTTCCTTATTTTAGTCTGGTCGTACATCATCACGTTCAAACGAACTGACTTTCGAATGGACTTTAGTCCGTTCGTGTGTGTGCAAGTCCGGTCGTTCGCAAGTCCGACATAACTCCGTTGAAAGTCCGTCTGAAAGACCTTCGGACGTTTGATGCTCAAAAGTCCGCCTGTGTGTACATGGCATTAGGGCCCTGAGACCTCATCACTCCTATCAGTGGGTAATCAGAAAAGTCAGTGTCATGAGTGCCAAATTGAGTTTGGAGCACATGTCTAAGCTGAAGATACCCATAAAAGGCGGTTCGGGGCAGTTTATATTTTCTCTGTAAGCTGTCAAAAGAAGCCAATACATTGTCATCATAAATGTCATGTAGAGTAACCACCCCACTACGTTCTCCAAAAAAAAGTATATAAATTGCTTTAAACGAGGAAACATTGGGTTATGCCAGAGCGGGAGAGCCACACTAGTGCCCTTAAAATCTGTGATTCTCTTGGCCTTCCTCCACACCGTACGGGCCAAAGTTAAGATTGGTATATGCCTTTCCCCCAGTGTGGTCAAAGGTCCCTCCAGTGCCACCAGCACGTGTTTGATTTTAAATACATAGGCAGGATATGACTCAACCACTGCCGGTATCAACCAGTCAAGTGGCTTAGCTGCCCTGCTAAATAATAATAATAGAGATTTGGCAATGCCATTCTGGCATCAACCTTGGGATGCTGTAGGATAGAAAATTAGAGTTTCTGCCTATTAGCCCAAATAAAAAAAAAATGGGTAACGTGTCCAGAGTTTTGAAAAATGCTTTAGGCAGCGAGATGTCACATACAAACTCTTTGGCAAAAAAATCATCTTTACTAGATTAATTCTGCCAGCCTGGCTGAGGGAAGGAGGTTCTCACCCAAGATTTGACAGTACATGGCCCCGTGCATCGTCCATTTGATGCAGTGAAGTTGTCCTGTCCCCTTAGCAGAAAAATACCCCCAAAGAATAATGTTTCCACCTCCATGTTTGACAGTGGGGATGGTGTTCTTTGGGTCATAGGCAGCATTCCTCCTCCTCCAAACACGGCAAGTTGAGTTGATGCCAAAGAGCTCAATTTTAGTCTCATCTGACCACAACACTTTTATCCAGTTCTCCTCTGAATCATTCAGATATTCATTAGCAAACTTCAGACAGGCCTGTACATGTGCTTTCTTGAGCAGGGGGACCTTATGGGTGCTGCAGGATTTCAGTCCTTCACAGCGTAGTGTGTTACCAATTGTTTTCTTGGTGACTATGGTCCCAGCTGCCTTGAGATCATTGACAAGATTCTCCCATGCAGTTCTGGGCTGATTCCTCACCGTTCTCATAATCATTGAAACTCCACAAGGTGAGATTTTGCATGGAGCCCCAGACCGAGGGAGATTGACAGTTATTTTATGTTTCTTCCATTTGTGAGTAATCGCACCAACTGTTGTCATCCTCTCACCAGGCTGCTTGGCGATAGTCTTGTAGCCTATTCCAGCCTTGTGTCCCTGACATTCTTTGACAGCTCTTTGGTTTTGGCCATGGTGGAGAGATTGGAATCTGATTGCTTCTGTGGACAGGTGTCTTTTATACAGGGAACAAGCTGAGATTAGGAACACTCCCTTTAAGAGAGTGCTCCTAATCTCAGCTTGTTACCTGTATAGAAGACACCTGGGAGTCAGAAATCTTGCTGATTGATAGGGGATCAAATCCTTTTTTCATTCATTAAAATGCAAATCAATTTATAACTTTTTTGAAATGCGATTTTATGGATATTTTTTTGCTATTCTGTCTCTCACTGTTAAAATAAACCCAGCATTAAAATTATACGCTGATCATTTCTTTGTCAGTGGGCAAACGTATAAAATGAGCAGGGGATCAAATACTTTTTATTTCCCTCACTGTACAGTATCCAGTGCTGTAATCTGCAGTAGTACGGGACACTTTGTGTGCTGCCAGAACAAATTGATTTGACTTGAAGGCACAAGTTACATCATAACAACATTGCCATTTTATTGGAAAAATCTAAATGGGGAGAGCAAAGCTGGAGTTTTTTTTACTTTTTTTTTTTTTTTTTTTTTTTTAAGATCAGGTATTTAATGCATAAATTCAACATTTTCTATTACCAGGACAGGAAGGGGAATTTCCCACTTGTAACACTAGCCATAGCCAGAATATTGTAAATAGGTTGTTGATGGAACAAGAAAAAAAATACTTGATCTATCCTAGCAAACAGACATTAGCCACCTAACGACTGCCTGCCACATTGTACTGCGGACAGGCGGCTGCTGTAGGCAAAGTGATGTACTGGTACATCGCTGCCTATCTCCGGGTTTAGGATGCATGTCTTCTGGCCGGCTCCTGTCAGCAATTTCCAGGCCAATGATTCACAGCCAGGACATGCAGATTGGCTGATTACATTCACAGCTGAGAACTCTGTGTTGAAATTCAACACAGAGCTTTGTACACAGGAAGGGATCTGTCATTCTCAGCCTGCAAAGCAGGGATAAAATTGGTAAAAAGCAGCACACGTTACACACATTACACATGTGTTAGGCACATATTTAACTTCTTGATCTCCATAGATGTTAACCCCTTCCCAGCCAGTGTCATTAGTACAGTGACAGTGTATATTTTTAGCACTGATCACTGTTATAATGGCACTGGTGATGTTAGTGGCAGTTAGTTCCCCCCAGCATCAGTTAGTGTCAGATTGTGCCCCACAATATCCCAGTCCTGTTATAAGTCGTATGTATACCATAGTGTTTAGGTGCTATAACGTTCACGCAAACCAATCAATATATACTTATTGGTATTTTTTTTTTATCAAAAACATGTAGCAGAATACATTTTGGCCAAACTTGAAGAGATTTGATGTTTTTAATTTTTTTTTCATTGGATATGTTTTGTAGCTGAAATGAAAAAAAAAAAAAAATATATATATATATATATATATATATATATATATATATATATATATATATATATATATATATATTCGCAAAGAAAAATAAAAAACCCAGTGGTGATCAAATACCCCAAAAAAAGCTCTCTTTATGTGGAAAAAAGATATAAATTTAGTTTATGTACAGTGTTGCATGACCGCACAATTACCAGTTAAAGTGGCGAATAGGAAAAAAAATTTGCCTGGTCGTGAAGGGGGTAAAACCTTCTGGAGCTGAGGTGATTAAAAATGGCCTAAAATAGCAGAAATGGCAAGCTTTCCCTCCCCGTTAACGCCCATATTTGGGCACCCAGACTTCATACCAGATCTTTCGGACAGATCCTTTTGGATCCAACCGGAACAGAGGCTGGTTAGAGCCTCCTCTTTTCTTGGCCCCTCAGAATGGGTTGATCTCACATGCCTATATCCTACCCTTAATTCCTCTATTTCTGGTAAGTGGAAGATTTCTCAACTTTCACACTTTATCCGATCCCTCCCCGATAACGGCTATTTTTGTAGAAAGCCAACGCCCTTTGAAGATCTGTGCCTGGGAGATGAACCTATACGGAAATCTCTCTCTTATAACATCTTACTTGCAAAAATATCTCAACATGACCCCCCATACTTGAGGAAATGGGAGAGAGATCTTAACATCACATTCACTGATGATCAAAAGAACCACATTCTCTTTTTTGCACACAAGTCATCCTTGTATAGCAAATACCAAGAGATCACCTATAAGATCTTGACACGTTGGTACAGGACTCCATCTGTACTAGCGTCAATATTTCCAGGACATGTAGTCCATTGTGTTGGAGGTGTGGTAACCAAACTGGCACACTACTTCATATCTTCTGGAAATGCCCAGAGTTGACCCTTTTCTGGGGGCAGGTTTTACAGATCATTAACAAGATTACGGATGTCTCCCTTCAGGATAAACCGGCAGCAGTACTCCTAAACCTAACCCCCATCTCGCAAGAGATATCACAAATCCTAACTGAAACACCTCCTGAATGCAGCCAGGGCGTGCGTCCCCAGTGTATGGAAGCAACAATCTCCATCGCTGGTGTCACAATGGTTTACTAGGGTGTGCGACATACAGCGGATGGAGCAACTCACAGCTGCCCTAGGGGAAAGGGAGGAGGGAGCTAACACTCGTTGAACACACTGGAATCTGTTCCGATTTTCAGATGAATACAAGTCCTACTTTTGAATAACCAGTTCTAGGGGAAATTGAAGCATAGGGCCGTCGACCCTACCGGAACCTTCTGCCCCCCCCCACTTACCTACCCTCTGACACTCCTTCTTTACTCTTTATCCTTATTTTCCTCTTAGACGCCTCAGGTGTCATCTACTCTGTTTTCCTATAAAAGAGAAAATTCCTTGGGATTGCGGTAATCTTTTAGTATTGCCCCTGCAAAATCAGGACCGAGAGCCATATTTTAGATGAGGATAGATGAGCTCCTGCCAAATAAGGAATAAATTACTGCCAAATAAGGAAACCCTATTTTAGGACTGAGAGTTCCCTCTACTGTTCAGGATATATTATAGATTACAACTGCTGTGGAATCCTTAGACCCAGACTCCTGACATAATATAACGATGGTATGAAACCATAAATGTTTTCTCTTTAATCTAAGTGGACTTTTCGGAAGAGTTGTTTGTTTTGCCTATCTCTGATCTTTGTAGGTTGACATGTGTGTTATTTTATCACTCTGTACAAATCGCATTCAGTTAAATAAAGCTTTAAAAAAAAAAATGGCCTTAAGACACATCTGCATGAGGCACTCCTCTTCAACAAAGCTATAACTTCTGTTCTACAATTCTACAACAGGAATCGCCTGCAAAACTGATGATGGGCTGTGATCTAAGAACCCCACTCGCCAAATAAAAATTATATAAATTTAGTTTGGGTGCAGCATAGCATGACCATGCAATCGGCAGTTAAAGTAGTGCAATGCTAAGTAGAAAAAGAATGGCCTGGTCATGAAGAGGGTAAAATCTTCCATAGCTGAAATGATTAATGACATAAACAAAGCTAAAATACTAGCCGTGCGTCTCAATAACAGTATTCTCTCCCTGGTTCATCCTGATCAGACAGGATTCATGCCTGGAAAAAACACAGCCATGAATCTAAGACGCCTGCATATGAATGTCCAGGCGGATCATGAGAACATGGGAGATAGAGCAATAGTGGCACTTGACGCCGCCAAGGCGTTTGACTCGGTAGAGTGGGGATACCTTTGGGAATGCCTAAAGGGATTCGGGTTTGGTCCCAACTTCATAAAATGGGTACAATTATTGTATTATTCCCCAGTAGCTAGAGTAGTGGTGAATGGATGGACGTCAGACTCTTTCCCCTTGGGAAGGGGAACCCGTCAAGGTTGCCCGCTATCCCCTCTATTGTACGCCTTGGCAGTGGAGCCCCTTGCTATCTCCCTTAGACTGAATCCGAACATACGGGGGTTACAAATGGGGACTTTGACTGAAACATTAAGTTTATACGCAGACGACATGCTCCTCTACTTGGAAGATACTGGCCCATCCCTCCAAGCAGCCCTCTTGACTATAGAAGACTTCGGGAAGCACTCAGGTCTGAGCATGAATTGGTCCAAATCACAAATCCTTCCCCTAGATACGTCGGCTCCAACACGTAGTGCGGCCTCACTACCATTGCAAAGAGTAGCCTCCATTAAGTACTTAGGAGTAGAGATAACTAGAGACCCTCTAGAATATATCACCAATAATATTGAACCACTTTTCCCACACTTAAAATCCCGTATGCAAACATGGGCAAGACTCCCCTTGGGAATAATGGGTAGAATTAACCTGTTTAAAATGATACTACTGCCAAAATTTCTTTATATACTCTGGAACTCCCCAGTACTCATTCCCCTCAGAACCTTTAAAACACTAAAGATCTACCAGATCTCTATACGTACTATATCTCTGCACAGCTCTCACATCTTTACCATATTCACAAAACAGATCAAGATAGATATCAGACCTTAATCTGTAAAAAACCACATAGCGACACACACTCCCCATTACAAGTGATATTTAGGAGCGTGAACAGACGAAGGAGAAACGAGGATCGTAATTTGCTGTTACCTCAACATAGATGCGTGTGGCAGAAGGCGATCAGACTAACTGGAGTGGACCCCTTCCACTCGCACACACCCTTGTGGCACAATCCCCAGATGAAGGAATTGGCATCCCTACCGGGGGCCGCCAGATGGGCCGCTAAAGGAATTGTGTACCTATTCCAGGTTATTACGATATTTGGCGTGAGAAACTTCCAAACACTATGCGAGGAGTTTGACCTCCCCCCTCACATGCAATTTAGCTACATGCAATTAAAACATGCGATCCAAACTCAATTCGCGCACGGCCTCCCTAACCCGCAAATGTTGCCACTGGTTGATATAATCACAGGTACGAACCCCGAAAAACTTATCTCCACTCTATATACCACACTACACACAAGGGCGGTGGCAAAGATTGTTGATATAGCTAGAATCAGATGGGAGGAGGATGTGGGGCCTATAGATATCTCTGACTGGGAAGACATATTAGAAAACGTTAAGAAAACATCACCTAAAATATCCGAACGCCTGACTCAGCTGTATATAATTCACAAATCCTACCTCACGCCTGCTAGAATATCCAAATTTTCCACACATCAGAACCCAAACTGTCCCAAATGCTCTAACAACCCGTGCTCATTCTTCCACTTGCTGTGGCAATGCCCAGAAATACAAAGCTACAGGGCGCAAATTATGAAGTTTCTACATGACCATATGGGTTCACCAGTACAATTAGACCCCAAACCATGCCTCCTGGGGTTATTCCCGGATACCATCACGGACAGATCCCTTCTCACATTCCTTAGTGAATCGTTATTTAGCGCTAGAAAACTAATCGCTAAGTACTGGATGAGAACGGACTCCCCCACCTTACAGATCTGGATCAGGGAGGTAAACGCATCACTGCCATACAAGAAGGTGATGTACAGGCACAGGGTCTGCCCAGCCAAATACCATAAAATATGGAATAGATGGTTGGATAACACTAATACTTGTACGGACTGATCAATTAAAAAGAACAGGGACTACCTACGATCCAGGGAGGATCACCTTAACCGATACAACCTTAAAATACCACAGTGCAGAAGGAATTTAATCTTGGAAACCCTGCTAATGAAGGTTGAAAGTACAGAAGGGCATTGCAAATACATGTTGTTTGTTAACCATGCTTGACTTTATACAAATGCTATTATTATGTAGGATAATATACTCATCTACTGTACATGTACACTACCCCCCTCCCTTTTTCTCTTCTGTTTTTTTCTTTTTGTGGACATACGCTATGTAAAACCCTTGTACGTTGTTCTTTTTTCAACAATAAACATGTTCTTTTATTAAAAAAAAAATGATATAAACAAAACTTGGCTGCCAGGTGCTCTGTCTTGCTTTATTGAAATCCGTTCATGTGCTGCATAGTGAAAAATGATAACATCTACTGTATACTTGACATTTAAAGTCACCCTGTGGTTGAATGTTTCACTTTTATTTTTTTCAGATAAAAGATTGACACTACAGTCTCACAGAGGGGACTTCACCAACTAATCACATTTAGAGTGGAGAGTTCTCTAACTGAACTGCCCGGCTAAAGACATGAAGTGCAATTAAAGGACAAACCGTATACAAATCTAGAGGGAACCTCAGCGCGGGAGCTCACCTGTGGACTACTTCCCACCACCTCCATCTAACAGAACAAAGAACCAGGACCTCCGTCTGTGATTCATTCACATGGTTAAACCTGTGATAAAGTGCTCCTTATTGTGTGTCTACCGTCCTCAATCTCTCATGAACGTTGCAGCTTTTTTCATGCAAGATTAATTTATATTAATAACAATATTTGACTTGGCATGATATTCTCTTCTGATCCTAGCAGACATGTTTACAGTTTCTTTCTGAAATGTCTGTAATTTTTTTTCTTTCTTTCTGATAACTTAGGTTAATATATTTAGAAACTAAATATAAATTGCTTATATGAAGCAGAACAAAACAGAAGGACTTTTTATTTTACGTTTTTAGAGCATGGCCGAACATTAAGAAGATCTGAACCTCCCACGAGATGATTGTTTGCTGTGTGTATGTAGATTTGCTGTGAGGGATCTGCCAATTTTATTCAATGATAAAAATGGATCTAAAATAGAGAAATTAAAAAGCTTTGGTTTGAGCATACATGTATTGTTTCCTTGTCCTTTGTGTTTCAGCCATTATATTATGCATCTGAATATTACTTGTTTAGCTAGCGTTAAACTGAACTCTGATTATGCAATAATTTATTGATTAAAATCATCAAACATATTTAAAATGCACTTCGCATAAGTACTTGTAATAAAGGGTTAAGGGGTTAAGTTCCTATGTTTAACCTTTCAGATATGTGGGTATCATACAATAATTTCAGTCAACTCAAGATTATAATAATAAAAGGAATTTACTTAGCTTGGTTTACCCTTTCACTGCCAGTCAGTGCCTGCAGGTGGCCAAGTCCGTACGGACCTCATATCTCCCTCTCCTATAAGCTTATGGTCATTTCAATGACCATAAGTTTATATCAGAATTGCAGACTCTGCTGAACGATTCTATAACTCTGATCAGCCGCTTACAACCCGCTGATCAGAGTTATTAACCCCTAGTGTGACCGCTGCCTCCCTGTCCCCTGCCACTCCACCTCCCACCACTAACTTTCACTTAGAACTACTCCCCCCACTCTCCTCTCTTTTCCCCTTCACTCCCTCCCCCCCTTCACCCGATCCAACCCCCTCCCCCCAGCAAACCCGCGCCCCGCAGCCACCATCATTAGCCGGCATACCTCTTTTGCCGCTCCCGCCAGCTTCAGATGCTGCATGGGGCTTGGAGAAGATCCAGATGCCCCCCCTCCAATACCTCTGATCACTCCCTATACTGCTCCCGCACCCCCGATCCATGGCCGCTCCGAGCGGCATCTCTCCTTCCCTCCTGACACCTGCAGTTTCTCCCTGCACAGATCTCCTATAATCTGTCAGGCTGGAGATTGCGGAGACATGACCTCCGCTGTACAATGGATATAGGCAGCGATCGCTGCTATATCCACTGACAGTTGATCATTGTAACCGCAAGTGTTACAATGTATCAGACGTCATTTTAGGAATGAATGGAATCTCTATACAGATTCCATCCATTCATGTAAAATGCTACAGAGAAAGAGAGTATCTTCAGTCCCTTTCTCTGTCTCAAAAAAAGAGATATGGGTATCTGTTTAGACCTCTGATATCTCACCAAAAAAATTAAAAACTGTAAAACTGTAAAAATAAAAAACACAAACCCCCAGGTCCACCCGCACTCACCCCCTCCACAGTGACAGTCACCGCACTACACCCCCCCCCCTCCTCAGCTTCTCCTCCCAGCCAACCCAATCCGTCCTGGCCAGGAGGAGAAACTGGAAGACAATAGCGAATATTAATTTGCTATTGTCACAAGTGGGTGGGTTCAGGGTGCATTGCTCTGCGCCCTGAGCCCAACCTTTTTCAAGCCAATTAGAGCCTCAGGCTCTAATTATGTGGCTTGAAAAAAAAATCATTCAAACGTCCCTGCGCCCCTAATGGACCAGCTGCTCCTGGTAAGACCCCTTTCACATGGAGTGGACTCTCAAACAGATCTGCCTGTTCAGCGGGGGATCTGTCTGCTGATCCCTGCTGAGCAGGCGGATGACAGGTCCGCGTCCGCCCCACTGTTGCAGAGCAGAAACGGACACAGCCCCACTGTTCTCTATGGGGCGGTCAGATGGAAACGGACCGCCTGTCCATTTCCATCTGATACCATCCGATCTGCTAGATGCATGGGGGATAGAATCCCCATCTGTCTGTTTTTAGCGGACTGGATCGGATGCAGGCAGGTGTAAACGGACACATGTCCATTTACATCAGACTCTCCATAGAGAACAATGGGTGGTCCGATTGGGCCTGCCTGAAAAACATACATGCACACCCGATTGGTCTGCTTGTGTGAAAGGGGCCTAAGGCCTTGTTCACACAGGGCATACACAGCGTACCTTTACAGGGATGCACAAGTGTTCCATGCGTCTCTGTGCAGGCAGTCCCATTGATGTCATTTGTAATGTAGCACCTGCATGAACAGAGCTCCCAATTTTACATCCATGTAGGTCCGCATGCATGTTCCTGAGCTCACACTGTCTGCGTTCGGGGTCATGTACCCACACCCACACAGATGTCAGATTGGGAACAGCAGCTATGCCTGTGCAGCTGCTCCATCCCAATTAACATAATTGGGATTGCCTGTACGGGATGCACAGAACACCTGTGCATCCCTGTGTGGGTAAACATGGCCCCCCATGGGTGTACACTTTAGTATGCCACATGTGAACGATGCTTTAGTAGCAATTTAGCAGAAATGTTATGTTGTGTTTATGTACACTATTCGTGATTTTAGTGTATTTTTTACCAAAAATATTAATTAAACATTTGCGCAAATATTGCGCTGCCTTAAAAATCAGTAGCACCTTCTTTTTATTCTACTGGCCATGTGCTTTCAGAAAATGTATGATTGGGGGGGGGGGGGGCTTTTACAAATTCTGAAAGCTGTAAGTGAAAAATGAAAACCTCCAGATTTTTAGAGAAATTTTTGGGTACGTTAAATTTTCACTATTTTGTAAAAATGTAAAATTTTTGTTATTTATTAACTCCATACAGGTTAGGCTTTTATATTTAGTAGGGTTTTATCAGGAATTTTTTGTAAAATTAGCTGTGTTTTTATCTGCTAATAATGGTTTTAGTGTATTTTTTGCGAATATATTAGTTTGATAAACATGTGCGCAAATACCGCGGGGTCTAAAAATTCAGTAGCGCCTTCTTTTTATTCTAGAAGTCATATGCTTTCAGAAAATATATGGTTTTGGGGGTCTTTCACAAATTCTTAAAACTGTAAGGGAAAAAACCTTCAGATTGTTAGGCTGGATTCACACCTATGCATTTTTAGTGCTTTTTGCATTTTGCAGATTTGCACTACAGAACGTGTTCCATAGGAAACCATGGTGAATGGACTGTGGTGCAAATATGCAAAATGCAAAAAGCAATAAAAATGCATAGGTGTGCATCCAGCCGTAGAGAGATTTGGATATTTACATTCTTGCATACGTTCGATTTTCACCATTTTGCAAAAAGGCGCAATGTAAAAATTACAAATATTAATAATAATAATGTTATTTATTAACTCAATGCAGGTTAAGCTTTTATATTTAGTAGGAATTTTGTAAAATTTGCTGTGTATTTATTTCATTTAGCGTGTTCAATACTTTTTCCATGTCATTCCATTTTTTTTTTTTACAGAACTTAATTTCTGAACTTATCTTTTGGGGTTTCTTTGTATGTATGGATTACATGGTTTGTTACTGACATGTGGTGAAAAAGTCATGTCAATAGCACCTTTAGAAACATATTTACTTAGACAAATGGCAGGGCCGGTCCCAGGCGGGTGCACGGGGTGCAGTGCACCCAGGCGCCAGAGAGGTAGGGGCGCTGAAGCGCCAGAGTGCTCCCTTCCCTCCTCCTCCTCCCCTCCGTGTCCAGAAGTAGCTCTGTCCGCAGCAGCTCACCGCCGCGGAGCGGCCGCGCCGGCGCCGCTGTGCTTTACATTGCTAGAGCCTGTCCCCCCTCCCTCCTCCTCCTCCTGTCAGAGGAGAGCAGCCGCCGGAGATCGGAGCGGCTGGTCTCTGTGTTGAGAGAGACCAGCCGCGCAGTGACGCTGGGGGGAGTGGGGAGGGGGGGCGGCCCGTGCCTGCAGCCTGACACAGGTTCTCTCTCTCATCCGCTGTCTCTCACTCCCGCCTAAGCTGATGCCTGCAGCCTGTCTCGATCTGTTCACGGCTGCACACTGTCCTCTCTAGCTGCTGCCCGGGTGTTAATGTGTCTGTCTGTACTGATAGAGGGAGGTTTGTCCCTGGGGCGGTCTGTGCTAATGGGGGGGTTGTCCTGGGGGGGCGGTCTGTACTAATGGGGGGGTTGTCCTGGGGGGCGGTCTGTACTAATGGGGGGGTTGTCCTGGGGGGCGGTCTGTACTAATGGGGGGGTTGTCCTGGGGGCGGTCTGTACTAATGGGGGGGTTGTCCTGGGGGGGCGGTCTGTACTAATGGGGGGGGTTGTCCTGGGGGGGGCGGTCTGTACTAATGGGGGGGTTGTCCTGGGGGGGCGGTCTGTACTAATGGGGGTGTTGTCCTGGGGGGGCGGTCTGTACTAATGGGGGGGTTGTCCTGGGGGGGCGGTCTGTACTAATGTGGGGTTGTCCTGGGGGGTCTGTACTAATGGGGGGTTGTCCTGGGGGGGCGGTCTGTACTAATGTGGGGTTGTCCTGGGGGGTCTGTACTAATGGGGGGGTGTCCTCGGGGGTCTGTACTAATGGGGGGGTTGTCCTGGGGGGGGCGGTCTGTACTAATGGGGGGTTGTCCTGGGGGGTCTGTACTAATGGGGGGTTGTCCTGGAGGGTCTGTACTAATGGGGGGGTTGTCCTGAGGGGTCTGCTTGGGGGGGTCTGTACTAAGGGAGGGGGGATTTGTCCTGGGGGGTCTGTACTAATGGAGGGATTTGTCCTGGGGGTCTGTACTAATGGAGGGGGGGTTTGTCCTGGGGGGTCTGTACTAATGGAGGGGGGTTGTTCTGGGGGGGTCTGTACTAATGGAGGGGGTGTTTGCCCGGGGGGTCTGTACTAATGGAGGGGGGGTCCTGGGGGGGCTGTACTAATTGAGGGGGGTTTGTCCTGGTGGGGGGTCTGTACTAATGGAGGAGGGTTTGTCCTGGTGGGGGGTCTGTACTAATGAAGGGGGGATTTGTCCTGTGGGGGTCTGTACTAGTGGAGGGGGGTTCTCCTGGGGGGTCTGTAGTAATGGAGAGGGTTTGTCCTGGGGGGTCTGTACTAATGGAGGGGGAGTTTGTCCTGGGGGGGTCTGTACTAATGGAGGGGGAGTTTGTCCTGGGGGGGGGTCTGTACTAATGGAGGGGGAGTTTGTCCTGGGGGGTCTGTACTAATGGAGGGGGGGTTTGTCCTGGGGGGTCTGTACTAATGAAGGGGGGATTTGTCCTGTGGGGGTCTGTACTAGTGGAGGGGGGTTCTCCGTGGGGGTCTGTACTAGTGGAGGGGGGTTCTCCTAGGGGGTCTGTACTAATAGAGGGGGGTTTGTCCTGGGGGTCTATACTAATAGAGGGGGGGTTTGTCCTGGGGGTCTGTACTAATAGAGGGGGGGTTTGTCCTGGGGGTCTGTACTAATGGAGGGGGGTTGTCCTGGGGGGGGGGTCTGTACTAATGGAGGGGGGTTGTACTGGGGGGGTCTGTACTAATGAAGGGGGGCTTTGTCCTGGGGGGATCTGTACTAATGGAGGGGGGGTTGTCCTGGTGGGGGTCTACTAATGGAGTGGGGGTGGTTTGTCCTGGGGGGTCTATACTGATGAAGGGGGGTCTGTACTGAGAGAGGGGTTTATACTTAGTGGGGGTCTATACTTAGTGGAGGGAGGTCTGTACTGAGGGGTGACTAAAGTTGGTGGAAGGAGGGTGACACCATGTAATACCGCACCTGGTGACACCAACCCTAGTGACGTCACTGCAGCTGCAGGCTCTTCTTTCGCCCCTTCCCCTCCCTCTCCTCCGCACGTGCACTGCTATACTAGTGAGCGGCGCTGGCCAGCACAGCCTCCCACTATGTTTCTTCCCCCGCCTTCATATCAGCCAGGGAAAAATAGAATAGAAAAAGGAGAAGAGGATTGTGGGACATGTAGTCCCGAGGACTGGCAGCCCCACTGTAACACGGAAACTGCAGTCCACACAGCAGGCTCAGCTGAATGGGAGAGAGAGATACAGGAGCAGAGGGAAAGCCACACAGCCTGGTGCCATCCCTGGCGGATAAAGGAATGGAGTCATTGCCAGAATACAGATCTGGGTGTACCCAGCGGAGTCACCACGGGCAATTCAGAGTGAGCTTACTCCTGATCAGAGGAACCATCGCTGGGTCAGGTGAGAGGGCCAATCGGCCATTATCTACTAATGTCCATAGGAACTGCAGTCTCTGACCATCTCCTGTATTATATCTGCAGTCTCTGACCTTCTCTTGTATCATGTCTGCAGTCTCTGACCATCACCTGTATTATATCTGCAGTCTCTGACCTTCTCTTGTACCATGTCTGCAGTCTCTGACCTTCTCTTGTATCATATCTGCAGTCTCTGACTGTCTCTTGTATCATGTCTACAGTCTCTGACCATCTCTTGTATCATGTCTACAGCCTTTGACCGTCTCTTGTATCATGTCTGCAATCTCTGACCAGCTTCTGTACCATGTCTGCGGTGTCTGACTGTCTCTTGTATCATGTCTGCAGTCTCTGACCATCTATTCTATCTTGTCTGTAGTTTCCGACCATCTCCTGTATTATGTTTGCAGTTTCTGACCATCTCTTGTATCATGTCTGCAGTCACTGATCATCTCCTGTACTATGTCTGCAGTCTCTGACCATCTCCTGTACTATGTCTGCAGTCTCTGATCATCCCCTGTACTATGTCTGCAGTCTCTGACCATCTCCTGTACTATGTCTGCAGTCTCTGATCATCCCCTGTACTATGTCTGCAGTCTCTGATCATCTCCTGTACCACGTCTGCAGTCTCTGATCATCTCCTGTACTATGTCTGCAGTCTCTGATAATCTCCTGTATTATGTCTGCAGTCTCTGATCATCTCCTGTACTATGTCTGCAGTCTCTGATAATCTCCTGTATTATGTCTGCAGTCTCTGATCATCTCCTGTACCATGTCTGCAGTCTCTGATTATCTCCTGTACCATGTCTGCAGTCTCTGTTCATCTCCTGTACTATGTCTGCAGTCTCTGTTCATCTCCTGTACTATGTCTGCAGTCTCTGATTATATCCCGTACCATGTCTGCAGTCTCTGTTCATCTCCTGTACTATGTCTGCAGTCTCTGACCATCTTCTGTACTATGTCTGCAGTCTCAGATCATCTCCTGTATTATGTCTGCAGTCTCTGATCATCTCCTGTACCATGTCTGCAGTCTCTGACCATCTCCTGTATTATATCTGCAGTCTCTGACCTTCTCTTGTACCATGTCTGCAGTCTCTGACCATCTCCTGTACTATGTCTGCAGTCTCTGACCAATTCCTGTACCATGTCTACAGTCTCTGTCCAGCTCTTGTATCATGTCTGCAGTCTTTGACCGTATCCTGTATTATGTCTGGGGACTCTTTCTAACAGAAGCCCTCTCTGTGTGGATCAGAGAGTCTCCCCTCCAGGTCTCATTAGTGTTCTCTCTTCCTGTATTTTCTTTATTGTTAAGAGATCATGGGAGGATTTCAGGGTAACAAAGACTTCTTAGGGGAGCAGCTCTGTATTTGAGTCGTTGCCATAGAATCATTTGTAAAGGGGTGGAGTTGGTAAGATGACCACGCCCATGTGGGGGCGCCAGAAATATTTCTGCACCCAGGCGTCGGTGACCCTAGGATCGGCCCTGACAAATGGTGATGTGTTCAATACTTATTTTTACCAGATATATATATATATATTACACATATTGCTTTTTATATGGATGTTTAGATCTCTGTGGTCTACAGAGGGAGATTTCAAAGTCTGGCCCTTTACATTTTAGGTAGCTGATTTAGTGCCTGTTCACACCACAAAATTTTCCTCCAGATCTGTTCCGGATGTGTTTCAGCATGCGTATTTTTGATGTGTTTCTGGATTCATTCCACATGCTACTTTTTGCTGTTTTTTTTTTTTTTTTTACTGTACTGGGGTCCACGGCATTTTTGATGCTTTTTACTGTATTCCAGTACAGTTTAGGCAGGAAAAAAAGCAGCATGTTCTTCTTTTTTTTTTCTCTGGAATAGAAACCCACTGGAACGCACTGCACTGGTGTGAATGATGCCATTGAAACCCATATACCTAATTTCCATGCATTTTTGTTGCTGAAAAAAAAGCAGTGCACTGCATGTGGTATGGATGGGCCCTTAGCTTTTTCAAAGAGTTATTGAGGAATAGATCTGCATTTTTTTTGTTTTGGTTTTCTTTTTTAAACACTGTGGTTATTATAGTTTATAAAAATACCTATAGTCAGCTTTTTTTTTTTTTAAGCATGACCCTTATTGTTGACATTTACAAATCTTTTTTTTTTTTTTTTTATGTAAGTATGTGCAGACAAATACTTGGTCAAAGTTATATATTTGCTCAATGGGGAGGAGTAAATAGATGTGCGGTCCAAACTCCAATATAGCCTGCTTGTTTTTAAAACTTGGCTACTATGCTGCTCTTTCCTGCTAAAATGGAAAAACAAAGCACTATTTTAGAGCTGCAGAATTACATTGGAGGAAAATTTGTCCCTAGCAGATCCTACATCGATTCTTTTGATCCTTCTACAGGAAATATCTTCTGTAGAGTACCCGATAGTGACAATGAAGAGGTGAGATCTGGGATCTTTTTGTGTGTGTTTGTCTAAAAGTGACTATACTCTTCATATAGGAACAATTTGATATATGTTACCAAAGTTCTTTTCTTGTTGCTGTATTTTTAGTTAGGTTAGTTTTACAGGACAGAAGAACAAAAATAAAATTTTTAAATATTCCTCTATGCTGGCCCCTTGCCTTATTCTGGACTGTGCCCTTTATCAAATAGCAGGAGTATTTTCTGACCAGGTCAGGTTAAATAAAGTTTGGCTGCTAGTGCCTATTGAACATATTTATAAGAATTATTTATTAGGTGGAGTTCCTGTTAAGAATCTTACATATTTTTTAGTATGATTTTTATAATTTACACATAAGAATGCTGAAATAACTCCCGTGTCCCTAATGTATAGTACTTGTTAAATGTATGCCTCTAAAAATAGTGTCAACAGCAACTGTTCATTATATCCACTTCAAGAAAAATATAAATACAGATGTACTTTTCAATTATTTGGTTTTGTATATGTCATAAACTGCATTATAAATATAGTTGCAAACTAAAAATAGTCAGGTTAGACCCAAAAGTATCTTGTGTATAAAAAACAAAAATCTAAAATATAGAGGTAGACCCAAGCAACTAGATTTCTCATATATTTTGGTTATGCATGGAAAGCATGCCTTGACGTGTAACCAAGTGTAACATCTCCACTTTATTTCTGCCATTTTCATACACACATACCCATTATCCTGAGTCTTGTGGGCACTTACTGAATCAGTGCTTTAAATCAGTTTAAAAGGGTGATACAGGGATCATGGGACACACTGGGGTATATTTACTAAAACTGGAGAGTGCAAAATCTGGTGCAGCTCTGCAGAGAAACCAATCAAGGTCCAGTTTTTATTTTCAAAGCTTAATTGGAAAAGCTGACGTTACAAGCCGATTCACTACCATGCACAGCTGCACCAGATTTTGCCCTCTCCAGTTTTAGTAAATCAATTCCACAAAGTCTTAAACCTTGGGGTTATACTGCCACCTACAAGAGGATTGGACACTGACAACAAAAAACACTGTAGGCTAGCCCAGGGTATAACCTCTCCTTCCACCAGCATGACACCTGTGTGCAAAGAACCATATGAAAATTCAATATGTTCCTGCTTCCCGCATACATAGCTTTGGTTGCGTATGGCTACTTGACCCTCTGGTCATCAACCCTTACTTGCTACTAACTGTCCAGGTATTTCTGGGTATATGAGGCCATGCCTCTTACCCTGAGTATGTGTGCTGCCTATCCACGCTGCTGCAACATGTCTAATTCTACTTCCTGCTGTACCAGGTAGCTCACTTTCTGCTAACAGTTGGAGGTCTGCTCGCAGCTTTCCTCCGATACTAATTTGCTCAAATCCTTGACTGACAAGCGTACCCCTAGGGAGTAATATTCCACTGCTAGCACTCCCTGTCCTTTGCTTTCATGGACCAAGTAGTCCCTTGTGTGTCCACAAAGTCTTGTCCTCTGGTGGTAGTAACCACTTTGTGGGGTTCTGCAGGTCTGCTGGGTCAGATTCTGTTGAATACAATTCAAATACTGTTGTGTCTTCACAACTAAGAACGATTGGGAGTTCTTCCTGCGTCAGGAAAATTAGCCTGGTTTATCCTGCGCTGGAAAATACTGTGAGCATTGGCTTCACGCACAACAATCTTTATTAGGGGCGATTCATTGGACACTAGTTCCTCCTGGTAGTCTCTCATTACAGGGTAGAGATTCACACTTCTACGTACTCCACAGTAGGCTAAGCCCTTTTGAGGAGGATTAGGGGCCTCCCCAGATGATCATTAGGCAGAGCACACTAGCCTTCTGTGGTAGATACCCTCAAAGAGACATGGAGAACCCTTTACTGAAGTCAGTGGATTAGTGCAACTAGGGTTAGGTCCATTTCCCTTCATAGATTCAGAGCCCATTGAGGATGGGCCTCAGGTTTTTTTACTTTCAACCAGGCATAGGCTCTTGGCGGTACAGATAAATCTCCTGTTTGTTCCATGGATGTGGGCACTTAGTTGGGATCTATGGTTATAGATACTAGGGAAAGGAAGTATTGCTCTTCATCAGGGTTCCTCTGGGGTTGCTCCAGAGGTTTGTTTCGTGTTCCAAAATAGTAAAAAAATCTATATATTTTTTTTATTGACTCTTTTTTTTTATGCCATTACTATGCACCGCCAGCAAAAAAAACTGCAAAATAAATTCCCCTACTCCTGATGATTACAGCGATGTGTGTGATTTTTTTCTTTGTACCCATAGTAGGACCAAAAAACAATTGGTACGTATTGTGACACTAACACTCTCACTGACTAAATATAAAACCTTTTTTTCTTACCTAAAACACACTGGGGCTGATTTACTAAAACTGTAGAGTGCAAATTATGGTGCAGCTCTGCATAGAAGCCAATCGGCTTCCAGGTTTTTTTTTTTTACCAAAGCTTAATCAAACAAAGTGAAGTTAAAAGCTGATTGGCTGCAATGCACAGCTGCACCAGATTTTGCACACTACAGTTTTAATAAATCAACCCCACTGACACACTGCCACTAACTGCCATTAACTAATAGTTACACTGACACTAAGGCCTCATTCACACTGAACGTTTTTGGACGTTTTTCAGCTGCTGTTTTAGGCTTCAGACGTTTTATTCTACAGTCAATAAACGCTCCAGCATGTTATCCTATGTGTCCATGCACACATAGGCTGTTATCAACTGTTTTTGGCTGGGCACAAAACTAGTGTGTTTTTCAGCTGTGAAAACGCCTTAACATAAAAAAGCCTATAAATGCTCAAAAAAATGGCTCACCAGCGTTTTCTAATGTTTTTGATCCATTGGAAAAAAAAAAAAAATACGCTAATGCAAAAAAAGCGCTATTGCAAAAACATTGAAAATGTCACTGCAAAGCTACTGGCGTTTTTAGAACGTTATTATAATGTCCAGTGTGCATGAGGCCTAACTGATAATATTGCTACTAACACTGACACCTAAACTTACTAAGCTAGATAAAGCACTGAACTAGTTAGGCCCCTTTCAGATGGGGCAGACTCCGGCAAGGGATCTGCCTGCTCAGTGGGGATCTCTCCGGACTGCTTGTCTGTTTCCATCCAACTGTCATCCGATCCAATCCGCCGGATGGGGAACGGATCAGATGCGAATGGTCTGATCTTCTGATCCATGTCCGTTTTCAGGCGTGCAAGGGGTCTTAACCTTTTTGCCTTCCGCGGGTGGGGGGTCCGATCGGACCCCCCCCCGGTGCCCGAGGCGGTCGTCTTTTGTCCAGCGGCGATCAGTGATGAGGGGGAGACCATCCGTTCGTGGCCCCCCCCTCGCGATCGCCGCCGGCCAATCGAATCATTCCTTTGCTGCTGTATGCTAAACAGCAGCAAAGGAAATGATGTCATCTCTCCTCGGCTCGGTAATTTCCGTTCCGGCCCGAGGAGAGAAGACATCAATGTGAGTGCACCAACACACACACACAGTAGAACATGCCAGGCACACAAAACACCCCAATCCCCCCCCCGATCGCCCCCCGATCCCCCCCCAATCACCCCCCCCCCTGTCACAAACTGACACCAGCAGTTTTTTTTTTTTTTTTTCTGATTACTGCATAGTGTCAGTTTGTGACAGTTACAGTGTTGGGACAGTGAGTATTACCCCCCTTTAGGTCTAGGATACCCCCCTAACCCCCCCTAATAAAGTTTTAACCCCTTGATCACCCCCTGTCACCAGTGTCACTAAGCGATCATTTTTCTGATCGCTGTATTAGTGTCGCTGGTGACGCTAGTTAGTGAGGTAAATATTTAGGTTCGCCGTCAGCGTTTTATAGCGTCAGGGACCCCCATATACTACCTAATAAATGTTTTAACCCCTTGATTGCCCCCTAGTTAACCCTTTCACCACTGATCACCGTATAACCGTTACGGTTGACGCTGGTTAGTTTGTTTATTTTTTATAGTGTCAGGGCACCCGCCGTTTATTACCGAATAAAGGTTTAGCCCCCCGATCGCCCGGCGGTGATATGCGTCGCCCCAGGCAGCGTCAGATTAGCGCCAGTACCGCTAACACCCACGCACGCAGCATGCGCCTCCCTTAGTGGTATAGTATCTGATCGGATCAATATCTGATCAGATCTATACTAGCGTCCCCAGCAGTTTAGGGTTCCCAAAAACGCAGTGTTAGCGGGATCAGCCCAGATACCTGCTAGCACCTGCGTTTTGTGCCTCCGCCCAGCCCACCCAAGTGCAGTATCGATCGATCACTGTCACTTACAAAAGACTAAACGCATAACTGCAGCGTTCGCAGAGTCAGGCCTGATCCCTGCGATCGCTAACAGTTTTTTTGGTAGCATTTTGGTGAACTGGCAAGCACCAGCCCCAGGCGTCAGGTTAGCGCCAGTACCGCTAACACCCACGCACGCAGCATACGCCTCCCTTAGTGGTATAGTATCTGAACGGATCAATATCTGATCCGATCAGATCTATACTAGCGTCCCCAGCAGTTTAGGGTTCCCAAAAACGCAGTGTTAGCGGAATCAGCCCAGATACCTGCTAGCACCTGCGTTTTGCCCCTCCGCCCGGACCAGCCCAGCCCACCCAAGTGCAGTATCGATTGATCACTGTCACTTACAAAACACTAAACACATAACTGCAGCGTTCGCAGAGTCAGGCCTGATCCCTGCGATCGCTAACAGTTTTTTTTGTAGCGTTTTGGTGAACTGGCAAGCACCAGCCCCAGGCAGCGTCAGATTAGCGCCAGTACCGCTAACACCCACGCACGCACCGTACACCTCCCTTAGTGGTATAGTATCTGATCGCATCAATATCTGATCCGATCAGATCTATACTAGCGTCACCAGCAGCTTAGGGTTCCCAAAAACGCAGTGTTAGCGGGATCAGCCCAGATACCTGCTAGCACCTGCGTTTTGCCCCTCCGCCCGGTCGTAGTCAAACCAGCACTGCAGTAACACGTGGTGACGTGGCGAGTCCCATAAGTGCAGTTGAAGCTGGTGAGGTGGCAAGCACAAGTAGTGTCCCGCTGCCACCAAAAAGACAAACACAGGCCCGTCGTGCCCATAGTGCCCTTCCTGCTGCATTCGCCAATCCTAATTGGGAACCCACCGCTTCTGCAGCGCCCGTACTTCCCCCATTCACATCCCCAACCAAATGCAGTCGGCTGCATGAGAGGCATTTTTATGTCCTCCCGAGTACCCCTACCCAACGAACCCTCCAAAAAAGATGTCGTGTCTGCAGCAAGCGCGGATATAGGCGTGACACCCGCTATTATTGTCCCTCCTGTCCTGACAATCCTGGTCTTTGCATTGGTGAATGTTTTGAACGCTACCATTCACTAGTTGAGTATTAGCGTAGGGTACAGCATTGCACAGACTAGGCACACTTTCACAGGGTCTCCCAAGATGCCATCGCATTTTGAGAGACCCGAACCTGGAACCGGTTACCGTTATAAAAGTTAGTTACAAAAAAAGTGTAAAAAAAAAAAAAAAAATGAAATAAAAAAAAATAGTTGTTGTTTTATTGTTCTCTCTCTCTCTATTCTCTCTCTCTATTGTTCTGCTCTTTTTTACTGTATTCTATTCTGCAATGTTTTATTGTTATTGTTATTATGTTTTATCATGTTTGTTTTTCAGGTGTGTAATTATTTACACTTTACTGTGCTTTATTGTTAACCATTGTTAACCATTTTTTTGTCTTCAGGTACGCCATTCACGACTTTGAGTGGTTATACCAGAATGATGCCTGCAGGTTTAGGTATCATCTTGGTATCATTCTTTTCAGCCAGCGGTCGGCTTTCATGTAAAAGCAATCCTAGCGGCTAATTAGCCTCTAGACTGCTTTTACAAGCCGTGGGAGGGAATGCCCCCCCCCCCCATCGTCTTCCGTGTTTTTCTCTGGCTCTCCTGTCTCAACAGGGAACCTGAGAATGCAGCCGGTGATTCAGCCAGCTGACCATAGAGCTGATCAGAGACCAGAGTGGCTCCAAACATCTCTATGGCCTAAGAAACCGGAAGCTACGAGTATTTCATGACTTAGATTTCGCCGGATGTAAATAGCGCCATTGGGAAATTGGGGAAGCATTTTATCACACCGATCTTGGTGTGGTCAGATGCTTTGAGGGCAGAGGAGAGATCTAGGGTCTAATAGACCACAATTTTTTCAAAAAAGAGTACCTGTCACTACCTATTGCTATCATAGGGGATATTTACATTCCCCGAGATAACAATAAAAATGATTAAAAAAAAAAATATGAAAGGAACAGTTTAAAAGTAAGATTAAAAAAGCAAAAAAATAATAAAGAAAAAAAAAAAAAAAAAAAAAAACCACCCCTGTCGCCCCCTGCTCTCGCGCTAAGGCGAACGCAAGCGGCGGTCTGTCGTCAAACGTAAACAGCAATTGCACCATGCATGTGAGGTATCACGCGAAGGCCAGATCGAGTGCAGTAATTTTTCCAGTAGACCTCCTCTGTAAATCTAAAGTGGTAACCTGTAAAGGCTTTTGAAGGCTTTTAAACATGTATTTATTTTGTTGCCACTGCACGTTTGTGCGCAATTTTAAAGCATGTCATGTTTGGTATCCATATACTCGGCCTAAGATCATCTTTTTTATTTCATCAAACATTTGGGCAATATAGCGTGTTTTAGTGCATTAAAATTTAAAAAAGTGTGTTTTTTCCCCAAAAAATGCGTTTGAAAAATCGCTGCGCAATTACTGTGTGAAGAAAAAAATGAAACACCCACCATTTTAATCTGTAGGGCATTTGCTTTAAAAAAATATATAATGTTTGGGGGTTCAAAGTAATTTTTTTGCAAAAAAAAAAAACTTTTTCATGTAAACAATAAGTGTCAGAAAGGGCTTTGTCTTCAAGTGGTTAGAAGAGTGGGTGATGTGTGACATAAGCTTCTAAATGTTGTGCATAAAATGCCAGGACAGTTCAAAACCCCCCCAAATGACCCCATTTTGGAAAGTAGACACCCCAAGCTATTTGCTGAGAGGCATGTCGAGTCCATGGAATATTTTATATTGCGACACAAGTTGCGGGAAATAGACAAATTTTTTTTTTTTTTTTTGCACAAAGTTGTCACTAAATGATATATTGCTCAAACATGCCATGGAAATATGTGAAACTACACCCCAAAATACATTTTGCTGCTTCTCCTGAGTACGGGGATACCACATGTGTGAGACTTTTTGGGAGCCTAGCCGCGTACGGGACCCCGAAAACCAAGCACCGCCTTCAGGCTTTCTAAGGGCGTGAATTTTTGATTTCACTCTTCACTGCCTATCACAGTTTCGGAGGCCATGGAATGCCCAGGTGGCACAAAACCCCCCCAAATGACCCCATTTTGGAAAGTAGACACCCCAAGCTATTTGCTGAGAGGTATAGTGAGTATTTTGCAGACCTCACTTTTTGTCACAAAGTTTTGAAAATTGAAAAAAGAAAAAAAAAAATGTTTTTTCTTGTCTTTCTTCATTTTCAAAAACAAATGAGAGCTGCAAAATACTCACCATGCCTTTCAGCAAATAGCTTGGGGTGTCTACTTTCCAAAATGGGGTCATTTGGGGGGGTTTTGTGCCACCTGGGCATTCCATGGCCTCCGAAACTGTGATAGGCAGTAAAGAGTGAAATCAAAAATTTTCACCCTTAGAAATCCTGAAGGCAGTGATTGGTTTTCGGGGTCCAGTACGCGGCTAGGCTCCCAAAAAGTCCCACACATGTGGTATCCCCATACTCAGGAGAAGCAGCTAAATGTATTTTGGGGTGCAATTCCACATATGCCCATGGCCTGTGTGAGCAATATATCATTTAGTGACAACTTTATGAAAAAAAAAAAAAAAAAGTGTCACTTTCCCGCAACTTGTGTCAAAATATAAAATATTCCATGGACTCAATATGCCTCTCAGCAAATAGCTTGGGGTGTCTACTTTCCAAAATGGGGTCATTTTGGGGGGTTTTGTGCCACCTGGGCATTCCATGGCCTCCGAAACTGTGATAGGCAGTGAAGAGTGAAAGCAAAAATTTACACCCTTAGAAATCCTGAAGGCGGTGATTGGTTTTCGGGGCCCCGTACGCGGCTAGGCTCCCAAAAAGTCCCACACATGTGGTATCCCCATACTCAGGAGAAGCAGCTAAATGTATTTTGGGGTGCAATTCCACATAGGCCCATGGCCTGTGTGAGCAATATATCATTTAGTGACGACTTTTTGTAAATATTTTTTTTTTTTTTTTTTTTGTCATTTTTCAATCACTTGGGACAAAAAAAATAAATATTCAATGGGTTCAACATGCCTCTCAGCAATTTCCTTGGGGTGTCTAATTTCCAAAATGGGGTCATTTGGGGGGGTTTTGTACTGCCCTGCCATTTTAGCACCTCAAGAAATGACATAGGCAGTCATAAACTAAAAGCTGTGTAAATTCCAGAAAATGTACCCTAGTTTGTAGACGCTATAACTTTTGCGCAAACCAATAAATATACGCTTATTGACATTTTTTTTACCAAAGACATGTGGCCGAATACATTTTGGCCTAAATGTATGACTAAAATTTAGTTTATTGGATTTTTTTTATAACAAAAAGTAGAAAATATCATTTTTTTTCAAAATTTTCGGTCTTTTTCCGTTTATAGCGCAAAAAATAAAAACCGCAGAGGTGATCAAATACCATCAAAAGAAAGCTCTATTTGTGGGAAGAAAAGGACGCAAATTTCGTTTGGGTACAGCATTGCATGACCGCGCTATTAGCAGTTAAAGCGACGCAGTGCCAAATTGGAAAAAGACCTCTGGTCCTTAGGCAGCATAATGGTCCGGGGCTCAAGTGGTTAATCTTAATCTATTTTTTTTTTTTTGTTGTACAGGCTTTTCCTTCGAGAGGAGGATTAGATGCAATGGGGTTGATTTACTAAAGGCAAATCTATTCTGCACTACGAGTGCACTTGGAAGTGCAGTCGCTGTAGATCTGAGGAGTAGATCTGAAATGAGAGAAAGCTCTGCTGATTTTATTATCCAATCATGTGCAAGCTAAAATGCTGTTTTTTATTTTCCTTGCATGTCCCCCTCAGATCTACTGTGACTGCACTTCCAAGTGCACCTGTAGTACAGGGTGGATTTGCCTTTAGTAAATAAACCCCAATGTATCATTTCCTCCTTGCGAGCAGAAAAGTCTGTTGTTTCTCCTCCTCACAGAGGAAAGCTAACACACGGAAGGGTTACAAAGTGAGTAATCACTGTGATAGCCAATCAGAGGCTATCACAGCAATCATGTGATTGGGATCTGGTTCCTCTGGGTCCCATCCGTTAGTAGAGACTGTCACTGATAACCTGGTCTCAGTGCTGGGAGCACGAGATCACCCGCACTCCCACTACAAACACAAGAACACATACATTTGAGGTTTAAGTCTAGGTTCGCATCTATAAATACTAGGTTCTTCAATCCATACCAGGCCCTTCAGATCTAAGGGCTGACTGTCCGCTCCTCTGTCTGACGTCACCCGGGTGGCACCGCCCCTTACCTACCTAGCAGCCTTAGCAACCAGCTATATACAGTGTCTTTATAGGGAAAAACGCACCAAAAATGCAACATGCGTTTTTGGTGCGACTCCATTGAAGTCAATTACACGCAAAACGCAATCTGCTGTGGGAAAAAAGTCCCCAACCCTTTTAAAAAAATGCATCACCGCAAAACGCACATATGTGAACTACATGCATAGGAAATCATGTTAAATGGACTGTAGTGCGTTTCTGCAAGGTGCAAAATGCACCAAAAAGCACATAGGTGTGAACGTACGGTAAAGCCCACCTCCTGGACAACATACAGTATCTCACAAAAGTGAGTACACCCTCACTTGTGGTGGTGAGTGTAAAGCAGGAGTAGGCAACCTTTTGAGCACAGTGTGCTGAAAAATGTTTTCAAAGAAATTGAGCGTGCCGATTTTATAACAAAAAAATGTCAACTTCACACTCTCAATCACGAAAATCATTTTTTATAAAGTAAATGCTGTAAACTATTTTAGTAGTGAGAAATTAACATCCTGCACTCTCATGCCCCAGATCAGCCCAAATTCCTGCACCTTCACACCTCAGATCAGCCCCAATTCATGCACCTTCACACCTCAGATCACTGTCCCCTCTGCAAATCTGTTTCACCACCGTACCCCTCTGCTCATCTACCCCACCACTGTAACCCACTGCACATCTGCCCCACCACTGTAACCCACTGCACATCTGCCCCACCACTGTAACCCACTGCACATCTGCCCCACCACTGTAACCCACTGCACATCTGCCCCACCACTGTAACCCACTGCACATCTGCCCCACCACTATACTACCCTGCACATCTGCCCCACCGCTGTAACCCCCCTGTACATCTGCCCCACCTCTGTACCACCCTGCTCTTCTGTCCCACCACTGTAACCCCCTGTATATCTGCCCCACCACTGTACCACCCTGCACATCTGCCCCACCACTGTACCACCCTGCTCTTCTGTACCACCACTGTAACCCCCTGTACATCTGCCCCACCTCTGTACCACCCTGCTCTTCTGTCCCACCACTGTAACCCCCTGTACATCTGCCCCACTACTGTAACCCCCTGTACATCTGCCCCACCGCTGTACCACCCTGCACATCTGCCCCACCACTGTACCACCCTGCTCTTCTGCCCCACTGCTGTAACCCCCTGTACATCTGCCCCACCTCTGTACCACCCTGCTCTTCTGTCCCACCACTGTAACCCCCTGCTCATCTGCCCCACCAATGTTCCCCCTTTCTCATCTGTCCTACCACTGTACCTCCATGCACATCTGCTCCATCACTGAACCATCTTCTCATCTGTCCTAACACTGAACTTATCTGCTAATTTTCCCCACCACTCTAACCCCCTTTCTCATCTGCCTCACGGCTGCACCTCCTGCATATCTGTCCCACCTCAGTTGCCCCTGCTCTCCTGCCCCACCACTGTAACCCCTACTCATGTGTTCCACCAATGTACCTTCTTTCTCCTCTGCACATCTGTCCCACCAATGTACCTCCTTTCTCCTCTGCCCCAACACTGAAACCCCCCCCCCCCCCGCTTGTCTGTCCCACCACTGTAACCCCCTGCTTTTCTGTACCACCACTGAACCCCCTTCTCCTCCCTCCCTCCACTGTACCTCCTGCACATCTGTCGCCCCACTGTAACCCCCTGCTTATCTGTCGCACCACTGTAACCCCCCCCCTGCTCATCTGCCCCATCACTGTACCCCCCTGCTTTTCTGTCCCACAGCTGGAACCCCTTCTCATCCCTCCCACCACTGTACCTCCTGCACATCTGCCCCACCACTGTACCCCCCCCCGCGCTCATCTGCCCCATCAATGTACCCCTTTTATCATCTGCCTCACCACTGTACCTCCCTGCACATCTGCTCCACTGCTGTATCTCTATGCTCTTCTGTCTCACTACTGAATCACCTTCTCATCTGTCCTAACACTGAACCCATCTGCTGCACCACTATAACCTGCTTTCTCATCTGTCCCAGCAATGTACCCCCTGCACATCTGTCTCACCTCTGTACCCCCATGCTCTTCTACCATACCTCTGTTCCCCCTGCTCTCCTTCCCCACCACTGTTACCCCCTGCTCATCTGCTCCACTGCTCTACCCCCTGCTTTTCTGCCCTATTGCTCTACCCCCTGCTTTTCTGCCCCAACACTCTACCCCCCTTCTCATCTGGCCCATCACTCTACCCCCCCTGCTCATCTGTCCCACCGCTGAACCCCCTTCTCATCTCTTCCACCACTGTACCTCCCTGCACATCTGCCCCACCGCTGTACCCTCCTGCTCTTATGTTCCACCTCTGAATCCCTGCTGCTCATTTTCCCCACCGCTGTACCCTCCTGCTCATCTGCTCTACCAGTGTACCCTCTTCTCATCTATGATATGCATGATATGCAGAGTGGTAATAGGAAGCAGAGATGAGCCACATCTACCTCTCCTGGCACACTCATCCTGCTGATCCACCTCTCACATACAGCCCACTTGCTTGTATGAGATGTCACATACAAGCACATGGAATGGATGCGCAATGATGAGCTCACGCCAGGGGGATTTTCTGAAAGCAGTGGGCCTGTGTGCAGGATCATAAGCTAAGCCCCCGCAGCTGAGAAAAAGTGGTTGGGTGTGATTTTCATTGTGCTGAATACTGGCTTAAAGCGACAGAGTGCAGGGTTCAGTAGTAAGTGACACAAAGGTTCAGGAATAATTTCAACAAAGCTCAAAAGTAATGCCACAAACTGTCACCTGATTGTGGTTTTCTCAATCACAGTGAAATCCCTTCTTTCTGAGATTGGTAGTGGCAACCAAGTGAGTCATCTTCCTCCAGATGGTGGATGGGGCTAGCAGGACTGTGATTGGCTTTAGCAGTGGCCAATGACAGTCCTCCTCCTGGAAACAAGGATTGCCCCCCCCCCCCCCAGCAGAACTGCACCCAATCTCTTCCCCATCACAAAAGCTGACGATCGCAGACACAGCAAAGTTAGAGAACCAAACAATGTTTCCCCATCTTTTACAATGTGCCTCCCCCTCAGTGCAGGTGCGGTGTGGGGAACTCTGAAAGTGGAATGCATTAGTGTCTCACTGACACTTCCCTGCACTGCTCTGCTGATGGGGAGGGAGGCGAGTGCCGACAAAAGAGGCTTTGCATGCCAGGGGTTGCCTACCCCTGGCGTACAGCTTGTATAACAGTGTAAATTTGCTGTCCTTTCAAAATAACTCAACACACAGTCATTCATTTCTAAACCACTGGAAACAAAAAGTGAGTATACCCCTCAATTAGCCATTTTCCCTCCCCGGTTTCGTGTGACTCATTAGTGTTACAAGGTCTCAGGTGTGAATGGAAGCAGGTGTGTTAAATTTGGCGTTATCGCTCTCACTCTCATACTGGTCACTGGAAGTTCAACATGGCACCTCATGGCAAAGAACTCTCTGAGGATCTGAAAAAAATAAATTGTTGCTCTACATAAAGATGGCCTAGGCTAAAAGAAGATTGCTAAGACCCTGACACTGAGTTGTAGCACAGTGGCCAAGACCATACAGCGGTTTACTAGGACAGGTTCCACTTAGAACAGGCCTCGCCATGGTAGACCTAAGAAGTTGTGTGCACGTGCTCAGCATCATATCCAGAGGTTGTCTTTGGGAAATAGACGTATGAGTGCTGCCAGCATTGCTGCAGAGGTTGAAGGGGTGGGGGTCCCGCCTGTCAGTGCTCAGACCATACACTGCATCAAATTGGTCTGCGTGGCTGTGGTCCCAGAAGGAAGCCTCTTCTAAAGATGATGCACAAGAAAACCCACAAATAGTTTGCTGAAAACAAGCAGACTAAGGACATGGATTACTGGAACCATGTCCTGTGGTCTAATGAGACCAAGATAAACTTATTTGGTTCAGATCATGTCAAGAGTGTGTGACAGCAACCAGGTGAGGAGTACAAAGACAAGTGTGTCTTGCCTACAGTCAAGCATGGTGGTGGGAGTGTCATGGTCTGAGGCTGCATGAGTGATGCCGGTGTTCTGCCAAAATAGTTCCTCTCGGCGGATAAGGACCCCCCTCTACTGCGCTTGCGCAGTAGGAGGCGGTGGAAATAGCCGAAGGCGAATAGAAGAGAAATCAGCTGTACACGGCGCCTGTAAGAGGGCCGCTCGCTTCGCTTGCCACGCTTCGGGCACGGCCTCGCTTCGCTCGGCACTTTTTTGTTCCCCCTTTAGGTCCACTTGGATGGTGGGGCTTCAGCCTGGACCCAGGGCGCAGGCGCCGTGTACAGCTGATTGAAGTTTTTCATCTTCGGCTATTTTCAGCGGCTCCTAGTCGTTCGTACTGCGCAAGCGCTGTGCCTGCGCAGTACAAGGGGGACCTTATCCGCCGGGGGAACTTTCTCTGCAAGACACCGGCACTTGGGAGCTACAGTTCATTGAGGGAACCATGAATGACAACATGTACTGTGACATAATAAAGCAGAGCATGATCCTCTCCCTTCAGAGACTGGGCCACAGGGTAGTATTCAAACATAACGACCCCAAACACACCTCCAAGATGACCACTGCCTTGCTAAAGAAGCTGAGGGTAAAGGTGATGGACTGGCCAAGCATGTCTCCAGACCTAAACCCTATTGAGCATCTGTGGGGCATCCTCAAATGGAAGGTGGAGGAGTGCAAGGTCTCTAACATCCACCAGCTGTCATCATGGAGGAGTGGAAGAGGACTCCAGTGGCAATCTGTGAAGCTCTGGTGAATTCCATGCCCAAGATGGTTAAGGAAGTGCTGGAAAATAATGGTGGCCACACAAAATATTGACACTTTTGGACCAATTTGGACATTTTCAAGTGTACTCACTTTTGCTGCCAGCGATTTAGACACTAATGGCTGTGTGTTGAGTTATTTTGAGGGGACAGAAAATTTACACTGTTATACAAGCTGTACACTCACTACTTTACATTGTAGCAAAGTGTTATTTCTTCAGTGTTGTCACATGAAAAGATATAATAAAATATTTACAAAAATGTGAGGGGTGTACTCACTTCTGTGAGATACTGTATATATGTGTTATACAGTTGTTAAGGGATACAAATTGAAATATATGAAAATAAGAAAAAACACATATGATGCAGTCTATCACTAGCCTTCGCAATCCCCCTGAAACATACTGTACAATTGATCCAACCAGTACATCTGGGTTTTTTTTTTTTTCTATAACAGACCAAGGTGTCCAGCAAAAGTGAGAGTTACATGGTTAGGAGAAACTATATTTAGCTGGCGGGTGTGTTTATAATGGCCAGCTTTTGTTCCTGTAGCCTACAAAAGAAAAAAAAAACTACTTAAAGCGGTTGTATACCCGCTGACATTTTTTTTTTTTTTTTTTTACCCCTGTAAAGCAAAAGGCATAATGAGCTAGTATGCACCGCATACTAGCTCATTATGAAATACTTACCTTAGAACGAGGTGTCGGTATCTTACCTGGTCCACGCCGAGGGAGCTGTCATGTTGCCTTGGCGTGTCTTCCGGGTATCGCGGCTCCGGCGCTGTGAGTGGCTGGAGCCGCGATGTCATCACTCCCGCCCATGCGCGCTGGAGATTTCTTACCCAGCAAGGTCCGGCAGTTGCCGGGCCTTCAGCCGAGAATCCCCTGTGCGCATGCGCCGCTGCAGTCAGCGGCTCATAGCAAGGGGAATATCTCCTAAACCGTAAAGGTTTAGGAGATATTTTTTTTTACCTACAGGTAAGCCTTATTATAGGCTTACCTGTAGGTAAAAGTTAAAAAAAAAACTATACAACCACTTTAAAAATAGTAAAATAGATTTTTCTCTGTTTTGGACAGACGGAAAACTTCATTTTTTGCTGTCTATCCCACTGGGGAGCTTACCCTTTGTTCCCTGTCTAGAAAACATAGAAATGGAAAGAAAATCTCTCTAAAGTGAACAGAATTCCCATTTTACTCAGGTTTGATTTCCTCTCACCTCCAGTTCCAGTGCCGCCTCTAAAGTTTCAGATTTCCTATGGCTTTTTAGCCAGTGACAGTGTTCCTCAAGACACACGAAGAGTGATTCTCCCAAGTAAAGAATAAAAAATCTGACCGGGGTTCTAACCCTTCCACACTCCATCCAAAAATAAAAAAGACAAAAAAAAAGTTTTGTCTTTTAAATACACTTTTAACGTCCATTTAAAAAGACCTATCCATCTAAGACTACCCTGTCAACAAAGCGTCAATTTTCTTTGTTATTTCACTGCAGAATGAACAGAATTGTCACTCTATTACAGGAAGTGAAAAAAAAAACAGATCTACTGGCAGGATCAACAAGTAATAAAATAAATAAAATGCTGCATTTATGCTACAGACTACAGCAAATATATATATATATATTTTTTTGCCATAGACTTATTGTAGAAATTATTTAAATAAGTACACATCACATGTTTAGACGCTAACGTTTTCTTTTTCAAGGTCAGTGCTGCAGTCCATGCTGCCAAAGCTGCATTCCCCATTTGGTCGACTTTGAGCCCTCAGGACAGATCTGCAATTATGAATAAGCTAGCTGACCTGATCGAGAGACATATGGACGAGTTTGCACAAGCAGAATCAAAAGACCAAGGTACACCTGAATACTTTGTTAATAAAAAACAAAAGACAAAATAGTAAATGCCCCTCTATACTGCTCTGTCAATGGGAATCGATACGCACATACAGAAACTAATGGTACTGAGAGACATACATGCTGCTCATATTCAATCTTAAAGGCAATTAAGGCAAAATTTGGACAAGCGCTCTATTGTTACCTAAACATCATTTTTTTTTCCCCAGTGTAATAAAACAAATCTGTTGAACATAGAATTTAATGGGAATCTCACATTTATACCTCACTCCGTTGTTAGTGAGATTGACCTACATCACACAACCTTGTTCTAATTTCTGGGGAGAAACCTTATCTCCTGCTCTTTTGTGATGGAAGTAATGACTCACTGAAACCATCAGCCAAGCTGATGTTGGGAATATGAGGAAGAGATAGGGTTTTTTTTTTTAAATGGGGAAAACTGCAGCGTCTATATCTACTTACCTAGCCTTACTCTACATTTCATGCTTTCCAGTAGAGAGTGCACGTGTATAAGAACTGCCCCCACCACCACTTGAGTCTATTACACAGCAGGCACCAAAGGTTTACACTACTTTGCAAAAAAATTTTAGGCAGGTGTGAAAACATGCTGTAAATTACTTTCAGAAGTAGAGGTGTGCATTTTTATCCATTAACAAGCTGGAAAGTAAATGAATAGAAGAGAAATCCAAATCAAATCAACATTTGGTGTGGCCACCCAATTCTTCTAGGTACACTTGCACACAGTTTTAAAAGAACTTGGCAGGTAGGTTATTCTAAACATCTTGAAGAACTAAGCACAGATCTTCTGTGGATGTAGGCTGCCTCGAATCCTTCTATTTCTTCATGTAATCCCAGACAGACTGGATGATTTTGAGATCAGGGCTCTGTTGGGGCCAGACCATCACTTCTAGGATTCCTTGTTCTTCTTTACCTCGAAGATAGTTCTTAATGACATTGGCTGTATGTTTGGGGTCATTGTCCTGCTGCAGAATAAAATTGGGGCCAATCACACACCTCCCTGGTAGTATGGCATGATGAATAAGTATCCTCCTGTATTTCTCAGCATTAAAGACACCATTGATGCTGACCAAATTTCCAACTTCATTTGCAGAAATGCAGCCCCAGACTTGCAAGGAACCTCCATCATGCTTCACTGTAGACACTCATTGTACCGCTCTCCAGCCCTTCAGTGAACTAACTGCCTCCTGCTACAGCCAAATATTTCACATTTTGACTCATCAGTCCAGAACACCATTTTTCTGCACCCCAGTTAGTAAGTTTACATGTATAGTTGAGTCCGCCTAGCCTTGTACCTATGTCAGAAGTATGGCATTTTGGCTGCAGTTGTTTCATGAAGACCACTTCTGGCCAGACTTCACCAGACAGTAGATGGGTGTTCCTGGGTCCCACTGGTTTCTGCCAGTTCTGTGAGATGGCACTGCTGGACATCTGATGTTGAAAGGAAGTAAGCACGGTGTGTCTTTAATCTGCTGCATTGTTTCCTTGATCAACCACTATGTCTACAGTCCTCAATGTTGCCCATTTCTTTATGCTTCTTTAAAAGAGCTTAAAAAGCACATTGAAACCCCTGTCTGCTTTGGAATCATTACCTGGGATAGACCTTGCTGATACAGTAAAACTACCTTGTGTCTTTTTGCTGTGCTCAGTCTTGCCATGGTGTATGACCTGTAACATGCAACGTTCTTCCACAACCTCACCTTAGTAGCAGAGTTTGGCTGTTCCTAACCCAGTTTTAAGTCTCTTACACAGGTGTTTCTTTTTTCAGTTAGCGACTGTGTTTCAACCTACATATGAAATTGATGATCATTAGCACTTACTTGGTATAATTGGTTAATTATACTCCTGATTCTAACCCTACAAAATCCCTGGCTGTAAGTGTAAGAATTAAAGCTGGCTTGAAGCCAAAGGCTAGTCACACCAAATATTGCTTTGATTTAGATTTTTCTTCTGTTTGCTCACATTGCATTTTGTAAATTGTTGAAAATAAACAATTAAAATCTATAATAAAGCATTTCTTCCCATCTACGATTTATATATATATATATATATATATATATATATATATATATATATATATATATATATATATATATATACACAGTCAGAAATTGTGCAATTTTGGCATTAATATTGAAAATATGATATCAGATCATGCATAAAAACTGTCTTTTATTTAAGGATAGCAATCACGTGAAGCCATTTATTATCACATAGTTTTGCTTACAAAGATGGCAGTCAAAAATATGTTGCCTTGGTTATACACTAGATTTGCATTTGCATTTTAAACTAACTACTGTAAAGGCCCTATTAATACACATACCCCTTAATTGCTTCATAGACTGTGCAAAGTATATAGTAATCACTCAAAATACATATATATATATATATATATATATACATACAGTTGTGTTCAAAAGTTTGCATACCCTGGCAGAAATTTTGAAATGTTGGCATTAATATTGAAAATATGACTGATCATGCAAAAAAACTGTCTTTTGTTTAACCACTTACCGACCGCCGCACCACGATATACGTCCAAACTTTGAACGGGTATATCGTTGTTATGGCAGCAGCTAGCTGCCATAACCGCCCGTATCCCCGTTTTTCGTGCGGCGGCCGGCTTTCAGATAAAAGTGGTCCCTGCGGCGGATTCGCCGCGAGATCACTTTTAGCTGTGGAGGGAGAGGGCCCCCTCCTCCCGCCGCGATCCGGTGCCCTCCGCCGCTTACCGGAGCCGTCGTAGCGGCGGAGGCGATTGCGTCTGTCTCCGTCCTGTGTCTGAAGACGAGTGAGGCTAAGATGGCGCCCACTCGTCTCCATGACACTGCTGGGCGGAAGCGACGTCAAAACGACACTTCCGTCCACGCCTCTTAAAGGCACATTTTTTCAAATGTCATTTTTTTTAAATGACTTTTTTTTTTTATTGCATTTTAGTGTAAATATGAGATCTGAGGTCTTTTTGACCCCAGATCTCATATTTAAGAGGTCCTGCCATGCTTTTTTCTATTACAAGGGATGTTTACATTACTTGTAATAGGAATAAAAGTGACACAATTTTTTTTTTAAACAGTGTAAAAATAAATAAAATAATGTAAAATAAATAATAAAAATTAAAAAAATTTTTTTTTTAAAACCCCCCGTCCCAAAAAGCTTGCGCGCAGAAGCGAACGCATACGCGAGTAGCGCCCGCATATGAAAACGGCGGTCAAACCACACATGTGAGGTATCGCCGCGACCGGTAGAGCGAGAGCAATAATTCTAGCCCTAGACGACCTCTGTACCGAAAAATATGCAACCTGTAGAATTTTTTATACGTCGCATATGGAGATTTTTGAGGGTAAAAGTTTGACGCTATTCCACGTGCGGGCGCAATTTTCAAGCGTGACATGTTGGGTATCAGTTTACTTGGCGTAACATTATATTTCACGATATAAAAAAGTGCGCTTTTAAACCCGCTGCTCAAATACGGTGCAAAAAAAAGTATTGCAGCGACCGCCATTTTATTCTCTAGGGTGTTAGAAGAAAAAACATATATAATGTTTGGGGGTTCTAAGTAATTTTCGAGGAAAAAAACCTGTTTTAAACATGTAAACACCTAAAATCCAAAACAAGGCTGGTCCTTAAGTGGTTAAGGATAGCAATCACATGATGCCATTTATTATCACATACATAGTGAGGACAGGAACAATCAAAAGTTAGCACCACATCCAATAAATTTATATGAACAGAAGAAGGGAAAATGGGGTTAAAATATTCTAGGGTAGGTGGCATAGATAAACATGTACAACTTATCCATAAAAAAGATTTTTTTACAATTGGTACAAATTACACAACATGGTTAAAAAAATGTATCTTAGTATCCACATCCAATATTAGGCAGACAGTGGAAGAAATACCACTTAATAAATACCACTCAACATGTTTCGCTCATTTGGAGCTTCCTCAGGAGTTTTGGTATAGATTATGGTATACTAGAAATGATAAAGAGAAACACGGATAAGATATTGTATTACATCATAAAATCTACAATCTAGAATATATAGGAGCATATATGCACAGCATGTCATATAATACTATGAACAGCTGAAAAAAATTAGAAAAAAATCAAACGACAATCAAAAAATCAATCCATCAAAATTAATAATCTTACCAGGCTGCCAGAAATTAAATACGAATTATAGATTGGTAAAGGAGTATTACCGATGAATAACATCAGAGACACAAGACATCAAGTAGGTCTCTCAAACAAAAGTTCCGTCCATTATGGCCACAGAAGGACAAAGAATTAGTATATCCTTAATGGGAAAAATAAGAGGGATGAAATAAGGTATTGAACAGATGATGTGAGAAAGACATCAAATGTGAGCACCGTATTGACATAGGGGTTACTTTAGGTGGAATCAAAACTCTTTTGCTAGAGGCAAAAAAATCCTCACTGCAAGCACAAATGGCAATTTAGAGTCACCATAGATATGGAGATTCCCAGCCAGCAATTAAAGGGTCAAGAAGATCTTAATAGTATCTAAAGGTGTAAATGTACAAGGGTACAGCTTAAAAAAAAACAAAATAAAGAAATATATACTGGTCAAATGAGGTCCATATGTGTAAACCACTCAAGGATCAAACCGAGTCATATATAGGACACTTCAGACAGGCATGGGGTGGGAGAGAAACAACCTCTCCCCTACATGGGGAGCCTACGACAGAGGATTGCGGTGTGGAACCGCATTCTTATAGTCCTTGCATCCCGGTGGCGTCTGACGTCACAACCGGGATGCGGACGTGTAGTGAGGAGGCCCAAGGGGGTGTGTGGATAATCAAAAGGGCGGAGCCTAAATGACGTGATGCTAACCGCGTTATTGTCTGCAGTACGCATGCGCCGAGTGATAAGAAATATAGAGTGCGTCATTCATCACGGTAGAAGCCGACAGCGCCATCTTAGAGAAGGGAAATACCCAGGCAAAGTAGAACAGGCTGGACAAGTCATCCGCTATGGCAAGGGTCAACGGCGCCATCTTAGAAAAGGTGAAAGATCTAAATAAATAACAAAAAAAGGTAATTTAGGTAAAAGATGGCACATTCATAATATGAACCTAGGATGAAAAATAAATGAGTATAATATCCACACCAAAACCCCCCACCGGACTTACCTGACCTTTGCTTGGTATCAAAAGAGCCCCTAATTTTCCACTTCCTATAAGTGATTAAACAGTACTGACTGGCATATTCAAGGCTTTTGATATCATTTTATATCCTTTTCCATCTTTGTAAAGTTTCATTACCTTGTTACACAGGTCTTTTGAATGTTCTTTTCTACCTCCTCATGGCTCAGTGTCTATCCTGCTTAGTGCATCCATGTGAGAGCTAACAAACTCATTAACTATTTATACGCAGACACTAATTGTGAGTTAAAAAGCCACAAATGTGGGAAATTAATCTTTAATTGCCATTTTAACCTGTGTGTGCCACCTTCTGCGTCTGTACCAAGGCCAAGCATTCCAGGTTATGTAAACTTTTTATCAGGGCCATTTGGGTGATTTTTGTTATCATTATGATTTAAAAAGGATCCAAAAAACTATGTGATAATAAATGGCTTCATGTGATCACTATCCTTAAATAAAAGACAGTTTTTTGGCATGATCAGTCATATTTTCATTATTTATTCCAAAATTTCTGCCAGGGTATGCAAACTTTTGAGCAAAACTGTGTGTGTGTGTGTGTGTGTATATATATATATATATATATATATATATATATATATATACATATATGGCACTCAAGCACACTTTTTAATATGTATGTGTTTTGAGTGATTACTATAGTAGCTCACAAACGTGAGTACACCCCTCACATTTTTGTAATTGTTTTATTATATCTTTTTCATGTGACAACACTGAAGAAATGACACTTTGCTACAATGTAAAGTAGTGAGTGTACAGCTTGTATAACAGTGTAAATTTTCTGTCCCCTCAAAATAACTCAACACACAGCCATTAATGTCTAAACCGCTGGCAACAAAAGTGAGTACAACCCTAGATGAAAATGTCCAAATTGGGCCCAAAGTGTCAATATTTTGTGTGGCCACCATTATTTTCCAGCACTGCCTTAACCCTCTTGGGCATGGAGTTCCCCAGAGCTTCACAGGTTGCCACTGGAGTCCTCTTCAACTCCTCCATGACTACATCACGGAGCTGCTGGATGTTAGAGACCTTGCGCTCCTCCACCTTCCTTTTAAGGATACCCCACAGATGTTCAATACGGTTTAGGTCTGGAGACATGCTTGGCCAGTCCATCACCTTTATCCTCAACTTCTTCAGCAAGGCAGTGGTCGACTTGGAGGTGTTTGGGGTTGTTATCATGTTGGAATACTGCCCTGCGGCCCAGTCTCTGAAGGGAGGGGATCATGCTCTGCTTCAGTATGTCACAGTACATATTGACATTCATGGTTCCCTCAATGAACTGTAGCTCCCCAGTGCCAGCAACACTCATGCAGCCCCAGACTATGACACTCCCACCACCATGCTTGACTGTAGGCAAGACATACTTGTCTTTGTACTCCTTACCTGGTTGCTGCCACACGTTTGACATTATCTGAACCAAATAAGTTTATCTTGGTCTCATCAGACCACAGGACATGGTTCCAGTAATCCATGTCCTTAGTCTGCTTGTCTTCAGCAAACTGTTTGCGGGCTTTCTTCTGCATCATCTTTAGAAGAGACCTCCTTCTGGGATGACAACCATGCAGACCAGTTTGATGCAGTGTGGGGCGTATGGTCTGAGCACTGACAGGCTGACCCCCCACCCCTTCAACTTCTGCAGCAATGCTGGCAGCACTCATACGTCTATTTCCCAAAGACAACCTCTGGATATGATGCTGAGCATATGCACTCAACTTTTTTGGTGGATCATGGCGAGGCCTGTTCTGAGTGGAACCTGTCCTGTTAAACTGCTGTATGGTCTTGGCCACCATGCTGTAGCTCAGTTTCACTGTCTTGGCAATCTTCTTATAGCCTAGGCCAACAATTCTTTTTTTTCAGATCCTCAGAGAGTTCTTTGCCATGAGGTGCCATGTTGAACTTCCAGTGACCAGTATGAGAGAGTGAGAGCACTAACACCAAATTTAACACACCTGTTCCCCATTCACACCTGAGACCTTGTAACACTAACAAGTCACATGACAGCAGGGAGGGAAAATGGCTAATTGGGCCCAATTTGGACATTTTCACTTAGGGGTGTACTCACTTTTGTTTCCAGCGGTTTAGACATTAATGGCTGTGTGTTGAGTTATTTTGAGGGGGTAGCAAATTTACACTGTTATACAAGCTGTACACTCGCTACTTTACATTGTAGCAAAGTGTCATTTCTTCAGTGTTGTCACATGAAAAGATAGAATAAAATATTTACAAAAACGTGAGGGGTGTACTCACTTTTGTGAGATACTGTATATACTTTGCACAGTCTATGAAGCACTTAAGGGATATGTGTATTAATAGGGACTTTTCAGTAGATAGCTTAAAATGCAAATCCAGTGTAAAACCAAGGCAACGTATTTTTGAGTGCCATCTTTGTAAACAAAGGTTTTGCATCACCAGTTCAAGAAACCTCAAAGTAATCATTAAACAAATGTGTTCACTCTCTTGTGTCATGTACAAACTGTCAAGCTTGCAAATTGGTGTAAAGATGTTATAGAAGTGGTCACATAAGATGAGTCAGAAAAGAAGTGATTATGGCTGCAAATTCCAAACTGGGAAACTTCACTTGCATTCTAAAGGAAACAATTTTGCATAAATAAGCTATAGATCAGGGGTCTCAAACTGACGGCCCTCCAGCTGTTGCGAAACTACAAGTCCCATGAGGCATTGCAAGGCTGTCAGTTACAAGCATGACTTGCACAGGCAGAGACATGATGGGACTTGTAGTTTAGCAACAGCTGGAGGGCCGCCAGTTTGAGACCCCTGCTATAGATGGACTGACAAGTACTGAAGATGAGCACGGGTATTTCCTTAGGTAACAGCCTTTATGTCTCTAAAAGCTTTGTACTGTACGTCTCCATTTCCTTTCAGAGATGCCTGCTCTCAGTGGTACTTTTCATGTTTATGTTTACAGATGTCTTTCTGAGTAAGACGTTTTCTCAGAAATCATGTAAATGGACATATTTTGCCATGAACTAGTTTAGGGTGCAGACATATTTGGGGTGAGATTGTTTTGGTGCCAATGAAAACCCTACTAAGGAAAAAGAGATGCACAAAAAAGTGAATGGCTACTTACCTATGCCTGTTTTTCGGTTTCACTGGTGAATAAAAATAATATATAAAATCAGCAGGAAATATAGAATGATGCCTCTCCTGTGTCTTATGACAATGCCTACCCATTACAAATAATATAGAACGAGATTCACCAGGGAATCCCTCCCCCCATCTCTCTATCCATAAATTACTGTCATTCTAAACAAGCTCAGCAACATTTATTTTAGATACCACTGCAGCTCACAATCAAACAAAAATAAATACCTGACATTATAGAGAGTTTTCATGAAAACATTTGTTGAAGGAATGTCAGAAGCATTTGTGCAAGCTGAACGAAATGTCACTGTGGAGAATAATGCCTGTATCATCAGCTCCATCTAGTGGCCAAACTGCGGTATAGTTTTCTGACATACCTCATTAAGAAAACTATACCACATTTTTGCCACTAGATGGAGTTGATGATACAGGAATTAAAGTGTTAAACCCACGACAGTACAATCAGTCTGTATATGCAGCATAGCATGCTTGTTATACTCAGGGCTTTTTTTCTCAGAAAATAGGTGCAGGAACTCACCCTCCCAGCCCAAATCCCCACCCACAACCACGCCCAAACCCCACCCCAATTCACGCCCAAACTCCACCCCCAGACACACCTGTATTTAAGTACAGTAGCGTCAAATAACTGTAATAAGTGAGGCCTTAGAACTGCGTATCACACATGGTTCAGGAATGTGTAACACACAAAGTACAGGACTCAGGACTTTATAACACATAGGGCTCAGGAGTGTGTATTGTGCAATTGTGAGCGGTGCATATCACACAGGGTGCAGAAAAAAACCCAGCAAACAGGATAGTACTTACATTCAATGCGAAGCGTCCCTTGTTCTCAGAGATATGGAGCATATAGCCCTGTGTACAGAGTGCAGGGGTCAGGAATATGTAAAATAGAGCCCAGCACACAGAGAACAGTGGTAAAGTGTATAATATGCAGTCCAGCACACAGAGTGCAGGGCTCAGGGGTATGTAATGCAAAACCCATTGTACAGAGTACAGCATTCAGGAGTACCATGACGAGGCCTAAGAGCCCTTTCACACTGGGGCGGTTTGCAGGCGCTATTGCGCTAATAATAGCGCCTGCAAACCGACCCGAAAGTGCCGCTGCTGTGTATCCAGTGTGAAAGCCCCGAGGGCTTTTACACTGGAGCGATGCGCTGGCAGGACGGTAAAAAAAGTCCTGCTAGCAGCATCTTCGGAGCGGTGAAGGAGCGGTGTGTATACCGCTCCTGCCCATTGAAATCAATATGACAGCGCGGCTATACCGCCGGCAAAGCGCCTCTGCAGAGGCGCATTGCAGTTGTATTTAACCCTTTCTTGGCCGCTAGCGGGGGGTAAAAGCGCCCCGCTAGCGGGCGAATACCGACGCCGCCCCAGTGTGAAAGGGCTCTTAGATATGTAACATACAGCACAGCACACAGAGCATATCGGTTCTGAGTATGTAATGCACAAGGTGTTACAAAATTCACACCACTGGACCCTGCACACTGTGCCATACATTATGTACTCTTGGTCACTAACTCTGTATGCTTTAGTCCCCTTTCACACTGAGGCACTTTACATGCGTTTTTGCTCTAAAAATAGCACCTGTAAACGGCCTCTTCTGCAGCCCCAGTGTGAAAGCCTGAGTGCTCTCACACTGGGGGGGTGTGCTAGCAGGACAGGAAAAAAAAAGTCCTGCAAGCAGCATCTTTGGTGCGGTGGGGGAGGGGTGTATACACCCCTCCTCCACCGCCCCGGCCATTGAAATCAATGGGCACCTCTTTCAAAGTGCCTTAAAAGAGTTTTGAAAGCAGCGCTAAGTGGACACTTTTAATCCCTTTTTACCCCTTCTTGGGGGTTAAAAGCGCCCCGCTAGTGGTGCCAAAGCGCTGCTATAACAGCGGTAAAGCACCGCTAGTTTTAGCATTTTACCACTAATACCCGCACCACCCCAGTGTGAAAGGGGTCTTACTGTTCCCCAGCAAATTTCCCTGGTCTTCCCCCTCAAGTATCCCCCCAAAAGTAACCATCAAATCCTCACTTCTGCTTATCTCTTTGCTTACCTCTGTGTCCCCCATCCACACCTAACCTCTGCAACCCTCATCCACAGCTCACCTCTTCTTTCCCTGTCCACAGCTCCACTCTGCACCCCTATCCACAACTCGCCTTCCCCCCCATCACACGTCTGCACCCCTCTAACTACAGCTTACACCCCCACTCCACAACTCACCTCTGCACCTCCATCCATATCTCTGCTCCCCTTCTGCACCCCCAATCCACAGCTCTCACCTTTGCCACCCACCTTTGCACCCCCAGCTTCCCCTACAGCTCTCACTTCTACACAACCTCCCCCACCCTCCGTAGCTCTGCCCTCTGCAGCTCTTACCTCTGTACAAAGCTCCCTTCCTATTTCTCCTCTCTGGACAAATTTCCACCCCCCCCCTCACTGCACAATCACCCCCCCTTCCCTTCTTTCACAGTATCCTCTCACTGTAAACTCAGTCTCTGGAGGGCTCTCTCTCTCCCCCCTCCCCTCCGTTTTTCATCTCACCTTTTCAACTGCTGTTCCAGTGCTCCAGTCCATGTTTTATGTGCGGGGTTTTCAGACGATTGAGAACTGTAGCTGGGGCGGAGTTTCAGGGCTTCCCTGCTCCCTGCTACAGTGTGAGAAGAGGCGGGGACAAAAGCTGCTGCTTGAATCAACACAGGCACTCCTCTACTCGCGTCTGTCAGTGACGAAAAGCCGATCACCGGCTCTTCCTATTTACATCGTGATCAGCCGTGATTGGACACGGCTGATCACGTGGTAAAGAGTCTCCGTCAGAGACTCTTTACCTAGATCGGTGTTGCGGGGTGTCAGACTGACACACCGCAACAACAATCGCCGCGATGCGCGCCCCCGGGGGGGGGCGCCCAGTCAGGATATTGAAACCACTTTGCCGCCATCATTCTGCTATATGGCGGGCGGCAAGTGGTTAATGTGCTTCTTTTGAGCCACACTTTGTTGCCTTGGTGGTAGGTTTTGGGTCATTGTCATGCTGGAAGACCCAGCCACTACCCATCTTCAGTGTTCTGACTGAGGGAAGAAGGTTCTCTTCTAAGATTTGAGTCAAAACTTGGCGAGTCAAGTAAATGTCAAAGAGCTAATTTTTGCTCTTATCTGACCACAGCACTTTCTCCCAATCCCTCTCTGAATCATTTAGACGTTCATTGGCAAACTTCAGACAGGCCTGTGTATGTGCCTTCTTAAGGAGGGGGACCTTGCGGGCACTGTAGGATTTAATTACATGGCAGAATATTGTGTTACCAATGGTTTGTTTGGTGACTGTGGTCCCAACTCCTTGAGATCATTCACAAGCTCCTCTCGTGTAGTTCTGGCCTGATACCTCACTTTTCTCATGATCCTTCTTACCCAATGAGGCGAAATATTGCATGGAGCTCCAGACCGAGGTCGATTTTTTTTTTTTTTAATTTCTTCCATTCGCAAATAATCGCTCCAGCAGTTGTCTCCTCCTCACCAAGCTTTTTGCTGATGGTCTTGTAGCCCATTCCAGCCTTGTGCAGGTCTACAATCTTGTCCCTGATGTCCTTTGCCAGCTCTTTGGTCTTTCCCGTGATGGTGAGGTTTGAATGGAAGAAAGAGATTCTGTGGACTAGTGTCTTTTATACACATAACGAGTTGTCGTTAGGCGCACCTTCTTAAATTGACAGGATTATCTGTGTACCACATGAGCACATACTGTAGCCAGTCTGTGGGAGCCAGAATTATTGTTGGTTGGTAGGGGATCAAATACTTATTTTACTCACTGAACTGCAACTCGATTTATAACATTTGTGGGAGGAGTGGGGCAGGGTGTTGTAATGTTTTTAGGAACCTATGTATGGCAACCTGGCAGCCCCACCAGCCATGATCTTCCTTTATTCCATAAAGTAGCACAGAGACCCAATGATATAATGTATAATATAATATAAGGAGAATAAACTTCAGCTTTAAAGCTTGCACAATCAGAAATGTTGCCACAAAAGATTCTAAAATGATTCTGAAGGGATTCAAAGTTGTACTGCGTTGGTCATTGCACATCACATGATCTTGGCAAATTCTGCCACAAATTTTTTGACTTCTACTGGAAAGTTAGCAAGTTCTTACTGGTGCCAAGCACAATGATTAAAGGGTCTATCATGAAATTGCAATCATCCATGTGATATAAGTTTAAAAAGTTTCTTCTAACTGCTCTGGTTTTGTTGCACAATGTGAAAAAATGCTAGCATATGAAAGTAAATTATGATAAATTTATAGATATCGTACAATTTTCTTGCCTTTCAGGGAAAACACTGACATTTGCTCGGACTGTAGATATACCACGTTCAGTGTACAACTTTCGCTTCTTTGCCTCTTCCATCCTTCACCATACCACCGAGTGTACACAAATGGAGCACTTGAACTGCATGAATTATACAGTGCGCACTCCTATTGGAGTTGGTAATATTGATAGACTTGGGGTTGGCAGGGGTCTTGTTACATTAAATCAGTTTTCTAATAAATTTTTTTTCTTGTCAGCTGGACTAATCAGCCCCTGGAATCTGCCCCTCTATCTACTTACCTGGAAAATTGCTCCTGCTATAGCATGTGGGAATACAGTTGTGGCAAAGCCAAGTGAAATGACCTCACTTACTGCGTGGATGATGTGCAAGTTAATGGAAGAAGCAGGTAGTGTATGAGAATTTTTTTTTTTTATAACATTAGAGTGTTATTATAATACTATGTTGTTACTGGCTACCTGTCATCTATCTTAAAGTGGTTGTAAACCCTTACATATCCCCAGTGAAGTGACTGGCCTCGGGTGATACACAGAGATGAAATAAATCCTCCTTCATAAGTTTTATCTATCTGCAGTCTTCTCTTCTCTACATCCGTTAAAAGTGCTGAATTTATAAGCTTGTCTGAGAGTTCAGAAAAAAAGGGGGTGGATAGTTAAAATTACACACTGCAGAGCTCAGTAAAGAGAGCCTTGGGAGCGGATTGGAGAGATGAGACCCACCCCTCTTCACACAGCACACAGTAACAGAGCTGAGGCTGTCAATCGGCTGGAGATCCCTCTCTTGTCACCCTTTTTCTCTTGGTGACAGGAAAACTTGTCAGAAAGGATTTATGATAGCAGAAGAACAAAGCAGCAGACAGAAATGACACTTAGGGCTATTAATTGAGACAAGTGCACACTATAGAGGGATAGGATTTCATGTCTGAGGTTTACAAACACTTTAACTTGGGTCTACAAACAGAGATTATTTTTGTTCAAACTGCTGGCTGAACTAAAATAATCTAACAGATTCCTCTATTCACACTACACAGCGCAGATGGAGAAATCTTCTGCTGCAGCAAATGTATTTTCAGAGCCACACCTGACACCTTTAAAAGTATTCAAACAGTGGCTGTATTTGAGTGGATGCAAGGTCAACAATTTTCTGCCTGACTCCTTCAAGGATGTTGGGTGAGAGGTGGCCAACAGGGCTACCCATGTAATGAATGTTATCGGATTTCATAGAAACTGTCCGGAATTTGTATAGTTTGTACCCAGGTTTATAATTCTGTTAGACAGTTGTCTAGAAGAGTTCTTCCAATGCTACCATAGAAAAGGTCATCAGGGACTATTTGCAGCCGATTGAAGTGATACTGTTAAGTAGATGTTCAAATAATTGACCTAAAGATACAGTAATAGCATTCCTGAGATGCATGTGCAAATAGTAATAGAAGAGTTGGCAAAAAAAATCTTTCAAGTTCTCATCAGTGCTTCTTAGACCTGTGCGGTTTGTTTTGTTATAAAATACAGACTAAATTTTTGTTATTCAGAGATTCAGATGTATCCGGATCTCCGAATCACATTAGTAATCAATTTAAAACAAATCTAAAAGTAATTAAAACAAAATCAACAAATTCATTTGCATGACATGATGCGATGGATTGGGCTTTTTGTTAATGTTTGAAGCATTCGAAATAACGTAACAACATAACGAATAATCTGAATTGATTCGAATCCATTCGATTTTATTCTAGTGATAGTAGCATGAATATTTTAATAAGATTCTTTTTGTATTGTGGTTGAACTTAAGAGACCATTTGTTAATTTGTATGTGCGTGACCCAACAAACAAAGTCAGTTGGGAATACGGAAATGAATTCAACTTAATAACATAACAAATTAATTTGGATTCATTAATTTTACTTAGATGAGAGCGGCGCAGTAGTTTTGAACTCTTGAATAATCAGCTGATTCTTTTTTCATTAACATTTTTCATTATTATAAAAAATGTACTACATATGAAATGGAAACATATTGCAATAAAGTATACAGTAAGGTATAAAAGTGAAATTAGATGATTCCTGCTTTTTGTGTTTGGTTTGGATAGAGGTGGAGTCATCAATCTCCGAATCATAACATAATGAATTATTCCAAAATTAATTTTGTTCCATTTGTTACTTTCGGATGCTTGTGACTCCAGTCGATATCATCCATTCAGCTCCTGCCATTTCTCTTTGTGGGTTGGACTAGCAGGGATGACTCGGAGTGCATAATTAATCTCCTGAAATATCAAATTAACACGTTAAAATGAATATAGCCAATCTTCCGAAAATACAAATGGATTCGGAACAATGAAAATACGAAACAAATTCAAATATACAAAATTAATTTCTGAAAATGAATCATTGTAACATAACGAATATGATGAAATTAAATGATTTACTTAACTCATTAATCCAAAACAAAGCACATTTTTCCGGTGTGCACATCTCCTAGTGCTTCTTATATAAAGGGAAGTCCAGGCAACTGGTGACATGATTTCTGCTGTAAAACAGGATTGTTATCTAATCTGAACTCGATCTTCTATTTCAGTTGTGATTTTATGATGAATTGGTTAGGCTTTCAGCAACATGACCAGTGCTGAAGGGAAGTAGAAGCAGCATTTGCTTCAGTAAAGTTTTGTATTTTAGACCTACTACGTTGGCAGCAAGCTTGTTGATGATTGAACTTACCGGTATTTGAAAAATAAAGTGAATCAGAAAAATGATAGCCTTTCCATTTTCATGAGGATTTTTTAAATCTGTAGAGAATCCTTTGAGTAACAAATCATGGATACCTGGCTTCCTAAATTGTGTTATCCTCCACAGATCATAAGGCCTTTTATAAAAAATATTCAAAAGAATCAAAAAATGCTGAATTAGAGGTTTTCCTAATTTGTGCTTAACATTTAAGTATTTGTTTACATTATCTGAAATTGCTAAATCTCCACCTGATAGTAGAAACTCGTAAGTGAGAGAGATAAACATTTTCTTGTGTGCTGCATAGAAAAGTGATGATGCAAAATTATGTAAGCATAATGTCAATTATTTCTGTTTCTTGAAAGGTGTCCCACCAGGTGTCATCAATATAGTGTTTGGTACTGGCCCGAAAGCTGGAGAAACTCTTGTATGCCATCCTGATGTGCCTCTAATCTCCTTTACTGGAAGCACTGTGACTGCTCAACGCATCATTGAGAAGAGCGCCCCATACTGTAAAAAGCTGTCACTGGAGCTTGGAGGAAAGAACCCAGCCATCGTATTTGAAGATGCAAACCTAGAAGATTGTATCAATACTACTGTTCGCTCAAGTTTTTCCAATCAGGTAAGACATGCATATTTCCACTTAGCTGCATTTGTTCACCCTTTCCCCTAACTTCACGATTAAGCCCCCCATCTGCAACAATATCTGCTGCCCGCTTTTAAATAATCTTATTTGCCAATAAGGGTCCTTTCATTGGATAATGGGAAGGAGAGTAGGCCCTAGATTTGCAAAAGTAAAAGTGCTTAGAAACAATAAATGCAATAAAAGAGGAGTAAACAGCCTTATTCTGCCCACCATGGGTAATAGCAGGTACTCTCCTAAACAAAATTTCTCCTTTTAAAAGTTATCAATGACCAGCAGATTTGACCAGGTGGAAACATGGGTGTGACAACCTTGTTGACTTGAGGCATATATGTGTTTTGAGGTGGTTGGTAGTGGAACTCTAATCTGTTTTTTTTCTGAAACAATAATCCAAGGATCATGTTCATTTGGACTGGGAAAGAGAAAAGGGGGAGAGGAAATACAAGAACAACCACTTTATAGCATAGTATTTTAGTGAGGAGTCAGAAAAAAGTTAAATTCGTATATCAGAGGATCTGTGTTCATATATGTAGATTTGCTTAAAAACACAAATGTGGTCAGTTACTGGTTGTTACACTTGTAGAGAATATATCTATCTACACACACACCTTTTGTGGTGGATCACTCTCAAGGCTGTTGTCAGGTCCTGGATATTTTTAAATGAATGGACAGTTGGTTTATGGTCTTGGTGATTGAGAGGCCTGGAGAAGTGGGGTTATTTTTACAGACAAAAGGGATGGTTGGCACTCAGGATAACATCCAAAATAGTATTTATTTATGCATGTACAAAGCTGTAAAACAGCCTACGCGTTTCGGACGTTAGTCCTTTGTCATGGCTTGTTTTTAGAGACGGCCATTGATCACCAATGCCAAGAGGGAAATGTTTGTAGGCAGCCACTGACCCCCAATTCTGGGAAGGGGGGGAGGAGGATTTTTATCACCAGGCAATGTCCACCAATACTTCTGAACAATGTATTTACCAGGTGGTGGTTAATTAAGCTCAGTTGACCAATGGTAGACACCACCGTTGGACCCTGGGATTGCCCCATTCCTGTCTATGAACTAGAGTGCCAACAGTAGGTGCTCTCACTATGCTTCAAATTCCTGACAGTGACCCCCCTCCCCAGTGATTGATATATATATATATATATATATATATATATATATATATATATATATATATATATATATATAGTATATTTTTTATTTATTTTGCCGAAGGATTAGTGTATAAGGGTAACTCCATTTTCTGGCAAAAAAATAGCAAATATAAAAAACAAGTAGCATATACAATTACTACACAAGCTATGTTGTAATTGTTATTGTAGATCTTATTAAAAATTACCTATCCATTTCAATCTGCAGCACTGTAATTTTCTGTAAAATTAATGCAATATGGCAAACTGGAGGCATTCTGTGGACTGTTGGTAGAAATGTAATTTCCTGCATGTGTAAGTGGCTCACAGATTTTTCTAGAAGTCTGCACTAAAATGTACGTTAAATTTTAGCCATCCTCTGCAATAAAAATTAAACTTTTGGTGAGATATTCTGTAAGGATTAAATTCTTCTAAAGACACTGCAGCTTTTCTCATTAGAATCCTGAACAAAAGCGGAGTTACTCTTTAAAGTAAAACGGCAAAATTTTGTTTTAGGCTGGGTTCACACTGCAACTGGCTGCGGATCGCACAGGAGCGCTGTGCGTCCCTGTTCCCTGTTTCAGAGACGAATCGGGGCAGATTCTATGCCTGAATTCGGCCTTGAAACGGTGCCAAAGACGCAATGCGCTCCGCAGCCGCAACGGAGATATGTGAACCGGCTCCATAGGGAGCTGGTCACATTCTCCTGCTATGCGAATTGGATGCAGGGAAACCTATCCATTCCTCCAAACCTATCTATGCCTCCAGTTTGCCATATTGCATTAATTTTACAGAAAATTACAGTGCTGCAGATTGAAATGGATAGGTAATTTTTAATAACATTTACAATAACAATTACAACATAGCTTGTGTAGTAATTGTATATGCTACTTGTTTTTTATATTTGCTATTTTTTTGCCAGAAAATGGAGTTACCCTTATACACTAATCCTTCGGCAAAATAAATAAAAAATATACTAATATATATATATATATATATATATATATATATATATATATATATATATATATATATATATCACTGGGGAGGGGGGTCACTGTCAGGAATTTGAGGGAAACCTGCATCTAACTTGCATAGGTGTGAACCCGACCTTAATTTTGGATTAGAGAGTAAGAGAGGATTATAACCACTGTCAGGTTTTTTTTACCATCTATGTCCCAATAGGGAGATTTCCCTCCACATCCTGTCCCATAGATAAAACAAATGAAAGGAAATCCCTCCAAAGTGAGGGAATCCCTGGTTATTACCAGAACTTAGGACCCCATTAGAAGATTTTGCTTCTATTACTGTTCTGATTGTTTTTTCCATTTACGATCAGAACAGTAAACATGATAAATAGCAAGGGTGCAACTACCTAACAGGGGCAGAGACAGGAATAAAAACAGGTATAATAATCCCTCTCATCCATAGGCGTTCGCAGCCTATTGCATTAGGGTGTGCACCTCAAAGCTCAAACACACATGCGTGTAGTACACACACACACTTACCAAAAGTATTGGGACGCTTGTCTTTACACACACATGAACTTTAATGGCATCCTAGTCTTAGTCCGTAGGGTTCAACGTTGGCCCACCATTTGCAGCTATAACAGCTTCAACTCTTCTGGGAAGGCTGTCCATAAGGTTTAGGAGTGTGTCTATGGGAATGTTTGACCAATCTTCCAGAAGCGCATTTGTGAGGTCAGACACTGATGTTGGACAAGAAGTCCTGGCTACCAGTCCCCACTCTAATTCATCCCAAAGGTGTTCTATCGGGTTGAGGTCAGGACTCTGTGCAGCACAGTCAAGTTCCTCCACCCCAAACTCGCTCACCCATGTCTTTATGGATCTTGCTTTGTGCACTATTTCAAATCATTTGGTGGAGTGGGGATTATGACTTGGCCCCTTAGTTCAAGTGAAGGAAACTCTTAAGGAGTCAGCATACCAAGACATTTTGGACAATTTCATGCTCCCAACTTTGTGGGAACAGTTTGGGGATGGCCCCTTCCTGTTCCAACATGACTGCGCACCAGTGCACAAAGAAAGGTCCATAAAGATATGGACTTAGCAAGGGTGGTGGAAAATTAACTTTAAGTGCAAAAATTCACATTATAATAGTAACTAAAACATATAGGATTAAAGCTACTTTTTAAATTTTTTTAAAATAACAAACATGTCATACTTACCTCCACTGTGCAGTTCGCTTTGCACAGAGTGGCCCCAATCCTTGACTGCTGGGGTCCCTAGGCGTCTCTCGCGGCTCCTCCCCGTATCGTATAACCCCCTAGGAGAAGTGCTTTCCCGGGGGGTTACCTTGCGAGAGCAAATGGCTGCACTGCTATCTATCTATCAAATCAAGAGCCGAGAACCCCCGGGCAGAGGAAGAGCGTGTCTCTGCCGTGGGAAATTCCAGGGCTCAGGTGAGTAAAACGGGGTAGGGGTGGGGGGCCGGTCACTAGAAGAGGTTTTTTCACCTTAAAGTGACACTAAAGGTTCAATTTTATTTTTTAAAAATAACAAACATGTCATACTTACCTCCACTGTGCAGCTTGTTTTGCACAGAGTGGCCCCAAATGGCATTTTCTGGGGTCCTAGCGGCTCTCCTAGCTCCTCTCAATCTCAGATAACCCCCTGGGAGAAGCGCTCTCTGGGGGGTTACCTTGCGGGCGCGCTCCCGTCTCATACACTCTGCATCCATAGACACAGAGTGTATGTCTCGGTCCCGCCCCCCCCCCGGCGACCGCGTCATTTGGATTTGATTGACAGCGGCGCGAGCCAATGGCTGCGCTGCTATCAATCTATCCAATGAAGAGCCGAGGCGACTGGAGAAGCCCGGGGAATGATCAAGCGCAGGACTTTCGAGGGCTCAGGTAAGTGACGCGGGGGGCTGGAGGGCCGGTAATCATCAGATGTTTTTTCACCTTAATGCATCTTAATGCAAAGGATGCATTAAGGTGAAAAAACATGCCTGTTATCAGTGACAGGATAGGATGTTTGAGGGGTTACTGTGGGTATTGGGATTGTGGAAGGAAACTTCAGGGGGCTTATTACGGGGCCTGTACTATTGGTGTGAACAGGAACACTGTCACGTCTCGTCATTATGATATTGTAACTGATGTTCATTAATGCTTCCATGTTTAATTTCTGTTTATGAGATGTACATAGTGGACTTCTACTGTGTATGGGCATCTTTATTGTTTATGTTGGCATCCAACTGGAAGAGTAAAATATGTCTAAATGCTACCCACAATAATGATCAGATTCCAATCACAAATATTCCAATACTTACCAAAGAAAAAAATTAGTAACAAATGTTAGATGTTACCACAAGGTGGAGTCGTTGTACATATTTTAAACTTGTGGGATAACCTGAAATAAATATACTTGTGGATTACAGAAACATGCAATGGAAGGTGCTACCTTATTGGTTGCTATGGGCAATACTTTTTACGTTGGCTCCATCTGTCTTTGCTCAGATATTCATGAATCAGTCTGCATTGCAAAGCAATAACAATATCCTAGCATTGGGGTCATGTTCTTATTATGTTTAAGCTTTTTATTAAAGTTTAAAGTAATACTGACATATAATCACACACATAGGTTGGACTTGTGTCTTTTTTCAACTTCAACTACTATGTAACTACAGTATGTATGTATGTAACTATGTAACAAATTTACCAGAAAACAAAAGAACATAAGGCACAGAGACATATCTGTAGTCAGTACAATATTGGTGAAAGAACATTGTAAGTGCTGATATATGAGGCGTAACAAAAGAGAGTCTACAACAGTCTAATTGGACCTGGAGGGGGGGCTCTAACAGTGTCCATTAGAGAGTCTCTTTTAGCGAGAGACCCCCCTCCAGGACCCATTAAAGACTACAAAGGAGTATAATGGGACCTGGGCGAGGGGGCCTCTTTCTAACAGTGTGTACAGTGAATACCGTCATTCACTCTGGCCCTCACAGGACCCCCTCCTTGTGCCATGACTCTCAGCCCTACCCCAACCTCTCACAAAGTAGAAATAAAATTGGCACTGTGTAGCGCTCCTCTTACCTTAAGTATGGGTACTGTAGCTGTGGCTGGTTCCTGTGACCTCTCTGCCTGGCTAGTTCCCATGTCCTCTGTGAGCGGCTCCTGTGGGTGGCTGGCAGGCACCCTGCTGTGGATGGCTCCATGGTGTGGGTGGGTCACCGTAGGTGGCTGGCTGTCTGGCACCCTGGCCCTGCTTTGGTGGGTCACTGTGGGTGGCTGGCTAGCTGGCACCCTGGCCCTGTTGTGGGTGGGTCACTGTGGGTGGTTGGCTGGCACCCTGGCCCTGCTGTGGGTGGATCACCGGTGTGGGTGGCTGGTTGGCTGGCACGCTGGCCCTGCTGTGGCTGGCTGGTGTCTCCTCTACTCTTCCGCAATTCCAGGCACTGTTTGCCAAGGCGAGGGAGGGACGTGCAGGGAGGCGGAGGCCTTTGCCCTATCCGGGATGGTAGAATGCCTCCTGCCTCCTGCACCGGCTCCTTAGACAGACGTCACATGAGCCGGTCCAGGAGGCCGGACACCAGATGACAGCGATTGCCGGGTAAGCGGGAGATCCACTCTCTGTGTGATCTGGCGGCGCCCTGAAAAGATGGTCGCCGGGGGCCCGCGGCCACAAGTTTTTTGTTCCTGGACCAGCCCTGAGAGTTCTAGCAGGTGGCGCTGGTGGGCCCCTTCAGCGGCTGGGCCCTCGGACCACGGCCGAAGTGACCAACCTGTCAGTCCGCCCCTGCATACTGATGTGCTGCGGTTTACCCACACCGCGGGTACAGTGCAGTGTACCCGCAGCATTCCTGAGGGTTTGCTGCGCTTAGCCATAGACTTCTATTATATCTTGCAGGTTTGGTGCACTTTCTGAAATGCAGGAGTTTTGGTGACCTTTCAGAAAGTGCATCACACCTGCAGGATAGAAGAGAAGTCTATGGCAAAGAGCAGCTAACCCAGGAAAGTCGCAAATGCACTGTGCTGCACCAACGGTGCTGTTAAACCGCAGCACATCAGTGTGAAAGCAGCCTTATAGGAGGCTAAGAACAGTAAGGGTTTATTTACATTTGCAGTTTAGGGGGTAGTAAAACCCCATAGTTGAGATGTTTTTATCACCCCCGACCCAAACCAGGCCAGGGGTGTACACATGGGTGTAGCACCTGCCAAACATGACCCATTCAAGTGAATGAGGCCACTCTCCAAGTGCCCTGCAACCTTGTGCAGTACAGCAAACAAGGGGTTAAAGCAAGCAGGGTTGTGTTGCTTTCTCACCACCTGCTTTAACCCCTTGGACCCCGCAGATGCATGCAGTTGCAGGGTACTTGCAGAGTGGCCCCATTTACTTGACTGGGTCACGATGGTAGCACCCATCAAAAGCAAAATGGGGCAGTAAACTCAACTGCAGGGTTTTACCACCTCCAACTGTACATGTGAACGAGCCCTAGGAGTGCTGCTGCGGAACGCAACTAAGGGCTAATTCACAAGTGCACCAGGCACTGCTGCTCCTCTGAAAAGTGATCCAAGTGTGTTTGATAGTTGGTAAAGAGGCGATATGTTGCCTTCTCACCACCTGATTTAAACCCACGATTGTCATGCAAAGCACGTGATTGTCATGCGGTGGTACGGCAATTAGAGGTTTAAATATGGTGTGGAGGCGACACTGCACGGTGATCTTTGACTTTTCCCATGTTGTTCAAGTAGATCTCCACCTCTTTAAGGTTGCCTTCCCCTGGGTTAGCTGCAGGTATACATGTAACAGTAGTATGGCAATGACCAGATGTAGAACCTCTAAAAAGGATCTAATATCTATAAAACATAGACGAAAGAGAAGACCGGTATTATAGAACCAAAGAGAAGAAGGGGGAGGCCATTTAAGTCAAAGAACGTGCAGGATCCAGACATTATGTGGGGTAGCAGGGCTGGATACCTCTCTCAGGAGGCTCCTTTCACACTGACGGACCGATTTCGTTCCGCCTGTCAGTTTTTGAGGCTGACCCAAACGGACCATTCATTGCTCTGTATGGAGCGGCGGATGTCAGTGGACATGTGTCGGTTGACACCTGCTGGCATCAGATCCACTAAAAACAGACATTCCCCATCGGTCCGAGGATTGGATGACAGTCGAATGGAAACGGACAGGCAGTGCGTTTCCATCCGGCAACCCCATAGAGAACAGCAGGCGGAGCAAACACGTACCTGTCATGTGTCATGTGGAGAGATCCCCTGCTAAGCAAGCGGATCCGCTGGCGGACTCCGCCAGTGTGGAAAGGGCCTAATGAATAATAGGGCAATAGGATCAGAGGTACAGTGCCTTGAAAAAGTATTCAAAATGATTTTCAAAATTTTTTACAAATATCTGAAAAGTGTGGTGTGTATTTGTATTCAGCCCCTGTTAGTCAATACTCTGTAGAACCGCCTTTCGCTGCAATTACAGCTGCAAGTCTTTTTGGGGATGTCTCTACCAGCTTTGCACATCTAGAGAGTGACATTTTTACCCATTCTTCTGTGTGCAAAATAGCTCAAGCTCTGTCAGATTGGATGGAGAGCGTCTGTGAACAGCAATTTTCAAGTCTTGCCACAGATTCTCAATTGGATTTAGGTCTGGACTTTGACTGGGCCATTCTACCAAATGAATATGCTTTGATCTAAACCATTCCATTGTAGCTCTGGCTGTATGAATAGGGTCGTTGTCCTGCTGGAAGGTGAACCTCCATCCCAGTCTCAAGTCTTTTGCAGACTCTAACAGGTTTTCTTTTAAGCTTGCCCTGTATTTGGCTCCATCCATCTTCCCATCAACTCTGACCAGCTTCCCTGTCCCTGCTGTTCAGGGTGATATGCAGTGTAAGACACACACACACACACACACACACACACACACACACACACACACACACACACACACACACACACACACACACACACACACACACACACACACACACACACCGTTTTGCTTTTCGGCCAAAAAGTTCCATTCGGGTCTCATTTGACCAGAGCACCTTCTTCCACATGTTTGCTGTGTCCCCCACATGGCTTTACACAAACTGCAATTGGGAATTCTTATGGCTTTCTTTCAACAATGGCTTTCTTCTTGCCACTCTTCCATAATGGCTAGATTTATGGAGTACATGACTAATAGTTGTCCTGTGGACAGATTCTCCCACCTGAGTTGTGGATCTCTGCAGCTCCTCCAGAGTTACTATGGGCCTCTTGGCTGCTTCTCTGATTAATGCTCTCCTTGCCTGGCCTGTCAGTTTAGATGGACCGCCATGTCTTGCTAGGTTTGCAGTTGTGCCATACTCTTTCCATTTTCAAATGATGGATTGAACAGCACTTTGTGAGATGTTCAAAGCTTGGGATATTTTTTTATAACCTAACCCTGCTTTAAACTTTTCCACAACTTTATCCCTGACCTGTTTGGTGTGTTCCTTGGTCTTCATGATGCCTAAGGTTCTCTAACAAACCTCTGAGGGCTTCACAGAACAGCTGTATTTATACTGAGATTAAATCGCACACAAGTGGACTCTATTTACTAATTAGGTGACTTCTGAAGGCAATTGGTTCCACTAGATTTTAGTTGGGGGTATCAGAGTAAAGGGGGCTGAATACAAATGCACACACTTTTCAGATATTTATTTGTACAACATTTTGAAAACCATTTATCATTTTCCTTCCACTTCACAATTATGTGCCACTTTTTGTTGGTCTATCACATAAAATCCCAATTAAATACATTTATGTTTTTGGTTGTAACATGACAAAATGTGGAAAATGTCAAGGGGTATGAATACTTTTAAAGGCACTTTAGGAGGCAAATTTGTGGGATTGCTGGAAGTAATTCCACACCGACCAGGTGAGAGTGTAGTCAGTTTTATCTGTTTACCAGGAGATCAAACCTTCTAAGTGGCAAATGGAGTCCATTTCACAGGCCTAGTCTGCAAAGGATGGAGCATGAGGTTTTCGCCATGCCCTGGCTATCACACCATATGCAGAGGTTAGGGATTGCATTCATATTATGAAGAAACATTTATTTTTGAACAGGAGGGGAAAAAAATAAAACTTTTTTTGTCATTTTACAGGGGGAGATTTGTCTCTGCACAAGCAGAATTTATGTTCAGCGTTCAATCTATGAAGAGTTTCTCAAGAGGTTTGTAGAAGCTACCAGAAAATGGAAGGTTGGAATCCCATCTGATCCGTCAGCCAGCATGGGAGCTTTGATCAGTCAGAACCATCTAGCAAAAGTAAGTTATTAATGATAATACAGTCCTAAAGAGGAAAAGTGGAAGGAGCGTGTCATGTGATAAAAGACTTACCCTAGCCATAATAACCCATACCACTGATATGGAGCTCTGCAGCACCCAAAGAAACAGTATATATAACTCGTACAATTCAATCCAGACAGTCATGATTTGTTAATCATATGATTCTTTGCAGATTAGATATACCCACATGAATATTAGGCAAATAAAAAAATTATGAAGTGCCTGTTTGAGAATTGATTTGTTCATCAGTAGAAATGATCATTCTTCATATTGTTTTCTACTACAAACTATCGCAACTAAAATTCCAGAAAACATCTTTAATGAACTTACAGATAAAAAGTTAATTTGTAGCAAACTTTTTTTGTTGCAACAATAAAAGAACCATCTACAAATAGTGTAGAACAGAGGTAGGCAACCCTCGGCACTGGTGCCACAAGCGGCGCACGAAGCCTCTTTCGCCGGTACTCGACTCCCTCCCTATCAGCAGAGCAGCACAGGGAAGTGTCAGTGAGACACTAATGCATTCCAATCTCAGAATTCCCCACCCCACACCTGCACTGAGGGGGAGGCACTGTGCCCCCACACATTGTAAAAGATGGGAAACATTGTTTGGTTCTCTGACTTTGCTGTAGCTGCGATCGTCAGCTTTTGTGATGGGAAGCAGTTCTGCTAGGGTTAAGGAGTGTGTCTATAGGAATGTTTGACCATTCTTCCAGAAGCGCATTTGTGAGGTCAGGCACTGATGTTGGATGAGAAGGCCTGGCTCGCAGTCTCTGCTCTAATTCATCCCAAAGGTGTTCTATAAGATTGAGGTCAGGACTGTGCAGGCCAGTCATGTTCCTTCACCCCAAACTCGCTTATCCATGTCTTTATGGACCTTGCTTTGTGCACTGGTGCGCAGTCATGTTGGAACAGGAAGGGGTCATCCCCAAACTGTTCCCACAAAGTTGAGAGCATGAAATTGTTCAAAATGTCTTGGTATGCTGACAATCCCTTTACTGAAACTAAGCCAAGCCCAACCCCTGAAAAACAACCCCACACCATAACCCCCCCCTCCACCAAATGATTTGGACCAGTGCACAAAGCTAGGTCCACAAAGACATGGATGAGCGAGTTTGAGGTGGAGGAACTTGATTGGCCTGCACAGAGTACTGACCTCAACCTGATAGAACACCTTTGGGATGAATTAGAGCAGAGACTGCAAGCCAGGCCTTCTCATCCAACATCAGTGACTGACCTCACAAATGCACTTCTGGAAGAATGGTCAAACATTCTCATAGACATACTCCTAAACTTTGTGGACACCCTTCCCAGAAGAGTTGAAGTTGTTATAGCTGCAAAGGGTGGGCCAACTCAAGTTCATGTGCGTGTAAAGGCAGGCAACCCAATACTTTTGACAATATAGCGTATATTAATTCCAGGACATACAGTCAGGTCCATAAATATTGGGACATCGACACAATTCTAATCTTTTTGGCTCTATACACCACCGCAATGGATTTGAAATGAAACAAACAAGATGTGCTTTAACTGCAGACTTTCAGCTTTAATTTGAGGGTATTTACATCCAAATCAGGTGAATGGTGTAGGAATTACAACAGTTTGTATATGTGCCTCCCACTTTTTAAGGGACCAAAAGTAATGGGACAGATTAACAGTCAGCCATCAAACTTTCACTTTTTAATACTTGGTTGCAAATCCTTTGCAGTTAATTACAGCCTGAAGTCTGGAATGCATAGACATCACCGTACGTTGGGTGTCATCCCTGGTGATGCTCTGCCAGGCCTCTACTGCAACTATCTTCAGTTCCTGCTTGTTCTTGGGGAATTTTCCCTTCAGTTTTATCTTCAGCAAGTGAAATGCATGCTCAATCGGATTCAGGTCAGGTGATTGACTTGGCCATTGCATAACATTCCACTTCTTTCCCTTAAAAAACTGTTTAGTTGCTTTCGCAGTATGCTTCGGGTCATTGTCCATCTGCACTGTGAAGCACCGTCCAATGAGTTCTGAAGCATCTTGCTGAATATGAGCAGATAATATTGCCCGAAACACTTCAGAATTCCTCCTGCTGCTTTTGTCAGCAGTCACATCATCAATAAATACAAGAGAACCAGTTCCATTGGCAGCCATACATGCCCACGCCATGACACTACCACCACCATGCTTCACTGATGAGGTGGTATGCTTTGGATCATGAGCAGTTCCTTTCCTTCTCCATACTCTTCTATTCCAATCACTCTGGTACAAGTTGATCTTGGTCCCATCTGTCCATAGGATGTTGTTCCAGAACTGTGAAGGCTTTTTTAGATGTTGTTTGAGAAACTCTAATCTGGCCTTCCTGTTTTTGAGGCTCACCAATTGTTTACATCTTGTGGTGAACCCTCTGTATTCACTCTGGTGAAGTCTTCTCTTGATTGTTGACTTTGTCACACATACACCTACCTCCTGGAGAGTGTTCTTGATCTGGCCAACTGTTGTGAAGGGTGTTTTCTTCACCAGGGAAAGAATTCTTCGGTCATCCACTGCAGTTGTTTTCTGTGGTCTTCCGGGTCTTTTGGTGTTGCAGAGCTCACCGGTGCGATCTTTCTTTTTAAGGATGTTCCAAATAGTTGGTTTGGCCACACCTAATGTTTTTGCTATCTCTCTGATGGGTTTGTTTTGTTTTTTCAGCCTAATGATGGCTTGCTTCACTGATAGTGACAGCTCTTTAGATCTCATATTGAGAGTTGACAGCAACAGATTCCAAATGCAAATAGCACACTTGAAATGAACTCTGGACCTTTTTTCTGCTCCTTGTAAATGGGATAATGAGGGAATAACACACACCTGGCCATGGAACAGCTGAGCAGCCAATTGTCCCATTACTTTTGGTCTCTTAAAAAGTGTGAGGCACAAATACAAACTGTTGTAATTCCTACACCGTTCACCTGATTTGGATGTAAATACCCTCAAATTAAAGCTGAAAGTCTGCAGTTAACGCACATCTTCTTTGTTTCATTTCAAATCTATTGTGGTGGTGTGTAGAGCCAAAAAGATTAGAATTGTGTTGATGTCCCAATATTTATGGACCTGACTGTAGTATAGTGGTATATACATACAAGTGGTATATACATACATACAAGTACATAGTATAGCGGTATATATATATATATATATATATATATATATATATATATATATATATATATATACATACATAAAGACACAGTTACCTGGTTTTACCAGTAGGTGGCTCCTTGCACATAGATTATGTGAATTTTTTGTTTTGTGTAACACTAGTGTGACATCTTTTCTGAAACTGTAGAGCTTTCAATTTTAAGCAGTTTTCTTTTTCAAATGTCTGCTGTGGGTACCGTTTTGTCTTTAGATAGGTTGTTACATAATAACAAGCGTGCTGAACTTCTGACATACTTTGTCTCTTAGGTAAAGGGCTATGTGAAGAAGGCTTTAGAGGAGGGAGCTACTGTTGCTTGTGGAGAAGGTGTGGATGCATTAAACATCCCACCAGAAAACCATGGTGGTTACTTCATGTTGCCTACAGTTATAACTGGACTGAAAGAAACCTCTTGTTGTATGCAAGAAGAGATATTTGGACCGGTCACATGTGTTGTTACTTTTGACACAGAAGAAGAGGTTATTGAAAAAGCCAATGGAGTCAAATATGGCCTGGCTGCCACTATATGGACAAGAGACGTGGGACGTGTCCACCGTGTTGCTAAGAGATTGCAGTCGGGTCTTGTATGGACCAATTGTTGGCTGGTGAGAGACCTTAACCTACCTTTTGGAGGCATGAAAGCATCAGGACTAGGAAGAGAAGGAGCAAAAGATTCATATGAATTCTTTACTGAGGTCAAGACTGTCACCATAAAACATTAATATTTTTTCTATACATTTACAATGAATAAAATCTATGCTAACATTTAACATGATTGTCATATTGTATTGTTTCACAATCTTCATAAAGCTTATTCGAAGTTCATCAGGATGTGGAAGGATTCTGGTGCCACCAGGCCAACCACCTATGTGTCAAGCCCAAGGTAGTAGCCAAAACTGTCCTCATTATTTTTCTGTGGGAAGAACAGAGTCTTGGTTTCTCTAAAGAAACCAGATTATTTATTGCACTTTTCTAAACTGAAAAAGAGTGGTAGCTGATGGGCAACACAGAGAGTCTAAAACAATTCTTACCTTCAAACCGTTGTCATCAGGACCAAATGAAATGAGAAATACCAAATGTTATTGTAACTGGAGGTGAGGTAAAATCTTCAAATGAAGACTCCTGTTCAGAAAACTAAGAGGGTATTTGGCCTCACTTTGGAGAGATTTCCTCTCATTTTTCGCTGTCTACATGACAGGAAGTAAAGGGAAATCTCCCTAAATGTGACCCAAGCAGAAAAAATCCATGATGGCAATTTTATCCTTCCCTATTCTATCCAAAATAGAAAAACTTTTGGGAATCATATATACCAGGGATATGTAATTAGCGGACCTCCAGCTGTTGCAGAAGTACAAGTCCCATAAGGCATAGCAAGACTCCGACAGCCACAAGCATGACACCCAGAGGCAGAGGCATGATGGGACTTGTAGTTTTGCAACAGCTGGAGGTCCGCTAATTGCATATCCCTGATATATACTATAATAAGGTTAAGTAAAGACTTGCATCCTTCATGTTCAACCTGTCAACTCCTGCAGCTTTGGTCCAGAAGGAAGGAAAAACAAAAACTCCCTGGGCAACAGTAGCCAATTTGCATTGCAGGAAGACCCTGGGCAGTAAGATCAATTCACTGGATCCAAAGAAGATACTGAATAGCATCAATCGAACACAGTGGTGTGCAAAGCTGTTACTTTAAGTAATAACATGTATAGCTCACTTTTTTTCTGACACATGGTTACTATATGGCTTATGACTGTCAGGCTGCCCATGAGCTAAAAATAAAATACGATCAAATAAGTTCACTTCCATCATGATAAATTGAGTTTGTGTTTTGTTTGAAGACTTTGACTTTTGACCCAGTCATTCAAACAAAGTAATTTGTTACATTATGCTATATAAAAAAGCCCTTTGTTCTTCTTCTTTTCTTGTCCTTTCATAAAAATCTTTTTACAGTGATGCTACTTATCACACATGCCAGGAAATTTAACTGGGATATGTTTCCATGTCCTTTCCGCTCCCTCCCTTATGGATTCCTAAAATAGTAGCAGAGTAGTGGAGAGAGGAAGTGGTGGTTGACCTGTTGGCTCGTGGCTCTCACTTCTATACCGCTTGTCAGGAGGCTGCCATGTGATTTGCTGCTTTATGTCAGTGTTATGACATTTACTGTGCGTGATCAAAAGATATCTCAAAAAGATACCAGTCCTCACCCTTGTGTCTTTCATAACATTATCAGAAAGCTCTTCATTCATTTCTCTAACCTCTCACCTACGTCTTTCCTTGCCCAGAAATGTATTCTTGGCAGGACCCCAAATAATTTACTGAAGAAAAATTTTAAAGGAACTGCTTGTGAACAATGATTAATCAGACCTTAACCTTTATAATAGTTTATGCGGGGAATGTAAGTCACTTTTTCAGGTTAGGCTGTATAACTTTGTCTACCTATTAAACAGATATTTATTTTTCTTATTATTGTAGGGACATGATGTACTGCATTGCTTTGCCAAGAAAACCAGCCTTTCAGATTAGCTCTGACACCTAGGAATTCCAAGGGTGGAACTGGAAATCACAGGGCTGCATACCAAGGCCTTCTGATGACCCCTCTGTACAGTATCCAACGATGTACACCGGTGGCCACTAACTTACATAGCAGCACCCGTAATAATGGCACCAGTCAGTGACTGCTGCTATTCAATGACCTATACCACATTTCTGATAGGGAAACTATGCTGAACTAATAATCTGAAAGATCCTTTGTCAGCAAAGGTTGAGTGGCTTAACAAATGCTCCTGAAATTCCACTCTGATTGAGCTCCCTGCCTCTCAGGTCCCACAATATCTGTGTGGGATGCTATGGCAGTAGTTACAGTCTTTTTACAGTGTTCTTAATAAACAAATAGTAAAATGGGTTTACAAAAATAGTCATTTAGATGTTGTTGAGCCATGTTACACAAGAGATCCTTTCATTTATCATATTTAGATGTTGTAGAGCAATGTCACATGAGATCCTGTCACTGGTGAAAACTCGCCAGTGCCAAGATCATTTAGAGACTGTTTGCCTATTTCTTTGTATTTATGTATTTATTTTATTTCTGACCCTCATTTGTAAGGGAAATTTGTTCTAGTCCAGGGAGGGAGTGATCCCATAGCGGTAAGTATAATGCCCCGTACACATGGTCGGATTTTACGACGGGAAATGTTCGATGGGTGCTTGTTGTCGGAAATTCCGACCGTGTGTAGGCTCCATTGGACTTAGGAATTTTCGTCACACAAAATTTGAGATCTGGATCTCAAATTTTCGGACAACAAAATCAGTTGTCGTAAATTCCGATCGTGTGTACACAATTCCGACGCACAAAGTTCCACGCATGCTCGGAATCAAGCAGCAGAGCCGCACTGGCTATTAAACTTCATTTTTCTCGGCTTGTGGTACGTGTTGTACGTCACCGCGTTCTTGGCGTTCGGAATTTCCGAGAAGATTTGTGTGACTGTGTGTATGCAAGACAAGTTTGAGCCAACATTTGTCGGAAAAAATACATGGATTTTGTTGTTGGAATGTCCGATCGTGTGTACGGGGCATAAGGCTCTCATGGGTGATTTTATTAATGGCAATGTTTTGCCAGCAGTAGAAGTGCCTGTGTGACATGGCTCTTAAAGTGTAACTTTAGTCAGAAAATTAAGTCCTGCTAGATGACTCCAGGCTGGCACCTTTTGCAGGTATAGCTATGTAAAACATTAAAAATAAGTGCTTATACTGTTTAAAATCCAGTAATACACTGTCTCACCCTGCTCTACACATGCTCAGTTGCTCTCCATTTTTAGGCACTGCTGAGTTTGTAGAGGATGATCTTCTGACAGCCTTAAAGTGAAACTAAACCCTCCTATCCTTTACAGCCAAGGAAGCTGCTTTTGTTTGAACTGCAACTGTCATGGTGCTGCACATTTTTTTTTTTATTAATAAATTTATATTGAAAAGAGCAATAGAAACATTACATCAATGGAACAAGCATTTCGCATTTTAACTGGATTAAGCTAACGCACACTAATGATGCTGCACAAGTGATCAGTTATAACACCAGCCATTTGATAGATTGACAGTTTGGTTGAGAGCACAATCAAATCAAACTTTTTTGAAACTGGTAAATCGATGGGTTTAGTTCTGCTTTATGATTTACAGTTGGGGCTCTGGGCTTCAGCAAAATGGCAGCCTCCAGCAAGAAGAAACAGGAACAATGCTGGAGGCAATTTACAGCACACACTATTTTGGTAGCATAATTATTAATGTTGAATTTATGTTCCTCGCTAAAGAACATTATTTTTTAACAAGTTGTTATGGGTAAAGTTCCACTTTAAGCCTTGTACACATGATGAGAGTTTCGGACGAATCATCCTTCTTTTTTTTTTTTGCATGCTAGTCTTGTATCAAAAACCAATAGGTTACTAAAGTTATGAAAAAACTTGTATGACAGAATACAACTTTGTAAGTGATGTAATGTGTTGTATTGTAGAGTAACGTATTCTTTCATTACTGAACATGCGTGGTGTTGGTCTTTTTTTCGGTCGAATACTATACTGATTAAACAAATATCATTTGTTCTTGCATCGTAAGAGAAATATTTTCATGTTTGTTCCTTCCAAAAATTTAGCATGAACTCTTGTGATCGGCTCTCGAAAGCTGTATACTAACAATCAGATTATCGCACAATCACTTTGAAATGGGTATTTTTCTTCCGATTTTCTCAGAATGTGTACTAGGCAATAGGCTGCAAGGGGAAACATGAGAAGATGCCTTGAAAACATCAAAATATATGTCTATAGCATAGTTGCCAACAGTCCCGATTTTGGGACCCTCGTCCCGATCGGAGGCTGTCCCGAATCGGGATTTGCCCAGGGAAATCGGGAATGTTTGCATTTTACCTTTTTTTGCAGCTGGCTTCAGCAAAATCGCCGCCGCCGCTCAATCGCTCCCCCTTGTGTTCAGTGGAGAGAGGAAGGGGGCTCGATCCGTGCAGCCAATGAATCGGCTTCTCCTCTCGCACGGATCGGCCCCTCCCCTCTCCATTGAACACACTTCACCAGAGCAGGGCGGGGGCGGGGCTGGAGGCGGTGCAGCTTTATATTTTATCTCGACTTTGCCCCATTCATATAGACTGTGCTATGCGGGAAATGGGCACGCCCCCCTTCAGCAGAGCAGGCTAGGTGTGGGGCAGCTCTATATTTTATTTCGACCTTGTCCCATGCCCGCCCCCCTTCTCCAGAGCAGGCTAGGGGCGTATTGGGGGCGGGGCTGGAGGCGGAGCTGACGATAAGGTAATGTGATGATAATGTACTCGTACTGCCTCCGCCCGCCCGCTCGAGTCTAAAATTTTCCTCAACTGAAAGGAAAGGCTGCGCACGCGCGGTAAACCTGCGGTGAAGTTCCGCATGCGGAGTAAAGCCCCACCATCAGTTGTGTTCTGACGTAGCCACACAGGAAGTGACGTGGGTCGAGAGACTGCATAGGACGCAGGAATTTTTACAACAGGTGCCTCTCATGCTGTAATGGATATGTGCTGCCGGGGCCTTGGGGGCGTTATGGGAGTGGAGGGTCTTCACTGAGGGCGGTCTGCACTGAGGGTGGTCTGCTGAGGGCATCTGCACTGAGGGGGTCTGCATTGATGGAGGGGTGTCTACATTGATTGAGGGGGTCTGCATTGATTGAGGGGGTCTGCACTTATGGAGGGGGGTCTGCACTGAGGGGGGTCTGCACTGAGGGGGGTCTGCACTGATGGGGGGGTCTGCACTGATGGGGGGGTCTGCACTGATGGGGGGTCTGCACTGATGGAGGGGGGTCTATACTGACTCTGCTGGGGACACCTGCAAGGACAGACTCTGCTGGGGGCACCTGATGCGAGGACGGACTCTGCTGGGGACACCTGATGCGAGGACGGACTCTGCTGGGGACACCTGATGCAAGGACGGACTCTGCTGGGGACACCTTATACGAGGACGGACTCTGCTGGGGGCACCTGATGCAAGGACAGACTCTGCTGGGGACCCCTGATGCAAGGATGGACTCTGCTGGTGGCAAGCGACGTGGTAGGTGACACGCTCAGGGATCCCACTGATTCGGCATTATGGTGGGTTGAATGATTTAATTTTATATTACAATGAAATAATAGAAATAATGCGCTTCAATCATCCTGACACTATAACAATCATGGTGCCGGGATGATTGAAGTGCTAACACCAGGTGTTTGGAGTATCTTTATCTGCTGATTGTTAAACTTACTAGAATACACATTTTTCCATTGTTGTGTAGGATCTGGGGCTGCTGTCCCTTCATTCCTCTCTCCCCCTTTCCCTCTCCATTCCTCATTCATCTCAGACTCCAACCACACCCCCTTTGAGCCACGCCCATTTAAGTCACACCCACTATTTCACGTAAACCACGCCCATTTTTCGCAGCGGCGCGCAAAGCCGCAGTTTTATTTTTTAGTGCTATGTCACGCCTACAAGCGCATGCCCCGCCCCCTAATTATTATACGGCTCCGCCTACAGCCAAAAAAGTGTCCCACGTATTTTTTTTTGCAATGTTGGCAACTATGCTATAGTACTGTACAATGCTGCTGCTTCCTATTGCTAGGGGAAATTAAACAATTAAACCGAAGGCCCCATTATATTCTGATGCAAAGTAGTTGATTCTTTATTGTCAACAAAACTCAGCAACCAATAAATTCACAACTGAAGTATATGTGTGTGGACTGCATCTTAGATGCCCCTGACAGACAGTAGACAGGACACTTTCTTTCAACATAGCAGTAAAGGCAGCACAGTTTGAACTGTGCTTGGATAGTGATGGGATTGTCATGCGCATGCAATATAATAAAGAATAAAGGCCAATTCTAAAACTATTGACTTCTGAGCATGACAATACCGTACCTGCCATATAAACATTTAGTGAGGACCATGAAACACAATGTGAATTTAGATGTTTTATCACCACGTTTCTATTGCCTGTTTCTTTCCTGTTAGGCATAACAAAAACAAAGCATTTTACCTGCTAAACTTTTACCTGTTTGGCTTCTGGTCTGCTTACAACAAAGACAGGCACATTTTATTATTTATATATATATAGAGAGAGAGAGAGAGATAAAATATAACAGAACGGAAAAAATGACTGTGCTTAAACCTGCTAACAATAGAAATGATTCAACAAACAGCAATCAAACCATTATAATATACAACAGAAATGATTTTGGTTGGTTTAATAGGGTAACATTGAAAGGTCCACAAAGTGATATATGATGTGAAGTGATAAGATGTCTAGTAGTAGCGGTGACCTACTTTAAATCAATGTAATGCCCTGTACACACGGTCGGATTTTCCGACGGAAAATGTGTGATAGGACCTTGTCGTCAGAAATTCCGACCGTGTGTAGGCTCCATCACACATTTTCCATAGGAATTTCCAACACACAAAGTTTGAGAGCAGGCTATAAAATTTTCCAACAACAAAATCCGTTGTCGGAAATTCCGATCGTGTGTACACAAATCCGACGCACAAAGTGCCACGCATGCTCAGGATAAATTAAGAGACGAAAGCCATTGGCTACTGCCCCGTTTATAGTCCTGAAGTACGTTTTTTACGTCACCGCGTTTAGAACGATCGGATTTTCCGACAACTTTGTGTGACCATGTGTACAAGTTTTAGCCAACATCCATCGGAAAAAATCCATGGATTTTGTTGTCGGAATGTCCGATCAATGTCCGATCGTGTGTACAGGGCATTAACGTTTATGAAATAGAGAAAACATTTGCTACTTATAGAATTTAGGCAATTTTAAAGGTTGTTTAAACTGAATATCCAAGCAGGTACAACCAGCTGGCTCTTTTACAGAAGGCTTAAGCCTCGTACACACAATCGGATTTTCCGCAGACAAAACCTCGGACTTTTGTCCGCAGGGCGTTGGCCAGGAACTTGTCTTGCATACAAATGGCAAGGAATTGTCAGCCAACAAACACGAAAGGTCGTGATGTCCTACGTGCTTTTTCAGCTCTTTAGCGGCACCCTTTTGGCTCCTTCTGCTAATTTCGTGTTAGTAGAAGTTTGGTGAGTGTTGATTGGCGATTTTCATTTCGCACTTTTCAGTTAGTTTCTGAACGGTTGTTCGTCAACCAGACATGTTGCGGAATCGGAGGAGATAAGGTGTTATTTATTATTGGCCTTGGAGTTATTGCTTTGACCCAAGTCCAGGACAGGAACAGGAGGAGAAAGATTTTTTGGACCAAAAATTGGTTGCTTTATTAATCGTGACCAATTGCCTTTGCTGCGGGAGCTCCAGGAGAATAATCTGGAAGATTTGGGGAATTATCTCCGGACGACAGACCCCATGCTTTCAGCAACTCTTGGCATTTTTGACCCCCTATATTAAGAAGCAGGACACATGCATGAGGCTTTTATTTTATTTTTTGGTTGAATAATAATTTGATTTGGTATATTTTCTATATTTTTGGATGCATAGAATGCACTTTTTGGTTAAGTTCTATTGGCAGATAGCATGTCTAATTTTATTTATTTTCTTTTTTAATCCACAATAAAAAATTTTGGAAAATAATACTTGGCTATGTGTTTTACTTCAAATGACATTTTGGGAGTAGGCAGTTACATTTTAAAAAATACAATGTAAAATTAACAAGGGACACCAACATAGTTGGTCTTAAAAACTACGGGATAATGGTGTTGTGGTAACTTGCACCAAAAAAAAAGCATAATAATATTATTCTTGATATCACTAGGAAAAAAAAAGCCTTTTAAAATACGTTTGACAGAACTCCATCAGTATCACAAGCAAAGCAGCTTCATTATTATCCCATTAAAGAAGAAGAGAATTGTGCGATGCATTTCGAGACTTCATAGTTTGCCACGTCACGAATGTTAATTCTCCATTCTGAACGCTAGTTTACAAGATCGACTGCTTCTGGCTCGTCCTTGATTCCGAGCATGCGTGTTTGTACTTTGGGCTTTTGTCCGACGGACTTGTGTACACACGCTCGGAAAATCCAACAACAGACATTTGTCCGTGGAAAATTTTAAAGCCTGCCATCCAACATTTGTCTGTGGAAAATTCGACAACTGTCCGATGGAGCGTACAAACGGTCGGATATTCTGCCAACAGCCTGTCTTCACGCATTTCCTGTCGGAAAATCCGATCGTGTTTACGAGGCTTAAGTCTAGATGTGGTCCTTACCAATGTGCAAACACATCAAACGGCTAAATGTTCTTTAACATGACACTTCTGTGTGAGTGTTCAGAATTAGGACTTATGGAAAATCACAACAGAGCAGAGTGAGATGGTGCCGAAAGGGGGTACAGAGGGGACAGAATGAGGTGGTATGGAAAAGGAAATGTAGAGGTCACCATAAAGGTCATGTATGATAAGGAATGTACAGCAGTGTACAAAATTAGGTACTGTGAAATCAGGAAGATATAGCACCGCATACAGATAAAGTGATGTAGAATGAGGGATGTACAGCAGAGCACAGAGAGAAGTGACTATTTGGAATAGGGAATGTACAGCACACAGTACAGAATGAGGCAGTGTGGAAATAGTAATGTACAGCACGGCATACAAAATTAGGTTGTGTGGAATAAGAAATGCACCCTTATTTTCCAATCTGTTTACATCCATACTACAGAATAACTGCTTGTACCCTACCATCCTAGTGGCATATTGGTAAAAGACCATTCGCTGGCTTTTACAGAATCAGACCTTGCCAAACCAGTGAAGTATTGCTCCATCAATGGAGAGCAAGATTCTGCAATGGTCAGTGACCTAGAGATGCTGTAAAAACAGATGAGAAGGCACTTGGTGATCCCTTCAATGAAAAGTTGCCACCAGTGATGCAATGCCTAGTATATCTAGGCTTTAAAGCATATCTAAACCCAAAAGCATAAATGGAAATGATTGCAGTTTACCAGTCCTTAAAGTGGAACTCCAGTAAGTACAGCACTTTTAAAACTATGCTAATTTATATGGGAGGTTAAGCCTAGCAAGTGTATGCATCTTTTTATTTTTTATTTACGTTTTTACTAAGCTTGGGACTACAGATATTACTATACTTCTTGTGCTCTGATAGGACAGATGCGCTCTGTGCTATACAGGAGATGCTCTGCTTGCCAGTCATCCATTGCCCATTCATAGAATACTTTTAATGGTTTTTCATAATACAAAGCCTTACATGACTAAGCAAAAGTGAAGGAGGTGCAGGAAAAGCAGTTACAAACAACTTTGCAGCTGCTGTATCAGGGACCCAAAGATCCAGTGCAGCAGCGCTGGAAGTATAGCTATAAACTATACTCCCAGTGCTCAGTAAAAATGTAAATAAAAGTGATAGGTCTACACGGTGATACACTTTGATGGATGTATTCAAATAAAAGCCAGCAGATATTTTAAAAGTGCTGCAGTTCCTGGAGTACTGCTTTAAATGTGGTGGATGCATATTTTTTTTTCAGTCTTGTTTTCCTTGATCTGATCAGTAAGTCTGTTTTTTTTTTTTTTCTAACTTATTATAACAGACCAAGCTGTCCTGCAAAAGTGGAAGTTGGAGGGTTGAAACAAACCATTTTACATTGACAGATGTATGTAAAACCTGTGTCCCCCCAAAAAATAATGTTGTAAGTGCTTAAAAAAGGATAATTAGAGTTTGGCTTAAATTTGTTAGTAAAATCTGTCTAAATTTGCTAGTGAATCTAATGCCGCGTACACACGACCGACTTTACGGCAGACTTTGCCCGGCGGACTTTTCGAGTGACTTTATGACAGACTTTCTGAGTGGACGGACTTGCCTACACACAATCCACCAAAGTCCCTTGAATTCGTACGTGATGACGTACGACCGGACTAAAACAAGGAAGTTGATAGCCAGTAGCCAATAGCTGCCCTAGCGTGGCTTTTTGTCTGTCGAACTAGCATACAGACGAGCGGACTTTTCAACCGGACTCGAGTTCAACGGATAGATTTAAAACATGTTTTAAATCTAAGTCCGTCCAACTTTTGAGCAAACAAAGTCCGCTGGAGCCCACACACGATCGAATTGTCCGACGAAATCCCGTCCGCCGGGCAAAGTCTGCCGTAAAGTCCGCTCGTGTGTACGCGGCATAACACTACCCTCTCCACAAGTTCTCAGTGCTGCTGTCCATGGGTGGCTCCATTGCTCCTCCATAAATTAGTAAAACAGGAAGCGTGTTACTGGCAGGGTTGTCAGAGGAAAAGAAAGTAAGTGTATTAAAAAGAAACAAATGCAAACAGCTGCAATGTATTACATTTTTGTTTTTGGGTTTACGCTATGTGAAAAAAGTTCCATACAGATGGAAAACATGAGTTAAAACATAAGAAATATCTTATAATCAGCTAAGTTTAAAATCACGTGGCATAATATGCTAAAATGTGTTAGTCTCTGTGGCTATTTACATTTCTAGTACTTTTTTAAACACCCTTAAATTAAAATGCATTTGAAAAAATCTTGCCTGCTGTTCAGTATTACAGCTTCACTCCCCCTTCCTCATACTGTAGATGTGCAGCACAACTTAAAGGAAAAGCCACTGTGGTCCAGGACGTGACATTACTGACTAAATTCAGAAGGATGTCCAATGGTGCTTCTGTCCAGTAAGTGCTTACGCTTGCAGAAAACTTACAGCAGCAGCCACCTGTCACTGTCAATACATTCAGAGGTGATCAGCAGCACCTAGGACACCCCACCCCTTTGTATATACCTGTCATTTGGCGGGAATGAAGTGACGGGAGCTACCAGGTGTCTGTGATCGGTGGGTTTTTTGGAGGGTTGGTGGGAGTTAGGCATTGTGATTGATGTGGATCTACTACATTGGATATACAGTATTTCACAAAAGTGAGTACACCCCTCACATTTTTGTAAATATTTTATTATATCTTTTCCTGTGACAACACTTAAGAAATTACACTTTGCTACAATGTAAAGTAGTGAGTGTACAGCTTGTATAACAGTGTAAATTTGGTGTCCTCTCAAAATAACTCAACACACAGCCATTAATGTCTAAACCGCTTGGCCAGTCCATCACCTTTACCCTCAGCTTCTTTAGCAAGGCAGTGGTCATCTTGGATGTGTGTTTGGGGTCATTATCATGTTGGAATACTGCCCTGCGGCCCAGTCTCCGAAGGGTGGGGATCAGGCTCTGCTTCAGTATGTCACAGTACAGTTGGCATTCATGGTTCCCTCAGTTAACTGGAGCTCCCCAGTGCCGGTAGCACTCATGCAGTCCCAGACCATGACACTCCCACCACCATGCTTGACTGTAGGCAAGACACACTTATCTTTGTACTCCTCACTTTGTTGCTGCCACACACGCTTGAGACCATCTAAACCATGGTTCTCAAACTGGCGGCCCTCCAGCTGTTGCAGAACTACAATTCCCATGAGGCTTTGCAAGGCTGAAAGTTACAAGCATGGGCGGAGGCATTATGGGACTTGTAGTTCCGCAACAGCTGGAGGGCCGCCAGTTTGAGACCCCTGATCTAACCAATCAAGTTTATCTCGGTCTCATCAGACCACATGACATGGTTCCAGTAATCCTTGTTCTTAGTCTGCTTGTCTTCAGCAAATTGTTTGCGGGCTTTCTTGTGCATCCTCTGTAGAAGAGGCTTCCTTCTGGGATGACAGCCATGCAGACCAATTTGATGCAGTGTGCAGTGTATGGTCAGAGCACTGACAGGCTGACCCCCTACCCCTTAAACCTCTGCAGCAATGCTGGCAGCACTCATACTTCTATTTCCCAAAGACAACCTCTGGATATGATGCTGAGCATGTGCACTCAACTTCTCTGGATGTCCGAGGCCTGTTCTGAGTGCAACCTGTCCTGTTAAACTGCTGTATGGTCTTGGCCACTGTGCTGCAGCTCAGTTTCGGGGTCTTGGCAGTCTTCGTATAGCCTAGACTGGGCATCACTAAATGGGGTTCAGCCTGTCAGTGCTCAGACCATACACACGCACGCTGCATCAAATTGGTCTGCATGGCTGTCATCCCAGAAGGAAGGAAGCCTCTTTTAAAGATGATGCACAAGAAAGCCTGCAAACAATTTGCTGAAGACAAGTGGACTGAGGACATGGATTACTGGAACCATGTCCTGTGGTCTGATGAAACCAAAATAAACTTATTTGGTTCAGATGGTGTCAAGCGTGTGTGGCGGCAACCAGGTGAGGGGTACAAAGACAAGTGTGTCTTGCCTACAGTCAAGCATGGTGGTGGAAGTGTCATGGTCTGGGGCTGCATGAGTGCTGCCGGCACTGGGGAGCTACAGTTCATTGAGGGAACCATGAATGCAATCATGTACTGTGACATACTGAAGCAGAGCATGATCCCCTCCTTTTGAAGACTGGGCTGCAGGGCAGTATTCCAACATGATAACGACCCTAAACACCTCCAAGACAACCACTGCCTTGCTAAAGAAGCTGAGGGTAAAGGTGATGGACTGGCCAAGCATGTCTCCAGACCTAAACCCTATTGAACATCTGTGGGGCATCCTCAAACGGAAGGTGGAGGAGCTCAAGGTCTCTAACATCCACCAGCTCTGTGATGTCATCATGGAGGGATGGACAATGACTCCAATGACAACCTGTGAAGCTCTGGTGAACTCCATGCCCAAGAGGCTTAAGGCAGTGCTGGAAAATAATGGCAACCACACAAAATATTGACACTTAGGGCCCAATTTGGACATTCTCACTTAGAGGTGTACTTACTTTTGTTGCAATGCGGTTTAGACGTTAATGGCTGTGTTTTGAGTTATTTTGGAGGGGACAGCAAATTTACACCATTATACAAGCTGTACACTCACTACTTTACATTGTAGCAAAGTGTCATTTCTTCAGTGTTGTCACAGGAAAAGATATAATAAAATATTTACAAAAATGTGAGGGGTGTATTCACTTTTGTGAGATACTGTGTGTATATATATATATATATATATATATATATATATATATATATATATATATATATATATATATATATATATATTTAAATAACTTATCAAAATCTATCTCTGTTATTCACACTTAACATTTTTTTTGGTGAAAGAACCCCAACAACCATGGGCCAGGGTTGTGGGGAAGAGACTCTTGTCCTCATCGACATAAGCAAAGTATCTCCTCATGTTTGGGGAATGTGGCTTGGTATGGTTCAGGAAGAATGGAGGGAGGTGGAGGTAGGCTTGCCCTCTCCTGGGCTGCATGCTCGGATAAGGGTCTGGTATGAATTTTTTTTAAATTTATTTTTGCCTAGCATTCCCCTTTAAAATTCATACCAACTTGAAGGGTTTTATTGAACTATCTTTTGCTTACATGGCCATGGATTGTAGTAATACTGCTATAAGAAAAAGAAAAAAATGGAGCCAATTATTACATATACAGTCAGGTCCATAACTATTGGGACATTGACACAATTCTAAACGTTTTGGCTCTATACACCACCACAATGGATTTTAAAAAGAAAGAACAAGGTGTGCTTTAACTGCAGACTTTCATCTTTAATTTGAGGGTATTTACATCCAAATCAGGTGAACAGTGTAGGAATTACAACAGTTTGTATATGTGCCTCCCACTTTTTAAGGGACCAAAAGTAATGGGACAGATCATCCATCAAACTTTCACTTTTTAAAACTTGGTTGCAAATCCTTTGCAGTCAATTACAGCCTGAAGTCTGAAATGCATAGACATCACCAGGCGCTGGGTTTCATCCCTGGTGATGCTCTGCCAGGCCTCTACTTCAACTTTCTTCAGTTCCTGCTTGTTCTTGGGGCATTTTCCCTTCAGTTTTGTCTTCAGTAAGTGAAATGCATGCTTAATCAGATTCAGGTCAGGTGATTGACTTGGCCATTGCATAACATTCCACTTCCTTCCCTTAAAAAACTCTTTGGTTGCTTTCGCAGTATGCTTCGGGTCATTGTCCATCTGCACTGTGAAGAGCCGTCCAATCAGTTCTGAAGCATCTTGCTGAATATGAGCAGATAATATTGCCTGAAACACTTCAGAATTCCTCCTGCTGCTTTTGTCAGCAGTCACATCATCAATAAATACAAGAGAACCAGTTCCATTGGCAGCCATACATGCCCACGTCATGACACTACCACCACCATGCTTCACTGGTGAGGTGGTATGTTTTTTGCTCTTCTCTCCCCATCACTCTGGTACAAGTTGATATTGGTCTTATCTGTCCATAGGATGTTGTTCCAGAACTGTGAAGGCTTTTTTAGATGTTGTTTGGCAAACTCTAATCTGGCCTTCCTGTTTTTGAGGCTCACCAATGGTTTACATCTTGTGGGGAACCCTCTGTATTCACTCTGGTGAAGTCTTCTCTTGATTGTTGACTTTGTCACACATACACTTACCTCCTGGAGAGTGTTCTTGATCTGGCCAACTGTTGTGAAGGGTGATTTCTTCACCAGGGAAAGAATTCTTCGGTCGTCCACCACAGTTGTTTTCCATGGTCTTCCGGGCTTTTGGTGTTGCTGAGCTCACCGGTGCGTTCTTTCTTTTTAAGGATGTTCCAAACAGTTGATTTGGCCACACCTAATGTTTTTGCTATCTCTCTGATGGGTTTGTTTTGTTTTTTCAGCCTAATGATGGCTTGCTTCACTGATAGTGACAGCACTTTGGATCTCATATTGAGAGTTGACAGCAACAGATTCCAAATGCAAATAGCACACTTGAAATGAACTCTGGACCTTTTATCTGCCCCTTGTAAATGGGATAATGATGGAATAACACACACCTGACAATGGAAGAGCTGAGCAGCCAATTGTCCCATTACTTTTGGTCCCTTAAAAAGTGGGAGGCACATATACAAACTGTTGTAATTCCTACACCGTTCACCTGATTTGGATGGAAATACCCTCAAATTAAATCTGAGAGTCTGCAGTTAAAGCACATCTTGTTCGTTTCATTTCAAAATTTCAAAACCATTATGGTGGTGTATAGCGTTAAAAGATTAGAATTGTGTCGATGTCCCAATATTTATGGACCTGCCTGTATATATATGTTGTCTATGCGCACAAGGTTCCGCTATGTTAGATGATGCTCCCACTGAACAGGTAAATGTTCAAGCATTCATCCAAATGCCTGAACTGCTAAAGTTTGGTCGGAACTTGTGGACCAAACCATAAACTCACTGATAATCTGAAGCACTTTGCACCTCTTGACCCTAGCAACAGATTCTCTTTAAACCCTTTCCCCACTTTTTCTAACAATTACTCCGCATGCTGATTTGAAATAATTTTGCATTCATTAAACAATCATTTTTCTGATTATACTGTTTTTTTCACCGCCTGGCTGAGTGAGGCACTGGTGATGTTACACAGGCCTCACAGCTGCATCCTGCATCTAAAGATTGCATTTCATTTTAAAGGTTGCTGATGTACTACGGCATTTTCCAGCTACCCCTGTGTTCCTAAACCTAAAGTGAAGCCAGGATTGTATCTGATTATATGTAAGCAGAAAAACATTTTTCACATAAACCATATTCCCACATTCAGCGTGAAATGAAGGTCTACACCCTGATAATAAGCCTTTCCTCTGTTGGGAAACACTGGAAGATGTTCAAGTCATTTTGGGAAGGTTAGACAGATATTTACTTTTCTCAGTTCCCATCAGGGTTGTAACTTGTCAGATATTAATGCACATGACCAGAGCAGAGTAGAAGTATCAGCTTGTGTTTCAACATGTTTTGTTTCTGGCATCCTCTGTCAATTTCCTTTCCTTCCCCACCCAAACCATGAATAGACAGAGTAGGATCTTCCTCTGCAGGGTCATGTTAGAAGATAAGAGCACTATTGTCATGTGAAATACTGGATGATCTTCAGACCTGAGATGATATCAACTGCTAAAAAGAAAAAGTGGAAAAGACACATTGCCAAGCCATTTTGTATGGGAAAGATGAAATCTGTACTGACGGCACACTGGAATAAATAGTGTAGCATTCATCCTTCGTTGGTAGTATTACAATCTTGTTTTTACATTTTTTTTGTTATTACTCTTGTTCAATATTAATAACTTGAATTATTGAGCCTTTTTCTTTCCAAGTCCCCATGAGTTCCAGAGCATTTTTTTCAGTTTGGTGATGTCTCAGTTCTGCACATTATACAGTTTAGCATTTGTTGTCCACCTGTGCTTCAGGATAGATGGGGCTTTTTATTGAGAATAAATAGTAAAAATTTGAAAAAATGCATTTTACTCTATTACTATAACATTTGCACACACCCATATATTTACCTGAAAATATAGCCAACAAGGTCTGCTGATTAAAATGATATTACACAAGCATGACTTTTATGTAGCTTAGGGGAATGGCTCAAACTGAATGGATGCTTTTTACTTTAGAAAAGCTTTATCCCTGTCCAATGCTACATTGCGACACATGCAGGGAAAAATGATGAGATTTATATGGTTAAGATTAAATTGGGTTGACAAGGGCACAAATTGGCATGAGCATTTGGCACATGTGCAATAAACCCAAATACAAGCCAAGTCATCCAATATTATTGTTGTTGTTGAGATCTGGAAACTAATCATCTAGGGAGGGGATTTTTACATTTATATACACTGTGTGTGTGTGTGTGTGTATATATATATATATATATATATATATATATATATATATATATATATATATAATTTTTTTTTTTAGTTTTTTACTTTTTTTACTTTATTTTCTTGAGGGGAGGGCGGGCTAGATCTAGTCAGTGGAGACCAGATCTAGGCCCCACATACAGCTCTACAGCAACAGATCTCTTCAAATAGATCACTATAGCAGTAAGCTACCACATTAAAAATGCATTACAATTAAAAGCACAGGTACAGACATAAAGTAAACATAGTGTGAATGATTCCTGTTATGATTACTTAAAGACAAGACAAGACCTTCTGTATCAATCAACTTAGTAGAAGTTTTTCAGCGTGTATAATATTTATTATACTAAAAGGGTAACTCTACGTTCGTGGGGGAAAAAAAATAACAAAGAAAAAATAATATAGCACATATAATTGCGACACTAATCATATTATAATTGAATGTCATTAAAAATGACCTTTCCTTTTCAATCTGCAGCCACTGTAATTTTCTGAGAATGCAGTGCAATAGGCTACATGGAGTTGTCCTGTACACAGGGTGTGTACTGACCACTCCCCAGAAACATCATTTCCTGCTTGTGTGATTGGATCACCATTTTTCCCAGAAGTCTGCCTAAGATATGTCAGATTTCAGGCATCCCCTGCAACATAAATGTAATTTTTGGAGAGATACTTTCAATAGGAACACGTCTAAAGGGATGCTGGCCCAGCAGATTTCCTCATTAGTGCCCTGCAGCTGCACACCTGACAGATAATTATGAAACCACTCCTATTAGACCCACTCAGTACAAACCCTTCAACCTCAAACCCTTCCTACCAGGTTTCGTTACAGGAGGCTATGATAAGGAACTTTGAACTTATTATTTTCCTTTTCCCCCCTCTCCCCTTCTACCCATTAATTTTTTTCTCTTTTACTTTTTCTCCTCTTTTCTCCCTTTTTGTTTTTTCTTTTACTTTATCAGTCATATTTGGTGTATTGGCCCATTTCATTGTCCTTTTAAATATTATACACTTTACATATTAATATTATCATTATGTTTTGTTAATATGGTTCTCCTTATTTTTTTTTCAAATCATATGTGTTTCTCTTGTTGTTTACAGATTTTGTTCTTAATTTTCCAAGAACGACATTGCTATCTACAGAAGTTTATCCCACGTCCCTTCAGTCTACGTTGGTAAACCCCCAAAATATATGTAATAAATTAAACACACTCTCTCTCAAAGTTTGGATGGCATTGAGCTTTGGCCTGCTGGGGTTTTGTTTTTCTCTCCCCTTTCCCCTTGGCGGTGTGGCTCTTTGGCGCTCCCCGACACGGGGGGTCCTCCGCTCCTTCCAAGTTGGAGACGGAGGCATTATTTTGCGGCACCTGGGCACATGCGCCCTACTGAGTGTCCCGCACCTGCGCACTTGGCCCTTTCCATCTGTGCTCTCAGTTGCTGCCCACCCTCTGTGTCGGTGGCCTGCGTCAACGTCTGACGTCATTGACGCGGTGATGCCGGACGTCGCTCCAGCCGGGAAACCGCGATTGGATGATGCTTCTCTCACACAGGTGTGCTTTCCATGTAGGTGCCTGGAGTTCTAATTAATAGATTTATCATTGGGGCTTATTCCGTTCCCTGTTGTCAGGAACACCCAGCATGCGGGATTGGCTGCTCTTTATTTACCACTCCCATTGCTCTGACTATTTAATTCAGGTAAGCATAACATATCTTTGCTGCACAGCCGAGATGAGCCTCGCTCCCGCATGGTCTTCAGAGGATTGTCTAGAAAAGGTCTGTAACTAACTCTCTTTCTTATATCTATATGGGGGTTTTTCTTCCCTGCAACTACATCTATACTCCCCAATCTATTTGGCTATTTGTATGGCTTTTCCAACTGCCCACCACTTAAGAGAGATCCCTTTTTTCCTCCTTTCCCTGCCCCTTTGCATACTCTACTTTTGGTCTACATCCATATGCATACATACTTATGGTATATATGTATACTGTTTTGCCCTGTTTGGCAGTTCTTGTGAGCTCTGACTTGCCGCTCCGCTCAGTGGTACTAGGTTGGCCCCAGTCGCAGGCAAAGTTCGATTTCATACCTTAATCTACCTCCTTTGAAGAGTTCAGTGAGCTTTAACCCATTACCTTTGAATGGCATTCCAGCTCAGTGGACCTACGGACGTGGGAATCCATCTTTTTACATCATTGCTGTGCACCATTGTTACTATAGAGGAACACATGCTGTGTGAGTACCAATCTATATAGCATACACTCCAGTGTATTTCTGCCTTTTTGAAATTACTTTTTTCTTATTTTTGCAAAACTGATTCTTATATATATAGATGTAATGTTTATCCATTTATTTATATGTATGTATATGTCTTTTTCTGATAGAAATGCAACAGCCTGCTTTATCTGAACCCACAGTATCATAAAAAGAAATGAATCATTTTGTGTTTTCCGAAACATGTAGGGTTTGTGTTGCAGCTACAATTTGTCTTTGATCTTTTGGTCCGTCAGAACCTGTGTTTGCTGCAGCACTTAGCAGCTGTATTTCGACACCATTGTTCCTATTCTATATATGTTTTTAGATGTTTAGATGTTAGTATTTTTTTGTACATTGAATAAAATTTATATTTTTAGATATTTTTTTTGTATTTATAATCTATTGATCCTGTGGTGGTTCCCTGTCCATAATAGCCCCTTGGGACATCTCTTTTTCACTCAGTACAGAGGCACAGACAAAAACACAAGGATTACTTCAGCATAACAAAAGGTAGGAATCTGCAACAACGGTTGTTATAATCCTTGCAATGTACATAGATCACCCAGAGGGGAATGTTTTTTTCTCAACAAAAGTGAAGTTACGCTTTAAGTATGTGTACTACATTGTGCTATGATAATGTGTGTTAATATTCTAAAAGTTTGTACATGTCTTGTAAAAAAAAGTAGCACGGACAGTACTCAATTTTCTCTGTCACAATTGCACTAATACGGCTACAATCATATCAAGTACATATCTTGTATTAAACATTAAACTCAGATAATTCAAAATATGGAAAGATAGGGAGGGGTACCATTACAAAAAGGTATTCTGCCAGGTGGAATAGTTTGATTCGCAATGGAGCTATGCTGGCTGCAGCTGTTGGTCTTGGCTGGGAAACGGACTGTACAGTGTCCAAGACAATGAGCCAGACTAATGCCCCGTACACACGATAGGATTTTCTGATGGAAAATGTGTGATAGGACCTTGTTGTCGGAAATTCCGACCGTGTGTAGGCTCCATCACACATTTTCCATAGGAATTTCCGACACACAAAGTTTGAGAGCAGGCTATAAAATTTTCTGACAACAAAATCCGTTGTCGGAAATTCTGATCGTGTGTACACAAATCCGACGGACAAAGTGCCACGCATGCTCAGAATAAATTAAGAGACGAAAGCTATTGGCTACTGCCCCGTTTATAGTCCTGACGTACGTGTTTTACGTCACCGCGTTCAGAACGATCGGATTTTCTGACAACTTTGTGCGATCGTGTGTTTGCAAAACAAGTTTGAGCTAACATCCGTCGGAAAAAATCCTAGGATTTTGTTGTCGGAATGTCCGATCAATGTCCAACCGTGTGTACAGGGCATAACAGATATACCAGGTTCAGGTCAGGGTTGAACTTGCGGTTTCCATCTCCATTCTGTTAAAAAAAAAAGTCAAGCTATTGACGTCACCCATGGCTATCTTTCGGGTCAATCTGGATTGTGTTTTACCAAGCGCTTGGTTATGCACTTTTGAAAAAGTGCCATTTTTGTAAGTGTGCTTTTTTAAAGTGATTGTAAAGTCTTGTTTTAAAAAAAAATAAAAATAATAAGAAACAAGTTATACTTACCTGCTCTGAGAAGTGGTTTTGCACAGGGCAGCCCAGATCCTCCTCTTCTCGGGTCCCTCTTCGTTGCTCCTAGCCCCTCCCTCTTGTTGAGTGCTCCCACAGCAAGCAGCTTGCTATGGGGCACCAGTTCTGCCTCGCCCCTCTTTTTCCTGATTGGCTAACTGACTTTGACCACAGCAGGAGCCAATGGCACCCCTGCTGTGTGTCAGCCAATCAGGAGGGAGAGTCCCAGACGGCCGAGGGACTGGTGGACATTGCAGGGTCGGGATGGGGCTCAGGTACGTATTAGGGGTGCTGGGGCGGCTGCTGGCCACAGCAGGTTTTTCATCTTATCTGCATTATGATAAAAAAAAAAACATTCTGCCTTTACAATAACTTTAACTTCTTTTTAGTATAATAAATAAAGCAGAGTACACTATTTGTCCCTTTCTTGATTTTTTATGTACACTTGATGCATCTAAGGTGTCTGAGGATTGCTCAGCCTGGAACAGTGGTGTTATCATCCTTAAGCATCGTACACACGATCGGATTTTCCGCAGACAAAGCCTTCGACTTTTGTCCGAAGGACGTTAGCCAAAAACTTGTCTTGCATACAAATGACAAGCAATTGTCGGCCAACACACACGAACGTAGTGACGTACTAGATGTCATGCGCCACCCTTTGGGCTCCTCCTGCTAATTTTGTGTTAGTAGAAGTTTGGTGAGTGTTGATTTGTGCTTTTCATTTCTCGCTTTTCATTTAGTTTCTGAACGGCCGTTCGTCAACCAGACATGTTGGAGTTATTGCTTTGACCCAATCCAGTCCAGTCCAGGAACAGGAGGAGGAGGATTTATTGGACCAACAATTGGTTGCTTTATTATTCGTGACTAATTATGTCATATGCCTTTGCTGCGGGAGCTCCAGGAGAATAATCCGGAAGATTTGGGGAATTATCTCCGGAAGACTCCGGACGACATACCCCTGCTTTCACCAACTCTTGGCATTGTTGACCCCTTATATTAAGAAGCAGGACACATGCATGAGGCTTTTATTTTATTTTTTGGTTGAATAATGATTTGATTTGGTATATTTTCTATATTTTTGGATGCATAGAATGCACTTTTTGGTTAAGTTCTATTGGCAGATAGCATGTCTAATTTTATTTGTTTTCTTTTTTTAATGCACAATAAAAAAATTGTGGAGAATAATACTTGGCTATGTGTTTTACTTCAAATGACAGTTTGGGAGTAGGCAGTTACATTTTAAAAAATACAGTGTAAAATTAACAAGGGACACCAACATAGTTGTATCTTTGATCTTAAAAACTATGGGATAATGGTGTTGTGGTAACTTGCCCAAAAAAAAAAAAAAAAAAAAGCATAATAATATTATTCTTGATATCACTAGAAAATGAAAGCCTTTTAAATACGTTTGGCAGAACTCCGTCAGTATCACCAGCAAAGCAGCTTCAATATTATCCCATTAAAAAAGAAGAGAATGTGTGCTGCATTTTCGAGATTTCATCATTTTCCACGTCACGAATGTTAATTCTCCATTACGAACGTTAGTTTACAAGACCGACCGCTTCTGGCTCGTCCTTGCTTCCGAGCATGCTTGTTTGTACTTTGGACTTTTGTTTGACGGACTTGTGTATGCACAATCGGAAAACTTGACAACAGACATTTGTCCACGGAAAATTTATAATCCTGCCATCCAACATTTGTCTGCGGAAAATCCGATAACAATTGTCTGATGGAGCTTACAAACGGTCGGATTCTCCGCCAACAGTCTGTCATCACACAATTCCCGTCGGAAAATCCAATCGTGTGTACGAGGCTTAAGTGTTAACCTTAACAGGGAAAGCGTGTTATGCCCAACCTGGTTAATTCAGGGGTCATATTCATAAGGTGAGCAGCCACGATTGCTTTTGGTGATGTGACTGAGCATTGTATACACCTAAATGATGACTATGACACGATTTTAACTCATTGGTCTATTTCCATCTCTGCATAAGATTAGTTTTACATGAACTTTATATGAATTTTTATAATTTTGTTTATTTATTACGCTACACCTTTATGATATGAAGATCTTTTTTTTTACTGACTTAGTCCCCTGTCACGCTAGCGATCTGTCACCAGCCAGAATTCTACAGCCTCAGGATTACTAGAGCGGACACATCCCTCACACCATTGCCCCTTTTACTTTTCTATTCATATAACCAAGGTTTCATGCATTGTAATGAAATTTTACCACAACAGGAATGAGGCTATGTGGCCTTTCCATCAATCACATCCTACAGTCAGGGGCGTAACTAGAAATCACAGGGCCCATAGCAAAATGTTGTATGCCCCCCCCCCCCCCAAATAGCAAAACAGTGCAAAACAGATGACAGTCTCCCACTCCCTTTCTATCTCCTGTCCAGAGTCCAGAGCCTCCTTATGTGCCGAAAATGATGTCCCTTCACAGGCGCGCTCGAGCGTTCTGCCCCGCCCACTCTACTCTCTGCTCCTGTCTCCTGCTGTATGCGGCTGCGTGTGTCAGGACACGGCTGGACTAGCAGGGCCCGGGAGGCTTAACAGTAAACTTACATTCCTCATCTTTACCGGGCCCCAGGGGCGTACCTAGAGCATTTGGCACCCGGGGCGGATCCTATATCTGGCACCCCCCAACTTTAAAATGTAAAAACACCCCACTGTGCCCCCTGCGTACTACTTTGTACCCCATCGCCACAACTGGACCCCTTTATATTACACAGCCCCCCGCACCTCTGGACCCCTTTACATTACACAGCACCCTGCACCTCTGGACCCCTTTACATTACACAACCCCCTGAACATCTGGACCCCTTTACATTACACAACCCCCTGTACCACTGGGCCCCTTTACATTACACAAACCACTGGACCCCTTTACATTACACAACCCCCTACACCTCTGGACCCCTTTACATTACACAACCCCCTGCACCACTGGACCCCTTTACATTACACAGCACCCTGCATCTCTGGACCCCTTTACATTACACAACCCCCTGCACCCCTTTACATTACAGAACCCCCTGCACCTCTGGACCCCTTTACATTACACAACCCCCTGCACCACTGGACCCTTTTACATTACACAGCACCCTGCACCTCTGGACCCCTTTACATTACACAACCCCCTGCACCACTGGACCCTTTTACATTACACAGCACCCTGCACCTCTGGACCCCTTTACATTACACAACCCCCTGCACATCTGGACCCCTTTACATTACACAACCCCCTGCACATCTGGACCCCTTTACATTACACAACCCCCTGCACATCTGGACCCCTTTATATTACACAACCCCTTGCACATCTGGACCCCTTTACATTAGACAGCACCCTGCACCCTGAAGCCTTTGGGTTCACACTGGTGTCTTGGAGTTAGTTGCAATGGTGGGGTATACACAGTTTTTCTGCATTTTATCCCCATTTTTAGCTGCAGTCCCACAGTCTTCTATTAGTTTGTATAATGTTACTGTGTTTTCTGAAAGCACACCAAAGTTGCAGTATAGAGGACATTTGGTCGCTTTCAGAAAATGTTGCAAAAATGTGTAACCTAATAGAAGTCTGTGGGACTGTAGTGAAAATGGAGGTAAATGCAGGAAAACTGTGTATACACCTGTACTGCAACTGAACCACAGTGCATCAGTGTGAACCCACTTGAGTCCTGGTTCACATATATGCGATACAGAAATCAGCGCAATTCTACTGCGGATTCCTGCATTGCAGGTCGCTTGCCGGCAATCACACTGCCCTTTGCAAACTGCTACGGGTGTCAATGTAAAGTTAATGACATCCCCAGATCAGTTTGCAGATCGCAGTGCGAACTGTAAAATGGTGCAGGAATGGGATCACATAGGTGTGAACACCCATGTGATCTGATTCCAGTGCAGACCAAAAAAAGGGTCCTGCACCATTTTGGAGCGAATACAATGTGATTTCAGCCACACAGTTTGTATGGCTGAACTTGCATTGCACAGACATCGCATGTGATTTGCACAGCAATGCGGTGCGAATCACATGCAATGTCTGTGATCGCACTAGTGAAAACCCTGGCTAAAGAAACATGGTGTGGCCATCTATTAGTATGGGCTGGTTAAAAGAAAATGCTTTGGATAGAGTTAATTCTGCTGGAGGACAACAGAGGAAAGAGGGGGAGAGAAAGAGATTTGGGAGAGAGAGAGGGCAGAATCTGGACACTGACAGTGCTGCTAACTCACTTGGATGATCCCAGGATGCTCACACTAGCTTCTGTAGCTGTCGGCTACTTGTGTAAACGTTCCCGCCCCCACATTCCTTTCAGACACAGCACACAGGCTGCATGAGATTGGACGGACACAGGAACAGAGAGGAGGGAGGGGGCAGAGCCGATGCAGCCTCTTCCATTTCTGTGGAGGGGGGAGGAGTTGTACTTGCTGGGCTGTTAGAACGTAATGTAGAATGCACAGCAGTGTGTCAAGTACAGCCGACATCCCTATATTTATGCCCAATGGGTCAGTCCACCTGAGCTGGGATCTCCCTGCGCACATCGTCACTGCCGCTACCAAGCCTGCCCATTGTCACTGTTTCATACGCCGCCTGACATCCCCCCAGCGTGTGCCACCCGGTGCGGACCGCCCCCCCCCCCCAGTTAGTAGACCACTGCCGGGCCCCACTCGGCTGTGGGCCCCATAGCGCCCGCGTGGGTCGCTATGCCGGTAGTTCCGCCACTGCCTACAGTACATATGCTATACTTTTCTGTAGCCATAGGGAAAAAAAGTAAACATTTTGTAAAAACACCACATAATAGAAAATTAATGTTTTTGTCTACTAAGTTGGTCTTTTTTGTTGTTGTTGATTGATGGAAAATGATTTCATGGAAGTATAAATGTGGTTTAAAAGCCATTTTAATATTGCAGTGTTGTTCAGAACAAGTCTGTTTTCCAGTTAAGTCCTAACTCGTTGCCAAAAGATTATTTGCACCTGTTCTTACATAATTGCAGGGCCGGAATCGGCTGGAATAGATTTACCAGAAAAGATCATGATAGACTGAGTACATAATAAACTTTTGGCAGTCAGCCTCTGATATGCAGTAACAAAAAATGACTGGCATGGCATGAGATGTGTTTGTCACCTGTACACTTTGTAACCATAGGATTGATGTCACAACTAACTGAATATCACTAGGTTAATGTCCTGAAGAGTACTGACCTAGAGGTAAATGAGCCATCCGCTCTTGCTCTGCTGTGTTTGTAAAAAAGAAGAAGGTTTTCCTATTTTATAGAGGATATAGGTGGGTGGCAATAAAACTGTAATAAAATATGGAAACTGCTCAACAAGGTATAAAGGAGACTGCTGAAGAGAATACTAACAACTTTATAAGGATTTCTGAAAACATATCCACACTGGGGGTCTATGTATAAAACAATCTCTGGACAAATGTCACACACATTCGCCCAGCCTGCATGATTTTTTTCTGTATTTTCTCTAAAACTATTATTTTTTATAATGCCCAGTTCCACAAATGCAGTATTTTTTTCTGATCAAAGTACAGTAAAACCTTGGTTTGAAAACGTTTTGCAAGACAAGCAAAATTTTTAAATAAATTTTGACTTGATATACAAGCGATGTCTTGATATACAAGTAGTGTCATGTCACAACTGAGTATAAAAGAGAAGAGAGACACCTCTAAGTGTAGCAATATGGTTACATTTAATGAAGGTGCAACATATTGCTACACTTAGAGGAACCTCTCTTCTCTTTTATACTCTGTAGCTCCTGATGGATTTTGCTTCTAATCCCCTTGTGGAGGCTTCCATTTGTGGATGGACATTTTATGGTCACACAACCTGGTCACATTGCTATAATCTTTTTATATGGACTATAAACTGAAGGACCTATCAATTAATATTTGTGGAACAAATCATTTGAGTTTCCATTATTTCTAATGGGGAAATTTGCTTTGATATACAAGTTCTTAGGATTACAAGCGTGTTTCTGGAGCGAATTATGCTCGCAATCCAAGGTTTTACTGTATCAGAAAAATAACTGAAAATTTCCTATCAAATACTTACCGTAATTTTCCTTTCCTGATAGACTCCATGGCAGCATACATGTAGGTTAACCCCGCTTCCACTCCTCCCCTATAGGACCCCTCTCCCATAAATCTTTGCAAACAAAATCTGTTCTTGTAAATTCCGATCGTGTGTACACAATTCCAACGCACAAAGTTCCACGCATGCTCGGAATCAAGCAGAAGAGCCGCACTGGCTATTGAACTTCATTTTTCTCGGCTTGTCGTACGTGTTGTACGTCACCTCGTTCTTGACGTTCGGAATTTCCGACAAGATTTGTGTGACTGTGTGTATGCAAGACAAGTTTGAGCCAACATGGATTTTGTTGTCGGAAAATCCTAACATGTGTACAGGGCATTAGGCTTTTTATGCCAACGTGATAACCGGAAAAAGGCAAACTTGATAGGGGTGCCTCTAATGGAGACAGCCCTAGAACACTCCGCTCCAATTCCCGAGGGGGAGTTAAAAACAAGAGGGAGACTCCATTGGAAAACCTCCGCTTATTCCAAGGTCTGAGCCTAGCTGTTTCCTTGAAGAATTGTTGGACAGGAAACATGCCTAGATCGGAAAACACCTATGAAGGCAGATAAAGCTGACACTTGAACTCCGAGGGAGCTGACCGATAGAGCCAGAACTAAATCCGACTGGAGGAAGCCTAGAATAGCTAAAACTTCTAGATCACCACATGATCTGTCAGCAGCAGACATGTTTTGAACAACTTTGACCAGATACTTCCGTCAACTTTGTCTGCATTCATTTCTTCTAGTATTCAAGAGAGCAGAGATGACTCTGGAAGAGCAGCTGAGTACTTCCAATCACGAGAACCAGACCTTCAGACGCAACCGTGCTAGACATGGATGTAGAATTGTACTCAACGACAGAAGGCCTGGCCTGAGGAGAAGGTGAACTGGGTTCCAGAAGCTGAACTGTGCTAGCAAGGGGAACCATGACCTAATTGGCCAATAAGTCATCACTGCCAATAACACCACAACCTCCATTCGGAGTCTTCGTAAAAAACCCAAGGTTGACCAGGACTAGAAGAAATGCATAGGTCCTACCGCATTTCCAATGATCCATCAGGGCATCTGCACCTAAAAACCTCCACATGTAGAGACCATTTGTTTTGGACTCTGGAAAGAGAATCCGTTAGAATATTTTGGACTCTGGGAACATACGCCGCTGAGCTGTAGTCTTGATTCTTCTGAGCCCAAGACATAATTGGCTCCACTTCCTGTAATAGAGAACAGGCTCTGAGTCCCCAGACTGTCTTTTAACGTAGGAGACCGCTGTAGTGTTGACTAACCTAAGAGCACTGGCGCTCCCTTGTTATATGGTGAAAGGCCTGAAATCTGCTTCCTGGTTCCCACTGCTGGAGAAAACCCTTCCAGAAAGGCCGCCTTCTCCAGCTTCCACTTGGTCCTCAGATCCATAGACACCATAGTGCCAATCATTTTAGACACTGAAAGGCACGTAGGTGGGCAGAAGACCGGGCCAGGAGAATTCATATCTAAACCATCGAAATCCAAAGCCAAGGCAATGATCCAAAATGATATTGAACTGGGCCCCGAGGCCCACAAGAGACTGAGTGGGCTCTAGGTGTGTCCTTGCCAGAATCAGCAGCCAGCCCAATTTGAGGAGCATAGAAAGGACCTGGGCTCCAGCAGCTGCCCTCTGTCTTGGGACATTATGACTAGGACATGCACGTAACTAGGCAGGCATATGCTCCTTGTTTTGATAAAGACTAACAACCAATAAGACCCTGATGTTGAAAGCCTGAATTGCTGGAGCTGGAGATGGTCTTGACCTACAGTGAACTGAAGGAACTTTCGTAAGTCTTCTATAATGGGCACATGAAGGTAAGCATCTTAAGTCTATTGGAAACAAGCCAGTCACCTGGCTGAACCCCCTATGAAACAGGGACAATGTTTCCACCTTGAACTTCTCCGTTGAAAATTGCCTCAGGTATGCAAGGTCTAAAACCGGTCTCCGCAAGCTGTTCCTCTTCATGACCATAAGAGGGGAGCGGGCACCTGCCCTGAAATCTTTGGCATTCAGAGACTGGCACAGCAGCACTTTGCGACACCAGTGACTTACGTAAAGCATGAGTATATGCTTTCTTTACCTCAGCATGAGGCAAAATCCATGGAAATAAATTTAGAGAAGATGGAGGACCTCTGGTGGACAATGCATGTCCCGAAAGGACCACTTTGACATCCCAATTGTCTGAAGCTCAACTCAGTAGCTTCTTGGATTCCAAGTTCAAGCTTTAGCATACTTCTGAGGGGATATTAGGTCTCCTCACCAGCACTTCCTAAAATCCCGACCGGGTCTGTAAAAGTGTGCGACCCTCACACGCTTTGAACTTTGTTCTCTAGACTGTCCTCTTCTGGCCTAGCCAGTGCTGGTCCTGAGGTAGGACCTCAACTTGCCAAATGTGGCCCGGGTTACGGTGCTATCCAGCTTGCCAAAAGATGAAGCTCCCTAAAAGGGAATGCTACTTTACGCCAATTAGAGGCAGGAACAGCAGGCCCAGGCCCCAGCCATAGCACTCACTTTGCCGTAACTGACGAGAGCATAACACGTGCCACTATGTGGCTGATGTCATTTGGAGCCCTATCATAGAAATTGACACCAGCTCCAAAACTGAACTATAGAATTTCTGAAAATGCTCCTGTATACTTCGTCCACATTCTCCATACACATTTCCATCCTTTTCAATATGGCCACAAGTGCCCAGGCTGACTTTTGGGCTATTCACTGCATCTTCCAAGGAAGAGCGACATGCTTGCTTGCCTCATCCAGGCCTCAGCAATTTAGAGAGGCAGCCTTTAGATGCTTCACATCCTTATCTCTGAATGGATAGAGCTTGGCCATCTTACTCAGAAAGGAAGGATGTCTCGCAACCTTGCTCCACTTATCCAAAACATTGTCCACTAGTTCTGTTAAGAATGAGAATTTAGCACACTCTCTCTAACGGCTATGTCTCCAAGTTGTGCGATTCAGCGTGCGACCCTGATCTGACCCGAGTGCAGCTCCAATCCAACTTTACAGTGTCTGGATCAAAGTTGCAACAAAAGTCGCATCAAAGTAGCGCAGGACCCCCTCAAGTTGCTGCAAATCTAAGTTACATAGATTGGGTGCTATTGAACTCAATGGGCTGTGACCCGCCATGCGACCCCATGTGTCCAAAGTTACATGACAAGTCGCACTAGTGGAAACAGATCCTAGAGGTGCTTACAGAACTTCCCCTTGCTTTTCAGGAGACTCTACCTTGGTTGGGACTGTTCCAGTTCTTCCTGATCATCCTAGTGTGAGAACACGCCACAATGGCTGTTGGACTTGGTGTGTGGCTTGTATCCCACTCTTTAAGGGATTCTTGCACCACGTGCCTCACTAGGGATTCCATTTGCTGGAAAACACCCCCGCCTGTACTTATGCTCACACAGAGCTTGCCCTCTGGGACTGGAGTCCTGCATCCCCAGCAGGCTCCCTCCTTGGAGAAGCTGACATAGCGGTGGGGGCGTACAGGAGGATTCATATCTTCTGCTATGAAGGCTGGACCTTGATGGTGACCTATGACAAATACATCTGAAGAAAAATGTTGTGACCTAATGATGTCTTTATCATCTTGTGCCATGTATTGTCAACCTGACCTAGAAAGACTCACAAGAGCATAATAGGATAAGAATTCAAAAAGAATACCCAGGTCAGCAAGGAAAGGAAAGGGTTAAACCCACCCTCTCATACCTGCTACACCAGGGCTGGCCACACGGGGGGGAGGGGACAGTGATACATCCACAGTGTGACCCTGCAAAGGTGGTCGAATCATGGCAGAATCACACAGAGACAGCATACAAGGCTGTTAATGCAGACCATACCCTGTGATGATTGCACACATCACTTAGGGAAACTGCTGCAAGCTGCCTACAGAGAAATCCCTACATCAACAGTACTGACCGCCGATCGAATTTCTCCACTAAGGATGAGCTCTGGTGTGTTCACACACTCCACGTGCAGAGTCCGCCAGGAAGTCGGCACGGCGCTGCACTAATCACAGGCAGTGAGACATTTCCCCATCTCTGCAGCCGCACATCGGGAATGTGTCTCACTGCCTGTGATTAGCGCAGTGCCGTGCCGACTTCCTGGCGGGCTCTGCACGTGGAGTGTGAGAACAAGCCGGAGCTCATCCTTATTCTCCACTGAAATGATACCACAACTGCCCTCAGCACCCATGCGCTGGGCCCCTAGGTGCTGGGCCCCTAGGCAGAAGCAACCCAGAGACGCCTGGCCAAAAGAGAAAGCAGCGGCTTGGAACGCAAATGCGCTCCAGCTGCCATAGACTGGAAGACATTTGAGTCCGAGAAGAAACAGACAAACAGAAACACACAAACTGCTGCCATGGAATATGTAATATAAAAGTATACATCACTGCACACGGCAACTTCAATCCTGCTTCCACCATCAGACTGGGCCAGCTAGGTTGTTCACACCGGGCTTGGGGCAGATAGGGCCACCCGCTAACAGCTGGGCTATCTGGCCATTGCGCCGCTTGCCTGCCAATGGCCAGGCTTTAGCTCTACCAGCGCCTTCTTCGCTTGCCCACTCCATACCCTGCTAACAGCCAAGGCTTATCGGAGTATCACAACATCTCTTCCCAGTGCTCGCTGCCGGCCGGTGTTGAATACAGAGAGAAAAAACTTCAGGTAGACGAATAACCAAACTGGTCCTTAGGAGGAGGACAAAAAAGGAAAATGGCCGCTAGCCTGAAGCAAAGATTTATGGAAGAGGGGTCCTATAGAGGAGGAGTAGAAGCGGGGTTAACCCACATGTATGCTGCCATAGAGTCTGTCAGGAAAAATGCATTTTGGCCACTAGATGGAGCTGAAAATAATTGTACTAGAGAAAATACAGAGAAAAGTTCTGCAGGCTGGGTGAATTATTTTGACATCTATCCAACATATGTGTTAAAACTGGACCCCTAAGGGCCCCCTCACACCTATGTAGGTGTTTTTCAAGCATTATTTGATTTGCAGTGCACTGTGCGTAGCCACAGAAAAAAACATTTTTTTATGTGTTGTGTTGCATTGCACTGAGGGGCAGGTGCATTTGTTTGCATAGTGTATGTGTACATTCTGGTATGTCCATGTTTATGTGCATTATAATGTAGGTTAACACTTGCATCAACACATGCATATATACACTATATTAACAAAGGTATTGGGACACCTGCCTTTACACACACATGAACTTTAATGGCATCCCAGTCTTAGACCGTAGGATTCAATATTGAGTTGGCCCACCCTTTCCAGCTATAACAGCTTCAACTCCTCTGGGAATGCTGTACACAGGAGTGGGGCTATGGGAATGTTTGACCAATCTTCCAGAAATGCATTTGTGAGGTCAGGCACTGATGTTGAACACTCCTAAACCTTGTGGACAGCCTTCCTAGAAGAGTTAAAGCTGTTGTAGCTGCTAATGGTGGGCCAACTCAATATTGAACCCTACTGACTAAGTCTAGGATGCCATTAAAGTTCATGTGCGTGTAAAGGCAGGCGTCCCAATACTTTTGGTAATATAGTGTAGGTGTGAAAGGGTCCTAAGACATTTATCTATAGGTAATCAAAATTACTCATGAAAAACTTTTTTACGTAATTTCCTGTAAACGGTCGTTTTTAAACTGATGTGGCCCAGGACCTCAAACCAGTGAATCACATGCCCATCCTCTGGGATGGTGGATCAGCAAGCCCAGATCAAGATCAGCGTGTTGCTGACCCGTCACCCCAGAGCATCAGAGTGCATGAAGCTGGCGTCGGCAGTGGAGGGAGCAGGAGCTGCATAAACCGAAGCTTCCTCTGTAGCACTGGCTCCTGTCCCAGGTGGAGTGACACCAAGTGAATGTAGACTTTTCTAGCAGCCTGAAGAGTAATGCCAGGAGAAGCTGAAAGAGGAAAAGGTCAGTGTATTAAACATCACAACCACTACAGTTTTGCAATGCCCATATTAGCACTTATAAAAAGCATTATTATGCTACTTTCACACTAATTCGCAGGTGCAGCACAGGTCACCTCCAGTTTTCCTGCGGGTTAGCTGCACTGAGCCATAGACTTCTATTATATCCTGTGACTTTGGTGCATTTTCAAAAAGTGCACCACGCTCACAAGATGTATTTGAAGTCTATAACAAAGTGCAGCTAACCTGCAGGAAAGCCACAGGTGCACTGTGCTGCACCCGCGGTGTGTGTGAACATCAGTGTGAAAGTAGCATTATAGGGGGCTCAGGACAGTAAGGGTTTGTTACATTTGCAGTTTGGGGGCAGTAAAGTCCCAAAGTTCATTGTGGCCAGTTACCAAATTACTGAAGTGGCCCTCGCTCTTTAAAAGGTTGACCACCCCTCCCTTAGACCTTAGAGCCTATTCATGCCATTGTGCTGCTTTATGCCTTGGTACACTGCAGTGCCATCACTAGGAATGGCACCCCAATGCAACTCCACAACACACATGTGTTGCAGCAAATCACAAGGCACAATATTGCACTGACAAATGTCAGAACTGTAGGAGTCGCATGGGATACACTGATACCACAGCCAAAAAGCTGAATGAAGCTCAGACTGCAACCTGCAGTTTTGAATGCTGACGAATGTCGGGGGAGCTACAAAAACAGTTCTTATACTGTATTTGCTAAGGCTACTGGTGATCCTCTGCTATGGTGGAATTAGCAGACTAGAAGCTACTTTAGGTGCGATTTACAGTACAGATAGATGTCCATGGTGGCCCATGTTTGTTCTGCTTCTTTTATAAATCAGTCCAGCCAAACTTTTTTTTTTTGCAAACAATAGGGGAGAGTTAACATCTCTGTCCATTTTTATTTCTGTCGCTGACCCTATTGAGGAGATTTTTCTTCACGTTCTATCCCTCTGGAGCCAACACAAGAAAAGCTGTGTGCAGTTGTCACCAGGACAGGAAGACACAGATGACAATAAAAACACTGGCATAAGGTCCAACCATTCCTCACACTGCTAAATAGGAGATTTTGTTTTTGTCCATGTCTTCATTGGAGAGACTTCCCATAACTTCCTGTACACACAGGAAATGTGTGGAAAGAAGGATGCAATTGGCTTACCTGTTAAAAAAGGATGCCAATGGTAATCAAAAAATCTGACAGAGGCTTCAACCCTATCCCGCTGTTTTAAAAACAAAGCAAAACATTTTTTAAGGCAGTGAATAACTGTAAACTGTATTAACTACAAGATTTCAATGAACTGCATTTAGATTCCTATTGGTCACTTCTGATAATGTTACATATCGAGAAACTGCATTGCTCTGGAGCTCTCCCGGGTACATTGTGCACACCGTATGAGACTTGCATAAAGCAATGATGCCTTTGGTAATCATTGAAAACGGTGAAACAAATGAGATCTCTGGGACAGCCATATATTCCTCCGCTCAGTTTTGAGGGATGGGCCTATGTTATTTTTGGTATCAGATTCATTATGATATTATTATGGAAAGCCTGTAGCTACATAATTTGCTATTGAATATGCATTTTACTAATTAAAATAGTAATATATTATAATAATGGTGCGCTAATATCAACCTTTTAAAATTTGCACAGTGCCCTTAAACATATACACGTGTTAATAATGTAACAAAAAAATTGTGACTCGAATACCAAATAAGAATTATTATATATAATAAAATAAAAACAGGTGAAAGTCCTCTGTAGGTGAAATGAATGTGAATAAAAAATTAATCACCACCAACTAGAATGTAGTTCTTAGAACCCGCTCACCTTCCAAGCTAGGCACAAAATAGTCAATGGATTTCCACATACATGTAGTGATCAAATTGACATCAAAGTATGGTATTTTAGAGTGGAGTTTTTGCATTAAAGACCTTTCCGCTTCTCCGTAAATGCCTGATTAGAAAACCATTTTACTTCTCCATAAATGTTGGCTCTCAAAGAGAAGGGATAAACGACATTGCGCAATATTGCGTTAAAACTGTGCTCGGTGTTATATACCATAAATGAATAAACTCACATATGCACAGATGTATCGGGCCTATCGTAACAGTCAGGCTCATAGGCTTACTCCTCCTCACTGCACCTCCCGTGTAGCAAGACACTGGAGTGACGTCACTGGCTCCTCCCGACGCATTGCGTCACAGGTCACGTGACTTTTTCAAGGGAATAAAGCCTTGTGATGAGCGTGAAGGGATTTATAGCCACCCATTGTGTATGGGTTGCCATAGTGACGTAGGAATCATCGTAACATCATGCCATTATACACTCGGCTTCACTCAATATAGTGACATCTGCCAATACAATAACATCTGCCATTGCAATTTAAAATAATTCAATACAATAATACCATTATGATTATACATGGTTCAATAAAATGCCTGATTAGATAACATTTCATCCGTTACATGATATACAATTCGACAATACTTTAATTTAAACACATAAGTTAAAAACCCCTTTGAAGTATTAAAAAATATTATATTAAAATCAATGTACTTTAAAAATAGGACCAATTGGAACTGAAAAATAAAAAATAATTTTAAAATAGTTTAATACTACTGACAACTAATAAAATCAAAAAAATCCCCCTCTGGTGGTGATCAGTGATAATGCACCTAAAAATCAGATATGAAACAATTTAAATCAAAATCAATGTTCAGCCCTAACGCCGTGAAGAACAATTGATTCAGATATCCATCTTGATTCGCTTTTACTCAGTTCCCTTACTTTATTACTTCCCCTCCAATGAGGTTTATATTTATCGATTGCCCAAAACTTGATATCAGTGGGATTTTTGTCATGGAATTCTGCAAAGTGCTGAGATACACTATGTTTTGGAAACCCTGCCTTGATATTTTGCATGTGTTCCCGCAGTCTTTTCCACATAGGACATTTTGTTCTTCCTATAAATTGTAGGGAACAGGAACACTCCAACATATAAACTACTCCTTCTGTCCGACATGAGATAAAGTAATTTATTTGATATTCTTTTTTCGTGGTATTAGATATAAATTTAGTGCACTTTTGGCACTTTTGATTGGTAGTCCTACAGGCATAACATTTTTTGCAAGGATAAAATCATTTCCCTTGGAAGAACGTAAAATCCTGACTTTTTTTGGGGGGATCAGGAACATTTTTTGCCATCATGTCTCTTAATATTGGTGCCTTTCTGTACGTAAAACGAGGTTTATGTGGTAAGATCTTCTGCAACTGACTATCTGCTTTTAAATTGGCCAATGCCTCCTAATTATAAGTTCAATTTGTCTATGTTGAACAGTATAATTAAAAATCATAGGGATTTCTTGGTGGTCTGTTTGATTCTTCTCTTTATCCTGAATAAGGGACTCCCTTGTTAGTTTTGATACCTCCTGTATTTTTTCTCTTATAAAATCTTAAATTTTATCCCTTTTGGATGAATTTATTCCCAATTATATTTACCTGCTCCAGAAAAACATTTTGACTAGCTGCAGGTTCATCTTATATGTATCATTTGTCCTTTAGGTATATTTATGAGCCATGGATCATAATGACAGCTGTCTACTGGGATATAACTATTTCTTTAACTGGTTTAAAAAATGGTTTTCGTAGTGAGACCATTCAGTTCTTTCAAGTTATTTCAAGATCAAGAAATGTTATGCTCTTATTACTCATACGAGAGCTTGACATTCCTTTGATTATCATTGAGTTTTTCAAAAAACTGACTTAAACTGGTTTGATCTCCTCTCCAGATTATGATACAGTCATCTATAAATCTCTTACATAGAACCAGTTGTGTTGGACAATTAGAGTACATTACTTCTTCTTCCCACTTAGCCATAAAAATATTGGCAATACTCAGTGCATACTTTGCTCCTATTCTGATTCCATTGAGTTGCCGATAATAGTCTGTATTATACCAGAAATAGTTATGTTGGAGTGTTCCTGTTCCCTACAATATATAGGAAGAACAAAAAGTCCTATGTGGAAAAGACTGCGGGAACACATACAAAATATCAAGACGGGGTTTCCAAAACATAGTGTATCTCAGCACTTTGCAGAATATCATAACAAAAATCCCACTGATCTCAAGTTTTGGGCAATTGATAAAAATAAACCTCATTGGAGTGGAAGTAATAAAGTAAGGGAACTGAGTAAAAGCGAATAAAGATGGATATTTGAAATCAATTGTTTTGCGCCATTAGGGCTGAACATTGATTTCGATTTAAATTGTTTCATATCTGATTTTTAAGTGCATTATCACTGATTACCACCAGATGGGGACTTTTTTGATTTTATTAGTTGTCAGTAGTATTAAACTATTTTTAAATTATTTTTTATTTTTCAATTCCAATTGGTCCTATTTTTAAAGTACATTGATATTAATATAATATTTTTTAATACTTCAAAGGGGTTTTTAACTTATGTGTTTTAATTAAAGTATTGTCGAATTGTATATTGTGTAACAGATGAAATGTTATCTAACAGGCACTTTATTGAACCATGTATAATCATAATGGTATTATTGCATTGAATTATTTTAAATTGCAATAGCAGATGTTATTGTATTGGCAGATGTCACTATATTGAGTGAAGCCAAGTGTGTAATGGCATGATGTTACGATGATTTCTACGTCACTATGGCAACCCATACACAATGGGTGGCTATAAATCCCTTCACGCTTATCACAAGGCTTTATTCCCTTGAAAACGTCACGTGACCTGTGACGCAACGCGTCGGGAGGAGCCAGTGACGTCACTCCAGTGTCTTGCTACACGGGAGGTGCAGTGAGGAGGAGTAAGCCTATGAGCCTGACTGTTACGATACGCCTGATACATCTGTGCAAATGTGAGTCAATTCATTTATATAACACCGAGCACAGTTTTAAAGCAATATTGCACGATATCATTTATCTATCATTTATTATATTCTCTTTGAGAGCCAACATTTATAGAGAAGTAAAATGGTTTTCTAATCAAGCATTTACGGATAAGCGGAAAGGTCTTTTATGCAAAAACTCCACTCTGAAATACCATACTTTGAAGTCAATCTGATCGCTACATGTATGTGGAAATCCAGTGAATATTTTGTGCCTAGCTTGGAAGGTGAGTGGGCATTTTACATTCTAGGTGGTGGTGATTAATTTTTTCATTCACATTCATTTCACCTACGGAGGACTCACCTATTTTTTTTTTATTATTTGTGATGTCATAATAATTCTCATTTGGTATTCAAGTCACAATTTTTTGTCACATTATTAACACGTGTATATGTTTAAGGGCGCTGTGCAAATTTTAAAAGGTTGATATTAGCGCACCATTATTATAATATATCACTTAACTAGTGTCAGATCACTTTTTGAATGGTTGCAGCTGATGTCATTTGGTACTCTTTTTTTTTTAATTTAACCAGTTTTTTAAATTAAATTAAATGATGTCAGCGCTTAAGTATAATTTATCACATTTCACTAATTAAAATAGGCAGCTTAACATAGCTTAGTTACTAAAATAAAAGATGCAATTTAAAGTTATAACTGCCCATATAGTGGGTAAAGCAGGAATGCCAGTATACATATAATAAACAAGGGTTTATTAATAGAAGAAGCGTGCATGTGGTTTATATGAAGGAAACATGGAAAAAGACAAAAAGATTAGAATGGCTGCTGAATGGACTTTTTTCTGTATGATATACATTTTCATTGACTATCCTATTGTGTTCATAAATATTCAGTGTTCTGTGTATAATGGCCTGTTTTCATGTTCCAGTAATTTACTGAACTTTGCATGAATAATCTTTAACCTTGCACAAGTTCCCAGGTCAGCAGACCAGCAATTAAAAGGGTTACAGTAAATCAAAAAGAATTAAAATCACCACTGCAGTACCCACATATTATAAAGTAGGGTCACTAATTACTTGGAATTATACCCAGCCCATAAATCTCTATACCTCCTGATCGCAATTGAAAAGGGGCCTCCCACTCTCTTATTTTTTTTTCTTCATATTATCGGAAATGCCATTGTTGAAATATGGCTGACAGCTGTTATAGCAATGGGAGTCAGACACCAATATAGGAATAAACAGACTTGGTAATTGTTACCGCTAGTTTTTACCAAAAGAGTCAAGTAACATATTACATATCAGCTTTCATATGTCTATTGATACCAAATATGTTAAAGCTGAACTCCAGGGAGACATATGAAGTGCATTAAAAAAAAAAAAACAATGTACCTGCTAAAATGTTTATAATTTTGCTTAGCCCTGTGATAAAGGCATCCTTCCCAGAAAACAGCCAGGTCCTGTATCTTCCTCTATCATGCCCTTCTGTAGGCATGTTTCAAGGTTTTGCTGACAATATAGTGCAAAGCAATACAGTTTGATTTGTAGAAATTGTTGACCTTACCTACTCCAATCTGATTGTTGCATCGATGCCAACATTTCAAAAAGTTTTTTAGGGACACCTGTGTTTTTGTGTGTGCCAGAAAGCCACTGCAGGTGGGGTATTGCTTTAACCACTTCAGCCCCGGAAGGTTTTAACCCCTTCCTGACCAGAGCACTTTTTACAATTTGGCACTGCATCGTTTTAACTGGTCATGCAATGCTGTACCCAAACAAAATTTGCGTCCTTTTTTTCCCCCACAAATAGAGCTTTCTTTTGGTGCTATTTGATCACCTCTGCATTGTTTATTTTTTGCGCTATACACAAAAAAAGAGCGAAAAAAACCCCAATATTTTTTACTTTTTGCTACAATAAATATCCTCAAAAATATTTTTGGTAAAAAAAAAATCACAATAAGCGCATATTGATTGGTTTGCACAAAAGTTATAGCATCTACAAACTATGGGAAAGATTGATGGCATTTTTATTATTATTTTTGTTTTTACTAGTAATGACGGCGATCTGAGATTTTTAGTGGTATTACGACATTGCGGCGGACAGATCGGATCAGTGCTATAAAAATGCACTGATTACTGTGTAAATGACACTGGTAGCAAAGGGGTTAACGCTAGGGGGCGATCAAGGGTTTAAATGTGTGTTCTAACTCTATGGGGATAGGACTGAGCAGAAAAGGAGACATTTCGCTGTTCCTACTTACTAGGAACAAACATGTCTCCTCTCCTCTGACAACACAGGTATTCGTGTGTTTACACACACGAATCCTCATGCTGGCGCTCATTCACGCGATCGTGACCGCTGGCCATGCACATCGGGTCCCCACCGTGCAGCAGGCGCGTGCCCTCTGGCGGCTCTTAAAGGAACCCCGTATATATACGGGGTTTCGCGCAGCTGTGCCATAGTATATGTACACGAGCTGGTCAGGAACCGGTTAATTAGGGGTGGGGCATTATTTGTAATTGCCGTGGCTACAAGAAGCAAGAGAACTAAAAAAGGTGGTGCACTAAGTGCGCTTTGACAAAACGTGGGTGTGGTAATTAAGCTTACAATTGGGTGCGTCTTTACTTGGGTGTGGTTAAATAGAGTCTGAGATTACATACAGATACAGAATGTGGTAATGTTAAATAGGGAATGTACACTGCAGGTCGAGGGGCCAAAGATGCCAAGTGTGAACCTTCCATGGAGATGACCCTGTGTACAGCATATGGAGAGGACTGTGTGCAGGGTGGAGATGACATGGTAGGTGACACATTGTGGGACAGTATTATGTTCTGATAGTACAGTATACAGCATGATTTATCCACAGGAAAGGAAATAAAAGTGTTAGTGGGTTATATTCAGAGATCTCAACATCTTATTTTAAACAATATCCAACTTTTCCACTTGTCCAGAGACTTGGTTTGACAGCACTGCGGCATACAAAGAGGGATTGTGAGGTACTATTGTACACAGAGTCTGGATTGGATTGTGAGAGGGGTGTTCTGTTGCATCCTCTGGTATGGGGTCAGCAAACAATATTCTAACATGCACATGCAGCGACCACCAGCACTAACTCGCCTCTGTCCATGCTTTCTCTGCAGCCTCACACCCACACTGAGCAGAAGGAGATATCATTGCACGGTCACTCCCCCTCCATGAGTCCCTCCCAATCAAAATGATACCCCCCATAGCCTCTGTCTGCATGTTCTCAGTAATTTCCCAGTGAGAGCACCACCTGAAGACATCGACGGCTGGAGGAGGAGGTCCCCAGCATGTTCTTGCCTGTCACGTTTGGGCACCGTAACCCCACTCACGGTGCTCAGCAGCATTTTTGAGCACTGATGTGATACACGTGTGCTCAAATTAGGGTTGCCACCCATCCAGGATTCACCTGGACAGTCAGGGTTTGGAATTGTGCATCTGGGTTTCAGACCTCCTGAAACCTGGACACATTATTGAGAATGGACTGTGGTTCCCCAAGTAACTGAGTACCACAAGCACCAAGTACATAGGTGTGCCCACCCCCAAACATGGACAGGAGAGGAGAGATGACTTGATCTCCTTCTGCTTATCCTGCCCTTACCCCTCTGTCTGGCAACCCAAACTCCAATCCCCAGTATTCTTCAATCCCCATAAAGGGATACGTGGAATTTTGAAGCTCAACAGCCGGCAGATACATTGTGGATGAAAGGTGTCAGTGCTTGAGCCTCCATCCTTGGATGAGTGAGTTCACCAACCAATGTCTGAAGTCTTCCCTTTCCTCTCTTCTCTCTCCTGCCTCTGAGAGAGTGTGTGCACTAAGATAAGGGGGACTCTGATGTAGGGGGGCGGGGGTTGAGAAACCCTGATTTAAGGGGAAATGCTGGGAACTCCAAAGTAAGTGGGAGCTTTGGTGAGCAGAAACCCCCTTACATCAGAGTTCTTCTTTACACCAGAGTCCACAGCATTCCCCCTTAAAATAATTTGGCATGTGCCGCTAAAGTGTTCAGGTTTGGCTTGAAGAAAAGGTGGCAACCCTAGCTCAAATATGCTGGGCACATGTGGGCACCATCCACGGTGCTATCTGTCTGTGATCAATCCTGTTTTTCAGGGACAACGACTTAACGGAAAAGAAGATTAGAATTCGTGCCTGTCCCAGACAAATCGGGACAGTGGGCAACTATGTTGTTGACGTGAAGTGAATTACAAAAAGGCTAATACCTGTGTAGGGATCTGTTGTCCTCTATTGTCAGCTGCTAATATTACACTGTAATGTAAAGTTATGTATGTCACTTCCTGACTCTGGGGTTGTTGGGAAAAGATCCTGGAAGGAGAAAGTGAAGAAAGAGAAGCTCTTAGCCACATGTCTTGGTCCATGCTACTAATACCATATTAAAAGAGATGATTATGCAAGCATTTCCATATTCTAATAGTTTAACTGCAGCTGCTCATAGCGTCTTGAGTGTATTGCTGAATCCTTGTGACAAACAGAGTATCTCTCTACCCTATTACTATCTCACATGCACATTGCCAGATAATTCTAGACTTGTTGGATAATCTCTGGAAGGTCTCCTCCACACTGCAAATCTTGTGTTCAGGTCTTCGATACAAAAACAGATGCTGCATAATTCCTTAAGGGCCCCTGAAATGAGACTTTGCTGCTAAATTCATCTGAAGGTATCTCTATAAATATCTATATATATAACAGGTATATGTGCACAATGGCACTAGGACTCCTATCGCCCTTTGATGATATTATCTGTTTGTACATCAAATTTATGTACTGTTATTAATCTTTTTTACATAAAGCTTGTATTATTCCATACTGGTGTGTGTGTGTGTGTATATATATATATATATATATATATATATATATATATATATATATATATACACATATACATACAGTGTGTCCCAAAAGTGAGTACACCCCTTACATTCTTGTAAATATTTTATTATATCTTTTCATGTGACAACACTGAAGTAATGACACTTTGCTACAATGTAAAGTACTAAGTGTACAGCTTGTATAAAAGTGTAAATTTGCTGTCCCCTCAAAATAACTCAACACACAGCCATTAATGTCTAAACCGCTGGCAACAAAAGGGAGTACACCCCTAAGTGAAAATGTCCAAATTGGGCCCAATTAGCCATTTTCCCTCCCCGGTGTCATGTCACTCGTTAGTGTTACAAGGTCTCAGGAGTGAATAGGGAGCAGGTGTGTTAAATCTTGTGTTATCACTCTCACTCTCTCATACTGGTCACTGGAAGTTCAACATATCACCTCATGGCAAAGAAATCTCTGAGGATCAGAAAAAAAGAATTGTTCCTCTTCATAAAGATGGCCTAGGCTATAAAAAGATTTCCAAGTCCCTGAAACTGAGCTGCAGCGCGGTGGCCAAGACCATACAGTGGTTTAACAGGACAGGTTCCACTCAGAACAGGCCTCTCCATGGTCAACCAAAGGAGTAGAGTGCACGCTCAGCGTCATATTAAGAGGTTGTCTTTGGAGAAATAGACGTATGAGTGCTGCCAGCATTGCTGTAGAGGTTGAAGGGGTGGGGGGTAAGCCTGTCAGTGCACAGATCATACGCCGCACACTGCATCAAATTGGTCTGCATGGCTGTCGTCACAGAAGGAAGCCTCTTCTAAAGATGATGCACAAGAAAGCCCGCAAACAGTTTGCTGAAGACAAGCAGACTAAGGACATGGATTACTGGAACCACGTCCTGTGGTCTGATGAGACCAAGATAAACTTATTTGGTTCAGATGGTGTCAAGTGTGTGTGGCGGCAACCAGGTGAGGGTTACAAAGACAAGTGTGTCTTGGCTACAGTAAAGCATGGTGGTGGGAGTGTCATGGTGTGGGGCTGCATGAGTGCTGCCGGCACTGGGGAGCTACAGTTCATTGAGGGAACCATGAATGCCAACATGTACTGTGACATACTGAAGCAGAGCATGATCCCCTCCCTTCAGAGACTGGGCCGCAGGGCAGTATTCCAACATGATAATGACCCCAAACACACCTCCAAGATAACCACTGCCTTGCTAAAGAAGCTGAGGGTAAAGGTGATGGACTGGCCAAGCATGTCTTCTGACTTAAACTCTATTGAACATCTGTGGGACATCCTCAAAAGCAAGGTGGAGGAGCTCAAGGTCTCTAACATCCAGCAGCTCCGTGATGTAGTCATGGAGGAGTGGAAGAGGACTCCAGTGGCAACCTGAGAAGCTCTGGTGAACTCCATGCCCAAGAGGGATAAGGCAGTGCTGGAAAATAATGGTGGCCACACAAAATATTGACAATTTGGGCCAAATTTGGACATTTTCACTTAGGGGTGTACTTACATTTGTTGCCAGCGGTTTAGACAATAATGGCTTTGTGTTAAGTTATTTTGAGGGGACAGCAAATTTACACCGTTATACACTGTTATACAAGCTGTACACTCACTACTTTACATTGTAGCAAAGTGTCATTTCTTCAGTGTTGTCACATAAAAAGATAGAATAAAATATTTACAGAAATGTGAGGGGTGTACTCACTTTTGTGAGATACTGTATATATATAGCCAGGACCCTATCTCAACCCTTTTTTTTATTTTTTTTGAGTGGAAAGAGTTCTAATGATCATAGCAATGCCTAATGTGTTGACCGTTCTTCCACAAAATATCAGGACTATTACTCTAAATATGTTCCAACAGGTAGGAGAGAATGCCAATTCTCCAGCAATCTATGTAGAACTAGTTGTGGTGGAGCCAGTCCAGGTATATTTAGCCAAAATGGCCAAATCTTCATAAATGTCTTGGTAAACTTCCTATGTTGATAGGTTAATTTTTCACATATTAGTACAGAACTGACCTGTTCTACTGTCTCTCTATTGGTTTTATGACAATATCTAAAAGTCTAGGAAATGCTATATAAATGTTGGGTGTACACATTTTCTCATCCAAACCCCCTAAGAAAAAAAACAAAGGGATCGGGTGGAATAATAACTGCAAAAGTTGAAGACACAATGCTACTAATATCCTTCAAATATTTGAAAAATTCTGGACATATCTGCAACTTATCCGCAGGTCCCCAGCCTCTTCATTACATTTGGGGCAAAATGGGGAATCTCATCTGCCCAATTTATTTATTTGAACCGGTTTTCTTGTTTGGGGATGGTGGGGTGCAGCACAGTGCGGCAGAATAACACACTCAATCCCAGTGCAGAAAAAGAATTTGTATTGAAATAATGCAGAGACAGTTTACAAATAACCCCATGGGAAGGAAGCCCAGCTGGGAACACTCACAGTTCCAGCAATGTGTAGAGAGCAGACTGTAGCCGACTGTCAGCGTCTGTAGAGAGGGAAAGAATATGGTCTGGCCTAGCCATCCTGGGAGCTGAGCCTTAAATAGGCCCAGAGTCACATTAGCTAGCAGCATCCTATTGGATGCTTCCTCAGTGACCCAGGAAACCATAGAGGAACTATGTTCCTCTTTAATTCCTCTCCAACTGCAGTGCTGCAGAGAGTGTCCCACAGTGGAGAAAGAAGACTTGGACCTGCCTACAAGCAGATATTGAAACTAATGGCATAGATGAAAGAACCAGATCCCATCGCTCACCGTCTATATCCAATATACTGTATCTTGCTCCAATTTACTCCTACAAGGCAACTTTGCCGGCAACAGCAAAAGAAGGTTGGAATATATAGGTGAGATCATATCTATCTTATTGTTCTCAGTGCGCCCAATTACTTTGATTGGATTACTGATTAACTTCCCAGGAAGGCACCCACTCTGTTCACAGAGGCTCTGTACAGGGTGGAGGCACTGCCAACTTGTCAAACACACTGGGTCTCTTATTTACCTACAGGTTTGGTGCAATATCTTGTTTGGAGAGGGCCATTTGTCATACCCAACCCTCACCCCCCCAAAAAAGGGTTATACCAGATATTATGTACTTGTCAGCTTTAAAGTATATGTCTAAACATTCTTTAGTTTGAAAAAACAGGGAAGGGTTAGACCCTCTGTCAAGTTGTATTGCCATGTCCCAATTGTGGAGAACCCTTCTGTTTTTACCGGTGACCATTTTCATCTAGTTAATGAGGGGAAATCCAAAATGTTAGAGTTGTTCCCAGAACAAGAGGTGGGGGGAATTTTTCCAACGGATGCCTATTTCCGGGACAACTAAGGTGGGAATTCCTCTCACTTTGTGAGATTTCCTCTATCTTCCTGCTGTACCCCTGGTACAGAAAATAAATGGAAAGTTTCCTAATAGTACACAGACAGCAAAATATAAACAGGCAGAAGCTTTAACACTTATGTACTCTACCCAAAACAAACAAAATAAAGTTTTGGCTATACATAGACTCTAAAAAAGACCTGACAAAAAACGAGGCTAGAAACATACTTTAAATGAAGGGCATAAAAAATAAAAGACTCGCCCATGGGACTTTAAATGAGGTGTCCATGCTTATCACAGGTGAACAAATATAATAGTAGAAAAATGTTGTATTAAGATTTATTAAGATCATTAACGTCCAATACAGGTCATACATGTAGATGGCAATTCATAAAAGAAACAGCATAACATGATAGTCCTACAAACATAACCAGAATGACATACATCAGAGTATCATGAATACAGATATACATAATACATCTCTAACCCGACGCGTTTCGCAAGCTCTCCTCGCATCATCAGGGGCTGATGTGTATATCTGATGTCTGTAACAAGTAAAAGAGTAAAAAAATATATAAATTGGAGTATAGGTTATGATTTGGACAAAGGCACAAAGCCAGAACTAGTGGTCACCGTACTTACTTGTCAGGTACTCGGCTCCAGGGGTCGACCCCCGGCAGGGGCGGGCGGAAAACCTCTCCCACGGGAGCTGAAGGGACGACGGCCAAAGCATGGAAAGCCGAGGTCCGGCGTAGGGCAGGCACGACAACAGAATGGAAAAGAGGAGGAGAGGGTTGGACGCAAATGTCACCCAGAATCCTTGCAGAGTGTACTCACTATAATAAGATATATGCGTATAAGTATATATGTATAAAAATCTATAAGAATAGATGTGGCAGAGGAATACGAAACAGTATGCTCTAAAGCAAGAGGTGCAGGAGTGTCCAACCATATTAGAAGAAAAAAAACAAGGAAGGATTGTGGTTTACCTATCAGCTGCCCACCACTAACAGGTTGCCAACCCCAGGATTAGGGTCTGCCCTTGCGCACGCCTATGATGGTTGGCATATTGCAGGTTGCGGAAGCAGATGCTTGAAGTGTCTGCAACCATGTTACCAGGCTTATTTATCACTAACTGGTACCTGAACCGCTTTTATACAGGCTTATTAAATAATACAGCAATAAGCTTAGTACCTTTCACACAGCTATTTCGGATTTGGCTGACAGTTTTTCAGGTGGATCTGAACAAAAGCTCAATGTCAGTCTATGGACAGGCAGAAATAAACAAACATGTCCAATTACACCCGACTACCTCAGAGTCCATCTAGGTCTGAAGAAAATAGAAAAGGCTTTTCCATTTCTTTGGACCTAAGTGTAATGGATCAAAGGTAAAATGAGGTAAATAGACATATCTGTTACATCCACCTGCTCATAATTCTAACATGGGTTGGTTAAGCTCCAGTTTCAAGCTGGAGGAAAAACCTGAAGGACATGGATGTCACAAAAGCGACATCTGTTCAGTTCTACTCCAGTTCAGCAGAGAACCTGCTTGTGGATCCTCTGCTCACTCGAACGGACAACACCCATGTGAAAGGGCCTTTACTCACTGGAAATCCCATAAAGAAAAGATAAGTAAGCAGTAATCTATTTTAAGTGGACAGAAATCACCTTCTAGCAGCTCAGATCATTTAGGCTGTAATGTCTCACACACACAGATCTGGCTGCTACCAGGATTTTTGATTGTCTTCAGTTGATTCCTATTTATGTAATATATAATGTTATACATTGTTTGTAACATGTTTGCATTGAATATGTAGCTTTTCTACTATGTCATGAGCATGTTCCCATTTAACCCACATAAATTTAGCCTATAAGAACTGAAACAGTTTTCCGGAAGTCAGTGATGTGGAAGGAGTGCTGACCTTAAACCACTGGACGCATACAAGTAGCATTCTTATGACCATGATTAGTACAGAAACCTTTGGAGACATGTTGTACTGTACTCTGCGCTGCAATAAATGTGTACTTTCATACCAATAAAATGGCCCTTCTGTTTTATTTGTATTTAAAACAAATTTTATATGAGGAAACAATGTGATTATCTTTCAAATGGCTGGCCTACCAGAAGACAAAACACATATAAAATGTCTGACTCTCTTGTTTTAGAATTTGTATAAAGGTGACTGTAAGATAAGAGTTTCCGCCTTACTGGCCTACAGTGCTGCCAACTATTCAATTTTTATGGATTGTTTGTGAAAAAAATTCGGTCGTGCCCACAGTATCTATTGACAAGAGACAACAGGATGTAAATAGGCCCAAGCCTGTGTGCTTTTGTACCATGCAGTTTCCGTAAAGCATCTAGCATGATGTTGCAGCACTGATGTGTATTAATATCATACTAGCTGTACAGGTTCTTCCGAGGGCCCAACCCTGCCAGTCACCCCCCACATGCCTGATGTAGGGTCACTGCATAGTCCCAAAATGTTGCTTTGTGATCATAAAATAAAAGCACATGAAGACAACAAGCTTGTGAGTGTGCTGATGACAAATCTTATCCATGTTGTACACACTATGATCAGTTTGGAGTTGTTACAGTACCATGCTCATCATTGGATCGATTACAGTATGGTTTGCAAGATTAATATACTTAACTCCCCCCCCCCCATTTTGCAAATGCACCAGCTACATCACTGCCAGCAGGAAGATCCGAGGCAGTGGAGCAGATAAGCAGCTCTATCAGACTGATTTGAGTTGGTATGGCAATTAGAACTGAAAATTCAGTGTACAGTGCCCAAGAACCCTAATGATGTATGTAGTGCCAAACAATTCTTGGCTGCTACAGTTTTTGGCAACGTGTCCTGATATCTTTTACAGGGCATGTTAAATGTTTGTGACTTTGGGCTTATAATAGAATTATATAGTGTCAAGACCTTTTGACATATCTGTCCGTGCTATAAAACTATAATAAACGTACAGTTAAGCAGTTTTTTATCATATCATACTTGACAGAAATATGTATTAACCATTGGTCCTGATAAAATTTTGAGGCCCAAAGATATTTTTGATAGAATGGAACCTCTTATAAGTAGTTAAAAGTTAAAGGGGTGGGGAGGCAGCTAAGTTTGTATCTCAGAAGAGTTAAGCCTGGTACACACTAATAGTTCATTAAAAAAAGTCAGCTCTAGTTGGAGCCACTGTACTAACGATCTGACGTTAGTACAGCGATCTCCCCCCTTGAGCTGTTGTATTCTAAAAGGGGGAAGCCCCCCCACCACCAGAACACTCCAATTACCGTATATACTCGAGTATAAGTCGTTCCGAGTATAAGTCGAGGCCCTAATTTACCAACAAAAAAATGGGAAAAACTTATTGACCTGAGTATAAGACAAGGGTGAGAAATGCACAGCTACTGTAAGTGGAAAAGAGGGTCAACAATGCCCATTTGCAACATCACTGTGCCCATTTGCATGCCTCACTGTGCCCATTTGCAGCCATAGGTCCCCTGAACTTCAAACTCGGTAGTTAAGGGTTCCTAGATGCCCCCTAGCTGCAGCAAAAATTTGGGGTCTCTGAACCCAAAGGGTCCCGAAATGACATTGCTGCAGTTGGACACAGTTGACCGAATTTGGGGCCCCTTATCTCGGGGCCACTTAGTGCTAAGAACCCCAAATTTGGTGTGCTAACCCCATGGAACTAGCAGCATAAAATTTCCAAAGCTGGGGTTTCTAGCACCAAGTGGCCCCAAGATACAGGGCCCCAAATATCAGTTCATAAAATGTCAAGCACTTTTCTGCAGCAGAGAATGACATTTTCCGAACCGATTTTGGGGCCCCGTATCTCGGGGCCACTTAGTGCTAGGAACTTCAGCTTTGGATATGTTGTGGTACCAGTTCCACTGGGTTTACACACCATTTGCCATGAGGCATAGCAAGACTCTGACAGCCATAAGCATGACACCCAGAGGCAGAGGTATGATGGGACTTGTATTTTTGCAACAGCTGGAGGTCCGCTAATTGCATATCCCTGCTGTAAAGGAACTGTGCTTATGTAAAATATGTGGCTGCTTACTCCAAATTTAAATTATCCAGTTTAGTCCCCGCCTACATGCTTATAGCCTTTTAAGGTAAAGGGATAATTAACAATACAATTTGGGGTGTCCTTAAAAAAGTTGGCTGTCCAGCATGTGCTTGTATTTTTTTTTTTTTTTACATCTAATTGTCCTGGCATACACATGCATCAATCCAGTAGTTAGGGACAGAGCCAGTATAAAGTCTTCGTTAATTCAGCACTACAAAAAGGACCACGAATTATAAACATACTGTACATATGCAAACAATATAAAAATGGAAGGAAATTAAAGAGTTAATAAAACTAAAAGGGGTTAACTAAACTGGGAGATCTGCAGGATCTGTGTAATCTGCAAGACTAAGCTATGAGTTTAATAGCCCAGTTTTGCATAGTGCAGGAGGCAGCCAAGCAATGCAGAGCCAAGAGAAGCTCCCACTCCCAGCTCCCAGCTGAGTCCTCCGCAGCACAGTGCCCAAGACAGGTGCCTATTCTGCCTCAGCTAGGCCCTTGTTAGGGAATGTCTAGAGGAGACACTAGGGACTTTCAATATTCAAATACACAAAGCAAAGTCCAGATTACTATTTTCCACAACTATTCTCACCTTAATAATTACACATATTTTATACTGTAACTTAGTACAAATGGCATTGATGATATGGAGAGCTACCCATAGCATCCAACGAGAGTCTATCTTCCACTAATCTTACTCAATAAATGGCCTTCTGATTGATAATTCACTCCACACATCTTAAATGCCCTATCTACTTTGTTAGTGAGTAAGCCAAGTGAATATATGTCCATGTTTCCAATATTGCCTAAATTGTTCAAATCAACTCTCATTTTCTTCTTCGTTACACAATTGCTAAGCTTCTTAAAGCTTGCAAGACAATAGTTAGCATATTTTTTTCTTTAAATGTGCAGATTATATTTTTTGGTAAAATGTTACCATGTATTTTATTAGCTTTCAGAAGATCCCTGAAAACCCTTCTCTTCAGAGAAGCCTATCCTACCCACACCTAACAACTGTACTTTTTTTTTTTCCCATCAGCTCACCCCCCACAGTTATTACCTTTTGTCTCCACTTGACCCTCCCTTCTAGATTGTAAGCTCTAACGAGCAGGACCCTCTGATCCCCCCTGTATTGATTTGTATTGTAAGTGTACTGTCTGCCCCATGTTGTAAAGCGCTGCGCAAACTGTTGGCGCTATATAAATCCTGATAATAATAATAATAATGTATAGGATAGGGTAATTGAAGTTCCGTAGACAGACACAAGAGGGCAGTATTACTATTTCCATTTTTGAACAGGTTACAGTCTATATTTTCAACATATATTGTATGCTACTATAATAATTTGTAATTTTAAAAGTGTTTCTTTCTTGCTTAGTGAAACTAAAGCATTAAAAAGATCAATAATTAAGAGTTGTTTTTTTTTTTTCAAACATATGTCTGTGCAGTTTTCAAATAACTATGCGTGGAATTTATATACGTATAACCCCTTAGTTTGTTTATCAAGTTTGTACCTTCTATTAAGTCTTTGAAATCTCCCCAATAGGAAACAGATGGCAAAAAGAAAGAAAAAGAAAAAAAGCTGAACCCTTCTTTATTCTATCCAGAATGAAAAAAAGTTTGCCTTTACTTTTACTTTATGTGTGATTTCTAAGTACCTTGTTTCAAAATCTAATAAGGACTAAAACAGTTATATGACAATTGACCTAAATGGCTGTAACTTTTTGGATTTAATTAGTCCTGTAAGCCAATGGTTCTGCATGTGCTGCAGACATCACAACCTACAAAAAATCATTTCAGGGAGGTTTCAAACTCATTTCAGGGAGGTGACGCTTCGCGCCGGTGCCGACCCCCAGGGGCTGGGCTGGTGGTCCTGGGGTCTGGCTGCTAGGGTCTGGTTGCTGGAGCTGGGCTGCTGGTCCTGGGGTCTGGCTGCTGAGGCCTGGGGTCTGGCTGCTGGAGCTAGTCTGCTGGTCCTGGGGTTTGGCTGCTGGAGCTTGGGGTCTGGCTGCTGGGGCCAAGGGTCTGGCTGCTGGAGCTGGGCTGCGGCTGCTGGAACCAAGGGTCTGGCTGCTAGGGTCTGGCTGCTGGAGTTGGGCTGCCGGTCCTGGGGTCTGGCTGCTGGGGCCTGGGGTCCGGCTGCTGGGGCCTGGGGTCCGGCTGCTGGGGCCTGGGGTCCGGCTGCTGGGGCCTGGGTTCCGGCTGCTGGGGCCAAGTGTCCGGCTGCTGGAGCTGGGCTGCTGGTCCTGGGGTCTGGCTGCTGGGGCCAAAGGTCTGGCTGCTGGTCCTGGAGCCTGGGGGCTGGTTAGGCATCCCAGTCAGGCATCCCAGTCCCAGTACAGACCCCCCCTCCCACAATGCAGACCCCTCTCCTGCAGTACAGACTCCTCTCCCGCACTCCCGCAGTACAGACCCCTCTCCTGCAGTGTAGACTCTTCTCCCGCACTCCCGCAGTGCAGACCCCTCTCCCGCAGTGCAGACCCCTCTCCTGCAGTGCAGACTCCTCTCCCACACTCCCACAGAGCAGACCCCTCTCCCGCAGTGCAGACCCCTCTCCCTCAGTGCAGACCCCCTCCCGCAATGCAGACCCTCCTCCTGCAGTACAGACCCCCCTCCCTCAGTACAGATCCCCCTCCCGAAGTATAGACACCTCCCCCACAGTACAGACCCCCCTCCATCAGTATAGACCCCCCCAGTGCAGACCCCCCCTCTATCAGCTTAAACCCCCTCAGCATATACACCCTCCTCCATCAGCATAGACCCCCTCAGCATATACACCCCCCTCCATCAGTATAGACCCCCCAGTGCAGATCCCCCTCCCTCAACATAGACCCCCTAAGTGTAGACCCCCCCATCAGCATAAACCCTCTCAGTGCAGACCCCCCCTCTCCACTTGTGCTAGTAGTCCCCCCTCCCATAGCGCCCCCAGCATTTGTCCATGCACAAATATACAGTACACTGTTCAGACCCCAGAACAATGCGGGATATGCACCCCCTGCCCCTTCATAACAACGCCACTCACTGGCTCCGCCCACCTCCCTCCTTCCCTGCTGAAAAAAAGTACCCATGTCCATGCAGCAGCCAAAGCAGACTGGGGACAGCAGTATGGGCTGTCCCCCCTCTGCTTCAGCTCGTAGCACCTTACATCTTCCTGTCACTCAGCCACAGACAGAGCGGCCATACTCCATTGGGCCTGCTCTGTCTGTCTGTGGTTGAGTGACAGGCACAGCCAGGAGATCGCCCTGCACTCGCGGGTTAATTCTCCTTTAAGGGGGTGTGGCAGGGGCGTGTCCTATGGCTACATATGTTTGCTAGTAGGTATCCCTCATTCCCATCTCAAAATGTTCTGATTTAAAAAAAAGAATTGATGTTTGTCTTCTGCAGTATGACAAGCTGCCACTAGGTGGCTGTGTACTGCTGTGCTTTTGAAACCTAACAGGGAAGACAAATCAGAGAAGTTCTATATTGTTTGAGAACACAGGCCATTAGTTAGTTTGTTAAAAGCATTTTGTTACCCCATGTAAACCGTGAATGAATGCTAGACTTCAACTCAAGAAGCCTTTAACATTTTATGTTCACCAACTTATAATTATATTAGATCAAACTATTTCTTTAAGTGGAACTCTAGGCTCGCTGCAATTAGAGGCACAATCCTGCAATAGAGCTGGCCAGTGTAAATGCTTTATGAACTGGTGGTAAAAGTACTGCATAAACCACAACAATCCTTATAACCACTCAACTACAAGCAGCATGCTAAGCAGAGAATAACGGTAATGCTGCACCTACCCTGACTTGGTTTTATCTTGTTTGTAGGTAAGACATGATGCTGCTGACCATGTAACTGAACGTGGTGCATGGTTAACACCAGAAGTGAAGTTTTGATTGCCACATTTTCTGAGGTTCATCCTCCAGACTGCTTTTTAAAGAGCCACTTCCCTAACCGATATCTGTCCCGGTGATCATGGTTTTATTTTACAACCAGTAAACACTACAATGTAACACTATATTTTCATGTTGTGACCGATTAGCAGTCACTCCCTATTTTTATTTATAAAATGCACTGACTGCATGAGCTGCATTTCAAAATATTGGTTGAACTTGCGATTTATGAAAAGGTACATTCTGTTTGTGTGTTGCTGAGGGGCCTGCCTGGGTATGGCTAACTTAAGTCACTTATGTCCTTGGATGGCCATACATAGGAACATTTTTGGCAGAGGAGACCTAAAATGACCTTCCTTGGCAATAATCATCTCACAGTCTCTGGATAATTTAGACAAAACCTGTTACGTTACTTTTAAAACTATACTTGCATCTTCAATAATGACACTGTAGACACTATAAGGTGCCCATCAGCACAACTTGCTTGTTAAAATGTGACTTCAAATTTCCCAGAAATTAGGGGATGCCCCTCTGCAGTGAGGTACCTTTAAATAGGTTACTTAATGAATGCACCTTTCCGTAAGTTCTTTAAGACCCTATACCAGGGGTAGGCAAACTCTGGCCTCCAACTGTTGGAACCACTAGTCCAGGGATATGCAATTAGGAAAACCTTTAGCTGTTGCAAAACTACAAGTCCCATCATGCCTATGCCTCTGCCTCTGGGTGTCATGCTTGTGGCTGTCAGAGTCTTGCAATGCCACATGGGACTTGTAGTTCTGCAACAGGTGGAGGTCCGTTAATTGCATATTCCTGCACTTGTCCCATCATACCTCTTCCCAGGGGCGTTGCTAGGTCTACAAAAGATCTGGGGCTAGAGCCCATAGCAGCATAGTAAAGAAAGTCATAAGCTTGGACGGGCATACACATGTATATACAGTAATATACGTGTGTGTGTATATATATCCCCAGAGAGCCCCCCACTTACATCAGGGTCCCCAGAGAGCCCCCCCACTTACATCAGGGTCCCCAGAGAGCCCCCCCTTACATCAGGGTCCCCAGAGAGCCCCCCCTTACATCAGGGTCCCCAGAGAGCCACCCCTTACATCAGGGTCCCCAGAGAGCCCCCCCTTACATCAGGGTCCCCAGAGAGCCCCCCTTACATCAGGGTCCCAGAGAGCCCCCCCTTACATCAGGGTCCCTAGAGAGCCCCCCTTACATCAGGGTCCCCAGAGGGCATCCTCCTTACATCAGAGTCCTCAGAGAGCCTCCCCCTTTCATCAGGGTACCCAAAGGGCCCCCCATTTACATCAGGGTTCCCAGAGAGCCCCCCTTACATTAGGGTCCCCTGAGAGCCTCCCCCTTGCATCAGGGTCCCCAGAGAGCCCCCCACTTACATAAGGGTCCCCAGAGAGCCTCCCCTCCCCTTTGGGGACCCCTGCAGAGACTCGGGGCTATTGGCTCTAGATTCGGGGCTATAGCCTCAAAAGCCACCCCCTAGCAACGCCCCTGCCTCTTCCTTTGGGAGTCAGGGTTTTGGCTGTCAGAATCTTGCCATGCTCATGGACTTGTAGTTCCACAAATACTGGAGGGCCAAAGTTTGTCTACACCGGCCCTACATCATACTGTAAAATGCAGTGAGCACATGCAATGCACTAACTATCATGCAAGTTGACATTGGTCTGTTGGAGGTGCCCCTGGCTTGCACTGACATTGTAATTAGCCTTTAGTAGTGAGCAGCTAATAATAACTATGTCATAGGGATCAAACTAGGATACAGCTGAAAACCTACAGGTCATCTCAGGGATCAGCCTTTTACATGCACTCTGATTCCATTCTTCACTCAGGGTGACTAGAGAGGGAATGTGTAACCTGCATCCAGACAGCATCTTACAGTCTAAGGGCAAGATCTGTAATGGCTGCCTAGCTGTTCCCTTTTTTCCCCCAGTCTCTCCCTCCAGCAATTAGGTTAATCCTCTCAGGAATCGGTCCCTTAGTTCATCTTTTTGACCCTCATCAGAATGACCAGTTATAAAGTATCTGGTCCTCTGGAGACATCACACAGCTATCAGGCCATGCTTATTTGATTGGCAGCAGCCTAACCTTACCCCCACTCTCCTAGAAAGGTATCCTTAGGCACTCAGTGGCCTCTTCGGAGCCCTGTGTTCTCTTCATAATGGGATGAGGAATGTAGGCCAAGCAACAAGGAGATGCATTATACTCTACTTCGTCGTATATGAGTTTAATGAAAAAGAATTGGCCTGTCTCACATGCGAGCCATGGAGTTAGCTTTCATTCTTCCCGGTCTTGCCAATTTCCATTCAGTCACTTCCCTCGGGGCCACCTCTGATCATGGCCTACTATATAGTTCATCTCAAGCAGGTCTCACAGGCTACAGCACACTATCCCTGCTTCCTGCTGTCTATTAACTGTCAACTTGCCTGACTCAATTGTTGAATTTAGAAAGCTCCAGTTACTAAAATCACCAAATGGGGGGAACCCCGGTGTCTTTTGTAAATTGTGAGGTTTCTCTGTATCAGAAAACTACACTAACCCATATTTGCCCACAGGACTGGGAAAGGCAGGACAGCTATGCAGGTCTGGAGAGATTGGGAAAGCTGAGGTGACGTGCAAATTCAAAGGGCCTGAAAGGAGCCTGAGTTCCCAAGAAGTTTGTGAGAACCTGAGGTGCAGGAAGAACCCTATCTGGAGGCCAGGAGTGAGCCTGTATAGTAAGGTGCTGTGACAAAGAGGCTAAGTGAGCCTGAAGAACTCATGATCTGGGAGACCAGTGTTAATAGGAGCAGTGCGGCCAGGTGGGCTAGCATTTTCTCATTATGTATGGTTGCTGAACCCCTGTGTGGGAAACCAGTCTGAACTGAACTTTGTGTTGGACTTTGTGTTTCAATAAAAGCGGGACACTGAGCCCTTCAATATGGTTCCTATCTTACGTGGACTCACTTAAAAATGCTCACCACATCGTAGCCTAATCACCCCATATCAATATACACTCACCGCCACTTTATTAGATACACCTATTAAATTGCTTGGTAACACAAATTGCTAATCAGCCAATCACATGGTGGTAACTCAGTGCGTTTAGGTATCTAGATGTGGTGAAGATAACTTGCTGAAGTTCAAATCAAGAATCTGAATGGGGAAGACAGGGGATTAAGGTGCTTAAGAACATGGCATGGTTGGTTGGTCTGAGTATTTAAAAAACTGCTGATCTACTAGGATTTTCACACACAACTATCTCTAGGGTTTACAGAGAATGGCCTGAAAAACAGAAAATACCCAGTGAGCTGCAGTTGTGTGTATGAAAATGCCTTGTTGATGTCAGATGTCAGAGGAGAATAAGCGGACTGGTTTGAGATGATAGAAAGGCAACAGTAATTCAAATAACCACTCATTACAACCAAGGTATGCAGAATACCATCTGGAGTCCTCTTCCACTCCTCCATGACGACATCACGGAGCTGGTGGATGTTAGAGACCTTGCACTCCTCCACCTTCTGTTTTAGGATGCCCTACAGATGCTCAATAGAGTTTAGGTCTTTATGAACTGTAGCTCTTCTGTGTCAGCAGCTCTCATGCAGTCCATGCCCCAGACCATGACACTCCCACCACCATCCTTGACTGTAGGCAAGACACACTTGTCTTTGTACTCCTCACCTGGTTGCCGCCACACATGCTTGACACCATCTGAACCAAATACATTTATCTTGGTCTCATCAGACCACAGGACATGGTTCCAGTAATTCATGTCTTTATTATGCTTGTCTTCAGCAAACTGTTTGCAAACTGTTTGCAAGCTTTCTTGTTCATCATCTTTAGAAGAGGCTTCCTTCTGGGACGTCAGCCATGCAGACCAATTTGTTGCAGTGTGCGGCGTATGGTCTAAGCACTGACAGGCTGACCCCCCACCCCTTCAACCTCTGCAGCAATGCTGGCAGCACTCATACGTCTATTTCCCAAAGGCAACCTCTAGATATGATGCTGAGCACGTGCACTCAACTTCTTTGGTCGACCATGGTGAGGCCTGTTCTGAGTGGAACCTGTCCTGTTAAACCGCTGTATGGTCTTTACCACTGTGCTGCAGCTCAGTTTCAGGGCTCTCGTATAGCCCAGGCCATCTTTATGTAGAGCAACAATTCTTTTTTTCAGACCCTCAAAGAGTTCTTTGCCATGAGGTGCCATGTTGAATTTCCAGTGACCAGTATGAGAGAATGAGAGCGATAACACCAAATTTAACACACCCGAGACCTTCTAACACTAATGAGTCACATGACACAGGGGAGGGAAAATGGCTAATTGGGCCCAATTTGGACATTTTCACTTAGGAGTGTACTCACTTTTGTTGCCAGCGGTTTAGACATTAATGGCTGTGTGTTGAGTTATTTTGAGGGGACAGCAAATTTACACTGTTATACAAGCTGTACACTCACTACTTTACATTGTAGCAAAGTGTAATTTCTTCAGTGTTGTCATATGAAAAGATATAATAAAATATTTACAAAAATATGAGGGCTGTACTCACTTTTGTGAAATACTATATTAAGCGCACTCAGGTGCGTTACACTAAAAAGGCATTTTTTAAACACACTTGGATGTTTCATATATACTGGATATGCACTAATCTAAAGGGATACATTTACCGCTTGGTTCCCTTTCACCGAAAAACCTTGAAATCGTAGGAGAAATAACATATTTCCTATAGGTAGCTAGAAGTTATGATGTATTGCATATGATGTAACTTTGCTGGGCCTGGCACTGAGCACTGGAAAGGTGCTGCTGGCTAAGACCTGATCCAGGCACTTTGTATGCTCCAATAAATGTGATCCTACAGAGGCTAGCTGCTATGAAACATTACTAACGTTTGCATTCACAAGGACTATAATAGTTTTGAGCAATTTAAAAGCACATCATGCCACACACGAGAAATACAAAGGCATAGACAGGCATAGAATCTAAAGTAGAAGGAAGATTATTTTAAAAAGAACCAAATGCAGTAAAAATTGCTTTGAAGGCTTCATCAGGCTGCAAAGAAAGGCGGAATATATAATATAATATATAATATATATTTTATGAGATATTCAGCATATATTTTTTTGCAACCTGGAAAAGCTCTGTTAACATGTTTATAAATTAAAAGCGACAGTAACATAAATGACACTATAGCATGTAATTAGCTAATACAGATTAATTATACATTTTAATAAAAAAAAGATGGCTAAGGTATATATAAAGAAATGACCTATTATTTCAAGTATAAACACAATCTTTAAATTTCATATAAATCCGCAGCTTTCACTTAAATAAAACCTGATGAAGGTCCAGGTTCAGGCACTTCCTGTTATATAGTGACAATGTCTCTCATTTGTCTCTCACCCTATTACAATGGCTTCCTATGGAAATTACATTATAACACAAATGCAGGAGTGGTTCTCTATGGCCCAAATGATGTCACTATAGTGACTTTAGTGACATCATTTGGGCCATAGAGACTAATCTTGTTTGTGAGCCCTTTATTTGGTTGTAACTTGTATCGTGTGGGCCCTCACCTTCCCACAGCTCTGGGGACTGATGCCAGTGGATGGTTGTCATTTACGAGGCCTTCTGGTTTTATTTCCCCTTCTTTTTTTCAAATCTGGTTTGTAAGTGTTTTTTGCAAGTGGTTATTAAAATTGATATTTCCATTATATTTGGACTTGTATATGTTGTTCTATAACTTGTTAATTCTTTTTTTCATAGACACCCTGTCAGTCACATCTGCTTCCGACCAAGTGAATTAATATTCAAGAAACATGTTGAGATTCATGATATAATCCATCCATTCATAAGTTTCCTGAAATACTGCCTTTGGAAATTGTAACTTACACAGCTACTATTTTTTGCGAAATTGTTGACAGAAGTAAACCAATTGTTTTTTTGATTTTTTTTTGTTTTTTTATCTGTCTGTACGTATAATGAGAAATGTTCTTAAACTTGTTGGATATTGAATTAAAAAAATAAGATTTTGTTGTTTTGAAGATAAAGTCCCATGGGTGTCAATTTTCAGGTATATGGCAAGTATACCTATAATACTGGCTCCTTCAAATATGCAAATTAGGTGTTTCATTTGTCCTTCAGTGCAGGGATTGCTAGAGAAAACAAGGTCATCTGCCTGGTTACCCTTTATAAAGGCACATGTCTTGGTAATCACATGATTCGTTTTCTTAGAATGGTGTTTGTGCTTTTCAGTCATCTCATTTTAAGAATGTGTCTAGAAAGGGCTGTTTGTTATGTAATGTTTAACTATTTTCCCTAACTGTAAGTTTTATAGGATTAGACCATGGCATTTTTTTCCATTGTGTCAGGCTAGTTTGAAATATTATTTGTGGTAGGAAAGGCCTTGATAACTATTGCTTTAAAAAATTCTGTAATTGAAAGGACAGGGAATCCTTTTTTTTTTGGTCAAATTTACACAAGCACACAGCTACAGAAACCTAATATTCATTTTTGATTAAATTGGGCATATTGTCTTAAAACACCTTGTAAGATGCGATTCTAGTACACATGCAGTTGTAAATTACATGCAAAAATGCTGCAGGTAAAAGATAAAAGATGCCATAAATGACCATCATTTTACAAAATCAGCAGTACCGATGTTAAAGCACTTTTTAAAGCGATTGTAAAGAAAACATTTTTATAAAAAAAAAAAAAACAAACATGTCATACTTACCTGCTTTGTGCAGTGGTTTTGCAAAGAGCAGCCCCAATTCTCCTCTTCTCTGGTCCCCCGCCGGTGCTCTGGGCCCCTCCCCCTTGCTGAGGGGGCACTCGTGCATGCTCACTCCCGAGCCAGCTCTCTGCATCCATGAGACACAGAGAGCACGGCTCAACACCACCCCCCACTCCCGCCTCACTGGCTGTGATTGACAGCAGCAGAAGAAAATGGCTCCTGCTGCTACATCTCAGCCAATCAGGAGGGAGAGACCCCGGGAGAGCCTCGGGTCTCATGCACATTACTGGATCAGATCGGGCTTAGGTAAGTATTAGGAGGACTAAGAGGTGAGCTGCACACCTAAGGTTTTTAACCTTCATGCATAGAATGCATGAAGGTAAAAAACCTTCAGCCTTTACAAACACTGTTATGCCCTGTACACATGGTCGGATTTTCCGATGGAAAATGTGTGATAGGACCCTGTTGTCGGAAATTCCGACCGTGTGTAGGCTCCATCACACATTTTCCATCGGAATTTCCGACACACAAAGTTTGAAAGCTTGCTATAAAATTTTCCGACAACAAAATCCGCTGTCGGAAATTCCGATTGTGTGTACACAAATCCGACGGACAAAGTGCCACGCATGTTCAGAATAAATTAAGAGACAAAAGCTATTGGCTACTGCCCCGTTTATAGTCCCGACGTACGTGCTTTCCGTCACCGCGTTCAGAACGATCGGATTTTCCGATAACTTTGTGTGACCGTGTGTATACAAAACAAATTTGAGCCAACACCCCGTCGGAAAAAATCCATGGACTTTGTTGTCGGAATGTCCGATCATTGTCCGACCATGTGTACGGGGCATTAGAATTTTGTCTGATTCAGTAGGCTGCTTATATTATAACTTTAGCTGAAGCTGTGGTTAGCAATAGCAGCTTGGGCTACTGCATTGAGATACTTGTAGAGGGGGATTCACCTATTTTCCTAGTTTGGGACCTTCCTACAGGAAGTGACCTATTATCTCTTCCTTTTTGGCAGAACCCCATATATCAGGTGGGAAGTAGATGACAGTGTTCCTTAGAGAAGGAAGATATATGAGTGGACTAGTGGAGGAACTGTGCCCGGTTTCACTTTGTGGGCTTCCCCTGCTTTGGGTTTAAAGAAACCTAATGCTCATCACTATAAGGAAAGGGATGGTCGGCACTCAGGATGACATCCCAAAAATAGTATTCCTTTATTGAAAAGACATGTACAACGCTGTGAAAAAAGCCTACGGAATTTACAAACCTGTTTTCCCTTGATTCTTATTACTGACCAAGGGCAAAAGGATGTGAAATAATACCAGAAGATTTGGCTTTTATGGATTTAAACCAGAAGTGCCTTTATTACTCTGTCTGTTTTTGGAAGTTGCACTATTTATTGCTGAGGAAAGCAAGATATTGGTTTCTGGCTGGAGGTATTTTGTTTCAAGACGATGCCTGAATACCTGAGTTGAAGGGTAGTAAGTGGGCCTTTACATAGGTAGGCCACAGTTGGCTGGAAGGGTGCAACCTATAATATGCTTCACGGTTGCCAGTGGTCATTATCCTGAGTAAAGAGTACCTGTTCGGGTTGAGAATTGATGGTGGCTAGTGTAAAGAGGTCTACCTGTCAGGGACGTGCTGGCCATAGCACAGCTGAAGCTTCAAGGCAAAGGCTAATGTTCATGCACAGGCACAGTCCTGCAGGTGTCCGTCCTGCCTGGCACAGGCGCATGAATGTATGCGCACAAATATTTGCCCGCAGATGCAAACGCCTATGTGCATGCGCGCATGTATTAGCCATTAACACTGGCACCAAATGGCCTTTATAAGTGCTGCAGCTGCAATAGTACATTGCTGTCTGATCTGCAGCTTTAGCCGTGTTCCTGTTATCTGTGCTTGAGTCCTGTGTTTGACCCGGATTATCCTGCAATCCACCTGTCCTGATCTCGGCTTGCCTTTGACTTCGTTTATCTCTGCTCATCTGCCTGATGTCCTGTTGCCAATCTCTGCCTGCATCTTGACCATTCTCTGCTGTTTATGCTTATACCTGATCGTCCGTTGCTGACCTGGCTTGTCTGACCCTGCATCCAGTCATCCATCTGTACTGCTCTGCATTGTACCTTGTGACACTGGTCCTCCATCCACTGTGTGCTGCCAGACTTCCTGCATCTGCTACCAGCTGCTGCCTACCCAGCCTAGGGTCTGCTGTTCCTGTTGTCATCTGTTGCTTTAGCTATCCAGCCCAACACTGGTGACACACTTGCCACACACCTCTGCAACCAACGGAAGATCTTATAGGCACTCTTACCTCACTGTGCTCTTGCGGCCACTGTTGCAACATCAGTGCCGGGGCTGTACGAGATGTTTTACTCTACACATCAGTCTCTGCCACTAGGTACGTAACACTATCCTTCTGACAGTGAGTAGAGGGCCCCTCAAATAGAACTGAAATGGAACATAGGTGATATAAGCCCCATGTTGCACTGGCCCCAGGTGCCAGGGGAGATCGTCTGAGCCATAGCCTGCAATGTGTGGAATATAAAGCCTTGTGAAGGAGTAACCCCCATTCGTTCAAGGGGTTGGTGCTGGACTAGACTAGAGGGGTGGTGGTGTGGGAATTTGACATTTCTATCCATACATGAAGTTTAAGCAGACAATATGGGTCTGCATGGGCTTTGGGGTGGTTACAGTACCAAGAAGGTAGCCCCTGGATAGCTCTCCATTCTTGTAGGCCCTAGTGGAGCAATAATTATAGTACATGGGGCAGCAAGGAGAGGACCTACAGAATGGCTATAACAAGCACAAACAGCAAGGTAACCTGCCTTGTACTTGCACTACCTACAGACATTAGATGACAACAATTAAATCTAGCCCAAATATCTGTGAAACCGCCTAAATACCACTAGCCAACTGCTTCAGATTAGCCTAATCACCTCTCTCCCCTTTTACACAAATATGCTACGAGCTTGTAAGTGCTCCGCTCTGTTCAACATTTGGATTTTGCTGTACATCTGAGCTGCCTCTAATGCCTCTGATTGATCCTAGCAAATGTGCCTTATCCTATAGGCCATAATGTTTTACATTTGAAATTCATTGAATCTTAGCACTGTCAAATGTGAGTCTTCTTGTGAGATCTTCAAAAAAAACATGGTAAGACATACTTTCTCTACATATACATATTGAGAACCTGTCACAATAAAAACATAGGTGCCGCCATTGCTGACTAGGAGTGTGTATAGCGTAGCACTCAGGAGTGCATATCACACAGGGTGCAGCAGGACCGAGGAGTATATTTAGCACAAGGTACAGGACTCAGCAATGGATAGCACAGGCCAGTATATCTTTCCCTAACCATCCCACTAGAGAGCACTCCCCACCCCCAGTAAAGGGCTCCAGCTCACAATCCAGAGCTTCCCCTCCCCCAGTACAGAGTTTTCCCCCACCCCAGTGCAGAGCTCCACCTCACAGTAGAGAGCTTTCTCCAACCTCTCCCCCCACTGCCCTTCTCCCCCAGTACAGAATGTCCCCTCCCACTCCCCAACTATGGAGCTCCCGCACCACACATCTGTGTTTACCAGTGCCAGTGACAAGTAAGTGAGGACAGGGCAGTGCCAGAGGTGGTTTTACAGCCACGTTTTGGCTGAAAAAAGCCATGCATCATGTATCTATCTATCTATCTATCTATCTATCTATCTATCTATCTATCTATCTATCTATCTAGCTAGCTAGCTAGCTATCTCTAATAAATAGCTTAATGTTGTCTCTTCCCCCCAAAATATATTTTTTCTACTTAACTGTCCACGGGACCTTTGTAAAAGTTTTCTTCAGGAACTATATCCAGAAATATAAACCGCTTATTAAAATTGTCATATTACTAAGATGCCCATCACTATGCCCCTTGGTATTTTATTACAATTTTAAAAGAAAAGGGATTTCGTCAGGTGTGGCCTAGAATCTGAAGATTCTAGGCTACACCTTAGCACCTAAGAGCACCTAAGAAGACTTGCCACACACCTGATTCTAAGAAGGTGAGAAAGCAGAGTGCTTACCTACACAGGAGCCGCTGGTGGATCCTCTGTTCTGTCATGACTCTTAAAAGTGCTTGGTCCCCACTGACAAACCCAGGTAAAGGTAGAGGACCACTCACTTCTGGATTAATTAATTAATAGGTCACAAATGTATAATAATGCACAGAAATTAGGCCAAAGACTACAAATGATAAGTAAAGTAAGTGTATTATATTAAAGCAGATAAACAGTACCAAACATAGCATCAAACAATAGAACACTTTAAAGGTGTAGAACTATGCAAAGTGAACTCTTGCCTATAACAGGAGAAATACCTAAGCTGCGTCAATGTTAGTTCAAACTCTAACTGAGATAGCCATAACTGAGATAGCCATCAATAAGCTGAATCAGACCCAAATGAACACAAAGGTAACGTTCTTGAGTGCACTCTAAACTGATGCCCCAGATGCGGGTATCTGTAAATGTTCCTAAGCGGGGTACCACCTTAATGCTGTCTCAAGTACCTAATGCCTCAAGATTAGCATTGGAAAACTTGTGGTGGGGCCCTTCTGTGGATGGTGCAGACAGACCTGTATCTTTAAAAGTGTGTGGAGAATAGTCACAGGGCTGTAGAGTAATGAGCAGTCTATGTGAATTGGGTGCAGTAAGGGGTTAAGTGTTGTATCTCCTCTCAGCAGATGACACGTGTGACTCCACACGCTTGGTGGTTAACAGTTCCAGTTGTCAGATCTCGCCAGAGGTTCAACTTTGCCCACGCACATGGCTTCCAGCGGGGAAATGCGAGCCGGGGGGTGGAGTCTGCAAACACACATAGATGTGTACAGCTCCTAGCAGCGGGGGGGGGGGGGTTGGCAGCAGATCGGTGGCACTCGACTACACATACAGTATATAGAAGACATAGCAATGACACATGCAATAATTATTGGCCCTTGTGGTGCACTCAAATGCAAACATTATTTTGGCTTGGGCTGTACCAAATTGTCCTGCTTGATGTTTATACTTCAAATAATCAAAAACAAAACAGTGTTTGTTTGTTAACAATGTTTTTAGTGGGCATATGTTAATGAAGATTCAAAGCCAATAGAATATACTGTAGCAAATGGTTACCACACTTGTAAAAAGAACCATGGCACATTTCATCCTTAAGTAAAGAGCTGTATATCATTTACTTTTATGTTGCCTGGTTGTCTGAATGAAAAAGAGTCTATAGTTAAATGCTGCTGTCATCCACTTACCGTGCAATTCCTTCATATTTCTGTTTTGTTATTAATCTGTCAAACTAGTACAAACTGAACACTTGCCTAAAAATCTACTTAGACTAAGCAAACATTTTCTGGGCAAATGTTTTTCCAGCTCACCACATTCCGGCTGTCTGAATGTTTCCCAAAATACATGTCTTTAACCTTTTGGGTTTCTTTTAATATTATTTTTCCCCCTGCAAAACTCAATCCAGAATAACATTCAGATATTTTCACCACTGGTCTGCTGATTTACAAAGCTACCATTCCATAGTGCAGTGTACACAAATCCAGATTCAGTGGAGCAAAACAAATTTATGCCATTGAAGTGCAATGAGATGTATTGCTTTGCAGTAATAACACTTAGGAAGCCAACTATCTTGAAAAAAAAGCAGAATAGCTAGCCAGAAAAATCTGGAAATAACTGGTTCCATTATCTTTGATTCCACTGTTTAATTGTCCATCACTTGACTGGTCATGTTCTCACATGAAGTACGGTAGGGTATCTGGTCCACTGTTGTCAGCCTCGGTCCTTGGTAGCAGCTAGCATCACTTATTTTCCACCTCTCTTTCAAACTTTTTTTTTTAATTAAAAATAATTAGTGTGATTTATTTCATTATTTACAACTTTAAAAATTGTACTTCTGCCTAGAGGTCTGGAAAACATGAACTATTAGTGATGACTGAAGACCAAACAAAGCAAACATTAGTATCCATGAAATTCTGCTGATAAGTAAATCACGGCAAATGAATATCTGCATTGTGTTTTTTCACCCTCAAGATAGGGTGAATAAACAGATATGCTATTATCATTATATAATTTGGATTCCTGTATTCAAAGTCTGAGTGGTTAAATCAGCAATATATATAGTGTTGTGGCAGCAGCATGGTATGGCGGTAACATGATGCAGACTAAAACAACATTTTGGGAAGAGCTTATATTGGTAATATATGGATATTATAAATATTATATATACAGTATCTCACAAACATGAGTACACCCCTCACCCGACACACAGGCAAGAATGTTTAAACTGCTGGCAACAAAAGTGGGTACACCCCTAAGTGAAAATGTCCAAATTGGGCCCAATTAGCCATTTTCCTTCCCCGGTGTCATGTGACTCCTTAGTGTTACAAGGTCTCAGGTGCGAATGGTTGTGCTAAATTTGGTGTTATCGCTCTCACTTTCTCATACTGGTCACTGGAAGTTCAACATGGCACCTCATGGCAAAGAACTCTCTGAGGATCTGAAAAAAAGAATTGTTGCTTTACATAAAGGTGACCTAGGCTATAAGAAGATTGCCAAGACCCTAAAACTGAGCTGCAGCATGGTGGCCAAGACCATACAGAGGTTTAACAGGACAGGTTCCACTCAGAACAGGCCTCACCATGGTTGACCACAGAAGTTGAGTGCACGTGCTCAGCGTCATATCCAGAGGTTGTCTTTGGGAAATAGATGTATGAGTGCTGCCAGCATTTCTGCAAAGGTTGAAGGGGGGGGGATGTAGTCTGTCAGGGTTAAGACCATACGCCACACACTGCATCAAATTGGTCTGCATGGCTGTTGTCCCAGAAGGAAGCCCCTTCTAAAGATGATGCACAAGAAAGCCCGCAAACAGTTTGCTGAAGACAAGGAGAATAAGGACATGGATTACTGGAACCATGTCCTGTGGTCTGATGAGACCAAGATAAACTTATTTGGTTCAAATGGTGTCAAGCGTGTGTCGCGGCAACCAGGTGAGGAGTACAAAGACTTGCCTATGGTCAAGCATGGTGGTGGGAGTGCCATGGCCTGGGGCTGTATGAGTGCTGCCGGCACTGGGGAGCTACAGTTCATTGAGGGAACCATGAATGCCAACATGTACTGTGTCATACTGAAGCAGAGTTTGATCCCCTCCCTTCGGAGACTGGGCCACAGGGCAGTATTCCAAAATCATAATGACCCCAGAGACACCTCCAAGGCTACCACTGCCTTGCTAAAGAAGCTGAGGGTAAAAGTGATGGCCAAGCATGTCTCCAGACCAAAACCCTATTGAGCATGTGTGGAGCATCCTCAAATGGAAGGTGGAGGAGTGCGAGGTCTGTAACATCCACCAGCTCCGTGATGTTGTCATGGAGGAGTGGAAGAGGACTCCAGTGGCAACCTGTAAAGCTCTGGTGAACTCCATGCCCAAGAGGGTTAAGGCAGTGCTGGAAAAAAATAAGGGCCACACAAAATATTAACACTTTGGGCCCAATTTGGACATTTTCACGTATGGGGTGTACTTACTTTTGTTGCCAGCGGTTTAGACATTAATGGCTGTGTGTTGAGTTATTTTGAGGGGACAGAAAATTTACACTGTTATACAAGCTGTACACTCACTACTTTACATTGTAGCGTGTCAATTCTTCAAAGTTGTCACATGAAAAGATATAATAAAATATTTACAAAAATGTGAGGGGTGTACTCACGTTTGTGAGATACTGTATATATATATATATATATATATATATATATATATATATATATATATATATATATATATATATAAAATAGAAAGTCAAAACTTTAGATGTTCTGCCCAAAATAGCAGGCAGAGGGCAAAGATGTTGTCTTTGATCATCTCCTTGGTTCTGATCTTTTCCCATGACTTGCCATGCCTTGTTCTTGCCATCAACAAATCTTGCTCCAAAGCTGGTAAACCTAGCAGCTAGAGGCACAATTCCTGAGATTCACACTACAGTTAAAAAGCAATGAGGCTGTAGACACAGAAGTGCTTGGCACCCTCACATAGAAACATTTCTATTTTTCAGGAGGAATACAGGACAAAAGGTAGATTTTTCAGGGTACCGCTTAGGCACAATTAACATTTCTTGCTGTCCCCAAATAACATAGCAAATCTTTGTTTTTAAGTTCAAGTATACTTTAAAAAGAGTCACTCCAAATACAAAAGCATGTGGAAAAATACAATAACCATCAATTTAAATACCGGTATATGTATCCCTAAAATATATTGCCCATTTTTAGCCCGCATATTTTAAAGATTCTATATTTGTTTCCCATGTCAGGATTGATATTTTTGTCTTGTCTATGCTAGAGCTGTTTGTTTGGAGGACCATAGTCCTATCATTGAACACCCTGCAGGCCTGTCACTATCAAAACCCACTATTATCTGAATATTTGTCCTCTGTGCACTTTGTGATGTGACTTTGCCTTGGAATCAGCCTCTACTACTTACCTGCACTAATGCTCACTTATACAGGTAGAGGGGGGTCCAAACTAGAGCCAATCAAGTGTGCTGCAGTGTTCAGAAGGAACCTACTGACAAGGCAGAGTGGGATGACCTCATCACTCTGCTTCTTCTTCATTGGCCACTTAGCAGGTAGAGAAGCAACTAGGCATTATTGCTTAACTGCAATAGAGAAAAGGCCATTCACAAATCTGTCTCTTCTGTCTGGTAGGGTTGTGTACACCTTAAGCAAAAAGATGGCAATCACCCTAAGGCCCCTTTCACACTGGGGCGGGGTCGGCGATAACGCTCCGATATTTTTAGCGGCGCTTTACTGTCGTATTTGTGGAGGTATTCGACCGCTAGCGGGGGGCTTTTAACCCCCGCTAGCGGGCGAGAAAGGGTTAAGACCACCTGCAAAGCGCTGCTGCAAAAGCGCTTTGCCGGTGTCTTGCCGAGAAAGTTCCCTCGGCGGATAAGGACCCCCCCTGTACTGCGCAGGCGCAGCGCCTGCGCAGTACGAACTACTATGAGCCGCCGGAGATAGCCGAAGCTCAAAATCTTCAATCAGCTGTACACGGCGCCTGTGCCCTAGGTCCAGATTCCTTCCCCACCATCCAAGTGGACCTAGAGGGGGAATAAAAAAGAGGCGAGCGAAGCGAGGCCGTGCCCGAAGAGGGGCCCTCTTACAGGCGCCGTGTACAGCTGATTTTCACCTATTCACCTTCGGCTATTTCCGCCGGATCCTACTGCGCAGGCGCAGCGCCTGCGCAGTAGAGGGGGGTCCTTATCCGCCGAGCGGAACTTTCTTGGCAGAACACCGGCGGTATAGCCGCGCTGCCCATTGATTTCAATGGGCAGGAGCGGTGGAGGAGCGGTATACACACCGTTCTATCACCGCTCCAAAGATGCTGCTAGCAGGACTTTTTTTACCGTCCTGCCAGCGCACCGCTCCAGTGTAAAAGCCCAAGGAGTTTCACACTGAAGAGACAGAAGCGGCTCTTTCAGGGCGCTTTACAGGCGCTATTTTTAGCAATGTATCGCCTGCAAAGCGCCCCAGTGTGAAAGGGGTCTAATTTATAACTAGCCTTTGCAGTAAGGTGCACATGAAAAAGGCAACGCACATCACAAACATACAAGTTTCCCAGCACACTTACCAGCTATCCTGCAAAAAAACAACCCCCCCCCCCAAAAAAAACAAAAAAAAACAAATTGACCCTGTCTAACAATGAAACAAGTTTTTTTTTTTAGCATCTCCAAGTTGGAGCATATACAGCAGTGGCTAAATTAAGGGCAGCTAAACCCTCTGTTGTTAACGTGAATTTTTAAGGAGGGTAATTTTGTTGTTTTGCAGGCTAGCCAGTAAGCGTGCTGGGAAACTTTTTTCTGTTTGTGATGTGTGTTGTTCGTCCATGTGCACCTTACTGCAAAGGCTAGTTTTAAATTGGGGTGGTTGTCATCTTTTTTTATAGCTTGGTCACTGGATTTGGCATGGGGAGACATTGGATGCCTTCAGCTGCCATTGTGCCCTTGCTGGGCATCCAATATATCCCTGTGCCTTAAAGTAATGTGTGGGCTCCCTCCAGGCAAACCTGCCCTTAATATATCCACTGCTATTTACAGTATGCTCCAACTTAGAGAATCTCAAAAATAAAATGTTAGGATTGCGTTATACAGAGGAGCCTTGACAAAGGCACTGCTGTTTCCACATATATTTGCAATTGCGTGCAATTAAAACCTCTGTTTTTATCGTAAATTGTAAGACAGGGTCAATTTGTATTTTTTTTTGCAGGTTAGCTGGTAAGTGTGCTGGGAAACTTTTGTCTGTTTGTGCTGTGTACACCTTAGGCTAGGTTAGACAACATAAATGCCCTGTACACACGATCGGACATTCATCGGACATTTCGACAACAAAATCCATGGATTTTTTCCGATGGATGTTGGCTCAAACTTGTCTTGCATACACACGGTCGCACAAAGTTGTCGGAAAATCCGATCGTTCTGAGCGCGGTGACGTAAAACACGTACGTCGGGACTATAAACAGGGTAGTAGCCACTAGCTTTCGTCTCTTAATTTATTCTGAGCATGCGTGGCATGCGTGCGATCGGATTTGTGTACACACGATCGGAATTTAAACGATCGGATTTTGTTGTCTGAAAATTTTATATCCTGCTCTCAAACTTTGTGTCGGAAATTTCGACGGAAAAAGTCTGATGGAGCCCACACACGATCGGAATTTCCGACAACACAATCCAATCGCACTTTTTGCGTCGGAAAATTCGACCATGTGTACAGGGCAAAAGTCTTCAGCAGGTAAAACAGTTCCCATATATTTTAACTTTGCATTTAGCTGTTTGTCTAGAGTTCAGCTTTAAGCTTTCTGGAACAGTTCTGACTGTTGTAGGAGTGAGTTAGGAATTCCTCTCGCTACCATTACCAGAGTGGGCTGTATTTAGCATAAAAGCTACATATTTGCAGAAAATTCTACATAATTGTGTATGCATGCCTTAAGCAAAGCTAGAAACTTCTCTTCCCTATAACAGCACCACTGAGACAAATTGTCACAATAGATCACATTATTTTACCTTTCAGATGCATTATTTAGATGTTGGCTTTCCTGTTCACTGCAAATTCATCTGATATACATTATTATGGATAACAATGATAATATGCCAGTCAGAAACTATGGAAGTAAACAGATGATTGTATTGTTGAAACAGCACATATTTTTCTGCTTTGCTCTTTGTCACTTCTGTTAATGGTAAAAAAAAAAAAAACTAATTCCATGTGCTATCTTGGCATTTTATACAAAGGCAAAAGTGAATTACATTCCAAAAACAATATTCCTACCAATAATTGCCAAGGTAATATATAATTATATGTAGTGCCCTCTACCCTAGGGTAGATGCTATAGTGTGGTTTGATAGAATAGGATTTAGTTGTAGGTAAATTTAGCCAGAGGGGGGTGTGGCCACCTACACTTAGGCTCAGAGATACCTCCTCTGCCTGATGGTGGATTGTTCTGGGAAGGAGAGGATGGGCTGAGATCTGAGTGGCAGGAAGCTCATGTGAGGGTCCGAACCAATCATTAATTTGTTTTGGTTGTGAGGAGGTCTCTCATATAAGGGGGGTCACATGCTCCCGGGAGGAGAGAGGGCCCGGGAGAGGGCTGATGGCCCGGGAGACGGGAGAGGGTCGAGGGCCCGAGAGAGAGAAAGGAGGTTGAGCAGTGTTCTAGGAGGTCCAGGTGGGCGACTGGAGTACAGCGGAGCCAGCATGTAACGCTAGGGAAGAGCCGGGCATTCCCACGCGGGGATGTGCCGGGCAAGCGAGGAGGAAGTAGGAGTAAAGCGGAGGAAGTGAACTGGGTGATCGACTTTCTGTGAGTAAAACATGGACTGTTGATTGGGAGGAAACAGGTCAGTGACAACCCAGAGAAACAAGTGCAGGAACCACAGGAACAGTAACTTCCAGGGACTGAGGAGCGTTAGCATGCGGGTCATGGAAATAGGCGGTGAAGGCCTGTGACTTGGCAGTAATACTCCAAAGGAATTCTATCAGTCAAGCAGAGGGAATTATTCAGTGTAATGACTTTCTGTTCATCTTGGGAGTTCTGTATAAGGGAAGTCCATTAACAAAAGCTACGGCTATGGGTGATACACTTGTAAAATGGGGTCTCATATCTACCTATGAACAACCCCAGATTAACGCCACAAATAAAGAGGTATAAAACTTAAACATTGACTGTTCAGTGTCATGTGCGTGTATGGGAATTCGGAAGCAGAGTGATTGGCAAAATGATGAACAAACCAGCAGCCCCTACGGGGGTACCGCTACATATATAATGCGTCAGTCTAAAACTGACATTTCAGTGAGGGGCGGGCATTGTGATTTGATCTACTGCAGCAATTCCACCCAATAGGGCTTTCTTATGTCTGAAGTCTCCAGTTCTGCCCCTTCTGACAAGCAGTCTCGCTCTAATGAAAAAGATTGTGATGCCTTTGCTATAGACAAGGATAATAAGTGGACCAGAACCAAATGTTGAGATGTTGCTGCCAATGTGCTCAAATAATAGCAAGAAGTTCAACTGATATTTAAATATCTGTGCTCTATAAATTGACTATTGAAATCTTGCTTTTAAAATGTAATTCTCATTAATATGCACTGTATGTAATAATAAGAAACCCAATAGATAATACAATATATGATAATAACGTAATAATAATATATTATAAACCCAGAGACACCTTTAGAAACCATGGGGTGCCATAGAGCTTATATGACAGGTCCATCCTCCCTTCCCCCACTTGGTGTTAGTGCAGAGCAATACAATACATGCAGTGCAGGGCAGTAGCAAATGGCAGCGCAGAGCTGTGGCGTGTATTGTATGTAACAGTAAATAGTGGTTGGGAGATCAGCAAGCAGTATGTAGTGGCAGGGTTGGGAAGTAGTGATAGGGCAGTCAGTGAGCAGTGTATAGTGGTAAGGCAGTCAGTGAGCAGTTTGTTGTGGCAGTGTGGTCAGTGAGCAGTATGTAGCGGTAGGGCAGTGAATGAGCAGTATGTAGTTGCAGGGTAGTCAGTAAGCAGTATGTTGTGGTAGGGTAGTGAGTAAGCAGTATGTAGTTGCAGGGTGGTCAGTGAGCAGTATGTTGTGGTAAGGTAGTGAGTAAGCAGTATGTAGTTGCAGGGTGGTCAGTGAGCAGTATGTTGTGGTAAGGTAGTGAGTGAGCAGTATGTAGTGGCAGGGTGGTCAGTGAGCAGTATGTTGTGGTAGGGTAGTAAGTGAGCAGTATTTAGTTGCAGGGTGGTCAGTAAGCAGTATGTTGTGGTAGGGTAGTGAGTGAGCAGTATGTAGTTGCAGGGTGGTCAGTGAGCAGTATGTAGTGGTAGGCTAGTGAGTGAGCAGTATGTAGTAGCAGGGTGGTCAGTGAGCAGTATGTAGTGCCAGGGGGGTCTGTGAGAAGTATGTAGTGGTATGTAGTGTCAGGACAGTCAGTATGTAGTGTCAGGACAGTCAGTATGCAGTGGCAGGGCAGTCAGCAAGCAGTATGTATTGGCAGCGCATTGAGAAGTATGTAGTGGTAGGGTGGTCAGTGAGTTATATGTGGTGACAGGGCAATCGGTGAACAGTTTGAAGTGGCAGGGCAATCAGTTACCACACAGCTGAAGATTGAAGACTTGCAAGGCTGCTATTTCTGCTCCACTTCCTGCCCCATTTACAGCTTCTGGGCCAGCCAGAATGAAGCGGCAACTTGAGCAGGAAGGGGAGGAGGCAGCCACAACCCTTGCCCCACCCACCACCTCTGGCTGCCTGGGAAGAAGCTGCTTAGCACCCGCTGGCCCCTGGCCCCAGGTTACTCTACACGAGGTACTGGGGAGGAGATATTCAAGAGCCCCAGGGGACAACCTGAACTTCAAGGAGAGTGGAGGGCCACAAGCAGCCCCTGCCAGGTCTTCCTGTTGACCCAATGATGCCCAGGCCTTGTACAGGAGCAAAAACGGACAAACAAAGGAAGCGCCACCTGAGTGTAGTATTAAAATGCACAATTTTACTCATAGAATTAAAAAACAGTTTAAAAAGTTTTTCAATCCTATGATTAAAATTGTGCATTTTAATACTACACTCAGGTGGCGCTTCCTTTGTCTGTTTTTGCTTGTATTCACAGAGTTGGCTTATCTCTGAGGATGGCTGCCACCATTAGCCATTGATTGGACTTTGAGACTTGATATACCTGAGAATTTAACATTGTATCTTATTTGATTTATTTCATTTATTTATGTTGGTCCATGATTACATGTTATTATCCATAGGGCTGTCAGTATTCATAATATTCTATGTTTGGTGCCAGTTACCCCCCTTTCTCTTGTACAGGAGGACTGCCTGTACCCCCTATCAGTGGCCCTGTCTAAACCTATAATAAAAACTAATAATATATAATAAAAACATATATTTTTGTTACTATTTTCTTTGTTTTGTTAATAAAAGAGATTTCCACAATAAAATGTAGTATTACTATATATCTCTATGTTTGGTACCCTCTTCACACACTCCCATCAAAAGCAACCGTGATACAGGTAACCAAAAGGAAAATATGCTAAAAGTTATTTCTGATTATAAATACTATGTGTTAATGTACCATGTGATATTCAGATATGCTAGTATAAAACTGCCATGGATGTATGTAATAAAGCCTTTATGCAGTCTATGGTGATGAATGTTTCTGTAGCAAACAGCCTTTACACTATCAGCAAAGAACCAAGGCCTAAGGATTCTGGTTACATTCCCTGTAGAATTTGTTAGAATCCTTTCCCTACTAAGTAATGTGAAGCACCTCAATAAATGTAGGATTCTGACATGGTCCTGGACACAATTTGATAAAGTCACTTTGTGCAATGATATAGTACCTATGAGGTATATTACTCAGGGATATATTATCAAAGTACATACAATTTTGTGTTTTGTCCAGTGTACACTGAAGAAAAGAATTTTTTGGGCGTTTTTATTCGCAGTCTTGCATGTGGGCAGGCTATTTGAGCTATTCACATTTGTGTATCTCTCCTGTTTCTAAACAATTAACCTTTGTACTCCCTTTCTCTCTGATGTTCCATATATGGCTTAGGGGGCATGAGAATGAAGACAAGATAATTTGTGTCACTTTTAGATATGATAAGATTGTAGAAGTACAAAGAACAAGACCTATAGTCATAAGCCACTGGCAGTAAGGACAGTAAACATTGTTCATAGTGGATCTGCAGTCCATGTGACTAATGAAACTTTGCAAAATGCGGGAAGTGGTACTCCCAACAAGCACAGTACAGCCACTCTTTGCCATTGTGTTGTAGAGACAAATTCTAGTTGTTGAAGTGGGTAAGTCAGAAAATATGTGTAGCGCTACCGCCGTGAGGGCCGCTCACAGATTATGTACCCCACTGGCTGCCTTGACCTTGCAAGTCCTCCAACACCTCTGACACTCCACTCTGGGTTCTGACATTTCTGTTATAAATAAAGAATTTAAAGGTCAACTCCCATGCAATGTAAACCAGGTGAAACTGGCAGCGAATTCAGTAACAAAGAGTTTGTAACTTGCAATAGATAAGACACAATCAATAAGCTTGGTGGCATAACCTATTAGGAAATAGGCAATTAGAGCACTTCAAAACATATAGACAGCAGAATATAACTTTGAACTGAGGCTCTGGCTACAGGCCACTAAGGGTAGAGGAGTGACTAGGCTTCCATCAAACCTCTCCCTTTAATCCCCTGACACCACAGTCCCAGTAATGTGTAAACTCTAAATTCACATTAATCAAACACACTAGAGTTCTTATCCCTATTCTATAACAGATAAAGTCCTTGGTTACTGTATGGACCTAGGTAGGCACCTTAATTTCATATCCCTTGTGGGTGAGGGGGGCTGGGGGATATTCTGTAGCCCCTTTGAAAAGGAAAGCTTGAGTCTTCAGCAAGCTCTATAAGATGTGCACAATGTATCCTGGCAGACAAGATGTGCACTGGAATCTCTTAGTATGGATTAAAGTATAACAAGGGTCCCCTTTGCAGACTTGGAGTAAATAAGGCAATGGTGTCTGCATGCAGTGTCCTTTGTTGTGAAAGGAATGGGCAAGTGGCCTCTTACCTATCCCGGTGACCTTCTGTGTTGGATTGTGGCGTGAGGGATCCACAGCAGGCATCTACAGAGTCTGGCTCAAGGGACAGCGCTACTGTCCAGTTGGATCTGGCGTGGACATGATGAGGGTGGCCTCCAGGCTGCCGCAAAACGATCAGATGTGGCTGGCAGCGAATGCAACCACTCGCAATCACTCTCTGTCTCTGTAACACAGGCTGTAACCTGACTGCAGCACAACCTACAGCTCGAGTCACTGCAGATCCAGGCCGCGGTCCCAAGAGAGCGATCCCGTACCCTCACAGGCTTTATAATCCGTCTACCAGAGTTCTGTTCTCTCTTATGCAGCCAGCTGGTATTTGTAGTCCAATACAGTCTGACTTGAATGCAAAACCTGGCTCTTCAGACTACATGTCCCAAGATGTTTTGCTTCACTCTTAGGTATTCACTCTGCTTTCAGGATGTGATTACAGAGTCCAGGCTGAGCACTAGGAGGGAACATTCTCACTGTTTCAAGTGCTTCAAAGTGTCTCCTGATAATGTAAGCAATATTAGCTAACTCCTGGCTACAAATAAAACTTATATAATCTCAGCTTATGTATATTTTTTTATTGTGAGCACTGAGCCTTTCAAATCAATTTATTGCAGGTACTTCTAGTTTGTTGTCCAGAGACTCCAGAACACAACAAAAATATAGCAGATGTAGTTTTCCCTTTAAATATTTGTGACTGATTCTTGTAATGTGCCGAGATGAACTATCTTGTATTTCATTTACTGGAGTCCAATTCAGTAAATGAGGATGTGTGTGTGTATTTGTGTGTGTGATAAGTCATCGACCTGGTAAAAGATAGCAGATGTGGGAAATAAAAGACATGTCAGAAGTTCTTATCTGTATACTGCCTAATAATTAAAAAAAAAAAAGGGTCAGCATGATAGCCAGAGAGTTGGCATCTTGGGAAAGAGAGCTTAGCAATGGTAGCCTCCATGTTTTCATTGTGGCTATTAGCCTGCTACTCAGCCTTTCCACGCTTACCTTGGCTGAACTCCAACTTACATTAAAAAAAAAAAAAAATCTGACTTCCCAGATGCAGGAATCATCTGAATCTTGTCACAGGAATCTGCTGTCCGTCCCTAATTGCAGGTGTGAATGAGCTCTAGGAAATAATTTTCCCCTTTGCAGAAATTTCCTCTTCTTGGTGAAGGGAAATCTTCCCAAGGAGATACAGCACAACAGCGGTTTATCCCTATCTAAGGCCCCTAGTGTTCCCGCTCGTGATTCTGTGTAAGCAATTTTCACACAATTCCACATGTCACGCATAGGGAAAACCATTCACTTCAATGGCCTCCCCTATAAGTGTTTGTTGCCCAAAAGAATCTCCTGTTCCATTTTGGGCGACAAGCTTCAGCTGATTTTTAAAGCTGCGTTTTGCACCAATAGCCATGCAATTAAAAGTAGTAGCAACTGCACCAGGGGTGCACGGTACTGTGTACACCAACAGAAGTGTAATAACAACTATGGGTGTACTGTATGTATTGTGTACTGTGTACACCACCAGAAAAGTAGTAGCAACTGCACTAGGGGTGCACGGTACTGTGTACACCAACAGGAGTGTAATAATAACTATGGGTGCACTGTATGTATTGTGTACACCACCAGGAAAGTAGTAGCAACTGCACTAGGGGTGCACGGTACTGTGTACACCAACAGAAGTTTAATAACAACTATGGGTGCACTGTATGTATTGTGTACTGTGTACACCACCATAAAAGTAGTAGCAACTGTTCCAGGGGTGCACAGTACTGTGTACACCCACAAAAGTGTAATAACAACTATGGGTGCACTGTATGTATTGTGTACTGTGTACACCACCAGAAAAGTAGTAGCAACTGCACTTGCGGTGCACGATACTATGTACACCAATTGAAGTGTAATAACAACTATGGGTGTACTGTATGTATTGTGTACTGTGTACACCACCAGAAAAGTAGTAGCAACTGCACTAGGGGTGCACGGTACTGTGTACACCAACAGAAGTGTAATAACAACTATGGGTGCACTGTATATATTGTGTACACCACCAGGAAAGTAGTAGCAACTGTACTAGGGGTGCACGGTACTGTGTACACCAACAGAAGTTTAATAACTATGGGTGCACTGTATGTATTGTGTACTGTGTACACCACCAGAAAAGTAGTAGCAACTGCACTTGGGGTGCACGGTACCATGTACACCAACAAAAGTGTAATAACAACTATGGGTGTACTGTATGTATTGTGTAGTGTGTACACCACCAGAAAAGTAGTAGCAACTGCACTAGGGGTGCATGGTACTGTGTATTACAGAAGTATAATAACAACTATGGGTGCACTGTATGTATTGTGTACACCATCAGGAAAGTAGTAGCAACTTCACTACGGCTGCATGGTTCTGTGTACACCAACAGAAGTTTAATAACAACTGTGGGTGCACTGTATGTATTGTGTACTGTGTACACCACCAGAAAAGTAGTAGCAACTGCGCTAGGAGTGCACGGTACTGTGTACACCAACAGAAGTGTAATAACAACTATGGGTACACTGTATGTATTGTGTATACCACCAGGAAAGTAGTAGCAACTGCACTAGGGGTGCACAGTACTGTGTATACCAACAAAAGTGTAATAACAACTATGGGTGTACTCTTTGTATTGTGTACAGTGTACACCACCAGAAAAGTAGTAGCAACTGCACTAGGGGTGCATGGTACTGTGTACACCATTAGAAAAGTAGTAGCAACACAGTACTGTGTACCCTGCACCAACAGACGTGTAATAACAACTGTGGGTGTACTGTATTGTGTACACCACCAGAAAAGTAGTAGCAACTGCACTATGGGTGCACAGTACAGTGTACACCAACAGAAGTGTAATAATGGGTGTACTGTTTACACCACCAGAAAAGTAGTAGCAACTGCACTATGGGTGTATAATACTGTGTACTGTGTACACCATCTGAAGTATATTACACCAGGAACGGCTTGCAGTCAGATGTAGCTAAACTGGATACAGTGGATATATATACATATATATATATATTATATATATATGGATATACACAAGACTGTCTGTATATATATATATATATATTAAATAAACTGCAGCTGAATAAACTGCTTGCCTGCTCAATCTAAATGACATTCTCTCTCCGTCCACGCCAACAACACACTACACGGGGTCGACGTGCAGGCAGCCTTATATAGTGTGGGGCGTGGACTTATTCCCCCTGAGCCATGATTGGGAACATGCACCCTGCCTTTGGCCAATTATGGCTCTCTTAGCTGAGGGCGCTGGGATTGGCCAAAGCATGCAAGTCATGGTGCATGCTTTGGCCAGTCATCATACAGCAATGCACTGCTCTCCCGCAGTGCATAATGGGCCGTTACGCGCCACTCGAATTTGGCGTGAACGGCCCATAATGTTATGTTTTCGATGAACGGGCGAACAGCCAATGTTCAAGTTGAACTCATGTTCGATCCAAACAAAAAAGCTCATCCCTACTTGTCTATAGGAAAGCATACAGGTCATTCTGTAAGATTCCACTATGCTGTAACACTATGCATAAAAATAGAACATTTAGAACAGTGTAGTAATAGCTTGATCCAACGATTTCTTGAGGTAGCCTAAAAAAGACATTGACCTTTGTTTCTGTAAGCTCATTAAACTGGATATATTATGTAACTATTCTATTTAATGATAAATGACAGGGAATTATAGAGTTCAAAGTGCGGGAGTCGTTATTTCATTTTTTTACTAAGGCCGATTCACTTATAATCTGGAAATCTTTGGCCATTTTTCAGGGGTTTTATTTTTAGCTTTTGTACAGGTGTTTTAAGTCTTTTAGTGATAAAAATTGTTAAAATTTTAGTCAGCACTTTGGCATCTACACCTTGGGTGCTAGAGGATATTGTATTGGCCTGGCACTTATACCAAAAGTCTCCATCCAAGATATAACTGCCCTAATACCAAAAGTCTCCATCCCATATATTACAGCACTGGTATTCTGCACTGGACTGCTATGGATCTGTTTCTTAAAAGTCAGCAGCTACAGATACATTTTAATTTGAATTATTTAATTACATACTTTAAATATTTTTAATTTTAAAACCCAAATGAAGTTCCTATTTAATATATCATGCATTGTATTAAAAGCCATTCTTCCAAATATAAATGTCAGTTCTAAAGTTTTGCTGAAGTTTGATAATTTTGTCAAAACAGATAATCAATGAATGCTCATACTGCATGCTTTATA